>CM074723.1:265221025-267956025 GCA_037306005.1 Rhinophrynus dorsalis | reverse complement strand
CCAGGCAGATACAAGGGAGTCTGATAAAATGTGGCTGGTGCGCCATTTGGAAATAATCCGTAGATATGTGCTTGATGATCTCATAATAGTGAAAAATCTAATGGTGCAATGCTTTCCTCCACACTATAACATATTCACTAAAGTGCTGAATTTATATCACCAAGCATTGTCTTCTCGGATACAAGAGTTGGCTTCAGAAGAGCTGGAAGCTAATGAAATTGTCAGTCTCCTCACCTGGGTTTTGAACACATATCAAAGGTTAGTATATTGCAAAATAAACTGATTTATTATAGTTGTGTTGGCACTGATACAGGAAAACTACTTATGAAATTTTCAAAATTACAGTTTAGTATGAAGTCCATAATAATGGTAGACATTAACAAAATGTTAAGTGTGGTTTCTAAACCCATTACAATGGGGAGAACGGAAAGAGAAAAATGAGAAGGGGTAATCTGGGAAGGGAAAGGGGGAGTCTAGAAGCTGAGGGGTGAAGTGACATTACACTTGAGAATTGTGGAGAAAACCTATACTAATTATCTTATATAATATTGAGAGGGGAAGCTCAGTTGAGGTTATGGGGTTATGTCTCAGAGCCTAGATTTGGTAAAAGTTGGAGGAGATTGTGAAATAACCTATAATCTGTGTTAGCCATTGTTTTATTTAAAAAGTTTTTGTTATTTAGTTTCTTTTTCACTGTAAGCTAATTGAGGCAAAAACTACCTCCCCTAGCCCATGTCTAACTTTTTCTCTAAAGCAGTCCCTCCCACTATTCTAATATTAGTAACTGGAGAGGGGGTCTCAAGTGTACAAAATGTTCACACACGCACACTTACACACATACATATATAATACAAATTCACTCACTCACTGAAACACCTCTATCAAGGGGATCTGGCACATTTGGCCTTGGTGCATTCAAAGCAGTAATGCAGCAGCTAGACAAATGAAGCATTTAACTATAAAACAATGCTGAATACTTTAATTCAGAGCATGTGTAGTAGTATTACAAAGATCCTTTATCTATTAAAGGGATAGTAATACTTCAGTGTTACAAATCCCTATATTAAAGTCCTTATAAAAAGAAACGTTTTGCCCCCAGTGTCATCTCTCAAACCTTTATGGTTTGAGAGATGAACGGTTCTAAAGTTGCCCTCTCCCTCCCCCTTCCCCGTAGTCAGCATTTTAGCTGACTCAGGGAAATCCGGTCAGAGATCATCAGGCGGCTCTGCAGCAGAGCCGCGATCTCGTTAACTAAAAAAAAAAAAACTTTCACTAAAACGGTCTTCTATGTGTGCTTGCAAGCCAAGCACACGTAGAAGACCATTTCAGTGAAAGGATTTTTTTTAGTTAAGCGATCAGGCTGTGCTGGGGAGCCGCCTGAAAGTCGTACAACTCTCTTCCCTGCAGTCAGCTAAAATGCTGACTACGGGGAAGGGGGAGGGAGAGGGCAACTTTAGAAACGTTCATCTCTCAAACCATAAAGGTTTGAGAGATGACACTGGGGGCAAAACGTTTCTTTTTACAAGGGCTTTAATATAGGGATTTTTAATACTGAAGTTTTACTATCCCTTTAAGCTTTGTTTTAAAACTCTGAAAGTCATCCATTCTTTTGACTGATATATGTAATATAATTTACATAATTGCATAGATGTGCCATTCAAGAACAGATCTTGGCTTCATTAGCGATGTCAGTTTTTAACATGCTTAGCACTTTTTTGTAGATATTGCATTATTCTTTTTAGTGTGATCCAGTGTCATACCTTTAGTAGCCAGCAGGTGGCACCTATTGTATTACATACTGCATGTATCTATCCAAAGGTCAACTGTGTAGGTCCACCTCGTAGATGTGTAAGTCAAAAGTATACAATCGTAAGTGGAGTTAATTAAACCTAAATGGTTGACTTCTACAAGTTCAAAGTTAAAATTACAGAATCTCCTTTTTGCCTATCCCTGCTATCTCCATGCCTGACCGCACGGTGCAAAAGGGACTGACAGCACAGGCGCACGGACGTCACTGTGAAGAGACGTCCGTGCTTCCTGCTCCTGTCACCATCAGTAAAACGCCGATATCTGCTGAACAGGGTAAAATATATGAGCAATCAGTGAAGCTTAAGTTATTGCGGGGTGGTAGTTCCCCTTTAAACAATCCCCTTCAAGGCATTATTCTCCTTCAGTTTGAAGGAGTCTACTCATAGTACCTGTTTCTTTGCCATGGTGGTAGCTGTTGAGGTTCTCCTGTCCTTTTCATCCATCTTTTTTTTTATCTGACGAACAGGAAGATAGTAGTAGTACAGTGACAGAAAAGTGTAAATCACTAGGTTAGCATAAGTGACAGTTAACTTTATTATTAATTAAACATATTCAAGTAAAGAATATACGCATCTGGTTTACACATCTTCACAGTTGGATTTAAAGGTCTATGAGGCTGAGTTTACAAGTCTACACAGAAGACTTCGGGAAGTTTTTGTACAATTTAAATTTGTCTATAATTTTGGATTCATGAGTCCACGCGAGTTTAATGCAAACCTCCAATCTGCAGCTTTTGTTGATGTAAAAGCTGAAATAAAGACAAATCATGTCAGACTTTTTTTTTCACAGTTAATAAGATCTTGAAACCAACAATATTTAAATGAGAAACAAATGGATCATTTTTCTTGGAAAAATAATTAAAAATAAGACGTTCAGTGCCTGGTTGCATAAGTGTACAAACCCTATGCGTTTATTATAGCAGTAAGTCTGTTTGTATAGGTCTCTATCAACTTAGCACAGAGTTCAAGCTATGTCAGATTGCAAGAGGATCTCCTGTGCACAGGCCTCTTTAGGTCAGTTCACATCCTTTCTACAGGTTTGAGGTCAGGGAGGGTCCATTCCAGGACACTGATCTTCCTTTTTGTAAGCCATTCCTTTGTTCGTTTTGCAATGTGCTTCAAACTGTTGTTGTGTTGAAAGGTGAAATTCTTCTTTAACTTAAGCTCTCTGGCAGAGGACAGTAGGTTTTGCACCAAAATATCTTGATATTTGGAGCTATTCATTTTCCCCTCTATCCTGACTAGAGAATCTCTCTCTTCTGAAGAGGACCAGCCCCATAGCATGATGCCGCCACCACCATATTTGGCAGTAGGTATTGTGTTCATTGTTTGATGAGCTGTGTTGGATTTGTGCCATTCATATCCTTTAGGATTAAGACCAGAAAGTTCTACCTTGAAGTTATCAGACCATAAAACATTTTCCCACTTTGTTTTGAGAGATTGAATGTAACTTCTTGCAAAATATATACAGGCATGGATGTATTTTTTGTGAGAAATTGCTTCTGTCTTGCCACTCTACTCCACAGCTCAGACTTGTACAGTATACACAAAATGGTTGTAACATGCAGGGAGTGTTGTTACTGCCATAAAATCCTGCAGCTTCTTTAAGGTTGCTGTTGGCCTCTTTGATCTTTCTCCTTGCCCAGTCACCAATTTTAGAGGAACATCATGATGCCATATTTGCTCCACTTCTTAACACTTGAGGACCACGGGGCTTTTTTTTTTTTTTTGCAGCCACGCCAGGAGCCCTGAACTCCATGACGTACCAGGACCGTCAGTGGTCCTTAAGTGCCGGACTGCCGTGACGGTCCTGGTACGGCAATGGTCCTTAAGGGGTTAATGATGTTTTTTCTGTATTCCATGACATGTGGAATGCCCTCAAAATTCTTTTATATCCCTCTCCTGATCTGTGACTTTTAACAATAACATCACATAGATAGTTGGTTAGCTTCTTGTGGACCATGGCTGTCTCTGAACTATGCAACCAAGAAACCTCCAAAGAAAACCTACAGGAACAGCTGATTTTATTAACCTAAGTGCATTATTTGGAATGTGATTGGTTATATCTGAACACAGTTACAACTCCCATTGACAGAATGTGTACACTTACCCAACAAAGGCATTAACAGTTTTTATTTTTATTATTTGCCAAGAATAATCCATTTGTTTTTACTTAAATATTAATGAGAAAAAAAACAGACTGGCAAGATTTTGTCTTCATTTCTGCCTTTACATCAACAAAATCTGCAATTTCAATAAAGGTGTGTAGACTTTTTATGTCCACTGTATGTATGTATGTATATAGTGTGTGTGTGTGTGTTTAATATGTGTATATATAGATATATGTATTTTATTGTGATATATGGCAAAGAGTGTGGCATTTGGGAAGGGATACAAACACTCTTTATTCACTATCCTCAGGCATAGTAAATGCACCTAAATCAGTGGTTCTCAGCTGTATTTTTTCTCAAGGCACCCCTAACACGCAATCTGAAACTTCCAGGGCACACCTAGCATGTTTAATGCCCTTTATCAAGGGCATAATAAAAGGTAAAATTCAGAAATAAACATATATTATTAGATTTTTTTTTTTTTTAAGATTAGAGGAAAGGAGGTTTAGACTTCAGCAGAGGAAGGGTTTTTTTTTTTTTACAGTGAAGTCTGTTAAATTATGGAATTCCTTGCCCGAGGATGTGGTGATTGCAGATACAATGGATACATTTAAGAGAAGATTAAATACATTTCTTTCGAAAGGGAACATACAGGGGTTTTGTTTTTTTTTTGTCTTTTTTTCAACCAAATTTACTATATTACTATGTCTCACAACCATAGTAATAAAAATAAACCTATTGTGCTTAAGTTTTCCACACTTCTAGGTTTAAAAGAAATATTCTCCTTTTTTGTCAGTCTTCATAGAAAACATGGGGCACCCTGGTTGAGAATCACTGACCTAAATAGTTATGGCAGATGTACAGAAAGGGGAAAAAAAACAATAACGAATAATGAAAGAATAGTCCAATAGTAATTGTAGATTTGAATATTTTGGACAAATTGAAAAAGCGAGTTACCAATAGTCCAAAAAGATGAAAATGATGGATGTAATGGTGGTGATGAATAGAAAAGTTCTCTTTATGGAGTTGATGGGATCAATAAACACTCAGAATGTAAGTCTTTATTCAGGAGTTTCCAAAGTGGAAGCATCCTTGTCTGCTTTAGTAATTAATGAGGTTTGTAGTAACTATAGGAAATCATAGAAACCATGCTATTTATATTTTCTGTCAAGTTAATTACATTCTAATCAATACAACCAATGTATTAATAAAATGTGTAAATGCAATTAAAATTCATCATCCGTGGGACATCAAGTACATTAATAAATGAATACAAGCATGTAATTTATAACACTGGTAGGAGACGATAATCCTGAAAATAATATTGATTGAAATTCAAAATTAGTGATAATTAAAAATGTAATATGTAAATTAATGATTGAGTAATGCTATTAAGGGCTAGTGAGTATAGTGTGTGTGTGTGTGTGTGTGTGTGTGTATAAACATAGAGAAGTGACTATGAATGGAGAGTGAATTACTGGGTGGAGACATTATTGCAGTTGTGTGATACATAAGTGTGAGGATGAAGGGAAAATGGAGGGCAATGTGAATGCAATGCCTCTTTTGGCGCTCAGATGATTTGATTGTTCTCCCCTCCACATTCCCTTCTATTTTACTTTCATTCTCACACAGAAACATCCTATCAGATGGTGCAGATGGTTTGTATGTGTATATAAGTATATCACATTGCTCCACAGTAAGAAAACTCACATTAAAGGGTTATTAACCCCTTAGCGACCCTTGACGTACCAGGACCGTCAAGGGTAAATGTGACCGAACGACCCTTGACGGTCCTGGTACGTCAAGGGTTAAACTCTTCCATCGCGGCCGCACGGAGCGATGGAAGAGTTCAAGCCGCTTGTTACTAAGTGTCCCGGTATCGGGACACTTAGTAACAAGCGGCTGAAACATTGTTGCAACATGCGATTCGCTTCAAAAGCGAATCACATGTTGCAAAACCTGAATGACAGGGACAGTATTTGTAAATACTGTCCTTGTCAGATCTCTCTGCCTCCCTCCACCTTGCATACTGCTAAGGTGGAGAGAGACAGAGGGAGATGGTGTTCCAGTGTGCCTGTAAAAAAAAAAGTTAAAAAAAAAGTTTAAATAAAGAAAATTAACCCTTTGATCACTGTTCTGCAGTGATCAATAAGTGCCCCCCCATCTGATCACTCTTGGAGTGATCAATTTGCTGCAGATCAGTGTTTTCTGATCTGTGGGACACCCCCCATCCCCCTTGAATTTTTTTAGATTTTTTAAAAAATTTAAAAAAAAAATTTAAATTTTTTTAAATTTTTTTTTTTTTTTTTTTTTTTTTTTATAATAAATATAGTTTAGGTATTTTGGTAGGTAGTTGGGTAGGTTTAGTGTAGACGGGAAAGTTTTAGGGATAGATTTAGGTTTAGGGGAGAAAAAAAAAAAAAAAAAAACCAAACCCCCCCCCCCCCCCCCCAAAAAAAAAAATATAAAAAGCGCAGTTTAGATAGGTAGTTCAATTGGGTTAGGTAGATTCAGGATAGACGTAGGTTAGGGTAAGTTTTAGGGTTAGATTTAGGTTTAGGGATAGCGTAAGAAAAAAAAAAACCCAAAAAAAACCCAAACCCCCCCCCCCAAAAAAAAAATATATATATATGTATAATAAGTGCAGTTTAGATAGGTAGTTCACTTGGGTTAGGTAGGTTCAGGATATACGTAGGTTAGGGTAAGTTTTAGGGTTAGATTTAGGTTTAGGGATAGCGTAAGAAAAAAAAAACCCCAAAAAAAACCCAAACCCCCCCCCAAAAAAAAAAAATATATATATATATAATAAGTGCAGTTTAGATAGGTAGTTCACTTGGGTTAGGTAGGTTCAGGATATACGTAGGTTAGGGTAAGTTTTAGGGTTAGATTTAGGTTTAGGGATAGCGTAAGAAAAAAAAAAGCTTTTTTAGTGGGCAAAATGCAGCGCAGGTACAGCGTTGAAGAGCCATATGCCTTTTTGGCATCTGACTCTGAGGCAACAGACACTGCGTCAGATTTTGACATAGCGCAGTTTTCAGAAAGTGAGAGCAGCTCTAGTGATGACGCTGGGCCTTCTGTCAAGAAAAGACGCACTGCCCCAAAAGCTGCTCTGGCAACTGCCCCAGCACCTGCCAAAAGAACTGCCCAAAGACCTACCAAAATACCTACCCAAAGAAATGCCCCAAGTGTTGCCCCAAGAGCTGCCCTGGCAACTGCCCCAGCACCTGCCAAAAGATCTGCCCAAAGACCTACCAAAGAAATGCCCCAAGTGCTGCCCCAAGAGCTGCCCTGGCAACTGCCCCAGCACCTGCCAAAAGATCTGCCCAAAGACCCGCCAAAAGACCTGCCCAAAGAAATGCCCCAACACCTGCCACTCCGGATCCTAATGAATGGGTATCAATTTATGCCCACAAATCTCAGAATTCACAGGCAACCCAGGGATTCAAATTGATGTGGAAGGATTTACCCATGATCATTTTTTTTATTTGTTTTTGGGGGAAGACGTTTTAGGTGAAATTGTTTCCCAAACCAATTTGTATGCAGCCCAGTATACTGCCGCCAACCCTAAGTGTGAAAAACGCTGTTTTGTTTTTTTTTACTTACGTCATGGTTTACGAGGGATTGGTGGTAAAATGGCTGTGTATAAAATTGGAAAACACACCTAAAACGAGAGCCTGGGGTGTCTACTTTCCAAAAATATACACTTTTGGGGGGAAATCTTAAAAAAAGAGCACTGTTACACAGCCCCAAATGAGACATGGCACCAGTAACGCAAGCTGTGAAGATTCAAAGTGTGAACCTGGAAACGCGCATGTTCCAATTTGGCCCCCGTAGCTCCCCCAAACCATGAGAAAGCTATGCATATGGGGTATTGCCGTACTCAGAAGAAGGAGCTGAACACTATTCAATTCAGTTTATAAAATCTTCACCTATTCTGTGCTTGAAATTCACATCAAAATTGAAGGCAAAGTGTGAAAAATGCTGATTTTTTTTTACTTATGTCAAATTTTCACAGGATTGGTGGTAAAATGGCAGTGTATAAAATTGGAAAACACACCTAAAACGAGAGCCTGGGGTGTCTACTTTCCAAAAATATATACTTTTGGGGGGAAATCTTAGAGTGGAGCACTGTTACACAGCCCCAAATGAGACATGGCACCAGTAACGCAAGCTGTGAAGATTCAAAGTGTGAACCTGGAAACGCGCATGTTCCAATTTGGCCCCCGTAGCTCCCCCAAACCATGAGAAAGCTATGCATATGGGGTATTGCCGTACTCAGAAGAAGGAGCTGAACACTATTCAATTCAGTTTATAAAATCTTCACCTATTCTGTGCTTGAAATTCACATCAAAATTGAAGGCAAAGTGTGAAAAATGCTGATTTTTTTTTACTTATGTCAAATTTTCACAGGATTGGTGGTAAAATGGCAGTGTATAAAATTGGAAAACACACCTAAAACGAGAGCCTGGGGTGTCTACTTTCCAAAAATATATACTTTTGGGGGGAAATCTTAGAGTGGAGCACTGTTACACAGCCCCAAATGAGACATGGCACCAGTAACGCAAGCTGTGAAGATTCAAAGTGTGAACCTGGAAACGCGCATGTTCCAATTTGGCCCCCGTAGCTCCCCCAAACCATGAGAAAGCTATGCATATGGGGTATTGCCGTACTCAGAAGAAGGCGCTGAACACTATTCAATTCAGTTTATAAAATCTTCACCTATTCTGTGCTTGAAATTCACATCAACATTGAAGGCAAAGTGTGAAAAAAGCTGTTTTTTTTACTTACGTCAAGTTTATGAGAAAGTGGTGGTAAAATGGCCGTGTAAAACATTTGAAAACACACCTAAAATGAAAGCTGGGGGTGTCTACATTCCAAAAATATACACTTTTGGGGGGAAATTCTAAAGTGCAGCACTGGAACATAGCCCAAAATGAGTAATGGCATCAGTTAACCAAGATGTGAAAATTCAATATTTGTTCAAAATTGGGCCCCGTAGCTCCCCCAAACCTTGAGAAACCTATGCATATGGGGTATTGCTGTACTCAGAAGAAGGAGCTGAACACTAAACAATGCATTTTTAAAAATCTTCACCTATCATGTGCTTGAAATTCACATCAACATTGAAGTGCAAGTGTGAAAAACGCTGTTTTTTTACCTTACGTCAAGATTTACGAGCGATTGGTGGTAAAATGGCTGCGTAAAAAAATTGAAAACATACATAAAATGAAAGCCTGGGGTGTCTACTTTCCAAAAATATATACTTTTGGGGGGAAGTCTTAGAGTGGAGCACTGTTACACAGCCCCAAATGAGACATGGCACCAGTGATGCAAGCTGTGAAAATTCAAAGTGTGAAACTGGAAACGCGCATGTTCCAATTTGGGCCCCGTAGCTCTCCAAACCTTGAGAAACCTATGCATATGTGGTATTGCCTTACTCCGAAGAAGGAGCTGAACACTAAACAATGCATTTTTAAAAATCTTCACCTATCATGTGCTTGAAATTCACATCAACATTGAAGTGCAAGTGTGAAAAACGCTGTTTTTTTAACTTACGTCAAGATTTACGAGCGATTGGTGGTAAAATGGCTGCGTAAAAAAATTGAAAACATACATAAAATGAAAGCCTGGGGTGTCTACTTTCCAAAAATATATACTTTTGGGGGGAAATCTTAGAGTGGAGCACTGTTACACAGCCCCAAATGAGACATGGCACCAGTGATGCAAGCTGTGAAAATTCAAAGTGTGAAACTGGAAACGCGCATGTTCCAATTTGGGCCCCGTAGCTCTCCAAACCTTGAGAAACCTATGCATATGGGGTATTGCTGTACTCAGAAGAAGGAGCTGAACACTAAACAATGCATTTTTAAAAATCTTCACCTATCATGTGCTTGATATCAACAGTAGTATTGAAATGTAAGTGTGAAAACTGCAAAAAAACAAAATATTACCACAATTTTGAAATTTTTTTCTGGAAAAATAGCTGCATGAAAAACTCCAAAATTCTCCTGATTATTTACCTTATGTTGTGTAGTTTTCAGAAACATATACCTTTGTGGGACATTTTTGGTTCTGGCACCGTCAGCTAAGCTATGATGCTCACATGCCAATTGTTGAGAAATTACAAGTTGGAAATAATGGCATCCATCTTGTAATATTTACCTTGTAAATGTGAGGAAGTGATTGAAATACTAGGCATATGGGGTATTCTTATATTCAAGAGAAGCAAATGAATATATTTAGGGGTATTTTTTTGTCATAAACTAATTGTATGCAAATCCTGACACGAAAATATAAGCAAAATGTTGTTTTTTTTCAATTTTTTTCCTCTTTTTTTCTATTTTAATCAAATTAAACAATGAGGTATTCATATAATTGTGGTATCAAAAGAAAGCCCTACTTGTGCTTAAAAAAACAGTATATAATTTATGTGGCTGCACAAAAGGAATTAAAGAGAAAATATGGTTGAACAAAGACATAGTCAAAAAAGTCAAAATTGCTCCGGTCCTTAAGTCAAATCAAACTCAGATTTTCCCGGTCCTTAAGGGGTTAATGTCTTGTATAAATAGTTATTTCACTGTCGTCCAATACAGGTCACTGGTACTCTGGGAGGCGATTCGCCCCTTTAATAGGCAGGAACAATTATGCAAATGATTGCAGGGGGCGGAGCCTCCCCTCCTACTTAAGCCACCTTCAGGCCAGAGCCACTAGATTGATTTGTTCCTGGGTGCTGTGTACACCAGGTAGAGAACATCTATGCATTCAACTTAGTATTTTGTTATTTTTTTATTCAAATATGGAATACCACCATTAGGCGGGTGACCATGGCTGTGAATTGCCCTCTTTAAAGTGGCCGGTGCAGCTTCCAGGGATTTTCTGTGGACCTTATGCCCTGAAGAGGGAACAGCTTGAGTTAAGCAGCTTCCCTACTGGGGAATTTACCTCTGGTTTATTCCTTCTTCATCATGGTCACCTGAAGACTGAAGTCCTGCAGGAAAGGTGAGCCACCCATTGAGTGCTGAAGGTCCACTTGTCCCCACAGTGTCCCTTTGCTGGGCTTGTATTTGGGAGTTTGCTTTGCGCTCCAGCACTCATAGGGTGTTTTTATTTGCATTTCAATGATTTAATGCAGTTTCTGTGGTATTCTCTGGGTTTTGGAGCTTTGAATAGTGTTTATTTATGTGTTTAATACATGTTTGGGCACTTTTTAATGTTTTGTTAAACTTTATTAAAATTGGTGTTCCACGCCTTTAAGCGCGGCTTTTCCCGCTCAGACGCTATGGCTCCTTTACTCTCTATGAGATTTACAGTGTGGGACATATCTCTGGAACCGCTTGTCACAGCAACTTCAGAGAGGGCTCATTTTAATGCTAGGCTCCTGCTCTATCATCCGGTGTGTGTTTTATAAGTGTGGGGTGTTCAGGGGGGCTTCGGGCACTGTTTGGGGTACTTGTATGAGGAAAACTACATTTCCAATGAGCGCCCGGTTCGCGCTCGTTTCTGATTGGCTGTCCTGACGGCCGCCATTTTGTGGTGCTCTTCCTCAGCCAGTACACTACGCAGGGACCGAGCCTTCTCTCCCCTCAACAGATTAACCCTTCGCTGGCCAGATAAGTCCAAATTTAGGCATTTCTGGGGTGAAACTTTAATCTTCTACACTTTTACTGGGTGATAGGGTTTAAAGTGGGGTATATTGACGCTGTGAGCATGTCTACTTCACTGGAGCTAGGGGCTAGACCCAAGTCAAAGGAGGATGGGGGGTCTGCTCCCCCCGTGGCGTTTTGCTCCTCTTGTCACACTGGGCTATCTAGTGATAATTTGGGGGATCCATGCCCTAACTGCACTGGTCAGGATAGCAACCCTGGGCTTCCCAGCCATTCTATTGAGCCATCTTGGGTGAGGGAGTTTAAAGCTGCCACTAGGGATCTCAGATCCACTCTCCAACTCTTTCCCTCTCAGGTACAGGGGGCTCTCCAGGTCTGGCAGACCCCCTCTACAATCAGGACCTCCCTGCCTAAGCCACAGGGAGCTCCTGATGTGTCTGATTCTTCTGAGGAAGAACTTTTACAGGATTCTGATGCTGAGGAACGCACTGTTATTGAGTCTAACAGGTACATTGGGGACCCTTATGAATGTGACCCTGAAGTTTCGGCTGAGGGTCTGATTAGAGCTGTGTTAACTACGCTCAACCTTCCGCTGACTCAGGAATCTACTTATGATCCTACTGACGTTTTTCAAAAGAAACCATCTAAGCCTGTTGTTTGTTTTCCAACTAACCCTACCCTTGCCCGTCTAGTCTCTGAGGTGTGGAGGAATCCTGATAGATCCTCCTCTGTCTCCAAAAAGTTTGCTAAACTGTACCCCTTTCCTGAGACTGAGCTGGCAAAATGGGTTCATCCCCCCAAGGTGGATGCTCCTGTTTCCAGGCTATCCAAGTCTACCGCATTGGCTGTCTCTGATGCCTCTGCCCTGCAGGATTGGGTGGATAAAAAGCTAGAACTTTCTCTTAAGTCTATTTTTGCCTCCATTGGCACTGCCATGCGTCCAACCTTTGCAGTGGCGTGGGTTAATAGAGCTATTGCGGCCTGGACTGAACGACTGACTGAAGCAGTTCGCCAGGATGCACCAGTGTCTGAACAGTTGCAGCTTCTTGCTAATATTACTGAAGCTCAGAATTATGTTGCTGACGCTGCCTTTGATGCTGTGCGCATGATGGCGAGGGCCTCCACTTCTTCTGTGGTGGCTAGACGTGCCCTTTGGCTGAAAATTTGGTCTGCTGATACAGCCTCTAAGAAAGCCTTGCTTTCCTTGCCCTTTCAGGGGAATTTGCTATTTGGGTCTGAACTTAAAGAAATGATCAGTGAGGCTACTGGCGGTAAAAGTACTCTTCTACCCTCAGTCTTTAAGAAAAAGTTTCCAGCCAAATGCAATCGGTCCTTTCGTTCCTTTCAGACTGAGACACGCTCCTCGGCCCAAACGGGTCCTCCTACTACGCGCTCCTCCTCCAAGCCCAAACAGTCCTGGAAGCCCAAAGTGGCCCCCAAGGCCAAGACCTCCTAGACTGCTTCGACATGACTCGCCGAACTTGGGTCCGCATCCGGCTGTAGGTGGACGTCTCCGTATCTTTCGCCGGACTTGGGAGGAGTCAGTGGCGGACCCATGGGTTATTCAGGTGGTGTCAGAGGGATACAGGATCCCTTTCTCCTCCCTTCCTCCTTTTCGGTTCCATTTTACTCGTCCTTCTCAGGAACCTACAAAAAGACGTCTGTTCAAAGACGCTATTCAGGATCTCTTGGACAAAGAGGTCCTGGAAGTGGTTCCTCCAGAGGACACGGGTTCAGGATTTTATTCCAACCTGTTTGTGGTGGCCAAAAAGGACGGAGGGGCTCGTCCCATTTTGGATCTCAAGGATCTCAATGCCTATGTGGTGACTTCCCACTTCCGCCAGGAATCCCTGCGATCTGTGATTGCCGCTATGTCTCCGGGGGAATTTCTTGCCTCCCTGGACCTTCAGGATGCATATCTGCACATCCCTATTCATCCAGAGAGCAGGCGGTATCTCAGGATTGCTTGCCACAGGGGACACTTTCAGTTTTCAGCTCTTCCCTTTGGGCTGACTTCAGCCCCTCAGGTCTTCCAGAGGGTGTTGGGTTCCTTGATAGCCGTACTTCATCAGGATGGTGTCAGGGTGACCCCTTACATGGACGATCTTCTCCTCAAAGCCTCCTCAGCAGAGCTTCTCCACCAGCAGCTGCAGCGGTGTATACACACTCTGACCCGTCATGGCTGGATCCTGAATCTGGACAAGTCGGACTTGGTCCCATCTCAGAGGCTTCTGTTCCTGGGTCTCCTGTTCGACACTCGCCAATGCATGGTGTTTCTACCGGAGGATGTGGCTCATCAGATAGCCGTCCGAGTGGCGGGGATTCTGGAACTGGACTTAGTTCCGGTACCAAAGTTGACGTCTCTGGTGGGGAAGTTCATTTCCACGATCGAAGCGGTACCATTTGCCATGGCCCACTCCAGGGAACTTCAGAGATTTGTGATCCAGACGTGCAAGAATCATCCGGATCATCAGCATCTGTCGGTCTCTCTGCCTCCTCGTGTCGAGTTGAGTCTGCACTGGTGGTTGGATCTTTCTCATCTCCTGAAAGGGAGATCCTTTCAAGTTCCTCGTTGGATCACGATCACAACGGATGCCAGCCTTCGGGGCTGGGGTGCTGTGTTGGGTCGCTTCAGTGCTCAGGGGAAATGGGGTCTGGAGGAATCTCTTCTCTCCATCAATGTTCTGGAACTGCGTGCCGTCCGGCTTGCCCTGAAACACTGGGAATCTCAACTGACCGGTCATCCGATCAGAGTGGAGTTCAACAACGCCACTGCGGTGGCTTACATCAACAGGCAAGGCGGCACAACAAGCGGCACCGCCTGGTTGGAGGTCAAGGATATTTTGTCTTGGGCAGAAGATCATGTGCCTGTCATCTCTGCAGTTCACATTCCAGGTGTAGACAACGTCATGGCGGACTTTCTCAGTCGTCATACCGTCGACAGCGGAGAATGGGCTCTTCATCCAGAGGTGTTTCACTTGCTCACCCAGAGGTGGGGGATGCCGGTGGTGGACCTGATGGCCTCCAGACACAACAGGAAGGTTCCGGTGTTTTGCTCCCGGTGGAGGGACTCCCTTGCTCTAGCAGTGGATGCCTTGTCGATCCCTTGGGATTTTTCTCTGGCTTACATCTTCCCTCCTCTTCCTCTATTGATCAGAGTCATCCAGAAGTTGAAGCAGGAGCGTTGTCCTGTCATTCTGATCGCTCCAAACTGGCCTCGCCAGTCCTGGTATCCGGAGTTGATGGCCATGTCAGTGGCGGATCCGTTCCCACTTCCTTCCCGTCCGGACCTACTTCTTCAGGGATATCTGTGGAAGGAGGATGTTCACTCTCTCCATTTGATGGCATGGCGGTTGAATCCTCGATTCTAGCAAAGAAAGGATTTTCTCCTTCTGTGGTGTCGACTATGCTCAGTGCTCGTAAGCCTGTGTCCTCCAAGATCTATCATCGCATATGGTCAACCTTTGTTGCATGGTGCACTGATAAGAAATTATCCCTTGATTTTCATCTTCCCACTGTCCTGGCCTTCTTGCAGGACGGTGTTGATAAGGGGCTCAGTCTGAGTTCCCTCAAAGTTCAGACTTCTGCCTTGTCTGTGTTTTTCCAGGAAAGGATTGCTATCCTTCCTGATGTCAGAGTTTTCTTCCAAGGTGTGACTCATGTTCGGCCTGCCTTCAAGAGTCCTACTCCCCAGTGGGACCTCAATTTGGTACTGGGAGTTCTCCAGCGACCCCCGTTTGATCCTTGGCTTCCATTCCATTATGTCTCTTG
The DNA here is from genome assembly GCA_037306005.1 of Rhinophrynus dorsalis. Lineage (NCBI taxonomy): Eukaryota > Metazoa > Chordata > Amphibia > Anura > Rhinophrynidae > Rhinophrynus > Rhinophrynus dorsalis. The sequence continues at coordinate 267,940,731 of CM074723.1, read as the reverse complement.
ACTTGGAAAATGGCCTTTCTCTTGGCTATTGTTTCAGTTCGCCGGGTAGCAGAGTTACAAGCTCTGTCTTGTAAACCTCCTTACCTGGTGTTCCACAAGGATAAGGCTGTGCTTCGCACTACCAAGAAATTCTTACTCAAGGTTGTGTCCGAGTTTCACATCAATCAGGAGATTGTGGTTCCCTCTTTCTGCCCTAATCCTTCATCTGACAAGGAAAGAGATCTCCATTTGTTGGATGTGGTGCGTTGCCTCAAGTTTTATGTTCATCGCACCGAGTCTATCAGGAAGTCTGACGCTCTATTCGACATTCCTGAGGGGTCTAGGGCAGGGAGACCCGCTTCCAAAGTTACTATTGCCTCTTGGATTAAGGCTACTATCCGTGAAGCCTATAAGTTGCGGAATAAGCATGTTCCCTTTCGGGTAACTGCCCATTCCACCAGATCTATTGGGGCCTCCTGGGCCTACAAGAATCAGGCATCCGCTGATCAACTGTGCAGAGCGGCCACTTGGCCCTCTGTGCACACATTTTCAAAGCACTATCGAGTTGATGTACTGGCTTCGGCTGATGCCAGTTTTGGAAGGAAGGTCCTGGAGGCAGTTTTGCCTGTTTAGGACTTCTACTCTGTGATCCTTAGTGCTTCTTTTCTGTTGAGCCCGGTTGGCTCTAGTTCCGTGTGCTGTGTTAGTTCGGGGTTGTTTCCCTTGGTTGGTGTCCGTTGACACTTACAGTTTGGGCTATGTAATTAACTGGTTCATAGCAGTTCTAGTGACTTGGGCCTTGTGCCTGGTCCTTGCCTTATTTCCCGCCTCTGGGTCAGCTCAATGTTTGTACATCGCAGAGTACCAGTGACCTGTATTGGACAACAGTGAAAATAGGATTTTAGTCTTACCTGTTAAATCCTTTTCACTTAGACCATACAGGTCACTGGTCTCCCACCCTGTCAAGGGACCAGACCTGGCTCTCCTGTGGCATTCAGTGGGAGACCTTTGGGGCATGCTCACAGGAGTCTTTCTTCTTGCTTTCCTGGGGTCAAGTTTTAGTGTCTCAAATCAATCTAGTGGCTCTGGCCTGAAGGTGGCTTAAGTAGGAGGGGAGGCTCCGCCCCTGCAATCATTTGCATAATTGTTCCTGCCTATTAAAGGGGCGAATCGCCTCCCAGAGTACCAGTGACCTGTATGGACTAAGTGAAAAGGATTTAACAGGTAAGACTAAAATCCTATTATTGTAGATGTGCAAAAAATAAATCCATTGATGCTTGCAAACCAGACACACTTTGTAGACCATTCCAATGAAGTATTCCTTTTTAGACTGAGGTATTTCGGCTCTGCTGAAGAGCCGCCTCGAGTCACATGAACCAAATCTCCTTCTGTCAGCTTTACAGCTGACATTAGTGAAAGGGGAGTGAGGGGGAACCGTTATCATCGTATATCTCTCAGACTATAAAGGTTTGAGAGATCCCACTGGCATCATTTGTTTTATTTTTTGAATATCTACAATATAACATTTTATTTCTACAAGACATTACAACCCTTTAATGTTTGTTTAAACGTCAGTATATGTGTTCATAAATTAGTCTGTGTAAATAAAATACATTGTGCTTGCTCTAAATAATTGTTTTCAGTTGCACAATAAGGGGTGAATAGGTCATGGACTTTTTATTTTATTTTTACAAAAAACAGAAAAGAAAAGGGCGCCCGATAGTGCCTATTATCGTTATTGACACTTATTTCTTAAAATGATAATTATAATACTCACAAGCCTGGTGGTTGTGAATGGACTTTTACAGTCACAACAAATGAGGCATGCAAGGAATTTTAAAGGGATGGTAATACTTAAGTATTACTAATCCCTATAGCAAAGTACTACTTAAAAAAAACGTATTGCCCCAGTGTCATCTCTCAAACCTTTATGGTTTGAGAGATGAACGCTTCTAAGGTTGCCCTCTCACTCCACCTTCCCCGTAGTCAGCATTCTAGCTGACTCGGGGAAATCCGGTCAGAGATCATCAGGCGGCTCTACAGCAGAGCCGCGATCACGTTAACTAAAAAAAAAAAACTTTCACTAAAATGGTCTTCTACGTGTGCTTGCAAGCCAAGCACACGTAGAAGACCATTTCAGTGAAAGTTTTCTTTTTTTAGTAACGCGATCCAGCTGTGCTGGAGAGCCACCTGAAAGTCGTACGACTCTCTTCCTTTCAGTCAGCTAGAATGCTGACTACGGGGAAGGAGGAGGGAGAGGGCAACTTTAGAAGCGTTCATCTCTCAAACCATAAAGGTTTGAGAGATGACACTGGGGGCAATACTTTTTTTTTTAAGTAGTACTTTGCTATAGGGATTAGTAATAATTAAGTATTACTACCCCTTTAAACCTGTCCCTGCTCAGGTCCTTGGAATAGGGATGGTACTTCAGTTCAATAATCTCAGCATTTAAATTACAAATTCTTGTAAGGATCTCAAAAAAGCTGCTATAGTCTCAAAAAATATATTTAATTAATAAAAATTAGGGTCATACCCTTTTAAAATTACTTTAAAACAATATACAGGCATACAAATTTTACCAAGGTTTCGCAGTCATCAAACTGCTTTCTCAAGAGCTAGCCTAAATTCAAAGACAGATGAGAGTTGGTACCGTGTTAGCCGTAGAAATACAGGAGGCAAATATAGTTTTTGATACCTTTTATTGGCTAACTAAGCAGATTTAAATGCAAGCCTTCAAGACCTTAGGTCTCTTCCTCAGGCATGTTATACAGATAAATATGAAAACATCTCTCTTAAATACAAGTACACATCACATTGTTTAGCATGAAATCAGATAACAGAATGCAGTCCAGATCCAGATATCTTTGAAAGATATCTGGATCTGGACTGCATTCTGTTATCTGATTTCCATGCTAAACAATGTGATGTGTACTTGTATTTAAGAGAGATGTTTTCATATTTATCTGTATAACATGCCTGAGGAAGAGACCTAAGGTCTTGAAGGCTTGCATTTAAATCTGCTTAGTTAGCCAATAAAAGGTATCAAAAACTATAATTGCCTCCTAAATTCAAAGACAACATAGCAGCAACAAGATCCCATTTAAATTCCCCCCTTTCACTCTGATTGGCTAATTGCCATTCCACAAGGGAGTTGGTCTAAATAACATCCCTAATTAAAATTTCCAATTTTCACTCAATACTCACCTATTCCCTCCACCTGTTAACTATATAAAAAAGCTTTTTGCCTTAATATAAACATTATAACTCTTGATTTTTATAAACCAGAAATAAACAATTTCACGGGAAGTCGTCATCCATTGACCCTTTCCGTTACTACCTGGAAGTGCTTTTCATTTGAAATTTCACTCCAATAGCGATAACTTTATCCAAAGTGACTCAGGAAGCACACCAGACTCCATCCTTGTACTCCCAAATTGACTCAGGAAGCACACCAGACTCCATCTTCATACTCCCAAAATAACTCAGGAAGCACACCAGACTCCATCTTTGTACTCCCATCCTACTTAACCAAGTTTACTTGGTGCAGGAGGTGTATGGCAGGTGTACTCCGTTAACTCGGGAAGTGTACCAGACTCCATCTTTGTACCCCCATCCTGCTTAACCAAGTTTACATATATGCTCCCATTTCTTTAACCAATCTCCTCTCGTATATTTCGGACACTGACCAGTGACTACAACTGTTTACTTAAAACCGGATGTCTCCAGATTCCCTCACAGACCTCAAGTCAGAGAACTCGCCCCACTGTACAGTTCCTTTCATGTCTACTCTAGTTTTAATACTTGGAGGATCTACAGCAATATCAAATAAAAACACTCACATTATGGATATATTATTGATATGTTTCCTTGGCGAGATCCACCAAAAACCGGAAGTGATCGAATATCTCGCCAAACACACCATATCTATGTTACCAATAATTCTTGTCTCAAATATACCTGTTTTTATTTTTTTAACCCTTTGAGTGCCTGAGGTCTACGCAACGCATTGCGAAGCAATAAACATTTTGTCAGATTACTAAGTGTGTGCACGTATTTCATAAGGAACCATTACTGCTTCTTTAACCCTTTGGGTGCCAGAGGGATATGGAATGCATTGCAAAGCAATGCATTCCGTAACCCTTTGGCACTCAAAGAGTTAACCCCTTGGGTGCCAGTGGTGGATCCAACGCATTGCTTTGCAACACATTAGGTACCCCTCTGGCACTCAAAGGGTTAAGGACCGAGGGGACTGCAACATATTGCAAAGCAATTATTGTTTGTTTAAAGATGGCATGATTAGTAATGATTGTAACTGGCCCTCTTACCTTTCAGTGTGGAGATGATGGGTAATCCGGAGCTAATCCCAGAAGTGAATGTAAAGTCAATGAAGCCTCTTCTTTCACAAGAAGTAGTGGATCAGCTTCTCCATACGTATATGGCAACTCTCCGTGTAAGCACAAACACAACACACGTTGGGTGTCAGTAGGGTGAAAGATGCTTTGCTCACCCCTCCTGCTCTCAGATGGCTAAACCCGCCATCATAATCAGTCCAACTAAATCATGGTATTTTTAATTTTGAGACTTTGTTCCTTTTTGGTGGATTATAGTGGTATATATTATGATATCCTGCATCAACACAAGATTTACAGGAATAGTAATACTTAATATGTACAAAAATATATACTGTAGAGTTTATTCCCCTGAGTAAAACAATGGTACTTCCACGGCTGTAAGATATTTTATTCAAAAGTTATTACAGCTCAAATGTGAATGTTTTAGGTGCAGTATCACAGTTGCCTAAAATTGTATGGTGGTGCTGTTTCTACACAACCTTATGGACAGCTCTGGTCAGTTGACCATAAATCTCCATAGAATGATGTAGCAACAGCGCCACTGTACAATCTCAGGCCACTGTGATACTGCACCTAAAAAAATTAACGTTTGAGCCATAATAACTTTTGGATAAAACACCTTTCACCAGTGAGAGAACCTTTGTTTTTCTCATGGAGATAAACCCTACAACATATTTGTTTTTACATTTTAAGTATTACTATCTCTGTAAGCACCTGCTTCTGTTCTTATTATACATTTACTGTGCGTAACATCTCGCTGTTGTATTTTAGAGTAGACCAGTGCCTCTGATGCCGAATATAATATGGAAAAAATTTATATTGCAGAATTTATCCTGCTGAATAAAACAAGGGAACTTCTGCTGCTGTATTCAAAAGTTATTACAGTTAAAATTGTCATTTATTGGGATGCATTTATTCTGTAAGCTGAAACTATATGTTAGCCCTGTAATTCAGACTATGTATGCTATTGTCAGAGACAATGACACTCCATAGACTCCTGTAGCAACAGCATCACTGTAAATGTTCAGGCCATGGAGGTACCGCACCAAAAAATGCAAGTTTGCACTGTAATAACTTTGAAATAAACCATCTCTTAGCAGTGGGACTGTCTTTGTTTTAGTCAGCAGGCAATACTTTGCTATATGTTTTTCAGATTGCGGTTGTGTGGTCCTTCTTGAAGATGTTCTCTTGAAGAAATACCCAAGGTCAAAATGCATAGGGGTCATAAGGACTTTCTGGCTATTGTAAGGCAAGGGGTGTTAATTCTCATTTGATTGCATTCAGTAGAAAAGTTCAGAAAGTGAATGACACGAGTTGGGTGACTTAACCCCTTAACAACCCTTGACGGTCATAGTACGTCAAGGGTCGATCTGACTGAATGATCCATGACGTACTATGACCGTCATGGAGTTCCGGGCTCCCCCCGCGGGGCTGCATGCCGTTCGGGGAGTCCGTAACCAGAAAAAGAAAAAAAAAAATGCTCCGCGGTCGTTCAGTCACGTCGCCGTGACGATCGGCTGGTCGTTAAAGGGTTAAAGCAATCTTCATAATTGATAAGATCATATTTTAAGAAGGTGGGCAAGGCTCAGAAGAAAAACAAGATTTCTCCCTTTCTCTAATGGATACGTAACCTTTCAGTATGGAAAAGAACACTGCAGGACTTTTCATGCTGAGTAACAGAAGGGTGCTTCAACTGCTGGGAGATGATTCATTCAAAGGGTATAACAGTTCAAACTGTTAAAAAATGGTGGAACTGTTATTGTCACATTATTTATATAGAAGTGACGGCTCAACTTTTGCTAACCTTTATCTATCTGTCTGCCTGTCTGTCATAAATAATGTTGGAACAAAAGCAATCCAGTACTCTAATTGTTTGTTTCTTTTATTTTATTATCAGTTGTTTCTAATTTTCTTGAACTTTTTATTTCCTTGTACTCCTCTTACTTTAGTCTAATATCATCGCCTGGTTGAGAAAAGCACTAGAGACAGACAAAAAGGACTGGGATAAGAATTCGGAGCCTGAAGCTGACCAGGATGGGTACTACCAAACCACACTGCCAGCTATTGTGTTCCAGGTAACAGAGTGCTACATCTTATGCTGCTACAGACTTCAACTGGTGACCCCTCTGTGTTTCAGAGATGTATCCAACACACTGCAACTCAAAGGGTTACATATCTGATAGTGCCAGTCAGTGGACCTTATGCTCAAAGAAAAGTGGAGTCATTCTGGGACACCCCGGCTGCACCATTGGGCTAAATAATAATTTTCATTTTAATTGATTATTTTAATTTCTTGACTGCTAGCAAAGCAATCCTTTGTAGATCTAGCATTCAAGGGGTTAAAAGACCCTTTTTAAAACAATGGGAATATAGGAGATTTGTGTGTCACCTATGGTGCAGCAGCCAGATTACCTTACGCTTGTTTTATGCATAAGGCCCAATGAGTTCATCCCTTTGGCATGCAAAGGATTTGTTGGCTTTATCGATCAGATCATTTTTCCCATGAAAAATTAATTCATGATCAATTTAGTGTCTACTATAGTTCCCCATTTGGCAGGATTACAGTTTAATGAAATAACCCCCTTTGCCTATTTTTATTATGGACACTGTGTAAGCAGATAACTCATGTTCAGCTTTATAAGGATGTGTTAGGAAAATTTATTTGAAAATAGTATATAACTTAAAAAGATTGTAATGTTTCAAAATAAAAGTAGCTCCAATTAATTTTCATAGTATTTGGGCCATGGTAGAGTGTTATTTCAATACTGTCAGAGTTGTAGTTCAAGAGTAATTGAATGATAAAGTTCCCCCCTCCCGCCTCTTTTACTAATGTAACACTGCTCACCTCAGAGAAGCAAGACTGTCCGGATGGATCACAGAGAGGGATAATCTTCAGTGAGCATAAGGGATAAACCTGAAAGACCTGTCAAGGGGGGCAGGGTTTTCCTTAGGCTTACAGTAAGAAGATTGTCCCTTGCTGTGACCTGTCTGGTGTCTGGACCATATTCCACATCTGGGGGGAGGTGGCTTACACTAGGTAAAAAGGGTGAGAGGGGGATTGTTCGATTTCTCTTGATCTACAACTCTGATAGTATTGAAATAACTCTTCATGGCCTAAATACTATGAAGATTAATTGGAGCACCTGTTTTTGTGAAACATTTCTATCCCTTTAATGGGCAAAATATCAGTAGTACAGAAGACAGAATATTTTACGTGCCAGAATTCATTCCTACACACACCTCGGGGCAAATTCCCATAAGGTGGCCTCCAAGGGGGCAGTGTTAGACTGACTGTATATAGAGGCTGACTATATTCTAATCACCAATGTGGACATAACCTAGCAGAATATACCCACGTTTGCCAAGATGTCATTAGACAAAAATATGCCTCTGAGGAAACAAAGTGGGAATAATCCTCTCCACTGTTAAACTGTTCAGCGTTAAAGTAGAAGTAACACCTCCCAATTATAAACCCCACACTTAGCTTACAATGGCCAGAAAATTCTAATTGCCCCTATGAATTTTATCCATGTACCTTTGTTCAAGAGGTAACCTTTTTAATTAGTTCTGGATGGCATGTCCTTGGAGGCAGACGCGACTGTTGCTGGCACATTTTTCTCTTAAACTGAAGCAGGAAAAGTGCTGAGCATACTTAACCCTTTAAGGACCAGAGCGGTAGACAATACAGGACACACTGCACTCTCTGCACATGGAAAGCTTAACTTTATAAGCTTTGGAGTGCCAGATAATTATATCTCTCTGGCAATGAAAGGGTTAAGGACCAGAAGAGAGTGCAGCTCAGTGCTCCGCAATGTTGCGCACAGCTGTGGTCCTTAAAGGGTTACATAAGCTCATACTCTACCTGCTTCAGTTAATAAAAAAACAAAATCTGTCGCCAACTGTCATGTCCACCTACACAGACATATGACTCCCAGGGCTGATTGAAGTAATCTCTTGAACAAAGGTTCAGTGTCAAAATTCATAGGGGCCATTAGGATTTTCTGACCATAGTAAGTTAAGCGGGTGTTACTGCATCTACTCCTATAGGTATAAAATTGGGGCCAGCCATATACACAAAGAAACAGGAACAATTGTCAGGCAAACTAACTGCAACATATGGGACAAATAAAAGATTGCAGAAAGACACATTAACACTTTGCATGCCAGAAGGGTACTGCGTTGTGTAACCCTCTGGCACATAAAGGGTTAAGCGGCTCTAGGAAACCCAGGCATACACATAACAGGATAGAGTGCTATAATATCCGGGTTCACCACACAAATGTGCTAAGCAAACAAAGTCTCTGTCAAGTCTCAATAATATGGACAGTATGTTAAGTTTTCTGTACCATAAAGTCAAACAAGTCCAATAATGTAAAATCGGCAAAAATGGATTCTAAATTGTATAAAATGAACATCATATTTTTCAGATACTCACAACCTCATATAGCTGGAGACAGACTCCTATCTCATCATGATCATGAGTGATTTGAAAATATGATCTTCATTTTCTACTATTTAGAATACGTTTTTGCTGATTTTACATTACTGGACTTGTTTAACTTTGTGGTGCAGTGAACTTTACGTACTGACAGATGAAACATCCCATTGATTTAATTGTCCCCTTTTGTAATATAAAGTTTGATTAAATACTTTTTCTACAGATGTGAGTTATTTTAATATAAATGACCCAAATTCTTTAAATAATTATTCATATAGCGATAAGCATAGAAATACTAGTAATATCCAAAATAAGTCCAGCGTTATTAAGAAATCCTACTTGATCCGAGAATTAAGGGCAGGCTTCTTGCTGTACTGGCATCTATGCTCCTGCACCGTCGGTCCCTCCCTGTACCTTAACGGGATAGTAATATTAAAAAAAAAAAAAAGAAATTACTAATCTCTATTGTAGTACTAAAAAAAAAAGATATTAATTGCCCCCAGTGACATCTCACAAACCTTTATGGTTTGAGAGCTATTCACTCGCAAAGTTTCCCCTCCCTCCCCTTTCCCTGAAGTCAGCGTTGTAGCAGACTGCAGGGGAAGCCTGTCCTACGATCATCCAGTGGCTCTGCAGCAGAGCCGAGATTGTGTTAATAAATAAAATAAATAATTCACTTAAAAGGTCTTCTATGTGTGCTTGCAAACCAAGCACATGTAGAAGACTTTTTAAGTGAATGATTTCTTTTGTATTATCGCGATCTCAGCTCTGCTGCAGAGCCACCGGATGATCGTAGGACAGGCTTCCCCTGCAGTCTGCTACAACACTGACTTCAGGGAAAGGGGAGGGAGGGGAAACTTTGCGAGTGAATATCTCTGAAACCATAAAGGTTTGAGAGATGTCACTGGGGGCAATTAATTTCTTTTTTTTTTTTAGTACTACAATATTGGGGTTAGTAATTTTTAAGTATTACTATCCCTTTAAAAGGATAGTAATACTTTGTTTTATCTTCATTTTATTTTGTAGTCATTAAAAAAACATGAACGTTGTAAGTCTTATCTCTCAATCCGATCCTCAGATCAACTGGTGGCTCTTCAGCAGAGCCGAGATCACAAGATATAAAAATAATTAATTGGAAGGGTCTAAAAAGTGTGCTGGCAAACCAGGCACAATTTGTAGACTATTCTGAAGTAGTTCTTCTTATATCTAGCGATCTCTGCTCTGCTGTAGAGCCACGGCTGGGCCAACGACCGGATTCCAAATCTGACCGCTAGATGGCAGACTTGACCATTTTGGTCAGTGAGGGGAAATTTTGCTTGTGAATATCTCTCAAACCATAAAGGTTTGAGAGATAAGACTTACATCGTTCTTCGTGTTTTTTTAATGCCTAAAACATAAAATAAAGATAAAAAGAAGTATTCCTATCCCTTTAACCTGATCTCTGCTGTTGGTTGGACTTCACTTGAAGCATTGCTGTTCCCATAGACAGCCACAGTAATGTACGGTGAATAATGTAACACAGTCTAACAATATATGCAGCATTTTCCTTTGTATTAGCTGTGATTGGCTTAGTTTCAAGCTGAATGTCTGTACTAGTGATTGTTGCCTCAGTAAAGTTGAGAAACACTGGCCTGTCCTTAGCTGTGATTGTAATACAATGAATGTCTTGTTTTTTTCAGATGTTTGAGCAAAACTTGCAAGTGGCTGCTCAGATTAGCGAGGACTTGAAAAAGCAAGTTCTGCAGTTGTGCCTCCAACAGATGAACGCATTTCTTAATAGGTAAATAGAGACACAATCTGATACAGTAATCTGTTACAGTGTAGGGGGGGTCCAACTTTAGTCCTCATGGGCTCCTAACTGCCCTGGATTAACCCTTCGAGTGTTAGAGAGGTGTGCACCACATTGCTTTGCAATGTGTTGAGCTCCCCTCTGGCACTCAAAGGGTTAAAAAAGCACTTGGGTGGCCCCTCTTTATGAAAGAGCCGTTAATTAACTTTTCTGTAATCTAGAAGGAATCATCTTAAAGGTAGTGAGATGGCTCAGTTGGTTAAGGCACCAGCTTTAGAATCTGTTCAAGCTCCAAGATTGCAAGTTCTACTCCCGGCAAGGTCAGCTCAGCCTTTCACCCTTCCAAGGTGGATAAAATGAGACTAAAACATGTTTACAAATGAGAGACAATCTCAATGTATTCTTCCTGGTAAAATACAACTCTGACAGTATTGAAATAACACTCTCCATGGCCCAAATACTATGAAGTAAGGTGGCCCTGGTATCTGAAAGCTCACGTGAAATATTTCTTGTAACATATATTACCTCCTGATAACAGCCCCACTTATCTTAAAGGGATAGTAATACTTAAAGTAAATTTGAGGTTCAAGTCTTCTTTATATGTTTTTAAACATATAGTTCTATGTTTCACCACTTACATGTTTGTAGTCCAAGCGCAATTCATTCGGAAAGGATCCTCCTTCTGCCCCTTCTGGCCGTCTTCCATTACATCTGGAATCTGGTCGTAGGACAGGACGGATGCAGCAAGGGACAATTTTCACACAGTAAGTATGAGGAAAACCCTGCCCCTCCCCTTTGACGAAGGAGTGCAGGATTTTCCTTTTGCTTACTGAAGATTGCCCCTTGCGCTCTTGCACTACAAACATGTAAGTGGTGAAATATAGCTTTGTGTTTAAAAATATAAAAAGAAGACTCTGACCTCAAGTTTAATTAAAGTATTACTGTACCTTTAAAGTGCACCTGTAACCTACCAACTCTTAGTCTCATTAATTGGGACCATTTAAACTGTCTATACATTGTAGTTTTTGTTTTCCAATCAGTTTAATAGAGATTTTTGATTTAGTAGTCGGATCTCAGCAGAGCTTTGTTCTCAGACTTGGTCAGATAAAGCCTGCATAATTAAAGTGGATGTGTCACTTATGGACAACATCGCATAAATAGTTAGGCTACATATCAAATACTACGAAAACAGTATTCATTTTTCTCTGTCGTCCAATACAGGTTACTGGTAACTCTGGGTAGGCGATCCGCCCCTTTAATTGTAGGCAGGAACAATTCTAGAATTGTCGAATTAAAGGGGCGGATCACCTACCCAGAGTTACCAGTAACCTGTATGGACAAAGAGAAAAGGTTAACAGGTAAGACTAAAATCCTCTTTTTATTTAAAGTTTTGATTATTGTGTGAATTTAACTTACAAAGTCTGGACTGTGCCTACTTCATTATAGAGTGCTCTCCTACCTCCTCCGATGATGGAGGCTTCTGTCTGTAAGCTGGAGCGGTCTCATTGGCAGACATCAATATCTAGCCAATGAGACCACTCCAGCTTACAGATCAAAGCCTCCGTCAGTGGTGGAGGGAGGAAAGCAGGGGCAGAGCGTCAGGCTGCAGTCTGTGTGGAAGTAGCTCAGCCCAGACTTTGTAAGTTAAATTTTACACAAAATCAAAACTTTAAATAAAAAATGAATACCGTTTTAGTTTTATTTGACATGTAGCCTAACTATTTATGCAATGTTGTCCATAGGTGACACATCCACTTTAATTACTCACATGTCCAGAAAATCGCCTTCTCCACCTTCCTAATCTGTTAAAATGAGTTTCCACCAGAACACAGGAATAATGTAAAACTGGTAGCTACAGATACTCTCACTTTCTGAAAGAGCACAAATGCAAGAAAGCAGTAAATGGATATACCTGCTCTGAGGTAGCAGCCATTCCTGCATTTTCTAGGGCTCCATGTAAACCTGCAATCTTTGTGATTGTTCAGGATGTCTGCAAATGGGCTGAAATTATAACATTTTCTAGATACAAGTGCAGTTGGGCACTAGTCACGATAAATTAACTTACATTCTTCTCGTTATGAACAGCATAGACAAAATTAATAAATCCTTATCCATAAAAGCAAGTTAAGGATTGCATTTTTAGGGATTTAACATGAAAAATTAATTTGACATATGCTAGCTGTAAGTACATGATATTTAAAGTTTTATCAGCCTATTTGATTTTCAGGAGTCAAGTGTTTTTATTTAATTACCTTGGTTTAAACAAGAGACCACACTTGTATGCATTATATTACTTTGTGTGCTGTTTTGTAATTCCCTTTTCTTATATATATGGAACGCTCTTTCCTTCTGTAGGTACGGAGAGGAAGCACAGCAGTACAAAGAAGAACACTTGCGGAATCGACAGCATCCTGCTTGCTATGTTCAATATATGATCGCCATCATCAACAACTGTCAAACCTTTAAGTAAGCTTTGTAAGAGAGCTGGACAATTATATGGTGCACTGAGGATTGGGGGAAAAAATAGATTAACCCGCTAGGATGGTAGAGAGGTCTCGAAGGCATTGTGTTACAATGTGTTGAAGACCTCTAGTAGCCCTAGGTTTAAAGTGGAAAAGGGAGGTGTAAAGGGAGGTATGCTTGGAGGTTAAAGGTGATGTATGCTGCTTTTTTGTGGTGACAATAGACTGTGTGTGATGTGATAAAGGGAAATTATCTCCTCTTCCAGCTGTACCAGAGAACAGACTACTGTTCTCTCCAGTGTATAGCAAAGGCAGAGTTGTGAAACGTGCAAAGCATTAAACATGTATTTCTTTGAGTTTAGCCATTCTCAAATGAATCAAGTTGTACTTGCTTTTAGTGCCATTTCAAGCTGTTGATGACCCCCGGGCAAAGTTTGAAATACCATTAACCCCAAGGATGGCCTTGCAATGTGTTATCGTTTAAATTGGAGCTACATCAGTTTTCCCCTCCTGCTAAAAGCTTACAGCATCGTCTCACAATCTTGGCCTTACATTTAGCTTCAATTAATTTTGTGTGCTTAACACATAATGCTAAGCACTTTTACCAGTAATAGCTCAACAAAATAATGTGTGTTCACACCCATCTTCACATGATGCTGAGTTTTTCGCACCTGGCTTCACAAGCAGAGTTGTCTACATATTATGTCCCTGATTATCATGAAGAGGGAAATCCAGATGGATCTAAACTGTGTTGTGTGATAGGAATAGGTTTGAGCACAGGTATAAATAGACTATTTTTGTATAGCGTCTTCTTGCTGGCATCCTATATAATAATTTACTAAATTGTTTGTCTGAAGCCATCATGCGAGTAGTGAGGGCTTTGCACGCTGCAGTCATGCGCACTACAGACTGCCCCACGCCGCAGCTGATAACGGAGCAGGGCTTCGAATTCAGACTGTAGTCCTCGACTATGGTCTGAATTCGAAGCTCCCCGCTCCGTATCAGCCGTGGCACTGGCAGTCTCTACTGTGCATGACTGCACCACGGCTGTTGCTGGGTGGCACTGTGGCCCGTGTACACGGGCTTTTCAACTAGTATACTATATTACGGATACTTGAATCTGAACTTGAGCTTTCCACTAAGAAAGTCCTACTTACTCCGATTTCTAGTGTCTAAACGTAGTTACATAAATCCTTTTGATCATTCATTAAGGACCATGGAAATTTCAGAATTACATTAACTAAGGAGTATGCAAGTGATTAACTTGCAAATTACCCAAAGATGATGGGGATAATAAAATTGAACCTGATAAGTAAAAATACCACAAGCATATAATGCTTATCGTGTTGTTTGTGCAACATTAGTGCAATGTTAGCTCTCTGTACATAAGATCACCAAGACAATACTTTTGTTTCCTAGGGAATCAATTGTTAGTTTGAAAAGGAAATACTTAAGAAATGAAGAGGAGATGATGGCAATTGGCTCATCCACCATGGACACAACCCTGGACAATATTGCCAACGATGGATGCAACAGCTTGCTTGATGAGGTTTTTATGGACTTGGAGGTGAGGACATACTGGCTTGTTTTCTGTGCACGTATACACAACAAAAAATGTAGGTGCTCTCATATCTTTAAAGCGGAACCTTCACTCAAATTAAAGTGCCCCCAAATCTTTAAGCACATAGAAATGCCCAAATCAATAGTAGTATTATCCTGAATAAGTCCTGCATTATTGACAAATCCAACTTATTCTGAGACGCACAGGCAGGCATCTTGCTTTACCGGCATCTGTGCGCCTGCGCTATCAGTCCCTTCCTGTACATTAAGGTACAATGCAACTCCCCCCTCACCAATCTCAGATGAGACCGGGACGGACATCACAGGCACACAGATATCTCTTTGGTAAGATGTCTGCGGTGATGCCTGGCTGTGCATCTGGGAATGAATTGGATTTCTCAATAACTCCAGACTTATTCAGTATAATACTAGTATGGATATGCATATCGCTGGCCGCATAATAATTTGGGGGGTACTTTAATTTGAGTGAAAGTTCTGCTTTAAGGATGTGAGGGATTTATTAACAGCTGTCAACATTTCGCTATGTACTAAAACATAGTCAATGCATACCAAAACATTGACACCTTTTAAAATTGGCCAAATGTTGGAACATCAGTCCCAGTTCCCACAAAACCAGTTGCTGAGCAGCACCAGAATTGGAAATCCTAGTTTGTAACAAAGGATTGGCCTTGCAGTGGGGTAGGTATTAACCACTGAGATACCGGAGCATGCTAGTGGTAGTCATGGCCAATATTTGTTAAGTTACAGGTTTGGGGTGAACTGTTCCTTTAATCCGTTGAATGCTAGCGAAGTCTCCAGTGCATATGATGAAATAGTATTGAAAAAGGGAAGAATTTGCACTCAAAGGGACAAAGGCCTGGGTGCACCAAAAAGTGGAGCTAGAAAAGGCAACAACAAAAGATGTAGGCACACACCAGTCTTTAAGGATGCAAAGAATTTATTAGGTGTCAACATTTTGGTTTGTATTGATGGTGTGTTAGTACACAAACTGAAATGTTGACACCTTCTAATATATTACATGCATCGTGCAGTTTAATTTCCCCAGAATTGCTTCAGTTCCTGATACCTTCTCAGAGCTCCTAAAGGAATAGTAATACTTCATGTATTTAGGCTTTAATATTGAAGGTATTAAAGGGGAACTTTCACCCCGCAATAACTAAATCTCCACTTACTGCTCACCTGGCGACTAGCTGCTTAGTAGCGCTAGTCGCCAGAAATCTTACCCGGTTCTCAAGATTTCGGCGTTTTACAGGAGCAGGAAGCACGGACGTCTCTTCACAGTGACGTCCGTGCGCCTGCGCTGTCAGTCCCTTGTCAGTCCTTTGTGCACCGTACGGTGCACAAGGGACTGACAAGGGACTGACAGCGCAGGCGCACGGACGTCACTGTGAAGAGACGTCCGTGCTTCCTGCTCCTGTAAAACGCCGAAATCTTGAGAACCGGGTAAGATTTCTGGCGACTAGCGCTACTAAGCAGCTAGTCGCCAGGTGAGCAGTAAGTGGAGATTTAGTTATTGCGGGGTGAAAGTTCCCCTTTAAATAAACCAAAGCATTCATGTCTTTTTGAGATAACTTTATAGAGTAATCTCTATGTAAAGTTTATCCCTCCTGCCCTTTTAGGTGCGTCACCGCTCTGTTAGATTTGGTTTCTGGTCTGCGGACCAGACGGCTTTTCTGGAGAGCTGAAATAGCCATGCATACAAAGGAAATCTTCATGACAATCGTCTACAAAGTGGGTACAATGGTGTACTGCCTCAAACAGTGCCCACTTTGTAGACCGTTGTCATGAAGATTTCTTTATATCAGTATGCACGGCTATTTCGGCTCTCCAGGGGCTAGATTCT
The DNA here is from genome assembly GCA_037306005.1 of Rhinophrynus dorsalis. Lineage (NCBI taxonomy): Eukaryota > Metazoa > Chordata > Amphibia > Anura > Rhinophrynidae > Rhinophrynus > Rhinophrynus dorsalis. The sequence goes on along the minus strand of CM074723.1, from coordinate 267,924,287 downwards.
GTTGCATGTGCTAATTTTATCACTGCTTTTATCTCCAGTTTTCCCCATAGACTTCAATAGGGAAATGTTTGATAAAACAGGAGTTAACATTTAGTACCTGCAATTGAATCTAGCCCTGAGCCGTCCGGTCCGCAGACCAGGATCCAAGTCTGACAGGTAGAGCAGTGATGTACGTAAAAGGGGCAGAAGGGGTAAACTTTACATTGAGATTAGTCTTAAACTATAAAAGTTGTCGCAAACAGACATGGATGCTTTGGTTTATTTATTTAATACTGTCAATATTAAAGCCTAAATAAATTAAGTATTACTATCCCTTTAAGTGATTCTTTGCCCTTAGTGGGAGCCTCACATCTTGAATGGATTTACTTAACCCCTCGGGTGGAAACGGATGGGTTATAGCAATCTAACAAGGTGGAGAAATGTGATTTTCTGGACTTGTGTGTAATTATGCAGGCTTTATCTGACTGAATCAGAGAGCAAAGCTCTGATGACATCAGTTTCCCCCCCAAATCTCTAAAATTATTAAACTGACTAGAAAACCCAAGTAAAAGGAAGTTTAAATAAAGTGATGAGACGAGAAGCTGTGTAGGAAATGTGTTCACTTTAAGTCACAAACTACAGGTAGAGGTTCTCGAAAAATGGAAGAATGATAACATTTAGAACAGCCAATCTATGGTAAGCACACAAATTAAAAGGAAAAAAAATCATTTGAAATAATTTCTTATATACTGGGAAAAGTTCACCCTTTCTGTGCCAGAGGGGTACGCAGCATATTGCAGAGAAATGTGTTAGGTACCCAGCTGGCATTGAAAGGGTTAAAACAATGGATTACTGCTCATTTAAAATGACATTGACATTCTCGCCTAAAAATTAATAGTCCTAGCCAGAATTTGAAAGAAAAAATGAAGAAAAGAAATTATTTACTTATGCCTTAACTGTAGCAAGTAGCTTCTCTACAACATTAGTGTATGACAGATTTTACATTTTTCGTACAATAGACATTTTTTAACTGAATGATAGCTAAGAGTATATGGTTGTTAGATGCAAAGGAAGCATTTTTGTTTTGATTTTGAAGTTCCTTTAACCTAAGTGCAAACTTAAAGGAGCAGTAAACATTTCTTACGCAAACACATATTTTGTAGATCATTTCCTGCTGAATAAAACAAAGTACTTCCACTGGTGTCATATGTTTTATTCAAAATTGATAACAGTTCAAATAATCGGGAAGTGAATTTACTGTTTACTTCCTGATAGTTCTAACTGACAGGAAGTGACAGGCAGTTCCTATCACATTCTATGGAGAATTATATGTCTCTGACTTTCCTCTCCATTAGAATCTAACAGAAAAACTAATTAGAATGTGACCACTAGAGGGCACTGGTAATGTAAAAATAAATGGGTTTAAACTGTAATAACTCTGGAAATATAAATCTCTCGACAGTAGGAGTACCCTTGTTTTACTCCATAGGAAAATCCCTGATATATAGTTTTTCATAAAAAAGTTTACTGCTCCTTTAAAGGAACACAAGTACCTACAATTGAACTGGGGTTGTATATTTAAATGCTCATGTACTTCATGTGTACAAATTCTCTAGTTGTTTTTTGAGGCCCGATATCTAGTCTTACACATGTTCTGAGAAAGCAGATATTCCTGACTTTTTTCTAAAGCTCCAATCTATTTGTCCATTATTATCTTAAAGTGAGCATTGATAAAATAACAGCCTTTATGAATACAAGAGCAATGGGCACTAATCATAATCAATTAACTGATATTAACTTATCTCTCAATACAAACAACATTAAATAAAAGCTCACTGAACAGCACACATTACATGTGTTACAGCTGGCATGTGTAAAAATTATTCATATGTTTCATCTCCAAAATGTTCTCCAAAACTTGCTTTAAGTATGTGATATAAAAGGTCATATCAACCTATTTAATTTTTTTTGGTTAATGTTACCTTAAAAATGTTTAATGCTTCCTATGTAATTCTTATTAGAAAAGAGAATTCCGCTGTATGCATGTCTGATTATTTTCTTTGTCTCCTCAGCAACATCTCAATGACCTGATGACAAGGAAATGGCTTGGAGGATCAAACTCCGTGGATACCATTTGTGTCACTATAGAGGATTATTTTAATGACTTTGCTAAAATTAAAACACATTACAAACAGGTACTTATGGGTATTCTTTAAACAACGCTGTAAGAGATCTTAAAGGGATAGTAATGCTGCATAATAAAAGCAGCTCAAATTAATCTTCATTATTCAAGAGTAATTGAATGATAAAGTATCCTCCTCCCGCCTCTTTTACTGAAGTAACTACTCAGCTCAGAGCAGCAGGGTGGTGTCCAGGTGGATTGCAGAGAAGGACAATCTTCAATTAAGATAAGGGAAAAACCTGTCAATGAGGGCAGGGTTTTCATTGTTCTCACAGTAGGAAGATTATTCCTTGCTGTGACTGTCTATTCAAGTGACCAGATTCACATCTGAGGGGAGGTGGCATACACTAGGTAAAAGGGGTGGGAGGGGGAAACTTTTATCATTCAATTACTCTTGAACTACAACTGACAGTACTGAAATAGCATTCTCTGTGGCTCATATACTATGAAGATTAATTGGAGCTGCTGTTTATGCAAAACATTACTATCCCTTTAAGATAAGGGATCAGTTAGGATACAAATGTGAACACAAGTATTAGAACTACTCTGAGAAGATTCCTGCTTCATGGGAGATTCTCAAGGAAAATTAGAGCAAAGTCTGAAAAAAGATACTGCAGTGTGCATATTGTAGTGTAAAGGCACACGTACAATTTGTAGACTGTATTTTCATATTTAAATAGAAATTCACCCATTCATTCATCTTTAACCCTTTGAATGCTAGAGGGGTACGCGAAGCAATGCATTGCTTACCCCTCTGGCACTGAGTGTTGAATGAATCGGAATGTTTCATTATGAAGGGGGGGTGTCTTGTTTTTTGATAAGATATATATATATATTATGTATAGAGAGAGACATAGGGTAATATAAAATGCACTATATGACCAAACGTATGTGGTCACCTGAACATCACACCTGTATGAGCTTGGTGGACATCCCATTCCAAAACCATGGGCATTAATACAGATCTTGCTCTTTGCAGCTATAACAGCCTCCACTTTTCTGGGGAGGCTTTCTGCAAGATTTTGGAGTGTGTATGTGCTTTGTGCATAGGGGCACAGTCATGCTGGAACTGGAAAGTACCTTCCTCCAAACTGTTGCCACAAAGTTGGAAGCATTGTCTAAAATGTCTTTGTATGCTGTAACATTAACATTACCCTTCACTGGAACTAAGGGGCCTAGCCCAAACCCTGACAAACAGCCCTTCCTTCATCATGAAACTTTACAGTAGGCATTATGCAAACAGACAAAACAAGAGGCGCTCCTAGTGTATTACCGTTGCATAAACAGTGATTCACTAACCACCACCAATAGCAGTGTACTCAAAAAGATATTGGCTGAGACAAATACTTTTGCAATGCTCAGTAATTCTTGCTTTGTGGATATGATTATCACTGCCATCCCCTAGCAGTATTTTCAGGCTGCTCCACTTCACCAAATCATCCACAGCATGGAAGTATATGATATGCAAAAAATTAAAAAAAACAAGAAGGGGCGCCTATAGTGTTATACCAGACTGGTATGTATGTGACAATGAAACATATGATGGACAAACTCACATTTAAATATTGCTGACAATCAGGTCTATGCCTGTCATCAGCTCAGTATGCATACAGAGTACTTTACCCATCTATGCCTGGGTGTATATTTCCAGTACTCCAATGTCCTCCTCCTCAAGATGAGTTCCGTATAAATTGAATAAATTATATGTAATACATAAAAATACCAAATAAACGAATAAAAATAAAATGAAGAATACTGCTTTATCAACCATAAGTTGCCAAAGTATATTTCCAAAATGAACAAATAGAACGGCTACAAACATTTCTAGTCTGGTTCAGATTCCAGTTATGGATACTCCAAACTCCCAATTACTAGCCATTCTGTTTGTTCATTTTGGAAATATGCTTTGGCAATTTATGGTTGATAAAGCAGTATATATACCGTGAAACGCATACCCTCGAGTGCCTTTTAATAACTAGTTTATGCATTGCGGAGTGGCTACTTTTATATTTTATTTGTCCATAAGACTGCCAGATAGTGAAGTTTGATTCTTCACTCCAGAGAACACATTTCCACCTCTCCAGATTCCAGTGTCAGTGTGCTTTACTCTTCTCCAGCCAACGCCTGGCTTTGTGCATAGTGATCTTAGGATTGTGTGCTGCTGCTTGGCAATGGAAACCCATTTCATGAAGCTCCCAATGCACAGTGCTTATGCTGATGTTTCTTCCAGAGGCAGTTTGGAATACTGTAGTAAGTGACAGGCGTTTTTATGTGCTATGCGTGGCCCCGCTGTGTGGCTGTGTGTGGTCTTACTGCTTAGTGGCTGAGCTGTTGTTACTCCTAGGAGCTTCCACTTCATAATATTAAAACTGACAGTGGAAAAGGGCAGATCTACAGGGCAGGAATTTCACAAACTAACTTCAGGCAAAAGTGCCATCCTATGGCAGTGCCACTTTTAAAGTCACTGAGCATTTCAGTATGACCCATTGTATTGCCATTGTTTGTCTATGGAGATGGCATGCCTATGTGCTTGATTTTATACACTTGTTAGTAATGGGTGTGGGCTGCAACATCTAAACTCAATAATTAGGTGGTGTGTCCACTTATTTTTGGTCATATAGTGTATAAGGCGTAATTATGAGCGAGAGCATGCACAATGTTACCTGCTAAGCAAAACAAGCAGACCCCCCACGGAAAGGCTAAGCTTTATTCACAAGTGCTTATATCTCATACATTTTACCTTTAAGTCAAACTGAAATTTGTCATCAGCTCATCAAGTAGCGGTCTTGCTTTTGCAGTAAAATGATCACCATAGACAACAATTGAAAAATACAGTTTCATGGTCTGGTGAACAGGTTCGAGCTGTAATAACTTTGTTAATGAAACGTCTCCCATCAGTGGGAGTACCCTTGTTTTCATTTGGCAGGAAAAGTCCTACAATGTATATTTCATGTATGTGTTTGTGTGCATGGGAAGGGGGGGACAAGAAGTGTGGGTGAGGAAGGAATAGGTTGGAGGGAGGGAAATAGGCAAGAGGAGCAAAATGTTAAAGGAATTGTAATACTTAATTATTACTATCCCCCATATTGTAGATATTTGTAAAATGGTTTAAAAGCCCCCAGGTTCATCTCTCAAACCTTTATGGTTTGAGAGATAACCAAAGGCAAAGTTCCCCCTCCCTCCCCCTTCCCTGAAGTCAGTGTTGTACTGACTGCAGGGGAAGTCTGTTGTACGACAGGCTTGCGGCTCTGCAGCTGAGCCGAGATCCCGTTAGTGAAAAATAATTATTTCACTTAAATGTTCTTCTACATGTGCTTGGTTTGCAAGCACATGTAGAAGACCGTTTCAGTGAAATAATAATTTGTCATTAACGTGATCGCGGCTCTGCTGCAGAGCCGCATGATGAAAGTCAGACTGGATATCCCTGCAGTCAGCACAAGGCTGACTTCAGGGAAGGGGGAGGGAGGGGGAACTTTGCCTTCGGTTATCTCTCAAATTATAAAGGTTTGAGAGATGAACCTGGGGGCTAATAAATTATTTTGCAAATATGTACAATATGGGGGATAGTAATAATAAAGTATTACTATCCCTTTAAGATGTGAAGGTACAAATTGCATGACGTGGGAAAGATGCAGGGGTAGACGTGGGATAAAGATACAGATGTTTTGAAAACATGTTGAATCTGGGCAGCCATGGGTGCTCTTTTTGTTCCTCTATCGCCCACCTCAGGTTGTGGAGTTATGTCCTCATACTCCACTATAGCCAGAGGGGAGGAGAGGGGAGCAATTATTTTCATAAAGCTTTTCACTTTAGCAGTCCAGTCCAGGAACCAATCAGATTGATTCCTGGCAGTCAGGTGGAACTGGGCAACTCTGGTGCACACAGGAGAGCAATAGTTAAAGAATAGAGGCCATCTGCTCAGATGAGTGTTCAATGCATTGTGCAACTTATGATTATCAAAGAGTTAAAAACCTGTTTGCAGCCATGATTGGTACACTGACTTCAGTAGAGTTTCTGTAATATTGAGATGTGGGATATTTTGTAGCATTGTTGGGTTTTAGGGTACTGTTTCGTTTTTCCCAGGAAATGACCATAAAAGCCCACAGGAAGGTAGTGACGGAGTACATTAAAGCAATAATGCAGAAGCGCATTTCATTCAGAAATGCAGAAGAGAGGAAGGAGGGAGCAGAAAGGATGATCAAAGAGGCAGACCAGTTCAAGTTTCTGTTTAAGCGCCTTACTTCTGTAAGTTTTCATCCAACCAAATATTCATGTTCCCTTGTTATGATATCTTTTGTGTAATAACGTTCAGTATAACTATGTTTGGCATATTATTTTGTAGACCACCAGACTGTAGGGGCAAGATTTAAACTAAGAATGTTATTAGATGGTGCACTCCTACCGAATAGGGTATTGGGCTCTGTATGCAGAAAGAATACAGAACCATCCCCATTATAGATGGGAAAAATCCAGTTGATTTAAATGGGCTTCTAAGCTCTTGAATGCTAGAGAGATATCAGTTGGAGACCTTCGCAGCATTCAGAAGGTTAATAGCCCCATTTAAATGAATGGGAATATTTGTTTGTCCACCTATAGTGCAGTTGGTATGATCCAAAACTGCTCATTCTTTTCTGCATAAGGCCCTGAGGCCTCCATTTACTAAGAACAGACAAAATAGTGGGGCTGCACTTTATATAAAAAAAGTTGGTCATTTGCATCTGTGTTTGCTGAGATTTACCATTAGTGTTTTGCAATGAGATAAAACCTAGCAATTTTTTTTAAGCGTTTGCAAAAATTTTATTTCAGAAATGTAAAAAAGTGCAAAGGCTTTTTTAGTCAGCAATTTGCTTTTAAGGACACTTTTTGGGGTACAGCTCAATGTTCATGAATACGATGCAGTTTTATTAATAAATATCATCTAACAGTTGCTAATTTATTTGAATTAAAAAAACTCTAGCACTTCTATGGTAAACATAGCCCAAAGAGTACTAATCTGGGCCAGTTTGCTTTTTTTTTTTTTCCCCTCATACTTTTTTTTTTTTTTTTTTTTTTTTCCTTCTCCAGGGATTTGGCGAGGAGACAGATGGACTCTGTGACACTATAGTAGACATTGCAGAGGTTATAAAGCTTACAGACCCTTCCCTCCTTTATCTAGAAGTCTCCACTCTGGTTACACGATATCCTGATCTCAGGTAACGTTCTTCATTAATTGTTTATATGTATATTTGATTTTTGTTTCTCTAAATCAAGGCTACTGAATCCCACTTTTATTAAATAATAATGTAGTGCAAGGGCATCCAAGTTTTTTATAAATCATGGGTCACTTGATTAGAAATCCATTTGTATCAGGGCACAATTCATTTTTCTTTATTGATAAAAAAAAAAACTTGTGTTATAACCTGTTAGCAACTGAAAAAAGTGTAATGAAATGTATTTGTACAAAGGCTAGAAATTTGTGCAAGTCAATTAGAATACTGTTTTTTAATGACTGTGACCCGGGAATTGACTGTGTAAAAGACTTTAGCTGCTGAACCAAAAAAAACAAGTATATAATATGTGTGTTTTCATATAAAAGAACTATATACAATTAAATGGTAATGACATATAAAACAAGTATACAGAAAATGTTCGTATAGTCCATGATTGAATAGTATACATACAGCGAGCCAAAGATGGTATTAATCCAGTCTTACTAAGGTCCTGTATAAGTCTCCAAATTGTTCTTCCAACAAAGGGAAATGGATGAAAGTGATTAAATAAGAAGGATGGTCAACGATGAGTTAGTGGAATGAAGCTGAAAAGATTTAATTGGTAGAGGGAAAGTCCTCATCGTTATACATCTCAATCTGAAGTGGCCTTGTACACTAAACACAAAATACTGGAAAGATAAAAAATGGGGCAAAGTTTCTTAGTGTAGCATTTAATAGTAAAAGGGAAAACAATGTTACGAAAGGTACCCTATATGATCATGCACTCCCATTCTGCCCATTTGGGGCTTAAGGAGTCTTAGGGTGCCTTCCTTTTTAACCAACAATCAGTGCCCATCATAATCTCTTGTGTTCAATCTCTCTGGCTTTATGATGTCCTTTCACGGTGCAACACTGAAACAGATGTTTTCTCCAGGTTTTGTTTGTAAAGGGTACTTTGTGTATGGCAGCATCGACAGGGTCCTTGTATCTTTGAAACGCCATTTATGCAGTAAGTTTTTAAGCTGGTGAATGTCTAAGACAGAGGTGGTATCTATCTCATATGAGTTTTCAGAGGGACCAGAGATGCAACTGCAAGTGTAGGTAGGCAATCAGTGGGGGAGGGAAGCATGAAAAATACACACTTCCCAACATATACCTTGGGGTTGCACTCCACTTCCTCAGGGGCATACCACTATATTCCTTAAGGAAGTAATGCACAACTCCACGAAATACGGTGGGCATTGTGTATTGTTTGCTCCTCCACACCAATGGATTTCTTACCTGTACTTTCAGTTACTCCTCTGGTCCAATGCCCCCTGTGAAATCCTGGCTTCCGAACGTATTGCCTAAACAATGCTTCAGAGATATAAGGACTCTTGCAGTGCTGCCATGCAAAAACAATTCTTTATAAACAAAACATACAGAAAAGAACTGTTTTCTCTTTCATCCAGTGTGGAACACAGGAACCATGCGGTAAAGTATCCTCCGGTCAGGAGGGCAAGACACTTGCCTTAAGGGTGTAGACACCCCTCCCCCCTGCTTCACTTTACCGCTATCAGACACGCTCAGTTTTAAAGACTAGCTTGGAACAAAGGACCCACCTGCCTGGAACATAAAACAAATGTTTTTTTGTACAGAAGGGAAGTCCTGTATTTCACATGGACTAAGAGAAAAGGATTTATCAGTAAGTAAATAAACATTCTATTTTCTGTTTCATCCAGTGTGGAACACAGAAACCATGGCAATATACCAAAAGCTACTCTCTAAGATTCTCATACTAGATTGGCCTTCACAGGGTTTCCACTTGCATTGTGGCCGTCACACAGCTTCTGGGGCCCTCCTTTGCTGAACAAGAGTCTGCATGGGTTAAGTCTCTAATCTCTTCTGTGAGTTCTATACCTTCCTTTATTCAAGGGATTCTAGAGTCTTGGTCCCAGGACCAGGAATATCCTGTTCGCTCCAAAAGACATCACGGCCATTTTGCAGAGGGACATTTTCCCAAGTTAAGAGGACTCTGAGGATAATTTGGATTCATCCTCACTATTGGAGATTCTTTTTAGGAAAACCCTAGTTCTTCTGTTGAGGGTCTTATCCGGGCTGTCCTGGGGACCCTGAAGGTCTGAGGTTTCGGATTCCTGTTTTTCTTCCCCTGATATTTTTAAAGGCACAAGAAGGAGACTGCTATTTTTCCTCCTTGCCATTCCTTAGACAGGTGTTAGAGGAATGGAAGATGCCTGATAAGATGTTGTTCCTTTCCAGATGTATTTTTTCTCTTGTATCCTTTCTCTACAGATGCCTTAGCACAGTGGGCTACTTCCCCAGCGCAGCAGACCCTCCAAGCTTATGGCTTTGTGGATGCAGTAGAACTTAGGGACCAGGCTGGATTCCCTTTTAAAGGCAAACTTTGCTGCTTCTGGTGCTGCTTTATGTCTCATCTTTGCAGTTGCTTGAGTGACTAGGCCCGTTGTTGCTAGGGGGAATCTGCTTTTGGAGGCTGACTATGCGGACATGCTTAAGGAAGAGGATGATATGGCTATCTCTAAGACTAGGGCTGCAACTAACGATTATTTTGATAATCGATTAGTTGGCCGATTATTTTTTCGATTAATCGGATAAAAAAAAATGCTAACTTTTCATAATTTAAAATGATTTAATGAACAAACAGTGTTAAAAACAAACAGCAGAATAAAAAACTTTACACATTAACATGTGTCATTGTTATTATTTTACTATGGGTCTATGCACCTCTCTCCCCCTTGCACCTCTATTTCTCCCCCATGTACTTCTTTCTCCCCCCCCATGTACCTCTTTCTCCTCCATGTACTTCTTTCTCCCTTTTGTACCTCTCTTTCTCCCCCATGTACTTCTTTCTCCCCCATGTACTTCTTTCTCCCTCCTTGTGCTTCTTTCTCCCTCCTTGTGCTTCTTTCTCCCTCCTTGTGCCTCTTTCTCCCCCCTTGTACTTCTTTCTCCCCGCCTTGTACTTCTTTCTCCCCCTTGTAGCCCCTTGTGCCTCTTTCTCCCCCCTTGTGCCTCTTTCTCCCCCCCTTGTAACCCCCTGTGCCTCTTTCTCCCCCATGTACTTCTTTCACCCTTTTGTACCTCTCTTTCTCTCACATGTACTTCTTTCTCCCTTTTGTACCTCTCTTTCTCCCACTTGTACATCTTTCTCCCCCCTTCCTTTGTACCTCACTTTCTCCCCCCTTGTAACTCTTTCTCCTGCCATGTACGTGTCTCCCCCGTACATCTTTTTCCCTTGTGCATCTCTTCTTCTTCTCCCCACTGCCCGCACTGATGACATCCGGGGAGGAACCACGTCAAACACATGCTCCACGCGGCATCTCCGCGCTGTCATCAGTGCGGGCAGTGGGAAGACTGTAGCGTCCATCCGGCAGACATTAAGGCGACGTACGGCGGCTGGGGGGCTGCTGGGCGGCACAACTAATCGCTGCACAACTAATCGATAATGTGAATCGTTGCCAACGATTCCCATTATTGATTTTTATCGATTTTATCAATTAGTTGTTGCAGCCCTATCTAAGACTAATCCATATCTTGCAGAAATGGGCTTTGATGCTGCCAGATTTTCTGGTAGGGCCTCAGCTTTTTCTTTTGTGGTGCATCGTACTCTGTGGCTACAGGTCACTCGGGTTACTCCTAAATGCTCCTCTTTTCATGGAAGATATGTGGTTTTTGTTACATCTGCCAGTATGGGTTTGCTTGCAGGGTTTCTACTCTTACCCCGCAGTCAAGGAGCACCCGACCCCAAAACTCAAACAGGGCTGGACAGGTAAGGAGCTTCACATGCACTTTTTGTGGTGGATCAGTGGGTTTTGTGGGTAATTTCGGAAGAATGCCTCAGAGACTTTGAATCCCTTCCTCCCTGTCTTTTCTTCATATCCAGAGTTTCTTACGATCCCAAAGTCGTCAGTTCTGACACAGTCTCTTTCTTGGTAGATATGAAAGTTTTGGTACCTCTTCCTTTTCAGGAAAATATCATAGTTTCTATTCCAACCTTTTCATAGCTCTCGAAAAAGATGACAGAGACCATCCTGAACTTGAAACTCCTCAACCGTTTCGGATTCCTTGCTCTCCGTCATTGCGAAGATGGATTCCTTGCTCTCCTTCATTGCTGCCATGTCCCTGGACATACGGGATGCTTATCTGCATATTTCCATCCATGTAGATCATTAGCATTTCCTGTGGTCATTTTTCACTTCACTGCTCTTCCTTATGGCTTCCACTACACAGGTTTTTACAGAGGTCCTGACAGCCTTGGTGCCTCACATCCATTCTCTAGGGATCTCATTGACTCTGTATCTGAACAACCTTTTGCCAAAGACTCACTCAGAGGATAGACTGCGCCTTCATTTATAGATTGTGTCTTTCAATTTCAGTAAATTTTCTTTTGTTCTGTCCCAGGTCCTTCACTTTCTTGGCTTTCGTTCTACCAGAAGACCACATTCTGTTGTTTCTCCAGGTGTCTCATGCCCTACTTCACACATATGTGATGGTGTAGAAGTACATGAAGGTGCTGGGTTATCTGGTCTCTGCACTGGAGGCAGTCCCCTTTGCCAAATTCCATAGGTGGGAGCTGCAGCAAGTGATTCTCAGGAATTGGTCCAGGTATCAGTGTCATCTCTCTTGGGTCCAGATGACTTTAGACATTCATTGGTGGCTTCAGAGGTCATGTCTGTCATTTGTTCTGCCACTGGTCATTCCAAATTGGGTGATAGTCATGACGGATGTCAGCCTATTAGGCTGGGGTGCCACCTTGGCCCTCAGAAGGCTTAGGGTCTTTGGACAGTGAATGAGAGACATCTATCCCTTAATGTGCTGGAGATCCAGGCACTTCGCCTCGCTCTGTGGCATTAGTCTCAGTCCCACCAGGGATTGCCTGAACAGATCCAGTCCACAATGCGATGGTGGTGGCCTACATCAGCTGTCAGAGTGGGACCAAAAGTGTGGCGACATGGTCCGAGGTTTGGCTGATTTTCTCGTGTGGGCAGAGGTTCACATGCAGACTCTCTACGCTGTTCACATCCTTGGGGTAGACAACTTTGTGACAGGCTTTCTGGATTTCAGAAACTGGGAGCTCAACCATATGGTTTTTGACTTTATAGTTCATCTATGTGGTCCTCCAACTGTAGGTGTAGTGGCCTCTCTGTTGAACAGCAAAGTACCCCATCCTGTGGCATTTTCCCCAGGTGTATGTGTTTTCTCTGTTCCCTCTGTGTCCCAGAGTGTTGCAGAAAGTGAGTATGGAGCATACTCATGGCATTCTGATTGCCCCATTCTGACCTTGTTGGGCACGATTTTCTGCTGTTGGAGTTGGAGAAGCTGACTTTGACGGCTTGGCTCTTGACGCAAGCATCCTGAGGAAGAAGTGTTTTTCTGACTTGGTCATTGCCACTATGATGAAGGCAAGTGTACGAGCCCTACTTGACTGCTAGCTCATATGTGCTGGCTAATTATGTGAGGGCTTCATTTGGCTCACATTGGATGTCCAGATGTAGTAGAATTGCAAATGTGCCACTAAAAAATAGACTACCATAGTGACCCTGACACGAATTCCGTATTTCATTCACCTTCAAGGTTTGTGTTTGTTAGTGTCACTTTCTGTATCTCATCAAGCTAAAGTGGATCAATTCTGGAGCAAATCAGATGCAGATTCCCTTTGATTTACAAAAGCAAAGAAAAAAAGAAACTCGCAGCATTAGCATACCATAACATATAATATAAATTCAAAGTAAGTACCCAAGTGAATAGGTTATGGAGAGCAGCAAGGAAAAAGGAGGGAGTTTTCAAAATCCCCAAACTAGGTAAAAACCTAAAACAAAAGCCAAGACAGAACAAATCTGTGCGTTATAGCTGACAGCAGGGGAATCCGGTCCTGGGACCGGCGGCAGCTCTGCAGCAATGGCGAGATTGAGTTATAGAAACAGAAATCCTTCACTGAAATGGTCTTCTATGTGTGCTTGGTTTGCAAGACCATTTCAGTGAAGGATTTCTGTTTCTATAACGCGATTTCAGCACTGCTGCAGAGCCGCGGCTTGCTCACAGACCGGATTCCCCTGCTGTTAGCTATAACACTAACGTCAGGGGAGAGAGAAGGAGAGCGAACTTTGAATGCGGATATCTCTGAAACCATAAAGGTTTGAGACATGCGGCTGGTCTCGTTTAATTCAGATTTTTAAGGGCTACAACATGGGGTATAATAAAAATGAAGTATTACTATCCCTTTAAATGTATAAACCCATATTATTTCCATTAATAGTAGGTAGGTAAATTCATTGAGGTAGACTTTTAAAACTGCATTAGTTATGAAGCAATCCTGGGCAGAACCATGACAATTTATTTTGTTCAGTATATATTTGCATGACTTCCAATAATATATGGTATATATGTTTAAACATTTTTCCAAAAGAAAGCTTATGCTATCCTGAAAAAACACTAGTTTTCATGTGTAACCTATACAATAAAATTGTGAAACCTGATTAAACAAACAGAGGAAAACATTTGATTATTTCCTTTGTCATTAACGTGTACTATATCCCTGGCCATTAAAAATAAATAAGAAAATGCTGGCCTCTCCTTGCCCCCCCCCCCCCATTTAAGTGATGTGGAGCCTCCCACTTCTTCCCCTCCCCTCTACGTACCTTCATACCCACGAGCCTCCTGATTAGGCAGCCCTGTAGTATCTGCCCCCCTGAAACTAGTTATGCCCAGTCAGGAACCGAAGGTTTTGAAAGGGCTCTCAGGCATCTTCCAATGGGAAGAGGATCTCGCAGGCAAGAGCAGAAGTGGAGGAAGTGGGGAGGCAAAGGCAAGCATGACTACTGCTGGCCAAAATCCCCAGCTGCCTAATCAGGGGGTTCCAGGTCTTGTGGAGATGGAGGTGCATGGGGGGGGCACTCGAGAGAAGCCCAGCATTTTTTTTTTTTTTTTTTAGATAGAGGGTGACAGAAATGGGGGGCACGTATTATACACATGTACTAATATTTTCCTTAATTTACTGTGTATCTGCGTATTATAGCCCACATAATAAAGTACACTTTTTTCATAAATAAAAGTATCATGATCTCCTAAACTATGCATGTTTTGTAAGTCTCACTGTAGATTCATGTGCTAATTCAGCTCTGTACTACACTGCGCACTTCAGTAGTATATTATGGTACCAGATTCACCATACAGAAGTAAAAGTATGAACGTATCCTAAACCGAGTCTACTGGTCTTTCTTAATGAAGTTTTGAAATATGCAAACTTGAATTCAAGGTGACAAGTCCATTTCAGTTGATTAGTTATTATGATTCATCATCTGTGCTCAGGTAAAGATAGCCTTAAAACCTGAGGAGTGTGTTTGGGAAACACTGTGATAAACAGTGGATTGGTTTTGAGCAAGAACCTGATTTTTTTAATATCTGTACCACATCTGCTGACTGATTCTGTTTAGCTGTGCTGTTGTATGTACATCACACTCTTGGTACTGACACATATCTGATGTTTATATATTCCTCTTGTCTTTATAGAGATGATCACATAGCAGCTCTTCTTGCTGTGAGAGGAGACGCCAGTAGGGAGATGAAGCAAACAATCATTGAAACTGTGGATCTGAGTCAGCGGCAACAAAGCCCAAACTATTCTCCAATATTTAAAGACATTATTGTCCCAAGTGTCACAGCACTAAGTGTGCCAAAACTTCTTAAGTAGTGTTGCAGACTACATGACTCCATCTAATCATGCTTTCCTTCACATCACCTTTGTGTCATCACTTCTGTTGTTTTTTTTCAGCCCGTAATGATCAGAGTATCTCTGTGTTTAGTTCATACAGGCAACACAGAGGCCTAATTTTCACGTTGATTTCAAGTAGTACATCATGCTCCATGAACTAAAGAAGTCTTTGATACCTTGCCTGTTGTTTGCACTTGTGGACTGGACTTGGGTAGCCCTTGTGGGATTTTTATAGTTGGCACTGTCATATAACCTTCTGTTTCTTGATGCAGGTGTTTGATATGGTGAACGTTCTGTATACAACATTTTAACAGAGATACAATTTATAATGGGCATTTTTTGTGTGAAACTAGTGTGGAATAATAATTTGTTAAAACATTTGGTTATTAATGGATATGGATAGTTAATGGATTCTGCCCCACTGTTAGCTGGTGGGGGATGATGTGTTTTGTAGGCCTCAACAAGTGGAGATCCAAAGGTTGACTCAGAGAACATCCTATATAATAATTCGCTAGGACGTTTGTCAGAAGCCGTAATGCGCAGTAGAGACTGCCCGTGCTGCAGTCATGCGCGGTACAGACTGCCTGAACGTGCCACAGCTGATACGGAATGGGGCGATCCGAATTTGGACTGGAGTCATCTCTGCACACCTTCCTGGGACCACTCGGTGAGCAGAGAGGCTCCGCACAACAGCCGAGGCTGCTGGGTGGCACTGTCGCCAGTGGTTTTAAAGTAGTAAGATATAAAGAAAAAAAATTGTAAACTTTGTTTGGGTCCAAAACAAAGTTTTTGTAACAAAATAGTTATTGTCCAGCTGTGAAACAAAGTGAAAATCTTCCTCCACTCAAAACAAAACAAAAAACAGACCTGCCTAAATTATGTTCATTTGACATATTGTCCTGTAAGATTTGCATTGCATTGTTTTTATTTTGAAATGTACTGCATTTTTAATTACATTCTGAGACCTTGCTTATCAACGTAATACCTTAAAGAGATAGTAACACTCAATATATAGTAACATTTATATTTTAAGGGTTATCATCTTGAGTACAAGGGTATGCCCACTGCTGAGAGGTGTTTTATTCAAAAGTTATTGCAAACTTGAATTTTTTAGGAGCAGTACCTCAGCGGCCTGAAATTTTACAGTGGCACTGTTGCTACGCCATCCTATTGAAGTTTATGCTCAATTGACCAGAACTCTTCATAGTAGGATTTCAGGCCATGGAGATATTACACCTAAATATATTCAAGTTTAAGCTGTAATAGTGTTTGACTAAAACACCTCTCGGCACTGGGAGTACCCATGTTTTACTAAAAATGATAACCCCCCACCCCAAAAAAAAAAAAATTATATATATATTACACATACTAGTTACAAAGCCCTATACACGGGCTGATCTGGAGCTGGGAGCTCCGGATGGCTCACAGCCTGTCTGTGCTTCCGGCTCCAGGGCAGCAGCGGAGGCGCTGGGTGACATATATATATATATATATATATATATATATATATATATATATATATATATATATATATATATATATATATATATATATATGGCAAACTAATATTATAATGTGTGTGTGTGTTAGTATCCCTTTTAAGTTTTACATGTTAAATAATGTCAACCTCCATTTTGGGCAGTTACATTAACCTTTTGAGTGCCAGAAGGAAATGCATACCCCTCCAGCACTCAAGAGTTTAGACTACTGGGAGAAATATTGAAAATAAACCTGATGTTTTTTGGAACTGTTGGGAGAGTTAAGGAAAATGGCCGAATGAAGCCAAGTGCAAATATGGCAGATGGCCTGTCTGGTAATACCCTCTATAATTCATTAATTTGGGTAACTGTCTTCGTAGAGACAATAACCTTAAGGAGAAAACACTGATTTTATGACATGCGTTTGCTTGGTGTACTTTCATGTTCAGTAAATTATCTTTTTGGATGAATGGCACCACCTTATACACTAGAGAAAACATTAAGCTCCTTCAGGAAGGTAAAATGGAGCAGATCTTGAGCATAATACGGGATAAATACAAATTTCCACTTAACTCCTAGATTGCTAGCGGCACAATGCATTGGAGACGTCTTTAGAACTGAAGTTGTTAAAGGTCCCATTGACATCCATGGAAGTGTGTGTGTGTGTGCGCGGTATTTGTCCCCTGTGTTATGGTGGATTGCTCTAGAATTGATTCTCTCTAACTTCCTGAGTAAGTATCTTAGTGTGAGGTAATAAAGTGATCCAAGATGGAATCGCAGAGTGTTTGAGAGATATGTACAAAAAAGAAAATCATATTATTCTGTTCACTTTGGAACTCTAACCCTTTAAGGGACCAGATGGGTGTACAACACATTGCTCAGCAATGCACTGCACACCCCTCTTGTCCTTAACCCTTTGAGTGCCAGAGGGGTAAGTAGCGCATTGCTTTGCAACGTGTTGCGTACCCCTCTGGCACTCAAAGGGTTAAAGGGTCCGTTTTAGAGCACTGAATGCACCTGTACTTGTGTCTCCAGCGCATTGTGCTTGGGGGTTTGTTTGTATTATAAGAATGATCCTGTAGGAGAGCGCTTTTGATAAGTCTACATTTGCATGAAAAATTCCCAGTATGCACCAGTATATCTTGTGAATGGTTTATATTAATACATTATAGTAGCTGTACAGAGCAGTACATAAAGTCTTTCCTGAGCTCTTTCATGTGTTGTTTTTTTTTCCCCATACTTGAAATTACTAGAAGGTTAACGGAAATAGGATGGTTATTATGGCTTAACATAGTACTATGGGGTTTTCTAAGATGGAGAGAACTGGGTGAAATTCTGCAATAAATGTTAGACTAGTAGAGTAAAAATGTACTTTTATTGGCTAACCGAGTGGCTCTAAGATGCAAGCTTGCATCTTAGAGCCACTCAATTAGTCCATAAAGGTATCGTTTTTACTCTACTAGTCTTGCATTTCCTATGGCTAACATGGTACCTACCACGCTTTACCCATATTACAAATGTTAAAGGGATAGTAATGTTTAAAACACAAGCAGCTCATATTGTTTGTAATACTGAATAGTACTGATGTCTGCGGCTCTCAAAGTTCATAACTTGCTAATTACGCTGTAATCATATGATGTATGTACCCCTCCTGCCTCTTTTCCCATTCGGAAGCCGTTTCCCCTCAGTTCACAAAAAGGGACAATCTCCCCATTTTCAGTATAAAGAAAACCCAGCCCTTCTTGAAAAACGAAGGGCAGATTTTTGCTAATATGGACTGAAGATTGTCCCTCTTAGTGATCTGCAAGGTTTGCGGACATCGGGAAAAGGTACAGGAGGGGTAAAATTCATCATATGATTAACTAGCAAGTTATGAACTTTGAGAAACACAGACATCAATACTATTCAGTATAACAAACGATCTGAGCTGCTTGTGTTTGTAAACGTTACTATCCCTTTAACCCCTTAAGAACCCATGATGGTCCTGGCATGTCATGGGTTGGACTTGCGATAAGGACCCATGATGTGCCAGGACAGCAATTTAGAGCCATAAGTGATGTCGCAGGCACACAGATGTCTGTAATGTAAGCAAAGATGTCTGCGACATCATTCTTGGCAGAAGTAGGATTTCCGACTATTGTGGTAATTAGGCTGGATAATAACACTATTGATAAAGCTAATCACCAGATTGCTAATTATTGGGGGGGGGGGGGACGACTTTATGGTGAAAGTTCCCCTTTAAGTGCTGGCCGCGAGTGTGCACGGCTGGTCCTTAAGGGGTTAAAGGATCAGTAAACCATTTTTTGTTTTGTTTTTTTTTATCAAACTGTTACTAGCAGTTATTACATGTTTACTTAATCTATGCAATCTATGGGAGAGATTGTCTAAGTAAGATGAACAGCACCACCTGGTGGTTACAGCAGAAGATTAATTTAAAGGTTAACAAAAAAAAAAAAAAAAAGAGTTATAATAACTCCCCAGCTTCAGTGTAGTGTTGGTGCAGAATGTCAGTCATGTAAAACCAGTGAGGGTGATATACTAAGACATGGATGGGCAACCTTTGGCTCTCCAGCTGTTAGGAACTACCCTAAAGCTGGTGGGGATGATGGGAGTTGTAGTCCGCAACAAATGGAGAGCCAAAGCTTGCCCATCCTTGTACTGATAGGAACTGGGGCAATTCTGAAGCTAGCCAACAGCACCATATGGGAAACAAATCCTTACATTCTCATTGACCTAAATGGGACTTTTAACCTCTTGAACGCTAGAGAGGTCTCCAATGCATTGCCTTCCAATGTACAGGAGACCCCTCTGCCATTGAAGGGGTTAAAAGCCTAATGTAAGTCAGTTAATATTTTTATTTCTCACCTATGGTGCTGAGATTTGCACCAGAATGACTCCAGTTTGTCTTAGTGCCTCTGTGCATATAATAAATAAAATTTCATGCATACTCTGAGTACATTTTAACAGCCATAATCACAAAGACGAGTGGCAAATGAACTGCGCCCTGTGGGGGAAAAAAATCCCATTGATTTAAATGGGTGTGTATTACTTTGAATGCTAGTGAACTACTCACAATTATACCTGGGAAGATTTATGTCCAAAGTCCCCAGAGTAACCACTGGAATTGGGGGGGAGTGGTCAAATTGAATAACTGGCTTCATAATTTGTGCAGGGTTTAACAAGGTGGTGGGTGTGACTGGATTGAGAAAGGGCAGGGTTTGTCCTGAAAAGAGGCAGAATGGGTGGGGTTAGTAAGGAACTCACCTAGTGAATCAGGCCTGTCTTGATTAATGCAGAAAACTGGAGTCCCCACAGCAGAACTGCAGTGTTCCCAGGTATTCTCTGGCAACTGTTCTATAATTCAAACTGTTGAAAGCTCCATTTCATCAAATTAGAATGTGGGAAAATGTTTCTTCCTGTATTGTGCAGTTGGTTTGCCCCACTTGTATTTGGGCATATGGCCCCAAGTTTACTAGAGCCAGCAATTTGGTCAAGGCTTCATCTAGATCAGAGGAGTCTAACTTAATTTTCTCAATAGGCAGGCTGAGAAAAGAAAACAGAGAGCCAGACACTACTAAATGTAATAACCAAGCATTCATGTAGAGGGAAAACCCCATGCAGTCTGTTACATAAACCAACATATCAAACATTAGGCAAACAAGGGAACTCTCGCTGTTGGGAGATGGTGATTCATTCCTGTATTCGAACAGCTTACCCGGCTGCATAGCCAATAGGATTCAGGCTACTACTGAACTTCACTCACAGAGGTGGCCTGTATAAGTAAGTCTGTTACTCCAAGAGGTAGGGGTGGAGTCAGGTAAGAATGAGTTACTACATTTTTTTCGTGTTAGTTTCTTTCGAAACACTGGATTGGAAGGGCTAGTTTCCCTTTGCAAACCATTATTCACATAAATCTGTGGTTCTCAACTCCTGCCCTCAGGACCCACTAACAGGCCAGGACTTAGGGATTTCTCTGCTAGAACACAGGTGTGGTGATCAGAGGCTCATTCACATTGATTAACTCACCTGTTCTCTAACAAGGAAATCCTCAATTCCTGGCCTGTTAGTGGGTCCTGAGGACAGGAGTTGAGAAACACTGGCATAAATGATGCTGGTTCACTCCCCCTCCCCTTTATATCAAAATGAGGAGTGAGCTGCAGTCTAAGGCACTGCTACCAATTGCAGTATTCTCACACTTGATGTAGAAGAAGATTCAGATACATTTCTAGGGGCACTTTGGGCAGTCACATTACAGTATATCACTAGTACCAGGGAGCACAAGACCAGCAGAAAACCTTGTAGAACACAGTTCAAACTGCACTTCTACAACAGAATAGATATTACTGCCAGCTACATAGTTTATGAAGACAAACGAGCAAAGCTAACAAGTGGAAGCTTATGACCTATTAAACTTTTAATGATAAGTACAGAATGTAGGGATGAGCTCCCTAATGGACCAAAGAAAAACAATGTCCAAGTAGGAGTTCTACCAAAGGAGCACTTGGATAAATGAATAAAATGGATCAATAACAATTTTAATACATGTTTACACGTTTCATGGCTACATACACTGCTTCTTTCAAGTAGATCATGAATCAGAGTGAACATATATTAACCCTTTGAGTGCCACTGGGGTACAGAACGCATTGCTTTGCAATGCGTTCCACACCCTCTGGCACTCAAAGGGTTAATTTTTTTAAATTGAAATTTGAGGAACATAAATTTGTCTATTTTTAAACTTGTTTTAATAAATATACTCTTGAGATATATATATATATATATATATATATATATGTACACACTCACTCTCTATCTCGATCATCTATATTTCCTGACATCCATAGGAGGGCATCCTTGGCTGCTTGAGCAGGGACAAGCTCATAATATCCCAGCAAGCATTTCATAATAACTGTGGAGGGAGTAAACTGGTGATATTAACCCTGTGCATACCATTCCATTTTTTTCATTTATCCGGGCGCTCCTTTGGTAGAACTCTTGCTTGCACATTGTTTTTCCTTGTATTTTAAAACCAGGGACGGCAGGATTGGGACCGGTCTTGGAAATTGGGGACAGTTGGTATGGATGCAGTATGTTATCCCTTTGAGTGCTAGAGAGGTAGCCAATGCATTGGATACCTCTCTGGCCCTTAAAGGGTTAATGTGCTTCAGTTGCTATTTTTCTAATTAATGATTGGGTTAGAAAACCACAAAATTAATTTGACATAGCCAAATTTTATCATACATTCCAATCTACAAGCTTATTTTCAAAATTAAGGAGATATACATTGTCAATTAGAACTGGTGTTTTTTCCTCACAGATTATAAAAAAAATATATTTACACTTCCCAATGTGCTTACGGTTGAAAAAAGGAAAATACAATGGTTCCTAGAAAATATTTATTTAACAATTATCAAAAAAGTATTGAACACACATACAAGTCATTCAAATTTATGGAAAGCGTATTGTTTGCTGAGAGGCGGTATGACCTAGAGAGAGATTTCAACAGTGAGCCCTGTATACAGTAAACTGCAGGTATAATGCACAAAATATATAATATATATGGATTTATGTGTCCTTATTATTGATAAATTATTTTCTCTTAGTCTGTGTGGAACACAGGAACCATGGCGTCAAGTACCTTTCGCCAAGAGTGCAGGCCATTTGCATAAAAAGGCTACCGCAACAAAACATGCTCAGTTTTAACTAACCACAAAATCAAAAACAGAAGAGTGGCAAGAAAGGGCTGTACCTGAATCTGAGAACCCAAAAGACCCTCCTAGTTCAAACTCAAACAACTAATTTTTCTCTGGCAGGGAAGCCTTGTGTTCCACCTGGACTGAGAGAAAATAATCTATTGGTAAGAACACAAAAGTCTCCTTTTCTCTTGCATCCAATATGGAACAATTGGGAGGGATATCCCGAAGCTATTCACCAAGATTCCAGGGAAAGAGGAAAAAAAAAAAACCCACCTCAGAATGCAGACCAATTTCCAGCAGAGATGAACTGGAAGAAATATAAACCTCAGGTATCACAGGACATTTACATACAAAATCAAGTAACAGAATAAACAGGTTACTGGAAATAAATAAAGAGTGCCTACGTGGGCCCAGTGATCTGGAGATCCTTTGGTCCAAAACTGTTTTCAGCTGAAGTCAGAATATGAACACAGAAGAATTTAACAATTGTGTGAAGGAACGGCCACGTTGCTGTCTTGCACAGCTGCGCCACAGAAGACTGGTTCTTGTAGGCCAAAGAAGCACCGACCGCTCTGGTGGAATGAGCTGTAACCCTAAAGGGCACAGACCTGGTGAATGATTGCCTTAAAGGGAGTATAGTCCCATAAAAAGTATGTTCTAAATCGTAGCTGCACTAAAAAAAACATTCAATGTGCTTAATCCTTCCTCTCAAACCGTTATGGTTTGAGAAATGTAATAAAATAAGGACCTCCGCTCCCTCCCCCTTCTCATGTGTCTGCTGTACAGCGGACGTCATGAGATCCTGCTTCCGGGACCAGACGCTGGCTCTTCAGGAAGCCTGTCATCTAGATATCTAAGTATAATTACTTCATTGGAATGGTCCACAACGTGTGCTTGCAAGCCAGGCACACGTAGACCATTCCGATGAAGTAATTCTACCTAGATATCTAGATGACAGCACTCCTGAAGAGCCGCCTACAGCCAGGCTACCGGATTCTGCCTCTGACAGCTTTACAGCTCGTCAGGCAAAAGGGGGAGGGAAAGGAGGACTTTATTTTCTTATTTCTCTCAAACCATAACGGTTTGAGAGAAAGGATTAAGCACATTGAATGTTTCTTTAGTGCAGCTATGATTTAGATCATACTTTTTATGGGACTATACTATCCCTTTAATCCAGGAAGCCACTCTAAACTTAGGTGCAGCTTGGTCCACATGAGGGCTCTCAGAAATGACAAAAAGCAAGTCAGGTTTTCAGAAAGGCTTAATGTAATGAATGTAGTACCTAACTACATCCAAACAATGAAGCCCCTGCTCCTGTCTATTAGATGGAGTTGTTAGGCAAAGAACAATTTCCTGGTTAATGTGAACCTCAGACAAAACCATAGGGATTAACTCTACGGGAGTTATTAAAACCATCCTATCAGAAAGAAAGTACATAAAGGGGGGTTTACAGGACAAATCCGAACAGACACAAACGCCAGCAGAAAAGAGTCAAAGACCAAAGGAAAACAGAAGACAGAGGCTCAAAAGGAGGCTTCTGAAGCAACTTCTAGGACCATGTTCAAGTCCCACAGAGGTTTGGGATGCTGAAAGACTTGGCAGGCATGAGCCACCCCTGCACAAAGGTCTGTACTTCTGGTAATAAGGCAATATACCTCTGAAAAAAATACAGTTAGAGCAGAAATCTGGATCTTAATAGAACTAAGACTAAGCTGTTCTTCAGGATCGACTTGAGAAAAAGCAAAGATAAACAGAAAATGAAAAGGACACCGCTCCAACCCCTGGACTTCACACCACTTGTAGAAAAGGACCATGCTTTATGGTACTCCCTGAATGACACCAGCTTACAAAGCTTCATCATAGTGGCAATAACAGAATCAAAGAACTTCTACACCCTGCGTGACATAGGCCCCCAAGTCAGGAGGTACAAAAGGAACGGAAGCTAAAATGACACTTCTACAGACAGACTGAGACGATCCGAGAACCAGTCCAGAAAGGGGAGATCAGAATTATGTAAGCCTGCTTCATCCTGACTTTCCTCAATACTCTGGGAATCAGTGGCAATTGAGAAAACACATACGATACGGGAAAACTGCCAAGGAATGAC
Organism: Rhinophrynus dorsalis; assembly: GCA_037306005.1. NCBI lineage: Eukaryota > Metazoa > Chordata > Amphibia > Anura > Rhinophrynidae > Rhinophrynus > Rhinophrynus dorsalis. The sequence goes on along the minus strand of CM074723.1, from coordinate 267,899,924 downwards.
CATTGTGTCCACAGCAAGAGCGAAGGGGGTCTCGGCATCTGAAGCAAAACAGGGGAACCTTGGGGTTAAACAGACCAGTAGCTCCATGGTCTGAAGACAACACATATGGATGATGGATTCTAGGGATGTAGACATTTACAGCTGATAGTATGCCACTAGGTTGTCTACCCCCGGAATGTGAACTGTGCAGAGAGCCTGCACGTGAGAATCAACCAACCTTCTGACTTTGCAGCTGAACTCCTGGTCCCTACTTGGCAGCTGATGTAGGCCACCACAGCCAGATTGTTGGACTGAATCCATGCTGTCATACCCTGCAGGGAGTGAGACCAATGCAATAAAGATAGATAAGTAATCCTGAGCTCCAGCATGTAGATAGGCAGGAGACTCTCTCTCCCTCTCCAAAGGCCCTGAGCCATCTAAGGACCCAAGGTGTAGGGGCCACAGAACAAGAGGGATATAAAGTACAATTAAAGCTAATCAGACGTGTCTCCCTTCTGCTCTGACATAGCCAGGAGACCCCCACATAAAAATACAGGACAGAATTATAATATAAAAATACTTATCTGCCTGAAGGGGTTAAATACAGAAAACAAGGAGAGAAAATCCAAACCTGTGGTGTATGTTGTAGGAAAAAGGAAGAGGGTAAGCGGAGAACCTCCCCTTTCTAGTCTTTGAGACCCAGGAAAAAAATAGGCCCCATGGGAAATGTAGACTTGTTTTTCCACCAAATCTATAATGGTATGGTGGCTCTTGAGCTGTTGTGATCCTTTCCTCCCTGGCAATAAATAGGAATTTTTATTTGTCCACTATGTTGTAGTTGGTTTACCCCAGTTTTCAGTTCACCAGCTTAAGGCCTCCCTCCTCACAGACAACTCTAAAGTGACTTTTTGTAACATTGTGCTAATCCCCAGTGAACTGCACACATTTGTCCCAATATGGCTGTTCACATTGATGCAAATCACAGTGCAAGTCACAAGGGAACACAACTTCCTGCATCCATGCATTGAACACAGAGCTGATCTGCATGGCTGCCTATGGATCATGGTTCAAATCTGTTCACACTAATGATGTGGAAAACTAAATGAACCATAAGTAACAAATATCACATAATTCCAGTTAACATCCAAAAAAAAAAGCTAGATCCCTAAAATAGAATCCCTAGACTGTCCTATGCAGAGAGCATTTGGTTCAATTTGTTTTCTCTTTGTAATGAGGGATCTAAGTGAGCGAATGTATAGACATTAGTATTCACATCCTATATAATAATTCAATAATGTATGTTTGTCAGAAGCTGTCATGCACCGTACAGACGGCTGCATGCACTGCAGTCATACGCAGTACAGACTGCCTGCGCCGCAGCAGATAATGGAGCGGGGCGCACCAAATTCAGACCATAGTCCTCTCTGTGCACAGTCTGAATTCAAATTCAGACCATAGTCCTCTCTGTGCACAGTCTGAATTCAGCCGCGGTGCAGGCAGTCTCTACTGTGCATGACTGCACCACGGCCGTTGTTGTCTGGCACTGTGGCCCATGTACACGGGCTGTTCAGCTAGTATCTTCAGGAGGGCTGTTGCCTTATCTGTGGTTGTTTACAGATAAACTTGCGCTATCACTTCAGAAACACGTACCAACATTGCTATGCTATTTGTAGTCAAGAGAGTCCTGCAAAAAGGTAAGAATGAATGCCCCCACAAAACACATGTAAGGCCTCACACATTTTATTTACAGAGGATAGCATGAACTATAGGGTAGTTAACCCTCTGTAAAGAGCTATCTAAGACATTACAACGCAATGTGTTGGCTACCTCTCTGCCACTCACAGGGTTAAGTATACATAACGACAGATACTTTTTTTTTTAGGTGTACCTTTGGGCAATCAAGGGTTTCAACTTCTGTCTGCATACATATGTGCCTAGATATGCTCAAATCTGAGCACTGTTTGTCATTACAGGTTCTAATATAGAATGCTGTCCAGACTGCCTGTAGGGGGCAGTTATTTGTCACATACCCTCGTGTTCATCATGCACACATTCCTCACACTCCACTCAGGGGGGACTAAAAGGCCATGGCTTTAGGATTTCCCTTCTTGTGTGCAGGCAAGTTAATACATGACAGCTTCTAGTTTACTACCCTGTGTACAAGCAGGGAAATGCCAATGACAAGGCCTGTTGGGGGTCCTTGGGGTTTTGAGCCACTTCAAAAAGGGAGGAGGGCGATGACTGAGAAGAGAACATGAGAAACAAAGACTATGAAGATAATCCTCTACAAATAAGCAAATATTCAGAAGAGTTTGCACTTTACAGCCTATCTAAAGCCCGAATTAAATTGCAGTTGATAGCCTTATCAAGGGTTTTGTCTAGTTTTTTTTCATAGACTTCACTCTGAGACCTTTAGAAAAACTTTTCTAATTGCAGTGTAATATAGGCCTAAGGACCTGTGTTCATAACAAGCAATTCTGGTTCAACCAACTGCTCCAAAGGAAAAAAAATAAAATGTAATCTGATTTAAATCTGGCTTTCAACCCCTTAAATGCTACAGGTCGCCAACATGTTGCAAAGCAATGTGTAGGAGACTTCTATAGCATCAGTGAGTTAAACTCTTTATCTAACCCATAAGGACCCATGACGTGCCAGGACAGTCACATGGTCCTGGCACGTCATGGAATTCTGGAATGGTAGGGCGGTTGAACACCGTTCTGCCATCCCAGAATTCAATGAACGAAAAAAGAAAAAAAGCTCCATGGTCCTTATTGACCACCCAATCATCGGACCAGGCAGTCGTTAAAGGGTTAAATCAATGGATATTCTGGGAATTAGTATTTGTCCCTTATGGTGAAGTTGGTTTAATCCAGCATTGTTTCCTTTTTCTTTTGAATACATATCCTTTGAGTGCCAGAGAGGTACTCAATGCATTGCTCTGCAATGCATTGCGCACCACTCTGACACTCAAGGGGTTAAATCTGCCATACAGATTACAGTGTAATTAGCAGAGCTGAAAAAGAGAGACAACAGTTCTTCGAAGAGTCCAAAGTACACTGCAATACGAGAATTAGAGGCGTTTACGTTTTTCTGGTCTCTCTCTTTGCAATTGATAATTTATGATGATTTGAAAAAGAATAAAGCTGTTTATGAAGAGAAATGCCAAGCCAGCTATCCAGATTAGAAAAAATGTATTGTGACCTTCAAATTCCAAGAAGTATGCCGGAACCAACCATAAAGCCTACAGAAGATAAAAAGAAAAAAGTTCCTGTTAACTACATTCACTTATTTGCAGCATTAGTTGGTAAATGATAAACTACAATATAATGCAGGGTTCAAAATTTCCACTCGCCATTAGCCAATGGCGAATGACAATTCAACCCTGGCGAGTAGAAATTCAGCCCTGGTGGGTATGTTATGACTTGCAGTGGCGAGTAACTTTTCAGGTCTGGCTAGTAGCAAAGGACTTCAGCTTTTAAGCCCTGATATAATATAATCTCAAATACCAAGAATTCAGCCAGTGTGTTGGTTGCAAGTAGTCAAATGAGAGAGACCATTCTGCCATTACTCTTCACAAAAATACAACCATGAAAGTTTCCCTTAAAGGGATAGTAACAATTCGTTTTAACTTTATTTTATTTTGTAGGCATTAAAAAAACATGAAGAATGATATAAGTCTTATCTCTCAAACCTTTATGGTTTATGAGATATTCACAAGCAAAGTTCCCCTCCCCACCCCTTTTTCCTAGTGTAAGCCATCTCTTCTCAGATGTGACTCTGGTTGTATGACAGTACAGATAACAGAAGGGGACAATTTTCTTTGTATGAAAACAATGAAAGCCCTTCCCCCCCTTGACAAGTTTTTCAGCTTTTTCCATTATCTTAATTGAAGATTGTCCCTCTCTGCAGTCTACCTGGGCATCTCCCTTCTGATCTGGTTGAACAGGGGGGGGATACTTTGTTTGTGAATATCTCTTAAACCATAAAGGTTTCAGAGATAAGACTTATATCATTCTTCATGTTTTTTTTAATGCCTACAAAATAAAATAAAGTTAAAATGAAGTATTACTATCCCTTTAAAGGAAAACCAACACACAATAATAAACCCTCAGTTACCCTAACCACTACAGGACCAGAGGGGTGTGCAAAACATTGCTTCACAAAAACAAAAAGGATATCATGTACATGGAGGAAGCCATTCTTCTTTGCTGCTGAGATCCTGCAAACCAAACTCCACCTACATATATGGCTTCCTAAGAAGACATCAATAGAGGGAGCTCAATCTCCTCATTAAGAATCATGTCTTTGTCCATGGTCATGATATCCAGTGGCAATTAAAGGGATAGTAATATTTCATAATAAAAGCAGCTCTAATTAATCATCATAGTATTTGGGCCATTGAGAGTGTTATTTCAATACTGTCAGAGTTGTAGTTCAAGAGTAATTGAATGATAAAGTGCCCCCCTCCTGCCCCTTGTAACACTGCTTAGCTCAGAGCAGCAGGGTATGTCCAAGTGGATTGCAGAGAGGGACAATCTTCAATTAAGATAAGGGAAAAACCTGTCAAGGGGGGGGAGGGTTTTCATTGTTCTCACAGTAAGAAGATTGTCCCTTGCTGTGAGCTGTCTGGTCTATGGACCAGATTCCACATCTGAGGAGAGATGGATTACACTAGGTAAAAGGGGCGGGAGGGGGAAACGTTATCATTCAATTACTCTTGAACCACAACTCATACAGTATTGAAATAGCACTCTCTATGCCTCATATATTATGAAGATTAATTGGAGCTGCTGTTTTTGTGAAACATTACTATCCCTTTAAAGGTTTATGGGGAACCATTCCACTAAGAACTAATTCATAATAGGATTTTCTGCCAAGATTAAGGGTCTGTTATTATAATGTGTTACTGTTCCCATCCAACCATTCTTTTATTCTTTTCTGTCCTCCAGATGGACCCATCACCACCTGGAAAGTGTTTCTACCTTACTGGGACTGTACCCTTGTAATTCAAGGTTTACAGTCTGTATCCAACATTCACAAAATCCTATCCCCAGAAGGGAAAGGACATTCTTGGGGTCAGCTACAGAGGGAATAAATGTATAATTGCCCTATCTGTGTGAGTCTTCACAGGGGGGTTCAATCAGGCAGAGGATAAGTAAGGGAGAATAATGAGGGCCTTACTCATCAAGCCAAAGAGGTGCAATGCTGCAGCACACCAAGTACTCCACAGGCTTTTGAACCCTTTGAAGACAAGTGAGTTTTGCAATACGTTGCTTTTGCACACTGCTCTGGTCCTCAAGGAGTTAAAGAAGCATTTAAAAAAGAAAAATTGAGTTTCAGTTCCAATTTTATCTAAAACTAGCAATACTGGCGCTGCTTTGCCAATGTTGGTAAAAAAAAAAAAACAACACACACACACAGACACGCATCCAAAGTCCAAGTGGAAGGTGAGATGGAGGGAAGAAGAGACAAAAGGGTTGGGTAGGAGAGGAGACAAAGTAGCAAACTGTTGAAAACGGGGAGGGGTATGCAAACTAGAAAAAGGGAGGAAGGGGGAAGAAAACTGGAGAAAGGGAGGTAGGTGAAGCCGAAGTGTCAAAAAAGAGGGAGGGGAAGGTGAAGTGGCAAAATGGAGGGAGAAAAAGGCAGAGTGACAAAAGATAGGGAGGCAAAGTAGTAAAGGGGAGGGAGTTGGAGAAAATGAGGAGGTGACAGGGAGGTTTGGAGGGGGAGTTGTGGAGGGCAAAAGGGTGATTGCAAAAGAGAGAGGGTGAGCAGGACTGGAGAAAGGGATTGTGGGATGGCAAAGCAGCAAAAAGGAGAGTGGGAAGGAAAGTCAGAAGAGGATGTGAAGCCTGGAATGGGAGGATTAGAGGATGTGGTGGACCAGACAAGGAAAATTGTGAGGGAGAGTCAGTGGTTCCAGCAAAAGGGAGGGAGTCGCTACAGTGATTTTGACAGGTGTGGCCTGGGGACTACAAGGATGATGGAAAGTCCCATGCAAATGACAAAATTCTCATAGGGCTGGATTTATTACGTATTAATGGAACACCAAATTAATCTGGCCATATTAAATAAGTAGAGGGTTATTCCTTTAGTAAAGTGCTCCACTTTGGGTATAAAGCAATAAGAATAATATACATAGGAAGAAGAATTAAAAATTAAAGCTTCATTTAAATTAACGGGACAGTACATATTTTTATTAAAATAATGTAGGGCTTATTCTGTTTTGTAAAACAAGGGTACTCCCACTGCTAGGAAATGCCTCCTTCCATAATTATTACAGTTTAAACGGTTTTGTTTACATTAACAGTACCCTATAGTGGCCAGATTTCAGTTATTCTGTTGCATTCAATGGGAGGGGTGTCACTCACAACAGGTCTCCATAGAATGTGATCATAACTGCTGAGTCACTTACTGACAGTTCAAACTATCAAAAAGTAATAACACTGTTATTCACTTCCTGACCATTTTAAAGAGAGAGTAATGGCACAATATAAAGTCATATCTGATTAATATGAGGGAAGAAGAGTAACATAGGGAAAAGGGACGAGAGAGGGAAACTTTAAAATAAAATTACAAGAAGACTACACCCATATGGACATTTACAAGATACGGAGCATTACAAAATAGTATAATGATTAATCAAATATGACTTTATATCTTGCCATTACCATCTATTTAAGTTTTTAATAACTGCCAGCAGTGGGAGTTCCATTGTTTTATTCAACAAGAAAAGCCCTATAAGTTTACTGCTCCTTTAAGTGCATGGCTTCAATTTAAATGAATGTAAAAAACTGTGTCAATTAAACTTTTGATTTAGCATTGTTGAGTGGAAGAGGTCAGTGAATGGTGTAATTCTGGGCATCCTCTTCTCCACCTTGCATGTTCCACAAGCACAAAGATATAGCATTGTCTAACACGTTAACCCTTTGAGTGCTAGAGGGGAACATAACGTATTGCGTTGGCACTCAAAGGTTTAAATGCATTTGCTTTAAAGATTTTTACTGAATCTATTTAGCCTAAAATAAATATTTTAAATGAAAACTAGGTTCTTAATGTAACTAGGTACTTGACATTACTGTCCTGCACATGACTGTGGCAAGACGTTTTCTGCAGAATAGACGTTCCTTGAGTATTTCTCTGTTAACCCTTTGAGTGCCAGAGAGGTACGCACTCATTGCTTTGCAATGCTTTGCACACTACCTCTGGCACTCAAGGGGTTAAAAAACCATGTGTTGTATTGCTGGGAAACATCAGTCGGTCTTAGAAAGGCTTTTGTTTTTTTAAGAAATGCATGTGTAATTATATCACACCTATGCATGGTTCCAGTTTGTGTTTAAGCTTTTGTTTGTATGTGGGATTCGCCTCTCTCCTTAGCGCCTGTCATTTCAAAGGAACACAGGGAGGTTTTCACCCGCATTAGCAATTGTGTGTGCAGGGCCAGATTTCCCAACAGGCACAGTAGACAATTTTCTAGAGCTCCAAGTTTTGAGGGGCAGTTCCTCAGCTGTAAAGGCCACACCTACACTCTGAGTTATGGGTGTGGCCTGTGCAAGCTCCTTGTCCCTACACCAGTTTATGTACCCGTTTACTTATTCATCCCCTTGGATGCTAGGCAGGTCTCCAAAACATTGCTGAGATCACTCTTGCAACCTAGGGGTTAAAGCTTTTTTTTTCATTTTGCTTATGACAGGCCAAGGGTATTTTCTGTGCAAGAAAACAGATAAAGCAACTGGAGGTGGGGTCATCTGAGGAGTGGGCAGTGTTCATGGGTGGAGCTAAAGGCACTTTGAGTGCTTTGCCTAGGGGAGCTGGATTGCAAATCTGGCTCTATATGAGTAGATTTCCTAAGACTGATACCCTCTGCAAAGATGTAAGATGGGTTACATTAATATATACACAATGTTTTTTTTTTTTAATGCAGAAACAGGACCCCTACCAATTAAAACCTCTGAGTGCCAAAGTGGTATCCAACACATTGCATACCTCTATGGCACTCAAGGGATAAACTAAATAAGATGTACTATAAGAGAATTTATTTTGTTTTATTAACAGAATTTTAATTTATTTTGCTACAAAATGAGTTTAAAAAAAATCCATCTCTTCATACAATATTTGCACAATAGTTACAAAGCCCGTCACCCAGCTGCCTCCGCTGCTGCCCCGGAGCCAGGAGCACAGACAGGCTGTCAGCCTTCAGGAGCTCTCTGCTCCAGATCAGCCCGTTCTGCGAGTCCCCACTGCGCATGTGCGGTTACGCACACAGTGAGCGATGCATTCTAGGACTTTATATTATAGGAGGATATTTATCCAAATACTATATTCAATAGGTGCAAATCTAGAAGTAAAAGCTATTCAATTCTAATGCAAAACATGATGCATGAAAATTCCCAATTAATTAAATGGGGCTTTTAATTAATTATTAAAGGTCTGCTCTGCAACTGCTAAGTTTGGTTTCCACCCTTTGGATGTTAGAGATCACAGTGCATCAGCCTTGATGCATGTTAATTGCTATTCATGGTTGAAACATACTTTGCAAAAATGTGCAATGGAGTTAACCCCTTTAGGAACAGAAGGGTGAGCAACACATTCGACATCCCCAAGGGATTAAACCATTGATTTTCAACATTAATCCTTGGATCACACCAACGGTGAGATGTTCAAAAACTCATGATAATTGAATTTGTTTGTAAGCAGAATAAAAAAGTTCTTACAGCATGGTCTGTCAGTTCTCAGACATTTTTCATCCAATTTTGCCATCTCCATCTTAAAAATGGGCATCATATTGTAAGGTGTTTTCAGGAAAAAATATTCTTTTAGCTGTCACTTTTTTGTCTGATTAAAGTAATTTTTTCCTGACAAAATAAAAATGGTCTAAACTTGGAGAAGACAAATGAAAGTACTGTTAGAAAGAGTGAGAGCAGTAGTATGTTGTTAACTGGTATAAAAGAAGTTGTTTCTTTCAAAGTCAAAATGAAACACCATTTTAAACATCAGAATTTTTTAAGGGCCATATTCATCAAGATCTTCTTACTGTCATTTTTTATTCTTTACGCCACATTTTCAAACGTGACGGATTTACTTCTAAAAATATTGTTCTTTTTTTCCCCCAACTCACGATCTGACAATTTCCTCATTATGATGACTTTCTGTACGTGTTTTCAGACTCTTTAAGCTTGATAATCAGTAGCTCAGAGATTTCTAATCAATACACTTACATTTAAGTAGGGAGATCCCGAAAATCAGACCTATTTGTGTAGCCCAAGGACTGGAGCTGAGAATCACTGGCTTAAACAATGGACTTTGAGGGCCCTGCTTGTAAACTATTAGCTGATCCATGTTTTCAGAAACCAGAACCTGGCACATTATTAACTGTACACTTTACCTGGCCACAGAACCACATTATAAGCAGTAATGTTCCTTGGCGCCATGACATCTTCAACTGAGGCATCACCAGTGGCAGGAGGCAGAGGTACCACAGGAAATACTGCCAGAAAGAACAGAGAATATTGACTATTAGGTGACAGTACAAGAGCTCTGGCTTAGGATGTGATCTTTTATCAGTCACACTTCTTCACAAATGGCTAACTGAAGGCAGGTGCATAGGAACTGGGGGGTGGCATCCCCCCCAGTAAAATCATGCGGAGGACAGTCTATGTAGAAATCCACCCCCCAGGAGCTAGGAGCACAGGCTTTGGGTGACTGGCAGGAGGGGAGCACACTGCACAGCGCTCCCTCCTGCCGGTCACCTTCTTGTAGCGTGGCTGAGCAGAGTGGACCACGGGTAGAGGAGCTTCTGTATCCTCTACCCCGGTCTGACAGGAAGTTGCCCGCCGAGCGCAATGAGCTGCTTCTTGTCAGACCGGGTAGAAAATCAGAAGCTCCTCTACCACGGTCCGCTCGGCCACTCTACAAAGAAGGTAAAGAGGGGCGGGGGGGGGGGCAAACTGACACACTGGGGGTGGACAGTAAAAATGCTATCCCCCCCAGATTTGTGGGGGTTCCTAGCCTCTGACTGAAGGGAAATGTAATAATAAAATAAATTAAAAATTGTTAAGCAAAACACTGATTGTTATTATAAGTTCAATTTAATTAGCTAATAAAGATGAGCAATTGAGCCATAGGAAGGAATTAAAGGTCACAGTGATGGGGCTTTTGACCTGCTGAATCCTAGAGAGATCTCCAAAGCATCACAAAGCAATGGAATATAGACCCCTCTGACATTCAAGGGGTTAAGGTGGGACTTTGGGTGAAAATAGGGTGTGTGATTTGGTAAAGGGGAATTATCTCCTTTTCCCTTGCCATGAAAATAGAGGGTGTGATGTGGTAAAGGGGAATTATCTCCTTTTCCCTGTGTGCTCAACAAACGGACTGGGGGCTGCAGGAGATGCTTCTGAAGGTCCCATGTGGCCCTAAGGTCGCCCATCATCCACTTCTGCTGCTCTAAGCCTTGAGTGAGTTTTCTTACTTCCCATACAGACAAATATTTGCGGCCCTGCCTTTATCCCATCCTGTGTGGAAATATATAAGGATGAACATAACTGGCTTACCTGTGAGGTGCACACTTTGTTGAAGCTCACAAAAATAGCAGTGTGGAGGAAGCAGCAGAAGGGAAGGTCTTTGTAGTAAGCTGCAGATACAATAATTAGCAATAATATCTGAGGCAGGAAAGCTGCAAGGCCCAGGGCCAAACTGGAGCTACTCTCTGCAGTCAAGTACAACATGTAGAAATACGGGGAGAAATTGTGTCGAATGTCCCTCCTTGTCAAGTGATACAAGTAAGTGTGTTCAAGGAAATCCCAACCATAACTGCAAAAAGGAAAATAAACAGAATTGCTCAGGTTATAGTAGGGGTGGGCAGTCTGAGCCCCTCCAGATATGGAGTACTACAATTCCCATTATCCCTAGCCAGCCTTTAGCTGGCTATGGATTAAAGGAGTTGTAGTCCTCGAGAGCCTTAGGTTATTCACCCCTGGATAAAACAAGTATGGAATTTAGGTCTAGCACATAGGCCTTTATCTTTTACTAGTGTAAAAGCCTGTGTACACGGGCGAAGGTCCAGGTGATGTTAACCCTTTGAGTGCCAGAGGGGTACGCAACGCATTGCTTTGCAATGCGGTGCTTACCCCTCTGGCACTCAAAGGGTTAAGAGGCCGGTCCTGCTCTGCGTCCTGCCGCTGACGCAGTCATGCACTGTAGAGATTGCCCGAAAGCACAGAATGCGCCCAGCACAGAACTCCCAGCATTCTGTGCATTCAGGCAGTCTCTACTGCACATGACGGCTTCTGACAAACATTCTAGCGAATTATTATATAGGATATGGGGTCCTGCTTTTAGATACCAATAAAAACATTAGCTACACTGGGTTACAGTAAATCATTTTACTAATATGTTTCTACAAAGTAACCATATTGTTTCTGACAGGAAAAATATGGTAAAGCAAACCCTTTTCTAGTAGTAGATCACAAAGAAAGATATTATAGGGCCCTTTGTTCAAAAGAAAATGTGAGTAATTCTGGGGCAAACCAATTGCATCATGAGGGGGTAAAACCACCATTGATTTAACTGGCTCTTCAAACCCCATTAATACTTCAGGAGGTATCTAATACACTGCTTTGGAATGCGTGGCTATCTTTCTAGCATTCAATGGTTTAAAATCCCCATTTAAACAAATGTGAACTCTGTATTTGTCCACTATGGTACAGTTGGTTTACTCTAGAATGACTTCTCTTTTCTATGACAAAATCTTTACAGATCTCTGGAAATCTATACTAATAAAAGAAGAAAAGGGGCGTCAGTAAGGAGGAGTTAGTTAACCATGGGGGCGTGATTTGGAATGGCCCATTGGCCACTCCTGTCAAAGTATCTGAAAGGAGATGCAAGGGCTCCAATGAACACACGCATACACACTACATACAACACACACAACAAACATAAGACAGACACAATATACATAATATACACAGATACAATACATAGACACAATATGCATACAATACACAAGCAATACATTATGCACAAAACAATGCGCACAATAGTACACAATATGCTATACTCCAAACACTAAATACCAAATGTTATACGCTATATGGAAAAGGCTATATGCAATATGAAAAACACTATACGTCAGATGCAATATGGAAAACGCTATACTTCAAATGCTATATGCGAAATGACATACTCCAAGCACTATACACCAAACACTATGCGCCTAACGCTGTACGCAAAATACTGTACACCATATGCAATACGCACAATGCCATACACAATTCGTTGTACTCAAAATGCAATACACTATACACAAAACACTACACTTCACTCCATACGCTACACACCACAGCCAAACGCCACATGAAATATGCAAAATGCAATAAACCATTTGCTATACGAACAACTCTATAAGCAAAACACCAAATGTCATATGCAAAACGCAATAAGCCAAACACTACGTACAATATACACCAAACGCACTATGCCAAGCTCTATAAGCAAAATTCTATACAACATACGCAGTATGCAAAACGCTATATGCCTTACACAAAATGCCATAAGCCAAACAAAATACGCTACATGCAAAATGCTGTACACTAAACGCCATACACAAAATGATATGCACACAATGCTATATGCAAAGTACAATACACCAAATGCTATACGCAGTACACAATATGCTATACTCCTTTCACAATACACAATACGCTATACCTAAAATGCAATACGCCCTATAGCATATACAGTTTTCATAACAAAGGTCATTCTTCCTTGAAGGAGGGATGTTCCACATATTTTAAAGAGACAGTCTTCTACTACTGATCAAAACATCTCCCTATGTGAACAGTCTCAAAGTAAAAGTATCACTTATCAGAAGAACCCTATTTTGCTCATCATTGCATTTAAGTTTTTATTTGGGATTTTTTTTCTTTTTCCTGCAACTAAAATTTCAGTCACTGTCTTTGTAGTTACAGACAACCTTTCCCAACATCCCATGGGGTGATGGAAACTGTAGTCTTCAACAGTTAGAGAACCAAAGCTTGCCTACTTTTGAGCTGGCCTAACAATGGCCTAGAATCCATTGCAGATGATAAGTAATCATTGGTTTTATTGAAGAGATTCCCAATTAAGTCTTTGGAGACATTTGAAGATAAAACCTGTGGTAAAATGATCAACTGTAATGGAATCCAGGCCAATGTGACTTAATGGGCATGTATGAACCTTCCATTATGTATGTATGTATATAAGAAGTAAATACCTAAAGTATGCCCCTGAAAACATACCTGTAGTAGAAGATAAAACTTAGCACAAAAAAGGTAAGAGCAGCTACAGTTCCAAAGAGGAGAACATCACGATTCAGCAGTTTAAGGACCAGCCGCCATGCACCTCTTATGGACTTCAGTATTGAAACGTCTCTTTGGTTTGCCTTCCTCCCAGGATCTTCCTCTGTTTGTAGACTCAGTGCAATGGGCAATAAGTAAGTAACTGGGTAAATCTTCATATGCACAGATAAACCGTAGATCACTGCAGCCTGTACAAGACAACGCTTTTGCACATAATACAAGGATGAAAGGACAAGCACAGCTAAAACAGACTCTGCGTTGCCTCTGCTGGACACGGCCATAGGAAGTGGATTATAGAGCCAGAAAGCACTGTACAAATAGGCTGAGTCATGGTCTAATCCCCTGTATACAAGGATTTTGTGGATTAAGTGGGCAGCAATAAGGTCACAGCAAGCAAACAGCATCTTTCCAAATAGCTCAGTCAGGTAGATGTTTGGTGTTAGGATCCATGCTAGTAATGGAGTATACCGGTAGGTTGCTCTTTGGTAGGGTGAAAGCCCCTATATAAAAAAATAAACAAAATACAATTGATCCCAACTTTAGTAATTATCACAATTTCACACTGTAGATTGTATTTTATGTGTGTGTGTGTGTGTGTGTGTGTCTTTAGTCTTATCACGTCATCATAATGTTTAGCTTTCTACAGTGGAGTATATTTTGTATATTTTGTTGAGTAATAGTTCAAAAACTGATACAAAAAAACAGGTTGGGTAACTTGAGGCCCACCAGCTGTTGTGAACTACAGTTTCCTTCACCTGGCCAGCTATGATGGGAATTGTAGTCTAAAAGGGGCTCAGGTTGTCAAAGCCTAGTTTAGAGGACTGTGCTCAGAAAAGTTTAGTATCAGCAACAGTAGTGAAGACATGCAATATAATGCACAAGTTATGGAGCCAGTTGTTTGGGCCAGTAGAAACTGAAGGCCATGTATGCACACTGACAACATAAGTGCCTAGTACATTGCTTCTCATTAGACCATGACGGGCAACCTGAGGCCTTCTAGTTGCTGAGTGACACAACTCCCATTGTAATTTGTGTGTGTATGTGTGTATATGTATGTGTATATTTTGTATATTGTGTATATTTTGTGTGTGTGTGTTTGTGTCTGTGTATATTTTATGTATTGTGTATGAGTATTGTATAGAATGTTTGTGTGAGTATATGCTTTGTGCAAAATGTGTGTGTGTATTGTGTTTTGTATATAATGTGTGTGTATTATGTTATTGTGTATATTGTATGTGCATGGTGTGTATTGAGTTTTTTGTATTCTGTGTGTTTGTGTGTGGCACTTGTGTGGTTGTGTATTGTGTGTAGTGTGTATGTGTATTGTGTGCGTGCATATAGAAAGGCCCTGCAATTCCTTGCAGAGATTTTTTTTAGTAGTGGCCAGGGGAGCGATCAAGCCCCCTGCATGGACCTATGGAAGTGCCAGTTTAGAATAGATTTCAATAACTCCACCTTACTAACGCCCTTGGGTTTGTTTGCCAGGAACACAGATGTCTTCTTTTTAATATGAGATTTTATATCTATCTATCTATCTATATATATATATATATCTATATATATATATATATATATATATATATATATATATATATATATTTTGTTATCCTAAATAATAATTCGCTAGAAAGTTTGTAACGACGCGGTCATGCGCAGTAGAGACTGCTGCGCGTATTGCAGTCATGAGCAGTAGAGACTGCCCATGACGAGGCTGATACAGAGCGGGGCGCTCTGAAGGAGCTTCCATCTCTGTATCAGCCGCAGCGCTGGCAGTCTCTACTGAGCATGACTGCACCGCGACCGGCTGGCACTGTATCAGCCGCGGTGTGGGCAGTCTCTACTGTGTATGACTGCCCCGCGACCGGCTGGCAGTGGCACTGTGGCCCATGTAACGGGATCTTCAACTAGTATAAATTAAAAGAACACTCCTGCGTGCCTGCAGACACACCTAGGGGCATATTATATTACATATAAAATATCATGTATTCCAAGGGGTCTATTAGTCATAGACAAAAAGCTCCTTTACTAGCAAAATAGGGGTTGAGCACTATTTACTAAAGATATTACCTGCACAGCTTGGAGGAGTTCACCCATCTTTGCCCTAAAACATGGACCCAAATGTAATCCTACTGAAATTTATGGGCAGTTAAAACTTCTAGCCTGACTACAACTGCGCTACTGTGTGCTGTAACCCACGTAACATGTGCATAGCCCCCAAATAAAACCTGCTTTGCAATGCCATTTTCTGCTTTATTTACTGTGTATTCTAACACACAGGTAAATAGCAGCAGTAACCAGTATTTGTAAAAGTGATCTCTTTGGTATACTGGGACTAACATCTGTGATTTAAGCTTTCTTTTGTATGGATTTGTAAGCAGGGAACACAACTGGACCCCAGTTTACTTACTCAAGTTTTTATGAAGTGAAAAGTACAAGGTTTGGCACATTTTAGTTAATCATTTAAATGCCAGAGGAGTGTGCAATGCATTGCTTCCCATTGCGCTGCACACCTCTTTAGTATTAACCCTTTTAATGCCAGAGGAGTGAGCAACTTTTTGGGAGGAATGAATTGCTCAACCCTTGGGCACTTAAAGGGATAGTAATGTCCCAACTGAAGTATCCACAAAATTATAGACGCAATAACAAAATACTTAATGCCCTTACTCGTATCTCAAACCTTTATGGTTTGAGAGATATAAGAAAATAAAGTCCTCCGCTCCCTCCCCTTTCTGCCTGACGGGCTGTAAAGCTGTCAGAGGCAGAATCTGGTCGGGGACCAGACACGTCTCTTCAGGAGAGCTGACATTGAGATATCAAACTAAAAATACTTCATCGGAATGGTCTACAACGTGTGCTTGCAAACCAGGCACACGTTGTAGACCATTCAGATGAAGTATTTATAGTTTGATATCTCGATGTTAGCTCTCCTGAAGAGACGCTGTGTGATCCCGGAATCAGGATCTCATGCATCAGCTATATAGCTGACGTATGAGAATTATAGCTGATGCACGAGAAGGGGGAGGGAGCGGACTACTTTATTTTCTTATATCTCTCAAACCATAACGTTTTGAAAGATATGAGTAAGGGCATTAAGTATTTTGTTATTGCGTCTACAATTTTGTGTATACTTTTTTTGGGACATTACAATCCCTTTAAAGACTTAAAGGCTTAAACTGACAAAAAAGGAGTTCAGAGTGTCTGTGGGTCTCCTAAACTCAGAGCAAATGAGCCAGTATTAACTGTGTGGATTGTTTATCCTGAACACAGAAAACACATTGTTTTGGTGATGTTAGCCTACTGCAAACAGGGCTGCCAACACCTACATCCCATTGCAGTTGATAACTTTATCAAGAGTTTTAGCTACCAATTTCTCCACAAACTTAGATGGGGATCTTTTAGACATAACTAATTAATAACTATCCAATGCAATGTAATTGTGGCCTACGCTTGGAAAAACAAAACAAAAAAATACTGGCCATTCACTACTGCTATTTTATTATTTTTTATTGGCTACAAGTTCACATTTCACCAAGCTGCCGATAAATACTAGCTAGGAGGGAGTTGTAGCTTCAAACAATCATTCTAATTATTCCAATAACAAGATAAGTACACCTTACTGGCTTGTCCTATATGTCCTTCTGCTTAAAGGGATAGTAATACTTAGGTATTACTAATCCCTATAGGAAAGTACTACAAAAAAAAAACGTATTGCCCCCAGTGTCATCTCTCAAACCTTTATGGTTTGAGAGATGATCGCTTTTAAAGTTGCCCTCTCCCTCCCCCTTCCCCGTAGTCAGCGTTCTAGCTGACTGAAGGGAAATCCGGTCAGAGATCATCAAACCAAGCACACGTAGAAGACCATTTCAGTGAAAGTTTTTTTTTTAGGAACGTGATCCGGCTGTGCTGGAGAGTCGCCTGAAAGTCGTACGACTTTCTTCCCTTCAGTCAGCTAGCATGCTGACTACGGGGAAGGGGGAGGGCAACTTTAGGGCATTGGGGGCAATACGTTTTTTTTTTAGTAGTAATTTGCTATAGGGATTAGTAATACTTAAGTATTACTATCCCTTTAAGGTTTCTACGTACACATTGGCAGAGGAAAGGTGTCGGACGCCACGGCCCTGTCAGCTTTATGCCTCATAAAGAACCAATGCTCTCTCTAATCCAGAAAAAGTTCAATTTGCAGCTGTTGATAAACTAGAATTCCCATAATACACACCTGCCCAACAGCTGGTTGAGGACAACAGAATTTTCAATCAAACAACAGCTGAGCACATAGTGGTTGTCTGTTCCTGCTGTAAGCAGTTTCATGAAGGGGAAGCAGGAGGCCGATTGGTTTGTTTACTCCTCCTCCACCCACCCACCCACACACACACACACCTTCTCCAACTACAGATAAATTCCTTGGCCTCTGACCCAAGACTTGTTAGGATAAAATGAAAAAATTTGGATTGTCTGGCCTTGTTATAAATTAAGTAGAAAATATACTGAAAACAATATTACCTGTGTGATGTATCGAGCCGCATCTGTAAACACATGATAATCTATATCCGTATATTTCACTACCATGGTTTTATCCTGGTATAATCCATACAGAACAAGGACAACTCTTACAAGGAATGCAATGGTAAACATAACTCGAGGCCTTAAAGCCTTTTTAAGAATCGTAGAAAATGTCTCTTCCATCTTCTTATTTTTTTGGTTCATGAAAATAAGAGCTGTTAGATGTATTCATACTTTGGTAGGAACCTTGTAAATAAATATTCTGGTAGGCATAAGTCCATCATAACTACGGTCCCATTTTATCTATCACAAGTGTGTTCCGAGTGCCTTGGAAGACTGGTTTTGAGGATTTTTGCAAGTTTAAAGAAGATAGGGTGGAACTGAGTTAATTCATTATCACTGTTCAGTTTTAAACCACTTTCTCTTTCCAAGACAGATGATGGCTGAAAATAAAACAAAAGCAATTAGATTGAGGACAATCATTCTAATATGCATTAACTTGGACCTGTTACCAACACAGCTTTTAGCCTCAATGAATGTATCTATTTCAGCTGTCTATACCTTGAGCTTTTGATTTTGCAAACAGGTAAATCGTTTTAGAGTTTTTTGTTTTAGAAATTGTGGAATCTTATCTCAACAGAGCTTTGTTGGTCAGATAAAACCTGTTTCGTTGATTACCCACATGTATAGAAAAATCACATCATGGGCTGCTAAATCTAGGATACACGAGAAGGAGAGAATAAATTGACAAGTACAAATAATCATGCAAATGGAAGCTTACAATGAGGGAAGGGCTTGGGAAGCTGCTAAGTTATTAAAAAAAATGGCACAGCTCAGGAAAGAAATAAAAACACAATGTTAGGTGAACTTTTCATTTTAAAATAGGCAAAACTGCTTCAAAATGATAGGCCTGCCTTAAAGGGATAGTAATACTTTAATATTACTATTCCCCATATTGTAGCTATTTGAAAAAGCATTGAATTGCCCCTAGGTTCGTCTCTCAAACCTTTATGGTTTGAGAGATAACCGTACGCAAAATTCCCCCTCCCTCCCCCTTCCCTGAAGTCAGAGTTATACTGACTGCAGGGATATCTGGTCTTATTTTCATCAGGCGGCTCTGCAGCAGAGCCAAGATCGCGTTAGTAAAAAATAATTATTTAACTGAAATGGTCTTCTACATGTGCTTGCAAACCAAGCACATGTAGAAGACCGTTTCAGTGCAATAATTATTTTTCACTAACGCGATCTTGGCTCTGCTGCAGAGCCGCAAGCCTGTCGTATGACAGACTTCCCCTGCAGTCAGTACAACGCTGACTTCAGGGAAGGGGGAGGGAGGGGGGAACTTTGCATACGGTTATCTTTCAAACCATATAGGTTTGTGAGATGAACCTGGGGGCAATTCAATTACTTTTCAAATAGTTACAATATGGGGAATAGTAATATTAAACTATTACTATCCCTTTAACCTAGGCCACAAAAACATGTATAGGATATTCTAGAATTGTAGAGAACAACACAATTAATTATAGCAGACCTATCAACTACACAGCTTTTAGCCTCAATATAAGTATCTATCCAGTCAATTTAATAGTATTAGTGAGTTTTTATCTAGTCGATGGGGATAATATTTTCTGCTTAGCTTTGTTATCTGACCTGTCTGATATAGCCTGAATTATTAATTACTCATATATGCATTGCATAGCATTCTGGCATTTGAAGGGTTAATCCTTTGAATGTTAGAGAACTCTCTAATGCATTGCTCTGCAATGTGTTTGAAATGTCTCTACCATTCAAAGGGTTAAAAGTCACATTTAAAACAGTGAGGATCTTTGTCCCTGATTGTGCAATTAATTCACCACAGAATTAGTTTTCTTGCAAACAGAGGGCCCATAATAATATCTATGTGAGAACATCCATAAACATCCACCAGATGTCACCAGACACACAGTAACACAAATATTTCAGTCATTCTGGTTCACATTCTGTATTTGCTAATTGGCACTTAGGCTAAATATATACCCCTCCAGCTGTTGTTAAACTACAATTCCCATAACCGACAGCTAGCTAATTGTTCTTGTAGTCCAACAACAGCTGGAGGGGGAAAGGTTGCCAACCCCTACATTACATACTCAGTAATGCATTCTTGTTCTGTTTGTTATTCTTTTGAGAGGTCCAGTTGGATCGATCATTCATGAAAGTAGAAGCTGGTCCGAACTCATCACTCACATTGTTCCCACTGCGGGTCTTAATATTGATCCATACAATAAAATCACCATATGACTGACAGTCACAAGCATGGGTGTAGCAACAGATCACCAGCTTGCTCTACCTTACGCATTACATGCCATTTCTGGGACTTTTTCATAGGTCCATGTGAAATATTACTGAGGTAGTATGGATAAACCATTTAATGCCATTGCATTCTAATACCTTCTGAAACGGGTACTTTTTTCTAGAAAGTCACTCTTAATTTATTTAAAGCCGGACTTTCACATACACACTTTCTCCCCAATCAATGTCTCCCAACAAATCCTTTAAGGAAAACACAGTTTAAGGATTTAATAATCAAGGCTAGTGTACAATTAATACCTCCATAGCAAGAGAGGGATGTAGGGAGAGCACTGCCATATTGCTGACGTGGCTGTTGATTCAAATCGCTCTCCCTCAATGTCCGTGTTAACGGGTGTTGAAAATACTGCTCCCTTTTTGTTTCCTCTTTCTCAAAGTGTGAACTATATC
The DNA here is from genome assembly GCA_037306005.1 of Rhinophrynus dorsalis. Taxonomy (NCBI): domain Eukaryota; kingdom Metazoa; phylum Chordata; class Amphibia; order Anura; family Rhinophrynidae; genus Rhinophrynus; species Rhinophrynus dorsalis. Next base: position 267,879,369 of record CM074723.1, on the reverse strand, counting down.
ATACCTCCCAACATTTCGATTTGCCAAAGAGGGACACTTGTGTTTTAGGGATAGTGGCTGGAGGTGTGGCTGGTGGGTGGGGCATTAGCGAGAATTTTTAGGCTATTTCATGATGTATTGACACCTCCTTGTGTAACCTAATAAATTACTTCTAACAAGACCAAAGTATTTTATGTGCACATACTAATTTATAAACCCATATACTGATGTTTAAACAAACAATAATGTGAGTTTTATTGCTGTGGAGCAATGTGATACCCTTATATACACAACACACAAACCAGTTTCCTAAAAAGAGGGACAGAGGGAATTGTGTCAAAAAGAGGGACTGTCCCTCCTAAAGAGGGACACTTGGGAGGTATGCTATATGTCTGTGGGCTAGATTTATGCAGAGAGAGAGAAGCCATGTGGTACAGCTTGTACCACACAGAGCAAGCTTTGGGTAATGGTACAAACAATGATTCCTTTATATAAGAGTATGAAAAAATACAGGGTTATGGCACACGGCAAATGAGGATTCTATACATATTAAATTTATTTGGGGTGAAAGTTCCCCTTTAACACATAGATTTAACTAGGTAAGTGTCCTTCACGCAGCCATCAGGCAAATCCATCTATATACTTTCATTATATCTGCACTCTCCTGTAAATATCTATTAGAATCAAACTCAAGATCATATTTCCTCAGAACAAACAATGGGCTTTTATAGGTTTAAATGGATCACAGGGGGCCATTATCAGATTAAAACTGGAAAAACTAGCGGTGGATTAAAGAGATCAAAAGGCAAATAAAACAGAAACAACTGTTTTCTGAAGAACACCTAACTAGGCAAGTACTTCTCATGAACAAATTAGGGGCCCGTTTTTCTTAGGGCCATATGTTTAAAGGGACAGTTATGTCCCAAAAAATATATTTCTAGTTTTGTAGAGTTTAAAATAAAAAACAATATGCTCCAAACCCTATCTCTCAACCCGCTATGGTTTGAGAGATATAGGCACTGAAAGATCCCCCTCCCTCACCTTCTTCTGACGTCAGTGTCTAGTTGACAGCAGGAGATCCCGGTCCGGGGACCAGCAGGCGGCTCTGCAGCAGAGCCCAAATTGCGTTACTTAAAAAGGATTCATTCATTGGAAAGGTCTACAAAGTGTGCTTGCAAACCAGGCACACTTTGTAGACTTTGCCAATTAATGAATTATTTTGCAATAACGTGATTTTGGCTCTGCTGCAGAGCCTCCTCGAGTCGTAGGACTCGAATATCCTGCTGTCAGCTTTACATCTTACATCAGGAGAAGAGGAGGGAGGGGGAACTTTGAATGCCTATATCTCTCAAACCAAAGTGGTTTGAGAGATAGGGTTTGGAGTACATTGTTTATTATTTTAAACTCTACAAAACTGGAAATATTTTTTGGGACATTACTGTCCCTTTAACCCTTTAAGGACCGGGAAAGTCTGAGATGGATTTCACTTAAGGACCTTTTTGACTATGTCTTTGTTCAACAGTGTTTTCCCTCTAAGTACTTTATTGCACCCATGAAAATTATATATTGTTTTTTCTTGCGCACAAACAGGGCTTTCTTTTGATACCACACTTATATGGATAGCCCACCACTTATTATAGTAAAATTAAAGAAAACGGTTAAAAAAAAAATGTAAAAAAAAAAACACATTTTTTTTTCCTCTTTGGATCATTTGTGCACAATGAGTTAAATTTGTATGGAGACTGCATGGAATACCTACAAAATACACAGTTTTAAGTGTGCACTGTCCCCCGGGTGAAAATTCCCATGTCCCTTTTTCCCCACCCTATTTTGCCACTTTTTATTGATGAGCATTGGCGGTGTGTATAAATGTATTACATGGCTCCACAACAATCAAACTCCCAATATTGTTTAATGACATGTTTTTTTTTTTTAATACATTTTTTTTTGTAAAACAAAATTGTGTTGTAGTTAAAAAAAAAAAAAAAAAAAAGTGTATTGAGCAGGTCAAAAAACTGATCTGCATCCAGCCAGCCTCCAGCACCAGCAGTGAATGGGTTAATACCCCCAGCTGCTGCATTTTTTCCCACCTGGTGTCTCCTCTGCTTCTCTGTCCCTTACTTTGATCGTAAGGGACAGAGAGGAGGCACAGAGGCAGTATGTAAAGCATACTGCCTTACTCATTCAGAATGCCGGAACATGTGATCGCTGCTGCAGCAATCACATGACCCGGCACAACTGACAGGGACTTAGACTGAATGCTCTGGTACCGGAGTGTTCAGTCTCAGTCTGGATTGAATGACAGCAGTGTGCAAGGAGGAGTTCTGCTATCATTCACCACATGACGTATAACAACCCATTCCTGGACCGTCATGGGTCATTAAGAGGTTAAAGAAGTAGCAAAATAGCTTTTGTTGTTTGTAACAACTTTTCAAAGTACAGTGTAGTTGGGCTCATTACAATTTGCAGAGGTGTTGTTTGTCCTGACTGAAATTGTTGTAGGTAAAGAGAAAAATGTCTTAACTAACGACAAAAATGTCTTAACTAAAGACAAAAATTCTGACATTCAGAACTTCACATTCCTCCACTTTTTTCTTAACGTACAAATTTTGTATTTTGTAACACATTTTTTGTCGTTAGTTATGACAAATTTTCTTTTAGTCTATACGACACTGGAGAATAGATTACCCGTGCCTTTTCCCTGTCCCCTTGCCCCACCAGTTCTGGGGTTGTGTCGTACACAATGGGCATTACTAGTTTTTTGTTGTATACTCTATAGAAAATATGTTGTTCATGCTCACAATTACTTATTTTTGTCGTTATCCCTTTGAACATACGGTCCTTAGAGTATAGCTCCTCTTCAAAATAATTTCACCATCTGGCAGCATAGAAAGACATGGGAGGTTATGCACTAAAGTTTGATAAAGAGATGATAAAGTGGAGATGACTTCTCCAGTTCCTGTTTTCAGCATTATCCTATATAATAATTTGCTAAAACGTGTGTAACGTTGAAGTCATGCACAGTAGAGACTGCTGCGCGTGCTGCAGTCATGCGCAGTAGAGATTGCCCACGCCGCGGCTGGAGCGTCCAGCTCTGTTTCAGCCACGGTGCGGGCAGTCTCTACTGCACATGACTGCCCCGCGACCAGCTGGCAGTGGCACTGTGGCCTGTGTAACGGGCTCTTCAACTAGTCTATATATACTCTACATAATAAGCCTAACTTTTGCAGAGGTGATAGATCCTCTTTAATAAAGGTAGTGCTATACAATCTTATCTGTAAAACATTTATTGTAATCCCTTAAGGACCAGAGGTGTCTGCAATTGCAGAGCAATGCACTGCACACCTCTTTGTTCCTTATTTTGAAAATTATTTGAATGATTATTCCTCCTTATCAATTTATTCAACCCCTCTGGTTTTAGTAGCCTAACAAGGAGTAGGGAGGTGATTTTTGGGACACGTAAGTAATTAATTAATTATGCAGGCATTATCTGACAAAGAACAAGCCTCTGCTGAGATCCCATTTATCAAATACTAATTCAAAAATCTCTACAGCTACTAAAGGAGCAGTAAACATTTTATGAAAACCTGTAGCTTATATTGCTTTTCCAGTTGAGTGAAAACTTCCACCGCTGTCAGTTGTTTTATTCCAATGTTATAACAGATCAAAATATCAGGGAGTGAATTTCATCACATTTACTTCCAGAAAGTTATGACAGCATGACTCAGCAGTTTCTGTCACATTCTTTGAAAAACTGTTTGTTAGCGACCATCCCCTAAACCTAAATAGAATGTAACAGAATAACTGACTGGATTCTGACCACTAGAGGGCAACATCAATGTAAAATAAATAAATGTTCAGCCCTTTGAGTACCAGCGAGGTATGCAACGCATTGCACTGCAATAGGATAGATACCTCTGTGGCACTCAAAGGGTTAAACTGCAATTACTCTGGAATTATGTCTCTCTCAGCAGTGGGAGTAACTTTGTGCCCTACAATTTTTCTGCTTCGTTAACCCTTTGAGTGCTAGAGAGGTATCCAATGCATCGCAATGCAATGCGTTGGATAATCCTCTGATACTCAATGGGTTAACCTGTTTGGAAAATAGCACAAGCTATAGGCGGGTTAAATAGATACATTTAAAGGGATAGTAATGTTTCATAATAAAAGCAGCTCCAATTAATATTCATAGTATTTGGGCCATGGAGAGTGTTATTTCAATACTGTCAGAGTTGTAGTTCAAGAGTAATTGAATGATAAAGTATCCCCCTCCCTCCCCTTTTACTGATGTAACACTGTTCACCTCAGAACAGAAAGGTGGTGTCCAGATGGCTTGCAGAGAGGGACAATCTTCAATTACTCTTGAACTACAACGCTGACAGTATTGAAATAACACTCTCCGTGGCCCAAATACTATGAAGATTAATTGGAGCTGCTTTTATTCTGAAACATTACTATCCCTTAATGAGACTAAACATTGTGTAGGCAACACTTTCCCTTTATTCATTTCTTTCCAATATTGACACTACGATAGATGTAGCTGTTCTTCACATTTTCTAAATGAAGCCATTTCACTTTGATAAATAATTTCCATGGACTTCCATGTGGCTCTTCATTTACCTGACAAAAACTTGGAACTCATGAGTGAAATTCTGTACAGTGAGTATGGCTACACTTATGTGTTGCAATGCAATGCTGAAGTTGAACCTTTTGAGTGCCAGAGTGGTACAGAATGTATTGCTTTGAAATGCATTCTGTACCATTCTGGCACTCAAAGGGTTAATGCTGAAACAAAGCTTTGCCCCTCCATCCCCCCAAAAAAGCCTCAGCCCCCCCCCCCAAGGTAGGTATGTTCCCCAATTTGGGAAATACTGTTTTGTTATAAACAAAGACTAGTTTAATATAACAAAGATATGTAACCCTTTGAGTGCTGAAGAGGTATGCAACACATTACTTTGCATACCACTGTGGGAATCAAATGTTTAATTAAGAGTCTCTTCCACATTCAGAGGCTTCACATAGATTATAATTGATGACATACTGAGTGAAACACAAGCAGCTAAATTCATAATGTTGATCTGAATTTCGCAGCACTGAGAAAAGTGCCTAGAGCAAATTCCAAGAACTGCACCCAACTCCCAAGATACAGAGCCAATGTAATACAGATTTTATAGAACATAAGGACATTGATCTATATCAGGGCTGTTTAAGTTCAGTCCTCAAGAGCCACCAACAGGCCAGGATTTAAGGATTTCCCTGATTAAGCACAGGTGAGTTAATCATTGGCTCATTCATTTTAATTGGCCCGCCTCTGTTCAGACATGGAAATCCTTAAGTCCTGGCCTGTTGGTGGCCCTTAAGGACTGAATTTGGACAGCCCTGATCTATATACAGTACTGTGCAAACATTTTAGGCAGTTGTGGAAAAATGCTGTAAAGCAATAATGCTTTAAAAAATAGACATGTTAATAGTTTATTTTTTATAAATTAACAAAATGCAAAGTGAATAAACAGAAGAAAAATCTGAATCAAATTAATATTTGGTGTGACCACCCTTTGCCTCCGAAACAGCATCGATTCTTCTAGGTACACTTGCACACAGTTTTTTAAGGAACTTGGCAGGCATCTTGTTCCAAACATTTTGGAGAAATAACCACAGTTCTTATGTGGATTTAGGCAGCCTCAGTTGCTTCTCTCTCTCTTTATATAAACCCAGACAGACTTGATGATGTTGACATCAGGTCTCTGTGGGGGCCATACCATCACTTTGACTCCTTGTTCTTCTTTACACTGAAGATAGTTCTTAATTACTTTGGCTGTATGATTGGGGTAATTGTCATGCTGCAGACTACATTTGGGGCCAATCAGATGCCTCTCTGATGGTATTGCATGATGGATAAGTATATACCTGTACTTCTCAGCATTGAGGAGACCATTAATTGAGACTAAATCCCCAACTCAATTTGCCGAAATGCAGCCCCAAACTTTCAAGGAAACTCCACCATGCTTCACTGTTGCCTGCAGACACTCGTTCTTGTACTGCTCTCCAGACCTTCTGTGAATAAACTGCCTTATGCTACAGCCAAATGTTTAAAATTTTGACTCATCAGTTCAGAGCACCTGCTGCTATTTTTCTGCACCCCAGTTCCTGTGTTTTCATGCATAGTTGAGTCGCTTGGCCTTGTTTCCACGTCGTAGGTTAAGGCTTCCATGAAGACCACTTCTGACCAGACTTCTCCAGACAGTAGATGGGTGGTCCAGGGTCCCACTGTTTTCTGCCAATTCTGAGCTGATACCACGGCTGAACATCTGATTGCAAAGGGAAGTAAGCATGTGTGTCTTTCATCTGCTGCACTAAGTTTCCTTGTCCGACCACTGCTTCTACAGTCCTCAACATTGCCCTTTTTCTTTGTGAGTCTTCCAAACAGCTTGGACAGCATATCTGGAAACTCATGTCTGCCTTGAAATTTCTGCCCGGTAGAGACCTTGCTGATGCAGTATAATTACCTAGTGCCTTGTTGCTGTGCTCAGTTTTGCCATGGTGTATGAATATTGACATTAAACTGTCTTCAGCAACCTCACCTTGTTAGCTGAGTTTGCCTGTTCCTCACACAGTTTTATTCCTCCTACACCGCTGTTTCTGTTTCAGTTAATGATTGTGTTTCAACATAAATATTAAACTGATGATCATTAGCACCTGTTTGGTATAATTGTTTAATCATACACTTGATTATAAGCCTACAAAATCCCTGACTTTGTGGAAGAATACAGATGCCTACAAAATCCCTGATATTGTGCTAATATAGCCAGAAGAACTGATGCTGTTTTGAAGACAAAGGGTGGTCACACAAAATATTGATTTGATTTAGTTTTTTCTTCTGTTCACTCACTTTACATTTTGTTAATTGATAAAAAATAGACATGCCTACAAAATCCCTGATATTGTGCTAATATAGCTAGAAGAATTGATGCTGTTTTGAAGGCAAAGGGTGGTCACACCAAATATCGAATTGATTTAGATTTTTCTTCTGTTCCCTCACTTTATTTTTTATCAATTAACAAAATGTAAAGTGAGTGAACAGACAAAAAATCTAAATCAAATCGATATTTGGTGTGACCACCCTTTGCCTTCAAACAGCATCAGGTCTTCTAGCTATATTAGCACAATATCAGGGATTTTGTAGGCATGTCTATTTTTGAAAGCATTCTTACTTTACAGCATTTTTGACACCTCCCTAAAACTTTTGCACAGTACTGTAGATCTATATAATTTTACAGTACATGTTTTTGTTTTAGTTTCCACTGTTTTAAAGATAACCAATTAACATTGAATGACAAGCCATGTTTTGATTACAGTGAACGTTATAAATGCTACACTGGTTTTCTCCAGTTAAGTCTATGGAAAACTTTTTAAATAAAAACAGTGATCATTTTATGAATGAAAATGCAATCCAAGGGTATGCTAGAATATAGATCTCCCATGTTAAACTACACAACACTGGAATGGGTTGGTTTATGCACCTTAGTGCAGACACTTTTAAACATGGCCCTCCTTTTTTAAACTGAGGCATTCTGTAGTGTATGACAGGGCTCAAAATTTCCACTCGCCACTAGCCAATGGTGAGTGAAAATTTAGCCCTGGCGAGTAGAAATTCAGCCCTGGTGGGTATGTTTTGGCTTGCATTGGCGAGTAACTTTTCAGGTCTGGCTAGTAGCAAAGGGTTTAAAATTATAAGCCCTGGTGTATGTCCCCTTTGTTTATAATTCAGAGTTTCCGAGCATGTGTTGTATTTCTCAGCCTTTAAATGCCAGACACAAACTTATCATCTTTCCAGCCTGACAAAGACCACTTAACAGGGACTGGATACTTTGGAAAATGTATTATAAGTATGGTTAAAGGGATAGTAATGTTTCATAATAAAAGCAGCTCTAAGTAATCATCATAGTATTTGGGCCTTGGAGAGTGTTATTTCAATTCTGTCAGAGATGTAGTTCAAGAGTAATTGAATGATAAAGTATCCCCCTCCCACTCGTTTTACTGATATAACACTGCTCAGCTCAGAGCAGCAGGGTGTGTCCAGGTAGAGAGGGACAATCTTCAATTAAGATAAGGGAAAAAGCTGAAAAACTTGTCAAGGGGGAGCAGGGTTTTCCTTATGTTCACAGTAAGAAGATTGTCCCTTGCTGTGAGCTGTGTGGTCTATGGACCAGATTCCACATTTGAGGAGAGGGGGCTTACACTAGGTAAAAGGGGAGGGAGGGGGAAACTGTATCATTCAATTACTCTTGAACTACAACTCTGACAGTATTGAAATAACACTCTCTATGGCTCAAATACTATGAAGATTAATTGGAGCTGCTGCTTTTGTGAAACATTACTATCCCTTTAAATTCAGTGACACATAAAACTACAAAATACTTAGAAATCAGGGCTAAATTATTAAAGGCAGTATAGGTGCAATAAAAATCCAGTTTTAACTCTTTCAGTGCCAGAGGGGTATCTAATGCATTGAATACCCCTCTGGCACTGAACGGGTTAAACCTTTGGCCATGCCCTGAGAGCTGTGGCAGCAGAGATCCCATAGCTTATACATCCCATGTTCTCTCTCAATTTGCTGTGCAGATCTAGCTGGGTCATGTTATTTCTTAGTCAGCACTCATGGGAACTTCTCCACTCCCCATAGAAGCCCACTGATGGCAAATTCCCTAACACAGGGCTTCTATGAGGACAAGAGAAGTTCCCAAGTGCTCTGAGTAAGGAGCTGATGTCACTCAACTGTGCAGATCGTCATGATCTACACTGCAAACTGGGTTAGAACCAGTGAGACATGGGTTTAAAAAGATATATATTCTTTATCCTAAACTGCCCCTTTAAGAGCTAACCAACGTACAATAACAGGACAGAATTAAAAGTCTGTGCATCAAATCATAACTTTTATGAATAAATAACTTGTGACAAGTGATATGTGATTTTGGCCTCAAATATGTAAGTAAACATTTGTTGATTATCTGTAGTAAGTTACAGGTTACTTATTGGTAAAAGCTAGGATTTGAAGTGCAGACTTTTTCTTTTGTTTACTATCGATAAGTAAGGTACGGCTCACCCGTTTTTTTTTTTTTACCTGTGTCTATGACACCTCAAAGTCCGGCCTATCCATTATCTATTCCTAAAACAAAGCCCATGGAAGAATATAGTAACAAGAACTCAGCCAAAGGATACATCAGACCATTTTACTGAAACTTACTGAAGCACAATCCAGAATCCCATAAGGTTTACAGGTACCAGCTGCTACAATGGGTAAATTACTCCCCAATTGCTGGATACCATGGAATCAAACTGAACTTAAACTTTATCTCCATGGACTTCTGGTGGCATGTGCTGAAACTGGATACTGCAGATATTGTTGCTGTTGTTGGTATGTAAAAGACCCACATGAAGTTTCCAAGAACTCGCTCTTTGCGACTTCTGCAACCTAAACCTTTTCCAGTACTGTCTTGGATCCATTTATATATGAATTTTATACTTGATCACCCAGCTGGGGGATTGCAGACAGGTTCTCTAAGCAGGTACAATGTGTTTCTCTTCCAGAGCCACCTTCTTCAGAAGAGCTGACAGGTCATTTTATCAGGAGATCTTCTGCTTACAGAGACTGCCTATCCGGATCCTGTCTGATCTAGGGACCCGATTTGTTTCCAAGCTTTGGAGAGCCTTCTGATGAGGATAAACTTATCATTTTACTCTACATACCACCATCAAACAAATGAGCAGACAGATGAATGACCAACCTTGTGGTTCTTACAAGACAAGCATTATTTGCTTTTCCCTTCAATTTCAGTGAAAGGGGAAGCTTAGAAATTATCCTGCCTAGAAGTAAGAATTTTTTGCATGTGTGCAGCACATTTTTGTGTATAAGTTCAGACAGGTGATTTTAGTATGTCAGTGATATTACTAAGATGAAACTGCCCGTACTTTTAGTTATCTACCCCCGTGTTACGACAGCGACTGTGTTGCACTCAGGCATGTGTGTGTGTGGGGGACACAGTGACAACAGCCATATATGACTGGCTGATGTCAACATGGGATGGCCATTCTTTGAACCATGCAATAAAACATACTTCACATTTGTACACTTGCAGTAGTAACATTGGGTCTGCATGGCACAAATTATATGCATATCTGTGCGCTATAATACTTTTGATATCTCAGAGATTAATGGAATATGCTTTTTTTCACCACTCAAATGATTCAATCATGCATAATCTTCCTACTATAGCAGACCATCCATTGTAACTGTGCTTCTTTGGGTGGCTGTTTGGAGTGTAGTGGTGCTCTCTTCCACTCTATTGCTGTGTCATATACAGAGCTGAGTAGGCACGCATTGTAAGGGATGGGCACTTCTGATTACATCACTAGAAGTCCTCCTTACCTCTTTTCATTCAGTGACAGCTGGAGTGACCCTGTTAGATAGCTCAGCTCCTTCTATAGATATGCCTCAGCATCAGAACCTTATTGGTTTGTTCCTTCTAAGGATCTTATCAAGGGAGTTGGCTCTACATATGAGGTGGGTATTCATTTAATATGAACTCCACACTAAACAGGAGAAGACATTTACCACTCTGGGTTTCATGAAAACACCACAATTACTTTTTCCCCATGTTTTCTTTTATACTGAGCATATAGGGAGGTCACATCACATTTTGGCTCTGCCTCAATCCAATGCTTATTATTCCTATTGGAAGGTACTCTCAGTAGACTATATCAGTTTGTTTTATTGGTCAGGATTCTTTTTCAGGCCTCTCTCTAATGGGCAGTCTGTTTTTCTCTTGTTCAGACCTAGGTCTCTGGGAGTATGTCGCTAATACCTAAATGAGAAAAACACCATAAGTGGATGCCCCTATGTCTAGACAGTCATAACCAACAATGCACCCAGTTCAAGAAGTGACAGCTTTGAAAGATATGACTCATAGGAGAACTGAATACCTCATGATGATAGATTTAGGGACTGGGGCAAGTTTCAGACCTGCATTCAAGGCAGCCTGAGCAGGCAGAGCTACAGAATCCTGGGAAGAACATCTGACTGAAGTTATACAAGAAAATTCCCCTAAAGAAGATTATGTATGATCTCTCTGATGCAGGTAGATAATACTTTCTGCTGTGACCTCTCCTTGGAAATTGCCAGAATGACAGATATATGCTCAACCATTTTGGCTGCAGCATACAGATCTCTATGGATGAAGAACTGGTTGGATGATATGTCTTCAAAAAAAATTCCTCATATCCATATCTTTTTTTGGTAATTTGTTATTCTGCAGTGAATTAGAGAAAATTATCAAACAAACTACAGAGGGGAAAAAGCACTATACTCTCACATACCTAGTCACAAGTCTTTGATCCTATGTAAAATAATCATAAGAATGCCAAACCTTCGGCATTCAACCAACCAGCTTCTCAGGTACTTCCACAAGATACAGCTGCAACCCACCTGTATCCTGCATCAGCAGTTTCTCAGGTTTGCCTTCTCAAACTAACATTTCCAATTTTGGCACTTCCCCTCGGATTAGCGATACCCCCAAGACTATTTATGAAATGATGACTATCAACGTGATGCTTTAACAATGGATGTTCCTGTCTCCAGAGAAGATCTCTTCTGTAAAATCCAGATTTCAATCTCTAATCCAGGATCAGTGACCTAAGGCCCAACACTGCATGAAGATTGTGGGCAACATGGTTTCCACTAAGGGAGCAGTTACCTTTTCCATGTGAAATATATGCAACTGGATCCATCTTTAAGAGAATGGGTTTTGGATTGCTTTATTCAAACCAATGATAAAGGCTCCTAAACCAGTTTCACCCAATGTTTACCAAAGAATATGAAATATATACTTCAATATTTGTGGATTAAATTATTTTGAGCCATATAAATTCAAATTACCTGTTATGGGCTTTTCTTCAAGCTAGACTAGAGAAAGGCCTCAAATTATATTCCTTAAAATTCCAGATCTTGTCTTTATCTGTTCTCTTTCAGTGAAGAATTCTCACCATCTTGCAGAAAGAAGGGCACATGGTAACTTCCTATAAGAAACTTCACCTTGAGTCCTTAATGGTTTTGAAAGTATTACAGGGCATCCCTTCTGGACCTCTATATTAAGTTTAATTTAAACACCTCACATGTAAAGCAGTGTTATTATCGGCAAACTCTTCAGCTAGAACAGTGATTCCCAAACTGGGGGTATCGTGCCCCCCACCCACCCCGGGGGAAGGATGCAAGGCGCTTCCAGGGGGTGGGGTGCAAGGTTTTGTTTCAGAGACAAACTTCTGCATTGCTATGAAATAAAATAGTGTCTGAATTTTCAAAGTGTGATTACAGTCTAAAGCTTGGGAAAGGCTGTTTCAAAGAACAGTTGTGAACAGCAAGGTCTGCCATGTTTGCACTTATGATACATGAATGTTTGGTGTGGAACCTATGTATACTGGTTTGTGGGAATGTATGCAGGAATGAAAAGCATGTGTAATGAATTGATTTTGTCAGCACATATTGCCAAATAAATAAACGCCAATGAATACAAAGTACACGTCAATAAAAATATGGGGAGAAAGGGGCATCATGTCAAAATATTTGGGAACCACTGAGCTAGTGCATTCTTTGTACTTAGTGCTCTGTCCTGTAAATCCTCTTACCAAGTTTTTCATCAAGATAGGTAGTTATGATCTGTTCCTGAATTCTAGCTCAAGGTGGACTAAGAGTTTCTTATGAATCAGGAATTAATTTTGCCATCTCTGTGTCCTAACCCATTTAACAACATGGAGGGAGATATTACATACTCATCTAAAACAATAATTCACAGGCTAAGCTACCAAAGAAATTTTTACTGGCTCCCAAATAAGAAGGTGGTTGCTATTAAATCTCCCTTTAAAAGGATAGTAATGTTTCACAATAAAAGCATCTCCAATTAATCTTCATAGAATTTGGGCCATGGAGAGTGTTATTTCAATACTCTCAGAGTTGTAGTTCAAGAGTAATTCAATGATAATGTATCCCCCTCCTGCCCCTATTACTGATGTAACTCTGCTCACCTCAGCAGATCTTCGAGAGGAAAAATCTTCAGTGTGCATAAGGAAAAACCTGTCAAGGGGGGCAGGGTTTTCCTTATGCTCACAGTAAGAAGAATGGTTGGGACCAGACTAATTAAGGAAGGGATCACATGAGGTTGGGGTCCCCCCTAATTATTGGATCTGTTTAAAATTGTAAGTTATTTATTTTATGAAACATTAAAAGTTAGTTAATAAAATGTAAATAAATAAATAAATATGTGCAGGATCTGCAGAGATTATATAATTTCCGCTCTGTATTCCTATTGGCTCCTGGTACTTACCTTGCACCAGGTAGGCTGTAGGGCAGGAAGTTAAGTTATAAATAACCCTGTTTTCTCCTCAGGTGGCTCTCACAATCTGAAAAGCTCTGTAGATGCACTCAATGTTTTGCTGCAAAAAAAAAAAAAAAGAGGGGTGTCGGTTTAATAATACAGATAAAAAAAAATAGAAAGAATAATAAAAATATGTTTATTAATTTAAGTGTGTATTCAAGTTATAATAAATTAATAATCTGGTGTTAATATTTTGTCGTAGCATTGGAGGTTTTATTTAAGTTTGGTTTAAAGTTATCCGGTGAAAGCTCTTGGCTGCTAGGGCGGAGCTGTTTTTTGGGTAGGATAGGGTCTTATCAGGCTGGTATGGCTGGTCAGAATTGTGTTTATAAATATATTTCAGTTATTTGGATTTTATTAATTAATGTAATAAATGCTGCGACCTATCCACCACTATCCAAGTGTGTTGTGTGTTTTATTGGGTATAATGTTTGAATGGGAAGGGGTAGACATCCAACCATCATGTCCCTTGCTTTGTGCTGTCTGGTCCCAGGACCGGATTCCACATCTGAGGGGAGGTGGCTTACGCTAGGTAAAAGGGGCTGGAGGGGGATACTTTATCATTCAGTTAAACTTGAACTACAATTCTAACAGTATTGAAATAACTATCTCCATGGCCCAAATACTATGAAGATTGATTGGAGCTGCTTTTGTTGTGAAACATTACTATCCCTTTAAAGGGATAGTAATGTTTCATAATAAAAGCAGCTCTAATTAATCATAATAGTATTTGGACTTTATAGAGTGTTATTTCAATTCTGTCAGAGTTGTAGTACAAGAGTAATTCAATGATAAAGTATCCCCCTCCTGCCCCTTTTACTAATGTAACACTGCTCAGCCAGAGCAGAAGGGAGGTGCCCAGGCAGACTGCAGAGAGGGACAATCTTCAATTAAGATAAGGTTAAAACCTGGAAAAACTTGTCAAAGAGGCAGGGCTTTCATTGTTCTCAAAGGAAGAAGATTGTCCCCTGCTGTTATCTGTCTGGACTTACAACCAGATTCCACATCTGAGAAGAGATGGCTTACACTAGGTAAAAGGGTCGGGAGGGAGACACTTTGCTTGTGAATATCTCTCAAACCATAAAGGTTTGAGAGATAAGACTTATATTGTTCTTCATGTTTTTTAATGCCTACAAAATAAAATAAAACGAAGTATTACTATCCCTTTAAATATATGCCCCTCCAGCTGTTGTTAAACTACAATTCCCATAACCCTCAGCTAGCTAGTCGTTCTTGTAGTCCAACAACAGCTGGAGGGGGAAAGGCTGCCAACCCCTACATTACATACTCTGTACTGCAGTCTTGTTCTGTTTGTTTTAGAGGTCCAGTTGGATTGATTATTCATGAAAGTAGAAGCTGGTCCGAACTCATCACTCACATTGTTCCCACTGCGGGTCTTAATATTGATCCATACAATAAAATCACCATATGACTGACAGTCACAAGCATGGGTGTAGCAACAGATCACCAGCTTGCTCTACCTTGCATATTACATGCCATTTCTGGGACTTTTTCATAGGTCCATGTGAAATATTACTGAGGTAGTATGGATAAACCATTTAATGCCATTGCATTCTAATACCTTCTGAAACGAGTACTTTTTTCTAGAAAGTCACTCTTAATTTATTTAAAGCAGGACTTTCACATACACACTTTCTCCCCAATCAATGTCTCCCAACAAATCCTTTAAGGAAAACACAGTTTAAGGATTTAATAATCAAGGCTAGTGTACAATTAATACCTCCATAGCAAGAGAGGGATGTAGGGAGAGCACTGCCATATTGCTGACGTGGCTGTTGATTCCAATCGCTCTCCCTCAAAGTCCGTGTTAACGGGTGTTGAAAATACTGCCCCCTTTTTGTTTCCTCTTTCTCAAAGTGTGAACTATATCATACCTCCCAACATTTCGAATTGCCAAAGAGGGACACTTGTGTTTTAGGGATAGTGGCTGGAGGTGTGGCTGGTGGGTGGGGCATTAGCAAGACTTTTTAGGCTATTTCATGATGTATTGACATCTCCTTGTGTAACCTAATAAATGACTTCTAACAAGACCAAAGTATTTTATGTGCACATACTAATTTATAAACACATATACTGATGTTTAAACAAACAATAATGTGAGTTTTATTGCTGTGGATCAATGTGATACCCTTATATACACAACACACAAACCGGTTTCCTAAAATGAGGGACATCAGAGTGGGAAAGAGGGACAGAGGGAATTGTGTCAAAAAGAGGGACTGTCCCTCCTAAAGAAGGACACTTGGGAGGTATGCTATATGTCCGTGGGCTGGATTTATGCAGAGAGAGAGAAGCCATGTGGTACAGCTTGTACCACACAGTGCAAGCTTTGGGTAATGGTACAAACAATGATTCCTTTATATACGAGTATGAATAAATACAGGGTTATGGCACACGGCAAATGAGGATTCTATACATATTAAATTTATTTGGGGTGAAAGTTCCCCTTTAACACATAGATTTAATTAGGTAAGTGTCCTTCACACAGCCATCAGGCAAATCCATCTATATACTTTCATTATATCTGCACTCTCCTGTAAATATCTATTGGAATCAAACTCAAGATCATATTTCCTCAGAACAAACAATGGGCTTTTATAGGTTTAACCCCTTAACGACATGTGCCGTACTATGACTGTCACGGTCCTTGAAATACTTAAGGGCCGATGACGTCATAGTACGTCACATACTTTTTACTTACAGCGCTCTACCAGGAGCGCTGTAAGTAAAAATGGGGCCTGAAATTGACCGCTCCAAGATCGGAGCGATCTCTATCAGGCCCCATAGTGACGCTCCGATACACGAAACAGGTCACGTGTACCGGCGCGTCCACGTGGTTCAATGGGGTCCTTATGGGACGGAGACGTCCCAGGACCGCCAGTCGCTAAGGGGTTAAATGGATCACAGGGGTCCATTATCAGATTAAAACTGAAAAAACTAACAGTGGATTAAAGAGATCAAAAGGCAAATAAAACAGAAACAACTGTTTTCTGAAGAACACCTAACTAGGCAAGTACTTCTCATGAACAAATTAGGGGCCCGTTTTTCTTAGGGCCATATGTTTAAAGGGACAGTTATGTCCCAAAAAATATATTTCTAGTTTTGTAGAGTTTAAAATAAAAAACAATATGCTCCAAACCCTATCTCTCAACCCGCTATGGTTTGAGAGATTTAGGCACTGAAAGATCCCCCCTCCCTCCCCTTCTTCTGACGTCAGTGTCTAGTTGACAGCAGGAGATCCCGGTCCGGGGACCAGCAGGCGGCTCTGCAGCAGAGCCCAAAATCCTTTACTTAAAAAGGATTCATTCACTGAAAAGGTCTACAAAGTGTGCTTGCAAACCAGGCACACTTTGTAGACCTTGCCAATTAATGAATTATTTTGCAATAACGTGATTTCAGCTCTGCTGCAGAGCCTCCTCGAGTCGTAGGACTCAAATATCCTGCTGTCAGCTTTACATCTTACATCAGGAGAAGAGGAGGGAGGGGGAACTTCGAATGCCTATATCTCTCAGACCAAAGTGGTTTGAGAGATAGGGTTTGGAGTATATTGTTTATTATTTTAAACTCTACAAAACTGGAAATATTTTTTTGGGACATTACTGTCCCTTTAACCCTTTAAGGACAGGGAAAGTCTGAGATGGATTTCACTTAAGGACCTTTTTGACTATGTCTTTGTTCAACAGTGTTTTCCCTCTAAGTACTTTATTGCACCCATGAAAATTATATACCGGTTTTTTTGTGCACAAACAGGGCTTTCTTTTGATACCACACTTATATGGATAGCCCACCACTTATTATAGTAAAATTAAAGAAAAAGGTTAAAAAAAAATGTAAAAAAAAACAACAAATTTTTTTTTCCTCTTTGGATCATTTGTGCACAATGAGTTAAATTTGTATGGAGACTGCATGGCATACCTACAAAATACGCAGTTTTAAGTGTGCACTGTCCCCCTGGGTGAAAATTCCCATGTCCCTTTTTCCCTACCCTGTTTTGCCACTTTTTATTGATGAGCATTGCCGGTGTGTATAAATGTATTACATGGCTCCACAACAATCAAACTCCCAATATTGTTTAATGAGATGTATTTTTTTTAAATACATTTTTTTTTGTAAAACAAAATTGTGTTGTAGTTAAAAAAAAAAAAGTGTATATAGCAGGTCAAAAAACTGACCTGCATCCAGCCAGCCTTCAGCACCAGCAGTAAATGGGTTAATACCCCCAGCTGCTGCATTTTTTTCCCACCTGGTGTCTCCTCTGCTTCTCTGTCCCTTACTTTGATCGTAAGGGACAGAGAGGAGGCACAGAGGCAGTATGTAAAGCATACTGCCTCATTCATTCAGAATGCCGGAACATGTGATCGCTGCTGCAGCAACTGACAGGGACTTAGACTGAATGCTCTGGTACCGGAGTGTTCAGTCTCAGTCTGGATTGAATGATAGCAGTGTGCAAGGAGGAGTTAAGCTATCATTTACCCCATGACGTATAACAACCCATTCCTGGACCGTCATGGGTCATTAAGAGGTTAAAGAAGTAGCAAAATAGCTTTTGTTGTTTGTAACAACTTTTCAAAGTACAGTGTAGTTGGGCTCATTACAATTTGCAGAGGTGTTGTTTGTCCTGACTGAAATTGTTGTAGGTAAAGAGAAAAATGTCTTAACTAACGACAAAAATGTCTTAACTAAAGACAAAAATTCTGACATTCAGAACTTCACATTCCTCCACTTTTTTCTTAACGTACAAATTTTGTCTTTTGCAACACATTTTTTGTTGTTAGTTATGACAAATTTTCTTTTAGTCTGTACAACACTGGAGAATAGATTAGCCGTGCCTTTTCCCTGTCCCCTTGCCCCACCAATTCTGGGGTTGTGTCGTACACAATGGGCATTACTAGTTTTTTGTTGTATACTCTATAGAAAATATGTTGTTCTTGCACACAATTACTTATTTTTGTCGTTATCCCTTTGAACATACGGTCCTTAGAGTATAGCTCCTCTTCAAAATAATTTCACCATTCGGCAGCATAGAAAGACATGGGGGGTTATGCACTAAGGTTTGATAAAGAGATGATAAAGTGGAGATGACTTCTCCAGTTCCTGTTTTCAGCATTATCTATATATACTCTACATAATAAGCCTAACTTTTGCAGAGGTGATAGATCCTCTTTAATGAAGGTAGTGCTATACAATCTTATCTGTAAAACATTTATTGTAATCCCTTAAGGACCAGAGGTGTCTGCAATTGCAGAGCAATGCACTGCACACCCCTTTGTTCCTTATTTTGAAAATTATTTGAATGATTATTCCTCCTTATCAATTTATTCCACCCCTCTGGTTTTAGTAGCCTAAGAAGGAGTAGGGAGGTGATTTTTGGGACACGTAAGTAATTAATTAATTATGCAGGCTTTATCTGACAAAGAACAAGCCTCTGCTGAGATCCCATTTATCACATACTAATTCAAAAATCTCTACAGCTATTAAAGGAGCAGTAAACTTTTTATGAAAACCTGTAGCTTATATTGCTTTTCCAGTTGAGTCAAAACTTGCACCGCTGTCAGTTGTCTTATTCCAATGTTATAACAGATCAAAATATCAGAGTGAATTTCATCACATTTACTTCCAGAAAGTTATGACAGCATGAATCAGCAGTTTCTGTCACATTCTTTGAAAAACTGTTTGTTAGCGACCATCCCCTAAACCTAAATAGAATGTAACAGAATAACTGACTGGATTCTGACCACTAGAGGGCAACATCAATGTAAAATAAATAAATGTTCAACCCTTTGAATACCAGCGAGGTATGCAACGCATTGCACTGCAATAGGATAGATACCTCTGTGGCACTCAAAGGGTTAAACTGCAATTACTCTGGAATTATGTCTCTCTCAGCAGTGGGAGTAACTTTGTGCCCTACAATTTTTCTGCTTCGTTAACCCTTTGAGTGCTAGAGAGGTATCCAATGCATCGCAATGCAATGCGTTGGATAATCCTCTGATACTCAATGGGTTAACCTGTTTGGAAAATAGCACAAGCTATAGGCGGGTTAAATAGATACATTTAAAGGGATAGTAATGTTTCAAAATAAAAGCAGCTCCAATTAATATTCATAGTATTTGGGCCATGGAGAGTGTTATTTCAATTCTGTCAGAGTTGTAGTTCAAGAGTAATTCAATGATAAAGTATCCCCCTCCCTCCCCTTTTACTGATGTAACACTGTTCACCTCAGAACAGAAAGGTGGTGTCCAGATGGCTTGCAGAGAGGGACAATCTTCAATTACTCTTGAACTACAACGCTGACAGTATTGAAATAACACTCTCCGTGGCCCAAATACTATGAAGATTAATTGGAGCTGCTTTTATTTTGAACCATTACTATCCCTTAATGAGACTAAACATTGTGTAGGCAACACTTTCCCTTTATTCATTTTTTCCAATACTGACACTACTATAGATGTAGCTGTTCTTCACATTTTCTAAATGAAGCCATTTCACTTTGATAAATAATTTCCATGGACTTCCATGGGGCTCTTCATTTACCTGACAAAAACTTGGAGCTCATGAGTGAAATTCTGTTCAGTGATGGCTACACTTATGTGTTGCAATGCAATGCTGAAGTTTAATGCTGAAACAAAGCTTTGCCCCTCCATCCCCCCAAAAAAGCCTCAGCCCCCCCCCCAAGGTAGGTATGTTCCCCAATTTGGGAAATACTGTTTTGTTATAAACAAAGACTAGTTTAATATAACAAAGATATGTAACCCTTTGAGTGCTGAAGAGGTATGCAACACATTACTTTGCATACCACTGTGGGAATCAAATGTTTAATTAAGAGTCTCTTCCACATTCAGAGGCTTCACATAGATTATAATTGATGACATACTGAGTGAAACACAAGCAGCTAAATTCATAATGTTGATCTGAATTTCGCAGCACTGAGAAAAGTGCCTAGAGCAAATTCCAAGAACTGCACCCAACTCCCAAGTTACAGAGCCAATGTAATACAGATTTTATAGAACATAAGGACATTGATCTATATCAGGGCTGTCTAAGTTCAGTCCTCAAGAGCCACCAACAGGCCAGGATTTAAGGATTTCCCTGATTAAGCACAGGTGAGTTAATCATTGGCTCATTCATTTTAATTGGCCCGCCTCTGTTCAGACACGGAAATCCTTAAGTCCTGGCCTGTTGGTGGCCCTTAAGGACTGAATTTGGACAGCCCTGATCTATATACAGTACTGTGCAAACATTTTAGGTAGTTGTGGAAAAATGCTGTAAAGCAATAATGCTTTAAAAAATAGACATGTTAATAGTTTATTTTTTATAAATTAACAAAATGCAAAGTGAATAAACAGAAGAAAAATCTGAATCAAATTAATATTTGGTGTGACCACCCTTTGCCTCCGAAACAGCATCGATTCTTCTAGGTACACTTGCACACAGTTTTTTAAGGAACTTGGCAGGCATCTTGTTCCAAACATTTTGGAGAAATAACCACAGTTCTTATGTGGATTTAGGCAGCCTCAGTTGCTTCTCTCTCTCTTTATATAAACCCAGACAGACTTGATGATGTTGACATCAGGTCTCTGTGGGGGCCATACCATCACTTTGACTCCTTGTTCTTCTTTACACTGAAGATAGTTCTTAATTACTTTGGCTGTATGATTGGGGTAATTGTCATGCTGCAGACTACATTTGGGGCCAATCAGATGCCTCTCTGATGGTATTGCATGATGGATAAGTATATACATGTACTTCTCAGCATTGAGGAGACCATTAATTGAGACTAAATCCCCAACTCAATTTGCCGAAATGCAGCCCCAAACTTTCAAGGAAACTCCACCATGCTTCACTGTTGCCTGCAGACACTCGTTCTTGTACTGCTCTCCAGACCTTCTGTGAATAAACTGCCTTCTGCTACAGCCAAATGTTTAAAATTTTGACTCATCAGTTCAGAGCACCTGCTGCTATTTTTCTGCACCCCAGTTCCTGTGTTTTCATGCATAGTTGAGTCGCTTGGCCTTGTTTCCACGTCGTAGGTTAAGACTTCCATGAAGACCACTTCTGACCAGAATTTTCCAGACAGTAGATGGGTGGTCCAGGGTCCCACTGTTTTCTGCCAATTCTGAGCTGATACCACGGCTGAACATCTGATTGCAAAGGGAAGTAAGTATGTGTGTCTTTCATCTGCTGCACTAAGTTTCCTTGTCCAACCACTGCTTCTACAGTCCTCAACATTGCCTGTTTCTTTGTGAGTCTTCCAAAGAGCTTGGACAGCATATCTGGAAACTCATGTCTGCCTTGAAATTTCTGCCCGGTAGAGACCTTGCTGATGCAGTATAACTACCTAGTGCCTTGTTGCTGTGCTCAGTTTTGCCATGGTGTATGAATATTGACATTAAACTGTCTTCAGCAACCTCACCTTGTTAGCTGAGTTTGCCTGTTCCTCACACAGTTTTATTCCTCCTACACAGCTGTTTCTGTTTCAGTTAATGATTGTGTTTCAACATAAATATTAAACTGATGATCATTAGCACCTGTTTGGTATAATTGTTTAATCATACACTTGATTATAAGCCTACAAAATCCCTGACTTTGTGGAAGCATAGAGATGCCTACAAAATCCCTGATATTGTGCTAATATAGCTAGAAGAACTGATGCTGTTTGGAAGGCAAAGGGTGGCCACACAAAATATTGATTTGATTTAGTTTTTTCTTCTGTTCACTCACTTTACATTTTGTTAATTGAGAAAAAATAGACATGCCTACAAAATCCCTGATATTGTGCTAATATAGCTAGAAGAATTGATGCTGTTTTGAAGGCAAAGGGTGGTCACACCAAATATCGAATTGATTTAGATTTTTCTTCTGTTCACTCACTTTAATTTTTATCAATTAACAAAATGTAAAGTGAGTGAACAGACGAAAAATCTAAATCAAATAGATATTTGGTGTGACCACCCTTTGCCTTCAAACAGCATCAGTTCTTCTAGCTATATTAGCACAATATCAGGGATTTTGTAGGCATCTCTATTTTTGAAAGCATTCTTACTTTACAGCATTTTTGACACCTCCCTAAAACTTTTGCACAGTACTGTAGATCTATATAATTTTACAGTACATGTTTTTGTTTTAGTTTCCACTGTTTTAAAGATAACCAATTAACATTGAATGACAAGCCATGTTTTGATTACAGTGAACGTTATAAATGCTACACTGGTTTTCTCCAGTTAAGTCTATGGAAAACTTTTTAAATAAAAACAGTGATCATTTTATGAATGAAAATGCAATCCAAGGGTATGCTAGAATATAGATCTCCCATGTTAAACTACACAACACTGGAATGGGTTGGTTTATGCACCTTAGTGCAGACACTTTTAAACATGGCCCTCCTTTTTTAAACTGAAGTATGCTGTAGTGTATGACAGGGTTCAAAATTTCCACTCGCCACTAGCCAATGGTGAGTGAAAATTTAGCTCTGGCGAGTAGAAATTCAGCCCTGGTGGGTATGTTTTGGCTTGCAGTGGCGAGTAACTTTTCAGGTCTGGCTAGTAGCAAAGGGTTTAAAATTATAAGCCCTGGTGTATGTCCCCTCTGTTTATAATTCAGAGTTTCCGAGCATGTGTTGTATTTCTCAGCCTTTAAATGCCAGACACAAACTTATCATCTTTCCAGCCTGACAAAGACCACTTAACAGGGACTGGATACTTTGGAAAATGTATTATAAGTATGGTTAAAGGGATAGTAATGTTTCATAATAAAAGCAGCTCTAAGTAATCATCATAGTATTTGGGCCTTGGAGAGTGTTATTTCAATTCTGTCAGAGTTGTAGTTCAAGAGTAATTGAATGATAAAGTATCCCCCTCCCACTCGTTTTACTGATATAACACTGCTCAGCTCAGAGCAGCAGGGTGTGTCCAGGTAGAGAGGGACAATCTTCAATTAAGATAAGGGAAAAAGCTGAAAAACTTGTCAAGGGGGGCAGGGTTTTCCTTATGTTCACAGTAAGAAGATTGTACCTTGCTGTGAGCTGTGTGGTTTATGGACCAGATTCCACATTTGAGGAGAGGGGGCTTACACTAGGTAAAAGGGGAGGGAGGGAGGGGGAAACTGTATCATTCAATTACTCTTGAACTACAACTCTGACAGTATTGAAATAACACTCTCTATGGCTCAAATACTATGAAGATTAATTGGAGCTGCTGTTTTTGTGAAACATTACTATCCCTTTAAATTCAGTGACACATAAAACTACAAAATACTTAGGACTCGGGGCTAAATTATTAAAGGCAGTATAGGTTCAATAAAAAGCCAATTTTAACTCTTTCAGGGCCAGAGGGGTATCTAACGCATTGCATACTCCTCTGGCACTGAACGGGTTAAACCTTTGGCCATGCCCTGAGAGCTGTGGCAGCAGAGATCCCATAGCCTAAACATCCCATTTTCTCTCTCAGTTTGCTGTGCAGATCTAGCTGGGTCATGTTATTTCTTAGTCAGCACTTATGGGAACTTCTCCACTCCCCATAGAAGCCCACTGATGGCAAATTCCCTAACACAGGGCTTCTATGAGGACAAGAGAAGTTCCCAAGTGCTCCGAGTAAGGAGCTGATGTCACTCAACTGTGCAGATCATCATGATCTACACTGCAAACTGGGATAGAACCAGTGAGACATGGGTTTAAAAAGATATATATTATTTATCCTAAACTGCCCCTTTAAGAGCTAACCAACATACAATAACAGGACAGAATTAAAAAGCCTGTGCATCAAATCATAACTTTTATGAATAAATAACTTGTGACAAGCGATATGTGATTTTGGCCTCAAAAATGTAAGTAAACATTTGTTCATTATCTGTAGTAAGTTACAGGTTACTTATTGGTAAAAGCTAGGATTTGAAGTGCAGACTTTTTCTTTTGTTTACTATCGCTACGTAAGGTACGGCTCACAATTTTTTTTTCCCTGTGTCTATGACACCTCAAAGTCCGGCCTATCCATTATCTATTCCTAAAACAAAGCCCATGGAAGAATATAGTCACAATAACTCAGCCAAAGAATATATCAGACCATTTTACTGAAACTTACTGAAGCACAATCCAGAATCCTATAAGGTTTACAGGTACCAGCTGCTACAATGGGTACATTACTCCCCAATTGCTGGATACCATGGAATCAAACTGAACTTAAACTTTATCTCCATGGACTTCTGGTGGCATGTGCTGAAACTGGATACTGCAGATATTGTTGCTGTTGTTGGTATGTAAAAGACCCACATGAAGCTTCCAAGAACTCGCTCTTTGCGACTTCTGCATCCTAAACCTTTTCCAGTACTGTCTTGGATCCATTTATCTATGAATTTTATACTTGATCACCCAGCTGGGTGATTGCAGACAGATTATCTAAGCAGGTTCAATGTGTTTCCCTTCCAGGACCACCCTCTTCAGAAGAGCTGACAGGTCATTTTATCAGGAGATCTACTTACACAGACTACCTATCCAGATCCTGTATGATCTAGGGACCCAATTTGTTTCCAAGTTTCGGAGAGACTTCTGCAGCACATTTTTGTGTATAAGTTCAGACAGGTGATTTTAGTATGTCAGTGATATTACTAAGATGAAACTGCCCCTTCTTTTAGTTATCTACCCCCGTGTTACGACAGCGACTGTGTTGCACTCAGGCATGTGTGTGTGTGGGGGACACAGTGACAATAGTGACAACAGCCATATATGACTGGCTGATGTCAACATGGGGTGGCCATTCTTTGAACCATGCAATAAAACATACTTCACATTTGTACACTTGCAGTAGTAACATTGGGTCTGCATGGCACAAATTATATGCATACCTGTCCGCTATAATACTTTTGATATCTCAGAGATTAATGGAATATGCTTTTTTTTCACCACTCAAATAGGGTTGCCACCTTTTTTTAAAAAAAATACCGGCCATGGCATTCTCTCCATAGACTTAACATTGGACAGAAGCCAATTTTTTACCGGCCTGCCGGTAAAATACCGGCTCGGTGGCAACCCTACACTCAAATGATTCAGTCATGCATAATCTTCATACTACAGCAGGCCATCCATTGTAACTGTGCTTCTTTGGGTGGCTGTTTGGAGTGTAGTGGTGCTCTCTTCCACTCTATTGCTGTGTCATATACAGAGCTGAGTAGGCACGCATTGTAAGGGATGGGCACTTCTGATTACATCACTAGAAGAAGTCCTCCTTACCTCTTTCCATTCAGTGACAGCTGGAGTGGCCCTGTTAGATAGCTCAGTTCCTTCTATTGATATGCCTCAGCATCAGAACCTTACTGGTTTGTTCCTTCTAAGGGTGAGGTGGGTATTCATTTAATATGAACTCCACACTAAACAGGAGAAGACATTTACCACTCTGGGTTTCATGAAAACACCACAATTACTTTTATCCCAAGTTTTCTTTTATACTGAGCATATAGGGAGGTCACATCACATTTTGGCTCTGCCTCAATCCAATGCTTATTATTCCTATTGGAAGGTACTGTCAGTAGACTGTATCAGTTTGCTTCATTGGTCAGGATTCTAGGGCAAGTTTCAGACCTGCATTCAAGGCAGCCTGAGTAGGCAGAGCTACAGAATCCTGGGAAGAACATCTGACTGAAGTTATACAAGAAAATGTCCCTAAAGAAGATTATGTATGATCTCACTGATGCAGGTAGTTAATACCTTCTGTGGTGACTTCTCCTTGGAAATTGCCAGAATGACAGATATATGCTCAACCATTTTGGCTGCAAGATACAGATCTCTATGGATGAAGAACTGGTTGGCTGATGTGTCTTAGAAAAATTCTTCATATCCATATCTTTTTCTGGTAATTTGTTATTCTGCAGTGAATTAGAGAAAATTATCAAACAAGCTACAGAGGGGAAAAAGCACTATATTCTCTCATACCTAGTCACAAGTCTTTGATCCTTTGTAAAATAATCATAAGGATGCCAAACCTTCAGCATTCAAGCAATCAGCTTCTCAGGTACTTCCACAAGATACAGCTGCAACCCACCTGTATCCTGCATCAGCAGTTTCTCAGGTTTGCCTTCTCAAACTAACATTTCCAATTTTGGCACTTCCCCTCGGATTAGCGATACCCCCAAGACTATTTAAGAAACGATGACTTTCAACTTGATGATTTAACGATGGATGTTCCTGTCTCCAGAAATGATCTCTTCTGTCAAATCCAGATTTCAATCTCTAATCAAGGATCAGTGACCTAAGGCCCAACACTGCATTAAGATTGCGGGCAACATGGTTTCCACTAAGGGAGCATTTCCCTTTTCCTTGTGAAATATATGCAACTGGATCCATCTTTAAGAGAATGGGTTTTGGATTGCTTTATTCAAACCAATGATAAAGGATCCTAAACCAGTTTCACCCAATGTTTACCAAAGGATATGAAATATATACTTCAGTATTTGTGGATTCAATTATTTTGAGCCATATAAATTCAAATTACCTGTTATGGGCTTTTCTTCGAGCTAGACTAGAGAAAGGCCTCAAATTATATTCCTTAAAATTCCAGATCTCTGGTTTATCTGTTCTCTTTCAGTGAAGAATTCTCACCACCTTGCAGAAAGAAGGGCACATGGTAATTTCCAATAAACTTCACCTTGAGTCCTTAATGATTTTGAAAGTATTACAGGGCATCACCTCTGGACCTCTAAATTAAGTTTCATTTAAACACCTCACATGTAAAGCAGTGTTATTAACGGCAAACTCTTCAGCTAGAACAGTGATTCCCAAAC
This sequence comes from Rhinophrynus dorsalis, assembly GCA_037306005.1. Taxonomy (NCBI): domain Eukaryota; kingdom Metazoa; phylum Chordata; class Amphibia; order Anura; family Rhinophrynidae; genus Rhinophrynus; species Rhinophrynus dorsalis. The sequence goes on along the minus strand of CM074723.1, from coordinate 267,852,178 downwards.
TGGGGGTATCGCCCCCCTCCCCCAGGGGAAGGATGTAAGGAGCTTCCAGGGGGTGGGGGTGCAAGGTTTTGTTTCAGAAACAAACATCTACATTGCTATGAAATAAAATAGTACCTGAATATTCAAAGTGTGATTACAGTATAATGCTTGGGAAAGGCTGTTTCAAAGAACAGCTGTGAACAGCAAAGTCTGCCATGTTTGCACTTATGATACGTGAATGTTTGTTGTGGAGCCTATGTATATTGGTTTGTAGGAATGTATGCAGGAATGAAAAGCATGTGTAATTAATTGATTTTGTCAGTATATATTACCAAATAAATAAACGGCAATTAATACAAAGTACACGTCAATAAAAATATGGGGGAAAAGGTGCATCGTGTCAAAATATTTGGGAACCATTGAGCTAGAACACTCTTTGTACTTAGTGCTCTGTCCTGTAAATCCTCTTACCCAGTTTTTCATCAAGATAGTTAGTGTTATGATCTGTTCCTGAATTGTAGCTCAAGGTGGACTAAAAGTTTCATATGAATCAGGAATTAATTTTGCCATCTCTGTGTCCTAACCCATTTAACAACATGGAGGGAGATATTACATACTCATCTAGAACAGTAATTCACAGCTAAGGTCCTCAAGGCATACCAACATGTTATGTTTTTCGGAATACCTAATTAAGCACAGGCAGCTCAATTACAAGGCTAAGCTAACAAAGAAATGTTTAGCGGCTCCCAAATAAGAAGGTGGTTGCTATTAAATCTCCCTTTAAAAGGATAGTAATGTTTCACAATAAAAACATCTCCAATTAATCTTCATGGAATTTGGGCCATGGAGAATGTTATTTCAATACTCTCAGAGTTGTAGTTCAAGAGTAATTGAATGATAATATATCCCTCTCCTGCCCCTTTTACTGATGTAACACTGCTCACCTCAGAGCAGCAAGACTGTCCGGATGGATCTTAGAGAGGAAAAATCTTCAGTGTGCATAAGGAAAATGTGTGGAATGTGTTGTGATTAATATAGCTTTAAGGGACTGATATTTGTAGATTGGGAATGAGCTTTATGAGAGACTTATATTTGAGTTAGGGATTGTATTTGATGATCCCTATGATAGTTAACTCAAAAAACACAGAATTTACATTTCTCTTACATTATACATTATATAGCTTTTAGATGGTATATGGATTCAGGGACTTTGTGTTCGCCGTATATATGTCAATATATTTCCCTTTCTTCTTTCTTCTTTTTTCTATTGGGTATTGCTCCAATCATGTGATCTTACTACGAGAGCCGATCATGTGATGTAGGTAGGGACATCTCAGGTATTTTTTTACTCTTTTTGATACCATTTTCACGCTAATAATTTCAATGATTTTTCTATTGGGTATTGCTCCGATCATGTGATCTTACTACGAGAGCCGATCATGTGATGTAGGTAGGGACATCTCAGGTATCTTCTTTCTGATACCATTTTCACGTCAATGATTTCAATATAACAGTAATTTAGTTGTGATTATGGTGAGGGTTAAATCACAACTTACTTATATATTTTTTATTACTTTTTTGTATTATCGTATACATACTATTACCATGTGACAACGGCATCGAGGTATGATGTTTCAACTTAATTTCCATTCCAGCGCTTATAATCCTTGTTTCCAGATGATATCTATGTAGCTCTTTATTCTGAGCGAGCAGTGTATGAGTCACGGACCGAGATAAGTAGGTAGGGTCATGTGACTCTGCATTGTTTGCTCATTGGTGTCCCGGATGTTCAAATATGGGGATGGGTGAATCTGACCGTTAAACCCCTGATGAAGCCGTAATGGCGATACGCGTGGGGTAGGTCGGCTGGTTTGGATAGAACCCAGGATGCTGTAGTCCTTATTTTGTAGCCCGCTGTGAAGCTTTTTTCCTTGCACCTGCACGCTAAGTATTTTTTAGTATATGGATTGTTTATCCTTGTCATTTAGATGCGCCTTAGACGCTTTATATTTCTATACTAGTTTTTGTATGGGAGATGATTTATGGTATATTTGATATTAAAGTTCTTAGTTGATATTGCTTCACTTGTATTGGTATGTTTTATACACAATTTCATGCATTTTGTGATATATATTGCTGGTATTATGTGGGCTTATATATATTTTTTGGACCTGATATTCTCCTGGTTTTTCTATCTGACCAATTGTGGTTTTAAATGTTTTTAAATGATTGGTATGTTTTCTATTTCCAAATAAAGACGATTTTTTGTAATTGATTTCTAGTGTCCACCACTGAGTGCCTTATTTAAAGAGATACTGTTTGTAGTTACTCCGGAGGGATATTTTCTCTTTCTTTTCCCTCTTTGGGGTTCTATAATATGTACATAAGGAAAAACCTGTCAAGGGGGGCAGGGTTTTCCTTATGCTCACAGTAAGAAGAATGGTTGGGACCGGACTAATTAAGGAAGGGATAACATGAGTTTGGTGTCTCCCCTAATTATTGGGTCTGGTTAAAATTGTAAGTTATTTATTTTATGCAACATTAAAAGTTAGTTAATAAAATGCAAATAAATAAATAAATATGTGCAGGCTCTGGAAAGCTCCAGAGATTATATAATTCCCGCTCTGTAGTCCTATTGGCTCCTGGTACTTACCTTGCCCCAGGTAGGCTGTAGGGCAGGAAGTTAGGTTATAAATAACCCTGTTTTCTCCTCAGGTGTCTCTCACAATCTGAAAAGCTCTGTAGACGCACTCACTGTTTTGCTGCAAAAAAAAAAAAAAAAAAGAGGGGTGTCGGCTTAATAATACAATTTAAAAAAATGGAAAGAATAATAAAAGTATGTTTATATATTAATTTAAGCGTGTATTCAAGTTATAATAAATTAATACTCTGTTGTTAATATTTTGTCGCAGTATTGGAGGTTTTATGTAAGTTTGGTTTAAAGTTATCTGGTGAAAGCTCCTGGCTGTTAGGGCGGAGCTGGTTTTTGGGTAGGATAGGGTCTTATCAGGCTGGTATGGCTGGTCAGAATTGTGTTTATAAATATATTTCAGTTATTTGGATTTTATTAATAAATTAATGCAATAAATGCTGCGGCCTAGCCACCACTATCCAAGTGTGTTGTGTGTGTTATTGGGTATAATGTTTGAATGGGAAGGGGTGGACATCCAACCATCATGTCCCTTGCTGTGTGCTGTCTAGTCCCAGGGGAAGGTGGCTTACACTAGGTAAAAGGGACAGGAAGGGGATACTTTATCATTCAATTACTCTTGAACTACAACTCTGACAGTATTGAAATAACTCTCTCCATGGCCCAAATTCTATGAAGATTGATTAGAGCTGCTTTTATTGTGAAACATTACTATCCCTTTAAGGTGAATGAAGCATTTTGTGAAAAGTTCTCTATGTGCAAGGCTTGAAGCTACCCCCAAAGCCCAAATCAGAGGCAACTGGAAAAACCAATGAGCTACACAATCATGCAAAATTCCACAAGCCACAAATTAAAAACATATCCCAACCATGATTAAGCGTTAGACACGTGAAACGCGTAGATGAGGAGGGATGCAGGGATCTGGAGTTTGTGATTCTTGTTTTTATGCTTCGCATGTACTACTTGTCTTTTTACTGAAGATAATTGAATTTTGATATATTTTTATTTTGCGGTTTGTGGAATTTTTGCACGATTATGCAACTCATTTGTTGCTCCAGCTCAAACACAATGACTGAGCCACTAATATCTTTAAAGGGATAGTAATACTTCGTTTTAACTTTATTTTATTTTGTAGGCATTAAAAAAACATAAAGAATGATACAAGTCTTATCTCTCAAACCTTTATGGTTTGTGAGATATTCACAAGCAAAGTTTCCCCCTCCCGCCCCTTTTACCTACTGTAAACAATCTCTTCTCAGATGTGGAATGCAGTCCATAGACTGGACAGATAACAGAAGGGGACACTCTTATTCCTATGAAAACAATGAAAGCCCTGCCCCCCTTGACAAGCTTTTCAGGTTTTTCCCTTATCTTAATTGAAGATTGTCCCTTTGTTCAATCTACCTGGGCACCTCCCTTCTGCTTTGGCTGAGGAGTGTTACATCAGTAAAAGGGGCGGGAGGGGGATACTTTGTCATTGAATTGCTCCTGAACTATAACTCTGACAGAACTGAAATAACACTCTCCAAAGTCCAAATACTATGATGATTAATTAGAGCTGCTTTTATTATGAAACATTACTATCCCTTTAAAAGCTGACCTGTTGGAGTGGCCTAAGGACAAACGTTTACAAACCCCTCTCCAGATGTTGTAAGATGCCATAACCCTTTGATTGCCAGAGACGTACTCAACGCATTGTTAGTCGATGCGTTTAGTACCCCCTGACACTCAAAGCATTATATAATATATTCAGATTGCAGAACCTTTTAGACTAAGGTTGCCCTGTAATCCCTTTAAAGGGGAACTATCACCTCTTACAAACATGCTCCCATGTAAATTGGAATGTAAAACTGTATATGAATTTTTTTTTTTTTTTTTTTTTTTTTTTAAATCAGTGTACTTTTAATGATATAGCTTTTGGATTGTTTACCTTTCTGCAGGTGCCTGTGGTACAAGCTGTACCCAGGCTGATCATTGCAAGGCATTACAGGGGATCTGTAATATAGAATCCCTATTCTCCAGCTATTGAAGTGGGGGTATATAGTGTAGGTGATAGTTTCACTTTAAGAGATGGCTTATTGTTGGGGGGGGGCTTTATTTGGGGTGATCATTCCCCTTTTAAAAAAAGTGAATCCCCTTTCATATGGTTATTGAGATATTTTAGGGCAGTTTTACCTTATAACCAATGGAAATGGCAGTTTGAATTGATAAAGTTCTCCCTTCTCACTTTGACGTCTGTGCATGAATTGCATATATACATTGGGTAACTTTATTCATGGACTGAAGATATCTTAAAACATCCATAACTTTAGCTGCAACGTTAAATTTAAGATATAGTGTATAAAATAGAGAAAACATGGAAATAATATGAATATTTGTAGCATCAAACCTTGTAAGAGGACACAAAAATGACTCAAAGTGAGACATTACTGAAAAGCTGAACTCTTCCTGAAGGGAAAAAAACAATATATAATGTTCATATGTAACTAGAAAGGTTACCCAAAGTAATCATAGGTAAATAGATATACAACAAAATTAAGAACAAGTGTCCCTAGTGGTGGCTAACCTGGGGCCCTCCATCTGTTCAGGATTACAATTCCCATCATCCCAAGCAACGATGTGTGGGAAAGACGGGAATTGTAGTCCTGTGCAATTGAAGGGCACCAGGTTTCTCACCACTTGTGTAGCCTTTCAGGGGGAAAAAAGTCTCCTAACCCCCGGCACTAAAAGGGTTAAGACATTAAATATTACCAGATGTGAAGTTCTCCATTCAAACTTGAAGTCCAAGAGGGAAATAATATAATTCACCTTGGCATCTGGGATCCTTTTGGTGGAAAATAAAGCTTGAGGATCAGAAGTGGTAAAATATTTTGAGCAGGAAATGAAAAACACGGAGATGGTGACCCTTCGAGGACCAGAAGTGTACGCAAAGCATTGCTCCGCAATGCGTTGAGCACCCTTCAGGTCCTTAGAGGGTTACAGAGCGGTCTGCTGTACAAGGGGTTAAATAAAGGTTGATCTGCGGAGAAATTGCACTTGTAAGGGGAATGATAAAAGTGAGGGGACAGTAAATCACATCACAAATAGCAAGAGCAAACGATAAAACACCAGACTGAATTGAATAGTGAAATGAAGGCGGATAAACTGACAATGGGAGGAGTAGACGTGGGGCACATGAGGGGAATGGGGAAGAAGGAGGAGAGATGATGTGTGAGAGAAGGAGGAGGAGTGATGCAATTACATTACATTACATTGCGTTACATGGCAAGGAGGAGTATACCTTCCGGGTGACAAGAGCAGCTAGAACCGGGTCGGGTGTGTAGGAGCAGGGGAAGGAGAAGAGAGGGAGGAGGGTGGAAAGTGAAAGAGAAGGAGCCCAGTGGAGAAGTCAGCAGACTGTGTCAGTAAGGGGGTGAGGCCGGCCAGACTCTTATTGTGCTGCTGTATCTGACACAATACACACGGGACCCTGACATCTTTGCCTGGGAAATCACAGCAAGACCCTGCTTTAATTGGTTATTCATTCATTACTATATATATCATAGTATAGCCCAGGGTGAATATGGCATATTATCAGCAGCAGCCACATCGCCCTCCTGGTCCCAGCAGTGTCCCGGACCAGTCATTCTTATGGAATGTCTTCCAGCGGTGAGTGCACAGTTGTACTGTATTGTTAGTATGTATGTACTTATAAGTAATAGGTTGTTTTATATATTTAACGGTGGGTAAACGAGTAACTTTTACCTCCTGAGTAGTAACTATTTTCTCCGATTAGTGAACCTCACTTGAAAAATTGTGAGACCTACACGTGTATGTATGGATGGATATATATATGTATATGTGTAATTTAGGATTGCTGTGTTAGTCCAGTGGTGTAGATGACAAATTAACAAGTATCGCAGTATGTAACCCCTTGTTTATTGGGTGAACATTGAATTTTAGGGACAATCTTTCGAGAGCGACACTGTTTTTGAGTCAGAAGGACTTTTAAATCGGTATATACATTTATACAAAAATAGTATCACCGTTGTGGACAAAAAATCCCCGAATTCCTATTTATTGAAATGGGGGTTTAAACCATCTGATTGCTAGAGAGATACAATGTGTTGGACACCTTGTATGCAAGGTGTTAAAATCCCAGTTTCAATCAATAAAAATTTGTATTTGTCCACTGAGGTGAGTAGTTTTCCCCAGAGTTCTTGGTACATCCACATAAGCGGAGCTAAATAACTCTAAATAAAGTCCCACCTCCCCAATAATTAGGCATATAACAACAAGCTTGGAAATAGTGCTATTATCGAGCATAAATACAGCTTTAGCAAGAAATCCTTCTTCCGAGACTGACAGGCAGGCTTCTTGCTTTAGAGGCATCTGTGCTCATGTGCAGTCAGTCCCTTCCTGTTACCTTAAGGTACCATGAAGGACACCAGGAAGGACCGCGCTGGTTGGCAGATGTCTCTAAGCCAAGATGTCTCAAATGTGCCTGACCGCCAGTCTCAGAAAAAGAAGGATTTTGTAATAACGCGGTACTTATGCGCGATAATAGAACTATTTTTAAGCTTATCACTATATGCCTAGTTATTGGGGGGGCTTTGTTTAGGGTGATAGTTCTGATTTAAAGGGATAGTAATAGTTCTTTTAACTTTATTTTATTTTGTAGGCATTAAAAAAACATGAAAAATGATATAAGTCTTATCTCTCAAACCTTTATGGTTTATGAGATATTCACAAGCAAAGTTTCCCCTCCTGCCCCTTTTACCTAGTGTAAACAATCTCTTCTCAGATGTGGAATGCAGTCCATAGACTGGACAGATAACAGAAGGGGACACTCTTATTCCTATGAAAACAATGAAATCCCTGTCCCCCTTGACAAGCTTTTCAGGTTTTTCCCTTTATCTTAATTGAAGATTGTCCCTCTCTGCAGTCTACCTGGGCACCTCCCTTCTGCTCAGGCTGAACAGTGTGACATCAGTAAAAGGGGCGGGAGGGGGAAACTTTGCTTGTGAATATCTCATAAACCATAAAGGTTTGAGAGATAAGACTTATATCATTCTTCATGTTTTTTTAATGCCTACAAAATAAAATAAAGTTAAAACGAAGTATTACTGTCCCTTTATAGGAGCACTAACACCTATCAATGAAATTTGGTTAAATGATTTGAAATATCCTGTACTTTTAATTCTTTTGGGTGTCAGAGTCGAATGCAGCATACCCCTCTGGCACTCAATGGGTTGAGCTGGCTTCTGTTATGTTACATCCCTAAGATCTAATCCTAAATTAGCATTTTAATGATTGCGTACACTATTCTATATGGTAAATTGTTTGTGCAAATGTGATGCTGTTAATATATGAGAATACTGCTCACTGAACAGACAATAAAAAAGATCACTTCTGAGACACCTATTAATATTGCTATTGTAATGGGATAGCTGGAAATGGCAGAAACTGGGGCCCCACTAGACCCTATGTAAAACTAGATTTTGAGCCTCAGAAAACAAATAGGGATTTTTTTTTATAGAGACTAGCATGAAATACAGGGGATGTTAGCATCTGTCTTACCCAGGGAATTTCCCCTAATTCTAATCCTGTCAGGCATTGCGACACTGGTTTATTGTGTTGCTGTTATTTCCTTGTTGGTCACATGGAAACATGCATCTGTAAACAATGACAGTTAATGCTGTCATCACTACCTTCTCCTTAGTGAGTTGTCACATGGTATTTAGAGAGTTCCTCAAGGGGTATGGGCCTAATTGGCCTCTAGTCTTTTCTCTAGTTCAAGGGGGGTGAGAAACTTTACTTCACACAAGTCATATACATACCTGGGAACTTTCAGTTGAGGGCTACCCGGAGGGTAGTCCTCTGTTCAGCAGGGGGTAACAAAAATGATGCTTAACGCGAGTGTTGGGGGGATTTAACCCTTCGAGTGCCAGAGTGGTACGGAATGCATTGCAAAGCAATGCATTCCGTACCACTCTGGCACTCAGAGGGTTAAATGTGTCACACAGAAGGCTGGGGACGGAGGCACAACGGGAGAAAAAACAGATGTGGCAGAGTTTCAATAGAAACTTTCCACGTCCGGAGGAATCTGCCTCTGCCCCGGAGACCCAGTAAAGCTCTGTCAGAACCGGAGTCTCCGGGGCAAATCTGGAGAGTTGCCAGGTATGGTCATATACATCATACATGTGTGCAAAAAAAAAGCACTCACCATCTTTCTTTTGTTTCCTTCATACTCCCAATGTAGTATCACTGTTAATCCTGCCAGAGAGGTCTCCAACAGATTTCAACCAGATCTCTCTGGCATTCAAGTGTTAACCCATTGGTGCTATAGAGGTGTCCAGCACATTGCAGAACAGTACGCTGGAGACCTCTCTTGTATCCAAGTGGTTAATATATATATTTTTTTCTTTTAACCAGCCCCTATTTAGAATATTAAGATATAACGTGTGACCCTTTTCAGAAAGTTGAAGGCCCCATATGCTGCCTTGTCATGAATTTGATTGTGTATTACTGCTCTAGGATCTATACTTACCTTTGAAAGCAAGCATGTCAAATTCAGATATAGTTGAGGGCCATATACTTAACCCTTTGAGTGGCAGAGGGGTACGGAACGCATTGCAAAGCAATGCGTTCCGTACCCCTCTGGCACTCAAAGGGTTAACAGTTCCCTCTATGAAGGGCTGCAAAAATGTCAGCCCTATTTATTGGGAAGGTCTGGAGAGAGGAATGAGATATAAATAGTTTGATACTCTGCTTTGGCTGATAATGAGCCCAGTATCTAGATTACTTCTAGAACAAGTGTATGCAACTTTCGGCCCTCAAGCTGTTGGAGACTACAATTCCCATCATCCCCAAACAGCCGATTGGTGGAAAGCCAAAGGTTTATGATGTCAAACCAAGCTGATCAACAATGGGATTTGGCTCAGTAGGGCTGTACTGTTTTTAAAATGAGAATTCCTATTGGATGATGCCTGCTTTGAGAGAATAGTTTTCCCCCAAACTAAAGCTAGCTAACAGTTTGGCCATGTGTTCCTTACTAACACTACCCTGGTCCTGTAGCTCTGGGGTTAATACATACCCAACAATATTCCACAGGATTTCAGTTCTGAGCAAGAGCTCTCGCTTTATGTGAGCCTGAACCATCAGTCGTCCGTAAGAGGCAGGAATTGGAGACTGCTTCTATCTTAGACTTCATTTTATGGAGCTGGACCGGTTACTTTGTTGGGTAAATATTATGCCCTGAGCTGCGGGACCAGTTTACTGTTAACCAGTAACACATGACCAAACTGTTAGCTAGTTTTAGTTTGGCGGTATACTATATATTTAAGGACCAGAGGGGTGCGCCATGTATTCCTAAGCAATTCATTGCACACCCCATAGGAGCTGTTTCTACAGAATTCTCTGTATTGGTCCTCGGGACGTGCCAACAGATAATGTTTTTAACAGATCCCTGCTTGTTCATAGGTGGGTAATCGATGGCTCAGTAATTTTTGATTGCATTACCTGGGTTTAATTTGGAATATCCTTAAAACTTGACCTTTTGGTGTGTCCCACAAACTAGACCTGGGGATCACAGTTATACAGATATAATTTACCTTAAGGTCCTGACACAAAATAGTTCCTGCAGTTAGAATTCAGTTTATTTTCCCGTTCAGCTTTATGTCAAACATAACCCTCTGAGAGCCAGAGCGGTACACAATGTAACATAGTAACATAGTAATTTAGGTTGAAAAAAAGACTTGCGTCCATCTAGTTCAACCCTTTTCCTATTCCTGTTTACCATTGTTGATCCAAAAGAAGGCAAAAAAACACCCTCAATATAGCAATTTCAAATTCTGCCTTGAAGGGGGGGGGATTCCCTCTTGATTCCAAATGGCAATCAGATTTCTCCTTGGATCAACAAGCCCTAAGTAAATATTAATCCAAATACTAACGTACATAGCCCTCTATGTTATGCTCTTTTAAATAAGTATCCAGGCCCTTTTTAAAGGCATCTAATGTATTCGATAGCACCACCTCCTCAGGCAGTGAATTCCATACCTTTTATTGTCCTTACAGTAAAGAAACCCTTCCGCTGTTGTAGATTAAATCTCCTTTCCTCAAGTCTAAGCGGGTGGCCCCTTGTCCTATGTACTGTTCTGTTAATGAACAGGTCTTTGGAGAGCCCTTTGTATGGGCCCTGAACATATTTCATATTTCTTTCTTCATAACTAAAACTTTCCATTCCCCTTACTAGTTTTGTAGCCCTCCTCTGCACTTTCTCTAGTTCCATAATGTCCTTTTTCAGAAAGGGCGCCCAGAATTGAACAGCATATTCTAGGTGGGGTCTTACCATGGACCTGTAAAGAGGCATAATTATATCTTCCTCCCTTGAGTCAATACCCCTTTTAATACATGCCAATATCTTATTGGCCTTTGCAGCTGCCAGCTGGCACTGCATGCTACAGCTAAGTCTATTGTCTACCATTACTCCCAAATCCTTTTCATTTGTAGATTTCCCCAGAGAAACACCACTTAAACTATATGTTGCATTTTTATTATTATACCCAAAATGTATAACTTTACACTTGTCTATATTGTATCTCATTCGCCATTTGCCTGCCCAGTTAATCAATTTGTCCAAATCCTCTTGTAATGAAGACACATCCAGTTCAGACTTTATTACCTTACTTAATTTTGTGTCATCGGCAAACACTGATACATGGCTCCCTATGCCCTCTGGGAGGTCATTAATAAACAAATTAAAAAGAAGAGGACCCAGGGCAGATCCCTGAGGTACTCCACTTATCATGTTTATCCAACTGGAGAACTTGCCATTTACTACCACTCTTTGCATTCTATCTTTCAGCCAATTTCCAATCCACACACAAACATTTTCCCCTAGGCCAATTTCATTCAATTTGTACAGTAACCTCTTGTGTGGAACCGTATCAAATGCCTTGGCAAAGTCTAAATAGATCACATCAACCGCCGCTCCTGCATCTATATTATTACTCGCTTTTTCATAAAATGCGATCAAGTTAGTTTGACAAGACCTGTCTTTCACAAAGCCATGTTGGCTCCTGCTACTAATATTCCTGTTCCAGCAGAATTCTTGAATATATTCCCTTAGCAACCCTTCAAACAGCTTCCCTACCACAGATGTCAAGTTTACAGGTCTGTAATTTCCTGGCTGTGACTTTGATCCCTTTTTAAAAATGGGCACCACATCTGCTTTACGCCAGTCCATGGGCACCATACCTGAAATAAAAGAATCCCTGAAAATCAAATATAAATTGCTCTGAAATGAGTTGCATACCTCTCTTGTACTTAAAGGGTTAAAGTGATAGTAATACTTCAGTTTAATTTTATTTTATATTGTAGCCATTAAAAAAAAAAAATTAAAAACGATATAAGTCTTATTTCTCAAACCTTTATGGTTTGAGAGATATTCGCAAGTAAAGTTTCCCCTGACTGACATCAGATTTGGAATCCGGCCCGCAGAGCCGAGTTTGCAAGATATAGAAATAAATACTTCACTGGAATGGTCTACAAAGTGTGCCTGGTTTGCAAGCACAAAGTGATATTTCCAGTGAAGTAGTTATTTTTATATCTTGTGATCTCAGCTCTGCTGAAGAGCCGCCGGCTGGTCTGCGAACCGGATTCCAAGTCTGTCAGCTAGCTGGCAGACTTGACCAATACAGCCTGTCAGGGAACTTTACATGTGATTATCTCTCAAACCATAAAGGTTTGAGAAATAAGACTTATATAATTTTTTTAATGTTTTTTTAACGGCTACAATATAAAATAAAATTAAATTGAAGTATTACTATCACTTTAAATTGCAGCAAATGCACCATAGCTAATGCATTGCGCATCATAATTTATAGAAACCTTTTGACACTTAATAATAGTCAATCATATTCACTGCCTTGTGTTGGCAAGGTAGGTAAATAAGATTAAAATATGGAGTATATGAGGTTGTGCACATACTCGTATTATGTGTTTGTATGCATGTGTCCGTCCCATAGCTGTCTGACACATGGGAATGCCAAATGTAACTGTTTACACTCTCATTGATGAATGAAAGTGAATTTGCCAGTGGTGAATGTACAACTAGATCAGAGTATTCAGCCATTTAATGAAAGACCCCCTAGACAAGAAGAATCTTCCATTGCAAACAGTATTTTATTAGTTAAATTATGTATTTCCAACAAATTGGTTAAAAGCAAAACAGATCTGACCAAACCAGATTCCCAGTAGGAAACAAATGCATTTGTACCGATTTTGCTTTGATTTGAAAGGGATAGTGGTGTTTCAATATAAAAGCAGCTCCAATTAATCTTCATAGTATTTGGGCCATGGAGAGTGTTATTTCAGTACTGTCAGAGTTGTGGTTCAAGAGTAATTGAATGATAAAGTTTCCCCCTCCCGCCCCTTTTACCTAGTGTAAGACACCTCCCCTCAGATGTGGAATCTGGTCCTCAGCAAGGGACAATCTTACTGTGACCGTATAGAAAACCCTGCCCCCCTTGACAGGTTTTTCCCTTATGCTAATTTAAGACTCTCCCTCTCAGCAAGCCACCTGGGTACAACCTTTCTGTTAAGGTGAGCAGTGTTACATCAGTAAAAGGGGGGGGAGGGGAGTACTTTATCATTCAATTACTCTTGAACTACAACTCTGACAGTACTGAAATAACACTCTTCATGGCTTAAATACTATGAAGATTAATTGGAGTTGCTTATATTTTGAAACATTACTATTCTTTTAAGACTTTTACAGTGGAACTATCACCTTAATTCAACTTTGCATATTTGAAAACTGCATTAAAAAACTGCCTATATGTCATACTAACCAAAATTCCAGCAGTTGTCTCACTTTTATTCCTGGGCAAAGTGAAAGTGAGTGTTTCCTGGTACATTACAGAGCGTCATTAGCAATGAAATGTCACTGAAATCATTATTAGCATATGACATGTCACTGAAAAGCCTTCGTCAGCATATAAAATGTCACTGAAATGCTTAAAGTGGAACTATCACCCCTTAGCACCATGGGCTGAAATAATTCCCCATATGGCAACTAGCTGCTCAGTAGCGCTAGTCACCAGAATTTTTACCGTGTTCAAGAGATTTGTAGACTGCCCCGGGACTGACAGGCAGGACGGAGCGCAGACATCTTTCCATAGTGACGTCTGCACGCCTGTGCTGTCCTCTAAGAGGTATTGCTAGGAGCCGTTCAGCTCCAGAAGGGACTGACAGCGCAGGCGTGCAGATGTCACTATGGAAAGATGTCTGCGCTCCGTCCTGCCTGTTAATCCCGGAGCAGTCTACAAATCTCTTGAACATGGTAAAAATTCTGGCGACTAGCGCTACAGAGCAGCTAGTCGCCAGATGGGGATTATTATTATTTCGGCCCATGGTGCTAAGGGGTGGTAGTTCCGCTTTAATTGGCATGTGAAAAGTCACCGTACTGCATGGTACCTCAATTACCATATGGTAACAAGTGTGAATATCTCCTGAACAGTATGTTTGCTGGCCTTTTGGTTAACATGACACATAGGCAGTTTTTAATGCAGTTTTCCTATATGAAAACTTGAATTATGGTGAAGTTTCACTTTAATTTCTTGCATGCTAATGAAGCTTCCCGAACATTGCAAAGTAATGCAGTGTGGAGACATCAATAATATTCAGGCTGGTGTAAAAGCTCCATTTAACTCAGTTTACTTTTATTTGTTCCTAAGGGGGAGGTGTTTTGTCCCAGAATTGACAAAATTGGCTAGGTACCTCTTTAGCATCCATGGGGTTAAAAAGACCCTGAGAGTTGAAATGAATTTCCAACCTGTACCATGGCCTCTTTCATCCAACCCTGGGATAGTCTGACTCATAGGCCTGAAAGCAGGGAATGCCAAGGACTATTTAGTCATGTTAAGGAAACTATGAGTAACCTACCTCCATACTGATTACACAGGGGAGACTTGACGTGTACCTACTATCTACACAGTTTGTAATCTAATAAACTGTATGTTTTAACCCTTTGATTGCCAGAGATATATCCAATGCATTGGAAACCTCTTTTGCACTAAGAGGGTTAAACGGTCTATAACTTGTGCTTTTTGTTTTCCAACCTGTTTAACCCCTTAAGGACCGGACATTATGGGACATTTCCGTCCCATAACGTCCGCATAGGGGCACGTTGACGGGCCGGTACACGTGACCTGTCACGTGTATCGGCGCGTCATTATGGGGCTTGAAATAGATCGCTCCGATCTTGGAGCGGTCTATTTCATGCCCCATTTTTACTTACAGCGCTCCCGGAAGAGCGCTGTAAGTAAAATGTACGTGACGTACCAGGACCGTCAAGGGTCTTTCAAGAAAGTTTACCCTTGACGGTCCTGGTACGTCAAGGGTCCCTAAGGGGTTAAAGGGATAGTAATACTTCGTTTATCTTTTATTTTATTTTGTAGGCATTAAAAAAACATGAACGATATAAGTCTTATCTCTCAAACCTTCATGGTTTGAGAGATATTCACAAGCAAAGCTTCCCCTCCCGCCCCAGTCCAGTCCATAGACCAGACAGATAACAGCAGGGGACAATATTCTTCCTATGAGAACAATGAAAGCCCTGCCCCCCTTGACAAGTTTTCAGGTTTTTCCCTTATCTTAAATGAAGATTGTCCCTCTCTGCAGTCTACCTGGGCACCTCCCTTCTGCTCTGGCTGAACAGTGTTACATCAGTAAAATGGGCGGTAGGGGGAGATTTTGTCATTGAATTACTCATGAACTACAACTCTGACAGAATTGAAATAACACTGTCCAAATACTATGATGATTAATTAGAGCTGCTTTTATTATGAAACATTACTATCCCTTTAATTACTTACATGTACATAAAATCACCTCTGATCCTTCTTAGACTTCCATAATCTGTCAGTGTCCCTCAGAGGGCTGAAATAAATTGGTAAGGAGAAAGACATTCAAATCCTCTCAGGATGGTGGCTGCCACAGAGGGGAGGATTTGGAAAGTGACAGGTCCTCATTGAGCATTGTAGACCTTGTTGATCCAACTAGAAGGAACCTTAACCCTTTGAGTGCCAGAAGAATATGGAATGCTCCGTACCCCTCTGGCACTCAAAGGGTTAAATATCTGCAAAGCTCATCTCAGGGCTAGACTCTGTGCCATTCTGCCAAAATGCTTGTTCAGTCCTGCCATTCAGCCTATACTAAGAAAAACTGGATCAGTTCTGGGGCAAACAGACTGCAACACAGGGGGATAAATGATAATTCCCAGTGATCTTAAATGGGTATTTTAACCCCTTGAATGCTAGAAAGGTTTCCAGTACATTACTTCACAAGGCTCTGGAGACCTATAGAGTTTAAATAATTAAAACCCCCATTTAAGTCAGTGTGAATTTGTATTTGTCCCTGTGTTATCATTGACTTTGCCCATTCAAAGAAAAGGTTAGAAGTCAGGATGTTTAAAGTGAACAGCATCATTTACTACCTATATGCTGCATTTTTTGTCACAGACTAATGGACTACTGACAATTTCCAACCCCGACTAGATACTACAATTAATTGAACATGAATACCCTTAAACCTTGAGAGTTTCAAGGACAGGCTTGAACGCCCTTCGCTAGCATCTATGGGAGCTATGTGCACAGCCCAGTTAGCCTTAACTGTGAGACTTCAAAGTGTTTTCAGTCCATTGTATTTCACAGGACCATAAAGGGAGATCTGGGAGTCTGTGTTGACCCCTGTTCTGCTCCCCCGCTGATCTGTCAAGGCTCACAATGCTTCATCTGAGGGTCTGATCCCAGGGGATCAGGCAGCTGGCAAGACACTATTGTGGTAATGGTTGCGCTTTAAAGGGATAGTAATGCTTCATAATAAAAGCAGCTGTAATTAATCTTCATAGTATTTGGGCCTTGGAGAGTGTTATTTCAATTCTGTCAGAGTTGTGGTTCAAGAGTAATTGAATGAGAAAGTATCCCCCTCCCTCCCCTTTTACCTAGTGTAACACTGCTCAGCTTAGAGCAGCAAGGTGTATCCTGGTGGATTGCAGAGAGGGACAATCTTCAATTAAAGGGATAGTAATACTTCATTTTTATTACTCTGAGTTTAGTTTGTATTAAAAAGTTATTCCCAATGCATGCTTATTAAATGTCTAAAAGCTTCTGGTTTGTCTACAATTTGGCTTTTAAGTTTCCTCTAACCGCCCCTTTTCTTAACGTCATACCTGTATGTGTTAGATCTGAAATCTGGTCGGTTGACCAGACAGATTGCATAGAGGGTCAAAAAGCACGGTACGTGCACACAAACCCAGCCCCCTAGAGATGCATAGTCTATGGAAATCCCTTGTGTAATTCCCTCCCACCACCAACAGAACTTGACTCTGGTAGGTAAACACCTGACAAGCATTACAGAAGAGGGATGTATCATAGCGGTGCCTAACATAACACAGCACACTGATATATTTGTAATGCCTAAACGCATATCTTTACTATGTGCCTCTTTGCCCCAGTTCTCTCGTTCACTTCATTTCCAGCAGCTGGCTTACTTTTACACTGAGACCTCTACTCTGATCTCTTCTGCTGCAGCGCCTTGTCTCAGGTCAGAGGTACACAGCTTTATTGGCTGCATACCTTAACCATTTGAGTGCCAGAGGTGTACGGATCGCATTGCAAAGCAATGCGTCGGACCTCTCTAGTGCTTAAAGGGGTAAGCATAGCTGTGTATCTCCTACCTCAGACGAGCTGCTGTAGCAAAAATGTTATTATTTTATATTATTATTAATTTAAATATTAAAATGTTGGAGATTCAGAAATCTCTTGATTTACACAAAACGCTTTGGGCAGTGGTGTAGCTAAGAGTTTTATTGGTACTGGGGTAACTCATGAGATACAACAAAGATCTAGTGTTTCCTACTGTGGGACTTCCCTGCTCCTTGCAAGTGACATAGCCACCCCCTCCCAACTAGAAATGTATCAGGATCGCGCTCAATTAGAGGATACAGGCGAGAGCACGCTTCTCAAGGGGAATAATAAAGATGGCCGACAGATTTGGTTACGTAGGTAAGAAAAAAGTTAAATATCTCTTGAAGAAAACAGAAGGTATTCAACTTTATTACTGTTGAGCATAACATATATTTTCGCATGGAGAAAAATAGGCATTACTATTCCTTTAAGATAAGGGAAAAAGCTGAAAAACCTCTCAAGGGGGGCAGGGTTTTCATTGTTCTCACAGTAAGAATATTGACCCTTGATGTAAGCTGTCTGGTCTATGGACTGCATTCCATGAGGAGAGGGAGTTTACGCTAGGTAAAAGGGACAGGAGGGGGAAACTTTATCATTCAATTACTCTTGAACTACAACTC
Source organism: Rhinophrynus dorsalis (assembly GCA_037306005.1). Lineage (NCBI taxonomy): Eukaryota > Metazoa > Chordata > Amphibia > Anura > Rhinophrynidae > Rhinophrynus > Rhinophrynus dorsalis. The sequence continues at coordinate 267,834,200 of CM074723.1, read as the reverse complement.
TCACAGTAATGGAATACACTCTATGGTTCAAATACTATGAAGATTAATTGGAGCTGCTGTTTTTGTGAAACATTACAATCACTTTGAGACATTATTGAACTGTAAAAAGTGCAGAGACCTGCAACAAAACTGATAAAGGGACTGGAGGATCTGAAGAGAGAATAGCCAAACTGGGGTTTGTTTACATTAGAGAAGACATCTGAGAGGTGATACCATTTACAAATAAAGTCTAGGTCAATAGAAAGAACTCTAAGGAACTAGATAAAGAGCTGAGTAAAACAAAAAAAAAAAAAAAAAAACATAAAACAAACAAGAGTTTATCCATTAAGACTAAAGAAAAGGCACTTTAAACTAAAAGGCAGGGACTTTTTTTTTTTTTTTTTTTTTTTTTATACAGTAAAGGCAGTATACTTTTGGAATTCTTTATCTTGCAATGCTGTAATTGCTTTATAAAATGTAATGCATACCTTTCTAGCTCCAGAACAATATTGAGAATTATGACAGTTGGTTTCTCAACAGATAGAATGTTGATCGAGAGAAATATCTGACTGCCATTTGGAGTCAGGAAGGAATTTTTTTACCCACTTGGGGTTTAATTACGAATGGCTTAAATTGTCTTTTGTCTTCCTCTGGATCAACAGGGATAATTTGGCATTGGCTGAACTTGATGGACATGTGCATTATTATTATAATTTTTTTTTTTTTTTGCTTTTTCTTCCAGCCTCATCATCTGTTATCCATTTGGTCCATAACCCTTTGAGTACCAGAGGGATGTGCAATGCATTCTGTACCCCTCGATTGCTCAGAGGCTTAAAGGGTTGAATTCAGATCATCTCAACCATGTTGTTATAAAGTAGGGAATCTTTTAGTTTTTCTTAGACTTGTTTTACACCTCCGCATTGAAAGTTATTTCCCATGCTAAGCTCCAAAACAACTGTATTTACTTGGCAAAAACAATATTTTCTCTACAAACTGGGTAAAACAGAAATTATCCATTTAAAACAATTTATAAACTATGCAGCCACATCAACGCATGAGAAAAGAAACACAAATTGTGATTGTGTCTTATGGGACATATCACATGGGGGACATGCTCTGTGATTGGAGCAGAGAGGCACAGCATGCTGCAACTTTCCTATGACAGTGAGAGAGCACAGCTGCAAATATGTAATATGGGTTTCAGTGGAATTGCATTGAAATAGCACATGCATCGCAAGTAGCTGTCCCCCCCCCCCCCCCCCCGTGTTTTTTGTCACTTCTGTTTATAGTGAGTAAATAGGATGCTGGTAAAACATTGCTACTCTATGGCACTAAAAATATACAAAAGTCCCCCTTGTGAAAGGGAAAGGACCTTTTGAATGCCAATGAGCCACACTGTTTACACATCCCATGGGTTAAATGGCATTAGTGGCTTGCTTTATTGCCTATAACTATATTTGTTTATACTACTGTGAGACAAGAAAGACTGGCCAGATACTAATGTTTACTTATGTCCATTATAAAAGACTTTACCATAGCTTATTTCAAAGTAGGTGCCTTATGTAATGTGTTTGTCTGTGCTTTAATCACGTTTGGTGGTTTGTTATCTTTGCTTATATATGCTTGTTAAGCGAGAGGAAGTGTACCTATTTAGCATAACTGAGATTTGTATATCCATTATATTGTAATCTGTGTGATAGTATGTAAATTTACCTGTCTTTTATATAAGAGAGCAGGATTATGTACAAAACAAAAAAACATGTCATGACATCTTTCGTTAGCCCTTCATTTTCTTCCATACCTGGGAACTTTCACAAATAGCTCAATGACAAAGTGTCCCCCTCCCGCCCCTTTTACTGATGTAACACTGTTCAGTCAGATCAGAAGGGAGGTACCCAGGTAGACTGCAGAGAGGGAAAATCTTCAGTTAAGATAAGGGAAAAACCTGAAAAACTTGTCATGGGGGGGCAGGGCTTTCATTGTTCTCATAGGAAGAAGATTGTCCCCTGCTGTTATCTGTCTGGTCTATGGACTGCATTCCACATCTGAGAAGAGATGGCTTACACTAGGTAAAAGGGGCGGGAGGGAAAACTTTTTCTTGCGAATATTTCTCAAACCATAAAGGATTGAGAGAGAAGACTTATATCGTTCTTCATGTTTTTTTAATGCCTATAAAATAAAGATAAAACAAAGTATTACTATCCCTTTAAAGTTCGTATAAATATAATTTAGTTATCTATTGTGTAACTAAATAAAATGGACCAAAAGTACTGATAATGATAACTGTTCATCATCAGTGAAGTACTTTTGGTCCATTTTCTTTAGTTGCACAATAGATAACTATCATCATCATCATCATATATAATAATTCACTAGGATGTTTGTCAGAAGCTGTCATGCGCAGAAGAGACTGCCCGAACGCACAGATTGCTGGGAGCATTCTGTGCTTTTGGGCAGTCTCTACAGTGCATGACTGCATTTGTGGCAGCAGCAGAGCGGGACCAGCCTCTTAACATCACCCGGACCTTGGCCCGTGTACATGGGCTTTTACACTAGTATCCTAAAGGGATAGTAATGTTTCCCAAAAACAGCAGCTCCAATTAATCTTCATAGTATTTGAGCCATAGAGAGTGTTATTTCACTACTGTCAGAGTTGTAGTTCAAGAGTAATTGAATGATAAAGTATCCCCCCGCCCCTTTTACCTACTGTAGCACTGCTCACCTCAGATGTGGAATCTGGTCCTGGGACCAGACAGCTCACAGCAAGGGACAATCCTCCTTTGACAGGTTTATCAGGTTTTTCCTTATGCTCACTGAATATTGTCCCTCTCTGCGATCCATCCGGACAGTCTTGCTGCTCTGAGGTGAGCAGTGTTACATCAGTAGAAGGGGCAGGAGGGGGATACTTTATCATTCAATTACTCTTGAACTACACTACTCTGACAGAATTGAAATAACACTCTCCAAGGCCCAAATACTATGATGATTAATTAGAGCTGCTTTTATTATGAAACATTACTATCCCTTTAAAGGCACAGACCAGTAAGTACTGCCATCACCAGACAGGGACACATGGCAGGGCCCTGCCAAAAAACAGGTTCTCCCATGTCTAGCTCCAACTTGATCAAAGCCTCAACTTCCCCCATTATTAAAAAAGGTGATGGACTTACCAGCCAACACTGGCTGGACTGGAGTGGTGCCCAGAGCATGTTTTCTGCTTCTATTGCTCATGTGCCCTGCAACTCCAGTGCAGCAATGCAATCACACTGTCATCAGCACCGTCATCACCTGAGTGAGGGTCACATGTTTTGTTGTGGATATTGCCGGCCTGGGAATCGGATGCGATGCAGGCATCAGTTGCAGGGCCAGACACCATCGCCAGTCATGCTATTATTATTTTTTACAAGTTTTAAGCTGTATAATAGCAGAAAATGCTGCATGATCCTTACCCACAGAATTGAGGGTTTTGTCCAGTAATGGTACCCGGGAGTCTCCGGGTGAAACCCGGCAAGTTCCCAGCTATGTTTTCTTCTAGTATCCTTTTGATTAGCTCAACATTGAACATTTTATCTGTTTCCTTATGGTCTTGCACATTTCTACATATTCTAGCTTTATTGCTTTTTCGTCCTGGAAACTTTCTTTTGATCTAGGTGGATTTTCTTATTTCATAGTTGGTGCACAGGCATGGGCAGTGTCTAGGATAGTCTTAATAACTTTGGAAGGTGTTTAAGTGATTAGACAGTGTTAATTCAACATTCTTATGATTTTTCAATAGCTGGCTAGTGTGGAACTTCACATTTGTTGAGTTGATCATTTTCATTCTTGCAGTCAATTTTGATATTTGCTCTCATTAGCCGATGGTCTCTTCCAGAATTAAAAAAGTTTCAGACTGAGTAGTCTCTGAGTATGATTTTATTATTTGCAAGTATGAAGTCGATTTCACTTAGATTGCCAATAAAGGGATAGTAATGTTTCATAATAAAAGCAGTTCTAATTACTCATCATAGTATTTGTACTTTGGAGAGTGTTATTTCAATTCTGTCAGAGTTGTAGTTCAAGAGTAATTCAGTTACAAAGTATCCTCCTCCCGCCCCTTTTACTGATGTCACACTGTCCATCCATATCAGAAGGAAGGTGCCCAGGTAGACTGCAAAAAGGGACAATCTTTAATTAAGATAAGGGAAAAACCTTAAAAACTTGTCAAGGGGGGAAGGGCCTTCATTGTTTTCATAGGAAGAAGATTGTCCCCTTCTGTTATCTGTCTAGTCTTACAACCAGATTCCACATCTGAGAAGAGATTGTTTACACTAGGTAAAAGGGGCGGGAGGGGAAACTTTGCTTGTGAATATCTCTCAAACCATAAAGGTTTGAGAGATAAGACTTATATCGTTCTTCATGTTTTTTTTTAATGCCTACAAAATAAAATAAAGATAAAATGAAGTATTACTATCCATTAAAGGCTTTTCCATATCCATTTTTTCTGGGCCTTTTTCCTGTAAAATGAATTCAGGGTGTACATATTTTCGTTTGCAAAATCAGTTGGCAGCCTCTATCGTCTGTTTCCAGTTCTATATGGTCCATCTGATTGTTCACCATTTTGGAACTTACCAATTCTTGTATTGAAAGGGTTAGTAATGTTTCATAATAAAAGCAGCTATAATTAATCATCATAGCTTTGGACTTTGGAGAGTGTTATTTCCATTCTGTCAGAGTTGTAGTTCCAGAGTAATTCAATGACAAAACATCCCCCTCCCTTCCCTTTTCCTGATGTAACACCGCTCAGCCAGATCAGAAGGTAGGTTGCACAGAGGGACAATCTTCAATTAAGATGAGGGAAAAAGCGTAAAAGCTTGTCAAGGGGGGCAGGGCTTTCATTGTTTTCATATAAAGAAGATTGTCCCCTTCTGTTATCTGTCTGGTCTTACAACCAGATTCCACATCTGAGAAGAGATGGCTTACACTAGGTAAAAGGGGCGGAAGGGGAAACTTTGCTTGTGAATATCTCTCAAACCATAAAGGTTTGAGAGATAAGACTTATATCGTTCGTCATGTTTTTTTAATGCCTACAAAATAAAATTAAAGATAAAATGAAGTATTACTATGCCTTGAAATCTCCCATTACAAATTTTATAGTGGTAGTTGTCCTGTTTGTAGAGGCATAATAAATAATTGTACAATTCTTCAACTTCACTTGGCTACTTGTTGGGGGAAAGATTTGAAGAACATAGCGAATATTTAGTTTCAGAGCACACTAAGCAATTCTTTCAGAAATACTCTCTACTTTTTATGATTATGTGTGTATATAGTATTAATGTTAATATGTAATATACATATAAACGTTCTTTCAATAGCATTGATGTAGCAGCAGGGACAATGAATAAATAAGGCAATTTATCGGCCCTTCCACAAGTCCCTAGAACATGCTCAGCAATGAATTTATGTATAATGCGGTCTCTTACATTTCCATGCATACATGAAGTGTAGATGTAAACTGATACTTCTGTATAAATCAAGTCCATGTAAAAACAGCAGGCTTACATTTAGTGAAATATTTAACCCTTGATTATAAAATGGTCTCATATTGACGTAATATGGTTCAGATTCACAAAGCTAAACATAAGCAATTGTGGGGCAAATAAAATTCCCGTTGATTTTAAATGGGGTTTTTAATTCCTTGAATATTAGAGAGGTCATTAACACATTATAAGGCAATGCAATGTGGACCACTGTAGGGATTAATGACACAATATAAGCAATATAAATTTGGGGAATTTTTATTTCTCCTCTATGGTACAGTTGATTTGCTCCAGATTAGCCATGTTTAGCTTTCTGAATACAGGCATATGTAACATGCAGAAAAATGTTGCCATGCACTTAGTCAAATGTTTATTTTAGGTGAATGTTCCCCTTTAATCCAGTGGTCCCTAACCCTGTTCTCAGAAATGCCTAACAGAACATGTTTTTACAAGAGTTGAATGTGAGTTTGTGCTTTTATTATATATAAAATATTCTAGCAAAAGCACAACGTTGCCTGTTTAAGAATAGGCAGGGGGTGGGATTATAAGGGGGGGGGGTTATGTTGATCTATATCATCAACATCTGTTGGAAATTAGTTGCCTTCAGTTCCACAATTGTCAAACCACAAATGAACAAATCCATTTAACGCTTTGATTTGTGGAGGTTTATGCAGAAGCACACCTCAGAACCACTTATTTTTGCCTGTCGCAAATAATTCCTTAAGGACCAGAGATCTTAAGGGTGGATTGCGGTTAAGGACTGCATAGAGGACTTTGCACACATGATTGATTACGTGTACAGGAGTGCCAATCTGGGATCTGAGAGAGACTGAACCAGTCTTATATCGCTCCGGTAGGAACACTGTTGGCACAAAATATGTTATGCGCCAGGAAACTGGTGATGGTCCTAACACGTCACTGGTCCTTCAGGTGTTATCCTATAGTGCCCGTTTCAGATCACACACATAATCCATAATCTTAACCCATGAGTACCAATGGGCAAAATAGCCAGAACTTTAAAGGAGCAGTAAACTTTTTTTATGAAAAAATATATATTGTAGGGATTTTCCTACTGAGTAAAATAAGGGTACTCCCACTGCCGAGAGATTTATATTTCCAGAGTTATTACAGTTATTACAGTGCCCTCTAGTGGTCAAATTCTAACTAGATTTCCTGTTAGATTCTAATGGAGAGGAAAGTCAGAAAAGTCAGAGACATACAGTTCTCCATAGAATGTGATAGAAACTGCCTGCCACTTCCTGTCAGTTAGAACTATCAGGAAGTAAACAGTAAATTCACTTCATGATTATTTAAACTAATATAAATTTTGAATAAAACATCTGACAGCAGTGGGGGTGACCTTGTTTTATTCTACAGGAAAAGCTCTATAAAATATGTGTTTTCATAAAGTTTACTGCTCCTTTAAGGCCAGGAAAAGTTTACAGTTCCTTTATCTCTTTGGATTCTGGAGGTCTCAAGTGTTGTGCATTAATTTATTGGAGCTGTCTAACATCTAAGGGGTTAAAATGTCTGCTTACTTCCCTACCTTTGGGGATCCTTCTGGATGTTGTACATATTTTAAACAATAGTTCAGTAGGCAAAACCCTAGTCCAGTAATCCATAATGACCACTTGGCCTGTTGCTTAAAGGGATAGTAATACTTCGTTTTAACTTTGTTTTATTTTGTAGGCATTAAAAAACATTAAGAATGATATAAGTCTTATCTCTCAATCCTTTATGGTTTAGGAGATATTCACAAGCAAAGTTCGCCTCCCGCCCCTTTTACCTAGTGTAAGACATCTCTTCTCAGATGTGGATCAGGTTGTATGACAGGACAGATAACAGAAGGGGACAATCTTCTTTGTATGAAAACAATGAAAGCCCTTCCCCCCTTGACAAGCTTTTCAGCTTTTTCCCTTATCTTAATTGAAGATTGTCCCTCTCTGCAGTCTACCTGGGCACCTCCCTTCTGATCTGGTTGAACAGTGGGGGGATACTTTGTTTGTGAATATCTCTTAAACCATAAAGGTTTGAGAGATAAGACTTATATCGTTCTTCATGTTTTTTTTAATGCCTACAAAATAAAATAAAGTTAAAACGAAGTATTACTATCCCTTTAACATAATTTTGCATGAAATGATGGGCATATGCATAAAGACAAAATTGGAGCAATTCAAGGGCAACCCAGTTACACGTAAGGAACAAATACAAATTTCTATTAATTCTACTGGCTCTCTTAACCCCTGGAATGCTAGTGGTCTCACTCTAGCATACAAGGAGTTAAAATCTCCATTTAAATCAATGGGAAGTTTTATTGGTTTTCTCAGATGCAGCTGGTTTGCACCAGAACTGTTCAACTCTCCCCTTTACAGCTTGTATTGGTGAATTTATGGCCCTTTCTAGGTTTGCTTGTGTTTATTTTATTTTTTTTCCTCTCAGCAAATGTAAACCATATCTAGAGGTACAATCAAATGAAACATCTCCTGACTTAAAGCAGAACGGTCATGTCAATAGACATCGCCTCCGATTCGTTGATGGTATACAAGGAATAAGGAGAGTAGGGTAATAACGTTTGTAAAGCGTTGATGTCATTTAAAGTCATAACTTCGTATCAGACCTACATGAATAGGAGATTGCGGCCATCTTGGCGAAGTGGGATCTGTGCACCTGCACTGTCTGTCCCTGCGTTGTACCACACATTTCCGTTGCAACTCCCCCATAGGTAAATCACTATGAGTGACAGCACAGGCACACAAATCCTACTTCGTCATGATAGCCGCATTCTCCCATTCATGCAAGTCCAATGCAAAGTTATGATTGTAAATGATGCTGACATTTTACAAACTTTATTACCATATTTTCAATGCATTACTTCGCAATGCATTGGATAACCCTCTGGCATTCAAAGGGTTAAAGGAACACTAACCTCTAAAAATGTATATACTCTTAAATACCATGCATTCCATGTTAGCAGGTGTAAAATTCATGTATTTTTCTGAGGCCTACAGTCTAGTGTTGCATATTCTCTGTGGACTTGGCTGCATTTCCCTTTGGGCTCAGTAGGAAACTGCCTAGAGCACCAAGCTTGCAGGATGCCCCAGTCTTAGCAGTGGATGTGGCCACTGGAATTTCAGTGCCTCTGCCTACACTCCAGGTTTTCGCATGCTGGTGTGCTGGTTACTTAAAGCGGAACTTTCATCAGATAACAATAGAGCCTCATATGATTATATTAGCAATATGCACAGACCTAGCTTTATTTTCAAGAATAATTGCGGCATTAAGCAAAAATAGAACCTTCTATGCGGGCAGGCACCGGGAACAGAGCAGACATCTTGCAGAGCCGGCATCTCTGCTTCTGCGCTGTCCGTCCCCTTCACCTCCACTCAAGGGGTGGCCCATGGTTATTTGATCAGGCCTTGGAATGAATAAATCACCTGAGAGATCCTTGTATTGACCTCACATGTACTTGTAAAATGAATGTTTTCAGATGTTAGCTGTAAGTACATTGCATTTAAAGTCACATCACCCATATTTACTTTTCACAAGTAATGCAAGTAGATGCCTTCCAGAATTTTCACTGTTTTCCTGCAACACACTGCTGTGATAGTCCTTGATAACCACTTACTGACAGTTTAATCTGAATGCTTTGTCAGGGGTGTGTAGCTACAGGAGGTGCAGATGTGCAGTTAATACCAGGGCCCAGCATCCAAGTGAGCCCCTTCTACCCCAGAATTCAATAGGCTCTAGTTATGCCTCTTTAAAAATATTTTGATGTTGGGGGAGCCAAAATATCTTTGTACCAAGGCCCTCTCAATGACTAGTTACACCACTGGTTATATAGCAGGTGTTGTGGGCAGTATATGGTATTAATGGGTTAGAGTGTGGTGTGGCCAAAGAGCAACTCTTATTCACTCCCCCACCGTGATAAAAGGTACAGACTTAGTTACATTTGTTAAAATGTTTTAATAAACTACCCTAATAACTTTAAAGTGGAACTTTAAGGTAGTAAAAAGTCACCCTTCAATTATTAAACATATGGCGACTAGCATCATAATGCATGTATTGCCTCTCTGCAGTGCCACATTCTAACAAAATCCTTCATCTTTGGAGACTGACAGCCAGGTTAGTGCCATCTGCGCGCCTGCGCTGTCAGTCCCTTCCGGTTACCTTGTGGCACGCTGCAATGCTTCTTACAGGAGACGGGGACTGACAGCCCAGGCGCACAGGCAAGATGTCTGCACTGATGCCTGGCTTCCGGTCTCGAAAGATTCAGGATTTCTTTAGAATGCGGCACTTTACAGCGGTAATACATGTATTAGGATGCTAGTCGCCATATGTTTAATTTTTGAAGGGCGACTTATTACTACCTGAAAGTTACGCTTTAAATATACATAGTAATGTTGGATAGCATCCTTATGGATGGGACGGCACTGTCAATTAGAAAATCTGGGGCTCACTGGAGAGCCACATCTTTTGTCTTCTATAGTGAATGTGGATCCGTACTGCTTGTAATTAAAATTGTTATACAATATGTATATTGAGCTGTCATGGAGGCTAACCCGATTTCTGTGCAGTGCTTTATTTGAGCATGTGCGAAAGAATGAAGGGTTAGTAAGAACAGCTTTGGAGATACTTGTGTATTATTACTCAAACTATTTTACCATGAAAGATACATTGAGTTTGTCTCTTGTTTTCAAGGATGTCCTAGGATATAGATGTTATTATTACCAATTTTAATGGTACTTATTTTATCTGCATTGGAAGGACATAAGTCAGAGCAGACCCTCCAGGACTGAAATATGGTGATCACGTGTCCTTGATTGCTCAGGACATTCCCAGATTTTAAGTGTGGGTCCTGGGCAGCATCCTTCTGGGACAATACATATCCCTGACTGAAGACTCCAAAGCACAGACTACTCACTGTGGCCAGTGCTGATCTATAAGAAAATTGCCTCCATTTAGAGCAGTGATTCTCAACCAGGGTACCGTGGGACTTTGGTGTGCCACGGACATCATCTTAGGTTGCCCCACATTTTCTATGAAGACTAACAAAAATGGACCTTTAAATAAAGATTAATAGAAATCGTTCTGCACAATATGTTTAGTTTTCTTACTATGGTTGTAAGACCTAATAATAACTGTATATTTATGTATTGTACCCTTCATTATGCCCTTGATAAAGTACATTAACTATGATAGGGGTGCCCCGAATATTCTAGCTTATGTGTTAGGGGTGCCCCGAGCAAAAAAAAATTGAGAACCACTGATTTAGAGCTTCAGAACGAGAGGGATAACAGTGCCAACTTCCTGATATCAAACAGGATCCACAACAGCAGTTTCTTGTAGTGTACGGCTGGGCTATGATTTGGGGCTTGATGTACATTTTGTTGTAACCCAGCACAGGCCATACTTTTTTCACTTCAGTCGATGGGCACTTCCCCTCAATAATTTTGAACATTGTGGTTCTCTGGAGAAAGCACAGTTTTAGCAATGGCATCTAATGTTGCTGTGGAGAAGTACTCTGCTGTTTCCCTAAATGGCAGAATGAAAATGCGGTCACCATAGACTGAAACCTGTGACGCTGGGGTCAGAACAGTTTCCACAGATGGTGCATTAACCAACTTTTATATATATAAATTCATATATTTTCAATATGTATTAGAGTAACTCAGTACATCTTTCACTGATTAAAAGTAGCTCCTATTAAGAAAATGTGTGAGACCGCTGCATTAAGATATATGATAAAAACTTGATAACTTCTTCAGTGTGATACACTCTCCTCCAATTATTTTGTTATTCTATGGAGCTTATGTGCTAAGATGTCTCAAGCTGAGAGAGATTGGTTCATATTTGCTATAGAATAACAGGGCAATTGGGAGAGGTTATGCTCTTTTTAACCCTTTGCGTGCTAAGGAGGTATGCATAGCATACCTCCGTGGCACTCAAAGGGTGAAAGCATCTTGGCGGAGATATGTAGGAGCCCCTGGTGCTTGTAAGGTAAATAAGGGTGGGGGAGGCAGTCATTTACTCCTCTGGTCTGCTGTCTCCACAGTGAATAAGACAGAACACAATTCCACTCTTTCACAACTCTGAGCAACGTGGTGTGTTGTCACAGTATTGGAATGTAAAGGTCACACCAAATTTTCCTTTCACTTGAAAGTGATGCCTGTAAGCCTAACCTTTGCTTTACTGCATTCTGTGTTTCTAATTGCTAATAAATATATTGTTAATTACATAGATGATTTTTATCCTCTCATTCTTATAGGGTCCCCATCACCTGAAAACAACTTTGGTGAACCAGTATGTGTTTTTAGCTGTTTTTACAATTACAATTAGAACAAAACTAATAAATAGGTATAGGCAACTGTAAAGAAAAAACTATCCCACCCAAGAGTTAAATACATATAAAATATACAAATATATTTTTGAAGTACCAAACCTCCTCTTATATTAGGATGTGACACCAAGGAAAATAATCCACATAAGATAGTAGCTAAAATAAAAATTGTGTGATCTGCACTAATTTTTGAATAAAACTTCCGTCAGCAATGTGAGCACCCTGAAATATCCTATATAATAATTCACTAGGATGTTTGTCACGATGCAGTCATGTGCAGTACAGACTACCTATGTTCAGGCAGTCTCTACTGCGCATGATTGCTTCGCGTGAGTGAGTCGACGCAAGACTGCATCGCATGGAGCAGTGAGGTAGCGGCCTCTTAACATTACCTTGGCTTTTACACTAGTGTATATGTATGTGTGTGTATATTTCCACATTAAGCAATACCCTTTTAATTACTGAGGTGGTTTGTTTTTTTGCTGAAAGGTCAGAAATAAGAAAAAAAAAAACCTAATCGGTACATGTAGGTGATTTTCATGACTACAGTAACAGTTGTAGGTTTCCTATATATTAAAAAAAATAATAATAATACGGTTCAGACTTTATTCTTATTTGACAAACTATTTATTTTCTTACTTTACAAAAGGAAATAAACAGGGTCATAAGCACCAAAAAAACTGGCTTTAAGGGGAACTCTCACCTCTGTACAAGTCAGCCTCTGTGTAATGTTCCTATAGCGATAACATGTAATCTGTGTGTGTGATTTTTTTTTTAATATAATGCAGGCTATGGCAAAATTTACCATTTTAAAAAGCAGCTGGTGACGTCACTTCAGGACAGGCCTTAGGTACAGCTCTGTACCTCAGCCTGTCAATCTTCATCTGTTCCCTCCTCAAGTAGTGCCTTGTTCCAGCCTCCTCCAATGACGGAGGAGTTCTCCATGTAAACTGGAGAGCTTTCATTGGCAAGAGAGTGCTCCAGTTGGTATGGAGAAATCCTCCATCATTGGAGGAGGCTGGAACGAGGCACTACTTGAGGAGGGAACAGGTGAAGATTGACAGGCTATGGTACAGAGCTGTACCCAAGGCCTCTCCTGAAGTGATGTCACCGGCTCCTTTTAAAATGGTAAATTTTGCCATAGCCTGCATTATATTAAAAAAAAACACACAGATTGCATGTTATCACTATAGGAACATTACACACAGGCAAACTTGTATAGAGGTGACACTTCCCCTTTAACTCTGAGTGCCAAAGGGGTATCCAACGCAAAGGGTTAATGCTGGAAAAGTGCACCGTAGGGAGAAATCTCCAAGTACCTACTGTTTTAACCCTTTGTGTCCCAGTGGTGTGTACAGAGCCTTGCTTTACAATATATTGGACACCCCTATGGCACGGCAGGAGTTAAATGTGGCTTTTAACCCTTTAAAGTCTAATAAAGGTGGAGTTAGAGATGTCTCTAGAATTCAAGGGGGTTAAATGCTCCGTTCTAATCACTGGGTACACTTATACATCCCCGGTGGTGCATCTGGATTTCTCCAGAATTGATCCACTTATTTTAGTACGCACATGGCCCTTCATTGCATAACTAATTAATCACACAGGTTAACCTGTGTAAATTTTACTTTGGTTCCCTCATAACCCGTCTTCAACGGGTTAACCTGTTTGTTTCTTGTTAGATTTCTAGTGAGTTGCACATACTCACATATAAGGGAATAGTAGCATTTAGCTTAACTTTTATTAGTTCTTCTCTTCCTCCTCCTTCCCCTACATTTGGTCACTTGCAGGGAGTTAGAGGGTAACACAGTCCACCTTTCCTTCTTTAAATCTATTTATCATTGCACTAGTAAGTGTAGTTGCCGTTCTGGAAGTGAAAAAAGGAAATGAAGGATTAAAAATTCTGTGATGGAAGTGGCAAGGAGCAGTAGATGTTTTGCCTCCTTGTTTAAAATGATCGGTCTGTGTAAGTAACAGGCAAATTACTGTTTGCTATAAAAAGCAATAATAATATTTTGTATATTTTGATACTTAAAGGAGCAGTAAACTTTTTTTATGAAAAAATGTATATTGTAGGGATTTTCATATTGAGTAAAATAAGGGTACTCCCACTGCCGAGAGATTTATATTTCCAGAGTTATTACAGTTTAAACCCATGATTTTTTTACATTAGCAGTGCCCTCTAGTGGTCAAATTTTAATTAGATTTCCTGTTAGATTCTAATGGAGAGGAAAGTCAGAGACATACAGTTCTCCATAGAATGTGATAGAAACTGCCTGTCACTTCCTGTCAGTTTAGAACTATCAGGAAGTAAACACAGTAAATTCACTTCCTGATTATTTGAACTGCTATAAATTTTGAATAAAATATCTGACAGCAGTGGGAGTTACCTTATTTTACAGAGCATTTCCTGCTGACTAAAACATGTGTTTTCATAAAAAAAAGTTTACTGCTCCTTTTAAGTGTCAGCGTGGGTGCTTTACCGTAGGGCAGGGCTTATAATTTTAAGTCCTTTGCTACTAGCCAGACCTGAGAAGTTACTCGCCACTGCAAGCCATAACATACCCACCAGGGCTGAATTTCTACTCGTCATTGGCTAGTGGCGAGTGGAAATTTTGAGCCCTGCCGTAGGGGACACATTTTCTATTGATTTACTTTTATTGGTAGATCATTTAGTTTGAAGGCCTATAGTAGACCTGTGTGCTCTGGTTATATACATGGTAAGCTGTAATCTTGCCAGCCACAAAGGGAGGAGTCCTAATTAGTTTGTGCCAGTTTGCCTTTGCATTACTTTTACCTGTATAATTATTTTGTCAACCTGCCAAAGCACCTCTTTTCTGAAGGATAAACAGAACTATTTATTTATTTGTATTTAGATCATAGACACTTGAGTGCCCCAGGGCTGTGCACAGCTTCATGTTACAGAGCTCTCTCAGAGGGTTATAAACTTAGTTTAGGCTTCTTTATACATCTATAGTTATAGCTACTACTGACCATAACACAAGCTAAATCAGGGCTGGCCAAAGGGTATCTTTTGAGCCATATAATCAACTCTTAACCCCTTCAGTGCCAGAGGGGTAAGCAACGCATTGCAAACCCCTCTGGTACTGAAGGGGTTAAGGGTATTTGGCAACCCGCTTATCTGCCTGACCAGAGTTTTTATTACACTACATATTTTATGCATATCCAGACAAGCATGTGAGTCTGCAGAAAATGTGGACCTCTCCGAGGTAGATGAGAACCAGTACCCTGCTGTTATAACTCTACTGATGGATTACAACTACCATCATCCTCAGTCATATGCTTGCTGAAGATAAGTGTAGTCCAGTGAGTGGTAAATACTTTTCTGTGCATAGCGTTTTCAGCAGCCCAAAATATGCACACTGTCCTCAGATTCCCGCACTATGGGGGAAAAATAATAAATATATATTCAAGGCAAGAGTCGGCAATGGTACCCATAACATAGAAATATAATGGAGAAACATCTGTGCACGTCCCATAAAGTGTTAAAAAAAAGAAGGTACTCGGCCTGGGCATCCAGAACGAGACAGCACTCGAGCAGAATGAAGAGAAGATAAATGTGATTTAATGTCATCATCTTCACTCTTTTTATATACTTTTAAGTCCCTGACAGCAAGATCCCTGAATTTCTGTTTCCAGGGAGTTTTGGGTCCGGGACTGAAACATGGGATAGACATACAAACTAACACTTTCCCTGTAGCAGAAAAACAGAGCATATGAAACATTCAATGTCAAAAAGAGTTTCATACGTTTTATCATTATACCTACTTTGACAGTCCTTGACAGAAAGCTCTCTGTAAACAAATGTTCAGTGTTAAAACGTGAAAATGGGGAAAAAGTATATGCTATTTGACTTCAACTATGTGCACTTGCAGAATAAGTAATGCCAAAAAGGAGGTTAATTGTAAGTGTGTCAGCCTCTTGACCAGAGATCATTATATACACTGTGTGTACAATTATTAGGCAAGTGAGTGTTTTGACCATGTCATCATTTTTATGCATATTTTCCAACTCCAAGCTGTATAAACGTGAATGCTTATTGAATTTAAGCATATCAGGTGATGTGTATTTGTGTAATGAGAGAGGGTGTTGCCTAAGGCGATGAACACCCTATGTCAAGGTGTGCATAATTATTAGGCTGCTTAATTTCCTCAGGCAAAATGGGCTGAAAAAGAGATATAACTGACTCTGAAAAGTCAAAAATTGTAAAAAGTTTCTCAGAAGGATGCAGCACTCCTGAAATTGCTAAGATATTGGGGCATGATCACAGAACCATCAAACATTTTGTTGCAAATAGTCAACAGGGTCGCAAGAAACGTGTTGAGAAAAAAAGACGCAAATTAACTGCCAGAGATTTGAGAAGAATCAAACATGAAGCTACCAGGAAACCATTATCCTCCAGTGCTGTCATATTCCAGAACTGCAACCTACATGGAGTGTCCAGAACTACTAGGTGTTCAGTGCTCAGAGACATGGCCACAGTAAGGAAGGCTTGAAATTTGACCACCACTGAACAATACAAATAAGTTGAAACATCAAGAC
Source organism: Rhinophrynus dorsalis (assembly GCA_037306005.1). NCBI lineage: Eukaryota > Metazoa > Chordata > Amphibia > Anura > Rhinophrynidae > Rhinophrynus > Rhinophrynus dorsalis. Next base: position 267,817,808 of record CM074723.1, on the reverse strand, counting down.
TGGGCCAAGGAATATCTGAAGACAGATTTTTCAAAGGTATTATGTACTGATGAGATGAGAGTGACTCTTGACTGTCCAGATGAATGGGCCCATGGCTGGATCAGTAATGGGCACAGAGCTCCACTTCGACTCTGACGTGAGCAAGTTGGAGAAGGGGTACTGGTATGGGCTGGTATTATCAATGATGAGCTAGTTGGACCTTTTCGGGTTGAAGATGGACTCAAACTCAACTCCCAAACCTACTGCCAGTTTTTAGAAGGCACTTTCTTCAAGCAGTGGTAAAAGTCTGCATCTTTCAAGAAGACCATGATTTTTATGCAGAACAATGCTCCATCGCATGCATCGAAGTAGTCCACTGCATGGCTAGCCAGTAATGGCCTTAAAGATGATAAAATAATGACATGGACCCCTTCCTCACCTGACCTAAACCCTACTGAGAACTTGTGGGCCCTTCTTAAACGGCAGATTTACACTGAAGGAAAACAGTACACCTCTCTGAACAGTGTCTGGGAGGCTGTGGTTGCTGCTGCACAAAAAGTTGATCATCAACAGATCAAGAAACTGACAGACTCCATGAATGGAAGGCTTATGACTGTTATTGAAAAGGAGGGTAGCTATATTGGTCACTGATTTTTTTTTTTTTGTGGAAATGTCACAAATGATTGTCAATGTTGAGTTGTTCGTTTATTTTCATCTATTGAATAGAGAATACTAAACATGTAAGATAGGAAAATTATCATTTTTCATTTAGTTGCATAATAATTGTGCACACTAATAGTTGCCCAATAATTGTGCAAACATAGATATTCTCCTAAGAAAAGAAACCTTTAACCTGAATAAGGTTTTGGCTAACATTTTGGATTGACTGAGAGTACTGTAGTTGTTCAGTAATATAATTCACTAGCTGTCTGGGACATTAGGCCAATAATGTGTGTTTATGTATAAAAAAAAAATACAAAGCATTTCTCTTTTAAAGGGACACAAATGTCCCATAAAAATTATTCTAGTTTTGTAGAGGTTAAAAAATGTAATTAGTTGCAGAAAATCCCATCTCTCAAACCGCTATGTTTCGAGAGATATTCTCATTGAAAGTTCCCCCCCTCCCTTCCCTTTTCCTGACATCAGCGCTGTGCTGACAGCAGGAGATCCTGGTCCGGGGAACAGCCGGCAGCTCTGCAGCAGAGCCGAAATTGCGTTATTTAAGAAGAATTACTTCATCGGAAGTTCCAATGAAGTAGTCTCTAATGAAGTAGTTCTTTTTAAATAAGGAGATTTCGGCTCTGCTGAAGAGCCTCCGCAAGTCGCATGAATAGAATCTCCTTCTGTCAGCTTTACAGCTGACATCAGGAGAAGGGGAGGGGGATATCTCTCAAACCATGGTGGTTTGAGACACAGGATTAGTGGCACATAGTTTATTTTTTTTTTTTTTACCTTTACAAAACTAGAAGAATTTTTTATGGGACGTTACTTTAAACATCACTTTTAGTTAAGGGTTAGATTTAGTCAAACAGGCATGTCCTGTTACTAGGTGAATAGCTTTACAGGAACCTTTGTTTTGTCTGGAGGCGTTTTCTAGAAGGGCAGATTACAGTAATATATTTCATGCAAAGAAAATGCTTCAAACTGTATTTTCATGTGTAATGTTTCTAGGGCAAGAAGGCCTTTACTTCCTCATACTTACTGGACTACAACTCGCTTTTGTCATTTATGGCAGTATTCACCTTGAGATACAAAACTACATCTCATGGTTTTCAGGTATTATGAAGTGCATGGGTCAAATAAAAATGTAGAAAGTATGTCCTTGAGCTGGGGTGAGCCTGATATGTAAAACCTTGAGAACCAGACAGAGGCTGCTGAACTGAGAAAAACTGGAGCAATTCTGGAGAAAACCAGCTGGACCATGGGTACAACTATAGAGAAAAAAAAAAGTCCATTCATTTTAAATGGGTCCTTTAACCATTTGAGTGCTAGTGTGATGTATTGGAGACCTCTAGCATTCAGGAGGTTAATAGTAACCCTTTACTTTGATTTAAAGGGAGAGTAATACTTAATTATTACTATCCCCCATGTTGTAGCCCTTAAAATTCTGAATTCAACAATACCAGTGGCATCTCTCAAACCTTTATGGTTTGAGATGCAATTTGGGGCATTAACAATCTTTTTTTAAGTTGTATAAAATGGGGATAAGTAAAGTATTACTATCCCATGAAGGTACAAAGGAACGTCACTCACCAATCCTGCAGGTGAACGGGGATGGACAGCACAGACTCACAGATGCCTTTTCTTCAAGATGTCTGTGCTGTTGCCAGCTGATGTCTGCTGAACGAGTTGTATTTCTCAATAATGCCATTCTTATTCAGCATAATTAAAGTGTGTGTGTATATGTGTGTGTGTATATATTTATAATATATATATATATAAAATACACACACTAGTATGAAAGCCAGTAATCACAGGCTAAAGTGCACCCAGAGGCCCTGACTACTGCCCCAGAGCTCCCTGCTCCGGATTAGTATGTTCGGCCACGCACGACTGCATCGTTCCTGCGGTCTCTACTGTGCATGTGCAGTTACGCACATAGGGAGCTTCGCAGGCTACAGCTTTATAGTACATAAATGTATATGTATCTGTCTCTATGTTAATCAGGTTTAATACGCTTTAAAAACCATCAGTGTTTTAGGGGTCTCCCCCTTTAACCCTTTGCTCTGCCAGTATGGGTATGCACCCACGGTATCCTTTCCTTCAGCTACCCAGAAGCCACAAGCTTACAAGTCTACTTCTTTATGACTCGCAGGGGTCTGGTCTGCCTCAGGTGATTGGCGTTTGCCTGTGACTTGTGAACCAGTGGGTATTACAGGTGATCTTAGAACGATATTGCATAGATTTCAAATTCACTTCACTTCTGTATGTCCAGATTCCCTCGTGATCTTGTGCTGGGCTGTGGTTTCTTCCCTGGTGGACATGCAGGTTCATGTACCTGTTCCTTCTCAGGAAAGTCATGGGATTACATTACAAACTTTTCAGTTACAAAAAAAGGACAACAGCTGTCATATTTTTGACTTTAAAGTGAATGGAAGGAGAATTAGGCAGTCAAGCAGAGCTGTGCTGGTGATTCAATGTGCTGCATTATGCTGACCAGCACAGCTTTTAAACTACTTATTTAAAAAAACAAACAAAAAAAAACAAAAACACTTTCCTATTACTTCTATATTAACAACAGCTATGGTAAAAAAATATATATTTATAAGGTGATACATCCCCTTTAAGTGTCTTAACTATGTTCTTAATACACCCCGTTCAAGACGGAGTCTTTTGCACTCCATCATTGCCACTATGTGTCCAGGGTTGTTTTTGGCTGCCCTAGACATAAAGGATGCTTATCTGCATATTTCCCATCCATGCAGAAGATCGGCACTTCCTTCAGTTTGTCTTTCAAAACTATCATTTTCAGATCACCACCCATCCTTTTGGAGTCTGCTCGACAGGTTTTTACAAAGGTCCTCGCTGCCCACTTTTGTTATGTATGGATTTTGCTTACTCCCTATCAACAACCATTTGAAAGGTCATTCTGAATTTGGTGGCTGTCACAATAGATGCCAGACAGACAGGTTAGGAATCCACCTGGGACTCTCAGGTGGCTCACAGAGATCTTAGTGCATAGGCTCTGTAGAATAACATAAGAATTGGAGAAGTGATATCACCGAAGAAGTCATCTCTACTTTATCACCTCTTTATTTCGACTTGGTGAGTAACCCCCTAGGTGGTTCTACTGCAAAAGAGACTAAGACTTATTGCTCAAGAAATATGCACCTTGCCCACACTTATCAAGAAGGGAGGGGAACAAGGAAGAGACAAAGTCCAACCAGTTCTCCCTTCATTTAGTCTTTGGGAACTGATATGTGGCAGACTCAGGGGGTGGGATTTGTGATGCTTTTTTATTACTGTGCCCCTGCAATAATGTGTGTGCTGGCCTGTTCTTTTTATATTTGTTTTCCCCTCTAGCCAGTAATTTTGTTTTTTTCTTAAAGGGATAGTAATACTTCGTTTTAACTTTATTTTATTTTGTAGGCATTAAAAAAACATGAAGAATGATATAAGTCTTATCTCTCAAACCTTTATGGTTTATGAGATATTCACAAGCAAAGTTCCCCTCCCCACCCCTTTTACCTAGTGTAAGCCATCTCTTCACAGATGTGAGTCTGGTTGTATGACAGGACAGATAACAGAAGGGGACAATTTTCTTTGTATGAAAACAATGAAAGCCCTTCCCCCCTTGACAAGTTTTTCAGGTTTTTCCATTATCTTAATTGAAGATTGTCCCTCTCTGCAGTCTACCTGGGCACCTCCCTTCTGATCTGGTTGAACAGGGAAGGGATACTTTGTTTGTGAATATCTCTTAAACCATAAAGGTTTCAGAGATAAGACTTGTATCATTCTTCATGTTTTTTTAATGCCTACAAAATAAAATAAAGTTAAAATGAAGTATTACTATCCCTTTAACTCTAATTATCATTATGCAGTAAATATCTCTACCTGTGGGACAGAGAAAGATGGGAGCTGGTGGTAAAGCAGATTTTAATTGAATATGTGTTTGTACCAATCCCTCTCTTTCTGTGTTCCAAACGTAGAGCCCTTTTTAGCACATAATGATGCTGAGTGTTAGGGTCACCTGAGGCCAACTTCACAAATATACTTTGTTCATTGGGTTTTTATTCACTGGTACTTTTTTTTAAACAGTTCTTTTCTGGAGCTATTCTACATTAAGAAAATGATAGTTGGTGTGATCTGAATTTTTGTTTTTTTATAGATCAAGTGCTTTATTCAGTGAGCAGAAAAATGTGGAATTCTGGCGCAGACTAATTTCACCATAGGGAACAAATAACTTGCTAATGGTTTAAATGAGGCCTTTAAAGGGTTAGTAATGGCCAAAATAAAGTGTATTTTTATATGGTAGATTAAAAAAAAATAATAAAGTATTTGTAGAAAGTCCTATCTCTCAAACCTTTATGGTTTGAGAGATATCCTCTGATAAAGTTCCCCTTCTCCTGATGTCAGCTGTATCGGCCGACACGAGGAGGCTCTTCAGCAGAGCCACAATAACTATATTGGAAAAGAATTACTTCATTGGAACGGTCTACAAAGTGTACTTGCAAACCAGTCACACTTTGTAGACTGTTCCAGTGAGCCGTTTTTTTTTCCAATAATACAATTTTAGCTCTGCTGCAGAGCCGCTGGCTGGTCCCTGGATCTCCTGCTGTCAGTACAGTACTCTGATGTCAGGAGAAGGGGAGGGAGCGGTGATCTTTAGTGGAGGATATTTCTCAAACCATAATGGTTTGAGAGATAGGACTTTCTGCAAATACTTAATTTTTGTAAAATCTGCCATATAGAATAAACTTTATTTTGGGCATTACTAACCCTTTAACCCCTTGGCTGCTAGAAACATCTTCACTGCAGATAGATGAGAATGATGTAAAACAGTAGCTGGGGATTTGCAGGTTCCCCACTCTTACCCAAGTGTCCCTCTTTCAGAGGGAAAGTCCCTTTTTGAGATCCAAATCCCTCTGTCCCTCTTTTACCCTTTTGTCTCTCTTTTCTGGAGATCAGAATGAGTAGTGGGCATCATATTGCTCCACAGCAATAAAACTCACATAAATGTGTAGTTACTCTTCAACATATGTTTCTAAATTAGTCTGTGTAAATAAAATAATTTATTCAGTTACACAAAGAGGTGTCAATAGTTCTTGAAATAACCTAAAAATTATCGAAAACGCCCCACCCACCAGTCACACCCCCATAAACACCACCTAAAACAAGTGTCCCTCTTTGGCCATTTGAAATGTTGGGAGGTATGGCACATATCTCATTACTGCAGCACTGCATATTTGTGCTGTAAGACTGTGGCTACCCCTCAGGCACTCAAGGGGTTAAGCAGTATATTGATATAGTAATGGGAACTGCTGCTTTAGGTCCCTGTTACACAGGTGGCATTTCCACAGTGACATTAAAGGGATAGTAACACTTCGTTTTAACTTTATTTTATTTTGTAGGCATTAAAAAAACATGAAGAATGATATAAGTCTTATCTCTCAAACCTTTATGGTTTATGAGATATTCACAAGCAAAGTTCCCCTCCCCGCCCCTTTTACCTAGTGTAAACCATCTCTTCTCAGATGTGAGTCTGGTTGTATGACAGTACAGATAACAGAAGGGGACAATTTTCTTTGTATGAAAACAATGAAAGCCCTTCCCCCCTTGACAAGTTTTTCAGCTTTTTCCATTATCTTAATTGAAGATTGTCCCTCTCTGCAGTCTACCTGGGCATCTCCCTTCTGATCTGGTTGAACAGGGGGGGGGATACTTTGTTTGTGAATATCTCTTAAACCATAAAGGTTTCAGAGATAAGACTTATATCATTCTTCATGTTTTTTTAATGCCTACAAAATAAAATAAAGTTAAAATGAAGTATTACTATCCCTTTAATGCATGTAAAACAAGTTGTGAATTATTGTCTTATGAGTCACTTTATATGAGCTGCAATTGTCGCAGATAGATAAAGCATGCAGCAGGTATTCTCCCACAGCGTGATAACACCACTACAAATTTGTAGTATGGATTTCAATGGAGTCACATTGAAATTGCACAATTCTCACAAGTAGCTGCGCTGTTTCTGCAGTTTTGTTTACATTGACAGATCTGAATGCTGGGAAAACTGTGATACACTATCACATTAGAAATTAACCTTTTTTTACTTGCTAGACAAAAGTTGCACATTTGAAAGAGACCTTAAACATTTTGTTGTCAGATTCCCACTGGGGTACAAAGGTTAAAGTGAGTTTGGTTTTTTTTTTTAATCCTGCTGTGGGAATTAAGAAGATCCATTTCTGCTAACAGTGCAGGTTGTTCAGTATACACAGTGCAGCTGTTACCAAAGCTCTTCTCAGCAACTGCGTTGACTCCTGTAATAACTCACACTGCAGTTTTACATAGAGTATTGATGGAAATCCAGACGGCCTGCAAATTAGTCCTGTTTCTTTCTTTCTGTGATGGCTCAGTTGAAATTCTAAGGAAAAGTCTTGTAAAAACCTAGACCGTTAACAGCACTTCAAAAACTGCATCCTCAACATGGGCTATTTTGACTTTATTAAAAATAACCTATGTTGAGGACGCAGTTTTTAATAGCACTCTTTACTTAGAGGCTTACACAAGGAGACCACCACAGGACATTCAACCTTTCTTGCTCTTCAGTCCTCCCTGGATAATCCTTTTTTGCCTATGGCCTACGAATTCTTTCTGCCGGATTTCAGAAAGGGGTCTGCAAATGTTAATTTACTTACCATGTCTAGTGCCTATGCCAGTGAAGAGCTGAAAATCTCACTTCTTGGTAATTTTTTTCTGCATTCTTTTACAGCAAGCAGACTGGTGAAAATAACCCTACTGTTATTTCAGCCAATTTGTAAATCGAGGCGCACGTTCCCTGCATTACACAAAACTTAATCTCTGGTCCTTAACCCTCTGTGTGCCAGAGGGGTATGCAGTGCATTGCGTACCCCTCTGGCACTCAAAGGGTTAACATAATGTGCAGTAGCGTGTCTCCACTGAATTGTGAAGCCTTGAAGTGTTCCACGTTCTGCTTCTGGTTTGAGGTATTCCATAGTGTACAGATGTTGCCTATAGGGAACTGACAATAATTTAGCAGGTGTCTGTATATTTGCTACCTCTTAGGCTCTGTCTGAATTAATTACTTTTTTTATTTCCTTTATTTGCAGAGTGGACAGGGACAGAAGTGGGGTTATATCTGACACAGAACTCCAGCAAGCTTTATCAAATGGTAAGAGGTTTTACGTGTTTAGTTCCTATTGTTTATTTTCTCACTCTAGTTTAGGCGGAATTGTAAGAGAAGGAATGCTGATAAGTGTTTTTAAGATTTCTTGTACACTTTGTTCAAAAAGGATTATGGGACCAGGAAACACTGCTGCTTCCAAACATAGCCTACACTCCCCTTGAAGTGGCTCTCAAGAGACTGCTTCAAAAAGGGGCATAGGCAAAGGAGGAGCCAGCCGTATATGACTGAATTACCTCCACAGTATTGGACTTTGAAAATATCCAGTTATTTGTGTAAACTTATGAACTGAGATTTCATAGGCCTCTGTGCAGGGACTCCATGCTGCAATATCCTGCGATCATCAATGATTGCATCCAAGTTGCAGCATGCTGGGTTGAGCTGCAGTAGTCACCAATCTGAACAGCCCAATAATTGGGTGGGGTTGCGTTAATCTCAAAGGAACACCTGAACATTTACTGGGTTTATAAATACTTATACACCCTTCTCTTCATGCTAGTATCTGCAAAAATTCTCTGGTTGCTTTCTGATGCCTAAAATCTAGTCTTATGTGTGCTCTGTGGGTGTTTGCAGAGCTCTCCGATTCCCATTAACATAGCAGCTTTGATAGGTATTGGGGTTGTTTTAGTACTGTATTGTATGCAAATGGCCTGAGTTACCAGCATTTTTAATCCAACTGAGGTGGGTACCAGAATCAATAATAAACATCTTCGCTCTTATCTTTTTACATACAGCACCATCAAAATTAACCAAATGGTGTCTGAATGAGGCAGCCTACATATGCATTTAAAAAAACAAGTTTTTAGGATTATATTTTAAGAGTCTAACTTGATGATTAAAGGTATAGTAACCCATTTAATTTTTAGGTGTTACTTTTCCTTTAAACTTACACATCAGATAGCTGTCTAACTAAATTATTGTATTCCAGAAACTAAAGAGTAGTAGCCATTCTGGAGAAAATAAACTGTGCCATTGGTAACATATTAAAACTTCCATTGATTTAAATGGGTGTATAATCCCTCAAATTCTAGACAAGTCTCCAGCACAGTTGTCCACACTGAGTTGGAGGCATTCCAGGGGTTAAAATTTCCATTCATTTCAATGAGAATTTTTATTTGTTCCTCATAGTTCAGTTGGTTTGCTCTGCTGGCACTCAAAGGTTTAAAGCAAAAGTATCACATAGATAGATAGATAGATATGTGCCCCCAATTAATTGATAGTATAGTGGAATCATTGAAATCATGTTATGTAGAATTATAATTTCATATGAGAATCGCCTCAGCAGGACAGCGCAGACATCTTGGTGAAGAAGGATCTTTGCGCCTGCACGGTCTGTCCCTGTCTCCTCACTGATAGGTTATTTGCCAAAGAGGGAATTGCATTGTACCACATGGTACAGGCAGGGACAGGCAACGCAGGTGCACAAATCACTCTTCATTAAGATGTCTGTGTTGTCGTCTTGAGGTGAGTCTCATACGAACTTATGATTCCAAATAATGCCACTCTTGATAAACATTATAACACTATTTCAATGATTACCCCTATACTAATAATTAATTGGGGGACACTTATCTATGTGATAGTTCCACTTTAAAGCGGAACTACCACCAGAAGTAAAGTCGCCGTGCAATAACTAGACAGGTAGCGACTAGGTTAATAATGGTTATATTACCTCTCACAACGACAAGATTCTATAGAAATCCTTACTCTTCCGAGACCGGAAGCCAGGTATCAGCGCAGACATCTTGTCTGCGCACCTGCGCCATCAGTCCCAGTCTCCCTGCAGAAGCATTGCACTGTCCTGAAAGGCACCAGAAGGGACTGACGGTGAAGGCGTGCAGACTGCAGTCTCGGAAGGATGAGGTAATATAACTATTATTAACCTAGTTGCCACCTGCCTGATTATTACAGGGTGACTTTACTTCTGGTGGTAGTTCCACTTTAATGACACAAATGTGTGGCATGTCATTAGAACAATTCTAATTTAAAGGGGAACATTCACATGCAAACAACTGGAGTCCGGATGATTTATTTAGTAAAACTAAGTAAGCTTTTGGTATTTTTTTTTTTTCTGGATCTTACACCGCGTTCACGCTTCCCTTCGAGGGGGTGTTTCTGTGATGTAATGTTACAACAAGCTCCGTTTACCATGCTACTGAGGTTGCAGCCTCAGTAGCATGGTAAACAGAGCTTGTTATGTTATATCACAGAAATACCCCCTCGAAGGGAAGCGTGAATGCGCTCCCTGGGGCATCTGGGAGGGAGGTGGGAAGTCCTTCCGCTCGTACAGGGTGCCGCAGAAAACGGAAGTGGGAAATTTTAAGCCCGGATATCTTCAACACGGTGTAAGATCCAGAAAAACAAAAAAACAAAAGCTTACTTAGTTTTACTAAATAAATCATCCGGACTCCAGTTGTTTGCATGTGAATGTTCTCCTTTAAAAGGATGACCTTTATAATAAAGCACCTTATTCTTGGTCACGGGGGATGATTCTCAGTAAAACTGTGGCTGTAGCATGGAAAACCAAATGAGTTTAACCTAAACTGGATGTCTGACACCTGTGGAGTCAATTTCATTTGATATATTGATTTTTGCATTGCTTTCATTCACCATCATTTACTCATATGAATCACTCTTATTTATGGACTGCTGCTGTAAGTGCCCTGGTGCTTTATATGAAGTGATTGATGTATGTATGAACTGCATTTGTTTATAGCTAGCAGCTAATAACTTTCTGGTGAGGATCAGGTGGCACGTTTTTATAATTGGCTTTTATTAAAACGTTTATTCTTAGTTTGCATAGTTCATATGACTGGCCAGTGAATGTTTTATCATTCAGTCTTATATCCCTCCAGTTGCTTATTTATTTACTTTAACATTCCTGTATTGTGACTAGGCAAATCCTATTGGTATTAGTGGAATATTATATTTCTGTACTCCTACTGGGAATAACCCCATTTTCTCTGTTGTCCAATACAGGTTACTGGTAACTTTGGGTAGGCGAATAGCCCCTTTAAATAGACAGGAGCAATTCTGAGAAGTGACTGCTGGGTGGAGCTTACCTCCTCTCCTTAGCTTGAAGCTAGCCAGTCTCCAACCAGTAAGATTTGTTCCATGGTCAAAACACAAGCAAGAGATCAGTTCTGCTATAGTTTTAGCTTTTTATTATTTTTCTGTTAGAAATGGAATACCACCATTAGGCGGATTACCAACATTGACAATTACCATCACCCAAATGTGGATAGCTCAGTTTACCAGGAGCTTTTGTGGACCTAAGCCCTGGGGGGAAAATCTTGGCTGCAAGGAGTTGCCCATTGAGGCTTCTTCTTGATATATGGTAATGTAAACACAGAAGGTGAGCACCCTTTGAGTGCTGAGGTCCACATGTCCTATGCTTCCCCTCTGTACAGGGGTCTCATTTGGAGTTCCTATTACATACTCATGCACTCATTGGGATTGTCTGTATGTGTGTGAGGTGTTTGGAGCAAGTGTCTGTGGTAACTTAACCCTTTTGTTGCTGGTTAGCACGTTTTAAGGGGTTTTTGGACACTTTCCCTACTGGGACCAGTGTTTATTGGGTCTACTGTTTTATTCTAGTGGGCTTTTGAGTAGTTTTTCGTTTTGGTATTCACCTCGTTAACTTTATGTTCCGTGCCTTTAAGGCGTGCATTTTCCACATAGTTGCCATTGCTCCATTCACTTCTATGGGACTTTACAGTTTGGGACATATCTCTGCAACCGCTCCACGTAGCGAGGTCAGAGATGGCTCATTTTGTGGGTTTGCCCTTGCTCTGTCATCTGGTCAACTTTCTGGGCATGTTGGAGGCTTTGGGCACTGTTGGGGTACTCCATTGGCGAAATTACTTTTCCCATGAGCACTCGCTTTGCACACTGATTTCTGATTGGCTTCCGTTGCGGCAGCCATTTTGTGTATTCACAGATCGAGTACCCTACGCAGGGCTTGGACTCTCCTTCTGTCCTCCGCAGTTTAACCCTTTGCCTACCAGATAAGTCTTATTTAGCGCTTCTGGGGTGCATTTATTTATCATACGCACTATTTTGTGGATGTTTTGATACTTTGACCATTTGACTCTGTGAGAATGTCTACTCTGTTAGACCTTGGGGCTAAACCTAAGACTAAAGATACTGGGGTGTCTGTATCCTCGATTGCTCCTCATGTCACTCAGGGTTACCTAGTGAATACTCAGGTCATGTTTGCCCAGCATGCGCTGCTACCCCTGAATGCCCTGCAGGGGCCTCCGGCCATGCACTAGAGCCATTATGGATGCAAGAGTTTAAGGCTATTACCAGGGACCTCCGGTCCACCTTACAGCTCCTTCCATCCATTTTACAGGGGATCTTCCACTCGTGGCAGACCCCCACCGCTGTCAGATCTTCCCTGCCTAAACCGCCGGGTGTACTTGATGTGTCTGATTCCTCTGAGGAGGAATTATTGGTGGACTCTGATGATGATAATGACTGTTCAGCTGTTCCTTCATCTCAGTTTTTTGGGGACCCTTCTGAGGCTGACCCCATTCCCTCGGCTGACGGCCTGATCAGGGCTGTGTTGACCACCCTGAACATTCCCTTGGTACAGGAGACATCTTTTGACTCCTCTGATGTGTTCCAGGAGCCTGTTAGGCCCCATACTTGTTTTCCACCTAACCCCACCCTTGACTTCCTGGTGTCTGAGGAGTGGAAGTTTCCAGACAAGAAACCATCTGTGTCTAGGAAGTTCGCTAAGCCTTACCCATTCTCTGAAACGGCCCTCACACAGTGGGTCCATCTCCCCAAAGTGGATGCCCCTGTTTCCAGGCTTTCTAAGTCCACTGCCTTGCCAGTGGCTGACACCTCTGCTCTCAAAGACTGGACTGATAAGAAGCTTGAGACCTCTCTCAAGGCTATTTTTGCGACGGCTTGCTCTGCCCTCCACCCTGCATTTGCTGCAGCATGGGTGAATAGGGCTAAGGCTGTGGCTGTTTGGACTGAACAGCTCACTTCAGCTGTCCGTCAGGGAGCCCCTACTGCTGACATGTTGAGGCTTCTCGCTAACATTGCTGAGGCTCAGCATTATGTCTCTGCTGCCCTGTTTGACGCTGTGCGTATGGTAGCCAGGGCATCAACCATGTCTGTGGTAGCCAGACGTGCTCTTTGGCTCAAGATCTGATCTGCTGACACGGCCTCCAAGAAGGTTCTCCTGTTTTTTGCCTTTTCAGGGCTCCTCCCTGTTTGGGCCTGAGCCCAAGGATCTCATCAGTGAGGCCACTGGGGGGAAGAGTACTCACCTGCCAGTGGTCTTGAGGAAGAAGGCGCCTGTCAAGAGGAATCAGCTTTTTCATTTCTTTCAAGCAGACTCTTGCCAAGTGACCCAGACGATCCCTTAGACTCCGTGCTCCTCATCCAAGCCTAAGCAGCAATGGAGATCCAAGTCCTCAGCAAAGCCCAAGGCTACCAAACCTTCTTCTGCATGAAGAACCCAGGTCCCCACCCTCAGGTAGGTGGCCTCTTACGCCACTACCTCTCGGCTTGGCAGGCCTCTGTGGCGGACCCATGGGTTTTTTTTTTTAGTGGTGGTTTCGGGGTACAGGATCCCCTTCACCTCTCTTCCTCCTCCAAGGACCTTCGCTTCTCGTTCTCCTTTGGGAGCAGAAAATCGCCGCCTTTTCGAGCGAGCTATACAGGCCTTTATGGACAAGGCGGTCCTGGAACCAGTTCCCCCTCAGGAGAGGGGCTTGGGATTCTACTCCAGCCTCTTTGTGGCTGTCGTTCCATTTTGGATCCGAAAGGTCTCAACTCCTTTGCGGTCAGGTCCCAATACCACCAGGAGTCTCTGCGTACAGTGATAGCGGCCATGTCCCCTGGGGAATTTCTGACCTCTCTGGATCTTCAAGATGCTTATCTGCACATCACCATGACAACATAGGTTTTAGTTGCAGCTGTAGTAATTAACCCCTTAAGGATCAGTGGTCAAGGAATTTACTTTCCCTTAAGGACTGCTTTGATCCCTTCCGACGCACTGGTACACGTGACCTGTTGCGTGTACTGGCGTGCTGCATTGGAGTCTGAGAAAGACCGCTCTCTTGTCATGGTCATTTCAGACCCAGGTTTTACTTGCAGCACTCCTGGAGGAGCTTTGTAAGTAAAATGTACGTGACGTACTATGATTGTCACCTGTCCTTAAGGCAATAACTGCACGACGGTCATAGCACATCACTTGGTCTTTAAGTGGTTAAGGGGAGGTAAGTGGAGTCATTTTCTAGCTCAGCTTCCCAACACCTTTCAGATGTCTGTTGTCCTTTAACTATACGAGTGTTAGAGGTGTGTCTAACACATGGTTGCATTGGTTCTGTATGGTACAGTTGGTTTTCTCCAGAACTGCACCAGTTTCTAAGTACATCATCCTATCTGTAGGACCAGAGTTGACCAGATGATGGTTATGTCAGAACTCATACTCACTCACCCGCTTTCTCTTTCGCCCTGACACACACACTCTCTCATTCCCCACGCACGCACACACTCTTCTCATTCTTTCTCTCTCGCTCGCACTCCAGCAAACATGCTCTTATGTATACACACCCTCTTTCTCAACACACGTAGGCATGCTCTCTTGCACATACTCTTTCTCTCCCTCTCTTCCCATCTCTCTCGTTTTCTCTTCCTATCTCGGTCTCGTTCTCTCTTCCCATCTCTGTCTCGTTCTCTCTTCCCATCTCGGTCTCGTTCTCTCTTCCCATCTCGGTCTCGTTCTCTCTTCCCATCTCTGTCTCGTTCTCTCTTCCCATCTCGGTCTCGTTCTCTCTTCCCATCTCGGTCTCGTTCTCTCTTCCCACCTCGGTCTCGTTCTCTCTTCCCACCTCGGTCTCGCTCTCTTTTCCCACCTCGGTCTCGCTCTCTTTTCCCACCTCGGTCTCGCTCTCTCTTCCCACCTCGGTCTCGCTCTCTCTTCCCACCTCGGTCTCGCGCTCTCTCTTCCCACCTCGGTCTCGCGCTCTCTCTTCCCACCTCGGTCTCGCGCTCTCTCTTCCCACCTCGGTCTCGCGCTCTCTCTTCCCACCTCGGTCTCGCGCTCTCTCTTCCCACCTCGGTCTCGCGCTCTCTCTTCCCACCTCGGTCTCGCGCTCTCTCTTCCCACCTCGGTCTCGCGCTCTCTCTTCCCACCTCGGTCTCGCGCTCTCTCTTCCCACCTCGGTCTCGCGCTCTCTCTTCCCACCTCGGTCTCGCGCTCTCTCTTCCCACCTCGGTCTCGCGCTCTCTCTTCCCACCTCGGTCTCGCGCTCTCTCTTCCCACCTCGGTCTCGCGCTCTCTCTTCCCACCTCGGTCTCGCGCTCTCTCTTCCCACCTCGGTCTCGCTCTCTCTCTTCCCACCTCGGTCTCGCTCTCTCTCTTCCCACCTCGGTCTCGCTCTCTCTCTTCCCACCTCGGTCTCGCTCTCTCTCTTCCCACCTCGGTCTCGCTCTCTCTCTTCCCACCTCGGTCTCGCTCTCTCTCTTCCCACCTCGGTCTCGCTCTCTCTCTCTTCCCACCTCGGTCTCGCTCTCTCTCTCTTCCCACCTCGGTCTCGCTCTCTCTCTCTTCCCACCTCGGTCTCGCTCTCTCTCTCTTCCCACCTCGGTCTCGCTCTCTCTCTCTTCCCACCTCGGTCTCGCTCTCTCTCTCTTCCCACCTCGGTCTCGCTCTCTCTCTCTTCCCACCTCGGTCTCGCTCTCTCTCTCTTCCCACCTCGGTCTCGCTCTCTCTCTTCCCACCTCGGTCTCGCTCTCTCTCTTCCCACCTCGGTCTCGCTCTCTCTCTTCCCACCTCGGTCTCGCTCTCTCTCTTCCCACCTCGGTCTCGCTCTCTCTCTTCCCACCTCGGTCTCGCTCTCTCTCTTCCCACCTCGGTCTCGCTCTCTCTCTTCCCACCTCGGTCTCGCTCTCTCTCTTCCCACCTCGGTCTCGCTCTCTCTCTTCCCACCTCGGTCTCGCTCTCTCTCTTCCCACCTCGGTCTCGCTCTCTCTCTTCCCACCTCGGTCTCGCTCTCTCTCTTCCCACCTCGGTCTCGCTCTCTCTCTTCCCACCTCGGTCTCGCTCTCTCTCTTCCCACCTCGGTCTCGCTCTCTCTCTCTTCCCACCTCGGTCTCGCTCTCTCTCTTCCCACCTCGGTCTCGCTCTCTCTCTTCCCACCTCGGTCTCGCTCTCTCTCTTCCCACCTCGGTCTCGCTCTCTCTCTTCCCACCTCGGTCTCGCTCTCTCTCTTCCCACCTCGGTCTCGCTCTCTCTCTTCCCACCTCGGTCTCGCTCTCTCTCTTCCCACCTCGCTCTCGCGCTCTCTCTTCCCACCTCGCTCTCGCGCTCTCTCTTCCCATCTCGCTCTCGCTCTCTCTCTTCCCATCTCGCTCTCGCTCTCTCTCTTCCCGTCGCTCTCGCTCTCTCTCTTCCCGTCGCTCTCGCTCTCTCTCTTCCCGTCGCTCTCGCTCTCTCTCTTCCCGTCGCTCTCTCTCTTCCCGTCGCTCTCTCTCTTCCCGTCGCTCTCTCTCTTCCCGTCGCTCTCGCTCTTCCCGTCGCTCTCGCTCTTCCCGTCGCTCTCGCTCTTCCCGTCGCTCTCGCTCTTCCCGTCGCTCTCGCGCTCTCTCTTCCCGTCGCTCTCTCTTCCCGTCGCTCTCGCGCTCTCTCTTCCCGTCGCTCTCGCGCTCTCTCTTCCCGTCGCTCTCGCGCTCTCTCTTCCCGTCGCTCTCGCGCTCTCTCTTCCCATCGCTCTCGCGCTCTCTCTTCCCGTCGCGCTCTCTCTTCCCGTCGCGCTCTCTCTTCCCGTCGCGCTCTCTCTTCCCGTCGCTCTCTCTCTTCCCGTCGCTCTCGCTCTTCCCGTCGCTCTCGCTCTTCCCGTCGCTCTCGCGCTCTCTCTTCCCGTCGCTCTCGCGCTCTCTCTTCCCGTCGCTCTCGCGCTGTCTCTTCCCGTCGCTCTCGCGCTGTCTCTTCCCGTCGCTCTCGCGCTGTCTCTTCCCGTCGCTCTCGCGCTGTCTCTTCCCGTCGCTCTCGCGCTCTCTCTTCCCGTCGCTCTCGCGCTCTCTCTTCCCGTCGCTCTCGCGCTCTCTCTTCCCGTCGCTCTCGATCTCTCTCTTCCCGTCGCTCTCGATCTCTCTCTTCCCACCTCGCTCTCGCGCTCTCTCTTCCCACCTCGCTCTCGCGCTCTCTCTTCCCATCTCGCTCTCGCTCTCTCTCTTCCCATCTCGCTCTCGCTCTCTCTCTTCCCGTCGCTCTCGCTCTCTCTCTTCCCGTCGCTCTCGCTCTCTCTCTTCCCGTCGCTCTCGCTCTCTCTCTTCCCGTCGCTCTCTCTCTTCCCGTCGCTCTCTCTCTTCCCGTCGCTCTCTCTCTTCCCGTCGCTCTCTCTCTTCCCGTCGCTCTCTCTCTTCCCGTCGCTCTCGCTCTTCCCGTCGCTCTCGCTCTTCCCGTCGCTCTCGCGCTCTCTCTTCCCGTCGCTCTCTCTTCCCGTCGCTCTCGCGCTCTCTCTTCCCGTCGCTCTCGCGCTCTCTCTTCCCGTCGCTCTCGCGCTCTCTCTTCCCGTCGCTCTCGCGCTCTCTCTTCCCATCGCTCTCGCGCTCTCTCTTCCCGTCGCGCTCTCTCTTCCCGTCGCGCTCTCTCTTCCCGTCGCGCTCTCTCTTCCCGTCGCTCTCTCTCTTCCCGTCGCTCTCGCTCTTCCCGTCGCTCTCGCTCTTCCCGTCGCTCTCGCGCTCTCTCTTCCCGTCGCTCTCGCGCTCTCTCTTCCCGTCGCTCTCGCGCTGTCTCTTCCCGTCGCTCTCGCGCTGTCTCTTCCCGTCGCTCTCGCGCTGTCTCTTCCCGTCGCTCTCGCGCTGTCTCTTCCCGTCGCTCTCGCGCTCTCTCTTCCCGTCGCTCTCGCGCTCTCTCTTCCCGTCGCTCTCGCGCTCTCTCTTCCCGTCGCTCTCGATCTCTCTCTTCCCGTCGCTCTCGATCTCTCTCTTCCCGTCGCTCTCGCGCTCTCTCTTCCCGTCGCTCTCGCGCTCTCTCTTCCCGTCGCTCTCGCGCTCTCTCTTCCCGTCGCTCTCGCGCTCTCTCTTCATTAGGGTGAGATAAATTCTCCAGGGAGAGAAACCTCCACTTCCTATGTTATTTTATCTCTCTAATTTGATAGAGGCTCTATAGAATAACATGGAGTCAAGGGGTTATTTCACCTTTAACCCCTCTCCCCCTGGAGTATAATTCTCCTTTACAATTTTACAAATCTAAGATCCCTGTTTGTTTATCTTGGCTGTGTGTGGTATAGGAGAGATCTAGGACTTGTGAGGTTTTATTGTTACTAATCTACAACGTGACAACATTGACATTGGGACTTCAGTTTCTGTTTCTCATATTCCCTAAACAATTTACTTTATGCATTGAATGCGTATTTAGTTATTTATACTGCATCACCACTGACCTCTCTGAAAATAAATAGCAGTTAATTTACTTTATGGATTACCCTAATGCTGGTTACATTTCATGTGTATCTCATTTACACTATAATCACCTGTAATACTATTTGATGAGACAACTGTGTTATTATCTGAATGATTCATGGAATTCCTTTGCCCTGGCTGACTTTTAAAAATAAAGATTTAACCCTTTATTTTGAGTATTTTTTTAAATTTATCTGATAAATATCTAACAGTTTCTGGGTCGCTTTCTGTCCTGTCAAGGGTGGCAGGAAGGTTGAGATCAGCGGCAGGCGGCAAATATGAGGTAGCAGTTTTCACAGGAGTACCTCGTGCATGTTGGGATATGGGTTTTTTTTTGTTTGTTTGTTTTTTTTAATTAATTATATCTACCAAAAAATATTGGTACTTGTTAGTAGTTTCCCTGGAGAGCCAGAAGCTCGCTTGAGTCATGGTCCCATCTCATATGTGTAGTCAGTCCAATACATTGTATCTCTACTTGATTACAAGTTGTTTGTTTGTTCATGGGTTAGTATTGCCCAAATTTAATTTTATTCAATATGGTAGATCTAAAAAATATAAAGTATCTGGAGAAAGTCCTATCTCTCAGACCTTTATGGCTTGAGAGATATTCCATGCTAAAGTTCCCCACCCCCCTCTCATGTCAGCTGTAAAGCTGACAGAAGGAGATCTGTGTTGGCCGACTTGAGGAGGCTCTTCAACTGAGCCGAAATAGGAATATTTAAAAAGCACTACTTCATTGGAACGGTCTACAAAAGTGTGCTTGCAAACGAAGCACACTTTGTAGACCGTTCCAAATAAGTAATTCTTTGAAAAGGTCTCTTTCGGCTCAGCTGAAGAGCTGCCAGCTGGTCCCAGGACCGGGATCTCCTGCTGTCAATAGGACTTCAGGAGAACTTTAGTGGTGAATATCTCTCAAACTATAAATGTTTGAGAGAGAGGACTTTCTCCAGATACTTTACTTTTTTAACTCTACCATATTGAATAAACTTAAATCCAGGCATTACTAACCTTTAAGCCTGCGACATCGGAATGTCACCCTTTGGATGCGGGTGACATTCTGATGTCACACTCTTGATGCAGGAGACATTAGAAAAGTGGTGTTTTGTAAGTCGCCAAATAGTGGGCGGCATTTCAATAGTGGACCATTTGGATTCAGGTGCACCTCCCCTGATGCCCACGTAGTTGGGCCTATGAAAATGAAATGTATAAGACAAATAATATATAAAGACAGAAACACCCACTTGTAAAGTCTCCTGTATACACACTCATAATACATCGGTACAAACACACTCCTAACACACCTCTCCATATTGCTGTAACACATTTGCTCACCTTGCAGAGCTACCCCTGCATCTGTTCAGGAGTAAGAACTCTTACAACAGTTTTCATTCTGGCCTGTCTTCTCATTGTATAGAGGGAGGATTAATTTATTTTACAATAAACACATTCTGGTGTTAATTGGAGAGTCTAGACCTCAGGAGACTAATATGTTCGTAAACTTTGGTTAACACTGTGAGGTGCTTTGTGACAGAGTAGAAGCTTTGGAAAGTGTGCAATTATAAAAATCCCTCCTGTGCTTTAACGCTTTGTGAGAGGAAGGGGGATGGATCTGACTCACGGCCCTATGTTTGGCACCCCTGAATTAGCCATTTTTAGTTACTTAAAGGGATAGTAATACTTAAGTATTACTAATCCCTATATTAAAAATAAATATATTGCCTCCTTTATGGTTTGAGAGATAATCACTCCTAAAGTTGCCCTATCCCTCCCCCTTCCGCGTAGTCAGTGTTCTAGATGACTGCAGGGAAGCCTGTCGTACGACCGTCAGGCGGCTCTGCAGCCAAGATCTCGTTAATAAAAAAGAAATCTTTCACTGAAATGGTCTACTATATGTGCTTGGTTTGCAAGCACACGTAGAAGAGCGTTTTAGTGAAATATATATATTTTTTTTATTAACGTGATCACGGCTCTGCTGCAGAGCCGCCTGATGATCATAAGACCGGATTTCCCTTCAGTCAGCTACAACGCTGACTTCTGGGAAGGGGGAGGGATAGGGCAACTTTAGGAGCGATTATCTCTCAGACCATAAAGGTTTGAGAGATGACACTGGGGCAATATATTTATTTTTAATATGCCTTTAATATAGGGATTAATAATAATTAAGTATTACTATCCCTTTAACTCCAGAGCTAGTTATTTATTATGCAGATTAAGGAATACCATGCAGGCACTTCTTGTCTTAGCCTACATTACCTCCCAGACACTGAACGCATTGCCAACCTCCCGTAACACTGAAAGGGTTAAGTGTAAATGAGCCGGGGAGGCAGTGTCTGCATTGTATGCGTAGACCCTTTAAATGCATAGGGGTTTGCAACGCGTTACATACTCCTCTGGCAATCAAATGGTTAATTAACATAATGTATAAATCAACTCAAACTAAGTTCCTAAATAAAAAAAAATCGCTAATGCAAGATACAGGTGAAATCTTTCAAAATCAAAAGTTTTTAGGTGATAAGTTCCCTTTAAAGGGATAGTAATGTTTCAAAATAAAAGCAGCTCCAGTTAATCTTCATAGTATTTGGGCCATGGAGAGTGTTATTTCAGTACTGTCAGAGTTGTAGTTCAAGAGTAATTCAATGATAAATTATCCCCCTCCCACCCTTTTTACCTAGTGTAAGCCACCTCCCCTCAGATATGGAATTTGGTCCACAGACCAGACAGCGCACAGCAAGGGACAATCTTCTTACTGTGAGAACAAGGACAACCTTGCCCCCTTGACAGGTTTTTCCCTTATGTTAATTGAAGATTGTCCCTCTCTGCAAGCCATCTGGACACCACCTTTCTGTTCGGAGGTGAGCAGTGTTACATCAGTAGAAGGGGTGGGAGGGGGAAATTTTACCATTCAATTACTCTTGAAGTACAATTCTGACAGTACTGAAATAACACTCTCCATGGCCTAAATATTATGAAGATTAATTGGAGGTGCTTTTATTTTGAAACATTACTATCCCTTTAAATGTATGTGTTGTCAAAATTCACTAGATTGCCAAGAACAGCGGACGTTTTCTCAAACAAGCAGGCTTTAATCGTGAACTGGAAAATACATCTGTTTGAATTGCCAAAACATCTTTATTTTTAATCTGATTGCATTTTCCATCAGTTTTTTTCTTTTTGCCAATATTATTCTAGATAACACAAACCTGTCCAGTTTAAGAGTTTTTAGAAATGTATTACTTGGTAACTTCTAATTGGTAGACCACCCTCATAGTGTATCATCATTTTTCTTTTATAATTTAAATGTTTGATTCAGCTGTCAAAACAAGCTTGTTATTGGGTGAACTGGTATGAAGACACCACCAGTGTCCTCCCAAACCTCAACTGGTCCCTGGCACACTGATTGAAAACACTGGAACTGGAACACACCCTGCCTCTGAACAGTGGTCACTTGTGTGAGATGTTGCTGCCTGTCTGCTGGATGATGAAAGCAGGGGATTGTCTTTAAAGTGTACGAGTGTAATCCTATATAGACCTAAATTGGACTCATGGCTGTGCTGCTCTGGAAAATACATAGGAGACAGAGAATATGGACCTTTTGTAAAAGGGCATAACGGAGCAATTCAGGATGAAGCCAACTGCAAAATAGGAGCCAAATAAAAATCCCCAAACTGATACTTGTTTAAATGGAGCTTTTGATGCCTTGAATGCTAAAGAAGAGTTGTGACACTTACAGTCTCAGGTGACATATTTTCTAAGTCCCTTGACTGTGTTCTGATACTGCAGGAAGTGGCTGCACATTTATAGGTACAGGCCCACATCCATGTAACATAATTGATGAGGCTGAAAAAAGACACACGTCCATCAAGTCCAGCCCATGCCAAGTCACACCTTGTTGATCCAGAGGGAAAAAAAAAACAAAAAACATTGAAGTCATTTTCAATTTAGCCCCAAGTGGGTAAAAAAAAAAAAAAAAAAAACCTTCCTGACTCCAAATGGCAGTCATATAGTTCCCGGGATCAACAACTTATCTGCATTGTTCTCTGCTAGTTAGATATCATTGCATTTTTGAAAGCAGTTACAGTATCTGCAAGCACAGTATCCCAAAGCAAAGAAGTCCAAAGCTTTACTGCCCTTACTGTAAAAAGTACCCTTGCCTTTGTATTGGTCAAAAGCACCTTTCTTCTAGTCCTATTGGATTACCTCTCGATACTGAAACTGACATAGTAGAAAGAAATTTAATTCTGTACAAGCCAACCACACAGACACATTTCCCAAATCCCTACTGATTTTAACCCTTTGCGTTCCAGAGGGGTATCCAGTGTATAGTGAAGCAGTTATCTGGATACCCCTCTTGCACTAAAGGTTTAAGAGTGTTTTAACCCCTTGGTTAATAGAGAGGTCTCCAACATACTGATGTACAATCTGTTGGAGAACTCTTTATAAAGAATGTAAAGGATAAAGCCTGATTTAACTCAATAGGAATTAGGTGGTGCAGTGGATTTACCCTATACATTACTCAGTTTCAGTACATCACCATCACTGATTGCTTTATTTGTTCAGTAACGAACAATAGTTGTCACTTATACAAAACAGTCCCTTCTATTTTTCACATGGTTATTTAAAAGACAAATTGACATTAAACAGTGCTGCTTAAAGGGATAGTAATACTTCAGTATTACAAATCCCTATATTAAAGCCCTAGTAAAAAAAAAAAAAAAAAAAAAAAAAAAAAAAAAAAAAAAAAAAGTATTGCCCCCAGTGTTCTCTCTGAAACCTTTATGGTTTGAGAGATGAACACTTCTAAAGTTGTCCTCTCCCTCCCCCTTCCCCGTAGTCAGCATTTTAGCACAGCCTGATTGCGTTAACTAAAAAAAAAGTTTCACTGAAATGGTCTTCATGGCCAAGCACACATAGAAGACCGTTTTAGTGAAAGTTTTTTTTTTTTTTTTTAGTTAACTCGATCGCAGCTCTGCTGCAGAGCCGCCTGATGATCTCTGAGCGGATTTCCCTGAGTCAGCTAAAATGTTGACTACGGGGAAGGGGGAGGGAGAGGGCAACTTTAGAAGTGTTCATCTCTCAAACCATAAAGGTTTGAGAGATGACACTGGGGGCAATACGTTTTGTTTTTTTTTTTTACTAGGGCTTTAATATAGGGATTTGTAATACTGAAGATTTACTATTCCTTTAACCCTTTTAAAGCTGAACTACCACGTTAATTAAAGTTGCCCTTCAATAATTAGGCAGGTGGCGATTAGCTTAAAGGGGATGTGTCACCTATGGACAACATCCCTTAGATCAGGGCTCAAAATTTCCACTCGCCACTAGCCAATGGCAAGTGAAAGTTTAGCCCCGGAGAGTAGAAATTCAGCCCTGGTGGGTATGTTATGGCTTGCAATGGCGAGTAACTTTTCATGTCTGGCTAGTAGCAAAGGGCTTAAAATTATAAGCCCTGCCTTAAATAGTTAGGCTATATATCACAAACAACGAAAACGGTATTGTATTTGTATTAAAAGTTTTGATGTATAAATTTAACTTACAAAGTCTGGGCTTCAGCTACTTCCTCGTAGCCTGCGGTTCACATCGGTTAAACCACAGCTCGACGCTCTGCCTCTTCTCTCCTCCCTCCTCCGGTGACGGCAGCTTCTTTCTGTAAGCTGGAGCGGTCTCATTTGCAGAGATCGATATCTAGCCAATGAGAGCACTCCAACATACAAACAGAAGCCACAGTCATCGGAGGAGGGAGGAGAGCGGAGGCAGAGCGTCGGGCTGCAGTCTATGCGGAAGTAGCTGCAGCCCAGACTTTATAAGTTAAAATTATACAACATCAAGACTTTAACCCCTTAACGACCGGTCGCGTGGTGCGTTGCGGTCACTTAAGGACCACAGAGCATTTTTTTTTTTTTTTTTCCAGTTCCAGACTCCCCAATTGGCGTGCAGCCGCAGGGGGAGCCCGGAATTCCATGACGGTCATAGTACGTCATGAGTCGTTAACTCAGATCTACCCATGACGTACTATGACCGTCAAGGGGTTAAATAAAAAAATAAATACCATTTTTGTTGTTTTTAATATATAGCCTAACTATTTAAGGGATGTTGTCCATAGGTGAAACATCCCCTTTAATAATAGTTATTTTACCTCTCAAAAGGAGCCGCTTGTAAAGCAATCCTTAACGGCTCTGAACAGCACCGGAAGGGACTGACGGCACAGGCGCGCAGACTGCACTAACCTGGCCATCAATCTTAGATTAATGATTGCTTTACAAGCGGCTACATTTGAGAGATAAAATAACTATTATTAAGCTAGTCGCCACCTGCCAAAGTATTGCAGGGCGACTTTACCTAACATGGTAGTTCCGCTTTAAGAACAAAAAGGTGTGCAGCCCATTGTGAAGCAATGCATAGAGACCTCCTAGCATTCGAGGGGTGAAAATCTCTATTTAAATCAATAGGAATTGGGGGGTTCTACAGAATTGCATAAGGCCCTAAATTCTGACTCCTGACTGGCAGCACCTTATCCGAGCTGCTGCTTCACTGAAGAAATCTTCATTTTCAAGGTCTGACATGGTTCCAAGACTGGATATTGATAGAAGTGTCACAGTGTGTGTGTGTGTGTGTGTGGAACTGGTCTAGGTGGGGTTGGCTGAACTGGTATATAATATATTCTAGTTATAATTTGAAACACAAATTCTCTTGCCGCAGGTTATCTTCAGCTGAAATCTAAATGCAAAACCCTTTTGTTCCTTTTTTTGTGTAATGAGAATGCTTGGAGTAGTGGTCGTCAGTCTGTTTTTGCTCAAGGTACCCTTACAAGTCAAAATTTTTGGGGTACCCCTAACGTTTTATATGTTAAAGGGATATTAATGTTTGCAATTTTATAGATTGCTGAGTTTTCTTTATTGTGAATCTAACAATTTGTGCTATGTTGAGCAACTTACATTTATGTAGTTCTCAAGATGTTAAATGTAGAAGGATCAGCCTCCCACCCATTCTGGCCACATAACTCTGCCTCTCTGCAGTAAGCAAAGGAAAATCCTGTGCTCCTTCGTCAAGAGGGGCAAGGTTTTCCTTAAACTTGCTCACTGAAGTTTGTCCCTTACTGCCTCCATCCGGTCCCTGGCCTAGATTGCAGATTCAGTGGTAGGCAACCAGAAGGGGCCTTGAGGGAGATCCTTCTACATTTAATATATTGAGAACTACATAAAAATAAATTGCCAAATATAGCGCAGTGTGTTAGATTTACAATGTAGAAGACTCCGCGATCAACACAAGTGCACACATTACTATGCCTTTAAGGAGTAATGAAGGGAACAAATACATAAATAAAGTTTATTTTTAGGTCTTACAACCAGAATAACAAAAACAAACAACTGAGATGTTTAATGCACCAGCTGTAGAATCTGTTCAAACTGCAAGGTCGCTGGTTCTAGTCCAGGCAAGGTCACCTCAGCCTTTCACCCTTCTGAGGTAGATAAAGTGAGTCCAGGACATACTTGAAAACAAGAGGCAATCTCAATGTATTCTTCCTTGTAAAATACTTTCACACACAAAGAAAAAAAAAATAGTTGAAATTAAATATTCACATTTTTTGACAAAGGCCTTATATAAACAAAGTTGTACCCTAATCGGATGTCACAGCACCCTGGTTGAGAACCACTAGTAAAATATTTGTGTTGAAAGAGGTAAGAAATACCAAAGCATTCACACGCTTGATAAAATGTACATAAATGTTCAATGGCTCCTTAGCTGCATTGTAGACTTTACCAACAATCCTTGTAAACTTTTACCATGTGTTTTAATGTTTAACCCGACATTAGTGCTGTGTGTGTGTGTGTTTTTCAAATCGCCTGGTAGCAGAGATATTTGCCCTAACAAATTGGGCACTTCCACATTCTGCAGGGCTGTATGCCCCGGAATGACGCCTCAGGACTTCCCAGCTGCCCCAGAAACTAAGAAAGACAATAGTTTTTTTTGTTTGTTTTTTGTTTTTTCTTTTGTTTTGTTTTTTTTTTATAACTGAACTGAAATACTGGTGCATCCCCCAGCTCCATGGGTCCCTCCTTATCAGTCCAGTCCCATGCATTATTTATTTTATTGATTGTAGTTGTCATGCCAAGGTATGAGTTGGCCTTTGCAGGGCCCTGGTATATATAATTTGTTTATTTTGTGTATTTTATTGTACCTTTTAAAGTGTTAGCTAAAATTAGCTGAATAGATAACATCACCAGAAACTGAATGCGCAATCACCAGAGCAGAACATATCGAGTGCCGTAAAAAGGCCCTCTGCTTTGATGGGGGGTTATCCGGAGAACATGCGTATATACCGTGGAAAGTATTTAATATGGGTTTTTGGACAAAAAAGGTGAATTTCTTTGTAACAGCTCAGATAGCACGTTACTAAAGGGTTAATTATATGTATCTGATTATTAGGGTGATTTTATACTGAAATTCCATTGTGTTTGGGGTAACCTAAGACGCCCAGATATAAAGTCTTGGTGGTGGTAGCAAATTGTAGGACTGAGGTGATAGTGCAGGAGGGATTTCAGGGGTTAATTTGGTGGTTGCTAGAAATAGTAACAGATAACCAGGGGTCTGGTGGTGTTAACCGCTCCCCCGCACACGCACACACTCTCCCCACTGTCTCAGCAGGGCCTATAGCCCTCGCTTGTGACAGTAGTACTTCTGATTGCCTTCTGTTTTATCATGGAGCAGATGCCATCAGTCCCTATAGTTGACATTTTCCTCAATGAAAAATTGCAGATCAAGTAATTACCGCAACCCCCAAAAAATAAAAAATTGAAACCTACTTCTTCAGTTGGAGTATCTTTGCTATAAACTGTATGCTTCCAGGTTATAAAATAATTTTTCTTTTCATACTATTATGGATGTCCATTTCTTAATGTGTATTTTATTGTCTTTCAGGTACATGGACCCCTTTCAATCCTGCCACAGTGAACTCCATCATCTGTAAGTAAATATGCTTGCTTACTGAAACAATGTGTTGCTTATTTTAAGTAATCCCTCACAGAATTACAGTAGGCTATGTTTCCCAGCAACCGTGAGGAAGAAACCATTCTGGCATTCTCATGGGAACATTTAACACAAGGGCCTCCTATACTTTGTAACTAGAAAATGTAAGTTGATAAAAGCTCCCCAGCCTGTTACGGATTTATTACACAATTTTATAACTAGTTTCCATAAAAATCTCCTAACACAGGGCAGTAGAACCTTTAATTTTACTTTCACTGTCATCCAATACAGGTCACTGGTACAATGGGAGGCGATCCGCCCCTTTAAGTAGGCAGGAACATTCATCTAAATGTATGCAGGGGGTGGAGCCTCCCCTCCCTCTTAAGCTGCCTTCAGCCAGAACAAGCCAGATTGATTTGTTCCTGCGTGCTGTGCACACCAGTTGGAGAACATCTCTCATTCAACTTTAGTTTTTTTGTTGTTTTCTTCAAATATGGAATACCACCATTAGGCGGGTGACCATGGCTGACAATTGGCCTCACCAAAGTGGCTAGTGCAGCTTCCAGGGATTTTCTGGTGGACCTTATGCCCTGAAGAGGGAACAACTTGAGTCAAGTAGCTTCCCTGCTGGGGAATTTTCCTCTGGTTAATTCCCTTTTAACATGGTTACCTGAAGACAGAAGCCCTGCAGAAAGGTGAGCCACCCTTTGAGTGCTGAAGGTCCACTTGTCCCACAGTGTCCCTTCCTTGGGCTTGTATTTGGGAGTTCTCATTATGCACTCCAGCACTCATAGGGTGTTTTTCTTCATATTGCCTGTATTTATGCAATGTCTGTGTGTATTCCCTGGGTTTTGGAGCAGTTTATGGGGGTTTTAACGTTTTCCCTGCTATTTCTCTCATTGGGATATTGTTTTATCATGTTTCACATGTGTTTTGTGTGTGTTTGGTAACTTTTTTCTGTCAGGGTAGATTTATTAAAAGTTAATGTTCCGCGCCTTTAAGCGTGCTTTTCCGCATAGATGCCATTGCTCCTTTACTCTCTATGGGTTTACACAGTGTGGGACGTATCTCTGGAACCGCTTGTCACAGCGACTTCAGAGTGGGCTCATTTTGTTGGTCTTCCCTTGCTGTATCATCCGGTTGCCTGTTTCGGTGTGTTGGGGGTCTGGGGGGGCTTCGGGCACTGTTTTGGGGTACTTCTGAGAGACTACGTTTCCCATGAGCGCTGGTTTCGCACTCGTTTTCTGATTGGCTACCGTCGCGGCAGCCATTTTGTGAGTTATTCTCAGCGAGTATACTACGCAGGGACCGAGCCTTCTCTCTCTCTCTCCTCTGCAGATTAACCCTTCGCTTGCCAGATAAGTTTAATTTTAGACATTTCTGGGGTGAAATTTTAATCTTTCACACTTCAATTGGGTGATTCTTATCAGTGGAGTATATCTGACGCTGTGAGCATGTCTACTCCACTGGAGTCAGGGGCTAGAACCAAGACTAAGGAGGCTGGGGTGTCAGTTTCCCCCATTGCGTTTTGCTCCTCTTGTCACTCTGGGCTGCCTAGAGAATTTTCTGGTCATTTATACCCAAAATGTGCAGAAAGTCATGACAGCAACCCTGGGCTTTCCAGTCACGCCATTGAGCCAACTTGGGTGAAAGAGTTCAAGGCTGCCACTAGGGATCTCAGATCCACTCTTCAACTCTTTCCCTCTCAGGTTCAGGGGGCTCTTCAGGTTTGGCAGACCCCCTCCACAGTTAGGACCTCCCTGCCCAAGCCACAGGGGGCTCCTGATATGTCTGATTCTTCTGAGGAAGAACTATTACAGGATTCTGATGCTGAGGAAGGCACTGTTCTTGAATCTACCAGGTCTATTGGTGACCCTTATGAATGTGACCCTGAAATCTCTGCTGAGGGTTTGATCAGAGCTGTGCTAAACACACTCAACCTTCCTCTGACTCAGGAATCTACTCATGATCCAGCTGACGTTTTTCAAAAACCGTCTAAAGCTGTCGTATGTTTTCCTACTAACCCTACTCTTGCTCGCTTAGTCTCTGATGCGTGGAGGAATCCTGAGAAATCCTCTTCTGTGTCCAAAAAGTTTGCTAATCTTTACCCTTTTCCTGAGGCTGAACTGGCAAAATGGGTTCATCCTCCTAAAGTGGATGCTCCAATTTCTAGGTTATCTAAATCTACTGCCTTAGCTGTATCTGATGCTTCTGCCCTGCAGGATTGGACGGACAAAAAGTTAGAAACTTGTCTTAAATCTATTTTTGCCTCTATTGGCACTGCCATGCGTCCAACCTTTGCAGTGGCGTGGGTTAACCGGGCTATTGCGGCCTGGACTGAACAGCTTACTGAGGCGGTTCGCCAGGATGCGCCAGTGTCTGAGCAGCTACAGCTTCTTGCGAATATATCAGAAGCACAAAATTATGTTGCTGATGCTGCCTTTGATGCTGTGCGCATGATGGCGAGGGCCTCCACTTCTTCTGTGGTGGCCAGACGTGCCCTTTGGCTGAAAATTTGGTCTGCTGATACAGCCTCTAAGAAAGCCTTGCTTTCCTTGCCCTTTCAGGGGAACTTGCTCTTTGGTTCTGAAGTCAAGGAAATGATCAGTGAGGCTACTGGTGGTAAAAGTACTCTTCTACCATCAGTCTTCAAAAAGAAGTTTCCAGCCAAACGCAATCGGTCCTTTCGTTCCTTGCAAACTGAGACATGCTCTGCGTCCCAGGCGGGTCCGTCCTCTGCGCGCTCCTCCTCCAAGCCCAAGCAGTCCTGGAAGCCCAAAGTTTCCCCCAAGGCCAAGACCTCCAAGACTGCTTCGGCATGACTCACCGAACCTGGGTCCGCATCCGGCTGTAGGTGGACGTCTCCACATCTTTCGCCGGGTTTGGGAGGAGTCAGTGGCGGACCCTTGGGTTGTTCAGGTGGTATCAGAGGGATACAGGATGTCTTTCTCTTCCCTTCCTCCTTTTCGGTTCCATTTTACTCGTCCTTCTCAGGAGCCTACAAAAAGACGTTTGTTCGACGACGCCATTCAGGATCTTTTGGACAAAGAGGTCCTGGAATTGGTTCCATCAGAGGACACAGGTTCAGGATTCTATTCCAACCTGTTCGTTGTGGCCAAAAAGGACGGAGGTGCTCGTCCTATTTTGGACCTCAAGGATCTCAATTCCTTTGTTGTGAGTTCCCACTATCGTCAAGAATCCCTGCGTTCTGTGATAGCAGCAATGTCTCCAGGGGAGTTCCTTGCCCCCCTGGACCTTCAGGATGCATATCTTCACATCCCTATTCATCCAGAGAGCAGACGGTATCTCAGGTTTGCCTATCACAAAGGCCACTTTCAGTTTTCAGCTCTTCCCTTTGGACTGACTTCAGCTCCTCAGGTTTTTCAGAGGGTATTGGGAGCTTTGATAGCTGTGCTTCATCGAGATGGTGTCAGGGTGACTCCCTACATGGACGATCGGCTCCTGAAAGCTTCATCTGCGGAGATTCTCCACCAGCAGATGCAGTTGTGCATACAGACACTCAATCGCCACGGCTGGATTGTGAATCTGGACAAGTCAGACTTGGTCCCATCTCAACAGATCCTCTTCTTGGGTCTCCTGTTCGACACTCAACAGTGCATGGTGTTTTTACCGGAGGAAGTGGCTCATCAGATTGCTCTCCGTGTATCCAAGATCCTGGAGCTCGAAAGGGTTCCAGTACCGAAGTTGACTTCTCTGGTGGGGAAATTCATTTCCACGATAGAGGCAGCGCCATTTGCTATGGCACACACCAGGGAACTTCAGAGGTTCGTGATTCAGACGTGCAAGAATCATCCAGATCCTCAGCATCTGTCAGTCTCTCTGCCTCCTCATGTAGAGTTGAGCTTGGAATGGTGGTTGGACCTGTCTCATCTTCTGAAAGGGAGGTCCTTTCGGGTTCCCTATTGAACCACAGTCACGACGGATGCCAGCCTCCGGGGATGGGGGGCAGTGTTGGGTCGTTTCAGTGCTCAGGGGAAATGGGGACTGGAAGAATCTCTTCTCTCCATCAATGTTCTGGAACTTTGTGCCATCTTTCTTGCCCTGAGACACTGGGAATCTCAGCTGGAAGGTTGTCCAGTCAGAGTGGAGTCCGACAACGCCACCGCAGTGGCCTATATCAACAGACAAGGCGGCACAAAAAGTCTCACCACTTGGTTAGAGGTCAAGGCCATCTTATCTTGGGCAGAAGCTCATGTGCCCGTCCTTTCAGCAGTACACATTCCAGGCGTAGACAACGTCATGGCAGACTTTCTCAGTCATCACACAGTCGACAGCGGAGAATGGGCACTTCATCCAGAGGTGTTTCACCTTCTAACCCAGATGTGGGGGGTACCTGTAGTGGATCTGATGGCTACCAGACACAACAGGAAGGTGCCAGTGTTTTGCTCTTGGTGGAGGGACCCTCTTGCTCTAGCAGTGGATGCTTTGTCAATCCCTTGGGAGTTCTCCCTAGCCTACATCTTCCCTCCTCTCCCTCTGTTGATCAGAGTCATTCAGAAGCTGAAGATGGAGTGTTGTCCTGTCATCATAATCACTCCGAATTGGCCTCGTCAGTCCTGGTATCCGGAACTGCTAGCCATGTCAGTGGCGGATCCCTTTCCGCTTCCTGCCCGTCCAGATCTACTTCTTCAAGGATATCTGTGGAAGGAGGATGTTCAGCATCTCCATTTGACGGCTTGGAGGTTGAATCCTCAATTTTAAAGAAGAAAGGGTTTTCCTCTTCAGTGGTGTCCACGATGCTTAGAGCTCGCAAGCCTGTGTCTTCCAAGATCTATCATCGCATATAGTCAACTTTTGTGGCATGGTGTGCTGATAAGGATCTATCACTTGATTTCCATCTTCCCACGGTCCTGGCCTTTTTGCAGGATGGGGTTGAGAAGGGACTCAGCCTGAGTTCTCTCAAGGTTCAGACTTTGGCTCTGTCTGTATTTTTCCAGGAACGTATTGCTATTCTTCTTGATGTTAAAGTTTTTTTCCAAGGTGTGGCTCATGTTCGGCCTGCCTTCAAGAGTCCAACTCCCCAGTGGGACCTCAATTTGGTGCTGGGGGTTCTCCAGAGACCCCCGTTCGAATCCTTGGCTTCTATTCCTTTACGTCTTTTGACTTGAAAAATGGCCTTTCTCTTGGCTATTGTCTCAGTTCGCCGGGTAGCAGAGTTACAAGCTCTGTCTTGTAAACCTCCTTACTTGGTGTTCCACAAGGATAAGGCTGTGCTACGCACTTCCAAGGAGTTTTTACCCAAGGTTGTCTCCGAGTTTCACATCAATCAGGAGATTGTTGTGCCCTCTTTCTGCCCTAACCCTTCCTCTGACAAGGAGAGAGCTCTCCATTTGTTGGATGTTGTGCGTTGTCTTAAATTTTATGTTCATCGCACTGAGTCTATCAGGAAGTCTGACGCCCTGTTCGTCATTCCTGAGGGGCCTAGGGCAGGGAGACCGGCATCCAAGGTGACTATTGCATCTTGGATAAAATCTACCATTCGTGAAGTCTACAAGCTGCGGAATGAGCACGTTCCCTTCAGGGTTACTGCTCATTCCACCAGATCTATTGGGGCCTCTTGGGCCTACAAGAATCAGGCGTCTGCTGATCAACTGTGCAGAGCGGCCACTTGGTCCTCTGTGCACACATTCTCGAAGCACTGTCGTGTTGAGGTACTGGCCTCGGCTGATGCCAGCTTTGGGAGGAAGGTCCTGGAGGCAGTCTTGCCTGTTTAGGACCTTCTACTCTGTGGTTCTTAGTGCTTCTTTGCTGTTGAGCCCTGTTGGCTCTAGTTCAGTGTGCTGTGTTAGTTCGGGGGTTTGTTTTTACCCCTGGTTGGTGTCCGTTGCCACTTCTGTTATTGGGCTCTATGATTAATAGATTCATAGCAGTTCTGGTGACTTTTGGGCCATGCGCTTGGTCCTTGCCTTACTTCCCGCCTCTGGGAAAGCTCAATGTTTGTACATCCCATTGTACCAGTGACCTGTATTGGACGACAGTGAAAATAGGATTTTAGTCTTACCTGTTAAATCCTTTTCACTTAGTCCATACAGGTCACTGGTCTCCCACCCTGTCAAGGGACCATGCTTGGCTCTCCTGTGGCATTCAGTGGGAGACCTTTGGGGCATGCTCACAGGAGTCTTCCTTTTCCTTCTTACCTCTGGTCAGTTTAGTGTATCAGATCAATCTGGCTTGTTCTGGCTGAAGGCAGCTTAAGAGGGAGGGGAGGCTCCACCCCCTGCATACATTTGAATGAATGTTCCTGCCTACTTAAAGGGGCGGATCGCCTCCCATTGTACCAGTGACCTGTATGGACTAAGTGAAAAGGATTTAACAGGTAAGACTAAAATCCTATTTTTTTCACAGCTAGGTCACCTGTGTTGTACATTCCTGGTTTTCAAGCTCTCCCAGATGATGCATTTCCATAAACAAACCACTGATTAGTTCATATAACAAGGTCAATGTTTCTGTCTTTACTGTAAATGTGTGTAGAAAAGAAAATGGGGCCATGTTTTATGGAATGAGTCATAACTAGAGTTTGCACTTCCGGTTTACTATATTGCTGTGACGTATACTAATCTTTTAAGGACCAGAGGCATACCTGGGAACTTCCAATTGAGGTCTGTCCAGAGAGGAGTCCTCTGGTGCAGCAGGGGGTGACAATAATGATGTGAATCGTGTCAAAAAGGGGTGGGACTTGACATGAGTTGGGGGGGCAGGGCTTAAAGGTGACACACAGAAGGCTGGGGAAGGAGGAACACCGGGAGAAACAGCAGATGTGGGCAGAGTTTCAATAGAAACTCCCAACATCCGGAGGAATCTGCCTCTGCCCCGGGGACCTGGTAAAGCTCCGTCAAAACAGGAGTCTCAGGGGCAAATCCGGAGAGTTCCCAGGTATGACCAGAGGTCTTTTCAAGTTAAAGTACACCCAATGCTGGGCGATGCATCCTACCAGAGTTATTACATTTTAAACTGTTGGTTTCTTTACATAAATCATGCTCTCTAGTGGTCAGCATTTATTTATTATGTTACATTGTAAAGGAGATGGGAGGCCCTGACAAACAGCTCTCAGGTCTATATGGATTGTGATAGAAACTGCTGAGTCATTTTCCTGGCAGTTTGAAGCTGCAGGAAGTAATGCCACTTTTACTCCCTTCCTGAAAGATTGGGTTGTTCTCTTTTGAATAAAACAACTAAAAGCAGTGAGGGTACCATTGTTTTACTCAGCAGGAAAAATCCTATTACACATAGGTTTCATGAATAAACCTATTTTAGGATGGAGTAGAAAGGGTGCCACTATAAAAATTCAGGCCATGGAGGTACTGCACTCAAAAAACAAAAAAAACAAAAAAAAAAAAAAAAAAAGTTTGAGCTCTAAAATTTGAGTAAAAAAATCTGTCAGTACTCGGAGTAACTTTGTTTCACTCAGATATTTTTTTTTTAACATTAAGCTTTGCTACCCCTTTGGAGGGTTAAGCACTTGGATGCTAGAGATGTCTTACAAATATATATTATGTGAACTGCTGTATAAAACAAGGGTACACCCCCCCCCCCCGCAGGAATGTTTCATTACAGCTTAAAGGGATAGTAATACTTCGTTTTATCTTTATTTTATTTGTAGGCATTAAAAAAAACATGACTAATGATATAGGTCATATTCACAAGCAAAGTTCCCCTCCCGCCACTTTTACCTAGTGTAAGCCATCTCTTCTCAGATGTGGAATCCAGTCCATAGACCGGACAGATAACAGCAGGGGACAGTCTTCTTCCTATGAGAACAATGAAAGCCTTGCCCCCCTTGACAAGTTTTTCAGGTTTTTCCCTCATCTTATTTGAAGATTGTCCCTCTCTGCAATCTGCCTGGGCACCTCCCTTCTGCTCTGGCTGACCAGTGTTATATCTGTAAAAGGGACGGGAGGGGGATACTTTATCATTCAATTACTCTTGAACTACAACTCTGACAGAATTGAAATAACACTCTCCAAAGTCCAAATACTATGATGATTAAATAGACCTTCTTTTATTATGAAACATTACTATCCCTTTAAAACAGACCACAAATTACATTTTACCTTTGCTGTTTCTTTTTCTTTTTTTTAAATTATTTCCCTGACATTGTGATACCTTGACCTGTTTCCAGAGAGCTTAATTTTTAGGGATTTTGAAATATGTTGTCTTTATACAATGTAAATAATAAACAATGCAGGAAATATAGTATACAGAGCACTCAATGCCATAGGGACAGTCTTACATTGTTTCTCTGCCCTGCTTTGGCAAGAAAAATAAGTGATAAAAGTATAGGCAATTTGATTTTACATATTATGCACTTACAGAATTATGTAGACAAAATCAAGACTTAATATCCCTTTAAATAAGTGACTAAATCACTGATAGCAAGGGATAAGACCTTCTTTTTGTAAGAAATTATCAAATGATAAAAGAAGTATGAAGCTATATACCCTAATTTCCTCCTCTGACTACACTGCCAGGTTCTCTGTAGAAGTAATTCCCGGTCCTGAATGGAAAAGCAGGGAAATTAGTATAATGAACCACTGTCTCTGCTTCTTCCAAAAACTGGAGGGGAGGAGCTTAAGGAGCATGCAGCATACAGAACAGTCAGGGTTCTGTTTGCTGTATGAGAGTGGACTTCTTTGTGTCATGTAGACATCATTCATGATGTCTAAGGGACATCTCCACTTCTGCTCTATACCCATGAGGTCTTTACCCCACCAGTACGCTTATGCACACACACACAGATCAGCTCATTATGTACTGAAGTAATCTAATAGAAGAACCAAGTGTAGCAATTTACAATATCCTAATCTCCCATAACATCCCCAACTTCATGTTGCAATCAGACGTTGTATATACAAGAGGACTCAGTTTGTGGTAGATGATATTGTATTATTGCTTTTATTTAATTTTATTTCTTTTGATAGTAAATTGCTACAATTAGAGGGTTTGATGGTCTCTCTTTTTCTTTGCGCTTGCTACTCCTACCATACTGTCTGCAATCAAGGTGTACCATGTCATCTTATCTATAAGCATAGCGGCAGTTTGGCCACTCTAGAGCCCCCCATTACTTCTGCCTATCATCTGTGTTCACCATTTTTCATAATTTCTGTGGTTTTCCTCATTATTGCCATCTATTACTATTTTATAATTTTCTAGCTCTATTAAGACCTAATTGGTATCATTGACTTCTTTTCCAAGGTACTATATATACTGTTGATATTTTATGACACGTTTTGGATTGTTATAGAAGATTTACCCAAGCTTCTGGTGGACCATAAGTATTCATATATTTTTTCTGTTGTTTATTTGTGCAATCCAGGATTCTTATGGTTATTATTACCTATGTAGATAAAGAAGTCTGTTCTTTTGCACAGCACTCTCGATTGATCAAAGAAAGAAGTACTACAAATGTACGGAATTAAGTATTCATTTATATAAATAAAAAATTAGATAAAAAACAATGTCTATCGTGTGCAAAGCTTGATTGATTTAACAAAACCTGTTATGGCAAAAAATCATGGAAGTGTGTGTATGTACAAATGTGTACTCATAGGAGTGTGTTCATGCAAATGTATATATGCACAAGAATGCGTGCAAGTGCAGAAAGAATGTGTGCATGTGGGACCATCCAACAGTCTTTGAAATAGAATTCCCATTATCTTTGACTGATGGCCAGCCAAAGATGACTGGAGCTGTATTCCAGTAAAAGATAGAGAGCCACTGATTCACCAGATCAAACATATTAACGAAAAAGGTTTGGGGTGAGGTGCAAAAAAACATTTATTATCCATTAAAAAGAGAGGATTGTCTCACTTTCTCAATGCCCCACCATATTAGTAGTGTATTTACCATTTCTAGATTGACCCCTGAATTGCCGGAGGTATATTCAAGGCTGCACTTGCACAACACCTCCCAGTTCTAATTTGATACTTTGCTCCGGGAACAGCAGTGCGGCACATTAGTGAACAGCCAGCCAGGAAGTACAGTGTGCATGGAAAAACATTAGAAAAAAAACAACTTCGTAAGCAATACAGTGCCTTGAAAAAATTATTCACCCCTCACCCCCTTTGACATTTTTCCTATTTTGTTGCATTACAACCTAGAATTAAAATGGATTTTAATTTGGATTTCATTTAATGGACATACACAAAATAGTCCAGATTGGTGAAGTGAAATGAAGAAAATAATTTGTTTTACAAAAGATTCTAAAAAATTAAAAATGGAAAAGTGGTGCATGCATATATATATTTACCCCCTTTGCTATGAAGCCCCTAAATAAGATCTGGTGCAACCAATTGTCTTCAGAAGTCACATAATTAGTTAAATAAAGTCCACCTGTGTGCAGTCTGTCACATGATCTGTCACATTATCTTCGTATATATACAGCTGTTCTGAAAGGCTTCAGAGTCTGTAACACCACCAAGCAAGCGGCACCATGAAGACCAAGGAGCTCTCCAAACAGGTTAGGGACAAAGTACAGATCTGGGTTGGGTTATATAAAAAAATATATATATATCCCAAACTTTGAACATCCCATGGAGCACCATTAAATCCATTAATAAAAAATGTAAAGCATATGGCACCAGAACAAACCTGTCAAGACTAGGCAAGGAGGGCATTAATCAGAGAGGCAACAAAGAGACCAAAGCTAACCCTGAAGGAGCTGCAAAGCTCCACAGCGGAGGTTGGAGTATCTGTCCATAGAACCACTCCACAGAGCTGGACTTCACAGAAGAGTGGCCAGAAGAAAGCCATTGCTTTAAAGAAAAAAATATGCAAACACATTTGCTGTTCACCAAAAGGCATGTGGGAAACTCCCCAAACATATGGAAGAAGATGAGACTAAAATTGAGCTTTTTGGCCATCAAGAAAAATACTATATCTTGCGCAAACCCAACACCTCTCATCACCCTGAAAACACCCTCCCCACAGTGAAGCATGGTGGTGGCAGCATCATGGTGTGGGGATGTTTTTCATTGGCAAGGACTGGGAAACTGGTCAGAATTGAAGGAATGATGGATGGAGCTAAATACAGCGAAATTCTTGAGGGAAACCTGTTTCAGTCTTCCAGAGATTTGAGACTGGGACAGAGATTCACCTTCCAGCAAGACAATGACACTAAGCATACTACTAAAGCAACACTCGAGTGGTTTAAGGGGAAACATTTAAATGTCTTGGAATGGCCTAGTCAAATCCCAGACCTCAATCCAATTGAGAATCTGTGGTATGACTTAAAGATTGCTGTACACCAGTGGAACCCATCCAACTTGAAGGAGCTGGAGCAGTTTTGCCTTGAATTGACAAAAATCCTAGTGGCTAGATGTGCCAAGCTTAGAGAGACTTGCAGCTGTAATTGCTGCAAAAAGTGGCTCTACAAAGTAGAGCCTTTGACTTTGGGGGTGAACAGTCATGCACGTTCAAGTTCTCTGTTTTTTTGTTTTATTTATTGTTTCACAATAAAAAATATTTTTGCATGTTATGCATATCAAATTATACAACCCCCCCCCCCCCCAAAAAAAAACCTATTTTAATTAAAGGTTGTAATGCAATAAAATAGGAAAAATGCCAAGGAGGGGTTGTGAATAACTTCAGACCCACAGCAAAGAAAAAAAAAATGTTTTCTTTTACACCGGTACCATGGGGTTGATTCCCTCCTTCTGGAAGGCAGGACACATCACAAAGGGGTCTTTGGGCTGGAGAATCCCTTCTCCAGCTCAACCCCCCACTAACTCCCAGAATTAATGTGTCCTGTAAGCAAACTGGAAGGGCACCACCATCCTCTATTGTATTTTATTTATTTATTTATTTTTTAGGGTTTTATTATTTTTCTTTAGATATGGGGTTGTATAATCACCCAATAAGCGGGTTACCATCACTGGACTTCCCTGGAATGGTTTCTCCAGTTCCCAGGTGCCTTATGGGCCTACTCTGCCCTGTGTAGGGACTCTTGGTTCCAAGTTTTCCCCTGATTGCCTCTCCATAAGGAGTCTGGTGTTAGCTCAGTTAGGCTGTGGCACTCGCTATGGGTATCTTATTGTTCTCGAGGATGGCTGTTTTTTTAGGTTATTTTATTTGGTTTAACCCTTTCTGTGCTTTTTGGGCTATTTGGTGTGTTTGAGTGATTTGGGGGACTTATTTTCACTCCCTCCCCCCCACTAATTGAACCCTTGTTTTTAGTCTCCTCCTGATGTTCCCTGGGGGTTTTGAGATGTTTATTAAGTTTTTATTTGTAAATTGATTTTAGTGTGATGTCCCCATTAAGAACTGCATTGACTTCTATGGGGAAAAAGTCTATGCAACATATCTCTGCAACCGTTTGGACTATAACGATCAGAGAGGGCTCTATCGTGTCTCCTCATGCCCTAGTGGCTTACTCTCCTTGGCTACATCTCCAGATTAACCCTTTGCTTGCCAGATAAGTGTATTTCTGGCTTATTAGGTTTATTTTATTCAGGGGACTTTATCTAGTTTTTGAGACCCTTTTTTAGGAAGTATGTCAGATTCTAAGAGGTATAGGGGTAAATCTAAGGCAAAGGATTCCCTTAACACCCTCGCACATTGTTCCTCTTGTCACATGGGGCATTGTAGAAAATATTCTGGATCTCTAATCCCCTCATGTACAGTGGTCCCTACTATGCCACCCTGCACCTTTAGCACCGATAAGAGCCTGCATGGGTTAAGACACTGCTTTGTTCAGTTGCCCAGATTCATTCCTCTGTCCAGATTGCCCCGGTGTCCAGGGATATTGGGGTTTCCTCTGAAGAAGATTTGCCCTCAGAGGATGAGGATGATGATGGGGAATATGTGGATATGGATTTTTCTTACTCCTACACCCTCCAGGTCTCTGACACCTCTGATGGAGGGAATGCCCTGCTTGGATATTTTCCAGAGGCATAGAAAGGCTTCTTCTGTGTTTCCACCCAATAACACTCTCTTGTTCAGACCCTTGAGTGGAAAACTCCTAACAAAAGGCTTTTCCTCAATAAGCATTTTTTTGTTGTACCCTTTTTTGCCTGAGGCTCTAGCTCTGTGAGCTTCTTACCCTGCCAAGGAGCCACCTATTTCTTGGGGTCTTCTCTGGGAGATTTTCTTCTTCCCCGCTTTCTACTTTTTGTGTGGTTTCAGTCACATGAATTGTTGGAGGTCAGGTGGTTTGAGCTGCAGGAGGAGAAGGGAGTCTACACCCCAAAAACCCTATCTTTTGTGATGTGCCCTGCCCTCCAGGAGGGACTCAACACCATGGTACCTGTGTTCCATATGGACTAAAGAGAAAATAATTTAACCAGTAAGAACACCAAAATCCTGTTTTAGCATTGGCAGACTCCATAAACCATACACTGAAACATATGTTTTATGTTAATATGATAGTTGCCCTTTAAGGGTAGACTATAGCTTTATGAAAATAATTCATATTTAGGGATAGGACTAGAGTAAGGCAAAGTATTAACCGCTTAGGATAGATTTTCATCAGAAGCTCAGAAATAACATTTATGGTTAAGAATACAATTAGACTTTAGGCTTTGGTTTCAGGGCTAAAGGTTAGACATTAGGGAATAAATGGGATGTATACAGTCAAATACCCATTTAAACCACTGGCATTGCCCTCAGAACAATGGGAAGAGAGCGCTACATAGCTTAGAACTCACCTGTTCTCTCTGTTTGCTGTGTGACATCAATGTTAGGATCCAGGTTAAGGATCTACAAACATATAGTACTATGCATAACTTTTAACCAGGGGTGCAAAAATGCTTTAAAGAAAGAATGCTTTCGAAAATAGACATGTTAATTGTTTATCAGTTAACAAAATGCATAGTGAGTAAACGGAAGAAAAATCTAAATGAAACCAATATTTTGTGTGACCACGCTTTGCTTCAAAACAGCATCAATTCTTCTAGGTACACTTGCACACAGCTTGTTAAAGAACTCAGCAGGTAGGTTGTTCCAAACCTCTTGGAGAACTGACCACAGTTAGGCAGCCTCATTTGCTTCTCTCCCTTTATATAATCCCAAACAAACTCAATGATGTTGAGATCAGGGCTTTGTGGCGACCATACCATCACTTCCAAGACTCCTTGTTCTTCTTTACACTGAAGATGGTTCTTAAATTAATGACATTGGCTGTATGTTTGGGGTCATTGTCATGCAGCAGAATAAATTTGGGGCCAATCAAATGCCTCCCTGATGGCATTGCATGATGGATAAGTATCTGCCTGTACGTCTCAGCACTGAGGAGACCATTAATTCTGACCAAATCCCCAACTCCAGTTGCAGAAATGCAGCCCTAGACTTGCAAGGAACTTCCACCATGCTTCATTGTTGCCTGCAGACACTCATTCTTATACTGCTCTCCAGCACTTCGTCGAACAAACTGCCTTCTGCTACAGCCAAGTATTTAAAATGTTGACAAACAAAAGAAAAAAGTAACTACTTTTAAAGGCACTCAATATCTCACAAGAAAATCGGTAATGTTAGCTCAATATATCCTTCTAAAAAAAGAGAAATAGAAAGTCCTTTATTGAATCCAAAAATCTAAAATACGAAGATCAATGGTATGTAAGACATAAACCTATTACTAATAGTGCTATATTCAATACCACCCCGGCGTCATGTCAGAATATCTTAACTCAAACTTGAACTGACCGTAAAAGATTATGCACACCTAAGCATATAGCTGGCTGGACTAGGGAAAAGCTACGGTACTACCACCTATAAGGAATCAATGGTATCAAAAAGTTGACATATCAGGAATTACTCATTCAGAGATTAACCCTATACAAATGATCGACATAATCATATGATACCTAAAGATAAATTCCTTTAAATCGGTAAAGTCTCATTCAGCTACCCATCACCGCCTTGGAATCTTCCAAAACAAGCCAGTTGTGTAGTCTTATGAATATGAGATCTTACATTATTCCGATTAGCACATGGGTTGAAAAGGATAATCAGGGCGCATCAGGAATTGCATCACATAATATAATATAAGTCACAACCCTATAAAAGCCACCCTTGTCCATTAAATGGGCTTCATCAGAGGCAAATATAGACTCACTTGTTAAAAATGCCAAATTTAAACAGGTCAAATCCCTCCCTTCCTTCTCAATTAGACCAATCAATAGGACTCTGATTTTCAATCAATCAAACGCCATTGGCATGTTATGACAGGCAGAGAAGCCAATTAGATCCAAGCAACATAAGGACCCAAACATAAACAAAACAAATCGAAAGTATTATTACAAAACCTAATATCATAGTAAAGGGGTAAACAGACCAACTACCTCCAAATTGTATTAACTACATATAGCAATATCAGGTCACCTAATAAAACCCCCCAAATTTAGCGATTCATTTATTCCATGTGGTTGTAAGCTGTCCAAATTAAAAATCCACTCACATTCCCTGCGTTGCAGGGCTTCCACTATGTCTCCACCTCTTATTCCAAGAGACACTTTCTCCAAACCCCATACTTGAAATTAGTCTGTTTTACTTTCATGCTTGGAAAGAAAATGTCTAGCAATAGGGGACAATTGTTTTATCATTTTCCAAATCTCTGATAGAATTCCTAATGTCCCTTAAGTGCTCCATAATTCTTATATGCAGGCTCCGTTTAGTCATGCCTACATATTTTATATTACAACCGCATTCTATACAATAAATGACTCTCACGGTTTTGCAATTGATATAGTCACGTATATTATGTACATGTCCAAAACGATCCAAAATTTGTTGCTTTTTTACCATAAATTTACAAGTGCTACATCCATAGCAAGGAAAAGAACCAGCAATAGGTAATTTACTTCGAGGTCTGCAATAATGGCTTTTAACCAATTTATCCTTCAATGTTGGACACTTCCTAAAGGTCACAGGTATATGGTCACCCACCCACCACATCCCTTAAAGCTGTAAATATTTAAAATGTTGACTCATCAGTTCAGAGCACCTGCTGCTATTTTTTTAACCCCAGTTCCTGTGTTTTTGTGCATAGCTGAGTCGCTTGGCTTTTTTTCCACGTCAGAGGTATGGCTTTTTGGCAACAAGTCTTCCATGAAGGCCACTTATGATCAGACTTCTCAGGATAGTGGGTGGGTGTACCAGGATCCCACTATGTTCTGCCAGTTCTTAGCTGATGGCACTGCTGGACATCTCCCAACTGCAAAGGAAAGTAAGCATGATGTCTTTCATCTGCTGCACTAAGCTTCCTCGGCCAACCACTGTGTCTATGGTCCTCAACATTCTGTTTCTTTGTGCTTCTTCAAAAGAGCTTGGACAGCACATCTGGAAACCCCTGTCTACTTTGAAATTTCTGCCTGAGAGAGACCTTACTGATGCAGAATCACTACCTTGTGTCTTCTTGCTCTGCTCAGTCTTGCCATGGTGTAAGACTTTTGACATTAAACTGTCTTCAGCAACCTCACCTTGTTAGCTAAGTTTGGCTGTTCCTCACCCCGTTTTATTCCTCCTACACAGCTGTTTCTTTTCCAGTTAACGATTGTATTTCAACCCATATATTAAATTGATGATCGCAAGCACCTGTTTGCTATAATTTTTTATTCATACACCTGACTATATGCCTACAAAATCCCTGACTCTGTGGAAGTGTACCTAGAAGAAATTATGCTACTTTGAAGGCAAAGGGTGGTCACACCAAATATTGATTTGATTTATATTTTTCTTCTCTTCACACACTATCAT
Source organism: Rhinophrynus dorsalis (assembly GCA_037306005.1). Taxonomy (NCBI): domain Eukaryota; kingdom Metazoa; phylum Chordata; class Amphibia; order Anura; family Rhinophrynidae; genus Rhinophrynus; species Rhinophrynus dorsalis. Next base: position 267,773,863 of record CM074723.1, on the reverse strand, counting down.
TTTGGTAATTGCTAAATATAAACTATTAACATGTCTGTTTTTGAAAGCATTCTTACTTAAAAGCATTTTTTCACACTTGCCTAAGAGTTTTGCACAGTACTGCAGATATATTTTTTTAACCTGATCCAACCTTGTGTGGCTATGGAGCTCCAGGTCTGTTGGTTTGACCAAGCTCCCTAAGCAGCCCTACCTTCATGGACACGTCTGCTCCCAGGAATCCGCTAGAAGGGCATTATCCACATGATTGGTGCCCTTTTAGGAAATAATACACAGATGATCTACATTATAAGCAGTGGCTTAACAATAAGGGTCGCACTTGCGACAGGACCTGGCCGCCCCCTGTGACCCTGCCCGGCACCCACAACATACTGATTGCTGAGGTCTGTGCCTTCTTCGTCACAGACCTCTAGTAGCTTAGCTACCTCTTCGGCACTTTAGTAATACAGAGCGCAGGGAGATGACATAATTTCCCATCGCTCTGCATTACTGAAGAGAGGACCGTGCTGGAGCTCCAGCTGTATAGAAGTCTGTGCAGAAGGAGGCACAGACCTCTCTTGCCATGTCACTGGACCACCAGGGAAGTATGAGATGGACACTGGAGGGTCAATAAGGGCAAAGTGGAGATTGGAGATTGGGGGCATTGTGGATGTGGAGATTAGGACCAATGTGGAGGTGGCCATTGGAGATGGCCAATGAGGGGGCCAGTGTGGTTAAGGGGGGGCACTGTCATCGGGGTAGGGCGCCATGGCAATTCTTGCACCAGGGCCTGGTGTTTTCTAGTTACGCCTCTAATTATATGTGATCATTCTTTCTAAATGACCCATTAACCCCCTGCATGCTAGAGACCTCTCTAACTCATTGCTTCCCAGTGAGTTGGAGAAATGTCTAGTATCCAGTTGATTATAAAATATTCCTCACAGTATCTGTACATTTGTCATCTGAAGCTGATTTTCGAATTAATCAACAGATTCATCAGAGAAACACATTTAACCTTTGAATGCCAGAAGGGTGTGCGACACATTGCTCTGAAATGTGTTGTGCATCCCTCTGGCACTCAAAGGGTTAAACCATTTTAGTACTCTTTTATGTTCCTTTTCTAATCCTTTAAATATTGATTTCTTTTTCTGGGCATTATAGAAGAGAATGACAATAGCATACATCTATTATGCTGCAGAGTGCGTTGGTGCTTTTACGAAACTGAAATATATTTATTTAATCAAATGCCAGTCTGAAGCAAAAAAATATTGTATAACACCAACATACAAATTTGAAAGCAGCGATGTTTTATCTTGATCCTGTGTTGTTCTGTATTTCAGCCATGTTTGACAGAGACAACAAGGGAGGAGTGAACTTCAATGAGTTCTCCGGTGTCTGGAAGTACATCACAGACTGGCAGACCATATTCCGAACTTACGACCGAGACAATTCAGGACTGATTGACAAAAATGAACTAAAACAAGCACTAACAGGTTTTGGTAATTTGTTTACCTTCATTACATTGGTGTAGGGTATATAACTGTAAAGAGCCAATAGTCTCCATTTTGAATGAGAGCATATTATCAGGCTGTGCTACTTTTAAACTAGTATTTTTAACGCTTTAATGCCTTAACCCTTTGAGTGCCAGAGGGGTGTGTAATGCATTGTGTATCCCTCTGTCACTCAAAGGGTTAACAACCACCCAATCCTGAAGGGGGTGGCCATTAACCCCTTATGGACCCAAGACTTGCCAGGACCGTTATGGGAGAATTTCCATTAAGGACTCATGACAGTCCTGGCACCTGAACGCCGTACAGGGACCCCTGAATCCACTGGGTCAAAAACGAAATGCCTCATGTCCTTAACTCCACACGGCCGGTCCTTAAGGGGTTTTTTACCACAATAAATCCTTGGATCACTGTGCACTGTGGTCCTTAACTGCCGGACCGTCATGACGGTCCTGACACGTCATTAGTTCTTAAGGTGTTAAAGAGGATGTATCGCCCAAACAAAAATTTTTGCCCATAGGTTTTGTTAGTAAAGTATTATTAGGGAAGCTGTTTTTTTTTATGTAAATCCTTTTTCAGATATTTAATCTTTAAGTTAGATAGAGCTGTGCCGAAGAATCGGCATACTGCATTATGATGACCGGCACAGCTCTATCTGAGTGCCTATTTCTCCTTCCAGCTGCCCCAGGGAGCTCATTCACGCTTCCCTTCTATGTGCTGTCAATGTCTGCTATCATTATAGCAAGCTCTGGTAAGCATTATACTGAGGTTGCAACCTCAGTATAATGCGAACCGGAGCTTGCTGTAACACTAGAAGCCATGCAAAGCGCACCGAAAGGAAGCGTGAATGCTCTCCCTGGGGCATCTGGGAGGGAGATGGTAGGAGAAATGGGACGTGCTGAAGAGCTGTGCTGTGCACATTACGCGGAAGTGCACAGCACAAAAAATATAAATAATTGCAAAAGGATTTACATGAAAAAAAAAAACAGCTTCCCTAATAGTACTTTACTAACAAAACCTATGGGCAAAATTCTTTTTTAGGTGATGCATCCCCTTCAAGAGCCGGGGATGTGAATGAAACATTGCTTCACAATGTGGTCCCTAAAAGATTAATGCGTGATGAGTTTGGATTTAAATAAGTCAGTTCTCGCATCATAAACATACCAGTTATGTATTTACGGAAGAACATATTTTTCACTGTCGTCCAATACAGGTCACTGGTACAATGGGAGGTGATCTGCCCTTTTAATAGGCAGGAACATTCATTCAAATGTATGCAGGGGGTGGAGCCTCCCCTCCTACTTAAGCTGCCTTCAGGCCAGAGCCAAGCCAGATTGATTTGTTCCTATGTGCTGTGCACACCAGGTGGAGAACATATATCATTCAGCTTTAGTTTTTTATTGTTTTCTTCAAATATGGAATACCACCATTAGGAGGGTGACCATGGCTGTGAATTGCCCTCTTCCAAAGTGGCTAGTGCAGCTTCCAGGGATTTCTGGTGGACCTTATACCCTGAAGAGGGAACAACTTGAGTCAAGTAGCTTCCCTGCTGGGGAATTTACCTCTGGTTAATTCCTATTTAAACATGGTCACCTGAAGACAGAAGTCCTGCAGAAAGGTGAGCCACCCTTTGAGTGCTGAAGGTCCACTTGTCCCCACAGTGTCCCTTAATTGGGCTTGTATTTGGGAGTTTGCATCTTGCACTTCAGCACTCATAGGGTGTTTTTATTTCTATTGCTTCTAGTTATGCAATTTCTGTGGTATTCCCTGGGTTTTGGAGCTTTGGAATATTATTTTCCCATGTTTCCCATGTGTTTAAAGTTTGTTTGGTGTATTTTCTATTTCAGAAATACTTTATTAATATTTCATGTTCCGCGCCTTTAAGCGCGCCTTTTACCGCATAGACGCCATTGCTCCTTTACTCTCTATGGGTTTGCACAGTTTGGGACATATATCTGGAACCGCTTATCACAGCAACTTCAGAGAGGGCTCAATTTGTTGGTCTTCCCTTGCTCTATCATCCGGTGACTAGTTTCGGGGTGTGGGGAGTTTGGGGGGGCTTCGGGCTCTGTTTGGGGTACTTCTGAGAGAAAACTACATTTCCCATGAGCGCCCGTTTCGCGCTCATTTTCTGATTGGCTACCGTCGCGGCAGCCATTTTGTGGTGTTATTCTCAGCGAGTATACTACGCAGGGACCGAGCCTTCTCTCCTCTCAGCAGATTAACCCTTCGCTGGCCAGATAAGTCCGAATTTAGACATTTCTGGGGTGAAACTTTAATCTTTCACACTTCTACTGGGTGATTTTTCTTAGTGGTGTATATCTGACTGTGAGCATGTCTACTCCACTGGAGTCAGGGGCTAGACCCAAGACTAAGGAGACTGGGGTGTCTGTTTCCCCCATTGCGTTTTGCTCCTCTTGTCACTCTGGGCTGCCTAGAGAATTTTCAGGTCATTTATGCCCAAAATGTACAGATAGTCATGATAGCAACCCTGGGCTTCCCAGCCACGCTATTGAGCCAACTTGGGTGAAAGAGTTCAAAGATGCCACTAGGGATCTCAGATCTACTCTCCAACTCTTTCCCTCTCAGGTTCAGGGGGCTCTACAGGTCTGGCAGACCCCCTCCTCAATCAGGACCTCCCTGCCTAAGCCACAGGGAGCTCCTGATGTGTCTGATTCTTCTGAGGAAGAACTTTTACTAGATTCTGATGCTGAGGAAGGCACTGTCATTGAATCTACTAGGTCCATTGGGGACCCTTATGAATGTGACCCTGAGGTTTCTGCTGAGGGCTTGATTAGAGCGGTGTTAACCACGCTCAACCTTCCTCTGACTCAGGAATCTACTCATGATCCAACTGACGTTTTTCAGAAACCATCTAAGGCGGTTATATGTTTTCCAACTAACCCTACTCTTGCCCGTCTAGTCTCTGATGCATGGAGGAATCCTGAAAAATCCTCTTCTGTGTCCAAAAAGTTTGCTAAGCTTTACCCTTTTCCTGAGATTGAACTGGCAAAGTGGGTTCATCCTCCCAAAGTGGATGCCCCTGTTTCTAGATTGTCTAAATCTACTGCTTTAGCTGTATCAGATGCCTCTGCCCTGCAGGACTGGACGGACAAAAAGTTAGAGATTTCTCTTAAAGCCATTTTTGCCTCCATTGGCACTGCCATGCGTCCAACCTTTGCAGTGGCGTGGGTTAATAGAGCTATTGCGGCCTGGACTGAACGACTGACTGAGGCGATTCGCCAGGATGCGCCAGTGTCTGAGCAGTTACAACTTCTTGCTAATATAGCAGAAGCCCAGAATTATGTTTCTGACGCTGCCTTTGATGCTGTGCGCATGATGGCAAGGGCCTCTACTTCCTCTGTGGTGGCTAGACGTGCTCTTCGGCTGAAAATTTGGTCTGCTGATACTGCCTCTAAGAAAGCCTTACTTTCTTTGCCCTTTCAGGGGAACTTGTTGTTTGGTTCTGAACTTAAGGAAATGATTAGTGAGGCTATTGGTGGTAAAAGTACTCTTCTACCTTCAGTCTTCAAGAAGAAGTTTCCAGCCAAACGCAATCGGTCCTTTCGTTCCTTCCAGACTGAGACACGCTCCACGTCCCAGACAGGTCCGTCCTCTATGCGCTCCTCCTCCAAGCCCAAACAGTCCTGGAAGCACAAAGTTGCCCCTAAGGCCAAGACCTCCAAGACTGCTTCGGCATGACTCATGGAACCCAGGTCCGCATCCGGCTGTAGGTGGACGTCTCCACATCTTTCGCCGGATTTGGGAGGAGTCAGTGACGGACCCATGGGTAATTCAAGTGGTATCAGAGGGGTACAGGATCCCTTTCTCTTCCCTTCCTCCTTTCAGGTTCCATTTTACTCGTCCTTCTCAGGAACCTACAAAGAGACGTCTGTTCGACGACGCTATTCAGGATCTTTTGGACAAAGAGGTCCTGGAATTGGTTCCACCAGAGGACACAGGTTCCGGATTTTATTCCAACCTGTTCGTTGTGGCCAAAAAGGACGGAGGCCCTCGTCCTATCTTGGATCTCAAGGATCTCAATTCCTTTGTTGTGAGTTCCCACTTTCGCCAGGAATCCCTGCGGTCTGTGATAGCAGCAATGTCTCCAGGGAAGTTTCTTGCCTCCCTGGACCTTCAGGATGCGTACCTTCACATCCCTATTCATCCAGAGAGCAGACGGTATCTCACAAGGGCCACTTTCAGTTTTCAGCTCTTCCCTTTGGTCTGACTTCAGCCCCTCAGGTCTTTCAGAGGGTATTGGGATCTTTGATAGCTGTGCTTCATCGAGAGGGTGTCAGGGTGACTCCCTACATGGATGATCTGCTCCTGAAAGCTTCATCTGCGGAGATTCTCCACCAGCAGCTGCAGCTGTGTATGCACACACTGAACCGCCACGGCTGGATTGTGAATCTGGACAAGTCAGACTTGGTTCCATCTCAACGGCTCCTCTTCTTGGGTCTCCTGTTCGACACTCAGCAGTGCATGGTGTTTCTACCAGAGGAAGTTGCTCATCAGATTGCTATCCGAGTAGCAAGATCCTGGAATTCGACAGGGTTCCAGTGCCGAAGTTGACCTCTCTGGTGGGGAAATTCATTTCCAAAATAGAGGCGGTGCCATTTGCTATGGCACACACCAGGGAACTTCAGAGGTTTGTGATCCAGACGTGCAAGAATCATCCAGATCATCAACATCTGTCAGTCTCTCTGCCTCCTCATGTCGAGTTGAGCCTGCAATGGTGGTTGGACTTGTCTCATCTCCTGAAAGGGAGATCTTTTCGGGTTCCCTATTGGACCACAGTCACGACGGATGCCAGCCTCCGGGGATGGGGAGCTGTGTTGGGTCGTTTCAGTGCTCAGGGGAAATGGGGACTGGAAGAATCTCTTCTCTCCATCAATGTTCTGGAACTTCGTGCCATACTGCTTGCCCTGAGGCACTGGGAATCTCAGCTGGAAGGCTGTCCAGTCAGAGTGGAGTCCGACAATGCCACCGCAGTGGCCTACATCAACAGACAAGGCGGCACAAAAAGTCTCACCGCCTGGTTAGAGGTCAAAGCCATTTTATCCTGGGCAGAAGATCATGTGCCAGTCATCTCAGCAGTACACATTCCAGGCGTAGACAAAGTCATGGCAGACTTTCTCAGTCGTCACACAGTCGACAGCGGAGAATGGGCACTTCATCCAGAGGTGTTTCACCTTCTCACCCTGAGGTGGGGGGTGCCAGTAGTGGATCTGATGGCTACCAGACACAACAGGAAGGTGCCAGTGTTTTGCTCCCGGTGGAGGGACCCTCTTGCTCTGGCAGTGGATGCTTTGTCAATCCCTTGGACGTTTCCTCTGGCTTACATCTTCCCTCCTCTTCCTCTGTTGATCCGAGTCATCCAGAAGCTGAAGGTGGAGCGTTGTCCTGTCATCCTGATCACTCCAAATCGGCCTCGTCAGTCCTGGTATCCGGATCTGCTAGCCATGTCTGTGACGGATCCTGTTCCGCTTCCTGCACGTCCAGATCTACTTCTTCAGGGATATCTGTGGAAGGAGGATGTCCAGCATCTCCATTTGATGGCTTGGAGGTTGAATCCTCAATTTTAAAGAAGAAAGGGTTTTCCTCTTCAGTGGTGTCCACTATGCTTAGAGCTCGCAAGCCTGTGTCTTCCAAGATCTATCATTGCATATGGTCTACATTTGTAGCATGGTGTACTGATAAGGATCTGTCTCTAGATTTCCATCTTCCCACGGTCCTAGCCTTTTTACAGGACGGGGTTGAGAAGTGACTCAGCCTGAGTTCTCTCAAGGTTCAGACTTCTGCTCTGTCTGTGTTTTTCCAGGAAAAAATTGCTATTCTTCCTGATGTCAAGGTTTTCTTCCAAGGCGTGGCTCATGTTCGGCCTGCCTTCAAGAGTCCTACTCCCCAGTGGGACCTCAACTTGGTGCTGGGGGTTCTCCAGAGACCCCCGTTCGAACCCTTGGCTTCTATTCCTTTACGTCTCTTGACCTGGAAAATGGCCTTCCTTTTGGCTATTGTCTCAGTACGCCGGGTAGCAGAGTTACAAGCTCTGTCTTGTAAACCTCCATTCTTGGTGTTTCACAAGGATAAGGCAGTGCTTCGCACTTCCAAGGAGTTTTTACCCAAGGTTGTCTTCGAATTTCACATCAACCAGGAGATTGTGGCTCCCTCTTTCTGCCCTAACCCTTCATCTGACAAGGAAAGAGATCTCCATTTGTTGGATGTTGTGCGTTGTCTTAAATTTTATGTTCATCGCACTGAGTCTATCAGGAAGTCTGACACCTTGTTCGTCATTCCTGAGGGGCCTAGGGCAGGGAGACCGGCATCCAAGGTAACTATTGCCTCTTGGTTTAAATCTACCATCCGTGAAGCCTACAAATTGCGGAATAAGCATGTTCCCTTCAGGGTTACTGCTCATTCCACCAGATCCATTGGGGCCTCTTGGGCCTACAAGAATCAGGCATCTGCTGATCAACTGTGCAGAGCGGCCACTTGGTCCTCTGTGCACACATTCTCAAAGCACTATAGAGTTGATGTACTGGCCTCGGCTGATGCCAGCTTTGGAAGGAAGGTCCTGGAGGCAGTTTTGCCTGTTTAGGACTTCTATTCTGTGATCCCTAGTGCTTCTTTACTGTTGAGCCCTGTTGGTTCTAGTTCAGTGTGCTGTGTTAGTTTGGGGGTTGTTTTCCCCCCTGGTTGGTGTCTGTTGACACTTCTGTTACTGGGCTATATGATTAACTGGTTCATAGCAGTTCTAGTGACTGGGGCCTCGCGCCTGGTCCTTGCCTTACTTCCCGCCTTAGGGACAGCTCAATGTTTGTACATTCCATTGTACCAGTGACCTGTATTGGACGACAGTGAAAATAGGATTTTAGTCTTACCTGTTAAATCCTTTTCACTTAGTCCATACAGGTCACTGGTCTCCCACCCTGTCAAGGGACCATGCTTGGCTCTCCTGTGGCATTCAGTGGGAGACCTTCGGGGCATGCTCACAGGAGTCTTCCTTTTCTTGCTTACCTATGGTCAGTTTAAGTGTCTCAAATCAATCTAGCTTGGCTCTGGCCTGAAGGCAGCTTAAGTAGGAGGGGAGGCTCCTGCATACATTTGAATGAATGTTCCTGCCTATTAAAGGGGCGGATCGCCTCCCATTGTACCAGTGACCTGTATGGAAGTGAAAAGGATTTAACAGGTAAGACTAAAATCCTATTATTATCATTCTACAATTATATCCAGTGCTTCCAATGTCAAATATTATCATGTAACAATGTTAACTTCTACCTCTTCTCGGCTGGTGAATATAACATTTCCCTTTGCTAATTTCTACTTACGAGTGCACTTTGAACATTTTACTTATTATTCTCTCATGCTTTTTTAACCCCTTTAAGAACCCATGACGATCCTGGACCGTTATGGAATTCAGGGCTCCCCGCATGGCTGCACGCCATTTGGGGAGTCTGGAATCGGAGGCGGCAAAAAAAAAAAAAGGTCAGTGGTCCTTAAGTGACCACAAAGTGCGTGCGTGGCCAGTCCTTAAGGGGTTAAATTGCACATTTTTCACTGTCCTATTTTTTTATCATTCTAAACACATGAATAAGCAAGTGTGTTTTCTTTATTTAAGAATCTGTTTGCTCACATTTCATTAACCCTTTAAGGATCAGGGAAGAATATGCATTTTACACAGTCTAGTCTTTAAAGGGTTAATTTTGTCCCTTAATATATGTATTCTAATTGTGTGTGGGGGGGAAGTATTTTAAAAGTTGCTTGATTTCTTAATATTAAAGGGATAGTAATGTTTCCTAATAATGGAAGCTCTGATCATTCTTTAACGTTTTTGTAGCATGAAGAGCTGATTACAAGTCAGTATGCTTTGTAGTTCAACAGCATTTGAATGATAAAGTGTCCCCCTCCCGCCTTTTTACTAGCTGCCTCCCCTCATATTTGAAATCCCGTCATCAGACTGGATAGCTCGCAGCAAGAGACAATCTTCTCACAGTGAGCATGAGAAAAACCTTGCCCCCTTACAGGTTTTTCCTTATGCTCACTGAAGATTGTCCCTCTCTGCACCCCATCCGGACTGGCTTGGAGAGCAGCATGATGTCTGTAGAAGTGCAGGAGGGGGGATACTTTATCATTCAATTACTGTTGAACTACAAAATGTAAAGACTTGTAATACAGCTCCTCTTACTACAAAAACCTTAAATAATGATTGGAGCTGCAGTTATTAAGAAACATTACTATTGCTTTAACTGTGGGGTACTCTTATTCATTGTTAACTTTATATTTTAAAGCGGAACTGCCACCCTATAAAGTCACCACCCAATAATTAGGCATATGGCGAATAGCTTCTTGATACTGCTATTATCTGCCACAAGTACCAGATTTTGATGTAATCTCTTCTTCTGAGACCAGCAGCCAGGCTCGGATGCAGACATCTTGCTCAGAGACATCCGCACGCCTGCGCTGTCCTTCCCAGTCTCCTCTAGGAGGCATTGCATGGAGCCGGAAGGGACTGACCATGCAGATGGCTCTACAGCAAGAAGCCTGGCCTTCAGTCTCTGAAGAAAAAGGATTAGTTCAAAACGTGGTACTTGTGGCAGATAAGAACACTATTAAGAAGCTAGTTGCCTAATTATTGGGTGGCAACTTTAAACAGTGTGGTTGTTCCACTTCAAAATGTGGATACATTTTTTTTTAGACTGCCTTTTAATTGGAAAGCATATTTGGTACAAAGCAGGCCCCCCTCCCCCATTAAGTAATGGCAGATCAATTATTATTTGACCTTTCACACCCAGGGTCATGGCTGAAAACTGATAGTTCTTATAAAAATAAGCAGTGGGTTCTTATCTATTGTGGTGGTCTATATCTCTGGTGGATGTTGCTTTGTATACCTTTAAAATTTTTCATTATTCTGTTTTGTTTTTATTAAGGCTATCGTCTGTCAGATCAGTTCTATGATATCCTCATACGAAAATTTGACCGGCAAAGGAGAGGACAAGTTGCCTTTGATGACTTTATTCAGTGCTGCATCGTCTTACAGGTACATTTTATGAGAGGAACGGATAACAAGGGTGAAACCAGCATAAGCCCAAAAGCTTTCTGCATATTATCAAAACATATGTTACTTGGTTCCATATTAATCTTGATAGAAATTCCCTGTATTGCATGTTGGTGTTTGTAAATAAGAATTATATTTACTGTTGGTCCCTCTGATGTCTTTTGAAACAACCGCAGAGCTGAAGCATAATGTAAAACTATATGATATAAGTGACGCTTTGGCCAAAAACACGCCAACTAGAAATAAACAATATAATCCATTTTTAATTTCTAGGCTTTTGATTCTTTAAAATACATTTTTGAAATTGACTTTTTTTTTTTTTTCCCCCCAGAAACTGACAGATGTTTTCAGGCGTTATGACACGGACCATGATGGATGGATTCACATATCTTATGAACAATATCTTTCCATGATCTTCAGCGTTGTATGATATCAGAAATGACCAAGACCAGTAGAGAGACTGGAGTTGCCAAATTCCTTAGTTCTTACCAGATTATGGCACTGTACTGGTACCATGTTTTTCATCTGCTTCCGCTATTTTCTTAATTTCTTTTCTTTGTATAGTCCTTTGGCCAATTCTTATTGTATATAAGGAAGAGCTTATTTTTACCTTGTATCAATAATGCACATATTATTATTATTATTATACACAGAAAAAGTATTAGAATTAACATGTTTTTCTTAATGTGCCAAGAAACTAAATATATATAATTTTAGTAGGTATTTTTGCATGGTTGTTTCTTTAAATTAATTATATTGTGCCATACAGTAAGATTTTCCTTGCTATTTGGCCAAACTTGAATGGACATTGTTTACACATATAAAGAAAATTACACAGTAACTCTGTTCACAATGCCTTGGAGTGTATATACTTTACAGCAAAAAAAATTCACATCGCTCATGTAAAATAGTTGGAGCAAATGAAAAAACAGGCAAAAAACAACAATTGTCCTAATGATCTTATGAGTTTTGCTCTTGTTTGCTCAAGAGAACATCTTCAATCTATTCTGAATGTCATATTGTAGATTTGGACATGACCGCTGCAGCAGTTTTTTCAAACGGAATCAGGCAGAGTGCACGAGCCTACGAAACCTTTTAACCCCATAACGACCGGTGACATGCCAGGACCGTCAGTCCTGTCTTGATGTTATTTAAGGACCAGTGACAGTCCTGTTAAGTCATGGAATTCTGGGATCGCAGTGTGGCTGCACTCCACTCTGCCTCAGTGTAAAAAAAAAAAAAAAAAAAAAAAAAGCTTTGGTCTTCTAATGCGTTTCATACTTCCCTTATCCCTAAAGTGTAAGGATTAGCATGTGCAGTGAGCAAAGTTTGAGGTCCTTTGGTTCTGCTAGCATCACTATTGTCCGCCTCCATTGACTTGACATCCAGGACTGATGGAAATTGTTAGCACAATGGCAAAATTCATAGGGGCCCTTAGGATCTTTTGACCATAGTAAGGTAAGGAGGATGGATTATTAGGAGGTGCTAGTATCCCTTTAAATTGTTAGTAATGTTTCAAGTACACATAAGCTACAATCCCTCTTTATATACTAGTATCCCTTTAAATGGTTAGTAATGTTTCAAGTACACCTACGCTACGATTACTCCTTATAGTGTTGTACTATTGCTCCGTTATGTTGCTAATGCCGAAATCAATATATTGTCTTTGAAATTATATCCTAAATTGTCCCCCTTCCACCCTTTATGCTTCCATCAGTCTTCTTTGCCTCAGAATCGGAGGAGGATAGCGACGAGGCACAATCTTCATTCAGTATAAGGATAAACCTGCCCTCCTTCATCAAGGACGGCAGGATTTTCCTTATACCGAATGAAGGAAATTTGTCCTTCGTACGGTATAATGATCTGCCCCTTTCCGATGACCGAATTTCTAGTCTGAGGGGAGGTGGCTTACGCATGTGAAAAGGGGTGGGAGGGGGACAATTAATAATATAGTTTCAGAGAAAATATAGCAATTTCAGCATTAGCAACATAACAAAGCGGTAGTACACACTATAAGGAGGGATCGAAGCTTAACTGTACTTGAAACATTACTGTCCCTTTAAGTAAACACATCTTTGCAAGTATGAGGGAGCAGATTTGTTTTTTTTTTTTTGTGGGTTTTTTTTCCGAATGTCACAGGAGCCTAATGTTTTTAGTGGCCTTTAGCCTTTCATTAAGTGAACATGACTTAGGATGGATTCACATCTTAGTCATGTCCCTGTGACATTCTTTTAAAGAACTTAAAAAATTGATTAAAAAAAAAAATAATAATAATAAATATCCTGAGTGTGCTTACTTCCTCTACGCCTATAATCACTAGCCAGCTGATGTGCGGTGCTGGAGTAGAACAGACTGTAGGATTCACCCTTTCCTCATGAGAGGAATTAGCCAAAATTCTCAGTGGATTAGTGCGGCCATGCTGCCACTGGAAGCTATGGCTGTTGCAACTGAATGCATCACTTCTACCAGCAAGGAATGTCTTTTGCCCAGTAGCACATATGACTTTTATATTGTCTTCCAGTGTAGTATGAATGGTACATACCTAGCCTGATGAAGTAAAAGCACACCAACATTTCTGTTTATCTGACCGTTCTTAATAGTCATTCTCCGGAATGGAAAGTCCATTCACTATGATACAGAAGTGTAATGCAAGTCCTTGTAGTGTACATGAATGAGAACAAGAGAGGATTTTACAACCTGGTAAATATTGCATTTTAGCTACATATATATTGTGCTATAATCCGTGAGAAGACCTATCTTGTGGATTCTTCCAATCTGTAGGACTGCTGGAAGGTTTTTTAATTGCTACAGCAATATATATATAATATATATATAAATGTTGGATTGGATATCACATGACATAAGCTTCAGCGGCTTGGATTTGAATACCTGATTCTATCAAGATGATAGATGATCGTACAAATGCATTCTAAAGCTGTTGAGTAATCTGGGGTTTGACATGGTGACACCCTCTGGACAGCATATGTGAAAGAAAAGGACGCTTGTGCTGACCATACTACTAAACATGATGGAATTTCACCTGCATTGAGTTCATGTGATTCATTATATTCTAGTTTATATGTCTTCTCTTTCCAAATCATCATCATAATTGAGGCTTGCTATATTTCTAATGTATTCAAAGTTTGTATCAACCTAAAGGACCAGAATATTAATGGTCTTATTCAATAAGCTAGAGAGGAGCAATTCTTGGCCTAACTGACTGCATCATAGATGGAAATTAAAATGACCAATTATTTTAACTAGTGTAGAAGCCCGTGTACACGGGCTAATGTCTGGGTAATGTTAACCCTATGAGTGCCAGAGGGGTACACAACGCATTGCTTTGTAATGCATTGCGTACCCCTCTGCCACTCAAAGGGTTAAGCGGCCGCTTCATGCACAGTAGAGACTGCCCAAACATGCACAGTCTCTACTGAGCATGATGGCTTCTGACAAACATCCTAGCAAATTATTATATAGGATGGGGCTTTTAACTTGAATGCTAGAGAGGTCTCCAGGGTAATATGTTTTACGAAGTCTGTGCCAATAGTAGCAGACTTGGTACAAAACCTGGGAATAAGCTGTGCAGCCTGAAACAGACTCCTATTAAGCAATCAGAGAAGGAAGAATACTTACTTTGCTGATTGCTTAATAGGAGTCCCCATCACGTGGAAGTTTGTTTCTGTGGGCCACAAAGTTTGTGGTATGCACACTGCAACTCAATACTCAGGCTTTAAAGCCCATCACTAGGGTTTATGGAGGCTGTGTGTGCAACCAAAGTATAATGATCTGTAATACTTCAGGATCGTACAGTACAGTTTCATTAATGGGCCCAAGGGAAGACACTATCCACATAATTCACTTAAATGCAGATTTTAGATTTTTTATTTATGTGTCCCCTATCCGGCAGCTAATATGCCCCAGAATTGAGCCTTTTTAGTTTACTGAATCTGACCCTTAGTCTTATCGCATCACACCCATAGTTAGAAGTGTGTGTTGATCACCTGACTAAATAGGAATAGTCTCTTGAATCCCCTACAAACACTACGTCCTGATGAAACGTTTTATGGAACGGACTGTTTAAAATTGCAAGTCAAAAACATTACTTTTCTTTACTAATGACATTGTGTGTAAACCTGTAACTGCAATTAATTCAGGGAAATAAAGCATAGGAGCATGTTTAATGTTTCAGAGTCTGTGCTCATAAAACACTGTGCTTGATCAAACTGTGATCTCTTAAAACCAAAATAATGACATTTTTTGCAAAGAAAAAAGAGAAACATTTTGTTAATAAAGAAGGTGGACTGCTTGTCCTGTGTGCTTAGTATGTGGTATAACAGCTATTTTACACTGGCTAAATAAAACTCCAGAATGCTAAACTGTGATTGGTTTCACATTAGCTATTGAATAAAATTCTGAATTCTAAAGCTCGCATACAAATCCATTATTCATGCTTTAGCCTCTTCTTGACATTTGTCTCGAGGGTTTCTTCATTGCCCCTGTGTTCTCTCCTACATACATTAATTCTCCTGTATTTTACCTCTCTGGGATGTTATACCTCACTCTCTCTCCCTTTCAGATGTGTAAAAAAAAAAAATGCACTTGTAGTAATTAAGGGAATTTACAAATATTCACATTACCTATTAAATATAATTCTGTTTTTGTCTCGATAGTTCTTCCTCTCCCCCTGTGATCTCCCATTCATGATCCCTTCTGTACTCTCTCTGGGATGTTCTACCTCTAAGTAAAAGGGGAAGGGGGGTATGAATCCTCCAGCGTTAAGACCTTGGTTTAAAGGGATAGTAATACTTTGTTTTATCTTTATTTTATTTTGTAGGCATTAAGAAGACATGAAGAACGATATAAGTCTTATCTCTCTCAAACCTTTATGGTTTGAGAGATATTCACAAGCAAGGTTTCCCCTCCCTCCCCTTTTACCTAGAGTAAGCCATCTCTTCTCAGATGTGGAATGCAGTCCATAGACCAGACAGATAACAGAAGGGGACAATCTTCTTCCTATGAGAACAATGAAAGCCCTGCCCCCCTTGACAAGTTTTTCAGGTTTTTCCCTTATCTTAATTGAAGATTGTCCCTCTCTGCAGTCTACCTGGGCACCTCCCTTCTGCTTGTATATATCCTCACCAGTAGAGAGGTTTCATCCACCACAAGGAATTATGTAAATAAAAGGAAGCAGACAATCAGTGTGATTCTGCATCCTTGATAAAAAATCTCCCAGAGTCACTGACTGTGTTTCCTTGTTTGGTTGCCACCATACGCACTGTTCTCACACTGTCTTGATACTTCACGTATGGCTTATATCCAGGATTAGCTTGCTGTAGCTGATTATTGGTTTGGGTGTCTTGGCTGGTTGGATTAAAAGCATTGGTTATGTGGTCCCTACAGAAAGACTTGTATTTCCACACCACTATAGGTGGTTATAAAGACGATGTTTGGTAACCGCACTGTAAGGTGACTGGTGAGATAGCTCAGTGGTAAAGTCCCTGACTATGGAGCCTGTTCAAACCACAAGGTTGCAGGTTCGAATCCCAGCAGGGTCAACTCAGCCCTTCATCATTCCGAGGTCAATAAATGAGTTCCATTGATTGGGTAATAATATCTATTATTTCAGCTGCCGATTTGGTTAATTCCGAGAGCGTGCTCTGAAAGCGATTTGAGCCCCACTGGGAGAAAGGCGCTATATAAATACTAGTTATTATTATTATTATCATTATAGAACAAAGTTACTACATTGAAAGGGTTCTTCACGGTGACCTGAATGCCATTAGAGACCCTGTCACTCTGGGAGATTTTTATCAAGGATGCAGAATTACAATAAACAACAAGCCCTTAGAGCTTGGAGAGTGAATCCTTTGTATCAAGTTGTGATAGAGCGTAATTACATCCATCACTGAATCAGGATTTGGGGCTGTGTCTGGTCACTTTCCCCCCTTCTCTGCCACCTGTAATGAATCCCCTATTGCAATGGAGGGGTTAACCACCATTAAAAAATAAAATTATCCCCTCCAATGCAAGTATGAAAAATTAAAGCTGCAGATGTATAATTGAGTTAATGGGCCAGAGTGCCTTGTATAGCAAGACACCACAGGCTTCAGACAAACTGAAAGGACATACTAAAACAGACTCTTATGAATTACAGAAGGAATAAGGAAAATTGGTTAAATGAAGCTCTGTTAAAGGGATAGTAATACCTAAAATGTAAAAATAAATATGTTGTAGGGTTTATCCCCCTGAGTAAAACAAGAGTACTCCCACTGCTGAAAGATGTTTCATTCAAAAGTTATTAATTTTCAAAGTTGAATTTTTTAGGTGCAATATCACAGTGGCCTGAAATTGTACAGTGGCGCTGTTGCTACACGATCCTATGGACAGCTCTGGTCTCAGGACCATAAATCTCCATAGGATGGTGTAGCAACAGCGCCACTGTACAATTTCAGGCCACTGTGATATTGCACCTAAAAAATGTAACTTTGAAAATTAAAACTTTTGAATGAAACATCTTTCAGCAGTGGGAGTACCCTTGTTTTACTCAGGGGGATAAACCCTACAACATATTTTTTTTACATTTTAGGTATTACTATCCCTTTAAACATTCCATGCAGTCCCCAGATCCTGTAAAAGTCTGCACCTTGGCCCATATCCATCCTGGAGAAACATGGAATAGGAGCCCGCCTAATTAAGTTTTAAGTGCCCTGCTACCTGGCATAGTATACATGGATCCTGTGTGTCACAATGGACAAAAGACATATGTAATTTATATAAGTTTTAGACAGGCATGAAAAATGCTGTAAAGTAAGAATGCTTTCAAAAATAGACACGTTAATAGTTTATTTTTATCAATTAACAAAATTAATAGTGGGTGAATAGAAGAAAAATCATCAATTCTTCTAGGTACAAGTCAATCAAATACCCATTTAAACCACTGGCAGTGCCCTCAGTACAATGGGAAGAGTTCCATAGCTTAGATCTCCCCTGTTCTGTCTAGGTTTGCTGTGTGACATCAATGTTAGGATCCAGGTTAAGGATCTACAAACATACAGTACTGTGCATAACTTTTAGGCAGGGTTGCAAAAATGCTATAAGGAGCGAATGCTTTCAGAAATAGACGTGTTAATTGTTTATATTTATCAGTTAACAAAATGATAGTGAGTGAACAGAAGAAAAATCTAAATGAAACCAATAGTTGGTGTGCCTACCCTTTGCCTTCAAAACAGCATCATTTCTTCTAGGTACACTTGCACACAGTTAAGGAACTCAGCAGGCAGGTTGTTCCAAACATCTTGGAGAACTGACCACGGTTCTTATGTGGATTTAGGCAGCCTCATTTGCTTCTCTCTCTTTATATAAACCCAGACAGACTTGATGATGTTGAGATCAGGGCATTGTGGGGGCAATACCATCACTTACAGGACTCCTTGTTCTTCTTTACGCTGAAGATGGTTCTTAATGACTTTGGCTGTATGTTTGGGGTCATTGTCATGCTGCAGAATAAATTTGGGGCCAATCAGATGCCTCCCTCATGGTATTGCATGATGGATAAGTATCTGCCCATACTTCTCAGCCTTTGATGAAACCATTATTTATTCTTTTTATCAACATGAAGAGGGAAGTGGGGTACAGAAAAATGAAGTCTAGGGAGGGGAGGAGTAGTGGGGGTACAATATGTAACATATTTTGTCTGTCGTCCAATATAGCTTACAGTTACCATGGGGAGGCAACAGCTCCTCCTAGTAGGCTGGAACAATTCTTCAAGAAGTGCAGGGTGGAGCCTCCCCCTCCTTCATACAGGCTACCTAGCCCCTTCCCTCTCCCAGATAAGATGTGTTCCATCACCTGGTAGGAAGGCTGAGAACAGTTCTGCTTAGTTTTTAGTTATTTATAATTTTTCTCTTAGATATGGGCTGTCAAAATTCCCCCATTAGGAGGATTATCATTAATGGCTTCCCCTAGAGTATTGCCCACTTAACAGGTGCTGTCTGTGGACCCTTGCAGCCCTGGGAGAGAACCATGTAACCCATGTCTCTCGCTCCAGGAGGAGTCTCTCTGAGGCTTGTTCCAGTTCAATGGTAATCTGAAGTAACAAGACTTGCAAAAAAAGGTGAACAACCCTTCGAGTGCTATGGTCCACTTTTCCCCTCCGCACAGGGGTATTTCTGGAGATCATCATACTCCTGCGCTCATGTTGGGTAGTTTATATTTCTGTTTCTGAGGTCTTTGGAGCATTTTGGGCTGTTTGGCAGTTTTTAACCCCTTCCTTGCGATGATATCCTAGGTTGGGGGATCGTTTTTCTCATTTCCCTTTGGGTTAATTTGTTTTCTATGATTTATTAGATATTCTGTATATGTTTTGGCACTTTTCAGACACTTTCTACTTCTTATTTGAATCCCCTGCCTTTACACCACACTTTACTGCATAGCCGCAATGCTCCATTGAATCCTATGAGACAGACTGCCTTGGGACATATCTTTGCAACCACTCCGTGTACCGAGTTGAGACGACTAATTCTTATTGTCTTCCCTTGCCTTGCATTCCGGTTCATACACTCAGTGTCTTGGGGATCCCTGCGGGGTTTGGGCGCTGCATTTGGTACTTTTTAAAGGGAAACTGCATTTCCTATAATCGTTTGTTTTATCGGGCTGTTTGCTGATTGGCTCTGAATTCAGTCGCCATTTTTTTCCTCTCTTTACGCAGATATCATACACAGGGCTTTGATTCCTTTACGCTCCTCCTCAGGTTAACCCTTTGCCTGCCAGATAAGTGCTTTTTAGGCTTTCTGGGGTGATATCCTTGATCTGGGTGAAAGTATTTGGGTTCCCTGTTCTATAAGACATTATTCTACTGTTAGGATGGTGGATCAAAAGGGACATGGGGCTAGGCATAAGAAAGCAGAGGTGACTCTGACCCCCCCCCCCTTGCTTATTGTTCCTCAGAGTGTACTCGGGTCACTTATGCCCCTCATGCTCTGTGGACTCTGCTTCTCCACGAGGGCCCTCCAGCCATGAACAAGAGCCACATTGGGTCAAGGACTTAAAGTCCTCTATGGCACAGTTTCCTCTTTCTCCTCAGGAGGTTCTCCAGTCCTGGAAACCCCCCACTTCCTTCAGGTTTGTGGCCCCAAAGTCCCCTGGAATTCCTGATTTATCTGATTCCTCTGAGGAGTCATTTGAGGAGTCTGAGGGTGGTGTGTGTTCAGAAGGGGCTTCTTCCCAGTTTCATGGTGACACCTTTGAAGCTGGCTCTGAACTCTCTGCTGAGGGTCTAATTAAGGCAGTTTTGTCTACCCTTAACATTCCTGTTAACCCTGTAGAGACTACTTCTGACGTCTTTTCCAAGCACAAAAAGTCTTGTACTGTTTTTCCGCCTAATCCCACTTTGGATCAAATTATCCTGGGTGAGTGGAAGACTCCTGATAAGCGTCTCACTCTTTCTAAGAGATTCTCTAAGCTGTATGTCTTTGCTGACGCAGCTTTGGCTCACCTCCCCAGGTTGATTCCCCTATTTCTGGGCTTTCTAAATCTACTGCCTTGCCTGTTGCGGATGCTTCTGCACTCAAAGATCTGACAGATAGGAAGCTAGAGGGTATCCTTAAGGCTGTCTTTGCTGCTATGGGTGCGTCCTTGAGGCCTCCCTTTAAATTCCACATGGGTTAATATAGTCATTGCTGTTTGGACTGAACCGGCTGCAGTAGAGGTCCAAACAAACCTCCACCAAACCAACGTCAGCATGACTCACCGAACCCTGGTACGCATACACCTGTGGGTGGTCACCTGCATTATTTTTTGAGTACTTAGGCTCTGTTGTGGATCAGTGGGTATTACAGGTGGTTTCAGGATTCCCTTCACATCCCTACCTCCCTTCAGATTCTTCCCTTCTCTCTTCCCCCAGAGACAGGAAAAGCTCAGTCTTTTCAATGGGGTGGTTCAGACTCTATTGGACAAGGGAGTCCTAGCTCCAGTACCTCAGCCAGAGATAGGTTTAGGATTTTATTCCAACCTATTCGTTGTTTCCAAGAAGGACAGTGGCTGCTGTCCTATCCTGGATCTCAAGGATCTCTATTAATTTGTGGTCCATACTCACTACAAAATGGAGTCCTTGTGCTCTGTCATTGCAGTGATGTGTCCAGGGGAATTTCTGTCATCTTTGGATCTGCAGGATGCATACCTGCACATTCCTATTCATCTGGACAGTCAGAAGTACCTCAGGTTCTATTGCAACCTGGGCACTTCAAGTTCACCGCCCTGCCCTTTGGGCTCACCTCAGCTCTTCACGTGTTCGCCTGGGTCTTGGGGGCTTTGATTGCCTTCCTGCACACCAGAGGGATTCATGTAACCCCTTAAATGGATGACCTTCTCTTGAAGGCTCCCTCCAAGAATCTCCTGGACCATCAGGTCCAAGACTGTGTGCAGATCCTCCTCCAACATGGATGGATCTTGAACATGGATAAATCGGCTCTGGTTCCTTCTAAGAACCTGGTTTTCCTTGGTCTCCGGTTCAACACTCGTCAGGGCATGGTCTTTCTGATGGAGGACTCTGTTCAGCAGATCAACTCCAAGGTGTCTCATGCTCTGGAGTGGACCTCTGCTCCGGCAAGGAAATTCTTCTCTCTGGGGAGCAAGATGATATCTACTATGGAGGCGGTGCCTCACACCAGGGAGCTTCATAATCTGGGTTTGCAGGGGGATCCAGCCCTTCTGGATCAGCTGGTGGTTGGACAACTCCAACCTGAGAAAAGGGAGACCCTTTGTGATTCCTTATAGGACCATACTAATGACAGACGCCAGCCTGATTGGCTAGGGAGCCTTCTTGGGTCACCTGGGTGTTCAGGGTCATTGGGTGTCGGAGGAAACCCTCCTTCCTGTCAACATCCTGGAGCTCATGGCGATCCTCCATGCTCTGGGGTATTGGTTCTCCCTTCTGAGTAGATACCCAGTCCGTATCCAGTCAGACAATGCAATGGCCATTGCTTAAATCAATAAGCAAGGAGGACCAGAAGCGTAGCTGCTTGGTTGGAGGTAAAGGCTATTTTAGCCTGGGCAGAGGTGCATGTTCCTGCCATCTCCACAGTGCATATTCCAGGCATAGTAAACATCTTGGCAGATTTTCTCACTCGCCAAATGGTGGACCCTGGGGAGTGGGAACTCCATCCAGAGGTTTTCAACCTGTTGTTGCAGAAGTGGGGTCTTCCTTGGATAGACCTGATGGCCACCAGGGACAACCGAAAGGTTCAGTTCTTTTGCGCTCCCTGGACGGATCATCTGGCGTTCTCTATGGATGCTCTGCCCATTCCATGGTGATTTCATCTAGCCTACATTTTTTTTCCTCTGCTTCCTCTCCTCCCCAGGGTACTGATGAAGATTCAGATGGACTGTGTGTCAGTCATTCTGATTGTACCTTACTGGACCAGGCAACCTTGGTTTTCAGAATAGCTGCCACTGGCTGCCCAGGATTAGTTTCCTCTGCCATCCAGACCAGATCTCCTCCTCCAGGGTTACCTCTGGAGGGAGGACGTGGACAGTCTGGCTTTTCTCTGTTCTCTAATACAGGTTACTTGTAACTTTGGGATGTCCAACCATTGAGATTCCCAGAGGCGGAAAGTAAGGCAAGGACCAGGCACAAGGCCCCCAGAGTCACCAGAGTAGATAAGAAATAGCCCAACAAAACAATGAAGTGTCAATGACCACTGAACAGGGGTAACAATACCCCAAGAACTGTTATACAGCGCAATGAACTAGGTCCAACAGGGCTCAAAAGTGAGGGAAGCACCAAAGAAGATCCTAGACAGGCAAGACTGCCTCCAGGATCTTTCTCCCAAAGCTGGCATCAGTCGACACCAACACATCAACACGGTAGTGCTTCAAAAAGGTGTGTACAGATGACCAAGTGGCAGCCTTGCACATCTGATCAGCTGAGGCCTGATTCTTGTAAGCCCAAGAAGCCCCAATAGATCTAGTAGAATGAGCCATGACCCGAAAGGGAACAGGCTTCTTCCTCAGCTCATAAGCCTTACAAATAGTGGACTTTATACAGGATGCAATAGTCACTTTGGATGTTGCCCTCAGGAATAAAGAACAGTGCGTCAGATTGTCTGATGGACTTTGTGCGATGTACATAAAACTTGAGACAACTCACCACATCTAACAAGTGGAGATCCCTCTCTTTTGTAAGGTCAGGGCAGAAAGAAGGCACCACAATCTCCTGATTAATGTGGAACTCAGAGACCACCTTCGGGAGAAACTCCTGAGAAGTGCGAAGTACCGCCTTGTCTTTGTGAAACACCAAAAGGGGTGGTCTACAAGACAGAGCATGCAACTCTGTGACACGGCGAACAGACAAGATCACCAGGAGAAAGGCCATTTTCCACATCAGGAGGCGTAGAGGAATAGTAGCCAAGGACTCAAAGGGAGGGCACTGAAGGACGCCAAAACCAAGTTAAGATCCCACAGAGAAGCGGGATTCTTAAAGGGATAGTAATACTTTGTTTTAACTTTATTTTATTTTGTAGGCATTAAAAAACATGAAGAATGATATAAGTCTTATCTCACAAACCTTTATGGTTTATGAGATATTCACAAGCAAAGTTTCCCCTCCCGCCCCTTTTACCTAGTGTAAGCAATCTCTTCTCAGATGTGGAATGCAGTCCATAGACTGGACAGATAACAGAAGGGGACACTCTTATTCCTATGAAAACAATGAAATCCCTGCCCCCCTTGACAAGCTTTTCAGGTTTTTCCCTTATCTTAATTGAAGATTGTCCCTCTCTGCAGTCTACCTGGGCAGCTCCCTTCTGCCCTGGCTGAAAAGTGTTACATCAGTAAAAGGGGCGGGGAGGGGAAACTTTGCTTGTGAATATCTCTTAAACCATAAAGGTTTGAGAGATAAGACATATCATTATTCATGTTTTTTTAATGCCTACAAAATAAAATAAAGTTAAAACGAAGTATTACTATCCCTTTAAAAGCAGGATGGGTATGAGCAACACCCCAAAAGAAAACCTTGACATCAAGAAGAATAGCAATGTGTCTCCGAAAGAAAACAAAGAGCAGAAGTCTGAACCTTGAGGGAACTCAAACTGACAGTGTCAGTGTCAAAAACATTTAGTATAATGAATCGCCCAATTACAGTGTGAAAGATTAAAATTTCACCCCAGAAATCGCTAAAATACACTTATGTGGCAGGCGAAGGGTTAATTTGCAGAGGAGAGAAAGAGTGTCCAAGCCCTGCGTAGGATACTCGTTCTGGAAAAGGCACAAAATGGCTGCCGCTGTGGGAGCCAATCGGAAACGAGCGTGTGAAGTAAGTACTCATGGAAAATGTAGTTTTCCCAAAAAAAGTACCCCATCAGTGCCAGAAGCCCCCTAAGCCCCCCAACACACTTAAAACATTAACCGGGCAAGGGCAGACAATTAAAATGAGCCATCCCTGAAGTCGCTACGTTGAGTGGTTGCAGAGATATGTCCCAAACTGTACAGTCCCATAGAAGTGAATGGAGCAATGGTGTCTATGCGGTAAATCACACCTTAACACAACTTTTGCAAAGTTGCAAATGTGAATTAACCCCTTAGTGACAGCCGCGTTCATACGCGGCTGTCACCTTAACGCCCGCCGAACATTTTTTTTTTTCTCAAAGAAGTCCGGAGTCTCCGAGCGGCGTGCAGCCGCACGGAGACGCGGACTTCCGTGACTTACCAGGTACGTCCTCTGTCACTAAGTGACAGTTTCTGCGGGACATACCTGGTAAGTCATCTGTCGTTAAGGGGTTAAAGGGATAGTAATACTTCATTTTAACTTTATTTTATTTTGTAGGCATTAAAAAAACATGAAGAACGATATAAGTCTTAGCTCTCAAACCTTTATGGTTTATGAGATATTCACAAGCAAAGTTTCCCCTCCCGCCCCTTTTACCTAGTGTAAGCCATCTCTTCTCAGATGTGGAGTCTGGTTGTAAGACCAGACAGATAACAGAAGAGGACAATCTTCTTTCTATGAGAACAAAGAAAACCCTGCCCCCATTGACAAGTTTTTCGGGTTTTTCCCTTATCTTAATTGAAGGTTGTCCCTCTCTGCAGTCTACCTGGGCACCTCCCTTCTGATTTGGCTGAACAGTGTGACATCAGTAAAAGGGGTGGGAGGGGGATACTTTGTCATTGAATTACTTTTGAACTACAACTCTGACAGAATTGAAATAACCCTCTCCAAAGTCCAAATACTATTAAGATTAATTAGAGCTATTTTTATTATGAAACATTACTATCCCTTTAAAAGTACATGAAACATCATTAGAACATGTTAGAAGACCCAAAAAAATCATTGAACCCAGTAGGGAAAGTGCCAATAACCCCCCCCCCCCCAAAGAGGCAAAACCAGCAGCTAAAGGGTTAAGTTACCACATTAACTTGCTCCAAAACACCCAACAGACATACAGATAAACCAATGAGTGCAGGAGTGTTTAATAAGAACTCCAAAGGAAAAACCCCTGTGTGGAGGGGCACTGTGGGACATGTGGAACTGCAGCACTCAAAGGGTTGCTCACCTTTCTTACAGATCTTGTATTCAGACTACCATGTATTAAGAAGAAGCCCCGGTGGGCAACTCCTGAAGAAAGATCTTGAACTCAAGATTTCCCCCCACTAGGGCTTAAGGTCCACAAAAAGCACCTGGATACTGAGCTAGCCACATCTAAGGACATTGTCAGTTATGGTAATTTGCCTAATGGTGGTATTCCATATCTAACAGAAAAATAAAAAAAATAGCTAAAACTATAGCAGAACTGTTCTCTTGCCTGTGTCTTTACCAAGGAACAATCTTGCTGGTTGGCTAGCTGCAGCCAAGGAGGGAAGGTAGGCTCCACCCCCCGCATTCAATTCTAGAATTGTTCCTGCCTAATTAAATGGGTGGATCGCCTATCCAAAGTTACTAAACTTACCAGTAACCTGTATTGGATGACAGAGAAACCTAATTACTAGAGAATACAAATTTTCCAGAGGGCATCCCCAAAATTAAAATGTTGCACATTACTTTTATACTAGTGTTTATCTTACAGTTTGAAGAGATTTATGGCATTCAAGTTAAAGGGACAAACAACATCTATAAATGAACATGGGGTCATATACATTTAAATATTATGTACGCCATGCTCTGTGGCCTAGAATTCAGTCTTACGTATGCACTGGGGGGGGCAGCCATTACCACCCTTTCCATTCCTCCAAATGATTGTCAGTTGTTCTTAAGAGGTACACCGAATACCAAGCTTATTAGACTGCTTTTGATTAACCTCTTGGATTCCAGAGCTGTGTACAGGAGACATCTCTAAACTGGAAGGAGTTAACAGAGAAAAGTGTATAGGAACACTTTCCTGTAGTATCAAACAAGTTGAAGGCATTTGCATCACTCAAGGATTTAAAGGAACAGCAGCATCTAAACATGAACAAGGGGTCATATATGCTTAATCCCTTGAGTGCAAGCATTGCATTGGGAAGCAGTGTATTGCTCAGCTTGAGTATATTAGTATTTATGTGGTCAACATTAAACACAGTAGTCACCCTTTGTCATAAATTAACCCCTTGAAGATGTACAATGGGCATTCAAAGATTTGTGCACCATTCAGATCCTTAAAGGGGAGCTTTCCCCTTCTTGTGACTTTGTGTCACTGTATTAATTACTTTGAAAGCACCACCTTAATATATATTTTTTTAAAAAACCTACTATAACTGCAGATATTACACCTTAACCCCTTAAGGACCTGCTGCATATGTACGTGGTGATCACTTAAGGACCACGGAGCACGGAACCCAGAATTCCATGACGGACATAGTACGTCATGGGTTGTTAAGTCAGATCTACTCATGACGTGCTATGACCATCAAGGGTCGTTAAGGGGTTAAATAAATCATGTGATGTGCGCTGTTCACTCTGCTCGGCACTAGTCAAGCCGAACAGAGCTCTGTACAATCCCTTCTCACCTCCCCCCCAAGCCTGCCCAACTAATTTCCATACCTGGTGCGCTTTTCATCAAGAACGGTCAGATTTCAGTGGACCCCCATGCCCGGCTCTCTATATATGTTCCGCCCACTTTTCATACTTTTATGCGCATGCCATCAAGCGGAGCATGATGTAGTGTGTGCATGCATATTTATTTGTACATTTATTTGTTCCTGTTAGAAAGCGTGCAGTGGGTGCCTGTCAAAAGAACACACCAACAACCTGCCCCATTAAGAAGGGGATGGATTAAATGATATAACTGACACAGGAACAGAGACAGAGCACTGCCTCTCATGCAGTCTCCAAGATGGAAGCGCTCTACTGCTTAAAAAAATGGAATTATAAAGGTATTATTTATTAAGTAAATGGCCACCATTAACACTATACTTATAAGTATTACATTTAGTTAGGGCAGACAAATCTATAAAACAGCGATTATATCAACATGCTTTAAGATGTTAACCTAGCATGAGGCTGTGCATAATGAATTACAAAGAAATGCACACTGTACACCCATTAGTTCTTGGAGGGGCTAATATGACAAAAAGAGGAGTTTGACTACTGGGTCACGTTCCAGCCAGGGATGGGCAATCACATTATGACTAGTGACTACTTAGTACTGGCTTTAAAGCTGTCCAGGAATGGACAATGGATTGTATACTCCTCTGGCACGCAAAGGGTTAAACCTTAACTCCTTTGAGTGCCAGGGAGGCAAGCAATGCACTAGACAGCAGTGCGTTGCTCAGCTCTCTGGCACTCAAAGACTTTAACCCCTTAAGGACCAGCGGTCCTGGGACATTTCCATCCCAAAAGGAACGCTTTGATCCTTGCCGACGCGCGCTGCTTTGGGGCCTGAAAGGGATCGCTCCAGTCTTGGAGCTGTCAATTTTAGGCCCTATTTTTACTTACAGCGCTCCCGGTGGAGAGCTGTAAGTAAAAAGTACGTGACGTACTATGACCGTCATCAGTCCTTAACCCTTTGAGTGTCAGAGGGGTACGCAACGCATTGCTTTGCAATGCGTTGCGTACCCCTCTGGCACTCAAAGGGTTAAGTATTTAAGGACCATGACAGTCATAGTACATCATGTAGTCCTTAAGGTGTTGAAGTGGAACTGTCACGTTCCAACTGCCCACTCCCAATTGATTTATATCCCCTCAACAAGATCAAAAAACCCACACAATTTTAATATTTGTCTCACATATGATGAATATCAACCTTGAAGAAATATAAAAGCTCACAATATTCATTATTTTATATAGCAGCCATTTAATTAATTTATACTTTTTATCACATGTTCCCTTGGTTTGTGTCTCCCCAGATATTCAGTGGCTTCAGCTGAAATGCAGAAATGCGGGCAGAATGTAAACTAGGCTGACCAGACCTCACCTTTAACCGGGGACACATAGGAGAAATGCATACTGCAGGGCTGCTTTGATTTCAGTGAAGTACTGCAAAATGGCTATTTCCCATGTGTCCCCGGTTAAAGGTGAGATCTGGTCAGCCTAATGTAAAAAGCTCTGAATGCCAGCGGGGTACACAATGCTTTGCAATGTGTTGTGCACCTCTCTGGCATTCAAAGTGTTAAATTATGCCTGCTTTTCTGCATTTCAGCTGGAACCATTGGATATCGTTAGTCTCTCTCATTATCCATCTTCTGCTGTGTAATGCATAAAGGGAGTTATTTGTATTTGTTCCCAATGTACTTTACATGTTATGGATAAATGATCCACCTTTGCTTTCAAAGTATTCAAAGAAATGCTTCTCTCCACTGCTTTCCTCCTCAGTCCCCCGGATCTCTGCCAATCTCCTGTCTGATCGTAGCTTAACCCTTCCAGGGCTACAGTTATCCAACACATTGCATTGGATACACCTCTGGCAATCAAAGGGATAAATGTGATAAGCACTATAGTGTAATATGTTAAGATGAGAACATCTGCCACTCAAAGAGTTAAAGGGCTAGCAAACACAACATGGGACATGACCATAAATGAAGAGTGTCTCCAGTGCTGGGGATTGTGCCAATAAAGACAGAAGAAGCTTTGCTGTTCTTACCCTGCTTACCAGCTCTCACACATTCTAAACATAATTTCATTGTTTGTTCTTTTTAAGCATCATGGAGCACTTAATCCTATTTGTTCTGTGTGCTACACATAATGACGGGAGCGAGCTCACTCCTAGGGAAAGCTGGGAAGGGAGGTGGGTGTACAGCACAGCAGGGGGAAGTCCTACAGAGCATGCGGTTACAGTTTGCACTGCAAGAATTTGATGAGAATTCTTTTTAAAGGCCTGTATCTAAAAAAATTGTGATTTTTAAAAAATAATAAATGTATAGGTAGTTTTAATAGATGCATCAAATGAGGAAAAGCGTTGCGAAGGTTAAAGTTCCCCTTTAAAACTAAACTTCTCTTTTGATGTACTATGACCGTTATGCTGTTTATACCCTTAAGGCAGCGGTTCTCAACTTCTGTCCTCAGGACCCACTAACAGGCCAGGATTTGATGATTTCCTTGTTAGAGAACAGGTGAGTTAATCAATGTGAATGAGCCTCTGATCACCACACCTGTGCTCTAGCAGAGAAATCCCTAAGTCCTGGCCTGTTAGTGAGTCCTGAGGACAGGAGTTGAGAACCACTGCCTTAAAGCCTGGTGACGGTCATAGCAAGTCACGTACATTTTACTTACAGTGCTCCACTGGGAGTGCTGTAAGTAAAAACGGGGCTAAAATTGACCACTCCAAGACTAGAATGGACTCCCTCAGGACCCAACATGGAGGACCTGTAAGCGTAACAGGTCACGTGTACCAGCGTCGGAAGGTATCAAATTGGTCCTTAAAGGGGAACATTCACTTAAAAAAAAAATTTGAGCAAGGGTTGTAAGGCAAAAAGTAATGTTAGCGCCAGTTTTGTTTTTATTTTTACTTGCCGACAGTGGAGATATCAAGATTTTAAATGGGCACCTCCTCAATGTGCGGCACACAGTATGTGCGACACTCCTCCTCAGGACTTCCCACCTCCCTCCCAGCTGCCCTAGGTAGCATGTTCACGCTTCCCTTCGTAGCTGTCTTTCTGCGGTGCAGCGTTACAGCAAGCTCCATTTACCATGCTACTGAGCTTGTGACCTAGTGCAACTGGGAGGGAGGTGGGAAGTCCTGAGGAGGCGTGCCGCACATTGCGGAAGTGTCCTTTTACAAGACTTGAAATCTCCACTGTCGGGCAAGTAAAAATAAAAACAAAAACGGCGCCAACATTACTTTTTGCCTTACAACCCTTGCTCAATTTTTTTTTTTAAGTGAATGTTCCTCTTTAAGGGAATGTAACTTCCCTGGACCGCTGGTCCTTAAAGGGTTAAATTCTCTAACAAACACTCCCTCCCACCCCACCTTTTTAACCCTTTGAGTGCCAGAGGGGTATCCAATGCTTTGTGAAGCAATCTAACAGACACCACTCTGGCATCCAAGGGTTATTCAGCCAAAGCATCGAGCTTATGCTACAATGCAAAAATGTAAATAAAATTTAAATAAAAAATAACATTATACCAGTGTAGTTTATAATCAAGTTTTATTTATGTGCCAAAACAAACTCTTTTATAACAGTGTGATCTTTAAAAGGACATTATACCCCAATTATGTTCCTACAGAGTAAAACAAAGGTGCTTCCAATGCTTGTAGAGGTTTCTTTCAAAAAAGTTATTAACCCCTTAACATCTGGTGACCGTCACCAGTGTTCTTGCCTAAAGGACCGGTGATGGTCCTGGAACATCATGGATTGAATGATGGCAGCGCGCCTCAATGCACACTGCTATCATGCTGGGGATGCTGAAACTGAGTGCTCCAGGACCAGAGCACTCAATTTCAGTCATTCCCTGTTTTGCCGGTTCATGTGATCGCTCCTACAGCAGTCTGGTGTACCTGCTTTGTGAATGACAAAGGCAATGTGTTCTGCACATTGCCTTTGTCAATGTTCTCTGCTTCCCTCTTCCTTACTGTGATGTTAAGGAAGAGAGCAGAGAGCAGACTTAAAATAAAATAAACAATGTCGAGAGATGGGGGCATTAACCCCTTCAGTGCTGGTGCTGTGGCAGCAGTAAGCGCAGGTCACTGTATGACCTACTGACACCTCTTTATCCTAGAAAATCAATAAGTGGGAGCAAGACCAAAGTATTTATTCTATTTCTAATTAATACTGATAATTAAATCGGATATTAATGTGAGTTTTATATATACACATCACACAATCATGCAAAAAAGTGGAAAATCAGGGAGGGAAAGAGGGACATTATTTTCACCCCAAAGAGACAGTGGCCCTAAAACGGTACATTTTGTAGTTATGAATCACTGGTCATACCTTTCATGCAGTCTCCATAAAAAATTAACCCACTGGGTGCAAATTATCACAAAATAATCTATAAAAATTGTGTTTTTTATTTATTGTTTCTTTATTTCTACTTAAAAATAATGGTGGGTTATCCATATAAATGTGGTATCAAAAGAAAGCCCTACTTGTGCTTCATAAACAGTGTATAATTTGTATGGCTGGAATAAAAGACTTAGAGGGAAAATACAGTTGAACAAAGATATACTCAAAAAGGTAAAAAATTGCTCCAGTCTTTTAAGTGCACACAATCCCAGATTTGCTCAGTCCTCAACCCTTTGAGTGTCAGAGGGGTAGGCAACGCATTGCAAAGCAATGCATTGCCTACCCAACTGGCACTCAAAGGGTTAAGGGGTTACAAAGATAACTTGCCATTTTTCTGGTTGTTTGAATTCAAGATGTTTTACAGCCATGTGATGCTGATGCTATTACAGCCTATGAAAAAGTGGACTGTTACAGAAAGCAACTGCGCCACCTGGCTGCAGAAACATGTTGTATGCAAACTATCAGAAAAATGGCAAGTTATCTGTTTAATAGCTTATGAAACAAACACCTCCAAAGATTGGAACTACCTTTTGTTTTACTCAATAGGAAAATACCTGCAAACATACATATTTTTCTTTTCATAATTGTGGTATCTCACCCCTTTAAAATAATTCAACAATTAAATCAGGTGTTTGTGAACTTAAAGGAGCAGTAAAATTTTCTTTATGAAAACACATATTTTTTAGAGCATTTCCTGCTGAATAAAACAAGGTCACTCTCCACTGCTGTCAGATGTTTTGTTCAAAATTTATAGCAGTTCAAATAATCGGGAAGTGAATTTACTGTGTTTACTTCCTGATGCTTCTAACTGACAGGAAGTGACAAGCAGTTTCTATCACATTCTATGGAGAACTGTATGTCTCTGACTTTCCTCTCCATTAGAATCTAACAGGAAATCTAATTAGAATTTGAACACCAGAGGGCACTGCTAATGTAAAAAAACACGGGTTTAAACTGTAATAACTCTGGAAATATAAATCTCTTGGCAGTGGGAGTACCCTTATTTTACGCAATAGGAAAATCCCTACAATATATATTTTTTCATAAAAAAAAGTTTACTGCTCCTTTAAGTTCACATAAGACTGTATTACTCTTAATTCTGAATTAATCTACAATTTGTGGAGCCTTCATACCATATTTCACATTAACATGTCACAGCTGTGTGATTTCTCTTACTGAGTAATATTCATTCTTCTTTAGCCCTTAGATAAAGCCATATTATACTTTAGAGAAGGAGTCGGCAACCATTGGCTTTCCAGCTGTAAAAGCCTGCAACTCTCATAATCCCTTTTCAGCCATTGGCTAGATAGGGTCACAGTAAGCACAGCACAGTAAGCACCCCACAACACTGGTGGTTTGTGATTTTGCTCTCTTCTGTGGACTTCTCTCCTCTTCTGCTTTTCGTGTACCACAAAGTACCATCTTGCTACGTGTAGACCGCCTTTCTACACATCTGGCAGCGGTGAATAGAACAGGCTTCAGTGTCTATGCACACTATATGGGACAAGACCCTGGCGTCAATGAGCAGGTTAGAAACCGCCTTCTGTTCATCTCGTTGAAGCTTCCATTTCCTGGAACAATGCGGCAGCACTACCTTTTATTGGATACCACAATTTTTTGTTTTGTACAGACAGAAGGAGCTACAACAAAGGAAA
The DNA here is from genome assembly GCA_037306005.1 of Rhinophrynus dorsalis. Lineage (NCBI taxonomy): Eukaryota > Metazoa > Chordata > Amphibia > Anura > Rhinophrynidae > Rhinophrynus > Rhinophrynus dorsalis. The sequence continues at coordinate 267,741,254 of CM074723.1, read as the reverse complement.
GTAAAATATTATAACGGCAGGTAGCAATATCAACAACATTCTAAAAGGTACATCAATGCAAAACTCTTTAAATCAGTACACTGTGGAACTGTTCAAGAGTGTATAATCATTAGGGACGTACAGAATGTTCATTTTCTTCCGTATGGGAAGTTATACAGAAAGGGAGCAATGTTTTTTCTTTATGCAGAAACTCCAATGGCGAGGGAAAATTAAGTGAAACTTACAGGCACAAGGTTAAGCACCTGATTTTGAAGGATGAGACATTCCAATACTGCATTCCCTGAATTTGTTCCCATGTATACATCATCACTGACTTGCATTTGCACTAGCTCATCTCACAGAAGAGGTGAGTGGAATGGGCCTTCTCTTGAGAACTCACACAGGAAACAGCCCTATTTTCCTCCAAAATTCTTCCTGCTGTGGGCAGTTCCACACATACCTAATAACCAGTTTGACAATCTATCTTAATTGTGTTTTTCAATTCAATTAATACATTTGAAAATAAATATTTTGTAGCCTATTGCTCAAATATAAAGGCAAATGTAGATATTTCAGAGGCAAACCAACTACACCATAGGGAACAAATACTGCACTTTTCACCATCTGTGGGAATTCCTAGGAAAAGAGCAGTTTTTACACAACCCCTAGCCTTGTTTCACTGCAACAGGCCACACATACTGATGTCAACAGCCTTGTCCCCCTGCTAGTCATAGAACCATGCATACTGACCCCCCCACCCAACTTTGTTCACTGGTATCCCACAACCACACATAATGACCTCCAGCCTTGTCTCACTGCACAAGTAGCCATAGGGCAACACATTATCCACCACAGCCTGGTTCCACTTTAGCCAGAGAACCGCACATTCTGACCTCCCAACCCTGTCCCTCTGTAGCCATAGAACCATATATATGGTCCACCCAGCCTTGTCCTGCTGTCTGGTAATCAAGATGAGCAATGTGAGGTCCCCAGCTGCTAGACTACAACTCCCATTGGTGTTCACTGCCAAATTCCTGTGGGGAAAAAACTTGTCTTTTTGTCCAACCCTCGTGCTGGAGAACCTCTAACATATAAGCATCTAAAAGCCCCATTCAAACCAAAGGGGATATGTATTGCTTCCCTATGGTGCCCAATTACTTTGCTCCAGAACTGACTGACTTTTATCTTTGTACATTTGGACATAAGTTTGCAAATACAGTTAACTAATGCCTGTAAGAATGAAAAGCTGAGGCGCTGCTTGGAATAACGTACAAGCAAGAGTTTCTAAAAACAGCTTAACAAGAATTATTGTTTACAGTATTTTATTTTCCTGTACGGTCAAGGGTGTATGCTTGCAAAAGTGTGGTGCTGTCTGTGAAGCCAGTGAATGAGTTAAATGATCAGCTGTTTAAGAGAGAGTTTCCCTTTGGGACATCTTCATGTTCACACCAAGGGCTGGATTCAGTTGACTGGTGTCACTTGACTGGTTAGCTGGCTGAAACTTAATGTGGGAAGGGTCAATCTGTAAGGAACTTAAAGGGACAGTGACACTTACTACGGAACAATATGTGCCTCAGGGTCTCCTTGGTAGCACACCAAGCGAGTTAACCCCTCCTCCCTAGTTAGGACAGGTAAAAAAAAAATTACAAAAGGGACCTCCCTCCCCCACCTTCCCCAGTGTTTTACCTGTCCTCCCTAGGAAGGTTGTATTCTACGTCCCGATTTTTTGTTTTCAGAGGACCCAGCTGGGCACCTCTTTGGCTCCGGTATACAGTGCCATCGTGGACATTGCTGGAGGGAGCTTGTCTCCTACGCCTTCCCCCATATAACTTTTATGGTACCCCGCTGGGTCTCCATTTTTTTCGTTCGGCAACGGCTGTTGCCTTTAGCGCTGGCTTGTCTTGCCCTCCCGCGACATGCAGTTGGAACGCAAGCTCTCCATGCCTGCCTATGACACTTCAGGTCAGTGCGTTTCACAGACCGGAAGTCTTACCAGTGCATGTTGGGAGCGGGTTTAGCATGTTTGAAACGCCAAGCGGGCTTTTTTATTCAGTAGATGGGCTTTCCTGCTGCCCCCCTTACAGCAATTCATCAAGCCAGGCCAGCCCTAGCAGTTTGTTCCACTGCCAAATGTAAGTACCTGGATTTTGGTACTATAATCTTCCTTGGATTATGTTACATGTTCCCTCAACATTTTTTGTATGCATATTTGTTTCTGTTTCTATTACAGATAGATTCTCAGTCTTGTCTTCTCTGTAAGGCTGTTCTTCTCGAGGGCTATTCAAAGAAATTATGCCCCTCCTGTCTTGTAGAGGTCAATCTACCTTCAGTAACTCAGTCGCCTCAACCTTCTCCGGCCGCGATGCCTACGGATATGTCATCCCTGGTTTCGCTATTCTCCTCTATAGCCAAGGAAACTTGGAAAAGTCTCAGGGCGGAGGAAGAAAAGGCAGGTATGTCAGCCCCCTCTGTTTACAGAGAGGGATCTTCATCTAGGAGACCGCTTCATGAGGCGTCGGATACGGATTCTTCCGTGGAGGATTCTGACGAGGGCGGTAGGGAAGATTCTTATATTTTCCCAGTGGAATGTATCGATTCCCTCTTAAAGAGCATCAGAACTTCCCTTAACATCAAGGAAGATGAACAACCTAGGTCAGTAGCAGATGAGCTTTACCTGGGGTACAAGAAAAAACACAAGTTTTTTTTCCAGTTCATGAGGTAGTCTCAGGGCTTATTAGGCAGGAGTGGGCAGTTCCAGAGAAGCAGCTCTCCTTTCCAAGGAAGCTTAAAAGCTTATTTCGCTTTGATCCCAAAGATTCTGCCCTCTGGGATAGGATTCCCAAAGTAGATGTCCGTGTGGCATGTCTATCTAGGAAGACTACTATCCCAGTTGAGGATGGATCAGGGTTCAAGGATCCTATGGATAGGAAGCTGGAGACGGCCCTTCGTAGAAATTATGAGGCTTGCGCCACTTCTTTTCGCCCGAGTATTGCTTCCACTTGTATCTCTAGGGCCCTGAGACTTTGGCTCTTACAGCTGGAGGAAGACCTCGTTAATAAAGTACCCAGGGAGGAACTTTTGAAGTCCATATCCATGCTTCGCCTGGCGAGTGATTTTCTCTGTGACGCCTCCATGGAGAATGTCAGGATGGCTGCTAGGGCCACTGCATTGTCCTCGGCAGGTCGCAGGGCTCTTTGGCTTAGGCAGTGGGCGGCGGACGTAGCCTCCAAAAGTAAATTGTGTGATATGCCCTTTGAGGGTAATTTCCTGTTTGGGAAAGAGCTTGATGCCCTTCTCCAGAGTCTTTCTGAGGAGAAGTTGTTCTTGCCTCATGATAGACGGTTTTCTTCCCAGAAACCTTTTTTTCGTCCCTTCAGGGACCAGAAGAGATTGTCTAAAGGGAAAAGACCAGCCTCAAGACCATATGTGCCCAAAGGAAGCAAGCCTCAGAAGCCAGCACATGATGGTCTTCCTAAATCCCAGTTCTGACGCCAGGCCCCCAATTCCTTTGGGAGGAAGACTGCTATTTTTTCCTGCATCAATGGTGAAACATTACCTCAGATTCCTGGGTATTGCAGATTATCGCAGACGGTTACAAACTCCGTTTTCATATGACTATTCCACACAGGTTCCTCTCTACTCCGGTACAGGGTCCGCCTTCCAGAAGGATACTATTTCGACAGATTATCCAGGATCTGGTCCAAGAAAAAGTTCTAGTCCCAGTCCCCAAAGCCAATCACAAGAGGGGTACATATTCCACGGTCTTTCTGGTTCCAAAGAATTCCGGAGGGTTTCGCCTTATAATAAACCTTACCTTCTTGAACCAGTTCATTCTTTGGGAACACTTCAAAATGGAAACCCTCAGGTCCATAGTCAATATCCTTCATTACGGAGACTGGATGGCAACGGTGAATTTGAAGGATGCCTACCTTCATATTCCCATTCATCCAGTTCACCAGCAGTATCTGAGGATTGCCATCAGGGACAAAGGGAAAATCTCCCATTACCAGTTTGCAGCACTTCCCTTCGGCCTGACCTCAGCTCCAAGGGTGTTTACCAAGATCATGGCAGTGGTGGTTGCTTTCCTGAGAGAGAAAGACGTAGCAGTTATTCCTTACTTGGACGACTGGTTGATAAAGGCTTCATCTGCTGCACTGCTAATGGAGAACGTAACCTTGGTTGTCTCAACATTAACTTCCCTAGGTTGGAATCTGAATCTAAAAAAGTCCTGTCTTCTTCCAGAACAGAGGAAACTATTCCTGGGGATGATTCTGGACTTGTCAGTGGAAAAGACATTTCTTCCGCAGGTCAAGGTGCAGAGGCTGCTGGAGCAGGTATCTGTCCTCAAATCCTCCAGTCAGCTGAGCCTCAGACAGCTTATGTCTACCCTGGGCATGATGACTTCATCCATCAAGGCGGTTCCTTGGGTGAGACTCATGAGGCCCTTGCAACAGCTGATCCTCTCCTCGTGGAACAGAGATCCTCAGTCTCTCCACCATCAGGTTTCCATACCTCTAACAGTCAGAAGTTCCCTGAGTTGGTGGTCCACATGCAATCTGTCAGCAGGTCTGCCTTGGAGAATTCAGGATTGGACAATCATCACAACGGATGCAAGCAAACTGGGGTGGGGAGCAGTCCTAGGGACTCATTCCTTCGAGGGCCTTTGGTCTCGTTCAGAAGCAAGCCTCCATTCGAACCACCTGGAACTTCTAGCAGTTTGGAGAGCATTGAAAATGGCTGTCCCGTTAGTAAAGGGGAAGGCAGTCAAAATTTGCTCAGACAATATGACGGTGGTCTGCTATCTAGCCCGTCAGGGGGGTACCCGAAGTCCAGCACTCCTTCTCTTGTCTTCAAGAATTCTTCAATGGGCAGAATCCAACCTGTTGGCATTGACTGCGGTGCACATTCCGGGGAAGTACAACAACTGGGCAGACTATCTGAGCCGGAAGACAATTCATCTGGACGAATGGTCCCTGCATCCCAGAATCTTCCTGGAACTTACTGAGAAATGGGGTACGCCTCAGATAGATCTGATGGCCACCAAACAGAATACCAAGTTACCCCAGTTTTTCTCTCAATTTCCCCAGGATCATCCCTTGGCAGTGGATGCCCTGGTACAGAAGTGGGACTTTCCGCTCACCTATCTCTTCCCACCTCTGAGACTAATTCCGGTTTCCTTGAGAAAAATCTACCAGGAGAAGACAACAGTCATATTTGTAGCTCCATATTGGCAGAGAAGGTCCTGGTTCATCCTGCTGAAGTCCATGTCTCAGGGGGAGCCACTGGTTCCTGCCTTCCACAACGGATCTTCTCTTCCAGGGCCCAGTGCCTCATCCCCAAGCACAGAACCTTCGGCTTTCAGCGTGGTTCCTGAATCCAAACTGCTAAGTAACCAAGGACTTTCAGAGGGAGTGATTTCTGTTCTTCTTGAATCCAGACAATGCAGTACATCTTTAGTTTACAATCGTACCTGGTCAAGATTCTCTTTTTGGGCCAAGGAACATTCAATAGATCCATTACATCCTTCCATTCCGGCCCTTCTGGACTTTTTGGCTGAGGGTTTCTCTAAGGGACTAAGTCCTAGTACCCTAAAGGTACAGATAGCCGCCCTGGGCAGCTTTCTGGGACAGCAATTTGCGTTCCATCCATTAGTGAGAAGATTTCTTAAATCTACGTCCAACCTGAGACCCAGGCCAGTGCCCTCTGTGGCCCCATGGGACCTTAACCTTGTCCTCAAGGCTCTCATGTCTCCCCCCTTTGAACCTCTAGATTCTATATCTCTGAGGCTGCTGTCTCTCAAAACGTCTCTTTTGGTTGCCCTCACTTCGGCCAGAAGAGTTGGGGAGCTTCAGGCATTATCCATTCTTGAGCCCTATTTGCAGTTCGGACCGGATTCTGTGATTCTTAGACTTCCTCCAGAATTCCATCCTAAGGTTGCCTCTTCCTTTCACAGGACTCAGGAATTGTGTCTACCAGTCCTGTTTCCGGATCTTCAGTCTGAAGAAGAATCTAGGCTCCACTGCCTAGACGTTAAAAGATGCCTTCTATGCTACATCCAGAGGACCTCACAATTTAGGACCTCTTCATCCCTCTTTATAAATTTTTTCAGTAGATCCAAGGGCAAATCAGCTTCTAAATATACCATTGCTAGGTGGCTGCGCACTGCTATTTCAGAGGGATACACATCATCCAACACTGATCCTCCTCCTGGTATCAAAGCACATTCGACCAGATCAGTTTCAGCTTCTTGGGCAGAGAAGGCCCAAGCCTCAGTAAGGCAAATATGTAGGGCTGCTACCTGGCAAACTATCCATACCTTTGTCCGGCATTATCGTATTGACTTGGAAGCAGCGGGGGATTCTGCTTTCGGACGCAAAGTGCTTCAAGCTGTCTGTGACTGCCCCCCTTCTAAGTTCCTGAGCTTTGTCTTCTCGCTTGGTGTGCTACCAAGGAGACCCTGAGGCAAAAAGGGAATTTTTTCTTACCTGTCCTTTTCCTCTGGGTCTCCGTAGGTAGCACACGGATTTCCCTCCCTTCTATGACCTTTCCCTCCCTTTTTTTTTGTTTATAATAAAGTTTTTTGCATTTAATTATGTGTTCTGGTCAGCTTTGTTCTACACTGGGGAAGGTGGGGGAGGGAGGTCCCTTTTGTAATTTTTTTTTTACCTGTCCTAACTAGGGAGGAGGGGTTAACTCGCTTGGTGTGCTACCTACGGAGACCCAGAGGAAAAGTAATTGATAGGCAAGAAAAAATTCCCTTTTTATTGAAGGTTTTATTCTGCTGAGTAAAACACTGCTGAGATGTTTTATTAAAAAGTTATTGCAGCTGACACATGCATTGGTCTGAAATGTTATGATGGTGCTGTTGTTGCTGCAGTTTATGAACATCTATGGGCAGTTGACAATCTTCCATAGGATGCTACTGCAACAGCGCCACTGTAAGTTTTAGGACATGGAGATACGGCTCCCAGAAAACTGCAAGTTTGAGCTGCAATAACTTTTGAATAAAACATCTCTCAAAGGTGGGTGTTCCCTTGGTTTGCTCAGCGGGATAAACCTTCTAATATATATATATATATATATGTTCCATATTAAGCATCACTATCCCTTTAAGCTGGAGTGGGCGTGGAGCTGGTATATGTTTAGATCTGGTGTAGGAAGCATGGCTCTGCAGCGGTTGTTGGACTAACATTGTCATTATCCTCAGCTACCAAATGGCACCATTCATTCTCACTCAAAGGACCTTTATTTAAAAAAACACTGGAATGTTTCTGGAGCAAACCAGCTGCACCACTGGAGACAAGTAAAAATGTCCATTGATTTAAGTTGAGCGTTTAACCCCTTGCAAAACAATGCACTGAACACCTTTCTAGCATTCAAGGGGGGGGGGGGTTAAAAGGCCATTTACATTAATGGGAAATGTGGGAATTTAATATGTCCCCTGTGGTGCAGTTGGGTGCCCCAGATTGCTACACTTTAGCTAACTGAATAAGACTCTTAGGACCATTTGAGCGAATCGAGAGAACTCTGCTTTACTCCAGGAATAAATCTCAAAATGTACTAAATCTTCCAGTAGAAGCATCAACTGGGCAGATAATGGAAGGGCTCATATGCACGTTACAAAAGTGGCAGAGACAGATTAAGACTCCATATGCATACCTGGGAACTCTCCGGATTTGCCCCGGCAGAGACAGATTAAGACTCCATATGCATACCTGGGAACTCTCCGGTTTTGACACCGCTTTACCGGGTCTCAGGGGCAGAGGCCGATTCCTCCGGATGTGGGGAGTTTCTATTGAAACTCTGCCACATCTGCTTTTTCTCCCGCTGTTCCTCCTTCACCAGTCTTCTTTTGAGCTCTGTCTCACACCTTTAATCCCTTCCCCCTGCGCGCATCATGATTTGCGTCATTATTCTCACCCCCTACTGCAGCAGAGGACTTCCCTCCTGGTGGACATCAATGGAAAGTTCCCAGGTATGTCCATATGGCCCTAGGCAAGGTATCAGTTTGGGGCCTCACATCTCTAGTAGGTACTGGCATTATGTCTCTAATGAAAGTGTGAGCAACTGGATAATTCTGGTCTCTTTCAACAAAAAGGACATCTGACACATGGGAGGTTATACACTAAGGCATGATAAAGAGGTGACTTCTCCAGTGATATCACTTCTCCAGTACCTCTGTTATTCTATAGCGTCTATGCCATAAAATCTCCAAAGCTGGAGAAATCTTAGTGTATTGGCTCCATACAATAACACAGGAACTGGAGAAGTGATATCTCTAGATCAGTGTTTCTCAACCGGTGTGCCGCGGCACTTTGGTGTGCCGCGGACACCCTCTAGGGGTGCCGCGGAATGTATAGCGTTTAGGGCTGCGGGCCGTGATGACATACAGACCGAGAAGAGGAAGAGGGTAGAGGCGCCGGAAGAGAAGCGCTTGCAGCCAGACAGTAACGATCAGTCTGCTGGCAGCAAGCGCTTCTCTTCCGGTGCCTCTGCCCTCTTCCTCTTCTCTGTCTGTATGTCATCACGGCCCGCAGGGGCGCGTGATGATGCGGGCGGGTAGGAGGGAACTCAGAGACAGCCAGCCACAGGGGACCGGCAGCAAGTGCAGCAGTGACAAGGAGAGCGACAGTAGACTCTAGTCTAGAGGAAGAGAGGTACAAAGGGGAGAAAGAGAGGTACAAAGGGGAGAAAGAGAGGTGCAAGGGGGGAGAAAGAAGTACAAGGGAGGAGAAAGAGACACATGGGGGAGAAAATACATGGGGGAGAAAGATGCACAAGGGGGAGAAAGTACATGGGGTAGAAAGAGAGGCACAAGTGGGAGAAAGAAGTACAAGGGGGAGAAAGAGGCACATGGGGTAGAAAGAAGTACAAGGGAGAGAAAGAAGTACATGGGGGAGAAAGAGAGGCACAAGTGGGAGAAAGAGAGGCACAAGGGAGAGAAAGAAGTACATGGTGGAGAAAGAGAGGCACAAGGGAGAGAATGAGAGGCACAAGGGGGAGAAAGAAGTACATGGGGGAGAAAGAGAGGCACAAGGGAGAAAAAGAAGTACATGGGGGAGAAAGAGAGGCACAAGGGGGAGGAAGAGAGGCACAAGGGGGAGAAAGAAGTACATGGGGGAGGAAGAGAGGCACAAGGGGGAGAAAGAGAAGCACAAGGGGGAGAAAGAAGTACATGGTGGAGAAAGAGAGGCACAAGGGAGAGAAAGAAGTACATGGGGGAGAAAGAGAGGCACAAGGGGGAGAAAGAGAGGCACAAGGGAGAGAAAGAAGTACATGGGGGAGAAAGAGAGGCACAAGGGGGAGAAAGAAGTACATGGGGGAGAAAGAAGTACAAGGAGGAGAAAGAGAGGTACAAGGGGGAGAAAGGAGTACATGGGGGAGAAAGAGAGGCACAAGGGGGGAGAAATAGAGGTGCATAGACCCCATAGTAAAATAATAACAATGACGCATGTTAAATGTGTAAAGTTTTTTATTCTGCTGTTTGTTTTTAACACTCAGTTTGTTCATTAAATCATTTTAAATAATTAAAAATTAGCATATTGGGTTTTTTATCCGATTAATCGAAAAAATAATCGGCCAACTAATCGATTATCAAAATAATCGTTAGTTGCAGCCCTAATAGCGTTAACTGCTTTAAACTGGTAGGGTGAATAGTTTTACATTTTAATACTCCTCTCTTCTTTTAGTTGCCCTTTGTCTCCCTCTCACTCAAATGGCCAATTAACGATATTAACTGTGCCCCACTGTTGCCCTTAAAAAACATATTAGTAGCCCAGTTCCCCTGTAATGCCCAAGAGGTGTACATTGAGGCATCAGATGAGCCCATCCAGTGCACACATTTACTCTCCCACCTTACCATTTTCTGGAGGGCCAGAGGACACCAGAGTGGCTCATCTGATGCCCCAGTGTACACCTCTGGGATATCAGTTACAGATGGAGTCAGTGGGTTACCAATGTGCCACTCATGGACATCAGTGGGGCACAGTCTGTCTCATATAGTGCCCTTCATCATGAACCACATGGACTTATGAAATGTAGTATTAAAAAAAAAGAATCAATAAAAAAGTAACAATGAACTGGTCATTACTGCTCCTGCTATCTGTCTCACTTGCTCTGATACTAGAAAAACTGGAAAAAATCTAATCTAGGGCAAACCAACTGTAGCACTGGGGGCAAATACAAATTCCCAAACTTGCAGTTAATTTAACTGGGCTTTTAACCCCTTGAATGCTAAGATGTCTCCAAAGCATTGCTTTGCTTTGCAATGCTTTGGAGACCTGTTTAGCATTCAAGTGTTAAAAACCCCAATTTAAATCAATATGAGTATTTTGTTATACTTATCCCCAATATATAACTAATATTTGCTATGCTCCATTATGTTATTCTGAATTTGGGAGGTAAAAGTAACTACTCTTATACATATCTTCTTCATTACACACTCTTATACAACTTTTGAGAAGTTAGGGGTGCCCCGGGAATTCCGAACAGTGTGTAGGGGTGCCTTGAATGAAAAAAGGTTGAGAACCACTGCTCTAGAGAAGTCATCTCCACTTTATCACTTCTTTATCACCCTTTAGTGCATCTCCCCCAAGTCATTAACTGCAACAACAGCAGGGACTCTGTGACCCATCATTTGATGTCACAGGCAGATTGCTTCTGACAACAGGATTAAAGCATTGGTGTTCATTGGCACTGAAGATGTCTCTACTGTCCAAGAGATTCAAATCGAAATAAAATCCCTCGATTGCTAGCTATGGCTCAGTGTATTACTACTCTATACAATGAAGATGTCCCTAGCATCCAAACAGTTAGTATATTAATACCCAGTTTGTAAATTCAACCACAGAGGAATCATCTACAGCATGCCATACTGATATTTATTTATTTACATGAGAAGATTTCACTACTGTCCAATGCTAAACTACTAACAGATGATATATTAGTGACTAACCACTGCTCTGAGGCATTAAAGGTGACATTCCAGTATATATTGTTCTTCAGGGTCTGTAGATTTCAGATAATACATTCCATAGAAACTCCTATAATTATGACTCATGAATCATTAGCCCTGACTGCAATTCCCAACATCATATTCATGTGCTACCTATTTAAAGATGAATTATTCCTTAAGAATAAGTGGTTATTAATTTGTTTGACAGATTAATGTATAGTTTCTAGGTAATAGTCCTTCATTCATGAGCCAGGACTAGTGTATCTATTTATTATTGCATTAAATCTAACATTTTCTGTATACAGTGAACTCTGCCGGATGAGACTGTATTAAATTGTATTAAATTGTAAATTGTATTAAATTATATTTACATATTTGGGTATAGTTTTTTTATGCACCCCACTGTCTTTTCCATTATAAGCGGTATGCTATTGGGTGTGTGTCTCAGCCATTGGTTTGGAGTTTACACAACACAGACACACATTTTAATATTGCTTATATATAGTACTAGTTGAACAGCCCGTTACACGGGCCACAGTGTCACAGCCACCCAGTCGCGGGGCAGTCACGCGCAGTACAGACTGCCTGCTCCACGGCTGATACAGAGATGGACGCTCCTTCAAAGCGCCCAGCTCTGTATCAGCCGCGGCACGGACAGTCTCTACTGTGCATGACTGCAGCACGCGCAGCAGTGTCTACTGCGCATGTTGCGGCGTTACATGCGATTTAGCGAATTATTATATAGGATATGCAGGGCTCAAAACTTCCATTTGCCATTAGCCAATGGCGAGTGAAAATTTAGCCCTGGCGAGTAGAAATTCAGCCCTGGTGGGTATGTTTTGGCTTGCAGTGACGAGTAACTTTTCAGGTCTGGCTAGCAGCAAAGAACTTAAAATTATAATCCCTGGTATATGTATTAGAGTTCTCCTTTTCTAGTTAGTTTTTTCTTTTTGGATATACACCCACCATCTTTCAGGATTGTAGCAGCTACTTATTTGGGGTCATAGAGTACAGTGATACATTTATATACTATGCAGAGCACCTTTTTAATCTCTACCTTTTGGTAGTGTCACCTGTGTGAACCTGGCCTTAGGTTTATGGCAATAGAAATACTAGTTATCAGACTGCAAACGGAAACCATTAGCAGTGGACTACTGCAGAGATAAAATACACAGATATAAACTATATAGCTCTACAGGAAACCTACCTAGTTACATAATTCTTTTAAAGGGACGGAAATGTCCCATAAAAAATATTCTAGTTTTGTAGATAAAAAAAAAATTATTTGCAGCAAATCCCTTCTCTCAAACCGCTATGGTTTGAGAGATATTCACATCGAAAGTTCCTCCTCCCTCCCCTTCTCCTGACGTCAGCTGTAAAGGTGACAGCAGGAGATTCGAGTCGGCCAACTCGAGGAGGCTCTTCAGCAGAGCCGAAATTGCGTTATTTAAAAAGAATTACTTCACTGGAACGGTCCACAAAGTGTTCTTGCAAACCAGGCACACTTTGTAGACCTTTCCAATGAAGTAATTATTTTTAAATAACGAGATTTCGGCTCTGTTGCAGAGGCACTGGCTGGGCCCTGGACCAGGATCTCCTACTGTCAGCACAGCACTGACATCAGGAGAAGGGGAGGGAGGGGGGAGCTTTCAATGTGAATATCTGTCAAACCATAGCGGTTTGAGAGAAGGGATTTGCTGAAAATGTTTTTTTTTTCATTTACAAAACAAGAATACTTTTTTATGGGACATTAGTATCCCTTTAGCAACAATTAGAGCCACCAATTCCTAATTTAACAACAATTAGAGCCACTAATTCCTAATTTAAGTGTATACTCCTTCTCTTACGGACCAATCAATGTATATATATGGAACAGAAAGGGATAAGCACAACATTTAAAGTCTCAGCTGTGATAAATCTCTTAAATTTTTATATTATCCTCCGAAGTCTATTTTCTCCAAGTTGAATTGGAATAATAATCATAAAATACAGGGTTGTGTTTTATTACAAAGTCAAAATTTACCTTCTTAATAGCCTTGTGACACACAAGTATATTGACTTCCATGACATAAAGAGACCATGCTTCTGGTTACGGGCAGAATAAAACTGCCTGTTATTAAAAGGAACACTAACAACAACATGGAATGGAAAGGTTGATAGAACTTTAAAGGGATAGTATTACTTCAAAATTACTATCCCTCATATTGTAGCCCTTAATAAACTGAGTTAAATGACACCAGCGGCATCTCTCAAACCTTTATGGTTTAAGAGATAGCCACTTTCAAAGTTTCCTCTCCCCTGCTGTCAGAGTTCTGCTGCCATTAGGGGAATCCGGTCCCGGGACAGGCGGAGGCTCTTAAACAGAGCCGATATCTCGTTATGGAAGGAAAAATGATTCATTGAAACTGTCTTCTACGTGTGCTTGGTTACCAAGCACACGTAGAAGACTGTTTCAATTAATAATTTTTCCTTCCATAATGAGATATCGGCTCTGTTGAAGAGCCTCCTCTTGATTCAGAGACCAGATTCTCCTGCTGGCAGCAGAACGCTGACACCAGGGGAGAGGAAACTTTTAAAGAGGCTATCTCTTAGCCCCTTAAGGACCGGGAAAATCAGAGGTGGATTTGACTTAAGGACCGGAGCAATTCTGACCTTTTTGACTATGTCTTTGTTCAACAGTGTTTTCCCTCTTAGGCTTTTATTCCACCCCCATAAATGATATACTGTTTTTTTACAAACAAATAGGGCTTTCCTTTGATACCCCACTTATATGGATAACCCACCATTTACTTTATTAAAATTAAATAAAAAGGTAAAAAAAAGGTAAAAAACCCACCATTTTTGTTTTTTCTCTTGGGATCAATTGGGCGCAAAGGGTTAAATTTTTATGGAGACTGCATGAAAGGTATGACCACTCAGTCATACCTACAAAATGCGCAGTTTAAAGTGGCCACTGTCCCCACCTGGGTGAAAATCCCCATGTCCCTTTTTCCCACTCTATTTTCCCACTTTTTTGCTCATTACATTTGGCGGTGTGTGTAAGTGTATTACATGACTCCACAACAATCACGCTTCCAATTTTGTTTCTTGAGATGTTTTTTTTTTTTTCTAATAAAATATTTTATTTGTAAAAAAAAAAAAGTGTGTTGTTTTTATTAAAAAAAAAAAAAAAAAGTGTATTTAGCAGGTCAGAAATTGACCTGCATCTAGCCATCCTCCTGCACCAGCAGTGAAGGGGTTAATACCCCCAGCTGCTGTATTTTTTATTTCCACTAGGTGTCTCCTCCCTGCTTCTCTGTCCCTTACTTTGATGTAAGGGACGCATTGGCAGAGAGGAGACACTAGAGGCAGTAAGTAGCACTGCCTCATTCATTGTTTTAGAATGCCAGTACATGTGATCGCTGACACAGCGATCACATGACCTGGCACAACCGACGGAGGCTGAGACTGAACAGTCCAGTACTGGACCGCTCAGTCTCAGCCTGGATTGAATGGTAGCAGCGTGCACGGCGGCGCGCTGCTACCATTTAACACTTGACGTACCAGGACCGTCACTGGTCCTTAAAGCAAATTTACCCTTGACGGTCCTGGTACGTCAAGGGTCGTTAAGGGGTTAAACCATAAAGGTTTGAGAGATGCCGCTGATGTCATTTAACTGAGTTTATTAAGGGCTACAATATGAGGGATAGTAATTTTAAAGTAATACTATCCCTTTAAATATTAAGTACATGCAATTAGTATATGAAAAATTATTCATATTACATTCATTACCTTTGAATGCAAGTGTAAATTCTCCTATTCAAGAGTTTGAAGGCACTGAGTAAGTTCTGAGCAGACGTTTTTATACACTTCAGAATTAATCCTGCTGCTGCAATCAGTAGTCATATCATCAGTAAAGACAAGTGAGACAGCTTCACAGGCAGCTATACATGTCCAAACCATAACACTACCTACACCATGCTTCACAGTTGAGGTAGTATGCTTTTCATCATGTGCAGTTTCTCTGAAACTCAACATTTTCCTCTTTCCATTACTTTGGTGTGGGTTAATCTTGTTTTAACACTTGGTTCCAGAAAGATACATTTTTTTATGTAGTTTAACAAACTACCACCTGGTCTTTCTGTTCTTGAGGCTTACCAGTGGTTTGCATCTTGTGGTAAAACCTCTGTGGTTATGTTGATGTAGTCTTCTTTTTTATGGTATTCTGGCACTTCCATACCTACATCCTGGAGAGTGTTATCAATCTGTTCAACAGTTGAAGATTGGTTTTCTACACAATTGCAAGCATTTTTAGGTCTTCCATGGTCTACCAGATCGTTTGCTGTTGCTGAGCTCACCTGTGTGTTCTTGCTTCTTAACAATATACCACGCAGTTGATTTTGGCACGTCTAATGTTTTTTGATGTCTCTGATCAACATATTCTGATTTTTCAGCCTTATGACTGACTACCTTACTGGCATTGATGCTTCTTTACTCCTCATTCTGAGAGACAACAGCAACAGAGTCCAAAGCCACACCTAGAATACCCTCTAGATCCTGTGCCACCTCTGTTGTGCATATAAACTAACAATGCAACAACACACACTGGACAAAAAATAAAACAAACAGATGAGCAGACAGTTATGCAGATACTTCTGGTCCTCTAAAGTGGAGGGACTGTGTACGAAAGGGATTAATTCCTACACGGTTCACAGTTTATGTATGTAAATACCGTCAAATTAAAGCTGCCAGTGTAATTTTTTTAATTAGTGACAAAACTAAGTAAGCTCCATCCATTCTCATTTTAAAAGGCAATTATGTTTTACTACTTAGGAAGTACACTTTGTCAACATCTGTCACTGTACAGCTCCAAAAGAGCATCTGTCGGCTGATCAAGGTATATAAAACTGACCACCTGGGCTGGCATAACCTTGAAAGTAACCATGAAGTTTCTGGCTAACAAGCTTTGCTGGAAGCATGTAGAGCCGCAAAAGACCCTTAGTGTCAGGCGTTGAAATGTGTACAGCCCAGCGAACTGAACTATGAGACGTCAGGCTTGTAGTTCAGTCTCTTCTCACAGGACCAACAGAGTATTCAGACCAGTAGTCCACTGGGAATCACAATGCAGCCCTGGCTTTATCTGCATGCTTACTAATAAGGCAGTATCCACATGATAATTGGCCTCTAAAATGGGGATTTTACTGAATTTATTTACCTTTTCTCTTAGTTCATATTGCACACAGGAACCATGGGGTAAAGTCTTTCCATTCCAGGAGGGCAGGGTGCATCTAAAAAAAAATGATCAAAGGCGGAGACTCCCCCCTCCTCCTCCCTCTTTACTCCAGCCAGCTAACATCCTGTTTTACTAGCAAAGCCAAGATAAAGTAAAATAGAAGTGAAAGAAGGAAATCTCCTGAACATGGAATCCAAGACGACCCATCTACCAGGGAAATCAACCCAATCTTGTTGTTTGTTTTTTTCTGGGAGGGAGTTGTGTGCTCCACAAGGACTAAAAGAGGATTTTATTGAACTTAAACCGTTAAATCCTTTTACCTTAATCCATGTGGAACAGAGGATTCACAGGGTAAAGTTCCCTCCTGAAGAGCGCAGGGCACTTCAAAAAAAGGCAGGGCCTTTGAGGCAGAGACTCTCCTCTTCCCTCCACCTTAACTCCCCACCCCACCCACAGTTTTAATGTATAGCAAAGTATCATAAAGAAACAAAAGCAGGAGAAAATAAGCAAATCCCCTGAACAAAGACACCAGAGGCTCCCCTCTGCCTGGGGATTTATACCATGTGTTGTTTTGTTTTGTTTTTTAAATCCTGGAGTCTTCTGTTCCACATGGACTATGAGAAAAAGAATTAACAATAAGTTCACAAAAATCCTCTTTTTTCTTATGTCCAGCAGAAACCATGGGTATATACCAAAGCATTCTGGGAGGGTAAAACAGGAAAAAAAAACTCTACTGTACAGCAATATTCCACAGGACTAACCTGCACTGCATAAACCACAGGTGTCAACAGACACCAAACCTGCACACCAAACAACTGACGGTCAAGAACCAAATGTACTGAGAACTCTGTAAAGAGAAAGAGTAGAAAAACAGTCCTTGAACAGGTCCCTTCACCTGAAGGACCTTCCGGCCAAGGCTAGCCTTGGCAGGACATTGACACGGTATTGTTTGGTGAAGGTGTTGCCTCCTTATAGAGCTGCTCGGCAGAGGCCTATTCTTGTAGGCTCAAGAGACGCCCACTGGTCTGGTGGAGTGCACAGGACTCAAAAGGAACATGTTTCTTTCTGAGCACATATGTTTGATCCAAGAAGCAATGGTAACATTTGGTGCATCCTTTCCTACTCATGGGCCCTCAGGAATGACAAAAAAAGTCAGATTTCATAAAAGAACATAGGACTTTAGGCAGTGTACCAAGTACAACAGATGGAGCTCCTGCTCCTGCTTTTTTGAAGGATAAGGGCAAAAGGAAGGAAGATCACTTTTCTGGATGGTGTGAAAATTTGAGACAGCCTTGGCAAAAAAACCTTTGGGAGCATAAAGAACTGCCTTGACCTACTGGAAAATCAGTTTACAAAACAAAGCTTGTAGTTCTGCAACTCTGCTAACAGACACAATGGCCAAAATAAAGGCCATGTTGCATGTTAAATGATGCAATGAACAGATGAAAGCGGCTCAAACTCCTAACACGAAGTTCAAATCAAATGGAGGAATGGGATCCCTGAAAGTAGGTTAGGCATGAGATACCACCTATACAAAGGCCTTAATATCAGGATGAAAAGCAATACACTTCTGAAAAAGAATGGAGATGGCTGCGATCTGAACTTTACTAGAACTCAGACGGAGACCCTTATTAACACCATCTTGAAAGAAAGTCAAAATCATAGGAACGCTGAAGGATTGTGGTGACATCTCAATCAGCACACCACTGGTAGATTATATACCAGATCCTCTGATAGGCTTTAGACAATACAGGCTTCCTAGCATGAATCATAGTAGAGATGACAGCATCCGAAAAACCCTTCATCTTCAAGATGTTGACTTCAACAGCCATGCCATCAAAACCAAACTTTGCATCTGAGGATAACACAGTGGACCCTGGGTCAGGAGATCCGGCTTCATGGGGAAGTAAAATGGCTCCATGTAGTACACACTGAGAAGATCCAAAAACCAAGCCCAAAGGGGCCAAAAGGGGCATAAGAATGCCTTGAGCTCTCTCCATCTTGATCTTCCTCCAAACTCATTATATATAATAGCAAATTGAAATATGTAAATGGAATAAAGCTGTCTGCACTAAAACAAGGAGAAAGCTCAGTTATAACAATGCAATAACAGCCTATGGTTGACAATAGTAATTAGGGCTAGAATGTGGAATGCTCTGCTACATGGTTTAGACTGAGGGAGCAACCATCTTGCTGTTCCTACTATCAATAGAAAGTACTCTGTATGTCTGACAACGGCTGTGTTAAATGTTTCTAGTGTCTGCATCAGCAATATACACTACAGTTTTGTAGAATCTTGCCTCAGTAAAATCAAGCCTATCACATTCTAGACATGCATCCCATTATCAGCCTGTGATACTGTTGAGATTAGACAGATTGATCCTAGAGTAAAGTAGAAACATTGATTGCTTGGTATGCAGGGCCAGCGCTGCCATTAAGGCAGAACAGGCAGCTGCCTTAGGGCGCCGCAATGGAGGGGCGCCGAAAAGAGGGAAGTTGTGGTTTTGGTTTTTTTTTTTCCTGCGGTGTGTCACATAGACGCCGCGAGGGATCGCTTGGTAGTGTAAATCAGCGCTCCCTCGTAGCGTCTATGTTACACACCGCAGAGAGACCCAGGCTCTGTAGTAATACAGAGCGCTGAGAGATGACATCATCTCCCAGCGCTCTGCATTACTGAGAGCAGCGCGCGGGAGCCTCAGCTCTGTGCCGAAGGAGGCACAAAGCTCTAAGCTGTGGCACGCCGCTAGACTACCAGGGACTTAAGGTAGGGAGATGAAGGGGAATTATGGAGATGAAGAGGCATTGTGGAAGGGGAATTATGGAGATGAGGGGGCATTGTGGAAGGGGAATTATGGAGATGAAGAGGCATTGTGGAAGGGGAATTATGGAGATGAGGGGGCATTGTGGAAGGGGCAATGTGGAGTTGAGGGGGCATTGTGGAAGGGGCAATGTGGAGTTGAGGGGAGCATTGTGGAAGGGGCATTGTGGAGTTGAGGGGAGCATTGTAGAAGGGGCAATGTGGAGTTGAGGGGGCATTGTGGAAGGGGCATTGTGGAGATGAGGGGGGCATTGTGGAAGGGGCATTGTGGAGATGAAGGGAGCATTGTGGAAGGGGCATTGTGGAGATGAAGGGAGCATTGTGGAAGGGGCATTGTGGAGATGAAGGGGCAATGTGGAAGGGGCATTGTGGAGATGAAGGGGGCAATGTGGAAGGGGCATTGTGGAGATGAAGGGAGCATTGTGGAAGGGGCATTGTGGAGGTGGGGAGAGTGTGGAGGTAAATATGTGGGCGGGGGCAGGGGATTGTGGCAAGGTCGGGGGGGGCATCAAAATGCACCTTCGCCTGTGTATACAAAAATCCTTGCACCGGCCCTGTTGGTATACAGACCACCTCAGCAGTTAAAAATCGTGATGGTGGATGATCTGTACCCTATGAATGAATTAGTTCCATACTTTTCTACTGTCAATGTCTGACTCTGTGCGGGCTGGCATTATGAACGAGGACAGATTGTGTGCAGTAGCAATGTCCGCTGAACTTAAACTCTGATCTGTACAGCTTAGGTGATCAAAAAGGATACTTAAAGGGATAGTAATACTTAAAATGTAAAAAAAAATAAGTTGTAGGGTTTATCCCCCTGAGTAAAACAAGGGTACTCCCACTGCTGAAAGGTGTTTCATTCAAAAGTTATTAATTTTCAAAGTTTAATTTTTTAGGTGCAATATCACAGTGGCCTGAAATTGTACAGTGGCGCTGTTGCTACACGATCCTATGGACAGCTCTGGTCAATTGACCATAAATCTCCATAGGATGGTGTAGCAACAGCGCCACTGTACAATTTCAGGCCACTGTGATATTGCACCTAAAAAAATTCAACTTTGAAAATTAATAACTTTTGAATGAAACACCTTTCAGCAGTGGGAGTACTCTTGTTTTACTCAGGGGGATAAACTCTACAACATATTTTTTTTACATTTTAAGTATTACTATCCCTTTAAAAGCATTGCTTCGCTGTTTACAAATTAAAAGTCTATACAACAGTTTTCAACCTGAGACTAGTTTGGGCAAATACTGAGTTTAGCCTTATACTGCTAGATACACCATTAGGTGTTAGCCCTCCTCTCCACCTGTTTACAGTGCCTAAGACTAACCCATTGGAGGCCATTTTATTTTCACCCAAATTAATAAAGGTTCAAAAGCAAACTATGAGTTTTTTTATTTTTATCATTCATAATAAAGGTTAAGTATTAGCGATTTATCGCAGCCTCAATTATTGTGAACTATGACTTTGAATGGGTCACTTTCTGACAGATAGAGAGTTGACTGGCTAGATTCCAGAGCCAGCACTTTCTCTCTGTTCATTGTCTTTCTTGGTGATTTTGACTATATGACCTACGAAGTCTGAAATTCGAAAACCATTAGTGTCCTATCTCTCACCAGCATTATTTAAATTAAATTCAGATACCACACTAGATCTAAAAGAAGGCTTATACCTGAGTACTACCTTGTCATGATGGAAGATCAAGTATGGATATTTACACGAAAGTTCATAGAAAACCGAGTTTAAGAATAAATAAATAAAAACATTAAATTATTAACCCATTGAGTCTCTGAGAGGTGACCAAAGCATTGCAAAGCAATACATTGCACACAACTCTTTGGCACTGAAAGGGTTAACAATTGAACTCTTTGCGTGCCAGAGGGGTACGGAATGCAAAAGCAATGCATTCCGTACCCCTCTGGCACTCAAAGGGTTAACTGTAGCATGAAAACATCTAGATCATAGTCCCTGTGACTGAGCTCAGCCATTTTTTTTGTTGTTATCGCTCAAAAATCAACAATTAGACTAAGATTATACAGCATGGGCTTGTGTCAGCAAACTTTTCAGAGTAGATGATTACCCAAATCAAATATAATCTTTATTATTCATGTATAATTGGCACACAGTCACGACTTGTTACTTACATGGATGAGCTCCAGCAGGCTGAGTATTGCTAGCACTGCTCTCAAATGACGAATGAAAGTTGTGTATGGTTTCTTGTAGAATCTGTCTCTCGCGACCCTGCAAAGAAACCAGACTGTTCATTCACGGAAATATATATTTGTATGTTTGCATGTGTAAGCTCCAGTATAACAAATGAAATGTGGTTATACAGATTTTCTCTCCAGTACCAGTAAGCTAATATGCGATCAGGTAATCAATGAATAGAGATTCACTGCAGTGAGCAGGCAAGTGAAGTTTAATTCCCCAACATGGAGTTCCAATGCCCTCTGGTTTCATCCTCTCACCAGAGACCCAAGAACTTGTGCGAACTTGTGTTTGCATGTCTGTGTTCGACAGCATTTGTAGGAACCTACGATTTAACCTGTTAAATGCTAGAGGTCATCAAGGAATTGCTTCAGAATATGCGGGGGACCTCTCCAGCATTCAAGGGGTTAAGGATAACTATACATAAAATTAAAAGCTGACTATATCAGCATTTATTCAGTGAAAAAATTAGCCATATTTGATACTATAAAAGAAAATGTGGTCATGTGACCACAAATCCTACAGCTGTGTCAGACACACTGCCCAGGAGGGGGCATGATTTTGACATATGTGGTCAGGGAGACTGGCCACTCCTGTCAAAATCTCTGCAAGGAGTTTGCCCGCCTTCAACATCATAACCTGCTACTATCACTTCTGCTGTGTATCTGCTCCTTTCCTTTTCTTTTGCTTGGCAATGACTCCTGCAATTTTTATTTGTTGGGTTGACTGAGTAAATTTAGTGGATAAAACTTTCTCTTCTACTAATATACCCAATCAGGCAAGGGTATTGCTGCCCCTATTACATATGCTTAATATTAATGTGGGTTACATATAGTACTCTCAAAACATTTGAAAACTGAACTCTTTAACTCATTCAAGACCAGTGGGATTTGTAACATATTGCTTTGCAATGTGCACACCCCTCTGGCCCTTATGGGGTTAACTTCCAAAGGAATGCATGTATTTTTTGTACTACTTGCCATGCTTTAATGCATATTTTGTCCCCATGTATGAATTTATTTGTTACATATTCTCTTGTTTTTTTACTATTATTAGGGTCTGCCGTAGAAAAGAAGACTGGAAAAATATTGCTGCATACCAACAGATGTATGTTTTCATTATCATTGCCACTTACCTACCAACAGTGGCACAGAGTTGTCCATGGACCCACATAAAGACACATAGAAATCCAAGTGATCTATGTGAACTATTGATTTTTAACCCTTTCAGCGTCAGAGACTAATCCAGCACATTGCACTGTGTGTTGGATACCTCTCTGGCACTCAAAGGTTTAAAAATAACTACTGTGTTTGTGTGTGCATGTTTTTACAGGTGCACACCCATTAACCCTTGACAACCAGAGACTTCCAACACATAGCAATCTGCTGGATACCTCTCTGGCACTCATAGGGTTAAAAACAAAACACCTTGTATATGTGTGCTTTACAGAGTTACACACACACACACACACATATATTAAACCTCTGACTGCCAGACACATGTCCAAAACATTGCAATGTGTTGGCTGCCTCTCTGGCACTAAAAGGGTTAAAACCAAACAGTTCACCTGGGGTGTGTCAGGCGCAGCAGTATATGTTGTGGTCACGTGACCACGTTTATTGTATAGATAAAGACGTAGTAATTTGGAGAAACGAATGAGCCTCTTCTTAGCGTACTCTTCATGTATCTTTACTACAGTGTGACGGTTCACTTTTGAAAGGTCACACGCAAAAGAGCATGCGACCATTTAAGACTTTTTAACCATGTCGCCTGGATTAAAATGGGCGCCTAGAATGCTTATACAGCCGTGCGTGCGGTTCTAAATGCGCTTACTAGGTGCTAATGGAGTCTGTCCGCTTACACCAGAGCCCTAAGAGATCAAGAGGTAATGAAGTCTTATAAACTACGGTCGGTTACTATTGATAGTTTTTCAAATAAAGTAACCAGTTGAGTGGTAGATAGCTTCTACTGTTTCCACTGGACATCAACGGGATATTCTGTCTCAACCACGGACAATCTAGTGTTAAAGACCTAAGCCTTAGAACAATTACAAGGACCGGCAAGTGGTTAAATTACTGAATGACATTTAAACGAACACACACTGTTAAAATCCATGCCTGTTCAAATGATTGGGAGAAATCAACTAATATAGTTTACTTTTTCACTATATTGCGCCCTTTCAAAAGGATACCCAGTGTGACTGTTACTGAATGCATTCTGCTTTCATTACATTACCTTAAATATGTGAGTCTCTATGTATAATAATATGTACTGTATATGTACATATGTATATATGTATGCATGCATGTGGGTGACTGTGTCTGTGTGTGCATCTCTATGTATGTATGATAATATGTATGTCTGTGTGTGTGTATGTATAATAATATGTATATATGTGTTTCTATATATGTAGTATGTATGTATCTCTCCGTCTATGTGTATGTATGCAAGTATGTCTGAACTAACGCACCCTTCACAACACAGTTGTATCCACAAATTCAACCTACCATAACTCAATACAAGGATTAAAAAAAATAAGGGCAACGCTGTCCCACACTGCTAGTATTAATATATATATATATATACATATATATATATATATATATATATGCACTGTATCAAATTAATGATGTAATAATACCTTTTTTATTGGACTAATATTCAATAGTATAGAGACAAGCTTTCAAGAGACATGCTCCCATTATCAGGTCTAAAGCATACTGGTAATATGAGCAAAAAAGCCATGTAAATGAAAGTTTCAAACTAATAAGAAATGAATTCCTTGACGGGTGAGACGGACAGAATCACAGTGCACAGATACAAGTAGAAAAATATAGAAAAAAAGTAGAAAAATATAGTGAGAGAGATGATTAACCCAGTGAATGCCAGCGTGGTATGCAACACATTGCAGAGCAATGCATTGCGCAACCCTCTGGCACCTGAAGAGTTAAACATGTACCAGAACAAAATAAACAGAAGGAAATATTATATAAAATTTTCACAATGTGAAAGAAATCACAAGTCCTAATTAAGGCCAGTGTGTTTGGTGTTGAAGTGACTGATCATCTTTATTTCAAATGTCTTTCTCATTTCTCATCTGCTGCGGTAGGACCAATCAATCGTCACTTAAGTGAGCCCTCTCATCTCAGCTGGTAATCTTACTTGGTTCGCTATCGAAATGTCTCCCATTATTGGGTGACCAACCAAACGGCGCATTAAACATGTCACTGGGTTGAAATGGGTGCAATAACAATATCGCATGCTACAGTGTCGACACTTCAGATTGTCGACACATCACAATGTCGAAACAGAAGGCTTAAGTGTCGAGTAGCCTCCGCTGCCTGCTGCTCCACCTCTCTCCCGTATTGACACAGTGCGTTTTCTCCACGCTTCCTCAATGGCCTTAATATATTTTTGCACCAATGTATCCTCAGTGAATTGCTAAGACAGGAGTGTTGAAAGAGCTGACAGCTGCACTTTAATCGAAGCCAGTCTTAGTACAGACTCAAATCCTTCATGAAGGAAATCTAGTACTCTGGCAGTGTTGATATCTGACAAGGCAAGATGATTTTGCAGGCACCAGGATCTGAAAGGTTTCCATACTCCGCAGCATACAGCTGATATAGAAGCTTTTCTACCACAGGCAATTGTCTTAGCTACTGGTTCTGAGAGACCTCTCTGTAGTAAAATCTGCTGCTCAATCTCCAGGCCATCAGTTTTAAGAAGGCTGGACTGTGATGGAATAGGTCCTGACTGAGAGGAATGGGACAGGGACAATCCACTGAAGTTTCACTATCGTAGTGTACCAAGTTCTTCTCGGCCAGTGAGGGGCAATCAAATTACGTCTGATCTGTCTGATATGATCTTTCTCAGGACTTCTGGAATCATTGCTATAGGTGGGAATACTTAGGCCAGAGGGAATAACCATGTCCAACTGAGGGCATTCTGACCAAATGCAGCTGGGCCTTCTCATCTGGAAAAGAATCTCCTGCACTTTGCATACATGCTGGAGTCCATCAGGTCTATCTCGGGCATTCCCCCAGATGCTAACAATCTGGAGGAATGCATTCTGACTTAGGGACCATTCTCCCTAGTCCAGGTCTGTTTTGCTTAAGTAATGCTCCTAAAGATTTAGATTTCCTGCAATATGAGAGGCTGATATTACTTTTATATTTCTCTAGGCCCACTGAAGAATCTTCTCTGCTTGTTTGCAAAGACTTTTGCTTCTGGTGCCCCCTTGGTTCTTGATGTAAACAACAGTTGTTATGTTGTTAGAGTGTACCATGATCAGCTTCTGGATTAATGTCTTAAGTGTTCCAGACAATTTATTTATCTTGAGCACAAGGAAATTTATGTGCAGCCCGGATTCTGCTGCTGACCATCTTCACTGTGTGGATATGTTGTTCCAAATGCCCTCCCCCAGCCTGTGGGACTGGCGTCTGTGGTTATGGTCTCCCATAACCATCCCTGTATAGGAAGGCCTTCTGATAGGTTGATGAGGTCTGTTCACCAAAGAAGATGTTTTCTTATCTTTATTGGCATGGGAATTCTCTGGGCCATATTCTTGACATTCATGTTCCAGCTGCTCAAAAAGTGAAAATGAAGGGGTCTCAGGTGGAATCTTGTCTATGGAACAATATGAATGGAAGATGTTAAAATCCCTAATAGTCTCATGAAATCATGGACTGTTAATGAAATCTCCTTCATTAATTTTCTCTCTGATGACATTATTCTGTGAATTCTGTCCTCTGTTATGAATACTTTCTCTTGTGTTGAATCCAAAATCATACCCAAAAAATCTTGCTCTGAGAAGGAATTAGTTGGCTTTCTGGGATGTTGAAGGAATTCAAAACTCACCCTGGTATGGTTCAAGGACTGAGCTCTGCACCCTGAGACTGTTATGAGATTGTCCAGGTAGGGGATGATAGAGATTCCTCTCAATCTTAAAGCTTGAAAGAACACTGCCAATACTTTCATAAAAAAAAATTTATATATCCCTGAATTTCTCTGGTGTAAAGCAACAGGTTTTATTACTTCTTCCAGAAGGAGATCTTGAACTGCCTCCTGAGTTCTGCTGCTTTCAATGGATCTGAGTGATTCTTGATTCTGGTACCTGGGGGAAATAGGTTGAATTTCAGTGGATACCCTGTCTCCAATAACTGATGAACCCATTTGTCTGGAATGGATTCCAATGGCCACAGATGAAGGAATAATCCCAGCAGACCCCCTACTGGGATTAGAGACAGCGCCCGCCCCACTTCATTTAAACTCCTTCTTGAATTGAAATTTCTGAGAAGGATCACTCTTGAATCATCTCCTGGTTGACTGAATGGATGACTGCGTTCTTGGGTCATATCTATTTGGCTGATATGTTTTGGAGCTATGAAAATTCCGCCTCCTAGATTTAATGACCAGAGATCTTCCTAGAGAAGATCTAGGCCTCCTGTCTTGTGGTAGAAAGATAATCTTCTCACCTATCATCTTCTTTATTATATCTTCTAAATGTTCACCAAAGAGCATTTGGCCTTAAATGGGGGATTTTAGCCATAATGCGCATTTTGCAATAATGGATAAGGCTGAGGAACTAGCAAGAAGGTGGATAACTTTTAAAGAGGAGTCACAAGAAAAACTAGCCACCTTTTTAATGGTAGCAACCTCTTTCATTAATCTAGAATGAAAAACCGAGGACTCAATCTTCTCCTCTAAGCCATCAAGCCAGATTTGTATGGTTCTAATGATGCAGACTAATGCAGTGGATAATCTTAAATCCTGACCAATAATCAAATATAGTTTCTTAAGTGCTGTCTCCATTTTTCTATCCATGATGTCTTTCAGTGATGAACAGTCTTCCATTGGGTATTGTAGTTCTTTTTGCCAACTGAGCAATGGCTGCGTCAATTTTAGGTGGAGTGTACCAAGATTTTACTTCCTCTTCTTTAAAGGATTACATTTTTGAAAACCTCTTTGTCATACTTGATCTTTTCTCTGCTTTCTCCCAATCAGACCTGACCAGGTCAGAAATTGAAACATGAATGGGAAAGACTAGTGAAGCCTTACGATTCCCAAAAAGGCTGTATCCAAAATGCCTAATTCCTGCTTAGCGTAAAATAATCCAAGGGTTTTTTCACATCTTTAAAGGGATAGTAATACTTTGTTGTATCTCTATTTTATTTTGTAGGCATTAAAAAAACACAAAGAACGATAGAAGTCTTATCTCTCAAACCTTTATGGTTTGAGAGATATTCACAAGCAAAGTTTCCCCTGTCGCCCCTTTTACCTAGTGTAAGCCATTTCTTCTCAGATGTGGAATCTGGTTGTAAGACAGATAACAGAAGGGGACAATCTTCTTCCTATGAGAACAATGAAAGCCCTGCCTCCTTGACAAGCTTTTCAGGTTTTTCCCTTATCTTAATTGAAGATTGTCCCTCTCTGCAATCTACCTGGGCACCTCCCTTCTGCTCTGGCTGAACAGTGTTACATCAGTAAAAGGGGAGGGAGGGGGACACTTTATCATTGAATTGCTCTTGAACTACATCTCTGACAGAATTGAAATAACACTCTCCAAAGTCCAAATACTATGATGATTAATTAGAACTGCTTTTATTATGAAACATTACTATCCCTTTAATAAAAGGCTCTATCTTGTCAATATTAAAAAAAAAGATTCCTCAGAGATTTCTCCCTCCTCTTCAGAAGAATTTCAGAGATAAGGTCCTGTAAACTGCCTTGCCCCTTCAAATCAGTCAGTTTATTAGAGGTGCCCTCCTTTGGGTCTTCTAAATGTGGGCGTTTTTATGAAGAGAGGTTTCTTGCATGGATGAAAAGGTCTCCTGCATGGATGCCTTCATCCAGCCAAGGAAATCCTGAAATTGGGTAGGCATGTCTTGCCCAACAGCCTTTTTAAGACTTGGAAGAGGTTAGAGTTGTCTGATAGAAGAACCTTCTTATCACATACAGTACAAACCCTAGTTTTAGGAAGAGATTTTTTTTCTCTTTTGAAGTAGCCTCAGAAGGAACTTTGCCCTTGCTAGGAGGTTGGCAGGAGCAGACATACTGAAGGGCAAGAAAAATACTAACTATGCTACTCCAGGAGCTAAAGGCAAACACTGAAACTGGAAGAAACCAGAATATATATAGATAAGTAATTAAAGGAATAGTAATGTTTTATAATAAAAACAGCTCCAATTAATCTTCATAGTATTTGGGCCATGGACAGTGTTATTTCAGTACTGTCAGAGTTGTATTTCAAGAGCAATTGAATGATAAAGTATCCCCTCCCACCCCTTTTATAACTACCAGATACAATCTTACAGCCATTTTAATGCTTCTTTTCAATTAACTCCACTTTTATAAATCTCCCCCATATTCCCCCAAACAGACTATTCTGACACAGGACATTTTTAATAAGCCGTTACCTTTCCTGCATTGAGCTCAGAAATAGCTGCTAAAATCTGCTGTCTGGATCCATCAGTCTTTATGCCCAACTCCTTCAGATCGCCATCAGTGAGAGTGAGAAAAGCCTCCATGTCAACCTGTGAAAAAGTCCCATTAGAAGTGAAGTCTTTCATTTTCCATTTAATACAATGTGGATGTACACAAGTGATAACATGTACTTTAGTGGTGTATTTGTGTGTGTGTTGTGCCAGCTCTGCCCAGTAACATTCTATCCAGATGGCTTTAGTGCCTTATCGAGTAGGTGACTAGGACCAACATAGAAAAAAGTGGCCTATTCATTATTTACAATGTACTTTTGGTGGAAATATTACCTAAAGATTTCCATTAAGGTCCATAAAGAATTTTGTAGATAAAACTCTTGATAAAATTATCAATTACAACAGAATCCAGGCTGCTTTTAGGCAACTTCAAAGACAGAATTTAACACTCTCCCTTGTTATTCAACACTTCACACATAATTACAAGACCGTTTTAATCTACACTTTAGACAACTGTGTGTACGTGTACATTTGTGTGAGAAACTTGCTTAAGTTATTAATAGTAGAAAAAAATAAGTGCCATGTAATTTCTCCTTTGTACTACCAGAGTCTGTGGGCCCAGTGTCAGAAGGGCCACACACACAAGAGAAAATAGGAACAATTCTGGGTCAAACCAGCTTCATTAGAGGGGACAAATAAAAATTCACATTGATTAAAATGGGACTTTTCACCTTTTCAATTCTAGACAAGTTTACAAAAGCATTGAGAAGCTATAGGTGTGAGACATCTCTAGCATTTAAGGGGTCAAAACATCAATTTACAATTCTACACAAACCTCCAGTACACTGCCTGGGTGGCAGCCAGAGACCTAAGATGCAGGGACGAAAATAAAAAAATTAGACACTGACAACCCAGCAAGAAGGTGAGGACAGGCATATTCTTACACATTCTAATTTTTATTTTAAGAGCATAATAGGTGGGGTGCTAGATGTCTATTCCTACAAGGAGCTGTTCGTCGGGGGGGTCTGAAGTTAGGTTTATTCTTGTTGAGGTACTGTTTGGTTGGCTATTGCCATGAAGCAGCCCTTACACATAATATTACGTGAGATACTGAAATGGCATGATATTCCTATTACTGTATTTGGAAAGGAGGGATACCATGCATTACAACATATACTGCATCCTCTTGTGTTCAGGGCAGTTTCCTGTTCTTACAAGCTCCCCCCTCCAAGACCTGGGAGACTCGTTTCCATTTCCCAGCAACAGAGCATCACTAAAAAGTGCTGAACCAACAAGTGTTCTTTTTCATAATGTAATCATCACAATGCTGTCACATACTAGTTTCTTCATACTCAAATTATTGTGTAACATTGTTTTGAGACTGGAGGCTGTAAGTTCCAGTTAATGATGGGAAAAAGACCCATTTATATCAATGGCAATTTAGTGAATTTTTACTTGTCCCCTATAGTGCAGCTGGTTAGCTCCAGGACTGCTCCACTTATGTTGTGCATAATGCCCCACATGTGGTGATTTTTTGTTTAATGCCATGGCTAGTAGTCAGTACCAGTGACATACAGTGCATTTCCACTCCAAGGCTCCTTACCATAGCTTCTCCATAGTAGGTAAGAGGTAGAAGATGCAGTGAGATTGCAGAAAGACAGCAGATGGAGAACAGAGAAAGAACGTTAGGAAAGGAAAGACAGTGACAGCACCACTAAAAGCATGCATTCTGACTGACAAATGAAATTCATTAACACTCTGAATGCCAGAGGGGGTGCCCATCTCTAGGTACCCCTTTGTCTCTCAGATAGTTAAAGGGATAGTAATACTTCGTTTTAACTTTATTTTATTTTGTAGGCATTAAAAAAACATGAAGAATGATATAAGTCTTATCTCTCAATCCTTTATGGTTTATGAGATATTCACAAGCAAAGTTCCCCTCCCCGCCCCTTTTACCTAGTGTAAGCCATCTCTTCTCAGATGTGGATCTGGTTGTATGACCAGACAGATAACAGAAGGGGACAATTTTCTTTGTATGAAAACAATGAAAGCCCATCCCCCCTTGACAAGTTTTTTAGCTTTTTCCCTTATCTTAATTGAAGATTGTCCCTCTCTGCAGTCTACCTGGGCACCTCCCTTCTGATCTGGTTGAACGGGGGGGGGGGTACTTTGTTTGTGAATATCTCTTAAACCATAAAGGTTTGAGAGATAAGACTTATATCATTCTTCATGTTTTTTTAATACCTACAAAATAAAATAAAGTTAAAACAAAGTATTACTATCCCTTTAAATCCTTATCTGCAACTCTGAACAATCAACTGACTCCTACATCAGCTGAGTGGTTAAACCTGTATACAAACTGTTGAAATTTGAAGGACACTGATTTTCTTTATTGACTATTAAATCTATTTTTTGAGTTTAAGTAATAAAATATATATCGATGTAACATTGTTAAACTGATCAACAAAATGATGAATGGCACATGTCAGCTTGCTGTGGCGCATCTCACAAATAGTTGTTAAAATGAAAAGGACCAACCACAAGCAGCTATAAAGGGTGGACAATCAGGACAGGGGCCCACACTGGATATATCCCACTCAGAACAATATTCCCTCTAAACAGTTATGCGTTTAGCATTCTGTAACTCAGAAGTATTCACATCAATAAAGCATGTAAGAAACAATACAATTAATTGAAAACTTAAATTCAATGTGCAAGGGCATCTAGATGAGTAGGGGTGATTGGTTTGTTGATCCCCTACAGAGTGTTCCTTGGCTTCTGGGCTCAAAGAAAAATATCCTGATTAGCCTACAATGGAAGACAAATAGGAGGATCCTGGGTTGCAAGATAATAGTGAGTGAGAAAAC
The DNA here is from genome assembly GCA_037306005.1 of Rhinophrynus dorsalis. Lineage (NCBI taxonomy): Eukaryota > Metazoa > Chordata > Amphibia > Anura > Rhinophrynidae > Rhinophrynus > Rhinophrynus dorsalis. The sequence goes on along the minus strand of CM074723.1, from coordinate 267,709,782 downwards.
TCTCCAATTCCTGTTATTCAGTCACACATGTACACTAACTTTAACTTGAAAAAGATGCTCCATAGAATAACATGGACACTGGGTAGTTTATATCATTAGAAAGACTTCTTTCACCTTTAATTTACCTTGATTCATAATGCTTCTCCCACTTCCTGAAATTTTAGACGAAATTACTGATTCCCAATTCAAACAAACTCGTTAATACGGAAACATCATATCCAAAGTCTTGTCTTCTGCATGTTACATCGGCCTATGAAAGTTACCTGACACTTTAGGCAAAATCTGTTTTCCTATCCTAGTTTAACATGTTGATGTTCTCATATGTGTGCTTACTTTTGCTGACTGAAGTAATTCATGCAAAATACCTTATTTGTAAATAGCAAAATAATTTTTTTTCTTTTACGTTAAAAGTAATTGGGGGAGGACATCTTCTTACACACTGTAGCATACAACCATGTTCACCTGATTTTTAACAAGGGTCTTGCAGTTTGCACCCAATAAAGAACATCAACTGCTGATGATGAAAAAGAAAAGAAATGAAAAGGGCGCCCAATAGTGCCTATTATCGTTATTGACACTTATTTCTTAAAATGATAATTATAATACTCACAAGAGTGGTGGTTGTGAATAGACTTATGTACAGTCACAACAAATCAGGGATGAAAGGAATTTTGAACATGTCCCTGCTCAGGTCCTTGGAATAGGGATGGTACTTCAATCCAATAATCTCAGCATTCAAATTACAAATTATTGTAAGGATCTCAAAAAAAAGCTGCTATAGTCTCAAAAAATATATTTAATTAATAAAAATAGGGTCATACCCTTTTAAAATTACCTTAAAACAATATACGGGCAAGCAAATTTGGTCTACAAAGTGTGCCTGGTTTACAAGCACACTTTGTAGACCATTCCAATGAAGTAGTTCTTTTTAGATTTTGGTATCTCGGCTCTGTTAAAGAGCCAACTTAGGTTCCTGGACCAGTATCTCCTGCTGTCAGCTAGACGCTAACGTCAGGGAAAGGGGAGGGAGAGGAGAACTTTAAAACGTTCTCTCTTGTGAGAGATAGGACTTGCACCAATCGATTTCTTTTTGCATTGTCTACAATATTGCTTTTTATTCTTTTAAGCCATTACTAACCCTTTAATGCCACCATAAATGCTTTTCATATCACAAGTGTGGCTTGTTCTCTGTATCATATAACCAATTAATGGTTACAATGAATTGGAGACATCTCTAACAGCCACGGGGGTTAAATGATGCCAATCTTTCCCTCCACATAAACTTGGCTGCTGTGAATCATACCATCACCTGATCTTCCTGAATAAGGCAAATGTATAGGGCCTTATATATAAAGTTTAGGAGGTGAAATTCTGGAGCAAACAAAGTGCACTATTCCCTCTAGTTTAAGTGTTTTACAATGCATCGGAGACATACCTAGCATTCCAAAGGTTAAAACCCCTATTTAAGTCAATGGGAATTTATGAAATGTTCATTGCCACCATGGTACAGTTGGATTGCTCCAGAAATGCACTTCTTTAGCTTGATGGACTAGGCCCAGATTACTACAAGCAAACTGCATTTATTCTGTAGTAAACCATGGGGATTTTAACACACTGAATGCTAGAGGGGTCATCAATGCATTGCTAAGCAATGCACTGGAAACTGTCTGCCATTCAAGGGCTTAAAAAGCTCTAATCAAATTCAAGGGGTTAGCAACACTTTGCTAAGGGTCAAGACAGAATTAACAAGTATGTATTCAAATGCTGTAAATATCTTGCCAAGAGTAATGTTAAGAAGGCTCTACAAAAAGTATATGTTTCCTTTAAAGGGATAGTAAAGTCCCCCAAAAAAGTATGTTTTAAATGGTAGCTGCACTAAAAAAACACTTAATGCGCTTAATACTTTCTCTCAAACCATTATGGTATGAGAGAAATATGAAAATAAAGTCTTCCGTTCCCTCCCCTTTCTCCCTGATGAGCTGTAAAGCTGTCAGAGACACAATCTGGTCGCCTGACTGACGGTGGCTCTTCAGGAGCGCTGTCATCGGGATATCTAAGTATAATTACTTCATCCTGGCTTGCAAGCACACATTGTGGACCATTCCGATGAAGTAATTATACTTAGATATCTAGATGACAGTGCTCCTGAAGAGCTGGCGTCTGGTCCCGGAAGCAGGATTTCATGACGTCAGCTGTACAGCGGACTCATGAGAAGGGGGAAGGAGCAGAGGACTTTATTTTAATACATCTCACAAACCATAACGGTTTGAGAGAAAGGATTAAGCTCATTAAATGTTTTTTTAGTGCAGCTACGATTTAGGACATACTTTTTTGGGACTTTACTATCCCTTTAAATACGTAATAAATTTGTGTATTCCTTATAACAATTTTATCTATTTTTTTATGTAATGAAGTAACCATGTGTGTCAGAAAGTAGGATATTTTACCTCTTGCTCCTCAAATATAGGTTGGTACTTCTCTAAAGATAACTTCTTCAGGATAGCAGACAGCTCATCTGCAAAAGACAAAGGATAAAAACAAAATTTGAAACCAGTAAGGCGCGCTGTCCCTCGCTTCAGTGGGAAATATCCTTTAAGAAAAAAATGGGTCACTTGTCTTTATCAGACTATGCACTGAAATCAACTGGCTGTAGATTACAATAGATCATATGCAAACAACACAAAGCAAGTGCTATTTAAAGGACACCTACCAAGGTAACGCCTTCATTTAAACAAATTAATCTTCTCAGTGGCAGAGGGGTGCATAACACATTGTGAGGCTATGATTTGCACACCCCTCTGGTCCAGAAAGGGTTGAGAGGAGCATCATCAACTTCTCCTGTATTTTTTTTGCATTGGAAAGCATGGGAAAGATAACATTCATAATGATGTTTATTTATACAAACAATACACAAAGTCCCACATCCTCTGCATTACAGTATTGTGTGAGTGTTGTGTGACTAGATTTACACTATTGGAAGGGCTTAGAGTAATACGGCAACTATCACTTCGATAATGCCCTAAAGGCAGAACCCAGGGAGTAGTCCTGCAAATGAAGTTGAGGCTCCTTAGTGAGCCCAGGCATACCAACAAGAGCGCACAATAGTAATCTAAAGAAAGACCACACAGGACTCCTTTGCAGGTTCTGTGAGAAGAGACTGAACTGTGAGACTATGAAGTCTCATAGTGCAGCCTTATACAATGTAATGTAGCCCCCACAAACTCTGCTTCAAGCTTGAAAACCTAACACAGTGGGTCTGTGGAGGCTGCATGTGCAACCCACATCATTCTGCATTACAGCCCAGGGAGTCAGTTCTCTAACTCTATATATGGATGGATGTTTGTTTTTTAAAGGGATAGTAATGCCATATATATGTAAAAAGTAATATTGTAGAGAATTAAAAAAGAAACATTCCTATCTCTCAAACTTTATGGTTTGAGAGATATTCGCAGTTAAAGTTTCCCCCTCACTCCCCTTATGTCAGCGCTCTATCTTAGAGCAGAAGAATCTGGTCCCGGGACCGGCAGAATCTCTTCAGCAGAGCCGCAATAGAGATTTTTAAAAAGAATTACTTCATTGGAACAGTATGAGAGATAGGAACGGCATTGATTTGTTTCTTTTTTAATTCTCTACAATATTACTTTTTACATACATACATATATATATATATATATATATATATATATATATATATATATAGCATTACTATCTCTTTACACTAAGTCTACTCCTTTAGGAGCAGAATTATAATAACATTATTATTATGACTTTTGGCTTCAAAGCAGCTAGAATGCTGATACAGGGGAATGTATGACTGCCATTTGAAGTAAGGAATTATTTTTTTTTTTACCCACTTGGGGCTTAATTGGAAATGACTTCAATGCGTTTCTTTTTTGCCTTCCTCTGGATCAACAGGAGTGGCACGGCATAGGTTGAACTTGAGGGAACACACTTTTTTTTCAGTCTCATCAACTATATTACTATGTTACTATAGCTTGATCATTGTCTTTTAACCCTTTCAGTGCCAGAGGGGTACGGAACGAATTCCAAAGGAGTAGCTATAAGCAGGACATGTAAGATAAAGGGATCGCAAAGTCACAGTTCTTTGAAGCAGGATTTTCAAAAATGATAACCGTATAATACCATATACCTGCAAGTCCACTACGCGCCATGCATGGTGGACGACTCTCTGCCCCTTTAACCACTATTGCTGATTCATGACTGAAGGCTTTCTCCCTCACTGCTACCTACCTCTGAAACTCCCTACCACCCAGCATTCGCCAAGCCTCAACAACTTCAAATCAAAGCTAAAAGAGCACCTTTTAATTGTAGCACTACTATAATAGGGAAACATTATCTCATATGTCAGAAACTGCACATCCTCCTCTACCTGCTTGTCTCTGTATATCACCCATCCTATACTTAGATTGGAAGTTCTATGGGGCAGGGAACTTTTATCTATCTTCTATACTAAATGTAAACTGTAAAGTGGCAAGTACACAGGTTGGTGCTATATAAATAAAAATATACAGTCCAAACTGTCAAGAGCGATTAAGCTGTTACAAATACATTCTATGGAGAACTGTAGTACATGACTAAGCTCTCCTGTGGAACACAGAATAATACCTGTCTGAACACCAGGTGAACCGTAGGAGAACTGTGTGAACACCAGAGGGCAGTGTTAATGTCCGTACACCAGCTGAACTGTATGGACACAAGGTGGCACTGCTGCTAACAAGTTGAATATTGAAAATAAAAACCACTCTGAACTGTAATAACCTTTGAATGATGTACTGTAGCTCCCAGCAGTGGAAGTACCCTTGTTTTAATTACTCAGTAGGAGTAAAAAAAGAGCAAACAGTTAACTGCTGCTTTACATGGGGCTATTTCCTCATTGAATGTACATATCTTTATTTACATAGTGCCATACATATACACAGCACTTTACAAGAGGTGTAATAGTATGATACAAAAATACAGATGAGTCAAATAAAGTCAAGGAGCAGCCAATGAAAAAGATTGTAGCTGAGAGATGGCTTAAGTTGTACGGAGAGGACAGGAAGAACCCTTGAAAAGAACATCTAAGTGAATGCTGCATAGACCTCTAATGCACTGCTTTAATATGTATTAGAGACCCCTTTAGCATACAAAGGGTTTAAAAGCCCAATTTAAATCAAAGCAATGGGAATGTTCATTTATCCCCTATGGTGAAGTTGGTTTGTCCTAGTATCCCTACACTTTTATTTTTATTCTCAGTTCCCATATTTTTCCCCCTGGGAAATAGCCACATGTAAACAAATCAAAAAGCCCCAGTGCGTTGTGACACAAAACACAATTAAAAGGTTTTACCTGTGTCCTCATTGTAACCAGCTCGGTCTATAGTGCTCTCTAGAGTGCACATTATCTAAACCTTTCAAAGCGTCAGTGGAGCCTGTGTCATGAGGGAAAAATAAACACTGCAGGAGCTATAGCACAACTGGTAAGACACACACACACACACACACACACACATATGAGCATACAGGTTGGTGGTGATTAAAAACCCCCCCACAAATAAACCAATGCATTAGCACTCAAACTATTACAGCAATAACCTCTCAGGTACTCAAGTTTCCAGTTCTAATTCTCATTAACACAGTCCAGTTTTTCACCTTTCAACATAGGTTGCATGAACAACGCACTATTGCTATGTGAGTGCCAAGTGAGCGAAAGGTACCTAACAACTATGCACTGGAGAACTCTCTAGCATTCAAGAGGTTAAAGGGATAGTAATATCTCATTTCAATAAAATATAATATTGCAGATATTAAAAAATAAATTAACTGATGCAAGTCCCGTCTCTCAAACCTATATAGTTTGAGAGATATACGATGACAAAGATCCCCCCTCCCTCCTCTTTCACAGACGTTAGCTGTCTAGCTGGCAGAAGGAGATTTGAGTCATGCAACCCAACAGCGGCTCTTCAGCAGAGCCGAAATAGCACTATCTAAAAATAAATACTTAATTGGGATGGTCTACAAAGTGTCAGGCACACTTGGTAGACAGTTCCAATGAAATATTTATTTTTAGACAGCGCTGTTTCGGCTCTGATGAAGATCCGCCGGCCGGTTCTGGGACCAGGATCTCCTCCTGTCAGCTAAAAGCTGACATCTGGGAAAGGGGAGGGAGAAGGGAAGTTTACCATTGTATATCTCTCAAACTATAAAGGTTTGAGAGATGGGACCTGCATCAGTTAATTTATTTTTTAATATCTACAATATATAAAAATAAAAAGATAATGGCACTTTTAGAGATTCCCACACTAGAGTGTTGTGCCTGGACCCAGGTTCTATGTTACCACTCTCACCTTCATCTGTAATGGTTCCACTGCTGGAACCGCCACTGCTTTTGGACTGCTTATGAGAAGAAGATGAAGAGAGGGATGACTCTACAAGGCGACCCTTTGGAGTAGGAGAGGGAGATGGAGTCAGAGTAGGAGAAGTGCTCTTAGAGGTAGAAGAAGCCCCAGATGGAGGTCTTTTAAGTATTTCCATTTTCTGTACAGCATAAAGAAAAAGTGCTTAATTATAATATGTTCAAGCAAACAAACAGCGCACAATAAATATTCTGAATCTACATTTCCAAGCATTTCCCAAACAGAGTGAGTTCAAGGATGTAGCTTTAAAGGGTAGTAATGTTTCAAAGTAAATGCAGCTCCGATTATTCTTTATAGTTTTTGGGCCATGTAGAACAGTTTTATCATTTTCTATGATGTGTAGTTCCAGAGTAATTGAATGATAAAGTATCCCCCTCCCAAAACTTTTACCTATGTAAAGCTGAACAGCAAGGATCGCAGCAAGGGACAATCTTCTGTTAGCAGAAGGAAAATCCTGCCATCCTCCTTCAAGGGGGAGGGTTTTCCTTATGCTCTTAGCCAGAAGATTGTCCCTTGCTGCAAGCTGTCCGGTCAAGTGACCAGATTCCACATGTGAGGGGAGGTGGCTTACACTACATAAAAGGGGCAGGAGGGGGCCATTTTATAATTCAATTACTCTGGAACTACACATCGTAGAGAATGAAAATCATATGCATGGTCCAAAAACTATAAAGAATAATTGGAGCTGCATTTATTTTGAAACATTACTATGCCTTTAACGCCTTAACGACAGATGACTTACCAGGTACGTCCCGCAAAAACTGTCACTTAGTGACAGAGGACGTACCTGGTAAGTCACGGAAGTCCGCGTCTCCGTGAGGCTGCACGCCGCTCGGAGACTAAGGACTTCATTGGAAAAAAAAAAAAAAATGTTCGGCGGGCGTTAACGTGACAGCCGCGTACGAACGCGGCTGTCACTAAGGGGTTAAGGAAGGGCCTTATTCAATAAGCTAAAGAGGTGTGATTCGAAATACACACATAGGGAGAGTAAAAATTCTCATTTGTTTCAATAAGGCATTTAACCCTTTTATTTGATGGCCTCTAATGTGTTGCTTTTCTAGTATTCAAAGGGTTAAAAGCCTCAATGAAATCAATGGAAATTTAGGGGATTTTAGATTGCACCCTATGGTGCATTTGGTATGTTATAGAATTCAAAAGAGAACAAAGTGCTAGTACAATTCCCATTGGAAAAAGAGCGCTAGAACCAGCAATAAATAGGAAGTAGTAAAACTGTATTCACACAATATTTATATATATATATATATATATATATATATATATATATATATATAGTTAGTGTTATATACAGGATAAATCACTCTCCCTGCACCATTTGAAATCTTTTGGAGCATCAATATCCAGTGGTGCTTGAGCATAGACAAGCAGTCCAAATCTCCCTTACGCTATTTTCAACGCTGGTGTGGAATATACACCAGTGCAACATACTGTGTGAGTACAGTTTTACTATTCTATATCCAAACCAAGCACACGTAGAAGACAGTTTCAGTGAAAGAATTATTTTTTTATAAACGCAATCTCGGTTCAGCTGCAGAGCCACCTGATGCACATAAGACTGTCATACGACAGCTTCCCCTGCAGTCGGCGTTCAGTCAGGGAAGGAGAAGGGGGAGGGAGGGGGATCTTTGAGCGCTATCATCTCTCAAACTATAAGGGTTTGAGAGATGACACTGGGGGCAGTAAATTTCTTTTTAACAAAGCTACAATATGGGGATTAGTTATTTGCAAGTATTACTATCCCTTTAAAGATCACTCCTCATGCTTTGCACAGATAATAATAATAATATCAAAGTATTTTACCAGGAAGGGTACATTAAAATTGTCTCTCATTTTCAAGTATGTCCTGGGGGTATATATTATTACCCAATTTAATGGTACTCATTTTGTCCCAGTTCACCCTGCTGGGACTAGAACCTGGGACCTTGCGGTCTGAACAGATGCTACAGCTGGTGCATTAACCAACTGAGCCATCTCATCAGGATCATTTATTTATATAGTAAGTGGTGTGGGAAATACGTGGTGTCAGAGTGTGTAAGAGCCACAGTGTGACTCCATATTCACTCACCCAGTGCAACAAAAGTTGCCAGCTTTCTGTTATATTCAAAAATATTTTAATAAATCCCTCTAATAACTAAAAGTGCAGTAATATGGAAGAGGCACAGATGTTGTCTTACATAGTGAATATGGTTTCTTCAGCTAAAATGTATCCAACATAATTGTATCACCTTCAGCTGTTAAGAAGCTCACTTGTTTTCCATGCAGCACTTTGTTACTGCAGGTGTGGGCAGGAAGTAAAAGCAGGTAAGAGCAGCTATGGAGATGGCTGAATATGTACAGTCATAAATTTGTATATTTGTAATCGGGTATAATGCTCACAATTTTACCCCTCTTCACCTTATGTGAAGTGTGTGTGTGTTTATGTGCGTATTATACATGATATTTTTTTTATTATTATTATTGTGCCGAATTAAAAAAAAAAAAATGGGCTGCCAGATAACTTCCCTCCCCCCAGAGCAATTCACTCGCATAAAACAATGCTTACTTCTACTGGAGTCCACATCTTTACTGAAAAGGGCATTGAAGGAAGTGGGCGACATATGCAAACATGCCGCCTGCTTCCTTCAATACCCTGTTCAGGACCTTCCTCCGCCAGCCGCATTGGATCTGGGTTATTGTCCTTGAAGAACCTTGAGATCCTCACAGGGCATTACAATTGGCTGACGACGGTAGGTCCTGACAAGGCAATGAAGGAAGCGGGCGGTAAATTAAAGCATGCCTCGCGCAGGGAAGATGTGGACTCCAGTGGAAGTAAGTATTATTTTATGAGAGCGGATTGCGCTGGGAGGAGGGAGGGAAGGTATCTGGCAGCCCTCATATTTTTATAGGGGAAAACAAGGGTGTTTTCCCCTAAAATCTTGGGTATAATATACACCTGCGTATTATACACAGGTCCGTATTATACCTAAGATTTCACGGTATATGTCTTAGAGTACCTCAGTACATGTTTCATTGCTTAAAAGTAGCTCCAGTTAAAGAAAATGTTGGAGACCACTGTCCTACACAGTGGACAGCACTGAGGGGTGACAGAATAACATCTTGTTTGCCTGGGATACCAGCAGAAGGTATCCTTTTAAATGGTTGCATGCAAAAGAGTGTGCAACCACATTTTGCATTAACCATTTGTCGCTATTGTAAAAACGTCGACCTGAGAATCTTGCACAATAGTGCGAGATTCTCAGGTCAACAAATTATAGATGATTTTGCAAGCTCTTTCAGAATTACCAAAGTTGATTATAGCCCACCTTGTATTTATATATAACATCTTATGTTATACTACAACATATTGTTTGCAGCCTTATAAGAGCGGTTTAGACATAGATGGTTCCTTGCCAACTTGATATCTCTCAAACAATTCCAGTCCTTCAGCAATTCTTTACTCCTTCTCCTTTGCTCTGTCTTTCTACCAGAAGCACATGCATTCCACCTGCACTCCCTTCTTTCATAGAAAAAGACACATTGGGGGAGATGTGTAAAAGGCCTTCTTAATGTCTCTAATATTCACGACAAGTCATATTTATACAAAGTTTATAAATAAGTCTATCTGAAAACATTCTGTGAAAATTTGCAACTGAGAATATTTATTCACATATATAGCTGCCACTATATACTACCATTAAGAACAGGTTATACCTGGCGTTAAGACTGAATCACTAAGCCTGCCTTTATTTTTGGGGCAATTAGCAAATTTTTTGTAAGTGCACTGTGACACAATTCTTATTTGGACAAGACCAAACATAGCTGCTTTTAGTGGTGCTCCTGGAGAAGAAGATATGGAAGAATCACTTCCCTCTGCACATCACATCCAAGCAAAAGGTGAGCACATGGAAGACCAGTTCCCATTAAGAAACATTCTTTTCTCTAAGAGACTGAGATACAAGGATTAAGGAGGGAAAGAGTTCCCATCGCCTATAATACCAAATTTTAATACATCCTCTGAGAGAGGAATGAGCAAGAATTACATTGCTCATTTCTGCCATCATGGAATGAGGGACATATTGCCTTTAGCAAATCTCACCTAGTTAGAAGTTACTTATTACCTTTGGTAAATACCCGTTACTGGTGGGGCCTGCATTCTGCTGATCAGGGACAGTGGAGCCACAGACTGTGTTGCTTGGACTGGGTGTCTGTGATTTCTTCTGTTCAGATAAACCTGCTGCTTTTTTTCTTTGGGCTGCTATTTGAGATAAGACATTATCTGCACTGCCACCTTAGGCACAAGAGAGAAAAAGAGGAAATGTATAGGCAAATTGCAGTTTGCTATGAACATACACATTGCATAAGGATACCTTATGGCTGTACCTGACAGACAGTAACTTTGTTAATCAGTTTTGGTGTGTACTCAGTATACTGAATATTCACAAACGTAAAATTAAAGGAGCAGTAAACTTATTTTTATGAAAAAATGTACTTTATAGAGCTTTTCCTGCTGAATAAAACAAGGCCATACCCACTGCTGTCAGATGTTTTATTCAAAATTTATAGCAGTTCAAATAATCAGGAACTTAATTTTCTGTGGTTTACTTCCTGAGAGTTCTGACAGGCAGTTTCTATCACATTCTATGGAGAACTGTATGTCTCTGACTTTCCTCTCCATTAGAATCTAACAGAAAATCTAATTAGAATTTGACCACTAGAGGGCACTGCTAATGTAAAAACACATGGGTTTAAACTGTAATAACTCTGGAAATATAAATCTCTCTGCAATGGGAGTACCCTTATTTTACTCAGTAGGAAAATCACTACAATATATATATTTTCATAAAAAAAAAGTTTACAGCTCCTTTAAGTAAATTTAAAATCAGATGTTCAAGTGGTCACGCAAAACACATGAAATGAAAATATCCAACTAGGTATCACTCTACATCAGTATGCATGGGATAGTGTTCCAAGCCTAGGCAATTATACATTGAGCTAATACATTGTGGAAGACTGAAAAGTAAATCCTGTGACCCTTTAACAGCACTTCCCCGGGGTTCATATTATTAGAGGTTTTCTTTTCTAGATTGGGTAAAGAGCAGAAAATGCTTATTATGAAAAAATAACTATACTGTAGGGCTTTTCCTTTTGAGTAAAACAAGTGTACTCCCAATTCTGGGACACTTATTACAGGGCTATCTGAATTTTGTTTGGCAGCTTCACTTAAGACGTGTTGCTGCCATCTGGTCCTACTGCTACATCAATCTAACTCTTCACGGGCAGAAATGGCAACAGCACCCTCTGGCTGCTAAACATCTTTAATTAAAAAAACTGCAAGTTTGTTCTTTAATAACTGTTCAGTAAAAACATTTTCTAGCAAGGGAAGTGCCTTTGTTTTACTAAGCAGAAAAAGCCCTGAAATATAAATATTTTCATAACTAATATTCCCCGTTCAATTAACTAATAATAATAAGCCAGACTTAGACTTGTGTTAGCCATTCTTTACTTAAACTACAGTTTATGAGTTATTTAGCTTCATTTGTTTATGCAAAATAGCCATTTACGTATTGGTGTGAAGTAGCAGTTGGAAGTGAGAGTGGAATGTTAGCATCTGAAACAGCATGCTGTGCCAGCAAATGAAAGGCACTCCATTATAAAAATATATCATGATATTAAGTACACAGAATAAAAAAGAGCTAGGGTGCATGTGCCAGGCAGTATAGCCTAATTTGCATAAACTGTGAAATAAATACAGCTCAATATTTCTTAACCCTTTACTACTGGATGTTTGGGAAATGTTTTCCTCCATTTTGTCATCTATCTGTTTAGGTATGACCCACCAGTCTAGTTCAGGTTTAAAAGTGACCTTCAAAGGAGTTGGATCAGGGTAAAGATTATCTCTTAGTTAGCCAATCTTTTTGTTTTTTTTGTTTTTAATTCCCATTCAATCTCCACTGTCAGTCTGAACCAGAGCACAGGCTTTGGGGACCAGAGTCTGTTAAAGGGACAGTAATATCCCATTAAAAAAATTGTGTTTTGTAGTGTTTAAAAAAATAAATTATAGGCACAAATCCTATCTCTCAAACCTTTAAAGCTCCCCCCTTCCTCCCCTTCTCCTGATGTCAGCATCTAGCTGACAGCAGGAGATCCCAGTCCTGGGACCAGCAGACGCTCTTCACCAGAGCCGAAATCGCGATATTGGAAAATAATTACTTCATTGGAAAGGTCTACAAATTGTGCCTGGTTTGCAAGCACACTTTGTAGACCATTCCAATTAAGTAATTATTTTCCAGTATCGCTATTGCGGCTCTGCTGAAGAGCCTCCTCGTGTCGGCCGACACGGATCTCCTGCTGTCAGCTTTACAGTTAACATCAGGAGAATGAAAACTTTAGATGTGAATATCTCTCAAACCATAAAGGTTTGAGAGATAGGATTTGTGCCATATAATTTAAACACTACAAAACATAACTTTTTTTTATGGGACATTACTGTCCCTTTAACGGATGGCTTGCATTATCAGCCCACTGCTCTCAGCTTCTGCTTTGTTGATGTGAGCAGAAGGCGCATGGTGCATAGAAGCCTAAAGACTGAAGCTTTCTTGCATTCAGAATGCACATACTCTGTCTGTCCCTGTCTGCATGTCTGGAAGCCACCATCTGTGGTGCTTTGGCCTGGCCTGGACCTGCACAATGTATCTTTAGGTACCTTTATGTTTATTTATCTATTTCTTTGTATTTTTTGTGCCTGTCTTTTATAAACAAGGATGTTGCTCTTACTTTCCTATTTGCAGTGATTTTTTTATTAATTCTATTGCACTTGTAATTAATTTCTAACCTTATTTTTCACTCATGTTCTTTAATTTTATTTCTAGTTATTTTACTTTAGTTCACTTTCTATCTTTTTTTACTATTGCTTAACACACACCCCTTAATTTTTGGGAGTCATGGTGCCTTTAAGAATGGGCACATGCGGTGGCCAAATTGGTTTGGAACACAGACGAGTATTTGGGATTTCTAATGCCACAGATTGAATTCCAGTGGATGTAAGGGGTTTATCGTGCTTTGCTTTGCACACTACTTAGGAGATGCCCAAGGGACAGTCCCGATATCGGGAGGTGCTCTTGAGCAACAGCTTGAGAGCCATCAAGCCATTTTTTTGAAAAAGGAACTACACTACCCATAAGCTCATTTCTCACTGGCTTTAGTGCATGGGAGTGAGGCGGCCCTCCCTACTTGCACAAAACTTTAACCCTTTGAAAGTCAGAGGGGTATACAACTCATTGCAAAGCACTCAAAGGGTTAAAGCAGAACTACCACCTCCACTAAAGTCACCCTGCAGCCAAGTGGCGACTAGCTTACTAATCATTATTTTACCTCTCAAAAGTGCCCATGAATAAAGTTATCCTTAAGCTTCCGAGACCGGAAGCCAGGCATCACAGCGGACATCTTGAATGCGAGCCTGCGCTGTCAGTCCTCTTCACCCTTCACAGGCATTGCACTGGCCCGGACAGCTCCGGAAGAGACTGACGGCACAGGCTCACAGGCTGCAGTAATCTGGTCGTCAGTCTCAGAACCTTAAGGATAACTTTATTCGTTGGCGTTTCTAAGAGGTAAAATAATGATTAGTAAGCTAATCGCCACCTGTCTAAGTATTGCAGGTCGACTTTAGTGGAGGTGGTAGCTCTGCTTTAACCCTTTCCAGGCTGATAAGTATTTTTAATTTTATAAAAGTACTTTTACTGTTCTTCCTTATACTTTAAGAGGTTTATTGGCTATGTCTGAACCTAAGGGAGACATACACAAGGTTGCCAAGGCTTCGGGTAACCAATTGCTCCTCGTGCCAGATTAGTCTTCCTAGGGATTTATCTGGCAATCAGTACTTCTTGCCCTGTAGCCTCCTCCTAACCTCTGGGGCCCTCATCTACTGAACAAATTCCTCTGAGTTCAATCTCTTCCTCTAGTCAAGGTATTTTACAGTCTTGGACTCAGGACCATCTTGTGACACCCCCCCCCCCATAAAAAAAAGGTATTTAGTCAATCTGTAGAGGGTAATTTCTCCATGATTGGGTATTCCTCAGGTATTCTCCTAAAGAGGATGTTGTTATGGCTAACTCTAAGATCCTCGAGGTTAATGCGTATCTTACAGAAGCGGCCCCTGATATTGCTAGGTTTATTGGAAAGGCCTCAGCCTTCTCTGTTTCTTAAGATCTGGTCAGCTGACTAGTTTTCTAAGAAGTCATTAGCGCCCCTTCCGTTCTTGGGCAAGCAGTTGTTTGGCCCATAGCCGGAGAAGGTTATTAGTAATGCCACTGGAGCAAAATTACTGCCTCAGGTTACCCCTTAGTGTCCCTTTTCCCCACAGAAGATAAGTGATTTTAGTTACTCCCGCCAGAATGAGTATGCACCCAGGTCACTTATTCCTACAGCGACCCAGATGCACCCTCCCCCTAAATCAAAACAGTCCTGGACAACCAAAATGCCTGCTCAGAGGCCCAAAACCGACAAGCCCACCACTGCATGACTCTGGTCTCAGGTCTGGTCCACCTCAGGCAATAGGAGGTCATTTGTGCCTTTTTCATGCTAGGGAATTTTCAGTGGTGAGTAAATGGCTTTTGTGAATGATACCAAATATAATTCAATTATTTTCCTCCCTGTCACGTCTTCATGTCCAGAGTTCCTTGCGATCTTTTGTGAAGTTGTCTGTTTTTAGATGCAGTCTCTTCTTCATGAAAATGCGGGTCTTGGTGCCTGTTCCTTCTCAGGAAAAGTTTATGGGATTCTATTTCAAGCTTTTAATTCTTCCCAAAGTAGATAGAGGATGCCTTTTTATCCTGGACTTTTTGTTTCTCAACCGTTCTGATTTTGCACCCAGTTTGAAGACAGGAGTCCTTGCTCTCTGTCATCTACGTCATGTGTCCAGGGGGTTTCTGGCTTCCCTAGACATAAAGGACACTTACCTACATGTTCCCATCCACTCAGATCATCAGTGCATGCTGAGTTTGCTTCTCAAGAGTGTAATTTTCAGTTCACTGCCCTTCACTGTGCACTGGCCTCCGCTCAACGGGTTAGCACTGATGGATCACATCCCCTCTCTACGCATCTCTTTCAATCACTATATGGATGACCTTCTGCTAAATGCTCCTTCAGAGGAGACTCTGTGTCTTCATTTAGACTTGCATATCTGTTCTGGAACAAGACAGTTGGGTTGTCATTTTCAAGAAATTTTCTCTGATTCTTTTCCAGGTCCTTCACTTTGTTGGTATGAGATTCAACACTCTTCTGGGAAAAGCGTTTCTAGCAGAAGGCAAGATTCCGTTGTTTCCCCAATTGTCTCAGGTCATGCTTCATCCATCCTCAATGGTGTCTTAGTACATGAAGGTATTTGTTTATCTGGTTTCTGCATTGGAGGCTTTATCACTTCCACAATTCCTACACGGCTCACGTGGAAATTCTGAGGAACTGATCAGGACACCAGTGTCATCTCTCGTGTCATGACCCTGTCCGACAAGATGAACGCAGACCTTCACTGATGGCTGCAGAGCTCCATCTGTCACTGGGCGGTTCAGGGTCTTTGGAATGGAGCAGAGAGTCTTGTGTTGATCAATGTCTTGGAGCTAGATTTGCATTACTGGCCCCAGTCCCTCCAAGGATCCCCTATGCGGATCCAGTCCGACAATGTGACTGTGGTGGCCTACGCCAACCCCCAGGGAGGGACCAGAAGTGCAACCTCACTGTACAAGATGCGGTGGATCCTC
Organism: Rhinophrynus dorsalis; assembly: GCA_037306005.1. Lineage (NCBI taxonomy): Eukaryota > Metazoa > Chordata > Amphibia > Anura > Rhinophrynidae > Rhinophrynus > Rhinophrynus dorsalis. The sequence goes on along the minus strand of CM074723.1, from coordinate 267,693,618 downwards.
ACATGGGTGGAGGCTCAAGAGCCAGCTCTCTTCACCGTTCATATCCCAGGAGTAGTCAACACTGACTAAGAGAAAAGGATTTATCGGTAAACACACAAAAAGGGGATTTCTCTCAGTCCATGTGCAACAAATGAACCATGGGGTACAGCATCCTCCAGCAGGAAGGAAGGGAACTTGACTAAAAAGGCTCTCAGTGGAGACTCCCCCCTGAACCACTTTATCCCTACCTGGACATGCTCAGTTTTAATGTATAGCAAAAGCAAAAGAAAATAAATAGAGATGGAACCAGAGATCCAAACAAGACACCCCCCTGCCCAGGACTCAAACCATTGTTTTTTCTCCAGAAGGGAAGTGTGCTGTAACACAAAAGGGCACAGGCTTCTTCCTGAGAACTTATGCATGGTGAATGGTATCCTTAATCCAAGAAGCCTCTGACCACCTTAAATGCAGCCTGGCCCACATGAGGGTCCTCAGGGGTGACAAAAAGTGAATTAGATTTCCAAAAAGTCTGTGAGATGAACATAGTACTTCAAGCATCCTGCTCCTGTATATTAGATGGAGCTGGACAGTGTGAAAGAAGAACAATTTGGTTGATGTGGATAATCAAAATTACATGAGCCCGCTCTATCCTGATTTTCCACAGCACCTTGGGAATCAGGTGCTGGAAGACACACATATGCCAGCGGAAAACCCATGGAATGACCATGATATCTACAGCGAGATACAGAGGATGCCTGCACCCGACTCAAAACTGAAACACAAAAATTCCCCTGGACACATGGCAGTAATGATGGTGCACAAGGACTCCATCTTGAACCATGGAGAGAGTGCAAAACACTGAGGCATTTAAAGTCCAGAATAGGATGGCATCAGTCTCTTTTTGGTAACAATAAAAAGACTGGAATAGAATCCTCTGAATCTTTCCCTAGAAGAAACTGGTATTAACGTCTCCAAGTCTAGCAGGAAAGAAACTGCATCCAAAAATAGACGGTTTTGATCAGCATCACAAGAAATTCTGGACACGAAAAACGAGATGGAGGAAGCGACTTGAAATATATCAGCAAAACCCACTGGTCTGTCATGGAATCGGTCCATGCGCGTAGAAAAACCATAGATAATCTTCAATAGCCTGAGGCGGTCAGACCCCAGTGTGGTGGAATGGAGGTATGTTTGTCAATTTTGGGCTTCTGCACAGGTATCTTTCCTGAAAGAAATACAGCAACCTCCTTTTTGCGTCTCCTGAAAATATAAGAGGCAGTCCACAAAAATATAGATGATTTTGAAATATCTTTCAAAATAACTCAGTGGACCTGTCCCTTTTCATAACTTTTTATTTGTGCAGAGAGAAGGGGTGTCCCCACTTTCTCCTCTCCAGTTACTATATTAGCATATTGGAAGGAAGGGGATATAAGGTAAGACCTGCCAAACAAGTTGGCAAAACCTAACACACAATATAAACTAAATATGTTTTAAACTACTGTTTTAAATAAAAATGGCTACTTAATGTAAGTGGTTTTAAAAACTCTTTCATAATCACCTATGCTGTTATAATTTAAAAGTGCTCTTTAAGCACCCAAGAGGTTATTTAGCATTGCAAGCCCCAGTAGATTAGTTGGAGGACTAATCAGGGGCCATAAAAGTGAGCCCCTGGATTGTCAGGCTGATTGTGCAAACTAGTCTCAGCTCATTCTCTTGCAGTTATATGAACATCTGCCACAGACTGGGAGATCTGACCCTTACAGTCTATGGGGACTGAGAGCATACAAACTGAAGCCCATAGCTCAAGCCACATACTGTCTGGTTGTGTCAGGGTACCCTACCAAATAAAGGGGGTGAGTTTTATGCCCACCACACAAACAGCTGACAGCTGTGTTTTGGGGGGCTGCATAGCCACAGCCTTTTTACCAAGTGCATAATTCATTTATCACGGTGCCTGTGTTTTCTCTGGTGACATTATTATGTCCAGGTACTTCCTGCTTGTCCTTTATTGGCTACTAGGTTTCATCTCTGCCCAGTTCTAGCCCTTAAATACTGAGCCCTGTCACTTCAGCTGTGCCCTTTCGTGGTGTTCCAGTCGCCAGCGCTTGTTCCTGTTATTCGTGTGAATCCTGTGTATGACCCGGATTGCCTGACTACTCTGCCCTTTTTTGTTTCTGCTCTGTGTACCGACCCGGATTGGCTGACGTTCCTGCTCTGTGTATCGACCTGGCTTGGCTGACGTTCCTGCTCTGTGTATCGACCTGGCTTGGCTGACGTTCCTGCTCTGTGTACCTCCCGGTAGTACTGTCCACCCAGCTGTGTTCCATTTGGAGGTCTTTCCTCCGTTGCCGATTACTGTCTCTGACAGTCACTGTTGCCTCCATCTAGCACTACCATGCAGCACTGTTCTGTGACCCTGCCTTATTACCTAGCGGTGTTGTATCCTTTCACTTCGGTGTCAGGAGTTGTTGGTCGTACCCGGTACGCTTGACCTGTCTGTTCTTACCTCCGAGGTTGGGTTGTCTCTGGGCGCCTCGGTTAGTCTCCACTGCTAGGCAGTTCTGTCCAGGTCTGAGCGTCCGTTCACCCTCTACGGGTTAGTGCTATAGCGCTTCAGGGTCACAGGTCTCCTCTGTCAGTCCGGGATTTTCCCTTGGTACTCAGTCTGACACTACCGAGTGTCCTCTCTACTCGGCAGTCCGTCTTTGTTGCCAACAGAACCCTACAGTCTGTAGCCTCCGATCTGGCTGTTAGGATATCTGTCCGCTAGTCTCCTGTTCTGAGCCTTCGTTGGGCCCCGTTTGCCTAGTCTCTCTCTTACTATCCGGTGGGATAGTAGTGGCCTCCTCTCAGTTACCTATTTGTGGCTTACTGTTTGGGCTCACTCCCTGCATAGGGAGTCTCCGCTAACCTCTGCACTACTAGGGCCTGCCGTCATCCCCTGGGCCGGATTTACATCTCAGGAGCCTGTAGGCACAGAAATCTGAAGCGCCTCCCCCCCATTGGCCATCTCCACTGGACACCTCCACAATGCTCCTAATGTCCACATTGCTCCATCATTTCTTTATTGCCCTCACATTGCCCCATCAACTCCAACTTGCCCCCATCAGCTCCACATTTCCCCCACCATCTCGATACTGTCCTCACATTGCCCCCCATCAGCTCCAACTTGCCTCCCATCAGCTCCATGTTACCCTCACATTGCCCTCCATCAGCTCCACACCATCTCCAAATTGCCCCCCATCAGCTCCAAATTGCCACGCCCATCAGCTCCAAATTGCCCCCACCATCTCCATGTTACCCTCACAATGCCCCCTTTCGTCTCCAACTTGCCCCCACCATCTCCATGTTGCCCTCACATTGCCTGCCTCCCTCCCATTGTCCGTTTCCTACCTCCCTGGCAGGAGATCTGTCGTCTGTGCCTCCTTTAGCACAGTCCTGTAAGCGGTGGAGCTCCCACGCGGTCTCTTATTCAGGAATGCAGAGCGCTGGGAGATGATGTCATCTCCCAGCGCTCTGCATTCCTACAGAGCCGACTAGGGAGCTCAGCACTTACAGGACTGTGCCAAAGGAGGCACAGACCTGTCCTGCCAGGGAGGTAGGAAATAGACAACGGGGGTGGGGGTGCGTGCAATGTGAGGGCGACATGGAGTGGGCTATTTTTTTTTAAAGAATAAAAAAAAAAAAAGAATCCCATTGGCAGGCGCCCCTTATGGCAAATCCGGTCCTGGTCATCCCTTGGCCTGGTAGTGTCATTGCTCATCTGCTCTACCAGATGCACACGAACTGTGACCTGTCCTGTGTCAGTATTGTACCTTTGGTGCCTGCTGGACCTGAGTGGGTTACTGTTATCCTTGTGACCTGACCTGTGTCAGTATTGTAACATCTGTACCTACTGGACCTGTGTGGGTTACTATACATTCTTGTAAACCTGACCTGTGGCAGTGTTGTGTCATTTGTATGTACTGGACCTGCGTGGGTCACATTATCCTTGTTCTATTAATAAAACTGTGTTTTACCAAACCTTCTGTGTCTGAGTGTCCTTAAAACCGTAACATCACTACACCAAATTGTTTTAGGGATTAAAATTACATTTTGTGTAGTTCCACTATTTACAATGAAGGCTTAATCCTGTGTTGGATACCTGTAACACTGTTTGCTCCGCCAGAAGAGTGAGGTGAGTGGTTAAAGTTTCCTGAATTTGAAGGAGATGTGGGGCTCCTCGGCAAGCTTGGAAATTTAACAGTTCTTTGTGCACGGCTGACAGAGGTCTAAGAAAATGCAGAATGAAGATAAAATCATGGATCAATAAAGCTGCAACACAAACAAACCTTTACAGAAATTTCATTGTGAAAAGTATATGGAAACATCGGAGAGCAAAACTGTACATAATGGACACAACTGTATTCACAACACAGGACAAATTGCTTTGTCCACAGATATTGCAGAGGGTTTTGTTATAATGGGGATGGACTATGACAATACACAAGATCATTTATCATTGCCATAAGCACAAAGAAAAATACTCAAAATGACAAGCCTGGTGAATGTTTCCATCTCATTTGGTACCTTCATCAGTACCTGTGAGTGGGGATCCTTTTTTAGTGCATAAGTAGCCGACCATAGTTCTCAAGAGCTACCAACAATGCCTGTTTTTCAGGATATCCCAGCAGCACAGGTGGATCAATTAAACAGAATGAGTCACTGATATAACCCACCTGTGATGAAACACGGATATCCTGAAAACGTGCACTTTTGGTAGCACTTGGGGAACAGGGTTTGCTACCTCTAATATAAATTGTGCCTGTCCATACAAGTCAATGGGCATCCTATATAATAATTCACTAGGATGTTTGTCAGAAGCCGTCATGCACAGTAGAGACTGCCCGAACAGACAGAATGCTGGGAGGTGTAGGAATGCTGGGAGCACGGAATGCTGGGAGCACAGAATGCTTGGAGCACGGAAGGCTGGGAGGTGTAGGAATGCTGGGAGTTCTGTGCTGGGAGGTGTAGGAAAGCTGGGAGTTCTGTGCTGGGAGCATTCTGTGCTTTCAGGCAGTCTCTACAGTGCATGACTGCGTCGGCAGCAGGATACAGAACAGGACCGGCCCCTTAACCCTTTGAGTGCCAGGGGGTACGCAACACATTGCACTCAAAAGGTTAACATCACCTGGACCTTGGCCCGTGTACACAGGCTTTTACAATAGTTATGAATAAAAGCAATGTGGTGCAATTCTTGGACAAAAAGAGTGCACTGAAGACTACTCTAACATTTAAGGGATTAAAAAGCCACATATATATGGCCTTCTGTGCCAGAATTGGTAAGATCTGTACTTACAATATCAGAATTTCCACTGCTGTTAAAACTGGGCTTTGAAAGCCGCTGTGGCATTGATGCTCTGGTCTGATCCATTTTTCCATCCCTGCTGATCCTGGACCTATCAGAATTCCACAAATCAAAACTGGAAGGAGGCAAGAATGGTGGGATCACAGCCTTCAGCTTGTCATTGGGAAGTTTGGCAAAGGGAGCACCATTCTTTAACTAGAAGGGGAAAAAATGCAACATTTTCACAAACAAAATATAGAATGTCTGAATTGGCCGATATGGTGCAGTTCTGGAGCAAACCAAATTGGACACCAAATTCTCATTGATTTAAATGGGGCTTTTAAACCCTTGAATGCTAGATGCCCCAACACATTGCTTTCCAATATTTTGGAGACCTCTCTAGCATTCAAGAGGTTAAAGGGATAGTAATACTTAAATATTACTAATCCACATATTGTAGCCATGTTAAAAAGAATGTAATTGTCCCCAGTGTGATTTCTCAAACCTTTATGGTTTGAGAGATAATCGCAAGCAAAGGTCAACCCCCTCCCCCTTCCCTGTACTGTCTGCAGGGCTATCCGGTCTTATTTGCATCAGGCGGCTCTGCAGCACAGCCGAGAGATCGCGTTAGTAAAAATAATTATTTCACTGAAATGGTCTTCTACATGTGCTTGGTTTGCAAGCACACGTAGAAGACCGTTTCAGTGAAATAATTCTCTTTTACTATCATGATCTTGGCTCTGCTGCAGAGCCACCTGATGGTCGCACGACAGACTTCCCCTGCAGTCAGTACAACGCTGACTTCAGGTAAAGGGGAGGGAGGGGGAACTTTGCCTTTGGTTATCTCTCAAACCATAAAGGTTTGAGAGATGACACTGGGGGCAATTAAATTCTTTTTGACATGGCTACAATATGGGGATTAGTAATTATTTAAGTATTACTATCCCTTTAAAAGACGGGGTTTTTTTGTTTTTTTCTTTTTGGAAACATACATTTTTATTGAGATTTTTTTCCATAACAAGAGTACACATTATACAGTAAAAGATGGGAATTTTTGAGAATTCTCATTTCAGTCCTATGGTGTAATTAGTTTGCACCTCTCTAGCTGGATGTATAAGGCTCATTGTTTGAGGGCAGTGGATAGAAAGAGTACAAAGATTTACATATTGCTTAAAGGGATAGAAATGCTTGAAATAAAGTTCAGGTCCATGTCTTCTTTATATTTTTTCGAACACACAGCACTACATTTTAACACTTACAGTTTTGTAGTTCAATCGCAATTCAAGCAGAAAGGATCCCCCTCCCACCCCTTTCCCCTGTGTCACACTGCCTCTCAGTCTTGTCCAGAGTGAGCACGGTGAGGGACAATCTTCAGTAAGCAAAAGGAAAATCCTGTGCTCCTTCATCAAGAGGAGCAGGGTTTTCCTTATACTTACTCACCGAAGATTGTCCCTCTCTGCATCCATAGGGTCCCACAACCCGATTCCAGATTCAATGGGAGGCAGCCAGAAGGGAGGGGGATCCTTTCTTCTTGAACTGTGATTTAACTACAAAACTGTAAGTGTTTAAATAAAGCTCTATGTGTTAGAAAAAAATATAAGGAAGACTCGGACCTGAACTTTACTTCAAGCATTACCATCCCTTTAAGCCATATCTTTCAGACGTGCCTTTACACTTGCAAATGCAATGTTTGTGCATTTTTTTCTTTGGATACTCATGACTTTTTTGCTATATTCCTAAAGGACCAGCAAACTCTTTTTTTTATGACAACCTATAAGTCATAGAACTTTTTCTGTTGAGTAAAACAAGGTCACTCCCACTGCTGTCAAGTTTTTTTTTTCCAAAATTTGGGATGAGGCTTTTAATGTTAAAGGGATAGTAATGCTTTATTATTACTATCCCCAATATTGTACATACTTGTAAAATAATTTAATAGCCCCCAGGTTCATCTCTCAAACATTTATGGTTTGAGAGATAATCGAAGGCAAAGTTCCCCCCTCCCTCCCCCTTCCCTGAAGTCAGTGGTGTGCTGACTGCAGGGATATCCGGTCTGAAACTCATCACGCAGCTCTGAAGCAGAGCCGCGATCGTCCCAGTCGCCTCTAGGAGGCATTGCACTGTGTCTTAAGGCACCGGAAGGGACTGACGGCGCAGGCGTGCAGACGGCCCTACAGGAAGAAGCTTGGCCATCAGTCTGAGAAAAAAAGAAGGATTACTTCAGATTGTGGTACTTGCACCAGATAATATCACTGTTAGGAAGCTAATCACAATATGCATAATGATTGTGGGGGGACTTGATATAGCAATGATATAGAAAAAATAACATGCAAGTGATTAAAAGCCCATTTTAAATCGATGAGGATACTTATTTCCCCAATGTTGCAATTAGTTTGCAACAGGATTGCTCCAATTTTGCATCTATGCTTATGAGTCATTATGTTGGAACTACCTTGATAGTTTTGCCACACAATAAGTAAAGAAGCAGTGAGACAATTTTGAATTAAAGGAAAACTAACTCCAAAAAAACGAACCTATGTTATGTACACTTAAATTCCATGTACTTCATGCTTGCAAAAACATCTTTGTTTTCGGAGGCCTGAAACTAGTCTTACATATATTCGTGCCTTCTCCAGGGATCCTATGAACTGTCTGTTAACGTGCTGAGATAAGATAACAACCTTTCTGAATACAAGCACAGTTAGGCACCAATTACAATCAATTGACTAACTTGTCTTATCTCTCAGTACAAACAGTATACACAACATTAAGTAAATGCTCTTTGAACAGGAGAATTTACACACTTAAAAAAACAGTTTAGGATTATATTCTAGAGACGTAACAAATTGATAATTCTCAGGCTAGCTGTAAATATGTGATATTTAAAGTTGTAATACCCATTTTATTTTTAGTGTTCCTTTGATGGACTACTACAAAATCACATAAAAGTCCATGATCAGTTGTCAGTAGTAGACACTGCTCTACAGGTATATAAATGGATGTGAAGAAAAAAAAATATTCTGATAAAGTTTCTGACATTGTAAATACATTGATTAAAGGGGAACTATCACCCTATATAAAGTCCCCCAACAATAATTAGGCACATGGCGATTAGTTTCTTCACAGTGCTATTATCGGGCACAATTACCACGATCAGAAGCAATACTTTTTCTGAGCTTGATGGCCAGGCTTCTTGCTTTAGAGCCATTTGCGAGCCTGTGCCGTCAGTCTCTTCTGGTACCTTAAGGTACTATGCAATGCCTCCTAGAGGAATGGACAGCACAGGCTTGCAGACCTCTCTAAGCCAAAATGTCTGCATGCAAGCCTAGCTGCTGGTCTCAGAAGGATTACTTCAGAACGTGGTACTTGTGCCCGATAATAGCACTGTTACGAAGCTAAACCCCATATGTCTAATTATTGTTGGGGGACTTTATATAGGGTGATAGTTCCGCTTTAATGATCAGTCACACTAGTGTCTATATCACAGGGAACATCTGGCTTACACTTGGGGCAAGCCAAACAATGACAACCATTCAAGGATGAAGCATGTGGCAACTTTTCAGTGAGTGGCAACTGTCATGGGGAAGTTGAAGCATATTATGTGTTGACTGTGATCTCCAGAGCTGCTTATGGAACTGCAGTATTGAATATGACACAACAGATTCAAGCATTGATAATCTAATTTCAACAACCATTCCCTGTGGCCTGCCAAGGATGTCCTACAAACATCTTTCTGACATCAACTGCTATCTTATGTTTGAAGACTGATACTAAGCGGAGTTATTTTGGTTTGCTGTCAATACTACACTTACCCATTATAGGTATATATTATTTTAGTGTGTTTTTGACTAGAATTGCTCTGATCTAATATGGATTTTATATTGGGAAACAAGGTCAATTTGGTTTGAATTATGTGTATCCATATGTGTTGAATATGTCACTGCATTAAATAAAATATAAATTAAATAGCAATTATATCCTAGGAATATGTGGCTCTTAAATTGTTTAACCCTTAGAGTGCCTGAGGGATACCCCTCTCAAAGGGTTAACAAATTAATTTTCCTAGACAGTTGACCTTCAAACAGCAGTAAAGCACATTCTGTATATAGTGATCTCTATTACAGTCTGCCTCTATGTTACAGCTCCCCCCAACAAACAACATGTTTCAACAGACTTGTATAACTCATATGGATCATTAGTATTTATCAGATTAAGAACTGAAATATTAACAGTTGACAAGAGGGAAAAAAATACAAAACTAGATGTAACTGAATCCTGTTCCAAAAACACCTCCCAGGGCAAGTGTCTCTCAAATAAATTAAAAGCCATTTTTCCTAGGCATGGTTCCCCTTTAACTGTGCATACATAGTAGTATGAATAAAAGTTATGTTCATTTTTTAGGACACTGTACACTTCATCACACTCTGAAATGACCTATTTATTTCTAGGGGTGTCCTGAAAATTCCACACTGCATGTCAGGTTTGCCTTGTAGGGAAAAATAATTAAAAACCACAGCTTTAAACATTACCATTTGTTCCCTCACAAAAATAAAAAATAAAATGTTGGGAAAGATTTATCATAATTGATGCATTGTTTAAACCCAAGTCTATTATTTATCCATTAGAACAGATATTCAAATTTGTTTCAAATCTTTAACAGCCATCAAAACAGCTTACCATAGTTGTCAACAGAATATCATCATTTTCAGTCTTTGTAGTGCCAAGTCCTAAAAAACAGAAAAATCTTCAGTAGCTTAAACGTGTCTCTAACAGCTCCTTAGCACAACTCAAAAGATTAGTAAGTATTAGAGGGGATGTATCATCCCTATAAAAGTTAGCCTGGATAGTTAGATTATACACTGAATATAAGTAAAAGTGTATTTTTTTTTTTTTTTTAAAAAAAAAAAGCTCCTGTTGGTCTAAAATGAAGTTATAAGCTCTGTATAAGCTCTGTACCACGTTCCGTTACTCTGCCTCTGCTCCCCATCCTCTATCCAGCCTCCTTTGATGACAGAGGCTTTCTGCCTGTAAGCTGGAGCAGTCTCAATGGCAGAGATTGATATCTAGCCAATGAGACCGCTCCAGCTTACAGACAGAAAGCCTCCGTCATTGGAGGAGACTGGATAGAGGGAGGGGAGCAGAGGCAGAGTAACGGACTGTGGTTACAGAGCAGGTGATAGTCTATGCGGAAGCAGGTGAGGGCAGAATTTATTATTTTAGACCAACAGGAGCTTTTAAAAATGAATATACTTTTACTTATATTCTGTGTATAATCTAATGATCCAGGCTAACTTGTATAAGGGTGATACATCCTCTTTAAACAAAGCCATCCTAAAAACAAATATGCAGATACTAACTAGTTCACTGAAAAAGATTATTATAGCTCCGGTTATGTTTTGAAGACATTAAAAAGGTGACCCTTTGATTGCCAAGCAGTATGGAATACATTACTTGGAGCACTGGAGTATGCATGAGGGCACTGATGTGCTGTCTGGACTGAGTGAGTGAAGGTGAGTCTGTGTGTGTGTGTGTGTGTGTGAATTGTGTTTTCAAAAGAAAAATGCACCGATAGTTATCCGAAATTAACAGTGCAATTAGATGCCTGCTCCAAACTGCCGTTACAAGTAAACTTAGTAAGTAATTTTATTAAGAAACAGTGAGATTTTTAAAAAAATATATAGTTGTATAGAGCTGACAGTTACACTTTAAGGGAATATGAAAATGAAACCAGATATAAAAGTTATTCCCTAAATAGAATCCATCCCATAACAAGATGTCATCCCTGTAATACTGCATGGTAAGTTTGCTCACCACTGTCTTTGCTTGTAGCAGTCCATGCTGTAGAAGAGTCTGGTCTCCGGGGATTGTTCGTATCAGTATGTGAAGAAGTTCTCATCATGGAGTCTAAGGATGCGCTAGCATTTTCTGTTAAAGGCACAAGACGGTTGGTAGAGAATCCATGTCTCAGTGTCTGAGTGAGCTTCAGCTTGCGGAAGCGGTTTGACATTCTATTCCACCATGACTGGAGAAAAAGTATACAGAAAAAGTCTAAAACTGAGAACAACAGGCTGCTATTTAATCCAAAAGTGGCATGTTTCTGTGATGAGATTATTCGGTTAAAGAGAACCTGTCACCCTAAGACAAGCTTAGCATATTTGACAGAGACAATCTGCCTATATGTTCTATTAGTCATTTTTTCTGTAAAAATAAATGTTTTTTGAGAAATTAACCCCTAATTTGGTGTTGCCGTATGACACTTTGTCCATTCCCTACATAGTAAGCTAATTATTTCTGTTCAAAACTTGGTACTAGAAATGTCCCCAGGTGTGTGCGCCCTACACAGAAACGAATATGCATTAAATGCCATACTGTGTTATCAACAAATACATTTAATTTGTTTATATGAAACAAATTGCTAGTATGCCATACAGGCAGTTTTCTTTAAAATTAACTAAAAACAATGAGTTGGGCTCCCCTCTGGCACTCAAAGGGTTAAGGCATCTTCAGCACAAGTAGCTCTTGATAGACTCTAGTGCCTTTATAAGAATGTGCTCACAAAGCCCTCTGTCATACTGATACTATGTACTGGTCTTCTAATCAGAAGAGTCAGGCACTAAAATGAAGAAAAAAAGAAGCGGGAAATAACTCCAATGAGACAACGCTCTCAGATTCCTACGCCATTCTATGAGGCCTCATTTTCAACTTGCGCAGGCTACATAAAACATTATAGGAACTGAATAGGTTTCTCTTAGTGGAGTGCCTGCTTGCTTTTATTACACTTTAATACATCCCATCTAACAGGGAGGAAGCAGTGCATCCCTCGTAGCAATGAACATCAAGGGGAGGTTATGCACTAAAGTGTAATAAAGAGGCGATAACAGAGAAATGACTTCTCCAGTGATATCACTTCTTCAATTCCAATGTTATTCTATGGAGCCAATGCACTAACATTTCAACAACTTTGGCAATCCTAGTGCATAGGCTCTATAGAATAACATAAGAACTGGAGAAGTGATACCTCTTTATCATACCAGGTTTCACAAACATGGAGATTTATGGTCATTCCTTTACTCTGAACAACTTGCTTACACTGAAGATGCTTGTGCTGAATGCAGAGTTTGAAAGTGTCCTAGTATATATAAAATGTTTAAAAAAAGATTATATGGTCCCTTCAAAATGCCTTCCCAGCATTCAAGGTGTTAAAAGACCTAACATAATGGAACATTTTACTTCTCCCATTTGTTGCAGTCTGTTGGCCCAGAATTGTTCCTCTTTCTCTGTGAATATGGCCCTTACGGCCTTATGTTTAAAAGAAGAGTAGAGGAGGGGGGAATTCAAATTCCTCAAATGCCATTCTCTTAACCTTCGAGTACCAGAGAGGAATCAAACGCATCACAATGCAATTAGTTGGATACCTTTCTGGCACTCAGAGGGTTAAATGGGGATTGTAGAAAGGTCTCCAACACAACCACACAGAATTGTAATGTCTATCCATTGGTGCAGTTAATTTGCCCTATAATGAATTCATGTTCCTTTTCAACATAAGAGTATGTTGGGTTAAGCAACAAAAGTGATAGTCTTGGAAATGGAGAGATCTACCTTGGCTTAAAGGGATAGTAATGTTTCACAAAAAAAGCATTAATCTTCAAAGTATTTGAGCCATAGGGAGTGTTATTTCAATACTGTCAGAGTTGTAGTTCAAGAGTAATTGAATGATAAAGTATCCCTCTCCTGCACCTTTTATATAGTGTAAGCCACCTCCCCTCAGATGTGGAATCTGGTTCACAGACCAGACAGATAACAGCAGGGACAATCTTCTTACTGTGAGAACAATGAAAGCTCTGCCCCCCTTGACAGGTTTTTCCTTATGCTTACTGAAGATTGTCCCTCTCTGCAATCCATCCGGACAGTCTTGCTGCTCTGAGGGGAGCAGTGTTACATCAGTAAAAGGGGCGGGAGGGGGATACTTTATCATTCAATTACTCTTGAATTACAACTCTGACAGAATTGAAACAACACTCACCATGAACCAAATACTATGAAAAATAATTGGAGATGCTTTTATTATGAAACATTAGTATCCCTTTAAATATACAGGAATGTATATGAATGGAAATATAAAGGACAAATATACATGAATATATAGGAATGTAAAGAACATAAATATACAGGACTATAAAAAGTAACGAAATGTAAAAACACAGAATTCTAGATATGACAATATACAGGAATATAATTATGTAAAATATATTATATATATTCTACACACACACACATATATATATTTTTATTTTATTTTTTAACACATATATATATATATATATTGAGAGAGAGAGAGAGAGAAAGAGAGAGAGAGAGAGACAGAGAGAGAAAATAAGCTGTAAGCTGGAGTGGTCTCATTGGCAGTGACTGATATCTAGCCAATGAGATTGTTCCAACTTACAGACAGAATGCCTCCGTCATCGGAGGAGGCTGGATAGAGGGAGGGGGGCAGAGGCAGAGTGACAGACTGTGTTTACAGAGCACGTAACCACAGTTTGTGCAGAAGTAGGTGCAGGGCAGCGTTTATTACTTCAATTTAGACCAACTAGAGCTTTAAAAAAAATAAATTAAAAAACTTTTACACATATTCGCTATATATAATGTAACTATTCAGGCTAACTTGTATAGAGGTGATACATCCCCTTTAAATAAAACACCTCTTAGCAGTGGAAGTACTCATGTTTTACTCAGCTGGATAAATATATATTTTCTATATACTGTATAAACTTTACTATCCCTTTAAATACAAAATGTTTGAACAAGAAAAGTCCAGTTCCATGACAATGCCACCAAGTATGCAGTAAGGTACTGGGACTTCTATTACACAGTTTTGAACAATGGGGGGTATAAAAGAAAAGTGGAACAAATCTGGGTTAAACTAACTGCACCAGAGGGGACAAATAAAAATTCCCAACATTTCCACTTATTTAAAATGAGACCTCTCTACCATTCAAGTGGTTAAAGACACATTTCAATTAATGGAGAGTTTTAATTGTACCCTATGATGTAGTTGGTTTTCTCCCAGAATTGCTCCATTTTGCCTTTGTACATAGGGTCAACTGTGCAAGTCATACAACGATTGCACCCTGCTCTATGAATAGAGGCTTATTTCTCTGCTATGATTTGTTCGGTGTTGGCTTGCTGATCTTTGAAGTCCTAAACTAAGTTATGCGGTATATGGTGCCTTACTCTTACGCTCTCTAGTCAGTAAGTAAATTACAACTAAAATTACACAGATTCCAGCTAACATAATTTGGTGTAAAATATTTTATGCTGTTCTACATCTATAGCACCTTCTCTGACAGCCCTCACTGGAAATATTTAAAGAGATACTGAAGTCACACCTTATGACAACTAAGGTTCATTTGGGAGATCTTTCAAAATCACCTGTATGTTAACCCTTTTTTCATTTATCAGCATAAGGAAGTATACAGATGATACACAAGTAGCAGACTTCCCCCTTGTGTTTTTTGCCTGTGCTCAGGTAAATCCGGATGCGTCATCACCTCCCCTTCAAACAACCAGTTATACCACTCCAGGTAAATATGAAAAACTCATGCGAAGCAATCCCTAGAAGGGCAGAAACCACAGAATAAGGAGTGGTGCCAAATAGATAGCAAAGGGAAGGAGATGATGTGGTGGGAGAGTCTTTAAGTACAATTCTTTAAATAATAAAGAGAAATAAATAGTGATTTACATGATTTTGTTTTGCTCTTTTTTCTAGCAACTGAAATCTATTTTATTTAAAATAATAGTTAAGAAGACATTAACTTTATTTTTTTTGGTCATTTTAGGCAAGGAAGACATTACTGACTGGCACAGCCATGTGCCGAATACTAACATTTTGCCATGTTTTTTTCCTTCCAAATGCCAGTCCTTCATCATCTTCCTTCCTATGTCCTCTTTATTTTAGGAGGCAAATATAGTTTTTGATACTGATTGTCAGAACAGATGCGGTGGTATCTGATGGCCTAGCTGTATATGATGGAGTTCTTTGTGTGTTTTGTGGGGAAGCTATTGTTTTTCAGGTAGGTTGGTCTGTCTGTTGGTTTGCGGTACAGGGGTGTGTGGATGAAGTTGTTCTTAATACTGATAGTTGTGTCAAGGAAGTTAATGTTTGTGCGTGAGTAACTGAGTGTTAGGTTGATATTGGGGTGGAATTTATTGTAGTTCTCATGGAATTTGAGAAGTTCCTCCTCACTGGCGGTCCAGATGATAAGAATATCATCTATGTAGCAGAGATAGACCAGGGGTTTTATCTGGCAGGTGGACAGGAAGTCCTCTTCCAGTTTTGCCATAAACAAGTTGGCATATTGTGGTGCCATTTGGGTACCAATCGCAGTCTCCATTTTCTAAAGGTATAGGTCCTGTCAAAAACGATATTTGCCTCCTGTATTTCTACGGCTAACATGGTACCAACTCTCGCTCTTTATTTTAGCAACTGGAGAAAAGGGGGGTTCCATAAGAGACCTTTCTACTATTAAAAAACAATATGATAGTGTATATTAATGCTTTTGGATATCCCTCTGGCACCCACAGGATTATAGCTAATCATTATAATACTAGTTGAAGAGCCCATTACACGGGCCACAGTGCCACTGCTAGCCGGTCGTGGGGCAGTCATGCACAGTAGAGAATGCCCGCTCTGCGGCTGATACAGAGCTGGACGCTCCTTCGGAGCACCCAGCTCTGTATCAGCCATGGCGCGGGCAGTCTCTACTGTGCATGACTGTGGCATTACACACTGCCTTTGCTATCCGTGTGGAAGGAGCATGGTCTTATAACCACCCTTTTATCCTCTACTGATGTACAGTTAGTCTATTGTGAACTCTTTCCCCATTCATTTCTTTGGGGGACAAGTTCACCATATACTAATTCTATATTAAATTCTCAAATTCCTTGCCCAAACATTTGGTAATGGCAGATACAATGGATACATTTAAGAGAAGATTAGATGCATTTCCAGTAGGAGTCAGAAAGGTTTATATAATTCTCATTTTCTTGGTTATACTGTGGCAAAGGTTGAACTTATGGACTTATGGCTTTTTTTCCCAAGCTAACTTACTATGTATCTATATCAGATTAGATATAACCTTTTCAGTGCCATAGGGATAGCAAACTTTATGTATTCAAAAGTTTATATTATTTACATTGTTTTGACTGTAGTTAGGTGTCTTATGAGCCCCTCATCTCCAGTTACTAAACAACACTGTAAGTTGAAGAGGGGAAAGAAGAGCAAGGAGTGGCAGTTGGGTGGAGAGCAGTGGAGAACGTGAGTATCTGGAACACATATGTACCTGCTAGAACTATCTAACTTGCAAAAACTGGCAAGGAAGGAACTGAAGAGGGAGAACTCTGGAGAAGGCTCAGTCCCTGCTCTAATCCAGCAGCAGGGAGACAAATAACAAAGCAATGTCGCAAAAGAAGCCTGAATCAATCCAGGTGGTAAATTAGATAGGGTATTCTGGGAAGAAATAGTCCAGGTACCATAGCCATGGGACAGGAAGCCAGACAATTTTTCATACATGTGTGTGAATTTTAGGATTATTTTTTAATACTTTGTTCAAAAGGAGTGAGAGATCAGAATTTCCATTACATTTGCACACACACACACACACAAGTCCAAACTACAATGTCTACAATACCAGAAAGTGCCAGCTTAGATATTCATAGTGGCATAAAAACAGGTTACATTTTATGAATAGACACATCAGACTGATACATTATTATCCCCTAAACACTGACCTGCCTCTTACTCTAATCAAAATCATATAACAATTAGACTGCAGACCCTGCTGTACTGTACCTTCAATCCGGCCTTGTCATCAGGTGGCACTGGGATGTTAAAAGTCTGTTTCCCCTTCGTGTTGAGGAGTGGAGATTTGTTCTTCTGCTTTGACTTTTCCTTGTCCACCTGCAAACAGACAGACGCCAACAGTCGGACAAGTTCAGTGTCTGAAATGAAAAAATACAAGGACAATATAAGGTAGTAATAGGCAACCTAAACACTAAAAGGGTTGCATGTTAATAAAATTGAATATGTAATTTGCAAAAAGGATGGCATCTTAATATATTGAAGGCTTTTAAGAAAGAATGAAAGATAGAAAGAACGAATGAACGAACGAACGAGTAGTGAAAGTTGAGTAAGGTGGAACACAGAAGTGTGAAAGGAGTAGTGAAAGTTGAGTAAGGTGGAACACAGGAAGTGTGAAAGGAGTAGTGAAAGTTGAGTAAGGTGGAACACAGGAAGTGTGAAAGGAGGTGTACTGTACAAAAGAAGAGCAGGGTAGACTCTAAAGAGAGGGTAATCTGTTGAGAGAGATATTCTTCTGTTCTGAGCAAACCACAGGGGATGGGACAGGGATATCAAAGGTAATTTATGTGGTATAAATGTGTCAATGGACAAATCAATGCTAACCACTTATTATATTTGGTTTTGTACAGCAACATGGTGATGCATAAGTTACTCTTCTTGGCAAAAATTCATCAAGAATAGAATAACACAGGAAACCTAATTTCTCCTTACATTCAATAGAGAGACTTTATACATCTCACATCTGAAAAGGCTAATGTGCTGATAGCCCCAAAGCACATCTATACTAACGTGTGATTCTGCTGACAATGGCCTGTGATGTTTGACATCCACACTTAAAGGGGATCTATCACCCCTATACATGTTGGTCTAATTAGTTTATGTAGCGACTAGATGTTAGAAAGTTTTATTTTTTTAATAAAATAGTTTGCCGAAAATAAACTAGTAAAGATTGCCCTGTGCCCTACTTCCAGACAGACTGCGGTTACCTGCTCTCTACCACAGTAAGTCACTCCTCCTCTGTTCCCCTCCCTCGATCCAGCCTCCTCCGATGATGGAGGCTTTCTGCCTGTAAGCTGGAGCAATCTCTGGCCAATGAGAGCGCTCCAGCTTACATGCAGAAAGCTTCCATCATCAGAGGAGGCTGGACTGAGGGAGGGGAGCAGAGGGCAATCTTTACTAGTTTGTTTTTGGCAAACTAACGATTTTATTAAAAAATGAAGACTTTATAACATCTAGTTGCTACATAAAATAACTATTTAGACCAACATGTATAGGAGTGGTAGATCCCGTTTAAAAGTATTCCTGATAAATTCTTCCCCCCTTAATGAGATACCTTAATGGAAAAAGATTTTGTCAACAGATAAGAACTAAAAACAACTGTTTTGTGGGAGTGTAATACAGCGTGCAGTTCAGGAAAAGTCTTAAAGGGATAGTAATACTTCGTTTTAACTTTATTTTATTTTGTAGGCATTTAAAAAACATGAAGAATGATATAAGTCTTATCTCTCAAACCTTTATGGTTTAAGAGATATTCACAAGCAAAGTTTCCCCTCCCACCCCTTTTACCTAGTGTAAGCCATCTCTTCTCAGATGTGGAATCTGGTTGTAAGACCAGACAGATAACAGCAGGGGACAATCTTCTTCCTATGAGAACAATGAAAGCCCCGCCCCCCTTGACAAGCTTTTCAGGTTTTTCCCTTATCTTAAATGAAGACTGTCCCTCTCTGCAATCTACCTGGGCACCTCCCTTCTGATCTGGCTGAACAGCGTTACATCAGTAAAAGGGGCGGGAGGGGGATACTTTGTCATTGAATTACTCTTGAACTACAACTCTGACAGAATTGAAATAACACTCTCCAAAGTCCAAATACTATGATGATTAATTAGAGCTGCTTTTATTATGAAACATTACTATCCCTTTAAAGTAGTGAGTGAGAGTTGCATTTTTTCTTATTTAATTCCTTAAGGACCATTGACCGTGCCAGGACCGTCATTTTTGTATTACTGTATTTACCAAGTCTGCTCTTACGGGAGCTGACTTAGTAAATAAAACAAAACAAAAAAAAACAAACAAGGTTGCACTGTGAATCACAGAAATGGCTCCTAGCAGCCAACATCCTTGCAATGCGTTGGATACATCTCTCACTCAAAGGACTGAAAACTCCATTTAAATCAAGCAGAGTAGGGAATGGCGAATTTTTATTTCTCCCTTATGGTGAATTTGGATTGCGTCAGATTTGCACATACCATTATACAAATCATTGGTAAGACCTCACCTTGAGTATGCAGTGCAATTTTGGGCACTGGTTCTGAAAAAGGATATACTAGAACTAGAGAGGGTACAGCGAAGAGCAACAAAATTAATTAAGGGAATGGAGGACTTGACGCATGAGGAATGACTAGACAAACTTAGTTTATTTACTCTAGAAAAAAGACGACTAAGAGGAGACCTTATCACATTGTACAAGAGTATGAGAGGTCAATACAAGGATCTCTGCGGTAAGCTATTTATTCCAAGGCCTGATCAGATGACCAGGGGACACCCCTTGAGATTAGAGGAAAGGAGGTTTAGACTTCAGCAGAGGAAGGGGTTTTTTACAGTAAGGTCTGTTAAACTGTGAAATTCATAGCCCAAGGAGGTGGTCATGGCAGATACAATGGATACATTTAAGAGAAGATTAGACACATTTCTTTCAAAAGGGAACATACCGAATTATTCTGTTTATTAGTAGGCAGATCAGGAAGGTCTTATAAAGACTAACTTATTTGGTAGCAGAAAAGCTATAAAATTCTCAGTTACTGGGGTATGAGGAGAAGGTTGAACTTGATGGACTTGTGTCTTTATTCAACCTAATTTACTATGTTACTGTTCTTTCTTTTGAAGCTAAGGCCCATTATCTATTCTTTAGATTGTAAGCTTTTGGGCAGGGACCTCACATCCAGTGTTTCACTCTACAAAGTACTTGTAACCCTGTATTGTCTAAAGCCTTAAATTGTAAAGTGCTGCATACACTTTTAGCTCTATATAAATAAACATACTCATTCATTCATCTATTATCGATTTAAAATAATCAGTTTTACTGTGTTTTAGATACTTTTCAAATCAAACTAACCTCAATGACTATTATTGTTTGTAGGCATAACTCAAAATAATTGCCAGGATGCTTCTTGCTCTCATCTATAACCCTGTGAGTATTGGACATCAGCAACACTCAAAAAAACACAGTCAAGTATAATTTCAGTTACTAAAACTGGAAGCCCCAAACAGTTAATAAACAGAAATGTTAGTCATGGCTGGTTGCATAGCATAAGTAAATTACAAACCTGGATCATTTAGCAGCATCACCAGGTCAAATGAAGTGTATCCATTTTTTGCACGGAGAGTGACATCAGCTCCTTGATTTAATAAATAGATCACAACTTCTTTGTTTCTTTAAAAAAAAAGAAAGAAAAAGATCACAGGCTGAATTAATAGTATTCACTTTGTTTTTCTCTTTCAAATGACCTAACGTTGAACTAACTCACCAGCGAGTAAATGACTAAAACATGCAGGCATGTTCAGGGAGTGGTTCCCAGTGGTGCAGAACTGTCTCCACACCCTTCTACATGCCTCCCTTGCACTTTCTGACACTGACTCCATCCTCTCTGGTTTTTATTGACAACTATCTGTATGAGCAGGGCCCGATTTACATCTCAGGTACTCCTAGGCAAGGCACCAAAGTTACCCTAAGCTCCACTAAGTCTTCACATGATCCTGTCTCCAGGCCTTGCACAACCCCCAAAAATAATCTTGTAAGGAGAAGTAACACCTCATAATACCACCCTTTCTGTGTCCAGAAAATACTAATAGCCCCTATTTATTTTGCCCTTGTACCTTTGTTCAAGAGATAGCATCTTCAATCAGTCCTGGATGTCATGTGCTTAGAGGCGGACACGACAGTTGCTGGCAGGATTACACTGCCAACCACTACATGTGATAATCTTAAACCTTAAAGGACTAAAGGTTAAGTAGGCTTATGTACTCTGCATCAGTTTGAAAAGCCTGAAAGCAACTGGCATGTCTGCATCCAGTGATAAGATATACAGGACTGATTAAAAAACCAGGGTACCAGAAAATCTTCATGAAGGGCCATTAGGAGTTTCGTGTCATAGTAAGTTAAATGGGGAAGGTTATTATTAGGAGGTGTTACTACTTGCTTCATCCCTTGTCTGTTGGACAGCTTTAGCAATTAATATGTAGTAAAAGGATATGGAAACTGGTAATTAAACCAGATACCATAAACCAGGACTTGGTGTCTGGAGTGGGGTTTCCTCCTGGCCATGTCCACAACTCAGAAAGTGGCAGTGTTGCTCAAAACCTGGTGCTCCAAGTACTGTATACTACTCAATAAAGTTTATCTAAACAAAACAAAACTAAAAAAATAACTTTGGTGCTCTAGGCAGTTGCCTAACCTGCTAAATGGAAAATCCTCTTTATGAGAACAATTGCTTACCCATGGTAGGTGGCCTGCATCAGGGCCGTCCAGGCATGGACACTGTCCTGCTTGTTGATGTCCGCACTCTTGTCCACCAGTAGTTGCACCAGTTCCAGTTTTCCAGTTACTGCGGCAATCATCAGAGGAGATGCTCCATCTGCATTTACAGCATTGACTTGATTGGGGTCCTCATCCACAATCTCTATAACAAGCTGCAGGTTACCTAAAATAGTATAAAACTAGCTGACAAACATATTCAAAATCACAGGGGTTTAATGGAATTTTAACTGGATATTTTATTTCCATTTTTCTATTTTTGCAATGCACATAATACATTTGCATGCTGGTGTTCTTTAATCATTTAAAAACCAGAGAGGTGTACAATCTCATCCATTAAGGGTTAACTTCATGTAACTTACGTGAGAATATATACAACAGTACACACACATATATATATATATATATATATATATATATATATATATAATTTTTTTTTTTTCATTATAACTCTTTATTCCTCCTTTAAGTAAATTCTACTTAAACTTGCAATGTAACGCAAAGCAACTTTTCAAACATCCCAGTAGCACTCAGACAGTTAAAGCTCTGTTTATAATAAGCCCACTAAATAAAATGCCCCCTTAAAGCGGAACTACCACCCGACAAAATGTTTAGCTTAAATAAGTCCCCACCTGGTGACTAGCTGCTTAGTAGTGCTAGTCGCCAGAATTATTAACTTATTTAATAGATTTCTGCTCTCTTCCATGGGTGACAGACATCTTGCCATTGTTATGTCCGCGCGCCTGCGCTGTCAGTCCCAGCCGGGTCTAGGAGGCGTTGCTAGGAGCCATTTGGCTCCATCTGGGACTGACAGCGCAGACGCGCGGACGTCACAATGGCAAGATGTCCACGCTTCATCCTGCCTGTCACCCATGGAAGAGAGCAGAAATCTACTTAATAAGGTAATTATTCTGCCGACTAGCGCTACTATGCAGCTAGTCGCCAGATGGGGACTTAGTTAAGCTAAACATTTTGTCGGGTGGTAGTTCCGCTTTAAATTTGAATTTCAATCAAAAACCACTAGTTATCAGTCAGGCAAGAAATTAAAGGGGAACTTTCACCCCGCAATAACTTAATGTTCACTTACTGCTCACCTGGCGACTAGCTGCTTAGTAGCGCTAGTCGCCAGAAATCTTACCCGGTTCTTCAGATATCGGCGTTTTACAGGAGCAGGAAGCACGGACGTCTCTTCACAGTGACGTCCGTGCGCCTGCGCTGTCAGTCCCTTGTGCACCGTGCGGTGCAAAAGCAGAGCTGAAATCCCGTTATTAGAAAATAATGTTTTCAAAGGAAAGGTCTACAAAGTGTGCCTGGTTTGCAGGCACACTTTGTAGACTGTTACCATGAAGTAGTTCTTTTCTAATAACAAGACTTTGGCTCTGCTGATGAGCCTCCTTGTGTCGGGCAACACCGATCTCCTTCTATCAGCTTTACAGCTGACATCAAGAGAAGGCGAGGGAGGTGGGAACTTTGATTGCCAATATCTCTCAAACCACAGTGGTCTGAGAGATGGGTTTTGTGGCAATTAGATTCTTTTTTTACCCTCTACAAAGCTATAAAAAATTTTATGGGACATTACTGTCCCTTTAATGGGAGTCCACCTAATGGAGAATTATACAGCCTCATATGTAAGCAAAAAAAATTAAAAAGAAGTCAAAAACTAAGTGCCAGCTTGCCCTGTTCCTGAGGCAGGTCACTTGAAACTGCAGGGAGCAGGTTAAACCTGGAGGGGAGAGGGGAGTCTCTACCTCAAAGGCCCTGCCTTTTTGAAGTGCCCTGCACTATGGAGGAGGGAATTTTACCCCATGGTTCCTGTGTTCCACATTGGGGTTCCTGTGTTCCACATTGGACATAAGAGAAAAAGCTACTTTAAAGATATATCAGCTATGCATATATTACGAGCCACAACTTTCATGTAGCTGCCACTGAACTTGCTGATAACTTGGCAATAGATTGTGCTGCATTAAGTGTCACAGGAATACAGGTTCACTTTCGGAATCTGAAAGACTTACTTAACCAAGTGCTATCTGGGAAGGTCTTTGATTATAGATTGCAATAAGAGTTCACACCAGATGTCTACTGCTCTAACCACCCATGCCATTGAGATAATGCTGTACCAGCTGCTGAAAACCCCATTTTAAGCACTGTAACTTATCTCTTGTCCACAGGATTCCTAAATGCCCCGAGTCAACAATAGGCAATGCCGTTTTTCTGGAAAGTCTACAATCTGCTGGATCCACCATTGGATTAGATCTCCATATGTAGAGGCACTCCTGAGCAAATAGGTACATATGACCAAATTGTTTAGATAGGGAAGTTTTGCTATCAGTTTGTTTCCACTTACCCAGAACAATCTGATTCAATTGATCATAAGATGGGAATACAGCTGTGGATTTTTTTTTTCAGTTAAATATGCTCTTGTAGGGTTTGTCCAAAACTAGTCCCTTCAACATTTGAAGAACATCAAGTATGCTGCAAATTATATCTTTAGATATTTCACAGGTCCCATCAGTTAGTCATGGAATCTGACACCCCATTTTCCTTACGATCATCCATCTCCCCCTCCTTTAAAGATGATCCCTCGCCCAAGGGAGATCTAGCACTTTCTCTGCTAGGTTGAGGAGAATTGTGAAAGAATTTAACAAATTCCATTTCACAGAATTAGCCAGGGATGTAGAGAGTCATAAATAGCTTTAACCTATTTGAGTTCAATTGTGGGAACATACAAATCCCTATTAGGAGCCTGAATCTCTCTGTTAGCCTTTTGATATGGACCATCACAGCACAATTGCCAAGTTGTACTGGAATCCCCCTTTGGTAGTTGTTTTTACAGTGCATCATGTATTGATCCGTGGTCCCCTGGCCAATGCCCAAAAGTCATTGGTGTGGAATACTCCATCTTCCCCACACACTGAGCAGTAAATAATGTTTCCAGAAATTAGAAGCCCTCACTCTGAGTTGCAGGTCACACCCTAAAGGCTGTTGGCCAATATCACAGCACCTTTTCTTTATGTCTGTTGATATCATTCACTTACAAAATAACCTGTAATACTGATCCCAGGACAGTGAATTACTAGTCTAGGTTAACACACACATACATACATATATTTTTCTCTCTCTCTTTCATATTTATACACATGTATACATACATATACACACACACCGTATATATATATATTTTATCATTATATTATTTGTGAAAACATTTGGAGTGCTGTGAGTTGTAACCCCTTCAAAGTCATGTGTTCCAGCAGATAACGAAGCAAACATATTTTCCACTGTTGGTCACAGCCATAAGTTATATGGTAGAGCAATTTTTAACATTTTAAATATACAGTTTAACAATATGTTTTTTTACAGAAGTAAGCCATGTTCTAAGACCAAGCTATTTCAACCTCTCTCACAATGGAGGGATGCATCAATTTCAAAGTTAGTGCCAAGTAGCAGAAAACACTTGCAGAAAGTGTAGACCACAGTCTCTCCTTGGTGCTTTCGGAATACACAACTGTTTATAAAATAAAAATAATAAGTGTCTTCAGGGATAAACTAAAGAAAGGGGCAGAGCTAACTAACAGTTAAGGGAGCTGAAAAGAGGCTTCCTTTTCCAAGAGGATTTGTTGGGATGATGGAGCAAACTCTGAAGCCACTTTTCATATTGAAAATATGTAAATCTTTGGAAATGAGGCATAATGAGGTTTATTTAAGTATGTTTATTGATGATGGTCTATCTAAATTAATTAAAAGTGAAATACTGTACAACATATGCACATGTTTTTGGTATATACAATACATTAAATGCAACTGGTTAGTCACCCTAGAGAACAACCCATTAACTAAAGACTTACCCATTTTTACAGCGTGAAATATATCGGGTCTTCTCTTTTCTTCATCTGCAAAGATAAATTTAATGATCAACAACAAAGTAAAACCATAAACTTCTGGGTGGCAGATATGAAAAGGCTGCAGCTACAAAAGGGTTTACTAGGTATTATTATATGAAAAAAAGCTTTGAGACCAATGTCTCATACACTTTGGGGAGTTGACATGGAAATGATACTGCATCTTGATTCGGATCAGGTAAATTGACTATGGGAGAGTGAAATGTGGGCATCCATCTGATTACCTTGTCTGCCATCATAGGTTAGATCAGAACATAAACTGTTAATATGCTAACATTTCACTTTCCCCTACAAGACCTAAAGAGATAGAATTGCATAAGTTTAACATCATTTACTTATGTTGCCATTTAAAGGGACAGTAATGTTCCAGAAAAAATATTTAGCATTTTGTAGTACTTAAAAAGTTGAACTGAATGCAAAAAACCCTCTCTCTCAAACCACTATGGTTTGAGAGATATATGCATTCAAAGTTCCCCCCTCCCTCCCCTTTCCCCGACATCAGCACTGTGCTGACTGCAGGGGAATCCTGTCTGGGGACCAACTAGCGGCCCTGCAGCAGTGCCGCAATCACGTTATTTAAAAAGAATTACTTCATTGGAAAGGTCTACACAGTGTGCCTAGTTTGCAAGCACACTTTGTAGACCATTCCAATGAAGTAATTTGTTTTAAATAACGCAATTGCGGCTCTGTTGAAGCGCCTCATTTTGTCGGCCGTCACGGATCTCCTGCTGTCAACTTTACAGCTGACAGCAGCAAATGTCAAACTTTGAATGCATATATCTCTCAAACCATAGCGGTTTGAGAGACAGGGTTTTTTGCAGTCAATTCAACTTTTTAAGCACTACAAATGCTAAACATTTTTTCTGGGATAGTACTGTCCCTTTAGGAGTGTGAATGATCTTAGTCTTACTCTTTAAAAAGACATATTTTTAGGACATTTTTATTATTCCACTCTTTTCCTCTGAAGGGGCTGACCCAGAAGACTAATTGATGGAGCTGGGATTACAAGGCAACCCTACCTAGTGATCATACAACTGAAACAATTTCCTGTGTGAAAGTTTTGTAAATGAGTCTGGAGCAGCAGCTGTATTTTAGCTAGTGCTCAGGACTCATTTAAAGCACTGGGAAGTGTCTCATTTGAGCAATAGCCAGAAAGGGTTGTCATGGTAACCGCAGTTCCAGCAGTCGAACTAGCCAGCCTATTAAAAAGAGAAAACGACTAACATCCTATAAAAAGGGAGAGGGTGAAAAATCTTCTCAAACTGTGCTCAGTTACACTCTTTAATGTCAAGAAAGATAACTAGATTACTATCTCTAAGTGGAAGCAGTATCAAATGAGGCAATTGTTAGTATAACCTGCTATGTTAATTCAAGCTTCATGTTTACATTTTACTTTCATTCCAGAAATCTTTAATATTCAGAATAAAGAATAGATATATTACTAACAGCACTAACAGCTGTCTTACTTGAGTTCACTAAGAAAAAGGATAGGATACCCCAGCATGGGCATTCTCCTTAAATAAGCAGTAAATAAAAGAGACAAATTAAGTATAATAAACATTTGTTTGAAAAAGAATTGTTGACGTAGGTTACATAATATTGGAAAGGAAAATAGCCCATTCCTGACTAGAAGGAATATTTTCCTTAAGAAAAAAAAAAAAAAAAAGAAGAAGAAGAAGAAGAATAGTAAATATTGGGGAAAACGAATGACGGCACTTTTCCTACTGAGTAAAACAAAAGGTACTCACACTGCTCTTGTGAGATTTTTTGGTCCAACGCTATTACAGCTTAAACTGACTACTTTATGATAACAGTGCCATCTAGTGTTTACACAGTTATTCTGCTGCGTTCTATAGGAGAGATCAGCAATACAGTTTATCATAGAATGTGTCAATAACCGCTCCTATATTTCACAACAGTTTGAACTGTTCTTGTAAATTTTGAGCACAGAAACTGCTTGCAGTGAGAATACCCCTTTTTACTCAGAGAGAAAAAACAAGCCCTACAATATTTTTTTCCATTATAAAACCTTAAGGAAAAGAGGGCAATACATAGCTGAAGATGTAAACGGTCCCCCTTTACAGAAAAAGGAAGGCTCAGAAGAGCTTCTAGCCACCTAATTATAGAGTATGCTAGTGCTAAGATATCAGGTTAGATATGAAGATTAGAGGAGGTAGGTCTGATGTGGAAGAAGAATGATGGTGTGTCAAGGTAAGCAGAGAAAAAAAGCATTAAGGAAAGAAAAGACATGTAAATGATGTCAGCGTGAGATAAGGAAAGATCAGAGCTGAAATGTAAAAGGAAGGATAAAATGTGGAAAACTTGCTATTTAAAGGGATAGTAATACGTCATTATTACTATTTCCCATGTTGTAGCCCTTAACATTCTGAATTCAACTATACCAGTGGCATCTCTCAAATCTTTATGGTTGGAGAGATACCTGCTTTCAAAGTTTCCTCTTCTTGTCTTTCCCCTGACGTCAGCATTCTAGCTGAGAGAAGGGGAATCCGGTCCTGGGACCGGTGGCGGCTCTGCAGCAGTGCTGAGATCTTGTTATAGAAACAGAAATCCTTCACTAAAGCACACGTAGAAGACCAATTTAGTGAAGGATTTCTGTTTCTACAACGTGATCTCAGGACTCCTGCAGAGCCGCCACTTGCTTACTGAGAGGATTCCCCTTCTCTCAGCTAGAGCGCTGACATCAGGGGAAAGAAAAAGAGGGAACTTTGAAAGTGGATATCTCTCAAACCATAAAGGTTTGAGAGATGCCGCTGGTATTGCTGAATTCAGAATTTTAAGGGCTACAACATGGGGATAGTAACAGTGAAGTATTACTATCCCTTTAACAAAGAGAAGCTAGCAGACAGATATGAGGATATTGTGAGGAGGGACTATTATTTCAACATTACAGAGTGAAGGTTGGTTACTATGTTTGTGAGAACATGGCAGATTTTGTGTAACCTGGAGCCAACTCACACACATTCCTCCACAAGGAAATTCACTTTGCATACTAATATGTTCGGCATCATAATATGTATAGTATGTGACAAATTATATTTGTACTCTATGTTTGCAGTTCTCAGCCACCGAGTCTCATGTGTCTTCTGTTTTTGAAAATGTACTTAGATGCTTTTTAAAGGGATAGTAATGTTTCACAAAAACAGCAGCTCCAATTAATCTTCATGGTATTTGGGCCATATAGTGTTATTTCAATACTGTCAGAGTTGTAGTTGAAGAGTAATTGAATGATAAAGTATCCCCATTCCACCCCTTTTACTGATGTAACACTGCTCACCTCAGAGAAGCAAGAGTGTCCAGATGGATTACAGAGAGGGACAATCTTCACTCAACATAAGGAAAAAACATGAAAAACTTGTCAAGGGGGGCAGGGTTTTCCTTATGATCACAGTAAGAAGATTGTCCCTTGCTGTGAGCTGTCTGGTCCCACAACCAGATTCCATATCTGACGGGAGATGGATTACACTAGGTAAAAGGGGCAGGAGGGGGAAACTTTATCATTCAATTACTCTTGAACTACAACTCTGACAGTATTGAAATAACACTCTCCATGGCCCAAATACTATGAAGATTAATTGGAGCTGCTGCTTTTGTGAAACATTACTATCCCTTTAAAACTGTTTTTAACCTTCTATTAGACTCTGCCCTCAATAATGAAAGAGTAAAGGAAAAACTATGGATTGCTCCTTACCTGTTTTAGGCCGAATTGTTGTAATTGAATCCAAATAATCCTTCATGTCTTTATGTTTGAAGTTAAGGGCAATTTCAAAAGGTGTTTTTTCCAAATTGTTTACATGGTCGGGATCAGCACCTCTATCCACTAGCTGCTGTGCCACGCTCACACGCCCATGGAGAGCTGCCAGCATTAAAGGATTCCAGCCAGTTGTCTTTACCCGATAGTTCACATCAGCTCCCCAGTCCAACAGCAAGCGTACTACTGCCTCGTGAGCATGCTGTGCAGCTGTCATCAAGGCAGTTATATCCGGCATGTCCTCTATATTGCCACTGATACTCACCATGTTGACATCAAAATGGTCATAATTGTCCACAAATGCACCACTTTCAAGAAGCAGCTTGACCACACTAACATGACCTCCTCTAGATGCCACTGTGAGTACACTGGCTCCCAGACGATTTTGTGCATTGACATCGGCGCCATTTTCCAGGAGTATTAGTGCAACATTTAGGTGTCCTGACCTAAAAACACACAAATATGCCATAAACATTATGTACTCTAATGTATTTTTTATTAATTTCAAGATTTTACTATAGGAAATGTATTTCAAGAATATCCTTATGGAGTGGCTAAATATGATCTACTGGATCTTGTCTTTAAAGCCAAAGTGGAGGAGAAATAACTGCAATGTAAGGGGAGAAACGAAAAATTCCAATTGATTTAAAAGAGAAAAAAGTATCCAGTATAATAACCTTTAGCACTAGGAGAAATATAGACAGGTGTATAGTTGGGTGTTTGGATTTAAGTGTGTGTATGTTCAGTACAGATGCTAGTGGATATAGGAGTGTGGTTGGTAGTGAAGCTTGTGGTAATAGTACAGATAAGGAGGCAGATGATATTGTGAATAAGTATACAGGTGTGAGTATGTTTAGATTAAAGATATCAAAAGAAAAAAAAACTACTTGAGAGGCACTCTTACTCTTTGTTAAATTATTACGATCGTAAATGTCATTGATATACCAAAATTGGTAATTGGGGTAGGGTACATGTTTATTCATTAAACTGGTTATAAAATCATATAAACATAAAATTCACCAATGTAATATATAATATGTGGAAAGGGTCACTACAGCACACCAAAAAAGGTTTCACTTTGAAATACCAGAAACGTATTCAGAGGCACCTAAAATTCTCTTCAAATAACCACTGAACAACACTAGCGTATTAAAGGGATTGCTTCCTAAACTATTTGAACTATTTAAACTTGTATCAAGTGATAGTAATATCCTTATTAAAGTACTCACAAACAAACACAACTCACAAACAAGTGAGATTAACAGCCATATTATGCTGTGTAAGTAGATATAGACAGAACAAAAACAAAAGACTGGTGTACATCATACCAATAACTGGTATATAGTAACGATTGTGATAGTCAGTAATACAGTCTATGTCTTATTACCGGGGGATATCAAGAATTCATACATAGTGTTGCGCACTCTTATGACTGTTAATTGATATTCATAAATAGTAAGTTACAGTGTGCATTAAGATTATGAACGCTAAAATGAAATAACATTAGCAATGCCTAACATGTTTCACCCATAGCTTTGATCTTATTTAATTATTTTTTTAAAATTCTATACAAAGCTAAATAATCTCCAAACAAATTGGATTTTCTTAAATAGATATTGGCTCAAATACATATTTTATATTTCTGCGCTTTCAGAACCACTTTGCATATATAAGAGACATTTCAAGACTAAATATTATAAGTAAAGGTATTACAGTATGTCAGACTTAAAGATTAAGGTTTGACTTTTATTTTCAAAATGAATCATGTTGAACTACAGTGGATATAAAAAGTCTACACACCCCTGTTAAAATGCCAGGTTCTTGTGATGTTAAAGAATGAGACAAAGATAAATCATGTCAGAACTTTTTCCACCTTTAATGTGACCTATAACGTGAACAATTAAATTGCAAAACAAACTGAAAGCATTGAGGGGGAAAAATAAAAAACTCACAATAACCTAGCTGCATAGGTGTGCACACCCTCTTATAACTGGGTATGTGGCTGTGTTCAGAATTAACCAATCACATTCAATCTCATGTTAAATAGAAGTCATTACACACCTGTCACCATTTAAAGTAGGACTCCAATTAATCATAAATAAAGTTCAGCCTTTCAGGTAGGATTTTCCTGACATTTGCTTAGTTGCATCTCAGAGCATAAGCCATGGACCGCAGAGAGCTTCCAAAGCATCAGAGGGATCTCATTGTTAAGATATCAGTCAGGAGAAGGGTACAAAAGAATTTCCAAAGCATTAGATATACCATGGAACACAGTGAAGACAATCATCATCAAGTGGAGAAAATATGGCACAACAGAGACATTACCAAGAACTGGATGTCCCTCCAAAATTGATGAGAAGACGAGAAGAAAACTGCTCATGGAGGCTTCCAATTGGCCTACTGCAACATTAAAGGAACCGCAGGAATTTCTGGCAAGTACTGGCTGTGTGCTACATGTGATAACAATCTCCCGTATTCTTCATATGAATGGGCTATGAGGTAGGGTGGCAAGATGGAAGCCTTTTCTTACAAAGAAAAACATCCAATCCCAGCTGAAGTTTGCAGTAACAAACATCAAGTCCCCCAAAAGCACGTAGGAAAATGTGTTATGGTCTGATGAAACCAAGGTTGAACTTTTTGGCCATAATTACAAAAGGTATGTTTGTGTATGCTAATAAACTCCTACCCAAAAAGACTGATTGCTGTAATAAAATAAAATGCCATTAGGCAATAAGCTATACATAATACACACAAAATACATAAGCTCATACAGGCTCTCGCTCACAAATACGTTTGTTCTCATGCTCACAGACACGCTCAGACGTGCACTGATGGAGAGTTGTGCACACAGCTTTGGACCTAAAATGGTCAAGCACTGAAAATTCAACAAGCCAGACATTAAAGCAGTCATTGTTTTTTTTAACTACACAGACACAGCTATGCCAATATTACTAGTAAAGAATATGTGCAATGTATGACATTTCTGAGCTGAACAAATGGGGATAAGAGCTTCTATGAAAGGAAAAGGAAGAGTTATAATTTTAAATCAATTTTCTTTGTTTAATAAAGTGACACCAGCACCAAAAGGTGTTCATATTACCTGTATTAAAGGGATAGTAATGTTTCACAAAAACAGTAGTTCCAATTAATTTTTACAGTATTTGGACCATAGAGAGTGATATTTCAATACTGTCACAGTTGTAGTTCAAGAATAATTGAATGATAAAGTATCCCCCTCCAGACCCTTTTACCTAGTGTAAACCACTTCCCCTCGGATGTAGAATCTGGTCCACAGACCAGACAGATCACAGCAAGAGACAATCTTCTTACTGTGAGAACAATGAAAACCCTGCCCCCATGACAGGTTTTTCCCTTATGCTAATTGAACCTTGTCCCTCTCTGCAAGCCATCTGGACACCACCTTTCTGTTCTGAGGTGAGCAGTGTTACATCAGTAAAAGGGGCAGGAGGGGGATATGTTATCATTCAATTACTCTTGAACTACAACTCTCTCAGTATTGAAATAACACTCTCCATAGACCAAATACTACGAAGATTAATTGGAGCTGCTGTCTTTGTGAAACATTACTATCCCTTTAAATAAAATAACATTATGTAGCAAGTGTTCTGTGGGGGAACCTTGTACTCCAGATGGAGCCTCCAGCTGGAACCCCACTGCAGTCCAAGCAACAGCCATCTACAGCTATTGGATTCCAGTCTGAATTATGTCAATGGAGGGAGGTAGTATTTCACATGCTGCCTTGTCTTCCAGGAAACAAATAACTGTGGGATTCCACAGGGTTCACAGAGACCCCCTGAAAACTTTGGGAGGATACATGAAGCTTATTTTTTAATACAGTCAATAGAGATACATTTGTCCCTCTAAAATATGTAGCCACTTGGCCAGTTTTTCTGTTGCTGTGGCACAGTGGTGTGTTTTAGGCAAAATCTTGAGACAGCACCATGTTGTATGACTATTTTAATAAAAATGTGAATGCTGACTTATTCATATATAATTATGGAAACAGTTACAATATGCTTATTGTGGCATTCTGAATACGAGAACTGATAAAAGTTTTGCAATTATGCATTTGTAACCTTCATTACAAATGTTAGAACTTAAAGGGTCAGTAATGTCTAGATAAAAGTATTTCTCTGGCCAATGAGAGCGCTCCAACTTACATGCAGAAATCCTCCCATGGGAGGAGACTGGATCGAGGGAGAGGAGCAGAGGAAGAGTGACAGATTGAAGTACAGAGCTGTAATCGCAGTCTGTCCAGAAGGAAGGCACAGGATCATTGTTAAATGGATAGTAATACCTATATTTTAACTATAATGCATCTTATAGCCCTTAAAAAAAACAAATTAAATGCCCCCAGCGCCATCTCTCAAACCTTTATGGTTTGAGAGATATCCGCTTTCAAAGTTCCCCCTCCCCTGACGTCAGAGCTCTAGCTGACTGCAGGGGAATCCTGTCCCTGAACAAGCGGAGGCTCTTCAGCAGAGCTGAGATCGTGTTATTGAAAAAGAAATCCTTCACTGAAACTGTCTTCTACGTGTGCTTGCAAACCAAACACATGTAGAAGACCATTCCAGTGAAGGATTTCATTTTCCATAACGTGATCTCGGCTCTGCTGAAGAGCCTCCACTGGTCCTGGGACTGGATTCCCCTGCAGTCAGCTAGAGCACTGACGTCAGGGGAGGGGGAACTTTGAAAGCGGATATCTCTCAAACCATAAAGGTTTGAGAGATGGAGCTGGGGGCATTTAATTTGTTTTTTTAGGGGCTACAAGATACATTATAGTTAAATTTAAGTATTACTATCCCTTTAAAGGTTTAATTTTGGCCAAACAAAGAATTAAAAAGAAAAATGGCAATAGTATACCAGCTAGTCGCTATATAAACTTACTTTTTAGACAAACTTGTATAGGGTGATAGATCTCCTTTAAGACTAGAGAAAAGGTATTTCAACTAAAACAATGGAAGGAATTTTTTTTACAATAAGAGCAGTAAAGTTATGGAATTCTTTGCATTGGGATGCTTGGCCTGCAAACACTGTAATTGCTTTCAAAAGCTATGGGATACCTTTCTACCTCAGAACAATATTGAGAATACTGACAGCTGGTTGCAAGGCAGATAGGATGTTAATCCAGAGAAATACCCAACTGCCATATGGACTCAGCAAGGATTTTTTTTAATAGCAACATGGGGCTTAACCCTTTGAGTGCCAGAGGGGTCTCAAATGCATTGCAACGCAATGGCTACTCCCTCTGGCACTCAAAGGGTTAACTGGAAATAGATTCAGTTTTGTTTTCCTTCCTCTGGATCAACAAGGGTGATATGGCAGGGGCTGAACCTGATGGACGCATGTCTTTTTTCAATCTCGTCAACTACGTTACTATGTAATAACACAGCTCCAGTGCGTTAATTCCTCTCTGGCACTCCAAGGGTTAATGACTTGAGTTGCCAACCCCTGACTTAATATATGAAAGTTGACCCCTAAAGGTTAGGGTGGTGTGAACACCCCTCTGGTCGTTAAAAAGTGAAATAACCCTTTTGATGAGAATATCCCTTTAACCCTTTGAATGCCAAAAAGGTGTTCAATGGTTTCGTTGCAATGTATTGGGTACCTCTCTGGCACTCAAAGGGATAAAGACTGTAGGTCGGTTATCATAGGCATAGGTAGGGTCGGATTGTGTACCTGAAGACAGGTTTATGAACCCATTAGATACAAACATTATGTTGACTTTTAGAACTGCTGCCCTTTTTCTACTCACATATTACAGTATTGCTCTGTATACAGTAAGATCAATAATAACTTGACTGTACCTTGCAGCCTGCATGAGGGGTGTCCAGCCATAGTGATTCCTGCTGTCCACAGTGGCCCCTTTCCTAAGAAGGAATCTGACCAGCGGTTCGTGGCCCGTCCCTGCGGCTAACTGCAGAGCGGTGTTCCCGTCCTCGTCCGTACAGTCCACTGGCACCAGTGGCGACTCTGTCACCGACGATCCAATTCCAGAGCCACCCTGCAACACTATATCGGAGGCTCCCGGGCCACCCCCCTGTCGCCCCCCAGTGCTAAGTAAACTGCTGCGGGCACCAGAAACAGACTGGGACGAGCCCGACCCCCCGCAGCTCTCTGTGCCAGTTTCTAACAGCCTTAGAGCACTCTCATAATCACCATCTTCACAGGCTCTGAAGAGGAGCTGGCATTGAGCAGGTATAGTGCACTCCATTTAACTGAGGATTAAAATCAGATGGCGTAGTGCAGACGACCTGGGTATCCCATGGAAACTTCCCAAGGACAAGTCCACCAGCCTCTTTAATTTACCAGGCATGCCACCCACAGGAAGCAGGAAAGTAACGGTTCAGCAGACAGGGCCAGCTCCCTTAGCCGGTAGCACACAACAAGTCTCGCAATCACTGCTCGACCGGCCTGTGAGACTAATACACGGCCCGGGTGTGTACACAGTCCTACAGCGGTCCAGCTGGGCCCCTAACAGCGATAACATGTCACTGCTATTCGTGACATCACCACAGCTGTTTCCACAGCCCGAATACAAGCCTGAAGCCTGGATAGTGGCTACAGTCAAGTGGCCAGGGCCTCTGGTGACATCACCAGTCATGTGACCAAGGGGTTTGGGGGGGGTGATGAGGGGTTTGGTAAGTGCAGGAGTTGAAGGCGATGATAGTATGAATGGTGGTCGCATGGGTGTGAATGCAGGAGAAGCTCATTCTGTGATTTTATTCACACGTACTGTGGACCTGGTGGCTGGTGCTAGTGAGTGCAACAGCAGATCGTTATCAACACTTTGGGCCATATTTATTAAAGCAAACTGGAGTTATTCTGGACTGTTCTGAACACATTGGGTCATATTTATAAAAGCAAACTGGAGTTATTCTGGACTAAACCAACTGCACCATAAAAGACAAATAAAAATTCCTTTGCATGTTAAAGGGGTACCCAATGAATTGAGTTGGGTATGTCTCTGTCACTCATAGGGTTAAATGAAGTTGGCCTTTAACCCTTTGAAAGCTAGAGGGGTCTTTCATACTACATTGGAGACCACTCTAGCATTCAAAGGGTTAAAAAAGATGCTGGAAGTGTATGCAGGATCTGAGCAATCTACTGCATATATGGTGGACTTGTTCTTTTATCATCACATACTGGAGTAAAGTCTTGAATGAAAAAAACATTTTCTGTCCTTAAACATGAGGACAACATTTATAGAACTGCAAACAATGTTTTTTAAAGTCTTAAAGGGATAGTAATAGATCATTTTTATAAATTTGCATTTTGTAGCTATTAAAAACTTAATCCAAATGCCCCCAGTCCCATCTCTCAAACCTTTATGATTTGAGAGATGATTGTAGTTAAAGTTCCCCCCCTCCCCTTTCCCTGACGTCAGAGCCCTAGCTGACTGCAGGGGAGTGAGGTCCTGGGACCAATTGGCGGCTCCACAGCAGAGCCGAAATCGAGATATTGAAAAAAAAAAATCCTTCACTGGAACAGTCTACATAGTGTGCTTGGTTTGCAAGCACACTTAGAAGACCGTTCCAGTGAAGGATCTCGACTCTGCTTCAGAGCTTCTGGCTGGTCCCAAAATCGGATTCCCCTGCAGTCAGCTACAGCGATGACGTGAGGGAGGGGGTGAAATTTAACTACGATTAGCTCTCAAACCATAAAGGTTTGAGAGATGGGACTGGGGGCATTTAGTTTAAGTTTTTAATAGCTACAAAAAATGCAAATTTATAAAAATGATCTATTACTATATATCTAGTCAATTTTTTGTTAAAGTGATGTTAGCATGGGCAAAAAAATGATGTAGCGAATTTATAAAGAAATGTTGCTAAAAACAACAAAATTGTGAGTAAAGAATAGAAGGTCATGTTGATAGAGAGTTAAAAAAATAAACTGATGTTTCCTGGG
Source organism: Rhinophrynus dorsalis (assembly GCA_037306005.1). Classification (NCBI taxonomy): domain Eukaryota; kingdom Metazoa; phylum Chordata; class Amphibia; order Anura; family Rhinophrynidae; genus Rhinophrynus; species Rhinophrynus dorsalis. Next base: position 267,656,330 of record CM074723.1, on the reverse strand, counting down.
TAGTCTTATGCCAGTAATTTTATTAATTCTCACACTACTCCAGTTGTATAAATCTCCCCTTTATTCCCTGGATGATGTGGAGCTTTACCTGCCATTTAGTTCTGTAATGCAAGCTGTGGATTTTATCTTTAAAATGCTGCTTTGCAGCGTGAATTTGATTTTTAATCTAGTTCATTATTATTGTGCTGTTTGGTCTGTAGTACTGTGTAAAGGCCATTTTCCACTTCAGTTCTGGAGTACTGTATAATGCATTAGGGTTTATTAAAGACAGTGATAAAATTAACCCCTTAGTGACCAGCTGCTACACACGCTACCATCACTTAATGCCTGCGGAACATTTTTTTTGTACGTTCTTTGTCCTTTTGGGACATCCACCTTGGACGTACCTGTACGTCCATTGTCATTAAGGGGTTAATCACACACTGGGACTGAGGTACCAAGGAAGGTGGAATAAATACAAATTCCTGGGGTTTCAAATGCGGCTTTTAACTCTTTCAGGGCCAGAGACTTGGGGAATTGTTTTTGTGCCCTGCTTGCCGGACACATTTTCAACATGTTTTCTATCCATCTGTTTTAGTATGATTCCTATTGATAGCTTTCCAGTTATACATGGAAAACTATATATTGTGCATTTTTTTCTTCAGTACAAATTCATGGCCCCTCACAAAAACTAAATTTTGCATTGTGTGACAAATTATGATTTCATACATATAAGAAAATGTAAAAAAGAATTACTTATTTTGCCAATATGATAAGCCATATATGAAAAACATTTATGTCGGTAATGGAAATTTCATTTATTTGTACAAGTCTTGAACCCTGTGAGTACAATAATACCAAATGTGTATAATTTTACCTACATGCATGGCCACACAGACCCCTATTTAAAGGGATAGTAATACTTTGTTTTATCTTTATTTTATTTTGTAGGCATTAAAAAAACATGAAGAATGATATAAGTCTTATCTCTCAAACCTTTATGGTTTAAGAGATATTCACAAGCAAAGTTTCTCCCTCCCACCCCTTTTACCTAGTGTAAGCCATCTCTTCTCAGATGTGGAATGCAGTCCATAGACCAGACAGATAACAGCAGGGGACAAGCTTCTTTCTATTAGAACAATGAAAGCCCTGCCCCCCTTGACAAGTTTTTCAGGTTTTTCCCTTATCTTAATTGAAGATTGTCCCTCTCTGCAGTCTACCTGGGCTCCTCCCTTCTGCTCTGGTTGAGCAGTGTTACATTAGTAAAAGAGGCGGGATGGGGATACTTTATCACTGAATTATTCCTAAACTACAACTCTGACAGAATTGAAATAACACTCTCCATGGCCCAAATACTATGAAGAATAATTAGAGCTGCTTTTATTATGAAACATTACTATCACTTTAACATGAGTAATAAAGGTTTTTGTTTTAACAGGAGCACAAAAAGTTTTTTTCATTAATTAAAATGTACATTGGTTACATGGTAAAATTATCCCAAAACAACCCAAACACTATATAACTCATATATTTCCTGAAAGTAGATATCCTACTTCATATGAGGAGTCACTTGCTGCTACAGGTAATTTTTTTCCCTTTTTATTTTACATTTCTAACACTTCAAAGATACTAAAATCTTTGAATACTATGGTATTTCCTGCTGCATTCAGTACTTTCTAGAAAAATGGCACCCCATGTATGGGTTGTCATACTGTAGGGGGTATCAGAAGCACAGAACTACACCTGCCACTTTTCTTTTGTGAAATGACCTGCTTGCACTAAAATGATTAAAAATGTTAAAGCTATGAGGGAAAGGTCAATAAGGCATATTACTTTGGAAAGTAGATATACACCCACATTAAATGAGGGGTAACTTGCATTTTTACCCCTTTGCTAGTGTGTATTACATTTTCCAGAAACTGGTGCTATAGGGAAAATATACACTTCAAAGATACTAAAATATTTAAACACTATGGGGTTTCCTAGTGTATTCAGTATCTGTTGCAAGCTGGAGAAAAATGGTACCCCAATGGTATGGTTTTACCTACTGTAGTGGGTGCTAGGAACATGGCTACTGGGGGAGTAGGCAGTATAGGCAATTCCATGACTATCAGTAGAACAAGGCTGGGGGGTCAGATTGTGTATGCAGGGGTCTGAGTATTTGGGCTATGGAGAATCTTATTTTAATACTTTCAGAGTTTTAGTTCGAGAGTAATTGAATGATAAAGCATCCCCCTCCTGCCCCTTTTACCTAGTGTAAGCCACCTCCCCTCAGATGTGCAATCTGGTCCTGGGACCAGACAGCTTACAGCAAGGGACAATCTTCTTACTGTGAGCATAAGGAAAACACTGCCCCCCTTCACAGGTTTTTCATTATGCTCACTGAAGATTATCCCTCTCCGCGATCCATCCGGACAGTCTTGCTGCTCTGAGGTGTGCAGTGTTACATCAGTAAAAGGGGTGTGAAGGGGATACTTTATCATTCAATTACTCGAACTAAAACTCTGACAGTATTGAAAAAACACTCTCTGTGGCCCAAATACTATGAAGAGTAATTGGACTTGCTTTTATTGTGAAACATTACTATCCCTTTAAGGGAGATGTCCAGCTGGAACAGAACTGGTGGGATAAATCTAGGTATCAGTTTATGTATCTATGATTTTTGACTCAATGTATGCCTATATGAGATTGGAGTCCCCAATTCCCTTAGTCAAATGGCTTTGTTTGCATCTCTGTGCAAATCTAGTCTGCCTTATACATTTTTTAAATTTTACCATATGCAGATCTTTGGATTTGCGTCACACACATTTTAACACCACCACCTCTTATTTACATTCTAATGGCAGTAAAAAGGTTACTATGCATGTTCGCTCTAAAGGTGACCTATGCATTCATGTGGCAGTGAAGCGGTTGAAACACACAAACACACGGTTGCTGTAGGGGTAAAGGGTAATATCACTTTCACAGACTTTAAAAACAGGTATTTTTTTGTCAGTGAAGAGGTTAAGAAGTTTGCTCACATACTATATAGGGTCTTGCTATAATTTGATGTTTCAGAAGAATGTTAACGTAGCAGTAAAGGTTCAAAATGAGACCCTTTGCTAGTGCCTTCAAAGCTATGGGAACCAGGTTCCCATAGGCTAGTACTCGCATGCTGTTTTTCTGTTTGTCCTGCAGTTCATGGAGATTTTCAGGACTGGGTGATGTTAGTGCTTCACTGCACTATTGTCTGCATAGATGATTTGTATTGGCATATCTGTCAACAATGACCCTCTATGGGGAGACTATATGGGGATTTCTTCATCCATGAGGTACTCTGTGTGTAGGACGGTGCAATATATTGGTAGTAGGCAAGGCAGGGTTGGACAAAAATATAAAGAACTTCAGATCCAGCCCAAATTATTAAGACCCAGCTGATAATTTTTGTAGACAGTGAAGGGAGGCATGCACACAGGCGTATATGAATGAAAATGTTTATATAGAGCCTCAAGTGTACACAGCACTTTACAATTTAAGGGTTTAGACAATACAGGGTTACAAGTGCTTTGCAAAGTGAACACTGAAAGTGAGGGCCCTGCCTGAAAGCTTACAATCTAAAGTGGTAATGGGAGACATACAGAGTAAATAAGGGTCAAGTGCAGAATACAGCGCCAGAGTTCTGGTTAGGATAGGGGACATAAATAAAATAAATCATTTATACAGAGCCTAAGCCTAGTATGTTTAAGTTTTGTTAAAGGGACAGTAATGTCCCAGAAAAAATATTTAGCATTTTGTAGGGATTAAAAAGTTAAACTGAATGCAAAAAAACCCTATCTCTCAAACCACTATAGTTTGAGAGATATCTGCATTCAAAATTTGACGTTTACTGCTGTCAACTGTAAAGCTGACAGCAGGAGATCCATGTCAACCGTCACAGAGCCTCCGTGTCGACTGACATGCATCGCCTGCTGTCAGCTTTACAGTTGACAGCAGTAAACGTCAAATTTTGAATGCAGATATCTCTCAAACCATAGCAGTTTGAGAGATAGGGTTTTTTGCATTCAGTTCAACTTTTTAATCCCTACAAAATGCTAAATATTTTTCTGGGGCATTACTGTGCCTTTAAGGAAGTGTAGTTTCAGTCGTGACATGAAGACCATAAGATAGTGTCCCTCTCTTCCAAAGTTCAGTGCCTTCAGTGATATTTTATGAGACCTGGTTCCTGGGAATTTGCCACCCCTGAGGCAAGGTATGATTATGAAGTGGTTAATAAGCTTACATCATCCCCAAAACACACAGGTCATATTCATCAAAATAAAGAGATTCAAATCTGGAGGGAAAAAAAAACTGTACCACAGAGGAAATTAAAATTCTGCAAATTCCCATTGATTTAAATTGCTCTGTGACAAACTTCTTTTGCTAGAATAGCACTATGAGGTGGGTTTTTGTCCTAGTTACTCAGGATTAGACTGAAGACAGCAATAAACAGCCACTGCTTGCCAGTAGACCTGCAGAGCTAGTGATTCGTCTGCAGAACCCAGGGTGTGGTTCTCTGGAGCCACTCTCCAGTAGACCAGTGAGCAATTTAGCTTTTTCCAGTAGCTGGGGTAAGATTCTCCAGCCAAGACCCCTTCAGAAAGGCAACCAAGAGTTATATTAAAGGGATAGTAATGTTTGGAAAAAAACTAGATTGTGGAGTCTTCTTTATAATAAAAATAGCACATTGTGCTGTTTTAAACAACTTACATTTCTGTAGTTTATACAATATTAACTGTAGAAGGATCCCCCTCCTTCTCCTTCTGGCCACCTCCTATTGAATCTCTAATCCGGTCGTTAGACCAGACGGATGCAGCGAGGGACAACTTCAGTAAGTAAGTAAGTGTAAGGAAAACCCTGTCTTCCTTGATGAAGGAAGACAGGATTTTCCTTTGCATACTGAAGTTTGTCCCTCGACACATCCTTCTGGACCAGACTGATCTGCAGCAGTGATGTGGACAGAAGGAGCGGGAGAGGGATCCTTCTATAGATAATATGTTATGAACTACAGAAATGTAAGTAGTTTAAAATAGCGCAATGTGTTACTTTTATTATAAAGAAGATTCAGCTATCTAGTTTTTTTCAAACATTACAATCCCTTCAAGGAGGGTGAAACATAAAACTTCCTTTATTACAGAGGCTTGTTTCTGGCTGATAGACTTAAAGGGATAGTAATACTTGAAAATATTTTTATGTTATATTGTAGCCCTTAAAAAAACATTAAAAATGATATAAGTCTTACCTCCCAAACCTTTATGGTTTGGGAGATATTCACAAGCAAAGTTTCCCCCTGAGTGATGTCACCGTTCTAGCTCTCAGATTTGGAATCCGGTCCCGGGACCGGCTGCGGCTTTCCAGAAGTGCCAAGATCACAATCTTTAAAAATAATTTATTCATTGGAATGGTCTACAAAGTGTGCTTGCAAGCCAGGCACACTTTGTACACAGTTCCAATTAAGTAGTTCTTTTTAACGATTGTGAACTCGGCACTGCTAAAGAGCTGCCGGTTGATCTGTGGACCAGGATTCCAAATCTGTCCACTAGATGGCAAACTTAGCTGAAACAGCCAGGAAAAGGGAACTTTTCTTTATTTCACTTGTGAATATCTCCCAAACCATAAAGGTTTGGGAGATAAGACTTATATCATTTTTAATTATTTTTTTAAGAGCTACAATATAAAATAAAATTATTTTCAAGTATTACTATCCCTTTAATCTGATATAACTTTGGATACCGATTCTTTAGCCTCATTACTCTAGGTTCATTGTTTGATTTGTGGATGTGATTATCTGTGCTTCTTAATCTGTGTTGCTTTTCCACAGTTAAATTTGTTTCGCAGGGTCAGCTCTGTGATGAGCCACAGATAGCAGTCAAATGGGTTTGAAGAACTTACAGCAAGTTTCTTGATTAGTGGATCTGCATTCTGATCTAGTCCTTTGTAGAACTTGGTGTTCAGCTTCTCTAGATGGTCACTGAGCATCTCCACTCCCAGCTCCCTGTGAAAATATTTAATTCTTGTAAGCTATTGAGCATTAGTTGCAATCCCTAGAGCTTTGCACTGTACTTTTCATGGAGACTTCACACCTGAGAGAAGTATGTTAGGGTGGATCTTATAATTACCTTGATAACATTGACTTTGCCCTGGATAGGTATGGTCCTTGTCTTTAGCACTGGTTACAGTGCTACCAGCTTGGCTGATGCCTTCTGCTGTGTCTTTATTAGAAGTGAACACAGCCTTTTATACTCAAATCACAGCTCCCCTTTCCAAATCAGGCAAAAAAGTAATTGAAAGAGAACTGCTTTCGCAACAGGAACTATTTAGCTTTCAAGCTAGTTCTTTATTGTCACTCCACAGGGGGCTTCCTGCCCAAACCCCTAGCAGTAACTGACACTTGAGCATCAGAATACTATGTACACAGGAAACCACAGCCAAAAATAGAACAGTCTAGTAAATGGGGTGCTTAACACATGGTTACAGTGTAAGACATGGTACATACCACAGGGCATACAGTACGAGGGATGTGGCAGCGGGGAGCAGAGTGACTGGTTTAACCTTTATTTAATGGACACTCTGAATCCCTGCAACCAACACAGTATACAGAGCTTACACTGCAGTACCACACACTATTAAAATTCCGAACTAACATATTCATATATAATACAACACAGGGGGTGTGGAACTGGGATACACATTATGTTTAACCATGGGGAAAGGGGCAGCATCTGTCACAGATCACAGAAGAAGGACGTGGACCCTCTAGGCAGACATGGAATACAGTCACCAACCTAAAACCAGGTTTCAAAATGCTGGTACTAAAGCCAGATGCTAGTGTGCCTGAATGTGGCTAGGAGCTCCTATGTAGATAAATACGGGTTAGCACAGAGTACAGGCTATAACAACATGGGGCCATATGTTCAAAAGGATAACGACAAAAAAATGTTGTATGAAAGAAAAAAATAAGTAATTGTATGCGTGAACAACATATTTTCTATAGAGTATACGATAAAAAACTAGTAATGTCCATTATGTACGACACAACTCCAGAACTGATGGGCAAAGGGAAGGGGCAAGGGCGTGGCTAAACTATTCTCCAGTGTTGTATAGAGGAAAAGAAAATTTGTCGTAACTAACGACAAAAAAATGTCTTTCAAAAGATAAAATTTGAACGTTAAGAAAAAAGTGGAGGGAATGTGTTCTGAACGTGAGAATTTTTGTCTTTAGTTAAGACGTTTTTGTCGTCAGTTAAGGCATTTTTAAGACATTTTTGTCGTTAGTTAAGACTTATTTTGTTGTTACACAGGACAATTTCAGTCAGGACAAACAACATATTTCTGATCTCAACCGACACTGTCTGAAAATATTAATGATCCCAACGACACTGTACTTTGAAAAGTCGTTACAAACGACAAAGGCTATTTTGCTACTTCTTTGAACATATGGCCCATGGACAGTTATGCTGAAATTGATGGTATGGATGCAGGAACACCAACCTCAGAGTTAAAGGGATAGTAATGTTTCACAAAAACAGCAGCTCCAATTAATCTTCATAGTATTTGAGTCATAGAGAGCGCTATTTCAATACTGTCAGAGTTGTAGTTAAAAAGTAATTGAATGATAAAGTATTCCCCTCCCACCCCTTTTACCTAGTGTAACACTGCTCACCTCAGATGTGGAATCTGGTTGCTTGACCAGACAGATAACAGCAAGGGACAATCTTTTTACTGTGAGAACAATGGAAACCCTGCCCCCCTAGACAGGTTTTTCAGCTTTTTCCCTTATCTTAAATGAAGATTGTCCATCTCTGAAATGTACCTGGGCACCTCCCTGCTGCTCTGAGCTGAGCAGTGTTATATCAGTAAAAGGGGCGGGAGGGGTATACTTTATCATTCAATTACTCTTGAACTACAACTCTGACAGAATTGAAATAACACACTCCAAGGCCCAAATACTATGATGATTAATTAGAGCTGCTTTTATTATGAAACATTACTATCCCTTTAACCCCTTAACGACCGGCCGCTCAGGCACGTTGCAGTCACTAAAGGACCACAGAGCTTTTTTTTTTTCCGATTCGGATTCCTGACTCCCCAAACGTCGTGCAGCCGCGGGGGGAGCCTGGAATTCCATGATGGTCATAGCACCCATGATGTGCTATGACCGTCAACGGTAGTTAAGGGGTTAACAAGACAGCAGCCACTAGGCAATGCTAGTAGTGTTAGATAGACAGCAATGCTGCCATCTTGTGGAGCTAGAGTGTGAAGGCTGGAAGAGAGAGTGCAAGATGAGAACTATCCGGTTGCAATAAAAAGAAAAAATCAAAAATGAAAGCACAGTCCTAGTACTCTTTGGCACTCTGCCAAATAATAAAACTGCAATAATACAAACACCCGGGCATGTCTCTCTGCCAACTTTGATTAAACCAAGATAAACTTCTAGAGGTAAATATTTAAATACCGTCAATACTATGTCATACTACTCAATAATCTGGAAAGCAACAATCGTATCACGCTATAAGATCAAGTCCATAGCTGTATATTATACTATAGGGGAAATACAGGGGAAATATCTACTGTCTCAAGGGTCACCCTTAAAGGGATAGTAATGTCAGAAAAAAAGAGAGTACTTGCACTTATTCGTATCTCTCAGACCATTATGGTTTGAGAGATATAGGAAAATAAAGTTCTCCGCTCCCTCCCCTTTCTGCTTGACGAGCTGTAAAGCTGTCAGAAGCAGATTCTGGTTCCTGGATCAGGCGGCAGCTCTTCAGCAGCGCCGATATAACAATATCTAAAGACAAATACTTCATTTAGAACGGTCTACAAAGTGTGCCTGGTTTGCAAGCACACCTTGTAGACCATTCCAATGAAGTATTTATTTCTAAATAGCGTGATTTCAGCTCTGCTGAAGAGCCTCTGTCTGGTCAAATGACTGGAATCTACAGCTGTCAGCTATATGGCAGACTTGAGTGAAACAGCCAAGAAAAGGTAACTTTAGCAGGTTATATCTCTCAAACCATAAAGGTTTGAGAGATAAGACTTACATCGATGTTAACCTTTTTTTTAATGTCTACAATATTAAATCAACTTAAATTTAACCATTACTATTCCTTTAAGTCCATATAATGGATATTTACTCCCTTCAAGATGTTACCACTTTTCAATTTTTCGGACGGGACTTGCAACTGTAGCAATCATTTCCTGTGATCTTTTCATAAGGATATCCCCAAATGTTCTTGATCACCAACCCTGAAGCAGACAGAGGATCTCTTTCTCACATTTCTTAGAATGACAAAAATCAACAATAGTGTGATATCGCCATGGTAGGGGAACCCTCCCCACTCGTTATAATCATACTTTCACAATATGCAATGTGGATATCTCAATAGAACGAAGTAACAGCAATGAGAGGTCTCTTTTTAAAAACATTTTATTTACCAGACACCCTCTCGTTACTATGGAGACATCACTAAGGGATCAGTTTCCATGAGTCCCTCAGTGAAACGCAGCCTCACTTAAAACAGAAGCTAGCAACAGAAACATATAAAAGAATCAATGAAACAGTAACAACACTGTGAAAGAGTACATGAATGACTGTACAGCAGGTTTAAAGAAGCAGTAAACTTTTTTTATAAAAAATATATAATGTAGGGATTTTCCTATTGAGTAAAATAAGGGTACTCCCGCTGCCGAGAGATTTATATTTCCAGAGTTTTTAGTTTAAACCCATGTTTTTTTAAATTAGCAGTGCCCTCTAGTGGTCAAATTCTAATTAGATTTTCTGTTAGATTCTAATGGAGAGGAAAGTCAGAAAAGTCAGAGACATACAGTTCTCCATAGAATGTGGTAGTAACTGCCTGTCACTTCCTGTCAGTTAGAACTATCAGGAAGTAAACACAGTAAATTCACTTCCTAATTATTTAAACTGTTATAATTTTCAAATAAAACATCTGACAGCGATGGGAGTGACCTTGTTTTATTCAGCAAGAAATGCTCTATAAAATATGTGTTTTCATAAAAAAAATTTACTGCTCCTTTAAAAGGATAGTAATACTTCATTTTAACTTTATTTATTTTGTAGGCATTAAAAAAATATGAAGAATGATAAGTCTTATCTCTCAAACCTTTATGGTTTAAGAGATATTCACAAGCAAAGTTTCCACTCCCGCCCCTTTTACCTAGTGTAAGACATCTCTTCTCAGATGGGGAATCTGGTTGTAAGACCAGACAGATAACAGCAGGGGACAAACATCTTACAATGACACAGGGGACACTCTTATTCCTATGAAAACAATGAAATCCCTGCCCCCCTTGACAAGTTTTTCAGGTTTTTCCCTTATCTTAATTGAAGATTGTCCCTCTCTGCAGTCTACCTGGGCACCACCCTTCTGCTCTGGCTGAACAGTGTTACATCAGTAAAAGGGGCGCGAGGGGGACACTTTGTCATTGAATTACTCTTGAAAAACAACTCTGACAGAATTGAAATAACACTCTCCAAAGTCCAAATACTATGATGATTAATTAGAGTTGCTTTTATTATGAAACGTTAATATCCCTTTAAATATGTTGGGGGGGTGCTTGCTTAGTTGTGATTCAGTCAATCTGAGACACAGAAGAAGGGAACATGTTCTCACAGCATTGTGGGGAGTTGTACACCCCTCTGGTCCTCAAAAGTTCATATTCAGAGAGAGACCTTGACTGAGATTCACTAAAGTTCAAAGAGTGCTCAAAATGTCAATGACCTGTTGGAACAGTGTCGAAGGCACATGGACAGTATGCGCTAATGTGTCTTCGACATCACGGTGCCATCAATCCAACAAAAATCTGCCCTTATTGACAAGTTTACGAATTTTCACTCATCACATCGACAATGGCCTATTTCCATATGGAAATTCAGGATAATGAGCCATTATCGTTTGCAAGGGGGTGTGTTGATATGTTAATGTGACACTTCATCACATTCCCTAAACTCCGATAGCAGCTTCAGCTGTCGGAGTTCATAGTCTTAACCTAGCTCAGGTTGGCCAAGTTGGGATCTCCCTGTACTTTCCCAGGTAGTAACATCCCTCAACCAATCACAGGCAGAGAGGGTTTGTCACAGTTTTTTACTGTTTGTAAAAGAACACTCAGACAGGTAAGGTTAAAAGCTTTACTGAAAATTATGCACAATAGCCCCACTCAGGTCCAGATAAGGTCCGTACTGAGTACTTTCCAGATCTGACACAGGTCAGGGCGAAACTACACTCACAGTAGTAGTCAGTAGTGATGAGCGAGCATGCTCGGCCGAAGCTCGGTTCGGCTCGAGCATCGCTCTGCTCGGCACATGGCGGTACTCGTACGAGTACCGCATGTGCTCGCCCGCCATGTTCGGGTCTCCTCCCCGCACGTTTCACGGCTGCTGCGCAGCCAATAAACGTGCGGGGAGGCTCTGACATCAGTGTAATGCCAGCAGCCATGTTGGCTGCTGGCATTACACTGATTGGCTGGCCAGAACCCGTGATCGGGTGCTGTATAGCACCTGACCAGCGAGTTCGGCTCAGTCTTAGCCAGGGAGAGATGAGGATAGGAAGGGAAAGTCAGTGTAGGGAGATGAAAAGTGTGTTTGAACAACATATAAAGACCCAAAAGTCCTTTTTAGGACTGTTGTGTGTGGGGGCAGCAGTTATATTTTGTTTGGGGGGGCACAGATTTAAAAAAAAAACGTCACATATTCCGTTCACTGTGCCTAGCCGCAGATTAGCAGCACATTCTGTTTAGTGTGCAAAGTTGCAGATTAGCAGCACATTCTGTTTAGTGTGCAAAGTTGCAGATTAGCAGCACATTCTTTTTAGTGTGCAAAGTTGCAGATTAGCAGCACATTCTGTTTAGTGTGCAAAGTTGCAGATTAGCAGCACATTCTGTTTAGTATGGAAAGTGTAAAAAATAAACGTCACATATTCCGTTCACTGTGCCTAGCCGCAGATTAGCAGCACATTCTGTTTAGTGTGCAAAATTGCAGATTAGCAGCACATTCTGTTTAGTGTGGAAAGTGTAAAAAATAAACGTCACATATTCCGTTCACTGTGCCTAGCCGCAGATTAGCAGCACATTCTGTTTAGTGTGCAAAGTTGCAGATTAGCAGCACATTCTGTTTAGTGTGCAAAGTTGCAGATTAGCAGCACATTCTGTTTAGTGTGCAAAGTTGCAGATTAGCAGCACATTCTGTTTAGTGTGGAAAGTGTAAAAAATAAACGTCACATATTCCTTTCACTGTGCCTAGCTGCAGATTAGCAGCACATTCTGTTTAGTGTGCAAAGTTGCAGATTAGCAGCACATTCTGTTTAGTGTGCAAAGTGTAAAAAACAAACGTCACATATTCCGTTCACTGTGCCTAGCCGCAGATTAGCAGCACATTCTGTTTAGTGTGCAAAGTTGCAGATTAGCAGCACATTCTGTTTAGTGTGGAAAGTGTAAAAAATAAACGTCACATATTCCTTTCACTGTGCCTAGCCGCAGATTAGCAGCACATTCTGTTTAGTGTGCAAAGTTGCAGATTAGCAGCACATTCTGTTTAGTGTGCAAAGTGTAAAAAATAAACGTCACATATTCCGTTCACTGTGCCTAGCCGCAGATAAGCAGCACATTCTGTTTAGTGTGCAAAGTTGCAGATTAGCAGCACATTCTGTTTAGTGTGGAAAGTGTAAAAAATAAACGTCACATATTCCTTTCACTGTGCCTAGCCGCAGATTAGCAGCACATTCTGTTTAGTGTGCAAAGTTGCAGATTAGCAGCACATTCTGTTTAGTGTGGAAAGTGTAAAAAATAAACGTCACATATTCCTTTCACTGTGCCTAGCCGCAGATTAGCAGCACATTCTGTTTAGTGTGCAAAGTTGCAGATTAGCAGCACATTCTGTTTAGTGTGGAAAGTGTAAAAAATAAACGTCACATATTCCTTTCACTGTGCCTAGCCGCAGATTAGCAGCACATTCTGTTTAGTGTGCAAAGTTGCAGATTAGCAGCACATTCTGTTTAGTGTGCAAAGTGTAAAAAATAAACGTCACATATTCCGTTCACTGTGCCTAGCCGCAGATAAGCAGCACATTCTGTTTAGTGTGCAAAGTTGCAGATTAGCAGCACATTCTGTTTAGTGTGGAAAGTGTAAAAAAATAAACGTCACATATTCCTTTCACTGTGCCTAGCCGCAGATTAGCAGCACATTCTGTTTAGTGTGCAAAGTTGCAGATTAGCAGCACATTCTGTTTAGTGTGCAAAGTGTAAAAAATAAACGTCACATATTCCGTTCACTGTGCCTAGCCGCAGATAAGCAGCACATTCTGTTTAGTGTGCAAAGTTGCAGATTAGCAGCACATTCTGTTTAGTGTGCAAAGTGTAAAAAATAAACGTCACATATTCCTTTCACTGTGCCTAGCCGCAGATTAGCAGCACATTCTGTTTAGTGTGCAAAGTGTAAAAAATAAACGTCACATATTCCTTTCACTGTGCCTAGCCGCAGATTAGCAGCACATTCTGTTTAGTGTGACAACGCTGGCGGCAGAGTACGTGCTACCTTGGCCAACCGAGAAGGGGAGAAAAGGGGAGCACACAGCAGTTCCGAAAAAGGCAGGGCAACACTCTCCAAGGCGTGGGACACCTTCATGACACCCCGCCAGCACCCTCACCCTGATGCGCAGCCTAGTGTCACAAGGAGGGAAAAGTTTTGGAAGATGGTGAAGGAGTACGTAGCAGACCGTGTCAGCGTCCTCAATGATCCCTCTGTGCCTTACAACTACTGGGTGTCCAAGCTGGACACGTGGTATGAACTGGCACTCTACGCCTTGGAGGTGCTGGCCTGCCCTGCCGCCAGCGTTCTGTCTGAGCGGGTATTTAGTGCTGCTGGTGGCATCATAACAGATAAGCGTATCCGCCTTTCCACCGAAAATGCTGATAGGTTGACACTTATAAAAATGAACAAGGCCTGGATTTCCCCTGACTTCTCCACTCCACTGGAGGAAAGCCCCGGGTGAACATAAAGTGACTTTAGATATGTTATTTACAATGATGGGAATACTCTGTATTCCCATTCACCCCTTCCACCCAAAAAACGGGTATATGGCTGACTCTCTTCCAAATACCCTGTGATATAATTTTTATATAGGGCCAGCTCACCAGCGGGCCCTGTGATATAATTTTTATATAGGGCCAGCTCACCAGCGGGCCCTGTTTGACAACTTTTTGTATAGGTCAGCTCACCAGCGGGCCTTCTTATATAATGTTTTATTGGGTCAGCTCTCTAGCGGGCCCTCTCACATAATGTTTTATAGCGTCAGCTCACTAGCGGGCCTTCGCATATAATGTTTAGGATGGTCAGCTCCGCAGCAGACCCTCACCCATAATGTTTTAGATGGTCGGCTCAGCGCACGTTTCCCTCTTAATCATGGCCCCAGTTCAGAAAAATCGAGGAAATTTTTTGCAGAATTTGCCTCTGCGCACGTTTCCCTCTTAATCATGGCCCCAGTTCAGAAAAATCGAGGAAATTTTTTGCAGAATTTGCCTCTGCGCACGTTTCCCTCTTAATCATGGCCCCAGTTCAGAAAAATCGAGGAAATTTTTTGCAGAATTTGCCTCTGCGCACGTTTCCCTCTTAATCATGGCCCCAGTTCAGAAAAATCGAGGTAATGTTTTGCAGAATTTGCCTCTGCGCACGTTTCCCTCTTAATCATGGGTCCAGTTCCGAAAAATCGATGACATTTTTTGCAGAATTTGCCTCTGCGCACGTTTCCCTCTTAATCATGGCCCCAGTTCAGAAAAATCGATGAAATTTTTGCAGAATTTGCAGATGATATACAAGTAAATATACAGCAAATACTGTTTGGTAACAATTTTTTGCCTAAAGTCGTTTTTATCTTCCTTTTTGTGTGTTTTACGGTCAGTCTGTAAAAATGGCGTACTACGGGCGAAACATCGTTCCCAGCAGCGACGTTGGAGTCCAAGATGCATCCAGACATCCTCCCTATGCTGTCCCTGAACCATTTCTGTGGTGTTTCCATCATTTTCTGCCCTTTTCCTATGGACCAGGCACCCTCCCCTCATCAGAGCAGGGGGTGCCTGGTGTAATGCTCGAGTCCTCCCATTGACTTCAATGGGGCTCGGGTGCTCGGCCGAGCACTCGAGCCTCCGGGGGTGCTCGGCCAGAGCACCCGAACACCCGAGCATTGGGGTGCTCGATCATCACTAGTAGTCAGCAAATGATCTTGGACTTGTAGGCAGACTCTCAGCAAGGTTCAGGAACAATAATATCCTCGACAGCCCCACACTGCAATAGGTGACACAGGCGATGGGTGACTGAAGGGCAATCCCTAGTGGACTAGGGTTAACGAAGGCGGCACAGATAGTGTACAGGTGGACACTAGGCCCTAGACTTCTAGGTTAACGGAGGCAACACTGGCAAAACACTGGCAGAGGACTGACCCTAGGAGAGTAGGGTAAACGGAGGCAACACGGGCAGGACTCTGGCAGTAACTGAACCCCAGAATGCTAGGGTTAATCGAGGCAACACAGGCAGTGCTCTGGCAACGGCTGAACCCTAGAACACTAGGGTTAACGGAGGCAAGACAGAATGGACTTTGGCAGCGCCTGGGCCCTAGCACGCTAGGGTTAACGGAGGCAACACGGCTGTGGCACTTGTAGTGACTGAGCCCTAGAACGCTAGGGTAAACGGAGGCAACACGGACCGGATTCAGGCAGTGATGGGACCCTAGCACGCTAGGGTTAACGGAGGCAACAGACACCAGATACTGGCGATATAACAACCCTAGGTCACTAGGGTAAACTGAGGCAACACAGTCATCAGTGTGGTACTGGCTTAACCCAGGTATTATAGGGTTACTGGAGGCAACACAGACACTGGTGAGTGTAGGGACTCCCACAGGCTCCAGGACACAATAGGAGCGGCAAGCGAGCGGGAGATAGGTACGTAACATAACCGGCCTGCAACTGGTGTCTCCCTGTTCGGTATACGGAGGTAATAGGCCAGCCCTGTGAGTGACAGAACTAGCGGCACAACCAGGTCGGCACACACGGACTTCACAGCCAGTCAGGAGGACCACCAACACTAGCCCAGCCAGATCTGTGCAAACGGATAATCAGCCAGTCCTAGTCAGTAACGGAATCAGATACTCACCCACACCGGTTCGGTACACAAGGAGTTAGTCAGCCGGTCCAGTCCGTAACGGAATCAGATACTCAGCCAAGCCAGTTCGGTACACAAGGAGTTAGTCAGCCAGTCCTAGTCAGTAACGGAATCAGATACTCAGCCAAGCCAGTTCGGTACACAAGGAGTTAGTCAGCCAGTCCAAGGTCAGCAACGGAATCGGATCACAAGAGCGTCAGGCACAAAGCGTAGTCAGACTTGCCGGGTCATACACGGAAACAGGAAACAAGAACTACTAGTCGCTAGATACGGGTACACCACAAAAGGGCACCGGTATAGTGACAGGAGGGCGTATTTAAAGGCATGCCCTGGGAGGAGTAATAACACAGAGCCAATAAGAATGCAGCCAGGGTAAACCCGGAAGTAACAATGTTGCTCAGGAATCACGGACACCGTGACAGGGTTATGAAATGCTGTAGATGTGGAAAGGATGCTCTCCCTCACGCATCACCAGTTCTACGACAATCCTGACGTCTTACAGCATTCTCTCTGCTGCCCCACTTGCTCAGTAGGGGAATTAAGAGAATACTTTCAGCACCATGGACAGCATCACTCCCTTATCCCTTTGAGTTCCCTGTGCATTGCTCACACCCGTGGACCTCAACGGGTTAAAAAAGTACAATAAGCACTAAATAATTACCCCCTTATCTCTCTATCATATATTATACATGTTGTGCACTCCCAAGGGAACAAGGCCAGGAGTCAGGCAGGGTCCATGGAGATTTGTGGAAAACTCTTGTCCCCCCAGCCTTGTTCCCTTGCCCACTGGTAGCCATAGAACCCCATGTACACTGCCTGGCCCTTAGACTTGTTCCCTTGCCTAATGGTAGCCACAGATCCCTATGTACACTGCTGACCCTCTCCAGCCTTTTCCCTTTGCCTACTGCTAACCACAAATCCCCATGGACATTGACTGGGCAAGGGAAGAAGGCTGGGGCGGTGTCAGTCAGTGTATGTTGGCTAACACAAAATGGAGGCAGCATATGTTGAAGATGAGGGGCACCATGTGTAGGATTTTACTGGGGGAGGCAGCATATGTCGAAGATAAGGGGCATTATTTGTCAGATTTTACTGGGGGTAGGCAGCATATGTCAAATTTTAACTGTGGGCAGCACTTGAATAAAAGTATTGTGAGGGAACAATCCTGTATGCTAATGGGGACCTTCTCCTCCTCTCCCCTCCTCTCGCATCCCTAAATTTTAGTGAATTTGGCGATGTGTGTGTACATCGAAATGTCGAAATGCTTTGAACACATCGACAAAATCATATCGCCACAGCATTGATCTTTAGTGAATCTCCCCCAATTGAGAATAATCCTGTAATGTGTAATTCACTAGCTTTATATGTTGTTCTGAATAATATTGGGATGAATGGTAATCTACTATCTGCTTTAAATGACATGCAGATTATATTAATATCTGATAAAAGTGTAACTGACACTTAAACATTAATACTTCGTTGGGAATAGTCTACAAAGTGTGCCTGGTTTACAAGTACACTATGTAGACCGTTCCAAGAAATATACAGCAGGAAGGTAAAATTTGAAAAAAAAAAATTATTACACAGAATGGTGGTCATCTGAGAATGAACTCTTTTTTTTTCAGTGACCCCGTTGTCTTCACTACGTGTCCCCATTCTTACAGCTATTACAGATATTAATGTCCTCTGTTATGTGTCCATGTATTAGAAAGTGTTGACCTTTTACCAGAATTGAAGGTGTTAATATGTACGGTGAGGTATGGAGTGATGGTGCCATGGCGTTTAATCCCTTAAGGACCAATGATGTGCCAGGACCGCTGTGGCTATCATGGAATTCAGGGCTACCCACATGGCTGCGCGCCGTTCTGGGAGCCATGAATTGGATGTACAAAAAAAAAAAATGCACGCGCAGGTCCGTAAGTGGTTAACTAACAAAATAGATTCAGTGTTATCACTAGCACTACTAGAAGAAAGGCAATTAACACCTGGGCAGATAGATACAGGGGATTGAAAACCGGGGTGGGGGGGCACATTGTTTTGCAATAAGGAGAGCAGCCCGCTTCCCTTCAAGGAGCTAAGCAACTATACAAAATAGTGCAGCTTTTATCTTATGTTTGATGTGATTTTATTTTTTTTTAAGATTATCAGGTAGTCATCCATGAGCTCAGGAATCTTACTTCTGGCCTATTAGCTGTGCAAGTTTATGTGACATCTCAGCAGCCAACATGAATTGTCCTCTGCAGCTCACAGCTCCACCTCTGGGGAGAAAACTAATGGCACCTGAAAAATTAGGGCTATACATTTACAATGCTGTTTCTGACAGAGGTGGGAATAGTATCAATGAAAGTGTTAGTAATGTCAGAAAAAGTTTTTTGCATTTAGAAGAGCTTAAAAAGTTGAGCTGAATGCAAAAAACCATATCTCTAAAGCTGTCAGCAGGAGATCTGTGTTGGTCGCAGCAGAGCCACAGTCGTGTTATTGATAACAAATCCCTTCATTGGAATGGTCTAAAACATGTGCCTGGTTTGCAAGCACACTTTTAGACCATTCTAATGAAGAGATTTGTTGTCAATAATGCAATTGCGGCTCTGCTGTTTGAGAGATACAGTTTTTTGCATTTAGCTCAACTTTTTAAAGGGATAGTAATACTTCATTTTAACTTTATTTTATTTTGTAGGCATTAAAAAAACACGAAGAATGATATAAGTCTTATCTCTGAAACCTTTATGGTTTAACAGATATTCACAAACAAAGTATCCCCCCCCTGTTCAACCAGATCAGAAGGGAAATGCCCAGGTAGATTGCAGAGAGGGACAATCTTCAATTAAGATAGTGGAAAAAGCTGAAAAACTTGTCAAGGGGGGAAGGGCTTTCATTGTTTTCATACAAAGAAAATTGTCCCCTTCTGTTATCTGTACTGTCATACAACCAGACTCACATCTGAGAAGAGATGGCTTACACTAGGTAAAAGGGATGGGGAGGGGAACTTTGCTTGTGAATATCTCATAAACCATAAAGGTTTGAGAGATAAGACTTATATCATTCTTCATGTTTTTTTAATGCCTACAAAATAAAATAAAGTTAAAACGAAGTATTACTACTTGCAAGCACACTTTTAGACCATTCTAATGAAGAGATTTGTTGTCAATAATGCAATTGCGGCTCTGCTGTTTGAGAGATACAGTTTTTTGCATTTAGCTCAACTTTTTAAAGGGATAGTAATACTTCATTTTAACTTTATTTTAACTTTTTAAAGGGATAGTAATACTTCATTTTAACTTTATTTTATTTTGTAGGCATTAAAAAAACATGAAGAATGATATAAGTCTTATCTCTGAAACCTTTATGGTTTAACAGATATTCACAAACAAAGTATCCCCCCCCGTTCAACCAGATCAGAAGGGAAATGCCCAGGTAGATTGCAGAGAGGGACAATCTTCAATTAAGATAATGGAAAAAGCTGAAAAACTTGTCAAGGGGGGAAGGGCTTTCATTGTTTTCATACAAAGAAAATTGTCCCCTTCTGTTATCTGTCCTGTCATACAACCAGACTCACATCTGAGAAGAGATGGCTTACACTAGGTAAAAGGGATGGGGAGGGGAACTTTGCTTGTGAATATCTCATAAACCATAAAGGTTTGAGAGATAAGACTTATATCATTCTTCATGTTTTTTTAATGCCTACAAAATAAAATAAAGTTAAAACGAAGTATTACTATTTGCAAGCACACTTTTAGACCATTCTAATGAAGAGATTTGTTGTCAATAATGCAATTGCGGCTCTGCTGTTTGAGAGATACAGTTTTTTGCATTTAGCTCAACTTTTTAAAGGGATAGTAATACTTCATTTTAACTTTATTTTAACTTTTTAAAGGGATAGTAATACTTCATTTTAACTTTATTTTATTTTGTAGGCATTAAAAAAACATGAAGAATGATATAAGTCTTATCTCTGAAACCTTTATGGTTTAACAGATATTCACAAACAAAGTATCCCCCCCCCGTTCAACCAGATCAGAAGGGAAATGCCCAGGTAGATTGCAGAGAGGGACAATCTTCAATTAAGATAATGGAAAAAGCTGAAAAACTTGTCAAGGGGGGAAGGGCTTTCATTGTTTTCATACAAAGAAAATTGTCCCCTTCTGTTATCTGTCCTGTCATACAACCAGACTCACATCTGAGAACAGATGGCTTACACTAGGTAAAAGGGATGGGGAGGGGAACTTTGCTTGTGAATATCTCATAAACCATAAAGGTTTGAGAGATAAGACTTATATCATTCTTCATGTTTTTTTAATGCCTACAAAATAAAATAAAGTTAAAACGAAGTATTACTATTTGCAAGCACACTTTTAGACCATTCTAATGAAGAGATTTGTTGTCAATAATGCAATTGCGGCTCTGCTGTTTGAGAGATACAGTTTTTTGCATTTAGCTCAACTTTTTAAAGGGATAGTAATACTTCATTTTAACTTTATTTTAACTTTTTAAAGGGATAGTAATACTTCATTTTAACTTTATTTTATTTTGTAGGCATTAAAAAAACATGAAGAATGATATAAGTCTTATCTCTGAAACCTTTATGGTTTAACAGATATTCACAAACAAAGTATCCCCCCCCCCGTTCAACCAGATCAGAAGGGAAATGCCCAGGTAGATTGCAGAGAGGGACAATCTTCAATTAAGATAATGGAAAAAGCTGAAAAACTTGTCAAGGGGGGAAGGGCTTTCATTGTTTTCATACAAAGAAAATTGTCCCCTTCTGTTATCTGTCCTGTCATACAACCAGACTCACATCTGAGAACAGATGGCTTACACTAGGTAAAAGGGATGGGGAGGGGAACTTTGCTTGTGAATATCTCATAAACCATAAAGGTTTGAGAGATAAGACTTATATCATTCTTCATGTTTTTTTAATGCCTACAAAATAAAATAAAGTTAAAACGAAGTATTACTACTTGCAAGCACACTTTTAGACCATTCTAATGAAGATATTTGTTGTCAATAATGCAATTGCGGCTCTGCTGTTTGAGAGATACATTTTTTTGCATTTAGCTCAACTTTTTAAAGGGATAGTAATACTTCATTTTAACTTTATTTTATTTTGTAGGCATTAAAAAAACATGAAGAATGATATAAGTCTTATCTCTGAAACCTTTATGGTTTAACAGATATTCACAAACAAAGTATCCCCCCCCTGTTCAACCAGATCAGAAGGGAAATGCCCAGGTAGATTGCAGAGAGTGACAATCTTCAATTAAGATAATGGAAAAAGCTGAAAAACTTGTCAAGGGGGGAAGGGCTTTCATTGTTTTCATACAAAGAAAATTGTCCCCTTCTGTTATCTGTCCTGTCATACAACCAGACTCACATCTGAGAAGAGATGGCTTACACTAGGTAAAAGGGATGGGGAGGGGAACTTTGCTTGTGAATATCTCATAAACCATAAAGGTTTGAGAGATAAGACTTATATCATTCTTCATGTTTTTTTAATGCCTACAAAATAAAATAAAGTTAAAACGAAGTATTACTATCCCTTTAAGCTCATCTAAATGCAAAAAAAGTTTTTTTTTACATTACTAACCCTTTAACTAGTAAAGTTTTAAAATACTCACATTTCATGTTAGTTGCCCTTCAGTATGATAAATATTCATTTATATAGTTATACATTCATCTTTTCATTTAACTGTTTAATGTATTCTTCACTACTCCAAACAAGTATGAATTATATCATTACACATGGGAACCATGTATCCACACCTCTCAAGCCTTGTTTTACTAATAAAAAACATTTCCAAGAAACTTGGATCAAATAAATATTTATGTGACACTGCTGGAAAACATATTTACTAATTACAGTGTTACTAAAGCTCAGTGCCTCTGTCACTGCGCGTCCTATGGTATGCCTAATTAATACCTCCTTGTCATTCGGGTATATGCCTGAAGCCTAGAAAGTGGGTAGAGTTGTGCCTATCCGCAAAAGTGGTGATAAAAATATTTTACTTATTACAGATCGATGTGCGTACTCCCCATGTGTCCACATGCAACTATGTTATAAGTATTGCCAAACGTCCATCTTTTACCCCCACTTCAATCAGGTTTTCGTCCAAATCACTCAACAGTCACAGCCCTCCTAAAATTAGGCAATGATATCCAGAGTGGCATGGAAAATGGTGAACTTATTAGAGCTATTTTTCTTGATTTTGCAAAGGTGTTTGATAGAGTAGACCATAATATTCCGATAAATAAGCATAAATGTTCAGCATTGAGCAATCATTCCCTAAACTGGTTCTGATTGTATTTATCAGACAGAAGCAATATGTGTCTATTTCTGAGAGCGTTTCTCTTCAACTCAAAGTAACAAGTGGTGTTCCCAAAGGATCCATTCTTGTCTCTTTTCTGTTCGCCCTATTTATTAATGATTTGTCCATGGTTTATAAAGCATGTTCTGTGCACATGTCTGCACACCACTTTAATTGCAACTTGAGGTAATATTTCAGGATGATTTCTCTGAAGCTGAAAGATGGACTCCTAAAAACAAACTCTTCTTGAACACTGACAAAACATTCACATTGGTATTTGGTATAAAGCACAAATTACTTATCTCAGCAATACCCATTTAACCATTGTAACAAAATCTAATTGTAGCTTGGGCCCAGTTGACTCCTGCAAATACCATGGTATGTGGCTTGACCCCAGCCTCACTTTTGGTCTTCAGCTTGATAAATAACATGCAAATTTTACCTTAAAAAATGCTATTTGTTTAGAAACAAGTCCTGTTTAAGTCTCCTCGTAAGAAAACGTATTGTTTAACAGTTGTTTGTGCCAGTCATAGATTACAGGGATATAGTATATGATTCTGCGACACAAATCCATCTTGGCAAACTCAGCACTCTGTATAATTCATTATGCCGCTTTGTCCTTCAATGTAATTACAATACCCATCATTGTGATATGTTTAAGGAAATAAATTGGTTACACTCGAATCTAGACTTGCCCTTCACATTTCTTGCCTGATTATAACCACTTCTCTGAAAGCTACCAGATTACCTGAGCAGAATGTTTACTCCAGCTCTCCGTACTAACTATAACCTCCGTTCATTGTGTCATACCAAGGCATGAGTTGGCCTTTGCAGGGCTCTGGTATGTATAATTTGTTTATTTTGTGTATTTTATTGTACCTTTTAAAGTGTTAGCTAAATGACATGAGCAGATAACATCGCCAGAGCAGGTAGTAGGGCCATAAAAGGTCTTGGGCCCTCTGCTTTGATGGGGGATTATCCAGGAACCGTGTATATCGTAAACTGTTAGGCCAAACCTCCCCCCAGGTGACACCCAGGGGGTCTGGCCTCTTAGAAGCAACTGTAGAATGTATTTAATATGGGTTTTGGATAAAAACAGTATATACCTTTGTAACAGCTGGAACGGAGAGCTTTTACCATCTGAAGTTCTCACAAGGACTCTCATATATACTGGTAAATGTATGTAGGGATCTCTTGTGTTTCTCCCATTTTATTTTATGGACTGTTTTGCTTATGTGTAATCTTTATTTGTGTATGTCCGTTATTTCTATATTTTTGTACCCAGTCCTGTGAAACCTTTTTTCAGATTAAATGTTCAATTAATCAGCTCTTGTCTCTGTTCTCTAATATGAACTCACTACTCTGAAGGAAGCTTAGGTATCACACGTTACTAAAGGGTTAATTACATATGTCTGATTATTAAGGTGATTTTATACTGTATTCTGTTGTGTTTGGGGTAACCTAAGACGCCCAGATATAAAGTCTTGGTGGTGGCAGCAAATTGTAGCACTGGGGTGATAATGCAGGAGGGATTTCAGGGGTTAATTTGGTGGTTGTTAGGAATAGTAACTGGTAACCAGTGGTCTGGTATTGTTAACCCTTTCCCTCCCACACTCTCTCCACTGGCTCAGCAGGGCCTATAGCCCTAGTTTGTGACACCATGGCTAACAACTCACTGAGTATTCCACACTACAAGAAAAAAGCTGATCGTTCTTCCTTCTCCTTCATATCTCCAAAAGCCTTAAATAACCTACCTAAAAATATCAGATCTTCTCCCAGTCTTAAAGGGACAGTAATGTCCCATAAAAAAACACTTATAGTTTTGTAGTGTTTAAAAAATTATATATGCCACAAATCCTATCTCTCAAACCGATATGGTTTGAGAGATATTCGCTTTGAAAGTTCTCCCCTCCCATTCTCCTGATGTCAGCTGGAGATCCATGTCAGCCGACACGAGCAGACTCTTCAGCAGAGCCGAAATCGCATTATTTAAAACAAACTACTTTATTGAAACGGTCTACAAAGTGTGCTTGCAAACCAGGCACACTTTGTAGACCTTTCCAGTGAAGTAATGCTTTTCTAATAATGCGATTTCGGCTCTGTTGCAGAGCAGCTGGCTGGTCCCCGGATCAAGGGGAGGAAGAGGGGGACCCTTGAATGCAAATATCTCTCAAACCATGGTGGTTTGAGAGATAGGATTTGTGGCATATAGTTTAATTTTTTAAGCACTACAAAACTATAAGCATTTTTTATGGAACATTACTGTCTCTTTAAATACATAAAAATACATGCTTCTTTGTCTTTAAAACGGATCTATCACAAAAATTAAATTTACTCAAAATCAGTGTGGCTATAACAATAAGCATATCCATACTAGTATTATCCTGAATAAGTCTGGCGTGATAAATCCAACTCGTTCCCAGACGAACAGGCAGACATCTTGCCAAACAGACATTAGTGCGCCTGCGCTGTCCATCACAGTCTCCTCTAGGGGGAGTTGCATTGCACCTTAAGGTACAGGAAGGGACTGACGGTGCAGGCGCACAGATGTTGGTACAACATGATGCCTTCCTGTGCGTCTCAGAACAAGTTGGATTTCTCAAAAATGCCAGACTTATTCAGGATAATACTAGTATGGATATATGCATAATGATTTGGGGGTAACTTTAATTTATGTGATAGTTCCGTTTTAACCCCTTAGTGACAGCCACGTGCGTACGCGGCTGTCACCTTAATGCCCAGCTAATATATATATATTTTTTTTTCTAAATGATTCCAGAGTCCCCGAATGGCGTGCAGCCGCATGGAGACCCGGACTTCCAGGACTTACCAGGTACGTCTTCTGTCACTAAGTGACAGTTTTTGCGGGACGTACCTGGTAAGTCCATTGTCGGGATGGGACTAAAGACAACATGTACCTGTATGTATATATATATATATATATATATATATATATATATATATATATTTTTTTTTTTTTTTTTTTTTTTTTCTTCATTTATTTATTTTTAATGTCTCCCTAATTGTGTATGAATGTAACTTTGCTCTGTAACAGCTGTCCAGGGCATACTTGAAAACGAGAGAAATCTTAATGTATTCTACCTGGTAAAACACTGATCAAATAAAATAAATTAACTAGTTATGCATTAATCATGAAAGGTCCAAGTAACTTTATCTGAAATGTAAAGAATTGTTCTACAGTTAACATTTAATCTTAGTATATGTTATACCTGCATGCAGGCGCTCACTACTTTCCATACTAAATTAATTACTATGTGCAATTGCATTATATCAGTTTATCACATGCAAGAGGAAAAAAAAACAAAACTTGCATATATTCATGAGGTAAAGTCTCTCAAGTTTCCAATTTTATTCACTGGGGAGGAAGAGTGTTAATATATATCTTGCTGAAGTTCCATTTTAAGTTAACCATTTTAAATTTAATCACACAGAGATAAAGTATTAGGTGTACTGACCTAAGTCATTAACTGCAGTAGTTGTAGTTTTTCATTAGTAAAGCGATCTGTGGTCAATGAAATTCATGGT
Source organism: Rhinophrynus dorsalis (assembly GCA_037306005.1). Lineage (NCBI taxonomy): Eukaryota > Metazoa > Chordata > Amphibia > Anura > Rhinophrynidae > Rhinophrynus > Rhinophrynus dorsalis. The sequence continues at coordinate 267,630,322 of CM074723.1, read as the reverse complement.
TTGATGACAAGTGAAGGACTGGTCAAACATCAATGATGAGTGAAAGTTCTGCATCAGTGGCTGCATAGGATCATCTTGCTAGATACATTTCTACATAAAAGTCAGTGTTCAGGTGCCCTTCTTACTACTTACACAGATGTTCACTTTGCTAAGCAGGCATTTCTCAGTGTACAGCAGGCACACAGTGTTCATTATATAAGACTTACATTTTGTCTCCCTATTTTATTTGAAACATATTTTTATGAAAATGAGAATGGTATATGCTTGAAGATATACATCATATTTTTAAGGAAGGTAAGAAAACCTATATGGACTTTTCTAACATGGCACCTGCTGTTGAATTTTCTGGTGACCAGGTCATGGAAGATGAATGCAGCTGCAAAGAACTCATGAAAAGGTTAAATATCGTGCTGAAGGATTCATTACAATCAGCAGTTCACAAAGCTGAAGAAGTGCTCAGAAATGATCTGAATGACCTTATATCAATGGTGATGATTCCTGAGGTACCTACAAGTAAAAGCTGGTCTTCACAGGTTACTGATACCACCTTAATAAGTGATCCTGCACATGGCAAGATGACAACTGATCTTCCTGAGGACAGGTTACATTTTGCACTTATCAGAGCCATTGTGCTTGTTTCAGTCATAGCTGTTGTACTGGTATCTACTTGCAAACTGGTGTTGCAATTTGTAACAAGAACCTACAGAATCACAGATAACCATTAACCGTTACACTTTAATAACAAGAATAACATTAGGTAGCGAAAAGTTTTCTAACCTATGATTAAGTCCATTTAGAATGAAATGTGTCGACTGATATTTAAGAAATTTTGTATCTGAAATCAGCTCTGTGTCCATTTATGATTGAGGGACTTTAGAATAATTGACTGAGTTGAAGGATCTAACGTATAAAGGACTTTGGTGTTTGGTATAACTTTGGTGGGCTACTACACTAATACACAAAGCGGTGTTTTTTTCATCAAAGACTATATACCTAACAGAGTATATCCAGTATTGGTGGGGATTGTGACCCATAACAGAGTTGACCTCTCCAATTCCCAGGAAGGTGCGCAGAGAGGACTCCGGTCTGAATTCGGAGCTCCCCACTCTGTATCAGCTGCTGTGCGGGCAGTCTCTACTGAGCATGACTGCAGCACCCCCAGTGTTGGCCCGTGTACACGGGCTTTAAAACTAGTATCATTGTCCGATGAAAGTGGGATAATCATTGGTAGCTGAGTGACAGATCTACATTTTGCAATAGTGTCTATGCCCGCAAGGTTGGGAGAAAGAAAGAGCAAAGTACCTGTGACAGCAGGGATAAAGATTGAACTCTGTGTTTTAATAACATTGCCCGCCGAGATCGGAGGAGAGTAGGAACTTTGTGCTATAATCATACAGCCCGCCGAGACTGGAAGAGATCAGGAAGCAAACATTTGCAGTGCTTTTGGCATCTTGGCAGGATCAGCTCTCTTTGGACTAATTGATCAAAGGAGGATTAAAAACTATTACATCATTTCAATATATTAAGGAACTGTACCACTCCAGCACATATCTTAGAGATATATGTTTTATTGTTGTTAATTGTATTTATTATTATTAATTTTAACGTATTGTGGGTATCCATACATATTTTTTATCATTCTTTATTAATAAGTATGCATTTATATTAATTGCATATCTGTTTGGCGCTCTCCATTTCTTGTAGATCTCTCTCTCTCTCTCTCTCTATATATATATATATATGTTTGCCTATATGTTTGTGAGTGTTCCAACTGTTTTTCATTATGTTTTAATCTTTGTAATAAATTGTTTTACACTATTATATTTTGTGTTTTTGAGGGGAACTGCTCTCCTGAGATATAAGATAAGTATATTTTTATTTTTTAAAGTTGGTGATTCATAGGTAGCACAGATATTGTTTATGATGTTAAAAAAAACAAAAAAAACACAGGTGGTATTGGGCAATAGGTATAAAGGTAATGTGGTGCATTTCTGGGGCAAACCAACTGCACTGTAGGGGACAATTAAAATGTGCTAAATTGCCATGGATATAAAAGGGACTTTTAACCCCGTGATCTCCAATGCATTGCTTCATAAGGCATGGAAGACCTTTCTAGCATTCAAAGGGTTAACAGCCCCATTTAAATCAAAATGTTTTATTCGTCCTCTGCAGTGCCCTTGGCCCAAGAAATGTTACACTTTTCCTTTATTAATAATTGCCATTGTATTCAAAGTGTTACAGTATTAATTTTAAAGTGCAAAACAAAAAAGTATATATTTATATTAAACCCCATGAGTACCACAGGGGTGCACATTGCAATGTGTTGAGTACCCTTCTGGCATTCATAGGCTTAAAAGACATAAAAGCATTCATTAAATTCTTTACCATCCCTTTAAAGCGGAACTAACACCCGTGCAAGATGTAGCCTACAATCCGTGATAACTCGCTGTGTATTTATTTATTTTTTAAAAAAGTGTTATTAAAGAGTAATCTGTTAATTCCAAAAAGTACCTGGTGACGTCTTCCCCCCAGAAAAGCGCATTGCGCATGTCAGCACGGAGCCGATCGGCTCTCTTGTAACTCCTCCCGTCTACACGAAAACACCTACTTCATCAGCTTTAGATTCTCCTGCTGGTCCGAGAATCTAAAGCTGATGACGTAGGTGTTTTCGTGTAGATGGGGGGAGTTACAAGAGAGCCGATCGGCTCCGTGCTGACATGCGCAATGCGCTTTTCCGGGGGGAAGACGTCACCAGGTACCTTTTGGAATTAACAGATTACTCTTTAATAACACGTTTTTTTTTTTTTAAATAATTACATAGCGAGTTATCACGGATTGTAGCCCTCTAATTGAGGCTACATCTTGTAGGGGTGTTAGTTCCGCTTTAAAAAAAACTTTATCGTCCCTTTAAACACTAGCTCTTTGAATACCCCTCAAAATGGATGTAAATAGTAAAAAACACTCATAACTAGACAATGTAGTACTTATTTTAACTGTATGTGACAAAATATCATAAAATAACTAAATAACAAAGATACAGAAGGATTTATGGAATTATTGCTAAATTAATTTGTTGAGTACTGATGCTAAACGTATAGGGAATATGATTGCAAATTACTTAAAAAGGGGAAGTTTCACCCCAGTAAAAGCTGATATGCTTGCAATCCTCAGTTGCTGCACTCTGAAAAGAGACATCTTCAACAGAACAGTAAAGGAAGCTAGCTTAGTGTGGTACAAGCTGTACCGCATGGCTTATTAGTTCCTCCCCTCACTGCTGAAATGTAGCCCACAGAGGCATAGCGCGCCTATAGGAAAAGCAAATAAAAAGGGGTGGTATTTGACATGGATGTCAGCAAGATGGCTGTACTCTCCCTCCTGCTGCTCTGCAGGGACATGGCAATGTACAGGCACAGGGGAACATTTTTTCTAAATTTAAACACTATGTTGGATATCTGCAAGGTTAATAAAGATATTCAGAGTGGGGGCTTTAAAGACATGCAGGCACGTGCACACATAGATACTAAGGGGGGCTTGAGCACCTGCGCTTTTTGTCCAAAGTGCCCTTGTGTCCTTTTAACAAAAAAAAAAAAAGTTGCCTCGCCGCCCGCACTAACCCCCCCACCGCCCAGTCAGGTCTGTGCCTCCTTCAGGCAATATGGAGCTGATTGGGGGCAATATGCAGATGAAGGGGGCAATGTGAGGGTAAGTTGAAGCTGATGGGGCAATATGGAGCTGATGGGGCAATATGGAGCAGATGGGGGCAATGTGAGGGTAAGTTGGAGCTGATGGGACAATATGGAGATGATGGGGGCAATGTAAGGGCAATATGGAGATGATGGGGAGCAATGTGGAGCAGGGACATGCACAGACATTTTGGGGGGCAGGAGCTCAAATGAAAAAAAGGGCACTTCGGACTGATTACATTTTTTTTTTTGTTTTTTTGTTAAAAGGGCACGAGGGCACTTTGGACAAAAAGGGCAGGTGCTCAAGCCCCCCTTGGTGTCTATGTGTGCACGTGCCTGATGTGGAGATTAGGAGCATTGTGGAGGTGTGCAGTGGAGATGGCCAATGGAGGGGGGGGGCGCTTCAGATTTCTGTGCCTACAGGCTCCTGAGATGTAAATTCTTTTATTTTTTTTTAAATATATATTTTGAATAAATAATTATGAGAAGTACCCTTTTTTCATTTGAGCCCCTGCTCCCCCAAATGTCTGTACATATCCCTGAAGACATGAACCCATAAATAGCCCTGTATAGAAAAAGAACATGTAGAGGCTTCATTTCACTAACAAATACCTGTCAGATAACTCATCAATACACCTATTTTGTAATTAGGTATACATAAAGCATATCAATACATGTTTTTCTCATTAATGTTAAATGTTTTAAAATATATTTAGATTTGCAGGCCAGCATATAATGCTGCTATTTAGCAGTGTTACAGTATTTAATGGAAGCTATTAGAGCAAAATTAAAAGGTTACTTTATTAGAAAACAATATCCATCACAAAAATTATTTAAAAAAAAACAGATAGTACAAGTTTTATACAGCAAAGTTCAAATATGCTTGTTATTTTACCTCCTTCTGTGTGATATGTTTTGTGATATAACTCATGTTTTAGGGTATTTGCATGAGTTTAAATCACCTTTTATTCTCTAGGAAAGCTGAAACTTCAGTATTTAAAAAATACATATCTTAAAGTGTGCTGCCTAATTTATTACATAAAATTGAGATTAAACAATATTGTGGCCTTGGGCGGATATGTAATGTTTTTATTTACTGACAAGAATATAAAACTGAAACACATCTATAGTTTGTACAGCATAGTAGTTGAGAGTTTCTGTCAGCAGATGGCACATGTGTCAACTTTTCTACTAAACCAGTGATTCTCAACCAGGGTGCCGTGGCAGTTTGGTGTGCCACGGACATCAGCTTAGGGTGCCCTGTGTTTTCTATGAAGACTAACAAAAATGAACTTTTAAATAAAGATTTATGGAAATTGTTATGAACAATAAGTTTAGTTTTGTTATTATGATTGTAAGACCTATTAATAGCTGTGTATTTATGAATTGTACCCTTCATTATGCCCTTGATAAATTACATTAAATATGTTAGGGGTGCCCCGAATGTTCTAGATTATGTATTAGGGGTGCCCTGAGCAAAAAAAGATTGAGAACCACTGTACTAAACCATTAGAACAGGGCATCTCAAGTTGGGCCACATGATCAGAAATCTATATGGGCAAGGTCCGAATTGTTTCTCTTGATAAAAGTGGAGAATTACAGTTGCAGTGGACAAATGTATAGTGCCTGCTAGCCTACTAGTTCATATGTGCTAGCTAATTGGGTAAAAAGTAATGTAAAAAAAAAAGGACGCATCATAGCAGGTCATATTTGGCCCACAGGCTGCATGTTGGAAACCCATACTTTGGAATACTGCAGATTTTATAGCCCCTATTCAATAATTATAGAGGTGCGATTCTAGAGCAAATCAACTGCACCACAGAATAAATAAATATTCCCATAATTTCCATTTACTTAAGTGGGTCTTTTAATCCGTCGATTACTATAGAGGCCTCCAATGCATTGTGAAACTTCACATTCAAAGGATTTAACCCCTTAAGGACCAGCGGTCCCGGGGTGTGTGGTCCTTTAAGGACCAAATAGCGAAATGTGTGACGTACCAGCACACGTGACTGATCATGTGCACCGGCATGCCGAATGGGAGACTGATAGTGATCGCTGCACTCTTGGAATGGTTAATTTCAGTCCCCACTACTATTCACAGAGCTCCCGCAGGAGAGCTGTGAATAAAAAATATGTGATGTGCCAGGACCGTCACTGGTCCTTTAGGGAAAAACAGCAGTAAAGGTCCTGACATGCCACTGGACATTAAGGGGTTAAAAGGCTCGTTTAACTCAATGGGATTTTCATTTCTCCCTTGTGGTGCAGGTGGCTTGCTCCAGAATTACACATCTTTAGATTACTGAATAAGGCGCGTAAGGCCTCATGCACAAAAGAAGAGGAACAATTGTGGGGCAAACCAACTACACCGTATGGGACAAATAACGATTCCCAAGACATCAATAGACTTAAATGGAGCTTTTAATAGTAGCGATGACTCCACTGCCTTGCAATACAATTTGTTAAAGACATATCCAGCTTTCAAAGGGCTAAGCGCACCATTTAAAGTGGGATATTTTATTTGTCCCCGATGGCACAGCTGGTTTGCTTCAGAATCACCCTTCATTTCTTTCGTTCATGAGGCCTTTAGTTTCTTGTTGGTCTTTGCAGAGTTTGTTGTTAGTTTTTCTTAAAGATTGGTAGTCTCTTAAGGTCGTATGTGGAGGCATTGCTTGCGTTTTTAGACCTCTCTAGTATTCAGAGGGTTAAAATCCCCATTTAAATCAATAGGAATTTTCAGCTCTCCCCTACAGAGCAAATGGTTTGCTCCAGAACTCCCCCACTTTTGTTTTGAACATACGGCCCTTAGTCTCACTTGCCTGCAAAGACTTAGTGATCGAAAAATTATACGTATACAACCATTTGCAGTATGCAGGTTTTATACATAGGTGTCCACAAAGGGATGGGGGCAAGAGGTTGTACTTGCCCCCCTCACACACACACACACACACTCACTCACACACACACACACGACAGAGAGAGGAGAGGCTAACATTAAAAAGTATAAAAAAATGTGCTCAGTGGCTACTGTGATTGGCTAGTCTGGCTCCAGCTCCAACTCATATTGACGTGAGTCAGTCAGCCAACATAGAAAGCAAATCTAATTATGAGTTCTTGAAAGTGGTTGAAAGGGAACCCTAAATACCTGACCTGTTAGTGGTGCCTGTTTACAGTTTTGGGAACCCATGCTTTATAGATTTCAGTTCTTAGTTTCATTATATATTCATCACATGGTCCATGGGTGAGTTCATCAGAGATTGTTAGCTTTATTCTTTATTTCTATTTTATTTTTTTAACTGATAAAAAGTTTATTTTATTAATCATTTTCTTTATTATTTACAAATAACTTAGTGGGTTATTCATATAAACGTTGTATCAAAAGAAAGTCCTACTTGTGCTTAAAAAAGGATATAATTTGTGTGGGTGTACTAAAGGAATTAGAGAGAAAATATGGTTGAACAAATACACACTCAAAAAGGCCAAAATTCCTCCTTCCCTTAAGTGCAAACCACCCCCGATGCTCCCGGTCCTTAAAGGGTTAAGGTATGGTGTTTGTGTATATTGTTTCTGTGGTGTATTTTACAATTATTAATGTGATGTTTCAGGAGCTTGGCTGAATCAGTGAGTCACAAGCATGCCCCATTGTTTTAGAGAACAATGGAAACACCACATTAAAGGGATAGTAATACTTCGTTTTAACTATTTTATTTTGTAGGCATTAAAAAAACATGAAGAATGATATAAGTCTTATCTCTCAAACCTTTATGGTTTAAGAGATATTCACAAACAAAGTATCCCTTCCCTGTTCAACCAGATCAGAAGGAAGGTGCCCAGGCAGACTGCAGAGAGGGACAATCTTCAATTAAGATAAGGGAAAAACCTGAAAAACTTGTCAAGGGGGTAAGGGCTTTCATTGTTTTAATACAAAGAAGACTGTCCCCTTCTGTTATCTGTCTGGTCTTACAACCAGATTCACATCTGAGAAGAGATGGCTTACACTAGGAAAAAGGGGTGGGAGGGGAAACTTTGCTTGTGAATATCTCATAAACCATAAAGGTTTGAGAGATGAGACTTATATCATTCTTCATGTTTTTTTAATGCCTACGAAATAAAATAAAGTTAAAACGAAGTATTACTATCCCTTTAAGGCCTTGATTCAATTGGCCCTGTCTGCAAATAAAAAAACAGCCAACGGCAGTTTTTTTTTTTTTTTTTAATTTTCAAAGCTTTATTGAAAATATAGGAGTATACAGAGGAAAAAGAGATTGCATCAAGAATATACAAATATCAATTAGAGGTCATGAACATTGTTGCATCATTAATAAATGAGAAAACTTGACTACGTATACATATATGTTCCAGAGCATCGTAACTCATATTGCAAGGTACATAAATGAGAGCCTTATAAATCGAGGATATAGTACTTGAGATTATAGCAGGTAAAAACAGAAGAGAGAAGGGGGAGAAGTAAACAGTAGAAACAGACATTAAAAGTTGAGCATAACCCCCATATCTCATCTCTAATTATAAGGCACATAAATTAAATCATCTACCTGGCTTGGTAAAATCATATAGGACATTTGTAGATAAAGTACCAGTAGGATATTCCATTCAGGAGACAGAGAAAAATGAGAAGCTTAAGAAAGAGAATGAATGAAGAAGAAGTGCAGAAGCAGTTTAGAGAAAGAGCAGAGAAGAGAATAGAGAGGAATACAGAATAAAGAAAAGCCATAGAACATAAGACCGTGGACAGGGAGAAAGGGCAGCACACCCGACACCCTGAACGAGTACCACGGAGTGGCCCACAAGAGGCCTCGGGGGGAGAAGAACGTTGCAAAACTATAAAACAGAGCCTGAGTGGCCAAAATTCAATACCGAAAGAACTTACGGGTAACAAAGCCATCCTGTATAGTGTTATAATAAAGCGTACATATGTCATGAAACAAATTTGCAAGTACAACAGTGAGGACAATATATGAAAGTAGCTAAAGTTGCAACCAGTTTAAGTGTTCCTTAATTATATATTAAGGCTTGGTGTAACACCCTAAATAAAGTGAAGTCCCAGGATCTTATTGTTAAAACCTTAGTGGGCTATCATCATGCATCGTATTGTAAACATTGCAAGATCCCAAACCGCTGGCAGCCCCCCGGGCCCAAGAAGGCTCCCCCACGGTTTGCAACCCTGCTTCAGGGTGTATAGTCCCCCCAAAAAAACAAAAAAAACATTAGGAGCAAAGAGTCCCAGGAAAGTAGACATTGAGCAATATTGGAGTTAGAGAAACACAATAAGGAGCGTCATATTAACCAAAAGTACTGCTGGTCAGAAGGAGCAAACAACATCCTCAAAACAGACTTAGATGGCATCAAAAAACCAGAGAAGGTAACAAAATGGTGCAGCAATATATCAGAAAGTCAATTCCGGGGTCCCAGTAGAAGATATCCTGTCCAAACCTCACTGTCTCTGGATAAGAAGACCCAAGGGTAGGTTCTAGCCACATTGACAAAGCATTTTCCATCAATCGGAGAGTACTTGGCAGGGAATCCAGGCAGAAATGCTGTGTAGGTTTCGATATAAGCCTCCCAGTAACGGGTATTGGCGTAGTGCGAGGATGTGCTATAGCACTCCAATCTTGGGTCTCTGTACCTGGAGCACGAGACTCACAATAATCTGGAGCTCCTGCTTTGCGATTGCAATTGTACTCCCAGGATGTAGCAGGGGACAGATCAGGTCGAGATAGGTTGATTCCTAAGCTCTCGTCTTGCTGAGCTAGAACCTCCATTCCCAGCTCCAAATTATATGTGGGTATAACGGTTTGTTTGACACACAGACACAGTAGGTTTGGATAAAACACAATTTTATTGAACAATAAAGAAAACAATAACCCTCATGGGTCCTGTAATATATACATAATATAGTACAGACACAAGACAGGTTATACAGAGGTAGGCCTGCACAGGTCCAGTATACACAGATAGTCCAGAGATCAATATACTGACACAGGTCAGGCAGTTCTAGTGTGAGTCTCAGTTTATCAGTACTGAATGGGTTAATATTAGGCAGAGAGTGTTGACAGTCCCTAATAGTGCAAGGCCCTTTAAGAAGCTCAAACAAAGGTGAGAGCGCCAACTCGAGTAACGCCCAAGATAATGGAGACCAGACAATTGCGGACTGCCATAGCAGTAATGGACACTGAGCAACTTGAGCACTGCCGTAGCAGTAACGGAGACTAAGTAACTTGAACACTGAGCAACTTGAGCACTGCTGTAGCAACTTGAACACTGCCGTAGCAGTAACGGAAACTGAGCAGCTTGAGCACTGTCGTAGCAGTAACGGAGACTGAGCAACTTGAGCACTGCCATAGCAGTAACGGAAACTGAGCAACGTGAGCACTGCCGTAGCAGTAACGGAAACTGGGCAACTTGAACACTGCTGTAGCAGTAACGGAGACTGAGCAACTGGACGCTGCCGTAGCAGTAACGGAGACTGAGTAACTGGGCACTGCCGTAGTAGTAACGAAGGCTGAGTCACTTGAGCACTGCCGTAGCAGTAACAGAAACTGATCAACGTGAGCACTGCCGTAGCAGTAAAGGAAACTGAGCCACACGCCCTGAGAGGCACCCAACCGGGAACTGCATGGGAGGCAGACAAATAGGAATGTCGCCTGGGCGACATGGATGCAACTGAGACCAATCTGCAGTGAGCTGTCCGGAGACAGCGAAGGATTAGACACTACCCTAACCGGAGACTGGCCAGGGCGTGCAGAGGAGGCATGTCACCACAGCAGCCCAGCCGGGCAGGATCCACACACACAGAGCAGGAACGTAGGCCAGTCCGAGTCGGTACACCATGCAGGAACGTCAGCCAATCCAAGTTGGTACACAGATCTGGAACGTCAGCCGGGCCGGGTCGGTGCACAGAGCAGGAATGTCAGCCAATCCAAGTCGGTACACAAAACAGGAACGTCAGCCGGGCCGGATCAGTACACGGGCAGAGACGAGAAGCAGAATGGTCAGGCACACCGGGTCGGTGCACAGGTAAGAAATAAGATGCAGAGTCGTCAGGCGGGTCGGGTCGATACACTGAGATCTCACAAATAACAGGAACAAGCGCTGGTACTGAAACACCACGAAAGGGCACTGGAGAAGTGCCAGAACCCAGCATTTAAGGACAAATGCTGGGCGGGACACTAACAGAGTAGCCAATAGCGTAAGCAGGAGTGGAAACTGACAGAATGTTGCCAAATAGCACGGGTACCGTGATAGTGGGTCAGTTCAACTGCCCACTTTCCTCTTTCATACCAGCCACCGCTTCACATATGGCGGCCTTGACCTCCCAGATCAAGGCCAAGAGGTCTGCCCTGGTCGGCAGGTGCATAAGATCTGCCATCGACAAAGGGGTATCAATCGCCATAGTAGTTTGCCTCGGCCTCAGGCCCAGATGACGCAGTGAAGTAAAGTTGGAAAGAAAAATAATCGGCATAATAGCATCTAGATTAAAAAAACTAATTCTTGGCTGGAGCTATAACAAAACAGGTCTGCCACTGTAGGTTGCAAGGTCCACCCCCCCTTATTCTTTATTTTTATTGATTTTATCCATGGTTAGTATATATAGATGATATGCTTTGTTGTTCACTTCTATAGATTTTAGAGTTTTGGATTAGTCCCTCTATAGATTATAAGATCTGTGGATCAAGCTCTATAGATCCACCCCAAAGAACGCTTAATATGATGTTTCTGGAACCATTGTAGCCCCTAAGGTGAGAAATTGAGCACAAAAAAGGTTAAACAGTTAATTAAAAACCTTCATGGTACACCTTTTATTCTAATGCAGTCATTTGACATGTTGTCTGACTATGATGACTTAGAACTGACGCTTTGTATGAGCCACAAAACGCTAGTGTACGGTACTACAATGCAGTGCTTGAGTAGGTAGACTATGCAGTCTTGTTGTGGCCTTCCCAACATAAAGGTGCGATCAGCAAGTTTGAGTAGCACAGACCAGTTGAGCAGAACTATGCTCAATATGACTGGTCAGGGTCTGTAGAAATGGTCATGAGTGGAGTTCTAGAGCCAATTGCCAGGCAGTGACAAGGGGGACAAGGCAAAAATACAAGATACAGGCTAGATTAGCAACAAGGAAGAGACACTAGAGATTGACTTCAATAACAGAACTGAATAGTTGGTGAAGTTGCAAGAGACAGACAGCAGTACTAAGGATTGGTGAAAGTTTTCACCTCAAAATAGAAAAAGGAGAAAAATGGCACTTTTCACCAAGCGGGAAATATTTTGCAAAATGTGACGTTTTCCCGCTTTTTTATGCCTAGCTCTTTGCATTGAAATCAGCTGAAAGACAGAATTCCCCCCCACCACATGGCAATTATCTCTTCTTTTCCCACAGGCATATAAAAGGGTGTCAGGCTCTCATAGCATGCCACTTTGTGTTTGTAAGAGGAGAAAACACCACATTTTTGAGCTAAAGAAGGCAATCTAATAAAGTAAAGTTGAAGCTTAGTTTAGGGTATCTTGTATGCAGGAAATCTGTTCTCTGTATTAGGGGAGTCTGGTGAACTCTGGGGGACAGGAAGAGAGAAAGGAGTTTGACCCCAAATACCCCAAAATTCAGTGTGAGTGTCTGGGAAGACACAGGCAGCCGTGTTCCAAGTTTCTTCCTGATCTGGCTGTTATCTCTGTCCTATAGGATTCTAGGGGTGTGAGAAGAGAGCAAAGGTTTTTTTACCCCAAATACCCCACAATCCTATGTGACTGATTGGGAAGACACAAGCAACCATGATCCAAGTTTCTTCCTGCTTTGGCTGTTATATCTGTCTGGGGAAAGAAGCAATTGAACAGGCTGTTATATCTGTCTGGGGAAAGAAGCAATTGAACAGGGAGTATGTGTTTTTATTTGTTTTTGTTGACATTGATAGGTGGCAGTTAATTAAAATAAACAAAATGAAATAAAAATAAATCAATAGGTGACAGAGACCCTGGGGTGATCTGTGACTAAAGCAGACTGAAACTAGGCGAGAGAGTATTTTGTAGATATCCAAGGCGAGACATCACACACAATCAGTTCTATTGTATACTTTACAGTAAAAGCACACAGTATTTGAATAATGGCCAGTAAATGCACAAGGGCTTGGATGGAAATGTTAGGAGCAGTGTAGGGACATGTCATTGAAGTGGTAGTCCAAAAACTGACTGCAGTCATGGTTGTTGCAGTGTGTGTAGTTTGTCAAAGTCCCACCACAACCACCAATAAGTATTAATAACCCAGCTAAAAACACTGAAGATGACAATGAGTCACTTTCCAGATTTGATGGCATAGTGTAAGAAGGTGTAACAGCTCTATCAACTGCTGCATATGACAAACAAGCAAAAAAACGCCTATCTTGAACATAGTAGCAAACATTGCGAAAATCTGTTGTCTGTATAAGAAGCATGTGAGCAGGGAGAAAAGCAGGCTCTCATCTAGGCACTCCCTCACTGAGTTCCCACCTGAAGTACAACCACAGGTCTGATTGTGAGACATTATCGACAGGTCAAAGGTGTCACAACTAGCAGCAACAGAAGTACTCCTAAATATTCTCTGTGCTCTGGGGTACATAATAGAAGTGCTGTTGACATATTAAGAGAGGGTGCTAAGATTTTCTGCTCCTGTTGTAGAGGAGTATGACTCAGAGTTTGTTTTTGGAGATGTTATGGAGTGCTTACACATACTGCCACCACCTCCACAGGTCATGTCATTAAATCAATAAAGTTACACAGTTCTACTACTATGTACTGCCGTCCCACACTTACTAAGTTCTTCGAAAGAAGTAAAAACCTCCAGAAAAATAATTCAAAAGTAAGCTTTCCAAAATTTTGGTGGCTGACATTCCACTGCTGCTTGGGATTTTCCAGCAGGATGTAACGCTTGACATCAGTTCTGTAAAGCCTCTGTTTTCAGCATACTTTTGAATTATTTTGTTGCAGGTTTTGACTTCTTTCTAAGAACCTAGTAAGTGCAGTGGGACAAGTCTGAGAGTCGGAATGGTTCTGTGGCTACACAAGGAAAATGCATGGGAGGACAGTATGTGTGGTTCTATGGCTACTAGTCTACCAGTGCAATGGGACTGCACTGGATAAACATATGGAGCTATATAAATTAACATATTCATTCATATTCAATGGGACATGGCTGGGGGCGGGGGTCAGTAAGTGTGGTTCAATGACTACCAGTACAGTGGGACAAGGATGGGAGTCAGTATGTGTGGTTTTATGGCTATCATTCCAGTGCCACAGGTCTTGGGGGTCCATATGTGTGGTTCTGTGGCCACTATGGAACAAGGTTAGGATGTCAGTATGTGTGGTTCTATTACTGCCTGTGTACCTGTGTGATGGGACAAAGCTGGGGGGTCAGTATGTGTGGTTCTATGGTTGCTGTGTGACAAGGATGGGGTCAGTATGTGTGTGGTTCTACGGCTACCAGTGCAGGGAGTCAAGGCTTGGGGGTCAGTATGTGTGGTTCTATGACTACCATAGGACAAGGCTTGGGAGGTCAGTATGTGTGGTTCAATGGCTATCAGTGCAGTAGGACAAGGATTGGAGGTCAGTACGTGTGGTTCTATCATGGCTACCAGTGCAGTGAGACAAGGCTGGGAGTCAGTATGTGTGTGGTTCTCTGTCTACTGTGGTCAGTGTGTGTGATTCAATGTCTACCAGTGCAGAGGGACAAGGCTGGGGTGGTCTGTATGTGTGTGGTCCTGTGGTTACTGTGTGATAATAATAGGAGTCAGTATGTGTGGTTCTGTGGGTACAAGTGCAGTGGGACAAGGCTGGTGGGTCAGTAGGTGTGGTTCCATGACTACCAGCGCTGTGGGACAAGTCTAGGGGTTCAGTGTATGTTCTTCTATGGCTACCAGTGCAGTGGGACAAGGCTGGGGTGTCAGTATATATGGTTCTATGGCTAGGGCGTCAGTATGTCTAGGTTTCCGTGGGATGAATGGGGTTTGGTATGTGTAGTTCTATGGCTACGGCGTCAGTATGTCTGGTTCTGTGGTTTCTGTGGGACGGATAGGGTTTGGTATGTGTGGTTCTATCATGGTTACAGTGCAGTGGGACAAACCAAAGGGTTGTATGCATCAAGCTAAAGAGAAGCAATTCTGGAGCAATCCATCTGCACTGTAGGGGGAAAATAAAAATGGAGTTTGAAACTTTTTAATGCAAGTGAGGTCACAAATGCATTGCTTTGCTTAGTACTGGAGACCACTCTAGCGTTCATGGGGTTAAAACCTCATGTAAAACAATGGGCATTTACAGAATATTCATCCCACCAATGATGCATTTGGTTTACTCCAGCACTTTTTTGACTTGATGAATAAGTCTCAACATGTATTAATAGCAAGAGTTTTCAAATATTTTAGTTGTTTTCAATTTTGGTCATCTTTTTGTGGTAACCCTTCCCACACACACACACACAAAAGCAAGGTAAATTATTTTGCACCTGGCCTTGCAAATTCTAGAACTCTCCCTGTTTATTTTGATGAGTAAAACAGAACCAAGCCAATGTATATGAGAGGCTATGAGGACAAATTAAAGCAATGTTGCCTGTTCTATAGCTAGTCACTGCTCAAGAACATCACATTTTAGTTCTCTAGTGCCATTACAGAGGAGAAATGTCCATGTACATATAAGACTAATCCCACCCAAAAGGGTGGTCTGCTTCCAAAATGATGGGCAAGTCCCCTCTGCATGGGAAATACTAGGTAACCCAAGATGTACAGTACTATGCAAATGTCTTAGACAGGTGTAAAAAATGCTGTAAAGTAAGAATGCTTTCAGAACTAGACGTTAATAGTTTCTTTTTTATCAATTAACAAAATGGTAATGAGTGAACAGAAGAAAAATCTAAATATTTGGTGTGACTACCCTTTGCCTTTAAAACAGCATCAATTCTTCTAGGTACACTTGCACACAGTTTGTTAATGAACTCAGCAGGTAGGTTGTTCTAAACATTTTAGAGAACTAACCACAGTTCTTCTGTGGATTTAGCAAGCCTCAGTTGCTTCTCTCTCTCTTTAATCTGAGACAGACTCGATGGTAATCCCAGAAAGACTCCATGATGTTGAGATCAGGGTTCTATGGGGGCCATACCATCACTTCCAGGACTCCTTGTTCTTCTTTACACTGAAGATAGTTCTCCAGCTTACATGCAGAAAGTCTCCGTCATCGGAGGAGGCTGCGTCGAAGGAGGGGAGCAGAGGAAGAGAGACAGACTGAGGTATAGAGCTGGAAACCGCAGTCTGTCCGGATACAGGGCATAGGGCAATCTTTACTCGTTTATTTTCGGTAAACTAACGATTTTACTAAAAAATTAAAACATCTGGTCGCTACATAAACTAACTATTTAGACTAACATGTATAGGGGTGATAGATCCCCTTTAAATGTCATGGTGGTGCTGTTGCCACGTCAGTCAATGGACAAGTATGGTCAATAGTCAATAACCACACACATAGGATGCTGTGACAACAACACCACAACTTAAATAAACATATTGTGCATAGGATTATCCTTAAATATAAAGTTGTAAGCCTACATTCACATTTTTGTCAAAGCCTTTCTATATACAATGGGGCACCCTAAGTGGGTGTCCGTGGCACACCAAAGTGCCATGGCTCCCTGGTTGCGAACCACCACCTTAGTGCATAACCCCCAATGTACATTTTCTATATCTGTTCATATATATCCCTTCGATGGCTACTAAATCTAACAGTGGTCTCAAAAAATGGTTATGTGGCTCAAAATATGTTTCTTACCAGCTGTATGTACATATGTGTGTGTGCTTATCTATATATATAAAAATCTAAGTGTTTTCTGGTTCTCTGTCACCCTCACCCAGGAGCAGCATGGAGGAAGAGATCGTCTGCATGCATCAAATCAGGGGTGGCGTTTTTCACATATAGCAGCCCGCTGCTCACTCTGCTGCAGAGAGACGCACCACTGCAGCGGTCCACCAGGTGGGCATGGGCAACGCCGTGCACCATTCACTAGGGTTTTATATAAATATCCTTGTACACGGGCCACAGTGCCACTCAGCAACAGTGAGGTTCAGTCATGCACAGCAGAGACTGCCCTCGCCGAGGCTGATACGGAGCGGGGCACTCTGAATTCACAAGGCGCGCAGCGAGGACTCCGGTCTGAATTTGGAGAGCCTATCTCCGTATCAGCCATGGCACGGGCAGCGCTCGCAGCCATCTCTACTGTGCATGATGGCTTCTGACAAACTTAGTTAGCGAATTATAATATAGGATAGGTGTGTATACATATATATTTAGATATATTTATATGTGTTTGTTTTACCACATATCTGTATAGCATGAAAATTTGCCAGTACCAAAAATACTTTATCGATATAGTCTGTGAATATTAATTACTTTTCAGATTTATCACATACATTCAGAGAAGAAAACAGAGAAGAAATTAATACACAATATTTAAAAACAATTCCAGTGTGGATAATAGAATGCTTTACAATAAAGAGAACTTTTAAACAGTTTTCAAGGTGTGAATAACATCGATTTTTTTTTTTTTTTAAACAAATATTAAAAAGTGCTATCAGTGCAAAATAACAATAAAAGTGCATTTTAAAATGGACTCTGACTTTTTCAGAGCATAACCTCAAATCAAGTTTTCCGAAATTGAAGGAAATTCTCAAGAACACTAGAAACAAACCTTTTAGAGGTAAAACTTTTTTAAAGGGATAGTAATGTTTCATAATAAAAGCAGCTCTAATTAATCATCATAGTTTTTGGGTCATGGAGAGTGTTATTTCAATTCTGTCAGAGTTGTAGTTCAAGAGTAATCGAATGATAAAGTATCCCCCTCCCCCCCTTTTATTGATATAACACTGCTCAGCTCAGAGCAGCAGGGTGTGTCCAGGTAGATTGCAAAGAGAGACAGTCTTCAAATAAGATAAGGGAAAAAGCTGAAAAACCTGTCAAGGGTGGGAGGGCTTTCATTATTCTCACAGTAGGAAGATTGTTCCTTACTGTGAGCTGTCTGGTCTATGGACCAGATTCCACATCTGAGGAGAGGGGGAACTTTATCATTCGATTACTCTTGAACTACAAATCTGACAGTATTGAAATAACCCTCTCTATGATTAATTGGAGCTACTATTTTTGTGAAACATTACTATCCTTTTAAAGTGCTAGATTTGTGAGGTAAAACATGTAAACACACTCACACAAAAATCACTTTGATTATTTCCAAAAAGAATACAAAAAATTTTTTTAAGGCATTTGTTGTTCCTATATTTTATGAGATTTATAATTTATCCTTACTAATAATATGTCAAATGGACATTTTGTGATTAAAGGGATAGTAATACTTTAATATTACTAATCCCCATAGTGTAGCTCTTAAAAAAATAATTCAGTTGCTCCCAGGTTCATCTCTCAGACCTTTATGGTTTGAGAGATAACCGTAGCCTAAGTTCCCCTCTCCCTCCCCCTTCCCTGAAGTCACCGTTGTACTGACTGCAGGGATATCCGATCTTATTTTCATCAGGCGGCTCTGCAGCAGAGCCGAGATCACATTAGTAAAAAATAATTATTTCACTGAAACGGTCTTCTATGTTTGCTTGAAAACCAAGCACATGTAGAAGACCATTTCAGTGAAATAATTCTTTTTCACTAACGCGATCTCGGCTCAGCTGCAGAGCCGCAAGCCTGTCGTACGACAGACTTCCCCTGCAGTCAGTACAATGCCGACTTCAGGGAAGGGGGAGGGAGGGGGGAACTTTGCTTACGGTTTTCTCTCAAACCATAAAGGTTTGAGAGATGACACTGGGGGCAATTGAATTCTTTTTGAAATAGCTACACTATGGGAATTAGTAATATTAAAGTATTACTATCCCTTTAAGCCACACACCAACTCCCTTCATTGACACCCAACCATATCAGTGGTGGGGTGTTGTACAATACGTTGACAATGTGTTGGGGACCTGGGAGACCTGGCAAAAAAACACCTACAATATGATTAAAAACAATAAATGGCATCTTTTAACCTTTTGAGTGCCAAGGACATAAATTGTACTAATCTAAAAAGGGACCCACAATGCAGAAATACAAAGACAAGAGCTCCAGAAAAGAGAGTAGCCTATGATGCTAGAGCGTGAAGCTGGTGAACATGGTTGTCCATAAGCCAGACCTTGTGTCATCCCAAGGGCTGGAGGAAAAGCTGTTGGCCAAAGACAGAATTACTGAACCCAAAACAGCATGGTGAGGCTTAGTAGTCGTTTTTTCAAAACAGGAATACCTTGACTGGGAGGCTACTAAAAGTAAAAGGGAATATGCCTCTAAAGGGATAATAACGTTTTTAGAAAATCAAGCAGCTCAGATCATCCTGATGTCTGAGGCTCTCAAAGTTCATAACCTGATAGTTATGCATGAATGATGAATTTTACCCCTCCCACCACTTTTCCCATTCTGAAGCCACCTCCCCTTAGATACGACAGTGGATCACAACAAGGTACAACCTTCAGTCAGTATTAGGAAAAACTTTCCCTCCTTTGTCAAGGAGGGCAGGTATTTCCTTAAACTGACAAGAGGGAAGATTGTCCCTCATTGTGATCCATCCGGTCAGTTGGCCTGACTTCAGATCTGAGGGGAGGCAGCTCCAGAATGAGAAAAGGGGCATGAGGGGTAAAATTCATCACCCGATTACTGCATAAATATGAAGTTATGAGCCTCAGACATCAGGACTATTCAGTATAACAAACTGACTGAGCTGCTTGATTTTCTAAATATTACTGTCCCTTTAAGGAAGGAAAGCTGCAGGTAGATGTATAACAGGCAAGACCACAAGAGGAAGCACAAACACAGGAAAAGCAATTGAGTGAAGGGAAGGCAGCGTACAGAAACAGCACCGAAGGTATAAGCCCACAGGGCAAAAGAAATAGCCACAAAGTGGCAAGGAACATGCCGAGATGCACCAGGAACACGAACAGACAAACTCTTTGGACACGCAGAGAAGAGTGCAGGAAGGGGTTTGTTGTTCACTAGCTGTGTTTCGTTAGGAAATTGTGTTATTTTTTGTTACAGATTACCTATAGAACTTGATTGGGTGTGGGCTTTTGCTAGTTGTTTCCATTATCCGCTTACATCATTTGAACAATGCTACCATTCAAACACAAGATTTTAAAGTCAATATTACTTGTGATGCAGTCCATATCACCAGTGTATTCAGAGCAGGTGGTGACTTCCTGATAACTGTCAGAATTGCTAGGAAGCCCACAGAAGAACTAATGCTAACAATTGATTATACAGAATGGAGCTCACTCTCTATAGATATAGTGCCTTACAGACAGAATCAGTCTTTATCCTTATGATACCTCAGTTGGAAACTGGTGAATATCAGACAAAGGAAGGATTGCAAAATGTTTGTGAAGAACAAGTACATTTTATTTATACATACAGATGCTAATAAAAAAGGCCTGATTTGTTTTGTAGCACTCCTGGTACTTTCTCAAGGGCGTATTAATAATAAAAATATATAATAATATATAATCATTAAATAAAACCTAAACCCTTGAAGTTGAAATACCTTTAGTTGAAGTTCCATTTCCTCCCATTTCTGCCATCCACCTGCCCCAGTGTGCACATGCGTCAAACTCATTATTTTTTTCAGCACTCCCATTGTCCGTGATCCAAACATGCATTCCAGATGTGGAACCCATCTAAAACATAGAGTAAGAACGATAGAGACTAATAGATTTTGATGAATGCACACACTGGGACAGGTGGATGGAAGGAAATGGAAACACTATAAGGGAACTTCAACTAAAGGTATTTAAACTTTAAAGGTAGGGTTTGGTGCTAGGGGACATCAATAAAGTATGATGATACCCCTGGTAAGGTTAAACCATGGCCCTGGCTATACAGGAGCAAAGGTCCAAGTATAGAGTACCCCAACAGAACACATGAGCAGTACCTTACTTACCCTCAGGATAACTCTCCAGGAAGGTATACTAGAAGTAGTAACACCTGGATATGTCAGCAGGTGGCAGCAGAGTGCTAGCCTACTAAAAGACAATAGAGCCCAGCAGAAGGGTTGACAACAGACAGGCAGTATCAAATCCAAGTCAGCAGGCAGAAGAGTTGGTACAGGAAGAGAATCGTCAATATACGGACAGCATCAAATCCTAAACGCAGACAGAGAGTAGTTGGGACAGAACAAAATGGTCAGCAACTATACAGGCAACAAGATCATGAAACAGGCAGACAGGAGCTAGGTCACGAAACCATTACAGGAAGAATTAGATTGTTCACTGGAGGGAGGAAGGAGAGGGGTATATAAAGGCAATAATGGTCCGCAGACAGTACTCACACCAGTGGCCAAAAGGAGAGAAGGAAGGGAAAATACTGACACTGGTGGGCAAGAGGAGAAAAGGCAGGGAAAATACTGACACCAGTGGCCAGGAGGAGAA
This sequence comes from Rhinophrynus dorsalis, assembly GCA_037306005.1. Taxonomy (NCBI): domain Eukaryota; kingdom Metazoa; phylum Chordata; class Amphibia; order Anura; family Rhinophrynidae; genus Rhinophrynus; species Rhinophrynus dorsalis. The sequence goes on along the minus strand of CM074723.1, from coordinate 267,609,168 downwards.
AATGAAGCAATATTTATGCACCGTCCACAAGAATAAAGTCCAATTCAGTGTTTTGGATCCTCATCCTGAAAAGTATGGCTAATTCTTGAAGGCAGCATTCTTCATAAACAAACCCTCTGTAGAAGAAAAAAAAATTGAATCAAAAACAACATATACAAACAATAATTTAAAGAATGAACTTTCTGTTTCTGTGTCCTGTTCACACTTATGCAGTTTCATCTAGAATCTAAAATGTGAGGGGTATACCCAGTTGCTATGTCTCCTTATGAGTAATGACAATATTAATGTTAATATGAATGATAAGGGAAGCAAAATAAAGTGAGACATTGTTCATGAAACCGAGTCTTTGAAAGATATTTAAAAACTCACAAAAAATATAGTAAACAGAGACCGATAGTGATATGAAAAGTATAAAAGCAAAAAATGGAGACAGAATTAGAGAAGAGTAAGGGTAGATAGAGATGTTTATTTCATAGAGTATACATGAGTACTTATGTTAAGAGAAGGTTGAAGGTATGACATATAGCAGGGAGACAAAGCTTTAGAGCTTAACCACATGACAGTAAGAGATTAAAAAAAATCAGAGGGCCACATTTCTCAATGAAGAAGATAAGTATTGTGGAGAAAGGGAGACGTTATTTCAACAGTTACATTGAAAGCAATTTTTTATGACTTTGATAAGTAAAGTATGCTAAAGTACAGTTGTTTTGCTACAGAATTATTCATCTTTTATTCAATACATTTTAACCAAGGGCTGTTTGACAGGAACAGAAATGGGTGAATGTGCAATGGAGATTACATGCTAAAACAGGCCCTGTCATCATAAATAAGAGACATAGTGGAAAAGAGATGTCACAGTCTTGATCATGAAGGAGACAGGATGTCAACAGTAAACCATTTTTCTTATTATAGCTGAGAGTGGAGAACTGTCAAACAGATGTGCATCTATGTAACAACAAGTGTGACAGTGTGTGTCTGTGACTACTAGTTGATACTAGTGGGAGACTGGAGTAAGCAAGGTTTATGAGAAAGTGTATATTTACGCAAGTGCTCACTAGTGGGACAGAAGAACAAAGGTGGGATCTGTGTCAGTGTATGTGTGTCTTTGTGACTATTATGGGAACAAAGGTAGAAGGAAAGACATACATAGTAACATGGTAATTTAGGTTGAAAAAAGACTTGCGTCCATTTAGTTCAACCCTTTTCCTATTCCTGTTTGCCATCGTTGATCCAAAAGAAGGCAAACCCCCCCCCTCAATATAGCAATTTAAAATTCTGCCTTGAATGGGGGGGGGGATTCCTTCTTGATTCCAAATGGCAATCAGTTTCTCCCTGGATCAACAAGCCCTAAGTAAATATTAATCCCAATACTAACGTACATAGCCCTCTATGTTATGCTCTTTTAAATAAGTATCCAGGCCCCTTTTAAAGGCATCTAATGTATTTGATAGCACCACCTCCTCAGGAAGTGAATTCCATACCTTTATTGTCCTTACTGTAAAGAAACCCTTCCGCTGTTGTAGATTAAATCTGCTTTCCTCAAGTCTAAGCGGGTGGCCCCTTGTCTTGTGTACTGTTCTGTTAATGAACAGGTCTTTGAAGAGTCCTTTATATGGGCCTTGAACATATTTATATAGTGTTATCATATCCCCTCTAGGACGCCGTTTCTCTAGTGTGTACAAGTTTAACTTTTCTAGCCTTTCTTCATAAGTAAAACTTTCCATTCCCCTTACTAGTTTTGTAGCCCTCCTCTGCACTTTCTCTAGTTCCATAATGTCCTTTTTCAGAAAGGGCACCCAGAATTGAACAGCATATTCTAGGTGGGGTCTTACCATGGACCTGTAAAGAGGCATAATTATATCTTCCTCCCTTGAGTCAATACCCCTTTTAATACATGCCAATATCTTATTGGCCTGGCACTGCATGCTACTGCTAAGTCTATTGTCTACCATTACTCCCAAATCCTTTTCATTAGTAGATTTCCCCAGAGGAACACCATCTAAACTATATGTTGCATTTTTATTATTATACCCAAAATGCATAACTTTACACTTGTCTATATTGAATCTCATTTGCCATTTGCCTGCCCAGTTACTCAATTTGTCCAAATCCTCTTGTAATGAAGACACATCCAGTTCAGACTTTATTACCTTACTTAATTTTGTGTAAGACAATATGTTTGTGTCTGTAAGTGACAGTGGGACAGAGGTACAATGTTTGGATGTTTGATTGTGTCTATGAGCAGGAAAGTGGGACACTATGGTGTCTACTGGAGGTGATGCACTAAGTGGAGATGCTATGGAGAAGTACTGTATATCTGGTGATGTGTATTGATCACTTCGCCATGTGCACCAAAAGTGTGTCATTCAAGGGGAGGGAAGAGATGATTAACTAATGTGCATACAGTTTTGTTGTAGTGTTGGCCATGTGGTGGAGCAGAGATGATGTGCTTCTACTTCAGCATTTGTTGCTCAGTGAGGCATTGGTATGGGGATCTTCTTTGATGGATCAAAATTGTCCTATTTGCAGAATGTGCAGATTTTACTGAAGCATTGATCATTATATCAGATGAGCCCAACAGATTTTTTGCTGAATTAATACTGTTACATTTAAGCCCAGGTCTGTGGCTGAGTAAAATGTTGAATTTAGACACAGGGTGGCTGATACTACCTGGAACAAATCTGCTCAACTTTCTTAGTTCAACAAAGATTTAAAGGGATAGTAATACTTAATATGTAAAAAATATATATTGTAGTGTTTATTACAGCTCAATAACTTTTGAATAAAACACCTGTCAGCAGAGGGAGTACCTTTGTTTTACTCAGGGGGATAAACCCTACACTATATATGAGTCTGGGAAAAGTGAGTCTGAATACCTTTGCTCCTAATGCTACTTTTATTATCCCAGAGCCAGAAATAAAAAGGCTTGGCTAGTCAGATGCCTTCTCTCGACTGAAAAAAGATGAGATTATATATCAATAATCTATGTTTTTATTGTTACATAGGAGATCATTTTTCTTCAAACTGCAGTCAAGCGTCATCAATCTAAAGTAAATCTAATTAAATTAATATTTTAATTACTTTGTACTCAGCCTCTTCAGATCAAGGTAATATGTCTTCTCCATTTCCTATGGTTCTCTTAAAGGGATAGTAATACTTAAAATGTAAAAAAAAATATATATTGTAGTGTTTATCTCCCTGAGTAAAAAAAGGGTACTCTCACTGCTAAAAGTTGTTTTATTCAAAAGTTATTACAGCTCAATATTGATTTTTAGGTGCAATATCACAGTGTCCTGAAATTGTACAGTGGCGCTGTTGCTACACCATCCTATGGACAGCTCTGGTTCGTAGACCATTTTAGGTATTACTATCCCTTTAAGACAATAAAAGAGTATCTATTTTGCTCTGGTCTCATTAGTCAAGATATTTATCCTTTAGCTAAGTTTTTTCATTCTGATGTGGATAAAATTGATTTTGATATTGTTCCTAACCCCATTTTTCCCAGTTGTTCTTGGGTGGCCATAGTTGAAGACTGATGACACTGCAATTAAGGTCAGATTAGTCTACAATCTTATTTCTGCAGACTCAGTTGTGTCACTTGCTTTCAAATTTCTGCAAACTCCATTATGTCACTTGGTTTTCTTATGAACCTACTTGTTCTCTTTCTACACTTGTTCTCTCAAATCCTCATTATTAATTTAATTATTTGTTGTCTGATAAAAACAGGCTTACAAGCTTACAACATCCTTATGATTTGGGATGGGGGAAACTTATTGGCTCAAAACCAAAACATGAGGAAAATGGTACTCTCTGGAGAAAAATTCCTGCGAAAAGTGAAATCTTCCTGCCTTTTCCCATCTTTTTCATTGCATTGAAATAAATGATAAAATGCATCTCCACATGTAGAATTTCTTACATGTATTCCCACCATCCTATATAATAATTCGCTTAATTGTTTGGCAGAAGCTGTCATGCTCAGTAGAGACGGCTGCGCACGGTGCAGTCATGCGCACTACAGACTGCCCGCCGTGGCTGATAACAGAACGGGGCTCCGAAGTTAGACCGTAGTCCTCAACTACTGTCTGAATTTGGAGCGCCCCGCTCCGCATCAGCTGCTGTATGGGCAGTCTCTACTGTGCATGACTGCACCTCAGCCGTTGCTGGGTAGCACTGTGGCACATGTACACGGGCTCTTCAACTAGTGCTAGTTGTCAGTGTGTGCTTGGGATAGGGAGAGAAAGCAGCTGAAGTTTGAAGCTAGAGGAGACAGGCAAAAAGGTGAAAGGGAGGAGGAAGGGAGAAAGGAGAATTAAAAAATGTGACTGATAAGTGACATCCAGTTACAGTCAGCCTCTACTGAGAGTGACTCACAGATGCTTTGCAGACAGATAGAAATAGATCATACAACCAGACAAGTATAAATTATTTGACACACTGTGTGTACTTACACAAATACTCCTACATCTACAAGCAGAACAGAGACAAGCATACAGTGAGGTATAGTGGTATTGCATGCCTGCAGCAACTGTTGTGTAGCGCACTTTATCCTTTACTACAAACTGCTGATTCTGAATCTAACAGATCTATCCTCATCATGTTCTGTACTGTAGACATTAAAAAATGCAGTTCCATTGTGAAAGAAAGAGAAAGCTTCTGTTGAAGTTTTGACATTAACTATGTATGTGTAGAGGCAGACAGCCATGCAGAAATGGGGAAATAGAGTTGCTTGCAGTTGCAAGAAGTTTACGTGTCACAGTACCTTGTAGCTCCACCGCTTCTGGTGATGCTCACTATGACGCTCTGGCATCTGGCATCATTTCCATGGGCTGTTGGATGCATCAATGCCAGATGCGTCATCTGCAGGTGCGAGGCTTCAAGCATGCTGCAGGCCTCTGTTTTATGTGTGTTTGTTCCCTGTAGTCTCCTCCTACCTACTTCCTCCCTCTAAGCTGCTCCTCCTACCTACTTCCTGTGGAGGGGTGACTCAGTCACCCTTACGTTGTTGTTCTGAGTAGTTCATTTTCTAGTATTCCTGATTCCTGTGTATGATCCGGCTTGTCTGTCCATCCTGTGGCTCTGTCTGACTATTCTCTTGTGTGTTCCGATTTGGCTCAGATATCCTTTCTGGTGCAAACCTGTGGTTCTGGCTGACTACCTGCTCAGTGTATGACCTAGGCTTGTCTGGCTACCCACTCTGGTGTTGACCTGGGGCTCTATCCACTGCGCATCCAGCATTCCATTGCTTCAGTGGATATCCCATCTGGTGCAAGCCTGTGTCTCTGGCTGACTACCCGCTCCGTGCATGACCTAGGCTTGTCTGACTACCCACTCTGGTGTTGACCTGGGACTCTATCCACTGCGCATCCAGCATTCCATCGCTTCAGTGGATATCCTATCTGGTGCAAACCTGTGGCTCTGGGTGACTACCCGCTCCATGTATGCCCTAGGCTTGTCTGACTACCCACTCTGGTGTTGACCTGGGGCTCTATCCACTGTGCATCCAGCATTCCATCGCTTCAGTGGATATCCTATCTGGTCCAAACCTGTGGCTCTGGCTGACTACCCGCTCTGTGTATGACTTTGGCTCGTCTGACTATCCTATCTGGTGCTTACTGGAAGGCTCTGTCTGTTTGCTCAGTTTGTTGGTTCCGTTATTCAGACATCCTTCCTAGTACTGACCTGGGGCTCTAGCAGACTCCTAGCTACTGACTGCAGGCTTGGGTCAGCAGCTTCCTTTGTTACGTAAGATTGAGACTCCGCTCCTAGACTGACTGCAGGTTGAGTCAGTATCTCTTGGGCGTTACCTTACCACAAGACTCCAGTGGGCTGAGGTCTAGTCTCGGACAGTGTGGTGCAGAGATTGGGAGACTACTATTCCTGATACAGTACTCGCCATTTCAATCACCCACTGTGTGTATATTTATATATTGCATTACTGTCATTATTCTCATAATAAAGGTTCTATTACGGTCTGACTCCTGGTTTTGCTTGCCAACCGTAACAACTTGTGATTTATTTGCAACAACTCTGGACTGATGAGTCCAGGATTTTCCTTGGCCTGAGCATTGGCTGAGACTGACAGTAACAGTTACTAGATGCAGAGACATACATTATATATTATTTTCAGATGGTCACAGCATCACACCACATTCTAACAGCTTGTTTGTGTACTTTTCCCATGTCCAGAAAATGTGTTGGGGCAGGGGTAAAGGTAAAGGAGGACTACATGGACGTGTTGGTGGTAGCAAAGTCGTATGACAAAAACTGACTGCAGCCACGGTTGCTGAAACTTGTGCAATAAGTGATGATGATTCTCCTCCATCTGAGAAGCCTCTTTCTAAAAGTGTCATGAACGGTTCCACCACCACCAGTAGTACTACATATTTTAACGACACTAAAGATGAGGAGGAGTCACATTCTAATGCTGTTGCCATAGTGGAGGAATATTTAGCAGTGATGCCAACCACTGCAGTGACAGTAACAGCCCACTGCAAAGTAGTTTTCATTGTTCTGTAAATCCCCCTAAGTGGAAAAGTAAAAAACAAACAAACAAAAAAAAAAACCACAAAAAAAATCCTCATCATTACCACCAAAAGCAATTAACGTGTCTCAGGAGTGGCAGTCTAACATTTGTGGCGGTGGCACTGGCACATCTCTAAGGGATGTGCTCCCAGAATATGGATTGGATGAACATGAACATCATCTAGTACCAAGGAGAATGCCCACTGCATGTCAGATGCTACAGCATACTTACAGGATAACTGTAATGTGCTAGGCCAAAAGGATAACCTACTTGACTACTTTCAAACAAAATATTGTGTGTGGCCAGCACTGATGAGCGGTGCTGTAGAAACCCTTTGCTGGTCACCAGCAAAATTTAAATCAGGACAGGTTATCAGTAGAGCTAGGTGTATCGCCAATGACCATAGGAAAAACGTCTATCCAGCAACAGTGGTCGCAGACTTACATTTTTAAAAACTGACCAACATCTAATTCCATCCAAGTATCATGTAGCAGAAATGGGGAAAAAACAGAGAAGCATAAGGCACATACAGTAGTGCTATGAACACTGATAAATGACTGACAGATCATAATGCAAGGTTATACTGGAATCATACATGCTACTGCATATAATTTGTCTAGCACTCCTTCATATCCATCATCCACATTCATCATGTTAAATCCAAACTTTTATTGTTTAAAGGGGAACATTCACCTAAAAAAATTTGAGCAAGGGTTTTAATCTAAAAAGCAATGTTAGCGCTGTTTTTTTTTTTTTACTTGCCTAACAGCTGAGATATTAAGTCTTCTAAACGGGCACTTCCACCTTGTGCGGCACACAGTAGGTGCAGCACTGCAGAGCAGGACTACTTCTCACCTCCCTCCCAGTTGCCCCAGGGAGCTCGTTCACGCTTCCCTTCGTAGCTGTATTTCTGCGGGCTAATGTTACAGCAAGCTCCATTTACCATGCTACTGAGGTTGAAGTTGTAGAAGGCAAACCTTGTTTTCACTAAGAAATAAATACTGTGACGAGCACTCATTGAGAATGAACAAGATAAAGTGTCTAGTTCTTAGGCATAGTGACCCCTCAATGGTGCTACAAGTCACTTTTTTAACTCCCATCTGCCATTGCAGAGAGGAAATTTCCATATTCATTTCAGATTGGTCCCGCCCTCAGACAGTCCAGCTCCAAAATGTCAGGCAAAGCCTCTCTGCACGAGAGAATCAGCAAAACCACAGATGTATATTTCTGCCTATGTGGGCCTCGTCTGTGTGGTGCAGCTGGTTCCCTCTAGACACATGGAGAGCCCCTTACACTTAGGGAGACTAAGAAACATATACTGTGAAGAGCACTCATCATGAACGATCAAGATAAAGTGTCTAGTTTTTAGACATAGTGGCCTCTCAGTGGTGCTACAAGTCACTTTTTTCACTTCCATATGCCATTGCAGAGAGGAAATTTTCATATTCATATCAGACTGGTCCCCCCTCAGACAATCCAGCTCCAAAATGTCAGGCAAAGCCTCTCTGCACAAGAGAATCAGGAAAATCGCTGTTTGGGAGTGGGATCATCATCCCCACCAACTGTAGTGGTTGTAGAACCAGCAGCATGTCATGAGATTGATGGTGTTAATGGTTCCCACTATCCCTAGTGCTGTTGCTATAGCAGAACTACTCAAGCCACCATCACTTCAGGTACATTTAGGAATGAGTTCTCCACTCATCATAATTCTCCTCCTGCACTTCCTTTAAAATCATGGGTGTTTGAATAATTTACAGATATTAATTCAGCCTTGGCCTTTGACTTGGACTGTCTAATTTTGCCTTGTTTGCTGTGTTAGTACTTTACCTTGGACTTCTCCACATTCTGCCTTTGGGCTCATTCCTTCTCCACTGAACAGTAATTAGTGTGTAGCACAGCTACTACTGTATATCCAGGACACCTTTCCACACCAGGTCCCCTCTTCTTTGGAACAATGCCAGAGAGTTTTATCATTTACAAGATTTCAATCATTTGGCTTTGGCGGGATCAAATACCTTGTCCATCTGGGTGAAGGTGGACATTTCAACACCTTCCATGAACTTAAGGTGGAATATAATTTCTCCAATAGGCTAGGTTTCTGGTATTTAAAATTAGAACATGCATTCCATATCCAGGTAAAAGCTTACCTTCCCTCAAAAAAGCTCTTGTTCCCTCCCTTTTCCCATTCTCTCCCTCCCTTTATATTTATGCCACAGTAAATAGAAAAGGAAGGCTTCCTGGAGAGTGGTCCAGCACGCATCATGCTTGAATTTGCTATCCACTTCTACGCTGATATTGTACGATACAGAGAGGGCCTTTCAAGACCTTTCTATCACTGTGTATGGAGTCTGCACATTGATAGAGAGGACCTGGAAGGACCACTGCACTGAGTGACCTCAGTATGTAGGCAGGAGGCAAAATCATGCATGCCGCCTTCCAAACCACTCTCCAGGAAACCTGCCTTTTCTATTACTGTGGCATAGAGGTAGCAGGAGGGGGATCTCCTGGGCTGCCCACTAAATGGGATTTTCTGCTCATCCAGTGGGCAGCCCGAATACAGGAAAACCCCGAATCTAAGGCAAAAATACTTTTTCAGGCTAAAATGCCTGAAGAAACCTTGCCTTAGATTTGAGTTAAAGGGATAGTAATGTTGTAAAATAAATTCACAGTTGATTAATCTTCATAATTTTTTGTCCATGCACTGCGTTATTACAATATTGTCAGATTTCTAGTTCAACAGTTATTAAAGGGATAGCAATGTCTAGTTAAAAGTATTTTGACAAGTCTTCTTTATATTAAAATTAAGAGATTACACTATATTTAAGGCCTTACTTTTGTGTAGTTCAAAAGTTATGCAGCGATAAAGATCATCCACCTGCCCCTTCTGGCTGCCTGCCTCTAAATCTGTAATTAGGTTGTGCGACTCAACAGCTGCAGCGAGAGACAGACTTCAGTCAAAAAAGCGTAAGGGAAATCCTGCCTACCTTGATGAAGGAGGGCAGGATTTCCCTTTGCTTACTGAAGTTTGTCCCTCGATACAGCTGTACAGACCAGATCACAGCTTCTGGTGATGTGGGCAAAAGGGGCGGGTGGTGGATCTTTATCTCTGCATGACTTTTGAACTAATCTAAAGTAAGGACTTAACTATAGAGCAATCTCTTAATTTTAATATAAAGAAGACTCAGTAAATTACTTTTAACTAGACATTATTAACCCTTTAAGTTATAAAAAGTCCTCCTCTTTCCCCTTTTACCTGTGGTATGCCTCCACCCCTAGATGTGAAATCCGGTAGCTTGACCGGACAGCCTGTAGCAAGGGAAAATATTCTTTTGTGAGCTTAAAGGGATAGTAATACTTCGTTTTATCTTTATTTTATTTTGTAGGCATTAAAAAAAAATGAAGAACAATATAAGTCTTATCTCTCAAACCTTTATGGTTTAAGAGATATTCACAAGCAAAGTATCCCCCCCTGTTCAGCCAGATCAGAAGGGAGGTGCCCAGGTAGACTGCAGAGAGGGACAATCTTCAATTAAGACAAGGGAAAAAGCTGAAAAACTTGTCAAGGGGGGCAGGGCTTACATTGTTTTCATACAAAGAAGATTGTCCCCTGCTGTTATCTGTCTGGTCTTACAACCAGATTCACATCTGAGAAGAGATGGCTTACACTAGGAAAAAGGGGTGGGAGGGGGAAACTTTGCTTGTGAATATGTTTTAAACCATAAAGGTTTGAGAGATAAGACATATCTTTCTTCATGTTTTTTTAATGCCTACAAAATAAAATAAAGATAAAACGAAGTATTACTGTCCCTTTAAGGAAAACCCTGCCCCCTTGACAAAGGAAGACATGTTTTTCCTTATCTCACTGAAGAGTGTCCCTCGCTGTGCTCCATCTGGATGGTCTTGCTACTCTGGGGAGAGCATTGTTATGTAAGTGAAAGGGATGAGAGGGGGACTCTTTATAACTTAATACCTATTGAACTACAAAAAAGGCAGTATGCGGTAATGCTGCAAATGGACAAAAAAACTATGAAGATTAATCAACTGTGTATTTACTTTACTACATTACCTATCCCTTTAATACAGTAAAACCATATTTAAATCAGATGGAATTGTAAAAGTTCCCTTTGGTGCAGGAGGTTTCCTCCTGAATTGTGCCACTTTCTCTTAGTACATCTGCCTACGTCAGTGGTTCTCAACTTTTTTGGTCAAGGCACAGTCTGGGACTTTCAGGGCACGAATACCATCTTACAGGACGCTTAGCAGAGGCTTACTGAGTGAAGAAAACATACTACTTAGGTCCCACAATCAGAATAAATATCATATATTGCACAATAATTTCCATAAGTATAAAGCTGCAACCTGATAAAAAAGGGCATCCTAAATGGGTGTCAGTGATGCCCCAAAGTGAGAGAACCAATAGCCTATGTTTTTGCATTCTGCGATTATTTTCTCTGCCATGGAAGGGTATATCCACAGACTAATGGTGGTTTGCAAGCTCTGCTGAAGGATATATATGTCAGTTGTCTGGCTGACCAGACTAACTATGTAATCCCTTGAGGACCAGAGATATGTGCAATGCATTGCTTTGCAGTGCATTGCACATCCCTCTGGTCGTCAAGGGGTTAACTGAGGACAGATGGTTTAAAACTGCACTTTAACCCCATATTCTATAATGCAGCTGGTCTGTTGCAGAATGGCTCCACTTTTATTGTGCATATTCCCATGTGTAGTAATGGGGGATGCTTATACATATGCAAAGAGTTCTGCTTGGAAAATTATATATGTATAATAATAATAAATGATATGCATCAGTTTGTCTTGCAAAGAGTGTAGGCTCCCGTGTCCAGTATTCATACGCCATTAAATTGACACTAACAACTAAATCTAATCTATGAGTATACTCTATACATCTTACATACTCTCTATGGGGAGCAGCCATTGATGCTTTATCCAGGGTCTCCTGACTTCCATTACCATAGCAATATCGAGAGACGTCCCAGAAATGATAGTGCTATATTGCTTGTAAGTGGGCAGAAATAAGAGCACGGTATTTCTGAATAGATAATGAATGGGTAGTAACATCAGTAATTAACTGCCTTAGCATCTGTCTCTTATTTCAGAGAGCACAAACAAAAGTAACCAAATTGTGATTGAATGGGACAGTGTACATATGCCAGAGGGGCATGGAACCCTCTTGCACTCAAAAGGTTAAACATAAAATAACTATTTGCTTGCTAGCTGCAAATGCACGATATTTAAAATTTACATAACCCAAATTCATTTTAGGTGTTACTGTACCTTTAACCCATTAAGGACTAGAGGCATACACAAAGTGTGCTCAGTGGGTTAATACTGGACCACCAATAACACTATTTTAATTAGCATGATTAATTTGCAAACTATCAGCTCAATAAAATAAATAAAAATATAGTTTACTTTTCTGCAGTACATGGCAGAATGATACTTGCAGCCATTATATTGAATTATATTAAAAAAATATGTATGAAATAGTGAATGTTAGTGATTAAACCGCTTGGCTGTCTTTGTAACACAGACAGCGCCTGAGATAAGAGAGTTGCCTATGACTACAGCATGTAATGTTATTAACAATAGATCAGACTGCTCAGATGGACCCCCTCACAACAACAAAACAATATACCGCTGTGGCCTTATTTCTATGGACGGGTCAGACAGCCTTTGCTAGCAGCCAAAGCACATGATCATCTAGGCAGGGGAGAAAGGAGGAGGAGGAAGAAGGATCGGAGTGACTGCGACGAGAGGAGGGGCAGACACGTCAGGAGAGCCCGGAGAAAGTGAAAGGAAGCGGACAGCAACAGTATCAAAGCACTTGTACAGAAACACAGAGGCTTCGTGATCTGAGCCAAGAGTTGCAAGCCTGGCCAAGGCACTTACTCAACCAAAAGTGGGGGGTATGTGGGTCTTGTTGGCAGTCTACTCAGTAAGTACCCAGTGCACGTGATCTCTTTAAATCTCCTGGAATGCCATTTGTCCTAAAGTGATCTGATCGCAGGGAGAGCAATATTACAGATACGGTTAGAGGCGGAGAATCACGTTAAAACGTGTATTCATTTTCCTTTGAGAGCAAGAGTGATGTCGCAATGCGTTGGATACCACTCTGGAACTCAAAGGGTGCATTCATGGAGCGGAAGCGTTATTTTCAACGTACGAGCACTATCCTCTGTGTTAGTAAGTTCCTTGGGTGGGATCTGTCCTAGTAGATGATGAGAGATATACTAGCTTAGGGTGAGTGTAATTACATGGGTTGTCTGGGAGAACCTGCAGAGCAAGGTAACTTTGCTGATAAGTTGCTGTTATAGCCCAAGGCAGGGCTCTGAGACTATGGACAGTGTGATTCATTTACACTTCTGATACTTCAGAGGAAGGAAGTAAAGCTTTTAATTGCAAAGGGATATGCTGTCTCTATTTGGCGAGCCCAATGACTCGAGGGAGGGGAAGTAATGTGTGAATTGTTGGCTTTTATCTATGTGTAATTGTATACATACATGAGAACTCTCATGGTCTGACCACAAAACTCAGGATGAAGGACTAAAATCTTAGGGTCACTGAGCCCAGTGTTAGCCACCACACAGATATTAACTCCTCTTAGTCTATACATTGGAGCAATGTCTACCAGAAACGCAAAAGGAGAAGTCCTTATTGTCTTGTGTGAGTTCAGAATGTGAGATGTCAGAAGGTTGAGGGTTTGTTTAATACGTGTTCGCCTCTTTATTAGAGGGAGCAGAGACATAGGCCCATATATATTCTGGAGTAAACCAGCTGCACCATAGGGGACAAATAAAATATTAATGTTAAATTAAATAGTATTTTTACCCCTTGAATGCCAGAGAGGTCTCCAATACATTGCTAAGCAATGCATTGGAGACCTCTCTGGCATTCAAGGGATTAACAATCTCTATTTAGAAATGTTTATTTGTCCCCTGTAGTGCAGTTGGTTTACTTCAGAATAACTCCAGTATGCTTTTATAAATATGGGTCATATTAACTGTCATATGAATGCATGTTCTCAGAAGATTTCATTTTTAATATTTCAAAGACCTCAGGATCAGCTCGTTTTAACCCTTTGAGTGCCATAGCAGTACTTTGCATACCCCTCTTTCACTCAAAGGGTTAAAAGTTCCCATCTATGTGGATATATATACACTTTGTTTTATGTATCTGTCTTTAGTAGTGTTGGCTAAAGTCTGACCCAGAACTGCACCACAATAGCTTAATGAATTAGACCACAGGGGTCTTATCAACCTAAAGAGATGAAATAATGGAGCAAACTAACTGCACCAGACGGGAATTGAAACTTTGCAAAAATTCCACTGCATTAAGTTCTATTTAACCCATTGAATGTTAGAGAGGTCTCCAGTGTGCTGCTTTGCAGTGCATTGGATATATATATTTTTTTTTTAGCATTCATTGGGGGAAATTCACTAAGCAGTGATAACGTGGACATGACTTTTCCTGTTTATCATTTCTCCAATTCCTATGTTATTCTATGTAGCCAATGCTTCAACTTTGGAGATCTTAATTCATAGGCTCTGTAGAATAACATAGGAACCGGAGTAGTGATAAACTGGAAAAGTAATCTCCACTTTATCACCTCTTTATCACTGCTTAGCGAATCTCCCCCCCCATAGGCTTAAAAGCCCCATTTAAATCACATGGAATTTTCATATCATAAATGATTTTCCATAAATGTCTTATCTGGATAGAAACCCCAAACTTCACATTATATATATATATATATTTTTTTTTTTTTTCTACTGTTTTAGGCTGAGGACAAAAGAATGGGTTATTTATCAGTGACTTGCAAATTCTAATTATTCATAATTATGACTTAGTCTTTTAGATGCCAGAGACATCCCCAACACATTGCTATGCAGTGCGTTGGAGACACTTCCAGAATCCTGGGGGTTAATTTTTACCTATATGAGTTTGTGATAATATATTTTTCTTCCTTTTTGTTTTTATGTAAGCACACGCATGTTGAACAAGAAATCACATGTTTGACAATGCAGCTGTAGATAGTTTGTTGATTGTTAAAAAGTGGTTTGATAAAATAGCTGCAGATAATTATCAGAATTAATGATTTTGCATACCACTGACATCTTAGGGTGTCAAAAATCATATTCTTCATAAATTGGAAAAAGAAAACTTGTTTATAAATATTCACATTTGGTTGCTACATAACTACATGTATATACTAATTTATATTGTGTTTAGAAACTGATGCAAAACACTGTGTTTAATCCACTGTAAAGCCCCTAAACATACAGGGGGCTTACTGATTCTGTGCTAACATAAATACTGGAATCTATTCACTAGTGCTAGACCTGCCTATCAAATATTTACTAAACTTTTTATGTCTGAAATTCTCCTCTCAGGGCCTCTTGTGCCTAGAGGAAGGTGGTTGTGGATGGGCCTATAGGTGTTCCATTCCCTTTCTACTTGTTTACTGTCATATAATTACTGTCATATATTAACCCTTTAAGTACCAGAGTAGTGTGCAATGCATTGCACACTTCACTGGTCCTTACAGGGTTAAATAGGGCACTTGAGTCTGTTTTTCTGCATCTGCTATAGGGGAGATGTTCAGGTATTGTTCATATTAAAGGCTTAGCGATGGCGGAGAGTGCGCCGGTATGCACTGAAGTATAACTTAAGAGGTGCAGTGGAGGCCAATGTCTTAGTGTAGAAAATGAGCTGTTCTGTTAGGATTGTATAGTTACCTCACTGGATGTCATACCTTAAAGGGACAGTAATGCTTAATTTGTAAAAAAAATATGTTGTAGGGTTTATCCCCCTGAGTAAAATAAGGGTGCTCCCACTGCGAAAGGTGTTTTAGGTGCAGTATCACAGTGGCCTGAAATTGTACAGTGGCGCTGTTTCTACACCATCCAATGGAGATTTATGGTCAACTGACCAGCGCTGTCCATAGAATGGTGTAGCAACAGCGCCACTGTACAATTTCAGGCCACTGTTATAGTGCACCTAAAAAATTAAAGTTTGAACTGTAATAACTTTTAAATCACCTTTCAGCAGTGTCCTTACTTTGCTCAGGGGTATATCAATATTAAGTATTACTATCCCTTTAAAACGTACTAAGCTCCAGCAGTAAATTTGTACATATTACCCAGCAGGGCCAGTGCAGGGGTACTGGGCAAGCTAGGTTAACCTACATGCTGGTAAATGAAGCCTACCACAAACCACTCCTCTTAATATTTTGGAGAGTAATTGTGTTTATTACCCTGCTGGATCTTAAAGGGATAATGAGTATTCACTATCAAATAATGCCTTGGTGTGAATAACAGTTCTGCAGTTCCATCTGCCAGCTTGTATCTGGCAGATATCCTTGAATCGTATGGGGGAGGATATGTGTACACAATCTCTGTATGAATATGTGTGTGTATTGCTGGAATGGCAGCATTTGGACCATTTTTCATGGTATTTCTCTGGCTCACATATACAAAGCAAGGAAACATGGTTGATGAATATCTGAAGTTATTAATCAATGATCACATTGAAGAGGTGTTAAAGAGCAATGTATCTGATATGCTGCTCTTATCTCCCTTGATGAATCCTGGCCTTTGAGCTGGAGAAGGAAAACCTTTACATACTGCTGTTTTGCTCTCACTGTAAAGCCTACATCTACCACAGCCTGTCAATCACACTTGTGACATCTGGCAGCCTCTAATCTCCCTTGGCAATGTCTGATGTAGGCGCACTGGTCTCAGTATAGGTTGGGGTGGTACGGCTCCAAGCATTGTACAGCAAAGCAGTGCTGTGGAAGTCACCTTTCATATAACATCCCTAAAACTAGCACATAACTAGTGGTTTGTCCTGTTTTAGATACTATCCAGCTGTTAATTTTAGTACAATCACCTATTCCAGGGTAGGCAACCTTCGGCAAGCCAGCTGTTGGAGACTACACATGCAGGGGACTGCATATCCCAAAGAAGAAAAATGCTAATGAATTGAAAACAACTTTAAGAAATAAAATATCTAACACAACACATATCTAATTTTGTAAGGTGTTTTAAAGTTGCTTAAGTTCCACTTTAGCCATTTGCGTGCACAATACACTAAAGCATATGCAGTGTATCCTCCACCAGTATGGGTTACCTCTAATATTTAAAGGGATTGTAATGTTTCATAATAAAAGCAGCTCTAATTAATCATCATAGTATTTGGACTTTGGAGAGTGTTATTTCAGTTCTGTCAGAGCTGTAGTTCAAGAGTAATTCAATGACAAAGTATCCCCCTCCCACCCCTTTTACTGATGTAACACTGCTCAGCCAGATCAGAAAGGAGGTGCCCAGGTAGACTGCAGAGAGGGACAATCTTCAATTAAGATAAGGGGAAAACCTGAAAAACTTGTCAAGGGGGGTGGGGCCTTCATTGTTCTAATAGAAAGAAGATTGTCCCCTTCTGTTATCTGTGTAGTCTTACAACCAGATTTCACATCTGAGAAGAGACGGCTTACACTAGGTAAAAGGGGCAGGAAGGGGAAACTTTGCTTGTGAATATCTCTCAAACCATAAAGGTTTGAGAGATAAGACTTGTATCGTTCTTCATGTTTTTTAATGCCTATAAAATGAAGTATTACTATCCCTTTAAGTGTAAGTACATGGGGTGCAGTTGTACCAGGGGCCAGCATCCAAGGGGGCCTCCTCTTTTCCAGGTTCTAATAGGCATCTGGGAAAATATTTTTGCATTAAGGGGCCCAAAAACGTTTGCTCCACTGCACTTTATTCTCCAAACCTAAACCATTTCTAACCCTAACTCCTGATATTCACTCTGAATTCCTAGCTGATTATTGCCATTCTCAGGAGCAATCAGGACCAGCATAGCGGTGTAACCTTTGTATCTCCTCCAGTCAATAGATCCAGCTACTGCCACCCCAAACCACACACCTGTGAGTAAGAAACTCCATTCTAGTCACTTTAGCCGGGCACACTTGGATAATATCCACATGAGAAAGATGGAAATAATCTAAGTTCTCACTTTACCAAGACACATCTATACATAGGGCCTTATGTATAAATGCAAAGTAGACAATCCTGGTGCAAACCAATTGCAATGCATTGGAGACCTTTCCATCATTCGAGGGGTGGAAATCCCCGTTTAAATGAAAAGGAAATTTCTAAATGTTGTTAATATTTTTTCCCCTATAGCAGGAGTGGACAAAAGTCTAAATAATTCTGGAGCCAGACAAAACTTTTAGGATCCAACTTAAGAGTTGTAGGAGCCAGTGAAGGAGTGTATGAAAGCAGTTGTATATAAAATAATATTCAAATGTTTTATGAGCCAGTGGCGAAATTTTAGGCACCTGGACTCCCAGGCATCTAAAATGTTTCCACTCCTTCCCTATGGTGGTGTTGGTTTGATCTAGAATTGCTCCAGTGTTCTTTTATAAATAAGCCACAAAGTATATATTGCAAAACTGTCAATACATAAAAAAGACACGTGTCCATAAAGTCCAGCCCATGCCAGATCACCCATGTTGAACTAGAGGAAGGCAAAATAAAATCCATTGTAGCCATTTCCAATTAAGCTCCAAGTGGGTAAAAAAAATCCTTCCTAACTCCAAATGACATTCAGATATTTCCCTGAAATCAACATCCTATTTGATTTGAAGCCAACTGTTATAATGTTCACTAATGTTCTGTGCTAGACAGGTATCTATTACTTTTTTGAAAGCAGTTACAGTATCTATAAGCACAGCATTCTGATGCAAAATATTTCATAACTTTACTGCCCTTACTGTAAAAAATCCATACCTTTTCTTTAGTTGAACAAGTACCAAGTAAATATTCCAAGTGTGTAGTTACAATTTACCATAACCATAACTGTTAGCAGTGCAGGCATTCTCAGGACTTTGTTAATTGAAAAAAAATCGGTTTGTATGCCAAGTTCTGTTTTGTTATGGGAATAATGTCATCATTCTGGCACAGTGGCTAGTTACTCTGCTGGTTTATAATTTATATAAACTTCCCATAGAGGGTTAGATTTGTGTTGTAATGATAGTATCAATATGCGGAGTTGTTTCTCCTACTATTGATTGTTTATGGCTTAATAGAAATATATAATTTGAACTGTGCAGGAACTGTTTTTAAAGCGGACCTCTTGCCTATCTAATTTTTACATAGCTCGTTCTATAGTAATAAACACACTAATTGAGTTCTTGCATTATAAGAGTTCTTGCATTATAAAACTACTTCTGTGTCACCAAAACCAAGCTTTTATCATGCACATTGTTGCAGTGATAGTCGCCATCTTGCAATTTATTTATTTTAGTTCTCTCCCACTGCACAACTAATAATCAGCCTTATGTAAACTCATCCACTCCCTTCATATTATGCCCATGGTATTGTTTTTCTTTCTTCAAACACTTTATTGTGATCCAATATAAACATAGAAAAGGAAATATAAGGTGATACAGGAAAGGTGTGTGTGGGGGTGCGATCTAAAGGGATTACACATCATTGATAATCTTTGATTGTACTAAAGACACAGGCAACAGGAATAGCATTCCACAATCAGTAGGACTTACACATTATAGAGAGCAGTGTACAATCGATGGGGACCAAACCTCCATAAATTAATATCTAGTTCAAGTGTCATCACAGAAGACATTCTAAGTTTCCTATTGAGGGAGGAAAATCACTATGCCACTTGACTGCGATGCACATTTTGCTGAGTTCAATATAGAGCAGAAAGTTCAAAGATAGTAGAAAGTTTGGAATTTGGGGGTACATTTTGTTGGGCTAGATTAAAAATGGTCATTTGAGGAGATTGCATTAGTGAGGAGCCAGTAATCAATTCTATTGCATCAAAGACCTCTGAACAAAATGTAGCTGTACAGAGGCAGGAAGCTGCGTACCCTCTTCTAAGTGACATCACAACTAATGGCGTCAATGGAGAGATATATAGAGTGTAGCAACTTTGGTGTATGATGCTAACATCTTTGGACGACTGTGCAGTTCATCTAACGGAAGCTAACCAACGTGTATCCAAAATCTGGGCTTGTAAATCATCCTCTAACCAAGCTTTCTTTTTAAGAGTAACATCAAGAGTAGCATTCACCAACAGATTATATGTAAGAGAGTTAGTGTTCTCATTTTAGCCACACAAGCCCTTTGAAAAGGAGTAAAGACCCTCGGAACATCCTGCCTCCTTTGATGTATAGTAATGAAATTATGAATTTGGTGAAACCTCCAAAATTCTGAGGAAGACCCAAGAACGTCTGTAACTCCCAAAATGTAGGAGCTTACCCTGCCTAGTTAAATGGCAAACCAACAATTTATGTGAGGCCAGGAGTGAAGGCAGGATTAGATACATTAAGGGAGAGATCAAAAAGGATACATTTGTAGCAACAATAATTTACTTCAGCTATCTAGAAAAGAAAGAAGAAATGTATTATTTCTTACATGCAGAATGTAGGGATGCAATTCCCACCGAATGGAGTATGTATAATGGCAGTGGGCCAAGAAAATATTGAAGTAGTCTGACTGAAAAAAAAAAAAATGCAAACTGGAAGTTGAACAGCATAATAATCACATTTTGGGAACACCCAAGCCACCTAAGGGTTTTTTTTCCCTCCTCAAGAAATGGAACTTAAGTCTAGGGGGTGTCTGATGCCATGTAAATTTGTGAATGATATGTTGTACAATTTTGAGGAATTGCATAGATAGTCTAATGGGGAGGGTTTGAAAGAGATACTTGATTTTAGGTATTGTTATCATTTTGATTAAATTTAATTTTGCCTGACCTAGGATAAATGGAGATCACTCACATTCCCTGAAGTCGGACCTAAGAATTTCTATAAGAGCGAAGTAGTTCTTGCTGAATAAGAGAGACTGGAAACGAATAAGATTGATGCCTACATACTTTATACAAGACTAGTGTAAAAGCCTGTGTACACAGGCCAAAGTGCATAAAGAAAGACATTTTAAGAGTGTCAATATATTATGTGGTATATTTTAATTTAATATATGTTAATAGAATTTTTTTTCAAAATAAAGAATTAAAAATATAAACAGTAAAGTAGACATGAGATCATGATATAAAGTAAAATAAAGTTTAATATGTACATGAAGAATATTATACATACCAAGAAATCTGGCCTCAAATAATATAAAAGGCCAGATGTATGTTTGTCCGATGCAGTCATAAGCAGTAGAGACTGCCCGAACGCACCCCCAGCATTCTGTGCTTTCGCGCAGTCTCTACCATGTATGACAGCATTCTGTGCGTTTGGGCAGTTTCTACTGCGCATGACTGCATCAGACAAACCTACATCTGGCCTTTTTATATTATAGGATGTGGCCCATTTAAATGTTGTAGCTGCTTGCAAATCTGTTACTTGAGATGAGGGAATTATGTTTAGTGTGTAGGATTTGTGGAAGTTTGATTTTAAAATTCGAAATCATACTAAATTTAGTAAGCTCCTGTTGGATTGTTGGAAGAGATACGGTAGTGTTGGTAATTATCAGTATCAAATCATCAGCAAAAAGAGTCAAACCTGAAATACCAGAATTCTGTTTAATGGAGTTAGCTAGAATTTCCATGGTTTAATACAAAAATGATTGGGGAAAGGGAAAATGCGTTGTTGACTTTGATTCTAGAGGAGGGGGATTTATAGAGATCTATTACATAAGCCAAAAATAGTGGACCTAGCTCATAATATTTAAGAATTTATTCTATGAAGATCCAGTCTACCTGGTCAAATGCGATCTCCACGTCCATTGAGATGAGAAGGGTTGGATTAGGTTTATTAATTTGATAGCGTTATTTTAGACTTTCTTGCCATGAATAAAACCTGATTGATCTTGGTGAATTAGTATAGGGAGGAAGGTAGCTAGCCAATTTGCCAGTACTTCGGCATATATTTTGAGATCTGAGCTAATTAAGGAAATCTGCTGGTAATTGTATTGAAATTTAGGGTCCTTTCCCTTTTTGGGGAGCACTGTAACATGAGCTTATAACAGTATAGATAATTCTGAAATATGTAGAGTTATAGAATTGAGGGCCTTAGTAAATGGAGATTTTGAGAGAGGAGAAAAACGACTTATTGAATGCCATTCCAATGCTATCTGGACCTGGGGATTTTCCTAAATTGCTAGCTTATTGTTAGATAATTTAGGGGTATTAGAGGCTTAAATATAGTTGAGAAGAATAGTGCTGAGTGAATTGGGAGAAGGTGGGTTCAAACCATAGAAAGTGCCATATTATTCACTGGATACAGTAGCAGTGGTGGTGGTGGTGGTGGGGTGTCTACCAACATAGCCCTTCTGTCATTTTGGATTGGATGAACATGAGGGGGGTTTTCTAGTGGTCTGATGTGTTGAGCACTCTTATTCCATGCTCACAAAACAAGCTTAATGGAGAGATTATAAGTCTTCTCCACTCTTAGTTTTATGGGATGTTTCCAGAGTAGAACATGAAGTCAATATATTATCTCTCTCTCTTTACCTTTATTTCTTTTTAGGAAAGCACCTATCACTTATAGAACTTGCTCTTAATTAGTTTATATAGCGATTACATTGAGGATTGCATTAATTTTGTATTTTAAAACGTTATTTGGACAAAATAGAAGGAATAAATATTGCATTTTCCCTGCTTCCAGGTAGACTGTGGGTACAGCTCTATACCCGCAGTCTGTAACTCTGTCTATGCTCCCCTCCCTCTATCCAGCCTCCTTCGATGATTGAGGCTTTCTGTCTGCAAGCTGGAGCTATCTCATTGGCTAGATATCGATCTCTGCCAATGAGATTGCTCCAGTTACAGACCGCCTCCATCATCGGAGGAGGCTGGATAGAGGGAGGGGAGCATAGGCAGAGTTACAGATTGCAGGTATAGAGCTGTACCCGCAGTCTGTCCGGAAGTAGGGTCAGTGCAATATTTATTCCTTCTATTTTGTCCAAAGAATGTTTTAAAATGCAAAATTAATGCAATCCTCAATGTAATCGCTATATAAACTAACATTTAAGAGCAACTTATATAGGGGTGATAGATCACCTTTAATGAACTCAACCCTGAGGACACATATGAGAGTTAGCCAAACATTCAGAGTATGGTTGTTGTTTTGTTGAGAGGAACGACCCTATTTCTTTTTCAATATGAGACACCTTGTCTGGGAAGGTGAGGAGAAGTAAAGGGTCTAACCTCCACACTGGCGGTCTAGAAAGCACAGAAGGAAATGTTAGTGTCAGGGAAACTGATGTGTGACCATGGCTATGTAATCTGGTTGATGGTGGCTTCAGAAATATTAGTGGTATGCATTTGATTGACAAAAACATCTAGAATAGGTTTTGTGTGGAACAGAGTAGATTATACACTTTGGGTACACTTGACAGAGGGGTGAAGCAGCCTCCATGAGTCAAATAGCTTTAAAGTTTTAATATCTTTGGTAATAGTATTAAAATGTGACACCAGAAGAGAGGAACTCCCAGTGGAACTATCTAGGAGAGGGCTAATGGGTAGATTAAAATCTCCCATAATAAGGAGGCCAGATTGAAGAGTGTAATGTGTTTAGAACTTCAATCAAAAAAACATTTTCACCCACATATATGGTTCATATATGTTGGATATTCTAATGGAGAGATCAGCCAATTTATTCTTTAAGAAAAGCCAACTGCCGCCTGGACAGAGTGTTCCACCTCCAGAGGGACCTCTCTATGGATCATTATGCCAGCACCACACCTCTTTGTGTTTGCTGAGCTAAAGCAAAGTTTTGTATAATGCTTGTTTTTGTTAATGGTTGGATTATGCTGTTTGTCAAAATGAGTTTCTTATAAAAGAATTACATCTGCCTTCTGGCATCTACTGTTTCCATTAAAAAGGGGTATTAAGGCATTTGGTGTTAATAAAAAGTATGTTAAGAGGAACAGGGAAAGCCATTATTTATTAGCAAGAGAATGTTTGCACTATACTTGGCAGTTGAGTAGACACATGTCCTGTGTATCCCTGAAGAGAGGGAGGGGGAAAGAAGGAAAAAAAAAAACCTTAAAAGAGGAAGAGTAAACAGGGAGGTATGCAAAGGAGAAAAGAATAAGATGTCAATACCCAACAAATATAAAAGGCAGAGAGTGACATAACAGATCTAAATTGCTGCTGCTGTGGCAATAAACATGGGGAAAGAATAATGATGAATTGTTCTCACCACAAGATATGATGGCACTTGTGGAATAGTCTCAAGCAAGCATGTCTAAAATCATGACAATCAGTGAAGGAAAAAAACTGTATTTTCTCTAAATGGGACAACTAAACAAGCATAATAGTTGCTGATGTGTATAAAGTCCAGTGATGGTCTGGAATTTTCATCCCATCATGATTCTATCTGTAGCTGTTCCTTTGATTAAGTCAGTGGTTCTCAACCTTTGTTTGATCAAGGTACCAAGCTAACATGCATTCTGAAACTTTCAGGGTACCTCTAACATATTTAATGTAATTTATCAATTGCATAATAAAGGGTACAATGTGTCAGTATGCAGATATTATTAGGGCTTGCACATAGTCATAAAAATAAACATATTGGGCATAACAATTTCCATATTTCTGAATTTTAAAGACAATACTACAATTTTTGTTAAAGGGATAGTATTGAATTATTTTAACAAAATTTAATCTTGTAGATATTAAAAAAATAAATCAAATGATGGCAGTCCGATCTCTCAAACCTTTATAGTTTGAGAGATATTTGCAGCTTAAATTCCCCCCACCCTCCCCTTTGAGAGATGTCAGCGCTCTAATTGACAGAGGCAGATCCCGGTCCTGGAACCAGAGGAGGCTCTTCAGCAGAGCCAAAATAACAATATTTAAAAATAAATACTTCTTTGGAACGCTCTACAAAGTGTGCCTGGTTTGCAAGCATGACAGGCATGGAGTAGTGGAGTAAGCTTGAGGGGAGACATGTAGGGCTTAGGAAATTTCAAGTTATTTTCCGTGTGACATATTTAATGAGGAGCAAATCCAAGTAATTTAGAAAGACATGGTGCCTCTTTAACTCAACAAATTTTGTGTGTCTTGCCATTATGAGAAACTGTAAGAACAAATGGGAACCAACACTTTTGTAAGTGGTTGTCTCTTAAAGGGATAGTAATGTTTCATAATAAAAGCAGCTCTAATTAATCGTCATAGTATTTGGACTTTGGAGAGTGTTATTTCAATAATATCAGAGTTGTAATTCAAGAGTAATTCAATGACAAAGTATCCCCCTCCTGCCCCTTCTAGTGATGTAACACTGCTCAGCCAGAGCAGAAGGGAGGTGCCCAGGTAGATTTCAGAGAGGGACGTTCTTCAGTTAAGATAAGAGAAAAACTTGAAAAACTTGTCAAGGTGGGCAGGGTTTTCATTGTTCTCATAGGAAGAAGATGTCCCCTGCAATTATCTGTCTGTTCTATGGACTGCATTCCAAATCTGAGAAGAGATGGTTTACACTAGGTAAAAGGGGCGGGAGGGGAAAATTTGCTTGTGAATATCTCTCAAACCATAAAGGTTTGCGAGATAAGACTTATATCGTTCTTCATGTTGTTTTAATCCCTCCAAATTAAAGATAAAACGAAGTATTACTGTCCCTTTAAGGCATCTGTGAGAGGCTTAAACAGCCACCTCAACTGTGTTTTGAAAGCAGAGAGATAATTATACAACTGAAATTTAGCACCTTCATATGTGAGCTTGTGAAGTTGACAAGCTTGTTGCGTAATCTTATTTTTAGCTAAGAAGTTATATAAGTGGTAGATAACATCTTTAGGGCAATAAACCTGAGATGACCTTGGTCATAGGGCTCAATGGGCTCTTTCAATCTTGATCTCTTACTCCACAGGAGACTTGAGGATTGTGAAGTGAAGATCTTCTTTAATGCAGGCAATAGATCTCTTTGCCCTATTGATTCTGGCCTTGACTCCGTAAATTGTTTCTGCTCCCTCTATTTTCTGTCGCCAATCTGATATCTTAGTTGGGATATAACTTTATCCTGTGAGGCTAGTTGTTGGAGCACTATGTCCTGGTCATTTACAAGTTGCTTCTGAGTATCTTCCAGGTTTTTACCTTAGACCTTATTTTGCATTACATTTTGTAAAACTGTGATGTCCTTATAAAGTGAGTCTCTAATCTGTAAGAGTAGATCCAACTTAGACTTAGTAGACAAGGAGCTGATGTCCTTTTTGGTAGCAAATCTAGAAAGAGCCACATCATTGCTTTCTTTATTCCTAGATGAGGTGGCCATTTTAGGCAAGGCCCGCAGTTCAGGTGGAGCAGCTGCAACATCCAAGTAGGAGCTTTTGGCTGTAGAAAAGGACGTAGTAATGCAAGGAGGGTTCATTTCAGCTCTGGGCATGCCCGAATGTGTCAAGGATGTGCAGGCAGAAGTTTTATCCAAAAAGGATGGGAATTACTTGCAAGTTATTTAGCCTTTGTGTCTCACACCAGAGGAGAGAAGCTAAAACATCGCCATCTTGCAGCATATCCAAACCATTACCCATAAACCCTGCCTTTCATGCATCTTGACACCTATGGTAGTTGTCAATGTATAGTATAATGTGAAATACCCTAGAGATGCCTTTTTATTCCTCTGATTTGAGAGAAGCAGGTTCATTACTTTGTTCAATTTAAATTCAGTGCAAATAAAGTGTGTAGCTCCACTGTTTAACTTGCAAAACCTATGTAAATAAAAGAGGTAATGAATTAAAGCAAAATATTTTGTTAATGTATTAACATCCTTGATGAATGTAATTATCTTTGTAACCTGTGTCTCACTTTCCTAATGCATGTTTCACTAGAAACTTTAGTAAACTTATACAAAGGAAGTGCTATCACTTAAAGAAGTTGTAACCCTTTATTTTCACTTTACATGTACTGTCATATTACCTTTATTTTTTTTTATCTTCACTTTTATGTCCCTGATAATAAGCTCTGGATCTGTTTGCAGGAGGCTTTCTGTCAGGTACTATTACAGCAATGTAAAATAAATACAATGTAAGCAAGATACCCCTGCAGCACTGAGTGCTATGTATTCTAGTGTTACATTCTGTTTTGATGGTCTTCTAACCAGAAAACACTCTAGAGATAGAAAATGAGGAGCTAGCTGCCAAGGACATAAAACTGTAATAATCATTTGGTGAAGATGAAGTAAAATTAACTAAAAGTATAAGCAGTTTGACTGTAAATATTATGTAATTAAAGAATATGTAAAGTCAAGACTAAGGGTTATTATGCCTTTTAAAGAGTCAAGGTTGACCTGTGTCCAAAAAGACACATTAGTACACACATTACTGTTCATTGGGAAATATGTGTAACTGCAAAAGATGAACAATGCCCCTTGCTCCACCTCTTTGGATGAGTTTGTCTTTGAAGAGATTTGCACACTTACATCTTAGTCCTGTGCTATGTCTATATATGGTTTCACTGTACCATCAAAAGTTCCTAACTTGCGTTAACCGCCTCGGCTTGAATAGTCTTCAGTACATTGTGTTGGAGAAGTCTATGGCTTTGGTCTCAAACTGCATATCTAGGGGGCCAAGATAGTGGAGGTTTTAAGGATATCCGTGGTTATGCACAGATGTCCTTCTTTAGCTCTGAGAATTATGACTGATCTAACTGTGCAAAACCATGGATATCCCCAAAACCTGCGCTGTCTTGGCCTTCTAGGAATACAGTTTGAAAACCGTGATCTCGACCCTCTAGGAATGCAGTTTGAGAAATGTGATTTAATGGGTTAAATCAGTGGATGCTAAGGAGGCTAGGCTTGTATTCATGTAGCTTTTGTTATAGAAGTCTTTGTAAGAGAGTGGAAAGTGGGACATTCAGAAAGAGGCACAGAGGCAGTTGGACACAAAATAAAATCAGGTGCAGATCAGAAGTGGAGAGGCATATTTTGTCAACCTACACATACTGCTGAGTACAAATAAAGCTAGGTAGTTAAAGTGGATCTGTCATGCCAAAATAAGTTTTGCTTGTTTTACATGGAATGACAAAGGTGTTGCATGACCCATTTTTCTGTAAAATAAATTGCTTTTGAGACTTTAACCTTTAGGCCCTTTTCACACAGGTTGCTGTTGTCTCAGCAACATCGACACTGAAAAAAATGCATGCGTTGTGAATCATTAAGCCTTGTGTGGCAGTTCTCAGGGGCAATGTGCTGCAATTGTCAGAGAGAGCCCCAACGAGTTGCAACTTTCTTCAGACCGTGTAATAACGCAACAAATGTGTAGTATGAATTTCAATGACATTTCAAAACTGTTGCAGGATTTTGCCACTTCTGTTTATACTGAGAGAATGGGATGCTTTGAAAACTTTCCTACACTGTAGCAATAAAAACACAACAATAACTTTGGCTGCTAAAAAAAAAAAAGAAAAAATGTTGTGCTTCACAAGTTACCCATGTGAAACAGCCCTTATATTCTGGTGCCACTATATGCTAATTTCCTGCACTGTGTTCTTAATTATTATGTTTGAGACATTATTATTATTATTATTATTATTCTTTATTTATATAGCGCCAACTAATTCCGCAGCGCTGTACAATTGGGGAATAGACATACAGAGGTATTAAATAGTACAATCAGATGTGTAGAACAGGAGGATCAGAGGGCCCCACTAGGAATGAGGAATAGTCTTTTTTTCCTGTAGGGATTTTCCTGGAAAACACACAATTTGCTGCTTTTTCTGTAGAAATTCCCCTCATAGAAACCGCATAAAATTTCTGCAATTTTCCTAGCCACGCTAGATTTTCAGATTTCCACCAATGCTCTGAGGCATCCTAATGTGATTCAGTAACAGTATGTGTAGTTGCTTGGCTGCCAGTGTAGTAGGACAAGACAGTATATGTGGTTCTGTAAGACTGGGGAGGAGGGTGATGTCAGTATGTGTGGTTCTGTGGCAATGATGGACAATACCAGGCCTTTCTGCAGCTGCCACACAACTCCCATCATTCCCCTCCCCTCAATGAGAGTTGTAGCCTGGCAGCAGCTGGAAGGCATCACACTACCCATCCTTATGGCTACCAATGCAGTGGGATAAGGCAGGGTGAGCCAGTATGCTCAGTTCTAAGGATACTTAGGGACAAGGCTAGGGGATCAGTATGTGTGATTCTGTGGCTTTTGTGTGACAAGGCAAGGGGTCAGTGTATGTTCGACAGAAAAACTACACTTCATACGAGAATTCCTGTGGAAGAATGGAAAATGGCAGGGTTTTTTTTACATTTTTTGAAGCAAAAGTTTTTGGCCATTCCTATTTTACACTCTCTGTACTATTAGAAATGCCCCCATTGTGTAGGCTGTTCCTAGATAAAGCTTAAGTGACGTTTAGCTCTCCAGCTGTTGCAGAGTACATCTTGGCTGTTTTTGGATGATGGGAGTTGTGGTGTGAAATATCTGGAGAGGGAAAAGTAGGTGCCACCAGACTGTGCCACCAACAAATGAAAGTTGATTTTGCAAAATTTATTTTTATATAACAGACAAATGGCTAGTAAAACATGTAAACACTTTTTAATTATTTTTTAACCCCTTAAGTACCCATGACGGTCCTGCACCGTCATGGGTTGTTATACCCTTAACGATCCATGACGGTCCAGGACCATCATGGCTTAAATTATAGCAGCGTGCCTCCGTGCACGCTGCTATCATTAAATCCAGGCTGAGACTGAGCGCTCCGAGACCGGGGCATTCAGTCTCAGGCCTTCTTCCGGTTCATGCGATCGCCGTATCAGCGATCACATGTACCGGCATAGTGACAGACAGAGGCAGCATGCAAAGCATGCTGTCTGTGCCTGTCTCGTCTGCCTGTGTCTCCCTTGCTCTTAAAGTAAGGGAGACAGAAGTAGACGGGAGACACCTAGTGGTTAAAAAAAATACGGCAGTTGGGGGTATTAACCCCTTCACTGCTGGTGCAGGAGGCTGGCTAAATGCAGGTCAATTTTTGACCTGCAATTTTACACGTGTTTTTTTTTTTTTTTTTTTTGTTTTTTGTTTTTTTTTTAAACACAACACACTTTTTTTTTTTTTTTACAAAAACATATTTTTATTTAAAAAAATATATATATAATTAAACAATATTGCAAGTGTGATTGTTGTGGAGCCATGTAATACACTTATATACACCACCAAATGCCAGGGACAAAAAAGTGTCAAAATAGGGTGGAAAAAAGGGACATGGGGATTTTCACCCGGGGGGGACAGTGGCCACTTTAAACTGCGCATTTTGTAGGTATGACTGACTGGTCATACCTTTCATGCAGTCTCCTTAAAAATGTAACCCTTTGTGGCCAATTGATCCCAAGAGAAAAATCAAAAATGGTGTTTTTTTACATTTTTTTACCTTTTTTTTTAAATTTTAATAAAGTGAATGGTGGGTTATCCATATAAATAGGGTATCAAATGAAAGCCCTATTTATGCTTAAAAAAACAGTATATAATTTATGGGGGTGGAATAAAAGCTTAAGAGGGAAAACACTGTTGAACAAAGACATAGTCAAAAAGTTCAGAATTGCTCCGGCTCTTAAGGGAAAACGACCTCAGATTTTCCCGGTCCTTAAGGGATTAAAATGAATGGTTACATGTCCACTTTAACCAATGTTTGGCGGATGCCCACATGTTCTGCCCATCTGTCACACCTCCAGAATGACCCCCAGCTGGAGGAATGCAGATACCTTGGAGGTATGGTGTGTTGAAGCTCTGGGATTTTTTTTTTCTTAATTTTTATGACAAATACATGTATCCCTCTTCTGGTAGCTGCTTCATTCAAACCATTCTACCAATTCAGACTGTCACAAAGTCATGCAGCTGTTATTTTTCATACTATGGAGGACAGTGAACAGTGGCTCACCTCTCAAGTGGAACAGGACACCTGAGGGGAGATGCACTAAGGTGTGATAAATAGGATATACTCTCTCCAATGAGATCACATCTTCAATAAGTATGGTATTCCATGGCTCTTATGTATGAAGATCTCTTCCACATGGGATATTTTAACTTATAGGCTCCATAGAATACCATACAGACTGGATATGTGATCTCCCTGGAAAAGGTATTGCCTATTTATCACACCTTTTTGCAGCTCCCCCCCAGATGAATGGTCTGTACACCAATGGGAAGATGTACTAAGGCAGTGTTTCTCAACGTTAGTCCTCGGGGCACACCAACAGTGCAGGTTTTCAGGTTGTTTCTGCTTAATCACAGGTGAGTACTTAGTGGCTCAGTCATTGTGATTGATTCACCTGTGATTAATTAGGGATATCTTGAAAACATGACCTGTTGGTGTGCCCCGAGGATTGGAGCTGAGAATCACTGTACTAAGGTATGGTAAATTATATAGAGGAGAAAAACTCCCTAGTTCCCTAGTTATTCTATGGAGCCTATGCACTAAAATTTCTCAAGCCAGAGGGATCTTAGTACATAGACGCAACAGAATAATATGGAAACTGGAGCGTTTACCACAGTTTATAGGTTGTCTCCTCTTTATCAACTCTTTTTCACACTTAGTGCATAACCTTGCATGTTGTACTCTTTCAATAGTTTATAATAAAGAAACGATTGTTGTAATAAAACATTGCACATCAGCTGGAGTACCATTTTTCATCTCAACAGGGAATACCCTACAATATATATCAAGGATGTGAATTCCAATAGGAGAGAGTAAGAGAGAGTGCTCCTTGGATTGTATTACATGTCCCATGGGCCACACAACTTGACTAGGAGAATGTAAAAAGCATAATAACACTATGATATTTAAATCTGTGTGTGTACTAATATACATATACACACAGTCTTATACAGATATACACACAGGTTGTTGTAAATTACTGTATTACTGTTTTTTTGTTTTTTTTTGTTTCCTGGGTGTGGCATCTTACTCACCTAATACTATGAGCTCAGTTTAACTGTAATTCCCCATGTACTTTGGAGACAAGTGCCAGAGTTAAAAGGCATGGGGTCCTGCTCCAGTTATATGTTTGTCACCCTTAGCGTGTTTTTTGTAATAAAGGTTTTACTGCTTTAAGGTAAGAGACGTGGGAAATGCACTGAGTTGCAAAAACATTGCTTACCTTTCATCACTCAAATGGTTAATGCAATAATATTTTTGTATGCTGACTGAAATGTCCACTTAATTGTAAAAACTCTGTAGTACTTATTTTTTTTAACCTTTCCTTTTTTGTTGTTGACTTCTACTGTTATGCTCTAAGAGTTGCTTACTAAGCCACATGATCATCAATAGAAGGGCATTCTGGAACTCTGGTTGAACTGAGTTCTCTATGCTGGCCAAGACAAATAGTTGTTGTTGTATTGCTCAACACTGGCCTACTAGACTTTTTGTACTTTTTGTTTTCTAATCACTATGCAATGGATCAGTCTACTTTCATGCTGTTCATATCACCAAGCAAATAAAATAGCATGTCTGTGGTCCTTGAAGACACTAGGTGGAACACCCTGGGTTATAGAATGCCAACAAGCATTTCTTCAGAGTAGAATCATCTTTAAGTGGTTCATTATAGCTAATTAGAGCAATTAGATAACTGATGTCACCTTTAACCTAATAACATAGTTGATGAGTTTGAAAAAAGTCACAGACCCATTAAGGTCAACCTTTGCCTAATCTCCTTTGTTGATCCAGAGGATGGGAGAAAAAAAAACACATTGAAGCCATTCCCAGTTAAGCAGTTGATAAAAGAGAAAACTCCTTCCTAACCTAAAAGACAGTTGGTTATCTCCCTGTAGTAACAGCTACGTGCACTGAAACCAACTGTTCTAACTTTCTAAACCAGTAATTATCTTCTCCGGTCCTACGTGCACACCAGCAGGTCTGGTTTTAAATATGTCCCTGATTAAGCATATGTGGATTCATCACAATCACTGAACTATTGATTACCCAACTGTGTTTTGAGGACCTACATTGAGAAATACTGTTCTTGGCATTCCCAGTCTGTGACTTGGATCCTAAAACTGGCTGTATTTGATAGCTGGAGCCTCCTGACCGTGAAGGTGGCTGAACTGATGAGCCCCCTTCATGGGAGGGTCCCAGTGAGAAAGTGAGCAGGGTATGCAGTCAGTACTGGTAGTGTACTCCCTTGCATGAGCATGTTTGCGAGAGTAAGGGCTCGCTAGCTGCCTAAGACCGTCTGGGATCACTTTTTACAACTGAGAACCGTTCATGGTTATCAACAACAGGGATTAGTTAATGGGATGACCTAAATGTGGGTACACATTGAAAGGGACAGTGCATGACCCAAAGTGTGAGAAAAGGCTGTTGTAGACAGCCTGTACCCTTCATAAAGTTAAAGTAGAAAAACAGGAAAGTTAAGTATTAAAATAAAAAATAATTTAGAGTATATTTACAAACTTTAACGTACCTTTTAAATGTAGCTCTGTAACTGCCCAAATACACATAAAACCAACACATACAGGGTTTTTCTGTAAATAGAAAAGCTAGCCATACTTATTTAGGAGTACTTTACAACAGTTGCACTAATTTAATGTAAACAATAAGGGGCTGAACCCTGAAATGCTTACTCTTTCCCTGAGAAAAAACATGGGTACACTGAACTTACAAATTAACCCTGTCCTTTAAGGAACTACAACCCTTAAAGGGATAGTAATACTTCGTTTTATCTTTATTCTATTTTGTAGGCATTAAAACCTTTATGGTTTAAGAGATATTCACAAGCAAAGTATCCCCCACCTGTTCAGTCAGATCAGAAGGGAGGTGCCCAGGTAGACTGCAGAGAGGGACAATCTTCAGTTAAGATAAGGGAAAAAGCTGAAAAACTTGTCAAGGGGGGAAGGGCTTTCATTCTTTTCATACAAATAAGATTGTCCCCTGCTGTTATCTGTCTGGTCTAACAACCAGATTCACATCTGAGAAGAGATGGCTTACACTAGGAAAAAGGGGCGGGAGGGGGAAATTTTGCTTGTGAATATCTCTTAAACCATAAAGGTTTGAGAGATAAGACTTATATCGTTCTTCATGTTTTTTTAATGCCTACAAAATAAAATAAAGCTAAAACGAAGTATTACTATCCCTTTAAACATAGAATTGGCTTGATATTATGTACTTATAGCTAGCATCCACAAAAAAAGATTTCTTTTATATCATTATAATAGAACGTTACTCTATCAATGCTTGGTAAACTACGCGAGCATTTGATTCATTTTACATGTGCTGTTCCTAATGAGAGAAAAGAACTAAGGCAGTTTATTAACCCCTTAAAGGGCTAGTAATGTTTCACAAAAACCGCACCTCCAATTAATCTTCATAGTATTTGAACCATAGAGAGTGTTATTTCAGTACTGTCAGAATTGTAGTTTAAAAGTAATTGAATGATAAAGTTTCACCCTCCAGCCCCTTTTACCTAGTGTAAGCCCCCACTCCTCAGATGTGGAATCTGGTCCATAGACCAGACAGCTCACAGCAAGGAACAATCTTCTTACTGTGAGAACAATGAAAACCCTGCCCCCTTGACAGGTTTTTCAGCCTTTTCCCTTATCTTAATTGAAGATTGTCCCTCTCTGCAATCTACCTGGACACACCCTGCAGCTCTAAGCTGAGCAGTGTTACATCAGTAGAAGGGGCAGGAGGGGGATACTTTATCATTCAATTACTCTTGAACTACAACTCTGATAGAATTGAAATAACACTCTCCAAGGCCCAAATACTATGATGATTAACTAGAGCTGCTTTTATTATGAAACATTACTATCCCTTTAAGGACCAGCATTCTAGGGAAGTTACCTTCCCTAAATGTAAGCCATTTTCCGATATTTAAATTAGTTTATTTCAGGAAATATATATTTTTATAAAGTTATTGAGCTGTTTTAGAGTGGTTTTCCATATAATCAAAGCAGTGTTAACTTTTAGTTCATATGACTGAAAATACTCTTTAGCACTGCTGTTGATTAGGGGTCTGTGCATGCCATGCATGTAGGTAAAATTATACTTATTTGTTATCCGTGTGCTTGATGTATTCAAACTTTTAAAAATAATTCAAATATTGGCAAAATTTTGTTTTTTGCATTTGTTTTGTGTTTATGACATCATAGCTTGTAACAGAGGAAAATGTACTTTACTTTAGGCACAATGAAAAGCTGAATTTATAAAAAAAAAAAAAAAAAAAAACAAAAACACAACAACAACAAACATATATAGTGTTTCAAATATAACTAGAAAACTGCCATTGAGAATCGTACCTTAACAGATAGACAGCAGAATGCTGAAATTGTGTCCAGCCACCAGGGTACAAACAATTACCCAATCTCCTTGTACTGAAAGGGTTAAGAGAATAGAGCAAAATTGAGGCAAAATTAAGGCAACAGTGACTGAGATTGGGAGGGAGTATTACATTTATATTATTAGTATATTGCTTCATAGGTATTTCACAATGGAGAGGAATGCTGCTTTACTGATAGATTATGCAGGTGTTGTTTAAGGTGAAATTCAGTGCAGGTGATTTAAATATGCCAAAATTGCAGCCCATATTACTAACCTGCTTTCTCCAACAACAAATTAATTCATAAACCTGGCCATTATATAAACATCACCCATCTCGATGATTTAATCTGTTAAAGGAGCAATAAACTTTTTTTTTTGTTACAGAGCTTTTCCTGCTAAGTTAAACAAGGGTACTCCCACTGCTGTTTGTTGGTTTATTCAGAATTTATAACAGTGCAAATAATCAGGAGGTGAATTTACAGTGCGATTACTTCCTGAAAGTTCTGACTGACAGCATCACTCAGCAGTTTTTATCACATTTTATGGAGAACTGTATGTCACTGACTTTCTCCTCAAATAGAATGTAAAACTAACTGTAATTTGACCACTAGAGGTGAATGTTGATGTAACCCCCCCAACACAAACACGTTTAAACTGTAATAACTCTGGAAATATGCATCTCTCAGCAGTGGCAATATCTTTATTTTACTCAACATGAAAAGTACTACAGTATATATTTTTATAGCTAGAGTTTATTGCTCCTTTAAAGGGATAGTAATACTTCGTTTTAATTTTATTTTATTTTGTAGGCATTAAAAAACATGAAGAATGATATGTCTTATCTCTCAAACCTTTATGGTTTGAGAGATATTCACAAGCAAAGTTTCCCCCTCCCGCCCCTTTTACCTAGTGTAAGCCATCTCTTCTCAGATGTGGAATCTGGTTGTAAGACCAGACAGATAACAGCAGGGGACAATCTTTTTACAGAGAAAACAATGAAAGCCCTGTCCCCCTTGACAAGCTTTTCAGGTTTTTCCCTTATCTTAATTGAACATTGTCCCTCTCTGCAATCTACTTGGTCACCTCCCTTCTGCTCTGGCTGAACAAGGTTACATCAGTAAAAGGGGCGGGAGGGGGATACTTTGTCATTGAATTACTCTTGAACTACAACTCTGACAGAATTGAAATAACACTCTCTTAAGTTCAAGTACTATGATGATTAATTAGAGCTGCTTTTATTATGAAACATTACTATCCCTTTAACCAAATTTAGGGGAGACTAAGTCATATAGAATAATTTCCCTTTAAATGATGTTGAGGACATTGCTGTGTAATACTAAATGAAAATTGAACGCTTGGAAAAATGGCAAACAAATATGTACAGTACTGTGTAAAAGTTTTAGGCAGGTGTGAAAAAATGCTGTATAGAATGCTTTCATAAAATTGACATGTTAATAGTTCTTGTTTTATCAATTAACAAAATATAAATTGAGTGAACAAAAGAAGAATCTAAATCAAATTAATATTTGGTGTGACCACCCTTGCTTTCAAAACAGCATCGGTTCTTCTAGGTACACTTGAACAAAGTCAGGAATTTTGTAGGCATGTCTATTTTTGAAAGCATTCTTACTTTACAGCATTTTTTTCACACCTGCCTAAAACTTTTGCACAAAACAATATGAGATATATAAAGGGTTGCTACTCATTGGAACATATGAAGTTCATAATCATGACACTCACCTGGCCTGATGGCGTTGGGGGATCCAGTGGTGCTCCCAGCAACCTCGGCTACAGGACACTGGAAGGGAGTGCTCAACAGATCCGCCTGGTCTCAGGAAAGCCAGTCAGGCCAGTTAGAATAAAACCGTTCTTTATTCAAACATATAAAATACTCCATTGGACATGGAGGACACAGGAAAACTAGATCCGCCTTACAGGTTTCGTGAATGACACAGTACTGTATACATTTTTTGGTTTTTGTCTAGAACCTTAGTTCCTGTGGGAAAAATCCAGTAGGAAACTTTTATAGAGCATCAAAATCCTTTGAAAAACTGGGAATCCATTTTTTAGCTTTCTATGTTTATAAGAGCCTTGCCCAAAAATGAAAAGTTTGATATCTGTAGGTCATTCTTCTAACTGGACATAACATAAGGATGTGGCAAACTATGATCAACCACCTACTTTGTCTCCTTAAACTGTTTCACAGTGAAGGAGTGGGCAACCTGAATGTTTGCTGGCTGAAGATGATGGGAATTATAGTCCAGCAACACTGTAAATCGCAATGTGCATGTCCCTGGATTAGAAGGCACATGCAATCTATATGAGTTATGAAGTTGCTGGAGACATGGCCTGGTGATTCGCTACCTACTGGCCATAGTAATAATAAAGAATATGAAAACTTAATACAGCGTACAAACACCCACTATTCTCTTTAGGCAAGAGATTTAGATTGATTTGTGCTTTATCTGGTCTCTTCTTTAGGTCTAATGCTCTAGTTTATAATTTTGAAGTCATAGATTTTACACTGCTTAGGTTTTGCTTGGCGTTTTAGATGACCTTGATCAAAGTTAATAATTTATATGTTCACTAGTTGCAACCTCAGTAGCTTTGTAAACGGAGTTTGCTGTAACGCTACATCACAGAAATCCAGCTTTGAAGGGGAGCGTGAATGTGCTCCCTGGGGCAGCTGGGAAGTCCTGAGACGTCATGGAGTCCCGCAGAACACGGAAGTGACCGATTTTGCAGGGCAAATATCTCCACTACCAGGCGACTTGAAGAACACGCACACACAGCACTAATGTCGAGTTAAACATTAAAAAGCATGGTAAAACTTTGGTTTTAGGTGATAGTTCCACTTTAAATAAGAATAGACCCTGGTACTGAGACTGCAGTTACTTGCCAGTGATATAATCTAACTTTTTAGCTGTTGGTTGGGTGTAGTTTATTGCACTTTACACAGCCTGGCTGGGGGAGGTTCAGAAATGCCTGGGCTCTGTGCTTCTTGGCTGAATAGAAAGTCTTTTAATATTGGTTGAAGAAGTTGACATCACTTTCATAAAAAAAAAAAAAAAAAAAAAAAAAAAAAAAATGTTACTTCTGTACTAGCAATAGTGGCACAGCATTGTCCATGCTGTTTAGCCCTTTGAGTGGCACAGAAGTATCCAATGCAATGATGAACAATGCGTTTGATACTTTTCTGGCACTGAAAGGGTTAAGAGTTTGAGCGGCAAAGGCTTAGCAAGGAATGGTTTGGGTAGGTCTTTGACACTCAGATGTTTAATCCTTTGAGTGGCAAATTTGTATGGAGTGCATTGCCACTGGCTACCCCTCTGTCACTCAGATGTTTAACTATGTGAGTGACAAAGAGATTTGTAATGCATTGCAATGCAGTGGGCAGCTCTCTGCCACTGAAGGTGTTAAAGAATGGGTTAACCCTTTGAGTGCCAAAGATGGATCTAGTGCATTGGGTAGCTCTATGGCACTCAGCAGTTAACAATTTGAGTGACAAAGAGGTAGCCAAATATTGGCTATCTCTCTGGCACATAAAGGATTAACCCTGTCAGTGCCAAACAGCTTTCCAATACATTGGTTATAGCTGTCTGTCACAGAAAAGCTTATGAGTATTAAAAAAAAAAAAAAAAATGCACCGCAAAGCAAAAAAAACAAAAATAACAGGGAAAGGTGGGTGAGACAGGGGGAGAGGAGACA
This sequence comes from Rhinophrynus dorsalis, assembly GCA_037306005.1. Taxonomy (NCBI): domain Eukaryota; kingdom Metazoa; phylum Chordata; class Amphibia; order Anura; family Rhinophrynidae; genus Rhinophrynus; species Rhinophrynus dorsalis. The sequence goes on along the minus strand of CM074723.1, from coordinate 267,570,707 downwards.
TTAAGTGTTAAGGAGGGATGGGACGGGGTAGGCATGAATGGGGGGGGGGGGCAGAGGGAGAGGAGGCATGAATGGGGGAGGTGGGATGGGACAGTGGGGGACAAGGCATGAACAGGGGAAGGTGAGACAGGACAGGGAGAGGAGGCATAAACAGGGAAGGTGGGATGGGACAGGAGGAGACGAGCCATGAATGGGAGAAGGTGAAACAAGATGGTAGAGGAGGCATGAACAGGGGGGATGGGATGGGGAGAGGAGGCTTGAACATAAGAAGGTGGAACTGTACAAGGGGAGAGGAGTCATGGACTGGGAGAGAAGGCATGAATGGGGGAGGTGGGATGGGACAGTGGGGGACAAGGCATGAACAGGAGAAGGTGCGACAGGACAAGGAGAGGAGGCATGAACAGGGAAGGTGGGATGGGACAGGAGGAGACGAGCCATGAATGGGAGAAGGTGAAACAAGATGGTAGAGGAGGCATGAACAGGGGGGATGGGATGGGGAGAGGAGGCTTGAACATAGGAAGGTGGAACTGTACAAGGGGAGAAGAGTCATGGACTGGGAGAGAAGGCATGAATGGGGAAGTTGGGACGGTATGGGGGAGGATGGATGAACATAGGAAAGAGGAACTGGACAGGGGGAGAGGAGGCATGAATGGGGGAAGTAAGGACAGGGCAGGAAGAGGATACAAAATCCCCCCATCCCATTTGTGTGGCATAGCATGTCTCCTCATTGCTGTCCCGGGGTGTGGCCGACACGGACTGAGATTTTTCTGTCACATGACAGCTTTCTTCTTCAGTATAGGTTTATTTAACTAGTAGTTATGCAGGAGTGATTACAAATTCATAAACCACTATAAGGAAAAGTAAAAATGTAAGCCTAGTGTTTTTCTAAAAAGCATACTACCAAGTTCACTCATTCTGTACTGGTGTGTTGCTCTGCTGGTAGCATGTGATACAAAAAAAGTACCAAGCCATCAGTCTAACATGATGTTGTGGAAAATCACCACTAATTCCAATGCACAGCATATACTTATATATGTAGATAATACTTTTTCTGACCTTGTTTGGGCTTCGTATTGAATTCAGATATAAATTCCTTTGACACCAGAGAACTTGTAATGTATCTGTGACTATTTTATACACATTATGCCCAATTTTAAAAAGAAATGGTGTCAGCAGCTAAGGATCTGTGCGAGACTAACGTCCCTATGTTCAAAAGAAAAGTGGATTCATTCTGCTCCATAGGGCACACATACAAATTCTCCAAATGCCCAGTGATTTATATTGGGCTTTTAAGTGCTACAGAGGTCTCCATGAAAAGGTGTAGGCAATTTGATTTCCAATTATGTAATTGCAGAATATTTATAGGGACACTAACATCCTAAAAACAACTGGTTGTTTTGAAAGCTTTCAAAATCACCTCTGTTGTTGGATTGCCCATTTTTTTATTTAGAAAACTATGTCTGAGTTATTTAGCTGTAACGATTATTCTAATTGTGTCATGCTGTTCAGACACTTTCTGTTTTAGCCTGACATTATCTCCCCACTCATGAGACTTAACCCTTTCAATGCTAGTATAAGTGGGCAGTGCATTGCTGAGCAGTATCAGTCAGTGTGTGTGTGTGGTGGGTACTGTAGGGCTATGGGCATGCCTTAATTAAAATAAACTATATATCTAAATAACCTAGTTTTCTCTGTTGTCCAGTACAGGTTACTGGTAACTTTGGGTAGGCATTCCTCCCATTTTAAGTAGGCAGGAACAATTTTAGAAATGACTGCAGGGGGTGGAGCCTACCTTCCCTCCTTGGCTGCAGCTAGCCAACCAGCCCCAGAAAGATTTGTTCCTTGGTGAAGATAATACAGGCAAGAGAAGAGTTCTGCTATAGTTTTAGACATTTTTTTATTTTTCCTGTTAGATATGAAATACCACCATTAGGCGGATTACCATAACTGACAATGCCCTTAGATGTGGCTAGCTCAGTATCCGGGTGCTTTTTTTGTGGACCTTAAGCCCTGAAGGGGGAAATCTTGTTTCCAAGTGCTTCCCCAGGTGTTACCCACTGAGGTTACTTCTTACTACATCATAATCTGAAGACAGAAGATCTGCAGGAAAGGTGATCAACCCTTTGAGTGCTGCAGGTCCACTTGTCCCACAGTGCCCCTCCGCACAGGCAGAGCCGGATTACAGGCAAAGCGCACAAGGCGCCTGCCTAGGGCCCGTTCAAATGAGGGGGCCCGGTGGAAACCTCATCCTGGACCCTGCTTAGGGCTCCCCCTACATTAGTCATGCTGCGCTCTCTGGCCCAGTCAAATAAGAGGGGGACCGGTGGAAGCCTCACCATTCCCCACTCACTGCTCAGCCTCTGCTATGAATCATGCGGCATCGCCGCCTGCGCCTCGCTCCGAGTGCTAACTACTCTACTCAGAATTTAATTATGTGGCTGGCTGTGGCTCAGCTCAGTCCTAGCTAACACCATTAACATGCTGTGCGCATGTGTCAGGACTTCCTGTTCTCCTGGCACATGCGCATATAAGGGATACATACGCAGCACAGTCACGCGGCGGCAGGGCTTTTGGGATGCGACTTCTCTTCAAGGTACACACACTCACTGGCATCAGATTGGGCGCAGCCGGCCGCAAGCACACACGGTAAGGGCCAGGCCTGCAGTGCACAACCCCTGATATAATTTTCTTTGTGCATCAGACTCTATATTTTTGTTTTATATTAGTTGCTTAGCCTCACCTGAACATGAGTTGTACCTTATGGCTATATATGTGCTGAAGTTATGATTTTGTCCTCACAGGAATTTCTGTAGATAGTTCAATAATATTACTAATTTTTGTTTTGTGTAAATTCCTGTGGGGAGGGAGAATAACTTTAAAACTTAGTTCCAGAAGGTAATCCCACTTGGATGTCCACGTTCCAGCCGAGGTCCAACCTCCCCTTTTGATTTTCAGCGTTTCCACTTGGGGATTCAAATGATCTTGAGATCTTATCCTCACTGACACACACTCATTCACTCCAGCCTGGCCGCATCGTGGAAACAAATGGCAGATAGATCCTTCCCAATAGACCACCCATGAGAGGTGAGACAACATTTTTCCCCCTGCTCAAAATTCTGCACAGTGCTGGCCCATAAAGAATATGGTCACACACATACTGGCTGCCACATATTATATGAGGTATAAAGTGATTTGGGATTTATTCTAGTTTCATAAAAAGTTAAGTATTAGACTGCTCATTGACAGATAAGAGATTACAATGCTATCCTTATTGTGAGTAACTTTTAATGTTATGTTAAAATCACTATATCTTAATCGTTGGTTTACTGGAGTTTTTTGTAGTAGGCCTGAACTAAACATACTGTTTAATTAAATTATACAGTATGTTTAGTGCAAGCCTACTACAAATAAGTACAGTAAACCAATGATTAAGATATAGTGATTGTAACATTACATTCAATGTTACTCACTAATATGGCTAGCATTGTAATCTCTTATCTGTCAAAGGGCAGCCTGCCTAATTCTTAAACTTTTATTAACCCTGTGAGTGCCAGAGGGATATGGAATGCATTGCTTAGCAATGCATTCAGTACCCCCTGGCACTCAAAGGTTGACTAGAACAAAACCCAAATCACTTTGTTATCTCATAAATGAATATGAGTGTTTTTTACAGATCCAGAGATAACAAAGTGATTTTGGTTTTATACTATTTTAATAAAGGTTAGGTATTTGTGTTTATAGACTCAGATATTGATATATGAGATAAAGTGATTTTGGTTTTATCATTTATTCTAGTTTAATAAAGGTTAAGTACATACCTCCCAACATTTCAAATGACCAAAGAGGGACACTTGTGTTTTAGGTGGTGTTTCTGGTGGCGTGGCTGGTGGGCGGGGAATTTTTAGGTTACTTTGTGACCTACTGACACCTCTGTGTAACTGAATAAATGATTTAGAGCAAGACCAAAGTATTTTATTTACACAGATTCATTTACAAACACATATACTGAAAATTAACTAAACATGTATGTGAATTTGATTGCTGTGGAGTAGTGTGATAGACTAATATATACACCACTCACTCTGATGTCATAAAAAGAGGGACAACAGGGTAGAAAAGAGGGACAGGGGGATTTGCGTCTCAAAGAGGGACTGTCCCTCCTAAAGAGGGACACTTGCGTGGTATGTAAGTATTAGACTGACCGCCAATTGTCACATAAGAGATTACAATACTGAACTAGTCTTATTAGTGAGTAACTTTGAATGTTACAATCACTCTATCTTTATCGTTGGTTTACAACACAGTGGATGGTCAGTGGTGGTCATAATGAAAATAGGGTCACACTCAAAGGTTTATCCAATAAGATAGATTCCATTCCTTATAATAGGGATTGAATCGTATAACTGGATAACCCTTTGAGTGCAAGGCTATTATACACTGTGTAGCTAGAAAGCCAGGGTTAAGGTCAGGAGGGAGCAGACCAGTAATGGATGTTACTACTACTACTTTTATTTTTGTCCTCTCTCTCTCTCTCTCTCTCTCTCTCTCTCTCTCTCTCTCTCTCTCTCTCTCTCTCTCTCTCTCTCTCTCTCTCTCTCTCACACACTTTGCCCCCTGGTCCAGACAGTTGGCCCCTGGAGACTCCTGTAAAATGAATAACAGCCTAATCTGAAAATGTCCCCTTTGAATACCAGCAGCCAGAGACAGGTAAAACACATTGCTTTACGTTGCATTTCAAAGCAATGCATTGAGTACCTCTGTCAATCAAAGGGTTAATTTTCAGTTTAGGCACAGTTATTCTACAGGGATATAAAAATATAGGAGACCCTTGATGAAGCCTTTGGAGTGGTGACACGCGTTGAGTTTTTGGTCTGAAGGCTAGCTGTGACTTTATATAATATTCTCCTTTTGTTTTCATAATTATTGGATGGATAAGTATATTGTCTTATATTTTTCCACCTGATTTATACTTTTCTTTCTTCTTTGCGTCATACTAAATTAGCACATCATGCACTTTAAATATATTTCCCACTTTTAGAGTTTATGGTATGAGGGGCTACTATCTTGGGGGAGGGGGGCCCCAAACTGGTACCTTGACTAGGGCCCTGTGGAGTGTTAATCCGGCTCTGCGCACAGGGGTTATTCCTGGGAGTCCTTATTGCACACTTCTACACTCACTGGGTCTTTTTGTTATGTCTGTCAGTGTTTGGAGCAACTTTATGTGGTAAATTAACCCTTTAACTGCTGGTTGGCATCTTTTTGGGTGGTTATTGGCACTTTCCCTACTGGGTTCAGTGTTTTCTGGGTCTGATTACATGTTCTAGTGATGCTTCATGTATTTCTATTTCTCAGTTCTAACTTTGACAAAATTGAGCTCAGCTTTAACTCATAGACGCCATTGGTCCATTCACTTCTATGGGACCATATAGTTTTGGACATATCTCTGCAACCACTCAACATAGCGACTTCAGAGATGGCTCATTTTAATTATCTGAACTTGCTCTATCATCCGGTCCACATTGCAAGTGTGTTGGGAGGCTCAGGGGGCTTCGGGCACTGTTGGGGTACTTTGTCTGGGAAAACTACATTTCCCATGAGCGATTGCTTCGCGTGCTCGTTTCTGATTGGCTCCTACCGTGACAGCCATTTTGTGAGCTTTACAGAATGAGCATCCTACGCAGGGCTTGGACTCTCTTTCTGTCCTTTGCAGATTAACCCTTCGCCTGACAGATAAGTGTATTTTTAGCGATTTCTGTGGTGAAATTTTAATCTTACTGTAAATTGGGTGATTAATTATTCTGAACATTGTTGACACTGTGAAAATGTGTACTCCGTTGGAGCTTGGGGCCAGGCCTAAGACTAAGGACGATGGGTTCTCTGTATCCCCCATTGCGCATTGCGCCTCATGTCATACAGGGTTGCCTAGAGCATTCACAGGTCATTTATGCCCAGCAGGTTCTGATGTCCCTGAGTCTATCCCAGGGACCTCCAGCCATGCATTAGAGCCAGTTTGGGTACAAGAGTTCAAGGCTGCTACCAGGGACCTCAGGTCTACATTGCAACTCTTTCCATCCCAGGTACAGGGGGTCTTCCATTCCTGGCAGACCCCTTCCTCAGTCAGATCTTCCCTGCCCAAACCGCAAGGAGTACCTGATGTTTCAGATTCCTCTGAAGAGGAGCTGTTGGTGGATTCAGATGTTGAGGAATGTTCTGCTGTGGGCTCCTCTCAATTTTTTGAGGATCCTTTTGAGGTTGATACAGAACCCTCGGCTGAGGGCTGATCAGGGCTGTCTTAAACACGCTAAACATTCCCCCAGTTCAGGAGGTTTCCTCAGATCCCTCTGATGTATTCCAGGAGCCCATAAAGCCCCATACTTGTTTTCCACCTAACCCCACTCTGGACCGCCTAGTGACTGATGAGTGGAAATCTCCGGACAGAAAGCCTTCTGTCTCCAAGAAGTTTGCTAAGCTTTACCCCTTTTCTGAGGCGGCGCTTGCTCAATGAGTTCATCCCCCTAAGGTGGACGCTCCTGTCTCAAGGCTTTCTAAGTCTACCACCTTACCAGTTTCTGATGCGTCCTCTCTGAAGGACGGGACTGAGAAGAAGCTTGAGGTTTCCCTCAAGTCCATTTTTGCCACTGCTGGTACTGTCATGAGTCCAGCATTAGCTGCAGCATGGGTTAACTGGGCCACTGTGGTCTGGACTGAACAACTCGCCCTAGGTGTACGTCGGGGTGATTCATCTTCGGATATGTTGCGTCTTCTTGCCAACATATCTGAGGCCCAGGACTATGTTTCTGCTGCCTTATTTGATGCTATCCGTCTGGTGGCAAGGTTTTCCACCATGTCTGTGGTTGCTAGACAAGCTCTTTGGCTCAAGATCTGGGCTGCTGACACCGCTTCTAAGAAAGCCTTGCTGTCCTTGCCCTTTCAGGGTACATCCTTATTTGGGCCATATCTTCAGGATCTGATTAATGAGGCCACTGGGGGCAAGAATACTCATCTGCCCTTGGTCCCCAGGAAGAAACCTCCTCTCAGTCCCATTCAGACTGAGACACGTCCGGTGAACCAGGAGGTTCCCTCAGCTCCACGAGCCTCCTCCAAGCCCAAACAGCAATGGAAGCCCAAGGTCTCCTCCAAGCCCAAGGCTTCCAAGACTTCTCCGGCATGACTCTCGGAACCCGGGTTCCAATTCAGCTGTGGGTGGTCGTCTTCGTCACTATCACAGCATTTGGGAGGATTCAGTGGTGGATTTTACAAGTAGTGATGGAAGGGTACAGGATCCCTTTTGCTTCTCTTCCTCCCTTTCGCTTTTCCCCTATCCTACACCCCTGGGCGTGGAACAAACGACGTCTCTTCTACGGCGCTATCCAGTCTGTTCTGGACAAGGATGTTCTGGAACCTGTTCCAGTTCAGGACAGAGGTACGGGTTTTTACTCAAACCTCTTCGTAGTGTACAAGAAGGATGGCAGTTGTTGTCCAGTTTTGGACTTGAAGGATCTCAATTCCTTTGTGATCTGTTCTCATTATCACCAGGAGTCCCTGAGGACGGTGATTGCTGTTATGGTTCCAGGGGAATTTCTTGCTTCTCTGGACCTTCAGGACACGTATTTGCATATCGCCATTCATCCAGAGATCCGGCAGTATCTCAGATTTGCCTGCGACCAAGGGCATTTTCAGTTCTCATCTCTTCCCTTTGGTCTGACTACAGCGCCTCAGGTCTTCAACCATGTCCTGGGAGCCTTAGTATCCATCCTCCACAGGGTCGGCATCAGAGTTACTCCATACATGGACGACCTGCTTCTGAAAGCCCCCTCTGAGGAACTCCTTTGTCAGCAGGTTCAGAAGTGCATTCACACTCTCACCCATCATGGGGGGATCATGAACTTGGACAAGTCGGATCTTGTCCCGTCCGAGCATCTGGTCTTCCTGGTCCTCCTCTTCGACACTTAGCAGAGCATGGTGTTTCTCACGGACGAGGTGGCTCACCAGATCGCCCACAGGGTTCTGCTGTTCTGGCTCAAGATCCAGTTCCAGCCAAGAAGCTTTCCTCTCTAGTTGGGAAATTCATCTCCACCACAGAAGCGGTCCCATTTGCCATGGCTCACACCAGGGAACTCCAGAGGTTTATGATCCAGGTGTGCAGGGGTCAGCCAGACCTTCTGAAGATGTCAGTATCCCTTCCTCTTCATGTGGAACAGAGTTTATCGTGGTGGCTCGACCTCTCCAATCTCTTGAAGGGCAAATCCATCCTGATATCCTTCTGGACCACGCTGACGACTGATGCCAGCCTCCCCGGGTGGGGAGCAGTCTTGGGTCACCTGAGTGCTCAGGGACGGTGGTGTCCAGAGGAATCTCTCCTTCCCATCAATATATTGGAACTTCGGCGATATTTCATGCCCTTCATCACTGGACGCCCCAGCTGGAAGAATGCCCAGTGTGGGTTCAGTCTGACAACTCCACGTCTGAGGATTACATCAACAAGCAGGGACGGAACAAGAAGTCTCTCCGCTTGGTTAGAGGTCAAGGCTATTTTGTTCTGGGCAGAAGAACACGTTCCTGCCATATTCACAGTGCATATTCCAGGCATAGACAACGTCATGGCGGACTTCCTCAGTCGACACACAGTGGACAGCGGAGAGTGGGAACTGCATCCAGAGGTGTTCAACCTTATTGTTCAGAAGTGGGGTCTCCCTTCCATCGACCTGATGGCGACAAGACACAACCAGAAGGTTCCAAGGTTCTGCTCTCGCTGGAGGGATCCTCTAGCTTTGGCAGTGGATGCCATGTCCATTCCTTGGTTATTTCCTCTGGCTTACATCTTTCCTCCCCTTCCCATGTTGCACAGAGTGTTAAGGAAATTGAGACTGGAGCGATGTCCAGTCATTCTGGTTGCTCCGAACTGGCCTCAACCAGTTTGGTTTCCGGAGCTTCTGGATCTGTCAGTGGCAGAGCCGTTCCAACTCCCCTCCCATCCAGATCTTCTCCTCCAGGGTTACCTTTGGAAAGAGGACATTCATCTTCTAGCTTTGATGGCTTGGAAATTCAATCCTCAATATTGAAGAAGAAAGGTTTTTCTTCTGGTGTGGTGGCTACCATGCTTAGTGCTCGCAAGCCAGTTTCCTCAAAGGCCTACCATCGTGTCTGGTCGACCTTTCTATCTTGTTGTGCCGATAGGAACTTGTCTCAGGAATTTGATCTTCCCACGGTCCTGACCACCTTGCAGGATGGTGTGGATAAGGGCCTCAGTGTGAGTTTCCTTAAAGTTCAGACTTCTGCTCTCTCTGTTTTCTTTCAGAGGCGCATTGCCATCCTTACTGATGTCAAGGTGTTTTTCCAGGGTGTTGCTCATACTCACACTGTGTTTAAGGCTCCTGCTTCTCAGTGGAATCTTAATCTGGTTCTGGGTGTCCTTCAGCACCCTCCCTTTGAGTCCTTCATATTGTCTTCAAATTCAAGCTTTCTGGTCTGCAGTCCTGAGTTTCATGGGAACGTGTGGGGAGAACAGTTTGATAGCTCTGACCCCCTGCTATTGGTGGGAGTTTATGCTACTTCATCCATAATATCTGGCTCAACCGCAACATTTGTTGATATTCTAAATTTGATTGCTGTTAAGTGCATTTTGACTAATTGGATCAGTGTCACTCCACCAGATCACTGTGGAAGGATTAAATTATACATTTTAGTAACCTTTTCTGGCTTCTAGCCACACAGAACAAGGAAAAAGAGAGGGGATCATTTTATCAAAAGTCTTTTGGGCAAGCTTTAAAGACTATACTTCACTAGCTTCAAATACACAGCTTGTATGGCTATCCCTGAGCTCCCGATTGCAGACCCCTGTACTTCATGATGTGGAGGCAAGAATACCCTCTAATTTGCCCTTCTCCATACACTTTCTCTAAGTGTTTGTGCTCTTCTCACCCGTGTTAAGGAAAGATGGAGTCTGATGTTGTGATGGCTGGTCCTGGATCCCCTCCCTGCATTCGGGGAGGGGCGGTCAGGCTGGTGACTTGGACCTGTTGTTGGGCGGTGCCTTATGGCCTGGGATTCTGCTACTTGGGTTTTTATGTATCCTACTTGCTTTTACCTTCACTACCACAGCTGTTGAGACTCTGGGGTTTGGGGACAGAGCAGGCTCTGTTTGGGAGCCCCAGGACAACCTACATGGCCAGACATGAGGCTCTTATGTGACACCTTGGAAGCTGTGGGGAGCTTCTCACACTGCCTCTGCGGACGATGGCTCAACAATGCTTTGCTAATGCTTCTTGATCTACTTTTTATACCCATGGCCTATATTCTTACAGTTTTATATTACCTGTATGTACACCTCCTTGAATGATTGTATGTTGCTTTTCTTTTGATTTGTTTTTGTACTAAGTACAATTTGACATAAGAGAGATATTTTAAAAAGGCCGTTTAAATCAAGGGAAATTTGTCCGCTTTGCTGCATTTGGTTTGCTCCAGAATTGCCCATCTACTACTGAAATAACTCAACAGAAAAAACAATAAAAAAACAAAAACACACCGACTAAAGACGGACTAGGACACAGGCAGCACAAGCAGGGATAGTATTACTTCAAAATTACTATCCCTCATATTGTAGCCCTTAATAAACTGAGTTAAATGACAACAGCGGCATCTCTCAAACCTTTATGGTTTAAGAGATAGCCGCTTTCAAAGTTTCCTCTCCCCTGCTGTCAGCGTTCTGCTGCCAGCAGGGAATCCGGTCCCGGGACAGGCGGAGGCTCTTAAACAGAGCAGATATCTCGTTATGGAAGGAAAAATGATTCATTGAAACAGTCTTCTACTTGTACTTGGTTACCAAGCACACGTAGAAGACTGTTTCAATTAATAATTTTTCCTTCCATAACGAGATATCGGCTCTGCTGAAGAGCCTCCTCTTGATTCAGAGACCAGATTCTCCTGCTGGCAGCAGAACGCTGACAGCAGGGGAGAGGAAACTTTGAAAGCGGCTATCTCTTAAACCATAAAGGTTTGAGAGATGCCGCTGGTGTAATTTAACTCCGTTTATTAACCCTTTGAGTGCCAAGTGGGTACATTGTACGAGTTTGGACAGCTGTACCCGCTGTGCCAAGCTCGTACAATGTACCCACTAAAATGCGGTCACTGCATGAGCCGGTATAACTGGCATGCAGTGACCGCATTTTAAAAAAAAAAAAGGTGGGGGGACATGAGGATCACTCCTCATGTCTCCCCTGTTATTGATCTCCCAGCCGATCGCGCTGGGAGATCAATAAAGGAAGAGGAGAAGCGCAGCAGAAGCGCAGCTTCTCCTCTTCCGTCTCTCCTACCCGAACTTCCGGGTAGGAGTGGGCGGGACCGGGGGAAGCCTCCCAACGTCATCGGTGACATAGTCACCGATGACGTTACAAGGCTTTCCCCGATGGAGATCACTCCTACCGGAGGTAGGAGTGAACAGAAGGAGAGCCTTTGCTCTCCTTCTGTCGCCATATTGAGCTCCCAGCCCAATCGGCTGGGAGATCAATAACTGGGTGCACATCAGGAGGGGTCCTGATGTGCCCCAGCGAGGTCTGAAAAAAAAAAAAAAAAAAAAAAAAAAACAAATAAAAAAATTAACCCTGTGAGTGCTGCAGGGTTCCCAAGTGCATTGCTTTGCAATGCACTGGGGATCCCTGTGGCACTCACAGGGTCAATTGTTGCAGCCCGTATTTTTTTTGCAGAGACCTCATTGGGGGGCTTCAGGAAGGGTCCTGAAGCCCCCCAATGAGGTCTATAAAAAATAGAAAAAAAAAAAATTAACCCTGTGTGTGCCACAGGGGAGGGGGTTCATTGCAGAGCCCCTCTCCTGTGGCAGACATAGGAATATTTTTTAGTATTTTATAATCAGAGATTGTTGGGGGGACATCAGGAGAATTCCTGATGTCCCCCCACAATGTCTGATAATAATTAAAAAAAAATTAAAAAAAATTAACTCTGTGAGTGCCACAGTGGTCCCCAGCACATTGCTTTGCAATGTGCTGGAGAACCCTGTGACACTCACAGGGTCAATTCTCTTAGCCCATATTTTTTTTTACTAAGACCTCATTGGGGGACATAAGGAAGGGTCCTGAAGCCCCCCAATGAGGTCTATAAAAAACAGACAAAAAAAATTAACCCTCTGTGTGCCACAGGGGAGGGGGTTCATTTTAGACCCCCTCCTGTGGCACACACAGGACTTTTTTTTTTTACTATTGCTTTACATTCAAAGCTTGTTGGGGGGCCCTAAGGCCACCCAACAAGCTATGAATAAAGAAGAATTTTTTTTTTTTTTTTAAAAGAACCCTCTGTGTGCGACAGGGGGTCAATTGCATTGCATTGCAATGCATCGGACATCCCTGTGGCATGCACACAAAATGACTCAATCCCCCCCCGTACCCTACCCACCAGCCCAGTTACACAGCCTACTGGCAGTCCCATTCCCACAGTTTGACCCCCCCAGCCTGGTTCCACTGCCTACTGGTAGACCCAAGTGCCAATACGCACTGGATTCAGGCTGGAAATCAAACAGTGTATGTGGGGGACTTACAGTGCACAGTGGTAGTCACAGATCCCCCATATGTACTACCTTACCTCCCCCACCACCACTGCCATACTTGCGCTCTGCCCAGTGGTAGATATACCCACATACACTGCCTGACCCCTTGTCCCTCCCCCCACCTGGTTTCACTGGCAGTCACAGGTCCTCACGTACACTGACTGACCACTGATAGCCATAGAATCATACATACGCTGTTTGCTTCCCCATCCTTGTTCAACTGGTAGCTACACTCCTGGCACCCAATATGGTATGTCATCCCACAGCAGTGGGGTACCATTTATCGTAGGCTGGCAGGAGGTCCTCCTAGGAAATCCCATGGTGTTGAACCATTTTCGTATCTTTGAAGTGACTGATTTGTAAAAAAAAAAAAAAAAAAAAAAGTTTTTTTTTTTTTTCTGTAGCACCACATTCTGGAAATAGTTGTGCACACTAACTTAGGGGTAGAAAGGCAAGTGACCCCTCATTAGATGCGGCAGGTTATCTTCTTTCCAAAATGGTATGGTTTCGCTACATTTTCTTCACTTCTATAGCTGTTATAACCATTTTCATACACGCAAGAATGTTTGAGAAAATGTTAGAGAAATCAGGAGGCTGTAGCAGTAGTAGTTTTGTACTTGTAGCGCCCCCTAAGGTAGGTCAGTTCATACCAATGGGGTGTCATTTTTCTCCTAAGAGCAATAGCTAATGGATACAGTTGTAAATTCCATGGTTTTTACAGATTTCAATACATTTGAAGGGGCAGAAATGTAAGAAAATGCCTTTTTTTTCATTAGCACCACCTTCTGGAGGCATTTGTGCACTCCAGGCTTGGGGTAAGAAGGCAAGTCACCCCTCACTAGATGCGGCAGGTTGTCTTCTTTCCAAAATGGTATCGTTTGTGTACCCTTTCTTCACTTCTCTAGTTCTTATAACCATTTTTGTATAGAGAAGTAATGTTTGAGAAAATGTTAGAAAAATTAGAGGTTGGTGTAGTTTTGTACTTGTAGCGCCCCCTAAGGTATGTGTACTCATACGAATGAGGTGTCACTTTTCTCCTAAGAGCCATAGCTAAAGAATACATTTGAAAAATCAATGGTTTTCACAGATTTCAGTACATTTGAAGGGGCAAAAATGTAAGAAAATGCCTTTTTTTTTCATTAGTGCCCCCTTCTGGAGGCATTTGTGCACACCAGACTTGGGGTAAGAAGGCAAGTCACCCCTCATTAGATGCGGTAGGTTGTCTTCTTTCCAAAATGGTATGGTTTGTGTACCCTTTCTTCACTTCTGTAGTTGTTATAACCATTTTTGTATAGACAAGTAATGTTTGAGAAAATGTTAGAAAAATTAGAAGTTGTAGTAGGTGTCGTTTTGCACTTATAGCACCCCCTGAGGTAGGTCAACTCATGCCAATGGGGTGTCATTTTTCTCCTAAGAGCACTAGCTAATGGATACTGCTGGAAATTCCATGGTTTTTACAGATTTCAGTACATTTGAAGGGGCAGAAATGTAAGAAAATGCCTTTTTTTTTCATTAGCGCCAACTTCTGGAGGCATTTGTGCACACCAGACTTGGGATAAGAAGGCAATTCACCCCTCATTAGATGCGGCAGGTTGTCTTCTTTCCAAAATGGTATGGTTTGTGTAACCTTTCTTCACTTCTCTAGTTGTTATAACCATTTTTGTACAGACAAGTAATGTTTGAGAAAATGTTAGAAAAATTAGTGGTTGCAATAGGTGTAGTTTGGTACTTGTAGCGCCCACTAAGGTAGGGGAACTCATACCAATGAGGTGTCATTTTTCTCCTAAGAGCACTAGCTAATGGATACTGCTGGAAATTCCATGGTTTTTACAGATTTCAGTACATTTGAAGGGGCAGAAATGTAAGAAAATGCCTTTTTTTTTCATTAGCGCCACCTTCTGGAGGCATTTGTGCACACCAGACTTGGGGTAAGAAGGCAAGTCACCCCTCATTAGATGCGGTAGGTTGTCTTCTTTCCAAAATGGTATGATTTGTGTACCCTTTCTTCACTTCTGTAGTTGTTATAACCATTTTTGTATAGACAAGTAATGTTTGAGAAAATGTTAGAAAACTTAGAAGTTGTAGTAGATGTCGTTTTGCACTTCTAGCGCCCCCTGAGGTAGGTCAACTCATGCCAATGGGGTGTCATTTTTCTCCTAAGAGCACTAGCTAATGGATACTGCTGGAAATTCCATGGTTTTTACAGATTTCAGTACATTTGAAGGGGCAGAAATGTAAGAAAATGCCATTTTTTTCCTAAAGTGCCACCTTCTGGAAGCATTTGGGCACAACAGGCTTGGGGTAAGAAGGCAATTCACCCCTCATTAGATGCGGCAGGTTGTCTTCTTTCCAAAATGGTATGGTTTGTGTAACCTTTCTTCACTTCTCTAGTTGTTATAACCATTTTTGTACAGACAAGTAATGTTTGAGAAAATGTTAGAAAAATTAGTGGTTGCAATAGGTGTAGTTTGGTACTTGTAGCGCCCACTAAGGTAGGGGAACTCATACCAATGAGGTGTCATTTTTCTCCTAAGAGCACTAGCTAATGAATACAGTTGGAAATTCCATGGTTTTCACAGATTTCCATACAGATGAAGGGGCAGAAACGTAAGAAAATGCCATTTTTTTCATATAGTGCCACCTTCTGGAAGCATTTGTGCACAACAGGCTTGGGGCAAGAAGGTAAGTTACCCCTCATTAGATGCGGCAGGTTGTCTACTTTTCAGAAATATATAGTTTTATATAGTTATTCCACTGTTTTAGGGCAGTTTTACCACAAAAACCCTAGAATGCGCATTTTAGTTTATAAAGTTGAAAATGTCATTTTGCGCTGCTGGTGATTAGGGCTCTACGCTAGCCATGGACGTAGGTAAAACTATACAAATTTGGTATTTTTTTACTCGGGGGACTCAGGGCTTTTTCAAATAATTGAAACTTTTTCAATCAAGGTAAATGTTTTTGATACATAGTATGTGATTTTAGCAAAATTAGTAAATTTTCACTTTTTTTTGTCATTATGACATCATAGATTTTTGCACGATGCAAAATTCTGTTCATGTAAGGTACCATGAGAAAGCTCAATTCGTTCTGAAAAAAACAATATATAGTTTTCCATATTTAACTAAAAATCCCAAGAGGAAATCAAGCGTAAACAGAAGGATAGCAAAAATGCTGAAAATGTGTCTGGCCTGCAGGGTACAGGAAATGGCCCGAGCCTTCGGCACTGAAAGGGTTATGGGCTACAATATGAGGGATAGTAATTTAGAACTAATACTATCCCTTTAAGGGGAGGATTTTGGGCATATGTTACTAAATAAATTGAAATTAGACAGGTATAGGGAATGAAAATTGATTCGCTCCCTTGATTTATCACTAGAGATGCACCGATACCAATTATTTAAGACCGAGTACGAGTACCGATACTTTTTTTAAGTACTCACCGATACCAATTACCGATAATTTTTTTGCGGTCATTTGCTAGTTTTCCAAGTACCTAAAGTGTGTGCGTGTGTGTGTGTATATATATATATATATATATATATATATATATTTTAGGTACTTGGAAGTATCGGTGAGTACTTGAAATATATACACACACACCACCTCTTGACTCTTGATTCTCCCCTTTTGCCTCTTTCTCCCCCTCTTGATTCCCACCTTTTACTTCATTTTCCCCCTCTTGAGCTCCTTCCTTTTGCCTTGGCTTTTTCTCTCCCTTTTGATCCCCCTTTGTCCCCCTCCTTGACTCTTGATCTCACCCTTTTGCCTCTCTCTTCTTCCTGATCCCCCCCCTCCTTTTGCCTCTTCTTGGCCCCCCTCCTTTTGTCTCCTGATCCTTCCTCCTTTTGCCTCTTTTTTTTTTTTTTTTTTTTTTTTTTTTTTTCTCCCTTAGTCCCTTTTGTCTCTTTTTCTCCCTCTTGACCCCCCTCTCTGCCTCTTCATGCCCCTTCTTGCCTCTGTTGATCCCCCTTTTTCTGCCTTACCCCTCTGCCGGGTGCTCGCTGTTCTCTCGCGAGCCCCGGCAGAGGTCAGCGTTGGAGCGTTGCCATTGTGACCCGCGGCAACGCTTCGCCGCTGCGGGTGGTAGAGAGGCGACCGGGGAGCATTGTGAGCAGCTCCCCGGGCTCCCTCTCTGCAGCACCGACCCTGACAAAGGGTATCGGTGCTGGCATCGGCCGCATTTGCGCGAGTACGAGTAACCCTATTTAGCACCAATAATAATTCACCCCAATAATTCTAAATTGTATTCTAATTAAAAATGTAGCAATTTGTCACCGACGACAACTAAACTACTCTGGTAGCTCATGGTTTGATGCTTCCCTAGCTGATCTCTTGATCCCGAGTCCATTCTTTCAGGCTTGTGTGAATGACACGTCCACTTCCTGGTTGATTGGAGACTGGCTCATATGGGGAGTGAAACCGTCAAATGTTTTCACTTCTCAAACCCTATATCACTACTGTGGTTGCTCAGAGCTGAGATTTCTCACTGAATGCTGTAAATGTTTATTTAAATAGACATTATTAGCTGAACCCCTTTTAGTCCTATTTACTTCATATATTACATTGTTAAATTAAAATCCTTGTAACCTGAAGAGAGCAGCACTGTTATTAAACACTTTGAATGCCAGAGGTGTATGCAGTGCATTGCTTTGAAATGCATTACTTAGTCCTTTAGCAGTTTAAAGTGGGACTATCACATAGATATAAGTACCCCTCAATTAATTGTTAGTATAGGGATAATCATTAAAATACTGTTATAATGTTTATTAAGTGCTAGCATTATTTGGAATCATAAGTTTGTATGCGAAGTATCTCAGACATCTTATCGAAGAGGGATCTGTGTGTCTGCGCTGTCCACCATTGGCAAATAACCTATCAGTGAGGAGACAGGGACGGCAGTGCAGGCACACAGATCCTTCTTCACCAAGATGTCTGCAATGCTGTCTGGATGTAAGTCACGTAAGAACTTTTAATTCCAAATAATGCTCGCACTTAACCCCTTAAGGACCAGCGGTCCCGGGGTGTCTGGTCCTTTAAGGACCAGATAGGCGAGTTCGACACGCCGTCCCACTTGAGCGCGGTGAGTAAAAGTACGTGACGTACCAGGACCGTCACTGGTCCTTAAGTGCCGGACCAGCGTGACGGTCCGGGTACGTCACAGGACGCGAAGGGGTTAATAAACACTATTTCCATGATTACCGCTATACTAACAATTAACTGGGGGGCAGCTGTATCTAATGTGATATTTACCGCTTTAAAGGAATAGTAATGTTTCACAAAAACAGCAGCTTCAGTTAATCTTCATAGTATATGGGTGTGACGGGGGTACAGGGGTTACTGCTTGGTAGACCGAGGGTTAAGCGATTTATCCAGCCAGACAGAAAGATAATAAATTGCATTTATTAGAGAGGTCACGGCACACATACATAGGACAACAATTACAGGCAAAGAAACAGGGGTAAAACATAAAAACTAAACACTTCTGCGGTTCTCTTCTTGGTTGCACAGATTTCCAGTGGTTACATATAATACTCACAGTCCAATTTAGCTTTATGCTGGAGCTTACACATAGTCCCACTAGAGGCAAGAGTGGGCACCCTGCCTTATACACATGCTGCTGGGTTACATGAAGGTTCCTTGTATCTTTTAGTCCTGACAGAGGAGTTGGGAACGGGATCCTAAGAGATGATCCCCAGCCACTTTCTTTTGTCTTGGGCCATAGCCACCGAAGTTTAGCTTCCTGGCCACAGTCCTTGTGGTGGGAAGATCAGGGTACTTTCTGTGGCTGAAGCCGCCTTGACTTACAGCCCACAACTAAAAAGGGCACCTGGCCACTACAGTGCCCACTCACTCTAACTCTTCCGGTGAAGGCACTCACCAGTCCCAGTTTCTCCAGTATTCCTTTAGGAAGCACATGGACCCTAGGCCTCCCACCATTACGGAGAGGCCTTCTCTCCTCTTCCTACATTTTCAACTCTCTCTCTCTCTCTCTTCCTAGCCTTTTTTTTCTACCCACCCCCTACAGGATCTGATGTCACAGGTAACATTTTCAAGTTATCTTTTTGCTTAGCCTGATTAAGGGGGAAGGTACACACATTTCACACACAGATTTGACCTACGCCCCCCCCCCTCTATCTGACCAACACTAGCTATATCATGACACAATTTCTTTGGTTAGCTAGACTAGATGGCACCATCCGTCTGTACATCATACACACTAACCAACCCATTCAATGCTGGTAAAATGGCCAACACTCTCTATTGCATGCACACACAGGGGGCATTAATTTTTTCAAGAATGGGAACACATATGAAACAATGGAGATCACTGAAAACAGACAGGGTTCATTCTCAGGGTGACAACCATTCCGTCACAATGGGCCTTGGAGAGTGTTATTTCAATACTGTCAGAGTTGTAGTTCAAGAGTAATTGAATGATAAAGTATCCCCCTCCCGCCCCTTTTACCTAGTGTAAGCCACCTCCCCTCAGATGTGGAATCCGGTCTCGAGACCAGACAGATTACAGCAAGGGACAGTCTTCTTACTGTGAGAACAGTGAAAACCATGCCCCCCTTGACAGGTTTTTCAGGTTCTTCCCTTATGCTAATTGAAGATTGTCCCTCTCTGCAAGCCGTCTGGACACCACCTTGCTGTTCTTAGGTGAGCAGTGTGACAGTAGTAAAAGGGGCTGGAGGGGGATACTTTATCATTCAATTACTCTTGAACTACAACTCTGACAGTATTGAAATAACACTCTCCATGGCCCAAATACTTTGAGGATTAATTGGAGCTGCTATTTTTGTGAAACATTACTATTCATTTAAAGACAAGTAAAGCAACTCTATGGAACTTCAACTGTCTTATAGGGAAGAAATAAAATATTCCTATTGTTATAAATGGAGATTTTATGCCTCTCCTACAATCACAGGCTAACACTTGTTTGTATGCTTTATGTATATGCTGTAATGATTAATTTGAGAAATAAGCTTCTAAACAGTGCCCTATTCCAGATACACTGACAAGCTGCTGTTCCTGCTGACGTGTCTTTTAATGTTTCTGCAATCTTTATTACTGTTTAGAAATGGTATCCCAACCTACAATTATCTGATTTGCGTTACAGATTAACTGCAAGATCTGTAACGGCCATTGCTTTTTCATTATGACATCAATACCCACAGACCTATAGTATTTACACGTCAAGTCTCTGTAAGTGATCAAGACTTCAAAGTGAGAGCAAGCAAAATTAATGAAGGTTTCTTAGAATGAGTCATGCATCGTTTTTCCATTTGTTTCTGTTGTATCAGTGCTAACATGTTCTATAAATGTTACAGAACGAAAATACTGTATTCCCTACTCATTGTGCAATCATTTTAGTCCTGAAATGCATTGCACTGTAGTAAACTAGTAATCACTAAGTGCTCACTTCTGTAAATATTTGTGTAGAAGAAGGCTAAGTTTATGCATTTGGTAATTGAGGAATTAGTTGGAGCTATATAAATAAAGAATAATAATAATAATTGGAAATAAACCTGGTACTTATAAGCTTAAAGGGATAGTAATACTTTATTACTATCCCCCATATTGTAGATATTTGCAAAATAATTTAATAGCCCCCAGGTTCATCTCTCAAACCTTTATGGTTTGAGAGATAACTGAAGGCAAAGTTCCTCCCTCCCCCTTCCCTGAAGTCAGCGTTGTACTGACTGCAGGGGAAGCCTGTCGTACGATAAGCTTGCGGCTCTGCAGCTGAGCTGAGATCGTGTTCGTAAAAAAATAATTATTTCACTGACACGGTCTTCTACGTGTGCTTGGTTTGTGCTTGGTTTGCAAGCAGACGTAGAAGACTGTTTCAGTGAAATAATTATTTTTCACTCACGCGATCGCGGCTCTGCTGCAGAGCCGCCTGATAAAAGTCAGACTGGATATCCCTGTAGTCACTACAACGCTGACTTCAGGGAAGGGGGAGGGAGGGGGGAACTTAGTCTTTGGTTATCTCTCAAACCATAAAGGTTTGAGAGATGAACCTGGGGGCTATTAACTTATTTTGCAAATATCTACAATATAGGGGATAGCAATAATAAAGTATTACTATCCCTTTACAAGCTAGCATTGTGGGATTATCCTATAATATAAAAGGCCAGATGTATGTTTGTCCAATGCAGTCATGCGCAGTAGAGACTGCCCGATGCAGTCATGCTCAGTAGAGACTGCACAAACGCACAGAACGCTACACGGCAGGTGTACTACTGCAGAACTACACCTCCCAGCATTTTGTGCATTCGGACAGTCTCTACTGTGCATGACTGCATCGGGGTCTCTACTGCGCATTACTGCACATTTTGGCCCGTGTACACGGGCTTTTTCACTACTTGTTCTTAACCCTTTGAGTGCCAGAGGGGTACGCAACACATTGCTTTGCAATGTGTTGCGTACCTCTCTGGCACTCAAATGGTTAATAAAGCAGGATTTAGGAATACATTTGCATTGCAAACTTGGAGAAAGAGCACAATGGCTAGCATCAACTACAAATGCAGACAATTTAGTCTCATCTACTAAGAAGGGACATTGATGTAGTGTATACTGAACCTAGTAACTTAGTTGATGAAGCTGAAAAAAGAAATGTGGGCATCAAGTTCTGCCTTTGCAATGTAATCCTTGTTGATCCAGAGGAAGGCAAAACAAATTGGTCATGAAACCAATTGTGTTCTGAGCTAGAAAGGTATCCAATACTTTTTTGAATGCATCTGCAGTATAAGCAAATACGGCTTCCCGAGGCAAAGAATTCCGCAGCCTTACCTCCCTTACTGTAAAAAAATCTCTGCCTTTGTTTTAGTTGAAAGCACCTTTCCTTTAGTCTTAATGGATGTCCCATTGTTTTTGTTCAGCTATTTTGAGTAGTTCCCAGTGGGTTTGTTGTATTTGCTTGTATATACAGTATTTCTTAAATGTTAATCATATTTCCCCTTAGATGTCTGTTCACTAATGTAAACAAATCCAATCTGGCAAGTCTCTCTTTTTAACTAAAATCTTCAGTTGCTCGATCAGTTTTCCTTGTACGTTTTTCCAGTTATTAATGTGTTGTTTTTTTTTTATTATTATTATAAAGAACTGGTACACAAAACTGTACTCCATATTCTAGATGAGATTTTACCAAGGATTTACATCCCATTCATCTATACCCCTGTTTATACATGTTAGTACCTTATTGGCACTTGCATTGGCTAAGTGATACTGCACACTGTTGTGAAATCTATGGTAATCCTGAATCGTTCTCTAGCAAGTATTCTGCAAGTAGTTTTGCTTTTAGTATATAATAGTGTAAAAGCCCGTTTACAAGGGCCAAGGTTTGGGTGATGTTAACCCTTTGAGTGCCAGAGGGGTATTCAACGCATTGCTTTGCAATGCGATGCTTACCCCTCTGGCACTCAAAGGGTTAAAGGCCGGTCCTGCTCTGCATCCTGCTGCCGACGCAGTCATGCACTGTAGAGACTGCCCGTAAGCACAGAATGCTCCTAGCACAGAACTCCCAGCATTCTGTGCGTTCGTGCAGTCTCTACTGCGCATGACGGCTTCTGACAAACATCCTAGCGAATTATTATATAGGATGTGGCATGTTTGTTTCTACTACCTAAATGCATAACCTTACATTCAGCAGTATTAACTTCATCTGTCACATTTCCACCCGTCCGCTGTTATCCACATTTTTCTATAGAGAAAAAACATCTTGCATACACTCCTAACCAGGTATAACTATCTGACCAGGCTATAGTACCTATACTGGCTCTTAGAGACACGTTCAGTGTCAAAAGTAATTTATGATAGGCCCCTACATGTTCATAAAACTTAACCTTTATTGTTTAATTTAAAAAGAAAAATTATAAGTTTAGGTCTATTAGTTCAGACATATATATAAAGATCCAGGTACCACTCACATGGCAACCTATATTATTAAAAACACAAAATCCACACTTCACAGTCTCTGTTAAAGTGTTAGTAATGTCCACAAAAAAGTGTTTTGCATTCAGAAGAGCTTAAAAAGCTGATCTAAATGCAAAAAACCGTATCTCTCAAACCGCTATGGTTTAAGAGATACAGGCGTTTAAAGTTTGATCTCTCCTATTGACCGCTGTAAAGCTGTCAGCAGGAGACCCGTGTCGGCTGACACGGAGGCGCTTGATCAGAGCCTTGATCTCATTATTTACCACAAATCCCTTCACTGGAATAGTCTAAAACAAGTGCTTGAAAACCAGGCACACGTTTTAGACCATTCCAATGAAGGGATTCATGGTAAATAACGAGATCGCGGCTCTGCTCAAGCGCCTCCGTGTCGGCCGACATGGATCTCCTGCTGACAGCTTTATAGCTGTCAGTAGGAAAGATCAAACTTTAACCCCTTAACGACCCTTGACGGTCATAGTACGTCATGGGTAGATCTGAGTTAACGACCCATGACGTACTATGACCATCATGGAATTCTGGGCTGCATGCCGTTCGCGGAGTCCGGAACCAGAAACAGCAAAAAAAAAAAAAAAAAATGCTCCGTGGTCCTTAAGTGACCATGATGCGCCGATCAGCCAGTTGTTAAGGGGTTAAACGCCTGTATCTCTTAAACCATAGCGGTTTGAGAGAGACTTTTTTTGCATTTAGCTCAGCTTTTTACGCTCTTCTAAATGCAAATAAAACTTTTTTGTGGACATTACAAACACTTTAACACAGACCTTTGAGTCCTTTCCTAAATTAATCCTAGTAACGGAGATTGTTTAGTATAGTGCAATATCTTTTTTAGCTTATTTCCTGAGCCTCAATGTTCAGTTAACTTATTTGCAACATTCTATTAGTGTGTATGCTCATCTGCATAACATAGATGACACATACGTCTGCCATTAATGATATTCAACGTATATATATCTTTCACATCAGTTCATCAGATGACTGTAAAAGTTTGCTGCCTGTTCTATATGTGACCTACATCCAGCTCGCCCCTAACTGCATGAGATGGGCTGTAATAAGGTGATAAGTTGGTTAGGGAAATCCAAGTTCTTTAGATACTTGGTTACACAAGTCTACATGCACTGTAACTCAGAGACATTTTGCATCATGGCTACTTTTTATCCAGTTCTACATTTATGCACCTCCCTTTGATTTCTGCCTACTGTTCTTTTTGTCTTTTTGTATATAGTAATAGACTTGCAGTGTCAGCATATTGTTACTGTACACATATCCCACAGCATATATTAGTGTTTTACTTTTCGTACCTGCTTCATGATCAATAATTAAAAAAAAAATTAAAAAAAGCATTTGGCCAGGGACTGAACCATGAAACACTCCTTTTACAACGTTAGACCAACTTGAAAAGGTTCCATTTACAACTTTCTGCATTCTTCATTTCACCAGTTTTCTGCCCACGTACAGTCTCCCAAGCCAGTCTCAATCAATTTTTGCAATAATTTCATATAATGCACAGTATCAAAAGCTTTAACAAAATGTGAGTATACAACACCCACAAGTATACCATTTACCAAGTGATCACTTATCCTTTCATAGAATTCAAGTAAATTATCTCGACAAGATATATTCTTTAAAAAACAAACAAACAAACAAACATTTTGACTCTTACTAATGATGTTGTTGGTCCTCACATAATCCTGAATACTATCTGTTTCCCTCTACAGAAGACAAACTCTCTGATGTATAATTTCCCAGTATAGATCTTATCCCTATTGGCATAAATGTACTACTACATCTACTTTCAACCAATCACAGGACACTATGCCTAATAAGACTGAATAAATAATGATTAAAGCGGAACTACCACCATAGTTAGTCGACCTGCAATAATTAGGCAGATGGCAACTAGCTTAATAATAGTTATCTTACCTCTCTGAATGAGCGGATTCTAAAGAAGTACTTAATCTTCAAAGACTGACTGCCAGGTTAGTGCAGTCCGCGCACCTGCGCCACCAGTCCCTTCCTGTGCCTTTCAGCACAGTGCAATGCTTTATAATGGAGAACGGCACTGACAGCGCAGGCGTACAGACAAGATATCTGCGCTGATGCCTGGCTTCCGCTGTCGGAAAATTAATGATTTCTTTAGTCGGCTCGTTCAGAGAGGCAAGCTAACTATTAAGCTAGTCACCATCTGCCTATTTATTGCAGGGCGACTTTAACTATGGTGGTAGTTCTGCTTTAAGTATAATGGACTGGTTATTGTAGAACTAAGCTCTTTAAGTATCCTTGGGTATTCCCACTGCGGAGAGGTTGTTTTGAAACATTATTCAAGCTCAGACTTGAATTTTTGAAGTGACATGATATTTTATAGTGGTGCTGTTGCTATACCAGTCTATGAACCGCTCTGGTCAGTTGATCACAATCCTCCATAGAATTGTGTGGTAACAGAGCCACTGTAAAATCTCAGACTATTGAGATACACCTAAAAAAATCAGGTTTGAGCTGCAAATACACCTCTCAGCAGTGAGAGTACCCTTGTTTTACTCAGGAGAAACTCTGCTGCATATATTTTAAGCACCATTTTTTCTGCAGAGCTGTACCATAACAGGAACAATAATTCAAAAACATATTAACTTTCTTAGAAACTAGAAGTGCAGGTGGCCCTGCCTTTGCTATCTCATAATCTAGAGCAATGAGAACATCCTAGAAATACAAGGTGTATAGATTGTGTGAAGATTATATGTAAAATAGTGGAGTGGATTTTACTCTTACCAGGAACCTGATGCAGGATTAGGTGAGAGTTATGCGAGTCATACCAGTCTTTGTGGATAATTGCATCACATAGTAGGGTTACAGAGGGGAAGTAGAAGAGGGGGGTACAGGATTTCCTCAGGTGGGAGGTAAAAAGGTAGTGTGTGTGCTTGATATCTGCATAGTGAGGGTGATTACTGAGAGAGGCATATGGGAAGGAATGTTCAGGGAGTATTGTGAAAATTAAATGTTGAAGCGAAAACTACAAGACCAATGTGATCAACAAGAATGAAATGATTATTGTAATTCAAAAGAAGCTGAAAACATACTTACAGTCAGGGGAGGGCTGGCCTGGGGGGCAGGGGGGCAATTGCCCCCTGGGCCGGTCATATGTCTGGGCCAGTGGGCCACTGTCTCACTTAATCTCCATCTTGTTGCTATAAATGGAGCAATACTAGTGATACCACAGAGCTTACAATTGAAATGGTGCTATACAAATGATACCACAAAGCTACAATCCAAATGAGGCTACACTAGTTATATAACCCATTTCCACTGTAAGCTCTATAGTATCACTAGTGTAGCTTTACTTAAATGGTAAGCTCTGTAATATCAGTAGTTTAACCCATTTTAATGTGAGCTATGTGGTATCGCTTTACTTCACAAAATTAATGCCATGTTTAAAATTAACAAAAGGAGGTGGGCTTTGAGAGTGGGCTCAAACAATAGTAGAAATGGGCCGCTTGATTGTATTTGCCCCCTGGGCCACAAGTTGCCAGCCCTCCCCTGCTTACAGTGGCCTGAGTTACTGCACAGAAGGTGGGCAGCTAGGCAGTAATGGAAGCAACCTGTGGTGCAGGCTGTGTGCCATCAGTTCCAGGTGAATTTTTCACCGTAACCTTTTCCACACCTCAGTAATCCACGTACATGAAGGAAGAAATTCTGTCATTCTGCCTGTTTGATCAAAGCTTGTCATTGTTATTTTTCTTGTACATATAGCTGAAAATGATTTGTTTAAAGAGTCAGCCTTTATCTTTTCCTCACAAATTAACCGTTTGAGTGCCAGAGGGGTACACACCGCATTGCTTTGCAATGTGTTGCGTACCCCTCTGGCACACACAGCGTTAATTCACCTGTTTCAGTTTTAAGGGGCCCAGTATCAACCATCACATTTTTTGCCATGTATAATACCTGTAGAAATTTGTTGGGATTTTTCTTGCTCTCTCTTAAAATACTTTTCCTGTTTTCAGTTTTAGCTATCCTAATTGCTTGTTCGCAGATTCTGCTGTGTTTCTTAATTTGAAAATTATGCATCTGACTCTTCTGACTTAGATAATTTAAAAGTCACTTTTTTAGTCCTCATTTATTTGCTAACCTTTTTGTTGTCTTAATTTCCTCTTGTATTTATTCCATAGTGGTATATACTGATACATATATTAATCCAAATGCATCTGAGCAAATTCCCTCTTTCTTATGCATTTTCATCTTTGAAGATCACAACCCACTGGATGTCCTGTAATACAGCTTTTAGCAATGTGAAACTGGTTCCTTGCATTTTCTTTTTGTGTCTGTTCTGTCCGCCTTGGGTATGCACTCTTATGTTCACTTTTCCACTGTCTGTTTCTATGTCTTTCTTTGTGTGTGTCACTTTATCTGTGCATGTCCTGTATCTGTCTGTGTCTATTAGTCTGATGATGATGGGAATTGAAATCCAACAGTTGGATAGCCACGTTACCAACTCCACTTTCACTTCTGCAAACAGAGCAGATCCTAGGAAATATAGACTACAAAACAGATATAATTTACTCGCAACTCCATCCTGCTTCTTCCCTGGGTGTGTCTGCTATGGATGCAAGAATGTATTCAGAGATTTCACTGATATACCTATACAAGCAAGAAAAGCACAGCATTCCTCTTGTGAGGAAGGGCAGGGGAAAGAGTGATCAGAAGGAATCGTAAAGGCAGAAGGTGACACTGCTCCTGTAGCCTATATACCCCCCAATTACTCTTCTCTACCATTATTCCCACAGCTTCGCACTGCACTGCACCGCATCTTCTCCCTCACATCCTGATCTGGATTCTGGCTCTCAGCTTTGCCCCATTGTGACCTATGGGGGTCAGTACCCCTCGCTAAATGGGGGGAAGCAGCAGTTTATGGAAACACTGAAAGTATACTCTTCACCTCTATTTGTTTCCGGCTACAGACGGTGAACCAGCTGATTGGTGCATGTGGGGGCTCTGGTATTGAAGGCCTCAGCTCTACGTGTTTTGCAGGTAGAGGATTGTGCTACTGGAGACTTTATAAGCTGACTCTTCCCCATTGTTTAAATCAGCTGGTAAGATATGCAGCAATCTTAAAGACAGATAGAGATGCTGTGAGCACGGGGTGAGATGCTGAGAACTGGGGGGGACACAGGGAGCAGAAAAGGAGATGCTCGGAGAACAGAAGAAAACTGGGAAGGGGGCAAACAAGCAAAGTCTTGATTGTCTTTTTTTTTTTTTTTTTTTTTTTTTTTTTTTTTTTAAGCATATAGATAATGTAGGTGTTTTATGCATAAAATACAAAAATAAGTCATGCTCTAGCCCCAGCAATATGTTACTGGGGTTGTGATTTTGCCCCCGTTTTCTCATCTAAAACACTTACAGAACCATTACTTTTCCTTAGGACAGGGCTAAGACAGAAAATATGTGTGTCATTCTGTGACTACTAGTGGGACAGTGCAGGAAGTTACAGATACAATGCCAACTCATGCCAACAAACGGGCTCATTGAGGTCAGGTGTTTGAATGGCTTGGTAAACTATCAGGCTTGATTTGGGCCAGTCCTTCCCAATACAAATCTGACTGGCATTGACTCCTGCCATCAGATTGAAGTTTGCCAGCACACAGGTTCCAAAGCCACACCATGTCACAATCAAAAGAAATTCCTGAACACCTCCAGAAAACAGTTGTTGATGCATATCTCTCTGGAAAGGGTTACAGAGTCATTTCTAAGGCTCTGGGTCTCCACCGAACCACAGTCATAGACATATTGATCACGTGAAGAAAGTTTGGGACAATAGTGAATCTTTCTAGGAGTGGCTGTCCTGCCAAAAATCTCTCTAAGAGCAAGGCTTAAATTCATCTACAAAGTCACAAAGGACCCTAAAACAACATTCAGAGATCTGCAGGCCTCTCTTGACTCTGCTAAGGTTAGTGTTCATGACTCCACCATCAGAAAAACACTGTGCAAACATGGGATTCATGGCAGAGTAGCAAGGCCAAAACCACTTGTAACAAAGAAGAACATGATTGCTAGTCGGGAGTTTACCAAAAAGCACCTGTGTGATCCTCAATAGTTCTGGAGCAATGTTCTATGGACAGATGAGTCAAAAACAGGACTTAGGGCCTATTATATCTAAAGAAAACCAAACTCTTCCACCAAAAAAACCTCATACCATGGCTTGGAGATGCTTGGCTGCATCAGGACGTGGAAGACTTGCCATCATTGAAGGAACCATGAATTTTGCTTTGTGTCAAGAGAATGCTACAGGAGAATGTCAGGCCATCCATCATTTAAGCCGAAGCACAGCTGAGTCATGCAGCAAGACAATGATAGGAAACATGCAAGTAAGTCTACATGAGAATGGTTGATGAACAAGAAATTTTAAGTTGAAATGACTTACTAGCGTATTCCAAAACTTAAGACCTAAACCCCACTGAGGTATTGTGACAGGACCTGAAACAAGCAGTTCATGCTACAGAAAAAAACGCAGAAAAATGTCAGAGTTAAAGAAATTTTGCCTTGAGGAGGGGCCAAAATTCTACCACAGTTCTGAGAAACTGATGTTTAACGACAAAAAAACTTTTGGTTGAAGTCATTGCTGCTAAAGGTGGTATAGCCAGGTTTTGACTCTAAGGGGGTGATTACTTTTCTACATGAGATCATTGAGTGTTGCATAGCTTTATTTAATAAGTAAATTAAATAACTATCAAAATCTTGTGTTTGTTCACTCGGGGTCTCTTTTATATAATATTTTTGATTGCAAAAAATTAGACAAGGCATGAATACTTATACAAGGAATTAATACTTTTTCATAGCACTCTGTGTGTGCATGTAATATGTATGTGTGTGTGTATAATATATATATATAATATGATTTTGGTGGAAGGGTAGAATAAGCTTTTGATTTGTATCCTCTCCCCTCCCCCCCATTACAGTCAGAAAAGGGTGTTTGTTTTCTGCAGATAGATTTGGACAAATCTGGGAACTGACTGGGAAAATGGCAGGTGTGCCTCAACATAGATAAATGCAAGGTGAAGCATTTGGGAAATAAAAACAGACTTGATACGTATACACTAAATGGGATTGTGTTATTGAAAAGCTTGATGGAAAAGGATATGGAATTTATTGTATAGAATAATAGACACCGTGACAGCAGATGTTAATGTCTTCTAGATATATATTAGAATGCATAAAAATGTGAATAGACTCGAGAAAAGAAAGAAAGTATAATATTGCCTCATTAAAAATGTTTACTCACTTTTAACACACACAGTACATCTTTGGCCAATAATTGACATTTTAGAAACAGAAAGAATCATAATTAATGGAGAATTATACCATGGGAATAAGTGGATTTTCATTTGAATAACAGAATGTCTATACACTTTATTTTTTACACTTGGAATCTGTTGTAGTCTGTCTACTGCTATTTAATTTCAAATTACAATTAAATAGATAGACCTCAAAGTTAATATTATTATTATTTATTTATATAGTACAACTAATTCCGCAGCGCTTTACAATAGGCTTTATGCAACTGCAATGCAAAAATGTATCAATATACTCCTCTGTTATATGAAGGATACCTAATGAGCTGAGACCTTCTGTTTAAAAATATGATTGTAATTTATTCCCAGGCTGTAGTTTCCTTTAATAAAGGTAATGGAAGATTTGAGTAAACACTTTCCAAATGATGATTACTTTGTGCAAGAGTTGGATGAGGAGATAGGATTACTTAATGGTATGTGTGTAGGGGGGAAGGCAGTAAACTCCTACAATTTCCCTTTGAGCAACTAAAGATTTTTATATATAGGTCTGTGTATACACCCCTTCACTAGCTCATAAATCTCATAATTAACTCATCAGAAAATGGCGAAGTGTAAGCCAGAACCATACATTTTTTTGGGCGGATCTGATTCAGGGGTGCCCGAGTGGGGTGCAGCCACGTGGGGAAACCTGAATTCCATGACGTGCCAGGACCATCATTGGACCTTAATGGGGACCTTTTCACCAGCAGAACTATAGAGCTAAGACCAGGTCATATTCTGAGAATGAAGAGGGGAAGAGTTCACCTTCTGTATTTGACATTTTTCTTTACTCTGAGAAAAGTAAACATAGCGTTGGCAGAAATAAGTAAGAAAACACTGAATTCTTAATTTACAAAGCAAGATCTACAGGTTTATTAAAATAAATATAGACACTCGTATACTGTTGATCCAAGAATAACTATGCCTTTTTAACCTCCTTGAGTACCAGACACATGTGTAAGGCATTGCTTTGCAATGTCTTACGCACCCTCCTGCTATTCAAGTGTTAAGTGAGGAAGTCCTTATTTTTTTCTTCTGATTTACAAATCAAAATGGCTGCAACCCTTTGAGTTCCAGAGGGGTACGCAACTCGGTTAAAGTGGATGTGTCACCTCAATTTAACGTAGCATAAATAGTTAGGCTATATAGCGAATATTACTGAAACTGCCTTAATTTTGTTTTGTTTTTTAGCTTTATTTGTCGTAAATTTAAGTTGGTCCTGTGGCTACTTCCGCACAGACTACGGTTAGCTGTTCTGTACCCACAGTTCGTCGCTCTGTCTCTGCTCTCCTTCCTCTTTCCAGCCTCCTCCAATGACGGAGGCTTCTGTCTGTAAGCTGGAGTGCTCTCATTGGCAGAGATTGATATCTAGGCAACAAGAGCGCTCCAGCTTACAGTCAGAAGCCTCCATCATTGGAAGAGGCTGGATAGAGGGAGGGGAGCAGAGGCAGAGTGATGGACTGCAGTCTATGTGGAAGTGGCTGCAGGACCGACTTTATAACTTAAATTTACAACAAATAAAGCTAAAAAAAAAATTAAGACCATTTTAGTAATAATTGCTTTATAGCCTAACTATTTATGCTACTTTATATTGAGGTGACACATCCACTTTAATGAGGTTTCCTGCTTTTTTCTGGATCCACAAATTATCTGTCAAAAGTTAATCTTAAATGTATATATATATTGCAGCCTAAATAACCATAAAACTTGCTAGTTATAGAACACTGGTTGAACTCGATGGGCTTATGTCTTTCGCCATACTCCTGTGTAACTATGCTCACTTTACATAAAGAATTCTGTTTTAAGTAGTATTACTTACCATCTTATTATTTAGAGATAATTGCCTGAGTGTACTATCGAGATGTTTCATATACCAGGGTGTTTTGTACAACAATTCATTTAATATCCGGTCTCTATATCAGTGCATGTTTCTAATGTGATAAATATCTTGATTTTTTTAGATCTGCATTTGGTGTTGATCTTGAGCTGGGCAGGCCAGACATCCCATGCAATGAGGATCCGTGTGAGAAGATGGCCATTGATTGTAAAGTCATGCACACTGATCGGCTTTTTTATGATTGCTTATGTGGTAGTTGAACTTTCTGTCCCTTCATTTCATTCTTCTACTGGAGATGGGCCCACCACTAAACGACGATGGGAGAGACATTTGGTTCCTACAGAGGAGCGAATTGAGGAACTAAGGCAGCCAGTATATCCCAAGCCCCCTCCAAATCCAAACTCGCTGGGAGAATGGGGCAAAGCTGCACGACTGGATCAGGGACCCACTGAAAAAAAGATGCAGGAAGAGAGTATTGAAAAATATGCAATAAATATTTATTTGAGTGATCAGATATCATTGCATCGCCACATACAGGACAACAGAATGTACGAGTATGTATTCCAATTGTACTGCGGTACTCAACTGTTGTTTATATACGAAGACATATGGTAAATTCATCTGTGGTTTTAGAGCTGACATTGAAACAATTATGTTTTTATTTCTTCATACATTCTATAATTCAGAGCTGGGAAAATAATATCTTGTGATTTTTTTCCTGGACCTCAGGTCTCTATAGCTGTACATCTACAAAAATATATCACATTCATTGCCCAGGGAAGTGGTTATGGCAGATACAATGGATACATTTAAGAGATGATTAGATACATTTCTTTCATAAGGGAACATACAGAGTTATACTGTTTATCAGTAGGCTGAACTAGAAGGTGTGATAAAGACTAACCTATTTCGTTGCAGGAAAGCTATAAAATTCTCAGTTACTGGGGTATGAGGAGAAGGTTGAACTTGATGGACTTGTGTCTTTATTCAACCTAATTCACTATGTTACTGTTACATCTAGTTTTCTTCAGATGTAGGATGAGGCATTTTATCACTAAGCATAACACTGATACAGTGTTTTTTTTATTACAGAGTAGAGAGGCCCTGAATTGATACCTTCACTGTTCAACAGTGTACGTTCACCATTCACAGTCTGTGATTAGACAGCAAGACTCAACAGTCATTTTCACTCACAACTCAAATTTATCCCTCTCTCACACACTCATATCTCACTCCTTTGTACCAGTCAAATAGGGTATTATTGAGGCAAGGATATTGAGATTTAAAATGCACTGCAGACCATTCCAGGTTAGGGAATTCATTTTTGTTCCATATGGTGCAGTTGGTTTGCCCTATAATTATTCTACTTTTTATATGTTCTTTAAAGCGGAACCTTCACTTTCTATAAAGACTCCCTCCAATAATTAAACATATGGCGACTAGCTTCATAATAAATCTATTAGCTCGCAGAAGTACCAGATTTTGAAGTAATCCTTAGTCTTCGGAGACCGGAAGCAGGCTTGCACGCAGACATCTTGGCTTAGAGATGTCTACGTGCCTGCTCTGTCAGTCCCAGTCTCCTCTAGGAGGCATTACACTGTGCCGAAAGGCACCGGAAGGGACTGACGGTGCAGGATCGCAGACGGCACTAAAGCAAGAGGCCTGGTCGTCAGTCTCAGAAGACTAAGGATTACTTCAGAATCGGGTACTTCTGAGAGATAATAGAACTATTATGAAGCTAGTCGCCATATACCTATTTATTGGAGGGCGACTTTATAGAAGTTTAACACACACTGAGCTCTGTGGACTGTGGCATCATGTTCATAATATGCAATTTCATATATCTAAAGTTCTATCAAGGTACTGAAACAAATACATACATATATATTGTGAGCGTAAGCCTGTCTTGGGTGCAGTTTTTTAACACCAAGCTGTGTCCTCAATTTCACTGCTGTTGATAGCTTTAGCAAGGGTTTATCTGAAATTTTACCAAACACTTAATTGGGAATCTGTTAGATAAAACCAGTAGGTAAGTTATCCACTGCAATGTAATCTTATTCTTCATTAGAAGAGATATGCTTTAGTCAGCATAAAGAGACAGATCATGTATGGTCACATAGGAACAAAACATAATAGAATTAACCTATCCTGCTGGGTACAACCTATAAAGCAGGTATCCTGTATGTTAAGAGCCATTTGATTTTTAGCAGATATGTTCAATAATTCTTGTGCCACACCTGTGTCCAATATATTGATATTTGTCTGGCATTCGTTGTTCAGAACTATACCAACTCACTGTATCATTTTCTTTTTGCCAATCGTTGACACTACTGAGACAAGAGCATCATGGGCGTCCGGAGGGGGGGCAAGGGGGGCACTTGCCCCCACCCCACACACACACAATTACCCCCCTCCATATAAATAAAGGGGCTAGATGGGCTGGCCTGGGGGTCATATTATGGCTTTGCTCCCCCCTGGAAAACTGTCTACGGACACCACTGAAGAGCATCAGAGTACTTCTCAGCTCTTGTGTGGTTGAACTGGTGAGGTTATGTGACATTACTTTATTCCTACCTGATATAACTGGTCTTCAAGAGTGCAACCTGCACCTTCTGTTCATCAGCACATGGTTCTAAATGCCAGAGGGAGAACCTACTATGGAATATTGTGGCTGAGTTATGCCTACTTTCTGTGCAAAGGGAGGATGAGTCCTAGTCAATAAACTGAAGATAACACTCCATACACATGCATATGAATGTTCCCTTCCAGTAAGAATAAACTTCCATTCAGTATGCAGACTTCTAAATAAGAGTGTGTGACCTTTCTCACTTGCATCTCCTTTGTGACCTGTCCTTTGTCTCTCCCCTTTGCCTCCCTGCTCCTTCATGACATTGTACTAAGGAAAAGTTGTGCAGTTCTATGGCAAACCAGTTACACCTTAGGGACCAAAAAAAGAAAAAAGTTCATTTAAAGGAGCAGTAAACTTTCTTTTATGAGGGAAAAAAGAAGGGTTGCTTCCCCTGCAGTCAGCTACAACGCTGACTTTAGGGAAGTGGGGGGGGGGACTTTGTGGGCGGTTATCTCTCAAACCATAAAGGTTTTGAGAGATGACACTGGGGACAATTAAATATTTTTTACATTTCTACAATATGGGGATTATTAATATTTAAGTATTACTATCCCTTTAAATATGGATTTTAACCTCTTGAATGTCCTCCAATGCAATATTTTTGTGAATTGCACTAGTACATCAACCCTGCCTTAGTGTTCCAAAATACACAAGGGGTTTGGATTTTTTCTTTTTCTACCAACATCGTGCAAATTTCATGATACGTATGGGCATATGTATGAAGGTACAGTGGTGGAATTCTGGGCCAACCCAAATGCCTCATAGGAAACAAACCATCCCTAATCTATTCGTTTGATGTAAATGGGGATTCCTAACACCTTAAATAGTTGAGTGAACTATTGATGGAAGAATAGATGGATCAGACCTATTGCAAGATAGGGGACAAATGATTTAACACGCACTTACCACATTGATTTAAAGGCATAGTAATATTTCATATTACACATAGCTCAGAACGTTGAGCATGTGCAATAGTTCTGCTGCATGATGTTGAAATACTCAAAAATATGCTAGTTACAGTGTAATATTATGTTGAAGATGATCCCTCCCGCCCCTTTCCCTGAAGTAATCCTATTTTCCCAGATCCGACAGCGGATCACAACTAGGGACAGTCTTCATGCAGTCCTGGGAAAAACCTGCCCTCCTTCGTTAAGGAGACAGATTTTTCCTTATACTGGATGAGCAAAGATTGTTCCTCATTGTGATCTGTTCAGTCAAACGACCCAGCTTCAGATCTGAGGGAGACGGCTTCTGAACGGGGAAAGGGACAGGAGCAGAGGCATAACGAGAAGCCACCGGGCCCTGGTGCAGAAATTGCCATAGCCTCCCCCGAGCACATTGCCCCCCAATCTCCACATTACCACCACATCTATACATTGCCCCCCAATCTCCACACTGCTAACACATTGCCCCCAATCTCCACATTGCCCCTATTGCCCCTCCCCCCCAGTGTCCATCTCCTACTTCCCTGGTGGTCTAGTGGCATGGCATGAGAGGTCTGTGCCTCCTTCTGCACAGACCTCAGAAGCTGGAGCTCCAGCTCGGTTCTCTCTTCAGTAATGCAGAGCGCTGGGAGTTGATGTCATCTCCCAGCGCGCTGCATTACTAGAGTGCTGGAGAGGGAGATCAGCTGATAGAGGTCTGTACCAAAGAAGGCACAGACCTACTTGCTCCAGGCGAGGGGGTCCCTAGAGTGACGAGCCCGGTCGCAGGTGCATTCCCTGCAACCCCCCTATTGTTATTCCAGTGGGCAGTAGGGATCATCTTCAACATAATATTAAACTATAACTAGCATATGAACATTGTGCAGCAGTACTGTTATACATGCTCAATGTTCCAAGCTATGTGTAATATGAAACATTACTATCCCTTTAAATGATTCTTTGAAGCCTCTAAACCTAGAGATGCCTCTGGCACTCAAATGGTTAAAAGACACATTTAAATCTGTGTAGATTTTGAGAATATCCACTCAAGGTGCAGTTGGTTCAGTCCAAGATTGCCCATTTTTTTGCTTTATGCATAAAATCCTCTGTGTACAAATAACTGTATACTGTGTGAGTGTTTATACAAATAACCCTGTGGCCTTTTAACCCCTTAAGGACCAGTAGTCCCGGGGTGTGTGATCCTTTAAGGACCAGATAGGGAAGTTCGACGTGCTGCCCCACGTGACCGATCATGTGTGCCGGCACGCCGAACAAGGGACTGAAAGAGATCGCCCCAGTCTTGGAGCGATCAACTTCAGTCCCCGGTATTGCTCACAGCACTCACTGTACCAGGACCGTCACTGGTCCTTAAGTGCCGGACCAGCGTGACGGTCCGGTTACGTCAGTGGTCCGTAAGGGGTTAATGTGACTGAGCATTTGATTGTAACAACCCTCCTCTTTTCACGTTCCCTTTTTTCAGTATCATGGAGGCCTCTAGCATTGGGTTAATAGTCTGATGTATGTTAGTGGCACTTGTGGGAATATTTATTTGTACACAATGCAAATATCTGAAAGCTAAAGGCTGATAATGAGCTGCTTAAACTGAGACAGATGAATGTCTGGCAAGAGCTGACAAGTTAAACAAAAACTTTTGCATGTAGTACAGAAGTCACAATGGCAGGCTTTGGGCAAACTGAAAGAATCACAATATTTCCTCCACCATGTACACGGCTTACTGAGGACAAAGCTCAAAAGAGACTAGAAAAGTTTATGGTGAATAAAGCACCTGGACCTGGTTGCATACACCAAAGCGTACTTAAGGAGCCTAGTTCAGTTATATCAGGGCTGTCTATGTTCAGTCCTCAGGGGCCAACAGCATGCCAGGGTTTAAGCATTTCCCTAATTAAGCACAGGTGAGTTAATCAGTGCCTCATTCACTTTGATTGGCACACCTGTACTTAGTCAGGGAAATCCTTACATTCTGGCCTGTTGGTGGCCTTTGAGGACTGAACTTGGACAGCCCTGTGTTATAGCAAAGCCATTATGCTTGATATTTGTTCATTCACTATCATCAAGCATAATGCCCTGAGATTGGAGGAAGGCAGACGTAGTCCCATTATTTAAAAAAAAAAAAAAAAGAAAAAAAAAAGAAAAAAAAGGTCAACATGGTCTTAGGAAGGCTAGACTATGTCAAGCTAATTTACTTGCTGTCATGAAAAGGTATTAAACTTGCACAAAGGTATAGCTGTGAGTGTTGTACGTTCACAGTTTACTGAAGCCTATTATCATGTGCCTCATAAAACAATTACTGCATACTTTGAAAGGGATTGGCTTGGGAGACCTAAAATTATTAGAATGCAGAGAGTAGCTCTGAACGGAACCTTTTCAAGTTGTTCTAAATTTGTAAGTGGAGTGCCACCGGGTTCAGTCCTGGGCCAATTATTTGTTTATTAATGATCTAGGAGTAGGTATTGAAAGTAGGTTCTCAGTCTCTGCTGATAACTGTAAACTAGGTAACGAAATCCATAAAGAACAGGACTTTTTTCCCCACTGGAAAGTGATTTGGATGAACTGAGTGATTTGGGGGATAAGTGACAGATGACGTTTAATAGAGAGAAATGTAAGTTAAGGCTCTACATTTGGGTTGCAGAAACAAGCATGCCATCTATACACTAAATTACTAGAGGGGAATTCTCATTAGATAAAGATTTGGGAGTACTGACAGTAAACTGAGACTTGCAACAAAACTGATGAAGGGATTGTAATATTTTAGTTATAAAGAGATATTAGACATATTGGGCTTGTTTACATTAGATTGTGAATCTATCAGTGTAGAGAGAGAATTACTGTTTACAAATATGTTCAAGGCAAATTACTTTGTGTTTAATTTTTTACTCCAATAGCTGAGCAGAAAGAATGGGGAATCCTTTTAAGACTAGAGGAAATGTGCTGTTGACTAAATAAAGGCAGGGATTTTTTTATAGTAAGGGCAATACAGATTTAGAATTCATTATCTTGGGAGGGTATGTTTAAAGGTACTGTAGACACATTTTAAAAATGAATTGGATATCTTTTTAGCTCAGAAAACAGCATTGATGACAGTTGGTACAATACAGATATCATGTTGATCCAGGGAGATATCAAATTGTCAGGAAGGTATTTTTTTACCCATCTGGGGCATAATTTTAAATGCGTACTTTGTTTTTATATTTTTCCTCTGGATTAACAAAAACAAAGGTGTACAGTAAAGGTTGAACTTGATGGATGCAATTTTTTTTAGCCTCACCATCTGTGATACTATGTGTGGTGGTTTTAGTTTGGCCTAGAATTTCTCCAGGTCTGTTTAGTACATCATACTCACTACTGACTCTAATTTTACTTTTAACTGCTGCATGATAATCCTGGCTGGCCATAGTACGTCATGGGTCTTTCAGTCAGATTTACCCATGACGTACTATGACTGTCAAGGGTCGTTAAGGGGTTAATCTACTGACGTTCTGCCTTGTGGGGATTTTTAGAGGGATGCTTAGAAGCAAAACAGGGAAAAGGAAGACTTGCCACAAACTATGGACCACCCCTCCTAAATATGAAATCTTGTATATAATACTAGCAATGTGGGACGGCGCTGCCTGTCAGGCTATATAGGGAATTAATGCACAAACACATGGATGCAAGCCAAACACACACAGAGACACACATGCAAATGCACACGCATGGACTGAGATGCATAAAGAGCGACACAGTCATACACACATACATGCAGTGCACAACATGCAGACACATAGAGTGTGATACAGACATGCAACACACAGTGAGGAACACACAGGCACATACAGAGACACACACACACACACACACACACACAGAAGTGAGTCATAAGGGGGTGACTTATGTGTCATTGTAATGAGTTTGTGTTTGTACTTATGCCTCCACTGTGGCATTCATTCATATAGTTGAAATGCTTGTGGTAATTGCACATACTATGGTAGAAGGTGGATCGTGCTGGCTCCCGGGGTGTGAGTGAGCGTGAGTGAGACTATGGTGGAAGGTGGATTGTGCTGGCCTCCGGGGAGTGAGCGAGTGTGTGTGAGTGCGAGAGTGAGTGATTGCATGTGAGTGATTGCGTGAGTGTGTGTGATTGAATGAGAGTGTGTGAGTGAGAGTGTGTGAGTGAGAGGGTGTATGAGAGTGAGTGAGCGCGTGTGAGTGAGAGGGTGTATGAGTGAGTGAGCGCGTGTGAGTGAGAGGGTGTATGAGAGTGAGTGAGACTGTGATTGAGTGTGTGTGTGTGATTGTGTGTGATTGAGTGTGTGTGATTAAGTGAGAGTGTGTGTGATTGAGTGAAAGTGTGTGTGAGTGAGAGTGTGAGAGTGAGAGAGAGATTGTGTGTGATTGTGTGAGTGTGTGTGTGTGTTTTTTGTCTGATGTATTTGTGTCTGTGGTGTAGGAACGAGTGGCAGCCATTTTGTTTTTTCAGTTACTTGGATAGCGGTGGGCGGGCTGGATAGGGGGGGCAGGCCAACTCCCTGCATGATTGAAATCACTCCCCCATTGAATCACCCAATGGGAGCAGTAACTCCTCCTTTCTTAACCCTTTGAGTGCCAGAGGGGTACGCAACGCATTACTTTGTAATGCATTGCGTACCCCTCTGGCATTCAAAGTGTTAAGTTATGGTAACATAGCAATATAACACGGTGGCTCTTCAGTTGAGGCAGCGTAGCAATATGCTGAGGGAACAAATAGATAGTGGTGTTTGAGGCTTGCCCTCTGTAACATACAGCAAAGCATCTCTCTCCTTTTAAGGAGAAAGGGTGGGAATCAGGAAGTGGAGGTGTGACAGCTGAAAACAAACAGTTAGTGAGGTTGACTGAACAGATGAACAGAGTTAAATAAAAGACTTGCTATTAAGTCTATCCCTGAGTTTGTATTTTATGGAAACATTACACCCTCTTACTGAAACAGAGTGTATGGAGGGTTACAATTATCTGTGGGAGGTGAAACAGTGTGTTGGTGGGGTCATGATCCTGAGTGAGAGTGTGTGTGGACCAGGAGAAGTTATTGATATCCCCTGCTTCAGAAGCGAGTGGCAGCTATATATTTTTTGTCAGTTGGATAGTGGTGGGCAGGCTGGAGGGGGCGGGCCAACTCCCTGTATGATAAACATGCCCCCATTGAATCACCCAATGGGAGCAGTAAAGTCCCCGTTGAATCACCCAATAGGAGTTGTGTCTCCTAATGAGACATAAATTATGTAATGAGGCATTCTGTTCAATGTGTGTTTGATTTCTGAGGAGACATAAATTA
Source organism: Rhinophrynus dorsalis (assembly GCA_037306005.1). Taxonomy (NCBI): domain Eukaryota; kingdom Metazoa; phylum Chordata; class Amphibia; order Anura; family Rhinophrynidae; genus Rhinophrynus; species Rhinophrynus dorsalis. The sequence continues at coordinate 267,530,187 of CM074723.1, read as the reverse complement.
TGTTCTGTGTGTGAGGTACCATAAATTATGCAATGAGGTTTATTCTTTTATATATATAGATATTTATAACACTGTGTATGTTTAATTTTTAGATGTAAATCAAAGACTTTCAACTACAGGAAACTTCCTACAACATCTGTTATCATTGCATTTTATAATGAGGCTATGTCAACATTGCTCCGGACGATACATAGTGTCTTGGAAATGTCTCCTGCGGTACTGCTGAAAGAAATTATATTAGTGGACGACTTCAGTGATAAAGGTACTGTGTGTGTATAATATCCCAAATGTGAAGTCAACATTTATTTACTCTAGTGACCATGTGAACATTTTTATACTTCATTTCAGACCAACTGCAGTTATTGATTTACTGATTCATTGATTTTCAGTCCCAGGGTTTTCTTTGCCTCTTAAAGGGATAGTAATACATAATTTTCAGAAATGTTCATTTTGTAAGGTATTTAAAAAAGAAATTAAATGCCCCCAGTCCCATCTTTTAAACCTTTATGGTTTGAGAGATATTCGCTGTGAAAGTTCCCCCTCTCCTGACGTCAGCGCTCTAGGTGACTGCAGGGGACGTCAGGAGAGGGGGAACTTTTACAGCGACTATCTCTCAAACTATTAAAGTGTGAAAGATGGGACTGGGGGCATTTAATTTCTTTTGTAAATACCTTACAAAATGAACATTTCTGAAAATGATGTATTACTATCCCTTTAATCCGTTAAACACCACATTATCTATCTATTTGTCTGTCTGTCTATCTATATATTGTGAGAGCAAACCCCATTTTTTACTTTAAATATTCTGCTTGTACATAATATATTGTCAAATGGCCTATACTTTTCATTATATATATATGTATGTGTATTTCTCTTATGTCCTATGTGGAACACAGGAACCATGGGGTAAAATATCCTTCTGCAGGAGGGCAGTGCACATGCCTTAACCCTTTGAGTGCCAGAGGGGTACAGAACGCATTGCAAAGCAATGCGTTCTGTACCCCTCTGGCACTCAAAGGGTTAAAAGGCTCTCAAAGATGGAGACTACCTGCCTTCTTCACCCCCACCAATTTAGAACAGTTTTAGAAGTGACCTCTAAGGAGATGGATCAGGGAAACGATGTTCTCATAGTTAGCCTTTCTATTTTGTTTTTTTACTAGAATGGGGCTGTGTAATTCCCCATTATGCAGGCTACTATGTCTGGCCTCCATTGTCATTTCGAACCAGAGTACAGACTTAAGGGACCTGGGTCTGTTGCAGCATGGCTTCCATTATCAGCCCTCTCCTCTCAATCTCTGATTAGCTGGTCTGAGCAGACCTTCATATGGTACATGGGAGAATGAAGGCTGAAAAGGACAAGTTTTCCTGCATCCAGAGTACGTTGGTCCTGTGTGTATGTCCCTGTCTGTTTATCTGGCAACCACTGGCATTCTGTACATCTATGCTCAATTATGTACTTTGTACATTCTGTCCCCCAATCTCTCTCCTTTAGGTAGAGGCTTCTTATTTTCGGTACTTGTTTTTAATTATAGCTCTTTAATACCCTTGCTACAATTTCATTTATTTATTCATTTTACTTCAGATATTCATTCATTTTTTTTTACATTTCTTTAACTTATGTTACCTTTATTTCTGTCACTTTATTAAAGTGAAGCAGGGAGAGAGTCACTGCCTCTCAGAGCCTCTTAAGGTCAGTGTCTTGCCCTCCTGCAGGAGGATAATTTATACCGGGTTCCTGTGTTCCACATGCAAAAATGTTGACCCACTGGGGTATCTGTCTTCTTGTTCACACTGGACCTATTAGAATGTATCCATTTTCTTAGTTTGTCCTGTCTCACCTACATATAGTCCTGTTTTGGCGCATCTCACACACACATGATGAGATAGACAACATTAGATGATTTGCTCTTGATGTGGTTTGGGTGGGAATGTGGTACGGGCACTTATCTGTGGTACATATGTGCGTACAGGTTCCACATCGCTTTTATAGACAGGGAGAAGTAGGTGTAGGGTTATCACTTGCTGGGTGAATCCCGGATTCTGGTGGGTGTTCACACATTTGATAGACTATCAGGGGACAGGGTTATTGCTTGTTATGGAGATTTATGTCTGAGTCTGGAGATTATACTATATTTGTTAAATAATATTATTTGTGCTATTATCTAACAAGGAGAATCATTTTGTATATCAGTCTGCTTTAGTGATTGATATAATTGGTACATCATCTGCACTAACTGCTTATGAGCAATCATGATATATAGTTGTTCTCCTTTTTTTTTCACATTTCTATTTATTATCAATTTAAATTTGGTTATAAATACTCTATGTACATATGATACCAAAGGAAAGCGTAGTCTGTTCTTAATATATAGTCTGCTTGGGTACTCATAACAATAAAAAGATGAAGTCTGTTTTAACCCCTTAACGACCGGGGAATCCGGACCCGGACGCGACTGAATGACAACGGAGCATTTTTTTTTCTTATTGCTCCGTTGCATTCCGGACTCCCCGAACGGCGCGCAGCTGCGGGGGGAGCCCGGAATTCGATGACGGTCATAGTACGTCATCGGTCGTTCAGTCAAATCGACCCTTGACGTACTATGACCGTCAAGGGTCGTTAAGGGGTTAACAAACAGATTGTAAGAAAAGTGAGATTTGGGATGGTCCATAAAGTGTACCTGCCACTAGGGGTGGACGAAAAGTGTGAAAAATTTGTTGCGAAAAATTTCGCAAAACCATGCAGATTTTTCACTTTTCCAGTGAAAACTTTCGCCTTTCCACCTATGCAAAAATGTCCTCCTTTTCACCTATTTTAACAAATTTTCTGCCTATTTTAACACATTTTTTGCCTATATTTCCAATAGGTACTACATTTTCTACTGTAATATTACTTCTTGTGAGGGCTGAAGTTTAGAAATAAGTGGCTGAAAGTCAGTTGTGAGTCCTACAGCAACATAGCCTTGAAAAATGTGTTAGCATGCAGAATGCATTTGTCCTTTGCCCACAACACTAACTTCCTGCTTAAAGGGATAGTAATACTTTGTTTTATCTTTATTTTATTTTGTAGGCATTAAAAAAACATGAAGAACGATATAAGTCTTATCTCTCAAACCTTTATGGTTTGAGGGATATTCACAAGCAAAGTTTCCTCATCCTGCCCCTTTTACCTAGTGTAAGCCATTTCTTCTCAGATGTGGAATGCAGTCCATAGACCAGACAGATAACAGCAGGGGACAATCTTCTTCCTATGAGGACAGTGAAAAACCTGCCCCCCTTGACAGGTTTTTCCCTTATCTTAATTGAAGATTGTCCCTCTCTGCAGTCTACCTGGGCACCTCCCTTCTGCTCTGGCTGAACAGTGTTACATCAGTAAAAGGGGCGGGAGGGGGGATACTTTGTCATTGAATTACTCTTGAACTACAACTCTGACAGAATTGAAATAACACAAATACTATGATGATTAATTAGAGCTACTTTTATTATGAAACATTACTATCCCTTTAAGTGATACTGGCACATATTCATGATGTCATGGCAGATGTATATGGTAGTGGTGGTGGTGGGGAACTGGCATGGAGTGATTTTGTGTATGTATTTTTACCATTGTCACATGCTATCCTCCTTCTCAGATTATTGACACACATAACTTATCGGTCATAGCAGTGGACTGGACCCAAGTGTGGAAAATAGTGGCAACCCTTCTTCACATCTCTCGTCCACCTCCTCATCTGTGCTGCTGTTAATATATTTGTCCTGACTTTGTCTGTCATCATATGTGGTTTCTGCTACTTGATACTCAGATGGTATGAGATGTTGGTTCATTTTTAAGAATGTTAGTCTCCCAACAATTGCTGCTTGATAGCTGTGTCCTGCGGTCATTGACAATATAGCCAGCCGCACTGAAAACCCTCTCAGACTCAACGCTTGCTGGTGGACAGCTGAGGCTTTCCACTGCAGTACATGTCAATGCTGGCCACACACACTGCTTTGTTTGCCAGTAATCCATGGGGGTCATTGTTTCTGCCTAAAACATAGCTATCCTGCAAGTATGCAGAAACCATCTCACATGCATTGGGACCACTTCTAGGAGCTACACGGTGTTCCTGTGTGTCAGTTACCAACCCATACTCGGGGAGCAAGTCCCAAAGAGATGTGCCGCCACCACCACTTCCAATGCTGGGTTTTTGCTGCCGCTGCTGAGGCCCATGAATTGCCCTGTGCTCCGAATGGGATATTCTGGTTGATGATGTAGCTGCTTCTGCTGGTTCAAATGCTTTGCTGCCTTCATTTTCACTATACTGCCTAGATGTTTGTTGTGCCCTCACTTTCTCCCTCTTATTCTCCACAATGCAACCCTCCACTCGATCAATAAGCATGTCACGATATTCCTTGACAGAATTTGATTCCTCAGAGAGTTGCTGCTGAACGCTATGTCTCCTTGTTGTGACAAACCTCTGATGGCCCTTTGGCAGAAATTCTGAAATTTTGTGTTTAAAGTGGGGGTCCAGCAAAGTGGAAAGAATGTATTCCTCATTGCTTTTAATGGACACTATGCACTCTAACATGTCCTTTACCAGCTGGTGCATGTCTGTGTTGTCATTCTGGTAAGAATCCTCAGCCATGCACCTCATTTTTTCTGCAATAAAAATATCAGTGCTAGAATTTCACTAATTCCTGCTCCAATGCGACTCACCAGCATGGTTGCCTCCTCAAAGGGTTTCAGCAGCTCACATACATCGCACATTAGTTGCCATTGGCTAGGTGACAAAGAGGCTCCCTCCAAAGCCTTCCAGTTTTGCATGGTGTACTTGCTAATGGCCTTATTCTGCTCGTACAAACGCTCTAGCATGTACATGGTGGAACTCCACCTGGTAGGGACCTCCATTTTCAGCTGGTGAAGCACGATTACTGGCTTTCACCTGATGCTCTAAGCTAGTGTTGTCCACTGTTGGTGCTGGGAGGGAAACTCAGTGAGCAGTCACAGTCATAAAGTCTGTGCTCTGCCCACTTGTCCACATATCTGTTGTCGGGTGGATTTTCTTGCCATACGCACTTTTAAATCCTTTGTAGTCCTGAACAGCTGGAGAGCCTTAGGTTTCCCAATCCTGTTTTAAGGTGATTAGACCAGTGTGTCTTACCTATGGTTCCCACTGCATCTGTAGGCTTTGAACCAGTTTATTCATTAATATTCAATATCAATAATAGCTATTGCGTTTTTCATCATAATTTTAACATAATTAAGAAACAATGAGAAAAACAATCTTTCTTTTATTATGGCATGTCAAAATTAACTTTAGAAAATATTTGAAATCCACAATAAATAGTATTTTGGACAGTAGTCTGGGTTACATCACAGTATTGTCGTTTCAAAAAATAAATTATAGATTAGAAAAAATAAGCAATACTATCCTAATCCCACAGTTACCAGACATAAGGGAACCTGAACCATTTTATCCCTTCAAAGTTAAATCATTTATTTATAAGGGTCTTTAGTCCACCAGCAAAGATGGTACCAACGGGAAAGAGATGTGTGTGCAGCCTCTGTGAGACCTGTAAACCGGTTCTGCTGTTGAAAATACTCACTGGGCAGTTAAGTGTGAATTTATCTGCACCACAGGGGAAAAATATGCATTGCACTGGTTTAGAAATACTCAATCCTGGCTCGCTGGTTAAGGAAGATCAGACAGCAAATTAGGGGTAGTCAATGGGGCTGATGAACTAAGAAAAACTGGGGCTATTCAGGGGCAAACCAACTGCACCTGAAGGGGTAGATAAAAACTTCCCAAATTCCCATAGATTGAATTCTAGTTGGCGTATATTGTACTGCTTCACAAATTGTTCAATAACGCTCTAGTATTCAAGGGTTATAATTCCAATTTATATTTAGAATTTGGGAAATTTCTATTTATTTAGAAAATGTTTTACCAGGAAGAATACATTGACATTTCTCTCGTTTTCAAGTATGTCCTGGATAGTTTTCACTAAAGGGTTACATATTTACAGAAATAGAGAATCATTATATATACATACACACATAACTATACATACATACATATATATATATATATATATATATATATACATACATGTTAAACAATTATATGCAGTTACATACTGTTTTAGCTGTAAAGAAACATTTACTTTTAAAAGGATAGTAATGTTTCACAAAAACAGCAGCTTCAATTAATCTTTATAGTATTTGGGCCATGGAGAGTGTTATTTCAATACTGTCAGAGTTGTAGTTCAAGAGTAATTGAATGTTAAAGTATCCCCCTCCCACCCCTTTTACCTAGTGTAAGCCACCTCCTCTCAGATGTGGACAGTTCACAACAAGGGACAATCTTATACTTACTGAAGATTGTCCCTCTCTGCAATCCATCCGGACAGTCTTGCTGCTCTGAGGTGAGCAGTGTTACATCAGTAAAAGGGGTGGGAGGGGGATACTTTATCATTCAATTACTCTTGAACTACAACTCTGACAGTATTGAAATAACACTCTCCATGGCCCAAATACTATGAAGATTAATTGGAGCTGCTTTTATTGTGAAAGATTACTCTCTATTTAATTATTTTAGACTGGGAGAAAATCTCATTATTTCAGGGTTATTATTCCAAGCTTTTGGAGCTCAGAAGGAGAAGGCAGATCTTCTGGTTTCTTTCCTGTATTATGGTATATGCAGTGAGTTATTCGCAGTGGAACAGGGCTTATCGTTAATATTGAGAGCTGGAGTGAGCAAACTGCTCAGGTAGCCCGGTAGTTTTCCAGAGAAGTGGTTGTGTACTAAGCAAGAAAGGTGAAGGGCACGTTTAGACTTGAGTGTTAACCAATTTAGTCAACGTCCAGTGCAGTGCCAGGACCATCACGGCTGTCGGGCACTTAAGGATCAGTGAAGGTTCTGGAACTTCATTGAATTCAGGGCCACTTGGGGAGCCCTGAATCAGATCTAAAAAAAAAAAAACAAAATGCCCCATGGTCCTCAAGTCCCAGCCACGAGTGTGCACGCCTGTCGTTAAGGGGTTAAGCATAGCACAGTGATGGGTAGTGTAATTACACTGAAGGATAAAGTGGCATAATGAATTATATATAGTGTCAAGTTTACTAAGATGGATTTGTGGTGCTAGAGCATATACTATATCCCCATAGTCCATGACTGGCAGCAACATATGTTGTACAGTACATTTTCTCCCAAGATACTTAAACATGAATTGTTTATAAAGAGAGTACTTATTTTGGCATAAAGTTTGATTGTTATTTTATCAATATGAAGACCAAAAGTGAGGTTGGAGTCAAGCCACATACCAAGATATTTGGTATCTCCTAAATCTTTTTTTTTTTCTTTTCTTCTACTGCTTTGGCCCAGTGGGCTTCCCCGTCCCTCCCTCTCCAGCAGCAGACCCCCCCCACCACCACCAATCCCTCGCCTGTCTAAGCTTACTGCTTTGCCACTTGTGAATGCTGTGGTACTTAAGAACCACACTGATAGTCATCTGGATTCCCTCCTGAAGGTGCCTTAGCAGTTTGGATAGATCAGCTTTTAGACACTGTGCATTCTAACATTCCTAAAGATTAATTCGGTCTGGGCCTCTGTAAGATCCCTGAGGCCAGTATGTCTCTGATTGCAGCAGCCTTTGATGCTGCTGGGTTTACTGGGAAGGCATCTGCTTTTTCTATTGCTGAGCATTATACTTTGTGGCTGAAAATCTGGTTGGCTGGCAGTCTTTTCAAGAAGTCATTGGTTTCCATTTTGGTCATGGACAAACAGTTGTTTGGCCCAGAGTTGGAGAAAGTTAATAGGCAATTGCCTTATTGTCTCAGATTATTCCCAAACTTTCCTTTTTTTCCTTGAAAGATGCATGGCTTTAGTTTCCCATGCCAGTATGGGTAGGTGCCAAGGGCATCTGCTCCTATAGTACCCAGGTACACACTGCCCAAAAACCCAAATAGGCCTGGATAGACAAGAAGCCTACCCAGATGCCCTCAGCTGACAAGTCTGTGTCTGCATGACTCACAGGGGTCTCATCCAACCCAGTCTATAGGACATCATCTATGTCTCTTTAACAGTAAAGGACCTCTCTCTGTGGTGGACCAGTGGGTTTTGCAGTTGAATTCAGAAGGGTATTGTATAGACTTCAAGTATATCACGGTCCCCGTGTTTTTGCTGTCAATTTTGGCTGTATACCTATGCATTGGAGGAAGCTGATTGGCCCGCCCAGGATGTTCCTTCATATGCTGGAGGTTGGGCACTTGTCAGTTGCCCTTTCGTGGTGTTCCTGTTCCTACGCTTTGTTGCTAGTTCCAGTATCTCCTGTGTACCGACCCGGCTTGCCTGACTACTCTGCGGTTCCTGCTCCGTGATCTGACCCGGTTCTGGCTGACGACCCTTCTCCGTGATCTGACCCGGTTCTGGCTGACGACCCTGCTGGTTGCTGTCTCTCCTTCTCATACCGAACCACTTAACCCGTGCGGTGCCATTGGTCTCTGTGGTGTGCCTTCCGTAATATCCAAGTATATGGTTAACTGCTGAGCCACTTATTGGTGTTCCTCTCGGTATCTTACGAGCTCCCTCTTGCACCGACGGCCGGTGCTCGTTGTCTGTTAGTCCGCTCGCTACAGTAGTAGCTGCACCGGAGGGGTGCTCTGGCTCCGGCCTATTCACGATAGAGGATACGCTTTCAGCCGCACTTCCAGTGCGCCAGCTCCATACAGCTTGTGCAGTTACCTTCACTGTGGCATCCAAGGGGTGTCCAGGCCCCATCTGTTTGGCACTCGCAGGGTTATTACGTAAACTAGTAAGGGCGTTTATGGTTCTGGTTTCCAGCACTGGCAGTAGTATTCCCAGACAGCCCACGGAGGTGGTATTGGTTCAGCTTTGGTCATAAGGGCGCAGTCCTATTTCTACTTGAGAGTGTATTCAGTCAAACACCATTTCTATCATTACTTGCCAGAGACTGTTCGATATATCCTGGGCGTTGGCCTATCCTGATCCTCTCTGCTGTTGTGCACCTATTAACCCTTAGGGGTTATTCTCCATTATATCATTGTGTGCATTCACTTGTCAGTGTTACCATTACTGTTATTCCTGTACTGGCCCTTAGGGGCACTATTTTACTATCCAGTTCAATAAAACTGTGTTTTTACTTCATAACCTGGTCTGTGTGTCAGAAAACCGTAACAAAGTACCTTCCTCCCCATTGCTTTTTCACTTCCTGGGTTCCTCTCAATCTGGTCCATATTTGTCTGTTTTTAGATGTGTTTTCTTCCTTGGTGGACATGCAGGTCATGGTACCTGTTCCTCCGCAGGACAGGTTTATGGTTCTCTACTCAAAGCTTTTTTAGTCCTCAAAAACGACTGTAGGTGTAGTGCTGTTCTAGCTTGAAGCATTTTAACAGTTTTGTTCTTATGCCCCAGTTCAAGATGGAGACCTTGCTTTCCATCATTGCCACTATGTGTCTGGGGGAGTTTTTTGGCTTCCCTACACAGGAAGGATGCTTATCTACATATTCCTATCCATGCAGATCATCAGCATTTCCTGCGGTTTGCCTTTCAGTACTATTTTCAGTTCACCACCCTGCCTTCTGGACTCTTATATGTTCAGCAGGTTTTCACAATGGTCTTGACAGCCTTGGCCACACACACTCATACTCTTTCTCTTACTCCCTATTGGATGACCTTTTGGAGGAGGTTCTGCTCTGTCATGTTTAGTCCTGTGTGTCTATCCTAGAACAACACGGTTGGGTTCTCATTCTTAAAAAGTTGTCTCTGGTCGTATCCCAGGTCCTTCACTTTCCCGGCATGAGGTTCAACATTATCCATGGTGAGTCTTTCGGCTGGAGGAAAAGATTTTGTCATTGTCTCAACAGTTATCTCAGGTCATACTTTGCTCATCCTCAATGCTGCAACAGTACATGAAGATGCTGGTTTATCTGGTCTTTTGAGGCAGTCACGCTTGCCCTTTTCCATGCTTGGAAACTGCAGCTCAAATATTGTTCTCTCCCATGTCATGTCTCTATCAGACAGGGAGAAGTTGCATCTTCACTTGTGGCTTCAGAAGTACTGTCTTTCATTAGGAAGTCTGTTCATTCTAAATTGGATGATTTGTGCAAAAGTATTGGTCAGAGATGCTCAATTAGTCTTATGAATCTGCTACGGTATGTGGTGGTATCATACATCAATCACCAAGGAGGGACTAGGAGCTCAGTTGCCTGAAGTTTGTTGATTCTGGCTCATGTGCTGGCTTTCTCTGCAGTTCATATCCCTGGGTAGACAAGCTCATTGCAGACTTTCTGAGTTGGCATTCTCTTGATCTTGGGACTTAAGAGCTCAACCAGATGGTGTTCAATGCCATACTCTGCATGTGGGGTTGTCCAGTTGTGGAACTCACGGCCTCTCAGTTTAACTGCAAAGTTCCCATGTTTTGTTCCAGACCCCGGGGTCATGCTTGCTGTGGCCATGATGGTCGTTCTATGGACATGCTTGTGACTTTTTCTTTGATTCCCAGAATATTGAGGAAATTCAAGACTGAGCAGGCCATTCTGATCAATCCCATCTGGCCCTGTCAGGCCTCATTTTTCAGACCTTTTCATTCTGATTTGGCTCCCTCATTCTCTCTCCCTCCCTGAAATCTCTCTGAATAGCTTTGGTATATCCCCATGATTCGTGTGTTCCACATTGGATGAAAGCAAAAAGGGGCGTATTGTGTACCAATAAATTAGTTTCTCTTTGTCCATGTGCAAAATAGGATTTCCCTCCCAGAGAAAAAAACAGCTGTTTGAGTTCTGTGCAGAGGGATCCTTTTGGTTATCTGGTTCAGGTGGCCCGCTTTCCTGACTCACTTCTGTTCTCTCTTTCTATACTATTTGTTAAAACTGAGCTAGATTGGCATGGGTAAAGTGGAGCAGGGAACTAGACTCCTCCTCCAGAGAGCATTTAAGGGAAGAGCCCTGCCCTCCTGATCTGAGGATGCTTTACCCCATGGTTACTGTGTTCCACATGGACTAATAGAAAAGTATTTATCAGGAAGTACATAAAAATCCCCATATTATTTACCATGGTAAATTGGGTGCTTTGAAAATACTGTACAAATTCCCACTTCAAAATGGCTTCTTTAAATAATGATAAAGGATACCCTTGTTCTGTACTGTTTTATTTTTTCAGTTTCATACATATATTAATCTGTTTTATTTTTCCTCAACTTGTATCATTACATTAATATTTCTTAACGACTGATTTAAAAAAAATACTTTTTTTTTTTCTTTCTTTCTTTTAGTGTATTTGAAATCCCAACTAGAAAATTATATCAGTTCGTTGGAAAGAGTGCGTTTGATAAGGACCACCAAACGAGAAGGTCTGGTGCGTGCACGGTTAATAGGAGCCACGTATGCCATAGGTGATGTGCTCACGTTTCTGGACTGCCATTGTGAGTGCGTCTCTGGTTGGCTAGAGCCACTATTAGAGAGGTAATGTTTGAACTTTAAAGTAACATCAATAATCAAATTTCTGTCTCAGATCATGAAAGTGAAACTTTATACGTATGTAACTGTTCATACATGTTCAGAAACTATTAGACTATCAAGGGAACTACACTTAAAGCAGAACTTTCATCAGGATTAAAGTGCCCCCCAAATCATTATTAACACAGCGATACACATATAAATACTTTTGTAACTGAATAAGTCCAGCATTATTGAGAAATACAACTTGTTCGGTAGGCATCAGCAGGCAAGAGTGCAGACATCATGCAGAAACGGCATCTGTGAGTCTTCGATGTCCATCCCAGTCTCCTCCAGAATTGGTGAGTGGCGTTCCATTGTACCTTAAGGTACTGGAAGGGACTGACCGTGCAGGCGCACAGATGTGTCTACAGCAAGATCCCTGCAAAACAAGTTGTATTTCTCAATAATACCTGACTTATTCGGCATAATAAAAGTATTTGTATGCGTATTGCTATGTTAATAATGATTTGGGGGCACTTCAGTTCTGATGAAAGCTCTTTTAGGGTGTAATACACTGTTTCACTAAGCAGTATAACCTATTTCATAAATAGCTACTGCTAAATCTCAGATGCAAAAAGCTGAAGAAAAATATCCCTTCTTAAAGAATGAAGGCACTACGCAACTAAACTTTGAATCTACAAATTTTGAAGCCCAGCCTTTTGATGAGTTTTGAATCACTTTGTGCGCTGTAAATGTTTAGCTCTTTTAGTGAGTAGAGTCTTTCACGTGTTTTGACATCATAACATACATAAGTTTGATCTATGTTAAAATACTTGTGAGATGCTGGGAGATGGTTCTTTCAAATGTTGTTTCAGCTCAAACCAAAAATGAACTTTTTATTTTGGAGAACTTCTGTTCCTGACTTTTCGTTAAAGGGACAGTATAGTCCCAGAAAATAAGCTGAATGGCACGAACCTTATCTCTCAAACCGCTATGGTTTGAAAGATATAGGCATTGAAAGTCCGCCCCCCTCCCCTTCTCCTGATGTCAGCATCTAGCTGACAGCAGGAGATCCCGGTCTGGGGACCAGCCTGCAGCTCTGCAGCAGAGCCGAAATCTCGTTATTGCAAATGAATTACTTCATTGGAAAGGTCTACAAAGTGTGCCTGGTTTGTAAGCACACTTTGTAGACCTTTCCAATTAAGTAATTATTTTGCAAGATCGTGATTTTGGGTCTGCTGCAGAGCCTCCTCTATTCGTACGACTCAAATCTCCTGCTGTCAGCTTTACATCTCACATCAGGAGAAGGGAGGGAGGGGGGAAATTTCAATACCTATATCTCTCAAACCATAGCGGTTTGAGAGATAAGGTTTGTGCCATTCAGCTTATTTTCTTCTCCTCTACAAAACTAGAAAACATTTTTATGGGACATTACTGTCTCTTTAACTAAATTTTAATTAAAATAAATATTAATACAAGTTAAAGCTGTAATTGCAGTAGGAGTACCCTTGTTTTACAGGCAGGAAAATAACTACATTATTATTACTGATTATTACTATTTTAATAATAAATCATTACTACCTTAACTCCTTTTAAGTTTTATTAAAAGAAATGCATTACTGCCAAAATAAAAGGGATCATAAATCTATTTTGTGTTTTGTGAATTGATCATTATTGTATGACTTTGAATAGTCCAAAGAGTCTGATAACAATGTCATTGGCCATAGAACAAGGAGAAGCGTATCTAAACCTACAGAGAGAAAATGTAAATAAAAAAAAAAAAGTCTGTGGTGTTTTACATAATGTCCAAATATGAACGCTAATGAAAGAGAAACTTGAATATCACAAACATTTATAACTGTGTATGCAAGTAATCCATAAAAATGAATAACCATTAAAAACAGCTTATTTCTCTGTCATCCAGTACAGGTTACTGGTAACTTTCATATCTGCTCTGGTGACTTTGGGGGCCTTGCACCTGGTCCTTGCCTTACTTCCTGCCTCTGGGAAACTAAATGGTTGGACATCCCAAAGTTACCACTAACCTGTATTGGATGACAGAGAAAAGAGGATTTTAGTTTTCTTAAATCCTTTTCTCTTAGTCCAAACAGGTTACTGGTCTCCCACCCTGTCAAGGGACCATGCTTGGCTCTCTTGTGGCAGACCGTGGGGGTCCTTCGAGGTCATGCTCACAGGAGTCGTCTTTCCCTTTTTACTATTTAGTCAATAGCTAGTGTCTCAAATCTTACTGGAGCTGATTGGCTAGCTGCAGCCAAGGAGGGAAGGTAGGCTCCACCCCCTGCATTCACTTCTAGAATTGTTCCTGCCTAGTTAAAGGGGCCAAAGTTACCAGTAACCTGTATGGACTAAGAGAAAAGGATTTAACAGGTAAGACTAAAATCCTCTTTTTTAAAAGGATAGTATCACTTCAAAATTACTATCCCTCATATTGTAGCCCTTAATAAACTGAGCTAAATGACACCAGCAGCATCTCTCAAACCTTTATGGTTTAGGAGATAGCTGCTTTCAAAGTTTCCTCTACTGGCAGCAGATCGCTGACAGCAGGGGAATCCCGTCCCGGGACAGGCGGAGGCTCTTAAACAGAGCTGATATCTCGTTATGGAAGGAAAAATGATTCATTGAAACAGCCTTCTACGTGTGCTTGGTTACCAAGCACACGTAGAAGACTGTTTCAATTAATCATTTTTCCTTCCATAACGAGATATCGGCTCTGCTGAAGAGCCTCCTCTTGATTCAGAGACCGGATTCTCCTGCTGGCAGCAGAAAGCTGACAGCAGGGGAGAGGAAACTTTGAAAGTGGCTATCTCTTAAACCATAAAGGTTTGAGAGATGCCGCTGGTGTCATTTAACTCAGTTTATTAAGGGCTACAATATGAGGGATAGTAATTTTGAAGTAATACTAGCCCTTTAAGTATTACTTACCTCTTAAATACCTATGCTACAAGAAGCCCTGTTACAAATATACTCTTATGGTTCTGTCCCATTGATTGTTGCTTTCTAATGCTCTCTACTTGAAGGATTGGAGAGAATGAAACAGCGGTTGTCTGCCCTGTGATTGATACTGTTGACTGGAACACATTTGAGTTTTACATGCAGACTGGTGAGCCCATGATTGGAGGATTTGATTGGCGACTGACGTTTCAGTGGCATGCCGTGCCAGAAAGTGAGCGCAAAAGACGGAAGTCTAGGATAGATCCGATCAGGTAATAACATATAAAAACAACAACATGGCTTTCACTGTTTTCTCACTGTCTCTTATATTCAGTTTATAGTTATATTCAGCTTATATGGACCAGTAGATTAAAGGATGCCTCAATATCAGGTCTAAACTTTTCCGTAGCCAGAGCTGATTTCTTAAAGAGATAGTAATACTTGAAAATAAGTTTATTTTATATTGTAGCCCTAAAAAAACATGAAAAATGATATGTCTTATCTCCCAAACCTTTATGGTTTGGGAGATATTCAGAAGTAAAGTTTCCCCTGGAGTGACGTCATTGCTCCACCCTTCAGATTTGGAATCTGGTCCCAGGACCCGCTGTGCCTCTCCAGAAGTGCTGAGATCACCATCTTTAAAAAGAATTTCTTAATTGGAATGGTCTACAAAGTGTGCTTTCAAGCCAGGCACACTTTGTAGATAGTTCCAATTAAGTAGTTCTTTTCAAAGATCGTGATCTCGGCACTGCTAAAGAGCTGCCGGTTGCTCTGTGGACCGAATTCCAAATCTGTCCACTAGATGGCAGACTTGGCTGAAACAGCCAGGAAAAGAGAATTTTACTATATTTTACATGTAACTATCTCCCAAACCATAAAGGTTTGGGAGATAAGACTTATATCATTTTTCATGTTTTTAAAGGGCTACAATGTAAAATACGATTATTTTCAAGTATTACTATCCCTTTAAGGGAAGTCACGCTCTGACTAGAAACAACCCTACACCCAAGAATTGTTGCCATCTCCATGCAAACACAGACATCTTTCACATACACAGATAAAAGAAATACACGAAAATTAACTAAAAGGGAAAAATAAATAGTATATCAATGATTTAGTTGGTTCTCCCCGAAGGGCTCCAGTTCATCTCAGTGCACGGCCTCTGTATGTATTCATGTTCTTTTAAAGGTACTAGAGATAACGAGAAAAGTGTGCATGTTAACTATTCCTTTTTTGATGTAAAACTTTCTCAAAATAATGTATGCTAGTAAAAGAAGCACAGTGTTGCCTATGGAAAAAGAGGCAGACACAAGGAACAGTAGAGGGGTGCATTGCTTGAGAACTCAGCTTTTTTGCAGTGATCTGCACAGTACAAGACTACAGTGGCTGACTCCATTTTCAGAACTGGTTTAAATGGTAGAGGTCCTTAATGCACTGGTAATAGTATTGACCTTTTGTCATTGAAAATCTTAGATTAATTTAAATGAAAGGGATTGTGATTTGCCCTGCGGGTGCTGTTGAAATGTCCCTGAAGTGCTCTACTTTACTGTACTTTGTATATGGCCCATGTAGCCCTATTAAGAGATAGCTCATGTCATGCAATATTAGGCTATGATTAGACCCAGCGCTGGACATGCTTAGATGATCCCCCATGCCAAGAAGTACAATAGATAGTACAGAAGGCTGATCATGAGTACATAAAGAGACCCCACACAATAGTCTATATACAGTTAGCCAGTCATGGCATGTGACTCCATATAGAGAACCCACAGTATTCAACTCTATGTATACATATGGCTTGTCATGACATGGAACACCATGCATAAAAAAAGACATGCCAAACAACACAATGTTCATAATCAGATGGGCAGTGAAGTAATGAAACACCATCTACACAGATAAAAAGACATGAAAACCAATAAAGGATAAATGTGGAAGGGCTTATAGTGGATACTGACAGGCTCTTTTGTAAGAGTAGAATGCAGAAGGGCCTCCTACTTAGCAGTGATTGTACAGGTGGGCTGTAGGTTTTGCGGATCACTCAATCTGTGCCCGAGCTGGAAGGCAGAGCCAGATCCTGTACCTATATGGCTATGTTTGGGAGCACCGTTCTCCAGATCCCCATGGTCATGGCACCTGATAAACATCTGTGTTATTTAAAGAAACTTGATATACATGGCATGTGTCATGAGAACAATTAAATCATGAGACTTAGATAGTTAAAAGGTTCATCAGACAGGAACAACAAATACACACACACTCCCAAAGTGGGAGTGGGAGGCGGCTTCTGATAGGGACATGGTAAAGGTCCGATAATGAATGAGTGAATTATCATATGAATGCCCACAAGCCCTCTGCCAACACCATCCTCCCAGCCTGGGCTGCCATGAAGTGATGTTGGCGCCCAGCTGAATCCAAGACTTAATGTATTTATTGTGTACCGCACAAGGACCCTGTAATGGAAGTGCATTATGAGTGCAAGAGAAATACCCAACGCAATGCAATGCTTTGGAAACGTCACTGGCACTCAGAGGGTTAATCCCCTTTTCTTGTTGCATAAGGGTTATAATTTTATTTTTCAAAGGTGCAGTTGTGCATGCTCATGCTCTCATGTCCATACGTACTCTGGAGGAGGAAGTGAGAGTGGGCAAGTGGTGAAAGGGTGGGAGGGGGGGTCAAAGTGGCAAAAGCATGAGAGCAGAGAAGGAAGAGAGAGGACAGCACAGTGCTCCTCAGGAGAAGGAGGTGAGAGTCGGCAAAATTATGGGAGTGGAAATCAAAGTTGCAAAACAAAGGAGCGCGGAGTAGGTGGAAGTAATAGAAGGAACAATAGCCAGGAAGGCGGAGATGAAGAGAGAGGGTTAATGTGAGGGACAGGAAATTTGTGGCAGAGACTTTAGCAGAAGTGGCCAGGGAGGCTTCTCTATGTGCTTGAGTAGCAGTATGGAGGAGAATAGAATATCTCCTCCTTATTGCTGCCCCGGGGTGTGATTGGAATGGATGGAGAATTTTGGTCACATGCGTGCCTCCTCCTTTTATTAATATAGATATATTTTTAATTGATACATATGATATGCTGTGCTTAGTCTGAATTTTGTAGCTAAGATATATATAAAAATAGTAATGTGTCATTAAAATATGAAAGCTCCTGTAAGCGGTAAGCTCTGTTTTTTTAATTGCAGGTTTTAAAAGCTATTGCATGATATAAAGAAGATGACTTAAAGGGATAATAACCTTCCATATAAAGTTACATTGCCTATACTTTTTAAGTTGTTTAAGCGGAACTACCACACAGTAATAAGATAGCATCACATCGTTGCCTATCTGGCGGCTAGCTTCTCAGTAGCACTAATCACCAGAATTCGTACCGGATTAAAGAGAAATCTCTGTTCTTCATGGACTGACCGCAAGACGGAGTGCGGACATCTTGCCCTAGTGACGCCCACGTTCCTGCTCTGTCAGTCCCAGCCGGGTCTAGGAGGTGTTGCTAGGAGCCATTTGGCTCTAGCTGGGACTGACAGCTCAGGTGCGTGGACGTCACTAGAGCCAGATGAAGTAGGGTTTGTTGCACTTAGTTTGTTATTTTCAGCACTACAATACTAGAAATAATATTTTTGGAGCATTAGTGTCCCTTTAAGTTAAAAGTGAGTGGTCACTGGTGACTCTAGGAAGAGTAAACATGTTTGGGGAAAAAAAATAGTACTTTTGGCTTTTTTAAGCAAACTGGGACAGCTGGTGTCCAGATTTATTTTTTTTAAATGTATAATACACTCAGTGGTACAGTTCATGTCATAGAATACAGATTTCCTTAGTAAATAAGAACTACACCACTTAGTGACCACAATACAAAATTGTAGTTTAAAGAAAAGTTTGTGCTGCAACAATTATTTTACTCAGCATGAAAAAAAATTACAATTTTTTTTTTCATAAAAAAACAAAAAGGAAGAAATAAAAAAAATTCTTCTCCTTTAAAATAATTGCCCTTATATAACCCTTAAAATGTTCTTTGTAGGTAATTCTTTAAATTAAAAGTTCATTTCGTTGTAGACTAAATGCCAAAAAAAGCATTTCTGCAACGGATCTTCCTAGTACTATTTCTGGTGTGTGGATCTGTATGTGTGGTGTGCCAAAGCTGAATTCATGAACTTATTTATAGCTGCTGAGATGAGAAAACTTTCCAACTAGAACATTTTCATATACACAGGAGAAAGCTGTTGCAATGATTATGTTATGTAATGGTGTTTTAACCCCTACTATACAGCTTTTTGCTTCCCAACACAGTCTTTTGTTTAAAGTGGAACTACCACCCTATAAAAAGTCGCCACCCAATAATTAGGCATATGGCGACTAGCTTCTTAATACTTCTATTATCTTCCACAAGTACCGCATTTTTAAGTAATCCTGTTTCTTCAGAGACCGACGGCCATTCTCGGATGCAGTCATCTTGCTCAGAGACGTCTGTGCATCTGAGCTGTCCGTCCCGGTCTCCTGTAGAAGGCGTTGCATAGAGCCGAAAGGCACTGGAAGGAACTGACGGCGCAGGCATGCAGATGGCTCTACAGCAAGAAGCCTGGCCGTCAGTCTCTGAAGAAAAAGGATTACTTCAGATCGTGGTACTTGTGGAAGATAACAGCAGTATTAAGAAGCTAGTCGCCATATGCCTAATTATTAGGTGGCGGCATTTTATAGGGTGGTAGTTCCGCTTTAAACTCATGGATGTTAGATACATCAATGTTTAGGGTATTCCCATGTATTCATAGCAACTTGAACATGCACGTTAAACAGATGTTCAGCCTGGTTATCCTTGATGATTATGACTTTAACCCACTGAGGACAAAAGGGTTGTGCAGCACATTGCGAATCAATGCATTGCACATCCCTCTGGTTGTCAAGGGGTTAAGGACCTTATGCAAAATCAAAGGAGGAGTGATTCTGGAGTAAATACTTGCACCATAGAGGACAAATGAAAATTCCTATTGATTTAAATGGAGCTTTAAGTTAACCCCCTTAAAGGGATAGTAATGTTTCATAATAAACTCAGCTCTAATTAATCATCATAGTATTTGGACTTTGGAGAGTGTTATTTCAATTCTGTCAGAGTTGTAGTTCAAGAGTAATTCAATGACAAAGTATCCCCCTCCCGCCCCTTTTACTGATGTAACACTGTTCAGTCAGATCAGAAGGGAGGTGCACAGGTAGACTGCAGAGAGGGACAATCTTCAATTAAGATAAGGGAAAAAACTGAAAAGCTTGTCAAGGGGGGCAGGGCTTTCATTGTTCTCATAGGAAGAAGATTGTCCTCTTCTGTTATCTGTCTGGTCTTACAACTAGATTCCACATCTGAGAAGAGATGACTTACACTAGGTAAAAGGGGCGGGAGGAGAAACTTTGCTTGTGAATATCTCTCAAACCATAAAGGATTGAGAGATAAGACTTATATCGTTCTTCATGTTTTTTTAATGCCTACAAAATAAAGTAAAGATAAAACAAAGTGTTACTATCGCTTTAAATGCTAGAGTGGTCTTCGATGTAAAATTATAACAGTTGGTTTCTCAGCAGATAGGATAATTAACCAGGGAAATATCTGACTGCCATTTGGAGTCAGCAACGAATTCCTTTACCCACTTGGGGCTTAATTGAAATTGTCTCAGTGAGATTTTTTTTTGTCTTTCTCTGGATCAACAGGTGTGATATAGCATGAGCTGAACTTGATGGACACATCTTTTTTTCAGCCTCATCAGCTATGTTACTATGTTAGAAATAATGTGTGTCTCAGTTTTAGGTAAATCTATTTTGTATATATAAATTCCATTGGAGCGACTGATCCAAACATGCATCATGATTATGTAAGACATGGAGCATGTCTGGATCACTAGCACCAAAGCCTAACAGAATGTAAAAATACAAAACGTTTTTTCCCAAAATTGAGACACAAATTATTTGTAAATCATTGCTGTCCCTCTTTGGTGATATGTGGTGCGATGCAGGAAACGTGCGCAATCGCTATTTTCCGTGTGAAACCACTAGGGAATAGGCTTGCGCATGATTATGTTGAATTGCGCTTGAAAATTCAAGATTAGCAAAAGGCTGCGTATATTTATTTTTTTTGTGGCCGTGGCTAAGATTAACGAATCTGTGTGAGTGGAATAGCGAATGCGCCTAATGCAAGAACTGCTATTGCGAATGAATTTATATGTCTGTGTACTGTTGTCGCAAAATGGAATTTTTTATGCGCAATTCAAGAAGCGTTCGGTATTTAGCTTCCTGGATTAGAATATGCGCAAAATCTATCTGCACACAAAAATGCCTTTATCCGATGCGAACGTTTCTTGCATTGCGCCAGTGGTGCTTTATGCATTGGAACTATTCTAACTTGCTAGAAGCAGACCATCGATGTGCTGGTGCTTTGAGATGAGGTCATCAACATACACCCGAAGTACCAGTGGAGGCAGTGTGGAGCCCATGGCTCTGCGCTGAAACAGAAAGCAGCATGGGGCAGAGCAGAAGAGAAGGTATGAGGGACAGTATAGATGGGGGAAATCTATGGCTACCAATGGGTAGGTAAACAAGGCTGGTGGGGGTGACATAGTATATGTGGCGAATTTGTGGGCTGCTACCAGTGGGCAGGGGAATAAGGCTGGTGGGATCACATAGTGTATGTGGGGAATCTGTGGATACCAGTGGGCATTGGAATAAGGTTGGTAGGGGTCACATAGCATATGTGTGGAATCAGTGTCTACCAGTGGGCAGGGGAATAAGGCTGGTGGGGCTCACATAGTGTATGTGGGGAACCTATGGCTACCAGTGGGCAGGATAATAAGGATGGGGGAGGTCACATAGTGTATGAGAGGAATCTGTGGATACCAGTGGGAAGGGGAACAAGGCTGGGGGGGGTGTCACATACTGTATGTAGAGAATCTGTGGCTACCAGTGGTTAGAGGAATAAGGTTGGTGGGAGGTCACATAGTATATGTGGTGAATTTGTGGGCTGCTACCAGTGGGCAGGGGAATAAGGCTGGTGGGGTCACACAGTTTATGTAGGGAATCAGTGGCTACCAGTGGGCACTGGAATAAGGTTGGTAGGGGTCACATAGCATATGTGTGGAATCAGTGTCTACCAGTGGGCAGGGGAATAAGGCTGGTGGGGCTCACATAGTGTATGTGGGGAAACTATGGCTACCAGTGGGCAGGGTAATAAGGCTGGGGGAGGTCACATAGTGTATGAGAGGAATCTGTGGCTACCAGTGGGTAGGGGAACAAGGCTGGGGGGGTGTCACATAGTGTATGTAGAGAATATGTGGCTACCAGTGGTTAGGGGAATAAGGTTAGTGGGAGGTCACATAGTGTATGTTTGGAATCTGTGGCTACCAGTGGGTAGGGGAACAAGGCTGGGGGGGGGGTGTCACATAGTGTATGTAGAGAATATGTGGCTACCAGTGGTTAGGGGAATAAGGTTGGTGGGAGGTCACATAGTGTATGTATGGAATCTGCGGCTACCAGTGGATAGGGTAATAAGGCTGGAGGGGAGGTTACATAGTGTATGCTAGGAATCTATGGCTACAAGTGAGAAGGGGTAAAATGCTGCTGGGAATCACATAGTGTATGCAAGGTATCTGTGGATATACCAGTGGGCAGAGGGACACAGTTCGGGGGTCACACAGTGTATGTTGGAAATCTGTGACTACCAGTGGGCAGGGAAATAAGGCTGTTGGGGTCACACAATATATGTGGGAAATCTGTGACTACCAGTAGGCAGGGGAACAAGGCTGGTGGGGGGGGGTCACATAGTGTATGTGGGGAATCTGTGGCTTCCGGTGGGTAGAGGAACAAGGCTGGTGGGGGTCACACAATATATTTAGGGAATCTGTGGCTACCAGTGGGCAGGGTAACAAGGCTGGTGGTGTCACACAGTGTATGTGGGGAATCTGTGGCTGCTAATGGGCAGGGGAATAAAGCTGGTGGGGGTCACATAGTGTATATAGGGAATCTGTGGCTACCAGTGGCCAGTGGAACAAGGCTGTGCTATCATAAAGTGTATGTGTGTTGTTCTGTGGCTGCCAATGGCCAATGGAAAAATGCTGGCAATCAGACAGTGTATGATTGGCTATGGGTAACCAGTGGAACAGTGATGGGGTATAACAGTGTATGTGTGCTTCTGTGGATACCAGTAACCAGTGAAACAATGCTGGAGTATCAGGCAATAAATGTGTGGTTCTATGGATGCCAGTGGCCAATAGAAGAAGGCTGGGATACCAGTCCATGTGCGGGCCTGATGCTACCAGTGACAAACACACTGGGGTATCAGACAGTGTATGTGTAGCTACTAGGGGCTAGTAGCACAAGGTTATCAGACAGTGTATAAGAGGTTCTATGTCTACCAGTGGGCAATGGAACAATGCTGGGTATCAGCATACCTCCCAAGTGTCCCTTTTAGGAGGGACAGTCCCTCTTTGAGCCCCAAACACCTCTGTCCCTCTCTCTCACTCTAGTGTCCCTCTTTTTAGGAGATCAGACTGTGTGGTGTGTGTATATAAGTGTATCACATTGCTCCACATCCATAAAACTCACTTTGTTTGTTTAGACTTCAATATATTTGTTTATAAATTAGCTGTGTAAATAAAATACTCTAGATCATTTATTCAGTTACACAAAGGGCCATATGTTCAAAGAAGTAGCGAAATAGCTTTTGTCATTTGTAACGACTTTTCAAAGTATAGTGTCATTGGGATCATTAATATTTTCAGAGCGTGTCGGTTATGATTGGAAATATGTCGTTTGTCCTGACTAAAATTGTCGTATGTAACGATAAAAAAATGTCTTGACTAAAGACAAAAAATATCTTAAAAATGTCTTAACAACAAAAATGTCTTTAAAAATGTCTTAACTAACGACAAAAATGTCTTAAGTAAAGACAAAAATTCTCACATTCAGAACTTCACATTCCCTCCACTTTTTTCTTAACGTACAAATTTTGTCTTTTGAAAGATATTTTTTGTCTTTAGTTACGACAAATTTTCTTTTCCTCTATACGACACTGGAGAATAGTTTAGCCACGCCCTTGCCCTGCCCCTTTACCCGTCAATTCTGGAGTTGTGTCATAGACACAACGGACATTACTAGTTTTTTGTCTTATACTCTATAGAACATTTGTCATTCATGCATTCAGTTACTTATTTTTGTTTTTCATACGACATTTTTTCGTCGTTATCCCTTTGAACATACAGCCCAAAGAGGTGTCAGTAGGTCATGAAATCACATATAAAATCTTGGTAATACCCCGCCCACCAGCGACATTCAGCAACACCCCCTAAAACAAAAGTGTCCCTCTTTGGCCATTTGAAATGTTGGGAGGTATGTATTAGACAGTGTATGTGTGTGATTATAGTGTTACCAGTTGCACAATGCTGGGTTATCAGACAGTGTATGTGTAGTTCTGTGACTACAGTGGCCAGTGAAACAAGGCAGGGTAGCATAAAGTGTATGTTTGTGGTTCTGTGGCCAGTGGATACAGGCCGGGGGTATCAGACTTTGTATATGTGGTTCTCTGCTAGCAGTGTAACAAGGCTGGGGTATCAGACAGTGTATCTGTAGTTCATCTGTCTGCGGATACTACTACTACATGATTTTATTGTTAGAGATATGTCTATGCATCTGTGGAAGAAAAAATCAAATATGTGTGTGTGTGAGGTGTGAATGTTTGTGTGTGTGTGTGTGTGTGTGTGTTTGAAGTGTCCTGGGGTAGGAATGTGTCAGTATGAGGTGCCCTGGGATGTGTATATTATACGAACATGTCTCTAGGTAAAGATGAGCAACCAGAGGACCTCCTGCTGTTGATGAACGCTACACCACTAATAATTTTGAGCCAGCTATTTGCAGATGAGGATGAGTTGTAGTCTAAAAACTTGGAGGAAATAGTCACTGCAGCACGGTATCCATTTGAAGAGTTGCTTGTAAAGTTTTGCATCATAAAATGTCGCATGTGTTTTGCTGTGTCATTTGAAGTGTCACATTTATAGTTTTGCGTCATAAAGTGTTGCACATTCTGCATTTTGCGTCGCTCCGAATGGCGCTTTCACCATTTCGTTTGTTAAAGTGTTGCGGTATGGGTGCATTAAGGACTCAATAGGGGTGCATTAAGGAAGCAATATGGGTGCATTAAGGAAGCAATATGGGTGCAATATTGACGCACTATGGGTGCAATAAGGACACATTAAGGACGCAAAATGGGTGCAGTATGGACGCAATATGGGTGCATTAATGACGCAAAATGAGTGCATTAAGGAAGCATATATGGTGCAATATTGACAGAATATGGGTGCAATATGGGTGAAATAAGGACACATTAAGGACGCAAAATGGGTGCAATATGGACGCAGTATGGGTGCAATGTGAGTGCAATATTGACGCAATGTGAGTGCAATATTGACGCAATAAGGACACATTAAGGACGCAAAATGGGTGCATTAAGGATGCAATATAGGTGCATTAAGGAAGCAATACGGGTGCAATATTGATGCAATATGGGTGCAAGAAGGACACATTAAGGATGCAAAATGGGTGCATTAAGGATACAATATGGATGCATTAAGGAAGCAATACGGGTGCAATATTGATGCAATATGGGTGCAATAAGGACACATTAAGGACACAATATGGGTGCATTAAGGATACAATATGGATGCATTAAGGACGCAATATGGGTGCAATATTGACGCAATATGGGTGGAATATTGATGCACTATGGGTACAATAAGGACATAATAAGGACGCAAAATGGGTGTATTAAGGACGCAATATGGATGCATTAAGGACACAATGTGGGTGCAATATTGATGCAATATGGGTGCAATATTGACGCAATATGGGTGGAATATTGATGCACTATGGGTACAATAAGGACATAATAAGGACGCAATATGGGTGTATTAAGGACGCAATATGGATGCATTAAGGACACAATATGGGTGCAATATTGCATCCTTAATGTGTCCTTCTTGCACCCATATTGCGTCCTTAATGTGTCCTTCTTGCACCAATATTGCACCCATATGCGACATCTTAATGCACAATTTGGCGAATGCGCCATTCGGAACAACGCAAAATGTAGAATTTGCGACACTTTTAGACGCAAAACTTTCAATGCAACACTTCAAATGACGCGGCCAAAGAAATACGTCATTTTTTGACGCAAAACTTTACATGCGTCACTTTGATAGTAAACCCCGCAGCACCACCCCATCCTTCCTGCCACCTCTTTCCCTGCCACGTTCTTATCCCTTTATCCCAACGGTTAATGTCTGTGGTTCCCGCTCCTACCTATATAGCCTTCCCTGTTTCACTGACTCCTACCTTCCCATTTCCCACTGTCTCCCTGTTGTTATTTTGTAAACCAGTATACGAAATGTGGACATACAGATGTGCATTATGCCTGGTTTGCAGAATAACAGCAAAGAACCAGTGGAAGATTAGAAGGAAAGAGGCAGAGAGAGTGTGGCAGGAAGGATGGGGAAGAATATTGCTACGGGGGTGGCAGAAATGGATAAGGCAGGAAATCTGAAATTGGATATAAAAAAAAAGGGGGTGGTGTGAGTGTGTTTTTTTTTGGGGGGGGCTTAAGCTGCACTGACCAAAAAGTTGTTGGAGAGGACTCTGTGTTGGTAAAGTAGTAGATGGTGTTAGAATGGCTAACAAAAAGTAGAACCCTAAAGTCTAGGCACCCCTGCTATACAGAATGTAAACTCTTTGAGCAAAAAACACAATTATCAACAAATAAATAAAACTGGTGAGCCCCTGGTAAGCTCTGTGGTATCAGTAGTGTAGCACCACTTCAAATGTAAGCTCTGTGATGCAAAAAAAGGAAAGATGTACTTTACAATGTAATGTACTTAACAGAGAAATTAGTACATTGCATTGTAAATGCAGTTCAGGATGTATGTTCAGGATGTATGTATTGACATTTCATTTGTCAGTAAATAGAACCTTTTAATACAATGTGTTTCAGTTGCTAGGTAATTATATGTGTGTGCTTTATTTTAGCAACCCAGAGCTGCATTCTCTGCAACACAGTGTATAGCTCAGTGGCCCATATGTATTAAAGCAAACTGGTTTTATTCTGGAGTAAACCAACTGCGCAATAGGTCACCAGTGCATTGCATTCAAGGGGCTAAAATTTGCAATGCGTTCCGTACCCCTCTGGCACTCAAAGGGTTAAGTGTATAACAACCCATGACGGTCCAGGACCGTCATGGGTCCTTAAGGGGTTAATTGGTTTCAGTTTTGTCTGTGCATCTTTATTTATCTAGTGCCAGTTGCCACAAATGAGACAACAGGGAATAGGGGAGGTTGAGTATGTGCTGTCTGTATAGAGGAGATTACAATACATTCCATTCCTTAACACGTTTCCTCCCATACCCGCAAGCTGATTTTCAGGTTTGACTGGCCGTGCTGCCAAGATTTCATTGACAAACTGCCACCTTAATGTTGCCTCTGGATACATTCACTGCTACAGTTACTCACTTATCATTAAGTCAAACAAAGCATTTAATTTATTTTGTTACAAAGGAAAACACTTGTTTAATGAGTCATTTCTGTGCCACTGGGATAGCTTTTTAAGACATGAAACCCTTTTAGGTGCTTGAGGGGCAATGTGAAGCCTCTCACACAAAAGGGGTTAATGTAAAGTTAATATGGGATGTGTGTATGTGCTTTCTAACACCATTGCTTAATCCTTTGTTGTTTTAATAAATAATAAAAAATCCTTATGGCCACTGCAAATCAATGTTGTTTGGTTTAGTTCCCCAAAATTCATATTTAATTGGTACTGGATAAAATGTTCACTGGTACTGTATAAAATGTCCACATTTTGTCTGAAATGTTTCACTTGTATATCATGTTGTTCTTCATACATATGTTATTTCTTGTGGCTAACTTTTGGACGGGAGGGATGAACTATTGGGGATAAAGAGAAGGTCAGGTTCCTGCGAGATTGAGTCTGATATCCACTTCCTGTGAGGGGGATATGCACTCAGATGTAATGAAGAGTAGATCATTTCTCGAGTGTGATAAACTCTCCAGTTCTGTAGAGCCTGTGCTCTAAGGGCACGCCAGCTGGATAGGTCTTAGTGCATATATGTCATAGAATAACATAGGTAATGGAGAGATTATCTTTATCTTCTCGTTATCTGATCTTAGTATATAACTTTCACACCCCTGTGCTGCAGTTCCATTGCTGAGGTGTGTGTGTGTGTGTGTGTGTGTGTGTGTGTGTGTGTGTGTGTGTGTGTAAGTGGATGCAAAAGCTGGTATTTTTGTGTCTGTTACCACATAAGACCACGTACAGATATTGCCCCTTTCATCAATAAAGGGTGATGAAAGATGTAGTCCAACAGCAAGCTGTGAGCCCCAGATTGCTAACCCTTCCTTTAATGCCTGTGGCTGCAATAGGGTTATCTACATATAAAAATAAGTAATGCCCCCTTAACTGAACCTATATAAAATAAAGCAGTTCATTGCCAGGGGAGCTGACAATGCATTACAATGCAATGCATTATGGGTATAATGGAGCATACCACTTGCACCACAGGGGACCAATAAAAACTCCTAAAATTCCCCTTAATTTAAATGGGTCTTTTAACCTCCTGAATGCTAGAGTTCAAGGTGTTAAAGTCTCAGATTAATGCAACGGGAGATTCTGTTTCCTCAGCAGTGAAGTTGGATTGCTGCACTTTCAAATGGGAGAAGTTTAACAATCCTCTGCTATACTGGACTCGTGTCCTGAAGTCACCTTTATCTTGCATTCTCCATCTGATCCTATTGCATCTTATATGGTTGACAGTCAGTCCATGTGAGCATTAGCTGAATATTATTGGCTGATGCCGAAGTGTCAGAGATTCATTGGAGGTTTGCAATGCTCATCGCAACCTCCAATAGCTCTTGTGTAAAAGGTTTGTCAGTGGCCCCACAGAACTCCTTGAAGATGAGCCCTGCAGTAACTACTGAATTCCTGTGTGAGCGTAGTAAAGATGCAGCTTTCTGTACTTTGGTTTGTTCATGGAAGGCTATAGTTGCCTATGTAAAAGGCACAGTAGGACACCTGCTTACCTTTCAGTGCTGGCAACATAACCAAAGCACCATCCCTGTGAATGGGAAGGGATTATCAACAAAATAATAATTTGTTTGTGTGTAATTGAAGTGTGTATGGGGTTAATATAGGGCTGAGTTCCAGTGCAGATGATGCATGTTATCTCAAAGATTCCTATTAAAGTCTATGGGGGAATTTGTAGATCAAACCAATGATAAAGTTATAGAGGAAATAAGACCATCTCAGTCAAGCTCATGTCCTCTAGCAGTAGGTCCTGGTGGTCATGGCATATGGGGGAAGTAGGATGTTGTTGTGAGCACATTTATGTGTATTCCAAACCCCTGAAATCAGATACTGGTCCTGAAGATCTTGGTCAGTTGGCAAATATGGCAAAGGTACACCAATCTCACACTATGCTAAAGGACTGCTATGAAGGTAGCTCCTTCTTTCACTGTCACTGACACGTTCTGTGCCATAGTGGTGTGCAATATATTGTTCTGCAATGCATTACACACCCTTCTGGCATTCCCAAGTAAAAGAAATAGCCCCCATTTTAGCCCCCCCCCCCCGAGTGCCTCTCTTCAACAATTCTCGGCCCAAGTTGAGCCCCTTGCATGTATGTTCTGAGCTGCTCTTCAGTCACCTTTCATAACCAGAACCAGGGAAGCCTGTGAGATGTGATTGGACAGCAGACTAGAGCACACGTGTGAAGAATTGTTGAAGTGAGACACTCGGCAGAGCTATAATAGGGGTTAATCTTTTACTTTGAACTACTCCCATTAGACACCCTTTTTGGCGATGAAGGGGGTAGGGAGGAGGGCCACCACTGCAATTTTTGGATAAACTCTCTGGCACTGAAAGGGTTAAAAACAAGGCTGCAGAGGAGCAGTTTTTCAAAGAGCCTCTGTTGTCAAAGAAATACTGGTTACATCACATTAACCTGTTCAATGCCAGTGGAGTTTCCAGAAGCTGGTCTCCCTTCTGACACTCAGTTGATCTTTTTATTTGGGGGGGGGGGTAGAGCCAGCTCCTCCCTTCAGATTGCATCCAGTACCTTCACACATATGGCATTGCCCTAGAACCACCTCCAACAATAAAAGTGGGGTGTGTTTTCTTTCAATAGTTACATTTGTAGAACATTTCAAACGTTCTAGTAGAGTTAAGATTTGAATTCAATGTATTAACTGTGAATTCTGTGTCCTTGTGCTCAGAAATACTTTAGACTTGAGAAAGGGAGTTTATCCCGAAAGCTTGTCAATCCATAATTCTGTTAGTCCAATAAAAAGAGGTATTACAAGATATTAATTTTGTTTGTTATTTTACATCAAACATTCTAGTTACAGTGGCTTCATTATGTGTCGATTAACCCTTTAAGGACCAGCTGATGAAGCTGTGGTTGTACTCTGTGTGGCGGTTCTTTGTTTCTGTGCTGTCAGTTTTTGTAATTTAAATTTTTAACATGACAGGCTTTCAGACATTTGCCGAATACAAATACTTGTACATTGATAATCTGCTACTCATGATGATGCTACCTTCTAAAACATGATTTATATCTTGTTGCCAATTCCAGATCTCCAACCATGGCAGGTGGTTTGTTTGCTGTTAGTAAGAAATATTTTGAATACCTTGGAACCTATGACATGGGGATGGAAGTCTGGGGAGGAGAAAACCTGGAATTATCATTTAGGGTATGTATGATTATTCTCCATTTAGGATGAAGGATGATAATGCAGTGGTGGACAACATGCAGCAAACCAACCATAGCTGACTGTCAGCTCCCATCATTCTCAGTTGTTTGCTGACTGAGGATGATGGGATTTGCAGTTTTACTGGATTGCAGCACATTGCCAGTCCCTGAGATACTACACAGTTATGAAATAATTCACTTCCTGTCCTTTTTGCCATAGGTCTGGCAGTGCGGTGGGACCCTGGAGATTCACCCTTGCTCTCATGTTGGTCATGTGTTTCCCAAGAAGGCTCCTTATGCTAGGCCAAATTTTCTGCAGAACACAGCCCGGGCAGCAGAAGTGTGGATGGATGGCTATAAAGAACATTTTTATAACAGAAACCCACCTGCAAGGAAGGTATACAGAGGCGCACTTTCCTGGCTATTTTCAACAGGCCAAAATTATTAAATGGGGCTTTTCCACGTGACCTTTCAGAGAAAACCCATTTGAGTGTCTTTTAATTTCATGTCAGCTGTGACAAAATTTTGAATAGTATTTGATTGAGTTAAATGCCAACCAGTACATTAATGCTTGGTTAATTTCTACCATTGTACTGTGTTTGAATGAACTAGCTTTATATATTTTGTTATGGCGTATGTAATGCATCCTACTTAATCTTCCAAGTCGTTTATGCAAAATGTAGATTCTTTCTGTCTTTTTCATTGAATGTTTATTGATGATGATGCGTATTTTACTTGTGATAGGTTTCATTGCACAAATAGTTGAAAGTAGCATTAACCTTATTTTAATGTAACCCTTTGTGTGCCAGAGGGGTACCCAGCACATTGCTTTAATGTAACTCTTTGTGTGCCAGAGGGGTACCCAGCACATTGCTTTGGTACTCAAAGGTTAAAAAAATGTTTTTCTGCTGAATAAAACACTTGTAGTCCCATTGCTGGGAAATCTTTGATTCAGAAGCTATTACAGCTTAACCACTTCGCGTCCGATGATGTACCCAGACTGTCACTCTGGTCCGGCACTTAAGGACCAGTGACGGGGGCTGAAGTTGATCGCTCAAAGACCGGAGCGATCTCTTTCAGTCCCTTGTTCGGCGTGCCGGCACACGTGATCAGTCATGTGGGCCGTCACGTCTAACTTCCCTATCTGGTCCTTAAAGGACCACGCACCCCAAGACTGCTGGTCCTTAAGGGGTTAAAGGGGAACTTTCAACTTTAACAAATTTTTTGCCACGTGCTTGGCTTTGAAAATAGTATTAGGAATCATGTTTCATTTTTTTTGCATTTACATACTTTGTAAGATATGCAGAGTTCAATCTGTACACTTCCGCATTCTGCTGCACACTGAATCTTCACCACAGCTCTGCAGAACTTCCCAGTGCTATAATTCTCCTCCCACTGCAGTGTGAGTTTAGGTTTATAACCCAAACGTATGATATGATCTGATGCTTAACTGCTTTGTCAGGTTGTATGCCGCTTTAACCAAATTCCACTGCTTTGCAGGAGTACACTTACTGTTAACCCTCTGAGTCCCAGAGGGGTATCCAACAGTTTTCTTTGAAATGCATTGGATGCCCCTCTGGCACTATTAATTTAAAATTTAAAATAACCATCTTGGTTTTAACTGCCCATTTTGCCCAGTGAGATTGTCAATTAAAGTTTTATGCTTCAAACAGCATATAAACTAGGATAGTGGTTCTCAACTATTTTCTTTGTTCAGGGCACCCCTAATATGCAACTTAGATTCATTGGGGCACCCCTAACATGTTATGTCATTTGTCAAAGCAGTTATGAAGGGTACAAATAAGTAATATATAGTTATTCATAGGTCTCACAATCAGAATAACAAAAACATATTGTGCATAAATGTTTCCATATAAATGAATTTAAAGGGACACTAATGTCCAGTAATAACTTTTTTGTTGTTTTGTAGATTAAAAAAAATAAATTATGTGGTGCAAATCCCATCCCTCAAACCTTTATGGTGTGAGAGATATTCACATCTAAAGTTCCCGCCTCCCTCCCCTTCTCCTGACTTCAGTGCTCTGCTGACAGCAGGAGATCCCGGTCTACACAGTGTGCCTGGTTTACCAGCAGACTTTGTAGACCGTTCCAATGAAGTAGTTCTTCTTAAATATTGCTATTTCGGCTCCGCTGAAGAGCCGCCTTGTGTTGGCTGACACAATCTCCTTCTGTCAGCTTTACAGCTGACATCAGATATCTCTCAAACAATAAAGGTTTGAGAGATGGGATTTGCACCACATAATTCATTTTTTTAAATCTACAAAACAACATAAAGTTATTATTGGACATTAGTGTTCCTTTAAAACTCAAAATTCACATTTTTATCAGTCTTTATAAAAACAAGGAGCACCCCACCCTAAGTGAAGGTTCATGCCACTTCAAAGTGCCATGGCACCCAAGTTGAGAATCACTGATTTAGTATTTATACAACAGTTACTGGATGTGTTTAGGAAGAGGTGCATTTCTGGAGCAAAAGAACTTCAGCATGCGGGGCAAATTAACATGCCTATTTAATGATAGAGAGGTCTTCAGCATATCTCA
The DNA here is from genome assembly GCA_037306005.1 of Rhinophrynus dorsalis. NCBI lineage: Eukaryota > Metazoa > Chordata > Amphibia > Anura > Rhinophrynidae > Rhinophrynus > Rhinophrynus dorsalis. Next base: position 267,497,472 of record CM074723.1, on the reverse strand, counting down.
TGCACTGGAGAACTGTCTAGCATTCAAGGGATCAAAAGCCCCATTTAACTCAATGGCATGTTGGGAATGTTAAAACGCAGCTCTCCCCACCCCAGGGTGCAGTTGGTTTACTCCAGAACTGAGCCTCTTGAGCCCAATGTTCCATACTACTACTTCTTGCCAGTACTTTTCAAGCCATGTTCGTACAGCAAGTAGTTAATAAGCATCTTCTGCTCTTTACTTCAGGAAAAGTATGGGGATATTTCCGAGCGGAAATTACTCAGAGAAAAACTGCAGTGCAAGAGTTTTGACTGGTATTTGAAAAATATTTTTCCAGAATTACATGTACCAGAAGATCGTCCTGGCTGGCACGGGGCGGTAAGTACTTTTGAGTTGCAGAAAAATGGCATACTGTATGGGAATATTAACAAAAATAGTATGATGTTGTCAATGGATTTATTCTCACTGTTTTCATGTTTACAAGCATGGTAGATTTTAAGAGTCAATGCCACTTGGGAAGTGGTATATTGATCAAAATTATTGAGTCCTTTTTGTAACTGTAACATTGAAGATGTGGGAAAAAAAGATTTGTTTTATTTTGTTTGGTGTGGGGGGGGGTAGTAAAAGCTGAAAAATATGTAATTATTTTTGTACCCTTTTACAACATTTGTGGATCTGTGTCACAAGGCCAAACAAGCTGGAGTACTTTCTACACTAGAACCTTTAGATTTGCTCTCTTTCTCCTCTCTTAAGGGGTCTGGGGAAGCAGGACACTTAGGTTCTAGTTTCTCATCTCTCTAGGACATTGCTCCCCCAACTGTGGTTCTTAGATAATATTTATTCACTGAGCCATGTTATGTGACTTGCTAGCTACTGCAGTGGTAAAGGTTTTTTTGTTTTTTTTTATCTGTGATGTGGAAAGGGGAAGAAATAAAAAAAAATGTAGCATCTAGTGATACTGACAGCACCAACCCACTCTTTTCTCTCAATACCACCTGACATATAAAACTCCTTTTTTCATTCCTTGGTGAATGAAAGATATTTCTGCCACTGCTTTGGCACCGTGGATATGAAAATAGCTCTATAGCAAGGGGTGTGGGGGACAGGTCAATAGCTCCAAGAGTTTGCAGTGCTTTATTTTTACTTAATTTTTTTTCTCAGTCACACTTAAAAACTCTGCCTTTAGGGAGATATTAAGATTTTATCATACCCCCTCCATCTTCTTCATCTATTACAAACTCTTTCACACAAAAAGGACCGATCTGCTTGATTGACCACCAAACCTCAAATTGCTTTAGCAGCCGTAAGTGGCAGTCATGCCAGGGAGATAATACCCTTTGTGAGTGCGCTCAAAAAACCCGGTGTACAAACAACAACACAGTTAGTGCTCAGGACTCTTTGAAAGCATTCACTTAGAAAAAAAGAAAGTAACATATTTGAATTAAGTAAAAATGTAAACATGCAAGATGCCTTGAAGAAGTAGTGAAAGGTGTAGATAGTTGGGGCATCACCTGGTCGTTCTTTTCCTCCCTTTGCTTCACATTGTGAATGATCACTCTAGTATTCAAAGGGTTTATAGACCAATTTCAGTCAATAACTATTAAAATGTAAATTTTATTGTAAAATTGGGTTGCACCAGAATTGCTCAGCATTGCCTTTATAAATAAAGCCTGTAATCCCTTGCTACATGGCAGACTCCGGAGGCAGCACATGGCATGATTGAATTGCCAGCCTCTTCCTCTGCTGCTTAGCCTCTCTTGCAGAACCTCTTCCACAGTTGCAGGAATTTTTCCAATGAAGGAGGTCCTCACAGGGTACTCCCATACTTTCAGTGTGCAGGCCCAAAGCACTTTTCTGCTGTAATGTGAGATATTGAAATTACTCATCCAGTTTCTTTATGTGTATTTTTTCCTCATTACTGTCTATGTGCTTATTAATGGTGCAAAACAAAGTGAAGTAATGATTTCTACTCTTCCTCTAGGTCCGCAGCATGGGCATATCAAGTGAATGTCTTGACTATAATGCCCCAGATCATAACCCCACTGGAGCTCACCTTTCTCTGTTTGGATGCCATGGGCAAGGTGGTAATCAGGTAAATATTTGCATCTTTTATATTGAGTGTTATGGATTAGAAGTATAGTACAGGTTGTATAACCTCAACAGCAGACCGATGCTTTTATGGTAGAGAGAAAAAAGTGTTACTTAGGTCCTTATTAGGAAGCTTAAAGGGATAGTAATACTTCAGTATTAAAAATCCCTATATTAAATCCCTTGTAAAAAGAAACGTTTTGCCCCCAGTGTCATCTCTCAAACCTTTATGGTTTGAGAGATGAACACTTCTAAAGTTGCCCTCCCCCTTCCCCGTAGTCAGCATTTTAGCTGACTTAGGGAAATCCGGTCAGAGATCATCAGGCGGCTCTGCAGCAGAGCACACGTAGAAGACCATTTCAGTGAAAGGGTTTTTTTTTTAGTTAACGGGATCAGGCTGTGCTGGAGAGCCGCCTGAAAGTCGTATGACTCTCTTCCCTGCAGTCAGCTAAAATGGTTTGAGAGATGACACTGGGGGCAAAACGTTTTTTTTTACAAGGGCTTTAATATAGGGATTTGTAATACTGAAGTATTACTATCCCTTTAAGAGGAAAAATGATTGAGTAAACCAACTGTACTTTAGGGGATAATAGAAAATTCCCATTGATTTAAATGGGACATTTAACCCCTTGAAAGTTATAATTCATGGGTTTTAAAGCGACATTTAAATCAGTGGGCATATCTTTATTTTCTCCTATGAAGAGTTGCCAGATCATCCTTTTAAAACTTGACACTTAAAGGGATAGTATTACTTCAAAATTACTATCCCTCATATTGTAGCCCTTAATAAACTGAGTTAAATGACACCAGCGGCATCTCTCAAACCTTTATGGTATAAGAGATAGCCGCTTTCAAAGTTTCCTCTCCTGCTCTGCTCTGCTCCTCTGCTGAGGTCCTGATCAGGGCTGTGTTGTCCACCCTGAACATTCCCTTGGTGCAGGAGGTGTCTTCTGACCCCTGTTAGGCCCCATGCCTGCTTTCCACCTAATCCCACCCTTGACCGCTTGGTGTCAGAGGAGTGGAAATTTCCAGACAAGAAACCTTCTGTGTCTAAGAAGTTTTCTAAACTTTATCCGTTTTCTGAAACTGCCCTTACTCAGTGGGTTCATCCCCCCTAAAGTGGATGCCCCGGTTTCCAAGCTTTCTAAATCAACTGCTTTACCTGCTCTTAAAGACTGGACTGACAAGAAGCTTGAGACTTCTCTCAAAGCTATTTTTGCAACTGCGGGCTCTGCCCTTTACCCTACCTTTGTGGCTGCATGGGTAAATAGGGCTGTGGCTGTTTGGACTGAACAGCTCAATTCTGCTGTCCGTCAAGGGGCCCCTACTTCTGACATGTTGCGACTTCTTGCCAACATTGCTGAGGCGACACGATGGTTTCCGTTCGATGAGTTGCATGCCCTGTCCTGTAAACCACCCTTTTTGGTTTTTCACAAGGACAAGGCGGTGCTTTGCACCTCGCAAGAGTTTCTCCCTAAGGTTATGTCTGAGTTCCACATCAATCAGGAGACTGTGGTTCCTTCCTTCTGTCCTAACCCTACTTCTGACAAAGAGAGGGATCTTCATCTGTTCAATGTTGTGCGTTGTCTCAAGTTCTATGTGCATCACACGGAGTCCTTGAGGCAGTCTGACACTCTATCATTCCTGAGGGTTCTAGGACAGGGAAGCCTGCTTCCAAGGTTACTATCACTTCTTGGATCAAGTCCATGATTCGTAAGGCTTACGAACTTCAGAGGAAGCTTGTTCCCTTCCGGGTCATGGCTCATTCTATCTATTGGGGCTTCTTGGGCCTACAAGAACCAGGCCTCAGCTGACCAGTTGTGCAAGGTGGCCACTTGGTCATCTGTGCACACCTTTTCTAAACACTGCCATGTGGATGTCCTGGCATCTGCTGATGCCAGTTTTAGAAGAAAGATCCTGGAGGCAGCCTTGCCTGTCTAGGATCTCCTTAGTCTCTCAGTACTCTTTCACTTTTGAGCCCTGTTGGCTCTAGTTCATTGTGCTGTGTAATAGTTCATGGGGTTTGTTTTACCCCTGTTCAGTGTCCGTTGACACTTTTTGGTTAGTGTTGAGCTATTTATGGTGCTCTGGTGACTTTGGGGGCCTGTGCCTGGTCCTTGCCTTTCTTCCCGCCCTGGGGAACTTAATGGTTGGACATCCCAAAGTTACCAGTAACCTGTATTGGACAACAGAGAAAATAGGATTTTAGTCTTACCTGTTAAATCCTTTTCTCTTAGTCCATACAGGTTACTGGTCTCCCACCCTGTCAAGGGACCATGCTTTGCACTCCTGCGGTAGAACGTGGGGGTCCTTTTGGGTTCATGCTCACAGGAGTCTTCCTTTCCCTTCTTACTACCTAGTCAATAGTTAGTCTTCAAACCCTACTGGTTGGAGATTAGCTAGCTGCAAGCTAAGGAGCAGTAATTTCTCAGAATTGTTCCTGCCTATTAAAGGGGCTGATTGCCTACCCAAAGATACCAGTAACCTGTATGGACTAAGAGAAAAGGATTTAACAGGCAAGACTAAAATCCTATTTTTTATTATTAGATCAGACTGTTCTAAAGAGACTAACTGGAATCGGGGTACACTGTAGTATCGTGTTAGCCATAGAAAAAATCAATAGATTTTTAGACTAGTAGAGTAAAAAATTATGTCTTTATTGGCTGAGTGGCTCTAGGATACAAGCGTTCAAGATAACTAGGTCTCTACTTCAGTCATAATAAAAATGAAGGCTAAATGTACAATACATGAGTTTAAAACTTGTGCACATTATTTTAACATTTAATTTCTTCTGGCAGTAATATTCTAATCAGTATGGACCATAAATCATTCTCTGGACTCTAGTAAAGTCTCTTTGAAGTGGACAAGAAAATGCAAACAAAATTATCTTTTTCAATTTCCAATGAATTCCAGTATTTAACCAGAGATGGCTAAGTCTATAGAATGTATGGATTAACACCTCTGATCAGAAATGTCAGAGCATGACCGAGATCAACACTTTAGAAGTCTCAAGAGAGATTTGATCAGTCATGGATATAATGCCAAGATCACGGACATCCAAATTCAGAGAGCCACTTGTGTACACAGAAGAAATCTCCTGGAATAGAAACAACCACAGGAAGAGAACAGAACGCCATTAATAATCACCTACAAACCATAGCTTGAAGTACTATCTAAAATCTCAAAAGAGCTCCAAACAATACTACATACTGATGGCAGATTAAAAAGAATATTCCCAAGACCTCTGCTCCATTCCTATAAACAGCCCCCAACCTGAAACAACTGGTGGTGAAGAGCTCCCTTAAGAATGCAACAGAAACTTACTTCTCCCTCTCTACAAAGGATGTGTACAACCCGTGTACACACGTGTACCACCGGTAAGGTGCCCATACCACATTCCCACCGAAATCACAATATCAAAGGCAAATCCTCCTGCTGATTATCTAATGTTGTTTACCTCATCATGTGTGTGAAATGTCCCAAACAGGACTATATGTGGGTGAGAGGACAAACCCTGAGAAAATGGATGAATTCTCATAGGTCCAGTGTGAACAATAAAGGAGAAACCCCGGTGGGTCAACATTTATGCAAAAGTGATAACAGCATTAAAGGGTTAGTAATGTCCTAGATTGCTAAAAAGTAATTTTGTAAATAAATTAAAAAGAAATCTATCTGTGCAAATCCTATCTCTCAAACCTTTATGGTTTGAGAGATAAAAACGTTTTAAAGTTCCCCTCTCCAGTTGACAGCAGGAGATTCGAGTCAGCTGACTCGAGGCAGCTCTTCTGCAGAGCCGAGATACCGACATCAAAAAATAAATACTTCATTGGAACTGTCTGCAAAGCGTGCCTGGTTTGCAAGCATACTTTGTAGATCATTCCAGTTAAGTATTTCTTTTTTTATTTCATTATCTCGGCTCTGCTGAAAAGCTGCCTGCCGGTCCAGGACCAGGATCTCCTGATGTCAGCTTACAGCTGGCATCAGGGAAAGGGGAGGGAGAGGAGAACTTTAAATTGTTCTATCTCTCAAGCCATAAAGGTTTGAGAGATTGGACTTGCACCTTTAGATTTCTTTTTAATTTATCTACAATATTACTTTTTAGCAATCTAGGACATTACTATCCCTTTAAATATCTCAAAGTGATTATACTGATGGGAAATTTTAGGACACAGACAGACAGAAAGATGTGGGAGTGTAAAATGATAACCAAGTTTAACCCTCTGAACTGTGGCTTTAACCATGACAAGGAATTATTTGCAATATCTCACAAAATAAACATATTTTGTTCCCTTTGGGTGCCAGCGACCTGCATGACTCCTTGAAAGTGATTGGTTGTGCACGCTTCTAGTGCTTTGAGAGTTAGCCCACATATTCTATACTGGAATTCACTGAAGCATGAAAAAGGTAATTAATCTTGTTTGCATCTTCTAGTCTACTTCAAAGAGACTTTACTAGTTCCTAGAGAATGATTTATGGTCCATACTGATAAGAATATTACTGCCAGTAGAATTTTTAAATATTAAAATAATGTGCATGAGCTTTAAAGTCATGTGTTGTGCATTCAGCCTTCATTCTTATTATGCCTGAAGAAGAGACCTAGTTGTCTTGAATGCTTACATCCTAGAATTACTCAGCCAAAAATGGTATCACTTTTTCTCTACTAGTCTCCTAACTGGAATCGGTCAATCTCTAAAATAGTTTTCTATAGTTTAAAGCAAAGTATTATTGTCTTTTCAACTCTTTTTTTAGGCCTGGTTTATACTGCATGGGATAACTTTATAAATGGCTTTACCTTCACGTTTCCCCACAGATTTCAATAGAAATCTATGAGCTAAAACCATTGACACTTATCACTTGCAATGTAAACTAGGCCTTTGTTACAACATGACATAACACCTCTGGCCATCATTAACACTATCATCCCAGTTGTATTTATCACCATTTCCTCAAGATAACGTCCACAACAACAGAAATTCCTCATACTCAATAATAACTTCACCCTTGAGAAATAAACTCTACTCTGTATTTATTTTTATGCTAGGAATACATATTGGAAGTTTTAAAATGTTTTTACCCAAGAGTAAGTGCCCAGTTTGGACAGTTTTCTGCTTGTATTTAAATATGTTTTCTGTTTCTGCATTCTCTAGTTCTTTGAATATACAACAAACCGAGAAATACGTTTTAATTCTGTTACCGAAATATGTGCAGAAGTGCCTGAACATCAGACCTACATTGGAATGAGACACTGTCCTAAAGATGGCACTCCTGTTCCTGAAAATATCATCTGGGAATTTAGAAATGTGAGTGAAAGAGTATCTGATTGGTTCCTTAGAAGGAAGTATGCCTGCTACTACTTCCTCTAGCCCTTGTACCACTGCACTTTAAAATAAAAAAGAAATAGCACACCAAAGACAGAGAAAAGCAAGAGGCAAGGGTTGAGTAGCATTTTTTCAGTTTTGTTATAAGTACTGTAGTTTTTCCATGAAAGAGAAAGATCTGCATTATTGAGTGTGAGCTTAGAACAAGAATTCACAAACCAGGAAATAAACAAACTATAATCTTCTAGAGCAGTGGTTCTCAATCTTTTTTTTGCTCAAAGCACTCTTATCGTGCATTTTGGAATCTTTTGGGCACCCCTAACTTATGTAAATTGTCAAGGGAATAATGAAGGTTACAAATACATAAATGTACAGTTATTCTTAGATTTCAAAGTCAGAATAACAAAAATATATTGTGCATATCCATCTCCACTCAGAATTCACTTTTGTCCAGAGTCTTTATAGAAAAAAAGGGGCACTCTAAGTGAATGTCAATGGCACATCAAAGTACCACAACACCCTGGTTCAGAACCACTGTTCTAGAATGTAGACCTACTTCAAATGGAGCAGACCTGCCAAGCTATTAAGCCTAGGTCTGTGCCCAGTGCCGTCAAGCCCACTTGTGAATATATTTATATAACGCCTGACGATATAGATGAAGAAAGTTTCACTTGCCTTTTAAAGATCATATTGCAGATATGTGCAAAATGCTGACTGAAGAGGAACCTAAATTGAACAATTAACTACTTCAATCCACCCATTTTCTCAAGGCTCTATTATTGAAATATTTATTAAGCTGGTTAAGTTAGTGGTTAATAGCATTCAGGATAGACCAGTGATTCTCAACCAGGGTGTCGTGGCACTTTGGTGTGCTACGGACATCAACTTTGGGTTCCCCGTGCTTTCTATGAAAACTAACAAAAATTTACTTTTACATAAAGATTTATAGAAATTGTTATGCACAATATGTTAAGTTTTGTTACTATGACTGTAAGATCTAATAATAACTTTATATTTATGTATTGTACCCTTCATTATGCCCTTGATAAAGTATATTAAATATGTTAGGGGTGCTCCAAATGTTATAGATTATGTGTTAGGGGTGCCCCGAACAAAAAAAGATTGAAAACCACAGGGATAGACCCATTGTTAAGAATCCTACATCAGAATATATTAAGCAGTTAAAGAAACTACTAAGGTTACCTAGATAGGTTTCTGAGCAATTTTCTGTTTCCCCTCTACCCAATGCTTCCCATGTGGTATTTATTGCCAATTCCATAAAGACCCAGTGAAACCAACCCATCATATCGAGCATAAGGGCTTTGAAAGAAACTCTGTCTCTGAACCTCTTAGACTTTGAACTCATAATGACTGTTTATTATTTTATATTAATCATACATAAAATACTATACTCCATTACAGATTAAAAAAAAACAATTAAAATGACAAAAATAACACATAAAGTAGTACAGATCAGTGCACTGTAAATAAAATATATATAAAGTTGATACAAATCTGTAAAACGCACATGTCAAAAATGTAACAGATACTCACCTAAAGTAGCCTGTAGGAAGTGTCAAAAAGTAGACATTAATGTAGGAGAATAAAGGAAAGCAACAGGACTGTCCAACCAGAATGCAATGTTTACCTCCCCTGATTAAACTCTGAAACTCAGATAATCCCTTCTTACTTTGTATCCTTTTCTGAAGTCGCTATGTGCATGACATATTGAGACTGTGGGACTGGACCCAGCATTAATTCTCTGAATTTGTGGGCTCTCAATAATAACAGTATTGGTATGTAGTCATCAACTGAGTATGAAGGCTTACAGTTTGAATTCTTAGGTCTGTATATTAAAGTTATAAATGGGATTCAAGTTATTATCTTTAGGAAGTCATCAGAGATAAATGTAATATTTTTATTTTTACTCCTTATTGGTAAGAAATGGTATACCATATGTCCAGTTAATTATGATTAAAAGGAATAAGTCTACTTTAAAATTATATGAGTAATCGGTGAGATAACTTTTGAGGCCAGAACCTATGAGTATAAGAAAATAAGTAGAAATAGCTTTTGTTTTTAACTATATTCTAGGCTGCCTCAAAATAAAATAATTTATAAATACTGTTCAGTGCTGCAAGGGGACTCCATGATGTGTGGGGTATATGTAAAGTTCCCCAACAACAGTATCTAGTAGACTAAAGACCTTGGGTGGTTATCAGTTGGTTCTTTTCCAGACTGCACCTCTTTAGTTTGGTTAATATAGCTCTAAGGATCTTATTCACAAAAAGAAAGAGGAGCAATTCTGTGGTAAACCAGATACATTATATGGGAGAAATTTCCATTGATTTAAAATGGGATTTTAACCCCTTGAATGCTAGAGAGGTTTCCAACGCATTGGTTAACAGTGCATTGCAGACCTCTGTAACATTCAAAAGAATTATACTTGGTCCCTATGGTGCAGTTTGTTTGCTCCATAATTGCTCATCTTAAGCTTCTTTAAAGGTTTAGTAATGCCTGCTTATAATTTCTTGCTATATTGTAGATGAAAAAAAAATATCTGGAGCAAGTCCCATCTCTCAAACCTTTATGGTTTGGGAGATATAACATTTTAAAGTTCCCCCCTCCCTCCCTTGCACTGACGTCAAACAGAAGGAGATCGCGGTCTTGGGACCAGCTGGAGGCTCTTCAGCAGAGCCGAAATACTGCAATCAAAAAAGCAATACTTCTTTGGAACGGTCTACAAAGTGTGCCTGGTTTGTAGACCATTCCAATGAAGTATTTCTTTTTAGATTGTGGTATTGCGGCTCTGCTGAAGAACCGCCTTGAGTCGGCCGACACAAATTTCCTTATGTCAGCTTTAAAGCTGACATCAGGGAAAGGGGAGGGGGGAACTTCAAAACATTATATCTCTCAAACCATAAAGGTTTGAGAAATGGGACCTCCAGATAATTTATTTTTTTAAATCTACAATATAGCATCAAATTATAAGCGGACATTACTAACCCTTTAATAAAGTCTGTAGTTTATATCAGGAGTGTATTATATGTCATTTAAAGGGATAGTAATACTTAATTTATGGAGGCTATAATATTGTAGGTATTAAATAAATAAACCAAAGTATCTATGTATTTTTACCTCTTCGACCCGTTTTAGCTACGTCACTGCTGTAGCTGTCAGAATTCGATTCTGGTTTGCGGACCGAATGGAGCATTTGGAGAGCTGAAATAGCAGTGACTACAAAGGAAATCTTCATGACGATGGTCTACAAAGTGGACACAGTTTGAGGCAGTAGACGTCGTCATGAAGATTTCCTTTGTATCCCCTGCTATTTCGGCTCTCCAGACGAGCTGTCTGGTTTGCAGACCAGAATCCAAGTCTGACATCTAGAGCGAAGACGTAGCTAAAAGAAACAGGAGGGGTACATTTTAGATCTAGATTACTCTTAAACTATGAAAGTTATTGCAAAAATACATGATGATGATTTGGTTTATTTATTTAATACATAAAATATTATAGCCTCCATGAATTAAGTATTACTATATCTTTAATTACTTATACTGTTATCCCAATGTATCAGTCCATAAGCAAATTACTTCAGTTCTTTTAGTAAAAATAAACACTGTTTTACTCTATAGGATGGGACCATCTATCATCCACATTCCAGGACATGTCTCAGTTCATACCGCACCCCTGCAGGACGAGCAGACGTACAGATGAAGGCTTGTGATCCTTCAGATAAAAATCAGATTTGGAAGTTTGAGAGGTAGAAGAACTAGGATCAAGCTGGACAGCATAAACTAAAAACTGAAATGAAACTGAATGAAGACTTAATTCCACAGACTATTTGTTTAACATATTTATTTGTGTCTGTATGAAAGCATTGTAACCAAACTCCTTGCCACCATTCAATATTAATATTTGTCAGAATATTCTGAAGTGCCTTTATACAATGTTGGCTGATGTAAACATATGAGAAACTGCGGTTTTAAAATATGATGAATGCTACATAAAGGGGAATTTTAACCTAGGAATAGGTGATTCTTAATTACCTAGGTAGATGTTCTTCAAGCAACAGTTGCCTACATACTGTATCCTACCTGTTTTTAGTCTCTGTTGTGCTTATTGTCCTTCATGCTTTTAGCTTTTTTGATCAGTCTAGTAGTATACTGCTAATCATTTGTTTAAATTCCAATAATGTGTGTACTTTACAATCTATTTGAACCTGTTGTTTGCTTTGAGGTGTGACCTAGAGGTTGACTTCAGTACAGATCACTGTACTCAGGTATAACTTAAGGTATAATGCCAGTAAATACCTAGATATAACGAACTACTGTATGAAGGAAACCTATCTAGGTAAATTAATCTGTAATACAAATTCAGAACCACTTACTCCTAGGGTCTATTTCCCCCTAAAGGGTTAGTAATACCTTTAATCCAACGTAGCTCCGATTGACCTCCTATAAAGAGGATCATATAAAACTTTTTTTGATGTCCTCCATGTTCTAGTTCAGTAGAAATCCTATATAATAAAATGCTACCGTTGTTTGTCAGAAGCCGTCATGCGCAGTACTGTTGGCTGCATGTGCTGCAGTCATGTGCAGTAGAAACTGCCCACATCGTGGCTGATAACGGAGCGGCCCGCTCCAAATTCATGCGCAGAGAGGACTACAATCTGAATTCAGAGTGGTCCGCCCCATTATCAGCTGCGGGCAGTCCCTACTACACATTGCTGGGTGGCACTGTGGCCCATGTACACAGGCTCTTCAACTAGTTCTCTAATAAAGAATTCCCCTCCCTCACCTTTCCCCTGCGTCACGCTTACTCTTTCAGCCGGCCGGACAATGCGCACATAGGGACAATCTTCACTAAGCATAAGGAAAATCCTGCCCTCCTTCATCAATGAGGGCAGGGTTTCCTTTATACTTAGTGATTGAAGATTGTCCCTCTGTGCGCGTTGTCCAGTCCCAAGACCAGATTCCACATCTAAAGGGAGGCAGCTTGCAGGCTGTAAAAGGGGAGGGAGGGGAATCCTTTATCAGTGAATTTATATTGAACTAGAACACGAAACATATTAAAATTAGAGTGTTACCCAGTCCTCTTTATAGGAGGATCAATTGGAAGCTGCATTGGTTTAAAGACTTTATTATCCCTTTAACAAATGAATGAGTCGCCTTCCTTTTCCATTTGGTTTACATGACCAGAAATGTTCTGTTCTTTAATTTTGTTTTATGGGTTGTTGGGTGTTTTTTGTTTTTTATTAAGGTACAAATATGACCTCTGCCATTTTCAGTCCTGTGCACAACTTTATACCACAACTTATCTCAATGAAATATTGTAGTTCACATTGAGCTTTATGTAGGAAGAGTAAAATGAGCAAAATGCGGCAAACAAACTGCATCATAGTGGAAAAAACAAACATTTCCGACATTTCCATTGATTTAAATGGGACTTTTGTGTTGGAGATCTCTTTACCAATCAAGTGGATATAAGCCCCATTTAAATCAATTGGATATGTTTATTCTCCCCCCTCCCTGCAGTGCATTTGATTTACTCCAGGATTTCCCATATTTTACATTCTGTATAAGGCCCCATACATGATACCATGATAAAGGGACACTAATGTCCCAGAAAAATCGTCTCTAATTTTGTAGAGGTTAAAATAATAAACAATATGTTCCAAACTCTGTCTCTCAAAAGGCTATGGTTTGAGAGATATAGGCATTGAAAGTTCCCCTCCCTCCCCTTCTCCTGACGCCAGCGTCTAGCTCACAGCAGGAGATCCTGGTCTGGGGACCAGCCTGTGGCTCTGCAGCAGAGCCGAAATCTAGTTATTTCAAAAAAATTACTTCATTGGAAAGGTCTACAAAGTGTTCTTGGTTTGCAAGCACACTTTGTAGACCATTCCAATAAAATAATTCTTTTTAAATAATGAGATTTCGGTTCTTCTGAAGAGCCTCCTCGAGTCATACAACTCGAATCTCCTGCTGTCAGTTTTACAGCTGAGAGAAGGGGAGTGAGGGGGGGGGACTTTGAATACCTATATGTCTCAAACCATAGAGGTTTGAGAGATCGGATTTGGAGAATATTGCTTATTATTTTAACTTCTACAAAACAAGATACAATTTTTCTAGGACATTATTGTCCCTTTAACCCTCTGAGTGACAGAGGGGTGAGCAACTCGTTGCTTTACAATATTTTGCTAAGCCCTCTGGCACTCAAAGGGCTAAATTTGGTTCATTTTCCACCTCCTGTTGTCATAATTGTATAGCCTCTCCCTTTATGTCTAACCTGAATGGAAGTTCTTGTTGGTTCTGTTTGTCAACCTGTGTTATTCAGCTCACTATATGGACCTCAGCCATGGGTGACTGTAGAGATTACAGTTGCCTACATGTAAAGTTGCTCTATTAAGTGCATTGAATATGTTCTGTTCTGACAGCTGCTTCAGATACCATATATGTGTATACACATGGGGGTTTAAAAAAAGAAACCACCCAGTACCTTTTTACTTGCATTTTATGCAATATCTGTGTCACAGTACAGACTTAATTCTATGCAATATATTGTGCATATATATAGATAAATATCATGCACAGGTTTCTGGAAAATCTGATGCAGAAGAACACTAAGATATGTGTGTGTATGTGTATATATATATATATATATATATATATATATATATATATATATATATACACACACACACACATACACACACATTTTTTCTAGACTTTGTAAATGCAGAATATTGAAGGAAAAAAAGAAACCAGAAATAATTAATTGGGTTTTAAACTACTGATCATTTTAATAATTATATTAATGTTACCATGTATGTGTAAGAATGAATTTAAATTTTCTATAAAATAAGAAAATGATGCACTGGGGATTAAAATATGTGTTTTTTTGTTTTTTTAAATAGTTGTATTGTGGTTATTATCATGTACATTTTTTTTCTGTAACAATAGTCTAGATTGCATTAGAGCTGATTTATTTATTTTTTTATGGAAAAAAATGTAAGCTTTTTCCCTGATAAGTAAAACAGGGGGTGCTCCCTTCAAAAGTTATTACATTTCATTCAAAAGTTATTATATTATTTTTTTCTTTGTTTTTACAGTAAAATGCAGTTTTCTCTCTTGGTCACCCAGTGGTGCTCTTTCTCCCACTTACTGTGGAGAGCTCTAGTTAATGGCACGATCATCTTATACAGTGAATTATTTAAAAAAAAAAAAAAAGTTTTGGACACTAGATGGTGCTGTTGCTGACAGTTTGATTAAAATAGAATATGTTTGAGTTGTAATAAGTTTGCTTTAAAACATTTCTAGGGAAAAGCACTGTTTTACTTGTCAGGAAAAGCCCTGTGACATTTTTTCATGAAAAAATGTTTAATGCTCCTTTAGCCATTTTAAGGCTCTAGGTCTGTATGTATGGAGTTGTTTCTACCGAAACAATTTCCTGTTACATAACAGGGAACACGGTCACAACTGACAGTTTCCCTGTGATTTAAACGGCCTGGCCACATGAGATATATATATATATAATTACAGTATATATGATACATACATTGGCCAGAGGAGGCTGGATTGATACCCTAGGTGGGAGGGGAGCAGAGGAAGAGTGACAGACTGCAGTCCAGAGCTGTACCGCAGTCTGTCCAGAAGTAATGCGCAGGATCATTTTTAAACCTTTCATTTCAGCCAAACCTTGAATTTTTTTAAAAAAAATTACACAAGTATTCCAAATAGTCGCTCTATTTAGTTACTTCTTACCCAAACTTGTATAATGGTATTAGTTCCCATTTAATTTGAAGAATCTATATCCTTCATTAATGTCAATGCGAAAATGTTTGCTAAATGCTTAGCTAATAGATTAGTTCCCATTTTCCAAGATCTGATTCATTCCAGTCAGTTTGGATTCATACCTTCCAGGGAAGCTCCAGATAAGAACATTCATAGGACGATTGACCTTTGATTATGTCCATGCTAATCATATTCCTTTTCTCCCTTTCATGAGGAGAAGGCATTTGATAGAAATAATTGGAATTATGACACATACCATTAGTAAATGATGTTTCTATCAGCCATAATAGTAATGTCCACATGTTCTTCAGCCTCTCTCAGTATCGAAGGTCTTCACTCTTCATACTTCCCTATCAGAAATGGTAGTAGGCAGGGATTCCCCTATATCTGCTTATATTTATCCTTTGTATAGAGCCAATGGCAGCCCCCATTAAACAAGATCATGACATTTCAGTGTCCAAGTAGGCCAAGAATATTTCAAACTCATTCTGTTTGAGAACAATATCCTACTGACTCTCTGAAAGCTGTATACAACTCTTTTTACCCTATACAACCTGCTTCAACGTTTCCCAGTAGTCTCAAGATAAAAAAATCAATCAGTCCAAATATGATGTACTTATCTTAACCTACCTAAGCTTGCAGAAAATCTCCTTGCTTTCAAACTTGACCTTAAATTGGTAAAATCTACTGGTAAGTACTGTGAGGCCTACATTCCTAAACAATCCTTCTCTCTCTCTAACGCTAACCAAACTACCCATGACTTATTTCTTCACTCAAACAAGATCTGCACCAAAGTCAAAAAATGTGATCTATCCAGGACACAGTACATCTATTCTGTAAAGATGAATATGCTTCCTAAAATATAGCTGTTTTTTTTTTATTCCCTCACTATTAAATTGCTCTCTAAAGTATTTACAACATGCCCTCTCCCTTAATCGAGTCTAACAGGCACCTCAGAATAAATCAGCATGTTCCATTAAAATCCTAGGGTCATTGGGGGTATCTAACTTCTTGAGATATTACAACGAAGCACAATTAGTCCTACTCTCACCATGGAAGGCCTCACCTGAGAGGACTTGGTTGGTGGGCACAGAAACATACATACATGCCCCTAGTAGAATTAATGAGATTCTATAGCCCAATTACCCTCTACATACTGTTTGCACACACTCTCACCTCTGACTACACATTACCTACTACTTTGGAGGTCCCTTAAGTCTCGTGGTGCCTTTATTCATCAGGGTCTAGAGTGACACCACTTGTTTTTCAAAGTTCATTCCAGGCATGTCCCCCTTTTCTTACATGTTGTCTGGACAGACTCAAATTTAGCTTTTCCTGTCCAATGACTTTCTCTCAACTATTGAGCTGATTGATAAACTGACATTGGAAACATTCCGATTCCTCCAAATTAGAGATTGTGTTCAGAAGTACTTTTGCAAGTTTCCTGCCACACTTCCTAGCCTAGATGTCTGCATGTCTGATGGCCGCCGGTCTCAGAAGAAAAATGATTACTTCAGAACCTGGTACTTGTTTGAGATAATAACACTATTAAGAAGCTAACTGCCATATGTCTAATTATTGGGGGGCGACTTTATATAGGGTGGTAGTTCTTTGAAAACCATGGAATTTCTCTGTCATCCAGTATGACATACAGGTACCATGGGGAGGCGACAGCTCCTCCCAGTGGGCTGGAACAATTCTGAAAGAGGAGCAGGGGTGGTGCCTCCCCCTCCTCCATATTAGGCTACCTTAGCCCCTCCCCGCCAGATAGATTTGTTCCAGTTAGAAGGCTGAGAACAGTCCTGCTTAGTTTTTAGTTATTTTATTGTTTTTTTCATAGATATGGGGTGCCCAAAGTACCCCATTAGGTGGAGTACCATTACTGGCTTCTCCTGGATGATTGCCCATTTATCAAGTGCTGTTGTGGACCTTGTGCAGCCCTGGGAGAGACTCATGCAGCCCATGTCTCTCTCTCCAGAAGGAGTCTCTCTCTGAGGCTTCTTCCCTTCCAATGGTAATCTGAAGAAAGAAGACCTGCAAAAGAGGTGAGCAACCCTTTGAGTGTCATGGTCCACTTGTCTTTCTGGAGTTCTTTATAACTCCTGCACTCATGTTGGGTAATGATCTGTGTTCCCTGGGTCTTTGGAGCATGTTGTACGTAATTAACCCCTTCCCTGCCATGTCTGTTTGGATTGAGGGACTTAATTCTCATTTTACCCTTGGATTCATGAGTTTTTCATCTTTATTATGTGTGTAATGTGCGTTTTTAGTACTTAGTCACTTTTTACATTTATTTGAATTCTGTGCCTTTAAGGGCGTGAGTATCCTATGCAGGGCGTGGAATCCTTTACTCTCCTCCTCAGGTTAACTCTTCGCCTACCAGATAAGTACATTTTTAGGCTTTTTGGGGTGATTTTATAAATCTGAGTGACAGTATTTGGGTTCCCTATTACTGCAACACTTCTCCTGTTAGGATGGCGGATCAAAAGGGGACATGGAGCTAGGCATAAGGCTAAGGACTCGGGGGCGTCTTTGACCCCTCTTGCTTATGCCAAGCGGGGCTTCCCAGCGAATACTCGGGTCACTTATGCCCCACATGTGCCTGTGGCCTTGGCCAGGGCCCTCCAGCCATGAACAAGACCACATTGGGTCAAGGACTTAAAGTCCTCTATGGCACAGTTTCCTTTCTCCAGGAGGGTTTTCAGTCTTGGAAACCCTGCACTTCGTTCAGGTTTGTGCCCCTGAGGCTCCTGGTATTCCTAATCTATCTGATTCCTCTGCGGAGGATTCTTTTAAAGAGTCTGAGGATAGTGAATGTGCAGAAGGGGCTTCCTCCCATACCTATGGTGACCCCTTTGAGGCTGAACCTGAACCCTCTGCTGAGGGTCTCATCAAGGGGCTTTTGGCTACCCTTAACATTCCTGTTAACCCTGTAGAAACCCAGTCTACTTCTGACGTTTTTCAAACGCATACAAAGTCCTGCACTATGTTTCCGCCTAATCCTGCTCTTGATCAGTTTATCCTGGATAAGTGGAAATCTCCAGACAAGCGTCTTGCTCTCTCTAAGAGAGTCTCTAAGCTGTATCCCTTTTCTGATGCAGCCTTTGCTCGGTGGGCTACACCTCCTCAGGATCCCCCTATTTCCAGACTGTCTAAATACACTGCTTTACCCTTGATGGCTGCCACGGCACTGAAGGATTTAACTTATAGAAAGCTTGAAGTTATCTTGAAGTCTACATTTGCTGCCATAGGTGCCTCTTTGAGGCCTACCTTGGTGTCTGTATGGGTTATCAGCGCCAACTGCTATTTGGACTGAACAGCTTCTGATGCTGTCTGCAAAGGTACCCCTAAGGATGACCTTTTGGCTATTCTAGACAACACGTCTGAGGCACAGAGCTATGTGACTGATGCCCTCTTTGATGCTGTCAGGCTTGCACCTAAGGCTTCTGCCTTTTCTGTGGCTTAAGATTTGTTCTGCTGACTTATCATCTAAGAAGTTACTCATTTCTCTCCATTTTCAGGGTACGTCTCTTTTTGGGCCTGAATTGAAGAACATCATCAGTGAGGCCACTGGGGGTAAGAGCACTTTGTTGCCTCAGGTTCCTAAATGCCTTTATGTGGCAAGGAAGCAGTGTCTTTTTCGTCCCCACCAAAGCAAAGCGCAAGGCTGAATCCAGGTGGGTCTCAGACCAGCACCCTGTGCTCCACCCCCAAACCCAGTCAACAGTAGAGGTCCAAGCACTCATCCACCAAACCTTCTTTGGCATGACTTGCCGAACCCTGGTCTGCATACACCTGTAGGTGGTCACCTGCAACATTTTTCAAGCATTTGAGCAGGCTCTGTTGTGGATCAGTGGGTATTACAGGTGGATTCAGGAGGCTACAGGATTCCCTTGACATCCCTGCCCCCTTTGAGATTCTACCTTTCTTGTTCCCCTCAAGGTCAAGAAAGGTTACGTCTTTTCAACAGGGTGGTGCATGCTCTCTTGGACAAAAGAGTTATGACTCTGGTACTCTGCAAGAGAGATGTTTAGGTTTCTAGTCAAACTTTTTTGTAGTTTCCAAGAAGGATGGTGGCAGTCGTCCTATCCTGGACCTCAATTCTTTTTTTGTGGTCCAAACTCACTATAAGATGGAGTCCTTGCACTCTGTCATTGCAGCAGTGTGTCCAGGGGAATTCCTGGCCTCTCTGGATCTGCAGGATGCTTACCTGCATGTTCCAATTCATCTGGACAGTCAGAATTATCTCAGATTTGCTTGCACTCTGGGACACTTTCAATTCATCTCCCTCCCCTTTGGGCTCATCACTGCTCCTCAGGTGTTTGTACTTGTCTTGGGCGCCTTGATTGCCTTCCTGCATACCAAGGGGATTCAGGTGACTCCGTACGTGGATGACCTTAAAATGTGCCCAGATCCTCCTCCAACATGGATGGATTCTGAACATGGACAAGTCTGCTCCAGTTCCTTCTCAGAATCTGGTTTTCCTGGGTCTCTGGTTCGACACCTGTCATGGTATGGTCTATCAGACTGAGAACACTGTTCAGCAGATCACAAACAAGGTGTCCCGTGCTCTGGAGTGGACCTCAGCCCAGGGTCGCAAGTTCTCATCCCTCGTGGGCAAGATGATATCTACCATGGAAGCAGTTCCATACTCCATGGCGCACACCAGGGAGCTTCAGAGGTTCACTATTGGCTTACCAGGGGAATCCGGAACTCCTGGATCATCTAATCACTTTTCCCCAGGAAGTGAGGCATGACCTCCTCTGGTGGTTGGGCAGCACCAACCTGAGAAAAAGGAATCCCTTTGTTGTACAGTATTGGATTCTGGTGACAACGAACGCCATCCTTTACAGCTGAGGATCTGTCCTGGTTCTCCTGGGGGTTCAGGGATGATGTAATGCAGAGAGGACCCTCCTAACCATCAACATTCTGGAGCTCAGAGCTATTCAGCATGCTCTGGTGTACTGGTCCTCTCCACCGAGGGACTGTCCAGTCCGTGTACAGTCAGACAATGCCACTGCCGTGGCTTACGTCAACAAGCAAAGAGGCACAAGAAGCACTTTCTTTTGGTTAGAGGTCAGAAGAACATGTCCCTGCCATCTCCGCCGTGCATATTCCAGGCTTAGAGAAGGTTCTGGCAGACTTCCTCAGTCGCCAGACAGTAAACCCCAGGGAGTGAAAGCTCCATCTGGAGGTCTTCAATCTGCTGGTCCAGGAATGGGGACGTCCCAGCATAGACTTGGTGGCTACCAGAGACAACAGGAAGGTTCCGCAGCTATGCTCTGTCTGAGGAGGTTCCTCTAGTGTTTGCAGCGGACGCCTTATCCATTCCTTGGCCTTCTCATCTCATCCACATTTTTCCTCCTCTTCCTCTCATCCCCAAGATGCTGAGGAAGATTCAGATGGACGGTGCATCAGGTGTACTGATTGCTCCTCATTGGAACAGGCAACCTTGGTTTCCAGAACTGTTGGCATTGTCTGCTCAGGATCCATTTTCTCTGCCACGCAGACCAGGGTTCTCTCTGGAGAGAGGATGTGGACAGTCTGGCTTTGACGGCATTGCTGTTGAAGCCTCTATCTTAAGGAGGAAGGGCTTTTCTCCTGAGGTGGTCTCCACCATTATCCAAGAAAGGTAGCCTGTCTCTTCTAAGGCCTGCCACAGGGTTTGGTCTACCTTTCATTCTTGGTGTGTGGACAGGAATTTGTCCTCACAGGAATTTGATCTTCCGTCCTTCTTGTCCTTTTTGCAGGATGGTGTGAACAAGGGTCTTTGCCTTAGTTCCTTGAAGGTCCAGTACTCCTCTCTCTCTTTTTTTTCCAGAGACACATCCATGTTGCCAGATGTCGAAGTCTTCTTTCAGGGTGTTACTCATGCTTTCCCTGCCTATAAGGCTTTCACTCCCCAGTGGGATTTTAACTTAGTTCTGGGAGTCCTGCAATGGTCTCCCTTTGCGTCTTTGGCCATCAGTCCTCTGTCTTTTAATGTGGAAGATGGCCTTTCTATTGACTGTGGTCTCTGTCCACAGAGTTGCAGGCTTTGCCCTGTGAACCTCTTTTCCATGTGTTTCACAAGGACAAGGCTGTTCTCTCTACCTCTCAGGAATTTCTTCCTAAAGTGGTCCCTGAGTTCCACATCAATCAAGAGACTGTTGTGCCTTCATTTTGTCCTGACCCTAAATTTGACAAGGAG
This sequence comes from Rhinophrynus dorsalis, assembly GCA_037306005.1. NCBI lineage: Eukaryota > Metazoa > Chordata > Amphibia > Anura > Rhinophrynidae > Rhinophrynus > Rhinophrynus dorsalis. The sequence goes on along the minus strand of CM074723.1, from coordinate 267,476,101 downwards.
AGGGATCTCCACTTGCTGTAGTGCGTTGCATTAAGTTCTTTGTGCACCGTACTGAATCCATCCTCAAGACGGATGCTTTGTTTGTAATCCCTGAGGGTCCCAGGGCTGGTTTGGCTGCGTCCAAGGTGACTATTGCATCCTGAATTAAGTCTACCATCTGCAAGGCTTATGAGCTCAGAGGGAAACCTGTTCCCTTCTGCATTACAGCACACTCCACCAGGTTTGTTGGGGCCTCCTAGGCTGTCACGGTTACCCAGAGAAGTACAGGAGTCAGTACGGTACAGTTAATGCAATTTATTAACCAAATGATAGAAAGAACATTATATATACACAGCAACAAGCAGAGGGTTACCAGCCAGAAAGCACTATTATCAGGAATAATAGGCTATAACTCTAGCCCACACTGCTGGAGATTAGGTCTTAGCCACTGGTAGTCTCAACAGGAACCAGGAGCAGGAACTGGAACTCCGGATCTTGATCTGACGTTACTGTCGTACCGACTAATGCCTGCAGTCAGTGTGGAGTGAACAGACTCACACCTGCCGTCAGTATGGAGCGAACTGACTCATGCCTGCAGTCAGTATGGAGCGAACTGACTCACACCAGCAGTCAGTATCAAAGCTTAGTCTACCAGACCCCCAGGCCCGCACTAGATTGGGTGTCTGATCACCATGGGAAAAGACGAAAGAGTAGTCAGACAGAGCCACAAGTCAGCACCAGAGGGGGTAGTTAGACAAGCCGGGTCATACACAATTCAGGTAGTCAGCCAGAGCCACAAGTCTGCACCATATTGGATGTCCACTATTAAGGGTTAGGCAAAAGAATAGTCAGACAAAGCCACAGGTCAGCACTAGAATGGATGGAAGACTAGCCAGGTCATACACGGCAAGGGCATCTGAGTCAGGACTCAGTCTGCCTTTTAAACCCCTCCACAGGAAGTAGGAGGAGCAGCTCAGAGGGAGGAAGTAGGTAGGAGGAGACTACAGGAAGAAAACACATAAAACAGAGGCCTGCTGCATGCTTGAAGCCTTAGGCCTGTAAATGATGCTGAAAGCAAGGTAAGCTGTAACATAGGCTTACAAGAATCGGGCCTCTGATGAACAGCTGTGCAAGGCGGCCACTTAGTCTTCTGTGCACACCTTTGCCAAACACTACCGTGTTGATGTTTTGGCTTCGGCCAAAGCCAGCTTTGGCAGAAAAGTCCTGGAGGCAGTTTTGCCTGTCTAGGATCTTAATTTCCTGTGCCTTATAGCTCTTCAACTGTTTGAGCCCTGTTGGTTCTAGTTCTTGTGTGCTGTGTATTGTTATTCAGTGTCCTTTTGAAGCTTTGTTAGTTTGGGCTGTTCCGTGTCCTGGATAATCCATGGGAAAGCTGGTATCATGGGGGACTGGCACTTGGTCCTTTCTTTCTCTTTGAACACTGGGAAGCTCAGTGTTGGTACATCCCCATGGTACCTGTATGTCATATTGGACGACAGAGAAAAGATCATTTTAGTCATATCTGTTAAATCCTTTTCTCTTAGTCTATATAACTCACAGGTCTCCCACCCAATGAAAGGGACCATGCTTGGTCTCCTGTGGCTGGATATGAGAGTCCTTTTGGGTTCATCGCTCACAGAAGTTTTCCATTCTTCCTATCTTAGTTGATGGGTTTATTTTCTCAAATCTATCTGGCGGGTAGGGGCTAAGGTAGCCTGATATGGAAGAGGGGGAGGCTCCACCCCTGCACTTCTTTCAGAATTGTTCCAGCCCACTGGGAGGAGCTGCCACCTTCCCATGGTACCTGTATGTCTTATGGACTAATAGAAAAGGATTTAACAGGTAAGACTAAAATCCTCTTTTCCTATTCTACTGTGTACATACTGCCAGCTTAGTATTAACTGACATTCTGTAGATGGTGCTTGCCAACTTAGTATTAATTGATATTCTGTAGATGGTGATTGCCAGGGAGTAACGCTACTAGCAGTGCATTCCTTCAGAAATCCATGCGGGGAATGGCTACCAGTGGAACAAAACTGGAGTGCCAGGCACTGTATTGTGGGACTGTGGCTGCCAGCGGAACAAGGCTGGACTGTCAGGCACTGTAGTGTGCTACTGTGAATAGCAGTGGAACAAAGATTGTGTGTCAGGTAGTGCTGTAATGTGGCTACCAGTGGAACTCACGTATATAACTATATCATTTTGCGTTTTTCGTGCAGAGTAAAACAAGGGTACTCTTGCTGCTGGGGGATGCTTCATCCAAAGTAAATAGAGTGCAAACTCAGCGTTTCTAAATGTATTTTAGTCTGAGTTCCAGTTTACTTGTGGCTAAGTGATGCTGTTGATATTGCTGGATTGCTGTGAGTTGCAGACAAATATTTCTATAGACAGTAGAAGGAAATTATGAGAGAGCTTTCAACACAATATGCATAAACGGATACAAAATATTAGTACTACAAAGAAAATGTGTAAAACTAAAATATCTGGTGTAAGTAGTGGACTGTGTATGTGCGAAGCTGCAGATCTAAAAGATGTTACTCACTGATGCAAATGTGTAAGCAAAAAAGTAAAAGTAAAAAAAGATTCTAAGGAGAATGTACAAAGCAGGGAAATAACTCAATAGCTGCTCCTATAGATACTTTCTCTAATCTATGCATTATTAGTACATTTAAGTTCACAGTGTTTATGCCATTAAGCTCCTTCCTTGACTGGATAAAAGCAAAGGGAAGTGTAGATTTTCTCAGCTGAAACAGAATACTTAAATGAATGGCACAATCTTACACACCCATATATTCCCACACTACTCACCCCTTGGCCAGTGGTACAAAACACCCATTTGTCATACAAAACAATTAGGCAGGAACAGTTGTCAAAAACAGTTTTCTGCTATTTAAGCACATAATTCTATTCATACGTTCTTCTTATATGTAATAATCACAATAGCAAATTCCTGCTCACTTCAATACAGATAAATCAGTGAGAGTTTAATAATTATCCCTTTGTGTGCCAAAAGGAGTATAAATCTTACTGCAAAACAATGAGTTGCACACATACTCAAAGTTAGCCCTTTGAGTTCCAGAGGAGTGACATCTCATTATGGAGCATAATGTTGCACACCCCTCTTGCAATTAAAGAGCAACTATAATGTGATGGTGCCTCACTATCACGGTCCCCGTGATTCCCTGTCAATCTCTGTAGGTATACATTTGCATTGGAGGAGTCTTGGCCCGCCCAGGATGTGCCTTTATATACTAAGGCTTGGGCATTTGTCAATTGCCCTTTCGTGGTGTTGTGTTGCTGCGCCTTGTTATCGATCTCCAGTGTCTCCTGTGTACCGACCCGGCTAGTCTGACTCTCCTTCTGCTCAAGCACCGTGAACTGACCCAGCTCTGGCTGACGATCCTGCACTGTGAACTAACCCGGCTCTGGCTGACGATCCTGCACCGTGAACTGACCCGGCTCTGGCTGACGACCCTGCACCGTGAACTGACCCGGATCTGGCTGACGATCCTGCACAGTGAACTAACCCGGCTCTGGCTGACGATCCTGCACCGTGAACTGACCCGGCTCTGGCTGATGACCCTGCACCGTGAACTGACCCGGCTCTGGCTGACGACCCTGCACCGTGATCCGACCCGGCTCTGGCTGACGACTCCGCTCCGTGATTCGACCCGGTTCCGGCTCCTGATCCTGCTCCGTGACTGCTCCACTCTCCGGTGGTGTTCCCGCGGCTCAGTCATCCGGTTCCGGCTACTGTTCCTGTCCGGTTACTGCTCCTGTCCGGTAGCTGCTCCTGTGTACTCCAGTCGCGCTGGCGACATTCTGACTGTTCTCTGTTTCCTAGCTCATTACGCTGCAGCCGAGGTTGCCTGCCTTGTTCTCGCTGAGCATTTCAAATGTACCAGATTAACCCTTGCACTGCCGGTAGCCTCCGATTACGTGCCATTTGATTCATTGCCAAGCTCTGGTGATTCTCTGAGCCTTAACACATTTGAGCCTCCGCTTTACGCTATACCAGTCCTTGCAGAGCTCCGCTTGTTCGATGCCCGGTGAGCATCGTGATCACGCTCGTTGACACTGGTAGTCCACTCACTCTTGCAACAAGGATTCTGGGTCACACCTTGTGGGTGCCTGGGCAGTACCTCATTCGCTCAAAGTGTTTTATCCCAACTGCACTACTCTGCATCGGCTCTTCATAGCTTGGGCAATTCCGTTCTACTGAGGTCTCCCAAGGGCTGGCATATTTCAGTGGCAGACGCAGGGTTACTCGATACTCATTCAGGGCGATTCCTATTCTGGTTACATCTATTTGGCAGTTGCAATCCTCATAAGCCCACTGTGGTGGTACGGGCTCAGCTTAGAGCAACAGGGGCTCATCCTGTTTATGCTTCAAGAGTGTTACAGCGCTTTTCCTGAGTTCCTGATCTACATTTAAAGACTGTTACCATAGACTGCTATATATCCCCTGGGCGTTGGCCAATCTAGCCTGAGCCTTACCAGTTGCTCCACTTAACCCTCTATGCACTACTGTTTGTAGTTTACTCCATCCTCTGTTCTTATTGCCTGTCCTTAACTTTACTAGCCCCTAGGGGCAGTGTTATTCATTTTTATTTCAATAAATTGTATTTTACGTTACATCCTGGTCTGTGTGTCAGAAAACCGTAACAGTACGAAAGGGCCATGACCTCAGACGGGAAGAGTGACGGTAATACACAGAACCTCCACTGGAGGATGGATGTTCACGAGCAACGCCTAGATCAGTTGGCATTGGCCATGCAGACCTTGCTTGAACATACGGTACATCTTGATAAGCCGAATCAAAATCCGGTGGTCCCCCCAGTCATGACACCGGATACTAGTTCTGGTCAAGGCTTGGTCCCGCAGAAAAGTCTAACGGCGGCGGCGCCGTTACCAGTCAGATACGATGGTGAACCCACTCTGTGCAGGAGTTTCCTTAATCAGCTAGAGATCTTTCTCGAACTTACACCTCATGCCTTTCCGAGTGACCGTAGCAAGGTGGGGTTCATGGTATCCCTATTAACTGGCAAAGCCCTGGCATGGGCAAATCCGTTATGGGAACAGGCTAAGCCTTGCACTTTGTGCTTTAAAGAATTTGTTAAACAGTTCCATAGAGTTTTTGAGGCACTCCTGGCAGCATTTGCCCAAGGGCTCTCTGATGCTATCAAAGATGAAATTGCTGCCAGGGAGGCACCTACCGATCTGGATGAGTACATCGAATATGTGATACTCATTGATACTCGTATGCGCGAGAGGCGCTTGACTAAGAGGGCAACTTCCAAAATCCATGTGCATGAGAGATTGTTTAACCCACCCTCTCCTCCCATTCCTCTGGTCCGTGTACCTGATACTGGGGAACCTATGCAGATTGGTTTTACTAGACTGACTAAGGAGGAGAGGGCGTATCGTAAAAGACAAGGATGCCTATATTGTGGCAAAAATGGGCATTTGTTGCGCACCTGTCCGGTGAGGCCGGGAAACGCACGCACCTAGGGTACCTTGGGGGACAGGCCCTAGGTGGTGTACAGTCGTCCTCAGATCCTTGCTCCTTGAAACCCACTATACCTGTGAGTTTTCTGCTAGGCGATCAGGTTGTGGAAGCACTTGCCCTGGTAGATTCTGGTGCTGCTGGCTATTTCATGGACCAGGCATTTGCTGAAAGACATAATATTTCTCTGTCTGAAAGAGATACTCCGTTAGCCATTGAGGCTATTGATGGCAGACCTCTTGAACCAGCACTCATCACAATGGAGACTACTCTCCTCACTATGACTGTGGGGGCCCTCCATAAGGAGGAAGTTCGTTTTCAGATTATCCGTTCACCCCATCATGCGGTCATTCTGGGGTTCCCTTGGTTGTCAGTGCACAATCCCCAGTTTGACTGGCAGACATGTGAAATCAAAGCATGATCAGAATACTGCACAAATCATTGTCTATCTCGGCCCGTTAAGATTCTGTGTACCTCCCCTTCTCTGCCAGCTGAATACAGCAAGTTCAGCGACGTTTTCAGTAAAGGGGAGGCTAGCGCTCTGCCGCAGCATCGGCTATGTGATTGCGCTATTGATTTGCCCCAGGGAGTGGTTCCACCGAGGGGTAGGACGTACCCATTGTCATGTGATGAGACTAAGGCAATGGAGGAATACATTGAGGATGCTCTCAAAAGAGGGATTATTCGCAAATCATCCTCTCCGGCAGGTGCAGGGTTCTTTTTTGTAAAAAAGAAAAATGGCGAGTTGCGACCTTGTATTGATTACCGTGGGCTCAATAAGATCATGTCCAAAAATGCATACCCCATTCCACTCATCACAGAGTTATTTGATAGGCTGAAAGGCTCCTCTATTTTTACTAAACTCGATTTACGAGCTGCCTACAATTTAATAAGGATCAAGGCCGGTGATGAGTGGAAGACAGCCTTCAATACAAGGTCAGGGCACTACGAATACCTAGTCATGCCATTCGGATTATGTAATGCACCTGCCGTATTCCAAGAGTTCATCAACGATATCTTCCGCGATATGTTACAGTCCTGTGTAGTGGTATATCTGGACGATATTTTGATCCACTCAGCTAATTTATCCCAGCATATACAGGATGTTTCTGAGGTATTGCTTCGATTACGCAAGAACAAATTGTTCTGTAAACTCGAAAAATGTGAATTTCACTGTTCTCAAGTACCCTTTTTGGGTTTCGTGATTTCTAGAGATGGCATAGCTATGGACCAAGAGAAGTTGGCTGCAGTCCTTAACTGGCCACGACCCAAGGGGCTAAAAGCTATTCAAAGATTCCTGGGCTTTGCCAACTATTACAGAAAATTCATTCAGAACTTTTCTACGATTACTAAACCTCTCTCTGACTTAACGCATAAGGGCGCAAATCCCTCTCAATGGTCTGAGGCATCTGAACAGGCCTTTGTTACGCTCAAGCAGACACCCTGGAAGTTGATGCCTCCGAGGTTGGGGTAGGGGAAGTTCTCTCCCAACGACCCAGGGAGGGAGGTAACCTGAGACCATGCGGATTTTTTTCCAAAAAACTGTCTAGTGCCCAAAGCCATTATGAAATTGGTGATAGGGAATTGTTGGCTATCATCTTGGCTTTGAAAGAATGGCGACATCTCCTGGAAGGCACTAGGACCCCTGTCTTAATTCTCACTGACCATAAAAATCTAATTTACTTGTCTGAGGCGAAAAGGCTGTCTTCTCGCCAGGCTCATTGGGCTCTCTTCTTGTCAAGATTTAATTTCATAGTCTCCTACTTGCCGGGGTCCAAAAACATTAGAGCAGATGCTCTTTCCAGACAATTCTGCACAGACATTGAGAGGGATGAAGCGCCAGTGCCTATAATTCAGCCAAATAAGATCCTGGCCACTATTCGTACCAACATCACTTCACCACTGGGGGAGCTAATTTTGGCTTCACAAGTACGGGCACCTCCTGAAACCCCAGTTGGCAGATGTTTTGTGGATGAACCATTTCGCACCCAGTTACTCGAGACCTATCACTCATCTAAGGCGGCCGGGCACATTGGCAGGGATCAGTTGGTTTGGTCATTGGCACGAACATTCTGGTGGCCTTCTCTAAGAGCAGATTGCTTTGCATTTACCGCTGCCTATGCCATCTGTGCCCATGCTAAAACTCCCAGACATCTCCCCGTGGGGTTACTCCAGCCAGTACCCAATGGCGACCGTCCCTGGTCCCATATATCCATCGATTTCTTGGGAGAACTGCCTTTGTCTAAGGGCTACACTTTCATTCTGATGGTGGTAGATAGGTTCTCCAAAATGGCTAATTTCGTGCCCCTCTCTGGTCTCCCATCGGCCCAGGAATTGGCAGTAATTTTCGCCAGGGAGGTATTCCGCTTGCACGGGGTTCCTAGGGTGATAGTGTCTGATCGGGGAAGCCAGTTTGTGTCTAGATTCTGGAGGGCATTCTGTGCCCAGATGGGCATTCAATTGTCATTTTCCTCTGCCTACCATCCCCAGACCAATGGGGCCGCTGAGCGTGCCAATCAGGGACTTGAGCAGTATTTGCGCTGCTTCGTGACTGATCATCATGATAACTGGTCCGACCTGTTGCCATGGGCGGAGTTCGCCAGGAACTGTGCGGTTAATTCATCGTCTGGGAGTTCTCCATTCCTAGTTAATTATGGGTTCCAACCCTGCCTACTCCCGGACTCATTTCAGTCCCAACAGATTCTGGCTCTGGATGAGCACATGGAGCAGCTCCGTTCCACTTGGGCATAGGTACAACGGTCCCTCAGTCAGTCCTCCCTGAGACATCAGTGGCATGCTAATCGCAGACGCCTTCCAGCGGTCTCCTACCAAGTTGGGGACAGGGTATGGCTCTCCTCCAGGAATCTTAACCTGCAAGTACCTTCAAACAAACTGGCTCCCCAGTTCATTGGTCCCTTTAAGATCATTCGCAAGGTCAACCCCGTGGCATACGCATTGGAGCTCCCCAGGGCTATGCGTATTCATAATGTGTTTCATGTGTCCCTTCTTAAGCCCTTGGTGTGCAACCGTTATACTACCACGCCGGTGGTTCCTGGGCCGGTGAATGTACAAGGCCAAGAGGAATACGAAATTCAGAGCATAATTGACTCCAGGAGATTTAGAGGCAAGTTGCAATATTTGGTCCACTGGAAAGGTTATGGGCCTGAGGAGCGGTCTTGGGTAGAGCATACGGATCTTCATGCTCCACGACTGATGCGCAACTTTCACTCTAAATATCCCCATAAACCTAGACCCTCTGGCAGGGGAGGGGGTCTTTGAGAGGGGGGTACTATCACGGTCCCCGTGATTCCCTGTCAATCTCTGTAGGTATACATTTGCATTGGAGGAGTCTGATTGGCCCGCCCAGGATGTGCCTTTATATACTGAGGCTTGGGCATTTGTCAATTGCCCTTTCGTGGTGTTGTGTTGCTGCGCCTTGTTATCGATCTCCAGTGTCTCCTGTGTACCGACCCGGCTAGTCTGACTCTCCTTCTGCTCAAGCACAGTGAACTGACCCGGCTCTGGCTGACGATCCTGCACCGTGAACTAACCCGGCTCTGGCTGACGATCCTGCACCGTGAACTGACCCGGCTCTGGCTGACGACCCTGCACTGTGAACTGACCCGGCTCTGGCTGACGACCCTGCACCGTGAACTGACCCGGCTCTGGCTGACGACCCTGCACCGTGAACTGACCCGGCTCTGGCTGACGACCCTGCACTGTGAACTGACCCGGCTCTGGCTGACGACCCTGCACCGTGATCCGACCCGGCTCTGGCTGACGACTCCGCTCCGTGATTCGACCCGGTTCCGGCTCCTGCTCCGTGACTGCTCCACTCTCCGGTGGTGTTCCCGCGGCTCAGTCATCCGGTTCCGGCTACTGTTCCTGTCCGGTTACTGCTCCTGTCCGGTTGCTGCTCCTGTGTACTCGGGTCGCGCTGGCGACATTCTGACTGTTCTCTGTTTCCTAGCTCATTACGCTGCAGCCGAGGTTGCCTGCCTTGTTCTCGCTGAGCATTTCAAATGTACCAGATTAACCCTTGCACTGCCGGTAGCCTCCGATTACGTGCCATTTGATTCATTGCCAAGCTCTGGTGATTCTCTGAGCCTTAACACATTTGAGCCTCCGCTTTACGCTATACCAGTCCTTGCAGAGCTCCGCTTGTTCGATGCCCGGTGAGCATCGTGATCACGCTCGTTGACACTGGTAGTCCACTCGCTCTTGCAACAAGGATTCTGGGTCACACCTTGTGGGTGCCTGGGCAGTACCTCATTCGCTCAAAGTGTTTTATCCCAACTGCACTACTCTGTGCATCGGCTCTTCATAGCTTGGGCAATTCCGTTCTACTGAGGTCTCCCAAGGGCTGGCATATTTCAGTGGCAGACGCAGGGTTACTCGATACTCATTCAGGGCGATTCCTATTCTGGTTACATCTATTTGGCAGTTGCAATCCTCATAAGCCCACTGTGGTGGTACGGGCTCAGCTTAGAGCAACAGGGGCTCATCCTGTTTATGCTTCAAGAGTGTTACAGCGCTTTTCCTGAGTTCCTGATCTGCATTTAAAGACTGTTACCATAGACTGCTATATATCCCCTGGGCGTTGGCCAATCTAGCCTGAGCCTTACCAGTTGCTCCACTTAACCCTCTATGCACTACTGTTTGTAGTTTACTCCATCCTCTGTTCTTATTGCCTGTCCTTAACTTTATTAGTCCCTAGGGGCAGTGTTGTTCATTTTTATTTCAATAAATTGTATTTTACGTTACATCCTGGTCTGTGTGTCAGAAAACCGTAACACTCACCTGGAGATCTGCTTCCCTAGAACAGATGTGGTCATGTAGCTGGACTGCATTGCGAGCCCCAGAGGCAGGTCTGGATTTCCCAATAGGCAGAGTAGGCAACTGCCTAGGGCCACACACACATTCTGTGTGGCAAATACAATCTCATTGTCCCTGCTCCAGTTATATACCTTTCTGTTGTCTAGTTTTCTTAAATCAGGCATCACTGGGGAGGGGGACAACAGAACCCTCCTAATGCCCCCACTGGTATTGACTACTTATACAGTCATGTAAGTGTTCAATCATGGTGACCTAAACACACTCATTGTCAGTGTTCCAAAGCTATTCCTCAATCTGGAATCCCACCAATCTTTCAGATTGAGCGGAGGGAGAAGGAAGGGCAACTTGCATCATGGCTGTCATCTGTGCTGAAGCAAAGGGTTCCTGGCTTATCTTACTTGAGCCAGAAGTTTGGGAAATGCTGGTTGAAAGAGGATCATGGGAGTGAAGGCAGTAAGTGCCTTCTGGTTGTCATATACAGAAACAAGAAGAAAAGGGCATATAACAGTGTGATACAATTTAATAAACCATAACATTAAAATGGTGCAATGGGTACTCACGTGTGATTGTCAGCAAGAAATCAGCTGACAAATACGCATTCAGAGAGATTAACCACGTCTCTGTTCGTGTACCTCCAATGTTGTATGACATTTTCCTGCATCCCAAGTGGCTCCACATATAGCAGGGGTGTCCAAGTTCAGTCTCACAGTCTCAGATGGGAATTTTGGACCATTTTATTCAGTCCCATATAATGAAATTTGTTTATTCTGGAATTGCTAATCTTTTTTATTGTGCATAGGTCTCTAAATCTATGTATTCCTATTATATCAAATAAATGCTGGATCAAGTTTTTCAGTGGGCTAGATCTTGTTTATGGGCTGTATTTTATCCAGATTTGGTCTAGAATTGTGTAGCACAGGACATAGTGACATAGTTGATGAGGCTGAAAAAGACGTGTCCATACCATATCACCCCTGTTGATCCAGAGGAAGGCAAAAAAACAGACCATTTGAAGCCGTTTCAAATTAAGCTCCAAGTGGGTAAAAATTCCTTCCTGACTTGATATGGAAGTAGTATATTTCCTTGGATCAACATCCTATCTGCATTGAGACCAACTGTCATAGTTACAATATTGTTCAGATCTAGAAAGGTATCCATTACTTTCTTAAAGCAATTACAGTATCTGCAAGCACAGGATCAAGTGGCAAAGAATGCCATAACTTTACTGCCCTTAATGCATACATTCCAACACTTCAAATGGCCACAGAGAGAAACACTGGTGTTTTAGGTGGTGTTGCTAAGAACGTGCTGATGGGTAAGGAAATACTGAGAATTTTTAGGTAATTTCATGATCTCTTGGCAGCTCTTTGTGTAACTGATTAAATGACTTAGAGCTAGACTAAATTATTTATTTACACAGACTAATTATAAACACACATACTGACGTTTAACCAAATATTAATGTGAGTTTTATTGCCTTTGGAGCAAAGTGATACAATTATATACACACCACACAATCTGATCTCCAGGGTAGGAAAGAGGGACAGAGCAATTTGGGTCTCAAAGAGGGGACTGTCCCTCATAAAGAGGGACACTTGGGAGTTAAAAATCACTGTCTTTGTTTTACTCCAAAGCACCTTTCCTGTAGTCTTAATGTATAACCTCTTGTTTTTTGCTAAGCTCTTTGAGTAAATAGTTCATTGGAATGTTTTATTCAAATCATCCCTTAGATTTATCTCCTCTAATGTAAACAAGCTAACCAATCTTGATAACTCTTTATAATTCTGTGGCTAGCGTCTGTTTATAAACTCTGATCCTCCAATCCCTGTATCAGTTTTTTTGCACATCTCTGCACTTTTTCCAGTTCAAAAATTAATTTAAGAACTGGTGCCCAAAACTACGCAAAAGACAAAAAAAACAAACAAGGGGCGCCAGTAGTGCTAGCTAGCACTATTGGCTCCCCTTGTTTGTTTTTTGTCTTTTGGGTACATTTGTGTCCTTCGTGAGTGGAGGTAAAGGTTGGCAGCCAAAATCCTGAAGTGGAGAGAGCTGGATAAGGGACAGCTTTAACATCCCTGAGCCTTATTGCTGGTTTACTTATATTTGTATTTCCAGCAAGTGATTTTGTGAGTACCATTTTAATAGGTGGTGGTGAGGTGTCCATTAACCCACAGGATATTACACCAAGAAGCGCCTCTTGTTTCTTCTTTTTTGTTTTCAATACATGATGCCCAAAACTGTACTTTATATTCTAGGTGAGGCCTTACCAAGGATTTATATGGAGGTAGAATTATAATCATATAGCATGCATCTATACCCCTTTTCATACATGATATTAATCTTCATGCTCTTTCAGCAGCTGAGTGACACTGCACACTTCTGTGAAGTATATTGTCTATCAGTACTCCTAAATATTTCTGTAATGAGGATTCCACAAGTAGTTTCCCATTAAGTGTATATGTAGCATGCTTGTTTTAGTGTCATCAGCAAAGCCTGAGACATTACTTTCAATAGCCACTTCTAGATCATTAATAAACAAATTAAAATGCATTGTGCCCATGACTGAACCCTGTGGCACCTCACTTACAACTTTAGACCAGCTTAAAAAGGTTTCATTTAAAACAAACTCCCTGCCATCTGTCATTTAGCTACTTCTCTACCCATGCACAGATATCACCTCCCAAACAGAAGCCTTATAATGTATGCAGTAACCAGTTGTGAGACAGAGTATTAAATACTTTTACGAAATCCAAGTATACTACACCAACTGCAATACCCTTGTCCAAATTACTTCTTCCTATTTTGGAAAAAGCAAGTAAATTAGTTTGACATGATCTGTTCTTCATAAAACCATGCTGGTTCCTACTAATAATATTGTCGATCATCACATAGTCCTAAATACTATCAGTTAGCGGTGGGACTTCAGTTTTGCAATTCACTCTTTTCCTGTCGGATCCACAGGTACACCAGGGGATCTCTTTTCAGACCCCTATTCTTCTCTTCCTGTTCATCTGAGAGACTCACAATACAGCCCTGGCTTCATCCATTTGTATATAGGTAGCATGAAATATTTTTCCTTTATGGACATAAACATCTAATGTATGCATTATGAAAAACTAAAGAGATCACAATCAGTGTTAAGTCTGGCAGACTCCCATGGAAATGTAGCTATTTGTCATATGTTTTGCGGGAAAATTACCCTAAAGACTTTTTAATGCAGGCTGCAGATTGCAAGCTCCAGAACCTGTCCCCAAGGGACCCCCGGAAGGGCCTGCTACCAGTGTTTGCACAACCTTGACACACATGGAAATAAAAGCACACATAGATAAATACAGGTGGAATTGGTAAAACATGCCCTTTCATAAAAACAACACTTCATTAATCATTATTATCTGTTTAATGAAGGTCCTCACTTCAATCCAAATGGCTCTTCACCCAACTGTGTAATTCAAACATTGTATTCATGCGAGCAATAGGCTCCTGCTTGACCTCTTCTTCTGCTGTAAAACAATACACCAGTAATCCCACACTTGTTTACTTCCTTCCTGAAGGTCAGTTAAGCACCATTGCTCTAAACTCCGTTCACCGTATTTTAACCACTTGATAAACTCTGATCACTAGCTATACTTGCAAGGTAATTTAGTTCTAATTCCTACTGTTTGTATCTTTATCAAGCCCTGCACTGTATCTTGCAGGTAGTGGCTATTAAACTCTCTTCTCTCTTCCAGTCAGTCCAATACTGTTGTCTAGTTTCCTGTAAGCCACGCATTACACTCAAGTTACAGGACCTATTACAACAAAGGATTCTGACATGAGGTTTTCAGGTTCTTGCTTTGTATTCTTTTTTTTCCTGAAATATATTTTCAGAATTATACTGCAGTCTTGTTAAGTCGAATAGTTCAACATTTTATACTCTGCTTAATTGTGTTGCCACAATAGATCATAATTATTCCTCCTTTAAGGGGAAGTAAACTCTAAATATGAAAAACATATGCTGTATACGCATTTTTTACATACAGAAAAAAAAACCTATTAGCAGTTCAAACATGTTTACCCCCCAGTATACTCTCCACCAATTCCCTTTAGATAATTCCTATAAACAATTGATTTTATATGCTAGCTTCCTTTTTCTTTGCTGCTCCTGAAGAGATAAGTATATTGCAATTACGTTGTGTAAGAATCAATAAAATTGTTATCTATGACTTTCTCTTTGTTTATATATGAATATCTTTTACATAGGTTAACCCTTTGTATACCAATGTTTCTTTATCCTTCCCCTTTTTCCTCTGTCCATTAGTTCTTTCTGTCTAATTTATCCTCTTATAGTTCTTCATTACCAATTGCTTCCTGAAACATTTACCTTCTTTATCTAGCTGGTAAACCATATTTCTCCATCCATCGGCACCAGGGGCAGACTGACAAGACCCAGGGCTCCTGGTGCAAAAAAAGGTTTTGACATCATTGGCCCCTCCCCATGACATCTTTAGCCCCTCCCATTACATCATAAGCCCCACCCCATACTTAGCAGAAGAGGGTATTAAACCATATATAAATATAAAAAAAACCAAATAAATAAAACTAACCTTACACTGCTGGCTAGCTTCTTGCCCGGTTGGCTGGAGGTTACTTGGCAAATGGCTGGATAGCTTGAGGGCGTGCTGGCTGTCTGGCCTGGTGGCTGTGCCTGTAGCGAGTACAATGTTTCATATATAATTTGCAAAAGTGTGTTGGCTTGGGGTACTGAATAGCCTGGGGGGTACTGGAGCAGGTCCAGTACCCCCCAAGGCCATTCAGTACCCCCCAGGCCATCCAGTACCCCCTAGGCCATCCAATACGCCCTAGGCCATCCAATAACCCCCCAGGCCACCCAGTAACCCCCTATTCCTTCCAGTACCCCAGGCCACCCAGTACCCCCAGGCCATCCAATAACCCCCCAGGCCATCCAGTACCCCCTAGGCCATCTATTACCCCCCAGGCCATCCAGTACCCCCCAGGCCATTCAATCCCTCCCTACAGGTCATTCAGTCCCTCCCCCCAGGCCATTCAGTACACCCTCAGGTCACCCATTACACCCCAGGCTATCCAGTCCCTCCCCCAGTTCATTCCGTACTCCCAAGGCCATGCAGTACCCCCCAGGGCATTCAGTCCCTCCCCCCAGGCCATCCAGTACCCCCCAGGACATCCATTACCCACCCAGGCCATCCAGTAACCCAGGCCATCCAGTAACCCCCCATGACATCCATTACCCCCTGTAGGACATCCATTACCTCTCCCAGGCCATCCAGTACCCCCAAGCCATCTAGTACTACTGGCGGATTTCTGGCTTGTGGGTTCTCCAGGTGAGTCACTGTTTGAGATGAGTCCCGCATGTCCAGTAGTCCTGACTCCTCTTCAGTTGGTCACGTGTCCTCCTTGGCAGGCCGGATGTATCGTCTGATGTCCCACAGGCACAGACTCCCACTCTGCCCCCAATCATCACATGCCCCTGTGGGCCGTGATGACATCAAGGCACATGCTGCACAGACCAAATGGTCGCTTAGACATGGGCAGAACAAATAAAGAGGCACAGTCTCTGAAGCGTTGCTGCCAGCAGCAATGTTATGTGGCATCGGGCATGAAATGATGGGCATCATCAGCATGGGCTGGCTATATTATGAGGCCTCAGTGCACACTGCTCGGCACGTTTTATTAAGCACAGCAGGCCGCCCCTGATCGGTACATCTGTCACCATGCATCTCTTGCACATACTCCTTACCCTTCATGGGATGGCCTAATGGCCTTGTATGCTTAGGGAAAACTCAGGACTTTGATCTGCACATGTGCAGAACATAGACAAGCTATTTCAAGGTGTTTTCCTGTCAGACTTACTTTACAGACAAAGAGTGTTGTGTTTTCTTCTCCTCCACACAGTTTTACACATAGGAGCTCAGCTATTTCATAGCTTTTACTCAGTTTCTAACTGTACCACAAGCCGAACGATTATTTTTATTTATCCACTCTGAAGTAATTATTTTACCTCAGAGACAAATTTTAATACTAATTAAATCCTCCCCCCTTAAATTGCCAAATAACAAGAACATTTCTTCAACCACTCCTCCTCCTCCTTCTCTCAAATCCAAAAGTATTCCTTCCCATCTTATGTCCCAAGATTCGATTCCCATTCTAGCAGCCCAGAATATCAGTATGTTACTAAACAGCCTTTAATGACAAAGCCTGATGAACATATTCAGGCATTAATGGATGCCACTGCTAACAAATCATTGACTAGTGCAATTTCTAGTTGCATGAATCAAATGTCAGAAACCCTTGTTAGATCATCGACTGATTTCTTTAAAACTACAAACATCTTACAATGAACTAACTAGATACTCTACTTATGAATATTGTGGAAAAAACTACAAAAAAGGACCCTCTACTCGGGAGGAGATAATACAGAGAATGATGCAAAAAATGATCAAAAACCTGATTCATTTTGCTTATCATCCTCTATTGAGCATAAATCCATGGAATTGGAAGAATCTGATCATAGCACGTCTGAGGCTGAATTTATAGAAAGCCAAATCAAAGAAAAGGGTGTAATAAAAGTTATACTTATCCATAATGACCCTAAAACCATTTTAGATGAACAAGGCCAACTTTCATGGGATCCCCCAAATGAATCCCAAGAGATTACGTAGCAAAATTCGTAAACTTATGGATCAGAAAACCACTTGACACTAATACCTAAAATAAATTACAGGTTGAATGTCCAAGACAAACTATAAGTAAACCTTGTGAATCACCTATTATTGACCCCAGTATTGTTTAATACATGACAAAATCAGGCAAGGATGCCCTGAAAGGGAATCAACAGATCCCTGAGAATCTGTCAGGAAAACTACTGGATATGGTTGGCACCCTAGTCAAAATATTTGAAATGAATGAAGAATCAGTCCCCTATGTCACTATTCTAAGAGGGTGGATTATGTGACTACAACCCTATGTACAGAGAGCCGCAGGTCTGTCCTGCTAAATATAGATCCTAAACTGAGGAAGATGGCTTCTTCAGAAGCTGGTCCCGAAGTTGAAGGTATGTTACTTGGTGATTCTTTTATCAAACAATTGGCAAACTACGTTACTTCTTTCACTTCCCTTGATAAGGCTCAGTCATCAATGAAAACAGTGTTTTTATAAAAAAATTATGGAGATGCTGGGAAAAGCAGAGGTAGTTTTCCTAGCCTTCATCTCAAGGTCCTTTCAGTGGAAATACAAGCCAAATCAAGACCCCTCATTATATGGGAGAGGAAATAATCCATTTGAGACCAGGCCTCACAATCCTTTCTTCCCACAAAGAGGAAGAGTTTGGTCCAGGTGAGCTAGAGGACAACCGAGATTCAGACCATTCTCAGGTAAGGCAGTCTCCTTTTCCCTTTCCCTGTTGAGAAAAAGTGGGTGGCAGACTCACCCATTTTTTTCCCCTTTTGGTCTCAAATTACCTCAAATTTTAAAAATATTCAGAGGATATCACATAGAATTGTATTCTCTTCCCATTCAATCAAAGATTCCTTCCATTTTCCAATTTTCAATGGTGGAAAGAAATTTGATGGATTTAGAAATTCAAGAGCTAGAGAAAAAGAGACATTGTGCAAATTCCCATACAACATCCAAGGTACATAAACAACATTTTCTTAGTAAAGTAAAAATATTTGGGCTTACACCCAGTTTCAGTGTTTAAGAATTGAATACACACGTGATGTACAGATATTTCAAGATGGAGGGCACACACTGCCTCAGAGACCCGTTGATGCCATCAGATTGGATGGTAAAACTGGATCTCAAAGATGCTTATCTAACTGTTCCCATGTCACCCCAACATCAACCTTTTGTACAATTTCTATGGGATGGAAAATAATAGCAATTCACTTGTCTAGCATTCAGCCTATCATCAGCTCCTTGGTGCTTCATGAATCTGAGGAAACCAGTGGTTTCCTTCCTGAGAATCATAGGAGTTCGCATGATAATCTTTCTCAACGACATGCTCATCATGTTCCAAGAGATATTAACTAAACACTTGCACATGATTATCCAATTACAAACCCAATTAGGGATTATCATAAATTGGGAGAAATCCATTCTTCAACCCATTCAGTCAATAGAATTTATAGGTTTTGTGATTAATTCCCAGACCACGTCCCTTCTTTTACGCAAGAAGAAATTAAAAATGATTTGAAAAAGGATTTTAGTCTTACCTTTTAAATCCTTTTCTCTTAGTCCATATAGCTTACAGGTACCATGGGGGGGGGGCGACAGCTCCTCCCAGTAGGCTGGAACAATTATTCAAAGAAGTGCAGGGGTGGCGACAGCTCCTCCATAGCAGGATACCTAGCCACTCCTCTCCAGTTAGATTTGTGAAACTAAACCTACTGAACTAGATAGTGAGAAGAAGATGGGAAAAAAACTCCTGTGAGTATGGACCCAATAGGACTCCCATGTCCAGCCACAGGAACCAAGCATGGTCTCTTTCACTGGGTGGGAGACCTGTAAGCTACATGGACTAAGAGAAAGGGATTTAACAGGTAAGAATAAAATCCTCAGCAACTCTGCAGACAGAAACCACAGCCACACTGGGTGGGAGACCTGTAAGCTACATGGACTAAGAGAAAGGGATTTAACAGATAAGAATAAAATCCTCAGCAACTCTGCGGACAGAAACCACAGCCAAGAGAAAAGCCATCTTCCACTTCAAAAGACATAAAGGGAATGGTAGCCAAAGACTCAAAAGGAGGCCGCTGCAAGACTACCAAAACCATATTAAGGTCCCACTGGGGAGTGGGAGCCTTACAGGCAGGGAAAGCATGAGTGACACGTTGAAAGAAGACCTTAAAATCAGGTAAGATGACAATGCATCTCTGAAAAAAGACAGAGAGAGTGGAGGTCTGAACCTTCAAAGAAATAAGACTAAGGCCTTTGTTCACTCTGACCTACAAAAAAAGACAGGATAGCTGGATGATCAAAGACCTGTGAGGACAGATCCCTGTCCACACACCATGCATGGAAAATAGATCATACCCTATGGTAAGCTTTAGAAGAAACTGGTTTTCTAGCCTGAATCATAGTAGAAACCACGTCAAAAAAATACCCCTTCTTCCTCAAGATGGAGGCCTCAACAGCCATGCTGTCAAAGCCAGATGGTCCACATCCTCCTTCCACAGGTAACCCTGAAGAAGGAGATCCGGTCTGCGTGGCAGAGGAAATGGTTCCTGAGCAGACAAGGCCAGTAGTTCTGGGAACCAAGGCTGTCTGTTCCAATAAGGTTGTTACGGTTTTCTGACACACAGACCAGGATGTAACGTAAAATACAATTTATTGAAATAAAAATGAACAACACTGCCCCTAGGGGCTAGTAAAGTTAAGGACAGGCAATAAGAACAGAGGATGGAGTAAACTACAAACAGTAGTGCATAGAGGGTTAAGTGGAGCAACTGGTAAGGCTCAGGCTAGATTGGCCAACGCCCAGGGGATATATAGCAGTCTATGGTAACAGTCTTTAAATGTAGATCAGGAACTCAGGAAAAGCGCTGTAACACTCTTGAAGCATAAACAGGATGAGCCCCTGTTGCTCTAAGCTGAGCCCGTACCACCACAGTGGGCTTATGAGGATTGCAACTGCCAAATTGATGTAACCAGAATAGGAATCGCCCTGAATGAGTATCGAGTAACCCTGCGTCTGCCACTGAAGTATGCCAGCCCTTGGGAGACCTCAGTAGAACGGAATTGCCCAAGCTATGAAGAGCCGATGCACAGAGTAGTGCAGTTGGGATAAAACACTTTGAGCGAATGAGGTACTGCCCAGACACCCACAAGGTGTGACCCAGAATCCTTGTTGCAAGAGCGAGTGGACTACCAGTGTCAACGAGCATGATCACGATGCTCACCGGGCATCGAACAAGCGGAGCTCTGCAAGGACTGGTATAGCGTAAAGCGGAGGCTCAAATGTGTTAAGGCTCAGAGAATCACCGGAGCTTGGCAATGAATCAAATGGCACGTAATCGGAGGCTACCGGCAGTGCAAGGGTTAATCTGGTACATTTGAAATGCTCAGCGAGAACAAGGCAGGCAACCTCGGCTGCAGCGTAATGAGCTAGGAAACAGAGAACAGTCAGAATGTCGCCAGCGCGACCGGAGTACACAGGAGCAGCAACCGGACAGGAGCAGTAACCGGACAGGAACAGTAGCCGGAACCGGATGACTGAGCTGCGGGAACACCACCGGAGAGTGGAGCAGTCATGGAGCAGGATCAGGAGCCGGAACCGGGTCGAATCACGGAGCGGAGTCGTCAGCCAGAGCCGGGTCGGATCACGGTGCAGGGTCGTCAGCCAGAGCCGGGTCAGTTCACGGTGCAGGGTTGTCAGCCAGAGCCGGGTCAGTTCACGGTGCAGGATCGTCAGCCAGAGCCGGGTCAGTTCACGGTGCAGGATTGTCAGCCAGAGCCGGGTCAGTTCACGGTGCTTGAGCAGAAGGAGAGTCAGACTAGCCGGGTCGGTACACAGGAGACACTGGAGATCGATAACAAGGCGCAGCAACACAACACCACGAAAGGGCAATTGACAAATGCCCAAGCCTCAGTATATAAAGGCACATCCTGGGCGGGCCAGTCAGACTCCTCCAATGCAAATGTATACCTACAGAGATTGACAGGGAATCACGGGGACCGTGATAAAGGTGCAATCAGGATGACTGATGCCCCGTCCATCTGAATCTTTTGCAGCACCCTGGGCAGGAGAGGAAGTGGAGGGAAAATTGTAGGCCACATGAAATCACCATGGAATTGACAGAGCATTCACAGAGAATGCTAGAGGATCCCTCCAGCGAGAACAAAACATCTGAACCTTCTGGTTATCCATGGTGGCTATCAGGTCTATCGAGGGAAGACCCCACTTCTGCACTAGAAGGAGGAACACTTCCAGGTGAAGCTCCCGCTCCCCAGGATCCACAGTGTGGCGTTAAGTCTGCTGGGACATTTTCTACGCCTGGGATGTGCACGGCGGAGATAGCAGGCACATGGTCTTCTGCCCAGGTAAAAATAGCCTTGACCTCAAACCAAGCGGCTGAACTTCTGGTGCCTCTTTGTTTGTTGATGTAAGCCACGGCTGTGGCGTTGTCGGACTGGACTCGGACCAGGCACCCCATCAGATGAGAGGACCAATACCTCAGAGCATGGGATATCGCCCTGATATCCAAGATGTTGATGGGAAGAAGGGTCTACTCTGTTGACCAACGGCCCAGAACATTCAGGTGACCAAAGACTGCACCCTAACCGAGCAGGCTGGCATTGTTGTCACAATGATCCAGTATGGAATCAAAACTGGCCTCTCTTTCTCCAGGTTGGAGAGTTTCAACCACCAGTGAAGGCACTGTTCCACTTCCTCAGGAAGGGAGACAGGATGATCCAGAAGGTCCGGGTCCCCCCTGCAGACTCAGATCACACACCTCTGAAGCTTCCTGGCATGGGTCATGGCAAATGGTACCTCTTCCATGGAGGATATCATCTTTCCCACTAGACAGGAGAGCTTCCTTGCCGGAGCCGACGTCCACATCAGGGCAGAAGACACCTTGGAGGCGAACTGCTGAATCGAATCCTTCTTCCGATAAACCATACTCCTCAGAGTGTCGAACCGGAGGCCCGAGGAACACCAGGTTCTGTGAGGGAACTGGGGCGGACTTGCCCATATTCAGGATCCAAATATGCTGGAGG
Organism: Rhinophrynus dorsalis; assembly: GCA_037306005.1. Classification (NCBI taxonomy): domain Eukaryota; kingdom Metazoa; phylum Chordata; class Amphibia; order Anura; family Rhinophrynidae; genus Rhinophrynus; species Rhinophrynus dorsalis. Next base: position 267,454,047 of record CM074723.1, on the reverse strand, counting down.
AGGATCTGAGCACATTTGTGAACTTAGAAGTCCAGAAGATCCCTGGAAGGAGCCTTGAGGAGAAGGCTGTCCCTGTAAGGAGTCACCTGAATCCCCTTGGTGTGCAGGAAGGCAATCAATGCAACTAAAACCCGAGTGATCACCTGAGGAGCTGTGGTGAGCTCAAAGGGGAGGGCAGTGAACTGGAAATGACTCATGTCTCAGGCAAACGTGAGGTACTGCTGACTGTCAGGATGGATAGGAATGTGCAGATATGCATCCTGTAGATCCAAGGATGCCAGAAATTCACCTGATCTTTGATCATGATTATGCGCTTATTGCACGAAACACGTTGATAAATGTGATGCCACATAGTTTCATCTACTAATCTGCGACTCCAAGATCTAAGTCTCTCCATATGGTGTAAGAATATATGAACATTCTATTGAAGGTACTTTATAAATATTTTGTGTGAATCATCAATAAAAGTTGTTTTTATACTTTTGTATAAAGCTTTGTAAGTGCGATTCTTTGAATTGTTACATACAAATTCCCCTGGACACATCGCTGTGATGACTGCAATAGCCCTATTGACCCAGGCAGAAGCCAAGGTAGTTCTCAAGGATGCGCCAATGGCAGTGAAATTAGCTTTCAAAATAGCGTCAAGCTTCCTATCTGTCAAGTCCTTAAGAACTGAAGAATCCACAACTGCCAAAGCAGTGGACTTAGAAAGCCTGGAAATGGGAGAATCAACCTGAGGAGGTGTAGCCCATTGAGCTAAGGCAGCTTCAGAAGAGGGTTACAGCTTAGATAATCTCTTGGAAAGATTAAAAAGCTTGTCTTGAGTCTTCTATTCATCGAGTATGATCTGATCCAGAGTGGGATTAGGGGAAAAACAGTACAGGACTTCTCTCTGAAAGATGTCAGAAGTGGCCTGAGCCTCTACAGGAGTAGAGGGAATGTTCAAAGTAGTTAACACTGCCTTAATGAGACCCTCAGCAGAGAAAAAGCCCCTTCAGAACACACACCATCCTCAGATTACCCATCTGAATACTCCACAGAAGTGTCAGAGAGATCAGGAATGCCAGGGGCCTTAGGGGCCACAAACCTGAAGGAAGGAAGGAAGAGGGGGCCTCCAGGACTGAAGAACCCCCTGAATAGAAAGAGGAAACTTTACAATAGAGGACTTTAAGTCCATGACCCAGTGTAGCTCTTGATCATGGCTGGTAGGCCCTGGCGTATGCAGGGGCCAGAGCGCATGAGGGGTATAAGTGACCGGAATACCCTATGGGAAGCCCCGTTTGGCATAAGGAGCAATATGTGAGGGGGTTCAATGATGCCCCTGAGTCTTTAGCCTTAGGCCTAGCCCCATGTCCTAGTGGATTTGACATTCTAACAGGAGAAAAAGTGTCAAAACAGTAAAGGAAGACTCAAATACTGTCACCCAAATTAAAGATTTCACCCGAGAAAGCCTATAAAATACTTATCTGGCAAGTGAAGGGTTAATCTGAAGAGGAGAGCGGAGGAGACCAAGCCCTGTGTATGATACTCGTGTAGAGAGAGAGAAAAACAAAATGGCGACCAAATAGAGAACCAATTAGGGAACATCCCGCAAAATGGGGAGATTATGGGAAATGTAGTTTTCCCAATACAGAGTACCAAAGGCAGAACCAATACCCCTGAAGCCCCCTAGACACTGAGGATGTTCAGGGAAATGTTAGGCAAGGGAAGACGAGAAAAATGAGCCATCTCTCAACTCAGTACATAGAGCAGGTTCAGAGATTTGTCACAAACAGTCTGTCCAATAGAGATGAATGGAGCATTGCAGCTATGTGGTAAAGCGCGCCCTTAAAGGCGTGGAATTTCTAACAAAACATCTAAAATGAAAATGTTTCAAGAAGTGCCAAAACACTAGTAGGGCCCCAATAAGGCATAGGGAACACATAAGACCAAAGGGAAAATGTTGAAAAGAGTCCTAATACAATGCAATAAAGCATAGAAAGAATTAAAACACATCAAACAGCCCAAATGCTCCAAAGACTCAGACAGACAACATAGAATATACCCAACAGGAGTGCAGGAGGCATGAAGCAACTCCAAAAAGACCCCTGTATGGAGGAGGACTGTGGGACAAGTGGACCATGGCACTCAAAGGGTTGCTCACCTTTTCTGCAGGACTTCTCTCTTCAGATTACCATTGCAAGTATGAAGCCTCAGACAGACTCTCTCTGGGGAGAGAGACATGGGTTGCATGGTTCTCTCCCAGGGCTGAAAAGGTCCACAAACAGCACCTTTTAACTGGGCAATCCACCAGGGGAAGCCAGTAATGGTAATCAACCTAATGGGGGATTTCTAACACCTCCTATTCTAACAAAAAAATAATAATTAACTAAAAACTAAGCAGAACTGTTCACAGCCTTCCTACCAGGATGATGGAACAAAGTTTAACTGTAGTGGAGTGGCTAGGTAGCCTGCTGTGGCAGAGAGGGAGGCTCCACCCCTGCACTTCTTTGAAGAATTGTTCTACCCTACTGGGAGGAGCCGTCACTTCCCCCATGGTACCTGTAAGCTATACTGGACAATAGAGAAAAGAGATTTTAATACTATTAAGTAAGGATCTCAGTAGCAAGAATAGTAGGACTTTTGTCAGCATTGATTGAAGTGATTTTTTCAGGACTGTTACATTATCAAGCCCTCCAAAAGCTAAAGACCCTTCATCTTCAGAAGGGTATGGGATATAAGGATATAGTTCTTCTGTCTCTAGAGATAGGTCCTCACATCAAGCCAAATGGCTCTTCACCCAACTGTGTAATTCAAACATTGTATTCATGCAAGCAATATGCTGCTTGACTTCTTCTGCTGTAAAGCAATACACCAGTAATCTCACACTTGTTTACTTCCTTTCTTGGTTTTCCCTATGGGAAGGTCAGTAAAAGGGATAGTAAAGTTTCAAAATAAAAGTGGCTCCAATTAATCTTCATAGTATTTGAGCCATAGAAAGTGTTATTTCAATGCTGTCAGAGTTGTAGATCAAGAGTAATTGAATGATAAAGTCTCCCCCTCCCGCCCCTTTTACTGATGTAACACTGCTCACCTCAGAACAGCTGGGAGGTGCCCAGGTAGACTGCAGAGAGGGACAATCTTCAATTAAGATAAGGGAAAAAGCTGAAAAACCTGTCAAGGGGGGAGGGTTTTCATTGTTCTCACAGTAAGAAGATTGTCCCTTGCTGTGATCTGTCTGGTCTTAAGACCAGATTCCACATCTGAAGGGAGGTGGCTTACACTAGGTAAAAGGGGCAGGAGGGGGTACTTTATCATTCAGTTACTCTTGAACTACAACTCTGATAGTATTGAAATAACACTCTCCATGGCCCGCATACTATGAAGATTAATTGGAGGTGCTTTTATTTTGAAACATTACTATCCCTTTAAGCACCACTGCTCTAACCTCAGTTCACCGTCATTGGTCCTTAAGTGCCGGACCGCCGTGATGGTCCTGGCACGGCAATGGTCCTTATGGGGTTAAACCTATTTCTCATGTGTCTATTAAGGTTATTGATCGGCTTTAAACTAGCAAATATGAAGCCTGCGGTCTTGCAATAGATTTTGAGGATTTTCTTAAGTTCGTGAAGGAATTTATTAAAGACAGGGAGGCAAATATTATCCCTCCCATGTTATACCCACCCTATCACATATCTATCTCTGTTTTTTTCACAGGCTGACATCTTAACTGCAACAAACAGTGGGACATTTAGAGATGCTACACGGATAAAGTAGGATTACTTCCAGAACCAAGTTCAAGGAATCAACAGCAAAGAAAGAAGAAGCTACAATATTAGATCAACTGTTTATAGGGATTACTGAAAGGTGATTGGTGGAGAGAATGCTGAAGGGTGGGGTAAACATATTTGAACTGTTAACGTTTTTTCTCTGTACTTTATACTTTTTTTTTGCTGCTATGGGAGTAGTAAAGACAGAAATGCATAATATTTGCCACCGTGTCTTTAATAAAATACTGACTTTGCTTCACAAAGTTAGGAAAATCCTCGAATTACAACAGAGCAGACAACAAAACCACTCCCACCACAAACTGAAATCAATCACTTGTACAACTACAAAGGGAAGGAAAAGGCTTTTGTTTTTAATCCCTCCCTTACCACACCACGCAGAAAATACACTTATTCAACTTCTCCAGCAAATATCACACAACTTTGCTTATTTCAGGTCACAGGTTCTCTCATTGCTGAGACATGTATATTTCCAGAGTTGTTATAGCTTAAATGCATGTTTTTACATTTACACTGCCCTCTAGTGGTTACATTCCAGTCAGTTATTCTGTTACATTCTGTTGGAGAGGAAGGTCAGTAACAAACAGTTCTCCATAGAATGTGATAGAAACTGCTGAGTCATGCTGTGAGAACTTTTAGGAAATAAACATGTTGTAAATTCACTTCCTGGTTATTTCAACAGTTACATCATTTGAATAAAACAACTCACAGTGGTGGGAGTACACTTGTTTTACTCATAAGGAAAAGATCTATGTCATATTCATTCTCATAGAAAAAGTTTACTGCTTCTTTAAGGTAGCTATCTATAGAATTATCCTGCAATTTAGGCCTAGTCTTCTCAGATATATAAAGTCAATTTGAATTTATAATTGTTCATCTTCCCCTATTTTTTTAAACCTTTATGTCACTGACAGATAGCTACTTGTGAAAGAAGTTATGTAAAAAAAAAAGCAACGTACAGACAAAAGCATAAAGCGAGCCGTCTCTGCCGCAGGGGTAATGTTGCCTTGCTCTGACCATGAGAACCAGAAAGCTCCCATTCCCTGTCAGGGATACAAAAGTGTAGAAGATAGTTGAAGATGAAAACAATTAAAGGTATAACCAAATGTAATTACCACATTATGCATTTGAAGAATATGTAAAGTCAAAATAAAAAGTTATGACATTAACCCCTTAACGACGGGGGAATCGGCGCACGGGCACGACTGAATGACAACGGAGCATTTTTTTTGTATTGCTCTGTTGCATTCCGGACTCCCCGAACGGCGTGCAGCCGCGGGGGGAGCCCGGAATTCGATGACGGTCATAGTACGTCATTGGTCGTTCAGTCAAATCGACCCTTGACGTACTATGACCATCAAGGGTCATTAAGGGGTTAAAGAGCTGTGCCTTCAAAACTGCATTTGTAATAATAAATGTGCCCCTCAACTAATATGGGCAAAATCCTCCACTACTGTAGGTCTGTGTGGAATAATCTTACTCCTTATAAATAAGTGAAACTACTAATACTAAACTACTAAACACAATACCAGCTGTGAGGGCTTCCTTTGTGGGTCTGTCACCTTCACTCAAGGTGCATATTTGAAAGCTGCATTAAAAACTGCCTATGAGTCATGTTTGCAAAAAGACCAACAAATGTCCAGTTAAGGAGATATTCATACTTTTCACCTTATGTTAATGTATGATAATTGTGGTACTGAGCTGTACTAGTAATGTGTTGTATGCTAACTAACCCTTTGAGTTCCAGAGAGGTTTCCAGCACAATGTGTTGGGATACCTTTCTGGCATTCAAATGGTTAACCTTTTGAGTGCCAGAGAAGTATCCAATGCATTGGATACCCCTCTGAAACTCAAATCGTTAATTTTATGTCACACACGGAGGCTTCATATTATGCATAAACTTTCCTAACTGCCAGCCTCAGCAGCAAAGGAAACTTTTATTTTCTTACAACAAAAGAGAGAAAACTTGCTAACACAACTCCTCCCCCCAACCAATCATCAGCCTCTTTAACATGTATAAAAGGGTTGTCACAATACACCACCCCCTCTTTCTTTGCTGCTAGCCTCAGATGAGTATCCATTTTCTTTTCTAATTGTGATAGCTGTTATTATTTAATTCCCTTTTTAACTTGTTTTCTTGCCTGTTTTTTGTTCCTTGTCTGTTTGTTACTCTGTCCGTGATGTAGTGTCTTCGCTGCCTTCCGATTCGGCAGCTCTTCCTGTACTCCGGTGCTTTTTGTTTTGTGTTTCCTTCTTCTCGGTGTTTCTCCGGATAGACACGTGCGCTCTTGTATCCGTGCGCTCGGTGTCTCCGTTCGCCCGCGGTGTCCACTGGGCCGCGGGCATCCTTTTTGATCTTCCGGTGTGTCTTCTTGTTGTAGCGTGTTTGCTACACGTCACCAGTTGCCATTGCGCATGCTCCTCAACCGCTTCATTTTCTCCCGGCGCCATTTTATGAATCTATGCGCTAGGGTAGAGTGGAAGCGGTTGCTGCTGAACGAGGGTTGCTTTCCTGGTCTTAATCTAGCCGGGCTTCTTCAGTTTGCACCCCAACAGGTGTCTGGCCCTTTTGTTAAGCGTGGTCTGTTGGTTTGGTGAGTAGCCTGCTGGCTATTATTCGTTGCTACCCTTTAAGTTGCAAGAATGTCTCTTAGTGAGGACAGTGAGGGCCCTATTCTCCCTGATGAGGATCCTCAAAAAGTAGATCAACCTGTTCAGATGGAGTCTGGGGATATTAACCCTTTCATGTCTGCTGCCTCTTCTCATTTTAAGAGGATTATGACTGTTTCTATGCAGTCTGCTATGCAAAAAATTTCCAGTTCTTTGGCAGAAACGCTTACTCGGGCTTTCCAGTCTCAGACCCCAATGGGAAGTGTTTTTCCTGGTTCAATTTCAGGTTCTCAATTTCCTGACCCGGAATCTAATGTTAATCGTGAGCGTAGAGGGGGCAAATGCTCCAGCAAGCAAAAGCACACTGATAAATCAGCTATGCCTGTCTCAGAACGAGTTTTATCTCATGTGACTCTGCCCTCCGCTGGCAGTATTGAATCTGGTGGCTTAGTTCCCCAAAAAAGACCCTCAGCTCATGAGGAAGACAGATTGAAGAGACGCCGCTCAAAGAGACAAAAACCAGACTCTTATTGTTCCTCAGACAGTGAGGATTCATCTGATGTTGACTGGACTCTCTCATCTACTGATGAGGGTGACTCTGTGGTAGTGGTCCCTGACAAATCTAAACTTACGGTTTCTAATCCTACTAATTCTGCTTCTGACGTAGTGCCCATTCTGGACGCTAGGGGTGACCCCCTCTTTGATCCAGAGGGTATTAGGCACCCCCGTTCTTCTGAATGGTCTCCTATCTCTCATATTGCACAATACCTTGAGAACTGGGTGCGAAAACCCCTGAATAGCACTACCAGGAGTAAACTACGGGCGGAATGCCCTAGACCTACTGTTAATACCAGGGTGTGTGAAACGCCTATTCTTGACTCCAAAATTGTGCAATTTCTGAGTAAGTCAGGAAAGGACCCTAGGAAAGGAATTGACAGGTCTTTGAAGGCCTGTCAGGATAAACTATTAGATACCTTAGGTCCTATCACTAAGATCTTTGAGCTGGCAGAGGATGCTCTGCAATCCAATTCACCTGTTGATGTCCACGTCCTCCGTGGCTGGGTTCAGCGCGCTATATGCCTGTTGGGGAATGCCAACACTGCATTGGCATCGGAGAGGCGTAGAGCAATTCTTCTCAAACTTGACCCAAAACTTGCGGATATGGCTACGGCAGAACCGGGTCAATCTGCTAAGGGCTTGTTATTTGGTGACTCTTTCATAAAAGACTTAGGCACGTTTGTCGCCTCTTTCACAGCGTTAGACAAAGCCCAGTCCTCTATGTAACGGGTTTTCCAGCCCAAGGTTTTCGGACGGGCCGGAAGAGGTAGGGGTCGCTCTTCCGGCCGGGTTCGACCATCTCAACAGAGATATCAAGGCCCTGAACTACCTTCCTTCAGGGGTCAACCGCTACCAGACTCTAGGACACAAAGTCCGTTTTTTCCCCAACGTGGCAGATCATGGAGGTCCAGAGGAACTAGAGGTCAATCCCGATTTCGTCCATATGCAGGTAAGTTTTCCAACAGTCCTTTCTTTCCCGGGAAAAGTGGGGGGCAGACTCTCCCATTTTTTCCAAAACTGGTTCAATCTAACTTCAGATCAATGGGTACTGGACACAGTCTTGGGTTATCATATAGAGTTTTACGCCCCTCCTGTGCAGAGATCTGTTCCGAACCCACTTATATTTTCAAAAGCAGATGCAAGGCTTGTGAACAACGAAATCAGCGATCTGGCCAAAAAAGACGCAATATGTTTGGCCACAGGGGGCGATACAGGGTTCATAAGCAATATTTTCCTGGTCAAGAAAAAAGAGGCGGGCCTTCGTCCGGTGATAAATTTACGAGAGCTGAATCTCTTTGTTCTTTATCGTCATTTCAAAATGGAGGGCATTCACCTCCTGAGGGATCTTCTCCTTCCGGCAGATTGGCTGATGAAAATCGACCTCAAGGATGCGTACCTGACGGTTCCTATGGACCCTTCTTCTCAAGTTTTTCTCCGGTTTCTTTGGCAGGGTCAGACATGGCAGTTCTCCTGTCTTCCCTTTGGTCTATCCTCGGCACCCTGGTGCTTTACGAAATTGCTGAAACCGGTCATCTTTTTCTTACGGAGTCGGGGCGTACGATTAATCATTTATCTGGACGACATCCTTTTGATGTCTCAGGATCGACACACGCTGTGCACCCATGCGGAGTGGACCATTCGTCTGCTGACAGATTTAGGTTTTCTAATAAATTGGAAAAAATCCCATCTCACTCCAACTCGGCAATTGGAATTCCTGGGATTTGTGGTAGATTCGGATCAAGCTTCCTTGCGCCTTCCGGGGTCCAAGGTTCGCGCTATTCAGAAGGAAATTCGTTCAGTTCTGCGGAAAGAGCGAATCTCGCTGAGAGTTCTGGCTCGGATTGTGGGCCTTCTGTCAGCATCAATTCAGGCCATTTTTCCAGGCCCCCTTCATTACAGGGCGTTACAACGCCTCAAGGCTCTTCATTTACGACGAGGTCTCGCATACGCCGATCTCATTTGTTTATCGTCAGACGCAAGAGAAGAACTGGTTTGGTGGTTGAAGCATTTAGACGCCTGGAACGGCAGAGCCATTTTTGGCATGGTTCCAGATTTGGTTATATAGTCGGACGCCAGTCTTTTAGGCTGGGGAGCACGTTTAGGCTCTGTAACTACAGGTGGCAAATGGTCCCAACAGGAGAGAGATTTACACATCAATTGTCTGGAACTCCTGGCGGGATCTTTTGCTCTCAAGAGCTTGGCGAAAGACAGAGTTCATTGTTGTATCCTGCTGAAAATGGACAACATTTCAGCGGTACAATACATCAACAGACTTGGCGGAACGAAATCCAAACAGTTGGCAGAGTTGGCCAAAGATTTTTGGCATTTTTGTTTGGATCGGAATGTCACGATACAGGCAGAGTATCTACCTGGTCTTTCCAACGCGGTGGCGGATTGGAATTCCAGGTACCTTTGCGATCGCAGCGATTGGATGCTGCACGGGGAGGTTTTTTCGCGAGTGCATCTCCTTTGGGGTCCATTTCAGATAGACCTTTTTGCATCCAGACTAAATCGTCGGCTTCCGGACTTTTTCAGTTGGCGGCCGGATCCCGAGGCGTTAGCCACGGATGCTTTCCTTCAGAGTTGGACTCCGGGGATTCAGTACGCTTTTCCTCCTTTCGCGATGATTCCGCGTGTTCTGCTATCGATCAGGAGGCAAGGGGCGACGGTAGTGTTGGTGACTCCCCTCTGGCCGACTCAACCCTGGTTTCCGCCTCTTCTAGAGTTGTCAGCAGATTTTCCTCGCAGCCTTCCGGTTTTTCCCTATCTCTTGACGGATCCTACGGGTCAACCTCACGAACTGCTACTCTCAGGAAACCTGCAGTTGATCGTGTGGTTCCTCTCGGGGGTTCCTCAGGTTCGGGAGTCTTTTCGGAATCAGCTAATTTCCTTTTGGCAGAGTCATGGGCACCAGGTACCCGAGCTATGTACTCCTCATCTTGGTCGCTCTGGAGTCGTTGGTGCTTGGAACGGGATCTGGATCCCGTTTCAGCCCCTATAGTTGAAGTGGTCAATTTTTTGTCCCATCTTTTTGACTTGGGAAGGGCGTATCGAACCATTAATTCTTATAGATCAGCGATTTCGGCTGGTCATGTCATTGTGGACGGATCTCCGGTAGGTCAACACATTTTGGTTTGCCGTCTCATGAAGGGTATCCGTTTTACTAGACCTCCTCAATCGAGATATATCTCCATTTGGAATGTTAATTGTGTACTAAACTTTCTTGAACTTTGGCCTCCTAACGACCAACTTTCTTTGAAACAACTGTCTGCGAAGTTGACTATGCTCCTTTGTCTCATTTCTTTTAAACGAGTTTCAGATGTTCGAGCTTTGGATATTAGTCATAGAACTTTTATCCCTTCTGGAGTTCAGTTTCGTGTGTTTAGACGCACGAAGACTAATGTCAGGACTATTACATATCCGGCTTTTGGGGCTCAACCTCAATTGTGTGTAGTTCAATGTTTAAGAGAATATGAGGCTAGGACTGCTCAGTTTCGGAGTCCACCATCGTCTCAATTATTGATTTCTTTTCGGAAACCTTTCTCGCCGGTTTCTTCGGCTACTTTGGCTAGATGGGTTCGTTGGATTATGCTTTTGGCCGGAGTTGATATCTCTTTGTTTGGTGCACATTCATCTAGAAGTGCAATGGCGTCCATGGCTTTCCAGCTTGGGGGTCGTCTTGATGATATTTTGAGGGCGGCTGATTGGTCTCGGGAGTCTACTTTCCGAGATTTTTATTGCAAACCCATTGATCATGTTTCCTATCAAGTAGTTAATAATGTATAGTCTTATTTTTCCTTATGTGTTTAAGATTTCGGTTTTTATTATGATATGTTAGCTTTAAACTTGCATAATATGAAGCCTCCGTGTGTGACATAAAATTCGTGGATTTTCCTAACTTGTGTGATGGAAAGTCAGAATTTTATTAAAGACACGGAGGCGAATATTATCCCTCCCTTTTTTCCTCTCCCTATAACATACCTTATTCTGTTTCTTTCAGGTTGATGGAGGCTGACGTTCCTCCGTGATCAAGGTTGTCATGTTTCTGACGAGTTTGTTCCACAGTTCAACGGTTTCCTGGGATTATTCTTCAGGAGATCATCGACTTAAAGTTCTTCCAGTGGTCTTGGCGATCGTCGAGTTAAAGTTTCTTCCAGTGTTCGCTTCGGTTGCACAAAGAAAGAGGGGGTGGTGTATTGTGACAACCCTTTTATACATGTTAAAGAGGCTGATGATTGGTTGGGGGGAGGAGTTGTGTTAGCAAGTTTTCTCTCTTTTGTTGTAAGAAAATAAAAGTTTCCTTTGCTGCTGAGGCTGGCAGTTAGGAAAGTTTATGCATAATATTCGCCTCCGTGTCTTTAATAAAATTCTGACTTTCCATCACACAAGTTAGGAAAATCCACGAATTTTCATGGACTTTTCAAATGCTCATGTCCTGCACGAGGAGACTTTCACTTTTCCCAGAAATAAAGGTGTGCATATTTCCTGAACTATACATCTGCTGGGCTTTTGGTTAACATGACACATAGGACTGTACATTTGAAAGAAACATGGAGGAGTCCTGGGGCAAACCATTTGCACTATAGGGGAGAACAAATAATACCTATTGATTTAGATTCTGATTTTAACCACTTTATTGCTAGAGAGATTTTGTTGGCGACTTCTCCAGCATTCAAAGGGTTAACCCCCTCCATTTAAATCAATGGGAATTTCGGATTCTCCCCTATAGTGCAAATGGTCTGCCCCATAACTCCTCCACTTGTCTTTTGAATATATGGTCCAGAATGTTTGTCTATATCTCTCACAATGTTTCAGAAAATTCCTTTTAAATTATTGGCTACTTATATGTGTCCCTTGTGTTCTTAATAAAATGTCCCCAGTGAGTGCAAGAGCTTCACAATCTTGCACTCCCCTCTGTCACTTAAAGGATTAAAGGGACAGTAAAATATTTTTTAATATGACCTCACACTTGTTTTTTAAATGTGTAGCGCCCCTTAAAATATCTACCAATAATCCTTTGGATACTAACTAAATCTCCATTGCATTGCAAATCGCGCTACAAACCAAGGGACTGAATAATTAGCATTTGCGCATTCATGTATAATTTTAGGAATCGGACAGTAACCAATACTCTAACCCATTGAGTGCCAGAGAGTTGTCCAACGTATTGCTTCTTGCGCTGAAAGGGTTAAGTGGTGACAAGTAAAACAATTGCTGGGCAGTGTTGGCGTGATACAGACTGTCAGTGGACGTGTCACATACATACAGCAGGGCTTGGAGAGCCAGTGGGCGGGAAGATTAGGGGCAGGGGTGGGGCTTTGAATAAAGTCCTAAAGTGACAGTAGGAAGAGGAAGAAAGCTAAGTGCATGGGGATATTAGAGTACATGAGAAAGGGAGGAGTGTAAAGTGATCAGTGTATTAAGCAAACTAGCAGAGTCGGAGCTGCTGAAAGCTCAGAGCCTTCCCTAGGACACAGTATCCTGGAGCAAAGGGGGGTGGTTTAATCCAGGACTGACAACAAGGAGGGAAACACAAGCGAACAGAGTTAGATCAAAGAAGGGAATGTATGAGTACAGGGAAATTGAGATCTAAGTCTGGACTGGAGCTGTGAATGCAAAGTCCTTCTCTGAGTCAGGGAGTGGAGGCGAAGAGACAGGGGAGGAGGAAGTTATTTTACAGGCTATGTGGACGGTAGATATACGTATCTGGACGTGGAAGCGAAAGTGTGCATTAGTTTTTTACTTACCGTATTGAAGGTTGAATTTAATGTACAGGATTTACATGGGACTAGAGACGTGTGTGTCTGGAAACGAAACAATTGTGTAGCTTTACATTGAACTAAGAACTTTTTTGGTTAGCTGGTCTGCCTGAATTATTCACACACATTTATATACACTCCACCTGTCACACATATTGCACTAGGCAATAGACTAGAAAAAGTAATATTGAATATGAACCTCTTCTTGCACTAGCCCAGACATACAGTGTATATATGATTTTACATAATTGCTTATTTATACACAATATTTATACAGGAACACATTTCTGCCCACAAAGTTATATTTATTTAACACAGAAACACACATTGGCTTTTGTTTACAGTCTTGCAAACTGATTATGAAAAAGCACCAATTACAATAGACTTCACTGGGGATATTAAGAAGTATTGGGGCACATAAAATAGCAAACATTGTGGTGACAAGGTCTAACCTAAGGACATTTGAAACCATCATATCCCTGTATGAGCACACACCTATAACAACTTCAAACCGATAGCTCTCGCTGAGATAAAATTGTAGATTGTGGTATATGTTTGGTAATTTGGATTTTTTTAAAACATAGCTGTTCTTTGGTAAACCCTACGCATACTGATGAGTACAGTGTCCTAAAAAAATAAGCAGTTGAGGTTAACAGCTCTAATACCTTGTTAGTTCATTGGGTGTGTGTGTGTCTCCTGTGATTGAGATGATGAGCAAGAGAAGAAGGGGGTTGATAAATGTATGGATGCTGTGGAGGAGAAAAAGGGGACTTTTGGTGGTTGTCGTGGTCTTCATGTTATTCCTTGGCTTTCTTCTCCTGGGCAAAGGAGGGGAAGATCAAGCAAACAAGACCTTGGATAGTGATAAGGGTAATAAGGTGGAGGAGAAACTTGAACATAGAGAAGTACCTGATCCACAAGAGGAAGAATTAGATTATGAACAGTTGAGGAGACCTGTATACGAGAAGCCACCCTTGGATCCAAATGCTTTGGGTGAGTTTGGACGTGCTGTGAGACTGAACCTGGAAGGCAAGGAGAAGGAGCTGGAGATGGAGAGTATCAAGAAACACCAGATCAACATCTACCTCAGCGATAAGATCTCCCTACACCGCAGACTAGAGGAGAGATGGAATCCACAGTAAGTAAAGGTGCTGGAATAAAACTGCTACACGGGATACTCGTTTATTCTGTCAAGCTGTATGCTATCTAAAAGCTGTTCATTTAACACAATAAATAAATAAACACTAAGAATATTATTGGAACTGGGGAGCATTATCTCACTGGGTAATTATATTGTCACCTTGAAATTATTTTGCATAATTGAACACTTCATTCAAAACTACCTTTGCTTGACTTTTGTATGACATGATACAAATGCAATTTTGAATGACATTATCAAATGTGCAGACTTACTTTAAGGTTGCATGCCCACTTGAAATCCCTATCTTCACTTTTCTCAGCACTACATTCTATTTCCCCTATGATCCAGAAGCAACTTTGCTCATTAGATCAACTGAGAGTGAAACAGCAGCTTCTACAAGTGACACCCAAGGCTTCAACCTGTCATGCTCCTTTGTGCGCAGCTGAAACAGCCACAGGAGAACCATTTTCTGACCCCTGTCTGCTAGGTTTTACAATGCCTCTTCTACTAATTCCTAAGGTCTGCTTCCATAGGAGCACACCTGCCACAGTTTAACCCTTTGAGTGTCAGCAGGATATGCAAAACAATCCATTGCGTACCCCTCTGACACTCAAAGGGTTAACCATATCAGGATAGGTGTTCTTTAAAAGTTCTGAATCAGAAATCTTGGTTCTTGAAAGGCCACTGTACTCTTGCATATAAAGTGAAATGGATCTTTCTCTCTTTAAAAGAAAACTGGTAATACAGAATTTCTTCATTTTCAATTTACAGACCCCCTATAACTACATCAGTCTGCTATGCATCTGAACACATAGATAACTGGGCATTCAACCCTATAGAGCAGTACGGGAGTTACTTAATGGCTGTGCTTCAAAATCCAGCATCTGGTATAACCTGCAGAAGCAAAATCATGGGAAAGACAATCACACTGTCTGTAGGTCCAGATTTTGAGAGGTGGTTCACATGTGTTGACCACACTCATGTTCAGAATTGTGGGTGTGGCCAGATCAATCTTAGCATGCCTGTACTGGTTTATATCCTTCTACAGGCTATTATTTAACCCCTTGGATGTTACAGAGATCTCCAACACATTGATATGCAATGCATTGGAGATCTCTCTAGCAGCCAAAGGGTTGCAGCTTTCTATATTCTTGCTTTTTTATAGGCGAAGAGCATATTCTGTGCCTGGGAATAGTGGATGGTGGGGACTGAGGTAGCTTGCTGCGATGAAGTAATCATAGTTAGATATCTCGATGACAGCACTCCTGAAGAGCCGCCGTCTGGTCCCGGAAGCAGGATCTCATGATGTCTGCTATACAGCAGACGCATGAGAAGGGGGGAGGGAGCGGAGGTCTTTCTTTTCTTGCATCTGTCAAACCATAACGGTTTGAGAGATGGGTATAAGGTCATTAAATTTTTTTTATTATTCCTATCAATTTGCGAACAGTTTTTTTTTGGAGTCTACTATCCCTCTAACCCCAGTCTCTAAGTACTGTGATAATGCATGTTTATAGGATATCCTTTCCTGAGCATAGGTATGTAGCAGTTACTGACTCAGGTTAGACCAACCCTCTCCTGCTCAAATAAGGATATCCTTTAACCCTTTGTGTGCCAGATAGGTATCTATTTGACCTGGTAGGGGCGTTGGAGGACTGTTGTGAAGAACCACACCTTTATATTAATATTGCCACACATGCACCGATTTGGGGTTTGGAAAGTGACAGTGATAGAGAATGACTGGTTTTCTCTTTCCGTGTGTGCTGTAAAGTTCCATTTTTTAAAGTGACATGACATTATTCAATATCTGTAAAGAGATAAACCACCAGTTGGTAATTTAGATGTAAGTACATGGTGGCTGTATTCAATAAGCTAAACAGGTGGCATTCTGGAACAAACCAACTGCACAATGGGGAAGAAATAACAATTCCAATTGATTTAAATGGGATTTTTAACCTCTGTAATTCTTGCAGTGCAGTGAGTGGAGCTGTCCAGTGTTCAATAGATGCAGAATGCATTCATGTCAAGGGAAATTTGGGGAACTTTTATTTGTCCCCTGTGGTGCAGTTGGTTTCATCCAGAATTGCACCTCTTTGGTTTATTGAATATGTCCCATATGGCCTTATGTATCTGGGCAAAAAAACAACTGCAATGTAGTGAACATTATAAAAGTTCCCCTTTTGATTTAAATGGAAATTTTAACCCATTGAATTATAGAGAGGTCTTTGATGCATTGGAGAGTGTTTTAGGCATGAATTTTAGAAATGTTAATTCTCCCCTTCAGTGCAGTCGGTCTGCCCCAGAATCATTCCACTTTGTTTTTTTTACATAAGACGTATTACCTTTAATAGCAATTTAGGGCCATATGCTCAGTCGAAAAGTGAAGGCGTTCTGGGTCAAACCATTTACACAATAGGGGAGAACTAAAAATCTCCATTGATTTAAAAGGGGATTTTAACCCCTTGAATCCTAAAGAGGTTTCCAACGCATTACTTTGCAATGTGTTGGAAACCTCTCTAACATTCAGGGCGTTAATCCCCCTTTTAAATCAAGAAGCGAATGTTTAGGTCTTCCCTATTCTGTATCTGGTATGACCCAGAACTCCTCCACTTTTTCTTTTGAACATACTGCCTTTTATGTATATCAGAAGATTATCAATCCAGTCTATCGACTTCTAAATCCCATCTGTAGGTGGAAGATTTGAAGTGGAAGTAAGTCATCGGGCAGAGGTGATATCATTGGTGTGTTGTGAAGGAAGGGCAGCACCCATAGGTGGCACGTCAGCTTTAAACATGCAATCACTGGAAAGTGTCTTTTGCTTTTATGACAACAGATATGTCATTAGCTCCCTAACCAATTGAACAGTGCTGGCTGTAATGCTGTTTTATGATATTGTTGGACAACCTATGAAATGAACAGCAGGCAAAGCTAAATTCTGTATCACTCCAAGGACCCCAAAGACTGTGCTACAACACTCCTGAGATTCTGACAGTGTGATGTACTGATGTACTAAGAAGAAATGGGGTATTTCTGGGGCAAACTAGAGAACATATACAATTCCCATTACCCAGACCAACTTAAATCAATGGGGATTTAAGGAGGTTTAATTTATGAACTGTAGTGTAGTTGATTTCCTTCAGAATTGTTGCACTTTTTATAGTACATCAGCCGCAATATGATTTTATTTAAAGGGATAGCAATGTCTATAATAAGGTTGTGCTCCGCGTCTTCTACAATGTGTTTTTTTAACATGCAGCTAGGTTTAATAACTTACTGTTCAGTAGTTCAAAAGATATTGAAGCTTAAATGATCCCCCTCCTGCCCCTTCTGGCCACGTCACGCTGCCTGTGAGTGTGGTCCAGATGTAGAGCGGTGACGGAGAAACGTCAGCATGCAAAAGGAAAATCCTGCCCTCCTTCGTCAAGTGGGGCAGGGTTTTCCTTATACTTACTGACTGAAGTTTGTCCTTCATTGCATCTGTCCGGTCCTGGGACCAGATTGCAGATTCAGTGGGAGGCAGCCAGAAGGGGTGGGAGGGGGATCATTAAAGCTGCAATATCTTTTGAACTTCAGAACTGTAAGTCATTAAACTTAGCCCTGCATGTTATAAAACCATTGTAGAAGACTTGGAGCACAGCTTTATTATAGACATTATTTTCCTTTAACATGGTAATTATAAGGCTGTGGCATATCCACCATAGACTTAAAGGGATAGTAATGTTTCAAAATGAAAGCAGCTCCAATTAATCATCATAGTATTTGGGCCACAGAGAGTGTTTTTCACTACTGTCAGAGTTGTAGTTCAAGAGCAATTGAATGATAAACATGTCAAGGGGAGAGGGGTTTTCATTGTTCTCACAGTAAGAAGATTGTCCCTTGCTGGGACCTGTCTGGTATTAAGATCAGATTCCACACCTGTGGGGAGACGGCTTACACTAGGTAAAAGGGGTGGGAGGGGGGAAACTTAATCATTCAATTACTCTTGAACTACAACTCTGACAATATTGAAATAACACTCTCTGTGGCTCAAATACTATGACGATTAATTGGAGCTGCTGTTCTTGTGAAACATTACTATCCCTTTAAAGATAAATAATATTCATCTTATGTTCCGATTATGTTCACCACTTTTGGTGATTGTGTGTGTGTTTTTTTTTTTTTTCTTCTAAGTTAGTTTGACATCCCAGTAGATCTGGGATTACAGCTGTTAAATAGAATCAATGTTTATGGGATCTCACAACAGAAAGGCTTCCATGAAATATCTTAACCCTTTGCAATGCATTTCATACCCCTCTAGTCCTTAAAGGGGTAGCCAAAATGGAAAAGTTCATATGGGGTATAAAAAAAAAATTAAAAATAAAAAAAACGCTAAAAAAAATCTAAGGACTGTTCTAACTTATTATATCCTGTGATAAAGTTTGTCGTGTTGTAATGAGCTGAAGAGTTCCACGACCATTGTTTTGTGACATGGACACCTTTCTGGTTACCACTGTAGCAGTATAAAACTGAATGGGCAAAACATGAGCAATTCTAGAGCATACCAGCTGCACCATAGGGGACAAATATCAATCAAAGGTAAGTTAAGATCCACATAGATTTAAATGGGGATCTTAACCTCTTGAATGCTGGCTGGGTGAACTGGAGAACTTTCTAGCATTCGAGAGATTGAGATTCATTTTTATCTGAAAAGCTTTATGTCCTCCCCTCCATGGTGCGCTTGGATGCCTCCAAAATGGCTCATATTTTGCCTTCTTCATTAGTCCCAATGTATTCTAAACCAGGAACAGCATACATGAAACTATACTTCTACCACTGACTGCAATTCTGTCTGGGTGGTAGCATATCTTGAGTGTTTTTTAACAACTTCTCCCATCATCATCATCATGATCAATCAGGCATTAACTAACTTAGGATATTGGGAGTTGTTTTCCATAGATGGCCCGGGTCTACTATTGCCCTTACCTATCCTAAATTGTATCCTAAGGTAAACCATAATAAAATTTGTACAGTCTCTGGATCAACAGATGGTTTTCTCTTTAATTACAGTAGCTGATGTTCCCTTAAAAAACTTTGCACACATAGTGAAGATTATCTAACTTGCTGGGCAGCTAACACGTGTATTTGTTAGTTTCTTCCCTCATATTATCTTTACTTAATCAAACAACTTTTAAATCCTATATTAATTTAACAAAAGTACAGGTTGGGCAATGTACAAACAGTAATTAATTGCATTCATTGTTTCATTTTGTTTGGTAATCCCTTTCTGAATTCTATGTTAATTACTGGTGAAATGCCAAGTCAAAGTGTATCTACTTAATTTTATCTTTTGTGAGGTGTAATACAAACATTGTCTGAGACACGTAAGTGTTTCAAGTTGTGTATTTGACGGGCCAACCTAATACTAGATCCTGTTTCCATGTTTGCAAGTTTAAAATCCTGGATAGAAACATCTATTATTGAGTGACTGATGAAAACTAACAAGTAACTCTTTTTATACTAGGTATACAATTGCATGAGTTTTAGATGCAGTTTGTGTTTATTAAAATATTACATACTTGGGTTGATATATACAAGTGTTTCAGTAATTGTAATAAAAAGGTAAGTAGAATTTTATCTGGTAAAATTATGGTTATAAACAGAGTAACTTCTAAGGGTTATAAAAATATATGTTTTGTGTCCTTTCTTATGAATGAAGCAGGAGACAAGTGGAACTTTCACCTTAATTCACGTTTGCATATTTGAAAACTGCATTACAAACTGCCTATATGTCATACTAACCAAAAGATTAGCAAATATACAGTTAAGGAGATATTCACACTTGTTACCATATGCTAATGTATGCTAAATGTGGTCCCAGTGATGTTTTCATATGTTAATCAAGCATGTCAGTTACGTGACGTGATATATAAGCTAATGAAGCCTTTTCAGTGACGTGCCACATGCTTATACCTGGGAACTTTTTATTATTGTCTCCCTGGAGGGGAGTCCTCTGCTGCCATGGGTGGTGTGAAGAATGACGCATTTCGTGTCAAAAAGGGGCAGGTCTTAACGCGAGTGCAGGGGGTGGGCTTAAAAGAAGGCTGGGGGGAAGGAGCTACACTGGGGAAAAAAATGGAAGTGAGTAGAGTTTCAATAGAAACTCCCCACATCTGGAGGACTCAGCCTCTGCCCCGGAGACCCGGTAAAGCAGTGCCAAAACCGGAGTCTCTGGGGCAAATCCGGAGAGTTCCCAAGTATGCACTTGCTAATGAAGGTTTCAATGACATTTCATATGCTAATGAATCTCTGTGGTGTACCAGGAAATGTTCACTTTCACTTTGCCCAAAAATAAGTATGGATATCTCCTAAACTATATATCTGCTGGACTTTTGGTTAACATGACATATAGTCAGTTTTCAATGTAGTTTTAAAATTTGCAAACTTTAATTAAGGTGAAAGTTTCACTTTAAAATGTAACACATTGAAAACACCAGAAAGTTCCAGAATATGCTAATGAATAGTTTTGTTGAGGATACAAAGTGGAACTGCATGACCAACCATGTAAATTATAGGTGGCTAAACAATTGTCTGTGCATATAGGGTCTTGAAATTGTCAATTTTTGTAAAAAAAAAAAAACAAATAAAAAAACAAAAACAAAACACCTCCCTTACTCTGCAGAGCAATGGCTAATGAGCTAATCCATTGCCGTAATCACCTAACGTATTTAGGAATAATTATGAGGATCACCGAAACAAGTGAGGGAAGAAAGGGAATCTCTGGAACCCCAAATGTAACAACCCAGACATTCATTATTTATCAAAAGCTCACCTCTGGCACTACCCCCAATTACCTTGTAGAACATCTAAAGGTAAACCCTGTGTATTGTGCTGCTTTACCACTAATGAGCATGTATACCTATTGTGTATTTGCTTCCACATACAGGTTCATTGTTGGTGATGGAGGCATAAATGTCTGTGATTCCATAGCATGGTTTATTACATTTTGGCAATACAAGGATATGGAGGCGGTGGGAGGAAGGTGACATGTCCACTTGCCTCTTGGAAATCATTGTGAATTTGGAAAATGTTTATTTGTTTTCTGTAGTATAGTTTGTTTGGTCACTAATTGCACCTCTTTACTTTTACAGAGATGGTCCTATGTTACTTATCAACCAACATAGCACAAATGATCTGCTGTAAAGCTGTCTGATATTTGACACTTGCAGACAATTCTACCAGTGACAAAAGATCATGGGTTTAACCATTTAAAGACTAGAAGGGTATCAATGCTTTGCTCAACCCTCTCGTCCTTAAAGCTCTTGGGGATGCTGGTGCAACTCTTCCCTACTCAGGTCAGATGCTTATTTAAAAGAGAATCTATTTTTTTTTTTTTTTTTTTAGAATTAATGTTCCATTATAGGGGATGTATCACCTCATAAAATGTTTTTTCATAGGTTTTGTTAATAAAATAGTATTAGGAAAGCTGTTTTTTTTTTAATTTTTTTAACGTAAGTACTTTTAAAGATATCGTATCTTCTGTGCTGTGCACTTCCGCATAATGGGCACTCTGAATCATCAGCACAGCTCTTCTTCTCCTCCCGCCTTCCTCCCAGCTGCCCCAGGGAGCGCATTCATGCTTCCCTTGTAACCTCCGTAGAATTCTAACTGGAGCTTGATATAAAGATAGAAGCCATTCACACCACACAGAAGGGAAACGTGAACGCGCTCCCTGGAGCAGCTGGGAGGGAGGTGGGAGGAGAATTAGGCAGTGAACAATAGATTTTCCCGTGATTCAGAATGCTACATTATGCTGACCGGCAAAGCTTGAAGATACAATATCTTTAAAAGTACTTACATAAAAAAAAAAACAGCTTTCCTAATACTATTTTATTAACAAAACCTACGGTAAAATTTTTATGAGGTGATACATCCCCTTTAAGAGTAGGAAATGACATCTGAGGCATATCCTGTAGTCAGCTTTGAAAAAATGTTACTCTGTTAATGTGAACAAACACAAAAATTCTGCTGCACACACTAAAAATAAAAGGACTATTGAATCCCCAGAATAAATGCTGTGGTGTTCTCTTAAGCTGAAAAGGCAATAATACAAACAAAAAGGATAGTCCTGAGAAAAAAGAAAATCCCAGGGCTCTCCTAAAAAGAAGCTTAATTAAATGAGGCACTCAGAAAATAAATCCCAAAAATAAAAAAGAAACAAACTTTACTGAAAAATATACATGATGGTAAGGGTACAAGACAGTTAAAAACAATTAAAAATTAACAGGCTGGTACGTAATAATAGACTTTTTTGGTTTTCTTATCATAGGTACTCTGTCAGGTATGTCATGCTATTATATATATTTTCCAGGGAATACCATCTATTATTATGTACCAGCCTGTTAATTTTTAATTGTTTTTAACTGTCTTGTACCCTTATGATCATGTATAGTTTTCAGTAAATTCTGTTTCTTTTTTATTTTTGGGATTTATTTTCTGAGTGCCTCATTTAAAAATTAACAGGCTGGTACGTAATAATAGATAGTATTCCCTGGAAATATATATAATAGCATGACATACCCGACAGAGTACCTGTGATAAGAAAACCAAAAATAGAGTGCTTTCTACAAACACTATATTAAAGGGGAGCTGCTTAGTAGCGCTAGTCGCCAGAAATATTACCTGGTTTCAAAGATTTTCTACTTACTCAGAGGCGGACAGTAGCAGGAAGCACGAACATCTTGCCATAGTGACGTCCGTGCGCCTGCGCTGTCAGTCCCTTTTGGAGCCGGCCGGGTAATATTTCTGGCCACTAGCGCTACTAAGCAGCTACTCGCCAGATGAAGACTTAATTAACATACAGTTTTTGCGGGGTCGTAGTTCCCCTTTAAAGTGTGAGTGCATAAATATAAGAATAATGTAAATAATATACTTATCTAAATGTCCATAGAAGTGACAACACACAGGGAATAAAGAAATAATGAAGACCCACCTGTCAAACCCAACGCGTATCGCCAACTGAAATGGCTTCGTCGACCCCTGACGAAGACATTTCAGTTGGCGATATATTATTTACATTATTCTTATATTTATGCACTCGCACTTTAATATAGTGTTTGTAGAAAGCACTCTATTTTTGGTTTTCTTATCATAGGTACTCTGTCGGTATGTCATGCTATTATATATATTTTCCAGGGAATACTATCGATTATACATACCAGCCTGTTAATTTTTAATTATTTTTAACTGTCTTGTACCCTTACTATCATGTATATTTTTCAATAAAGTCTGTTTCTTTTTTATTTTTGGGATTTATTTTCTGAGTGCCTCATTTAATTAAGTTTCTTTTTAGGAGAGCCCTGGGATTTTCTTTTTTCTCAGGACTATCCTTTTTGTTTGTATTCTGTTAATGTGAGCTGTTTCCCGCCTTCCTCACTTTAACACATTTTTGTGGTTTTAGATATATTAATTCCTTAGATTATTATTTTTTCTCAACTAGGGGTGCACATTTCAAAGATTTAGTCAATTGAATATTCCATAGATTATTGCATTGATTATTCAGTATAATCAACAGAAATATAAGACTGCTCTTTGAGAATTAGAAATTTGCCTATGCACAAAACTGTAACTGATTTGTTGAAGGAGACAATTATTCTGTATAATAAAATATTAATTGACCTAATATTTTAATTGCATATTCAAATACTTTAATCATTGCAGCCCTATTCTCAACATTACTCTTTGAGGAACACCAACAGGTCAGGTCAGCTTTGCAATCTATCAATGCTTAATAACAGGTGAGTAACCAGTGGCTTGGTTATTCTAATTGAGCTGCCTGTGCTTAATAATAGATATTGAAATCCTGACCTGTTTGTGTGCCAAGGACTGGCAGTGAGAATCACTGCCTTACATGCTTGTGATGTCTCAAATGCATTACCAAGGAATTCTACATTAAATATTCTGTAAAAAGTATTGGTAGTCATGATTCATTATATATCAGTTCTTTTCTGGAAGTAAGCGTCGTGTTTTAGCAATTTTATGGAAGAACAATTTTGGAGCAAACCAATTACACTTTGTGCAATTATCTGTCTGGTGAGCTTTTTATTCAAAGGCCAGATCAAATAACCATGTGGCACCCCTTAAGATTAGAGGAAAAGGAGATTTCAACTTCAGCAGAGGAAGGGTTTTTTTACAGTAAGGTCTGTTAAAGTGTGGAATTCTTTGCCTGAGAATGTGGTAATGACAGATACAATGGATACAATTAAGAGACTAGATGCATTTCTTTCAAGAGGAAACATATGGGGTTATACTGTGCATTAGTAGGTAAAACAGGAAGTTCTGGAAAATAGACTAATACTCATTTTGTTGGCAGGGAGACTTATAGAAATCTCTTTTTCACTTGGTTATGAGGTAAACGTTGAACTTGATGGACTTCTGCCTTTTTTTCAACCTAGTTTAATATGTTACTACTAGTTTTAAAGCCCGTGTACACGGGCCTACACTGGCGGCGCTGCAGTCATGCGCAGTACTGACTGCCCGAGCCGCAGCGCGTGCTGCCATCTCTACTGTGCGTGACAGCTTCTGACCAACATCCTTAGCAAATTATAGTATAGGATATTACCTCAGTGAATATGTAAAAATTCCCATTGATTGTATGTGGACTTTTGGCCTGTGAATGCTAGAGGGGTCCCCAAAGCATTGGGTTAAAAGCTCAATTTAAATTGCTGTAAATTTTCATTTTCTTACTTTTGGTGTAGTTGGTTTTCTATAGAATTGCACTTGCTGAACACAGTCCTAAATCCCTGTTCTTTTATATAAATGTGTTTGCCACAGTTCTCTAAAACAACAAGGGTAAACTGGAATGCAAAGCTAGGCATTGTCACAGTTGACATTCCCTGGCCAGTGTACATGCAAATTAACCCTTTGAGTGCCAGAGTGGTACAGAAACCATTGCAAAGCAATGCGTACCATACCCCTTTGGCACTCAAAGGGTTAATATAAACACAGATTCATGCAATACAGGCTTATCCTCATAACCTTGTTAGTGCACATTGCATTGTTAGCTGTAAAATCTACATGGAATGCTATGTGTGTGTTCATGGGTGAGGCTAGATGTCTATATACGCTTCCTCATTTTTCATTCAGTCTTTTCAGTGAATCACTCCCACCTCTCGCTTTAACCTACGTGTCTTGTTATAAGGCAGAAAGTAAAGCCTATGTTACTGTATATTTCTCGATCGCAAGTTGAAAAGCATGGAAATTATGGATTTTAATACAGAGAAACTCTGCAACCTCCCCTGGGCCTTGTGGATGACATACTACAGAAAATCACATATAAAGCACAGGAAGTTGCAGAATTCTTTAATCAACATTCCACCTTTTTCATTCATTTGTTTGCATGAGGGAGAATGATAATGAAAGCTTTAAAGGGATAGTAATACTTCGTTTTAACTTTATTTTATTTTGTAGGCATTAAAAAAACACGAAGAATGATATAAGTCTTATCTCTCAAACCTTTATGGTTTATGAGATATTCACAAGCAAAGTTTCCCCCTCCGGCCCCTTTTACCTAGTGTAAGTCATCTCTTCTCAGATGTGGAATGCAGTCCATAGACTGGACAGATAACAGAAGGGGACACTCTTATTCCTATGAAAACAATGAAATCCCTGCCCCCATTGACAAGCTTTTCAGGTTTTTCCCTTATCTTAATTGAAGATTGTCCCTCTCTGCAGTCTACCTGGGCACCTCCCTTCTGCTCTGGATAAACAGTGTGACATCAGTAAAAGGGGCGGGAGGGGGACACTTTGTCATTGAATTACTCTGGAACTACAACTCTGACAGAATTGAAATAACACTCTCCAAAGTCCAAATACTATGATGATTAATTAGAGCTGCTTTTATTATGAAACATTACTATCCCTTTAATGCAAGTTTTTTTATTTTTGCCTAATTTCCACCTTTTTTACAATTTTTTTTGTTTAGTCAGTTCTCAGTGTGCATGATCTGATAACATTTGTGCAATCAAAAATATAATTATCATTATTATTGTTTTTTATTGACTTCACTTTGTGCAGGAGCAACCAGTTTTTCTAGGCAAACAAAAATATGTTCTGATCAATTCTGTGTGCTTATAACACATGAGCAATGATTTTTTATTTTTTTGTGAAAGTATTTTACCATGTCCTGGACTCATTATATTTACCTCTGAAGGGTGAAAGGCTGAGTTGACCTTGCCAGGACCTGTGACCTTGAGGCTTGAACATATTCTACAGCTGGTGCATTAACCAACTGAGCTATCTGATTGGCTATTTTTATGAATATTTGAGCATGATTCACAGGCATGACCAACTTTTTTTTTTGGTTCAATCAAATGTAGTTCACGCACAATCAAAACATTTTCCCATCAATACTGTTTTGTTTGATTGCACAAGCTTCACTCATGAGATCAGCCTTTTCTTTTTCTATAACATTTTGTTCCATTAATAGTGCTTCGCATGCACAGTCAATTAATTTTTTATTGACCTATGTTGTTTCATGTGATTACCAAATCCTTCTTTCTCTGTTTTTGCATTTCCTTTAAATTATTTCTATCTGTCAAGAATCCTGCATTTGTTTGATAAGACATGCTTTACTGAAACATGACCTGCGCAAACTAAAGCCAGCAATAAGCATATGCGTGAAAAACATTATCCACCTGAGCAAAATGTGCTGCTTGTGTAAGAAAACATAACTTTAAAGCTTGATTTCTCAAGAATGGGAGCACAGATTTTTAAAGGGATAGTAATACTTAAAATGTAAAAAAAAATATGTTGTAGAGTTTATCCCCCTGAGTAAAACAAGGGCACTCCCACTGCTGAAAGGTGTTTCATTCAAAAGTTATTAATTTTCAAAGTTGAATTTTTTAGGCGCAATATCACAGTGGCCTGAAATTGTGCAGTGGCGCTGTTGCTACACCATCCTATGGAGATTTATGGTCAACTGACCAGAGCTGTCCATAGGATCGTGTAGCAACAGCACCACTGTACAATTTCAGGCCACTGTGATATTGCACCTAAAAAATTCAACTTTGAAAATTAATAACTTTTGAATAAAACACCTTTCAGCAGTGGGAGTACCCTTGTTTTACTCAGGGGGATAAACCCTACAACATATTTTTTTTTACATTTTAAGTATTACTATCCCTTTAAACAGTAAGTCAACAGAACACCATAAGATCTATCCATTGTCAAATATGGAGGTTAAAGCTTTGGTATAATTGGTTGTAGCCCTGACAGTTATTATGGTATTATAAGAAGTAATGGGTAAAGGATGCATATTTTTCAGAACTTTGTATTTGTTTCTACCAAACAGATTTAATGGGTTTGTGGGGACTAGCACTGACTCATATACTGCAAAATTTCCACTTTATTTGATGTTGATTCAGGGAAATGTCTAACTGCCTTTTAGGGTCAGAAAGGAATGTTTTTTCCTACTTGTGCCTTAATTAAAAGTGATTTCAATAGTTTTATTTTCCTTTGGAATACCAGGGTTGATATAGCATGGGCAAAACTTGATAGACCCGTCTCATCAACTATGTTAAGCAGTTCAGGAGTTCTCGGTGTTTGAAATGGGGCATTTAAAATAGAACTCTCATCCCAGTTATTAACTATGGCATTGTTACTGCCCTGCGTTAATAAGAGTGGACCTTCTAGTTAAGCCAAGTTGAATATCCTCCATTGGCCAGACGGTTAGTGAGCACCTTTTCAGCTAGGAGGTTTATGAATTTAGTATGAACAAGCAATGGAAAAAAGGGTGGCTTATGTTTACTTTTTTTCAGTGCATGACATGTTTCTTATCACAGTAGAAAAATAGTTTTTGCTTTAAAGTTTTACAGTATATACTTTTTAGAATTGAGAAACTATCTTTTAAATGTGGGTTATTTAACCCCTTGGATGCTAAATGCATTGGATGCATATCTACCATTCAAGAAGTTAACTACAAATATATATTTGCACGTTGTTAATTAATTTACTACATTATCTGTGTTTTAGGCCTTGTTCATAAAAACAATGGAAGAGCAGGAAAATAATGCATATTACTACCATGTCGTCATATGCGACATTAGTGATTATCTTTGTGCATATCAGTAGTGAATACCACATGCAGTCATTTCTTTGTGACTGGTGATACTCAGTGGTGCAGCTTTGAGGTGATCATCTGCTAGGCTGCAGCAGAGACTCACATTAGTGATTTGGATGTTTCGGTGGACATGGCAGAATTCAGTCTCTATGGTCCTCAGTTGGTTGCCAGACAGTCATGTCTGGGTGACATCCGTTGTGCTCGCTCACTTTTTTCTGGCACCTGCAGTCATTAAGCTGTCCCTATGATCTACTCTTAGGGTCCTTGTTTGGATGATTAGATATGGGAACAGTGTCGCTAGTTTCCAGTAGCTTATTAATAAGACTTGATGAAGCAACAGCTAAAGGTTCTGATTCCTTGATTCAGTGAATGAAAGTGCCATTGCATTGAGACGCAATATGCATTTTACACACCTCTTGAAGACAAGCAGTTAAATACATCAAATCCCAGCACTCAATGAAAATCAAAACCCAAAATAAAACATGACTTATAATATTAGGAAATAGTCCTACATTATCCTTACAGTTGGCCACAGCACAATTACCCTGTAATAATAAACCCTAAGTATAAATTCTATGAATACCATTTAAATTCCAGTAATAGCATTCCTCCCTGTATATACTGGAGGTGCAGTTCATAATGAAAATGTCTTTGTAAGTAATTAAGTCACAGGGACCTATGTATAAAAAAAAAAGGGGGAGCAATTCTGGAGCAAACCAGCTGCACTATAAGGGACAAATAAAAATACCCATTCATTGAAATAGGACTCTTAACCCCAGAATGCTAGCGAGGTCTCCAACATATTGTTTGCGGGAGACGTCTTATGCCACCTAAAACTGTTTTCCTGATGTCCTGGAGAAACAACAACCAAACAACAAATTGGGTATAGAACTTACCTGAGGTGTGGGACTCCTGGTGATGTCACCATTCTCATGCATGATTATGTCACAGGGGGTGAAGACTTTCATTAGACCACAAGAAGTGTGGTGGTGTGCGTGTGGGGGGGCAACCTGTACCAGACCTCGTATCTCAGTTCCCCCTGCATCTGTGAGTCTCCCTTTTTCAATGATACCCAACAGGTGGGTATTCACTCCAATGATTGTGCAACCTCTAGCATGAGTATCCACATGTTCAGACCAGATAATAAAGTGAAAGTAAATGTATGTAATGAGGTGTAGGAGAGAGAGAGTGGCCCACTACATCTGATCATTATGGGAGTACTATTATTAGATAGGGGATATCTCCCTTTTCCTTGGATGGTGCTCACAAGACTCTATGAAATATTTGAGATTATTTGGCGTTTTCATTGGAATGTCAGTTAATAAAAAAACATTTTTTGGTCATGTTAGGGGTATCCACAATCTAGTGTTATTTCTTTCAAATAACAGGGTCTGTTGAAAAAAAAAAATCTGTATGGCATATGTGTGTTTGCAAAGCAAATGACTGAATCCGTTGTTTCTTTGTGAACTGCAACCGGAGTGCTACAACATGAATGAGAAATGTCTTACCAGTGATGGTTAAAACCAGAGGGAATATGGTGAATTTTGATTTGTCCCCTATGTTACAGCTGGTTTACATTAGCCCAATTGTGTTTGGTAATATAAGGATGTATATAAGTGCAGCCTCTTCTAAACTGTGGTATGATTTTACCATCATTACACAGTGATGAAGATATTACCCATCCTACAAAAATACACTTGTTTTCAAACCAATTTATCATTACGTAAAATAGTCTCTTATTCACACACCCTATATGCTAGATTAACCCAATGGCCACCAGAATAGTATCCAATGCATTACTATGTGTTTGAAAACTTCTTTAACATCAAGGGGTTAAAACCTGGTTAGCTATAAACTAACCATCCACCTTTAGAGCAGTGTAATATGATGCTGAAAATAAACAAGCTTTAAAACAAGTTCTAGAGTCCACTGCAGAACTTGCCCTGCCCTTGTGTTGTGGCTGTTTGACATAGTTATCTACATGCTAATACTATAATTGCTTTCGACTGGAAGAAGCCTTCTGCAATCTTCTGTAATGTCCTTACTATGTGCTGTAGGATTTCACTGATAAGGCTTTGGTGAGGTTGAATCCTACTCTGTGAAATTAAAGGGATAGTAATACTTAAATATTACTAATCCCCATATTGTAGGCATGTTAAAAAGAAGTTAATTGTCTCCAGTGTCATCTCTCAAACCCCCCCCCCTCAAGTCAGCGTTGTAGCCAACTGCAGGGGAAGCCTGTCGTACGACAGTCAGGCGGCTCTGCAGTAGAGCCGAGAACGCGTTAGTAAAAAAAAATATTTCACTGAAACGGTCTTCTATGTGTGCTTGGTTTGCAAGCACATGTAGAAGACCGTTTCAGTAAAATAATTATTTTTTACTAACGTGGTCTCGGCTCTGCTGCAGAGCCGCGTGATGCACATAAGACCGAATATCAGTCAGCTACAACACTGACTTCTGGGAAAGGGGAGGGAGGGGGGAATTTTGCGGACGGTTATGTCTCAAACCATAAAGGTTTGAGAGATGACACTGGGGACCGTTCAGTTCTTTTTAACATGCCTACAATATGGGGATAAGTAATATTTAAGTATTACTATCCCTTTAAATGAAAACTGTACTAAGGAGGATAAAGTGGCTTGCATTCTGTTCCACAAAAGGACTTAAAGGGATAGTAATGTTTCAAAATAAATGCAGCTCCAATTAATCTTCATCGTATTGGGCCATGGAGAGTGTTATTTCAATACTGTCAGAGTTGTAGTTCAAGAGTAATTGAATGATAAAATATCCCCCTCCTGCCCCTTTTACTGATGTAACACTGCTCCCCTCAGAACAGAAAGGTGGTGTCCAGGTGGCTTGCTGAGAGGGACAATCTTCAATTAGAATAAGGGAAAAACCTGAAAAACTTGTCAAGGGGGGCAGGGTTTTCATTGTTCTCACAGTAAGAAGATAGTCCCTTGCTGCGAGCTGTCTGGTCTTAAGGTCTTGAGCCAATTAGTGTTCATTGATTTAATGGTCATATGATTAAAGTGAAGGGTGTTGATTGGCTATTTTGAATCTTTGTTAATTGAGGTGGACGAATTTAAGCATGTGGGGGAAGGTTGAATGT
The DNA here is from genome assembly GCA_037306005.1 of Rhinophrynus dorsalis. Taxonomy (NCBI): domain Eukaryota; kingdom Metazoa; phylum Chordata; class Amphibia; order Anura; family Rhinophrynidae; genus Rhinophrynus; species Rhinophrynus dorsalis. Next base: position 267,423,014 of record CM074723.1, on the reverse strand, counting down.
ACAGCCTATGATTAAGGGACATTGTCCCGAAACGCGTTAGAGCGTGTCATTTGTGCTTTCCTCTGATCCTGTATCTTTATATTGCTGGACTATACACGATTTTAGGATGCAGCTTTAATAAAGTTTTGGATTTCTACTTTTTTAATTCTGACTGGCACTGAAGTTATTGTGGATCCGTTGAGCGCTCCCTTCCAGTGACTTCTGGTCTTAAGACCAGATCCACACCTGAGGGGAGGCGGCTTACACTAGGTAAAAGGGGCAGGAGGGGGATACTTTATCATTCAATTACTCTTAAACTACAACTCTGACAGTATTGAAATGACGCTCTCCATGGCCTAAATACTATGAAGATTAATTGGAGCTGCTTTTATTTTGAAACATTACTATCCCTTTATCCTTTTGAGTTCCAAAGGGATACACAACACATTGCTTTGCAATGCGTTACATACCGCTCTGGCATTCAAAGGGTTAATTAGGAAGATGTCCTGCATGCAAACAGGTGTGGTCAGGTATATCTATTTATTTTTGTAATGGAACGTTGGGTTGTGCAAACCAACTGCACCATAGAAAACACACACAAACCGACATTACCATTGATTTAATTAACTCAATAAATGCTAGAGGTTTCCAACACATTGCAAAACAATGCATTGGTGACCCCTAGCATTCAAAAGGTTAAAATGCCAATTAAATGGACAGGGATTTTCAGGCAAGTGGTTTGCTTTAGAATTTGCTCCTCTATAGCTTGCTGAAAACCACCCTCTGTTGTAATCTATTGCTGGACATTAACATTTAAAGGAATAGTAATGTTTCACAAGAAAAGCAGCTCTGATTAATCTTCATTGTATTTGGGCCATGGAGAGTGTTATTTCAATACTGTCAGAGTTGTAGTTCAAGAGTAATTGAATGATAAAATATGCCCCTCCTACCCCTTTTACCTAATGTAAACCACCTCCCCTCAGATGTGGAATCTGGTCCTGGGACCAGACAGCTCACAGCAAGGGACAATCTTCTTACTGTGAGCATAAGGAAAAGCCTGCCCCACTTGACAGGTTTTTCCTTATGCTCACCGAAGATTGTCCCTCTCTGTGATACATCTGACACACTCCACGGCCCAAATTCTGCTTTTTTTGTGAAACATTACTATCCCTTTAATAAGGTCAAAATGCTCATATTATTCTTATGGTCCATGGGTTATCTCAAGGGGGTATCTCATTTTAGCAGTTGAAACCTATTGCCTGTATTGCAACAGAGGTAAACTAAAGGTAAACTAAATGAAAAAAATCAAATTCAGACAACTGCACATATAATACAAAATTAATAAATAGAAAGTAATTCTGTTGCGTGAAGTAAGAGCCACTTCTTGCTAGGTTATCATTCTCATTTAGGCCATATTGACAAGGAATATTTTTTCAGCAATAATTGTGTATTAAAAATGCATGTTTGATATCACTCTGTTTGCATGAGGCAGTGTACACTTATCGTACAGAAGATGCATCATCCTGCTACTTTACTCCTATATGCTTATAGTAGTGGTTTTAAATGGAATTGCACAAATACTAAAGGTATTTACATTTTCTGTGTAATTAGGTTTCTGTGTTAGCATGGAAAAAAAACTTTGTTACACTATTGCTTATAAAACTTTATTGCATCTCTCATTTTATGCAATGCCACTGAATGGACTGTGCTATAATGTCATATGGGTGACTTTTTTTTGTAGCAGTGTTTAAAGTTATCTCCCTTCAACATGCACAGATTGTCATCTACAAAACAGTGATGCTAAATTTTGTATGCACCATTATAGCTGTAACAAAGTTGCCCATATAAAAATGTCAAAGTGCAAGAGACTCACAAGGACAAACCAGTAAGGTTCCAAGAAAGATAGGATATCATATAATTTATATTCTTTATTATTAAAGTAATACTCCTTAAAGGGCAGTTAACGTATTTTACTAAGCATGCTTCTTTGGGAGCAGACACAGAAAAAATAATAGCATGCGGCTTTCTGTGCAGCCTGATAATGACTCCTTTCAGTGACTTGTGGGAGGATATGGTATCAGAAAACTGACCCTTTTGGTTGACAGAGAGCTGAAAAGCAACAAGGACATTTGTGGTTGGCAGCTACAAACTTTGCAAGTAGTATGCACAGCCTACATAGACCTTTAGTGTCGGGCTTAGAATTCCTTCAATAATGTCTATGGGGCTGCACCTGGAGAGTCTCCCAGTTCAGTCTTTTTCAGACCCAATGAAGGCGAACCAGGATTCTCTTTTCAGGCCTCTGTTCTACTCCCGATTCGTCCACTGGGACTGCCAGTCCTGCTTCCAGGGGAGAAGATCTGCCTATCTGGCACACCCCACATATGATAATCTGGGTAAAAAAATCTTAATGACCACTATGACTCTATTCCTCATGGATTGGTTCACCCAAATAAATCTTAAGTTCCGGTAGTAGTAAGGTTGTAAAACACTCCTCCTGTTCCCTACCATAATTAATATGTCCACATATCTCATACACTGATTACATTAAATCTTGTTCCACAACCCTACCCATTGTACATCTTGGTTGATCAATGGTTAAATTAATAAACACATCCTTTGTGCTTTCCACTGTAGGGTGTTCCTATGCAGGGGCTCATATTGAAATAGCAGGACAGTGGTGAAGATAATTTGACCCCTTTCCTCCTGCTTTGAGTTGATTCCCCCTTACAGTAATCCCACAGTTGCCTGTCAAATACCAATAGGGTATCAGTGATCACCATCCTGCTCCCATCTCCTGTCCTGTGGAGTGGGCATCCTACTGGTTGTGGGTTTGCTATTAAATATGATATTCTAAAAAAGTAAAGTTTGTTGTATTTACTTATCTGCTCATATATTCAGTGGTGATAACTGGATTATTGGTTTAACTCCCCAAAACAAAAACAGGGCAAAGATGAGATGCAATGTGGGGAAAAACAACCATGCTGGATTAAAGAGCAGCACCAGTTGACTGAAGTTAGAATTTCTAAGTACACTGGTTGGTTGTCTTAAATACTCATCCAGTCAACCAGTACCTACACTGAAAACCCCTTCACTCATGAGTCTAGAAAGTGTGCTTGCAAACCAGGCACACTTTGTAGACTGTTCCAATGAAGTATTAATGTTCAGATCGTGCAATTTCGGCTCTGTTGAAGAGCCTCCATCTGGTCAAATGACCAGATTCTGCAGCTGTCAGCTACAGCGCTGATTTCATTCAAACAGCCAAGGAGAGGTAACTTTAGCGAGGTATATCTCTCAAACTGTAAAGGTTTGAGAGATAAGCCTTACATCATTTTTCATAGTTTTTTTTATGCCTACAATATGAAATACACTTAAAATTAAGTATTACTATCCCTTTAACTGCCTTTATTATTTATTCATAAATGAACTATTGGTGTATAACTGACCATAATCACCTACATGTTTCAAATATCTCAGCCTATTGAAAAACATATGACCTTTAAAATGAGGGTGCTTATGTCACCCTAGGCCCCACAATGGATCTCATTTAGAGCTAGATTCTATTGCAGGTGCTAACTTTAGCTATGCTTTTATTTCCAGGTTTCCCCATATACTTCAGTAGGAAAATGTTTGATAAAACGGGTGTTAACATTTAGCACCTGCAATACAATCTAGCCCTTAGAGCCTATAACCCAAAATAATTGCACAAAACAATGTGGCAAAGTGATAATTCTCAGATGATAATACAACTGTTGGTCATAGTGTATAAAGCTGTAGTTTCACATAAGCTGGCTACCCGGTATAGGAAAATGAGGGTATTAATGTCATTCAGTCACACTATTCTCCAATATGAAAAAAACATTCCTGTTCCACACACGAGTACCCTTATAGCAGCCAGACATACTAACTAGAGGGAGTCCACCCCCACAAACACACAAACATCAGCAGTTACTAATGCCCCATGAGTTTTGTTGAGGAATAGCAGTGCAGTGATGCACAAAATGATGCCAGTGAACACCGAGGGGCATTTTACTGGCCTTCACACATAGAAATTGCTTAGTAGAAGCAGAATATTTTTTTTATTGTTCTGCTCCTAATATACCTTGAGAACAGTGCGATGAATCGGCTGTGCCATTGAATGATTCAAGCCTTAACAAATACTTCTGTTAATACTGTAATATATAATTATGCTGAAGCAAATATGCTTATTGAATTCACCAGGAGTTCAACATAAATACAACTTGGATACTTGGATGTTTTTTTTTATCCAGTATGGAAAAGTACCTTCATTTTTGTGTATGAATAAGATTATTATACATTCAAAATGTTCAAATGTTTTCATACTAGCACTAATATATTGTGTTTTGGCCATGATTCGTTTATGTATTTTATTCTTTTATACATGTTAACTCTTTGAACACTAGAAATGTCTCCAGACCACTGTTTTAAAATGCGCTGAGGACCTTCCTAGTATCCAAGGCAGCAAGGCAAACCCTAATTTAGGAATTCCAGGGAGGGTTTTCAAACAATATCAGTATGTCACAACAATATCTAGAATTAATTATATGTGCCCCAACGGCATTTACAGCAACCTGAGCATAGATTAGAAGTGGGCAACATCTGGCTGTCTTCCGGTTGTTTTTGTGGCTACAGTTGCCATCATCCTCAATTAGCTATTGGATCACTGAGTAGGATGGGAGCTGTAATTCAGCAACAGATTAAGGCAGTGGTTCTCAATCTTTTTTTGCTTGGGGCACCCCTAACACATAATCTTGAATATTCGGGGCACCCCTAACATATTTAATGTACTTTATCAAGGGTATAATGAAGGGTACAATACCTAAATATATAGTATTATTAGGTCTTATAATCATAATAACAAAACTAAACATAATGTGCATAACAATTTCTATAAATCTTTATTTAAAAGTCCATTTTTGTTAGTCTTTGTAGAAAGCACAGGGCACCCGAAGTTGATGTCCGTGGCACACCAAAGTGCCACGGCACGGTGGTTGAGAATCACTGGATTAAGGTATGCAGGTTTCCCTTCCCTTGGTGAAAAGCAATGCACTCAACAGCATTAAAAATGTCTCGTTAGTTGGGGTGCTAAAGCTTTGTTTCTTTTGTATCTGATAATGGCAAGAGAGGGCAAGGGGGTGTCTAGGCAACTGGAACCCCGTCTTGGTTTGCCCTTGGTCATGTTGCCCATTGAGAGGTTTTATGATGGATTATGGGGACTTCCACAAAGGAGAATATTGTCTTAATGCACCAAAGTGTATATTACAATATTTACTGTGCTCCCTCAGGAACGCAGTAAACATGCAGTGAGGAAGGTTTGCATGGTGGGTTTTAGAGCTGGCTGCAGACTGTGCAGTGTTGTCCAATTAATGGTCACTCTGCAAAGGCTTAAGCCAGTAATATTTTCTGGCAATCATGTGGGCCAGCTGAAAGAAACACTCCTCCTGCCTCCAGATCAGTGGTGGAATACAGGTGAAGGTGAGTGAAACAGGGCAACAGAACTGTTTCAGATGACTGCACAGTTGTCGCATGTGTGAAACAACCCTCAGAGAATAAGCTGTTGAAAGAGAAATCTGCACTTTTTTGGCAGGTTTATACTTTATCAATGATACCTTTTAATACACCAACTTAAAGGGATAGTAATGTTTCAAAATAAAAGCAGCTGCAATTAATCTTCATAGTATTTGGGCTAAGGAGAGTGTTCTTTCGATATTGTCGGAGTTGTAGTTCAAGAGTAATTGAATGATAAAGTATCCCCCTCCTACCCCTTTTACTTATGTAACACTACTCACCTCAGAGCAGCAGGTGGTGTCCAGATGGCATGCAGAGAGGGATAAACTTCAGTTAGCATAAGAGACAAATCTGAAAAACCTGTCAAGGGTGGCAGGGCTTTCATTATTCTCACAGTAAGAAGACTGTCCCTTGCTGTGTGCTGTCCGGTCCCAGGACCAGAGTCCACACCTGAGGGGAGGTGGCTTACACTAGGTAAAAGGGACGGGAGGGGGATACTTTATCATTCAATTACTCTTGAACTACAACTCTAACAGTACTGAAATAACACTCTCCGTGGCCTAAATACTATGAAGATTAATTAGAGCTGCTTTTATTTTGAAACATTACTATCACTTTAATAGATTATCACCAACTATAACTAACCTATTTTTGTCTACTTTGGTGTCAATGCCATTTGTTGGATACTTATGTGGTTCCCAGTAGATTAAAAATTCTGCAGTTGCGCAGACAGTTAAACAAAGATCATAGGATTTGACATCAGATAAGCATTCATCCCATCTAATCTGCCCATTTTCCTACTGTAAAAACCTCAAACCTTATTTGGTCCTTAGTCTTGACATATGTTGAGGACATCCTTAAGCCTATCCCATGCATGCTTACATTCTGTCACTGTATTAACTTGTACCACTTCTGCTGGTAGGCTATTCATGATTATAAGAATAACAACCTAAAATTAAACATAACATGACACTGCTTAAGGCTGTATTTAAAGGTATACAGGATTATAAATGTTATAATTATAGATTTATTTTAATAGCAGTTTTTAAATCTGAACCAAATTCTATAAAACAAAAAAAAAACTATACTTATATGATTGTTAGCCTATTTAGGGAGGGTGGGGTTAAACCATTTAATAATTAACAAAGAGTAACAACTTTTGGGTCCAAGTGTCCAAATGCAAATTAATCGTGTAGACTGATTTCACACCTACTACCCTAAAACATGCTTGTCATTTTGACTTTGCTAAAGAGCAAATATAAAAATGTGTGCACATACAGAATGAAGAGACCATTTGTTTTCACATATGGGGATATATTTCATTGCATACAGAAATGTCACTGGTTTTACTTCCAAATTTTCACATAGGAAAATAGAAATATGAGAGAGAAAACAATGATCACATGTATTATCTTCTGTGTAATGCAGATCTTGAATTTACAGACTACACATATAAAATCATATTTCAGAAAAACCACTGTGCTTCACTCCTGTGCCCTGCAGCTTGAACCATCTGGGAGCCATAGTCTTCTGCAGATGCACAGAAAAACACAGATACCATGAACTCCTGTTGAACTGTAGAGAAATTGGTTCCCTCCTGCCACCCTTTTTATGCACTTTTAAAAACCTTTTTCTCTAGTCACATGTACATCACACTTTTAAAGGGATAGTAATGTTTCATAATAAAAGCAGCTCTAATTAATCATCATAGTATTTGGACTTTGGAGAGTGTTATTTCAATTCTGTCAGAGTTGTAGTTCAAGAGTAATTCAATGACAAAGTATCTCCTCCCGCCCCTTTTACTGATGTAACACTGTTCAGCCAGATCAGAAGGGAGGTGCCCAGGTAGACTGCAGAGAGGGACAATCTTCATTTAAGATAAGGGAAAAACCTGAAAACCTTGTCAAGGGGGGGCAGGGTTTTCATTGTTCTCACAGGAAGAAGATTGTCCCCTGCTGTTATCTGTCTGGTCTTACAACTACATTCCACATCTGAGAAGAGATTGCTTACACTAGGTAGAAGGGGCAGGAGGGGAAACTTTGCTTGTGAATATCTCTCAAACCATAAAGGTTTGAGAGATAAGACATATCGTTATTCATGTTTTTTTAATGCCTACAAAATAAAGTAAAGATAAAACGAAGTATTACTATCCCTTTAATACCTCTCTCTCCTCTTTCATTATGTTCTTTCTTACTCTTTCCTTCTGTATTGCTCATACTTGTAAATTTTGGTTTTAATAGTTTCTCCAAATAAGTATCTTGGTTGATCACTGATGTGTATCTACCTTGGATAAGGGCCATTAGAAACAATTGCACTCATAGGTCTTCTTCACAGTGAAAACAAAGTGCTGGTTTATTCTATCAATGTTTTGGCCCCAACGTGGGCCTTTGCCAAGATGCAAAAGCATTCTATATACATATACACACATGCATTTTATTTGCTTTCAAAGCTCCATTTGTCTTTGCAAGAACATGTTTCTATTGAACACTCCATTATTTGTGTGTGATTGGTTATGCTGTTGCTTTCATAAATCAGTGCATGTTGCCAGGACTTGTCACTAGAAGTATGGATGATTTAATTCATTTTTATTAAATGAGAGTTTTAATGTATAAAACATAATAAATGTCAAAAAAGACCATTTGCAATTGTACGCACATGGTACAAGTCATGACCATGACAGGTGTACATGGTAAAGACTGAATTAGCAATTATTACAGCACAAATGCTCATTGAAGGAGATCTATATCCTTGGGATTTTTTCATGTATTGCAAAAGTATTTTACCAGGAAGAAAACAATGATATTCATTTCATTTTAAGTATGTCCTGGCTATTATTTAACAGTGAGAGTTATCTAGGAAGCTGTCCTTGGTATATCTGTTTCTTTTTTTATTCTTTTTTTTTAGTTTAAACTCTTTTGCAGTCTGTAACTGACTGTTACGGTTTTTTAGGACTCTCAGACCAATAAGTGAAAATAAAACATACTTTATTAAAGTGAATAATGCACAAGTACGCCCTCTAGAGGCGGTAGGTAATACACAGATAAAGTAAACTGAGATATTACAAGGGTAATAGCACAATAGACATAAATGCAAAACAGTATGCAGTAGGATGATATTGACCCCCAAGGGGTTAATGTCCAAATAACAGTCTGTCTCAGATGTGGAGGTTTGACACGCCCTGGATGTTAAAAAGGCTGTGCTGTATAGACAATGTTCATCAAGTGCTGAGGATCGAGCTGCCTTGCCAAGGTGTTGGATAGTAAGCAGAATGGGAAACAACTTAGCCCCCACGGGCGTAGTTACAGGAACTGCTTTCGTTTGTGCAAGTGCAAATAGCCCCCCCGGGCGTAACGGAAACCGGCCGGCAATGCAAGAGCTAACAGCCTCCTCAGGTGTAATCGAATGCAGTAATAATAAAGCAAGAGCCACTAGCCCCCTCGTGCGTAGTACCAGATAAGCCAACACTGAAGCCTTTCTGCCAACACTCTGTGTCAATGATATCGTCCGTAACCAATACCGGAGAGCCTTAAGCGCCCAAACGGCCCAAACTATGTGAACACTCTGCAATGGTAGACTAGAGTTGCGGACGGAGAGCGGCCAACTCAGCAGCAGTATCACGGGTAACGAGGCTCGTACAGGAGATAGAGTGAATTCGAGGCAGCACTGCAAGAGTTAAAATGCACGTTTACTCGAGGCTTCGGCGCTACTGCAAGGCTGTGCATGGAGAGGAAGGCCCACAGAATACACACAGCTCTGCACAAGTAACGAGGCACAACACTTAATTGAGGGAAGCACCAGGCAAGGCAGTCACACTGACGCGGGCAGCAGAGACTGGAAATGTCACGGCGGCGACAACTGGAACGCAGGTCACTAGAACAGGCTGGAAGTCGATCTTCGGAGCAGGAAGTCAGCCGGGCCGGGTCGGAACACGTAGGAGGCAGTCATACAAGCCGGGTCATACACAAGCAGGAACGTCAGTCTAGCCGGGTCAGGATCCAAGGGTGGTACGCAGACGAGCCGGGTCATACACAAGCAGGTACACTGGAGAATGGTCAGGACAAGCCGAATCGGTACACAGGAACTCAGAATACAGGAACACAGCAACAGCACTACTGGCTCAGGAACACCACGAAAGGGCATCTGACAGATGTGATAGCCAGGTATAAAAAGGTCATCAGGAGGCGGGTCAAACTCAGTCAGCAATTCAGTGACAGCCACAACCGAGAGTGACAGGAATCACAGGCACTGTGATACTGACTGAGGATATTTTACTACCTTGAGTATGTACAGAAGACTCTTTAGGATCATGGGTCCCTATCTCTGTGGCTCTGTCCAACAGGTCATGACTTAAAAGGGGCTGATTAGGATTTGATAGTGCCAGAATGGATCAAGTACTACCAGGCACAGATAGCTGGTTGATGTTAGAATTCTGTGCTTTGCAGAAGTGGGTAGGCAGTAGGTGCAACCTTGCTGCGGTCACTGGCTGAGGTTAAAGGTGGCAATCACAAGGTTGGATAACCATAACTGGTTGAGAAGGTGCTGGAGCTGGGTGGTCACACCTACACTTGGAGAGTAGCTGGTACCAGGAGAGTAGCTGGTACCAACAGACACTAGTAGAGATCACTGCCATAAGAAAATGGATCCATGAGGAAGATTAGAACCAGAGGAGGCAGGAGAGAATCTAATATCAGAACAAAGCCAAAGGTCAAGGCCAGCAGCTCAGAATCAACATCAGGGCAGATGACTCAGTGTCAATGTCAAGTCATAGCCAAAAGCTCAGGGCAGGTGGCAAAGGTTTGTAGTCAATCATGTAGCCAAGTTTCGGGGCAGCTGGAAGTGGTTCATAGTCAAGGTGCAGCCAAGGATTGGAATACCATAGAGCAACCAGAAAAGAGAGCACTCAGAACTTCAGAGATTGCTTCTTTTTGTGAGCAATGAGTGAGGGCCACAAACCAGATATAAATACCCACAAGCAAAAACTGTTCACAAGCACAGAAATATGCAATTTCCATCTCTTACGCAGAAAGCCATGAACCACAAAGAAGACACCATAGCAAATAGTTTCCTAGCCAAAAGGAGACCGATGACATATATTATCAATGTAGTAAAGTGTCTCCATTCAGTAATAGGTTACAGAAGTCTGAATGCAACCCCCCAAAGTCCCAAAGAGAAAAATCTGAAAATATATAAATAACGTAATGCTGTATAAATGTTTGTGTCCCCTGTTGTTCAAATGACTTCTCTTTTGCTTTCTGTACAGCTCCCATATTGTTTAAAATATCTATAAGTATTAACCTTTGAACCTTCTAGGTTGCATTGAATGCTTTCAATGGTATATATATCGGGGCTCAAAATTTCCACTAGCCAATGGCAAGTGAAAATTTAGCCCTGGCGAGTAGAAATTCAGCCCTGGTGGGTATGCTATGGCTTGCAGTGGCAAGTAACTTTTCAGGTCTGGCTAGTAGTAAAGGACTTCTGTATATATTATCAAGCTGGGTAGACCAGATTAAGCTTCCAGTTATTTACAGGTCAGTTTGTGTGTGTTTTTCAACATCTACCATGTGTGGAAGTATGCTTTTCCAAGAGGAAAGGGGTTTATTTTCCAGATTTTGGGGATTGTTGTTCTGGCTGTACTTTTTAAGCATTTTGATAACATTATATGTCTGTTATTGAGTAGATCTGATGGTAAATATATTTATAAAAGAATAAGTATGGGTTTGATTTTAATGGGATTTTTAGAATCTGATTCATTCTCTTAATTACTTGATTCCAGTGAGGGATGGTTTTTGTGCATTGCCACCAAATGTGTTACATTTAACAATTGGGTTTTATGCACTAAGGTATGATAAATAGGTGATAAAGTGGAGATAACTTCTACAGTGATATCACTTCTCCAGGTTTATGTTATTCTATAGAGCCTGTGCGCTAAGATCTCCAAAGCTGGAGAAATCTTAATACATTGGCTGCATAGAATAACATAGGAATTGGAGAAGTGATATCACTGGAGAAGTTATCTCCACTTTATCACCTCTTTATCATACCTTAGTGCATAAACCCCGAGTGTTAAATGTAACACATTTGGTGGTAATGCATAAAAACCATCCCTCTTTATCACCCCTTTAGTACATCTCCCCCGTGAAGTTATTAAAGGGGAACTACCACCCCGCAAAAACGTAATCTTATTTAAGTCTTCATCTGGCGACTAGCTGCTTAGTAGTGCTAGTCGCCAGAAATATTACCCGGTTTACAAGATTTTCTACTTACTCTGAGGTGGACAGTAGCAGGAAGCACGGAAATCTTGCCATAGTGACGTCAGTCCCTTTTGGAGCCGGCCGGGGTGGCAGTCCCTTTTTGCGGGGTGGTAGTTCCCCTTCAAGTATTGCATTTCCAGCAAATACGTAAGGTACTATGATATAATTTGGCTAGTCACTGAAGGATCATTATCATCTTGGTAGAATTCTGTAATTTTTTTCTCAGCAGTATCTTTGAATAGAGTCTGACCTTGTATACAGGGCCTCATTCAGAAAGCAAAATATGAGCAAATCTGGAACAAGACACCTGCACCAGAGGAGGGAATTAATATGCCATTTTTATTTTGGGTTTTTAACCCCTTGAATGCTAGAGAGATCTCTAGCACATTGTTTTGCAGTCCCTAGCATTCATGGGTGTAAATCAGTCCACGTTTGGGGGATAACTGTTTGTTCTTTAAAGGGATAGTAATACTTCATTTATCTTTATTTTATTTTGTAGGCATTAAAAAAACATGAAGAATGATATAAGTCTTTTTTCTCAAACCTTTATGGTTTAAGAGATATTCACAAGCAAAGTTTCCCCTCCCGTCCCTTTTACCTAGTGTAAGCAATCTCTTCTCAGATGTGGAATTCAGTCCATAGACCAGACAGTTAACAGAAGGGGACAATCTTCTTCCTATGAGAACAATGAAAGCCTTGCCCCCCTTGACAAGCTTTTCAGGTTTTTCCCTTATCTTAATTGAAGATTGTCCCTCTCTGCAGTCTACCTGGGCACCTCCCTTCTGATCTGATTGAACAGTGTTACATTGGTAAAAGGGGTGGGAGGGGGATACTTTTTGTCATTAAATGACCCTTGAACTACATCTCTGACAGAATTGAAATAACACTCTCCAAAGTCCAAATACTATGATGATTAATTAGAGCCGCTTTTATTATGAAACATTACTATCCCTTTAAGGAGTTATCAGTTTGTTGCAGAATTGCTCATGTTGTGCTTTCTCCATCTGCATTGTACATCCCTCTGGCCAACAAAAGGGATAAAGGGTACTGTGTCATTGCAGGAGGTTAATAGTTTTTCAGTTTATATCGTTGCACTTTTATTATTATAAATTTGTAAAGAATGCCAATGTGTTCTTTGGCACTATACAAAAAATATGAACAAACAATTTGACATACATGTACAGACCAATACAAGTGAAAAGAGGGCAGTGCTCCTGAAAGCATACAGTTTGTCAAACCTGTGACCACCAGCATATTGTAATCAAAGCTCTGGCAAAGTCTGATATAATAGCAGTGTTGGCTAATAATCATTGACTGTGACTTGTAAGTTACAACCATCAAAAACAATTATAAATATACTTCTTTATTATATATCAATGTCTGTTGACATAAAATAAACAATCTTGTATTGGATTGTGTACATGTAAAATATGACTATCATAGTGCCAGCAATGAATGTTCAATATTTACATTGTAGGTCCACACCCAATGGTGTACAACAGAAAATAAAGTTGTGGGGCTGCAGACTAGTAAGCTAAGCCCAGATGAGTATAGGGTGATCTTAGCACTAAACAATAATTGAATTGTCCTACTGAATAACAAAAAAGAGCTAAACAGATGGGTCATTGGCTGGCTTAAAGGGATAGTGACACTTAATATGTAAAAATATGTATTGTAGGACATATTCTCCCGAGTAAAACAAGGATGCTCCCACTGGTGAGAGGTATTTTAATGAAAAGTTATTGCAGTTTAAAATTGATTTTTTTGAGGTGCAGTATATCAGTTGCCTGAATTTTTACAGTGGTGATGTTGCTACACCATCCTATGGAGGTTTATGGTCAACTAACCAGAGATGGTCATAAAATGGCATAGCAACAGTCACTGCTCTTTCAGGCCACCGAGATATTGCAGGTCAAATCTGAGTTTGAGCTACAGTAATTTTTGAATACAACCGCTCTCAGCAGTGGAAGTACCCTCAGGATAAACCCTACAATATATATATTTTTTTACATATTACATTTTATGACCTCTTTAAGTCCAGAATTGAGTTAATAAAAAAACAGAATCTCCATTAGTAAATAAAGCTACCTCCAAGGAGGCGTATAACAACATTAAAAACCTTGACTTGATACTAGGGAAATAATAAAATATCGTACATACAGAGGAACATATCTTATCCAATTAAAATCTTCAAAAAATATATTTATGTGGACATAATAAAATGTATGATGGAGTTGCACATTGCTAATCAATATAAGAGAAATATCTGTGTGGTCATCTCTCAATGGATATATGAAACTCCTGGCTCGGAAAAGTATATTCAGCTGGTCACTGAACCCAAGATGGAGTGTAGAATGAAAACACATAGGCCCTTCTTCATAAAACTGACGCAAATATCCACAAAAAAGAGAGAAGGTGCATACAGTCTAAGTGTAGATTTCAGATACTGGATATTTTCACCTCCACTGGTGGAGGTGAAAATATAAAGTATCTGAAATCTACACTTAGACTCTAGGCACCTTCTCTCTTTTTTGTGTTTTTATTGCATGTTTTTGGAGGACTCTTTTTTTCCGAAGGCGCAAGAGAGAGCGGCAGTAACTGCAGGTAAAAAATTAAGAGACTCTGTTCAGGTCATTCCCTTTTTTGTTTCTTTTTCTCCCTAATATATCAGAAATCCTTATATACCTGTTGAATTAGTGCTTGATAGATCTTGTTTGTGTGATGCATAAATCCAGCAACAGAATGTCCTTTGTGTTTATAGTTTTTTTCTCACACTGCTGTTATATCACACTTTCCTATATGCTTGACAGTATACTGGTGGTTTCTTCTACACTTATATATTTATTTATTCTAAGGCTTACGTCAAGGAGTTGGTAGCATATAAGATTAATTGATGCACGAATGAACCATTATAATTTGACTTTATTTCTGGAAAATGGCCTTCATTGGGATCTAGTGATGGATACTGTACCTCTCACTTGAAATTGGAATAGCCATGATTATCCTGCTAAAATCGATGAACATTATTATGATCTATTATTTAATAATTTGGGGGGGGGGGGGGGTCTGTTCCAGGGCTTGATAGGAAATGTGAGCTCATTCCTAGGGTGATCACACATCCTGTGCAAATTTCCTTTAGGGACACAATCCCATAGTCATCAAATTAACTTTACAGCTGTGAGGCTGCAGCATTGCAGGAAAGTGTATATCTTAGGCAGGCTGCTAATGGACACAACCCTGCCATCCAGGCCGTGAGAGAAGACTACGATGGTGTAATACTTCTCTCTTACTGGCTGGAGTTGCTGCATGATGACAGGATGCAAAACTAGCAGTCTAAGTAAGTAGAGCAGTAGGGGATCACTACTTGGGAGGCAGGGAATTTGGGTTAAATTATGCACTGTATGTATAGTCCACCCTGCCCAAACACAGCTGGGCTCTAGTTTTAAGTTGATAGTAATATTTCACAAAAAAGCAGCTCCAATTAATCTTCATAGTATTTGGGCAATGGAGAGTAATATTTCAATACTGTCAGAGCTGTAGTTCAAGAGTAATTGAATGATAAAATATCCCTCTCCCACCCCTTTTACCTAGTGTAAGCCACCTCCCCTCAGATGTGGAATCTGGTTCTCTGATAGCTCACAACAAGGGACAATCTTCTTATTGTGAGCATAAGGAAAACCCTGCCCCTCTCTGACAGGTTTTTCCTTGCTGCTCTGAGGTGAGCTGTGTTACATGAGTAAAGGGGGTGAGAGGGGATACTTTATCATTCAATTACCCTTGAACTACGGCTTGGGCAGTATTGAAATAACACTCTCCATGGCCCAACTACTATGAAGATTAATCGGAGGTGCTTTTTTTGTGAAACATTACTATCCCTTTAAACTTACACAGACTATGTCTTGATCCGTGAAGGTACTGATTAAAGCAGAACTACCACCCTGCCTAAACTTGCCCCTAAAGAATTACCCATCTGGCAACTAGCTGCTCATCTCAAAAGATTAAACAGTTTCTCATACCTCCCAAGTGTCAGTCCCTTCCAGTGCTGTGTGGCTCATAGCCACGCCTCCTAGAGCAGACTGGGACTGACTGCGCAGGCGTCACTATGTAAAGATGTCTGTGCTGTTTCCTGGCTGTCAGTCCCGGGAGCAGTAGAAATTCTCTAAAAGGAGGTAAGAATTCTGGCTGCTAGCACTATTGAGCAGCTAGTCGCCAGATGGGTAATTCTTTAGGGGCACATTTAGGCAGGGTAGTAGTTCCGCTTTAAGTTTAAATCTAGAGTGCAGACAGCAGAATCCATACTTGCCAACTTTTCAAGTGGCCAAAGTGGGATGCTTTTGTTTTAGCTGGTTTTGCTGGTGGTGTGGCTGGTGGACGGGGCATAAGAGATACTTTTTAGATTATTTCGTGACGTACTGACACATCTTTGTGTAACTGAATACATTATTTAGAGCAAGACCAAAGTATTTTATTTACTCAGACTAATTTATAAACACATATATTGAAGTTTAATCAAACATGAATATTATTGCTGTGCAGCAACGTGAGACCCTGTATACACACCACTCAGTCTGATCGCCTAAGAAAAGGGACACCAGGGTGGGAAAGAGGGACAGAGGGATTTGGGTCTCAAAGAGGGACACTTGGGAGGTATGAGAATCTGTTTAATCTTTTGAGATGACTTCTCCAAATGTTGTTCTTTCAAGCCAATGCACTAAGATATCTCTAACGTGAGAAATCTTACTGTATAAACTCCATAGAATAAGATAGGTCTTGGAGAGTTTAGAACATTGGACAAGTTATCTCTACTTTATCACATTTTTATCACATCTTCGTGCATAACCTCCAGGTCCCATGGTTAGAGACCCAGCTTGGGGTATGTCATGTCCCTACTAGTAACAACGCAAATGGCATGCACGGTGCACTAATAATGCAAATGGTTGGCCCAAACCTTGGTTCTTTTGGGAAACTAGCAAATTTACTGTGTAGCCTCTATATTTCTACATTATATCAATCAGTGTGTCTACAGATTGAAAGCTTTGTGGGTCTCTTCCCTTATCATTTGAAGCTATTTCGTTCAGTTGTCTTTGACTGCAAACTGTGCAAATGGTATTGGCTAGGTCAGTCTCAAACTTTGCCCAGGAGCCTTGCAGTTTCTGTTATAGTATAGTAAAAGGTGGTACAGTGTTATCTGTAGAAAATGCAGGAGACTGGTAGAGTAAAAGTTATACCTTTATTGGCTGACTGAGTTGCTTTAGGATACAAGCTTTCGTTTAAATGAACCAACAACAGGTGCAGAACAAAAGATTTGTGTTGTCAGCAGCTATAAGAAAAAGGATGAATTCTCATAGGACCAGTGGAACAACATAAGAGACACCCTAGTGGGTCAACATTTTTGCAAAACTGATCACAGTACTAAAGTTCTCAATGTGACTATACTGATGGGAAATTGTAAGACCCAGGGAAACAGAAAGATCTGGAAATATAAAGTGATAATCAAGTGTAACACTCTGAACGGTGGCCTGAACTGAGACAAGAAATTTGCCATATTATCCCACAAAATAAACGTATTTTGGGCCCTTTGTGTGCCAGAGGGGTGCATAATGCATTATAAGCGATGGCTTGAGCAGCTCTCTGACTCTCGGAGGGTTAACCCATACATTCCATAGACTTATCCAACTTAACTTGAACTCTTCACACATCAAAGGTAAATAAATATTGTACCGCTTAGCCAACTACAAAGAGACTCCTCTACTGGAGCCTATGGAATGCATTTTACTGTCAGTGGTGATACAAATTTCACTATCGGTGGAATTTAAATGTAAAAACAATTTACATGAGCGTATAACCTGTCATATATTTTGTATTCAGCTTTCATTCTAAATATCCCTGAAGAAGAAACCTAATGCGTCTTGAAAGCTTGCATTCTAGAGCTGCTCAGTCAATAAATGTATTTTTTTACTCTACCAGTCTCCTGCAGTTCCTAGTTACACCACTGATCACTGATAAAGCCATTTCTCCTCCACAGAAAGGACAGGAGATTGCTTTAAGTCTTTTTCTTCTTCTGCTCCATCTTACATTCGACTCTTATATGCACTTATCCCCTGCTGATAATGCAGTGATCACACATTAGACTTATGCTGTTATCCCTCTCCTGTATTTGTTTATGTAAAGCTCTGTGTACATGTTTACTTATATAGTGCCAAACATGTATACATACACACATATATACATGCATAAAATTCCATGTTGACACACAAACATACATGTACTCCATACATATCGTACACTGATAATACCACACAGATTTACATCACCAAACATACATATGTTGGTGGTATAAATAATAATTTTGATCCTCTGACTACTAGATAATCAACTAATTTAAAGAATTATTACTTGGAAAGTATTAAAGGACTAATCTATAGTAATCAAAATTACATTTAAAGTATTAAAGGGATAGTAACGCTATATGTAAAAAGTAATATTGTAGAGCATTAAAAAAATAAACCAATCGATACTCACTTTGTAGACCGTTCCAGTGAAGTATTTCTTTTTAAAAATCGATATTGCGGCTCCGCCGGTCCCGGTACCAGATTCTCCTTCTCTAAGACAGGGTGCTGACACCAGGGAAAATGGAGGGAGGGGGGAACTTTAAAACCTTTACGGTTTGAGATATAGGAATGGCATTGGCTGGTTTCTTTTTAAATTCTCTACAATATTACTTTTTACATATATATAGCATTACTTTCCCTTTAAATTAATACTTCATGAGAAATTCAAGTTTACAGGTTTAAAATGTACTAATTTCATTGCAGGTGTAAAACCGTGAAATATAACTACCGCAAGATGCCTAAAACTTCTGTTGTCATAGCTTTTTACAATGAAGCGTGGTCAACACTTCTGAGAACTGTCCACAGTGTCCTGGAAACATCTCCAGACATCCTTCTGGAAGAAATCATTCTTGTAGATGACTATAGTGACAAAGGTAGGCGTCTTATTTGTTTATGTAGACTGAAGAATGTCTTAGGCAGCTTCAAAGAGAATTAGTAGAAAGCTGACAGCTTGGGCTCCTTAGAGGAATAATGGAAATTCTAAATAATTTGTACGTTTTTAAAAACTAGGTGGGAGATTTATAAAAGTGGAGTTCATAGAAAAGTGGCTTTAAATTTGTCATCGGTATTTATAATTGTCTTAAAAGGATAGTAATACTTGCATTAAACTTGAGGTCCGAGTCTTATTTGTGTATTTTAACACATAGCTCAATATTTGAATGCTCACAGTTTTATAGTTCAAGTGCTATTCAATCAGAAAGGATCCCCCTCTCGCCCCTTCTGGCCTCCTATTGAATCTGGAATCTGGTCATGGGATCGGATGGATGCAGTGAGGGACAGTCTTCACACAGTAAGTATAATGAAAACCCTGCATCCCGCTTGATGAAGGAGGACAGGATTTTCCTTTTGCTTACTGAAGATTGTACCTCTCTGCGCTCCATCTGGACCAGACTGAGAGGCAGCGTGATGCAGGGAAAGGGGCGGGAGGGGGATCCTTTCAGGTTGAATAGCTCTTGAACTACAAAACCATAAGTATTCAAATATAGCGTTATGTGTTAAAAAAAAAAAAAAAAAACATAAAGAAGACTTGGAACTCAAGTTTAATATAAGTATTACTACCCCTTAACATTGGGTAGTAGTTCTTTTCTGAAATGGCGTAAAGAAGTTTGTAAAAAGTGCCGCAGTGAATTTATAAAGAAATGTCGATATTTGTGTCAATTTAACACCATAATTTTCGCCACATTTTTAACCCCTAAAGGACCATTGACGGTCCTGGCACGTCATGGGTTGACGAGCCATAAGGACCCATTACGTGCCAGGACCGTAATGGCTTCCCGCACGTCTGCACACCATTCGGGGAACCCTGAACCTGGATTGCAAAAAAAAAAAAAAAAAAAGGGCCGTGGTCCTTTAAGTGCCGGCCACAAGGGGTAAATGTCACGTTGGACTTGTTCTTATTTTTAAAGTCACCACATTTATAAATCTTCCTTGAATCCCTTGTAAATACCAACATTCACAATAAGGAATGAGGACATTTAAGGATCCGTTCGCAAAAACAAACAAGAACACTGTTTATAAATCATCCGTGGCGTGGGCAGTCTCTACTGCGCGTGACTGCCCCGCGACCGGGTGGCAGTGGCACTGTGGCCCGTGTAACGGGCTGTTCAACTAGTAGTTCCATATTCAGCAAGCTAAAGCTAAACTGCATCATAGAGCACAAATGAAATGTCCCATTAGTTTGAAAGTAGCTTTTAATCTCCTGAATGATATAGAGGTCTTCAACACATTGCATTTTAAATCGGTGCCTTAGAGGCTGTCTAGCAGCAACTGGAAAAGAAAGAGACTGACATTAGAAATCAATCCATATATTTCATGTTTGCACGGGTTTAGATACACCATTATTATAACCAGTATTTCTGGCTTCAATTTTACTATAGAGCATCTGAAGGCACCTTTGGAAAAACATATCTCCGGTCTGAAAAAGGTGAGACTAATCCGGGCAAATAAGAGAGAAGGGTTAGTGCGAGCTCGTCTTCTGGGAGCTTCCATAGCAAAAGCAGAAGTTTTGACCTTCCTGGATTGCCATTGCGAATGCCATGAAGGTTGGTTGGAGCCACTACTGGAAAGGTAAGAGAGCCTGCATATAATATCATCTTCACTATTGACATAAGGCAGAACAGGGTTTCCAGTTTTTATATGTACAAATATTAATATTTTTTAAGATTAAGAGAAGCCAATATATACACCTGGATTTTATATACATTTTTCCCTGCAGACATCAGTAGGAATCTGTGCGCTAAAACCATTGAAATCATTTGTTACTTGCAATGAATCTAGGCCACAGCCAGCCAAACTTAAAGGGATAATATTGGTTACTTTTAAGAAAGTTTAATAGTGTAGCTATTAAAAATATAAATGCAATATCCTATCGCCCATAGTCTACAAAGTGTGCTTGCAAACCAGTTTCACTTTGTAGACCATTCCAATGAAGCATTCCTTTCTAGATAGTGCTATTTTGGCTCTGCTGAAGAGCCACCGGCCTGTCCCGGGACCAGGATCTCCTTCTGTCAGCCAGAGCGTTGACGTCAGTCAAAAGAGTAGGGAGGGGGAACTTTATCAGCTTAAATCTCTCACACTAAACATGTTTGAGAGATGGGTGGTAGGTCATTGCATTTATATTTTTAATACCTACACTATTAAACTTTCTTAAAAGTAACCAGTACTATCTCTTTAACTGTCTGTTTTGAAGTCAGTGATGGTCATTTGATTTACTATGATTTATTTATTTATTCAATGTAATATTTTTTGGGGAAAGTAATTATGTATATGATAGTGACTGGCAAATGTGGCTAATGTTTCATTGCACAAAAAAGGGCCTTATGCACAAAATAACTTATATGTGGTATTAGACATTTTTCTGTTTAGAAAACTAGTTTTTTAATTGTTTCGTTTATGCTACTTAAGGCATGAGTTGCAGGTGCTTCCTGACCTTGCCCACCTCCCCCAACACTGTAGTTGTTAAGTGTCAGTGCATGGGGGACATAATTTAGGGCTAAAACAGGAAGTTCCTCCATGGCACGCCTGAATTAGAATAATCTATAAATCTAAACTAGTTTTCTAAATAAAATGGCTAGAAATAGCTAATATAGCATAGAGATTTCAAAAGCACCGCAGTAGTTTTCCGGTCCCAGTGTCCCTTTATATTGGCTTTTAACCTGGTCCCAGTATCCCTTTATATTGGGCTTTTAACCCCTTCAGTGCCAGGGAGGTACACAACACACTGCAAGGGCTTAAACTCTGGAATGCTAGAGATGACTCTAACACCTTATGAAGCAGT
This sequence comes from Rhinophrynus dorsalis, assembly GCA_037306005.1. Taxonomy (NCBI): domain Eukaryota; kingdom Metazoa; phylum Chordata; class Amphibia; order Anura; family Rhinophrynidae; genus Rhinophrynus; species Rhinophrynus dorsalis. The sequence goes on along the minus strand of CM074723.1, from coordinate 267,401,370 downwards.
GCGTTGGAGACCTCTCTAGCTTTCAAGGGGTTAAAAGCCCCATTTAAATCATTGGGGAGTTTGGGGAGTTTTTACTTGTCCCTTATTAACACCAGTATCGTTCTTTTTTTCTTTTTGTCCATACGACCAAAAGTGAGCTGAATAGGTGCGATTCTGGAACATACCAACTGCACTATGGGGGGAGGGTAACATTTTAAAAATCCCATTAATTGAAAATGGGCTTTTATTCCCTTGAAAGCTAAAGTGGGATCCAATGCCTTTTAAATTAAAGGGATAGTAAAGTTCATAGTTCTGTAGTCCATATAGAACACAGGTACAATGACATGTAGCAGTATAACCTTCTGCAGCTTTGCTGTTTTTCCTTTATTCTATAATAAAGTTTTTTCCTCCTACCCCTTTTACATATGTCAAGCAGCCTTCCCTCAGATCTGAAGTCTGGTCATCGCACCGGACAGATTGCAGCAAGGGACAATCTTCTTTCCTTCAGTATAAGGAAAAGCCTGCCCCCTTGAGAAGGAGGACAGGTTTTTCTTTATGCTGAATGTAGATTGTCCCTCATCGCGATCAGTCCGGCAGTCTGAGGCTGCATTGCATATGCAAAAAGGGCGGAAGGGGGAAACTTTATTATAGAATAAGGGTAGAACCGCAAAGTTGTAGAAAGTAATACTGCTACACATTGTAATAAACATTCATAAAGAAGACTCAATCGTACTTTACGAAGTAAAACAGTGTGCCGGAGATGTCTCCAGCATTCAATGAGTTAAAAGTACCTTTTAAATCAATGGCCATTTTTATTTGTCCCCTGTGCAGTTACTTGTTTGCTCCAAAACTGAACCTCTTTAACCTCTTGTTTAAGACCTTAAAAAAAACAAAAAAAAACCCAACAAAAAAAACCCTTTAAAAGACATTTGAAAAAAATTATATATAAAAAAAGAATGAAAATCAGGTGACCAGTTCCTCCATCCATTTGCATGTGGGGGGCGGATCCCCTGCATATTGCCAGAGGCCTGCTTTATTCCCAGAGACACACAGGCAATGAATTGGTGAGCTGATACATGTAGGAAAGTGGTATCAGACTGGGATGTCAGACTATGTGTGTGTAACTTTGTGTACATAAATGCACAGTTACTGTGTGTGTGTGTGTGTGTGTGTCAAAGCATGTGAGATTGTGTGACACTGACCATGGTGCAATTTTGGGGCAAAGCAGCTGCACCTTATGCAACAAATATAACTGCCACTGATTTAAAGAAGACCTTTAACCCTTTCAAAGGTAGATAGGCACTCATCGCATTGAGATGCATTGAACACTGTAACATTCAAGGGATTGTAAATCTTGTAGATCCCTCATTTGATTAAATCAATGGCCATTTGTGGTGGATGCAGTTGGTTTCCTTCAAAACTGCACCAATTTCTTAGTCGATCATCCTCACTGTTTGCGCAAACCAGCTTTTTTGGTGCTTTTAACCCCTTGAATGCTTCTGACCTCTCCAGTGCATTGCTTCACAATGTGTTGGAGACCTCTATCATTCTAGGGGTTAAAAGCCACATTTGAATCAGTGGGGATTTGCTAAATTTTTATTTCAACCCTATGGTACAGTTGGTTTGCTCCAGATTATTTTCAATGAACATGGAGGAATTCAGCTGAAAACACAAAATGTAACAAAATTCCCTTTGATTTAAATGGGACGATTGAAAGTGGAACTTTCACCTTAAGTCAAGTTTGCATATTTGAAAACTGCATTAAAAACTACCTATATGTCATGGTAGCCAAAAGTCCAGCAGATGTCTAGTTTTATTTCTGGGCAAGGTGAAAGTGAACATTTCCTGGTACTGCACAAAGCTTAATTGACATATGAAACGTAATTGAAGCCTTCATTAGCAAGTGACATATCAGTGAAACCTTCATTAGCATATGACATATCACTAAAAATCTTAATTAGCATATGAAACATTACTGACAAGCTTAAAGGAGCAGTAAACTTTTTTTTATGAAAAAATATATATTGTAGGGATTTTCCTATTGAGTAAAATAAGGGTACTCCCACTGCCGAGTGATTTATGTTTCCAGAGTTATTACAGTTTAAACCCATGTGTGTTTTTTTTTTACATTAGCAGTGCCCTCTAGTGGTCAAATTCTAATTAGATTTCCTGTTAGATTCTAATGGAGAGTAAAGTCATTAAAGTCAGAGACATACAGTTCTCCATAGAATGTGATAGAAACTGCTTGTCACTTCCTGTCAGTTAGAACTATCAGGAAGGAAACACAGTAAATTCACTTCCTGATTATTTAAACGGATATAAATTTTGAATAAAACATCTGACAGTGATGGGAGTGACCTTGTTTTATTCAGCAGGAAAATTTCTATAAAAAGGTGTGAATATCTCCTTAGCTGTACATTTGCTGACCTGTTTGGCTAAAATGACATATGGGCAGTTTTTAATGCAGTTTTCAAATATGCAAACTTGAGTTCAGTTGTAAGTTCCACTTTAAACCTTCCACAATGAGTTTGATATGTTTCAGGCAATAAGTAGGATAAAAGGCCCGTTTAAGTTAGTGGGATTGTTTTTTCACTCTCACAAGTGGTGCAGTAGGAAGTAATACTATTTTATGATTGAACATGTCCAAATGACAAACTGAAGTGTTAGTTGAACAGCATTGATCATGATAATGTTCTGTTTCCACAATATGTTGTGTACCTCTCTGGCACACACATGGTTAAAATAATCGTACACTGATTCAATCAAATAACCGCTTTGCGTTCCACCAGTGTATATATTTATTTTATTCAGGATCCGAGAAAAGGAAACTGCTGTGGTTTGTCCAGTGATTGATGTGCTTGACTGGAATACATTTGAGTACTTGGGTAATGCAGGAGAGCCTCAGATCGGTGGGTTTGACTGGAGGCTGGTGTTCACTTGGCATACTGTTCCAGAAAGAGAGCAGAAACGCAGACGCTCCGCTATTGATGTTATCAGGTTTGTGCAATATTTATGTTTTAAAAAATATTACATTTGTTTTCAAGATTAATTACACTTCAGTCAATAAAGGGAGTGAAATATTTTAAATGTTAGACCTTTAAAGGGATAGTAATACTTGAAAATAAGTTTATTTTATATTGTAGCCCTTAAAAACATGAAAAATGATATAAGTCTGATCTCCCAAACCTTTATGGTTTGGGAGATATTCAGAAGTAAAGTTTCCCCTGGAGTGATGTCATTGCTCCACCCTTCAGATTTGGAATCCGGTCCGGGACCAGTTGTGCCTCTCCAGAAGTGCTGAGATCACAATCTTTAAAAATAATTTCTTAATTGGAATGGTATACAAAGTGTGCTTTCAAGCCAGGCACACTTTGTAGATAGTTCCAATTAAGTAGTTCTTTTCAAAGATAGTGATCTCGGCACTGCTAAAGAGCTGCCGGTTGCTCTGTGGACCGAATTCCAAATCTGTCCACTAGATGGCAGACTTGGCTGAAACAGCCAGGAAAAGAGAATTTTACTATATTTTACAAGTGAATATCTTCCAAACCATAAAGGTTTGGGAGATAAGACTACAATATAAAATACAATTATTTTCAAGTATTACTATCCCTTTAAACGTTCAGCAATGCATTGATTATATCTAGCATGTAAGGGATTAAGTATTGTATTTGCAGGATGAGCACTAAAGGACTTCAAGTGTTTGCTTCAGTTATTATATTCTTGTCCCACTTGTCTCCTTTTTAATATAACATCTGTTCTAAATGCTAATACATTTATCATCTTCCTGTATTATGTGTTTGTGAAGCACTGTGTACAAATGTACAGTGCTATGTTAACGAATTTACAAACATAACCTTGCAGATAGTAATGGAAGGCAAAGCTTGTGTGTGCGTCACATAGAGGGGAATCCCTTATTTCTTAGAAGTGGTATTGAAGCCATATCCCTTGGTTTTTTTAATGTCTTGCACAAACAAATGATACCAATGCAGCAACACCACCTTCCAATTGGTATCACCTGTGTGCTGTGCTTCCCCTGTGAGCCAAACACCGGAGGAAGCATGCATTTAAATCAGCCAGCTCATGTAAGTATCAGCATTACCTCATCAGATGGCTCCCTCATGGTCCAGCTTATGACTTGATTGTTTAATTGTTGCAATCCTATTTGAAACAATCAGGGTGGACAGCTTTCATGGTGGCCCTATAGGCTGCAGTTTACCAGTGACCATAGCTAATCACAAGGGAGTTTTAGCAAGATGTGTTCTTGTTGCCCATCTCTGTTATATCTGCACTTTGTCAGTGCTATGTGGACATCACCATAGGGTGCAATGCACCTGTTTGGGGGGTTCACACAAGTTTTTTTATTTTTTTGGAACTAGTCATTGGCACCTTCTCCTTTATATAGAGTCAGGCACTCGCCTTCAAAAAGAGCTGTGTAGAACTCATGTAGAATAGGACGGTCAAGAAGATTTTTTGATAACATCTAAAATAGACGTAGTATGAATACATTAAAATGTCATTCACATTAATGTTTTCTCATCTAGTTCCCCCACAATGGCTGGTGGTCTGTTTGCTGTCAGTAAGAAGTATTTTGAATACTTGGGCTCTTATGATACTGGAATGGAAGTATGGGGAGGAGAAAACCTGGAATTCTCATTTAGGGTGAGTAATGGCACTTACAGTTCATAAACATAAACGTACCCTGTGTGATAGACAACACCTTCCCTGACTTTGTTGCTCAAATCATTCTTTTTTTTTTTTCCTTCTGTAGCATCTTCTCAGCATTTACCCAGTGCACCACTCATGTCCACATCCTGTCCTTCAGCTAGCCTTCTCCTTCCACTAGGAAGTTTCTATCTTAGCACTGTATTCCCTTTATCTAACCAGTGTCTTTCCTTCTCTCGCTTCCAAATCTTGCCTCTGCTCCCATTCCCTTCCACTCTTCCCTTCTCTTGTCTTCTACTTTTCTTCCTAAATACCACCTCATCCATTCCTCTCTCTCCTGTCTAACTTCACTTGTTCTTACTTTTCTTCCTATCCTTTCGCCACACTGTTCTCTCCCCTCCATCATCTCCTTTCCATTACTGTGATTATTCCATAGTCAGGACTCAGTGATATTTCTCAAACTTATATTTTGTTTTCTGGTTAATGTTTTCAACATTTATGAGGAGAATATTATTTAGAAATGATAGTAAACTTTTTTTAATTTTTTTGTATTCTTCAAAGTCAAATTGCCTATACATTTTCATTTTTTTCATGATTAATGTTTATGTCCTTGACATTGAGCTCCTACTTATCTACCGAGCTTCATTCATAAATACACACGCTGCTGGGCTGAGAGAGAGGCAAGCTGTGTGATATAAGAAGTTGGCCAGATTAGAGAATCACACTGGTATATCACTGAATTAATGAAGTGTCTCAAACATCACAAATGATGTTCAGGAGACCCAAATGGGAAAATGATACAGCATAAAGAGCACTGAGTGCTATGCACGCCAGTTATTCTTAGCTCCAGTTCGTGGAGCACACTAACAGGTCACGTTTTCAAGATATCCCTAATTAAACAGGTGGATCAGTTACAGTTCCTGAGCCACCAATTACTCACCTGTGATTAAGCAGGGGTAAACAGAAAACCTGCACTTTTAGTTTGCACAGAGGACTAAAGTTGAGAAACACAACTATACATACCAGACTGGAAGGACAGCGCTTTCTAAACCCTCTTCCACCAGCCTTTTCTGCTACAGGGAGAGTGGTGCATTATACCACCTCAGCAGCTCTTACTTCTAAAACCAAGGAGTCAATAGGCAAGTTCATGTAGGTGCGCAAAAATACAACAAATCAATCGTGCATATAAGCCTTCCGGAATAACTGGATAACTCGCTGATGTGAGAGCGTTAATGGAGCTTCCCTATGGACTCCAAAATGAACAACTAGGAAATTCGCACATCCAAAATGACAGCTAGATCCAAGTAAAGTCAACATAACTTTATTGTAGCACAATCTTAAAATCTTGTAAATACCTTGACAACCTACTTAAAGGGATAGTAATACTTAATTATTACTAATCCCTGTATTAAAGACATATTAAAAATAAATATATTGCCCCAGTGTCATCTGTCAAACCTTTATGGTTTGAGAGATCATCACTCCTAAAGTTGCCCTCTCCCTCCCCCTTCTCAGTAGTCAGCGTTCTAGCTGACTGCAGGGAAGCTTGTCGTATGACTGTCAGGCGGCTCTGCAGCACAGCTGAGATCACGTTAATAAAAAATAAATCTTTCACCGAAATCTTCTCCAAGTGTGCTTGGTTTGCAAGCACACATAGAAGACCGTTTTAGTGAAAGATTTTTTTTTTATTAACGGGATCGCGGCTCTGCTGCAGAGCCGCCTGATGATAGTAAGACCGGATTTCCCTTTAGTCAGCTACAATGCTGACTTCGGGGGAGGGAGAGGGCAACTTTAGGAGCAATTATCTCTCAAACCATAATGGTTTGAGAGATGACACTGGGGGCAATATATTTATTTTTAATATAGGGATTAGTAATAATTAAGTATTACTATCCCTTTAAACTTCAAGGAGCTGGCTGGAGAGACTTATGGGGTATTCCTGCTGAACCAGCAGATGTTTGGTACCTCACAGATCAATGCGTTTCTCATGCTTACTCATGATCTGAGGTTCAACACGAGTACCCCAAAAGTCTCTCCATCCAGCTCCTTGAAGTTTGTTGTCAATGTATATACATGATTTTCAGACTGTGCTGCAATAAAGTTCTGTAGCTTTTACTTGGATCTAGCTGTCATTTTGGATGTGCATATTTCCTTGTGTTTAAAGAATTCTACAACTATCCCTGCTTTCAGTGTCCCCAATAATGAGTTGTCTGGAAAAAGAGGGATAAAGAGAGGTCACTGTCAGGGACATAATAATTGCATACACAATAAATTAATAAAAACAAATGAGACAAAACAGCGGCAATTTACATTTTTTTTGCACTTGCAGAATATTTAAAGCCAAAACACAAGTTTACTATTACTTTAAAAATAAATAAGCTAGAAACTTGAGTTATGAGTACTTATATTATAAAGTTTGTAACTGTCCAATTGTGAAAATCTTTTCTTAATTTTCAGTTATTTTTAAAGGGGAACATTCACCTAAAATAAAAATGTAACCATGGGTTTTAATCATTAACACATGATTAGCACTGGGCTAGTTTTTTTTTTTGACTCACTTGCTAGTGGAGATATGAAGCCTTCAAAATCAGGCACTTCTGCATTTTGTGGGACCCTGTATGTCCCACATGACGCCTCAGAACTTCCCAGCTGCCCCAGGGAGTGCGTTCACGCTCCCCTTCGTAACTGTATTTCTGTGGGCTAACGTTACAGCAAACTCCGTTTACCACGCTACACCAGCCTCATTGTATAATATGACCTTCACTCTACAAAGACAGGGCACTCTACTGTTTTGCAGTTTAATCTCATGGTTACAATCCAATGAGTACCACCAACCATTATAATGTATCCTCAGAACTAGGGAATAATACAGTTCAGTTTAATATGTAAAGAAAAACACTCCCGCTTCCTAATATTAAACCCTCATTTCCCTTAATCTGGGCAGAATATCCTTATTACCACTATGATATGATTCTGTATAGACTGGTTCTCCAAAAGAATTATTTAAAGTGGAACTACCACCCAGTAACAAGATAGCATCACATCATTGCCCATCTGGCCACTAGCTGCTCAGTAGCGCTAGTCGCCAGAATTCTTACTGGATTAAAGAGAAATCTCCATGGACTGACAGCAGGACGGAGTGTGGACATGTTGCCCTATTGACGTCCACTCGCCTGCGCTGTCAGTCCCTTTTGGAGCCGGCCGGCTCCTAGCAACGCCTCCTAGACCCAGCTGGGACTGACAGCGCAGGCGCGTGGATGTCACTAGGGCAAGATGTCCACACCCCGTCTTGCTGTCAGTCCATGAAGAATAGAGATTTCTCTTTAATCCAGTAAGAATTCTGGCGACTAGCGCTACTGAGCAGTTAGTCGCCAGATGGGCAGTGATGTGATGCTATCTTATTATTGGGGGGTAGTTCCGCTTTAATTGGCACAGGATATCATGTCTATGGAAGAAGAATTCTTATGGCTCCTGGGCACAGCTCCTCCCAGTGAAGTCTTCAGAGCAAGCCTTCAGAGGGGAGGAGTTTGGCTTCTAGGCATCCAACATAGCATGATGTCTGCCTCCATGGACATAAAATGCAGTATAAATTAAAGGCTAATTTGGAGAACCAATCCACACAGACATTATTCATAGTGGCTGTTAGGCTTTTCTGCCCAGATTAGGGTAAGTGTGTGGGGGGGTTATTAGGAAGTGCTTTTGTTCCTTTAAAGGAGAGCTAACACCTCCTAGTAAAAAGTAGGGGGTATTTACCTTGGTATGAGCAGAAAATCCTAATGGCCTGTATGATTTTTTTTTCTTTGCTCCTTGGTCCCAGAGAACACATCCTCAATCAGGAGGCAGACATGACCGTTGATTGCAGGACCACAGGGCCTCTAACTGCACACTGCACATGGTAATCTTAACCTTTTAAGGACTAGAAGGGTGTTCAACCCATTGTACACCCTCTTACCCTTAAAAGATTAATTAGGCTCATGCATTCTGCCTGCTTTAGTTTGAAAAATCTGCCAGCAGCTGTAATGTCGTCCTCCATAGAAATGACATCCAGGGCTGATTGAATATTTTATAACCTGAATTAAGGAGCAATAGAAAAAGTTGTAGTGGCCATTTGGATAGGAGTTGTTATTATTAGGAGGTGTTCATTCTCCTTTAACCATTTGATTGCCAGAGGGGATATGCAACACATTGATTTGCAATGCATTGCATACACCTTCTGGCACACAAAGCATTAATATTTGTTGGTTGAAGGTTAAAACCTCTATAATTAACCAGCATAATAAATGTTCTTACTGACTGGGTGCCATATTTTCAGGAAACCTTTCAGATTTTTGTAGTTATGAACTTCATCAGTGACCAGTGTTCGCTGGGCTGCAAACCCAGTAAATGGTGGTTAAAAATCCATTTAGAATTCTGTTATTTAGTAAAGTGATTAAGAAGTTCTGTGCACATATTGGTGCAGAGAAATTAAAATGGAAACTCTGCATGAATGGTGTAATGTTCATGAAAAGTTACTTTGGATCAGAGGGGTGTACAATGCATTGTGAAACAATGGTAACATAATTGAAGAGGATGAAAAATGACATGCCTCCTAGTCCAGCCCATGCCAAATCACGCACTGTTGATCCAGAGGAAGGCAAAAAAAACATTGAAGCCATTTCCAATGAAGTCCGAAAAGGGTAAAAAAAAATGCCTGCCTGACTCCAAATAGCAGTGAGATATTTTCCAGAATAAACATCCTATCTGCTTTAAATATTGTTCTGTGCTAGTTATGTACCCTTTACTTTTTGAAAACAGTTACAGTATTTGCAAGTGTATATATCAAGTGTTGTTTGTTATCAGCTTCATTTCTGTCTATCATTGTAGTGTGTGTGGTTCTTCCTTGTAGATCTGGCAGTGTGGAGGAAGTCTTGAAGTTCACCCATGTTCCCATGTGGGCCATGTTTTCCCCCGACAAGCCCCGTACTCGCGTAGTAAGGCTCTGGCCAACAGTGTGCGAGCAGCAGAAGTATGGTTGGATGAATATAAAGAACTGTACTACCATCGTAACCCACATGCACGTAAGGTAAGCTCTTCTTGAGTATGAAACACTAGGGTTGTTCTTCTTATTGTACACAAAGGGTGCACAGTGCTGAGAGTAAAGTCACACTAAGATGCATGGATAAACACCATTACAGCTAAACAAAATAGCAAGTGGCAATGTCAGTGCACCAAGGTTCTGCTCATGCCCTAGGTACTGTGTGTGTATGTATGTGTATATATATAATATGCACAAAATGGTGATGGGCAACCCAAAACTTGAAATAATTTGCCTTGGTGCTCTTGCATCGTTCAGTGAAGATATGTAAAAGTTGTATCATACAGAATGATAGTAGTAGCAGCCCTCGCAGGACTTGTTTAACCCCTTAAGGACCCATGACGGTCCCGGAATTCCGGGCTCCCTGTGCGGCTGCATGCCATTCGGGGAGTCTGGGAATCGAATCGCAAAAAAAAAAAAAAAAAAAAAAAAAAAAGCTTTGTGGTCCTTAAGTGACCGCGTGCGTGCTCAGCCGGTCCTTAAGGGGTTAAATAAAATACATTTTATTTAATACCAAGTGTCGACGTTTTGACCCAAATGTGGGCCTTTCTCAAGACATTATGAAATACAGTGAGCTTACCCTGTCCTTAAAACACCCTAGAAACCACATGTTCATGAAAGGACGATAGCCAGTATGGCTAGTATTAATGACGTCACATATAGTGTATATACAGTAAAATAATACTATTTAAATCACATAATAATCAATAATTGATGCCAATGTTCATACTGTGGTATGAAAGATAAAGCAATGATGTACAAATAAACCGATCTAACATTAAGCAGGTTTTACTAAAAGCTGTCTAATAAGTTGTAACAAATCCAATGCCAGGGCAGTGGAGCCTATAACAGTCTTAGTCCCAGCCATACAGGTCATTATAGTCTTTAAATGCAGCACAAGAAAGTAATGGTTACATCTGATTGTATCCAGATTACAGTAGTAGTGGATACAGTAGTCCGCTCTTTTGTGGTGCTATCCGCAGCATTAAGGATTAAAGTGACTAAATAAATATCACACAGCTATTATAGAGTAAGTCCATCATGTGTCCACGCAACAAAATTCTGTATGGATTCATTTACTTGAAGCGCTGGCAGCAACTGTAGAGCCTCCGTGTGCTGTACAGTGTATATCTCCTAATCGCGTTTGACATCTGCTCCTAGGGGTAGATGAGAGGAATCCCCAGTTGTGGTTAATTGTGGTTTCAAGGCTTATCCTCGTATGGCCCCTGGGTTCAAACACAGCCTACAATGATGTAGAGCTGGTAGATCCTATTATGGGGTACTGAATGTGCAAGATCTCATATAAAGTTCATCTTTATAATCCAGCTGGTATCTCCAGAGTCCCCTGGGCTCTACAGAGCCTGCTTTATAGCAGAGTCCGTTAGCCCTATTATAGAGACAAAGGGAACGCCACATTCTCATCGACAAACAGATGAGGACTTCACATGTGAATGAAACTTACTAGTTAACACTAGTACAACTCCAATGCTATGAGTTTTTCCAAAAAGCCACATCCTGTGAACATAGCCCCCCTCAACCTCGTTGCCTCCACATTGCCCCCCATCTCCACATTGCCCCCAATCTCCACACTGCCTCCAATCTCCACATTTCCCTATTGACCTCACACCCAGTGTCCATCTCCTACCTCCCTGGTGGTCTGGTGACATGGCAGGAGAGGTCTGTGCCACCTACTGCACAGACCTCTATACAGGTGGAGCTCCTGCGTGGTCCTCTCTTCAGTAATGCAGAGCTCTGCATTACTAGAATGCCAGAGAGGGAGCTCAGCTGCTAGAGGTCTGTGCCAAAGAAGGCACAGACCTCATTGATCAGCATGTTGCGGGCACCGGGAGGGGGGGGGTCACAGGGAGCGCCCGGGCCCCTGGAGTAAGGAGCCCGGTCGCAGGTGTGACCCCCTATTGTTACGCCACTGCCCTGGTTTGTTCTCCCTTTTCTTTTTTAGTTCCTGGGTGTGTTTGCCAGGCACACAGAGTGTGTTTGTGTATATAAATATATATATGTATGTTTGTATGTGTGTGTGTGTGTATATATATATATATATATATATATATATATATATATATATATATATATAATATTATAAAAGAAGACTTCTGTGTACCTGGCAAACACACCCAGGGGCAGCAGTGAGGAGGAGTTACTTCTCCTATTGGGAGATTCACACTGGGGGTGTGATTTGGCCCGCCCCCACTAATCCAGCCCACCCACCACTATAAAGTCTGAAGAAAAACAAAATGGCTGCCACTTGCTCCTGCTCCTCTCTCACACACACACACCACAACACACACACACACAAAAAAAAGAAACGACACATTGTGCCTGGTGATGGTGGGGAGTGACATGGAAGCGAGCACAGAAGGAAGCTTTGGCCTTCGAGTAAGAGCAGCACCACTGGGGGAAGCGAGGGACCTTCCTACCTGCTCTCCAGCACTCACAGTTCTCACCCTCACTCCTGTATATCTCTGGCCTTATCCGCGCCGAACCCTTGAAGCCTTAACGGACGTGCCTTTCCAGGATCCTGGAGTGGCCTCACTGTTCCGTCGGCCCTCTTTGGATCCGTGGCAGCTGCCGTTGCCTCCTGACTGTGGGATATTCCAGTGGCTTACATATTCAGCGCATTGCACAGCCTGAATAATGATGGGAGTGTAGTCAGGTAAAAATTAATAAATAATCGGATTGTGCCTCCAGCGCATTGCACAGCCCGATGGTGAAGACCTGCAGCTATGAATGAAAAATTTACCGCAATGGGATTGTTTTCTTTTGTAAGTCTTGCTGAGCGCTGCGCTGGCCTCTCTATCCCCTTCTGCATCAGCCTGTCCTGCATGAAAAGAAGGGGATACAGAGTCCAGCACGGCGCTCAGCAACACTTACAAAACAATTCCATAAAGGTACATTTTTCATTCATAGCTGGACATTTTCATCATCAGGCTGTGCAATGCACTGGAGGCACAATCCGATTATTTATTCTTTTACCTGACTACAACTCCCATCATCCCCAGTAATGCCTCTCTGAAGCACTGCTTTTCCGGTGGCTCACGGTGTACCACAAGGGGATACAGAGTCCAGCGCATAAACATTAATAACACTGACTACTTATAGTGTAAATACGTCATTAACCCATTAATGTCATGCAAGCTTCAAACTGCCAGTTCCAACAGGGCGCTACGCACACATTGTCTCATTGTTTTAAAGTGTCACATGGGGTATGCTCACACATGTAACATCCTTACACTGGAGGGGTGCTATGTGGATGTTAGGGAGAACATACTTACCCTGAAACTCCCTTCTGTAAATTCCTAACTGCACGCTGTGGTACGGTACTGACAACTGCACACAAATGATCTGTATCTGTATTGTACATATGAGCAGACATAAGTAAAAGCTCTCCTATCATCTCTTCTCCTCTATCACTCTCATTAACCCTTTCAGTGCCACAGCAGTATGCAATGCATTGCATACCCCTCTTACACTGAAAGGATTATTCCTATGTTCACATGGGGCTGTGTCCTCTGATCTGTCCCTTCCACCAGTGGAGGGGGGCCACTGCTTTCCTTATCCTTCCTATATCCAGAATACATCAACCCTGTGACCTCCCTCCCCCCACCCCAGCTGCTACCACTCGAGTCCACAACACATATAGTATGGGTGTATATGTGCTGTGCATGTGTATATCTGCCTATGTATCTTTATCTCTGTGTCTCTACATATAATAATATGTACTGTATATGTGTGTCTCTATCTACGTATGTGTTTGTATGTGTGCATCTCTATGTATTTGCATGTATGAATAATATGTGTCCATCTGTATGTATTTATGATAATATCTATATGTGTGCATGAATAATGTGTTTGTGTGCCTCACTATGTACCTATGATAATATGTATGTGGTGTGTCTATGTATGTATGCATGTACGTATAAACTAACACACCCTTCACAACACAGTTGTAGTCATAAATTAAATCTAACAGAAATCTATACAAGGATGAAAAAAAATGTCGGGCACATATGTGTATATATAATATATTTATATGTGTATCTGTGTGTGTATATATATATATATATATATATATATATATAATATAATATAATGTGTGTGTATGTATGTAGATTTACCTCCCTTTTTTTCATTGTTGTCCCTTCTTTTTCCTTCTATTAACACCTCTTCTGCTTTGTTGTTGGTTGAAATGCTATTTGTTTATTAAACGCGACTCAGTGTATTTTGGTCACCTTTCAGTTTTCCTTTGTTGTTACACTGCAGCAGATAGATCATTAACTGAATTGTTATTCCTTATCCAATATATTTTGGTTGTGGTCGGGCCTAGGAGAGACTATGATGATAAGGTGTATGTCGGATGCCTATTGCCCATTCCGACCTGTAAGGTAGGCCTAAGAGTGGGCCCACGTGTATAAGAAAAAGAATGAAATTTACAGAGCTGAGAAAGGGGTATGGGTTGGGTGGGTAACACAGAGCTCAGTCGGACCTCTGCGCAGTCCCGAGGAAAGGATTGAGGTTGGTATAAATGTCTCCAACCGGCCCTCCCACAACTCCAGGCTAACCAATAGCCTTACATTTGTGGTCGGGCCTAGGAGAGACTATGATGATAAGGTGTATGTCGGATGCCTATTGCCCATTCCGACCTGTAAGGTAGGCCTAAGAGTGGGCAAAAAAGGACCATGAATCCACAGGGATCATGACCGTAGATCTATATCCAACGTGAATAAAGAATGGGTACTGAAATAACCTGATACTGGATAACCCCCCGCCTGGTGACCCCTGAAATCTAACAAAAGCCATAAGAAAGGTGGAGCAAATGTAACTAAAAAGGAGGGCTGATAACCAAAGGGTAGTGAGCCGTCTACCCAACTGCTCCAAACATATACAATCTAAGGTGTCAAGTGAAAGACTACTTACAATACCTCACATGATCAATCGTAGGAGTGTGCGACAGTGTAACTTACTGTAGCAGTTGTGTTGATAAAGGTGTTTGATACTTGCCAAGACGGATTAACAAAATAAGATCAAATATGCATAACTAGTATATAAATGGCCAAAAAGATGTAAAGGCAGAACACATGTGGCACCCTACCACAGAACAGCTAGCCCAGTCAATAGTTGACGTGTATGGTGGAAACTGTGAGAACCTTGAAATACTACCTCCCATATGTAGCTTCATAAACATGGCACACGTCATAACATCAGGGCCAGGTATGTAACACATGTACGTCTGAAGGAGGTAGTCTGTCTTGCCATGACACCAATGCAACGTCTCTGCCAAATTAACTCACAGTTTGACTGCCTTAGCCTCGAACATAAGGCAAATAAAATCCTTCTTCCCCAGACACCCCCTAGACAACCTATCTCGCTCGCTATTAATCGAACGTCAGAAACTAAATACAAAATATATACATTACAGTAAGACAAGTGAATGGCTGTCGTAGCGGATGCCTGAGCAGCTGTACGAGCAAGATTACATAGTAGTATAAACCAGAGGAGTAAGTAGACATATATGAAATCAAACCCGGTCTTGACTGCAGTAAAGTTCAATGCTTGTGGAAGGAAAACGAGCCTGCAAGAGAAGCGCTTGGGGAGATCGCGTGCTTGACTGTGCGTGGCTGTACACGTGGTCGCGTAGTGATGACGTGAAAGTGACTTAGTCTAAGAGAATTGACGATTAACACAGAGCTCAGTCGGAGCTCTGCGCAGTCCCGAGGAAAGGATTGAGGTTGGTATAAATGTCTCCAACCGGCCCTCCCACAACTCCAGGCTAATCAATAGCCTTACATTTATTTCTCAATAAAACCCCTGTAATATGTAAAATTAAAAAAAAAAAATAAAAACAACCTAAAAAGGTAACTGTCCTGAACCCCCCGCTGAGGGCCTGATCAGGGCTGTCTTAACCACTCTTTTTTTTTTTTTTTTTTTTTTTTAAATAAACTTTTTTTATTAAATTTTCAAAATACAATTATAAACAACAGTTCAATGTAAAGGCACATAGGACATATTAAAGGGCAGGTAAAATGAAAGAAGCCCAACACCAGCGTGTTGGGTAAACATTACTAAGATATCCTCCCCTAATTGAAAACTATGTCATACATTGACCGACCCAATAAATCAAAAAATTTATTGGGAGTGAAACATAGAGTATGTAATAAACAATATATGTGAAGTGCTGCAATCTCTATAAGATCTAACAAAGCAGCTATACGTTCAATGTCCCATAAGACAGTTACAAAGAACAAAAAAAACAACATAAACACAAAAAAAGGAAAAAAGAAAAAAAAAAGGGAAAAGACAAACAACAAACGCACGCCTCTAGATATGCCCAAACCCCCCGCCCATTCATACAAGGAGGAGAAAAGGACTAAGACTGCAGAGAGATGTCCAGCACCTCCGGATCCACCTCTCCCACATCCAAACAAGGTAACAAGGAGGCATCATTCTCTCCCTCAACCACCAGCAACCCTTCTAAGGAACTATCTGTCAAAAATCTCTCCTCCATCCCTGAAGTGAATTTAAAACAGTGGTAAAACACCCTTTGACAAGCAACAGGCAAAGATAGAATGAAAGGTTCCCAAAGAGAAATGAAATGAGCACCCAGCACCTCTTTATCAGAAAGGGCAAGTATCCAGTATAATCTTGTAAATCGAAACAATTTAAGTGTCCAGTGTCGAAGCAAAGGAGAACGAGGGCAATACATTTCAATGCCACCATAATAATAAAATCCGTCAATTTAATTTGGGAGGTAGTTAATTGAGAAGAGGCATCATATATACCGAGAAGAAAGGCCGGAGAAGCAAAGTCAATGGGAAACCCAATTTTTGTCGTAACATAGAAGAATATTTTAGTCCAGAAAAAGTAAACATGCGGACAGGAGTATAACATGTGAAGTGAAGTTGCTCCAGGGCACTGACATTTAGGGCAAGAGGAAACCTGGGTAAAACCAATACGGTGAGCCACTAAGGGAGTCACATAGACCCTATGCAATAATCTGTAAGAGAGGTCATGAAAATAAGTTGATGGGGAACATCGTAATCTGCGTAGAAAGCTGGATTCCAACATGTCCACTGTCAGCGTAGGTAAATCAACTAGCCAACCTGAAGAACTTAACAGATTTTTATCCTTATGAGCCATAGAAAAGATAGTCCTATAGATACGGGAAGTTTTGAAATAAACTGCCGAAAGTTTTTTAACTAAACAATCTAATGGGTTATCTGTAAGTTGAGAAGACAACATCGGTAAAAGAGATTGTACATAGTGCTTAGCTTGCAAGAAGGCAACGAGATGATATGAAGGTAGAGTATATTTTGCTTTGAAATCTGGAAAGGAATATACAAGTTGAGTTAAAGGATCCAATAGGTGACCCACCGAGGTGATACCCCTAGAAGCCCAGTGGAGGAATTGAGTATCTGCCAGTCCACCTTGGAAAGAGGAATTACGGAGGAAAGGTAAAAAAAACAAAACAGAACGGGATTTAAAGAGATGATATCTAATGTATTGCCTTCCTTCACAGTTGATGTCATCAAGGGGTTGGTGGCACAAAGAGAGGGGGAAGGACAGATAGAGATGCATGTAAAACATAGGGAAGACTGAGTGACGGGCAAAAACATTGGTCTCTATCTGAATCATTATAAACCAAAGTACTATCCAGCCAATCCTTTGCATACCGAAGGAGGCATGCTACATTGTAAAATCGTAGATGTGGAAAATTAAACCCTCCAGATCGTTTAGGCTGGGTTAATTTGGCCATGCTCAACCTAGGACGCCTGCCACCCCAAATAAACCCTTGAAATCGGTGATTAAGCGATTGAATGTCAAGAGCGGACAAATATAACGGGAGTATATGTAATAAATACAAAATGCGAGGAAAGACTATAATTGTAATCAAATTAATACGACCAATAAACGACAGTGGTAAAGCCTTCCAGGCAATGAAATCAGAAGTCAGCTTGGTTAGTAAAGGACCAAAAATGGCCTGATGAAGTAGAGAGATATCTTTGGGCAACAAGATTCCCAGAAGTGTGAGATGGCGAGTGGACCAAATCAATGGGCAAGAAAAAGGAAAGGGAGGAGGAGGCTTCGGAGAAAGCCACATTGCTTAAGACTTAAAATTGATCGTAAAACCCGATACCTTGCGAAAGCCTTCAAAAACTTGCATAATGGAAGGAAGAGCAGAGTGAGGGTTATGGATAAACAAGAGTAGGTCATCCGCAAACGCAGCAAGTTTACACTCCATAGCCCCAACCTTAATACCCTGAAATTCCCCTAACGCTAATAAGGTACGAAGAAGTGGATCCAATGCCAGACTGAAAAGGAGTGGGGAAAGGGGGCAACCCTGTCTAGTGCCCCGAAAGAGCGGAAAAAGGGGTGAGTTAAGAGAGTTAGTGGAAATTGTGGCATGGGGCGCGGAATACAATTGTCCATTTAATGCGCAGAATATGGGACCAAAGCCCTGAACCTCCAAATCCTGGAATAGATAAGGCCAAAGAATTTTGTCAAATGCCTTTTTGGCATCAAGATTAATAAGCAGATTGCTGTTGCAAGGGAAATCCATAGATTTAATAAGGGCTGCTATAGCAGTACGGATACTAGTCACTGAGTACCGACAAAGCCCATTTGTTCAGGTGAAATGAGCTTGGGTAATAATTGATTAAGTCTATTCACCATAACTTTACTCAGGATCTTATAATCCGTATTTAAAAGCGAGATTGGTAGATAGGATTCTACCCAAGTGAGATCTTTCCCAGACTTAGGTAAGAGAATGATGCTAGCAAGGATGAAAAAAGAGGGCATGACATGGGATGTAATAATCATATTATACATAGATAATAACGAAGGAGAAATATCCGCCTGTAAGATTTTATAGAATTCTGCAGGGAGACCATCTGGACCCGGAGACTTGGCATTGTGTAAAGATTTGATTACTGACATGAGTTCAGTATCAGTGATAGGCATCTCCAAGAGAAGACGCTGATCATGCATAAGTGTAGGCAAAGAGAGGCCACTCAAAAACTCGGATTGAGTAAAAGAATTGTCTGGTTCAGGACCGTAGAGATTGGAAAAGTATTCTACAAAAGCCATATTGATAGCCGTCGGGTCTGAAGTAAGCGTCAAATTATTCAGTTGAATAGAATGATTGAGGTTAGGGCCATGGGTAAGCCTGGTTAGATGAGCCAACATACTGCCCTGTAGATTGCGCTGCGCATTTGTTTAATTGAAATTGTGCAGTTGCAAGTCAGCAGCAAGATAAACAGAATAACGTGCAGTAAGTGTACGTTGCAATTTTGTGAGCTTGTTCTCCGTTTCTTTCCGTATTTTCAAAACATAGGAGATTATATGACCAGTCAAGACCGC
This sequence comes from Rhinophrynus dorsalis, assembly GCA_037306005.1. Lineage (NCBI taxonomy): Eukaryota > Metazoa > Chordata > Amphibia > Anura > Rhinophrynidae > Rhinophrynus > Rhinophrynus dorsalis. The sequence goes on along the minus strand of CM074723.1, from coordinate 267,382,283 downwards.
TTTAGCCGTTGGCCAAAACAGAATGGGATCAGACGAATGGAGAGCATGATCAGTCTTGAATGCGAGCCATGCATTTCGCAGACTTGTGCAAAATTCAGGGGATTGGGCTAGAAAGGAGGGCATACGCCAATAAAAGAAGAGTGCACAGGAGGACGAAAAGATAGATGTAAAGTGACAGGAACGTTATCCGAAATAAGGATGTCGTGAATCTGGCAGTCAGTAACTAATGGAAGAATATTTGCAGATCCAAGAAAATAGTCCAGTCTGGTAAAAGTGTCATGGGGATGAGAAAAGAAGCTATATTGTCTGTCAGTGGGGTGAAGATGACGCTAGATATTGGTCAGGGGGACTTGATTCATGAAACACTGCAGAGGATTAAAGGTGGAAGCCTAGGAAGGGATAGGACGGCCGCTTCTGTCCAATCTCTGGTTTAAAATTATATTGAAGTCCCCACCAATTAAGATATTACCTGGGGCATATGGCAATAAGTGTGGAAGAAGAGGAGCAAAAAAAGAAAAGTAGGGTCATTGGGAGCATAAATGTTACAGATCAAAAAAGGCTTTTGATCAGTCTCACAGTGTACCAGCAAAAAAAGTCCATCAGGATCACGAATAATCTGTAGAGATACAAAATCGAGAGATTTATGAATGAGAAAAGCTAAACCATGCCTTTTACTGGAGTAAGAAGCAGCGATACAATGCCCCACCCACTCCCTTCGAAGTTTAGTATGCTCCTCATCTGTAAGATGAGTTTCCTGTAATAGGGCAACTTGAGAGTTCAAGGGACGCAAGTGTCCTAGAATGTGTTTTCGTTTCGCAGGGTTATGTATGCCCCCAACATTCCAGGAAGTAAAACAAAGAGAATGAGGGACCGAGACATCATGGCGTATAGAGTCTGTCATGGAGGAAACCAGTGAAAGAGAAACCAGGGAAGATGTGAATAGGCAAAAAGAACCAACACCTCTCCCAGTGAGGAGGCACTAGTGTTACAAAAAAGAAGGGGAGTAGGGCAGGACGACCCTAGGCAATCCCATCCAGAGGTGTGCGGCAACCAAACAAAAACGAAACATGGTCCCTAACAGACCTAGTAACAGAATCAAGAACATAAGTTCTTTTAAACCTGTGGTTTAACCCCAGATTAGTCAATATAGTACATCAACAATATAGGCATCAGATCTAGCCTGGAAACCCAGGACTAGAACAGGATATAGAACTGGCCTCCTTCATGGCCACACGTCTCTCTAGGAAAGGATATGGAACCATAAATAAAGAGAAAATACCCACACTGCTCAGGAACAGGCCATCAGAAACTACCCCCACACCCCAGGGCGGACAGATAATCTGTAAATAAAAGAGAGCCCCACCCAAATACTAACCCCTTGGTTCACGAGCTCAGAGAACGAACCTGGAAAAGAGATTCACCATCTGACCATATACCAGGCAGCCCGAGGGAGCCCGGCGTAATACCACAGCCAATCCTTGGCGAAAGCCAGACAGAGAAAACGATTCATAACCCATAAGAAGGGTAATAAGAACCCTTCACTGATGGAAAACGAGTACATTGAAAAGTAAGTAATTTAGAAGACCATAAAAAAAATTACATAGGATGTAGAAGGATCAAAGAGCAGGAGACCAAAGAGTAAACCACCGCCCAAAGGGTGAGAGAGATCTCATCACTACCCCCCAATTAAAGTAATAAATCCACCAACCAGTAAGAGAAGGGAGGGACAAAGTCCGACACACCGTGGACACCAATGGGCCCAATGAGCGTACTGCCCAACTCCGACCCACCACCAAGCGGCCATCCAACCATTAACCATAGTAGATATAAATCACTCTAGACAGCCTACATCTCCCCCACAGCAACCCAAACTCAAACAATGATTTTCATGATAACCCGTAATTCACAGTCAGCCTGTTCCCCAGACAAAACACACGGGACCTGAGACAAAAATCCCACCGGACCAGGAGAAAAGACTGACTGAGAACACAGCCCCAGAACCTGTATGCAAAAAGAAAGATTAATAAGAGCCACAAATGAAAGCACAACGAAATAATAAAAAAAAAAAAAAAAAAAAGGGTCCCAGTGTCCAAGTGCTGGAAATGTGGCTCCAATGTAAAATAAACAGTCAGTTCCGATGACCTAAGACATGGAAAGTCTCAGCAGATAGTACAGCTGCCGTGGAAGAAGTTCCTGAAGGCTAAAGCAACAGAGGCCAACCAATCAATAGGATGAAAGGCAATAGAATCAGCAGTGGCCCCCAGCTCTCCTCTCACTATTACTTGCTGATAGACTTTCATAGTAGACTCGTGCCTCCTCAGGTGAAGCAAACGAATGGGTGGATGAACCATCTAAAACTTTGAGGCGTGCTGGATACAATAGAACAAATCTGATCTTCCTCTTAAAGAGCTTGCTACAGATTTCCGAAAAACCACACCGCTGTACAGAGACCTTGGCTGAAAAGTCCTGAAACAGGAGAAGTTGTGAACTGAGATATTCAACTCTGCCTATCTTCCTGTAGGCAAATAGTAGTCGTTGTCGATCTTCGTAATGTAGTAGTTTAAAGATAACCGGCCGAGGTCTGCCTTCCTCTGATGGAGGTGACTGCCCCAGCCGATGGGCCCGTTCGATGACCAGTGGAGCGCTAGTATCTTCCATCTTCAGGAGAACCGGCAAATCCACACTCAGAAAATGCACCAATTCCTTGGCTTGAAGGGCTTCAGGCAAGCCGATGATGCGAAGGTTGTTTCTACGACTGTGATTCTCAAGGTCATCAATTTTGTCAGTAAGAGTAGCAGCCTTGGTTTCCAAGCTATGTATAGTAACATGGAGATCTTCTACCAGCGCCTCGCAGTCTGTTGCACGTTGTGTAAGACTCGCAATTTGTTCACCATGAGTTTTAACTTCCCCCAGGATAGAATGGATTGAAGACTGAAGTGCTTCCAATTTAGTGTCTAAAACTGGTGTGAGCAACGCAAGGACTGCTTTAGCAGTGTCTTCAGCAAGTGTGGATTGTGTAGTAGTAGTAACCGTATTAGAAGCGCCAACGGCATGGTCCTCTGTAAGGGAGGATGAAGCAATTTTATTTTTCGTCTTGCTTCTTCTCTCCACGCTGAGGGAGTGGGGTTTTAGTTTGATCCGCAGGCTGCACAAAGCGCTCCATGAGAACAACACCAAATTGAAAACATAGACAATGTATCAGACATAGAAGAAATAGAGATAACAGGTATGGAGGGAGACCAGGGGCACTCGATGAAGAACAGCACTGCTTAATATGCCTTAAGAAGTTGACTGGGAAGCCTACAGGTTAAAGGGGGTGAATCACAAGGTAGTATAGTACCCGTAGCTCATGATCAGGATGGGATCAGGCCAAAATTGCAGGAGAGATAGTTTTGAAGTGGCCTGTATGAATATTATACACGGGAGAGGCAGGGGGAACATAAGAGGAAAGTCACAAGCAGGGACTTAATTGAGTTGGTTCAGCAGCCTTCCAAATAACCATGTATGGGCTGTGGGAAGAACCAAAACAGAAGCGGGCACTGCAGCTGAATTCTCCTTGGGCAGGTATAGAGATGTAGAAGTAGAGCTCTAGACCTCTTGCAGCATCTAAGAACAAAAGGTGCAGTAGAGTCCAGCCCAAATCCAAAAGGGAAGACCTCTGTTTTATATTATACACTGGGAAGATGAGGGGGGCAAAGAAGGGAAGAAGACAAACTGAGGAGTTGATGAGCAGAATAGAGGGACTCCATTCTTTGGGACTCAGGCTCTTGAAAGTAGAAGGGCAAGGCAACGCTGTAGGCCCTGTCACCAATACATCCACTCCTCTCACAGCCTCTGCAGTAACAGGAACAGGGATCTCCCTCAGTTTAACTGCCGCCTCCACGGTAAAAGAGGCAGGTCACCGCAACCGCTTGAAAGGCTAGGGGGCGAGGGAAATACCATAAGGGAAAATAAAAAGGACGGTGACCCTAGGGTTACAAAAGGGGTATATAGGAGCAAAAGGGGATGCTGGCGTGGCCCTGTTGCATAGCAGCAGCACGCAGCAGCAAAATTAGCTCACCTTACCCCTGGTGAATGTCAGGCAGCCAGACGTTGGAGGGTAGATCAAGGCTCCAGCGGTGTGCAGGTGCTTCTACTATGCAATTGGAGTCCACTCAACGCACCGCACCCGACAGCGGACCCGGCACTCGAGATTGCGGATGTGCGGCCTAGGCCACGGCCCACCTGGCGCGGTCGCAGGGACAAACGAGAGAATGAAAATATGATACACGGATAGCTTGAAAGGTAGAAGACACCACCATACACTCTATGGGTGTAGATGCAATGTATAGAAGGCAGATGAAGACGGATTATGTAGCGGGTGTAGAGAGCCGAAAGAAAACACATCCATCCACCATGGCTGCCAGGCCACGCCTCAGTCTTAACTACTCTTAACATTCCCTTAATTCAGGAGGTTCCTTCTGATCTCTCTGATGTGTTCCAGGAGCCTAAAAAGCTCCTTACTTACTTTTCACCTAACCCCACTCTTGACCGCCTTGTGTCTGAGGAGTGGAAATCCCCTGAAAAGAAACCCTTTGCCAAGCTTTATCCCTTTTCTGAAGCTGCACTTGCTCAGTGGGTTCATCCTCCCAAAGTGGATGCTCCTGTTTACAGGCTATCTAAATCTACTGCCTTACCAGTCTCTGATGCCTCTGCTCTGATGGACTGGACATACAAGAATCTTGAGGTTTCCCTCAAGTCCATTTTTGCCACTGCTGATTCTGCTCTGCGTCCAGCATTTGCCGCAGCGTGGGTGAACCAGGCCATTGTGGTCTGGACTGAACAGCTCACCCGGGCTGTCCGTCAGGATATACCTACTTCAGATAAGTTGCGCCTTCTTGCCAACATTTCTGAGGCACAGCACTATGTTTCTGCTGCCTTATTTGATGCCATCAGTTTGGTGGCTAGGGTTTCCACCATGTCTGTGGTAGCCAGACGAGCTCTATGGCTCAAGGCCGCTAACGCTTTACCAGTATTTTCGTTCCTTTCAGAATGAGACATGTCCGGCAAACCAGACGGTTCCCTCAGCTCTGTGTACCTCCTCCAAGCCAAACAGCAATGGAAGCCCAAGGTCTCCTCCAAGTCCAAGGCTTTCAAGCCTTCTTCGGCATGACTTGCCGAACCCGGGTCCGCATTCTGCTGTGGGTGGTTGTCTGCGACACTATCACAGCATTTGGGAGGACTCAATGACAGACCCATGGGTTTTACAGGTGGTGACGGAAGGGTACAAGATCCCTTTCATTTCTCTTCCTCCTTTTCGTTTTCTTCCTTCTCACATGCCTCAGGGTGCAGAGAAATGCTGTCTGTTCGGCCTACATCTTTCCTCCCCTCCCCATGTTGCACAGGGTGTTACCGAAATTACGACTGGAGCGTTGGCCAGTTATTCTGATTGCTCTGTACTGGCTCGTCAGTCTTGGTTTCCGGAGCTCTTGGATTTGTCAGTGGCAGAGCCCTTTTGGCTCCCTTACCATCCAGATCTTCTTCTACAGGGTTACCTGTGGAAGGAGGATGTTCACCGGTTGGCTTTGACAGCTTGGAAACTGAATTCTCAATATTGAAGAAGAAAGGATTCTCTTCTGGTGTGGTGGCTACTATGTTCAGTGCCCACAAAACTGTTTCTTCCAAGATCTAACATCGTGTCTGGTTGACTTTTTTGTCTTGGTGTGCTGACAGGGACCTGTCTCAGGAATTTGATCTGCCTACAGTCCTGGCCTTTTTGCAGGGAGGAGTGGATAAGGGCCTCAGCTTGAGTTCTCTTAAGGTTCAGACTTCTGCTCTTTCTGTTTTCTTTCAAAGGTGCATTGCCATCCTTCCTGATGTCAAGGTTTTTTTCCAGGGCGTTGCTCATGTTCGTCCTGCTTTTAAGATTCCTGCTCCTCAGTGGGATCTTAACTTGGTTTTGGGCGTTCTTCAACGCCCCCCATTTGACTCTTTGGCTACTATTCCTCTACGCCTCTTGAAGTGGAAAATGGCCTTCCTCCTGGCAATTGTTTCTGTCCGCCGTGTCACTGAGTTGCATGCTCTGTCCTGTAAACCACCCTATTTGGTGTTTCACAAATACAAGGCGGTGTTTCGCACTTATAAGGAGTTTCTACCCAAAGTGGTCTCTGAGTTCCACATCAATCATGAGATCGTGGTGCCCTCTTTCTGCCCAGACCCTACATCTGAGAAGGAGAGCGATCTCCACTTGTTGGACGTGGTGCGTTGTCTTAAGTTTTATGTACATCGCAATGAGTCTGTCAGGAAATCAGATGCACTGTTCGTCATTCCTGAGGGTCCTAGAGCTGGACGACCTGCATCCAAAGTGACTATTGCTTCTTGGATCAAATCCACCATTCGTAAAGCTAAGAAGCCTGACCCCTTTTGGGTCACGGCTCATTCTACAAGATCCATTGGGGCCTCTTGGGCTTACAAGAATCAGGCCTCCGCTGATTAGTTGTGCAAAGCGGCCACTTGGTAGTTTGTGCATACCTTTTCAAAACACTACTGTGTTGATGTGTTGGCATCAGCTGATGCCAGCTTTGGGAGGAAGATTCTGATGGCAGTCTTGCCTGTCTAGGATCTTCTTCGGTTCTTGGTGCTTCCTTCACTTTTGAGCCCTGTTGGCTCTAGTTCAGTGTGCTGTGTAACAGTTCCTGGGGTGTTACCCCTGTTCAGTGTCCGTTGACACTTCATTTGTTTTGTTGGGCTATCTCATATCTGCACTGGTGACTTTGGGGGCCTTGCGCCTGGTCCTTGCCTTACTTCCTGCCTCTGGGAAACTCAATGGTTGGACATCCCAGAGTTACCAGTAACCTGTATTGGATGACAGAGAAAAGAGGATTTTAGTCTTACCTGTCAAATCCTTTTCTCTTAGTCCATACAGGTTACTGGTCTCCCAGCCTGTCAAGGGACCATGCTTGGCTCTCCTGTGACAAACCGTGGGGGTCCTTCGGAGTCATGCTCACAGGAGTCTTCTTTCCCTTCTACTATCTAGTCAGTAGTTAGTGTCTCAAATCTTTCTGCAACCAAGGAGGGAAGGTAGGCTCCACCCCCTGCATACACGTTTACAATTGTTCCTGACTACTTAAAGGGGTGGATCGCACACCCAGAGTTACCAGTAACCTGTATGGACTAAGAGAAAAGGAGTTAACAGGTACAACTAAAATCCTTCTGGACTGGACTCGTCTACGTTCAAGTTTTAATTGAGGGAACTTGTAACTTTCACACCTTGGTTTTGTTTGAGGATACAAGTACCAATCACTTGTATATGACTGGTGAAGCCAAGCGGCTTAAAATGAGCAAATTCAGCAAGCGAACATTGCTGCATATCCATAATGTGGAGCACAAAGCTCCTGACCCCTATGGGACTGGCAGTGCAGCCAGTGTGAGGCTTGAGATTTTTCAGGGCATCAACTGCATTCAGTGTGTCCCCCCTGTTCGAAAGAACAGTGGACTAGGCACCCTGAAGCAGCGGTGTGAGAGACTGAAAAAGACCCAGCATCTCCCGCAGATATCTGCCAAAGATGGGCAGATACAGTCCCAGAAGACTGAGGATCACCTGACTGGTGACCTGTCGAGTAAGCGACAGCCGGGTAAGAAAGAGATATAGAGGGAAAATCGCTTGCCTTTAATGACTGGGAGACCAATACAGGGCAACAGAGCGAATTGCCCTTAAGTTACCACGTGTAGGGCTGGGAAGATTTCCATCCCTGGTGGTAATGCCACAGAGTGTCACCAAAGAGTGAGCGTAGTCTGAGCATTGCAGTTTATACATTAAGAGTAGAAGAACGGTGCTTTTGACTAAAACAAAGGCAGGGTTGTTTTTACTTTAAGGGCAGTAAAGTTGTGCAATTCCTTGCCTTGAGATTCTGGGTGTGAAGGTACTATGCTTGCTTTTTAAAAAAGCTGTGGATATCTTTCAGGCTCAGAAAATTACTGATAATTATGATAATCGGGTTCAAAGTAGATAAACTGTTCATCCAGGAAAATATCCGACTGCCAAATGGAGTCAGGAAGGAATTTTTTTACCCACTCAGGGCTTAATTGAAAATGGCTGCAGTGTTTTTTGTTTTTTTTTGCCTTCCTCTGGAGCAGCATGAGCTGATCTTGGACACACGTCTTTTTTCAGCCTCATCAGCTATGTTACCATGTTATTTAAATGATTTATGTGTTTAATAAAAACAACAACTGAACCTTAATTTTTTTCTAGTGTCTTAAATGAAAACCTAAGCTTCTAAGTTTTGGTGAACGGTTCAGTCTACCTGAATACAAAACAATCGTCTCCTAAATCGCCTTCACATAATGCAGAGAACACTGAGGCTGATGTACTACACAACTCCGAAGAAATTCTGGGGCAAAGCAACTCCACTCCAATGGACAAATAAAACATCATATTCAATTAAATATGTTTGTTAACCCCTTGAATGCTAGAGAGATATCCAACTAATTGCTTGCAATTTTTTTGAGACCTCTCTAGCATTCACTGGGTAACACGCCCATTTGAATGAAGGAGTATCAGGTAGAAGGAAGAGCAGTGTGGAATGTTAGCATTTGGCTTTCAGGAGGAAGGGATAGAAGTAAGCAGTGTTAGAATCTGGGATAAGCAGGTGGGAGAGAGCTTAGTGTGAAACTGTAGTGTCTGTGTTCCATGGAGAGTCGGGTGGGAGGAAGAGTAGTGTGGAATGTTAGTATCTAGCTGGGACAGAGTAGCATGTGGGGGGAGAGAGTAACGTGGAATGTTAGTGTCTGACCTGCAGGGATTTGCAGATGGGAAGCACTGAGGGGCCTGGGTTAGATTTCAGCAACTGACATCCTCTAAGTGGAAAAATTGTGAGGTATCAACCCCAAAATATATCTTAAAAAGGGACACTTGGGAGGTATGGACCTCTAATATTTCCTAAAGAGGGACACTTGGGAGGTAACCTCCCCAAAATATCTCCTAAAGAGGGACACTTGGTATGGACCCCTAATATCTCCTAAAGAGGGACACTTGGGAGGTATGGACCCCTAATATCTCCTAAATAGTCTCAAAAAGATGTGGAAAACAATAGTGTAATATAATAATTATACAGATAGAAGATTCAGTAATTATCTCAAAGGTACTCACGTACTCATGTGGTTAGGCTTCTGGTGTCAGTCGGTCTAACAGACACACAGGCAGAAGTAATCAACCCATCTCCGCTCGGGTAGAGTTCACAGTTGGTGCTTGATCTGCTTTGATATAATCCAGTTGGAGAGAAAAATGTGTACAGGCGGAGGATAATCTTGTTAAAATGGTTATTAAATAAAATAACAAGGCTATAAACGCTTACGTGTTTCACGGTTGAACACCTCTTTATCAAAGCTCATAAAGCCTGTATTAAAAAGGATAAAATAAGGAATAAGTAATCAAAGAAAGGAAGACGCTGTAATCAATAAAGTAACGTACAGTAATGTGCATGAATTAATAAACTATATATTGATCCGCGGGTGTGATTGCCTTCCAGTTCTTTTTAGTCTGTGTGGAAGGCGCACACACCCGCAGATCAATATATAGTTTATTTATTCATGAACATTGTTGTACGTTACTTTATTGATTACTAGCAGTTCGTGACTGCGTTGCTCGTCATGATTTTTGTATCCTTGTATTTAGTAATGTTTGTATTAAAGATTAGCTCCGAGTCTTGTTTGTTTTTTATAACACGTAGTGCTATATTTCTTTACTTACATATTGGTAGTTTAAACACTATTGAAGCTGAAAGGATCCCATTTCCCTGCGTCACTCTGCCTCAGTGTGGTCCGGATGGAGCGCTGCGAGGGACAATCTTCAGTAAGCAAAAGGAAAATCCTGCCCTCTTTCATCATGGGGGGCAGGGTTTTTCTTATACTTACTGACTGAAGACTGTCCCTCGCTGCATCCGTCCAGTCCCACGACCTGATTCCACATCTAATGGGATGGGGGTGGGAGGGGGATCCTTTTGGCTTGAATAGCGTTTAAACTACAAGGATGTAAGTAAAGAAATATAGAGCTACGTGTTATAAAAAACATAAAGAAGAGTGGGAACTGAACTTTAATAGAAACATCCCTTTAAAGTAGCAGTAAAAAGCCCAGTATGGTGTACTCGTTCGTCAGTCTACTTCTTTTGTACTTTGGAGTGAGAAGTAGAGAGAAAAGAAGTAGATTGGGGTGAAAGCCAGTACATGCGCTTACACTGGGAGGCAGGTTACGGCCTCTGAAGAATGTGAGTAATGTTTTAATTGTCGTGGTTTTGGTGAAGGATCCCTTTTAAGTTGATACTACGCTTAGAGGAACTTCTGCACCACTTTCGTTTTTTTTTTCTGTTTTAGCCTTGTAATTACTTGTGGCTGAAATGATAGCAGAGGGTATGAATACATATAAGTGGACATATTTTAAGAACACTTTTGCCTATTAAATAAAAATTCAGAGTTTACTTTACACTGTGTTTTTACTCCGTTTTCTGAGATGCATCATTTTCTTTAATATTTTTTACTTTAGAAGTTGAACTTAGTTGACCTTTTGTATGGTCTACAATGTTGGGCATTCTCGGTAACACCAATAGGTGTCTCAATAAAGTACCAATACAGTGTGTTTAGTGTTTAACCCTTTAAGTGCCAGTGGGGGGTGGTACTCAAAGGATTAATAGGATAGAATGAATTCAGTTAACACCTTGAATGCTAGGGAGGTCACCTACACATTGCAAAGGAATGTGTTGAAAAACCTCTTTCATTCAGTGGGATAATACTACCAAAGAAAACATTCACTACAAGATACTGATGTGGTGCAGGTTGGGCAGTTACACTTTTTAGGACTTGAGGGTTGTGTCAGTCATTAAAAAGCTATGCACTGCATACCTCTCTGGTCCTTAACGGGTTCAAGTGAGTCTTGATGAGCACGTGCAAAGGTGCAATGTTGGCCCAGTGTTAAACTAAAGAAGTACTGTCCAAATCAAAGTAATGCTGAGTATCCTTTGGGAGAGAGATTCACTAAGGCCTAGTAAAGAGGAGGTAACTTCACCAGTCATATCACTTCTACTATTCCTATGTTATTCTATGGCACCAATACATTAAGATCTCTCAAGTGGGAGAGCTCTTAGTGCATGAGCTCCGTAGAATAACATAAGAATTGTAGAAGTTATATTACTGGAGAAATTGCATGCTTTTTATCACCTCTTCTTTACACCTTAACGCATAACTGTCAGGTAAAATTTTGGAGGCTTCTCACCCAGAATTGTTCAGGTCTCTGGATTCCAGTATCGGATCTGGAGTGCATTCAGACGTAGTTGGGCTGTCTGGAAATATACACTAGTGCTCGTGGCTATCCATTACAATATGGTAAGGCCAGTATATTCTGCTCACTGCAGGCTTCCAAAGCCTAGCCCTTAGCCAATAAAGCAAATCACTAATTATTAGTAGACTTTATATAGAGCCAAATTATTCTGCAGCCCTGTACAACAGGGAATAGACATACAGAAGTATTGAACAGTACAAATGGAACATGTTAAGGATCAGTCAGAGGGCCTGAATTGCAGCTGGAGATTTTCAGGAATTGCAACATACATCCATGCCATCTCTCCCATGTGATATCTCAAGCTGGGTAAAGTAAGATTTTGGTGACTGCAGGTCCCCCTCCTGATTTTGGCCCACAGTTAATCATACTTAATTGGTTCATGGTTGTAATCAATGCCAGTCAAAATGGCTGGAGAGCCTTGTTCGGTTTTCAGACAGCTCAGGGTAGCTGGTCCAACAGAGAGAATCTACTGTCCATCAGTGTACTAGAACTTCACAGGATTCTCCTTACTCTTTTGCAATGGTCCCAGCTACTCCGGGGTCTGCCAGTGCAGATTCAGTCTGACAATTAAATGGATGTGGCTTATGTCAACAACCAATGAAGGATCAGAAGCTCAGCCATATTGTCCGAAGTTCATCTGATTCTTGCTTAGGCAGAAGCTCATGTTCCAGTTCTCTCAGCTGTGCAGATTCTTGTAGTGGACAGTGTAGTGTGGGCTTTCTCAGACATCAGAGTCTGGATCCTGGGAATTGGTAACTTAACCAGATGGTATTTGACTCCATAGTTCAAGTGTGGATCTGATGGCATCTTGGTCTGACCGTAAGGTTCCTCTGATTTGCTGTAGAATCCAGGTTCCTCTGTGTCATCCAGTGGTTGAGAGGATAGCCTTGATGACTTAGCTCTTGAGGCAAGCATTCTGAGGGAGAAGGGTTTCTCTACAATAATAAAGGCCCTCAAGCTGGTTTAGTCTAAAGCAAATCATAGGGTCTGCATCTTTTTCATCTTCCATCTGTCTTCAGGATGGGCTTCATAAAGTACTTACTCTCGGATCTATCAAGGTTCAGATTTCAGCTCTATCTGTTTGTTTTTTTTCAGATGTATATGGTGCTTATAGTTTTATCTGTACTCTGGCCACTTTTATTTATTTTCTCTTACTTATTTGTTTTTTCCACTCTGTCCTTCATCCCTATGGCTGGAACAAATTTATTTGAGACGTGGACATACACTTTTGATTATGGGGTCACAGCACCTCGAAGGTTCCGTGCTTGAGGCCACTTTCTTGGATAAGGAGCTTCTACCTTTTATGTATACTTTCTCGTGGTACTGGGTGGGCTCTGGACCATGGATATAGCCTGACTGGCCTGAGTTTTCTCTTTTTTCATAAGGGACACCTTTAGGGAGGGGTCCTTCGCTGTGATGGTGGTGTCTGGTGCTCCTGTCTAGAAAACTACTGTGCTATGTTGCTGCAAGGTTTATTTTTTCTGACTCTTGGTTTTCGGGATAAGGAAGAGGATTATCCATGGCTCTTTCTCTTCTTTCCCATGGCATGGCTCACCCAGAGGGCACCACAGCAGGCAGCCCCTGCCTTTTGGGCAGCCGGGCAACCCTCCTGGCAACCCTCTTTCGTCCTAAGGGGGATGTTGCTTATATTTGTAGGCAGCCTTAGATACTATTACATTCATTGGTACGTCCTGTGTTCCTCAAGGACTAAGAAAAAAATAATTTGTATCCATATAAAAAAAAGTCCTCTTTTATATACTTATTTTTAAATACAGTGTGCCTGTTTTTTTCAGGTATGTTATTCCAGGCTTTCAGACAGTTTGATCTGCTTCTTTCTTGTAGTTTGGAATACTCAGTGAGTTGCTTGTAGTGGAGCTGATGTTATAGGATATATGGAGCTCCGGAGTGAGGATGCTGCTCAGGTAGTCTGGTAGCTTTCTAGGGAATTGGTTCTAAACTAGGTAAAAGAGATGAAGGGTGTGTCCATATTCAACTGTTAGCCAATTTAGTTTTTTCTTTGAGTGCCAGAAAGTCATACAGCTCATTCCTTTGCAAAGCGTTGGACACTTCCCTGCCACTCAAAGGATTAAATATGTTGCAATGATGAGTAGTGTAATTATATTGTAGAACAAAACAGCATAATGAGATATACAAAATGTTTCCAAAGATGGATTTGTGGAGCAGAGACATATATATATACTACATTTCAGTAGTTGATGACTGGTATTAACATCTTTTGCAAAATGTGTTTTCTTACCATGGGACTTAAGACAGGATTTGTTTCTAAACAGAACTCCTACTTTAGGAAAAGGGTTGGATTTATCATTATAAAGACAAAAAGTGAGGTTCATTTCTAGCACACCAAGATATAGTATTTGTACAAGTCATGATAAGTCTTTGTTAAGATGATTAAAATGATATTGTGGATCATAAATAATTCACAAACTGTTCTTAAAGGGGATATCTCACCTAACTACATGTAATTCTCATTAGTTAGAGCATTTCTCTAAAACACTGAAAATAGTGTTCATTATATGTAAAAAGCAGTTACATTCGCAAGAATTAAACTTTAAAAAGTGTCCGGCAGCCTACTTCCGGCTTGCCGAACTTTGCCTACCAGAGGCAGCTCCGTCCCACTACCCATCATCCTCCCATGACAGAGGCTGTCTGTCATTAAAGTGGAGCGATCGCATTGGCTAGATATCGATCTCTGCCAATGCAATCGCTCCACTTTAGGTGGAGGTGGAGGTGAGGTGGAACTTTTGAGCGTATACGGTGTCAAAGGCCTTTACAAAATCTAGGAAAATAGCTAGAGTAAGTTCACCACGTTTCATGCTACTCTGGATATCACTGCATACTTCTAGGAGGGCAGGGATTGTTGAAGTGGGGTGAAATATTTGAGCAAGCATGTTTATAATGTATTTTGGGGACTATGCAGCTAAGAGATTTTTTTACAAATGCTGACTCATGGTACATGGTATTTGAAAGAATATAAACCCTATTCATTTTAGGCAATCAAGTTAATTTAAGCAATACAATCCCTTTAACTCCTTGAATTCTAAAACTGTAGCAATTCAGTGGAGACGTCGCTATTATTTAAGGGGTTAAAAGCCCCATTTAAATTAATAGAGATTTAAATATGTTCCCTATAGTGCAGTTGGTATGCCTCAGATTTACTCTACTTTTGTCAGCATACATGAGCCGCAATATTTTTCCCTTTGCCTCTTCTAGGAGCCCTACGGAGATGTGACAGAGAGAAGAAAGCTTCGAGAGAAACTCCAGTGCAAAAGCTTTAAATGGTTCTTAGACAACGTTTACCCAGAGATTCATGTCCCTGAAGACAGGCCAGGATACTTTGGAATGGTAAGTGCTAATGCAAATGCATGCACTGCTAGTTGATCTTTGGATTTACAGATTTTGGAAACTACATTGACTGGTTGGGAGTTTGGTGGGAGCTGTAGTCTCCCTCAGCTGAAGGGTCAAAGATTGACTGTCCCTGAATGAATGGTATTAATTTTCACATCATTTTACTGGGTGATTTTGAAACAGTTTGCAAGCTCTACCTGTTTCGAGCACCTAATCTGTCAAAACATTTTTGATATTGAGTAATTGTTTAACATTTTGACTGCCAGAGAGATTTTCAACATATTGCTTTGCAATCAGTTGACACCACATCTGTCCCTTCAAAGGTTTAAACCATGATATTAGACTGATAGTTTCCCCCTGGAGAAGATGGTGATGGTCAATAGTGGACCAACTGGAAGCAGGGTAGGGAAAGAGACAATCATTACTTTCTCCTGGGTCACAACAACTTTCATAAGAAAGGATCTGTGATGAAATCTGGAGGGATAAATTGTCTATGAGAAGGTTGTTGGTAGTGACCAATGAGAGGGTATCACTACCAGAGAAGGGACATTTAGTAGAGCAAGTTCTTGAAAATGTGCATGTATCATTACTATGGGGTGGGAGATCCGGTGGTGAGAGGACTTGCATGCCAATACTAGGGGTATTGGAAACATGATCAACAGTACAGGGTTGAATTGGGGTGTCACTGTACACTTATGATAAACACACACAAAGGTACAGGTGAATTTTAACCATTTTATTAAGATAAAATACAAGAGCCAATACACTTCCCCAACCTTCCCAGGGATAGGCGTGAGGACCGTGTACAATCCACTACCTAGGAGCTGACACTGAACTACTATCTCTGCCCACGGATCACTAAGGCAGCAAGGGTGGTAGAACCAGTCAATGGTTCTATGGAGCAAGGACTGCTGAAGTCTAGAGAGCTAGGGATCAGTACAGGAGCGAGACCGGGGTGACCTGCAGGCAGCAGCCAGGAAGTAAAGCTAGTCTGGGAATGCTGGAGCATAGGGTGACCTAGCAAGACTAACCCAGAGACCTCCGGATGGAAAGCAGACACCACAGTACCAGGGAGGTACTGAATGCTCTTAGCTGTAGGGAGCTAGAGGCAGCGACAACGGAAGAAACAGTGTGGAAGTCCGACAATACGGAGGAATGCACAGAGCGAGTATTCAGACAGAGCCACAAGTCAAAACCGGGACAGCCAGCCAGAGCCACCGAGCTACAGACCAGGTAGTTAGCCTGAGACAGGGTCAAGCACAGAGCGGTAGTCAGACAAGGCCTGGGTCATACACAGGGAGGTTAGTCAGACAAGGCCTGGGTCATACATGGAGCGGTTAGTCAGACAAAACCTGGGTCATACACGGAGCGATTCGTCAGACAAGGCGTGGGTCATACATGGAGCGGATAGTCAGACACAGCCAATGATCGAGCCAAAGGATAATCAGAAGCCAAGCAAGAGTCAAACGAGAGACAACAGTAGCAATGCGCAGGTACACCACGAAAGGGCTGTACTGACATCAGAATTAGTGGATACAACCGATGAGGAATCTGAGAGCGTCTGACCTTGGTCAGGCCACTCGATGTGCTGTAACGCTACATCACAGAAATCCAGCTTCTAAGGGGAGCATGCATGCGCTCCCTGGGGCAGCTGGGAACTCCTGAGACGGTACAGGGTCCCGTAGAACGCGGAGGTGCCCGATTTTGCAGGGCAAATATTACCACTACTAGGCGATTTGAAAAACACACACACACAGCACTAATGTCGGGGTAAACATTAAAACACATGGTAAAACTTTGGTTTTAGGTGATAGTTCTGCTTTAAACATGGAATAATTCTATTATTACTCTATGGGCAATGCCTCACAATTCCCCCATGATTTCATTCCCCTGGCTGGACTTTGTTAGGGATTGAACTCCTGCAGAGATATCCCTACCCAAGCACCTTCTGAATTCCATCCCTGGTGGAGTGCGGCTTGAGTTCTGCCCCAAATGGTTTGGAGCTATCACGGTCTCTGTGAACTCTCTGTCACTCTCACTTGTGCTGCTCCCTTATTGGTTGAGCTTGTTTGGCCCGCCCCTGGTGACCTTTTTATTCTGTCCATTGGCACCTGTCAGGTGCCCTTTCGTGGTTTTCCAGAGCCAGTGTTGCTGTTGCTGTGTTCCTGATCTCCTGTGTACCGAATTGGCCCGTATTGACTACGCTTCTGTGTTCCTGCTTTGTGATCTGACCCGGCCTGGCTGACGTTCCTGCTCGTTGCTGATCTGGCTTGTCTGCGAATCTCCTCCATGATCTGACCCGGCCTGGCTGACGTTCCTGCTCGTTGCTGATCTGGCTTGTCTGCGAATCTCCTCCGTGATCTGACCCGGCCTGGCTGACTTCCTGCTCCGTGACCTGCGCCGGCTTGTTACTGTTCCTGTGTACAGCTGCTGTGTCGCCCCGGCGACATTCTGATTGCTGTAGCATGCTTGTCAGAGCTGATCGAGACTGCTACCATTAACTCCTGCTGAGCCGTGTCTCCTGAGCTGAGCCTTCCGTTTCTCTTGTGCACCGTACAACCTAGAGCTGAATCTCCTTGGCACTTGCAGAGCTATTCCGTTACTCACTGAGCCTCCGATTACTTGGAGTGCTAATTCCTCCATCATTGCTGCTGTTGTTAACCCTTGCTGAGCCGTGGCACTTATCCGCTGCTCCTGCTGAGCCGGCCACGTTGTGGGCCTTGAGTAGTCGGCGGCTCGTATTGTCAAATAAGCAGAGTAGTCGGTCTTCGTTAACACGCCCGTGGGAGGTGCTATTGGCTCAAGCACTTGCAGCAACAGGTGGTTTACAAGATAGCCTGTGGGGGGCTATTTGACTCACGCTCTTGCAGTACAGCATTCTCCTGTATACGCCCGTGGGGGCTATTGGCTCAAGCTATCACGATACTGTTGTCTCCGTTATACGCCCGTGGGGGCTATTGGCTCAAGCTATCACAATACTGTTGGTCTCCGTTATACGCCCATGGGGGCTATTGGCTCAAGCTATCACGATACTGGTGGTCTCCATTATACGCCCGTGGGGGCTATTGGCTCAAGCGATCACGATACAGTTGGTCTTTGTTGTACGCCCGTGGAGGCTATCTACCAACTACCCTGCAGCTTCTGCCTCAGTCTCAGCTCTATCTAGCAGCACTCTACATAGATGGACTTAAGGTGTTGTGTAATCTAGCACCTATAGCTGCCTTATTATCACCTTGGGCGTGCCTAACACCACATATGAGACTGACGATTCCTTGCATTTAACTATTCATAGCCAGTCGCTGTTCTATGCCTGTCCTGTGACAGTATATGTATTGTCCTTGTTTCTGTATACTGGTCCTGTGAAGGCATATGTAGTCTATATTCTGCTATTTACTGGGTTGCCTTTAGGGGGCGATCTTGTTCTTATTTTTGTTTTCTAATAAAACTGTGTTTTATTCTAATCCACTGTCTGAGTGTCTGAAAAACCGTTACAGGAACTTGTGCGTTTCGGTCACCCTCCCCCCACTTTTTTTTTTTTTTTTTTTTTTTTTTTTACACCTTTCATTTTTTCTTCTTTATCGCCTTCTGTTCTCCTCTTCTTCCTTTCTCTCTCTTCTCTTTTCTCTTGTTTACTTCTGTTCTCTATCCCTCTCATGCCATCTTCTTCCTTTCACATATGAGCATGAAGTAGCTCTCTGATTATTGGTGTCTCCTTGCCTCTACCATCCTCATATACTGTAGATGTCCGAGCTGGGGAGGCTTTTGAATGAATGAATGAATTAATTAATTAATATGTTTATTTATATAGCGCCACAAGTGTACGCAGCGCTTGACAATTTAAGGGTTTAAACAATACAGGGTTACAGGTGCTTTATCGAGTGAAACATTGGGTGCTCTTATCCTCCCTTGACTGCAGAGTTTGGGGTGCTGGCTTGAGGGGATTATAGGTTGCCTCTTACCCACCAATGACATTCCAATTTTATACTCCTCTCTAAACTCTGAAGTATATGCTGTATCGTGTCATTAGAACACTGTTTCTGATTGTAGTGTACCATGATATTGATGATCTTTCTGCGCTGCTTCTATAATTCTATGTAATCCTTTAAAATCAATAAAATATGAAGAAAAAAAAATCAAATTTAGGATTGTATTTTAGGGGTCCTTTTTTTTCTCAGTGCACTCTATGGGAGAGCATAGAGAGCAAAACAATGGCTGGCACTTATTTATCACATTGTACATTTGGGGTATGCACAGACAAAACATTGTAACATTCCAGTTGATTTAAATTGTTCTTTTAACCACCTGAATTTTGGAAAAGTCTGTAGGAGTGCCTTGCTCAGTTGGGGCAATAATTGGCCAGGAGACCTGTATCCACTGAGTAGGCATTAGTAGATATTTGGAATGGTAACTGCTCAGGTAACTAGACTGAATAGCAGCATTCAGTCAGATAATCCGATTGCAGTGAAGTGTTTACTGTGCAGGTATTGCTCAGGAGAACAGTGTCTGGTGGAGAGATTGTTGGTCAGGAGAGCAGTTGTCCATTAGGGAGGCAATTGGCAAGGAGAGCTATGTCTGTTGCAGATCTGATTGTTCAAGAGATTCAAGTCCAGTGTGGAGACAAATGGTCAGGAGAGCTATATCTTGTGGGAAAGTAATTGGTCAGGAGGGCTTTGACCAATGGGGAGACATTTGGTCAGGAGAGCTGTGTCTGATGGAAATGTAATTTGGCAGTACAACAATGTCCAGTTGGAAAGTAGTTGGTCAGGGGAGAAGGATCTGGTAGGGGGAGACACTCTGTCAGGAGAGAAGGGGTAGATAATTAAAATGTGTGGTAAACAGATAATTGGTCAGGAGAACAGTGCTATGTGGCAAATCTATGAATGTAATAAAATCTAAAAATCAACTCTCTAGCGCTCGCTGGTCTTTGTCTAAAAAATGCAAGATATTTAATACCTATATATTATATGTATAATATCTTAATAAGAGATCTGTTCTATAACTACAAGGTAAAATCCACTAATTGGTAGAAACAGAGCTATCAAATAGATTGGTATACTTTATCTAGACCTGCTACCATCATAGGTATCCCGTGTTGTGTTCATATACACTATGGAGATACACTGTTCAATAGACTGATATACTACATTCAAATTAGTTATTGCCACATAGGCATATCCCGCAGCCAGATTACAAGAATTTAATAATTCTATTCTTCTGACTTTTCCTGTTGTATTCCTCATTTTTCCATTCATTTTATATTTATCTGTTTTTATTGTTGAATAAACATATTTCACTTAGATCTCCCTGGTGCGCTGTCTCTTCGTTTTTTGTCCTCTATATGAATGGAATAAGTTAATATATTAACAGGTTGGTTAACAATAGAATCTTGCTTTGAACTTGTAAATGTTTGTTTTGCAGCTGCAGAATAAGGGAATGGAACATTTTTGTTTTGACTACAATCCTCCAAATGAAAATGATGTCTCTGGGCAAAAGATTATTCTATACCCATGTCATGGTATGGGACAAAATCAAGTAAGATTTTTCTTATACTTCTGTCTGTTTGCACAGCCTTTACCTCTTATACATAAACATTTATGTGCAACCCCGCAGTAGTTATGTTCTCATGTTTATTATATATTTATTGTATTTGCAAAGTGAGGATGTTTTTTAATAAGCTTTGTTTACCCTTGGGTGCTAGAGACAGCTTGACCACATTGCTTCACAATGCATTGGAAACATATAACATCCAAGAAATTAATGAAAATGTTTAACACAGTGTGTGTTTCTAATGCACGTTATAAAACCGTAACTACAGCCCTGTAGACCCCTCCGAATAATAACTCCTGAAGACCTTAATCAACACAATGAAATATGTTCTTCTGCCTTCGGTTTAAGACATAACATTTTAAATCATTCCTGGATGTCCTATCCATAAAGGTGGACATGACTTTTGCTGACAGGACAACAGGACCCCAAATTACACCCACTGTAACTAATGTGGTGTTTTTTCTTTTTTTTTCCGAAAATGAAGCAGGCCTGAAGAAGATGTCACAAAACTGCAGTTTGAGAGATCTTGGTGCATAGGCGTATAGCCTAAAAAATTGAGTAGGGAGTTTATCTCCTAGTGCCTATACCCCCTTCCCATCATATCCCATCATATCCTATCAAGTCCTTTCCTATCAGGAGCCATGAAGATTGAAGATGATTTCTCTTTAATCAAAGTGCAAGGGAAACATTCATAGTGACCGAGAATTTCATTCTACATTAGCATTTTAGTAAACTTACTTTTTGATTCCATATGTAAGGGCAGAGTATTTAAAATCAATTTGCTTAACTTGTTGTTATTATTATTATTATTATTATTTTTAATCTATTTTCTGTTACGCTTTTATATCCCTGACTTTGATCTCTCCAGACTTCTTTTTCCAGGCAGATCATTGTCATGGAGAAAGCTATACAATGTAACACTATCCCTTTATCAGATGCATTTGGCTTACAGAGAGCCTTCCCTTCAGCCCATTTAATACAGAGCACTAAATGTCCTGAATGTTGTATAATTTGGGTTCCCCATGCATCATTCCTGGAATCTGGGGGACTCCTGTAATGTACTATAACTCTGTGTTCCCCTGAATTCGTTCAAATAGCCAAGTTGTGTTTGTTGAGCCACCTCAGTGGTATAGATGCAATACAGGAGTCCACCACAGGTCAGAGATGATGCCTGATAAATTATACAGAACACTGAGTGCCAAGGGGCATTACTTGAATGGCTAGAGAATGTCATAGACATAGCTACCTTTTATCCTTGTCCCATAGCAAAATGAAAGAAAGGCCACAAGAATATTTATAAATTAATGTTTCCCACAGGACAAAAGAGGAGCAACCAACCAAGGGAGCTCTCTTGGTATTTTCTCGGATGTTAATGAATTGGGGGTGTCTAAAGAAAACATTTTTTTCTTTAAATATAGGGTTTTTTGATTCCAAACATTTTATTACTTCCTCCCTACAAAGGTTAGAAGACTGTCAATTTTTTGAGGTTAGCATTTTTAAAACCCTTATTACATTGGTTTGGCCTTGGGGAACCATTATTATGTTTATGCATTATTAAACATGTAAATGAATCTGCTGCAGAAGTGATCACAGCTTTATTCTGCAGTACTTTATGGCTCTGTCTGGAAAAAGGAGTCAATGAAGTAACATTTTAGTTGACTTGTAGCCACAACATACTGTCTTGTTATGGCAATGGTGTGATTAATGAAGCATAGGGTAAGTTGATGGGGGGATGGATTTGTATTTGATGTTTTAAGCAAGATTGATTTTTGCATTGCCAGCCATGGTGTTAGAGTATTGCTTTTGCAGTGCATTGAGGACCAGTCAGAAGGGAAGGGGGGTGTATTTTATGGCTCTGGCTTAGTTCAGCCTTCTAGCATTTCATATCATTGCTTTGGAATGCAATCCATTGATAGCCCTGTAGTAGATCAGGAGAACTGCAGGATCACTCTGGAAAACATAACCGAAAAATACAGATGTCCAGAATTCATTGTATGTTTTGCTTGGATTCACCAACAGATCCCCTCATCAGAAGAACTACACTAATTACTATTCTCCCTCTTGTTAACTTAGTGAGGATGATGTACTATGATAAAGCAGAAGTATTCTGGAACAAACTAACAACACCATGGGGGATATCTGTTCATTAGCCTCAGTGATAAATATGGAGAACTACATAAAAGAAAAAATATGGTCAACAGAGAAGAACAGTAGCAAGTGGTTCTGTTTGGGCACATACATTAATTGATAAACCTATCCCATGACCTCAGCTGAGTAATAAAGCACTTTTGTAATACAACTGCATGTGAAACATTGGCTAATTAGATAGTATTTTATAGGTTCACTTTTTTTCACAAATAATAAATAAAACGACAGCGCAATTCAATGGAACTCTCGTTCAGTGGAAAAAAAGGATACGCTATTCACACACCCAGGGATAAAAATTTGCAGCAGAAAAGTTCAATAGTACACCCTACTATAAAATAAGACAGAAAATCCACGCACACTCTATAGCCCAGAATATGTATATATATCTCTCCTCAAAAGATACTAGTGTCCTCACTATGTATCTGTATAATAAAACAGCAAAGCAATCATAAGATTGCTAAACATGTAATACTGGTTCTTAATTAGAGATAATTCTATATGTCAATCAAGAAGAAACATTCAGACCTCTATAATGTTCTTCTTTACGCTTCAATTACCTCTTCTGCTCTAAGGTGTATCAAAAAATGTCACACAGTTACTTGTATATTGCAATTGGATCCTTTAAACCGGATCTCCTCTGATGTACCTCTCATTAACCAAATCTCCACGAGAATCTGATCTGAGCTGCACCTTCAAAGATAATACAAGCAGACCATAGTGTAGTATCTAGTGAGTACGGAAACTCTTACCCCCAACTAGTTATATTCACACTATTACAGCCTTGCAGCAAGCATCACCAAAAAAACGGATGTATGAATCAATGTGGACATGTTCTTAAAATCACACTTTATTCTAAAAGCAAACACAAATGAATCAGCAGTATCTTTGTGGATATAATAACCCAAACCTCGTAGTTCTTTACCGGTAAGCTGCAGTGAATCCTCTCCTATTGTTCTGGATCCCAAATTCAGCATCTGATGTCACTACTGGAATATTCACATACGGGGGGGTATACTGTCCACTGACTGACTCCCTGACTCCGGACATGTTCGTGCATATTGAGGATGTCCTTCAACACCGATCTGACATAACATCGCCATCCTGATCACTTATCGAACCTTAGTGCATCTCCTCCCTTGAATGCTAGAGAGGTCTCCAATATATTGCTTTGGAGACCTCTCTAGCATTCAGTCATCCTGGTATCAGTGGGTATTTTGGTAAATTTTATTTTTCATCTATGGTCCAGCTGGTTTGCATGGTCCAAACCAACTGCACCATAGGGGACAAATAAAAATGTCTAAATTTACATGCACTTGAATAGAAACGTTAAACTTCTTGAATGCCAAAGAGGTTTCTAGCATTCATGGGGTAAAAAGCCAAATTTAATTTAACAGGAATTGTATTAGTCCCCTATGGTACAGTTGGTTACTCTAGAATTCCTCCAGTGGGGACATGCACTGAGGTGATATCACTTCTTCAGTGCCTATGTTATTCTATGGAGCCTATGCACTAAGATTGCACAACTTAGTGCTTGGGCTGTATAGCATAACATAGGAACTAGAGAAGTGATTTCACTGGAGAAGTCATCTCTGACTTATCACCTCTTTATCACACCTTATTTCATAACCCCACCCCAGTTTTATTTGATAAATGTGGGAGAATATCCTTCTCTTTGAACTTGTGTTTGCCTAATAATGCCTGAACATCTTGGTAATAAAGAAAAGTAAACAACTAATTTTAACAAAGGCATAATTCCCTATCCCAGCTAGCACAATACCTTGGATTAATGACTTTGCTAAGAGACTGGAATAAACGGCAGTTAGTAATTTTAGCACGGGGTTTTATCTACTATTTCTCTGACTTCTTTGATACTCTATTAGATAAAACCATTGATACACTTATCAACTGCAATGAGATCTAGGCCAAAAAACTTTTTTAACTGTAACCCCACACAACAAAAAGACTGGTAAAAAGAAAGGCCAGACATTTTGCTAAGTTAATAAAGACTAATTTATGATGATACTTTATAGTTAACCTCTTGAATGCTAGAGAATGCAGTGCATTTGAGGTGTCTATAGTGCAATAATGGATAAATATGGTCCACGGGATGTACATTGTTTACTGAGGACAAAGTCCAAAAGAGACCGGAAAAGGTTATGGTGAGTAAAACACCTGAACCTGATGGTTTACACCCAAGGGTACTTAAAAACTTAGTTCAGTAATAACAAGACCATTATGCTTAATATTTATTTATATGATTCTCTTTCATCAGGCATAGTGCCCTGTGATGGGAGGAAAGCTGATATAGTACCATTATTCAAAAATAGGGCAAGATGCAAGCCAGAAAGTAATAGACCTGTGAGCTTGATTTTCATAGTGGGTAAGATATTAGAAGGGTTACTAACTGACAGCATTCATGATTATGTAAAGACCAACTACGTTATTATTAGGAGCCAACATGATTTTAGGACGAATAGATCATGTCAAACTTAATTACTTGCATTTTATGAAAGGGTAAGTAGTAATTTGGACAAGGGAATTGCTTTTGATGTAGTATATTTGGATTTTGCAAAAGCCTTTGATATCGTGCCTCACAACAGGTTACTGCATACATTAAAAGGCTTCGGTTTGGGAAGGGATATCTATCCATGGAGAGAGTGCTGGTGAAATGAAAGATGGTAGAGTTTTGTTGGATTGAAGCTGTAAGTGGGTTGCCACAGGGTTTAGTCCTGGGCCCAATGCTTTTTACTTTTTTATTAGTGATCTAAAAGTAGGAATTGAAAGTGATGTCTCAGTCTATGCTGCTGAGACTAAGCTGTGTAAGAAAATACATACATAGTGGGATGATTTTTCTCTGCAGAAAGATTTAGATAAAACAGTGAATTGGCCTAAAAGTGGCAGACAAGGTTTAATGTAGATAAATGTAAGGTTATACATTTGGGCTGTAGAAACAAAATGCCACATATACACTAAATGGGAAACTACTTGGGGAACCCTCATCAGAGAGGATTTAGGAGTACTGATAGACAATAGACTTCACAGCAGTGTGCAGTGTCACTCAGCGGCTGCAAGAGCAAATAGGGTACTATCCTACATAAAAAGAGGTATAGATGCAAGGGATGGGAAATTAATTCTACTTCTAAATGAATGTTTGGTAAAACATCATCTAGAATATGGAGTACAGTTTTGGGCACAAGTTCTTAAAAAATATATTATTGTACTGGAAAAAGTGCAGAGACATGCAACAAAACTGATTGGAGGATCTGAAGAGGGACTAGCCAAACTGGGTTTGTTTACATTAGAGAAATTACATCTAAGAGGTGATATGATTTAACATTTACAAATATATTCAAGGTCAATAAAAAGAATTCTCCTAGGGGCTATTTACTCAGAGCTGAGCATAGAACAAGAGGTAATCCATTAAGACTAGATGAAAGGCACTTTCAGTTACAATAAAGGCAGAGGCATTTTTACAGTAAGGGTAGTAAGGTTATGGGGTTCCTTGCCTCCACATGCTGTGATTGCATTATTGTAACTGTTTTTAAAAAGTAATGGATACCTATTTAGCACAGAACAATATTGAGTATTATGACAGTTTGCTTCAAAGCAGATAGGATGTTGATCATGGGAAACATCTGACTGCTATTTTGAGTCAAAAGGATTTTTTTTACCCACCTTTGGCCTAATTGGAAATGGCTTCAATGTTTGTTTGTTTTTTTGTTTTCCTCTGGATCGCCATGTGTGACATGGCATGGTCTGAACTTGATGAACACGTATCTTTTTTTTTTTTTTTTTTTTCCAGCCCAATCAACTGTTACTATTTTATGTTATTAAGTTGATTATATGGGGCCCCGGGCCTCCCTTATTCTGTCGGCTAGGGACAACAGTGCCCCCTGACCTCCTTGTTGGTGGCCTTATGTCTAACATATATAATGTGTGTGTGTGTGTATATGTGTGTATATATATATATATATATATATATATATATATATATATATATATATATATAATGCATATACATACACATCTCTACTTTAACCTGTGCACTCCACTTCATCACCTGATGCCAAGACTTGGATATATAAGGAACAATACAAAATGTATTGACACTCCAGGATTTTATAAAAAATGTATTAAAGCCTGGTCAATGTTTCAGCACTAGTCATTTATCACGTGTCAGTAAAGGCCGAATTTAGAGCTGGAAAGTTGACCTGACCTTAATAAATCTTTACATTAATAAAAAGTCCTGAAGTGCTGTTCAGTTTTGTATTGTTTACAAATACCTTCTGTTGAGGGATCCACCCATTAGGTCTTTGTAAATGAGTGTACCCTCTTTGGGTGACAGGCTGAATGGACCAGCCATATCCTATTCTGCTCTCGTCAACTGCCAGGTTTCCATAGCAATAGAGTTAAAAGGTGAGACCATGGAAGCAAAGTCAGCATGGATACTGGACCGATCCAAAGAGACCTAGACCCCTGTTAAAGAGGCAAAAAGCACACAGCTACTTCTGGTGACTATCAATCAGACTAGATCTGCAGAGCAGGCAAGACATGCACACAGGGCTCTCCATCAGAAACACTAAAAACATGCCATGGGGAGTGGTGAAAAATATATCAACAAATCCCA
This sequence comes from Rhinophrynus dorsalis, assembly GCA_037306005.1. Classification (NCBI taxonomy): domain Eukaryota; kingdom Metazoa; phylum Chordata; class Amphibia; order Anura; family Rhinophrynidae; genus Rhinophrynus; species Rhinophrynus dorsalis. The sequence goes on along the minus strand of CM074723.1, from coordinate 267,355,287 downwards.
GATTCCTGAAAAAAGCATACAGAATGCTTCCAGACTTATAGTAGAGAGCCAGGAAAATGGTCTAGAGCTGACCTGGTTTAGCCTTGCAGCTGGTCCGTACAATAGGAGGCTTGAAAAAAACCACCTGGGAAAACATTTAAATATGCCTCCAAAGCAAAGAGGAGCCCACCCCTTCAAATTCCTGACATTCTATTACGACTTCAAATCTGTGGAACACATACATGGAAGTGTCTCAACACTTAAAGCGGCTTGCATCCCAGGCTTGGAAAGTAGAGGCCCTGCTCAGCTCAGGCAGTATGAAGGAGGTGCTGCCACAGATGATTGTGGACAGGATCTGGCAAGGGAAGGGGGATAGCAAAGGAAGATAACAATCCTCCCTCAAGGAATGACCTTGATGGATCTGACCTGAGGCTATAGGAAGAACCTAGCAGGCCCTCCAAAATAAAACCCAGGAGAAGCAGAAATCTGTACCTGGGAGGATACTGTCTCTGGATGTGCTGCTGAGGAGACCTAAATGAATAAAAAAAACTACACTGATTTCACTTTAAGAAATCCTTACAGTACTGTTCCTCTAACACTTTCTCAAAACAAAGCATTGCTTGCTTTTTTGTTTTTTTCTATTTTACAAAGCATATTTTACGCCTTATGAACAAATAGGTGCTAGCCAACTGTATCATAGAGGGCAAATACAACTTTCCACAGGATTTAATTGGACTTTAACTCTTTGAAAGTTAAACAGGCTTTGCAACACAATGACGATCACTCTAGTGTTGAAGGGGTTAGCCCTATTTAAATAAATGGGAGATTTGGACATTTTGTAAATCCCCTGTTGTGCGCGTGGTTTGCTGGGGGGGGGGGGGGGTTAAAGGTTCCTTCTCAAAACAGTCATAACCACTGATTACTTAAAAATGTATCACCAGTTGCGGCAAGTTATAATTTATCACATATTGATGTCTTTTTTGAGTATTCGGTGGCTATTTTGTGAAGGAACCTTTAACCCCCCCCCCAAAAAAAAAAAAAAAAATCATCCAAAAGGCCATACTGCCTTGTACTTAATGAAGCAAAATAGCTTGTCAGGGTTCATTCTTTTCCCGCCTCTCACCTGATCTCTGCAATTTTTCTGCTCTTATCTAACACCAGTGAGCAGGACAACCTCCCTCTTGCTAAACTTTACTTCAATAAGTGTCTTATAAAGTGTCCTCATACAGAGGAGTGATTTAGGGCTTGAGAAGGTAAGAAATTTGTCTCTGGCCGCCATCGCCCAACCGTTAAGAAGGATTGTTTGAGTGGATGGGTAATTTAGGCCTGACATGTTATTTTAGCATTGCTTTGCACAGGGCCTCATGCCCTTTTGGATGGCTAGGCTTGTTTTATTTGGTGGAGGTGGAAGAAGGGTGTTAACTGCTCCTATAATTAAGATGCCAGTTTGGAAAAAAAGTATATAACCTAACTGCAAGAAAAAAAGTAAGAGTGTGTGTGTGTGTGTATAGATACAGGAGGCAAATATAGTTGTTGATACCTTTATTGGCTAACTAAGCAGAGTTAGAATGCAAGCTTTCAAGACCTTAGGTCTCTTCTTAGGTCTCAGATAAATATGAAAACATCTCTTATTTACAAGTACACATTGCATTTTTTAGAATGGAAATCAGATAAGAGAACACAACCCAGATCCAGACACTTTGATCAGTCAATGGTAAATTGCAGTCTTCCTCTGAGGCTTTAGAGGTATTTACTATGTGGGCCTGTTGGAAACGTTAATCCACTAAGAGATAATGTGAGAGGAATTCCCTGTCTTTATTCAAACCATTATTATTAGTATTAAACTTTAACATCAACAGTTAACATTTTTGTGTCTATTGCATTATTAAAGAAAGAAAGGGAAAATCTGATGTTGTGGAAGACGTGGCATAATAAACATTTAATACAAACTTAAAATAACATTTCAAAAGACAGACACGTTTGTAAAATTCAGCAGAGTTGCATTAAAGTTTTAATTAAGTCCTGTTTTAATACAAAGCTGTTTTTATATAAAAAGATAATGATGGATGATCAAACACCACATAAAATTGAAAGCTGGGGGCAGTACTGTGGCTTCTACCGCCCCACCAGCCGCCATTTTGGACAGGTTATTTTTACTTGTACCATTCTGTTGCTTCCCTTAAACTTTTTGTTATGTTTCAGTTCTTTGAATATACAAGCTATAATGAAATCCGGTACAACACCAGATACCCTGAAGGCTGTGCTGCAGTAGATCCAGGCTCTGATCAGCTAATGGTATACTTGTGTCGAGAAAATGGGCAAGAAGTACCTGAAAAACAGAAGTTCCTTTTCCGAGAGGTAACTTTTTTTTTTTATACATTAACTATTTCTAGTAAAATCCTTGTGGCTGAACATGATAAACGTATAACCTTCAATGTACTGGCTCCCTCTGCACTTCTTGTCTTTGGGGCAACTGCTGTGGGAGAGGCAGCTGTTGAATCTTGTTGGCTGCATGTCTAAACCCTTGTTCCTCTTGTTGGCAGCTGTGATCTCACAGTTACCCACTAGGACTGAATTTGCTGGACTGCACCGAAAATGATTCCTCAGCTGCCTTTTTCATGCACAAGCGAATAAAAACCTAGTGGTTTGACTCGCAGACACACAATCAGCAGTGAGGATCAGTTTAAAGTCTGAGGATTCTCTATACCCAGCTCCACACAGCCAGGAGCACGTCCCTGCTGAGTCAGTTTTTACTCCCCTTTTGAGTTACATTATCTTCTGCACTAAAGCATGAATGAAAGTGCTTGTTACACTTGGCTCCTTCATGACAGCTTTTTATGAAAATTAAAAAATAATAGGAAAGTTGTATTACGTGTAAAGGCAGAAAAAAAAGACAGACCGAAATCAAATGGGTTTTTCAAGGTGCTTATCCATGAACTAAATCAATTTATCTAAGGTAGCTTATATTGTAGAAGAAATATATGGTGCACTCTTTCTATCCCTGTCTTTCAGGGACAGAAAGGTTTAGTGTCACCCCCACCACCAGTGAACTCAATGGGGGAACATCAGAAATTGGTGTACTCTGTGGTCCTGTTATGCTACTGGCTTGGCATCCACTGCAATTGTAGACTGTATATAATAAAAGAAAAAGAAGAGGATGCAGTGCATTTCTGGGTGTAACTTCTTTTATTAAATAAGATCCGGTGTTTACAATGAGAGGGTATCTTATTTGTTGAATGTCACACACAGAAGTGCTCTGAGCCCCATCTTCTAAGCTATATTGTTACCAATTGCCCACATGGTATGACTTATAGCTATCTCTGCAATATAGCTGCCATATAATATGGAAAATGTATGTGAGAACTTTTGTCCAGCTGGTATACCACAACAAGAAAATCAAACTTAATCAAACTTAAAGGAGCAGTAAACTGTTTTCATGAACAAGTTGTTAAAAGGCATCTTTGCTGAGGAAAACAAGGGCACTCCTACTCCTGAGAAATGTTTTATTAAAAAGTTATTGCAGCTCAAATTGTTAGCAGCATTAACTAGTGTCCAAAACATATTTTTTTACAATGCCCTCTGTGGGAGAGTTTGAGTCATTGACTATGGCTATCCATTATAAATATCAGGAACAGTGCCATATTGTGACCTCTGCTATATTGCAGAGATAGCTATAAGTTATACCATGTGACCAGTTTAATATATATAAAAACAAAACAAGTTTGAGCTGTAAAATAGTAACATAATTGATGAGGATAAAAAAAGAGGCAGGCATACATACTGTTCAGCCATGCCACATCACCCTGTTGATCCACAGCAAGGCAAAAAAAACAAACAAACAATTGAAGCAATTGCCAGTTAAGCCCCATTGGGTAAAAAATCCTGACCCCAGAAGGCAGTGGGATATTTCCCTGGATCAACATCCTATCTGTTTTGAAATAAACTGTCATGATTCTTAATATAGTACTGAGCTACAAAGTTATCCATTACTTTTTTGGAAGCAACTACGGTATCTGCAAATATAGCATCCGAAGGCAAAGAATTCCCAAACTTTTTAGAACGGGCCTGTAAAAAACATAGGCACAAGCTAATCACGCTCTCTGATCTCCTTTCACAAGGACGGCTAGTTCTACCAGATTTCAGTAATTGTTACACAGCTGCCACTGTTATAAACTGATGGAGTTAAAGTGGAACTGTCACATTCCAATTCAATCCCCCCCGATTGCTTTAAACCCCTCAAAAAAACCCCAGAAATCCCAATATTGTCTGGCCCTATAATAAATAGCTACCTTATCTGCCTTAAGTAGCAATAGGGAGAGTACTTCCATTTTGAATACATTTGAAATGATTGGCAGCAATCTCCCTCCACATCCAGTCAGATGTGGGCTCAATGTATCTCATTTGTTTGACTTTCACATCAATAGCGTCATTTTGGATACAAATTTGGGACAAAATAAAACAAATTGCAAATCAAATTACCTATTGTACCAGAAATATTGCTCTTCAATACTAACTTCCACCATGACATAAAGATCTACCAAATCCCTCATCTCACTGAAAAGGAAATCAAGCTATTCTCTGACTATACATCAGTGGAGGAACAATGTTCAAGTAGTAGCAAAAATGAAGACACTCTACTCCATGCTTTGTCCTTGGACTACCCACATATGATACAATTTGGTCTCCCTAGACTTTGTATATTTTCACATATGTTAACTATCTATCACTTTAATGGGCATATAATTCATTCTATGGTCTTTGGGGTCTTAGATATCTTGCAGTTCATTCTCATTGGGCCTCATCTGTCTTACAGTTCAGTCTCATAGGACCAATGAGGGAGCACCAGGGATGATTTTTTAGATGTCTGTTCTGCTCCCTTGTTTGTCCGCTATGACTCACAATGCAGTCACAGCCTCAGTAGTAGGTCTCCCTCTAAGGAAGCCGATCTGACAATAGCAATATGCTTGTCATATTTACCCTTTAATTAATTTTTTTACGGAGCAACAAAGTATTGCAACCATCACTTTGTTATGGATGTTACTTTTTACTGCCATTAAAAATTCTCCATAACTTCTACTTAAGATTTTAGACAAAGTAAACACTTTATGTATAGTACATAATAACATGGGGGGAGCTGATATACTATGGAGAAGTGGCTTTATTCTGGAGCAAACTAACTGCACATTAGGAGACTAATAAAACTTCCGCAAATTCCCAGTTAATTAAATGTGTTTTTTACTCCTTTAAACGTTCGAGAGTTCTGCACCTCCTACAACCCCTCTTAGGCCTCCTTGAGGGAGAACAAAGCAGAGGTGCATTATATCATTGCAGCAATAGCCTCAGTTGGTCACAAAACTAATTTAGGGGCTTTATTCAGAAAAGCCAGCTTAAATTTCTTCTTAATTTAATTTATAATTTTATTTATTTGTTTATATGTATTGGAGTATAAAATGAAAGGGAGACTCATTATGGACAAATACAATCAATCCTAAAGTAAGGACACACACAAGCAAAAGGTAAATGCTAGCTGTAAATACTTAGAACAGTCCAGTACAAGAAGAAAGTCTTGATGAAAGTGATGTAATGTCAAAGCAGAAACAATATGACAAAATAAATGAAAATAATGGAAAACAGTACCTTATGGATGATCTAGCAAAATCATAAACATAAAAAATGAATGATGAGAATGAGATGATTATGATGTAGGATAATGAGTGATGAAAACTGATGAGGATGAAGTGATGATATAGGCGTTAATGATGGCAAAAAAGAGTAGCTGGTTATATGTAGAAGAATCCTAATAGAGGCATCGTAATCTTGTAGTAGTGGGCGGCCTTGTCCACCCAATCTAGAGCAGTATCTTGTATCGGGAGACTCGCAAAACAAGACACAACAGGAACAAAAACAAGATAAGATCTGATTGAAGTGTAGTAAATTTATTACAATAAATTAAGTCACAAAATGATCAATCTATGCACTCATATTATGCCCATGCTTCACATTGAGCTTGAAGCATGAAACGGGTCCCTTCCCTTGATAGTTGTCAAACTGTGTCCAAATATCCTCCTTAGTAACAAGTCTGCTGAATGTGCAGTAGGTCCTGATGGAGTGAGTCCGGATGGAGACAAACACCCGTCACCAAAAAGGTTACTGTAAGTGTATCAATATTGAGTTCGACAGCAAACAGGAGGCCGTGCCCAAAAAAGTCCTCACAACTGGTGCAAGAATAGTCCAGATGGGCTGGTGGATGCTGTCGGCTATGGATGACGGGTAGTACCAAAAGAGGGAGGGTGGGTTCTCACGGGGTGGGAGGGGGGAGATATTAATACAATAAGAGTGCAGTAGACTTGACGCATATCATGGAGAGCTGTCTCCACTTCCTCAGGGATGCAAAACTCCTGCATAACACCGGCTTATACACACATCCCGTACATAATTGATAATGAGCTGCATAACATTGTTAAAATATTTATATATATATATATATATATATATATATATATATATATATATATAGTACAGTACTGTGCAAAAGTTTTAGACGGGTGTGAAAAATGCTGTACAGTAAGAATGCTTTCAAAAATAGACATGTTATTGTTTATATTCATCAATTAACAAAATGCATGAGTGAACAGAAGAAAAATCTAAATCAAATCAATATTTGGTGTGACCACCCTTTGCCTTCAAAACAGCATCAGTTCTACCAGGTACACTTGCACAAAGCCGGGGATTTTGTAGGCACATAGACAAGTGTATGTTTAAACAATTATATCAAGCAGGTGCTAGTGGTCATCAATTTAATATGTATGTTGAAACACAATCATTAACTGAAACAGAAACAGCTGTGTAGGAGGAATAAAACTGTGTAAAGAACAGCCAAACTCCGCTAACAAGGTGAGGTTGCTGAAAACAGATATATCAAAAGTCTTACACTATGGCAAGACTGAGCACAGCAACAAGACACTAGGTAGTTATAGTGCATCAGCAAGGTCTCTCTCAGGCAGAAATTTCAAAGCAGACAGGGGTTTCCATATCTGCTGTCCAAGCTCATTTGAAGTAGCACAAAGAAATTGGCAACGTTGAGGACTGTAGAGGCAGTGGTTGGCCAAGGAAACTTAGTGCAGCAGATGAAAGACACATCATGCTTACTTCATTCAGAAGATGTCCAGCAGTGCCATCATCTCAGAATTGACATAAAACAGTGGGTCCCTGGTACACCCATCTTCTGTCCAGAGAAGTCTGGTCAGAAGTGGTCTTTGTTGAAGACTTGCGGCCAAAAAGCCATACCTTCGATGTGGAAACATGAGTGTCTGTGGAAACAATGAAGCATGGTGGAGGTTCCTTGCAAGTTTGGGGCTGCATTTCTGCAAATGGAGTTAGGGATTTGGTCAGAATTAATGGTCTCCTCAGTGCTGAGAAGTACAAGCAGATACTTTTCCATCATGCAATACCATCAGGGAGGCATCTGATTGGCCCCAAATTTATTCTGCAGCGTGCCAACGACCTCAAACATACAACCAAAGTCATTAAGAACTGTCTTCAGTGTAAAGAAGAACAAGAAGTCCTGGAAGTGATAGTATGGCCCCCACAGAGCCCTGATCTCAACATCATGGAGTCTTTCTGGGATTACATTAAGAGAGGGAAGCAACTGAGGCTCCCTAAATCCACAGAAGAACTGTGGCTAGTTCTCCAAGATGTTTGGAACAGCCTCCCTGCCAAGTTCCTTAAATAACCTTGTGCAAGTGTGCCTAGAAGAATTGATGCTGTTTTAAAGGCAAAAAGTGGTCACACCAAATATTGATTTGATTTAGAATTTTCTTCTGTTCACACATTTGCATTTTGTTAATTGATAAAAATAAACTATTAACATGTCTATTTTTGAATCCAATCTTACTTTACAGCATTTTTCACACCTACCTAAAACTTTTGCACAGTACTGTAAGTGTGAAAAAAGCATTAAAAATGAATATATATGGATGTTATGAAAAGATCCCCAAAAATGTCATCTCTTTTTTTTAATCAGTTTTTGAGGCTCTTTTGACAACATACATACATATTTATTTTGAATGCTTTATCGTATATCTATTAACATTGTTATGTAGGTTTATTTTTATTGTTATTATCAGTTATGTTTGAGATGTGTAAATATAGCCATATTATGCAGGAGCTTCTTCTTCCACCCATGAGGGAGTGAAGACAGCTCTCCAGGATATGAGTCTGGTCATTTTCATTTATTGCACTCCCATTGTATCGGTCCCACCCACACCTCCAGTGAGAACTCGGCCTCCTCTTTTGGGACTGCCCGCCATTGATTGATACTTTTATTATTTCTTTTATTGCAATAAATGTACTATGCTTAGATCAGATTTTATCTTGTTTTTGTTCCGGTTAAGTCTTGTTTTGCTCTTCTTATGATACCAGGTACAATCCTAAGGTAATCAATTTTTTTTTCTTTAAAAATTTTCTATTGAACATAATGGCGCAGTCTTTGCCATTACTAAATAACCTGAAACAGAGAATGGCTTTCCTCAATTTTTTACCCCTTAGAAAATGTTGACAAATGTGTGCTGATCTAGAGTAATAAACAGTGGCTATCTGTTCATTTACTACTTGCATAATAGGACTAGTGTCTGCTTTCAGACCTGGCTTGTACTAACAGGTTGTGAAACAAAGCTGATATTTAGGTCGAGAAAATGTATACTCCAAGGGGAATTTCTACCTATGCAAATAAGTTACTATTAATATTTTCACTAGAATAAGGTGACTAGATAACTCTTTAGATGCAGGATGCTTATGAAAATGTTATTCTGCAGTGTATGCTTTTCATAAGCGCCCTGTATTTAAGGTCATATCTGTCCACCTTATAATAGAATGGCTTGGCAAATCTGGATCCTTTCATAGAGCAGTTGGGGATATCAATATTTAGTTTTTTTATTTTGCCCCAGTAAAAATAAACTCTATATGATGAGATATAGGATGTCAATAAGTCAGAATGTCACGGTTTGTTACGACTCTCAGACACAAAGTTAGGTAAAAACACAATTTTATTGAAAATAATTTAAAAAAATGATCCCTTAGGATTCCAACATGACATACAACATACAATAATAGAGAGATATGAATAGCAGGCTCTACCGGTCTTGCCAATGTACCAGGCAAGACAGCCAGTAATCTAAAACAATAGGCTCTACCGGCCTTGCCAATACCGGGTAAGGCAACCTGCAGATGGAATAAGTACCAGGTTCTACCGGCCTTACCAATACCGGGCAAGGCAGCCCAACGGAAATTGAGTAGGCATTACCGATCTTGCCAATACACCGGGCAAGATAACCAGATATTAAGTAGTAGGCTCTACCGGACTTGCCAATAACGGGTAAGGCAACCTGCAGATGGAATATGTACCAGGTTCTACCAGCCTTACCAATACCGGGCAAGGCAGCCCAAAGGAGCATTGTGGAGGCTCTACCGGCCTTGCCAATACCGGGTAAGGCAACCTGCAGATGGAACGTGTACCAGGTTCTACCGGCCTTACCAATACCGGGCAAGGCAGCCCAAAGGGACTCAATCTAGGAACGCCCAACAGAGAATACGTTTTAAAGCCCTTGGAGCAAACCAGCGTCCGCACGCTGGAACCAACAATAGTGTGTATAGCCGCGAGGCTTTGGAGCAAACCAGCGTCCGCATGCTGGAACCAACAGTAATGTGTATAGCCACAAGGCTTTGGAGCAAACCAGCGCCCGCACGCTGGAACCAACAGTAATGTGTATAGCCACAAGGCTTTAGAGCAAACCAGCGTCCGCACGCTGGAACCACCAGAAATGGGTATAGCCGCAAGGCTTTGGAGCAAACCAGCGTCCGTATGCTGGAACCAACAGTAATGTGTACAGCCGCAAGGCTTTCGAGCAAACCAGCATCCGCACGCTGGAACCAACAGTAATGTGTATAGCCGGGAGGCTTTGGGAGTAACCAGCGTCCGCACGCTGGGACCAACAGTAATGTGTACGGCCACAAGGCTTTGGAGCTAACCAGCGTCCGCATGCTGGAACCAACTGTAATATGTATTGCCCCAAGGCTTTGGAGCAAACCAGCGTCCGCACGCTGGAACCAACAGTAAGGAGTATAGCTGGGAGACTTTGGAGCAAACCAGCGTCCGCACGCTGGAACCAACAGTAATGAGTATAGCTGGGAGGCTTTGGAGCAAACCAGTATCCGCACGCTGGAACCAACAGTAATGAGTATAGCCAGGAGGCTTTGGAGCAAACCAGCATCCGGACGCTGGAACCAACAGTAATGAGTATAGCCGGGAGGCTTAGGAACAAACCAGCGTCCGCACGCTGGAACCAACAGTAAGGAGTATAGCCGGGAGGCTTTGGAGCAAACCAGCGTCCGCACGCTGGAACCAACAGTAAGGAGTATAGCCGGGAGGCTTTGGAGCAAACCAGCGTCCGCACGCTGGAGCCAACAGTACCGTGTACAGCCGCAAGGCTTTGGAGCAAACCAGCGTCCACTCGCTGGAACCAACAGCAATGTATATAGCTGCAAGGCTCTGGAGCAAACCAGCGTCTGCACACTGGAACCAACAGTTGTTCGGAAGTTACAAGGCTGGAATAAACCCGCGTCCGCACACTGGGGCTAAGAATGTCACCCAAGTGACCAGGCGACAGGGTACATCTTGCTGGACAAGAGACGACAGGAACTCGCAGGAAACCCAACGATCAGGAAGTCTTCGGTGAGGGCGAACAGCAGGAAACATCAACCTCTCAGGACTAGGCAGTAACCACTCTGGAACAACTCAGCAGACAGGAAACTTCAGGAACAAGATGCATTCTGGAACTCAGGAACACAGCTACAGGTATTAACAAATACAAGAACATGGTCAAGGCTAAAGTGGTCAGAGACACCACGAAAGGGCAACCACAGGGTGCCCAGACCAGGTTTAAATAGACAGAATGAGGCGGGATAAAGGCAGACAACCAATAGGAGCCCCCTAATGGTGACTGACAAGGAAGTGCAACAATCACGGGCACCGTGATACAGACAAACAAATAAGACATAAACTTGGTTTACATAAGTCTGGAGAAAGTTGTCCTGTGATGGAGTATCTTAAAATGACAGAAAACAAGGTCTAATATTAGTTTTAATTGGACTTGTTGTCAAAGGTACTATCCAAGAAGGGGTTAAACAAGAGAACCAATTAGGCTGGATATCGTCACATAAATGGATAAATAATAATATAATTTTGAGAACTTTACACAATACTAGGTATTGACACGCTACTTCAGAGTAAAGAATTGATTAATCAATTATGCACATTTGTGCAAAATTATATATAATTTAAGTAAATGCTATATATATATATGTATATATGTATATATATATATATATATATATATATATATATATATATATATATATATAAAGTGTAAGCAACAATGACATAAATGAGTGAATACCAATTTCAATAGATACACAGTAACTCAACCACAATTATCACCATTAGGATTACCAGCAATTAAAGGGTTAACCACACATAGGTATGTTCAGAGGTATTAAATAACAGTAATTGAACCCAGCAGCATAGAAAGGATAATTGATCCTTACAATTAATTAAAACACAGTTGGCAGCAGCATATATGAATACCTTCTGCCCCAGAAACTGTATAAACTATGCTAACTGAGGTTTAAGGTATGTTGTCAGGTGAGTCTGCTTTAATATTAAACCAGGTCCTCTGACAATTTCCTTATACCATATATAATAACCAAATTTAGAGAAAGTAACTGGAATAAAATCACAGACTTAAATCACTATAATTTAATTATCTACCGATTTCAAATATTGCATACCTTCTGAATAAAACATATAAATTGCATTTAATATAGTCAATAATAGATTATACCAAGAATATACTCAGAATCAATCTAATAATATATGTCTAGACAGTATACCACACTTCTTGCAACATATATCATAAACATGACCATAGCAATCCTATGTAAAATCTATACGGTACTTCAAGGGTTAATCACTTATTACTATAGTATGCCGCACCCAAGATGGTGTCTTCGTTTGTCTAGTGAGAGGTTTAAATAAACTTCCCACTGTACAGAAGTATAAACCCAAAAACATACACAAAGAAATCCAAAGAAACACCTCAAATTAAATAGACAAATATCAGTTGAAGGGTTAATAAACGAATTCAAAGAATTCCCCCAGATCAAATATTAGCTATATGAACCTTTCTAGGAAAACAATATATTCTAGAAATATCAACAATTTTATTAACTAATTTATAAACAAGGATATATAAATCTCACTGCTATCAACTATTTTATATTTATCTGGCAAAATATAACAATTTACAAATTAATTAATGAATTCTGCTTAATTCAGAATTACTACAGCCAGTTATAGCTTATTATAATTGGTCACAATTGGGTGGCCAGTCCGATTAAGACAAATTATAAGAAAAACTATGTTTCTTCAAATATAGAAGAAATATATATTTGATTCTGAATTTTACAGAATTAAAATAAGGAAAGATATAGTTACCAGTCCAATAAGTGTTTCTTAGTATCTCTTTAACAGCCAGCCAGGTACACTTCAGGAAACAGAACAGGAATTCAAGAGCCAAAAAGCAAGCTCCTTTCTCTCTCAAAACTTACATATTTATAATGTAAATTCCTGTTATTAAAAAAACCCAGCCCATCTTCTCTGATTGGGTAAAGAGCCATTTCATTATACGGTGATGTCAGTATATATTATCTGCATTTTTGGGAATTCCTCAAAACACTGGTAATAATGCTAAGCACTCTAAAGATGGTGCTCTTACTCCACATTAAAATTTGCACCTAAAACGACACCTGGTCTGTGTTTTCTCAAAAGCCAGGAATTTGGGGCATTATCATACGTCACATAAACATGTCATCCTACCAGACTTTCATACAAGTTATGAACTGAAATCCCAGACGTTTTTATCTTCCCCCATAGCCATTAGACTGTGATTGTCTGCAATTCAGCCATAATTTACCATTAAAGTCACCCAGATATTTCCCCCCTCCATTGAGGAAAATAGGCTGATTGTCTCTGTTACATGAGGTAATTTAAACACATTTTAAAACAGAAATTCAGAGAATTTGTCTTAAAAAAGTTAACCATCTCCACAAAGAGACAATATGTATACAGCAAAAAAGAAAAATAAAACCGTTAAATTGCCAAATGTAAGATTTGTGACATATAGTACATGCTCTTTGACATTATATAACAGTTTGTGTAACCAGTTGACAGACTGGAATTCTTTCCAGGTTCAAAATATTTTTATGAACTGGTACTCAAAGCTGTACTCCACAGAAAGTATGAATTATTTACATTAGCAAATTCCTACTGTCTACTCCTTTTTGCCAGTACCAATTTGTACACATTATAATATATTTGTTTGTGTTGACCTTGAGCCTTATTGGTTAGCTGGCTTGCCATATTAACTCACAATACCTACAAGAAGGATTCTTCTGTTATAATCTGATTTAAAGGGATAGTAATGTTTCACACAAACGGCAGCTTCAATTAATCTTCATAGTATTTGAGCCATAGAGTATGTTATTTCAATACTGTCAGAATTGTACTTTAAGAGTAATTGAATGATAACGTTTCCCCCTCCCGCCCCTTTTACCTAGTGTAAGCCCCTTCTCCTCAGATGTGGAATCAGGTCCATAGACCAGACAGCTCACAGCAAGGGACAATCTTCTTACTGTGAGAACAATGAAAACCTTGCCCCCCTTGACAGGTTTTTCAGGTTTTCCCTTATTTTAATTGAAGATTGTCCCTCTCTGCTATCCATCCACACAGTCTTGCTGCTCTGATGCGAGCAGTGTTACATCAGTAAAAAGGGCAGGAGGGGAACACTTTATCATTCAATTACTCTTGAACTAGAACTGTGACAGTATTGAAATAACACTCTCCATGTCCCAAATACTATGAAGATTATTAATTGGATCTGCTATTATTGTGAAACATTACTGTCCCTTTAAGTTTATCAGTCTACATTGAGATATATAAGGATGGTCATGTTTACGATAAAAATATTGTGACACGCTTTCCATATGTTTTGCAGGATGGTACCTTGTTTCATCAACAAACTCAAAAGTGTGTGCAAGCTGACAGAAACCTTCAGACAGGGAATCCTGAGCCTGTTTTACGACCGTGCACAAATTCTGATGCCCAGAAATGGTTCTTCCAGGAGAGACGCTGAGCCAAAGTTTGGAATAAGAGAACTTTATAACCAGAAAATGACTTTTTCTTATGGAATTTTGATACAAACTCTATGAAATGACAACTCTTTTCTCCATTAGATATTTTTTTATTGGCAGCTGTGGGATATTACTGGTAATTTGTTCTTCATTTTATAAAACAGGAGTACATTTTTGGGATGTTTAAATTTGTAAAGAAGATTATATTGTCAAAGCTTATATAAGTGTCTTTTTTGTGATTGAAGTAGGGTTAAATTATATAGAATTACTATAAATTATATAGGCTTTATTTATGAAAAAAATTGCAATTTTGAATTTAGTACAAAAACTGTGCGGATCTAGTTTCAGAATTTCAATTATTAATTGATTTATTTTTTCAAACTTTTTAATTTTTTTAATGTCGATGGTATCAATCATGGCCTGGGGTTTGGGCCAACGCAATGCATTATTAGTGATGCATTCAGCCCAATTGCACCAGTACTAGTAGAAATGTTTCATTTGTCAAGCTAGCAAATAGACTGTGGCTTTAAAGGAGCAGTAAACCTTTCTTATGAAAAATATATATTGTAGGGATTTTCCTCTTGAGTAAAATAAGGGTACTCCCATTGCTGAGAGATTTATATTTCCAGAGTTATTACAGTTTAAACCCATGGTTTTTTTACATTAGCAGTGCCCTCTAGTGGTCAAATTCTAATTAGATTTCCTGTTAGATTCTAATGGAGAGGAAAGTCAGAAAAGTCAGAGACATACAGTGCTCCATAGAATGTGATAGAAACTGCCTGTCACTTCCTGTCAGAACTATCAGGAAGTAAACACAGTAAATAAACTTCCTCATTATTTAAACTGCTATAAATTTTGAATAAAACCTCTGACAGCAGTGGGAGTGACCTTGTTTTATTCAGCAGGAAACGCTCTATAAAATATGTGTTTTCATAAAAAAAAAGTTTACTGCTCCTTTAAGCATAAGATGTAGGCCTTAAGCACCAAGAGACAGTTCCTAGCAGCTCCCCTGGGTGCATGTATAGAATGTAAAATGGGAGTTAAACTTTTCACTATTGCAATACAAGTGCACTAAAAAAAATAGGGACATATTTATAGTGCTTGCAGTGGATTGGTACAATAATTTGTCAGACTGCATGGAAGCCATTATTTTATGATTAGTGGTGATCAGGGCCACCATCAGAAATCATGGGCATCAGGACAAATTTAACTAGTTTTAAGAAGGTTTAGACTGTGTGAAGTATTAAAGGGGAGCCTTAGAATAAGAGGATCTTAATTTGTTAATTGGAAAGACTTACCTACTAAGGTGTCCTTCACACGGCTTTAAATTATTTCAATTTGTTAGTATTTGATCTCTATTTTAGTATCTTGCTAGTTTCACTTTCAGTCTGATATCTTGTGTCCCTTATCATCCATTCAAGTCTAATGCAGTCCATTGTTTTTTGTGAGGAGATGTGATCTAGAGGCAGACTTCAGCAAAATCATTATTTATAGGAATCTACAAATATAATGAAAAATATACAGTATATAGATAGATATACCTGGCTCCTGTGTAAAGGACACCTACATAGGTAAAATAATATGTTAAATTAAGAGCCACTTCTTCCTATGGGACATTTCCCCTTTAAGGGTATGAAGGGATCAAGGGAGAGAGAAGAGGTAAGATGAAGGAAATTGTATACGTGATAATGGTGTAAAGTAGAAATCTGAATGTGTAACGGGAACTGGGGAAGGGTAAGTGAGATGGGAGAGGTAGAACACACACACACATCGAGGCTAATGTACTAAGAAGAAAGGGAACAATTCTGTAGCAAACCAGCTGAACCATAGGAAACAAATACTAATTTTCATTGACTTAAATGGGGCAATGTGTGGTACACCCTTCTGCAATGCAAAGGGTTAACCTCTTGAATGCTAGAGTTGTCTCCAATGCATTGCTTTGCAACGCAACAAAGACACCTCTAGCAATCAAGGGGGTAAAAATACCATTTAAATCCATGGGAAATGTTTTGTTCTGTATGGAGTAGTTGGTTTTCTCCAGTTCTTAAAAGGAATAGTAATACTTCATTATTACTATGCCCCATGTTGTACCCCTTAAAATTCTGAATTCAACTATACCAGCAGCATCTCTCAAACATTTATGGTTTAAGAGATATCCTCTTTAGTTCCCTCTCCCCTGACGTCAGCATTCTATCTGACAGCAGGGGAATCTGGTCCTGGGACCTGCGGTGGCTCTGCAGCACTGCTGAGATTGCGTTATAGAAACCAAAATCCTTCACTAAAATGGTCTTCTACGTGTGCTTGCAAACCAAGCACACGTAGAAGACCATTTTAGTGATGGATTTCTGTTTCTATAATGCGATCTCAGGACTCCTGCAGAGCCGCCGCTTGCTCACTGACCGGATTCCCCTGCTCTCAGCTAGAATGCTGACATCAGGGGAAAAGCCAAAAAGAGGGAACTTTGAAAGCGGAGAGCTCTCAAACCATAAAGGTTTGAGAGATGCAGCTGGTATAGTTGAATTCAAAATTTTAAGGGCTACAACATGGGGATAGTAATAGTGAAGTATTACAATCCCTTTAATGCATCAGCATCACTGTCCACTAATCCCCATCACTAAAAGTGGTGAAAAAGTGAATAGGGAGAGAGAAGAAGGGAGCAGGGAAAGTAAAGGAGAAAAGGAGTGGAAAGGGAAAATGTAGGAAAGAGGACATCGCTTGCAGCTAAAAGGATTAAAATCCATTAACGGGTTAGTAATGTCTAGTTAAAAGTATTACACAGAGTCTTCTTTATATAAAAACTAAGAGATTGGACTATATTTAAGTTGTTAGTTTTGTTTAGTTTAAAAGTTTTGCAGAGATAAAGATCCGCCGACTGCCCCTTTCTTCCACGTCACTGCTGAATCTGCAGTCTGGTCTGGACTGCTGCAGCGAGGGACAAACTTCAGTAAGCAGGATTTCCCTTGTAATTACTTACTGAAGATTGTACCTCGCTGCAGCTGTTGAGTCGCATGACCCAATTACTGAGGATCTTTAGTTTTGTGTAGTATAAAAGTTATGCAAAGATAAAGACTTAAATATAGCACAATCTCTTCGTTTTTTATATAAAGAAGACTTTATGCAATAGTTTTAAGTAGACATTACTATCACTTTAACTTGCAGCTGAGTCTGTCCTCTTCTTCCATAAGCTGAAGTTTTCCTCCTCAACACCACCACCTCATCAAAAGCAATCTGGGGTATTAACACCAAGCGAGGCCACTTTGCTACCCAGTGCTTCAGCCCACCAAGGCTCTAAAAAGTGCAGCTCTATTTCAGAACAGCATCACTTCCCTAATGTTGGGCATCCTCATACTGACGATTGTGTCCTTTTCTGTTACATCTCACTCCACACAAGTAGAAAATCTACCCAACACTTCTTCACTGAATTACCCCTTTAAGCTAGTATGACCAGACCTCACCTTTAACTGGAAGCACAAGAAAAATGCATACTGCAGGGCTGCTTTGATTTCTCTGCAACCCTGAAATATGTATGATTCCTATATGTCCTTGGTTAAATCAGTTTAATTTAAGGACCAGAGGCATGTTTAGAGAATTGCTTCTTAATGCATTGCATATCTATCTATCTATGTAAAGGGTTACATTACAATGCCAGATAAATAAAATATTTCTCACCAGGACCACTTTCCTAGTCTACCTCTCACTTATTTATGTAGGGAGTGGGGAAAAACTTTCCCAGCAGACATTTTACTTATCTGACAGGAGGTGGTAAGGTTTGTATATCCTTTAACCCAGATACAGTCATGAATTGCCCCGCCCCACCTTCATTTCTCGTTTCCCCAACAAATTCCCCATATTGTAGATATTTGAAAAAGAATTTAATAGCCCCCAGGTTCATCTCTCAAATCTTTATGGTTTGAGAAATAACCGAATGCAAAGCTCCCCCTTCCCTGAAGTCAGCGTTGTACTGACTGCAGGTATATCCGGTCTGACTTTCATCAGGCAGCTCTGCAGCAGAGCCGCGATCGCGTTAGTGAAAAATAATTATTTCACTGAAACGGTCTTCTGTGTGTGCTTGCAAACCAAGCACATGTAGAAGACCGTTTCAGTGAAATATTTATTTTTTACTAACACGATCTCGGCACAGCTGCAGAGCCGCAAGCCTGTCGTACGACAGACTTCCCTTGCAGTCAGTACAACGCTGACTTCAGGGGAGGGGGGGGACTTTGTGGGTGGTTATTTTAGAGATGAACCTGGGGTCTATTAAATACTTTTGCTAATATCTACAATATGGGGAATAGTAATTATAAAGTATTACTATCCCTTTAAGTCAGTGAGGGAGCAGGGAGTAGGAAGATGGCCTTGTTGGCTGCTTTTTACTGATCAAGGTGCTGTGTATAATGACCTTCCCTGCAGTCCTAATTAGACTGCTGTATAGTCTGCATCTTCCTAAATTACAGTAAATTGTACATCACAGCAGTGGAAAATAACAATAAACCAATGAATGAGATGATCTCACTGATTGGTTTGTTTTCTTGTACAACACAGTGCAATACTTAGTGTGTCTACATACTGGAAGACTTCCATGTATAACCCAGCTGGGCCTGGGCCCCGAGATCCCCCCCCCCTTCATTTTGACCCTGTTGGTGCGCATCACTAGGTCAAGTAAGGGGCCGAAAGCATGCCTTGTAATTGGGGAAAAAGCTTTTCGGATTCACTCTCTTAATTTGATAAACATCAGATTCTCTGGAGCTAGACATATGAATTCTTTATAAGAAAGTAAATACAGAGCTCCTTTTATTAGTTGTCAGTCTAATTTAGAATGTTCTAGCTAGAGTCTGGTATATTGTGGCATAGATAGCATCAATATTTTTTTCTCAGAAATCTAAATTTTTATATAATGAAAATTTGAAGTCTGACTCTAATCTTTTTAAAAATACATTTTTATTTTAAACTTAAACATATATAAAAACAAGACCAAATGATTGTTAGATTATGCTGAAAACAATGTTTTATTGATAGAAAGTTTAGATGAAATTGCAATTTAAAATATTGGGATTTTGTAATTTTTATAAGGGGCAGTAAATTTACAGATTAAAATACTTCATATGAAAGAGTCTTTAGCAAAATATATTAATAAAACTTTTTTTGTATGCTTAACAAAAGCCTGTTTTACAGGAGTCCAAAATAAAGGCATAATCAGTTGAAATAAGTAGGAACTGTGAATATTTAAATGTGAAAAAGTTGTATTATTCAAAATTATACAAGTCAATCAACAAAATATTTAAACAACCAGGGGCTAGATTCAAGTAGAGGCACTAAATCCATCCTTATGGACAAACATCATTGTACCATCAGATTGCGATTGCTTGACCGACATGCACCACAGTAAACAGTGGTCCCCAAATCTCATCTTGTGGTCTAATGCTATTTGCAGCTTTCTGCTTCCTCAAAGCACTCTAAATAGTGTGAATAATGGGAACATCAAGGGAAACTAACCAAAGCTTGATGTTTGACATAGTGTCAAACATCAACCTTGAATTAGTTACAGTGACCCTCCCCACACCCTCCTAAATACTAACCCTAAAACTTCCCCCCGTCATACACTACTCCTAACATTAACAATTAAGTTAAATCGAATCCTAGCCTTAACACTATATCATGGTCCACTCCCCACAACTGTAACAATACACACCTTGAATTCAGATGTTCAGCGATGTCTTCTTCACCCAGGTCTTTCTTTGTCTTTTTCTTTACATCTTCTGTGATTCCTCTTTAAGTCTTATTTATTCTTCTGTAATTTGTCTTTCCTTCTTCTTTAATTCTTCTTTAAGTCTAAAAATAAAATAAATAATATAATAATAAATACTACCCTGTATTCTTCCATCTCTGCCGCTGCCATTAGACAAAAAAAATGCTCCCATAGCTGTTCCTGAATGGGCCTTTGCCTGAGCCAGAGTGAGGGAAATATGAACAGAGACTGGCTTTTATGTGGTCAATCTCTGTTCAAATTGGTTCCCAGATTTCCATTGTCTGAGATGTGGGGTTAAGCAGATCTCAGAATGTGCCTTGTAGTAACCTCACCTCCCAGCCAATCAGCATCAAGCTGGAGGAGTCACAAATGTATGTTTCAACATCCCTCTAGCTAGCCAATCACGAATAGCTGGAGGGATGATGAAACACGCATTTGTGGCCCCTCCAGCTAAAAGCTGATTGACTGGTGGGTGAAGTTACTACAGTGCACATTTTGTGCCCTGCATAATCCCGCATCCTAGCCAGTGGGAGAGTGGAAACCAATTTGAACAGAGATTGGCCATATAAAAACCAATCTTTTCATCTTTCCTTCACTTTGGCTAGGGCAATAACCCAAGCAGGAACAGCTATGTTTTTATTCTTTGATTTTTTTATTTTTTGTCTTTCTAAAGGAGGCAGCAGCAGAGATGGAAGAAAATGAGGGTGTGGGGAAAGCAGAATAAAGAGGAATTAAAGAAGATGAAGCTCAGGGTGAAAAAGACACCTCTATATCAAGGAATCCATGGGTCAACAGTGTAGGGATGCCTAGATGCGCATGAGTGTATGCTATATTTATACTTTTCAATTACTCATAGGTGGTTTTTAACCCCTTAACGACCCATGACGTACATGTACTTCACAGGGTGGCTGTCCCTAAATGACCAAGGACATACATGTACGTCATGGAATTCAGGGCTCCCCTCGTGGCTGCACGCCGTTCAGGGAGCCCTGAATCGGACCACACAAAAAAAAAAAGAAAAAAAGGTCTGTGGTCCTTATGTACGGGCTGTGTGCGCGTGCGGACGGTCCTTAAGGGGTTAACACTCAGTAGGCACTCAACTCATAGGTTTGTTAGGAGCTAAAATACCGCCAGAAAGGAGCTCTAATAGCTACCGCATGCAATTGAATAGCGAATGGACATGATGTTTCATTGTTTTAGCTAGGTGCTAATTTTGCAGTTGTGTTTTTTTCAGCTGTGGGTAGTTTGTCACAGCATTCTGACTTAAAACTTCCAACAATAATTTTGTTTCCCTAATGGTACTAATAGAATCAAGCCCCAGGCTAGCTAAAACTGTTTCTTTGGTAACAG
The DNA here is from genome assembly GCA_037306005.1 of Rhinophrynus dorsalis. Lineage (NCBI taxonomy): Eukaryota > Metazoa > Chordata > Amphibia > Anura > Rhinophrynidae > Rhinophrynus > Rhinophrynus dorsalis. The sequence goes on along the minus strand of CM074723.1, from coordinate 267,333,968 downwards.
TTTGCGTTTCACAACTCTGGAAAAAAGCATTCAGGTATAATAAGAAATAGATGAAAAGGCAGAATAATGTTTTAATGTTGATTCTGAATATAGATACGTTTATTGAGGTGCATGACTCGCAACTTTACCTCCAACGTGTCTTTGGCTGTCACAAGATGATGACCTAACATACAAGGGTTGTTAAGGCTCTTTTGTATATTGCATAAGTATTTTTAGGTTTTGCTTGTTTACTAAACTGGAATTCAGAGTTGTTTATAAAGCTAAAAACTACAAGATGTTATAATTGCATTTGTGTACTCTGCTCCATTCACAGAATGTGCCATGCAGTATCAGGTTTAAGTATCCGGTTTGGCTTTTAAGTGCAATTATCAAGACTGCCAGATGCATTATTAATTGTGATAATTGATGGAGCTGATTTTTTCAGCTCTGGCCAAGTCTTATTTTATGTGGGAATGAGGTCATAACATGATGTAGACTTCTTTTGTGTCTATTTGTTTGGTATGTATGATGCAAGAGGCGTTCATACCACATTTTTAGAATCTGTTAAATTTACCAGGAATGGCTGGCATCATCAGTACATTTGTGATTCAAATATGGAATATTTTTAGGAGCAACATATGAAAATATCTAAAGTACACTTATGCTAGAGTGCATATAATTTTATCACCTGCGTTAAGATCAGCAATGATGAATACCCTTGTTATGAGAATGTGTAATGTTTAAAAATGAAGTTGTAACTATACCCACATGATTGTGTCCCCTGGCTACTGATGTTCCAGCCAGTTCAGCTGGGAGATCAATAAAGCCGACGCAGGAGAGCAAAAGATCTCCCCTACTTCCGTCCTACCCAAACTACCATGCAGGAGTGGGTAGGATCAGGAAAACCTTTGTTCTCATTGATGTGAAAGCAGGGGAGAGACCTCTTGCTCCCCTTTGTCACCTCTATTGATCTTTCAGCCAAATCAGCTGGGAGATTAGTAGCTGGGGGGCATCAGGAGGGGTCCTGATGACACACCAAAAGGTCTGAATTTATTTTATTTATTTTTATAATTGTAGCCTTTAAGACGAGGTTGGTTATGGAGGAAGGGAGCAGAGCCCCTGACTCCTAAGCAAGAACGGTGCCACAGAGTTGGTTGAGGATCTCCTCTTGAGGCAAGTTGCTGAGGTGTGAGTTTGGTTGAGGAGGCAGTGGGTACTCCTCCTCAGCCAATCACCCTCTAGATTGTCAGAATTTTATATACATACATATATAATACATTTTGTTTGATTTGTTACTGTTTGCATTGTCTGTTACAGAACAGTGTGAATTAAAGGGATAGTATTACTTAAAAATTACTATCCCTCATATTGTAGCCCTTAATAAACTGAGTTAAATGACACCAGCGGCATCTCTCAAACCTTTATGGTTTAAGAGATAGCCACTTTCAAAGTTTCCTCTGCCCTGCTGTCAGCGTTCTGCTGCCAGCAGGAGAATCTGGTCCCGGGACAGGCGGAGGCTCTTAAACAGAGCCGATATCTCTTTATGGAAGGAAAAATGATTAATTGCAACAGTCTTCTACGTGTGCTTGGTTACCAAGCACACGTAGAAGACTGTTTCAGTTAATCACTTTTCCTTCCGTAACGAGATATCGGCTCTGCTGAAGAGCCTCCTCTTGATTCAGAGACTGGATTCTCCTGCTGGCAGCAGAACGCTGACAGCAGTGGAGAGGAAACTTTGAAAGCGGCTATCTCTTAAACCATAAAGGTTTGAGAGATGCCGCTGGTGTCATTTAACTCAGTTTATTAAGGGCTACAATAGGAGGGATAGTAATTTTGAAGTAATACTATCCCTTTAAAGGCAAACTAAAACTGAACTGAATACATTTTAAAGTTATAGTAATACTCAATATGTAAAAAAAAAAAATGTTGGGTTAATCCACGTGAGTAAAACAAAGGTACTTCTGAAAGGTGTTTTTTTTCAAAAATTATTACAGTTTAAACTTTTAGGCGCAGTATCACAGTGGCCTGAAATTGTATAGTGGTGCTGTTACTACACCATACTATGGAGTTTTATGGTCAACTGACCTGAGCTATCAGGTTCTGTCAGGTTTTTTTTTTTTTGATTGTTTGTTTTTTTTACATATTACTATCCCTTTAAGTAAACTGTTTGTGTAATGTAAACACCAGATGGATTATACTGGACTGCTGTCCTTATTAAGCAAGTCCTTCCTTTAAAGGGTTAGTATAGTCCCATAAAAAGTATGTCCTAAATTATAGCTGCACTAAAAACACATTCAATGTGCTTAATCCTTTTTCTTAAACCATTATGGTTTGAGAGATGTAGTAAAATAAAGACCTCCGCTCCCTCCCCCTTCTCATGCGTCCGCTGTACAGCGGACGTCATGAGATACTGCTTCCAGGACCAGACGGCGGCTCTTCAGGAGCGCTGTCATATAGATGTCTAAGTATAATTACTTCATCGGAATGGTCCACAATGTGTGCTTGCAAGCCAGGCACACTCAGACCATACCGATGAAGTAATTATACCTAGATATCTATATGACAGTGCTCCTGAAGAGCCGCCTACAGTCGGGCAACCGGATTCTGCCTCTGACAGCTTTACAGCTCGTCAGGCAGAAAGGGGAGGGAACGGAGGACTTTATTTTATTATTTCTCTCATACCATAACGGTTTGAGAGAAAGGATCAAAGGGATAGTAATACTTCGTTTTAACTTTATTTTATTTTGTAGGCATTAAAAAAACATGAAGAATGATATAAGTCTTATCTCTCAAACCTTTATGGTTTATGAGATATTCACAAGCAAAGTTTCCCCCTCCCGCCCCTTTTACCTACTGTAAACAATCTCTTCTCAGATGTGGAATGCAGTCCATAGACTGGACAGATAACAGAAGGGGACACTCTTATTCCTATGAAAACAATGAAATCCCTGCCCCCCTTGACAAGCTTTTCAGGTTTTTCTGTTATCTTAATTGAAGATTGTCCCTCTCTGCAGTCTACCTGGGCAGCTCCCTTCTGCCCTGGCTGAAAAGTGTTACATCAGTAAAAGGGGCGGGAGGGGGACACTTTGCTTGTGAATATCTCTTAAACCATAAAGGTTTGAGAGATAAGGCTTATATCATTCTTCATGTTTTTTTAATGCCTACAAAATAAAATAAAGTTAAAATGAAGTATTACTATCCCTTTAAGCACATTGAATGTGTTTTTAGTGCAGCTACGATTTAGGACATACTTTTTATGGGACTATACTATCCCTTTAAACACATTAAGAACCAAACATTGCTGTAGGTATATTTCTCCTCAACGATTTCTTTTAAAAAAAAATTTTACTTGACAAAACAATACACTGAAGCAAACATATGTTGGGGTCCTTGTCTGTCATGATTCCAAATTTATGGGGGTTGCAATCAAAAATTTCTCTTGAAAACAAAAACTGTAACAATGCAGATTGTATAGATATGTGAAAAAGTTGTTAGCCTATTAATTTAAGGTAAACTGAAACTTCTTGCAGCTTTTCTTGTTAAACTGGATCCTTCCAAAATGTCCAACTCCACAGCACAGCATATAACCCTGTGGAGTTAGTTTTTTCATAATAGATTTACTATTGATACCTTTGTAATTTTAAAACCATTTTTAAAATGCTCTAGTGCTGGTATATTTTTATACTGAAATAATGTGCCTTAATCTTCCGTTTACAAAATGCTGCGTGTATACGTTTGTATTGTTGGTCAGTAAAGTTGTTTGTTACAGGTTATTTGGCATAAGAAACTGACCTTCATTTTAAAGGTTGACAAGTTAACTTTCACATTTTGTACATAAAAATAATTTTATTTGATTAAATGTTCTGTTAATATATTATATTATATTTGATTCAGCTACATGAAGATTTGATTTATTTTTGTCTATTTATTTATCGGTATATTCAATGAAAACCTGACTTTTAATTTAAAAAATAAAATCAGTTATGGCATTTGAAAGGCTCATGATGTTTCATGCTAGTTTCACAATTATGGTTAATTTACAATAAATATTTCTGTGTTATCACTGAGTCTGTACTTCAGTTACTTGTTATAGATTTTACTGGATATACATTATAATCATAATCATTGATTGAAGCTTGTGGTAATTAGTATTCCAATGTGAGTGCCAGAGGAGTACGGAACGCATTGCTCCCACAAATTAACATCACATACTTGCACAGTAAGGACACGGAACAAGACTGTTTTCTTGTAGCATTAAATGCTGATTAACCTAAACAGTGGGTGAAAACAACACCCGCTATACAGTCCATTCCGGCTTTCTGAAAATCGAGCCTGTTAATTTCATCCAATTTTTAGGGCCTGTTATATTGATCACTAGCTATATTAGATTTTCCTTAAGATTAAATCCTAGTTATAATAATAATACAAGGGACTCATTGACTAAATAAAAGGGATAGATCTTTAAATGCACAAATTTGCAGCTTCATAGATACTCTAAAATCTGATACTTTATTAGGCAAACAACAGAATAGGCTCTACAAGTACTGGGCTATTTTATAACATTAAGCCAGAGCTATTTCCTTTTCATTGGTTTAAGACACTATATTGTAATAGCTAGGATTAATCCTAGGTATAGCCCAATGATTCTTTCCTGTGACATAGGAAAGCTTTTTCGTTTCCTATTTGATTATACTATTAATGTCTTACTCTATAGGTTAATAAAGGTTAAGTTTTAATCAGCTATTGTCTTAACTACAAGTCCATGACTCATTAATTTTTCCTCCACTAGTCTAATCTTGGACTATCTTAGCAGGGACGGCCAGGGAGTGCAAGAAGTGGTGACTTCACAGATTCTTCCCTTTGTCATCACTGCACCCCTCAATGCTGACACTTTATTTATAAGCACGTCCCTATCATCACCATTAGGTAGTGTGGTTTCTCATCACTTTTCTTTTCAACATATATTAATTTGCATAATAAGTGTTATATCCCTTTAATAAAACACTTTATTATCTAGAATTGCAATTAATTTCCTGACTATGGTTTCATCTTGTACTTCAACTCATACTTCTCCCTCTGACTACTGGTAGTTCTACAACTCTTGGGGCTCAACACTTTGGCATTAAATGTTGACTCTATGTGGCTTAGGGTTCCTGAATTTCACTTGGAGGTACTACTTTGTAATCCCAAATCCCTGCTATGTGAGTCAAACACCCAATAACCTGACATTCTAATCGGGCCATGCTACAGATCCCATAGAACTTGTTAGATTGCAGTCTCATCAAGATCATCATAAACAAGTCCGTGGAACAATTGCAGACCCTTGAGTGCGGGACTTTGTTGATGAACTTACTCATATTTTTGGGTTGTATATAATATTTTATTTTTGACACATATATTGTCACATATATTGGTGTTTTTCTTAGTATAGGTATCCTATACATCATATAATATGCAATTTTATAAAGAAAGAGCTTCTGTACGTGGACCTTTATCTGATGGTTTCAATTTAGGTGACACAGACAATAGGTACACTTCACAGCAACAGCCAATGGAAATTCCTGATATAGGGAAGCTCTTTTTACAATTGGAAGGTCTTTTAAAGATAGAATGTAACCAATGGTGGGATATTGAGACTCTCAGGAAATATCTTGAAGTTAAAATGATCCCCAGAGGTTTGAGATTAGGATTGTTACCTACTTTTGCACAAGATAACAAATTTACTGAATGTTGGTATATACTTGATCAGTGTTCCTTTTCATTGATGCATCTTTTGATTGAATATAGGGAGAGTAAGCTGTTAAATCTCAATAAGTCTATTGAAAGCAAAATATCAGAGATTGAATCTTTTAGGAGTACTCAGAATTTGACATCTTTTGAGGAGAGAACAAACAGAAGTATTAACAGTAATCAAACTGAACTTCTAGAACGGAAAAAGAAAAAATTTAGCAGGGATATGTATGATTATAAAAACAATCAGATACGAAAGTGGACAAGTACTAACATTTCTAATAAAAGAGATATAAAACCATCCAGAAGCGAAATGTGGAGGACACACGAGGACATATTACCTCTTTACCAGACTCTAACAGGACATCTTCTGATCCTGATAACCCTCTACTGGGGCCGTCTGGGGCCACTGGGGTTGATCAATGTCTTTCTGCCTCAGTGAATAGTGGGGTTGGAGAGATTACCACTAATAAACATATAACGTCTGGTATTAATCAGAGTAATGACATTATACGAGATAGGGATGATCCATTGAAGGGTTCTGTGCCTAGTTTGGGAGGGGCGGAAAATGTGATCTCCTTTGGATCCATCTGTTACTCTGGCCCTTCTACCTCTATATCACGGTGCCCGTGATTGGTGCTGTTCAGTGTCAGTCACTTGCTGAGTATCATGATTGGCTGTCTGTGATTAGCCCTCCTCACACAGCCTTTTTAAACCCAGGCTGAGCACTTCCAGGTTGCCCTTTTGTGGTGTTTCTGACTTCACTCTGCCTGACCTGCTTGTCAGGCTTCTGGGCCTGTTCCTGCTGTACTTGCTGATCCTGTGTTCCAGAGTTCCAGTGGTCCTGTATGCTAGTGTTCCTGTGTTCCAGAGTTCCAGTGCTCCTGTGTTGCAGCACCTCGCGGGTTAATCTTACTGAGTTCCAGTGTTCCTGTGTTCCAGCACCTCGCGGGTTAATCATACTGAGTTCCTGAATCTCCTGCTCCAGCCGTCGCTCTGGCGACATTGTTCTCGCTGCTGATCATACTTTTCAGGCTGCCCTGCCCGGTGTTGGTGAGGCCGGTGGAGCCTTGACGATACCATCCTGTAGGTTGCCTCACCCGGTATTGGCAGGGCCGGTAGAGCCTACTCCAGTACTCCTTTGGGCTGCCCTGCCCGGTATTGGTAGGGCCGGTAGAACCTTGTAATTCACCATCTTTAAGGTTGCCTTACCCGGTATTGACAGGGCCGGTAGAGCCTACATTCAGCATTCCGTGGGGGCTGCCTTGCCCGGTATTGGTAAGGCCGGTAGAACCGGTATATGTCATCTCACGGTTGCCTTCCCCGGTATAGGCAAGGCCGGTAGAGCCTGTCATTAAAACTGTCAATTGGGTTGCCTTGCCCGGTATTTAGGCAAGGCCGGTAGAATCTATTATATGTTATATTACTGTTGTATTGTTATGTATGTTTACCCTACGGGGACTGCCTTTAACTTTTAATAAAGTTAAGTTATTTTACCAAACCTTAAGTCTGAGAGTCTTCAAAAACCGTGACAGTACGAAAGGGCTATGACCTCAGACACTAAGAGTGACGGTAACGCACAGAATATCCATTGGAGGATGGATATGCACGAGCAACGTTTGGATCAGCTAGCGGTTGCTATCCAAACTATTCTTGAACGCACGGTACTTGTGGATAAGTCCTGTGCTAACCCGGTGGTCCCGCCAATTCTGACACCGGAGAATGAGTCTAAGCCCTCAGGGGCCGCAGACAAAGGGTTAACGGCTTCTGCACCCTTGCCGCTGAGATATGACGGGGACCCTCAATTATGCAAAGGGTTTATTAATCAACTTGAAACATTTATGGAATTGACGGCACACACATTTCCTAGTGATCGCAGCAAGGTTGGGTTCATGATATCCCTGCTGACTGGCAGAGCATTGCCCTGGGCCAACCCACTTTGGGAAAACGCTAAACCTTGCACAAAGAATTTCTGTGATTTTGTGCAATCCTTTCGGAGAGTATTTGAGCCTCCTGGTAGAACTACCTCTGCTGCTAAACGTCTCATGGAGATACAACAGGGCAGGCGCACGGTTGGTGATTATGCCATTGAATTCCGCACCTTGGCAGCAGAGGTAGGGTGGAATAACGAGGCCCTGTTGGCAGCCTTTGCTCAAGGATTGAGTGACCAGATTAAAGATGAGATTGCAGCAAAAGAGTTACCTACTGACCTAGACGATTATATCGAATACGTGATTCTAATTGACTCCAGAATACGTGAAAGATTAACCGCCAGAGAGCAACGAGTACGGTTAAAGAATAATGGGTCCAGTAGCATATTTTGCCCACCCAACCCTCCCTCTGCATCCAAACCTAGTGAACCTATTTCGGAACCAAGTGAACCTATGCAGGTGGGTTTCACTAGGTTAACTAAGGAACAGAGAAGGTATCGCAAGACACAAGGATTATGTCGGTACTGCGGTAAAGATGGTCACCTGTTAAGATCTTGTCCGGTACGTCCGGGAAACGAACACACCTAGGGTACCTTGGGGGACAGGCCCTAGGTGGTGTCCAATCGTCCCCATTGTTGGACACACTTAAACCCACCATACAGGTGGTATTGTCATGGGCACAACGCTCGGTTGAGGTTTTGGCCTTGGTTGATTCTGGTGCAGCTGGGTATTTTATGGACAATACCTTTGCTGAATTGCATGGGGTACCACGGATTCAGAGAGAAATCCCTCTTGCTATTGAAGCAATTGATGGCAGACCTTTGGAACCCGCCCAAGTTACTTTTGAAACAATGCCCTTGTCCATGACTATTGGGGCTCTTCACAAGGAAGAGCAGCAGTTCCAATTGATTAATTCTCCTCACCATGCCGTGATTTTAGGCTTTCCTTGGTTACAGTTGCACAACCCACAATTTGATTGGCAGAGATGTGAGATTGCTGCTTGGTCTCAGTTCTGGATGGATAAGTGCGTTACCCATCCTGTTAAGGTCTTGTGCACCTCCCCTTCACTACCTGATGCCTACCAGCAGTTTAGTGACGTTTTCAGTAAGGGAGAGGCTGGCACCCTACCTCAGCATAGACCATATGATTGTCGCATAGAACTGAGTCCTGGAGCAGTACCACCGAGGGGACGCACGTATCCATTGTCTTGTGAGGAGAACCAAGCTATGGAGGAATACATAGCAGATGCCCTCAGTAGAGGGATCATAAGGAAATCTACTTCTCCGGCTGGTGCTGGATTCTTTTTTGTTAAGAAAAAAAGTGGCGAACTGCGACCTTGCATAGATTATCGTGGGCTGAATAAGCTGATGGCAAAAAATGCCTACCCAATACCACTCATCACCGAGCTGTTTGATAGACTTAAGGGGTCCTCGATTTTCACCAAATTGGACCTAAGGGCAGCCTACAATTTGATACGTATCAGAGCCGGTGATGAGTGGAAAACTGCCTTCAATACGAGATCTGGGCATTATGAATACCTAGTCATGCCATTTGGTCTATGTAATGCTCCTGCAGTATTTCAAGAACTGATCAATGACGTTCTTAGAGATATGTTACAATCTTGTGTTGTAGTCTATCTTGACGACATACTTATCCACTCCAAAGACCTGTCACAACACATCAAGAATGTGTCTGAAGTCTTGCTGCGCTTAAGAAAAAATAAATTATTCTGTAAACTGGAGAAATGCGACTTCCACAAAACCAGTGTACCGTTTCTGGGGTTTATAATTGGCAAAGACGGCATTGCCATGGATAAAGAGAAATTGACGGCAGTCTTACAATGGCCTAAACCCAAGAGCCTCAAAGCCATCCAACGATTTCTGGGCTTCGCCAATTATTACAGGAAGTTTATTAAAAACTTCTCCTCTATCGTGAAACCTCTGTCTGACCTCACGCATAACGGCGCTAACCCATCCCTCTGGCCGGTGGCTGCTGAAGAGGCCTTTGAGAAGTTGAAGGTAGCCTTTGCTGAAGCGCCTGTATTGTCCCACCCTAATCCAATACTCCCCTTTACTTTGGAAGTTGATGCCTCAGATATTGGGTTTGGGGCGGTGCTCTCTCAGCGACAGGTTAAAGGCGGTACACTCAGACCCTGTGGATTCTTCTCCAAAAAACTGACTAGTGCTCAAAGTCATTACGAGATTGGTGATCGAGAATTACTGGCCATTATCCTCGCTCTGAAAGAATGGCGTCATTTACTTGAAAGCACAAAAAACCCCGTTTTGATTCTAACTGATCACAAGAATCTGACGTATCTTTCTGAGGCCAAGAGATTGTCTTCTCGCCAGGCCAGATGGGCACTGTTTGTATCCCGATTCAATTTCGTTGTATCATACCTGCCGGGATCAAAGAATGTTAGGGCTGATGCTCTGTCTAGACAATTTGAAGCAGAGGTTGACAGAGAAGAGGTACCAGCCCCTATCATTCAACCCGATCGAATATTGGCTACCATACGTACTAGTATTACTTCACCACTAGGGGAGGAGATTTTGGCATCCCAAGCCTCTGCTCCTCATGAGACTCCAGTGGGCAAATGTTTTGTCGCTGAGCCATTCCGTACTTGATTACTTGAGACCTACCACTCCTCTAAGGCTGCGGGACATATTGGTAGGGATCAATTGTTCTGGTCTCTCTCTCAGCTATTTTGGTGGCCTTCTATGAGAGCAGATTGTGCCAATTTTACGAATGCCTGTGCCACCTGTGCCCGTGCCAAAACCCGGTGCCTAATGGTGAACGCCCTTGGTCTCACGTCGCTATCGACTTTATGGGAGAATTGCCCAGGTCTAGAGGGTACTCCTTCATATTGATGGTGGTAGACAGGTTCTCTAAAATGGCACACTTCGTACCCCTCCGTGGCCTTCCTTCGGCCAAGGAACTGGCAATGGTATTCGCTCGAGAAGTATTTCGGTTACATGGAGTACCCAGGGTGCTGGTGTCTGACAGGGGGGACCAGTTTGTGTCCAGATTCTGGAGGGCATTTTGCAAACAGATGGGCATACAGCTATCATTTTCCTCGGCATATCATCCCCAGACTAACGGGGCCGCTGAGAGGGCCAATCAAGGATTGGAACAGTTTCTGCGATGTTTTGTGACTGACCATCATGATAATTGGGCCGACTTGTTGCCTTGGGCAGAGTTCGCCAGGAACTGCGCAGTTAATTCTTCCTCCGGGAGCTCTTCGTTTTTGATGAATTATGGGTTCCAACCCTGTCTGCTCCCGGATTCCTTTCAATCACAGCAGATTCCAGCTCTGGATGAGCATATAGAGCAACTCCGTTCCACATGGGCACATGTTCAGAGGGCATTGGGCCAGTCTTTTCAGCGACATCAGTGTCATGCCAATCGCAGAAGGCTTCCAGCGGTTTCCTTCCGAGTCGGGGATAGAGTATGGCTGTCCTCCAAGAATCTAAAGCTCAAGGTCCCATCTAATAAGCTGGCACCTCGGTTCATTGGTCCGTACAAGATCATTCGCAAAATTAACCCTGTTTCCTATGCCTTGGAATTACCTGCTTCTATGCGCATTCATAATGTATTCCATGTGTCTCTCCTTAAACCTCTGGTTTGTAACCGTTATACTACCACACCTGTGAGGCCAGGTCCTGTTGAAGTCGAGGGGCAGGAGGAGTATGAAATACAAAACATTATTGATTCCCGCAGAGGTAGAGGAGGGGTACAGTATCTGGTGCATTGGAAAGGTTATGGTCCTGAGGATCGTTCCTGGGTAGACAGTAAGGACCTTCATGCACCCAAGTTACTACGAATATTTCATGCCAAATACCCTCAGAAGCCTAGACCCTACTCTGGGAGAGGGGGTCTTTGAAAGGGGGTACTATCAAGGTGCCCGTGATTGGTGCTGTTCAGTGTCAGTCACTTGCTGAGTATCATGATTGGCTGTCTGTGATTAGCCTTCCTCACACAGCCTTTTTAAACCCAGGCTGAGCACTTCCAGGTTGCCCTTTCGTGATGTTTCTGACTTCACTCTGCCTGACCTGCTTGTCAGGCTTCTGGGTCTGTTCCTGCTGTACTTGCTGATCCTGTGTTCCAGAGTTCCAGTGTTCCTGTATGCTAGTGTTCCTGTGTTCCAGAGTTCCAGTGCTCCTGTGTTGCAGCACCTCGCGGGTTAATCTTACTGAGTTCCAGTGTTCCTGTGTTCCAGCACCTCGCGGGTTAATCTTACTGAGTTCCTGAATCTCCTGCTCCAGCCGTCGCTCTGGCGACATTGTTCTTCTCGCTGCTGATCATACTTTATTGGTTCCTGGTGGCGATATACATTGTAGGTCCCAGCGTGCGGACGCTGGTTTACTCCACTAAACCTGGTTGCGAAATACATTGTTGGTCCCAGCGTGCGGACGCTGGTTTACTCCACTAAACCTGGTTGCAATATACATTGTCGGTCCCAGCGTGCGGACGCTGGTTTACTCCACTAAACCTGGTGGCGATATACATTGTCGGTCCCAGCGTGCGGACGCTGGTTTACTCCACTAAACCTGGTTGCGATATACATTGTCGGTCCCAGCGTGCGGACGCTGGTTCACTCCACTAAACCTGGTTGCTATATACATTGTCGGTCCCAGCATGCGGACGCTGGTATGCTCCACTAGACTGGTTGCGAGATGCATTGTTGGCTCCAGTGTGCGGATGCTGGTTTGCTCCACTAAACCTGGTTGCGATATACGTTGTTGGTCCCAGCGTGCGGACGCTGGTTTACTCCACTAAACCTGGTTGCGATATGCATTGTTGGTTCCAGCGTGCGGTCGCTGGTTTGCTCCATTGAACCTGGTGGCGCTATTACCATTAGTCCCAACGTGTGGACGTTGGTTTGCTCCTGAACATCCAGTGCTGTGGTCAGTCGCTGTCCACTTCCTTGCAGTTGTCTGAGTATCCCTGGCGATAGACTCCTGCTGAGTGAGACCTCTATACTTATGCTCTATGCTGTCTTAGTCGCCTGGCAGCTGGTCTACGCGCTCAGGCTGCCCTGCCCGGTGTTGGTGAGGCCGGTGGAGCCTTGACGATACCATCCTGTAGGTTGCCTCACCCGGTATTGGCAGGGCCGGTAGAGCCTACTCCAGTACTCCTTTGGGCTGCCCTGCCCGGTATTGGTAGGGCCGGTAGAACCTTGTAATTCACCATCTTTAAGGTTGCCTTACCCGGTATTGACAGGGCCGGTAGAGCCTACATTCAGCATTCCGTGGGGGCTGCCTTGCCCGGTATTGGTAAGGCCGGTAGAACCGGTATATGTCATCTCACGGTTGCCTTCCCCGGTATAGGCAAGGCCGGTAGAGCCTGTCATTAAAACTGTCAATTGGGTTGCCTTGCCCAGTATTTAGGCAAGGCCGGTAGAACCTATTATATGTTATATTACTGTTGTATTGTTATGTATGTTTACCCTACGGGGACTGCCTTTAACTTTTAATAAAGTTAAGTTATTTTACCAAACCTTAAGTCTGAGAGTCTTCAAAAACCGTGACACTCTATAGGAGTTTCCAACAATACGTCTCCAATACAAAGCACCTTATCTCTTAGACAGTCATCTGTTTTTTGGGCCATACCAGTTCAACGGACCAGAGCCGTTGGCGGAACCAACCGAACAGATTTCTTCTACTGAGATCAGAAGATTCACCAAAAAGAGGAAACCTAGAGGTGCTAGAGGGAGAAGGAAAAAAGTCAAAGACAGATATGTTTCTCGGATAATTCCATCCGTCCCCGCATCTGAATGTACACATGAGGACAACGTTTTGATCAATTTGTCAAGTTACACTTTGAATAAGGATGAACATTCACTTTTGAGTAAAGGGTTGTCCTTTTGTCCATCTCGGTCTCCCAATACATATGAACTTTTTGTAGATTTAAATGATTATATCAGAAAACTGACGTTAAAAAGATATTTTTCCAATAAAGCCCTTAAAAATAGAAATATAACTGGGGTTCTCCCCATAGTTAGTAAGGTTGCTCTTCTTGATGATGAATACAGAGAAGTAGTACCATATTCTGACTCAGAGACAGATTTCATACTCCATGGTAGTGGGCTAAATCTTCTTTTTTTCCCACAGCCTGGAAGGGACCTTTTATAGAAACTTTTAGTACCGCCGTTTTAGAAGAATTTAAAAAACTTGAAAATATAGATATAGTCGATGGTAATTTGACTAAAGAAGAGTTGGGTTCTTTACGTAATTTAAAACGTAATGGAGATATTATAATTAAGCGGAGCTAGAATTATACAGAACACCTTGGACTATTTGAAGGAGGCAGAACGGATCCTAATGGATACAAATCATTATATTAATCTGAAGACAGATCCTACAATTCATTATCAAGAGGAGTTTAGACATTTGATTGAGGAAGCGTATGTTCAAGGAATCATTGATAAACAAGAACGATCTTTTATTTATGTTAAACATCCATGTACACCAATATATTATCATCTCCCCAAAGTACACAAATCGTTATTGAATCCTCCAGGACGTCCCATCATTTCAGGGATTAATTCACTCACATCTAATTTGTCTACTTTTGTAGACTTTCATCTCCAGAGACATGTTGTGGGGCTTAAGTCCTATCTGAAGGATGCACAGCATGTCCTGGAGCTACTAAAAGAAATAAAATGTAGTGAAAGTTATTGGTGGGCGTCTCTGGATGTCACGGCCCTATGCACTAATATACCACATGATGGGGGCCTTAGAGCTGTGAAATATTTTCTTACATCAGATGGGCTGATGCCGATACAACAATGTGATTTTCTCCTTCGGGCCATTGAATTCATATTGACCCACAACTGTTTCGAGTTTGGCGGTCGTTTTTTCCTTCAAGTCGGTGGTATGGCGATGGGGACCAGGTTCGCGCCGAGTTATGCTAACCTTTTTATGGGATATTTGGAAGAACTCCTTGTGTATGGCTCTGGTGTTCTTGGCGCGGACCTGGTCTTCTATCGCCGTTATATAGATGATATTTTGATCATCTGGGGGGGCGATACGCCTGGTCTCGAGGCTTTTGTGGACCACTTGAATCATAAAGAGTGGGGCATTACATTTACTACAAATTATCATCCATCTAACATTCAATTTTTAGATCTAGATCTTAATGGGATCCCAAATGAGTCATTCCATACTAAGACTTATTTCAAGTCCGTCAATCGCAATAGCTTTCTCAGATTTGATAGCTGCCATCATAAAATGTGGCTTTGCAATGTTCCCTATGGACAATTCAGACGTATAAGAAGGAATTGTTCCAATATAGTAGATTTTGATTTGCAGTCTAAGATTTTGAAACAACGATTTTTAGAAAAGGGTTATCCTTATAAATTGGTTCAAGACTCTTATAAAAGAGCGAGAGCATATACCAATTTAAATTGGGGGTCACTTGGCCGAAAGGGCAAAGAGAATGAAATGACAGTGTATGGGGAGACGCCTTCTTTGATTACACGGTATAACACTGAAGCTAATACAATATCTAGTATCATTAAGAAACATTGGAATTTAATACAAATGGACCCATTATTGAAGGGCATTGTGGGTACATGTCCTAAGATCACATTTAGAAGGTCACATACCCTTAAAAATATTTTGACACCCAGTAAGTTTAAGAGGAATAGTGATTCTGATATTAATAAGTCAGTTAGAAGGGGTCTAGTTAGTGATTATTATAAACCCATACAATTGGGAATCAAGTTGAATGGAGAGATTCATTCTGTTATAGCATTTAGATGTAAAACCAGTAGATGTCTCACATGTCAATTTTTGGTGAATGACACTAGTCATTTCAGGTCAAATGTCACCTTAGAATCTTTTCCTATCAAAAGTAGGATGGATTGTGGGTCAAGTTATAAGTTATATCTCTTATCATGTAGTTGTCAGTTACAGTATGTGGGACATACTACACAAAGATTACGAACACGTATTGGACAACATAGGAGGAACATTTATAATGGGTTTATACAGCATAGTGTCTCTCGACATTTTTTACATTGTCATGGTAAGAAGATGGAGGGATTGTCTGTTTTACCGATTGAATTTATTCCTTCTACAGTGTCCAATAGACTACAGAAGTTAAACAATCGAGAAAGTTATTGGATTTTTAGGTTATCCACTCTTGTACCTCTTGGGTTAAATGAGACCATTGAACTTCCGAGGTCTTAATTTTTTTATTTTTTTTTTCACATTGCATTATACAGGTTTTTATCTTTAGCTCCCGTTGTCTTTACAATTGATATACACTTTTAATGATAGGATTATATCACAATATAATTATATATTCAATTTTCACAATTTCTAGCGGTTCCACTTTCTTTTCTTTTCTTTTTAGTACATCACTAGTATTAGATCTTTATATAAGAGTGGATGAGTATATTATGACATATATACATATAGGTTTGCCATGTCTTTTTAGATAGGCATATGTATATATGTTAGTGCGGACGTTCTATGGTGACATAGTGATCAACCGGTTCGGTCTTTTTATGATATTGGTATGGATCATTGGTCCCTTTTAGTTATTAGGAGGAGGGTGGTTCCTTTTGTTTGGGTATGGTCCTGGGTTGTTGTATGTGACATTGTGGCTGGAGAGCCTATCGTTTTTCATACGGCGATCGCTCCCCTTGCATTCCTGATAGGAGTGTGGCAGGTGGCGCTACATGGTAAGTGGTATATGTATGATGCTATCTGACATACTTTAGGATTTATTATTTATATTTGGCCGTTAGGAGGAGGATTGTTTTTATTTATCTTTCCTGGGTTATCGCCTATGGCCAAATGTGGAATCATGGCTGGAGAGCCTGCCGTTTTTCGTTTTTGGATGCGGTTATTTCTCCAGCTGATCATGTGGTATCTTTTATATATATGGGGTATGTTATTCCTGAATGAACGGTTTGTATGATCATTGTGATAAAGTACTTCATTGCACATATAGAGATTTGTATATGTATAGTTGAAGAGTTTACCGTGCACTTAACAGTGGTGTGTTTTTGTTGTACAAACATTGATGATTTATGCATATACTAGTTGAACAGCCCGTTACACGGGCCACAGTGCCTCTGGCAGCCGGTCGCGGGGCAGTCACACGCAATAAAGACTGCCCGCGCCACTGCTGATACAGAGCTTGACGCTCCTTCGGAGCGCCCAGCACTGTATCAGCCACGGCGCGGGCAGTCTGTACTGCGCATGACTGCCGCACGCGCAGCAGTGTCTACTGCGCATGTCGGGCGTTACACACAACTTAGTGAATGATTATATAGGATTTTATTTCATTCAATTCTTTATGTTGTTTTACTATGATCTTTTTTATATTTGTTTATGCTATATATGTTTTATGTATATTTTTGGCCTTTTATGTATGATGTATATGTTTTTGGGTTGTGGATGTTTGTCTTGACTCCGATTGGCGGTTCCTTTTTTGAACTGATCCAATCGGCGCCAAAGGGAGGGTATATGTTTCAATGTTTGTCAGACGACAGGTTTGTAGTCCTTGCTGAAGTTATTTTATATTATAGCTTTGATAAGGCGGCCTGTGTGCTGCGAAACGTGTTAGCTTTTTTAGCATACACATTTTATATTACATCAGTTATAGTAAATAAATGTGATTTTTGGACCCATCCTGTCGTCTTTGGATTTTCATGGTGTAGCTGATTGTCTGTGATCCGAGTGGGGACGGAAGTGTTTTCCCCCACGTGCAAGTATGTCAGACAGTCTGATATCAGTCTGCTGACCATCTTTACATGTGAGTGTATTTACGCTTATCATTCTATCATCTGATTCATATCACAGTATTGCACAATTGGGGCGCTCCTTGTTTGTCTTTTTCTGTGTTACATGTACTACATATACGAGCCTACAGCCACTCGGGGGGAGTGTGTTTGGGGGGAGCAGCCTTGATATATCAAGTCCATCATTGGAATACTGTATCTGGGGGCAGTTAGATATCCCCAGCAATCTTTTTAGCCGAGTTTGGCATACGACAATCCCGGCCACTAATTTTGTGAGTACGCACTTTTGGGTGACGGTGGAGGCCAATTGATACTCATTGATCCCGCACAGGGGCGCTTGTTCTTCTCTTCCCCCTCCTCTCTTCTGGTTTTCTACTATAAACAAGTCCAGGCTCCTCACAACTTGAATCTTCTGTACCTTGAAAGGAAACTAGATTCTGTTTTGGAGATAGTATAACCTTCTGTGGTCTCTCCATCTCAGCCAGTTTCACCTGCTGATCCTTCCTCCTTTGTTGTGTCTCCTTTTGCCGAGTACTATTTTGGCAATTCAGTTTTTCTGAATCCTTGATTGTTGTACTTCTACAATCAGCCTCAAACCGACAGTCGGCCAAGGTGGTTTTCGTTATTTTCTTGCTCAAAGGGGATTCTTTGACCAGGGCTTTACCTGTGATGAAGAAAAATGTTAATCTCCTCAAAGATTGACACATTCCGCAAAGCATTCTACATAGTCTTCTGTACTCCAGGTATCAAAACCAAGGCAGCTGCTTAGTCGGTCAGTAAGCATTGAAGTTTTGTACTCTCTTTTGAGATCAACTGGTCGCCTTCAGGAGAGGGCTCACCGAAAAAATGGATGCTTTAACCAGCTATGGGCTGAAATATGCTAAACTGTGTTTGTTTTTTTTTCATTTTAATTGTGTTGTGTTAGTGTGATAAGGGGAGAATAAGAAACTAAGGCTTTTTTCCTCCCCATTCAGGTGTGCAAGTGATTACAGTCTGTGGTAGGGGTGTGTTTACTTTTGATTGCTGGGTGTAGTTGGTGGCTTTCTGCTATATAAAGCAGAGGCATTACTTGAATGTGTGAATTTTGAGTGGTGTGTTTTAGTGCTGCAGTAGGGTAAGTGCTGGGAATTTAAACCGCAAGCTGGATGGCTCATCTGGAGAGCCGAAAAAGCATTACATACAAAGAAAATATTCATGACAACGGTCTACAAATTGGGTACATTGTCTATTGCCTCAGACAGTGCCCACTTTGTAGACCTTTTTAAGAGAAGTTGGTCTAAAGTTGCAACTAGGGAGCAAAAGAGTTCAGTCCTGGCCCAAAGCTTTTTAATTTATTAATGCTCTAGAAGTAGGAACTGAAAGTAATTTCTCTGTAGTCCAATATAACTGACAGGTACCATGGGGAGGAGACACACCTCCCAGTGGTCTGGAGCAATTCTAGAAATGCAGGGATGGAGTCCCCCCATTCTCCATATCAGGCTAACTCACTTAGCCCCGCCTAGATAGATTTGTTCCAAGTCCTGGTTAGATGGCTGAGAACAGTTCTGCTTAGTTTTTAGTTATTTTTTTTTATTTAGATATGGGGTGTCAAAATTCCCCCATTATGATTGCCCAGTTATCAGGTGCTGTTGCGGACCCCCTGCAGCCCTGGGAGAGAATTGTGCAACCCATGAAGGAGTCTCTCTGAGGCTTCTTCCTTCCCATTGGTAATATGAAGAAAGAAGACCTGCAAAACAGGCGAGCAATCCTTTGAGTATCATGGTCCACTTGTCCCACAGGGGTCTTTCTGGAGTTCCTTATAACTACTGCACTCATGTTGGGTATTATCTGTCTGTTCTCTGAGTCTTTGGAGCATTTTGGGCTGTTTTGAGGTAATTAACCCCTTCTCATTCTTCTTGTCTCCCCTTGTCCTGCATTCTGGTTCACATCCTCAGAGTATTGGGGGTCCATGGGGGGTTCGGTCACTGTGGGGAACTACAAATGAGAAGTACAACATTGCCCAGAATGCTTGTTTTGCTTGCTTTTCTCTGATTGGCTGCTAGTTCGGTCGCCATTTTCTCTCTCTTATTTGGAATATCCTAAGCAGAGGCTTGCAAAAGAAGACAAAAAGAGGGCGCCCAATCGTTATTGGCACTCAGATCTTAAAACTCAATAATATACTCACAAAATTGGTGGTTGTGAGATGGACTTATATCCAACCACTACACTAATGTGTAGGCATTGGATCTTGAGGAAGCAGTCTTTTGAAATGAGAAACGTTGATGCTTTTCTGTGCCTGTATAATTATATATATCATTTTTATATTATTTTATGTATGTACTTGGAAGATTATTTCCAGTATTGATTTTTTTATTACATTTGTAGAACTTTTTTGGATACCATAGCAGCATTTCATTTTTAATTTTTTTTTTCCCTTTTAACCCCCCCCCCTTTTTTTCTGTTGGTGGTGGTTCAATTGAAGTGGAGAACTCCATAACATCGAAGATACCTGAGCAAGGACAGGTTTGAAAATGTCCTTGTATGCCAGTATTGTTGTGGTTGTATATAAGTCCATCTCACAACCACCAATTTTTGAGTATATTATTGAGTTTTAAGATCTGAGTGCCAGTAACGATAACCAGCACTATTGGGTGCCCTCTTTTTGTATATATTCTAATACCTAGTGGTTGAACAGAGGAGCAGCCCTGAATTGAGGATCCAGAGTATATACTGAAGGAGTTAAACAGTTAATAAAACCCCTGAAGCGTGCTATCTCAGTGTACATATAAGTGTTGCACTGGGCATCTCCATTGTGACTGTGATTCTAATACTGGTGGAGGGTCAGTGTGTTTAAAGCACAAAAAAACATTATTACACTAGGAGTGCCTTCTTTCTTCTTTGTGTCTTTGCATTAAGCAGAGGCTTGGATTCCCTTACACTCCTCCACAGGTTAACTCTTTATCTGCCAGATAAGTACTCTTTTGGGCTTTCTGAGGTGATTTATTAATCTGGGTGTCAGTATTTGGGATCCCTTTTACTGTTAGAGACTTCTCCTGTTAGGATGTCGGAGCCAAAGGGACATGGGGTGTCTTTGACCCCCCTTGCTTACTGTTCCTCATGCCAAGCGGGGCTACCCAGAGAGTACTCAGGTCACTCCTGCTCCTCATAATCTGCGGTCCCTGCTTCTCTGCCAGGGCCCTCCAGCCATGAACGAGACCCACATTGGGTCAAGGACTTAAAATCCTCTATGGCACAGTTTCCTCTTACCCCTTAAGAGGTCATTCAGTCTTGGAAACCACCCACTTCGTTCAGGTTTGTGGCCCCTGGCATTCCTGATCTTTCTGACTCCTCTGAGGAGGATTCATTTGAGGAGTCAGAGAATGGCGAGTGTGCAGAAAGAGCTAATTTATGGAGATCCATTTGAGGCTGACCCTGAACCCTCTGCTGAGGGTCTCATCAAAGTGGTTTTGGCTATCCTACACATTCCTGTTAATGCTGTAGAGACTCAATCTACTTCTGACATCTTTCAAAGGTGCAAGAAGTCCTGTACTATGTTTCCGCCTAATCCCACTCTAGACCAGGTTATCCTGGATGAGTGGAAGACTCCAGACAAGCGTATTTCTCGCTCCAAAAAGATTTTCTAAGCTGTAACCCTTTTCCAGACTATCTAAATCCACTGCTTTGCCAATGGCGGATGCCACGGAGCTTAAGGATTTAACTAATGGGAAGCAAGAAGCTATCCTGAAGTCTACCTTTGCAGCCATATGTGTTTCCTTAAGGCCAACCTTGGCAGAGCCATTGCTGTTTGGACTGAACAGCTTACTGTCGCTGTCCGCAAAGGTGCCCCTAAGGAGGACCTTTTGTCCATTTTAGCCAATATGTCTTAGGCTCAGAACTAGATGACTGATGCACTATTTGATGCTGTTAGGCTTGAGGCTAAGGTTTCTGCCTTTTCTGCTAATAGATGGACTCTGTGGCTTAATATTTGGTCTGCTGACTTATCATCTAAGAATTCACTAATTTCTCTCCCTTTTCAGGATCTCTCTTTTTGGGCCTGAACTGAAGAACATCCTCAGTGAGGCTACTGGAGGTAAGAGCACTTTTTGCCTCATGTTCCCAAACGCCCTAATCTGGCACGGAAGCAGCGTCTTTTGTTTGTTCCCACCAAAGCAAAGGCCGGGTCCAGGTAACTTTGCGAACCCTGGTCCGCATCTCCCTGTGGGTGGTCACCTGCAGAATTGTCAAGCATTTGGTCAGGCTCTGTTGCGGATCAGTTGGCATTACAGGTGGTTGCAGGAGGCTACAGGATTCCTTTGTATCCCTGCCTCCCTTCAGATTCTGCCTCTCTCAATCCCCTCTGGAGCAAGAAAAGCTCAGTATTTTCAACGGGGCACTCCAGGCTCTCTTGGACAAGGGAGTCCTGGCTCTGGTTCCACCTCAAAAGAGCAGTTTAGGTTTTTTTTTCTCTAAAAAAATTAGAGATAAAAAAAAGGGATACATAAAATAGAAAAATTGGAGGGAGGGACAGACAAGTAATATGCATCAGATATAATAACAGGAAACCCTCTCGCAAAGCTTAAATAACAATAAGCCGATATCTTGAATAAAAGAAAAAAGAAAGAAAATCGTATGGGGCAGTCAAGTTATCTATACTGACATACAAAGAATCAGCTTGATAACAGGTATAGTGGAATCTAATGGTTGCATGTAATGATATCAAAGTAATCTATCCAATATCATGAAGAGTGACAGCAAGAAGAAAGTAGAAAAGAACGGATACAAAGAAACACATAAAGGATATAATCTGGTCCCTGGTCCAAGACCAACAACAGAGGTTTTAAGCTGGAGTCAATGTGGTAGTCGTGTGAACGTTTGCTTTAAGACAAAAATCTTGCCATAGTGACCATACCTCCATAAATATCAGCTGAGCAGCGTCAGATTTTGTAATAATATTTTCCAGAATAAGTATAGTAGAGAGACGAGAAATCCAGTTCTGCAATGAAGGGACAGATGTGGATTTCCATAAGGTAGGGATACACGCTTTAGCTGCGTGAATCATATAACTGAAAAGGCGTTTTTTTGAGGGCAAAGGCTGCAGGATCAAAGGGCATTGTCCCAGAAAAATATATTCTGGCGTGAGATCAATATTGAGAGATAAACATGTTGAAATTTGGGCACCCACCTGACCCCAGAAGGGACGTATCAAAGGGCAGGACCACCAGACATGCTCCAAAGAACCCCGCCCATCTGGGCACCTCTAACATTGAGGAGAAACAGATGGAAAGATGCAGTGTAGAAACAAAGGAGTTCTGTACCACCGATTCAGTAGTTTATAGTTCAATTCTATAGTCAAAATATTTCTCTGGATCCGTCTCCAACGCTCTTCTGGTATATCAATATTCAGATCATGTTCCCATTGTTGGCGAATGTCAGATGAGGGCTTGGTCTGAAGGGAAACTAGTATTTTATACAATGCGGATGTGGTGCGATGGCGAGGGGATGTGTCTGCAAATGGCGTCTCGAAAGGGGTCAATGGACGTAAACACAAGGAGCGCACAGAAGAGGAAGATAAGTAGCTTTGAATCTGGCGGTATTGCCAAATGGCACTTGAGGCCAAGTCCCTCTTAGTTTGCATAGTCTCAAAAGAACACAGATCACCCTTGTGAGATAAATGTACAATCATTAGCGTCTTATTGGTAAACCAGGCACGAAAATCATCTTTGGAAAGACCCGGTAGGAAATCTGGGTTATCCAAGAGGGAAATTAAAGGGGATGGATGAGAAGACCAAGTAGGATAATGCCGCATTAGAGAATCGAAAACATGCAGGATCAACTGTCAAATGAGATTCGGTATGGCAAAGGAAGGTCACTTAGTCCTCGGGAAACAAGATAAGCAGTGCAGATCGATTGGAGAGGACATATCAGACATGATCCTGAGCCATATCTTAGAGGCATCTGGATGGAGCCAGGCGCCTAGTAAAGTAAGTTGAGAGGCTGAATGATAAGTACTCAACAGAGGGAGGGCCAGACCACCTTCCAATTGTCCAAGAGCTAAATCCAACATTTTTATCCTGGCAGGTCTTGAACTCCAAATGAAGGAGTTCATAAGGCTTTGCATGGATTTGAGGAAAGTAGAGGAAGACGTATGGGCACGGTGTGAAATATATAATGAAATTTAGGTATCACAACCAACTTCACCAAGTTTATCTTACCTATCCAGGACACATAGTTCAGACCACTTTTTAAAGTCGGAGGCAACCGAGGATAGAAGGGGCAAATAATTCAAAGAATAGAGCTTCTTAGGATCAGACGATAAAAAGATCCCCAGATATTTCAGCTTACCCGCCATCTTGAATGGAGAGGAAGATGTCAGGGAAAGCCACTGCATAGGGTGGACAGATACATTCATTAGTTCCGATTTAAATAAATTAGGTTTAAAGTTAGAGAGGGCACCGAATTTAGACAGCTCCAACATTATTGCAGGAAGGGATCGATCTGGGGAAGACAGGGACAAAATCAGATCGTCCGCAAATAAAGATACTTTATATTCTCTCGAGCCCGTGTGATCTCCCACCACATCAGAGTTATTCCTAAGAGAGCAAGCCAAAACCTCTATGATCAAAACAAAAATAAGGGGAGATAGGGGACATCCCTGTCTGGTGCCATTACGAAGGGCAAAAGGCAGAGAGAGAAAGCCATTAGCATGCACCCAAGCTGTAGGGCACGTATATAGAGACTTAACATAGGCTAAAAAACGAGGACCCAAACCTATATGTTCCAAGACCGCATCTATAAAAGACCAGGAAACGCAGTCAAAAGCCTTTTCAGCGTCTACTGAGAGGCAAAACATAGGGAGAGATTGAGAGCGTGCAAAGTCAATTAGTTGTATCAGTTTCATCGTATTATCCTTAGCTTCACGGCCTTGTACAAAACCGACTTGATCAGGATCCACGATATCAGAAAGAAGGGGAGAGAGTCTGTTGGACAAAATCTTGGCATATAACTTTGCGTCCACATTAAGCATGGAGATGGGTCTGTAACTGGCTGCAAGCTTAGGGTCCTTACCTGGTTTTAATATTAGGGGTATATGAGCTTCCATAAATGATGAGTGATTAGCAATGAGGAGTATGGTAATTCCCTAAAAACTTGCAGAAGGAGCGGTGATAAAGTAGAAGAGAATTTTTGTAAAAAAGAAGGGGGAAGCCGTCAGGTCCCGGCGCTTTACCCGAGGGAGATTGGCGAATAGCCGTCTCTAGCTCTAATTGTGAAATCTCATCTTCCAAAAGAATAGCCTGTGATGGCAAGAGTTTAGGCATATGGGACGAGGCAATATACTCTGAAGGATGCAACAAAACTATCACAGTGCCCTTGATTGCTCGCCCTTGCTGTCAGTCAGGTGTGTGTATTCCCCATTGGCCGCCTGTTTAACGCCCGCCTAGCACTGCCTATTTAAACCAGTCTGAGGCACCCTTTGGTTGCCCTTTCGTGGTGTCTCTGCACCTGCAGTCACCTGTCTGATGTTTCCTTGGGCCTGTGGATCTGCTACCAGTGTCAGCGTTTCTCCACTGTCAGAGCTGCTGCTGCATGGTTCCTGTCCTTGTTCCTGATCCTGCTTCTGCTCCGGTCCTAGCATCGTTCCTGCTGCCGTTCCTGTGGTTGTCCTGGAGGGCAACCTGTTCCTGTGTTGTATCCTGATTCACTGCTTCTGGCTGCCTGTCGCCTGTGCGACATTTTCATCATGGGGTTTACTCCATTTACCGGTTGCTGATCCCTTTGCATAGAACCAGTTGGGCGTTCCATTTGCTCCAGTACGCGATACTGGTTTACTCCATATACTGGTTGCTGGTCCCATTGCATGGAACCAGTTGGGCGTTCCATTTGCTCCAGTACGTGGTACTGGTTTACTCTATACACCGGTTGCTGATCCCATTGCATGGAACCGGTTGGGCGTTCCATTTGCTCCAGTACGCTGTACTTGTTTACTCCATATACCGGTTGCTGATCCCATTGCATAGAACCGGTTGGGAGCTCCATTTGCTCCAGTACGCGGTACTGGTTTACTCCATATACCGGTTGCTGATCCCATTGCATAGAATCGGTTGGGCGTTCCATTTGCTCCAGTACGCGGTACTGGTTTACTCCATATACAGGTTGCTGATTCCGTTGCTAAAACTGGTTGGGCGTTCCTTTGCTCCAGTACACTGTGCTGGTTTACTCTAATGGCCGGTTGCTGATCCGTTGCATAGTACCGGTTGGGCATTCCGTTGCTCCAGTACGTGGTACTGGTTTACTGCACACACCGGTTGTATATTCCGTTGCAAACTGGTTGGGCTATTTCACTGTCATTGCTTGTAATTGGTTTGCTCCACTTTCCTCTCTGGGCTGTTGCCTTACCATCTCAGCCTTAGTGGAGCTGTCCTCATATTCCTACAGGCTGCCTTGCCTGGTATATTGGCAGGGCCGGTAAAGCCTATTTACATTCTGTTGTACCATCTTACTGGCTGCCTTGCCCGGTATATTGGCAAGGCCAGTAGAGCCTATTTACATTCAGTTGTACCATCTTACCGGCTGCCTTGCCCGGTATATGGGCAAGGCCGGTAGAGCCTATTTACATTCTGTTGTACCATCTTACTGGCTGCCTTGCCCGGTATATTGGCAAGGCCAGTAGAGCCTATTTACATTCTGTTGTACCATCTTACTGGCTGCCTTGCCCGGTATATTGGCAAGGCCGGTAGAGCCTATTTACATTCTGTTGTACCATCTTACTGGCTGCCTTGCCAGGT
The DNA here is from genome assembly GCA_037306005.1 of Rhinophrynus dorsalis. NCBI lineage: Eukaryota > Metazoa > Chordata > Amphibia > Anura > Rhinophrynidae > Rhinophrynus > Rhinophrynus dorsalis. Next base: position 267,307,812 of record CM074723.1, on the reverse strand, counting down.
ATATTGGCAAGGCTGGTAGAGCCTATACAGCTGTATCTTGCTACTACTGTTTGCACCCAGATTGTGTATTGACATATGTGTATGTACTAGACCCGTGGGGGTTCTCATTAAACTTTTCAATAAAGTTTGATTTTTATCTTACTCTGTGTCTGAGAGTCATAACAAACTGTGACAGAAACAGAAGATGATGGAACAGGTAATTTATACAACTGCTCGTAATAAGCCTGAAAGCAATCATCGATCCCAGGAAAATCACGAACTAGTATATGATTAGAGTCCTCAATTTGGTATATGACAGAAGAGGGTAAAATACCCTTGGTTTGGAGAGAGCGCAATCTACCACATTTATTATTGCATTCATAAAATTTGGCACGGGACCTAGTAAAAGCTTTGGCAGAGTTAGAATGAAGGAGGACTGTAAGTTTGGTGTGCAAACGAGTAAGAGCCTCTAGATCCAAGGGGTCCAAAGTAGTTTTATGACAATTCTAATCTATGTAAAGTAGACATCATATCAGTCTCCTCACGTCGTGTTCGATTGAGGTACGCTATTCGTTTGATGAAGATGCCCCGAATATCGCATTTCAGGGACTGCCAGACAGTAAGAGCCGATGAAACTGAACCCACATTCAGTTAAGAAATCTCGCAATGAGCGATCAAGGGTTACACAAAACGAAGAATCGTTTAGAAGGGAAGGGTCAAGTTTCCATGAAGACTGGTGTGGAAAAGATAGGGGTAAAAGGAGGGACAGCATAATGGGAGAGTTATCTGACCGGGTACGCGGCAGTATCTGGGTCTGATCCAACTAGTGAAGATTGGACTGAGATATTAGTAAGCAGTCCAGTCTGCAGTAAGAGACGGGGAAGAAAAGAAAGTGTAATCATGCAAAGAGGCATGTTGTAGACGCCAGGCATCCACGAGAAGGACATCCTTCATGGATTTGTGAATAGAAGATAGGTCTCGCGCGGAGAGCGCTGACCTGCCAGTGTTACAGTCCACCTCTGGTCGAAAGGAAACATTAAGATCTCCCCCCCCAGAATGACAAGGCCTCTCTGAAAGGTCGCCAGGCAGGATAGAGTGAGCGACAAAAATAAATCCTGTCCAGTGTTTGGAGCATATATGGCTACCAAAGTCAGAGACACGGCACCCACTGAACCCTTGATAAACAAATAGCGCCCCTCTGAATCCTGCATCCTCGCTTCTAGTACAAATGGTAGAGACTTATGTAGTAATATGCCCCCACCTCTCCTCTTGGTTTAAGCAGAACTAAAGAACTGTTGGAAATAATCCGGAGTAGAGAGGAATGGCATATTGATAGAGGAGAAGTGAGTTTCTTGCAGGAAGCATACCTGAGCTCCCAGTGTCCGACAGTCATTCAGAAGTATACTCCTTTTACTGGGGGGAATTAAGGCCCATTCATGGAGATATAGTGAAGCGAATAAGAATCAGCCATAATCAAAAGGAGTAGGCCACTTTACATGACCAAATAGCCACAGCACGAAAAACCCACTCAGACCAGGGACCAGAGAAAAACAACAAGAGAGGGGAGAAAAGAAAAAGAAAGGAAAGAACCACCAAAGAAAAGTAAAATAGACATAAAAGCCTCTAGCGGTATAAGCAACATAAAGGGACAATCTTACAAGAGACTGCAGGGACCCAACTGCACAACCCATGGCCGGATACACAACCATCCGCACTCTACACATGGATGGCCGGCCCAGAACGGCACACCCACATCGCCACAGTGTGCCTCTCAAAATAATAATACAGCATAAAATCAACATGAATAAGACAAACCGCAACTGTACTTGTGGTAAATTAGTGCTAACAAAAAGCTGTTTAAGGCGGTAAAGACGTTGGGACAGTAACTTAGACATAGAAATGCCCCAGATGAGAAGAAAAACACGATCCCAAGAATGCATTGAGTAACGAGGAGATCCACCAGACGACCACACCGGCTGGCTCCAAAAGGGACTGACAGTGCAGGCGCACGGACTTCACTATGGCAAGATGTCCGTGCTTCCTGCTACTGTCAGCCTCGGAACAAGTGTAAAATCAGTTAAACCAGGTAATAATTCTGGCGACTAGCGCTACTAAGCAGCTAGTCGCCAGATGGGGACTGGATTAAGATAAAGATTTTGTGGGGTGGTAGTTCCCCATTAAGCAGTGTCCAAGAGGGGGGAAGCAGGAGGTGGTATCGAGGAAGAGGACATGCCTCGACGTTTCTTCGGTGGTGACACTTGCCATTTCTGAGGTTGAAGAGTCGAGGTTAAGAGGTTTTGCTTCTTCTGAATACACGGGTCTGAGCTGAATCGGAGCAAAGTTCAGGTGAGAACAAAGCTGTAGAGCATCTGCAGCAGTCTTCAGCATATATGTGGAACTATCATGAGACAATAAGGGCAAATGGAAAGCCCCATCTGTATAAAACATGATTCTCCCTCAAGGCGTCAGTGAGAGGCTTGAAGGCTCAACGCATTTGCAGAGTATACGGAGATAAGTCATTATAAAGTTGGATAATGTGCCCATCATACTTAATTTCATGAAGCTGTCTGGATATCCGCATGATAGCACCTTTCTGGGAGAAATACAGAAGATAGCATATAGCTTCACGAGCTGTGTCAGTCGCCTGATTACGAGGCCTTAAGGCCCTGTGGGCTCGCTCACTTTTGATGTCAGCAGGATCCAAGTCTAATAGAGACGCAAAGATCTTCTGAAGAACACCCAACAAGTCACTGGGAGCGATATATTCAGGTAGGTTGCGCACTCATTATTATTATCTCCACATCATACAAGAGAAGTCGAAGATGTTTGTTTTCCTCTTCTTGGGCAGCAACACGCTGGAATAAGTCTTGATGTGCCGTTAATATGGTTTCAGAGGTATCCTCTAGGCCGGACACACGCGATCTGATGTGTTTCATTTCTGCCCTTAGGCCTGAAATATCAGCTTGCAGAGCGGTGCGCAAATTCAACATAATATCCTCAATATCAGAACGGGAGGGATGATCTTTAATAACTTGCTTGAAGCAATAGTAACATTTCATAAAACCAGCAGCTCCAACTGTATTTGGGCCAATACTGTCAGTTGTAGTACAAGAATAATTGAATAGTTAAGTATCCCCCTCTCGTCCCTTTTACCTAGTGTAAGCCACGTCCCCTCAGATGTGGAATCTGGTCTTGAGACCAGACAGGTCACAGCAAGGGACAATCTTCTTACTGTGAGCATAAGAAAAACCCTGCCCCCCCCCCGACAGGTTTTTCCTTATGCTCACTAAAGGTTGTCCCCCTCTGCGATGCATCAGGATGGTCTTGCTGCTCTGAGGGGAGCAGTGTTACATCAGTAAAAGGGGTGAGGGGGGGTACTTTATCATTCAATTACTCTTGAACTACAACTCTGACAGTATTGAAATAACTCTCCATGGCCCAAATACTACGAAGATTCATTGGACATGCTTTTTATTGCAAAACTTTACTGTCCCGTTAAATCTACCTATAGTCACTGAAGTTATCAATTTTTGACAATGAGGGGAGGGAGATTTTACCTTATACAGAGGAGCACCCAAATTACATTATGAATGGTAGTGTTTCCTCTGGTCGTGAAGCCTATGCTCAGTTTAATCCTATGTATTTTATTGAAACCTTTGAATCGGTCATTAGGGAGGAGGATTTTAAAGCCTTTATTGGCAAAAAATTTGGCTTTTCCAATTTGACGACAGGCGAGCTCTCAGAATTACGTAGTAAAATCTATTGTTATTAAGGCTGCAGATAAGGGAGGTGCAGTGGTCATCCAGGATAGCAAGGACTACCTAATGTAGGCAAATATCGTATCCTGGATGACCGCAATTACTGTAGGATTTTGAAGGGTGATCCTACTGTACAGTATATGGGAGAGTTTGTTGATTGAACAGGCTTACCATTATGGACTTCTACAGAACGTGGAGTGTGACTATATGCACATAAATATAAGGCTGCCATATATTACCATTTTTCCAAGCAGTTCTAGATGCTTGCAGGGTCTGGTTTCCCAAGTTTGGATTTAAAGTCTGCTGTAGAGTTGGTCAAAGATTGGTCTAAGGACACACCTGCTAACATCTAATCACATGAAGACTAAGACTTCAGCATCACTAAAGCTTGGAACACCTTTCTGACATATGAAGAACTAACTCTGGAGTTTTGGTATCCCAGTTGTAAGTACTTCATTTCATCCATCAGTGAACGCAGCTGATCTGAAACTGCAAGCACATGATCCAGTGGGAGGAAGCAAATTACCATTCATCAGCTGTAGACATAGGATCAACAATTCTCACTGTTATTTAACCCCTCCATTGCAAAACTGGCTGCAACTGAACTACTGGCCACTTAATCTGGTCTGAAAACAAAAGCTATATTACACTTCATCTGGACAGCTGAAGCAGTCTGCCTGTAAGTCACTGGTCACTCACTCCAACACCAAGCTGAACTTCTAGTGTTATCACATAATGCATGTTAATGGTCTTATTGTTTTTGCCACTAAAATATCAATATTTTTGCTTTCCCACCTTCTCATCAACATTTCTCTCCACCCCTTTTACATTCCCCAATGATCTGTTCACGAGCTGTTTTGTTACCTACACTCTAAGTCCATCCACCAGAAAACAACCCACATAAGAAGACTTAAGCAGGAATATATGATGGAATGCTGTTGCTCTCATCTCTAATTATCTCCATTTCTCTTCCCCAGGTATGATATTAACCCTTACCATCACAATATCATCTGTCTCTCTGCACCCCTGCTAACATCTAAACTCCTGTTTACTGGGTATGATATTAACCCTTACCATCCCACATCTGTTTGTCTGCAACTATTGTTATTAATCTCATTTCTGTTTGATCAACCCCCTTCCCCTTTCATCCTGTGTTCCTACTGAGGTCTGATTTTGGTCATTTCTTTCACATGGGTGTGAAATAACTTGCTTATCAGCTCTGATAGTCATTTGGTCAGCCTTTGATTGGTAATTAAGCCAAATAAGCCTCATGTGTATAAGACTGCTATATAATACCTCCAGTATAGGGTGACAGCCCTACAGGGTGACACACTAAGGGGCTCCCCATCTGAAGTGACCCATCTTAAGTGATAAGAAGACTTAAGCAGGACTTGAGCAAGAGACAGAACTGATTACACTGGAGAAAGAACACCCCCTAAACAAAGCTACAAAGGATGTGAAGCAAACCCCTAAATGAAAGTTCTGCAATTCTACTAAACTTCAAGATTCTCTGTACAACACCAGCTTGTGGACAAAACAAACTCTTCCATCATGAGAAGGTGCACTCGGCCCATTTGGACTGTTTCAACACTATGCCCTCTGCAAAGAGTATCTAAATACCTAATATTCCTTCTCTCCATAGCTGCTGTTCTCACTAAAATATCTGGTTCCTTCTACCCTCCACCATCTCCTCCACCCTATATTTATATCTCTCCTTCACTTCTACCATCCACACTCACCTCTACACACCAACTCATTACTCTTCTCCGCTCCAACACTCCTCCACACCACACAATCCATAAACCAAATACACACAAATCACTCTCTCATCTCCTGTCTCTCTCTCTTCTTCTTTTATTGGCAGCTGGAGATATCTCTCCAAATCCTGGCCCCATCTCCATTCACAAACACTCTACCTCCAGTCAGCATAGGAACAATTCAAATCTAATCACCATTCCCTGCCTTCAACCTCAGTTTCTTCCCTTTTCCTGTGCTTTGTGGAATGCTCGCTCCATTACTAACAAATATAACACTGTGCATGATCTCTTTTTCTCACGCTCCCTCAGTTTACTTGCTATTACTGAAACTTGGCTCTCTCAATGTGACACTGCTTTAGAGGCAGCAATCTCCTATGGTGGTCTCTCCTTCTCTCACACTCCACGCCCAGCTGGACGTGGCAGAGGAGTGGGTTTGCTGCTCTCCGAACATTGTCATTACAAACCAATTTCTCCCCCATCTTCACTCCGCTTCTCCTTTGAACTGCATGCTGTCCGTATCTTTGCTCCTGTCTCTCTACAAGTTGCAGTCATCTATCGCCCACCTACCACTACACCTTCAGACTTCCTTTCTGACTTTGAATCATGGCTCTCCTTCTTCCTCTCATCAGACACACCTTCACTTCTTCTGGGGGACTTCAACAGTCATGTGGACGATCCCTCCATCTCCTGGGCATCCCGTTTTCTCTCTTTAACATCTGCATTTGGACTAACCCAGTGGACGAATGCTAGTACTCACAAGGACGGTCACTTCTTAGACCTTGTGTTTACTAGAAGCTGTGCACTCTCGGATTTTAGTATCTCTCCTCTTCCACTATCAGATCACCATCTTCTAACTTTCAGCACTACATATACACCTTCCGCAATCCCTGCTTCCTCTCCCCGCTTCACGCGTAACCTCAAATCCCTTAATCTAACGGCTCTCCAGTCCTCCCTGGCTAATGTACTTTCATCTATTCCCATTAATTCTGACACTAACAGCCTTGTCAAAATATACAACTCAGTCCTATCCTCCTCTTTGAACCTGCATGCGCCTCTGTCTCTCTGATTGGCTCGCAGAACTAACCCGCGGCCATGGCTTAATAAAGACACCAGCTTCCTCCGCTCCTGTACTCGTTCAGCTGAACGACTGTGGAGAAAGTCTGGCTCTCTAGCAGACTTTCTCCACTACAGGTTCCTCCTTTCCTGCTTTAACTCTGTTCTGTCCCTTGCAAAAAAACATTACTTCTCACAACTAATCAACAATCAAAAATCCAACCCCCGACGACTTTTCTCTTCGACTCCCTCCTTCGCCCTCCATCTGCTTCCCCCGCTAACTCCATACAACCACAAGACTTTGCTGACTACTTCAAAACCAAGGTGGACTCCATCCGGGATAATATACCACCTTGTATATCTCCTCCTAGCCTCCCTCGTTCCCCTCCTGGCACTCTGGACTCTCTTTCACTAGTCACGGAGGAGGAACTGACTAATCTACTATCCTCCGCTCCGTCCACTACATGCGCACTTGATCCGCTCCCCTCTCACCTCATCCAATCCCTCTCCCCCACACTAATCCCTATCCTGTTACAAATCTTCAACTCCTCCTTTGCCACCGCTACCTTTCCTTATGACTTCAAACATGCCTTAGTAAAACCTATCCTTAAGAACAACTCTTCTGACAGTAACACACCCTCTAGCTATCGACCAGTTTCTCTTCTGCCTTTTGCCTCTAAACTCCTGGAACGCTTAGCCTACTCACGCCTGCTTGACTTCCTCAATGCATACAACCTGCTTGACCCTTTATAATCTGGATTTCGTAATGCTCACTCCACTGAAACTGCTCTTACAAGAGTTGTCAATGATCTTCACATTGCCAAATCTCAAGGTCACTATTCAATTCTTATCCTGCTTGATCTCTCAGCAGCTTTCGATACTGTTGATCATGCACTCCTCCTCCGCATTCTTCACTCCTTAGGAATCCGCAACACAGCACTGGACTGGCTCTCCTCTTATCTATCTAACATATCCTTCAGTGTCTCCTCTGCCACCTCTTCATCCTCCCCCATCCAACTCTCTGTTGGGGTTCCTCAAGGTTCTGTTCTAGGACCGCTTCTGTTTTCTCTTTACACAATAACACTTGGCGATCTTATTAACTCATTTGGTCTCAAATATCACCTCTATGCAGATGACACCCAGATTTACTTATCTGTACCTCAACTCACTTCTGATATCCAGGCTAAAGTCACAGATTGCCTCTCGGCTATCTCAGACTGGATGGCTCATAGACACCTCAAACTCAATATGTCCAAAACTGAACTGCTCCTCATTCCACCTAGACCTGGCCCTGTAGCGCCCTTCCAGGTGACTGTAAATGGCACTACCATAAATCCAGTATCAGAAGCACGGTGTCTAGGGGTGATAATTGACAACTCTCTCATTTTCCTCTCATATTAATGCCATTACTAAATCATGTCGCTTTCTTTTGCGTAACATTGCAAAAATCCGTCCCTTCCTCTGTTCCTCCACAGCCAAAATTCTTATACATGCAATCATCCTCTCCCGCATGGACTATTGCAACATTCTTCTGTCTGGCATTCCTGCTTCCCATCTCCAACCACTTCAATCTATACAGAATACGGCAGCACGAATTACTCTTCTGTCACCTAGGTTTGTCCCTGCCCCACTCCTCCTCAAAACTCTCCATTGGCTGCCTATCAAACTCCGGATATCATACAAAATCTTACTTCTCTCTTTCAAGACACTTCTCTCCTTTACTCCTTCTTACATTTCCACTCTCATCTCCCGTTATACCCCATCCCGACACTTACGGTCAGCCAATGACTGTCTTCTCTCAGCTCCTTTTGTCTCTACAGCCCTGTCACGGATCAAACCTTTTTCTCTCATTGCTCCGTATCTATGGAATGCTCTACCATCCAACCTGCGCCACTGCACCTCTCTGACAACCTTCAAATCTCACTTGAAAATGCACCTCTTGGATAAAATCTCAACATGCTAGAAGGCACTGATGTTGTACAATGAATGCTCTTATACATTATTTACATTACTGATGTCCTCTGTTATCATGAAAACTAGCACTGTATTCAGCACTTGACCCTAATGTACTCTGTGTGTCTCCCATTACCACTTTAGATTGTAAGCTTTCGGGCAGGGACCTTGCACCCAATGTTTCACTCTACAAAAAGCACTTGTAACCCTGTATTGTTTAAACTCTGAGATTGTAAAGCGCTGCGTACACTTGTGGCGCTATATAAATAAACATATTCATTCATTCACCTCTTCACATATACAAATCCTCCTCTCACCTGCTTTTCCTGACTACAACTCTTTTCATAGCAGGCGATCTTTCCCAACCCTGGTCACACCTGTTTCTGTCCCAGACTGCTGCCTACCTGCTGTTCTCGTGGGGGCAGACCCCCAGCAATGTATTGACCATTCTCTGCCTCCCTCCATCCTTCTCCTGTGCATTATGGAATGCTCGCTCTCTAGTTAAACTCCACACAACCGCTTCCTCTCAAACGCTCTTAACCTACTATCACAGAAGCCTGACTCACATTCCTGACTCTTCTGTTGAAGCTGCTCTCTCTTTTTGTTTTGTTGATTTATGTTAATGCATTTCCGACATGAGATGCGATTTATTACTCTTCTTTCCTTGATTGCACGTTTGTAACTTTGCATCTCTCTTTATTCTACAAAAACTAATAAATTAAAATGAATAAAACAAAAACAAGCACGTTGTGCTCAAATTCCATAAATATAAAATTTAAACAACATCCACTTTCATACTCATCACAGGAATAAGATGGCACCCTAAGTTGGTTCCCACATTACCCCAGTTGAGAATCAAGGTCTTGGCACCATACAGTAACAGGGACTGGGGAATCCATCTAACCTTATTGCAGCTTTCCTCTGGGATACATTAGATGTACAATGGTGTAAGAAAGAAACATACTAATTAGGTAATTTTTGTTTTATTACAAAGCATCTCGGATGCATACTAAAATAAAAAAGCAAGTCATTTTAATCAAGTTTACACATTATGTTTTATGTACAGAAACTAAAATTCCCAAAGTGGAATAACATGAAATGTGAATCACATTATAGGCCTATACTATAAATACAAATCATTCACAGGGATCTCCCAGTTATCTCTATGAATATTTTTTTTTAGTTTTTTTTCCTTTAAACTGTACAACATATTAATACACAGACTAATATGATCAAGTCAACTGAGAAAAAGTGCCATATTAAAAAGGCAAAGCTTCTGAGGCTTGAGTGTACAGCTCAATACATACAAGTAAACACTGGGAAATGTAGGTTTGTAAAAATAACTGGTTGCAGTTGTATTAACCCTTTGAGTGGCAGAGGGGTAAGCAACGCATTACTTATTAATGCGTTGCATACCCCTCTGTCACTCAAAGGGTTAAACCATTGAAGGTCAGAAGGGTGTATGCAGAGAATTGCGAAGAAATACAGTGCTCACCCCTCAGTTCCTTCAAGGTTACATGGATGACCTTGCATTAGGCAGAAATATTCCCTGATCCATTCTCCCAAATGCTTGTGGTGGGATATTTTGACTAGACCCCCATCACACGATGCACTATTCTAACTGATCTTAGAGGTGGGATTGTAGCACTCTTCAAGCACCAGGACATTTCTATACAATATGAAGGCACTATAAACTGATAATTTCAATACTAAAATTCAAATCTTCAAGAAGACATCCTTTAAAATGGCATCAGCATTTAAATCTACTAGATCAATGTTATTAAACTTACAAATAGTTATTAACCCCATTGATGAACACAGAGGTATGCAATGAACTGCAAAACAATGAGTTGTACACCACTCTGGTCTTCAAGGAGTTAATGCAATGCAATAATTAATGGACCAGTACATGTTTAAAATGAAAGAATGAAGGGGCTTATTCCCTACACCAGGGGTAATCAATTACAGACTACATCTGCCCTAATCTATGAAGTGTTGCTTGTATAATGGTGAACTGAAACTCAATTGCTAGCCCTTAAAATGACAGTAATACTTAAGATGTAAAAAATAAAAAATATGCTGTAGTGTTTATGTCCCTGAATAAAACAAGGGTACTCCCACTGCTGAGAGATACTGTATTAAAAAAAACTAGTGTAAAAACCTACACAGGCCAAGGTCCGGGTAATGTTAACCCTTTGAGTGCCAGAGGAGTACGCAACACATTGCTTTGCAATGAGCTGCGTACCCCTTGGGTACTCAAAGGGTTAAGAGGCCACTACATCACTTATCCACATGATGCAATCATGCACAGTAGAATGCCCGAACACGGGCAGTTTCTACTGCGCATGACTGCATTGTGACATACATCCTAGCAAATTCTATAGGATTAGAACAGCTCAAACTTGAATATTTTAGGTGCAATATCAAAGTGGACTGAAAATTTACAGTGGTGCTGTTTCTACACCATCCTATGGAGATTTATGGTCTACAGACCAGAGCAGTCCATAGAATGGTGTAGCAACTGCGCCACGGTAAATTTTCAGGCCACTGTGATATTGCACCTAAAAAAATTCAAGTTTGAGCTGTTATAATTTTTTAATAAAATCTCTCAGCAGTGGGAGTTCCCTTGTTTTACTCAGGGGGATAAACCCTACAACATAATTTTTTTTACATTTCAAGTATTACTATCCCTTTAATCCTTAGATGGGTTGTAGGTCCCTCTATCGCACAATAAGTTAAAGAAACACCAACAACTATTAATAACACCCTCCCAACTATTCTTGTAATCTGGGCAGAAAGGCTAAATGGCCAACATGAATATGTTTTGTGTGGATTAGTTTCCCCAAATTAATCTTCCATTAGTATTATTGGACATCATGTCAATGGAGGTCCTATTTCAGGACTCCGTGACCCTAAACTTGCCACATTTCTACAAAGATTGCAGTGCAAAGAATTTGGGATCCTGGATTTCCGCAAAAGGAATCATTTCTCACTTCCTGGATATGACATCAGCACTAATCAAATAGGAATTCTGGAGAGCCAATTCACCACACACTGATTCACAGTAGTTAAAAGGGTTTTCCCTCCAAATCACCCCTCTATGGACCATAGACTTGTGCAACACAGTGAGATGCATGCACAACCCTCTGGTCCTTAATCCTTTTAGTGCAGGAGGGGTATGCAAAGCAATGCATTCCATACCCCTCGGGCACTTAAAGGGTTAAGCTCTAAATACAAAGATTATTACAAATTAAACAGGGGAAAAGAATTGTGGAAGGAAAGGCTACATTTCTTTTTAATATTAATAAACCTTTCTGGGCACAGAAGAGCTCTTCATATCATTGTAACAATGTTTTGGTGACTTGTCTAGCATTCAAGGGGTTAAGTAGGCCGTTATTTCCTTTTCTTTAAACCAGATTTCAGGTCTTCTGCCTCAAGAGATTTTAATTTTTCTATACAAATATTTGTACATGAAGTTTAACCATTTACAGACAAGAGGGGTGCACAAGGTACTGTTAAGAAGTTCCTTGCACACCCCTCTGGTGCGTAAAGGGTTAAGAGTTACAGATCCCCTTGCGTGTGTTTTGCTTTAAAGGGATGTTAACACTTAATATGCAAATATATTGTAGGGTTTATCATTCTGAGTACAATAAGGGAACTCCCACTACTAAATGGCATTTTATTCAAAAGTTATTGTGGCTCAAACTTGATTTTTTTTAGGTGCAATATCTCAATGGCCTGAAACTGTACAGTGGTGATGTTACTACACCATCCTATGGACAGCTCTGGTCATTTAACCATAAAGCGCCACTGTACAATTTCAGGCCATTAAGATACTGCGCACACACACACACAAAAAAAAAAAAAGTTTTGAAAAGTAATAACTTTTGACTAAAAACACCTCTCTGCACTGGGAGTACCCTTGTTTTACACAGAGGAGGATACACCCTGCAATATGTATTTTTGCATATTAAGTGTTACTCTCCATTTAAAGTGCATAGCTTGGATTAACAAATGGTATGAGTCTTTACACTGAAATTAGATCATAATGGTTAATGCATTACAGAAAACAGGAAGAAATTAGAAAGACTTTAGATATTACCATAAACAAATACTCAGACTGTACAACTGGGGGTCTCTGAAGTGCTCTCCAATGTAGCTCCAGTAAACAAAACAGCTTCTTGAAAGAATTCAGCAGTTTTACGGTCCCCTGTTGCTTGCTAACAGGAGGTGGCCAATGTACTAAAAAGAATAGGAGCAATTCTGGGACAGACCAAATGAGGCATTTTAAACCCCTGAAAAAGATCTGTTTAACGCAATACCAATTTGGTGAACTTTTATTTGTCCTCAATGGCACAGCTGATTTACTCCAGTTCATCTTAGGACATCATCCTCATGGGGTTAATGCTGTAATCCAACATGGATTGGCCGTTTGCTTTTTCCCTTTGATTCCGTGCAAGCAGAGGTGGACACCTCTATAGTTCTAAATACAAGGAAACAGGTAACTGGCAATGGTTTGTGTTGGTCCTAGTAAGAAACTGCCCCATTCACATTAATTTTCACATCACACAACATATTCTACAAAACATTTACAAGCCACAGGAATACAATATACAGATTTTACAATGTTGCTCTATGTTTTGTGCTTCAATGTTAATTGAAAAACCACTACGGAAGTAATAAAAGGTACAAACGGATAATGGCTTGTTTCCTTATATTGCAAGGTGCAAACACTCACATAAAAATAAAAAGGCACTTAAATCCTTTAGTACACAGGACACAGTTCATACACCTTCTGTACTATAGAGGCTAATAGTAAAATAGATTTATTTTCCTTGACTGCACAGGCATGCAACTTCTGCGAGGAGCTTGGTAACAGCTGGTGGGATATCATTGGTAGCAGTCTCTTTCCATGCTTGGAGTGCTTTGAGTATGCTTGATGGGTCACAGGGAGCCAGATCACAGAGCATGTATACAGAGGCCAGTTGCACACCCCATGGCATATCTGTAAAAATAAGTAGAGACATCATAGAGTGATTTGCAAACACCATCCAGAAAGGGCTTTATGGGCATAAGTCTGACCTAAACAAACAAATCCTGGAAATGACATGTAACACTAGATACATCTCCAATGCATTGTTTCACAATGAGATGGAGATTTCTCTAACACACAAGGAATTAATAAGGCCTTCAAGTATCACAGATACGGCAAGTTCTAAGGTTATGCTAACTTGGACTAAGCTGGTCCAAAAGTGGTTCTTATTTTGGCAAATGCACTTGCGTTTCCAAAAACCTACTCTTTTGGGGTGAAAACACCATTCCCCTTCCTGCTCTGATCGGCAACCAGAATGCAGTCTTCTTCCCTGAACAAAGATTGTGTCGGTACCAAGTGTGTGCAAATATGAAATTTCAACTTTGTGTATGCTCGGCAAGCATACAAGTTTCCCACTGGATAGAAGTCCAACCTTGCTAGGAGACCTATGTCAGTCACCGATCAGAGCAGAAAGTGGACAGTGTCTTCACGAGACCTTGCAAAAACTGGTGCGGCATAGTGTGACCATTTATTTGGCGGACGTGCAAGAGAGACCACGTTGCCATAGTCAGAGCTATATGCCGTTTTTTACAGGCAGTTTATTTTGAGATCTGGTGTTTTTTTTTTTTTTGTTTTTTTTTTGCACATTGCCTAGGTGGAGGCTGATTTTCAGCCACATCATGGTCAACGGCCTGGTACTTTCATTATATGGTACTACTTTAGTCCAGAAGGGCACAACGCCTTATTGCAGTAAGCTCTGTAATATTCCATTACTGAATGAGGTGACCTGAAACTTTTCTTTTCAGAAACTCCCCACTGGCACAGCAGATATTCACACAATCAAGACTTTGGGAAATTAAATTTCCCACCACCATGACTCTGTGATAATTATCTACTGCATTATGTAATACTAGTATGAAAGCCCGTGTACACAGGCCAGTCTCACTACACATGACTGCATCGTTTGGCAGTCTTTACTGCGCATATGCAGTTACACACAAACAGGGAGCTTTGCAGACTAGCACTTTATATTATACAAGATATTGCTCTCTTTATGCAAGTAACATACGCTTTATGTAAGTGTTCCTTTCAGTTGTCATTTTAGAACATACCTGAAAGACCTAGGTGGCCTTTAACCCTTTGAGTGCCAAAGTGGTACACAATGAATTGCTTTGCAATGTGTTGCGTACCACTGGCACTCAAAGGGTTAAAACCTGCACTCTAAAGCTACTCAAAGCAAATATGACCATTTTTATTGGCTACTCATCTCTTGCTTTATTCACAGCCAAATGTTGACCACCCTACAGATGAGAGATATTACACAGCCTCTCTCAAACTTCCTATGCCCCTGCAGACCTGACACACTGCAACTGAAATGGGTTCCAATGCATACTGCAAAATATAAGAGTTGGCAAAAATGCACTGATGACAAGTAGCATGTATAGCAGGGATGCCCCAAACTAAAGCCCGGGAGCAATTTTTTTGGGCTTCAGCCACTGACACTCACTCCCTTTACAAACAATTCTATTAAACAATACAAATCTGCTACAAAACATATTTTCAATTATTCTTTAAAGGGATAGTAATACTTAAAATGTGAAAAAATATATGTTGTAGGGTTTATCCCCCTGAGTAAAACAAGGGCAGTCCCACTGCCGAAAGGTACTTTGTTCAAAAGTTAATACAGCTCAAACTTGAATTTTTAGGTGCAGTATCACAGTGGCCTGAAATTGTACAGTGGCGCTGTTGCTACACCATCCTATGGACAGCTCTGGTTAGTTGACCATAACTCTCCATAGGATGGTGTAACAGCACCACTGTACAATTTCAAGCCACCCTGACACTGCTCCTAAAAATTCAATGTTTGAGCTATATTGGCTTTTGACTGAAACACCCTTCAGAAGTGGGACTACCCTTGTTTTACCAAGGGGGATAAACCCTCCAACATATATTTTTTCACATTTTAAGTATTACTATCCCTTTAAAAATCAGCCATTCAATACTTAAGTTTTTAAACTGATTTAGGAAAGTGTCATGTGGGGTTATTAGCCTAGCTATAAACTGTATTTAATAGTTGGTATAAACAGTTATTCTGCATGTTTTTCGTTAATTCAATTACATTAGTTAAAACACATGGCCTTTGATTCAATGTACATTTCTGTCCCTTGAGGGAAAAAAAATAGGATTTTAGTCTTACCTGTTAAATCCTTTTCTCTTAGTCCATACAGGTTACTGGTAACTCTGGGTAGGCGATCCGCCCCTTTAATTGTAGGCAGGAACAATTCTAGAATTGTATGCAGGGGGTGGAGCCTACCTTCCCTCCTTGGCTGCAGTTAGCCAACCAGCTCCAGAAATATTTGAGACACCAACTATTGATTAGATAGTGGAAGGGAAAGAAGACTCCTGTGAGCATGACCCTGAAGGACCCCCACGGTCTGCCACAGGAGAGCCAAGCATGGTCCCTTGACAGGGTGGGAGACCAGTAACCTGTATGGACTAAGAGAAAAGTATTTAACAGGTAAGACTAAAATCCTCTTTTCTTTGTCATCCAATACAGGTTACTGGTAATTCCGGGATGTCCAACCATTGAGTTTTGCCAGAGGTGGGAAGTAAGGCAAGGACCAGGCGCAAGGCCCCCAAAGTCACCAGAGCAGATATGAACCATCAGATCAGAGATACCCCTGTTTCGTGTCAGTTGACACTTCAATGTTTTGTTGGGCTAACACCCCAAATGGTTACACAGCACAGTGAACTAAAGCCAACATGGCTCAAAAGTGAAGGAAGCACCAAGAACCGAAGAAGATCCTAAGACTGGCAAGACTGCCTCCAGGATCTTCCTCCCAAAGCTGGAGTCAGCCAATGCCAATACATCAACACGGTAGTGCTTCGAAAAGGTGTGCACAGATGACCAAGTGGCAGCCTTGCACAATTAATCAGCAGAGGCCTGATTCTTGTAAGTCCAAGAGACCCCAATAGATCAAGTAGAATGAGCTACGACCCTGAAAGGGACAGGCTTATTTCTCAGCTCATAAGCCTTACGAATAGTGGACTTGATCCAAGAAGCAATAGCTTGGATGCAGGTCTTCCTGCCCTAGGACCCTCAGGAATGACGAACAACGCATCTGATTGCCTGATAAGACTCAGTGCAATGGACATAAAACTTGAGACAAAGCACCACGTCTAACAAGTGGAGATCCCTCTCCTTGTCAGAGGTGGGGTCAGGGCAGAAAAAGGGCACCACAATCTCCTGACTGATATGGAACTCCGAAACCACCTTCGGGAGAATAGGGTGGCTTACAGGACAGAGCATGCAACTCCGCAACACGACGGACAGACACAATCGCCAGGAGAAAAGCAATTTTCCACATCAACAGGCGTAGAGGAATAGTAGCCAAAGACTCAAATGGAGGGCGCTGAAGAACATCCAAAACAAAGTTAAGATCCCACAGAGAAGCAGGAATCTTGAACACAGGATGAGTATGGGCAATGTCCTGGAAGAAAACCTTGACATCAGGAAGGATGGCAATGCGCCTCTGAAAGAAAACAGAGAGAGCAGACATCTGAACTTTAAGGGAACTCAAACTGAGGCCCTTATGCACACCGTACTGCAAAAAGCCATGACCGTAGGCAGATCAAATTCCTGAGACAGATCCTTGTCAGCACACCAAGATAGGAAGGTCGACCAGACATGATGATCGATCTTGGAAGAAACATGTTTGCGGGCACTGAGCATAGTAGCCACCACACCAAAAGAAAACACTTTCTTCCTCAATATTGAGGATTCAATTTCCAAGCCGTCAAGGCTAGACGATGAACATCCTCCTTCCACAGGTAACCCTGTAGAAGAAGATCCGGATAGCAAGGGAGCCGGAATGGCTCAGCCAGTGACAGATCTAGAAGCTCCGGAAACCAAGCTTGGCGAGGCCAGTATGGAGCAATCAGACTGACTGGACAACGCTCCAGTCGTAATTTCCGTAACACCCTGTGCAATATTGGGACGGGAGGAAAGATGTAGGCCAGAGGGAATAACCAAGGAATGGACATTGCATCCAGAGCTAGAGGGTCCCTCCATCGAGAGCAGAACCTTGGAACCTTCCTGTTGTGTCTTGTCGCCATCAGGTCGATGTAAGGAAGACCAAATTTCTGAACAATGAGGGTGAACACCTTTGAGTGCAGCTCTCACTCTCCGCTGTCCACTGTGTTTCAACTGAGGAAGTCTGCCATGACGTTGTCTACGCCAGGAATGTACACTGCGGATATGGCAGGAAAGTGTTCTTCTGCCCAGGACAAAATAGCCTTGACCTCTAACCAAGCGGCGAGACTTTTTGTTCAGCCCTGCTTGTTGATGTAAGCCATGGGCGTGGCGTTGTTGGACTGAACCCTGACTGGACAGTCTTCCAGCTGAGATGTCCAATGATGAAGGGCATGAAATATCGCCCGAAGCTCCAATATGTTGATGGAAAGGAGAGATTCTTCCGGAGATCACAGCCCTTGTGCACTCAGGTGACCCAGGACCGCTCCCCCATCTGGAGAGGCTGGCATCCGACGTCACCGTGGTGCAGAAGGAAACTAGGAAGGACTTGCCCTTCAGCAGACTGGAGAGGTCGAGCCACCAGGACAAACTCAGTTCCACACGAAGAGGAAGTGACACTGACGTCTTCAGAAGGTCCGGCTGACCCCTGCACACCTGGATCACAAACCGCTGGAGTTCCCTGGTGTGTACCATGGCAAACGGTACCGCCTCTATGGTGGAAATGAATTTCCCCACGAGAGATGACAGCTTCTTGGCTGGAATTGGATCTTGAGCAAGTATTGCAGAAACCCAAAATGGGACAACAACCACCGTCCTTCTTGGAGCCCACAAAGATGTTTTAGTAAAAACCCATACCTCTGTCCTGAGCTGGAACCGGCTCTATAACGTCCTAGTCCAGAAGAGCCTGAACAGCGCCGAACAGACGGTGTTTCTCTGCGCCCAGAGGAGTAGAAGAAGGAAGGAAGCGAAAGGGAGGAAGAGAGACGAAAGGGATCCTGTACCCTTCAGTCAATATCTGTAAAACCCATGGGTCCGAACTGAATCCTCCCAAATGCTGTGACAGTGATGCAGTTGACCACCCACAGCAGAGTGTGGGCCTGGGTTGGGTGAGTCATGCTGAAGAAGGCTTGAAAGAGACCTTGGGCTTCCATTGCGGTTTGGGCTTGGAGGAGGTACGCGGAGCTGAGGGAAAGTCTGGTTCGCCGGACGTGTCTCATTCTGAAAGGAACGAAAATATTGGTTATGCTTAAGTGGTGTTTTCTTCCTAGGAACTAAGGGTAGAAGTGTACTCTTACCCCCTTGTAGCCTCACTGATCAGATCCTTGAGATCTGGCCCAAACAAAGAAGTGCCTTGAAAAGGCAAGGAGAGCAATGCTCTCTTAGAAGCAGTATCAGAAGACCAGATCTTGAGCCAAAGAGCCCGTCTGGCAACCACAGACATAGCGGAAACCCTAGCCACCAAACGGATGGCATCAAATAGGGCAGCAGAAACATAGTGCTGTGCCTCAGAAATGTTGGCAAGGAAGTGCTACTTATCCAAAGTAGGAGCACCCTGATGGACAGCAAGAGAGCTGTTCAGTCCAGACTGCAATGGCCCGGTTCACAAATGCTGCTGCGAATTCTGGACGCATGGCAGAACCAACAGTGGCAAAGATGGACTTGAGGGAGACCTCAAGTTTGTCAGTCCAGTCCTTTAGAGCAGACGCATCAGACACTAGCAAAGCAGTAGGACTTGGATAGCCTGGAGATAGGAGCATCCACTTTAGGAGGATGAACCCACTGAGCAAGTGCAGCCTCAGAAAAGGGATAAAGCTTGGCAAATTTCTTAGAAACAGAAGGTTTCCTGTCCGGAGACTTCCACTCTTTGGACACAAGGCGTTCAAGAGTGGAGTTAGGTGGAAAGCAAGTTAGGGGCTTTTTAGGCTCCTGAAAGACAATCAGAAGTGTCAGAAGGAACCTCCTGCACTAAGCGAATGTTTAGGGTATTTAAAACAGCCCTGATCTTGCCCTCAGCCGAGGGCTCAGGATCGGCCTCAAAAGGGTCCCCAAAAAACTTAGAACATTCCTCAACATCTGAGCCGCAGAACATTCCTCAACATCTGAATCCACCAGCAGTTCCTCCTCAGAGGAATCTGACAAGTCAGGTACACCCTGAGGCTTTGTCAGGGAAGACTTGACGAAGGAAGGTGTCTGCCAAGAATGTAACTGGGATGGAAAGAGTTGCAAAGTGGACCTAAGGTCCCTAGTAGCAGCCTTGAACTCTTGCACCCAAACTAGCCCTAATGCATGGCTGGAGGTCCCTGGGAGACTCTCAGGGACATCAGAACATACTGGGAATAAAGGACCTGAGAATTCTCTAGGTAACCCTGAATGACAGGAAGAGCAAACAGCAATAGGGGATACAGAGAACCCAGCATCCTTAGTCTTATGTCAGGCCCCAAGCTCCAATGGTATAGACATTCTCACAGTGTCAATAACCTTACTGTAAAAGAAATCACCCAATAATAGTGTGTACGATTAAAGTTTCACCCCAGAAATCGCTAAAATAAACTTATCTGGCAGGGGAAGGGTTAATCAGCAGAGAAGAGAAGGAGAGTCCAAGCCCTGCGTAGGATACTCATTCTGGAAAGAGCACAAAATGGCTACTGCGGCAGGAGCCAATCGGAAACGAGCACACGAAGCAAGCGCTCATGGGAAATGTAGTTTTCCCAGAAAAGTACCCCTAACAGTGCCCAAAGCCCCCCTGAGCCCCCCAACACACTAGAAACATGAACCAGATGATTCAGCAAGGGCAGACAAGTAAAATGAGTCATCTCTGAAGTCGTTAGGTTAAGCGGTTGCAGAGATATGTCCCAAACTGTACAGTCCCATAGGAGTGAATGGAGCGATGGCGCCTATGCGGTAAAGCCTGCCGGAACTTAAATTTTGCAAAACTGAAGGTGTAATATTAAAAGAAATGAAACATCACTAGAACATGTTAGGATACCCAAAAAACACTGAACCAGTAGGAAAAGTGTCAGACACCCCCCCAAATGAATGCCAAACCAGCAGCTAACAGGTTAAATACCACAAACGTGCTCCAAACACCCAACAGACATACCCAATGAGTGCAGGAGTGTGCAAAAGAAACTCCAAATGAAAAACCCCTGTGCGGAGGGGCACTGTGGGACATGTGGACCTGCAACACTCAAAGGGTTTCTCACCTTTCCTGCAGATCTTCTGTCTTCAGACTACCATGTTTAAAGAAGAAGCCTCAGTGGGCAACTCCTGAGGAAAGAACTTGTAGCCAAGATTTCCCCCCAGGGCTTAAGGTCCACAAAAAGCACCTGGTCACTGAGCTAGCCACATCTAAGGCCATTGTCAGTTATGGTAATCCGCCTAATGGTGGTATTCCATATCTAACAGAAAAATAAAAAACTTCTAAAGCTATAGCAGAACTGTTCTCTTGCCTGTGTCTTCACCAAGGAACAAATCATTTGGGAGCTGGTTGGCTAGCTGCAGCCAAGGAGGGAAAGTAGGCTCCACCCCTGCATTCACTTCTAGAATTGTTCCTGCCTACAATTAAAGGGGTGGATCTCCTACCCAGAGTTACCAGTAACCTGTATTGGATGACAGAGAAAAAAAAATTTCTGCACACCTGATTTATAAGGAAACACTATAAAAGATTTGTAGGTTCTCTCTAACATATCACAATTTCATTAAAGGGGAACTATCACCCCAACTAAACTCCACCTCACCTTATTACGGCATCAAGCGATAAGCTTAACAATCAAACTTATGCAGAATAAAGACAGCGTTAGTCAGAAATCCTTCCTCAGCCAACAATGATGGCCAGACAACAGCGCTCTAGAGGCATCTGCGTGCATGTTCCATCAGTCCCCTCTGGTACCTTAAGATACCATGCAATGCCTCCTAGAGGAGACCGGGACTGACAGCACAGGCGTCTGTAAGCAAAGATGTCTGCACTGTTGCCTGGCCGTCAGTGTTGGCTGAGGTAGGATTTTTGACTAATGCTGTCTTTATTCAACACAACAGTTAGATTGTTGAGTTTATTGCTAGTTTCCTAATTAGGTGGGGAGGACTTTAGTTGGGGTGATAGTTCCCCTTTAAATATACTTTGAGGTACCTCTTTCAAATTTTATTCAGGATAATTAAACAAACGTTATGGCTTCAATTTTAAACTGACATTTCAAGACCTCTTACGCCCAATGCAATCTCCACGTCATGTTCTGCAGCCACACCCAAGAAATGACATTCTGACAATGGAAGCTATTCTAACACAAGCCTGTACAGCAAGTTTGTGGATCAGAGGCTGTCCTGGACTTTTCAAACAAAAAGGGAGTGTTTAGTGCAGGAAAGCAAGAACTAGAAGGTTAAAGTAACAGATGGTATAGTTCATATTGTGACTGAAATGTAAAAATGATGTTTTTTTTCCTATAGCACCACATTTTGGAAATAATTGTGCACACTAGCATAGGGGCAGAAATTCAAGTTAAGTCTGATTTGATATGGCTGGTTATCTACCTTTCCTTAATTTATGTAGTTATAACTATTACAGTACAGGAAAGTCATATTTTGGGGGGGATGTGGAATTAGAGACTGAAGTCGACATACTTTTGTTCTTCTGGCACTCCCTACAGTATATTCAAGCATACCAATATGGTGCCATTTTTATCAGAAGAGCAGAACCTAAGGAAATGTACAATTACATTTGCTCAGATGGTGCAGTTGGTTTGCTCCAGCATTACTCTAGCCCTTTCTAAATCAGGGCTGTCTAAGTTCAGTCATCAAGGGCCACCAACAGGCCAGGATGTAAGGATTTCCCTGATTAAGCACAGGTGAGTTAATCAGTGGCTCATTCATCTTGACTGACTTACCTGTGTTCACACAAGGAAATCCTTACATCCTGGCCTGTTGGTGGCCCTTGAAGACTGAACTTGGATAACCCTGATCTAGACTATATGGAAGATGCCTCCAATGCGTTCTGTAGCAATGTGCTTGATGGGTATCCAGTATCCAAGGGATTAAAGATTAGTTAGTTAGATAATTCAAATTCTAAGGACCAGAAGGGTGTGCAGTGCATTGTTCAAACATCTGGTTCTTAAAGGGTTAACAGGAAGGAAAAGGTATTTTAAACCATATCTATCATTTGCACCTAAATGAGCTGGGGCAATACAATCTGCGCTCCATGATGGCCTCTGAAGACGTTCCCTATTTTCTGAGGCCTTAATTCTAGTATCACATAACACAACAATTGGTGTATGTCTGACACGTTTAACTGTCTATAAATGCACTGAGGAGGTAACACACTCTTTATTAATAGAAAAGCAGTTGGTACTAATCTCAATAAATTAGCTCACCACTCGTTACAAAGAGCACACACTTAAGAGTTGTTTATATAGGACAGTCTGCACATGCATTCAAATTGCAAGTTTAATATTAGTTTATATGGATCTAACATAACTTTTGATAGATATTGGTTGAAAATACATGATATTTCAAAGTATGTATCCCAATTTCATGTTAGGTGTCGGTCTCCTTTTGCAAGGAGATGGATACCGCTCTGGCACTCAAAGCGTCAAAAAAAGTCAGACAGAGACCTCGCTGGGATAGATATAAGGGAATTGGAGTCCTATTAGTGGTGAAGGGGCAGGTTAGAGAGAGACCTCTGACACCTGTGAATGTGTCCAGGAGAGATGTGACACACGCTCAACCTGACACACAGTCACACGCTCAACCTGACACACAGTCACATGCAATAATGGCCTCATACCTAGTTAAGTCCTTCTGCTATAGAAAGTAATTGTACAGAAATACCTGATGCCTGTATGAAGAACTCCTATCTAGGCAAGTTCTTCTGATAAAACACAGAAATTATGTAGACTTAACTGACTGCTGAATGAAGGACTCATCTACCTAGGTAAGTTGTTCTGTTATACAGCAACAATATTCCGGATGTATCATGGAAATATACCTGGAAAGTCTTCAGTCACTCTTATATAAAGTGTGCCTTTAAATGTATCTGTACTCTGATAATTCTATTTTACCTGACCTTCCACAATACTCCCTGACCATTTACTTTTTGTATACAATATGAATTAGCATTAGAAATTTCTGAAGCTTCCAATAGGTTAAAACACAGTAATAAAATGTTGACCTATATTTGCACGAGGAAACTGATGTGTATAAAAAAAATTGTCTCGCTAGAAGCTACAACAAGGCTTTTTAATCCCTTGGATGCAAGCCACATCTCCAATGAATTGGCTTCACAATATGTTAGGAGAGGCCTCTAGGGACCTAGAGATTAACCCTTTGAGTGCCAGAGGGGTGTGCAACACACTGCGTACCCCTCTGGCACTCAAAGGGTTGAAGGCATCAGTCCAATTACATGTGATTGAATATTTGTGGGGAAAAAAAAATGATTTTCTTTGCAGTACAAACCAGTGTCCTTACCTTCCTCTTTTGCTTGCTGGATTAAGGAGACAATAACAGAACTGATGTTCTTCACTGTAGTGACAAAGCCCTCTTTCAAGCCCATCTTACACAAGTACCCTGCAAAAGAGAAGTTGCTAGCTTTAGTAGCTATAAAGAAGCATGAAAGAAGAATTTTCCTGCTACACAGATTCACACTCTTGCGTCATACTTGTAAGGATTCTAGCACCATCATAAAACTAAAAATTAACATTTAATTGTCAGTGGCCTGAAACCTATTAATTTTATTACATGAAAGGCTCAAGGACATCTGCTGACATGGTAGAATGCCACGTAGCACGAAAGAGCACAGGCTCCTTCCTGTGAACATGTGCCCGAGTGTGTGCACCCCCAGAGATGAGCAAAGCGAGTGACAAGTGTGTGAGCGCGCTCGCCTGCGCAAGGTGGCCAGAGCAAGCTCGCACACCTGCACAAGGCAGGCAGAGCGCGCCTTTACACTATGGGTTAACGTGTCAGAGACCTGAAGGGTCTCCAAAACTGCTCTAATGAGCCCCTTAGTCAAGTGTAGTAGGACTAGGAAAAATCCACATCTTCATATTGTTCTTAATCCTTATCCCCTTCTGACAAATCCTCCTCAGAGGAAACCCCTGTCAAACCTCATGCCTAGGAACACCAGCTCCTGCAACGGTAATGGAAATGATTTCAACATGTTCAAGATCCACCCGTGGTGGACCAGGAGTCAAGCACGTTCTTGGATGTGCTGGGCCAAGAGCTCCTCGGAAGGAGCCTTCATCAAAAGGTCGTGCAGATAGTGTGTCAGAGAAATGCTCCTGGTGTGAATGAAGGCTGCTAAGGCCCCCATTACTGGTGAACACCAGAGGAGCAGAAGCCAGGCCAAATGGCAGAGAGATGAACCGGTAGTGCTCCTAGCCTAAGGCAAAAAGCAGATAGCGTTCACTGCCTGGGTGGATAGGAATGTAGGTACGCATCCTGAAAGTCTAGTGATGCCAGATACTCCCCTGACCACATCGCTGTGATGACAGAACACAAGGATTCCATCTTGAAGCGTGCAGTCGCCACATATTTGTTGACATTTGAGATCTAAAATGGGATGAAAGCCTCCATCCTTCTTTGGAACCACAAACAGGTTGGAATAAAAAAAACTGAATCGTGCTCCTGGAGAGGTACTGCAACCTGAACCATCTTTTCCATCAGTGAGTTCACTGCCTCCCAAAACAGCCTTAACTTGTCCTGTTCCTTTGGCAACCTGGACAAGAAGAAGCAAAAAAAGGAAGGGATCTGAAGTTTATTCTTTACCCTTCTGGGATAACCTGCAAAACCCAGTGGTCCACGACTGAGGACTCCCAGGCATCTTGAAAAATGCATAGCTACAGGGACCAGTATTCGTTGAGTCATATGGAAGCTGGCTTGACAGCCTTAGCCTTTGAAACTGTTCGCTTGGGCTGCCACTGCCATCTGGGCTTGGTGGAAGGGCACCTACAATGTGCATTGCGCAGTAACTGATAAGGCTGAGGCTTTTGAAGACAACCTGACTGCTTCAAAAAGAGCCTTGGAAACATAAGTGTTTGCCTACTTCATTTTGGCTACAAAGACCAAAAGAGCATCCTTGGAAGCATCCACATGAACAGCTTCTATCAGCTGCTCACACCACACAGCAACAGTCCTGTTAACCCACGCAGAGGCAAAAAACAGGTCTCAGTGCAGCACCAGTGGCTGCAAAATTTGCCATGAGGATATAATCCAACTTATCATCTGCAGTATCATTCGCACCTGCTGCATCCGCCAAGGGAAGGGCAGTAGACTTGGCTAGCCTGGAGACTGGGGGATCCATAGTAGGAGGAGAGGCCCACTGCTCCAAAGCTGCCTCTGAAAAGGGGTATTGACTAGAGAACCTCTTGGTGATAGACAGCCTCTTACCAGGGGTATTCCTTGGGGATCTAATCAAAAGTAGCATTAGGGGGGAAAAACTGTAGAAGATTTCTTACGCCTCTGGAGGACATCTGTAGAGGAAGACCCCTCATAAGGGGTGCCAGGGACCTGAAGCATCCCCAAGACAGCCCTAATGAACCCAGTCTCATACGTTTCCCCATAGCAGTAGGAAGAATACATATCCTCATATTCCCTTTTCTCTTCCTCCCCTGCTGATATGTCTTCCTCAGGGTAACACCCTAGAAGTGTAGGAATGCAGATCCGGGGGGGCACATATTTACAAAGTACAGGGCATCTTCTAGGACTGAAGGACCCCCTGAAGGGAGAATGCAAGCTGGGCCACTGTAGATAGCAGTGATTCTATCCAAGCTGACTTGTTCAGTGCTGGAGGGCCCCGGTGGGGTAGTAGGGGGCCACATTACAGGAGGGACAGAGAGATCTGGAATACTCTCTAGGGAGCCTGGTTTGACATGAGGAACAATAAGCATGGTGGGTAAGACACCTGAGTCCTTAGACACTTTTTCCTGTAAGGATGTCTGATTCTAAGGGACATGGGGCTAGACCTAAGAATAAGACTAGTAACCACTAGTAACAATTCCCCAGACTAATAATTCACCTTGCAAAGCCCAGAAAGGTACCTATCTGGAGGTGAGGGATTAATCTGGAGTAGGAGATCAAAGAGAGCCTACCTCTGAGCAGGATAAGCAAAAGACAAGCAAAAAATGGCGACTGCAAAACTGGCAGCCAATCAGAGAAAGCCCAGGAAATGGGCATTCTGGAAAACAGTCTTAGTTGCTGTAGCCTAACAACTCCATTCTTGGAAATCTCTATGGGCCCCCAGGACATTAAGCGAATGAAAGGCAATTAGGAGACAAGAAGAATGAGCACACACTGACTTCCATATGACAAACAGTTGCAGAGATATGTCTCAGACATTCATCCATAGAAGTCAAATGGAACAAAGATGCCAGTGGCACAGGGACCGTTCTTAAAGGGACTGCACATCTGAAAACTAACAACTTACTAAAGTACCACAAGAAAACCAAAAGGACTCCAGGGAACATGTGGGGGGCTCCCAAAAGACAGCCGCCTAAAGGGAAAAGCTCAGAAAAGGCCCTCAACCTGGATAGAATAGCATGGAAGGGGTTAAGTATCCTACATGCAGCCATCCTTGCTCCATAACTCAGGGGAAAGAACAGACAGATATAAGAAAGATACCCAACATGAGTGCAAGAGCCCAAGGGCACAAAGAAAAAAAACCTGTGTGGAGAGGGTCAAATTAGGGACAATGTGGATCAGGGCACTTACCAAGGGTTACTCATCAATTTTCTTACTTCAGGTTACCACTGTTAAGGAAGCAAAGCTGCAAGGAACTCTGCTGGGAAGGAAAACATGGGTTGCAAGATTTCCTCCACAGGGCTGCAAGGGTCCACACAGTACCTGCACACTAATCAATCCACTCCAGGGGAAGCCCAGTACTGATAACCCACCTAATGGAGGAATTCTGATAGACCCATAAGGATATTTAATCTAAAAAGACTAAGAAGTGTCACTGGCCATATTTTTCATCTCAGAGGACATATCATAACTGGGGACACAGTGGGGGGGGGGGAAGGGTTGAGCTGGAAAAGTAGCTGGGAGTCACCACTCATAAGACTGTCTTGAGATGTGTCCTGCCCTCCAAAGAAGTACTCAACCCCCATCGTACCTGTGTTCCATATTGGATGTAAGATAAAATACCATGTTTCTGGCAAGCGAATGGTTAATCTGGAGAAGAGCAGGCAGAGTCTGATCTCTGCGTGGTATAAGTGAGAAATAAAATGCCACTGCAAAACTGACAGCCAATCTGAAGAAAGCCCACAAAATGGGCATTCTGGGAAATGTAGTATTTTCTGTTGCTTAGCAACAACTAAAACTCTGTATGCGGAATTGCCACAAGCCCTCTGGACACTCAGCGAGTGGACTGGATAATAGGGCATGAAGAGACAAGAGGATAGAGCCCACTCTGACCTTCGTACCTTAACGGTTGCAGAGACATGTCCAACAGAACTGTAACCCTGTTATTAAAGCAGCCATTGCAGTATAAATTGGTCAAATTACCCAGAGTAACCCAGAGACCCAAAAACCCCTGGTATCCTTTTAAAAAGTTGCGTCCAGCTACACGGCGCATTCAGCATCAAGCCCTGCATAAAAGCGCACGATTCTCATGTCGCGCCATGAAAGGTCGCCTTCAATGTTTAGTTATAAGCAATGAAGTTATAAGCAGAGATCAAGAGAAGAGAAGAGAATATACATTGATCAGGTTCTCTCGCTGGGCAGCTACACTGCACTGACATTACACTGTTCCTTGATGTAATGCCTTACCGGTATTTAATCCCCATGGGCAGCTGGGAAGAATTGGTTCAGGGTGTTAAAACCAAGAAGCTCAGGCCGACTGGAGTCTTACAGCAACTACAGGATGATGGGAGTTGTAGTGCAACACTAAGGCATTCTATCAAGCAGCAGTGTAAATTCAGTGCAGTGTAGCTGCCCAGCGAGAGAACCTGATCAATGTATTCTCTCTCCTCTTGTCTCGAACTCCTCTGCTTATAACTTCATTGCTTTGCATTGAAGGCGACCTTTCATGGAGCGACATGGGTATCTCAAGCTTTTATGCAGAGCGAGATTCTCATGTCGCCCTTTTCATTATGGCGACCTGCTGAACGAGGTGTGTAGCTGCATGCTATTATGCATGAAACGTTTTAAAAGGGAACTAAACCCCCAGGGGGTAGGGTTGAGCTAGAGGAGGGAATCTCCACCAATATGACTTTTGAGATGTGCCCGGCACCCCAAGAAGAGGGACCATGGGGTTAAGTGAAATTTGGTTTGTACATTTTGTTTCCAGAGATACACACTTAGAAAAACACAATAATTGCACTTTATGATTAGGGATATTTAAATTAAATAATGGGGACAGACTCCCCCATTTTTGCCTCATTATTTAGGCAGGGTCCAGTTTTAACTCTCTGAGTGCCAGAGGGGTACACAACACATTGCTTTGTGTACCTTTCTGGCACTCAAAGGGTTAAACATGTTTGCCGTAAGTTTCTGGGAGCTGACAATTCTCAAAGCAATGTAGGAAGACACTACAAAGACACTGCCATTATATTGTATCTCTAGAAAAAAAAACAGCACTAAACCACAGCATGATACAAAATGCGAAACGCACTACACACCTTTCCAGCAACAGGGTAGGCAACACAGTGATTCCAATGTATAGGAAACTGATCAACAAAGCTTAAAATCTGCATGACAAATGATCAGCCGAGTTTGCAATCAAATAGGCTAACCAATCAACAGATAATGTAATTTACAGATTATTAGTTTGACCAAAATAGGCACCCACTGACTGAGTACGGTCCTTGGAAGATGCACTAATGTGCCATAAAGGTGAGAAACTCTCCAATTTCTGTAAGATATTGGTGCATAGTTGCCAGTAACATAGGAATTGGAGAGTTTATGCATCTTTATGCATAATGCCCCTTATGAATGCTTTCCCACAAGACGACATATAAAAATCTTACCAACAAGACGGAGTACAGCGGCAACAATTATATCAGCAACAAATGCGACGTTCACAAAATGCTTTTTACGTTTCACCCACTTATCCAGAATAGGCCAAAGCTCTTTGCTAAAATAAATGGAAACACATTTGTATAGTGTTACATGGTTTGAGTGAATCACAACAGTTTGTATAGCTGATCTGTTAAACATGAAAATTCTAGGGGCAGTCCAACTGTACTATAGGATACAACCAATTCCCACAGATTATCATTGAGGGTATGTATTGAAATCGCTAGTACTTAAAAGGATAGTAATGTTTCAAAATAAAAGCAGCTCCAATTAATCTTCATAGTATTTGGGCCATGGAGAGTGTTATTTCAATACTGTCAGAGTTGTAGCTCAAGAGTAATTGAATGATAAGGTATCCCCCTCCCGCCCCTTTAACCTAGTGTAAGCCACCTCCCCTCAGATGTGGAATCTGGTCTTAAGACCAGATAGCTCACAGCTCCATAGTAAGGGACAATCTTGTTACTGTGAGAACAATGAAAGCCCTGCCCCCTTGACAGGTTTTTCCCTTATGCTAATTGAAGATGGTCCCTCTCTATGATCCACCTGGACACCACCTTTCTGTTCTGAGGTGAGCAGTGTTACATCAGTAAAAGGGGTGGGAGGGGGATATCATTCAATTACTCTTCAACTACAACTCTGTCAGTACTGAAATAACACTCCCCATGGCCCAAATACTATGAATATTAATTGAAGCTGCTTTTACTGTGCAATATTGTTATCCCTTTAAAACAGAGATTTGTTATTGTCTCCTTATCATGTAGTTAATTGGCCCCTCAATTACTCAAACTTTGCTTTATACTTTTGCCCCTATAGATTTTAGATAATTCTAGCAGTTACAATGGTTGTAACATGATAAAAGGATATCTACCTTATGACATTTTCATGTGTCCATATCCATTTACGGTGGCAGCACAAAAGATCAACAGCAAACACGTATTCCCAAACGCCGTCAGTTAAATCTTCTCCAAATTGCTCACTTGTTTGAAATTTGATATCCGGACAGAACTGTATTGCCATCAACACACTGGACAGGAGAACGCTTGCGTTTTGAGGCGGAGACTAGAAAGTAGAACAAAGTAGCACAGTCATTACTATGCTGAAGGTGCCGGTCCTTAAGGGGTTAAAGCCGTTTTATACAAACTGCCAGAACATAAATGATTAGTAATGTTTCATAGAAAAGCAGCTAAGATTGTTCTTCATAGTAATACTACAGGTGTCCCATGCTGCCACTCTTCATAACTTTCAAGTTAAGCTGCAATTATATCATGACGTTTGCCCCTCCTGACCCTTTTCCAGACTGTCTTCTTTGGTGTAGATCTGACAGAGGATTGGAGGGCAGGATTTTCCTTATACTGAGAGAGAGGAGATTGTCCCTCTTTGTGATCTGTCCTGTCCGATAACCAGTTTTCAGATCTAAGGGGAGGAGACTTATGCTCAAAAAAAGGGGCAGGAGGGGTAAAATTCTTAATACGATTACAGTGTAACTAGAAAGTTATGAACAGTGGCAACATCGGACATCAGTAGTATTAACTATGAAGAACAAACTTAGCTGCTTTTCTAATGAGACATTACTAACCCATTAAAGCTAGTACACAGATGAAAATGCCTTTATAATATTTACACAGTCTGCTCAACTCTTTTCACTGTAATTAATAAAGTAATACTTTTAACCCCTTAACACCCCACAGATGTCCAAGAAAAAAAAAAAAAAAAAAAAAAAAGAAAAAAAGAAAAATGATTTGGTCCTCTAGAGTGCCCCACCTCCTGACTGCACTGTCCTTAAGGGGTTACATTTTATTGGATTTGAGTCTCTTACATTTATTGATGGGAGTAGACCCAGATTTCTCCAAGGAGAAGTTTTTGCTGAAACAGTACAACTTTTTTTCTTGTCTTTTCCTGTAAATGTGACCTACTACTGTAGCATCACATATTAGCCAACAGTTACATGTATGTCCATGTATGGGAAAAATAAGTCTCAGAGGAGAATCTTAAGGAGGTAATCTTAAGGAGAGAATCCAGAATCTGTGTCTGTGTCTGCCAGCGGGAGGGTGGAGGTCTTCCCCTGCCAAGAAATAGGGTGATCTACGGCAAGGGGAGAACACCACAGCACCAAAGCCTCAACCGAAAAAGGGTACAGCTTGGAAAAGTGCTTATTGTGGAAAAGCCTTTTAATCAGGAGTTTTCCACTCATCCCTAAGGATCTGATCAACAGTGTTATCTGTTAGAAACACTGGAGAAGACTTCTTACGCCTCTAGAAAATATCTGGAGAGGGAGCTCTCCCCCATCAGAGGCGGCAGAGAACTGGAGGGTTCCCAAGACTGCACTTAGGAACCCCTCACCCGAGGGGAGAGAATAAGAGTCATAAGAATCTCCATAGCAATAGGAATAATCCATCTCCATATATTCCCCATCCTCATCACTCTCTGAGGGCAACTCTTTCTCAGAGGAAACCACAATAACCTTGGATAAGGGCGCAATCTGTTTAAAGGTAGGAATAGGCTTTCAAGAGTGAAGTACTTAATGTACAGATGAAGGAATTTGGGCCAGTGGATACAGTAGTGTCTTTACCCTAGCAGGCTCTTAAATCTGTGCTAGAGGGGCCAAGTGGAGCAGTAGTGGGCCACTGCATAAGGAGACTAGAGACCTTGAATATTCTCTAGGTAGACCCGTGTGGCAAGAGGAAGAATGTGTGCAGGGGATAAGGGAAGACCCTGAATACTTTTGCCTTAGATTTACACCCATGTCCTTTAGAATCCGACATACTTCCTAGGAAAGAGTCCCAACTTACTAGTAAAGTACTAGAGAAATGTCCCAAGAACAAAAGAATAACCCTAAATACCCAAAAACACACTTGTCTGGCAAGCGAAAGGTTAATCTGGAGAAGGAAAGCAAGGAGAGCCAGACCGAGTAGGATAAGCAAGAGAGAAGATGTCCACCAGAAAAATGTCAGCCAATTGGAGGAAAGCCGCAAAACAGGCATTCTGGGTACTATAGTCTTCTCTGTTGCCTGTTACCTAGCAACACCTACAACTCCATTCATGGATCGCTAGATGTTTTATCAAATCTTAATACAGTGTAAATTTGCAGTTTTACAGTACAGCAAACCTCTACAGCCTGAAATTTTACAGTGGTGCTGTTGCTACAGTAATATATACAGGTTATAGTCACTGAAAATAGTTATTCAGATTGCTGTAGGAACACCACCATCATAAATTTTCAGGTTGCAGTACTGCACCCAATAAAATGCAAGCTTGAGCTGGAATAACTTTTTTTTTTTTTTTTTAATTTAAATCTACCAGCAGTGAGAGAACCTTTATTTTATTTAACGGGATAAATCATATAACATTTTTTCCATATGGTAATACTTTCTATATAATGTTTGTCCTGCTCCCACTTACAATTTAATTTTATTAACTAAAATAAAGAGAAGCAATACTGTATAGCTTATAGGCAAGCACCAAAGAAAAACATCTTTGGTATACAAATTTATACAGCAGTGAAGATGACCATCTGGAGGTAGGTACAGGCACATGTGGAGTATGACAAGATTGCAAAACTTAAAAGTATAATTATAAGAAGTGTAAGAAGAGAGAATAAGAGGGAAAAAAATCATAGAGGATAGGAAGGAAAGGGAGAGGGGACGAAAGGAAAAGGCAGACAGTGGGCAGTGAGTAGCTCCTTCAAAAGACATGGCTCAACATAGTGTATCCACAATGAATATTTTTTTTTTAATGTTGATAAGGAATATATGTAAACACATTTATTAAATATCTTTAAATGGATAATTTAAGAGGCACTTGCCCTTTCAATAACTTGGTATACAAGACACCACCCTCTCTAATGGACATGCACCTATATCCCTTAAGAAAGTGGCAACAGATAAAATGTATAGGGGTGCATAACTCTGAAGTTCATACACCACCCAGAGTGCTATCTAAACAGGGTTCATCTTTGGATCAATAGCGGTAGTTGTGAAATGCATTAAAATCTGGTGCATCTGCGCCTGGACCTGTCTATGATGGTGGCAAGACCATTTGTGTTACAGTTTGTGATATGTCATCTTTCATTTATAGTCTTGTAAGTGCCACTTGCATTGTGTCCAATAAAGTCTGTTCTAAGATTAATTCACTAGGGGCGTTCCCTTTTAGCACTATCTTCTCTCTTTGAAGTCCTTTGTTAGATGGTGTGGAGATGGAACACAACTGATGGCACCGGAAAAGTCTGGCATGGAGTGAAGTATACTGCATCAGCAGACTGACCTTTGAATTCTTTTTCTTTTTTTTTTTTTTTTGGGAAAGCGCTCAGTATACATTATACATGACAGCTGAATACATTTGCTGACTATGACCCACAATTAGCAAAGTTATCAAATAGAATAAAATTAAATAATTGCAATGAGTCAAAACAAGTTTTGCTACTTTACCAATTTGTACAAGACTGGTAAACGTTCTCCAAAGAATAATGCAATAACGCAATAAAGCAATGCGTTGCATACCCCTCTGGCGTTCCACCTAATATGATCACAGCTTGGTAAAATTCCAGCACTCACCTTTTCCCAGTTCAGATATGCACTCAGACAGACACGGACTTCCTCATTTGCCAAGTGTTTAAGAAGTGCCTGTACTGCTTTGTTGACGACGCCAAACTGGGAGAACATATCATTCCATGAACTTACTATGAACAGCATCAGCTTGTCAGGCTCTGGAAAATCTGGATGGGTAGTATTAGAATGTTATGAATACATAGCAAAAACAAAAAATAAAAAGCAAAGAGGACATGGTATAAGTCAATTCTATTCGTTAATAACAGACAGACACATTATTACGTATGTATATTTTATAGAGATTCTCCCGCTAAGTAAAACCAGGGCTATTCCACTGCAGGCTGTGATTTTAACCAGAATGTATACAATTTTAAACTGTCAGGAAGTGATGAAGCAGTTATCACATTCTATAAAAAAAAAAAAACTGTAGCCAAAGGCTCACCTCTCCCATAGAACAACAGATTACTGCAGGAAGAACTGTAGGTGAGCTCCCTGGACACCAGATGGCACTGTTTACGTGAAAAACACCACAACATCCCAGATTAAACACTTATTAATTTGGAACAAGCCATGTCCCAGCTGGGGAACTAACCCCTGTCCTACTCAGCAGGAAAAGCATTACAGTAGAATTGTTTTCATAATAAGGCTTACTACTCCTTTAAATATACAAGGCCATAGTTGTAAGCAGAGACCAAGGCTTGATTTAAAAATTGAAGATATTCTTTAGTGGTAGGACATGTTTTTCTTTAAAGGGTTAGTAATGCCTTTGTTCAATAAAATGTAATATTGTAGATATTACAAAAATAAACTGATGACAGTCCCGTCTCTCAAACATTTATAGTTTGAGAGATATAAGATGATAAAGCCCCCCCACACTTTGTCAGACGTCAGCCTCTAGTTGACAGGAGATCCTGGTCCAGGGACCGGCTCTTCAGCAGACCTGAAATAGCGCTATCAAAATAGAAATACTTTACTGGAAAGGTCTACAAAGTGTGCTTGTAAACCAGGCACTCTTTATAGACTGTTTCAAAAGTAGCATTTCTTTTTAGATAACGTTATTTTGGCACTGCTGAAGAGCCGCTGTCGAGTTGCACAACTAATCTCCTGTCAGCTTTACAGCCGACGTGTGTGAAAGAGGAGGGACGGAAGAACTTTATCATCATATATCTCTCAAACTATAAAGGTTTGAGAGACGAGACATCAGTTAGTTTATTTTTGTAATATCTACAATATTACATTTTATTGAAAAAAAGACATTACTAACCCTTTAATGGCTCTGTACAGTAATGAAGCATGTGCCTCATGTCAATCACATACTTTAAATACGCAATAATTTCAAACTCATGTTGCTGTTAAGATTCTTCCTCTCGCTATTTTGCCAGATTTTAGCCAGGGCTCCAGAGAACTGGCTGACTCATCCATAGACCAGATGCTTTGGTACATCTGTCTTGAGTAGTTTTAATGCCTCGTGTGCCATCTAAAGTTCATTCGGTGCACAGGAGACATTCAAACTGCGTACACAGAGACAAATGCTTAAACTTTAACATTAGAAAACACATGTTGAATTGTTATATATGTAAAATATATGAATTTGGAAGTTATATATGTAAAATATTGGAAAACACAGTAAACATATACTGGGCCTTATTCAGAAAGAGTCAACCAAACAAACTTCACCATGGATGGTCTCCAAGGGGTTAAGAGACAAAATCCGTTTCATATGGTACAAAAATTTTTTTTACCCCCTCTCCAGACATGCACTTTTTTTTAATTTTTTTTTTTATTTTTTTGCTTTATGCCTAAAGCCCCTTGAGATTTCAGTGTAATCTCCTATTGACCATTGTACAGGGTGACAAAACTTATCTGGGATTCAGTAAAGCTTTTGCCACTCTCCAATAGTAGGTTAGGAACTACCACATTTAACAAAGATGGCCCCCAAATAATTCCTCAGTAGCACTAGTCACCAGAATTATATTACCTGGTTAATGCGAATTACCCACTGCTCCGGTACTGACAGGCAGGACGGAGCACAGACATCTTTCCATAGCGATGTCTGAGCGCCTGTGCTGTCAGTCCCTTTTGGAGCAGAACGGCTCCTAGCAACGCCTCCTAGAGCTGGCTGGGACTGACAGTGCAAGCACACAGACATCACTATGGAAAGATGTCTGCTCTCCGTCCTGCCTGTCAGTCCCAGAGCAGTGGATAATTCGCATTAACCAGGTAATAATTCTGGCGACTAGCGCTACTGAGCAGCTAGTCGCCAGATGAGGAATTATTAGGGGCCATCTTTGTTAAATGTGGTAGTTCCGCTTTAGGGTAGATTAAGACTGGACTGAAGGATTAAGTCTGATGAACAGGCGATAGTGTGTCATTCATTGGAATACAATCATAGGAAGGATGGGTTACTAGTGGATTACACATACAAGTTGCAGCTCCAGCAATCAAGGAGTTAGCATTATGCTAAAATCATGCATTATTGGTTAATTGCTCTCGTTTTTCCAATGCAATGGTAAAAGCGTCAGTGTTCCTATGTGCCAGCCTGGAGATTCTCTTCTACTCCTTAAAGGGATAGTAACACTTCGTTTTAACTTTATTTTATTTTGTAGGCATTAAAAAAACATGAAGAATGATATAAGTCTTATCTCTCAAACCTTTATGGTTTATGAGATATTCACAAGCAAAGTATCCCTCTCCTGCCCCTTTTACCTAGTGTAAGCCATCTCTTCTCAGATGTGGATCAGGTTGTATGACAGTACAGATAACAGAAGGGGACAATTTTCTTTGTATGAAAACAATGAAAGCCTTTCCCCCCTTGAAAAGTTTTTCAGCTTTTTCCATTATCTTAATTGAAGATTGTCCCTCTCTGCAGTCTACCTGGGCATCTCCCTTCTTATCTGGTTGAACAGGGGGGGGATACTTTGTTTGTGAATATCTCTTAAACCATAAAGGTTTCAGAGATAAGACTTATATCATTCTTCATGTTTTTTTAATGCCTACAAAATAAAATAAAGTTAAAATGAAGTATTACTATCCCTTTAAGTTACAAACAAACAATAATAGTGTGGCTGCACTAAAACAAAACTTTCAGACACTTTGAAACCAAATAAAATTAACCTTATCTTTATTGTGATCAAAAGATATGCAGCATCAAGGTCAAAGAATCCAAACAGTGAATAAAAATTACAGGCTGTGAGACCTCTTGAGCAGGTATGAGCTAACCGATCAATGCGTTTTGCGTATAAACGCTTTGTCGTGACCACAGTCACTGGAATACAATCAGAGGAAGGATGGTTACTAGTGGAGTACCCCAGGGGTCAATACTGGGCCCTTTTCTCTTTAGATCTTCATTAGTGTAATTCTAATGGATTCTAGGTAAGGTGTGCCTGTTTGCAGAGGACACAAAGATCTGTAACTGGGTTGACATTCCAGGGGAAATAAGACAAATGTATAGTGATTTACAAAACATGGATGAAAGGAGAAGAGTATGGGATCCAAAATGTAATGCTACAAAGCGCAAAATGTATTTCAGACACAAAAGCCCAGCGTTCGATTACTGGCTTTAGGACACTTTGCTGACAACAGAAGCAGAAGAAAGGGATTTTGGCCTACTATTCTGTAACAAAAAAGTGCTCTTTACTACTGTCATTCTTCTAATTAATTCTTCAAGGTGTTCTCCAAAAAGCATGGGGCCTGAAAAGGGAAGAACCACACACTTGTTTTTAGATATGGCACCAGCACCCCAGGTTTTCAGGTGGGTCAGTCTTTGGTGGTGTATTCAAGTGTTTAACTTCGTCACAAAATTGTACAGCTTCATAAATCTTTTCGTAACTCTAGCTCTTGTCACCTTTCTCCCACTCTTATTGAATTAGGTCTGAGAGAGAATGATGAATAGGGAAAACTGGAGACATTTTCCTATTACCTAAGAATGCTGCATCCAAAACATCCAGCTCTTTGTGTGATCCTGTGAAGCCTAACATTTTCCACTTGTTTTCCAGGAAATGCTCTCTTGTCCAAATTAAATGCTCCGGATTTCTCTGTTATCTCTCCCTCTTCCTCAAATGAGTAATCAGACACCCGATCTTGAAGAAATGGAAGAGCATGCCAGTTCACAAGTCTCCTCCGTGGGATCTATCAAAAATAAGCCTTTTTTTTTTTTTTTGCATCCAGCACAAGCTTTTGTATTTAGGCAAATTCTTGTCATCTTTGTTAGTAGCGTCAGCTGGAGGTTTATCCTTACTGAAAGATGGATTGGCAGGAGTAGATATAGCAAAGCTAAAAATGTGTTAAATTATTTAAAAAGAAAACAAATATATGATCTACCTGCCAAAGCAAGAACACTGAAACAGTGGATAGGTCAAACAGCCTTAAATAGAATCCTAGAGTGTGTTTCAATTCAGTAACGCACAAGCTATCCCCTAAAAACAGAAACCAATAAGGTCTAAATAAGAAGCTCCCCACCTCGCATATCATTTGAATAAGTTGCCATGGCCAGGAGAACAAAATCTGGCTGGAGAGGCTAGAAAAAGGGACCATTTCCCTTGACCGCTGCTAAATGCTGTTTACAATGCTCCCATTGCTGGTATGTATTTCAAAGGTGGAAAGAAAGGCTGAAACCTTGTTATCGTCTGGCACCATGCTTCCAGATCAAGTCCATGGTCTCAGCATATAAAGAGAGGAACGAGGACGTGGAGGGCCAAGAAGCTCCTCTTCCCTCTGGCATGAACCAACGTGGAGCTCCAAGGGACTTCAGGGGAACTCCCATGGACAAGGCAGCACAGAATGCAGCCTGATGAAAACAAAGGCAATTCTTCAGAAGAGAGAGAAGAGGGCTT
The DNA here is from genome assembly GCA_037306005.1 of Rhinophrynus dorsalis. Lineage (NCBI taxonomy): Eukaryota > Metazoa > Chordata > Amphibia > Anura > Rhinophrynidae > Rhinophrynus > Rhinophrynus dorsalis. Next base: position 267,268,877 of record CM074723.1, on the reverse strand, counting down.
GTCTTCAGATGAGACAATACCCATGATTCACTGCCATGGATAAGGACAGAAGAAAGGTGGAACTTTTTGGCTTCAATGAGAAATGTTAAGTTTGTCGAAAACAGAGTTCAAACATCTTTGCCATCATGCATGTTGTTGGAAGTGATTGTTTAGGTTGATTTGCCTTCTTAGGTCCTGGATGGCTTGCCACCATCAAAAAAACCATGGATTCTGCAATGTTTCTAAAGGAGACCGTCCAACCATACATTCATGAGCTGAACCAAATGTGGTTCATGCAACAATAGAATGATCCCAAACATACAGTGCAGTCAATAAGCCTTTGGACAACAATAAAAGTTTGTTATTTTGGATTTATACTCCAGCATGTTGGAATTGTAATGAAACAATGACTAAGAGGATGAAGTTACATTAATAAACCGTGAACAGTGTAGGAATTACAGCCCTTTTTATACCTAGTCCCTCCATTCCAGGAGACGAAACGTAACTCATCAATTGGCTGCTCAACTGTTTCTTTGCCAGGTGTTGTTGCAGATGGCTGAAGTACAGGGCTGACGTACCATCACCAGGGAAGATACCCAGTTTGTGGGGCTGTTATTTGTCCAATTAGTTTTGGTCCCCTAAAATGGAGGGGCTATGTATAACAAGTGCTATAATTCCTACACATTTCATGCTTTGTTAAATTAAATATCCTCAAATTAAGGCTGACCGTCACCATGTCATTTAAAATCCAATGTGATGGATTACAGAGCAAAACACAACAAAACGTGTGGCACTGTCCAGATACTTATGGACTGCAATGTACAAGGAGATCTATGAAAGAATGGTTGCAGAAGAAGAAATTCCACACTTTGGAATGATCTAGTTAAAGTCTGAACCTAAACCCCTTTTGAAATGGTATGGCAGGACCTCAAGTGCACCGTCAATGCAAGAAAGCCTTCAAATATTAGAGTTGAAGCAGAACTGGAAGAATGGGCCAACATTTCTCAAACCTAAAGTGAGAGACTGACCAACAGTTACAATAAAAGCTTGAGGTCACTGCTGCTCAAGGGGGTGCCAGTAGGCACTAAATTTAAAGTTTCATACCCTTATTTACACATGGACACAACATATAATCAGTTGTATATAAATGGCACTACTATACAGTTCAACGACAGAAGCCCAATCAGCCCCTTACACCCACACTGGAGTGCAACCTGTACAACAGAAAGTGCCCAATACTGTATGTGTCCCAATCTAATATGGTCACCGCTTGTGCCTGTTTTTAAGGCACAGCATCCCCAGAAACTGAAGGTACATTAACACAAGTTAAAAGACTGAAAATATAGAATTAAAAAAATAAAACAAGATGAAATAAAACTCAATATAATGAAAGAAGATAAACAAACACGAGTTCACCTGAAGTAAAATGAAAAAAAAAAAAGACAAAAAAAAAAAAAAAACCCAAACACTAAAATTAATCCAAGTAAATAAAAATTAATGAAAATACCCAACTGGAAAAAGCGGTATAGTGGGGCAGACAGATTCAGAGTGCTAATCCAGCCAAAGTACCACACAGTTACTGGAAATGTGGCTGCCAGACAGAGGACATTAACAGGATAAGTTTATGCTCTGCAGTCATAAGGCTTTTGGGTATCAAACAAATGTCTGCCCTGACCAGTTAAGCAGAAACAGAGGGGGTGGGGGGATCTGATAGTGTACAAGCCACCCTTAAAGGGATAGTAATACTTCGTTTTATCTTTATTTTATTTTGTAGGCATTAAAAAAACATGAAGAACGATAGAAGTCTTATCTCTCAAACCTTTATGGTTTGAGAGATATTCACAAGCAAAGTTTCCCCTCCTGCCCCTTTTACCTAGTATAAGCCATCTCTTCTCAGATGTGGAACCTGGTTGTTAGACCAGACAGATAACAGCAGGGGACAATCTTCTTCCTTTGAGAACAATGAAAGCCCTGCCCCCCTTGAAAAGCTTTTCAGGGTTTTCCCTTATCTTAATTGAAGATTGTCCCTCTCTGAAGTCTACCTGGGCACCTCCTTTCTGATCTGGCTGAACAGTGTTACATCAGTAAAAGGGGCGGGAGGGGGACACTTTGTCATTGAATTACTCTTGAACTACAAGTCTGACAGTATTAATATGACACTCTCCAAAGTCCAAATACTATGATGATTAATTAGAGCCGCTTTTATTATGAAACATTACTATCCCTTTAAAACAGACCTAGTTGCCTTGAGAGTCTGTGCTCTGGTTCAAGCCAACAATAGAGGCCAGAGATAGAAGCCATTCTAATGGGGATGAAAGAGCCTACAGTGATACAATGGCAGCCTGTCACAGGGCAGTCATGCACATGCGCCAAGCTCTGTATCAGCCGCATCACAGGCAGTCTCTACTGCGCATGACTGCAGCACGTTCAGCAGACTCTACTGCGCATGACTGCATTGTTACAAACATCCTAGCGAATTATTATTTAGGATGGCTATGAAAAGCATTGTAAGTTTGAGCAGACAGTGTATTTGTGGTTCTGTGGATACGAGTAGACAGTGCATATCTGACAGAGAGTAAGGAGAGAAAAATGTGGCCCTCCTTGGAGTGGGACTTTTAACCCTTTCAATACTAGGCTTGCCACACATTGTGAGGCAATATGCTGGAGACCTCTAGCATTCACAGGATTAAAATCCCCACTTAGAACAATGTGATTTTGGTAAGCTAATTTCTCCCCTATGGTGCAGTTTGTTTGCTTCAAATTGCTCCTCTTCTTTTATGGATAAGGCCCAAAGTGCACTATAACATGGTGGGCAACCTAAGTATCTCCACCTAACTGCTGAACTGTGACACCCAGCATCAAGAGGCACTCAATGGCTGTCTAAGGATAGACAAACTCATAATACAGCAACGGCTCAGGCTGCCCAACCCCTGTTTTAGCCGGGGGGGGACCACCAAGGGCCATACACACAAGCAAAAATTAAACAAATCAGGGACAACGCATGTGCACCGTAAGTGATGCATACAAATTCCCAATGACTGACTTCTTGAATACTAGTCAGGTTTGCAATGGACCTCGACTGCCCTACAAGTGCTTTACTTATATTTTTCTACACATGGTCCCAAGGTTTTCAGCGATGCTAAAAAAACCCTAGTCTCTAACAAACAAGGCACACAGAAAGACAGACACATTTTACATTTAGTATTTAACAAGCTTTCAAGTGAGAAGCGTGCTATCCTACCTTCTTTAAGAATACTATAGCAGAGCACACGAGCCCTTTCCAAGTCTCCAAGTTGGCGACATAATCCTACATACACTCTGCAGAGAGCCTGGAGACAGTTATCATCCAGCGATGTTTTCTCGGTCTTCAGTTTCTTTAGAATAGCGTGGAGGAAACGGTCTGCTAAGCACTGCAAGCAATTAAAAATAGATGCATTATTGTTATTTTCATTCACACAGACTTCTTCACTGCACCAAATACTACAGGATTACTGTAAAAAGGAAACTTGACCCTCTGCTTTCCCGAGGGGTGTCCAAAGCATTCCTCTGCACTGCTTTGTACAACCCTTGGACACTAGACGTGTGTAGAGTTGCTAAGGTTTTCTTTTTTTACCCTATGAGCACAATGCATTGCTGGCACTCAAAAGGTTAACGGGATAGTAATACTTGAAGTGAACTTGAAGTCCGAGTCTTTTTATATGTTTCTAAACAAATAGTGTGTATTTCACTAAGTTTGTAGTTCAAGCTCAAATCAATCTGAAAGGCTCCTCCTCCCGCCCTTCTGGCCACCTCCCACTAGATCTGGAATCCACTCCTGGGACCAGACTGATGCAGAGAGGGACCATCTTCATTCAGTAAGTAGAAGGAAAACCTCGTCCCCTTGATGGAGGGTAAGATTTTCCTTTTGCTTACTGAAGATTGTCCCTTGCCGTGCTCCATCCAGACCAGACTGGGCCAGAGTGACGCAGGGGAAATGGGCAGGACTGAATAGCTCTTAAACTACAAATATGTAAGTGGTGAAATATAGTGTTGTGTGTTTAGAAACTTAGACTCTGATCTCACATTTAACTCAAGTACTACTATCCCATTAAGTCATACTCACTTTTTCTAATTGATTGGGACACCTGCTTTAACCTTTTGAGTGCCAGAGAGGTACTGCGTTCCGTACCCCTCTGGCACTCAAAGGGTAAAAACAAAACAAAAAAAAAATTCCATGTGAAACACTGGTACCATGCAGTAAAACTATACTCTGGCCAGGAGGGCTCAAATTTGCCTTAAAAGTTTCTCAGAGGCATATACTTCCCCTTCATCACTTTACCTCCATCAGTCTAAGCCAGCAAAGCTGTAAGAAATAAGGGAACCATGAAAGGGAGTCTCTTGAACAGAGAACCCAAGAGGTCCCTTAGCCAGGAGTCAAAATATCCAATAAGATTCCAGAAAGGAAAGGAAAAATCCCCAAAAGGCAAAAGCCAGTCAGTCAACAGACAAAACACAACAAACCAAAACAGGAAACCAACAGATTACTGGCAAAATACAAGCAAGAACGACAACTATACAGGCAAAATCACCTGTAGGACCTTCCTACCCAAACTGGCTTCAGCTGAAACCCGCACATAATGCTGTAGTATCTGACAAATGTGTGAAAGGACAACGACATCACACAGATAATAGCATCTTGAGCATCAGGAAAACACAGAAACTGAAGACAGGAGCTCGAAAAACTTTCTGAAGCACTACCAGAACCAAATTAAAATCCCACAATGCAGTGGGATCCTGGATTTTTGGGTAGGCATGAGATACTCCTGGCACAAAAGTCTGCATATATTTGGAAATAAGGAGGTATGCCATTGAAAAAGCACAGTAAGAGCAGAAAGCTGGACTTCACACTAAGACCAAGCCCTTTTTTGAGGCCATCCTGAAGAAAACTCAAAATAACCAGATTACTAAAAGGTTGTGGTAGCAAGCCCCTGTCTTCACACCACCAGAACAAGGACAATAACCTATGGTATACCTTAATAATACACCATCAAAAGCAACCAAGAAGTAGCAAATCCTATGGGAGACTAGTCTATCTTTGTCTATTCTTTTATACATCATCCCCCATTGCCACAGAGACCAGTTCAACATGTATTATATAGACCATAAAAAGTATACACTTTATTAATTATTCATTTAAAACAAAACCCTTCTAAAAACAACTTCCATGAATAAGTCCTTCACATGGAATGTAATGGAGCCTTTAGGGAAACGTGTAGTTCTGTAAATATATCTACTTAAATAATCGCCTGATCAAATAAACTATTATCGCTATTCATATCATACTATACGGCCCCTGACGAAGCTGCTGACGCAGCGAAACGCGTTGGGCGGAGCCATAGGGGTCTGCATTGCAGCATGCAATCCAGTCAGTTACTAAGTGTACAACTGTTTTAAAAAAAGAGAATTATCATAAATAAAGTGAACAGAGAATGAGTAGACTGATACAGGGATAGTCGATCGATACTTATAGCTAAAAAGTGAAAGCTAGAACAACGATCGGTTAGACACGAGCTGTAGTAATGCAGAGGTTACTGAAATAGACTAAAGATGAAACAAAGCAATGATCGCTAATATGAGACTAATATAAAGAGTAGCAGCCGCACACGGTAGAACATTAGCCATATAGGGTCCAGTGTTCTTTGACAGCTCCCGTGTAACTCAGCACTAATAGTATGATTGCAACTGTAGCAACAGATAGAATATTTGATCTAGTGTTCTCGGAACAGATTTTGAGATACTAAGTATATAATCACGGCTACGATAGATAGAAAATCTATCAGTTTCTGTTATATCGGCGTCTCTAGACCAGTACAGAGACAGGATACACGGGGGATGAGAAAATAGAGACAGTTCTTTGAGGTTAATAGCGGTCAGCAGGAGGTATGAATAGCGATAATAGTTTATTTGATCAGGCGATTATTTAAGTAGATATATTTACAGAAGTACACGTTTCCCTAAAAGGCTCCATTACATTCCATGTGAAGGACTTATTCATGGAAGTTGTTTTTAGAAGGGTTTTGTTTTAAATGAATAATTAATAAAATGTATACTTTTTATGGTCTATATAATACATGTTGAACTGGTCTCTGTGGCAATGGGGGACGATGTATAAAAGAATAGACAAAGATTGACTAGTCTCCCATAGGATTTGCTACTTCTTGGTTGCTTTTGGTGGTGTATTAGTGAGATTTGAGACCTGCGACAAAATCATACATTATTCAGTACTCATTCAATTTATGTTATGCTATGGTATACCTTGAAAGAAACCGGCTTGTGAGCCTGCATCATAGTAGCAATGGCTGAGTCAGTAAAGGAGATTTTCGTACTTGACAATAAATCATTTTCTATTAGTCATACATGATCCATGGGGTGAAGTTCCTGCGCAAGAAAGCAGGGCACTTGTAAAAAGAGGTCTCTGACGAGGCGACTCCCAGAGGTACAATCCCCCTGAACAGCTAACTCAAAAGAACCCCCTTGCCAGTAGTTTCTCTCTAGGAGGGAAGTGTTGTATTCCACATGGACTACGAGAAAAGGATTTATCAGAAAGTACACAAAAATCCCTTTTTCTTTCATTCTATGTGGAACACAGGAACGGTAGAAATATAGTAAGGTTATCCTACCAGGAGTCCAGGGAGGAAAACCCCTTCAATACACAGCTCAGATTCAAAGGGAATGAACTGGTACAACATGAACTGCATGTGTCAACAGACACCAAGACTACAAACCAAAGATCAGAAACAAATTTTGTACTGGTTCAACAAAAATCAAGAATAACAACCTGGGTAAAACCCTCTGTCCAAAGTCATCTTCAGCTGAAGCCAACACTTTAACAATGTAGTGTTTGATAAATGTGTGAAAGGAAAATAGCGTCGCTGAACATACATCTTGCAAATAGTTGCCTTGATCCAAGAAGTTACTGTAGTACTTTAGATGCAGCAAAGCCTGCACGAGGGCCCTCGGGAACTATAAAAAGCAAATCAGATTTCTGAAAGGGCTGTGTGTGTTTAAACAGTACTTCAAGCACCTAACCAAATCCTTTTATTAGATGAGCTGGACAGGGAGAAGGATGAACAATTTCCTAGTTGAAGAGAAACTCAGAAACAACCTTCACGAAAAAATAACCCTAAGCATCCTCAAAACCATGCTGTCAGGATGAAAGGTCAAAAAAAGGAGGTTTACAAGACAAAGTATTATCTTATTCAGGTGGTCATGACATCCTAATTGTGTCAAGAGATAATATGAAATCTTTAGGACTTTAGACAATCTGAACAGTTTGATGGATCCAGTGAACTAAGCAGAAGTGAATTATGAAAAAAACGTAACATTCCTGCACTTTAAGCGGTTTCATGAGGAAGATGCCATCAAGTACAATTTATTGAATCTTACAGACAGGACAACATTTCTACATTTTCGGCTTCAACATCCTTGCAAATGAAAAATGTCACTTCCCTTAGCAGTTTTTGAAAGAAATGCAGAACAATCTGGATCCTGAAAGAATGAATGAGAATTCATTTGCATGAGATGGTATCCAGATTTACCAAAATGGGATATCATGATGAAGCGATTACAAATAATCTGGCTAAGGGTCTGGAAAGAGCCTCAATTCCAGTCTGATAGATTTGTGGTTCAAACCAAATACAATAAAGCTTCCAAGTAACACTTGGACAACTGACAAATTGTATCAACTCATGTGAGATTACTGAGAGTCTGAGCAAGAACTTGAAAGTTTTTAATCACATTGATCAAGTAGAGAAATACTCAAAGAAGAAGGGGTACTGGCAAAAAGAGACATTCTTAATAAGTCCTGCTACAGTGTTGCCCCAATGATTAAGCGAGGCTCCACATTTTTCCATGTTCAATGATAAATCATGCGACTTTCTTTGGGATCCACTGTATATTGATAATTGAGACACTGTCTAGGTGGATGTATTCTTCATGAGAACTTTTACAAGGCTGCATACTGTAGAATTTTACAAGTGTTAATCTTTATCTGCACCCCATTATTTTACACTAATTGTGTCAAACTACTAAAAAGGGCTAAATGAAAGCTCTATTTAAAAAAAAAAAAAAAAAAAAAAAAAAAAAAAAAGATGTTTATTACATTTTAATATTTTTAGTCCTTTATGATTTTAAGTTTTAAAGATTTCTTTAGGCAACTTTTTTTGACACAGATTTTTAGACCTTTGCTTACAAAAATGTGTTCTGGGACTATTTATTAATTTCATCTTGGGCTGCATAATGGTCACTGACTAATTATTAATGTGGCCATGGATATTGTTCTTCAGGTCATTTCTGTTTTGCACTGTACACCTCACATTACCTCTTACCTGCTTTACTTAATCTATTCGATCTCACCACATGAGTATTCCACTACTTCAGTCACTTGACCCATCACTATTTGCAAGTTAGGATGCATCTTAGTTCATTTGATTCTATAGAGATCCTAAAGATAGCACTGCAAGCATAACGCCCACAGTTTGCATCTTTGCATTGAACACTCTGCTTCTGCTAGTACACACCTCCGACCATTATAGGGTACCGTTGCAGTGTGTTTGTTGGCGTTACTCAACTGCCTGGCTCATTTTACATAACTCACTTATTTCTGTTTACTGGGACGGTTGTGTATTATTCTCCTGTTTACAGTGTGTGGTTTGTTTATGTCTTGAGAAAAGTCCTTACTTGTTGGTTTTTCCAAAAGTCTTGTTTTAAATTTCAGTATTTATGACTCGTGAATACCTGTCATACACTAAAAATTATTTTATATATGCTGGAGGGAGAAGAACATTTCCAAGCCATCAGTAAAAAGGGATTTGAGTAAAAAGTTGTATATATAAATATTCCAAAACCTTGTATTACAGCTCAATTTTTAAGCAACAGTCAACCTCACTTTTTTACTTTACATTACTGAATTGCCTATGCTATTTGTTTTTTCTTCATCTGTACCCATTTCACTTTTTTGTTTAAATGGATAGTAATGTTTCACAAAAACAGCAACTCCAATTAATCTTCATAGTTTTTGAGCAATAGAGAGTGTTATTTCATTACTGTGAGCGTTGCAGTTCAAGAGTAATTGAAGAATAAAGTTTCCCCCTCCCGCCCCTTTTACCTAGTGTAAGCAATATCTTCTTAGATGTGGAATGCAGTCCATAGACCAGACAGATAACAGCAGGGGACAATCTTCTTCCTATGAGAACAATGAAAGCCCTTCCCCCCTTGACAAGTTTTTCAGGTTTTTCCCTTACCTTAATTGAAGATTGTCCCTCTCTGCAATCTACCTGAGCACCTCCTTCTGCTCTGGCTGAGCAGTGTTACATCAGTAAAAGGGGCGGGAGGGGGATACTTTGTCATTGAATTACTCTTGAACTACAACTCTGACAGAATTGAAATTACAGTCTCCAAGGTCCAAATACTATGATGATTAATTAGAGCTGCTTTTATTATGAAACGTTACTATCCCTTTAAGCTTAAGTCCCTGACAGTGAGCTCACTGAATTTCTGTTTCTAGATAGCTTTCTGACAGACTGAATGCAGAAATAGTTATATGATGTAACACTATCCCTGCAAAAATGGTTCATACTCTCTGCTCAAGTCTCACTGATTTTAGGAACAGCCTAAGCCATGACCCACACGTCATCTGCAAGCTCTGCATGCTACAGTGGATGTAGACTTTTTTGCTGCATGAGTACTGTTACACTGTGATTTTAGTGAAAATTACAGTTAAACTTTTTTACTCTTTGGTCCATATGAAACACAGAAACATGGGGTTGAGCTCCCTCCTCCATGAGGGCAGATTATTTTTTAAAAGACAAGGTCTTTGGGATGGAGACTCCCCTCTTCCTTCAGCGTAACCCCCCGCTTACTCTAGTTTCATGTGGGACAAATCACCCCCCAAAAAAAAAAAAAACATCAGAAAAGGAAGCTGCCAAGACTATTACCCTAAGGGGATTCTCCTGCCTCGGGTAGAGAACTCATGTAGTTTTTTCTCAGGGTGGGAGTCATGTGTTCCACATGGCTTAAAAAGAAAAGGATTTAATGGAATGTTTCTCTAAAATCTCATTTCCTCTTACATCCAGTATGAAATACAGGAACAAAGGAGATAAACCAAAGTGTTTCAAATATTACGACCAGGAAATAAAAATTCCCAAAGATACTAGTGCTCCCTAGGACTAAACGGGATCTGTATAACCAGATATGTAAATGGACAATGACCTAGCACAGCAATCCAAACAAAAGCCAATAGGGCTAAAACTACTGAACAAAGGTCTGAAGGACCTTCCAGCCAAAGCTGGCCCCAGTCAAGGCCAGGACATTGACACAGTAGTGTTTGGTAAATGTGTGAAAGGAGGTCTGCAGTTCAGCTGTGGCCCAGGTCTTGTAGGAGCCATGGGAACCTGAAAAGAAGGGTATGAGCCACCCCTTGAATAAAAGTCTTGGCATCTGGCATAATGGCAATGCATCTCTGAAAAAAAGACAGGGCCGAGAACTGTGCCTTAAGGGAACACAAACTGAGGCCTTTGTGGACACCATCCTGAAGGAAGGAGAGCACTGAAGAACAAAGGTCTGAGCATGGAACATTCTTGTCAGCCCACCATCTGTGAAAGATGGATCAGACTCTATGGTATGCCTTAGAAGAAACAAACATTCTTCCTAGCTTGGATTATGGTGCAGATTACATCATCGTATAATCCATTTCTTCTAAGAATGGTGGCCTTAAGAGCCATGCCATCAAGGCCAGCCTCTCCACATCCTCATACCAAAAGGGACCCTGAAGTAAGAAGCACAGTCTCTGTGGCAGGAAGAGTGGCTCCTGAATGTACAGGCTGATAAGGTCTGCAAACCAAGACCTCCTGGACCAGAATGGGGCGATTAGGATGACTACACTTTCTCCATCCTGATGTTACGGATCTTTCTGGGGATGAAAGGAACAGAAGGAAACACAGGTGGAAGTTCCATGGAAAGGACATGGCATCCATCTTGAAGGCCAGAGGATCCCTGGTCTGCACACAGAGCATGGTCACTTTCCTGTTTTCCCTGGATGCTATCAGGTCCTGTATGCCTGCACTGAACACCTCTAAATGCATCTCAGTTTCCTGCATCCACAGCTTGCCACTGAGGAAATCAGCGACCACATTTCTCACTCCTGGAATGCGGATGGCTGATTGGCTGATATGGCTGGGACATGGGCCTCTGCCCGTAGGAGATCCTTCACTTCCCTCCATGCTGTCTCGCTGCGGGTTCTCCTTTGACTGTTGATGTAAGCCACTGCCATTGAGTTGTCTGGCTGGACTCTTACCTCCTCCCCAAAAGTACCTGGGACCAGTGCAGGAGAGCCAGGCAACCCCTCAGAGTTTCAGAATGTTGATGGACAAGAGACTCTCCTCCCCTGACCAACAGCTCTGTGCCCCCAGGGTTGCACCCCAGCCTCTCAGGCTGGCATTCGTCATTACCAAGTTACACTCCGGGATCATGAAGGGTCTCCCTTGAGTCAGATGTTGGAGATGAAGCCACTGACAAAGGTCCTCCATGGCCTGTGGAGAGAGGGTCAACCTGATGAGATGTTTTGGTCAGTGGGACCATGTCCTGAGTATGTCCCGTTGAAGTTCCCTCATGAAGAATAGGGAACTGCTACTGTGGCAAACACCAGTTGACATAGGACTTGCATGAAATCCCTTATCGCGGTCTACAGCCACTCCTGTGCCAGTGACACATCTCAATCTAGGAGTTGGATCTTCTCCTCTGTGAGGAACCCCCTCCCCTGGAGAGTATCAAATCTCATTACCAAAAACACCAAAACCTAGGATGGGACAGAAGACGAATTCTTTAGGATGAGAATCCAACCGTGATGCACTAGAATGCAAGAGCACTCTTGCAAATGGAGAGCCACAAATTCTTCTGAAGGAGCTTTGATCTGCAGATAGTCCAATTATGGTGCAAGAGAAATGCCCTGGGCATGGATGTATGTGGCCAGAGCCTCCATTATCCTGGTAAGGATTCTGGGTGCTGAAGCGAGGTCAAATGTGAACTGGTAGGGATTGCATGCAAAAGCAAAATGCAGGAAATATTTGTGCTCTGTGTGGATCGGGACATGCAGATAAGAGTCTTGAAAATCCAGGGAAGCTAGAAACTCCCCTGGGCAGATCACTGATGACAAACTGCAAAGATTCCATCTTGAAGCTCATGGCAGCCGGTTAGCAGTTGAGAAACTTCGGGTCCAAATTAAGACCACAAAAAGGTTGGAATATAAACCTGGAACTCTCCAGAAGAGTGGAGATGGCGTCACTGAAAAAAAGGAGTTCTCTGGGTTCTGTGAAACCTTTGACAAAAAGGAAAGATACGGAGTAAGGGGCTTGAAATCTGTGTGTTACCCTTCTGATAGCAAATGCAAAACCCAATGGTCCATTATAGAGGATGCCCAGGCATCTGGAAAAAGACAGAGACAGCTCCCTACAGCTAATAACGGACCAGGAATCCAGGAGTCATGCAGACCATTGCTTGCCTGACAGACTTTGCAGAAGATTTATTGTGCTGCCAAGTCTGTGTTATGGCTTGTGGCAAAGCGTACTTGAGAGAAAGGACCAGAAAGGACCTTTTGATGGCAATCTGTGGCAAAAGATTGCTTTTTCCACCAGTAGCATCACTAATGATCTGTTTCATGTCAGGCCCTGAAAAGGTAATCACCCCAGTGACTTCTCAGAAGATCTGTCCGCAAACCAAATCTTCGCCAACAAGGTGCATGGAGACAGAGAAGGCTTGGGATTTTCATGAAAATCTAGCAGCATCAAGCAGTGCTACAGTAATATATGGTAGACATTAGCTTCCATAATGTTAGCTAGCAAAATCAGCAGGAACATCAGAATGCATAGCAGATAGCTGTTCTCCGTACACAACAATATTAAATGAACATAGGCAGAGGCAAAATTACGAATCAGCGCTGCCTAGTCGTCCTTTAGTTGGCCTTAAGAAGAGAATCAAAACACTAATCAGCCTGAGCCATAAGCCCAGCAGAATCCACCAGGGGAAGGGCAGTATTCTTCGCCAGGCATGAAATGGGGGGGGGGGGGGGGGGGGAGGTCAACAGCTGGAGGAAACATCCACTGCGCTAGCATCTCAGCTACAAAGGGCTACAGTTTAGAATAAATGTCATTAAAGAGAAAATCTCTTATCTGGAGTTTTCCATTCTCCCAGAAGTATCTGGTCCAGAGTGTTATGGGTGGAAAGACAGAACAGTCTTTCTTGCGCCTCTGAAAGCCATCCGGAGAAGTGGACCCACCATTAGAGGCCTCAGAGACCTGAAGGATCTCAAACACTGCTTTGATAAGCCCCTTAACAGCTGTAACAGGGTCAGCCTCATAGGAATCATCATCATCTTCTGAATCTAATTCCTCCTCAGAGGATAACTAATTAACCGGAGTATGACCCTTAAAACCAGGTGCAACCTGCTTAAAAGCAGGTAAAGGTTTCCAAAAAATGGAGAACCCCCTGAACCGAAGCAGGGATAGCTGCCACAAATGATAGAGTTTTAACCCAAGCAGGCTACAGGTCAAGAGCAACCGTCATGGTCAGCAAGAGATTGAAGCCTTTTTCTGTAGAAAGTAGGGGTCCCTGATCCATTCTATACAGGTTAGAGGATAAACCGGCCAGGCCCTGGAGACCTGTCAGAGAAGTGCCATGGGTATTGCCCATGTTCTCTAAGTGTTTGGGTGGGGGGTTTCCACAGGTACTCACAACATAAGAGGCAAAGAGGGACATAGATAACTTGATTCAGTCATAGGGGACTAAATTTGCAGGATAAGCAAGAGACCAACACTGACGCATCTGCGACAGTTCTAGTGTTCATAGTTTTCCTCTTGTCCCCTTTAGGATCTGTCACTTTACAACCTCAACACACCCGCCCCCCCCTCAAAAAAAAAAAAAAAAAAAAAAAAGCCTTAGAAGGGGAGAGAGGAAAATAGTAACATACTTATTTGCATCAGTGAGGGATCCACAGGGAAAGATCTGCCCTCCTAATGGAGAAAACCTGCAGCATCCTTCCTGCGATATTGGAAAAACAATGAAAAAAAGGAGAGAAAAAGATAGGATAGAACTCAGAGTGGCCAAACAGAAACACAGGGACAGATTCCATACTCACGACCCTGGTCTCATGGTTCCACTATGACAACCAGTGTGGCTGATGTGGATCTTCAGTCCCCCTCAAGGCAAGTGAGTGAGTGAGTGTATGGGTGAGAAGATGGATATGGAGCTAGTGCCTTAATGGCTCCAGATCCTTTCCCAGATATTTAAAAAAGAAAATTGAATTAAATCCGTACTCCTATGCAGGGCACGCAAAGCTGAATGCTACTGTGCTGGGCAGGCGGTTAATGGGGCTGGGAGGGAGTCTCCTCCACCAGAGAGCTTTGTTTGCAAGTGCCCTGCTCCCTAGCTGTAGCAACTTAACCCCATGTTTCCGGTGCTACACAATTGACAATAAAGAAAGCCATATATTTCATAACAAACACAAACATACTTTTATAGTAAAATAGCAAACATCAATTATTATTATTATTATTAATAATTTGATTATGATCAGCATGTTCCTGTGGGTCTGGGAGTTATTTTCCAACAAAACATGGAAAAATCAACTATTTCTGCTGTTAACACTCAACCAAGAAACTTACTTTTTTGGTGCTGCTGAACTCATAGATGACTTCTTTCTCCTCATTTCTCATAACCGGAACTTTGGGTATGGTCCCCACGTGAATGTGGCTTCTAATTACAGGTAAAAGGTCAAAGCACAACTCCTCCACTTTCTTTAGAGCCTTTGTCACCATGTCTTCATCAGAATTGGTATCAGTTTCACTGTCTGTAAGCAGCCTAGAGTCACAATTGTCAATGCTGAAAGACATATCCTGGGATTTTGCCAATGCAGTCTTATTTGCGCGAGTAATGAAACAGTCTTTGAGGTTTATTGTGACTGGAGACTCACTATCCAGCCGTAATCGTTTAGCACTTTTTGGCATTGTAATAGAATCTACAGTCCTTTTATTCCCAGAAACAGAGATGATGGATGGTTGCTGACTTTCACAATCCTTTGTTTTGACTTTGCTGCAGTTTGTTTTTGCGTTGTTTCCAGTTTTAATGAAAGCTGTTGAAGTGGATGTAATTGCTTTGAAACCAGTTATCTGGCTAACTGGCATGTTTTTGCAGTCACCAGGCAAGCACCTATTGAGCTGAACATTGCCTTTTAGGATGTTCAAGGTCCTTGCACGTGCAGACAACTCTGGATACATTGTGTCAAGGATTTTTACTGAATTTTCTTGCACATTGGGCGTAGAGCTTCCTGCTGCCGATGGTGGCAGCCTACCAGGCACAGGAAGGGCATGCTTTGGTGTTGCAGCACAAAACTGCAAAGGGGAAGATAAAATTCTTCGGTTGGCTTTCTCTGAAGGTGATGGTGTGGTATACAAAGGAGATTTGTATCGCTGACGATCAGATATCGGAGACATCAATGGAAGAATCGGAGTTACCCGCAATGGAGAAATCAAGTCATCAAGAGGAGAAGGCATTGATGAACGACTTGATGAAGACATAACAGGGGATAAAGGACGAAGAGTCCTTGGAGGAGTCTCTAAGAGAGGACCCAATAAAGGTGGCAGTGGAGGGCCCATTTCTGACCTCACTTTATTTATGGTTTCAGGGGAATGTTGTGCACTGGTTGAAGTGTCAGCATTTGCCAACACAGTTTGTTCTACTTGACTATTTAATGAATGTGCTCTTCCCCAAGAAACTCTGTGCAATGGTCTGTTTTCTCTCTTATCTGATTCAGTATCATTGACATAGTCTGCTTTATTGGAATCTTCTAGATTTGATTCAGTATTAACATTGCACTCTGCAAATGTATTATTTCCTATAAGAGATGTTCTTCCTGAATTTGCTTTGCGGCGTTTATTAGCCGACATTGCTACTCTGGGATCAGGAATTTCATCTGAAAATGTAAAATTCCAAATAAGATTTGAACCCGGAAGCTTTTGTTTGCAGGTTGCTTCAACACCATTAAAAGGTTGCTCCAAAACATTAGGAGTGTCAGATTGGATAGTGTCGGCATCATCGGGCTGTTTATCCAGTTCTTTGAAAGACAAATCTTTTCCTTTCCCACAAAACAAGTGTTCTTTAGAATTTTCACAGTTAGATGGTTCTTTTTTGTAAGTAACCAGAACTGAGCTGTCCTGTTTAGTCAATGACTTATTTTCCACTTCAGCCGTATCGGAGCTTGACAACACTGGTAGTAAAATGGTCTGCTGAGACATGTTTTCTGTAGACAAGCACAGATCTGTATTACTGAGTGATTTCACAGATTGCGTATCTGCACTAGGAAACAGACTGTGTTTTAATACTTCTTTTTCAGTGTTCCTGCTCTGCATAACTTTATCTTGGTCTCCCCTTGTTTTAATAAAATCATTCCCAAAATTCTGTTCTAAAACAGCAACTTCAGCTATCTTTTTTGGACCATTGGTTAACAGCTGTTCAGTACCATTATTTAAAGTCATTTTTGTACTTGATATAGTTTTCAGGACATTGTTTGAAGTGTTATTTGCATAATTGACTTTACGTACTGGAAAATAGTCTTCTGATTCATCACTATCTGTAGATTCTTCATTTATGCCTGTAATTAGACACTTATCCTCAATTAGTTTTGCTATGCTCAAGACAGTACTTTCTTCTGACATTTTTAATTCAGGGTTTTCTAACTTTTCCAGAGGTATTAAATGTAATGGTTTTTCTTTCACTGGATAATTTATCAAGTCTCCATCGTCATCAGCCATCTTAACATTAGATTCTTTTTGCTGTGGAAGTGCTTCATTTAGATTAATGTTTAAGATATCTGGTACTTTGTCCTCACTAACAGCTACATTCTTTGAGATTTCATCCACTATCTGGATGGAATGGAGATCTGTACCAAGAGACAAACAATTTTTATGGCAAATGCCTTTAATCAATGGTTCATCTTTAGTACCAAGTGGATGAATACTTGATTCAGCAACACATACAGGCTCCCTGTGTAGTAAAACTGGTTGAGGATGCTGGTTATTCACTGGTGAACATAATGTGACTTTGGAATAATTGTCCAATGAGTCATTTATGGTTTCAAAAATGCAAGAAGCAGATTCATGAGAATGTGCATTTCTAGTGGACGTAGCTGCTGTGAGTGGAAGTTGTGAGGTTTCATTTGTTTTTCCTACCACTGGGGAAAAATCTAGGCTTTTAGAAAATGTAAAATAAGACAGCTGCATGTTCTCACTTTGTCTGTCTTCTACTGCACTGTCAAATGTTGGTGCAGCTGTATCATCAGTTGATGCGTGCGATTCCTGGTGAACGTCTTTGCACATGGATGGGCTCTGTTGAGCACCCACACAAATGGTATCAGATGTTAAATTACTGCAGTCTAGACTTTCCAGTGTTTTCTTAATTTGTTCTGTATATAATTCTGTATTAAAAGAATTTGCCTCTGTCTTTGTGTCTCCATCTTTGAACTCACAAAGGCTACTAGTAACTGTTGAAGGTAAATCAGTGCCAGAATGAAAAGAAGTATCTCGGTGTTTGATTTTAGGGGATTCAGGTAAGTGTTTCAGGTTGCCATCTAGTTTTTCTTGTGTCTTGTTTATTGTATTATCTAAAGAATTACAAGTACAATCTGGATGAGCTGGAATTATGGAACATAATGCAATCTGCTCTTCAGGTTCAGAATTTCCCTCTAGTTCATCAAGGCTAGTAGCTGGTTGCTTCTGGTCACTGTTCCTACCAAATGGAGAAGCTTCCTCTCCTTGCAGCACTGTGGAATTACTTTGTTCCATCAACAACTCATGTTCTGAACATTCGTTTATTTCTGTTTCTAGATGCATAGATTCCTTAGTATGCTCAACCTTTAATAATGGACAAACATTAAAAACAGGAGAGTTCACTGAGGGCACTAAATTTTTCTCAGGGATGTTAGAAGATGTTGTCACTTTGACACTAGGAAAACTGTCTATTACAGCTAGTTGTTCTTCACTATCTGTACCACTTCTAACATAATTCAAAGAAAGAACAGATTCAACACATTTCTGCATTAATTCATTTTTCATTGTTGTATTTTCAAAGGAAAGCTGTCCACTGATTGTGTCTGTCACCTGTTTAGGTTTGGTTGAATCAGCATCATGACAAGTTGAAAATCTATTTGCCTGCAACACATTTGAATTATCTTGGCTCTTGTCTTGAAACTCTGGGGACCTATGCTCTGAAATAAACTGTGGCTGATCTGCTGTTAAATGGTCTTTGTCAGTTACATTAGCAGCCTTGGCAACAATATGTTGTAAAGAGTTAACAGATGACTGGACAAGAGGTGCAGGTCTAGAGAGGACACACTTGTCTTGAGATGCACCTTCATCTTGAACAGTTTCAATCAAATCTGCTGATAAATTGTAATGCAAATTCCCAACCCTTAAACAAGAGTTGTCCTCAGAGTCCTGTATTTCTTGCAACACTTCCTCCTTATCAGCTAATACTTTGGGAATCTCATTAGTTCTTTCTTCAGGGTGCAAGGTCTGCAAAGGCACACCAAAATTACATTTATGTACAGTGACACTGTTGACTTCTGCATAGGTTCCTTCAGGAAAAGTAGGTTTGTCTAAATCACCTTCAGGAACAGCTAAGTTGGATGTTTCTTTAGTCTGTGCAGACATATCTACGTTGTCAGTTCCGGAACAATCTGAATGTTGACCAAGAAAGACTGACTGCATTATTGAGGATTGTTCAAGGCAATCTCTTGAATCCATAGGAAGAAGTTGTGTATCATTACATTCTACAGGTCTGATGGATTTCACAGTCAAATCTTTAAAATGAAATGTATCAGTCGCAGGACAGACTGAAACCCCAGCCTGAAATGCAGCAGCATTTGACAATCTCTCTTCCCCATTTGTTTGTGTTTCTGCGCTCTCAGCGAGTTGGATGGAAGAGCATGCATCTACATTTCCTGTAAGAATTTCTATAGGTTCTTTAACTGTGGAAAAATCTTTGCCACCCACTGTACCAGGAAGGTTTTCAGTCACCTTCTCTGAAGTACCAGATGTATCCATGTAAGAAACTGTGTCTGTCTGCTCTTGTACATCCGCTTTGATTCTATCCAATTTAAGGCATTCCATTGTGATGTCTGGTGTGAATGTTTCTATGTTGCCATTACTCTCCTCATCACTCGAATCTGTAAACTCTCCAAACAAATCATCCTTCAAAGAAAGCAAAACAAAAGTCAATTAGCAAAAGAGAAAAAAAGGCTTTACTCAAAAACACACATTTCTCTAGTATATAGTCTCTGATCAGGTGTTGTAAAGCTAGCGCTTACGGTCATTTGTACATAAGGTGAATTTTATTAACTTAAAAATAAATAAATAATTTTCTCTTAGTCCACCTGGAACACAGGAACCATGGGAGCATGTTCCCTGCCCTCCTGGAAGAGGCGACCTAACAAAGAAGGTCTGAGGCAGAGGCTCCCTTCTCCTATCCACTTTACAGCCAAACTGACATGCTTAGTTTTAATGTACAGCAAAGGTAAAAGAAAAACAGAAGAGAAGGGGGGGGGGGATCCCCCTTCTCTGTACAAGAACCAAGCGGACATAACTGCCTGAGACCTGAACCACTAGTTTTTGTCTGGGAGGGAGGTCCTGTATTTCACATAGACTAAGAGAAAAAGATTTTTCTGTAAGTAAACAAAAATCCTCTTCTCTCTTAAATTCTATGTGGAACTCAGGAGCCATGGGGATATATCAAATTATCCACCAAGATTCCAGGAAGGGAAGGCAAAACACTCCTCCAAGCAGACCAATTCTGACAGAAATTAACTGGTACAACATAAGCCTTGAATGTCACCTAGCACCAGCACTGTGCACCAAACAACAGGAACTAATAGGTTACTAGCCAAAAAAGTATTTCGAGGAGGATACCT
Organism: Rhinophrynus dorsalis; assembly: GCA_037306005.1. Lineage (NCBI taxonomy): Eukaryota > Metazoa > Chordata > Amphibia > Anura > Rhinophrynidae > Rhinophrynus > Rhinophrynus dorsalis. The sequence goes on along the minus strand of CM074723.1, from coordinate 267,248,908 downwards.
ACACAGGCACAACAACCTCAGCACCTTTCAGCTTCAGCCGCAGCCAGCATATTAACCCAGTATTGTTTAACAACAATATCTGGCAAGAAGACCATGTTACTACTGCCCTACTCAACTGCTCAGCAGAGGCCCGATATTTATGGGCCCAAGACACACCCACAGAACAGGTGGGATGCACCATAACCCAAAAGAGCACAGGCTTCTTCCTAAGAAAATATGCTGAAAGATCCTGAAAGATAGGGCAGGCATGAGCCAACTCTTGGACAAAAAGTTTGCACATCAGCTAGTAAGGCAATATGGCTCTGGAAAAGAACAGAGAACTTAAATAGAAATAAGACTAAGCCCTTTCTGAAGGCCATCCTGAAGAAAAGCCAAGAAAACTAGAAACTGAAAAGGTTGACTCTGACACCCAAATCTTCACACAACTTACAGAAAAGGAAACATACCCTGTAATAAGTCTTTAACCTTTTGAATGCCAGAGAGGTATCCAATGCATTAGATACCTTTGGAACTTAAAGGGTTAAAGAAACTGGTTTTCAAATCTGTAGCTAGTAGCAATGAAGAAAAACAAAACCTCTCTTGATGATGGTTTTAAGAACCAAGCCATCAATGCCAACTTCTCCACTTGTGAATGACACCTAGTGTCCAAAGTCAAAAGGCCCGGTGCATTGGGAGGCGAAACAGTTCAGCTATGGATAGATTGAGAGGATCTGAAAACCAGGCCCAACAAAGCCAACAGGGGTCAATCAAAATGACATAAGAACGCACCATCCTGAGTGAAAGGATTCTGGAAACAGGCACGGAACTGAGGAACCTTGCGGTTCAGCTGAGAGGCCATTAGGTCAGAAACCACAGTCAAAATATGACTTAGAATAAGATTTGAGTTCCCAATTTACAGGATCCAGGAGCTGGTGACAATGCCTGCCACAATGTTATCTACCCCTGGAAATTGATATGTGTAGACAGCTGGCACATGAACCTCCACTTATGAGTCAGCTCTTCTGGTCCCTCCCTGGCAGTTGATGTAAGCCACCAAAATATCCCTGTTAGATTGGAACTGCATCAGGCATTGCTGGAGGGACTGAGACCAATGTAGGAGGGGAAAGGCGAATTGCCCAAAGCTTTTAGAACACTGATGAACAGAGTGAGCTGCCCTGTTCCAAATAACCTGAGCAGTCTGAGGAACCAGAGTGGAGCCCCAACATGTATAGGTTGCATTTGTCATGTTTGAGATCAGCGGCAGCCCCAGAGACAGATGGGCCCTAAGAAGCAACCAGTGAAGGTCTGATTTAGTCCAGTCGGACAGACATGACTTGGGAGATGCTGTTGTTTGAGATTTCCAGGTGCAACGTCCTCTTACGTAACAGAGAAAGTGGGACTGCCTACTGGGCAGAGACTAGGTAGTCTAATTAGTTAACATACTCCTGTACCATCGCAGATGGCCGAGATACCGTCTGAAGCACCTGAAGGCACAACAACAAAATCTTGTCTGGTAGAGAGTGTTGAATCTCGTACTGAGAAAGTAAAGGACCTGGGATGGAACCAGGAGATCACTTGAGACTGAGAATCCAACCACTCCAGAGTGGACATGCAAGATTGAATCTGAATGTACATTTCTCCTCTGAAGAAGCTTTTATCAAAAGGTCGTCCAGATAGATAGGGGTCCAAGGGATCTCTTGAGAGAGAATGTAAGATGCTTGGGCTGACGACCATTGTGAACACCCACAGAGCAGATGCCAACTCAAAGGGAAAAGGGGTGAACTGAATATTCCAAAGGAAACTGCTGGAAATAGATGAGCCGTGTGGGAAGAATGATAAAAAATTCCCATGGACACACGATTAGCAATTACGGAACACAAGGACTCCAAAGATTTTGTGCTCTCTCCATTGCTCAAGTCTAGAATAGGACAGCATTCACTGTCTTTTTGGGGGAAAATGAAGAAAGACTGGAAAAGAAGCCTGTGAATATTTCGAGAAGAGACTGGAATTAATATCTGCATGTATAAGCAGGGATAAAAACTGCACCCATAAATAGACCACTTAGCATTGGATTGTGCGGAGCCCTGGAACTGAAGAAAACATGGAGAAATGAACTTTAAAAATTTATATGGTACCCTTCCGAAATTACCCACAATCTAATGGTCTGCTCCTAGGAAATGGCCGATTTGCGTGGAAAGAAAAAAACTTAGATGCCCTCTGATTGCCTGAGACCGACCAGATCTCTGCATGTCATGAAAAGTGGGCTTGTCAGCCTTGAGATTCTGCAAAGGCTTCTTGCTTATCAAAGCCCACTTGGGTTTTGAGGTGGAACGTGCCTCGGCAGTCGAGGTAATCTGTGCCCTAACCATGTGCCAATACTGGGCGGGGGTAATAAAGCCGTGGTTCTACCATGAAATAAGCAGATTTTAGTCTTACCTGTTAAATCCTTTTCTCAGTCCATACAGGTCACTGGTAACTTTGGGTAGGCGATCAGCCCCTTTAAGCAGACAGGAACAATTCTGAGAAGTGAATGCAGGGGTAGAGCCTACCTTCCCTCCTTGGCTGCAGCTAGCCAACCAGCTCCAGTAAGATTTGAGACACTACTATTGACTAGGTAGTGAGAACCCCCACGTTCTGCCACAGGAGAGCCAAGCATGGTCCCTTGACAGGGTGGGAGACCAGTAACCTGTATGGACTAATAGAAAAGGATTTAACAGGTTAGACTAAAATCCTCTTTTCGCTGTCGACCAATACAGGTTACTGGTAAGGACCAGGTGCAGGCCCCCAAAGTCACCAGAGCACCAATGAACCAACAGATCATGATAGCTCAACAACAACCGTAGAGTGTCATCGGACACCGAACAGGGGTAAAACAGACCCTAGGAACTGTTACACAGTACACTGAACTAGAGCCAACAGGGCTCAAAAGAACCGAAAAGAAGATCCTAGACAGGCAAGACTGCCTCCAGGATCTGTCTCCCAAAATTGGCATCAGCCGACGCCAACACAGTAGTGCTTCGAAAAGGAGTGCACAGATGATCAAGTGGCGGCCTTGCACAATCGAAAAGCCAAGAGCTGAGTCTTGGAAGCCCAAGATGCCCCAATATATCTAGTGGAAGGAGCCGTGACCCAAAAGGAAACAGGCTTCTTCCTCAGTTCGTGAACCTTACGAACAGTGGACTGAATCCAAGACACAAAGTTCACTGGGATGCAGGTCTCCCTGCCCTGGGACCCTCAGGAATCACGAACAGCGCGTCAGACCATCAAATGCACACAAAACCTGAGACAACGTACCATAGCTAACAAGTGGAGATCCTTCCCCTTGTCAGAGGAAGGGCCAGGCCAGAAAGAAGGAACCACAATCTCCTGATTAAGGAGGAACTCAGAAACCACCTTTGGGAGAAACTCCTGCGAAGTTTGAAGCACCGCCACGTCCTAGTGAAACACCAAAAAAAAAAAAAAAAAAAAAAAAAAAAAAAAGGGTGTGTTACAAGACAGAGCATGCAACTCCGCAACACGGCGAACAGACACGATCGCCAGGAGAAAAGCCATGAACCACTTCAGCAGACGTAGAGGAATTATAGCTAGGGACTCAAAGGGAGGGCGCTGAAGGATGCCCTAAACCAAGGTAAGATCCCACTAAGGAGCGGGAGACAAATACAGGACAAGTATGAGCAACGCCCTGGAAGAAAACCCATACAACTGAATGAAAAACAGAGAGAGCAGATGTCTGAACCTTAAGGGAACTCAAACTGAGGCCCTTGTCCACACCTTCCTGTGGGAAGACCAGGACCATAGGAAAATCTAAATCTGGTGATAGGTCCTTATTAGCACACCACCAACAGAGAAAGGTAGAGCTGACTCGATGGTAAGCCCTAGAGGAAACAGACATGCGTGCACTAAGCACAGTCACAACCACACCAGAAGAAAACCCTTTCTTCCACAGTAGTGAGGATTCAATTTCCATCCGTCAAGGCTAGATGGACATCCTCCTTCCGCAGGTAACCCTGTAAAAGAAGATCTGGACGGCAAAGGAGCAGAAGGTTCCGCCACTGATAGATCCAGAAGCTCTGAAAACAAAGCATGCAGAGGCCAGTACGGAGCAATCAGAATGACTGGACATCGTTCCAGTATTGGTTTCCTTATCACCCTGTACAACATGGGGAAGGAAGAAAGATGTAAGCCAGAGGAAATAACCAACGAATGGACATGGCATCCACTGCTAGAGCTAGAGGATCCCTCCAGCCAGAGCAGAACTTAGGAATCTTCCGGATGTATCTAGTCGCCATCAGGTTGATGCATGGAAGACCCAACCTCTGAACAATGAGGCTGAACACCTCTAGGTGCAGTTCCCACTCTCCGCTGTCCACAGTGTGTCGACTGAGGAAGCCTGCCGTGATGTTGTCTACGCCGGGAATGTGAACTGCAGAAATGGCAGAAACATGTTCGTCAGCCCAGGACAAGATAGCTTGGACCGCAAACCAAGCTGCAAGACGTCTTTTTCCACCTTGCATGTTGTGGTAAGCCACCACTGAGGCATTGTCAGACTGGACCAGACTGGGCAATCCTCCAGGTGGTGTGCCAGTGGTGAAGGGCATGAAATATTGCCCGAAGCTCCAGCACATTGATGGGAAGGAGAGATTCCTCCGGAGACCACCGACCCTGAGCATTCAGGTGACCAGGACCACTCCACAGCCGGACAGGCTAGCATCAGTCATCACCGTGGTCCAGAAGGACACCAGGAAGGGCTTCCCCTTCAGCAGATTGGAGAGGTTGAGCCACCATGACAGACTCAGTTCCACATGAAGAGGGAGGGATACTGACAGCTTCAGGAGGTCAGGCTGACCCCTGCACATCTGGATCACAAACCTCTAGAGTTCCCTGGTGTGAGCCATGGCAAATGGGACTGCTTCTATGGTGGAAAGGAACTTCCCCACTAGAGGGGACATCATCTTGGCTGGAACTGGATTGTGGCCAGAACAGAGGAAACCCTGTGGGCGACGTGGTGAGCCACCTCATCCGTGAGAAACACCATGCTCGGCTGAGTGTCAAAAAGAAGGCCCAGGAAGACCAGACGCTGGGATGGGACAAGATCTGACTTGTCCATGTTGAGGATCCGCCCGTGATGGGTGAGAGCATGAATGCAGTCCTGAACCTGCAGATGAAGTTCCAAAGAAGTGGCGTTCAGAAGCAGGTCGTCCATGTATAGAGTGACTCAGATGCCGTTCCGACGGAGGACGGACACTACGGCTCCCAGGACACGACTGAAGACTTGAGGAGCTGTAGTCAGACCAAAGGGAGGAGCAGAAAACTGAAAATGCCCTTGGTCGCAGGCAACTCTGAGATACTGCCAGCTCTCTGGATGAATGGCAAAGTGCAGATACATGTCCTGAAGATCCCTGAAAGGGAACCGGTTCCAGAACGTCCTTGCCCAGAAGGGCCTGGATAGCGTCGAACAGACGGCATTTCTCTACGCCCTGAGGCGTGTGAGAAGGGAAAAACATGAAGGGAGGAAGAAAGGTGGAAGGGGACCTGTACCCTTCCGCCACCACGTGCAAAACCCACAGGTCCACCACGGAGTCTTCCTAGACGCTGTGGTAGGGACACGGACGGCCACCCACAGTCGAGTGGGGACCTCTGTTCGGCGAGTCATGCCGAAGGTGGTTTAGAAGCCTTGGTCTAGGAGGAAGACTAAGCTCCCCTAATGGTTTAGGCTTGGAGGTGGAACGAGGAGCTGGGGGAACCACCTGGTTCGCCAGATGTGTCTCTGTCTGGAAGCACGAAAAAACCAATTACATTTGATAAGCGTCTGCTTCCTGGAAACCATAGGCAGGAGGGTACTATTACCCCCTGTGGCCTCAATAATCAGATCCTTAAGATCTGGCCCAAACAGAGAAGTGGCCAGAAGGGGCAAGGAGAGCAATTCTTCCTGAGAAGCAGCGTCTGCAGACCAGATCTTGAGTCAAAGAGCTTGTCTGGCAACAATAGGCATGGTGGAACACTTGTCACCAACTGATGGCATCAAACAAAGCAGCAAAGACCTAATGCTGGGCTTCAGAAATGTTGGCAAGTAGACGCGACATATCAGGAGTAGGAGCTCCTTGACGAACAGCAAGCGTGAGCAGTTCAGTCCAAACTGCACTGGCTCTATATACCCAGGCCGCAGCAAATGCTGGACGTAGGGAAATACAAGTGGAGGCAAACAGACTTGAGGGAGGCCTCAAGCTTCTTGTCAGTCCAGTCTGTAAGAGCAGAGGCATCAGCAGCTAGCAAAGCAGTGGACTTAGAAGTCCTAGAAACAGGGGCATCCAACTTGGGGGGGGATGAACCCACTGAGCTAGTACCACATCAGAAAATGGGGTAAAGCTTAGCAAACTTCTCGGAGACAGAAGGCTGTTGGGAGACTACCACTCAGACACTAACCAGTCAAGATTGGGGAGAGGTGGAAACAAGTATGGAGCCATTTTGGCTCCTGAAATACATCAGATGGGTCCGAAGAAACCTTTTGAACCAAGGGAATGTTTAGGGTGTTTAATACGGCTCTGATCAGGCCCTCAGCAGAGGGATCAGGGTCAGCCTCAAAAGGGGTCTCCAAAGAACTGAAAGAAGACCACTGCAGAACATTCCACCAACAGCTCCTTATCAGAGGAATCTGATACATCAGTTACTCCCTGAGGTTTCAGTAGGGAAGATCTGACAGAAGTAGGGGTCTGCCAGGAGCGGAAAACACCCTGTAACTGGGATGGAAAGAGTTGAGATGTATACTGGAGGTCTCTAGTAGCAGCCTTAAACTCTTGCACCTAAACTGGCTCTAATGCATGGCTGGAGGTTCCTGGAGAATGCTCAGGGACAACAGAACATGCTGGGCATAAATAACCACAGAACTCTCTAGGCACCCCTGATTGACATAAGGAGCAATGTGCAAATGGGGGCGCAGAGACCCCAGCATCCTCAGTCTTAGTCCTAGCCCCATGCTCCAAAGGAACAGACATTCTCACAGAGTCAAAACGTTCAAGGTATAAGGAAATACCCAAATACAGTGTGAATGATTAAAATTTCACTCCAGAAATCGCTAAAATACACTTACCTGACAGGCGAAGGGTTAATCTGCTGAGGAGAGTCCAGGCCCAGCATAGGGCACTCGTTCAGGGAAAGCACAAAATGGCTGCCGTGACGGGAGCCAATCAGGAACGAGCGCACGATGCAAGCGCTCATGGGAAATGTAGTTTTCCCAGAAAAAGTACCCCAACGGTGCCCGAAGCCCCCCACCACACACTAAACATTGACCGGATAGTAGAGCAAGGGCAGACAAACAAAATGAGCCATCTCTGAAGTCGCTATGTAGAGCCATTGCAGAGATATGTCCCAAAGTGTAAAGTTCCATAGAAGTGAATGAAGCAATGGCGTCTATGCGGTAAAAGCGGAACACAATTTTTGCAAAGTTGTAACTGTGAAGTAAATTTGCACCAGACATCACTAAAACATTTCACTAGACCCAATAAAACACTGAACCCAGTAGGGAAAGTGCCCAGAACCCCTCCACTTGCTTAAAACACCCAACAGACATACATATAAACCCAATGAGTGCAAGAGCATGCAACAGGAACTCCAAAGGAGACCCCTGTGCGGAGAAGCAACGTGGGACATGTGGACCACAGCACTCAAAGGGTTGCTCAGCTTTACTGCAGCTCTTCTGTCTTCAGATTACCATGTATCAAGAAGAAGCCTCAGTGGGCAATTCCTGGGGAAAGAACATGCAGCCAAGATTTTCCCCCCAGGGCTTAGGTCCACAAAGCGCCTGGTAAACCGAGCTATCCACAATTGGTGATGGGAATTGTCAGTGATTGTAATCCGCCTAATGGTGGTATCCCATATCGAACAGAAAAATAAAACAAGCTAAAACTATAGCAGAACTGTTCTCTTGCCTTGTGTCTTCCCCAAGGAACAAATCTTACTGGAGCTGGTTAGCTAGCTGCAGCCAAGGAGGGAAGGTAGGCTCCATCCCTGCATTCACTTCTCAGATTTGTTCCTGCCTACTTAAAGGGGCTGATCGCCTACCCAAAGTTACCAGTAACCTGTACTGGACGACAAAGAAAAAGCGCTTAGAGTAACTTGAGGCAACAAAAGTGCTCTTGCCTCTGGTGGAATGACCAATAACGTTCTCAAATACTGGGCCAAACAGCTGTTTGCCCATAAAAGGGAGAGATACCAAAGATAACTGGCCAGCAACCAAATTTTAAGACACAGAATACAACACAGGGCCATAGAGAAAGCGCAGACTTCAAAGGTCGCTTCAGCAAAGTATTCATCAGCTTCACAGATCTTGGATCTTAGAACGACTCTGTGGGAGCATTCACTTGGAATGCACCCAAAAGCTGATCCTCCCAAATAGCCTTAGCTCTAGTTGTCCTCGCAGTGGCAAACGTAGGGAGTAAGGCAACAGCAGGAGCTCTTCATGTGCAAGTTCTTAAAGGCACCAAGACCCAAAAAAGTGAAATGTTTACAAAAAGTAAAAGTTAACATAAGTTGCAAAAAGTAACATGTAAGCACAACTTCGACGAAAAGACTGTTCCCAAATTAAGAGAAAAGACAGAACAAAACCAGGCAGAGAATGCAGACAGACGATGCAGGGGTTAAAATGCCACTGGTGCAGCAAAGGACAGGAAAGAATAAGTATCTTTCATGGATGTGATGTTCAAGCAAGCCCATCAAACAGATTGCAAGTTAGGCACCCAAAACTGAGAAGTGTGCATGCCACGCAGAGAAGTAGGGACACAGGGTGCAATCAGCAGAGAGAATCCAGTCTTCATTCTTCAGGCTGCCATACACTTAAGTGAGCTTCTGAGAAAGCTATGAGGGAAAAGGCTGATAAAGCAAGTTGTACTCCACTGATTCAGGTCCGGAAAGCCTGTGCATTGTTCAATCCTTCCAAAGGAGGCCAGGAATAGGAGCCCACCTCACTGGGGATTATATAGCCCTATAACCTAATAGCATTTAAAAAAAAAAAAAAAACCACACAAGTTTTGCACCCTCCAGCAATGAGGTAACTTTTAAAACAGAACATGTCCAAGCAAGGGTAAAGTGGATATGGGAAGGAGTCGCCACCTCAGTGACCTTTTTTGTTTAAATGCCCTAACCACATGGTTCCTGTGTTCCACATAGAACATAAAATAAATGGATACAACTGACCTATTCAACTTTTTACTTTTGTGTAAACATCTATCTGACATACTAGAATATGGAGAAAGTATAAACATATAGATATATAGGCACAAATAAAGATGGGTGGGATTTGTTGTTGTATATAATGTCAGCATTTATAGTCACATTGTCTTGATATAGTTCAAAAATCTGACATTTTACAAACATTGTAGCCAATAAATTCCTCTCTATTTAACTGAATGCCATTCAGCCCTAACATCAGTTTTATGCATCAGGATTGCGTGAAGTTAAAGAGGTGACCATTAATTAAACAAAAAGCAGCAAGGACCTCAGCGCATTGCAACATTTAAAAACCCCTTTCTTATTTACACTAATAAGTGGGTTCCTACCTACACACTGAACTCAATTTAAAATGTTCTTAAGTCATGCCAAGGATGTCTCATTATGGGCCACCCTACACTTTATATATTTTCTTGCACTATACATTAAATTCTACACACATGGGCTGAACATTCTCTTGCATGTCTCTCTCCATGTTGGAAGAAAACTCTCAGACTTATGGATATCGAGAGGATCATTTGCACTACCTGGAGTGTCTTATGTTTGCTTATTTGCCATTTAACCCACTGGTTGAGAAGGAGGCATCTAACACACTGCAGCACCCAATTCTACTCTGCCACAGTACACTCCATTTTCACCCCAGAAAGAACACATACTCTTATTTATTTTGCATGTCTCCCTTTACACTCATACCTTTTCCACATCTTAACCCCTTAAGGACCGGGAAAATCTGGGGTGGTGTGCGTACCAGAGCAATTTGGAACTTTTTTGTTACTATGTCTTTGTACAACAGTATTTTTCCTCTAAGACTTTTAGACTCGCCACAAAAATTATACACTGTTTTAAGCACAAGTAGGGCTTTCTTGTGATACCACACTTATATGGTTAACCCACCATTTATTTTATTTATAATAAATAAAAAAAAAAAAAAAAATTATAGGTTCTCCTGTGATAATTTGTGTCCAACTTCTTAAATTTTTATTAATATTGGACAACAGATATGACCAGTCATTCGTACCCATTCTACAGTTTGGGGGGCACTTTCCCTCTCAGGCGAAAATCCCCATGTCCCTTTTTCCCTCCCTGATTTTGTGCTGTTTAAGAGATTAAAGTTTGTGGTGTGTGTATACAAGTGTATTACACTGCTTCACAGCAATAAAACTTGCATTAATGTTTATTTTATTTCCAGTATATGTATTTATTACAGGTGTAAAAAAAAAAAAAGAGACTTTGTTCTTGTGCCCACTGCTTCATTTAGTTACACAAAGAGCTGACAGTAGGTCATACAATGACCTACTCTTAATCCTGCAACAGCTCCAGTACTGAAGGGTTTAATAACCCCAACTTTGACCATTTATATTTTATTTTAAAGGGATAGTAATGTTTCACAAAAACAGCAGCTCCAATTAATCTTCATAGTATTTAAGCCATAGAGTGTTATTTCAGTACTGTCAGAGTTGTAATTCAAGAGTAATTGAATAATGAAGTTTCCACCTCCCTCCCCTTTTACCTAGTGTAAGCCGCCTCCCCTCAGATCTGGAATCTGGTTCACAGACCAGACAGCTCACAGCAAGGGACAATCTCAGTACTGTGAGAACAATTAAAGCCATGCCCCCATTGACAGGTTTTTCCATTTTTTTCCCCTTGTGTTAATTGGAGATTGTCCCTCTCTGCAATCCACTTTGACACCACCCTGCTGCTCTGAGCTGAACAGTATTACATCAGTAAAAGGGGCGGGAGGGGGATACCTTATCATTCAATTACTCTTGAACTACAACTCTGACAGTGCTGAAATAACATGGCCCAAATACTGTGTAAATTAATTGGAGCTGCTTTTATTATGAAACATTACTATTCCTGTAAGTCTTCTCTCTGCTTCTCTCTTCCTTACTCTCGCAGTAAGGATGAGAGAGAGGCAGAGAACACTGACAAAGGCAACGTGTAAAACATGTTCCCTTTGTCAATGAAAAAGCCGGTACATGTGATCGCTGCTGGGGCGATCACGTGTACCAGCAGAACAGAGAAGGAATGAAACTGAGCGATCAGGTCCTACAGCACTCAGTTTCAGCCGGTGCAGCATGACAGAGTGCGCTGAGGTGCGCTGCTATCATTTAACCTATGATGTTCCAGGACCATCACAGGTCCTCAAGGGGTTAATCTCCCGAGTGGTAGAAATGTCTCAAACGCATTGTGAAGCACTGCACTTGATACCTCCTTCTTTCAATGTGTATTTAGAAATTTAAACCACAAAATACTGCCTTTTGGTGGACTTGAGGACCACAGATATTGCCCTTGGGATTAATCTAGCTGCCAGTTACTTATCTAATGGACAATTTATGGCCTTCAAAAGGATTAAATCTCAACTTCCACAATTTAATAGTTAAATTAGCTTCACTCACCTGTGTGGCTGAGGGAGAAAACTGTACTGGAGATAACAGTGGTGGAAGTGGTTTTGCCCAGTCCAGCATCTCCAGGAATTCTTCTGTCTCTTTTTCATGATCAGAACTGGCAGTGTAGCTTCCATTCAAATCTCTTTGGACAAAAAAGTCTGTGGTTTTATCCTCGTAAAAGGCACTGTCTCCATTGCAGTCTGCCACAGTTTCTTCAAAACTCTTGTTCTCTTTAGAGTTTTTGTCTCCTGTAGGTTCAAGTGAAGCTTTGATAACTGGCAGTGCTGCTGGGGTTGTCAACATCTGATTTAGTATGAGAGGGCTGCTGTGACTAGGAGCAATTGAGCCCTCAGAGGATTTTAGATTTCTACCTCTTCTTCCATTCTTTTCTGGAAACACAAACACAATATTTTCTATATTATGAAACTGTAAATTCTGCATTCTTAAACTGTAAGAGAAGATTATCTGGGAGCTGTATGCAGAACACTGAAATGCAAGATTTCTGGAGCAAGCCATCTGTACCAAAGTGGACAAATTAAAATTTCCACTGACTGCTTGAGAGGTCTCCATTATATTGTGATGCAACATTTTGAGGGTCCTAATATATAAAGTGTTAGAAACCTCATTTATATAAGGGACATTTTGCTTATTATAATGCATTTGGTTTGTCCCTAAATTCCTGTACTTTATCTTCGAACACCAGCCACACTACTGTACGATCTTCTCTTGTTACGAGCCAAGAACATGCATTCACTTCTCACTATTAATGGAAAACCAGTACCTCTTAAATGTAAGCACCCTACTTTCCTTGTTATGGCCAAAAAATGACAAAGCCCATTATGAAGTGTGTCTTTGGGCCGTTGTTCCAGAGTTAACAACTTCAACTCAGTCCCAGAAATCATGTCCATGAATGCAGGATGACAGGACCTCAATATCTGCTCACTGCGCATGGTCGTCATCTTAAATATGTTCACGATCACAGCCTGCTTCAGTCAAAAAAACTTAACAGCTGCCATGCCTGCCTCCATGGACATGGTATTCAGGACAAACTGAAAAGGTCATCTCAAAGACAAACTTCATAGTGGTCACTAATAAGGTAAGAGGGAGTTATCATTAGGAGATATTAGTTCACATTAATAAAGTACATGACCATCACATGCATTAATTTCCATGTCAAGGAGAAAAATTCCAGATATGTAGAAGTGCCAACCTTCATAAGAAAAGGCACATCAAGCTAGAAGAAAAACACCATAAAACCATTCCTCAATTCATTATTTTTCTTGCTACAGAGGTTCAGCAGGAGCCCAAACTGCACCATTGTGTGTGTATGGACCATTCTTCTTCTGTGTATGTTGTGCAAGTGTAGGTCTACGCATATGCCTATGTGTGCCCGAAGAGGATCAGAAAGCAGAGGAAACTACCAGAGGAACTGCAGTGACCACAGGCTTGGATGCATGCTAATTTGCTACCTAATGGTCCAAACAGAATACACATGGGATCTTTAATTATACTCAGATACTTTTCATTACGGTGGCTTTAATCCTTGAGACTTCATGATTACAGAATCGGGTTCAGGTTATTATTCAGTGGTTTAGTACCCCTCTGTAGTGATCTTTGGTTTCAGCCACTGGGTATGTAAAGCCACCTGTGTTTTTGACTGGGTTTTTTTTTTGTATTTATTTTTTTAAAGCCAATTTTTTGTAGAAGGTACTGGTTCTGCATCAGGTTTACTAAGCACTATGCTTACTGTTGTGCACCCAGTTTTACATCTGAGATGGAAGAAACATCCTTTCAATGTGCGTTCTGCTATATGCCATAGTCTAGTGCAAAGGTTCCCAACCATCTCCTCAGGGAAGCCTAATAGGTCATTGTCTTTAATATTTCCCTGCTTAAGAATAAGTGAGTTAATCAGAGGTTCAGCCATTTAATTAAGCCAATGTACTCAAGCAGGGGAATTCTAAAATTATGGCTGCTGGACCAGTTTTCCTTCACTGGTTTGGGACGATCTTGTTTACGCTATAAAGGAGTCTGTTAGGCTCACTGCTGTCACATATATAATAATTACTAACAATGTGTAGGAATCATGCTGGGTCACATCTGTCCTATTCAGCATTATAAATGTTAATTTCCCCAAATAAATGGCAAGATAAACCTAGCTATTTCCATCTTTTTCTGGATATCTTTCTAGGCAGTGTGTAATCTGTCATACTCAAAATCAATGGGACATTTTGGTTCAATTATGCCACATGATGGCTCCCCACCCCCTGCCTCGCTCAACATTGAAGGGTTATACAAAGTGAATTGGGGGATAGGGGAAAACAATACTTACTCTCTCTGGTTTTAACTTCTGCGGCTCTGTGAAGGTGTTTATCTGTCAAATTAGAAAGACAGTAAATATTAGCCTGCTTCTGATTTTGAGTCCAATTGGAAATTGCTCCATGAAAAGGGAAATATGCACAAACAACAAAGTGGAGCAATTGTGTGATGCTTTGGAGACCTCTGTACCATTTAAATGGTTAAACCCCCAATTAAGAAAATGGAAATATATATTTGATACCTAGGGCTGGATTCTACTGCCTGTGCTAACTGTATCACTGCTTTAATCTCCAGGTTTCCCCATAGACTTCAATTGGAAAAAAAATTTGATAAAACAGGAGGTAACATTTATCACATGCAAAAGAATCCAGCCCCTAAGGTATAGCTGGTTTGCTCCAATATGCCTATGTTTTTTTTTTGTTTGTTTTTGTTTTTTTAATTCATATGGCCCTAAATGACTGATACAGGTTTTGGCCAAAGCTAGCAATGCAGCCACATTTTAATGACTGGGTTAGTGAGTGTTAGAATCCCAATTTAATGGGAGTGATTGTACGATACAATCAATAGCTAAATGCCAATGTGTTTGCTGCACTCTCCTGTTCAGATTAAGGCAGGAGTAGGAAGCCTTTAGATCTCCAGCTACTGGACACCAACTGCCATCATCCCTAGCTAGCCAGCAGATGGAGAGTCGAGAGTTTTAGTTTAGGGGGTTTTAAGATGGTATAGTGAAGAGAACTGGGAAGTGAAAGAAAAGGAAGGGATAACAAGGAAGAAAGGACAGGATGAAGGAGGTGACACAAAGAATTAAAGGGTGTGACAATGAGTGAACCTTGTGAGGAAAGCAGGCTGTCAGTACCAGCTGATTCACTCATACTGTTGAGAACCAAGTGAATCTGTTTCCAGCAGTAAAAGGGATAGAAACCACCAAAATTATATATATCCTACATTATAATTCACTAAGGATGTTTGTCAGAAGCCATTATGCGCAGTAGAGTGTAGAGAGAGGTGTGCAGACAGGACTACGGTTTGAATTTGGAGTGCCCCGCTCCATATCAGCCGCGGCATGTGCAGTTTCTACTGTGCATGACTGCTCTGCGGCCAGTGACAACAGGATCCAGCCACCAGCCGAGGTTGCTGGGTGGCACTGTGGCCCATGTACACGGGCTCTTAAACTAGTATAATTATATACATAAAAAATATATATATAAATCAAATATAATAAAAATAAATATATAAATATTATATATATATATATATATATAAATATTATATATATATATATATATATATATAAAATAGTTGTTGGGGTGGGAAGGGGCAAACAGAGGGGAGGGCTGCTACAATCGGCTGCACACCATTCTGTGAGCCCTGAATCGGATACACATACACAAAAAAAATTCTCTGTGGTCCTCAAGTGCTGGCCGCATGCAGGTCCTTAAGGGGTTAAGAAAATCTTGCAACCAACACTGTTTCAGAGAATAACAAATAGCATTCTTAGAAAAATGAGCTGACAATACCTTGGCTGCATAAGTGTACACATTTTATTTAATACATTTTGGAAGCATCCTTTGCTTTATTGAAACAGGAAGTCTGTTTAGACATGAATTTTGCAATTTTATCTTAATCCTCTTTGCAGAGGAGTTCAGGCTCAGTCAAACTGTGAGGGCATTTCCTGTGAACAGCCCTCTTGAAGCCAGCCCACAGATTTGTTATAGTATTAAAGAGATAACAATGTTTAGATATTACTGCAAGACTGTTTCTTCAGTATAGGTTTTTATAACAAAATGTACCTTTCTAACTGCTCATAAAGTAGAGGTCCCCCTCCTGACCCTTTTACATATGTAACATTACCTCCCTTCAGATCTCCAATCCATTCGATTGACCGGACAGATTGAAACGAGGGACAATCTTGTATCAGTATAGGAAAAACCTGAGGGAGGGAAGGTTTTTCCTTATGTTGACAGAAGATCTGTCCTTTGTCATTATCCATCCAGTCCAGCTTGTTGCTCTCCAGGGATGCATCATGATGTATGAAAAAGGGGTGGAAGGGGGAAAACTTAATATAAAATGAAGACCACAACGTTATGCGCAGTTAGAAAGGTGTGTTTCATTATTTAAAACACTCCATGGTCCTTAATTCCACAAGTGCGGCGTAAAGCGGTTAAATGTCATTGTAGCAGCTCAGTCACATCAAGCGGTTATAATTTCTCACCTAATGTCAGCAAATCAATCTGGCTCTTATCGGTTGATGAGTCTATACATCCCCATAGTTCTTCCAAGAGAAGCTTTATTTTTCCTAAACAAAAAACACAAACGCATACAAATCAGCATACCTTAAAAAAAAAAAAAAAAAAAAAAAAAAAGTGTAAATAATCCACTGTCCCTCCCCCCTCTCAACATCGTACTAACATGGCCTTGTACCATGGATAGTGAACGCAAATTTTATTGCCGATTATTGCTCTATTCCAGAGAGTCTATAACAGTTGCTTCAAAAAAGGCAGGAAATAAAATGTTATTTTATTAATCTTTCACCCACCCACCACACAAACCATATATGCAGAGAAGGGTTTAATATCGATCTTGTTTGACAATGCTGAATAATACTTTACACTCATGACAAAGTCAGTGTATTTTATTTAGTACAGATCACAAGGCCCAAGAAAAGTAAAAAGAAATATAAAACCACCACCCTTGGGTCCTTCAGCCTGTCTGCCTGTGGACCAATTGTGTCATTCTAACTTAGGGCTATGTGGTATTTCTTTTCCCTCTCTTCAGTGGTGCAGGACAGGACATACTAAAAACAGACAGCAGGTCAGTGTTTGACCCCAGCTGTCAGTGGGATGCCAGGACAAACCTCCATGAGAAAAGAAGCCATAGGCACAACAGAAAGAGAAACAATTGTAGAGCAAAGGAACTGTACCACAGGAGACAAATGAAAACTTCCACTGACTTTTAAATGGATTAAACTGTTTGAATGCAAGACAGTTATCCAAAACACTGTGAAGAAACAAGTTTGATCTCACAAGCAATTACAAGCAAGTACAATTTAAATCAATGGGGACTTTTATTTGTCCCATATGGTTCAGCTGGTACGCTCCACAATTACTCTGTGTGCACTGACCCAGTGTGGGATACACATGATTCATGAAGGTCAATGAAACAACACTGAGGCAAAAATACTACATGCTAATTTTAAAGAAAAATTTAAATCAAGGCAAAGTCATGTATGAGCAAATTCATGCAGAATTCATTGAAGTTTGCCATTATATGCAGTCTCATTAGGTCAATACTTTCTTTGATTGCATGACATAAATGCAAGAAGATAGGCGGTGGTGAAAGTTACCTGGTACTCAAGTAAAATGCACAGTAACCACTCCAGAAATAACAGACCCTAAAGTTACATTCATCGTGTGCAATTAAGAACTTACTTTTGTCAACAGTCATAACAGGCTCTTCGTTTGCGATCTGGGTCTGTGCGTGTTTCATTGCTATGCATAGACAGAGAATATGATTACACACAGCTTCCAAGTAGTAAAGCAGAAACACAAAAACAAAACAAATAAATAGCTATTACATATATATTTATATTGACTACCTTTTCTGCACTTTCCATTCTGAAAACCAGTAAGCTTTTTCTGTGAAAGGAAAACAAATCAAGTTAGAACTTGGTAATGCAATTTATATGTGCAGTCACATTACCAGCAGTAAACAGGCATGAGTAGTAACCTTTAGTGACATGTTATGTCATAAAAAAACTCTTCAGTGACCCTAGAATTCAGCTTTTTGCTGCGACACTCCAGCTCTTAGGGAAGGCCAGGAGAGCAATTATACACTAGATCACTGTGTAATCTTGCATATAACTAGTAAAATATATAAACACACATCACTAACAAACATTTATTATAATGACCTGGCTTTCTGAACTTCCTCCCCTGCGATCCGGGGTTGGTAGATCAGATTACTTAAAGGGATAGTAATAGATTGATTTAATGAAATGTAATGCTGTACATAGTAAACAAAATAAATGAATTGCACCCAGTCCAATCTCTCAAACCTTTACGGTTTGAGAGATAAGATTACAAAGTCCCCCCTTCCCTCCCCTTGCTCTGACGTCACTGTCTAGCTTACAGCAGGAGATCCGAGGCCACAGAGCAAAAATAGCGTGATACAGAGAAATGCGCCACTTGAACGGTCTACAACGTGTGCCTGGTTTGCCCCAACAGACCCGGTAGAGGGTGCTGTAATGCGTAAGGGAACAGGTTTCCCAGTGACCACCAACAGCAAATAGTCAGCGAACAGTGCCAGCTTATGTTCCCTGGAGCTGGAGTGAAGGTCTTGAATCTCCGGGTTATGGCGCAATGAGCAGGCCAAGGCCTCCATGGTTAGGATAAAAATGAGTGGAGACAGGGGGCACCCCTGCCTGGTGCCACTGCTCAGGGAAAAAGGTCCAGAAAGACCACCTGGAAGCCTGACACAAGCAGAGAGGTTTGTATAAAGGGCCTGAACCAGCTGGCAGAAGTGAGGACAAAGGCCCAGATGACAAACTGTCAACTCGATGAAGGCCTAATACACTTTGTCAAAGGCCTTCTCTGCTTCAACAGACACAAGAAGAGCAGTCTGACCCTGGGACTGAGCAAGCTCAATGAGCTGTATAATCCGGATGGTATTGCCCCAAGTCTCCCTGCCCAAGACAAATCCTGTCTGGTCTGATCAATCAATAATGGGAGGAGAGGTTGCAGTTTATTAGCTAGGACCTTCGTGTAGATCTTAGTATCGGAATTCAAGAGTGATATGGGTCTGTAGCTGGCGGGCAATTTCGGGTCCTTGCCCTCCATAGGAATTAACACAATATATGCCTCAGAAAAAGCTGGGTAAGAGAAGATCTGATCGGGCAGACAGCTGAAAACCTCAGTCTAGAGAGGGGCCAGTTCTGGGAGAAATTTCCTATAAAAGGCTAGTGGAAAGCAGTCGGGGCCCAGATTGTGCCCCATAGAGAATTGTTTAATCAAAGATACAACATCTCTCTCCACAATATCACCCTCCAGTTGCTGGGCCTGGCCAGAAGTCAGCTTGGGAAGCTGTGACCGCTCCAGGTAAGATCTGGTATCTCTGTCAACGACAGCATCCCCCCGCTGATGGGAGTTTGCAAAGATCGGCATAGAAGGAGCGGAACGATTCCGCAATAACTGGCAAATCGCAGTGAATGTGACTAGTGGCATCTTCTACCTGGGACATGAGGACCTGCACACGAGGGCCTTTCATCTGTTGGGACAGAAGTATCCCACCTTTGTTATTAAATTCATAAAACATGCTGCAGGCCCACTCCATCGATCGCACAGCATTGGAATGCATAAGGAGAGCTGCCTGTCCCCTCACAGTAGAGTCAAGGACCGAAGCAATTCATGGTCCAAAGGCAACTTATAGGAGGTTTCCAAGGACTGGATGGATTTCAGTAGCTCCCGAAACTCGTTCTCCTTGCTCTTTTTCCGCCTTGTGGACAGGTCAATAAAGACACCGCGTAGATAACACTTAAAAGACTCCCCAAAAAAAAAACAAAGACCGAAGGGACCTAGTTCAGGTTAGCGAGCAGGAAATATCTGATAAGTTAATGGACCTCATTGCAGACCTGGGCATCTTCCAGCAATGAGGTATTCAAGCTCCACAGCCCAGGGCTTGGGGACAGTCAATGGAATCTCTAGGGTCAGAACCACTAGGGAGTAGTTGGACCACGTTATGGGCAAAATTTGCTTGTCAGAGTAATAATGAAGGTGTGATTGGGAGAGAAAAACATAGTACAGCCTAGAATACAAGTTAGCGGGATGGGAGAAGAAAGTACAATTGCAAGCGGTGGAATTATGAAGTCTTCATGCGTTAATCAGAGAAGCAAGATGGGTGGACCGATTGATAGCAGAAAGATGGGAGTAGGCTAGGGAGGAACGTGAAGAGGAATAATCTAGGACAGGGCAGAGAGAGAGAGAGACGTTAAAAATCTCCTCCTAAAAGAACCAACCCATACTGGAACTCCCCGAGCCTGGACAGAACCTCCAAAAGGAAGTCCCGTTGGCCTTCGTTAGGGGCGAATACTGTGGCGAATGCCATAGTCAGGTCTCCTATTTGGCCCTTGAGGAACAGGAAACGACTGTTTTGGTCCGAGATCTTGTCCAGGAGGACAAAGGGAAAGAAGAAGGATCCCCTGCCACCTCTTAACACGGAGCAGAGCTAAAATGTTAAAATGTTGCGTGGAGTATCCCCACTTTGCCATCTTCGGCATGGCAGTAGCCATAAAATGGGCCTCTTGTTAAAAACATACATGAGCACACTGTTTTCTGGAGAGCAGAAGATAGTGGGCTCATATATGCTTTTAACAAGGGACCCATTTTATGGCTACTGCCATGCCGAAGAATGCATGGCAGTACATGACAGCATAGCATGGCATACCACGCTTGTAAGGTGAATTTAACTCCCAGATATTCGAGGTTAGGGCATTAAAGCTAAATGCACCTACCATCACAAGATACCTTCGGAGAGAAAAACAGCTAGAAGGGCCAGTGATACCTCGTCCCCAGGGAAGACTAGGAGGGGGAGGGACAGATGGGGAGGGGAAAAAGGAAGAAGGAAATGGTAAAGAACGAGATGGGGGAGAAAGAGAAGACGCATAGAGGGAAGGTAGCAGCAAAGGATAGATAGAATGAAAGGTAGGCTCCTCCAAAAATGAAATCAGAGGAGTATTAAAAATCACAATCATGGTAACCGCAAGCAGCACATAATATCTCTGAGAAATAAAAGATATAGCGTTTTGTAGAAAACGTGTTAAAATTAAACACCATGAAAAAAAAAAAAAAAAAAAAAAAAAAAAAAGGGAGACCAAAATGCAGAAACTTGTTCTGGCAACACATCAACCAATGAACCCTGGCAGTGAAGATTCAACTCCTACCTGGGTCGTCTTCAGTTCCTTTAAAAGTACCCGCTTTTCCAATTTCAGCTTTTTAAAATCTTTAATATGTTTTTCAGCAGCCTCTGAGATAAAGGAGAAGGCATGTAAAAAGGCAGGCTCATGAAAAACCTACACAATGCATAAAGGCTGAGGTACTGAAACAGGAGAAAACCAACTGCAGCATAGGGGACAAAAAATGGGCAGCATTAAATGATATCAGTGTACTTACCGGTAAAGCTTTTTCTCTTGGTTCATGTGGAGAACAGGAACCATGAGTAAAGACTCATCCTCCAGGAGCATAGGGCACTTCAAAAAGTGTCTCTGAGGTGGAGACTTCCTCCTCCTTTCCACTTTACCCCCAGCCTGTTAAGCTTTGTTTTAACATATTTCAAAACTAAGAAAAAAGCAAGCAAGTGGAATACCCTGAACAAAGAAACCAAGAGAAACTCCACTGCCCGGGGACTCGACCAAATTTATTTTTCCTCCAGGAGGGAGTCCTGTGCCCTACATGGACCAAGATTAAGATATTTAAATGGTACGTACGCTAAAATCTATGAACAAGTAAGCCAATTAATGGAAGTACACCTAATACGGGGATTATACAAGCCCAATATTACTAGGACTGAAAATAAATAAATAAATAAAAAGTCTAAGAACAGTGACCATACAACCCTCTTCACTGGGAAGTCAAGTGAAACTGGAGGAAGAAGGCGGGGGTAAAGTGGAGGGAAGCTGGGAGTTTCCACCTCTGAGGCCTTACCTTTTTTTGAATGCCCTGCCCTCCAGGAGAGTGAAAATTTAGGTTATTGTGTTCCACACTGGACGACAAAGAAATGGGACTTTCAACTACTTAAATATTGGTGAGGTGTACTGGAGACTTCTCTGGCATTCAAGGGATTAAAAAAAAACCCAAAAACACAGTTTAAACCAATAGCAACATATACATGCCCATTATGTTGCAGATGGTTTGCCACAGAATTGCTCCGGCTTTTTCTAGTATCTCAGCCTCACCAACAAAGATGTGAAGAGAGCATGTGAAGTCTAAGAAAAATACATGCTCTGTTCTTGTTTAAAGTTGTACTTTCACCTGAAATCAAGTTTGCATATTTGAAAACTGTATTAAAGGGATAGTAATGTTTCACAAAAACAGCAGCTCCAGTTAATCGTCATACTGTTTGGGCCATGGGAGTGATCTTTCAATACTGTCAGAGTTGTAGTTCAAGAATAATTGAATGATAAAGTTTCCCCTTTCCGCCCCTTTTACCAAATGTAAGCCACCTCCCCTCAGATGTGGAATCTAGTCCTGGGACCAGACAGTTCACAACAAGGGACAATTTCTTACAGTGAACATAAGGAAAACCCTGCCCCCTTAAAGTGTTAGTAATGTCTAAAAAAATCTTTTTTGCATTTAGAAGAGCTCAAAAAGCTGATCTAAATGCAAAAAAACGTATCTCTCAAACCGCTATGGTTTAAGAGATACGGGCGTTTGAAGTTTGATTTCACCTGCTGTAAAGCTGTCAGCAGGAGATCCGTGACGGTCGACACTGTGGCGCTTGAGAAGTGCCGGAATCTCGTTACTTACACGGAATTCCTTCAATGGAATGGTCTAAAACGTGTGCCTAGTTTTCAGGCACACGTTTTAGACCATTCCAATAAAGGGATTCTGTGTAAGTAACGAGATCCCGGCACTTCTCAAGCGCCACAGTGTCGACCGACACGGATCTCCTGCTGACAGCTTTACAGCAGGAGAAATCAAACTTCAAACGCCGTATCTCTTAAACCATAGCGGTTTGAGAGATACGTTTTTTTTTGCATTTAGATCAGCTTTTTGAGCTCTTCTAAATGCAAAAAAGTTTTTTTTAGACATTACTATCACTTTAACAGGTTTTTCCTTATGCTGACTGAAGATTGTTCCCTCTGCGATCCATCCGGACATTCTTGCTGCTCTGAGGTTAGCAGTGTTACAACAGTAAAAGGGGTGGGAAGGGGGATACTTTATCATTCAATTACTCTTGAACTACAACTCTGACAGTATTGAAATAACACTCTCCATGGCCCAAATACTATGAATATTAATTGGAGCTGCTTTTATTGTGAAACATTACTATCCCTTTAAAAACTGCCTATACATCACGTTACCCATAAGTGCAGCAGGTGTATAGTTTAGGAGATATTCACACTTATTTCTGGGAAAAGAGAAACAGGACATTTTCTGGTACTGCACAAAGCTTCATCATCATAGGAAATGTCCTTGAAACATCAATTAGCATATGTCAGGCCACTGAAAGGCTTCATTAACATATGCAGAGATTAATTAGAATATGAACATATCACCGGTACTGCACGGGTATCACATTTACCATATGGTAACAAGTATTACTATCCCTTTAAGGAGATATTCATACTTCGTTTTATCTTCATGTTTTTAATGCCTACAAAATAAAATAAAGAACAATATAAGTCTCATCTCTCAAACCTTTATGGTTTGAAAGATATTCACAAGCACAGTTTCCCCTCTCGCCCCTTTTACCTAGTGTAAGCCATCTCTTCTCAGATGAGGAATCCGGTCAATAGACCAGACAGATAACAGAAGGGGACAATCTTCTTCCTATGAGAACAATGAAAGCCATGCCCCCCTTGACAAGTTTTTCAGGTTTTTCCTTTATCTTAAATGAAGATTGTCCCTCTCTGCAGTCTACCTGGGCACCTCTCTACTGCTCTGGCTGAACAGTGTTACATCAGTAAAAGGGGCAGGAGGGGGATAATTTGTCATTGAATTACTCTTGAAATACAAGTCTGACAGTATTGATATAACACTCTCCAAAGCCCAAATACTAGGATGATTAATTAGAGCCACTTTTATTATGAAACATTACTATCCCTTTAACTGTACATTTGCTGATCTTTTGGCCAACTTGACATATACGCAGTTTTCAAATATGCAAACCTGAATTAAGGTCAAAGTTCCACTTTAAGAAAGACAGGACAAATTCATTTAATAACCATGAGTTAACACTTATATGTGTACAAATGTTAGTTTACTGTTGAGTGGTATGAGTAAAGATACAACGTATAATAAGCATATATCATGTGGTCACTTGCACATTCATACAACTGGAGAGAAGCGCAAGTATGTGAAAAGAATGGTGTCCATGAATGCATTCATAACCCTCCTGTTCCCTTAGATCAGTGGTTCCCAAACCTGTTCTCAAGGCTCTCCAACAGTGCTGGCTTTCGGTATCTCATTAATGAAGGACAGATAGTTCTCACATTAAAGCAGAACGATCTGGCAGAATGACTAAACCACTGACTAATCCACCTGCGATCATAAGAGGAGATCCCAATAACTTGCACTGTTGAGGATTTGGCTTGAGGGCAGGATTGTTTAAGGGGGATTAACCTTGCGAGGGAGAGAGAGAGTGAGGGGGGTATTCAACGCAATGCATTGGATTCCTCTCTGGCACTCATAGGGTTAAGGCCAGGGGAAAGAAAATGTGTCCTCAAAAGCTATCTACCATGCACCCTAAACATGCACTATTGGTAGCTCTTTAAAGGCAGATTTGCTCACCCCTGCCTTAGGCCAGATAAGTGAGCACTTGTGGTTTGTGGGCAAATTTACCATTTAAAAGTACATTACCTTGCATTTTCTTTAACTTTGCTTCCAGTTTCTTCTTTCTAGATAGAGTTAAAGTGTGTTTAATAACTGAACTCAATAGGTTAATAAAATCCAGGATCATAAGCTCACCCAAAATAATAATAATAAAAAAATAAAACAAAAGTTTCATATATAATATACATTTAGCTGCAGCTGAAATGGGAACTTAGAACAGTCAGCAAAAAGTATTGTATGTCTCGGAGTGACCAAGCTCGTCTGGTCAAATTACAGAACTGTGACTTCAAACTGAATTAAATGTTAGAGGCTTACATTCTAGAACATGTGAGTGATCAAGCAACAGTAAACTGTTAACCCTTTGAGTGCCAGAGGCATACGCAACAAACTGCAAAGTAATGCACTGCGTACCCCTCTGGAACTCAAAAGGTTAATACAGAATTAATTATACATACGAATTTTGTGTACTTAGTGATAAATCTCCCCCCCCAGGTCATTTGGAACATGGGAACCATGGGGTAAAGTACCCTACTACAGGAGGGCAAGGTAATGACAAGAGTGCTCTAAGAAGCAGAGAATCAGTCCTGAATTAATTTTACCCCCACCTTGACATGCACAGTTTGGATGTATAGCAAAGCCAAAAGAAATGAAATAGAAATGTAACAAGACAGGGAATCCTCTGAAGCCAACCAGGAGTGGAATCATGAAAGACAGGGTAGGCAAGAGTTTAGGACTAATTTCCACATGAAACGAGAGACAGGACAATTTCCACGGATATTGGGACCAGGTTTCATTTTCCTAACCTCCAATGATCCAATGGAGATGGAGTACCATAGCATTCTTGATGGAAGAGACCCAAAAATTTGGAAGGTTATTGGTTCAATGGAGGAGGTGAAGTATGTATTCTCTTTGTTCCAATAAAAGTTTTTTTGAGTGCAGTCAGGCAGTGCATTATGAGTGACATTACATATGTTAACAATGGGTCTTATATAAAGGCAAAGTGTAACAATTTTGAGGCAAACAACACACTAAGGGACAGAACAGCACATTATTCTAAAATGGGCTGTTAACTACCTTAAAGCGGAACTACCAACTTAGTTAAAATCGCCCTGAAATAATTAGTCAGATGACGACTAGCTTAATAATGGTTATCTTTCCTCTAAAAACTACACAACGCTAGAGAAATCCTTAATCTGCCAAAACTGACAGCCAGGTTAGTGCAATCTATGCATCTGCACCGTCAGTCCTTCCGGCACCATTCAGGCCCATGCAACGGTCCTGAAGAGACACAGGAACTGACAGCGCAGGCAAAATGTCTGTTCTGATGCCTGGCTTCCGGTCTCAGATGATTAAAGCGGAACTACCACCCAAAAAGTATACTGCCCCACATAATTACGTATCTGGCGACTAGCTGTTCAATAGCGCTAGTCGCCAGAATTCTTACCAGATTAAACTGAAATTGCTATTCTTCATGGACCGACAGAAGGCTGGAGTGCGGACATTTTGCCATAGTGACATCCGCAAGCCTCACAGCCGGGTCTAGGAGGCGTTGCAGGGAGCCGGACGGCTCCAACAGGGACTGACAGCGCAGTCGTGCGGACGTCACTATAGCAAGATGTCCGCGCTCCGTCCTGCTGTCAGTCCATGAAGAATAGCAATTTCTCTTTAATCCGGTAAGAATTCTGGCAACTAGCGCTACTGAGCAGCTAGTTGCCAGATGTGCAATTATGTGGGCCAATATACTTTTTGGGTGGTAGTTCCGCTTTAAGGCTTTCTGTATCATCGTGTAGTTTTTGGAGGTAAGATAACTTATTAAGCTAGTCGCCATCTGCCTAATTATTGAAGGGTGACTAAGTTGCTAGTTCCGCTTTAACGCTATAGAGGGCTCCAATGTTCTGTAAAGTGATAACGGAGACCTCTAGCATTCAGGGGAGTTAAAAGCCCCATTTAAATCTTTAGCAATTTTACTCTCTCTCCTATGGTGTAGCTTGCTTTTTACACAATGGCTCTTCATTAGGTTATTGAATAAAGCCCCTAGTACCCTACCCACAACATTAAACAATATTAAATATGAGGT
Organism: Rhinophrynus dorsalis; assembly: GCA_037306005.1. Classification (NCBI taxonomy): domain Eukaryota; kingdom Metazoa; phylum Chordata; class Amphibia; order Anura; family Rhinophrynidae; genus Rhinophrynus; species Rhinophrynus dorsalis. Next base: position 267,222,380 of record CM074723.1, on the reverse strand, counting down.
TTTAGGCTTTATTAAATAGGTTAGATAATACATACATCAAATCACCCTTTGCACATTCTTCTTTAACACGGATATATTCCAGCTGTGTTTGCTGATAAATCTTGAGAGAAGACTGTGGGAAAAAATGTAAAGGTTACTTACATAAAGAAAAAATATTTTGTATGAAAAATGTAAACATTTATACACTCTCAGCTGGCTGTACGGCCCATTTAAGAAGTGTGCAACTTACATAACCACATTTGCTTATGACACCTATTGCGTTTCCCTGATGGCGATTATGGGAGCTGTACTAAGACAAAGGCTGAAATACGACAAAAACTCCTCGTGCTCTTATTGCAATATGTTGCCAGGGACTGTGAAATGATCTTCTTGAATGGCAAAGATTTGAATGTTGTGAGAAAGAGCAAAGCTCTTATTTGCCTACTCCAAAGTGCATACATGCTTACTGTCCATCTAACAAGCCTTCTACTACTCACTGACTGCCACACATCAAATATTATGTATTGCCTGTCCACCATCACACGGTGTGGTGTGTGCTTTAATTGTAGTGATTACCTATTCACTTATAATAGGTCTGAAAGGTAAACAAGATTCTACATTTATCTGTAGATTGTACATTTTCATTTAGCAATGGAGCACAAGGATGCAACCTTGCGTCACCTCTTTGGGGGGGGGGGGGTTCCAGATGCCACATACTTGATTTCCCATTCAGCAGTGGGAGCATCCACCTAGGGAACCTCAACTATTTTGATCACACAAACTGGTTTTTGCTAGTTGTAGATGCTACTAACACAGCCCCAGTAGACACTCACTCCATGTTTAAGATGTCCGGTTTAGTTAACAGTTTCTAAAATGCTGTAATGTCCAGTTTCTAATCTAACTTGTACACATTAATGAGCTTTTTTTAGAGTGAGGCTCAGAAAATAACATACAGATAACTGTGGAGGGGGCTTGCATCAGGGTATGTGATGAGTGCAGTGTAGTCCTGGCCAAAACTAAGGGCCATGTGTTCTAAAGAGATGCAATTTTGAAGCAAACCTACTCCACCAAAATATGTCCCAAATTTTCCAAAATTATTTAAAATGGTTCTTGAATGCGGAAGGAAAAAAAAAACTCTAGCACTACCTCACGTTTGGGAGATCTCCAAGATTTAAGGGGTAAAATCTTTTTTAAAATTAATGGGATACACTGTTCTATTCACAGCCTGATAAACATAACTGACAGATCTTTGCAACATAACCGTTAAAGTTCCACATAATGTAGATTCTAGGCAATATATTACTGCTTATGCTAACTCAGATGTTCCAATTAGTCCTCAAGAAACATTTTACATGCTATATCAGATACCACTGCAGACCATCTCATATCTTTCTGGTAGAAACTGCACCAATTTACAAACTAAAGATGCAGTTATCTAATGAAGATGGCTGTATAGGTAACAATGGATTCTCACCCTGATTTTTTTGGACCCGATCCTGAGAGTTCCTATGCATGCGTATTATACATGAGAATTTTTATTTTTTTTTCTGCAATAAAAAGGGCTGCCAGATACCTTCCCTCCCTGCCACTGAATTGAATACTGTAAAATCCCCGGTATAACACACACACGGCCGGATTTCTCGTAAAGGAAGAGTAAGCATCTGCCTACAGGCGCACCCCACAGTGCCTGGGTTTTTTTTTTTTTATTATTTTTTTATTTATTATTATCATCCTTGCCGTGAGCACTAACCCCCTACTCGGTCAGGTCTGCACCTCCTTCAGCACAGACCTGTAGCTTCTGAGCTCCCTCTTGAGCTCTTCAGTAATGCAGAGCTCTGGGAGATTACATCATCTCCCAGTGCTCTGCATTACTGAAGAGAGGACCACGTGGGAGCTCTGGTAGTATAGAGGTCTGTGCTGAAGGAGGCACAGACCTGCCCTGCCACTCCGCTGGACCACCAGGGAAGTAGGAAAGGGTGGTGGGCACAATATGAGGGTAATATGGAGCTGATGGGGGGCAGTGTGAGGACAAAGTGGAGCTGATGAGGGCAATATGGAGCGGATGAGGTGCAAGTTGGAGCTGATGAGGTGCAAGTTGGAGCTGATGGGTGGCAATGTGTGGGCAATATGGATATGGGGCAATGTGGAGATGATGGGGGCAAGGTGAAGGCAATGTGGAGATGATGGGGGGCAGTATGAGGGAAAAGTGGAGCTGATGGGGCAATGTGAAGATGATGGAGGCAATGTGAGGGCAATATGGAGCTGATGGGGGCAAGTTGGAGCTGATGGGGAGCAAGGTGGAGATGATGGGCAATGTGTGGGCAATGTGGAGATGATGGGGCAATGTGTGGGAAATATGGAGATGATGGGGCAACGTGAGGACAATATTGAGCTGATGGGGGCAATGTGTGGGAAATATGGAGATGATGGGGGCAATGTGAGGGTACTATGGAGCTGACAGGGCAACATGGAGCTGATGGGGGCAATGTAGAGATGAAGGGGCAATGTGAGGGCAATATGGAGCTAATGAAGGGCAATGTGAGGGCAATATGGAGATGATGGGGGCTGTGTGGAGATTAGGAGCATTGAGGAGGTGTCCAGTGGAGATGGCCAATGGGGGGGGGGTGCTAATATCTGAAGTCTGTGAAACAGGTCTTATGGAGACTGTGAAAAAGGAGACTGGTTTAGATTTTCTATCTACATAATCAGCAGACTGATGATATGGCAGCTTTCACCAAAGAAAAAAGGGGAAGGGGGGGAGAAATGGATCAACCTTGCTCTTCTAGCATGACCAACAGAGCATGTTTTCAGGATATCCCTGAGTGAGCACAAGCGACTCAATTACTTTAATTAACCCACCTGTGCGCAAGCAGGTATTATCCTGAAAACAGGCACTGTAGGTAGCTCGAGGACCAGGATTGGTCACATCTGCTATAGAACTGAGCTCTCTCTCAGTGTCAATAGAACTCAATGGGAAGGAGCCAAGCATTTTGTTTACATGTATGTAACAAGACAGGACATCCCTATTTTACATAGCACAAAACGATTGTAGAAGCAGAGACATTATAATACAACGATATGTCAAATAATTTATACTAATTCAAAAAGAAAAAAGAAAAAAAAAAAACACTACACTTTAAAAACACAAGAGTAGCTGGATGTTCATTATTTACAATTTAGATTTCCCACCCCCCAAAAAATATTTTTAATAAAAGATGACGTCAATAATGTAACGATTTATACAAATTACCGTTTTCTCTTCCAGCTCAGCTCTTAAGGATTTGAGCTCTTCCTGGTTTTGTTCCTGTGGAGAAATTTTCTGCAGCATCTGTTCTAGCTGGCACCTTAGGGTGTCATTCTCCCTAAAGACAAAAACAAACCACATTTGTTGTTAATTTGTTATGATTTTTGAGTGGATAAAATTTTTCAGTGTTACTGAAAATCTGAAGATGGAACTGGGATGTTTCTAGAAGGACACTTCTTTCATACCATGTTTGATGAGCCCCTCTCTCTCTTTTGCCCACTGTGGACCAGAAGAACCATGGGGTTTCCTTTAGTCAGGGCAGGGCACTTGCCTAAAATGACTCTGAAGGTGAAGACTCCCTCCCTGCTGCACTTTACACCCACCAGACTTTCTTACTTTTATAAGTGACCTCAAAAGAAGTGCATTAGGCAAATATTCTGTTAGCAAGCCCTCTTGTTTTCTTAACTTGCATGGGACTGTTCAATGCCTCATTGCCCAGGCTCCTATTCCTGGCCTCCTTCATAGATACAGACCAGGGTGCAGACTTTATGGGACCTGGCTGTGCTACAGGATCAGCCTTTTTCACCTCTCTTTCTTTATTTTGCTTAGGAGACTGAAGAGGATTTGATTCAGTAGCAACACATCCTGTAAGTATGACTCCCTGTATCTGTCTAGTAGCTACCTTCTGAGGACTGCTGATACTGCTAGCCCTGTACCCTGTCCTTCATTTCTATCAACCCCATTCCCCTTCTATTTACTGAAGGCGACTTCTATAATTATTTTACTAAAATGTACATATTCCTTTATGAGCAGTGATGCCTTTAAGAAACTGGCACTCTTGATGACCATACTGGATGGGGCATTGGAAAGAGTACGGTCCCTGCTGCAACTTCGATTGTCTTGAAATCAACTGTTTTGTTCATACGCCTGTGTGTCTACAGGGTTTTTTTTTTTTTTTTTTAAAGGTCATTTTATGCACATTTTCACCCATGCAGATCATCAGCCCTTCCTTCGGTTTGGCTTTCCAGACCATTATTTTCATCTCACCAGCCTTGGGTGCTTACATTCCTTTGCTATGTATTTCACTTACTCCTTATATGGACTACCTTTTGTCCAAGGTTCTTTCGGCAGAGGTCATGCTCCATCAGATTCAGTCAGGTTTGTCACCTTTTGGAACAACACAGTTGGGTACTGAATTTCAAGAACTCATCTGTTTCTTGGTATAAGACGGAGTATTCTTCAAGGATAGCACTTCAGTCAGCAACGGTGCAGGAATTCATAAAAGTGTTGGTGTATCTGATAAAGTGGAGCAGGAGGTCTACACCTCCATAAAGCTTTTAAGGCAAGTGCACGACCTCCTGACTGGATTACATGCTTATTAAACATGGTACATAAAAATGTCTTTTTTTTTTTTTTTTAACCAGCATTAGCTTAAAAAAAATGTACTTAAAAAGGTATTTTGTGGGCAATAAAAGTAATGGAAAAGGAGCTTTAATGGCGTTGGAAGTTACCTGAAAGCTATGAGCACTAATTTCCCATCTCTGCAATACTTTCCCCATCCTTCCTGCAGATCTATCTGACGCCCAGGGCTGGGTGATGTCAGTGTGCTCAGAGCGCTAAAACAAACACCACAATGTTTTTACTGCTATCCTGAGACAGAAGTGAGAAAATATAGGCACTTCAAAACACACTGGAGATTGTGCATGTAACAGTGGGACTATATACCGCACTGCATACTGCCCATTGAAATAAAGTCAATCTGTTATACACCAGTGCAAGTCCTGTGGTTGAGTACTGTGTGGAGACAACTGGCTGTCAATGAGAGGATACAAGGAGGTAACAGTAACAAGTTATAAGTGGATAATTTGGCGTCATTAGCATTGGATCTACTACAATGTTTGTCCATTCCTATATGCTTTGTGGTTTACAGTACATGTAGGAGGATGGTTTATTGATATTAATGGCTTATATATACACAGTGAACTTGCATTCGTACAGTAATCAATGTCCATGACTCTTTTTAACCACCTCCTCCCACCCCTCCCCCCCGGTACAGGTATTGATTTAGTATCAATTTTTTTTTTCCGTTTGTCTGTAAAGGACATTATTTGACCTCACCGGTAGCATCTTATGCTATATAAGGAAAGTTATTTCATGTATTGTATTTGAACTGATATTTTCCTGTTTATTATTAGCTTTAGGATACATTTTTTATATATAAATTATGATATCACTACATATGCTGATGTCTATTACTGGTCAATAGTATATGCTCCGCATTCACATATACTCCGTATTATATGTAATTAATTCTTGTCAAATTTTTGAGACTAAGATATATAATCTTATAGGGAATAATCAGATACAAACATATATTCTGCATTTATGTATACTGCTGAACATATAGTTGTTGGCAATTTTGCACTTAATTTCACTGGCACAATGATTAACAGTGGTGCATGTTCCAATGTGGTTCAACAGGGGAACAGACGCACGTTCATTGTTTTAGAAGGATATTATCAGTTTTTCTAGATCTTTGTTAGTTTTTGTATATATTTGGTGCTTTAAAAAAATACATCTTTTGGCCCCTTCACTCTGATTGTGGTGTTTACATTAGAGCTCCAAGCTATTTTTATTCTCTCTTTTGACTAAGGTACATTTTTGGGTCTGTGGGTAGAAGGCCCTTTATTTGGGCAGCTGTCAGACACGGTCTCTCATTGGGTTTGTTCACTTATAGCTCCATTCTTTAGTATTTTTACTTCTATAAGTGAGTGGTCCTCTCCAACAAAGCCTCTTGTCTGCAAATTCACAGACACAGACACTTCGGCTATCTGCCATGGTGAACACTGACAACGAAAGCTGTATTTTGACAACAGATGGAGAGAGCCAATGTCCACGAGAGGTCACTACGATTGAGATGAAGGTCAGAATGTTTGGGCATTAGAGCACTCATAGACATGTAGATGTGTGGAACAGGACTGGTCATTCTTTGGTTATCCAGAAGTAGTCACTATTAGAATGTAACAAATAGACACTACACATCATCCACATCCAGTCAGTGGCAGCATGGCTCAGGAGGGGTTTTGACCTTAGCAACAGTGTGGGAAGGAAAAATAGACTGTTCTTAGGTGTAATCAACTCTTGCAAGCTTCCCTTTAAAAGAACATTATCACCTTTATAAATTGTACTTTGCCTAAATCATACTAGGATATTTTTATTTTTTAAAGCTCCATTTTAGTGGTACAATTTTTTTTAGCTTGTGGTATGCTGAATAGGTTCTTCATGTAGATCTCGGACATCTGCAGTCCCATGCTAGTAATTAAAATTTTTTTTTTGGGTAGTGGAAAGGTTAAATAAGCACCTCTAGGGGCAATATGAAAATTAGCTTCCTGTGCCATCCTCCCATCCACCATGCCGGCACATTAATCTGTTGTGTGTCAAGTGTGAAAAACATTTACAATGCACTGCCACCCCCAAAGTCACTCAAAGGGTTAAGATAATCTTTCATTTGCAGTGCTATTTAGCCTATTTGGTAACTTATTTTCCTATTTAACCCTGTCACTACCTAAAGTTCTGGATTGCTAGTATTCTGTTCAACTGGTAGAGCAGTGGTGGGATAATGGAGATTACTGATGTATTTTCAGCATTGGCAAAAAAAAAAAACAAAAAAAAAAACAGAAGAAAATATTCTTACCGTTCTGAAAACTGAAGCTGTATTATATAGTTAAGAAGCAAACAGATATTATGATGACCTGAATGGCACGGCAACAAGCTAAAACAGTTTCAACATTATTTACAATATCTTGCAACAGTTATTTTACCACTTACATTCAAACGGGTATCAAAGTATCAGAAACCCTAGTTCTATTCTACTTAAACAGTTTGGCTTTGTATCCCTGACTATAACTAAATGAAAAAAGTAGCTCAGGGCTTAGTACTCACTTATATGCTCGACCAATCCCTCGCAGATTATTGAAGGGATGGGTGAAGGGCTGTTCCGCTCCCTGCTTCATTGACAACTGCCACTTACATTATTAATGTGATTGGAATTTAAGCTCCATGCACTCTTTGCAATGGCATTAGTAATACGGGGTTTGAGGTGTTTTTCCAAAACCCCATGAGCCAGTTGACAATTAAGTGGAAAGAGAAGCAGCCCTTCACCCAACCCAGCAAGAATCGGAGTGGGATTGGGCAAGTGTCTAGGTGAGTAGTTTGGTGGTAGTCAGGGTCACATGGCCAAACTGTTATAGCTAGAATAATAATAGGGATTAAAGGAACTCTAAAACTGAACAATTTGTGGTTATATGAAAAATATACACATATGTTTACTTTCATAAAGTTAAAGTGTTAGTAAAGTCTAAAAAAAAAAAAAAAAAAAGTTGTTTTTTTTTGCATTTAGAAGCGCTTAAAAAGCTGATCTAAATGCAAAAAAAACGTATCTCTCAAACCGCTATGGTTTAAGAGATACGGGCGTTTAAAGTTTGCAGTTTCCTACTGACAGCTGTGAAGCTGTCAGCAGGAGATTTGTGTCGGTCGACACGGTGGCGCTTGAGAAGTGCCGAGATCTCGTTACTTACACGGAATCCCTTCATTGGAATGGTCTAAAACGTGTGCCTAACACCAGCAGCTCCAATAGTGTAAGCCCCCACTCCTCAGATGTGGAATCCAGTCCATAGACTGGACAGCTCACATCAAGGGTCAATATTCTTACTGTGAGAACAATGAAAACCCTGCCCCCCCTTGATAGGTTTTTCAGGTTTTTCCCTTATCTTAATTGAAGATTGTCCCTCTCTGCAATCTACCTGGACACTCCCTGCTGTTCTAAGCCGAGCAGTGTTACATCAGTAAAGGGGGCGGGAGCGGGATACTTTATCATTCGATTACTCTTGAACTACAACTCTGACAGAATTGAAATAAAACTCTCCAAGGTCCAAATACTATGAAGATTAATTGGAGCTGCTTTTATTATGAAATATTACTATCCCTTTAAGAGTATAACTTACCATTATACCCAAATACCCAACAACTGGTTGGGGATGACAGAAGCTGTTGTACCCAAAAGCTGGGAGTTATGCACGAATGTGTGGAGATGACATCACTTCTCCAATAACTGTTATTCTATGGAGCCAATGCACTAAGACTATACCAAAAATAAATGGTCAAAATTAGGTGTCCACTATTAGGCAAATTAAGACCAAATTCTGCAAGCGATATCATACAAAGCGTTTGTTATTAAATGTTAATGGAAGATGGTAAATACTGCTTTAATAGCATACAATAAGATGACGAGAAGCAGGATATACTAAAACTTTGTCCTAGGAATAACACAGAACTGAAAATCATTGTCCATTAATACAGAGAAGTCAGAATATATTATACTGACCCAAATGTACATTTGTTTTGATAAAAATGGAAAGATTTCTAATGTTCACTTTCAAACTGTTTACTCAATATACTTTAGTGCAGTTATCAAAAACATGCAAGTTTAACGTAATATAAAAAGGATATCGTCACACTTCTGTTGATATTCAGCAAGCAAGTGGCTGCAAAAAAAGAAAAAAATGCATGTTACATATTTTACTGTGTAAACGCTCATTTATGTATGCCTAATATGTTCATGATTATACATAGCAATACAGAAACAAAAAAGGAGTATTTTAGCGTACTTGTCACTAAATCCTTTTCTCTCAGTCCATCGGGAACACAGGAACCATGGGGTAAAATCTCCTGCAGAAGGGCAGGGCACTTAAATGCCTTAGGCAGAGACTCCCTCCCATCTCCTGTTAAAAGCTCAGTTTTAAAGCAAAACAGAAGTGAGAGAAGAAAAGGGGATCCCCTGAACAGAGAACCCAGGAGGATTCACCCTGGCACTGGGACTCAAACAGTGTTTTTTTTCCCCCTCTTGGAGGGATTCCTGTGTTCCACATGGACCAATGTAAAAAGATTTACCAGTAAGTACACTTAAATACTAAGTTCTCAGTTGTCCAGTGTGGATACAATAAAAGCCATCTACCAAGATTTCAGTAAGGTGAGAAAAAAATCCACCTTTGCACACCAGTATCCAAACTAAACTAGTTCAACATGAATTTCAGGTGTCAACGGACACCAAACCAAATAAAATTAAATAAAAAGGAAACCAACAGAGTTCTTATCTCAGAAAAAAGTCAAGGGGAACATCTATACAAGCACCACAAACTACAAACCTGGCATCAGCCAAAACAGCACATTCATATGTCAATGTTTGACAAAAGTGTGTATAGACCACCACTCTGTCACCTTACACAGATTCTTGTAGGCCCACTGACCTACTGGAATGTGATGTCCAGAAACAGTGCAGGATTTTTCCCTGGAGATCATATACCTAGCGAATGGTTGCCTTAAGTCAGAAAACAGTGAAAGTAGACGTAGCTTGGCCATCACGTGGACCCTTGAGAATAACAAAAAAACAAGATGATTTCAGAAAAAGCTGTCTGCTATCAACATAGTACTTCAAACACCTTATCACATCCAAAACATGAAGCTCCTGCTACTATCAATTAGGAAGGAGCAGGACAGAAAGAGGGAAGAACAATTTCCTGGTTGATGTGAAAAACTGTAACAACCCTGGGCACCCGGTCTGGGTGAAAAATCAGAACGGGAAGCTTACAAGACAAAGCTTGAAATTCGGCTACCTGGTGTACGGACACAATACCAAGACGAAACACTATCTTGAGTGTCAAAAGGAGGCTTCTGAAGCACTCCTAATACCATGTGCAAATCCCATTGAAGGGTGGGATCCGGAAAGACAGGGCAGACATGAGTCAAGCCTTAGACAAAAGTTTGCATATATTAGGGAGTAAGGCAATTAGCCACTGGAAAAGAACCAAAATCTGAACACCATCCTGAAGGCAGGCCAAAACTACCAAAAGTCAAAAAGGCTGTGGGAGGGAGCCTTTGTTGGCACAACACTTGTAGGAAAGGGAAAGAATCGGCTTTCTAACCTGAAGCATAGAGGAAATGTCACAAAACTAATTTTCTTCAGGATGCTAGCTGCAAGGGCCAGGCCATCAAAACTAAAGTCAGAATAACCCACAGATTGAGAAGCTAATAAAATCAGGTCCGAAGGAGCATAATGGAGCAATCAGGATGACATGAGCCCAATCCATCCTGACTTTCCTCAGTATGTTAGGAATCAGAAGAGTTGGAGGAATCAGACAGTAGAAAATTCTATGGATTGGTTATTCACTGTGATAGTCAAAAGGATCCCGGAAGCTGGGGCAGAAATGAGGAAAATTGCAGTTCAGATTAGAGGCCATAAAGATCCACCGCCGAGAGCCCCCAATGGTGGGCAACAGAGTTGAACACACTTGGATTGAGCTCTCAATTTCTGGGAAATGTGGACTGAAGGGAGGGACGGCCACAAGAGAATCCTGTGGACCTCAAGTCAGGCTGTCGTACTTCTGCCCCTCAGCGGTTTATTTAAGCCACTGCCTCCATGTTGTTGGACTGAATTTGCACTGAGGACCCTTGAAGGGATTGAGACCAGTGTCTCAAAGGCTCTCCTATCTAGTAAAAAAAACCTTGGGCTGTCAAGGGGCACAGGGCAGCACCCCAGCCAGCAGGATGGCATCTGTGGTGACCACGACCGTGGGGGTGGGGGGGGAATGACAAACTGTCACCCACCACCAAATGGGACAGTTGAAGCCACCAGCAAAGGTCCGCTGTAGTCCGAAGGGAGAGACACATGAAATGACAAGACAAATGAGACCGATGCCTGGAACAATTCCTGAGAATGTTCAATTGCAATTCTCATGTATGGAACTGAGCAAATGGAACTGCTTCCACAGCAGAGACCATGTAACCCAGCACCTTCAAGCACGCCCACACCATAACAGATGGCCACGATATTGCCTAAGATACTCGAAGTGACAAAGACTAAAGCTTCTCATCTTGGAGAAATGCCCTCCCTCAGATCATAATGAATCTCATTCCCAAAAAATAAGAAACATGGGATGAACCAGAGAGACTTTCTTGGAGTACCCAACAATGGTGCTCCAGAATGGAGATGCACTCTTGAATCTTTATGCGTAAGATTACTCCTGATTGAACATTAAGTAGAAGGCTGTCTCGGCCAGAAGTCAAAGATCCCCTGAGCGCAGATGTGAGCCACTAGAGGAGACGTTCTTTGTGAAGACCCACTGAGCATAAGATAGAAAAGAAGGAAGGGCAGTGAATTGGAAGGGACTGCCTTGTCAGCCTTAGGTTTCCAAGCAGTTTTCTTGCCTGCCTCAGCCTGGTTGGGTTGGGGGAGGGGGGTTTGAAAGATGCCCCTGTGCTGCAGAAACAAGTGGTGACCTAGGCGTGCACAAGTACTGGCAGGGGTAACTAAAATCTTTCATTTTCTGTGGAATTAAGGCACGCTTAGGTGTGATCCTAGTGAATAAAGTACTCTTACCCCTAGTAGTATGGCTTATTCTCCAGTTCAGGGCCAAACAATTGTTTGACTACAAAATAAAGATGGTGACCAAGATAGACAGGTTTGTGGGTGGTCCTGGAAAATGAACTGGTACACTGGACAATCCATTAATGAGGAAGTCAGGCAAAGGAGCAACTCTAATTGGGGGGGGGGGAATATACAGCTCCATAGGTTAAGAAATAAAATAAAGAAAGGCAGCTAAGAGAGCTCTGCCCATGCTACCTCCTGATCACAAGGTGAGTCAAAACTGAGCTTAGGTGGTGGTGGTGGAGGGTGAAGTCTCAGCTTCAGAGACCTTTTTTGAAATGCCCTGCACTCCTGGAGGAAACTTTACCTGTATTCCACATTGGACAACCTTGAAAATAACGTATATAAACATGTAACAGATTCCTTTTGTTTACAAACGTGTGCTCTTTTCTCAAGCCCCAGTATCCATATGTCCAATTTCAACCCTTCAATTCGAACACCGAATATCCCTGACCCCACAATTTGCTAAAAAGTAGTCCAACCATTCCCTGAAAATTTCAAATTTAATTACAATGTAACACTATCCCTGAGGCACTGAGTGCTCTGCAAGTGGAACAGTCAGGGATGTATAAATATCTGTTAGTGAACTGTATATATTAAAGACTGGGAGTGATGCTGGTCAAACTCTACTCGATAATTGCAGTTATTTAATCATTAAGATCCCACTCCCACCCCTTTTGCCAGCCAGTTCCCAGAGAACCAGCTGAATGATAGCCAGCTAGTTGTCATGGAAACCTTCCTAGCAGTTTCCCCCCACACACTGACATTTTTTCCAATATAAAAGTAGCTTTATTGCCTTGTGTACACTGTCTAAAGCTCAGTCAGTGCACAGAAGGCTTTAACACAACTCAGGGGCAGATGCTTGGGAGAAAAAGAAGCCTCCAGGGGGTTTGCCATAGAAACCATTCGATTGACAAGGTCCAACCACTCGTGACTAGGCTGATGAAATAGAGAGATGCAACTGTGCAACTACTGAGTGTGACTGACATTATTTGCTCTCCAACAAAAAGTAATTTTATATAATGGAATACATATATTTGTTGTGTCATCTTTTTTTTTTTTTAATAAAAGCAGCAGATTCTGGACATGTGCTCTGTTTTACATTTCTGGCAGAACAATAATGAATCATTTTAGTATGTTTAATAATACATTGTACATGTGTATACACATGCCAACATCAAGAATGATTATACACGCAAATAAAAAGCACTTTGGACCCAGACTAATTTTCTTTTTTTCTTTTCTTTTCAGGAGCTATCTGGGAATTGTAAGGGCCAATGAAAGTGTGCATGTACACAGGTGTATTAAAAACTTGCGAATGAGGCATGAAAGTGTATTAAGTTGTTTTGTTGTTTGTGTGTGTTTTGTATAAGTAAATTTGAATGAATGATTGTTATGTGCATATATTATTTTATTGAAATGCATTTTTTGGATTGGTTATGCAACTTTATTGTTTTTGTTTGAATTCCTGTGTTCTATTCAAGATGAAGGGGAAATTGGCAAATTGTACTGTTGTTTAGAAGATGTGAAGAGAGAGTAATAAAACACACACTGAAATCTGCTGCATGCATTTTGAGTGCCAACAGTCACAGGAAGGGTCAAGTGGGAACAGCATAAGGAAGGTGGATGAGAACAGAAGAGAGGGAGAGAAGGCAGTGAAAGCAATGGGGAGTGGTAAGGAAGTGGTCTGCGAAGTGATGTGAAGGTGAGAGGGGGAGTCAAGATTGCAAAACGTAAGGTGGGAGAGGGTAATGGTGAGTAAAGAGATGAAACAGAGGGTGGAAAGGGATAATGGTGAACTGTCAGTAGTGACTGCACCGATTTGTACAGGAGTAGCCAGGGGCTTACCGCTCCTGTCCAAAATCAAAATACTTTCTACAGAAGGGACTCCCTCTGCCATCTGACTAGGAACAGAAAGGAGGAATTTTGCATAAATCCTCCTTTCTGCAATGCCAGGGCATGGCTGACAGCGAACCAGGAACACTTTATAATCCTAAAACTTAGGAGTCAGTAATGAAAATTGAGAATCCTTAGCTTCCAGGCACTTGTGATTTTTCTACACCTAACTTACTATGCACAATAAGATAAAAACATACTTACTCGGAGTCTATTATTTTTTGCTTGAGGGCAATCAAAGCTGCTACATATTCATTTAAATTCTGTAAATGAAAAAAAAAATGCATATGAATACATAAAAGAAACATTATCTAAAGCAAAAACAATGGGAAGGAAATTATCTGCAATCGACTGAGGAAAACAAACTGATATTAGGGAAATGTAAGGTGGTGACATGAAGTGCCTTGTGCATAAAGAGTAATTCAGTCACAAACCAACTGCTGCATAGGAGGAAGAAATAGGATTTTAGTGTTCTTACCTGTTAAATCCTTTTATCTTTAGTCCATATGGAATGCAGGTACCACCATGGCATTGAGTCCATTCCTTTGGAGGGCAGGTCAAATCTCAAAACAGTCTTGTGGGTGGAAACTCCCTATTTGTCCTAAAGCCACACGTACAAGGCAAGCAGGGAAGAAGAAAATCAATGACAAGAAAGACTCTAAAAGGACTCTGGGTGGGAGACCTGTGTTGCATATGGACTAAAGAGAAAAGGATTTAACAGGTAACACTAAAATCCTATTTTTCTAATGTCCTATATGCAACACAGGTACCATGCGGATCAACAAACACTAAGGTACCACTGGTGGGAAAAAAGGAGAAAGGACCTCACTCCTGTCCCCATGATACCAGAGTTCCCCAGGACTATCCAGAATTGGAATGGCCTAAACAGGGAAGAAGAAGGAGGAAAAAAAAAACAAAACCTTTACACACCACACAAAAACAAGAGCCAACAGGGCACAAACAATGAACAACAGTAAGGAAACCAAATGTGCAGGTCCTCAGACAGGCAGAGCTGCCTGCAGGACCTTCCAGCCGAAGCCAGAACATTGACACGGTAATGCTTAGAAAAGGTGTGCAAGAAGGACCAAGGCGCTGGTTTTGCACAACTGCTCAGCCGAGGCCAAATTCTTCTAGGCCCAAGAGGTCCCCAACAGACCTAGTGTAATGTGCTGTGACCTTAAAGGGAACAGGTTTCTTCCAGAATTTATACACCCGACATATAGTAGCTTTGATTCCGGATGCAACAGTGACCTGGGAAACAACTCAGCCTTCCCTGGGACCCTCAGGTATGACAAAAAGAATCAGCCTCACAAAAATGCTTAGTGTAAGGAACATAAAATTTAAGGCAACACACAACATCTAACAGAAGGAGATACTTCTCCTTGCCAAACTTAGCGTCAAGACAAAAAGGAAGGCACAATCTCCTGACTGATGTGGCACTCAGAAACCAGTCTAGAAAAAAATTCACAAGGATCGAAGCACCGACTTGTCCTTCCGAAAAACCAGGAAACGTGGCTTGCAAGACAAAGCCTGCAGTTCAGCGACTGAACAGAACCTACCGTCAGAAGGAAAGCCATCTTGAGTATCAAGAATGGGGGGGGGGGGGGGGGGAAGAGAAAAACATCCCCATAGTGCCCAAAACTAGTGAAAACAGCATGGAAAGGGCTAAACCTACTAACATAGAAGCCATCTTTGGACCAAAGCCAAGAGGAGAATGAACGGATATAGTAAATCAACATGAATGCAGAAGCAAAAGGTTCACAGAAAAAAAAAAAAAAACTCTGTATGGAATGTGGGCCAAAGCACTCAGAGGGTTACTCTCCAATCTTCTTTCTTCAGGTTACCATTGTAGCAGGTAGTAAGCAGAGCCCCAAGAGACTCTGCTGAGAAAACCTGGCAGCAAGATTCCCTCCACAGGGCTGCAAGGGTCCACACAGCATCTATACACTGGTCAATCCACTCCATGATAAGGCTAGTAATGGTAACCTGCCTAATGGGGGAATTGTGACAGCCCAATACTCATCAAACAAACAACAAAAACTAAAAGGCCAAGTGTCTCCTGCCACACTTGTTCACAACTCAGGAGGGGTGACATGGAGGAGGAGTAGAGAGTCTCCACCCATAAGACTCTCTTTTAAGATGTGCCGATGTGCCCTGCCCTCCAAAGGAAGGACTCAACCCTGTGGTACCGGTGTCCCAATTAGGACATAATAGAAATAAAAGATCCCCAAATGTTTTCAAACAATGGGCTGGAGATCTACCCAACAAGGTAATAAAAGCCCCCATCTAAATCAATATACTAAATCCAAGCTGGCCACTGGATGATTTGGTGAAACACAGAGACTCATTTAAGTCACTGACCAGAGCAATCCATATACAGAAAGACTGGCACCATAAATTGTGACCACAGCAAATGCTACACTTGCACAGTCCCATAAAATATAGATTTGGGCTACAGTCATTTTAGAAATGCAGCCGCTCCCAGCAGTGTGAGTGGTACTGTTTTACTCAACAAAAAATATCATACACTGTATTCATTTTCTACAGTGAGTAACATTAGGGGATTCCGCATTAGGAAAACAAAGGAAAAACGTGCATCTTTTTTCAATTCTCACTTAGTGAGCAGATTGCCTCGACAAAGTGTCATTAGTGGCAAAAAACATCTGTCAGATGAAGTAAACTCTATAACCACTCTTGTGAGGGTCCCAGTTACTCTTTTATGTACTATACTTTAACACTTTCAGTGCCAGAGGGGTACACAATGCATTGCGTACCTTTCTGGAACTGAAAGGGCTAAACAGGGGTCAAATAGTTATGCACAACTGCCAACATATCCACAGGTTAAAAAAAAAAAAAAATTATATATATTTTATTTTTTTTTTTTTTTTTTACAATTTATGGACAGAATATATAATTTTGAAAAGGGTATGGAGCCTATACATTCAACTAAATTAAAAGGTGGTTTGGATTCTATTCAGTTGCTTTAAATGTCTAAATTTGGAGAGACTGACTCCCATGCAAACAATGGAAATCACATGCTCTAAAAGAAGGTGTGAGAGTCATGAAAATGACATTTGCATGGTTTAATACATTTTAGCAATATAAATATTTCCCCCAGACACAAAACAATATACATACAAAGGAATAAATAGCATGGAAAAATAAAACATACAGAAAAAGAAAACAAGTGTTAAAGTAACTGATTCCACCAGTTCTATTCCAACAAATTGCAGACAAGGCTTTACTACCCAGTGTCCCTTACCTGCTGTAAGGCTGTGCAATTCTGACAGGTACCTGCCGCCTCTGAAGCAATGCCAACCGGCTTGGAGTGAGTCTCCCCAGGCATCATGGTGAGTAACACCAGATACTCCCAGGAGCAGGGAAGACGTGGACTAGCAGGTCTGTAAAGTTAACAGCAACAAGACAATAATTAAGCAGAGCTGTAACAGACATAGCCTTTAGCATGATGGACAAAACTAAACAAACGTGATGGTAAGATGGGGGACCTTGTTGCCAATTTTTCCTATTAGATCCTTGACGGTACAACTCACTACAATACAGTTCTGTGTTAACCTGCATGCAGGGACATCATGCTGCAGTTCCCTGAAGCCAATTATCAGTAAATGAAGAGTTGCACCATGCTTTGTTCACCAATGGTCACAGACAGTTGTATGTTTGTTTGGTTGAGTAATAAAGTTATCTCTATTGCCACTACACAGTCACCTGTGTGAAAATATACATCCCTTTCTTATGCATCGTGTATGGATACAAGAGGGACACATCACAAAATACAGACTGCACAGGTATTAATGTATTCAGCTATATATCAGGGAAAATACTAACGAACAAAAAAAAAAAAAAAAAAAACATTATGGAAAAAAAATAGGTATATAGTTGTATTTCAGGCTTATATAGATGTGCAGTCACCTTAAATGCAGCAGGCTGAAAATTCTTGACAACTTATGATGGTCGCCTGGAAAGCTGCAGTAAGGGGGATCAGACTACTAAGATGTTGTTGATGGTATTAACATTAACCCTGCCCACTTCTTTATCAAACTATGGTTCATGAACAACATATTGCTCCCAGAGCCCTTACATGAGGCTCACATCATACTGTAGGTGTAAAAAAGGGAAAAACTGTGCAAGAATGAGAGAACTGGTTGAAGGAAATAAGAACCATAGAGAGAAGAAACAGAAATTAGTGGACTAGGTTAGAGAAAATGCAAGCTGCTGAACAAAGAAAGAATATATGCTGCTGGGTTCAAAAGTGGTGTGTGTGTGTATGGGGGGGGGATTGTCTACGCTAATGGGTGTTTAGCTTAACCTGTAGTTCAACTGCAGTTGAATGAGAAAGGATAACCCTTTCCCCACTTTTAGCCGCCTCCCATCAGTTGTAGAATCTGGTACTAGTACCAGACAGATCATCTTCATACAGTAAGTATAAGAAAAACCCTGTCCTCCCTTGAGGAAGGATGGAGGGGTTTTCCTTATGCTTACAGTAGACTATCCCCTTGCTGCACTCCATCCGGATCAGCTTGGAGAGGCAGAGTGACTCAGGGGAAAGGGAAAGGAATTTGATCCGCTCTCATTCAGTTGCGGTTCAACTAGAAGACTGATAGCACTGAAATACAGCGATACGTGGGACAATTAGAATAAATAAGAATTGGAGCTGCATTTTTTACAAGTATTGCTATGCCTTTAATGACAACTTTATGTCTAGTAGGGGAGCCAACCAGAAAACAGACTGTGCTGGACCGAGTAGTTGCAAACAATTCTGATATTATATATAACAGGGCTTTATAAATTTAGTTTGACTCTAGGAGTCAAAGTCTGCATCACAGAGAAGAACAAGGCTGGGAAAGCAGACAGTGTGTGTGTTTCTGTGGCTACAAGTGGGACAAGGTTGAGGAAGCATATAGTACGTATTGTTCTATGGCTACCAATGGGAATTTGTGACTAACAGCGAACAGTGGAAAGGGGGGGGGGGGGTCGGGTCACAATGTGTATTATGGAATCTGTGGCTATCAGTGGGCAGGGTAACATGTGGGGGGGGGGGGCTGTCAATTGTATGTTGGAATCTGTGGCTATCGGTGGGCAGGATAACGGGGGGGGGGGGGGGGGTCACTGTGCATGGTGGAATCTGTGGCTACAAAAAGCTCTGAGTAAAAAAAAAAACCCAAGATCGATTAAGACTACAAGGAAATGTGCTTTCATAAAAACACTTTTCTTTACAGATGCCAACCGAAACACAGATAAAGTCGGCTACATGGGTAATCCTTTTAACACCTTATATCATCAGATAGTACCAACAAATTCTTCACGGGATAGAACAGAGCAGGGGTGATTAGTACATTTCTTTGTTGTTTTTTTCTGTGCCTTGACGGCACAAAACGGCAGTAAGCTTAGTGTGTGTGTGAGCGCGCGCACCATTACCCCGTCTGATGTACCGAAGCACACAATAAAGTGAACTTTTTAACTGGTGAATGCTGGCTTTTTGGTGTAAAGAAAATTTTTTTTTTTTTTCTTCTTCTTCTTCTTCTTTCAAAGAAAGTGTGAAATTCCTTGCCTCTGAAAGAAGCATATGCAGATACTGTAGATGTTTTCAAAAAACTATTGGACACATTTGTAGCTCATAAAAATAGACAATTCTGATAGCTGCTTTCAAACCAGATATGATGTTGAACCAGGAAAATATCAAAATATATTTTACAGTCAGGATTTTTTTTTTTTTTTTTTTTTTTTACTTACTCTGAATCAACATGGGTGATACCACAAGGGCTAAAAGTGATGAACACTTTTTTTTTTTTGCCTCAACCACTAGGTCGCTAAATTATATTTTATCATTCTTGTCTTGGTCCTTCCTCCGTTTCTGGACATCAACAGTATCTACCTTACGACTACATTAACTTTAGCTGTAACACATGGACAATGCAGGGTATGTGGTCAAAACACTACTTAAAAGGTAAATATACCACAAATGTATAAACACATACGTACATAGTATTTTATTCATGTATACTGTAATATCCAATAAATGCTAAAAATGAGAATCTCAAAATGCCAGAGTAGTGTTTAGTAATGTAACTAAGAGGTTGCATCTAGATTGCGTGGCCTGTGCAATCTGGCCACTCACCCCAAGAACCTGAGATTTTAGGTGGAAAAAGCCTGACAGTTCCGACACATAACAAGTACATGAATATTTAAAGTGCCAGTATAGGATATGAACAGATTGTTAGGTGAAAGGATAGTACATGCTGGCAACAGCAATTACTTAGTCAATAATGTGACTTCATTGCTTTAACAGATTTACACTTTCTACCTCAAACCAGGTAATGTTACAGATTGTTTCAGTGCTTATGGGATATCCCCAATGAACCAAATGTAATACATCAATGATCTGCACATATTCAAATTCGAGCTATCAGAAAAATGCAAATGTATATTTTTATATTGAAGAAGGTAAACACTCACACTCAAGTTAACGCTTGAAATCAAGAACACGATATTTTGATGTCAAACTATGTGATCTCAATTTCATTTTATAAACAATGAGTTATTATACGGGATAACAGCTTATGTTTATGCTACACTGCAACTATACGCTGAATATATAAGCATTGCTATAAAGAAAATGCAAACATGTATGTCTACAAATAGCAATGCACTCTACATCAATCTTAAATTAAACATAACGGAATAAATGTATTTAATAGCACACATTTACGCGCATGTTTGCACACACCACACAGACCAGACCGTATACCATGCTAAATAATGAAGACACATACACACGGTATAAAAAAAAAACCACATCATATGTACACAAATAGCACCTCACCAATGGCTCCTCCCCCTAAATGCCCCCTTGCGCAGTCTCGTGCTTGTCCACGCGAAGTTCCGCTCTTCCCCCCTTTCTGAGTCCAGATGATAGCGTCTGCGCCTCACGGCCATGTCCTTCGGGCTCCACCCTCTCCAATCGGTGGGTCACTCGGGGCGCCCGGACCCCCCAACAACCTGTAGAAAAATATCCCCGCGATCCAAACAAGCGAACAACCAGAAGAGACGACGACGACTCTGTGCGACGGACGTAAACGTCAAACCAGCAAGACACGCGACGTTGCATTCCAAGCCTCATTTTGGAAATCACATATCTTTTTTTTTTTTTTTTTTTTTCCCAATGAGAGAACATTGGGAAGTGTAGATACGTGATGAATTGAGTCGCCGTACTTAGTTACTGAAGATTCTGATTGGTTGCACTGTCTCGAGACTTGGAACGCTAGTCACATGTTGAGATTGTTAAAGTGTAAAGTTCAATTTACCTACGTTTGTTTATGGGTGCGCCTGTATTTGACAGTCAGTGACGTAGGACGGTCTTTTCCCGCCTTATTCATCAAAGGAGGAATAGTATTTTGTAAAATGGGGAAAGTAGCCCTACAAAAGAAAACATATTTGCGTGGCGATACTCGTTTTAAATTTACTTTCTAAAAAAAAAAAAAAAGGAGTTTAACCATTTGAGTCCCAGAGGTGTAGCCAGCGCATTGGTAAGGTAAATGCTGGATACCCATCTGACACTCAAAGGGTTAACAATGTAATTGCTAGATGTTTGGGGAATCGTTTAGTACTCTGCTGTCTGGACTCGTTTTCAGTATTTTTGTTACTCGTCTTTTTAGGTGTGACCCCTATTGGTAACGTTCTCTTTATGTATTCTAAACGGTATATCTATTTTTCTCCAGTATTATTTCAGCTTTTTCATGGCACCTCATGAAAACTAAATGTTGCATTGTGTGGCAGGCCATTATGTTATGCATTTAAAAAACAACAGTACTTCCAAATACTATAAAAGCATACATCTGAAGTGTCACTCTTTGAAACCCAAATCCCTCTTTCCCCACCCTGTTGTCCCTCCCTTTAGGAGATCAGACTGTGTGGTGTGTAAGTGTATCACATTGTCATCTCCCAAGGAATAAAGCTTACATAGTAAATTAGGTTGAAAAAAGACATAAGACCATCAAGTTCAACCCTTGCCCCAGTGACATGAGAATTATATAGCTTTCCTGCTGCCAAATAATTTAGTGTATCAGAACATAATGTTTTGTATGTTCCCTTTTGTAAGAAAGGTAATGCTTGGTTTTAAAGTGTTAGTAATGTCTGAAAAAACTTTTTTGCATTTAGAAGAGCTTAAAAAGCTGATCTAAATGCAAAAAAAAGTATCTCTCAAACCGCTATGGTTTAAGAGATACGGGCGTTTAAAGTTTGATTTCTCCTACTGACAGCTGTAAAGCTGTCAGCAGGAAATCCGTGTCCGTCGACACGCTGGCGCTTGAGAAGTGCCGAGTTCTCTTTACTTACATGGAATCCCTTCATTGGATTGGTCTAAAACGTGTGCCTGAATACTAGGCACACGTTTTAGACCATTCCAATGAAGGGATTCCATGTAAGTAAAGAGAACTCGGCACTTCTCAAGCGCCAGCGTGTCGACCTACACGGATCTCCTGCTGACAGCTTTACAGCTGTCAGTAGGAGAAATCAAACTTTAAACGCCCGTATCTCTTAAACCATAGCGGTTTGAGAGATACTTTTTTTGCATTTAGATCAGCTTTTTAAGCTCTTCTAAAGTGCAAAAAAGTTTTTTTCAGACATTACTAACACTTTAACAAAGTTTAATATTGTAGATATTAAAAATATTTGCAGGCACACTTTGTAGACCATTCCAATTAAGTATTTCTTTCTAGATAACACTACTTCAGCTCTGCTGAAGAGCCGCCGTTCAGTCACAGGACCAGGACCTCATTCCGTCAGCTAGAGCTCTGACGTCTGTGGGAGGGGAGGACCTTAGAAGCTTATATCTCTCAAACTATACATGTTTGAGAGACGGGACATACATCATTGCATTTATATTTTTAATATCTACAATATTAAACTTTGTTAAAAGCAGACATTACAATTGCATTAACTATATCCAAAGGGCCGGATTTACATCTCAGGAGCCTGTAGGCACAGAAATCTGAAGCGTCCCCCCCCATTGGCCATCTCCACTGGACACCTCCACAATGCTCCTTATCTCCACTTTGCTCCCTGTCATCTCCATATTGCCCCCATCAACTCCATATTGCTCTCATATTGCCCTATCATCTCCATATTGCCCTCATATTGCCCCCCATCAGCTCAAACTTGCCCCCCATCAGCTCCATATTGCCCTCACATTGCCCCCATTATCTCCATATTACCCTCACGTTGCCACCCCCCACAAGTGTCCGTTTCCTACCTCCTCCCTGGTGGTCCAGCTGCAGGAGAGGTCTGTGCCTCCTTCTGCTGTGCTGCTGGAGCACCCGTGGTCTTTTCTTCAGTAATGCAGAGCGCTGGGAGATGATGTCATCTCCCAGCACTCTGTATTACTAAAGAGCCAACGAGGGAGCTCAGCAGCTACAGGTCTTTGCCAAAGAAGGGGCAGACATTACCATGACGATCAAAGGACGATCCTGATGACAGATGCCCCTCTGTGTGGTGCGCCTGTAGGCAGATGCCTACTCTGCCTAATTACAAATCCAGCCCTGTATATCCATTGTATCTGCCTCAACCACATCCTTGGACAAAGAACTCCATAATTTGAAAAAAAACTGGAAAAAAACCTTTCCTCACTGGGAAGCTGAGGGCTTAATGAACGTCCTGACACCTTTGCTATAAAACACGCATCCTGGCTCCCAGCGGTGGCTACCTCAACTCACCTGGGAGGTGACCTGGGCTATGCTGAAGCGCTACAGCTAGCCCGCTGTCCCTCCCCTTCACCTCAGCGCATCATTGTCTTTAGCCAGCCCTCCAGGTCTTCTGACCACAGAGTCAGTGACACACCCATACCGTAACCATCTTTGGAGATATCTAGTCTATGCGTGACCTCTTCTGTAGATTATGCTACTCGTGCTGCAGACACTTGGAACTGTAGAGAAAATTTAACAAGGTTACGGTGGTTGGGAAGCATCATGCAAACAGTAAGAATCTAACTCCTGTACCTAGTGCCACCTTTTATTCCCTAAATCCCTTCCCCTTTCCCTCACCTACTACCTAACCTGCCCCCTTCTTTCTCTCCACCAGGGAGGGGAAGGGAGGCCATCCTTTGTCCCACCAGGCCTCCCCCCACCTACCCCAGACAAAGAGGAAGAAGAAGGCATGGTCTGGCCACTTATGATGGCCTCTGGGTTCATTACTGAACCTTCGACCATTTTTAAGGAACCGATGCCCATACTCATCTTCTCCCACTTCCTCCCCCTTACTCCAGAAATAAATGACACAGCACACAAAAATAACAACACAGACAACCATGTAGGTGGCAAATAAAGAGGTCACATCTCTATTAATTGGGTTTGACCTAGTTAAGGTACACCGGATCCACCCCTCAAATCCCCAGTAAGATCCTAACTCCTGTACCTAGTGCCACCTTTTTTCCCTAAATCCTCTCCCCTTTCCCCCACATACTATCTAACCTGTCCCCTTCTTTCCCTCCACCAGGCAGGGGGAGGGAGGCCATCCGTTGTCCCACCAGGCGTCCCCCAGACAATGAGGAAGAAGAAGGCATGGCCTGGCCCCTTAAAGGGATAGTAATGTTTCATAATAAAAACAGCTCTAATTAATCATCATAGTATTTGGACCTTGGAGAGTGTTATTTCAATTCTGTCAGAGTTGTAGTTCAAGAGTAATTTAAGGAAATATTATCCCCCTCCCGCCCCTTTTACTGATGTAGCACTCTTCAGCCAGAGCAGAAGGGAGGTGCCCAGGTAGATTGCAGAGAGGGACAATCTTCAATTAAGATAAGGGAAAAACCTGAAAAACTTGTCAAGGGGGGCAGGGTTTTCATTGTTCTCACAGGAAGAAGATTGTCCCCTGCTGTTATCTGTCTGGTCTAGCAACCAGATTCCACATCTGAGAAGAGATGGCTTACACTAGGTAAAAGGGGCGGGAGAGGGAAACTTTATTATTCAATTACTCTTGAACTACAGCTCTGACAGTATTGAAATAACACTCTCTATGGCTCAAATACTATGAAGATCAATTGGAGCTTCTGTTTTTGTGAAACATTACTATCCCTCTAAGATGGCCTCTGGCTTCCTTACTGAACCTTTGGTTTGCTGTTAAATATCAGAGAAGTCCCCAACACATTGATTTGGTTAAAACTCTATTAAAATCAATCGGAATGATTATTTCTCTCCAATGGTGCTTTTGATTTGTCCTCAAATTTTTCCAATTTGCTGTGATAACTAAGGGCTATAGTTTTTTTTTAAATTTACAACAGAAATGCTTCTGGATATTATTACAAAATAAAACTTGATTAATGGATAATTCCATAGAGTAAGGATCATCAGACATCTAGGAAAGATCTTCTGGTGCAGAGGCTTCATCCTATCAGCAGGACCGTCCAGGCAGCAGGAAGCGTGACCGAGAGAAGAGTGATGCCTGCACTGATGAACTTTTCAGTAAGTGGTTAAAAAAAAAAAAAAAAAAAAAAAAAAAAATATATATATATATATATATATATATAATATCTTAAAGTATATTAAATGCTAGCCTGCTTCTACACAGGCACAGGGAGGAGTTATGGCAAATCTTCCCTTCTGCAGCCAATGGTATGTCTTGGGGTGGGGTTTAACACACTGAGTGCAGGGTTTAACATAGTATTTGACTTACAGCATAACTGTGATTATTTAGCCAATGGTCTGTTTTGGGGTGTGGGTAAACAGACTATAGACAGAGTTCAACATACTACTGTTGTACACTGTAACTGTTACTGCTTACAGTAGTGATTTCGGTATGAGGAGACTGAGGGCTAAGCCCTGTGCCCTCATGTCCAAATCACTGCACAATCTGGGTCACTGTCACTGCTTAGGGTGGTGATTTCAGCATGCGTGAGCAGGGGAAAAGTCACCCTGTAGCCTCATCATTCTTCAAGTTGTGACAGAAATTGCACACATACTCATTATAGACCTACAGGCCCTAACTGAGCAGCCTTCATTCCCAATTCACTGCAGAAGTATGGTTTTGGGAGGTCTTAAATTTATCTTCCCTCATACAATGTTCGTGTGTCACTGCCACTGCATACCACATAGGGCTTGGACTGAACTTGTACATATCCTCTCTTACACGCCCAACACTCTGATGATCACATCATGATCACATCATTCTCTTCAAACACACACACAAAAAACAAACAAACAATATCCACATAACAGTCATATCTCCACTTCACACTGATTAACCAACATCACCCCACCCCAACATGTGTGTGGAACTGTGCAACAAAGAAAATTCGAGGAGGTATCGGGCAAACCATTTGCACTATAGGGGACACCAACAAATTCCTGTTGTTTTAAAGGGGATTTTTAACCTATTGAATGCTTGAGAGTTCTCCAACACATTGCGAACCAATGCATTGGAGACTACTTTAGCATTCAAGGGGCTAAAATCCATATTTAAATCAACAGGAATTTTTCAAATTTTTGGTTCTCCCCTATATTGCAAATGGTTTGGGCCAAACAGCTTCCACTTTTTATTTGGTGGAACAAATGGCTGTAAACCTCTACACTTTACAAGGACAATCCAGGACACAATTATATATTGCACATTAACCTTCTAAGTATGTGCGTACAACACCTTACCATTACACACATACAACACGTGCCTCTTACTCTGTCTTACTATGCCAATTTGTCCTCAAATGTACTGCCATTGCATCACTGCCACAAAGAGGAAAACAAAAACACTCCAACAATTCATTTAACAAGACACAACATCACCCACCCACATGCTGCTGCTTCCACACATCATGCACAGATCCAAACTTCCAATCATCACCACAATACCATCACCGAAAAATAAAAAAACTACACCACACAAATAGTTCTATAAAGTTTGGATTATTTAAAAACTATATACATTTTAACATTAAAGTGTACAATGGGAAGAATAATGTGTATCCAAAGTTCATGTGTCTGTGATGGGTTTGTTTTTCTCTCAGTTTTGGCATGTTATTGTTGTGATGCTCAGAAGTTAAAAATGTTGTGATAACATGTTTGAGCTGCAGCGTGTGCACAGTATGATATGTCATGCCAATGAAGTTGTGGATGTGTGGTGTCGATGCAGTAGCACTACATTTGTGGGTGAACTGATGTGGTGTGACAGAGTAAGTAATATGTGTGTGTGTGTAATGGTAAGCTGTCATATGTACAAGCATGAAAGCTACATGTGTGATGCATAACTGAGTCCTGCATAAGGTTTGTAAAGTGTACAGTTGTAGTATGTGACCAGAATGGTGTTGGTTTGAGTGTATGACGTGGCTGTAAGAGTGTTGGGTGTTTTTTGGGTTGGTGGAGGATTATGTTGTTATACAGTAACTGCTGAGCATTAGCCACCTGAGGACTAGATTCTGGTGGGCCCATCAAAATAAGTATTAGTGCTGAAATTATTACTGATCAGTACACACATCTGGTTCCATATGAATTTCTATCACTTGGCCAGCATCCTGTGTAATTAGCATTGATAACATGAACTCTGCTCAACGCTCGTTGCTGAATAGTGTGCAAAGCGGGAACATAAGATGAAACTAGCAAACACTCAATCTTTGACATAGTGTCAAATGTTGGCTGTGAACTAGTTTCGCAGTCAACCTCTTACCACCCTCCCAAACTCTAAAAGCCCCCTCCTTCACTACACCTAACACTACCAAAGAGCTCTCCTAAACCTAACGCTAACATATGTTCCTTGTGTTCTCCCCATGTGTTTAACACGTACCTCACTTACCTTGACGTGAGCGGTCATGCAGTCTCCTCATCTCCATGGTCCTCCTGCATATTCTTCAATACCAAAATCAGAAAAAAAAACAAATACCCCACTGCACCATTGCTGCCGCTTGTTCTAAATAAAAATAATACAAAACAAATTCCCATTAGTTCAGCTTGGGACGTTGCCACAGCAATTGCAGGCAAAAAATGAACAGGCTTTTATCCATGGTCATATTCTTTCCCACTCTATCATTGGCTGAGAGGTGGCGTTACAAAAAGCATGGAAAGTGTCTGTATAATGGAGGATATGTATAAAAAGGACACAAGAAATACTTATACAGTGATTTGGACATAAGAGTTGCTCCATGAGGGCCAGTTCACTTCCTTTAGGTATATGTGTGGCACGTGTGTGGTTTTGTTATCCTTAGCAAGCTGTGTAGTGAAAAAATGCTTCATTACTTTGCATGCCAACCATAATTTGTTTTCAATTAAATATTTAGCAAATTTTATATCAATATATAATGATATCAGTCTAAAAAAGTAACACACAGATAAATAACACAGCATTTTAGCTATATACCTTACAATTAACTTATAATCATTATTTATTTTACTACTTTCTTTTACAGCTTCAAACCTGAAAGAGAAAAGAAGGTCAAGACCTGCAGCAGAGAAGCCGACCATTACAGCCAACAAGATTCACAACAACCAACACCAAATGTGACACACAACACACTTTATGACACAGTACATGTTCCACGAACAGGAAATTGCCTATTTCATGCATTTTCCTACTTCATGGAAAACACATTCTACAAAGACAGTTCATACAGACAGCAAGCTTTACATTACATTACTCAGCAGTGGGATCATTATCAACATTTCTTACCAACATACACAGTAGAATAGTACAACACATATATGTCACGAAATTGAATTTTTGGGGGACACGTAGAAATACACGCACTTTGTCAAAAGCACAATATGCAAGTTTCAGTTCACATGTAGCACCCTTTCACCAACACCATACACATCTCTAGTGAATCATCCACACAACACATGCATTTACAATACACAGGGTTGTTAGACTATGGGCATTATGATTTACTCATCCCAAAAAACACACAATCAAACCGGAACACACACGCGAAAAGAAAAAATTTAAATAAAAATGCTAAAAGACCTAATATTCCAAAAAAGGAGAAAAACTCATACAGAAAAGACAACACAGTAAAAACAAAAAATTAATTGCAAAAAACAAGACAAAACACAAACAAACCACATTCAAAACAGATGGATAACAAAGATCAGAATTTCAAAAGTAAATTACGTAACTATGCCCACATGTGCCACTGAATGGCTTCATACAGTTCCCCCATTTTAGTATACCCAGAGGGAGATAAAGAATTGTGAGGAGCACTCATCAAACACAAACAATATAAAGTATCTTGTTCTAGGCATGGTAGCCTTTCACTGGTGCTACAACTCCTGTTTTTCACTCCTATGTGCCATTACAGAGAGGAAATCTCCATACCCATCTCCAACTGGTCCTGCCCACAGACAGTCCAGCTCAGAAACATCAGGCAAATCCTCTCCGCATGAGAGAAACAGCATAACCACAGACGTACGTTTCGGCCTATGTGGACCGCGTCGGTGTGGTGCAGCTGAATTCCTCTAGGCACATGGAAGCAAGGGCCAATGCCTGGGATGCCCTTATACGTACGTCTGTGGTTATGCTGTTTCTCTCGTGCGGAGAGGATTTGCCTGAAATTTGGGAGCTAGACTGGCTGTGGACGGGACCAGTCTGAGATGGATATGGAGATTTCCTTTCTGCAATGGCACATGGGAGTGAAAAATGTGGGTTGCAGCACCATTGAGAGGCTACCATGCCTAGAACAAGACACTTTATCTTGTTTGTGCTTGATGGGTGCCCCTCACAACTCTTTGTCTCCCTAAGTATAAGGGCATCCCAGGCATGGGTCCTTGCTTCCATGTGCCTTGAGGGATTCAGCTGCACTGTGCTGACAAGGCCCAAATGTATGTCTGTGGTTTTGCTGTTTCTCTCATGCCGAGAGGATTTGCCTGACGTTTCTGAGCTGGACTGTCTGTGGGCAGGGCCAGTTGGAGATGGGTATGGAGATTTTCTCTGTGTAATGGGAGTGAAAAATATGAGTTGTAGCACCAGTGAAAGGCTACCATGCCTGGAACAAGATACTTTATATTGTTTGTGTTTGGTGAGTGCTCCTCACAATTCTTTGTCTCCCTCTGGGTATACAGCTGTGTTTATGCTGTTTCTCTCGTGTGGGGAGGATTTGTGGGTGGGACCAGTCTTATATGGATATGGAGATTTCCTTTCTGCAATTGCACATGGGAGTGAAAAACGTGAGTTGTAGCACCATTGAGAGGCTGCCATGCCTAGAACAAGAGACTTTTATCTTGTTTGTGCTTGATGGGTGCTCATCACAATTATTTGTCTCCCTAAGTATAAGGGCATCCCAGGCATGGGCCCTTGCTTCCATGTGCCTAGAGGGATTCAGCTGCACCACATAGACGAGGTCCACATAGGCCGAAACGTACGCCTGTGGTTATGCTGTTTCTCTCGTGCGGGGAGGATTTGCCTTACATTTGGGAGCTGGACTGGCTGTGGGCGGGAGCAGTCTGAGATGGATATGGAGATTTCCTTTTTGCAGTGGCACCATTGAGAGGCTACCATGCCTAGAACAAGACACTTTATCTTGCACATGCTTGATGGGTGCTCCTCATAATTCTTTGTCTCTCTAAGTATAAGGGCATCCCATGCATGGGCCCTTGCTTCCATGTGCCTAGAGGGCTTCAGCTGCATCACACTTACAAGGCCCACATAGGCTGAAATGTACGTCCGTGTTTTTGCTGTTTCTCTTGTGCGGGGAGGATTTGTCTGACATTTGGGAGTTGGACTGTTTGTGGGAGGGACCAGTCTTATATGGATATGGATATTTCTTTTCTGCAATGGCACATGGGAGAGGCTACCATGCCTAGAACAAGACACTTTTATCTTGTTCGTGCTTGATGGGTGCTCCTCACAATTCTTTGTCTCCCTAAGTATAAGGGCATCCCAGGCATGGGCCCTTGCTTCCATGTGTCTAGAGGGATTCAGTTGCACCACACCGACGAGGCCCACATAGGCCGAAACGTACATCTGTGGTTATGCTGTTTCTGTAGTGCGGGGGGGATATGCCTGACATTTGGGAGCTGGATTGCCTGTGAGTGGGACCAGTTGGATATGGAGATTTTCTTTCTGCAATGGCACATGGGAGTGAAAAACATGAGTTGTAGTACCATTGAGAGGCTACTATACCTAGAGAAAGACACTTTATCTTGTTTGTGCTTGATGGGTGCTCCTCACAATTCTTTGTGTCCCTAAGTATAAGGGCATCCCAGGCATGGGCCCTTGCTTTCATGTGCCTAGAGGGATTCAGCTGCACCACACCAATGAGGCCCACATAGGCCGAAACATACGTCTGAGGTTATGCTATTTCTCTTGTGCGGGGAGGTTTTGCCTGACATTTTGGCACTGGGCTGTCTATGGGCGGGACCAGTCTGATATGGATATGGATATGAATATGGATATGGAGATTTCCTTTCTGCAATTGCACATGGGAGTGAAAAACGTGAGTTGTAGCACCATTGAGAGGCTACCATGCCTAGAACAAGACACTTTTATTTTGTTCGTGCTTGATGGGTGCTCCTCACAATTCTTTGTCTCCCTAAGTATAAGGGCATCCCAGGCATGGGCCCTTGCTTCCATGTGCCTAGAGGGCTTCAGCTGCATCACACTTACAAACCCCACATAGGGTGAAACGTCCGTCCGTGTTTATGCTGTTTCTCTTGTGCGGGGAGGATTTGTCTGACATTTGGGAGCTGGACTGTTTGTGAGCGGGACCAGTCTGATATGGATATGGATATGGATATGGATATGGATATGGATATGGATATGGATATGGAGATTTCTTTTCTGCAATGGCATATGGGAGTGAAAAATGTGAGTTGTAGCACCATTAAGAGGCTACCATGCCTAGAACAAGACACTTTTATTTTGTTCGTGCTTGATGGGTGCTCCTCACAATTCTTTGTCTCCCTAAGTATAAGGGCATCCCAGGCATGGGCCCTTGCTTCCATGTGCCTAGAGGGATTCAGCTGCACCACACTGACGAGGCCCACATAGGCCAAAACATATGTCTGTGGTTATGCTGTTTCTCTCGTGCGGGGAGGGTTTGCTTGGCATTTCGGAGCTGGACTGGCTGTGGGCGGGACCAGTCAGATATGGATATGGATATGGATATGGAGATTTCCTTTCTGCAATGGCACATGGGAGTTAGAAATGTGAGTTGTAGCACCATTGAGAGGCTACCATGCCTAGAACAAGACACTTTTATTTTGTTCGTGCTTGATGGGTGCTCCTCACAATTCTTTGTCTCTCTAAGTATAAGGGCATCCCAGGCATGGGCCCTTGCTTCCATGTGCTTCGTGGGATTCAGCTGCACCACATCAACAGGGCCCATATAGGCCAAAACGTACATCTGTGGTTATGCTGTTTCTCTCGTGCGGGGAAGATTTGCCTGACATTTCGGAGCTGGAATGTGTGTGGACGGGACCAGTCTGATATGGATATGGATATGGATATTTCGTTTCTGCAATGGCATATGAGAGTTCAAAACATGAGTTGTAGCACCACTGAGAGGCTACCATGCCTAGAACAAGACACATTATCTTGTTTGTGCTTGTTGGGTGCTCCTCAAAATTCTTCGTCTCCCTAAGTATAAGGGCATCCCAGGCAAGGGCTCTTGTTTCCATGTGCCTAGAGGGCTTCAGCTGCACTACACTTATAAGGCCATATAGGCTGAAACGTACGTCTGTGGTTATGCTGTTTCTCTCGTGCTAGGAGGATATGCCTGACATTTGGGAGCTGGACTGGCTGTATGTGGGACCAGTTGGATATGGAGATTTTCTTTCAGCAATGGCACATGGGAGGCTATCATGCCTAGAACAAGACACTTTATCTTGTTCGTGCTTGATGGGTGCTCCTCGCAATTCTTTGTCTCCCTAAGTATAAGGGCATCCCAGGCATGGGCACTTGCTTCCATGTGCCTAGAGGGCTTCAGCTGCATCACACTTACAAACCCCACATAGGCTGACACGTACGTCCGTGTTTATGCTGTTTCTCTTGTGCGGGGAGGATTTGCTTGACATTTGGGAGTTGGACTGTTTGTGGGAGGGACCAGTCTTATATGGATATGGATATTTCTTTTCTGCAATGGCACATGGGAGAGGCTACCATGCCTAGAACAAGACACTTTTATCTTGTTCGTGCTTGATGGTGCTCCTCACAATTCTTTGTCTCCCTAAGTATAAGGGCATCCCAGGCATGGGCCCTTGCTTCCATGTGTCTAGAGGGATTCAGTTGCACCACACCGACGAGGCCCACATAGGCCGAAAAGTACATCTGTGGTTATGCTGTTTCTGTAGTGCGGGGAGGATATGCCTGACATTTGGGAGCTGGATTGGCTGTGAGCGGGACCAGTTGGATATGGAGATTTTCTTTCTGCAATGGCACATGGGAGTGAAAAACATGAGTTGTAGTACCATTGAGAGGCTACCATACCTAGAGAAAGACACTTTATCTTGTTTGTGCTTGATGGGTGCTCCTCACAATTCTTTGTCTCCCTAAGTATAAGGGCATCCCAGGCATGGGCCCTTGCTTCCATGTGCCTAGAGGGATTCAGCTGCACCACACCAATGAGGCCCACATAGGCCGAAACATACGTCTGTGGTTATGCTATTTCTCTTGTGCGGGGAGGTTTTGCCTGACATTTTGGCACTGG
Organism: Rhinophrynus dorsalis; assembly: GCA_037306005.1. Taxonomy (NCBI): domain Eukaryota; kingdom Metazoa; phylum Chordata; class Amphibia; order Anura; family Rhinophrynidae; genus Rhinophrynus; species Rhinophrynus dorsalis. The sequence goes on along the minus strand of CM074723.1, from coordinate 267,189,152 downwards.
GCTGTCTATGGGCGGGACCAGTCTGATATGGATATGGATATGGATATGGATATGGAGATTTCCTTTCTGCAATTGCACATGGGAGTGAAAAACGTGAGTTGTAGCACCATTGAGAGGCTACCATGCCTAGAACAAGACACTTTATCTTGTTTGTGCTTGATGGGTGCTCCTCACAATTCTTTGTCTCCCTAAGTATAAGGGCATCCCAGGCATGGGCCCTTGCTTCCATGTGCCTAGAGGGCTTCAGCTGCATCACACTTACAAACCCCACATAGGCTGAAACATACGTCCGTGTTTATGCTGTTTCTCTTGTGCGGGGAGGATTTGCCTGACATTTGGGAGCTGGACTGTTTGTGGGCGGGACCAGTCTTATATGGATATGGATATGGATATGGAGATTTCTTTTCTGCAATGGCACATGGGAGTGAAAAATGTGAGTTGTAGCACCATTAAGAGGCTACCATGCCTAGAACAAGACACTTTTATTTTGTTCGTGCTTGATGGGTGCTCCTCACAATTCTTTGTCTCCCTAAGTATAAGGGCATCCCAGGCATGGGCCCTTGCTTCCATGTGCCTAGAGGGATTCAGCTGCACCACACCAATGAGGCCCACATAGGCCGAAACATACGTCTGTGGTTATGCTGTTTCTCTCGTGCGGGGAGGGTTTGCTTGGCATTTCGGAGCTGGACTGGCTGTGGGCGGGACCAGTCAGATATGGATATGGATATGGATATGGATATGGAGATTTCCTTTTTGCAATGGCACATGGGAGTTAAAAATGTGAGTTGTAGCACCATTGAGAGGCTACCATGCCTAGAACAAGACACTTTTATTTTGTTCGTGCTTGATGGGTGCTCCTCACAATTCTTTGTCTCTCTAAGTATAAGGGCATCCCAGGCATGGGCCCTTGCTTCCATGTGCTTCGTGGGATTCAGCTGCACCACATCAACAGGGCCCACATAGGCCAAAACGTACATCTGTGGTTATGCTGTTTCTCTCGTGCGGGGAAGATTTGCCTGACATTTCGGAGCTGGAATGTGTGTGAACGGGACCAGTCTGATATGGATATGGATATGGATATGGATATGGAGATTTCGTTTCTGCAATGGCAAATGAGAGTTCAAAACATGAGTTGTAGCAGCACTGAGAGGCTACCATGCCTAGAACAAGACACGTTATCTTGTTTGTGCTTTTTGGGTGCTCCTCACAATTCTTCGTCTCCCTAAGTATAAGGGCATCCCAGGCAAGGGCTCTTGTTTCCATGTGCCTAGAGGGCTTCAGCTGCACCACACTTATAAGGCCCATATAGGCTGAAACGTACGTCTGTGGTTATGCTGTTTCTCTCGTGCTGGGAGGATATGCCTGACATTTGGGAGCTGAACTGGCTGTATGTGGGACCAGTTGGATATGGAGATTTTCTTTCAGCAATGGCACATGGGAGGCTATCATGCCTAGAACAAGACACTTTATCTTGTTCGTGCTTGATGGGTGCTCCTCGCAATTCTTTGTCTCCCTAAGTATAAGGGCATCCCAGGCATGGGCACTTGCTTCCATGTGCCTAGAGGGATTCAGCTGCACCACACCGATAAGGCCCACATAGGCCAAAACATATTTCTGTGGTTATGCTATTTCTCTTGTTCGGGGAGGCTTTGCCTGACATTTCGGCGCTGGACTGTCTATGGGCAGGACCAGTCTAATATGGATATGGAGATTTCCTTTCTGCAATTGCACATGGGAGTGAAAAACGTGAGTTGTAGCACCATTGAGAGGCTACCATGCCTAGAACAAGACACTTTATCTTGTTCGTGCTTGATGGGTGCTCCTCACAATTCTTTGTCTCCCCAAGTATAAGGGAATCCCAGGCATGGGCCCTTGCTTCCATGTGCCTAGAGATGTTCAGCTGCACCACACCAACAAGGCGCACATAGGCCAAAATGTACGTCTGTGGTTATGCTGTTTCTCTCGTGCAGCAAGGGTTTGTCTGAGATTTCAGAGCTCGACTGTCTGTGGGTGAGACCAGTCTGATATGGATATGGAGATTTCCTTTCTGCAGTGGCACATGGGAGTGAAAAACATGAGTTGTAGCACCATTGAGAGGCTACCATGCTTAAAACAAGACACTTTTATCTTGTTCGTGCTTGATGGATGTTCCTCACAATTCTTTGTCTCCCCTAAGTATAAGGGCATCCCAGGCATGGCCCTTGCTTCCATGTGCTTCGAGGGATTCAGCTGCACCACATCAACGGGGCCCACATAGGCCAAAACGTACATCTGTGGTTATGCTGTTTCTCTTGTGCGGGGAAGATTTGCCTGACATTTCGGAGCTGGAATGTGTGTGGGCGGGACCAGTCTGATATGGATATGGAGATTTTGTTTCTGCAATGGCATATGAGAGTTCAAAACATGAGTTGTAGCCCTACTGAGAGGCTACCATGTCTAAAACAAGACACTTTATCTTGTTAGGAGAGAGATGTTTAAATTAGCAACACCTGTCACTATACAGGATCTATGCCCATCAACTCCCTGGAGGGGCATCACCTACTAGAGTAGTTTATGGATAAGATAGTGGAAATCAATAAGATACTGAGACACAGGGATACCAAGTCCTATGAATGGGAGGGATGTTTAGATTAGAAACACCTGTTGGCTTCACAGGATCTATGCCCGTCACCTCCCTGGAGTGGTGTCACCTGCCATTATATCATATAGTGACCATGGGACAAAAGACTCAACTCTCTCACGTAGCGAGAGGTTTACTACCCCAGATGGTCAAGACATATGACATTTCATATGACTCTTGGATATGATCCCTCTACTAATGTATTATATACTATGCTTAAAGGGATAGTAATACCTAAAATGTAAAAAAAAATATGTTGTAGGGTTTATCCCCCTGAGTAAAACAAGAGTACTCCCACTGCTGAAAGGTGTTTCATTCAAAAGTTATTAATTTTCAAAGTTGAATTTTTTAGGTGCAATATCACAGTGGCCTGAAATTGTACAGTGGTGCTGTTGCTACACGATCCTATGGAAAGCTCTGGTCTCAGGACCATAAATCTCCATAGGATGGTGTAGCAACAGCGCCACTGTAAAATTTCAGGCCACTGTGATATTGCACCTAAAAAATTCAACTTTGAAAATTAATAACTTTTGAATGAAACATCTTTCAGCAGTGGGAGTAGTCTTGTTTTACTCAGGGGGATAAACCCTACAAAATATTTTTTTTTACATTTTAGGTATTACTATCCCTTTAATGACTTGGCCTAGTTTGAATAACCCTTAACTTGATCATCGTTATTTTGATACACAACACAGATTAAATGGATTAGCTGGGCGTTCCACAGATTCCATAGGATCTGTGTGAGATATTCGGTGTTGGATCAATCAATTCTCAATTAGAATCTTCATCTGTGTATTTTTCACCTCTGGTTTAATATTGAGTCACAATGTCCTCATCATGTGTCATTTAATAACTATTATCAACATTGTGATGCTTTATCAATCTAGAAATTTTTATTGCATATTGACTCCCACTTTATCAAGACTATCACTTCCGTTCATTGTCATCTGTGAATATATCTATTTCAGTCGCAAGCTTTTTACTATGTTTATTCAGAGGTTCCTTTAGAGCATGTTCACTCGTCCTTTCAACACTTTGAGATACGTGGATCATACTGTAGCAACTGCTAACAGGTGTTCCCTTGCCCAGTGACCCACGTAGCTATGGCAGATGGGGATTGGATTATGTTAAATCACTGTGCCCACATTCTATCGTGAGATGTACACCACATTGATTCCAGCGTTTTCATTTTTATTTCTCTAACTGCATTTGGATTTGTCGTGTAGGCTATCACGCCATATATATATGTTTACTCATTAGCGTCTGATTAATATGCACGACCCGTGTCTCAGTTGGGTGATGACGCTGTATCTTGGTGCCACGGCTGTTGCGTCGTTTTGATGACATCACCATCATTCTGAAGGCCATGAGGATCGGCTTTTTGGTGCCTTTATATACTGCCATCTTGCTACATGTAAGTTGTCTTGATAAAGGTCCTGCACAGGGACTGAAACGTTGACCTATTTTTTTGCTCTTTTTTGTCCTAAATAAATATTATACGTAGTCCCACTGGTGCTGCATCTTTCTCTATTTATATATATATATATATATATATATATATATATATATATATATATATACCGATTGGTTAAGGAGGAGGCATAACGTCCCATTAGCAAAATATGCTAATGAGCTATTCAATTGCCCCACCAGCTGAAAAGCACAATGGATGTTAGGCCATAGAAAAGGTCTTGTGGCCAAACATCCGTTTTGTTCATTAAGTTCCCAAAATACAGCTAAATAGAGGCAATAATGGGAACATCAAAGAAAAAAGCTAACAATCGGTGCCTGACATACTGTCAAGCACCAATCGTTAGCTCATCTGTGTTACACTCACCTGTCACCCACTGTCCGTCTTCTTCTATCTTCCTTCATCTTTTTCTCTTATCTTCTTTCTTCTCCATCTTCTTTCTTCCTCTGGTCCATCTTCTATCTTCTCTATCTCTCATAAAATAAGAGATATAAATAAATATACCAAAAAAAAAGAACCCGCACATCTATGCATAGTTTAACCCCTTGAGTGCCAAAGGCTTAAACAATGCAGAGATGTGAGTGTCAGTACTATAGAACTTGCCCAAAGTCCAAAGCACATGTCCCCATTTCCATTGTGTAATGTGTGCTAGTACATTGATAATTATTATTGGTTGTAAAAACTTGAGAAATAAAAATATTTTTCCTGTTTTAATTCTCTGCTATTGCTGACGGTGGCGGTGGTGGTGGAGAAGGTGGGAACCAGCAGACTCCCCCCCTCCATGTACCTGATGGACCGATGCCCACTCCACTGTAAGAGAATTTTGAACAGAGACTGCCTTTATATATGGGCAGTCTCTGTTCAAAATGACTCACAGTCATTGGTTGGGATGTGTGCTTACGCACCTCCCAGCAGTCAGATTCAAGAGGGAGATTCGAGGAACCTGCTCAAAGCTGACTGGCTGGGTAAGTACACAATACTGGAAGGTGGCTGGGAGGTGTGTAATCACACATCCCAGCCAATAACTGTGAATCCTTTTGAACAGAGACTGCCCATAAACAAAGGCAGTGTCTGTTCAAAATTCCTCACCTGTTAGGTACAAGGGGGTGGGTCTGCCGGTTCTCACTTTTTATCCTCAGCTGCCAACAGCCTGTAGAGAATTAAAAAAGGCCAAATAATTTTATTTCTCAATTTTTTCCAACCAATAATAATTTTCGATTTACTAGCACACATTACAGTATGAAAATGGGGGCATATGCTTTGTACTTTAGGCATGTTCTCAAGTACTGATCAGCACAAATCTGTATTGTTTAACCCTCTGAGTCGCAGAGAAGTACCCAACACGTTGCTTTGCAATGCCTTGCTTTCCCCTCTGTCACTCAAGGGGTTAAACTATGCATAGATGTGCATGTTCTTTTTATGGCATATTTATTTATATCTTTTTATTTTACAGATATATAAAGAGAAGATGGAAGAAAGAAGATGGACCAGAGAAAGAAAGAAGAGGAAGTAGAGAGAAGAAGATGAACAGTAGCTGACCAGGGTGCTGAAGATTCCGTTGGACATCAGGATTAATGCTAAGTGTTTATTGTCAATGGCTGTTGCTTTGTAACATTGTAGGATTAACCCTGTGAGTGCTAGTGCACACTGGACACAGTTTGGGAGTTCTTTGGATGTGTTGATACGAGGCTTAGGGCTCCATATCAATACATCCACTGGGAACATAGAAGGGTAACAAGGTACTCTTACCCCCAGTAGCCTCGCTAATGATGTTCTTCAATTCAGGGCCAAAAAGAAATATACCCTGAAAAGGAAGAGAAACCAGTGATTTCTTAGAGATCAGGTCAGCAGACCAGATCTTAAACCATAGCGAGTTCCTAGCAGCCACAGTGAAGGAAAAGGCCTTAGCCTCAAGCCTAACAGCATTAAATAGGGCATCAGCAACATAGTGCTGAGCCTCAGAGATATTAGCCAAAAAGCAACAAAAGGCCAGCCTTAGGGGCACCCTTATGGATAGCTTCAGTCAGCTGTTCAGACCAATACAGCAATGGATCTATTAACCCATTCAGAAAATAATGTAGGTCTCAATGACGCACCTATGGAAGTGAATGTAGCCTTTAAAGGGATAGTAATGTTTCATAATAAAAGCAGCTCTAATTAATTATCCTAGTATTTGGACCTTGGAAAGTGTTATTTCATTTCTGTCAGAGTTGTAGTTCAAGAGTAATTCAATGGCAAAGTATCCCCCTCCCACCCCTTTTACTGATGTAACAGTGCTCAGCCAGAGCAGAAGGGAGGTGCCCAGGTAGATTGCAGAGAGGGACAATCTTCAATTAGAGGGATAGTAACACTTCATTTTAACTTTATTTTATTTTGTAGGCATTAAAAAAACATGAAGAATGATATAAGTCTTATCTCTCAAACCTTTATGGTTTATGAGATATTCACAAGCAAAGTTCCCCTCCCCGCCCCTTTTACCTAGTGTAAGCCATCTCTTCTCAGATGTGAGTCTGGTTGTATGACAGTACAGATAACAGAAGGGGACAATTTTCTTTGTATGAAAACAATGAAAGCCCTTCCCCCCTTGACAAGTTTTTCAGCTTTTTCCATTATCTTAATTGAAGATTGTCCCTCTCTGCAGTCTACCTGGGCATCTCCCTTCTGATCTGGTTGAACGGGGGGGGGATACTTTGTGAATATCTCTACCATAAAGGTTTCAGAGATAAGACTTATATCATTCTTCATGTTTTTTTAATGCCTACAAAATAAAATAAAGTTAAAATGAAGTATTACTATCCCTTTAAGATAAGGGAAAAACTTGTCAAGGGGGGCAGGGCTTTCATTGTTCTCATAGGAAGAAGATTGTCCCCTGTTGTTATCTGTCTGGTCTTACAACCTGATTCCACATTTGAGGAGAGGGGGCTTACACTAGGTAAAAGGGGCGGAAGGGGGAAACTTTATCCTTCAATTACTCTTGAATCACAACTCTGATAGTATTGATATAACACTCTCCATGGCCCAAATACTATGAAGATTAATTGGAGCTGCTGTTTTTGTGAAACATTACTATCCCTTTAAAATAGCTTCACGCTTCCTATCAGTTAAGTCTTTAAGAGCTGAAGCATCTGCTACAGGAAAGGCAGAGGATTTTAAAGTCTGCAGCCCACTGAGCCAAGGCCGCTTCAGAATCTGGATACAGCTTAGATAATCTCTTAGACAGAGATAAATGCTTATCAGGGGTCTTCCACTCATCTAATATAATTTGATCTAGAATTGGATTAGGCAGAGAAAACAGTGCCAGACTTGCACCTGTGAAAGAAGACAGAAGTAGACTGAGGTTCTACAGTGGTAGTAGGAATGTTTAAGGTTTTTAAAACCACCTTAATGAGACCCTCAACAGAGAGTTCAGGGTCAGCTTAAAGGGGTCACCATAAAATTGGGAAGAAGCCCCTTCTGAACACACGCACTATCCTCTGAATCTTCCAGAGATTCCTCCTCAGAGGAATCAGATAAGTCAGGAATGCCATGGGCCTTAGGGGCTATATGAAGGAAGTGGGGGGTTTCCAAAGCTCAAGTACCCCCTGAAGAGAAAGAGGAAACTGTGTCATAGAGGTTTTAAGTCCTTGACCCAATGTGGCTCTTGTTCATGGCTAGAGGGCCCTGGCGAAGATGCAGGGGCCACAGCACATGAAGGGCATAAATGACCTGAGTATTCTCTGGTAAGCCCTGAATGACATGAGGAACAATGAGTAATGGGGGTCAAAGACATCCCAGAGTCCTTATTCTTAGGTCTAGTCCCATGTCCCAACGGGTCTGACAACCTGACAGGAGATAAAGTGTCTGTCGGTACAAGGAAGTACCAAAACCTGTGACCCAGATTAAGGAATCACCCCAGAAAGAGCAAAAATACACTTATCTGGAAGGCGAAGGGTTAACCTGAGGAGGAGAGCAGAAAGGATCCAAGGCCTGTGTAGGATATTTGTGAGAGGAAAGAAAGAACATGGTGACTGAACTAGGAGCCAATCAGGAAACAGGCTGCAATAAAGGTGTTTATGGGAAACTTAGTTTTCTCCTTAGAGTGCCCTAAAAACAGTGCATAAATCTCCCTGAGTCCCCCAAGACACTGAGGATGTGCACTGGACTGTAGGACAATAGCAAACAAGTAGAATGAGCCTTCTTTGAACATGGTACATGGAGTGGTTGCAGAGAAATGTCCCAAGTTAAACTGTCCCGTAGTGATAAATGGAGAATTGCAGCTATGCGGTAAAGCATTCCTTAAAGGCCAGAATCAAATAAATGGGAAAATAAAAAAAATTGACTATAAGGTGTTTAAAACATATAGAACACATAAGAACTTACAGCAAACACATAATTCCCAAGAGAAAGTGTGAACGCATATCCTCATCTAACTCAGTATGGTAATGAAGAGATTAAACATCACAGAAAACCAAAATTCTCCAGAGACTCAGAACAGAATGTAATGATAAACCCAAATGAGTGCAGGAGTTATGGAGAAACTCCCGAAAGGGGCTCCTGTGCAGTGGGAAAAAGTGGGACAAGTGGACCATGGTACTCAAAGGGTTGCTCACGTTGTTTGCAGCTTTTCAGGCTTCAGATTACCATTGAGAAAGAGAAGCCCCAGAGAGGGTCCTTCAGGGGAAAAGACATAGCACTCAAGGTTCTCCCACAGGGCTGTAAGGGTCCACAAACAGCACCTGTTAACTGAGCAATCTACCATTGGGAAGTCAGTAATGACAATCCACCTAATGGGTGGATTACTCATTATAGAAAAATAACTAAAACTAAGCAGAACTGTTCTCTGTAACCTCTTCCTACAAGGAACAAATCTATCTGAAGAGGGAAGAAGCTGATAGCCAGTTATGGAGGAGAGGAAGACTTCACCCTGCATTCTTTTCAAGAATTGTTCCTGCCTACTTAAAGGGGCTGTTGCTTTCCACATGGTACCTGTAAGCTATATTGGATGACAGAGAAACAATATTGTATGCTATAGTACTTCCTGCATTAGCTGCTTTTGCTATTCCACTGAGACAGATTTTTTAATTCTCACCATACTCCCACATTACCTCACCCACAAAAAACGTGCACAGCTGTTCGCTTATTTTTATTTTTTTAAGCAATTCATCAACATAATGCACAAACTTTTTTGCTAGTTATTTTCACTCATGAATAGCAATTGTGCATGTTTTTTCATCCTGCCCTAATACCCATAATGTTGAAGAAATCTGTAAGCATTGGCTTCATAGAAAAAGATTGTAATTGGCCCTCCATTTTTGCACCATTTTCCTGCTCCATATCTTTGCCATTTTCCTGCTCTATTTTATGCTCCATTTTTTGCCCTTTATTTTTGCTACATTTTTGTTGCTCCATTATCTTACATTAAGATTGTTAAAGTTTTTGAATCCTTAATACATTGGCTACATAGAATAACATTGGACTTGGAGATCTACTCTTTAGTGAATCAAGCCAGTGCACTTAAGGCGAACTACAAGAGAAGCGTGCATTCACTAAAGGAATTTTTCCTTAGTATTGCACACATTCAAATTCAGGAAGAGTATTCTGGAAGTTTCATATATTGTGTATAAAAAATGAGTTTTTTCTATGATACCACAAAGATTTACAATATCGTACTCTATAGTACTTCCTGCATTAGGTGCTTTCAGTATACCACTAAGACAGATTTTTTAATCTGGACCATGGTCCCTCATTACTCACCCACAAAAAAATATGTGCAGGTGTTTGCTTATTTTTATTTTTTTGGAAATTATCAACATAGTGCACAAACTTTTTTGCAAGTTGTTTTCACTCTAGAAATAGCAATTGTGCATGTTTCTCTCATTTCACCCTAATAACCATAATGTTTAAAAAATCTGTAAGCATCAGCTTCATAGAGTAAGAATGTATTCGGACCTCAATTTTTGCACCATTTTCAGGCTACTTATGTTTGCCATTTTTCTGCTCTATTTTTGCTCATTTTTTGCTGTGTTTTTTGCTCCATTATCTTACACTAAGATTTCTGAAGCTGTTGAATCCTTAATACTTTGGATCCATAGAATAACATTGGACTTGGAGATCTACTCTTTAGTGTATCAAGCCAGTGCACTTACGGCAGACTGCAAGAGAAGTGTGCATGAGCTAAAGGGATTTTTCCTCAGCAAACACATATTGCGCACATTCAATTCCAGGAAGCCGTATTCTGAAAGTTTCTTGTATTGGGCATAAAAATGAGTTTTTACTATAACACCACACCGACATACAATATTGTAAGCTATAGCACTTCCTGCAGATTTTTTTTGGCTGCCTGAGTCTTGCCAGTCAGTCACATGGAATTTTGGAGTATTTGGGGTGAACCTCCTTCCAGAGTGCCCCACTGGCTCTACTAACAGAACAAATGTCCTTCCTAAAAGATCCCCTTAAGTAAACTTAAATTCTCCTATTTTCTCTAGCTCAAAAAACGTATTTCTCTCCTCTCACAAACACAAAATGGCATGCTGTAGAAAACTTTAGTGTGTGGTGGAGAAATATTTTTCTTCTTGATTTCAGTGGGCAAAAAAGGCGGGAAAAAGTGGAAAAACTGCCCTATTCGCAGGAAATTTTACTCCAAGCAGAAAGTGCCATTATTCGCCAATTTCAGTTTGAGGCGAGTTTGCCCATCCCTACTTATCGGGATCTGCTACAACAGGAAATCAAAGATATGAGCAGAAATATCAACTCTCAAGGAACAGCTTGAACCAGACACTGAGGACAAACAACAGTTCTTTAAACAATACTACAAGAAGCTACAAACACTCCTCATCAACATCAAGAGGAAGAAACTACAGAGACTGCAATATAAAGCAGGTATCCCAGCAGAATCTGTAAATCAACCAGAACAGAACTGCATTGTGAATCTTTCCACACAAGCCAAGCAGAGAGCAAATATCTGTACTTTCAAAAATCCTGCCATTTTGTCCCACTAAACCAGTGGACAAGGTAACACTCTGCAGTGACATGGAAGAGTTTTTCAGAAAACTCAGACTCAAGGAATTATTCCATGACAAAATGGATAATGATGATACTAACAACACAGAGCAACATCACAATGTCAATGCACCCACAAAAAGATCCACCTGGACTCCAAAACCAGGAAGTAACCTTACCCTGGACAGATACATAGAGAACTTCAGGAACAGAGTCACTACAGAAATACTGGAGAAACAATGTGAACCAACACTCAACCCATGAGGAACAGAAAGCCATAGTCACTAAAGAATAACCAGAACATTATTATTAAGCCTTAGACAAGGGGGGGGGGGTGTTGTTATTATGATCACTGTCATCTACATGAAGAAGCAAATAGGCAACTCTCTGATGAAAATACTATATGAATTTGCAAGATGATCCCACAAAAAATTATACAAAACAACTTAATCCTATATAATAATTCACTAGGATGTTTCTCTTTTGCGCATGATTACATTGCGTGATCTCCGCTACATAGATGATATTCTTATCATCTGGAGTGCCAGTTAAGAGGAACTTCTCAAATTCCATGAGAAGTACAATAATACACCAATATCAACCTAACACTCAGTGACTCACGCACACATATTAACTTCTTAGACACAACTATCAGCATTCAGAACAATTCCATCCACACATCCCTGTACCGCAAACCAAAGGACAGACCAAACTACCTGAAAAACAACAGTTTCCACACAAAGAACTCCATCATATACAGCCAGGCCATCAGATGCAAACGCATCTGTTCTGACATGTCGGACCATGACAAGCACCTCCAGAAACTCAGAGGAGACTTTATACAGTTCAAGGATTATTGACAGCCAGATACAGAAGGTTACCCAAATACCAAGAAAAAATCTGTTGAGCTACGAAGAACAACATAAGGGAAACCAGGTGCCACTGGTGGTCACTTACCACCCCCAGGTTGAAGTTCTATGTAAAATATCAAGAGAACTTCAAACAACATTAGGTACGGATGAAAGACTTAAGAACGTATTCCCACAGCCTCCCTTACTCTCCTTTAGACAGCCTCCCAATTTAAAACAACTGATGGTAAGGATTGCCCTGAATAAAAATACAAAAATGGCACCTCTCCCTGCCTACAAAAGAGGTGTGAAACCTGTGCACACATTTACATCGCAGACAAGGTACCCATACCAAACACCCAGTTACACCATAAGATCAATCGTACCTTCACCTGCAAATTATCCAATGTAATATACCTCATCATGTGTGCAAATGCCCAACAGCTCTTTATGTGGGTGAAACTGGACAGCCATTGCATAAAAGGTTTAATTCTCACAGACAGAGAAACCAGTGGGGGAACATGTTTGCCAAAATGGACACAGTGTCAGGGACATTAAATTAACTGTACTGATGGGACTGTTCCGCACGCATAGGGAAAGAAAAGTATAGGAGGTTAAGTTAATGTTGAAGTTTATTGCTATTCATAATGATTTTAATAAATACAGATTATTCTTGTCACATCACATTGTGGATTGACCTTTCATAAATACCTCTAAAGCCTCAGAGGAAGACTGCAATTTACCATTGACTGATCAAAGTATCTGGATCTGGACTGAGTTCTCTTATCTTATTTGCAGTCTAAACAATGCAATGTGTACTTGTATATAAGAGATTTTTTCATCTGTATAACATGCCTGAGGAAGAGACCTAAGGTCTTGAAAGCTTGCATTCTAAATCTGCTTAGTTATCCAATAAAGGTATCAACAAATATATTTGTCTCCTGTGTTATAGTAAAAACACAATTTTTATGCACAAAACAAGAAACTTCAAGAATGCGGCTTCCAGGATCTGAATTTGCACAACATGTGTTTGCTCAGGAAAAAAGCTATTAGCACATGCACACTTCTCTTGAAGTCTGCAGTAAGTGCACTGGCTTGATACACTAAAAAGTGCATCTCCAAGTCCAAGGTTATTCAATGGAAAAAATATGCAGCATGAAAATGGTACAAAAATGGAGGTCTGATTACAATTAGTGATGATCGAGCACCCCAATGCTCGGGTGTTCGGGTGCTCTGACCGAGCGCCCCTGGAGGCTCGAGTGCTCGGCCGAGCACCCGAGCCCCATTGAAGTCAATGGGAGGACTCGAGCATTACACCAGGCACCCCCTGCTCTGATGAGGGGAGGGTGCCTGGTCCATAGGAAAAGGGCAGAAAATGATGGAAACACCACAGAAATGGTTCAGGGACAGCATAGGGAGGATGTCTGGATGCATCTTGGACTCCAACATCGCTGCTGGGAACGATGTTTCGCCCGTAGTACGCCATTTTTACAGACTGACCGTAAAACACACAAAAAGGAAGATAAAAACGACTTTAGGCGAAAAATTGTTACCAAACAGTATTTGCTGTATATTTACTTGTATATCATCTGCAAATTCTGCAAAAAATTTCATCGATTTTTCAGAACTGGGGCCATGATTAAGAGGGAAACGTGCGCAGAGGCAAATTCTGCAAAAAATTTCATTGATTTTTCGGAACTGGGGCCATGATTAAGAGGGAAACGTGCGCAGAGGCAAATTCTGCAAAAAATTTCCTCGATTTTTCTGAACTGGGGCCATGATTAAGAGGGAAACGTGCGCAGAGGCAAATTCTCCCAAAAATTTCCTCGATTTTTCTGAACTGGGGCCATGATTAAGAGGGAAACGTGCGCAGAGGCAAATTCTGCAAAAAATTTCCTCGATTTTTCTGAACTGGGGCCATGATTAAGAGGGAAACGTGCGCAGAGGCAAATTCTCCCAAAAATTTCCTTGATTTTTCTGAACTGGGGCCATGATTAAGAGGGAAACGTGCGCTGAGCCGACCATCTAAAACATTATGGGTGAGGGTCTGCTGCGGAGCTGACCATCCTAAACATTATATGCGAAGGCCCGCTAGTGAGCTGACGCTATAAAACATTATATGAGAGGGCCCGCTAGAGAGCTGACCCAATAAAACATTATATGAGAAGGCCCGCTGGTGAGCTGACCTATACAAAAATTGTAAAACAGCGCCCGCTGGTGAGCTGGTCCTATATAAAAATTATATCACAGGGCCCGCTGGTGAGCTGGCCCTATATAAAAATTATATCCCAGGGTATATGGAAGAGAGTCAACCATATACCCTTTTTTTGGGTGGAAGGGGTGAATGGGAATACAGAGTATTCCCATCATTGTAAATAACATATCTAAAGTGACTTTATGTTCCCCCGGGGCTTTCCTCCAGTGGAGTGGAGAAGTCAGGGGAAATCCAGGCCTTGTTCATTTTTATAAGTGTCAACCTATCAGCATTTTCGGTGGAAAGGCGGATACGCTTATCTGTTATGATGCCACCAGCAGCACTAAATACCCGCTCAGACAGAACGCTGGCGGCAGGGCAGGCCAGCACCTCCAAGGCGTAGAGTGCCAGTTCATACCACGTGTCCAGCTTGGACACCCAGTAGTTGTAAGGCACAGAGGGATCATTGAGGACGCTGACACGGTCTGCTACGTACTCCTTCACCATCTTCCAAAACTTTTCCCTCCTTGTGACACTAGGCTGCGCATCAGGGTGAGGGTGCTGGCGGGGTGTCATGAAGGTGTCCCACGCCTTGGAGAGTGTTGCCCTGCCTTTGTCGGAACTGCTGTGTGCTCCCCTTTTCTCCCCTTCTCGGTTGGCCAAGGTAGCACGTACTCTGCCGCCAGCGTTGTCAGATGGAAAATTTTGGAGCAATTTTTCAACAAGAACCTTCTGGTATTGCACCATTTTGCTTGTCCTCTCCACCGGAGGAATGAGAGATGAGAAATTCTCTTTGTAGCGGGGGTCCAGAAGGGTGAACACCCAGTAATCCGTGTTGTCTAAAATGCGTATAACGCATGGGTCACGGGAAAGGCAGCCTAACATAAAGTCAGCCATGTGTTCCAGAGTACCAACAGGCAAGATTTCGCTGTCCTCACCAGGAGGATGACTCTCAATCTCCTCATCCTCTTCCTCCTCTTCTGCCCACCCACGCTGAAGAGATGGAACTAAAGTTCCATGGCTACCCTCTGTAGCGGAGGCAACCGTGTCTTCCTCCTCCTCCTCCTCCTCCTCCTCCGCCTCCTCCAATTGTCGCTGAGAAGACGAAGTGAGGGTGCTCTGGCTATCACCTTGTGTAAGCTCTTCCTCCCGCATTTCCACCTCTTCCACATGCAAAGCGTCGGTTTTAATTGTGAGCAGCGAGCGTTTCAGTAGACACAGAAGTGGGATGGTTACACTGATAATAGCGTTATCGCCGCTCACCATCTGTGTCGATTCCTCAAAATTGCGTAAAACCTCACAGAGGTCTGACATCCATTCCCACTCCTCACTTCTGATTAGAGGAAGTTGAACGGAGAGGCGACGACCGTGTAACAGCTGGTACTCCACTACTGCCCTCTGCTGCTCACAAAGCCGGGCCAACATGTGGAAGGTGGAGTTCCAGCGCGTGCTCACGTCACACAGCATCCGGTGAGCTGGCAATTGTAAGCGCTGCTGCAGCTTCAACAGGCCGGCTGAAGCTGTTGATGACTTACGGAAATGTGCACACACGCGGCGCACCTTGGTCAAGAGATCATGCAAATTGGGGTAGGTTTTTAGAAATCGCTGAACCACTAAATTAAATACATGCGCTAGGCATGGTACGTGTGTGAGCTTGCCGAGCTCCAAAGCCGCCACCAAGTTACGCCCATTATCACACACAACCATGCCTGGTTGCAGGTTGAGTGGCGAGAGCCATTGCTCGGTCTGGTGACTAATCCCCTGCAACAGCTCTGAGGCCGTGTGCTGTTTGTCCCCAAGGCAGATCAGCTTCAGCACGGCCTGTTGACGCTTCCCCACTGCAGTGCTACACTGCTTCCAGCTACCGGCTGATGGGTGAGTGGCGCTGCACGCAGAGAATTCGGAGGTGGAAACGGAGGAGGAGGAGCCAATAACGTAGGTGCTGGCGGAAACCCTGATGGAGGTAGGGCCCGCAATCCTCGGCGTGGGTAGCACCTGTGCCATCCCAGGGTCCGAGTCGCTCCCAGCCTCCACGACATTCACCCAGTGTGCCGTCAGGGAAATGTAGCGTCCCTGGCCACAAGCACTTGTCCATGTGTCAGTCGTTAAGTGGACCTTCCCAGTAACTGCGTTGGTCAGGGCACGGGTGATGTTACGGGACACATGGTGGTGTAAGGCGGGGATGGCACACCGGGAAAAGTAGTGGCGGCTGGGGACTGCGTACCGAGGGACAGCTGCTGCCATCAGGCTGCGGAAGGACTCAGTCTCCACAAGCCTAAATGGCAGCATTTCGATGGCCAGTAATTTGGAAAGGTGTGAGGTTAGTGCTATGGCCTGTGGGTGGGTGGCTGGGTATTTACGCTTGCGCTCAAATGCCTGGGGTAACGACATTTGGACGCTGCGCTGGGACAGGGAAGTGGATGTGGTCGCTGATGGTGCTTCAGATGGTACAGGTGCAGGGCGGGAGGTATGCGGGCCTGCGCCTTCGACAGGCGATTGGCCGGCACCAAAACAGGGGAAGAGGAGGCAGTGGTGTGGCCTGCAGACACAGATTGGCGATCCGGGCGTTCCTCCCACTTATTACGGTGCTTGGATGCCATGTGTCGGATCATGCTGGTGGTGGTGAGGTTTCTAGTGTTCATGCCTCGGCTCATTCTGGTGTGGCACAGGTTGCAAACTACAATTTTTTTGTCGTCCGCACTTTCCTTAAAAAAACTCCATGCCGCGGAACACCTAGCCCTTGGCAAGGGAGATTTACGCAAGGGGGTGCTCCGTGGAACATTTGCGGGCCGGTTTGGTGCGGTCCGCCTTCTTTCTGTAGCCACACCACTGCCTCTTCCAGCCTGTTGCGGTGCTGCAGATGGCTCACCCTCAGGACTGCTGTCATCGCTCGGCTCTCCACCTTCCCAGGTGGGGTCAGTCACCTCATCGTCCACCAAGTCCTCCTCCACTTCCTCACTCTGATCATCCTCCTCATTTCTTGATCCCACCACATACTCAGTCATTGACAACTGTATATCATCCTCCTCATCAAGGTCTTGAGACAGTAATAGTGGTTGATTTGATGGCAACTGTGTCTCATCATCATCATCATCCACTTCCTTTGACCTTAAATGCCGTTCACCTCTGTCATCTTCTTGTGATTGGGTACCCTCTAGAGGTTGTGAATCAGGGCACAAGATTTCATGTTCCTCTGCAAGCGTGCTTGGAGAGAGGTTCAAATTAAGGATTGGTGATGAGACGAGCTCCTCACTATATCCCAGTGTGGGATCACTTCTTTGACCAGACCCTCTATGGTGGGAGGAAGGATGATCAGGGTGAGGATTATGTTGACCAGACTCTTGGCTACTGAGAGTGGACTTGGTGGAAGACAGGGTGGTGCTTAACCGACTGGAAGCAGTATCACCTGAAATCCAACCGACCACCTGTTCACAGTGGTCTGACCTCGAGAGTGATGTCCTGCGACGCCCTGTAAACTGAGGTATGGTGGATGTCTTTCTTTCTTGTGCTCTGGCACCAGGCACAGTTTCTACGCGTCCTGACCCGCGCCCTGAACTATCAGGATCACGTCCACTTCCCCGTCCCTTTTTACCCGCCTTCTTCATATTACACGGAATATGTGCTGCAAATCTGCAACTTTGCACACTAAACAGAATGTGCTGCTTATCTGCGGCTAGGCACAGTGAACAGAATATGTGACTTTTATTTTTAACACTTTGCACACTAAACAGAATGTGCTGCTTATCTGCGGCTAGGCACAGTGAACAGAATATGTGACTTTTATTTTTAACACTTTGCACACTAAACAGAATATGCTGCAAATCTGCAACTTTGCACACTAAACAGAATGTGCTGCTTATCTGCGGCTAGGCACAGTGAACGGAATAAGTGACTTTTATTTTTTACACTTTGCACACTAAACAGAATGTGCTGATAATCTGCAACTTTGCACACTAAACAGAATATGCTGCTTATCTGCGGCTAGGCACAGTGAATGGAATATGTGACTTTTATTTTTTACACTTTGCACACTAAACAGAATGTGCTGATAATCTGCAACTTTGCACACTAAACAGAATGTGCTGCTTATCTGCGGCTAGGCACAGTGAATGGAATATGTGACTTTTATTTTTTACACTTTGCACACTAAACAGAATGTTCTGCTAATCTGCAACTTTGCACACTAAACAGAATGTGCTGCTTATCTGCGGCTAGGCACAGTGAACGGAATAAGTGACTTTTATTTTTTACACTTTGCACACTAAACAGAATGTGCTGATAATCTGCAACTTTGCACACTAAACAGAATGTGCTGCTTATCTGCGGCTAGGCACAGTGAATGGAATATGTGACTTTTATTTTTTACACTTTGCACACTAAACAGAATGTTCTGCTAATCTGCAACTTTGCACACTAAACAGAATGTGCTGCTTATCTGCGGCTAGGCACAGTGAACGGAATAAGTGACTTTTATTTTTTACACTTTGCACACTAAACAGAATGTGCTGCTAATCTGCAACTTTGCACACTAAACAGAATGTGCTGCTTATCTGCGGCTAGGCACAGTGAACGGAATAAGTGACTTTTATTTTTTACACTTTGCACACTAAACAGAATGTGCTGCTAATCTGCAACTTTGCACACTAAAAAGAATGTGCTGCTAATCTGCAACTTTGCACACTGAACAGAATGTGCTGCTAATCTGCAACTTTGCACACTAAAAAGAATGTGCTGCTAATCTGCAACTTTGCACACTAAACAGAATGTGCTGCTAATCTGCAACTTTGCACACTAAAAATAATGTGCTGCTAATCTCCAACTTTGCACACTAAACAGAATGTGCTGCTAATCTGAAACTTTGCACACTAAACAGAATGTGCTGCTAATCTGCGGCTAGGCACAGTGAACGGAATATGTGACGTTTTTTTTTTAAACTCTGCCCCCCAAAACAAAATATATCTGCTGCCCCCACACACAGTAGTCCTAAAAAGGACTTTTGGGTCTTTTTGTTGTTCAAACGCGCTTTTTTTCTGCCTACACTGACTTTCCCTTCCTATCCTCATCTCTCCCTGGCTAAGACTGAGCCGAACTCGCTGGTCAGGTGCTATACAGCACCCGATCACGGGTTCTGGCCAGCCAATCAGTGTAATGCCAGCAGCCACCATGGCTGCTGGCATTACACTGATGTCAGAGCCTCCCCGCACGTTTATTGGCTGCGCAGCAGCCGCGAAACGTGCGGGGAGGAGACCCGAACATGGCGGGCGAGCACATGCGGTACTCGTACGAGTACCGCCATGTGCCGAGCAGAGCGATGCTCGAGCCGAACCGAGCTTCGGCCGAGCATGCTCGCTCATCACTAATTACAATCTTATTCTATGAAGCCTATGCGTACAGATATCTTCAACATTATGGGTGTTAGGGCAGGATGAAAGAAACATGCATAATTGATATTTGGAGAGTGAAAATAACTAGCGAAAAAGTTTGTGCGTTATGTTGATGACTTGCTTAAAAAAATAAAAATAAGCAAACAGCTGAGCACATTTTGTGCGGGTGAGGTGATATGGGAGCATGGTCAGGATTAAAAAATCTGTGTCAGTGGAACAGCGAAAGCACCTAATGCAGGAAGTACTATAGCTTATGATATTGTATGTATGTGTGGTGTTATAATAAAACTCATATTTATGCACAAACTTTCAGAATATGACTTCCTACATTCCAATGTGCACAATATGTGTTTGCTCAGGAAAAATACCTTTGCACATGCACACTTCTCTTGCAGTCTGCCTTAAAGTGCATTGCATTCATACACTAAAGAGTAGATGTCCAATGTTATTCTATGGAGCCAAAGTATTAAGAATTCAACAGCTTTAGAAATCTTATTATAAGATAATGGAGCAAACAATGGAGCAGGAAAATGGCAAAAATATGAACCATAAAAATTGTGCAAACATGGAGGTCCAATTACAGTCTTATTCTATAAAGACAATGCTTACAGCTTTCTTTAACATTATGAGTATTAGGGTGGCATGAAACCTACATGCACAATTGCTATTTTGAGAGTGAAAATAACTAGAGAAAAAGTTTGTGCCATATGTTGATGAATTGCATAAAAAAATAAAAACAAGTAAAAATCTGCGCATATTTTTTGTGGGTGAGGAAATATGGGAGCATGGTCAGGATTACAAAATCTAATATCCAAAAACATAGGAGTAGGCACTGGCTAGATTATATTCTTCTAATCCTATACTCCACTAGTACCCCCACAGACGTCTCCGTAGAAGCAAACGCAAGAGAACTACAAGACTGACTGCAGTGGGGGTACCAGAAACAAGAACATTATACCAACAGGAATCGCAAGAACAAACAAAAATAAGTATACTAAACCGGTCAACGCATGAACTAACTAAATGGCATAGGTCAGTACTTGAGAAGGGACTTTCATTTTGTCCTGACCAACAGGTCAACAAGTTTGAACTTACCAAAGATGTTTTTCTATTCTGCAGACGGTTAATGTTAAAAATTTTTTTTGATAGACCTGAGGATATCCCATCAGATCGGACACATGAGGAAGGAGTTTTCCAAGAACTTTTGGACCTATTGGAAGAAAATGAGGGAGATGGACAATGTAAGAATTCACGTAAGACTTATTTTAGACCCCCTTCAAGATTTTCTCCTTCATTTCACTCTTTTCCTGAAATTAAGTTGTTCTATCAAATGATGTGTAAGGAAATGTTAAGTCTGCCTCAAAACATACATAATAAACAGAATATGTCATTTAATGAGAGAAAAGCACTTAATGATATTAGGAGCTGGACAGATGTGGAGGTGAAAAAGCGGATAAAGGGGGTAACGTTGTATTATGGCCCCGTGATATGTATGTAACGGAGGTACATCGACAGTTACATGATAAGTCCTCATATAAACATTTACTTTCTAACCCAACAGGTGTTTTTAACAATCAATTGGACAGAATATTGTCTACCGCTGCACGTGAAGGCATTATCACGCAAAAGGAAATTGATTTTATGACAGTAGAATTTCCAATAATTCCAACGTTCTACATACTCCCGAAGGTCCACAAGAACCCGCTCAAACCGCCAGGTAGGCCTATAGTTGCTGGAATAGGGAGTCTCTGTGAAAAAGTCTGTTTATTTTTAGACTATTTTTTACAACCTTTGGTCTTAAATTTACAGTCCTGTTTACGAGATTCGGGGGACCTCCTGTCCAGATTACAAGAGCTTACGGTGGACTCTGACACCCTGCTAGTGACATGCGATGTGGAGGCTTTATACTCCAGCATCGACCACGAGCAGGGTGTCAGAGCTGTTGAATTCTTTTTGCGGGGTTCAAATTTGGCTATGGATCGAGACTTTTGTGATTTGTTGCTGAGCTTGCTCCGTTTCATATTGACACATAATTACTTTTTGTTTGAGACGGATTATTATTTACAGCTCATTGGCACTGCAATGGGGGCTAAATGTGCCCCCTCTTTTGCAAATCTCTTTTTAGGATGGTGGGAGCATGAGTTTGTGTTTTCTGATGTCATGGAGAATTTCACTAACCATGTACTCTTATGGCTTCGATATATAGATGACATTTTTATTGTGTGGCAGGGCTCGGAGGAACTCTGCCAGCAATTTATTACACGATTGAATGCTAATAATCTGAATATACATCTTACATCTACAATGTCTTCCAAGAGGGTTGAATTTCTGGATGTCTCTATTTTTGTAGATGATGAGTTTAGCATTCAGACAGAAGTATTTCGGAAATCAACAGCGGTTAATGCATTACTTCATTTTTCTAGTGCACATCCAGTTCATGTGAAGAAGTCGATTCCAACTGGTCAATATCTTAGAATGAAAAGGAACTGTTCTACAGAGGAATCTTTTCATATATTTACACGAGATTTACAAAAGAGATTCAGAGATAGAGGATATCCAAGTAGTTGTATCAAAAATGGATATCAACGTGCGAACAATGCTGTGAGGAGAGATTTGTTGAATCCGTCCAAGCAGGTAAAGAGGAGTCCTAGTTCTCTGATACAACCAATCATAACTTTTAACGTACAATGGAATACAATATCAGGACTTTTTAAAAAACATTGGCATGTGTTACAAAACGATGCATTGTTGAAGAGATTTATTACACCTCAACCCTCTCTAGTGGCTAGACGTGCGAGGAATCTCTCAGACATCTTGGTTCATAGTCATTTTAGATCTTCTACTAAACATCTTCGGGGAGAGAAGTGCGTAGGCACTTTCTCATGTGGCCAATGTTCCATATGTCAATATATGGTTTCAGCAAAGGGTATTGATAGTCCAGTGACAGGTAAGGTCTTGGAATTCAAGCATTTTATTAATTGTCAGACAAAAAATGTGGTTTATGCCATCAAATGTCCGTGTGGTTCTCTCTATGTTGGCCACACTACACAAATGTTGAAGGTGAGAATACAAAAACATATGTCTCTCATCTGTAATGCACAGTCTAACCGAGATAGGGGGAGCACTCTGACTACAGTTGCTCATCATTTTATGCAGAAACATGATATTTCGACAGAGGGCTTGGGCGTTTTTGGTCTGGAGAAGGTAGAAGGATCAATCCGGAGAGGTAATTTGATGAAACAGTTAATTCAAAGAGAGACATGGTGGATTTTCATGTTACAATCTTGCACTCTTAATGGCATGAATGAAGATATGTTGTTTTTATCTTTTTTTAGGGTAACTCATATTGATATTTGAATTGTAAATTGAGTAGAGTTACTGAATTGATTATTGAATAATTTATTTGGATAATATTTGATAAATAATTAGATTTTGATGTGATAGTTAGATTTGATTTAACTTATTTCTAATTACTTTTTCATTATTTCATGCAGACATGGCAGGTTGACGGAGGGATAATCACGGTGCCCGTGATTGGTGCTATCCAGTGTCTATCACCTGCAGGGGGCTCCCATTGGCTGCCTGCTGTCAGTTCAGCGGTGCTCGTTCCGGTTGATCCTCTGCCTGGTCTCAGTGGTTCCCTGTCTGCAGTCGCTGAGGCGACATTGCTCTCATTTCGCTCCGGCGATATTCCTACTGTAGGCTCCAGCGTGCGGACGCTGGTTTACTCCATTAAACCTGGTGGCCTATACTATTGTTGGTTCCAGCGTGCGGACGCTGGTTTACTCCATTAAACTTGGAGGTGCATACTACTGTTGGTTCCAGCGTGCGGACGCTGGTTTACTCCATTTAACCTGGTGGCTTATACTACTGTTGGTTCCAGCGTGCGGACGCTGGTTTGCTCCATTATATCTGGTGGCTTATATTACTGTTGGTTTCAGCGTGCGGACGCTGGTTTACTCCATTAAACTTGGTGGCTTATACTATTGTTGGTTCCAGCGTGCGGACGCTGGTTTACTCCATTAAACCTTGTGGCCTTCACACTGTTGGTTCCAGCGTGCGGACGCTGGTTTACTCCATTCAACCTGGTGGCTCATACTACTGTTGGTCCCAGCGTGCGGACGCTGGTTTACTCCATTAAACCTGGTGGCTCATACTACTGTCGGTCCCAGCGTGCGGACGCTGGTTTACTCCATTAACCTTGTACCATTACTCCTGTTGGTTACCCCAGTACGCCTTGCGGTTCACAGTTGGTTCCAGCGTGCGGGTGCTGGTTTGCTCTTGTCTTGTAGTTCTCTGGCATGAGACTTCTGCCTGAGCGAGACCGCTTATCCTAGTTGCTACCTCTTCCATCCTACTGTCATTGTCACCTGACAGTCAGTTGGTTCCAGGAAGGTCTACTCTCTTGGGCTGCCCTGCCCGGTATTGGTAAGTCCAGTAGAACTTATTCACGTTGCCATCCTTTAGGTTGCCTTACCCGGTATTGGCAGGGCCGGTAGAGCCTACTCACAGTATTCCCTCAGGCTGCCTTGCCCGGTATTGGTAAGGCCAGTAGAACCGGTACGTTACCATCTCACGGTTGCCTTACCCGGTATTGGCAAGGGCGGTAGAGCCTGCTACTGCTATTTCGTCTAGTCGCCTGGGTTGCCTTGCCCGGTATTATTGGCAAGGCCGGTAGAACCTATTCATATGGTCATTTGCTTATTTGTATTGTTTGTATGTGTATGATAACCCTATGGGATTGCCTTAACTTTTCAATAAAGTTATGTTTTTACCTAAACCTTAAGTCTGAGAGTCTTAACTAACCGTGACAGGGATCGGGCTTTTTTGGTCTGGAGAGAGTAGAAGGATCAATTTGGAGAGATGCAGATCTTTGATTTTCCTCTAGAAGATCCCCTATATTGAGGGAAGTTCCAGTTTCATCTCATTTTTGGAATATACTTCAGAGTTTTGACTTGGAAGTCTAAAAGATGATTAATGGTAGAAGAACATTTATGCCTATTGGAGTTTATTATTGAAGAGTTTATGTATGGACTCTAGAGCGATAATGAGCAACATTTTTGTATTATGATGGTCTCAATTTGGTCTTCAGACTGTATATTAACGATTGATATTTACATTAATTGTTAATCTGTGATGGTTGCTATATATATGACATAGTCATTGTAAGAGAATGTGGAATTTTTGTAGGTAATTATTTGGCATTACAGTTACTTTATTTGTTGCTGAGATTTTGATTTAATGAGCTTCTTGTCTCCGTTTGGGCCCACTGGTTCCTGATTTTTTTTTTTTTCTGAAGGACATATGGATCTCTTGTTATATTTGGTATGTATTCGCATGTGAACTCTCAAGATTTCATCTTGGGTGTGTATGTGCATTCGTACTGAATATTTGTTATTTGCACTTCTTTATATTTCATTGGAATAACTCTTTATGATATATTGATATGGTATCATTTATAAATCTTTTTGTAATTATGGGAGATTCCATGTGTCTTTCCTGGTCACGTGGCGTAACAACTTTTTGTCGTGTGACTCAAGGGATAATTGTATGTGCAATCATTTAGTTTTGTTGAACGCCAGTGCATATACATTTATTGAGTAATCTTCCTTGATATAATTGCGTTTATTTATGTGTGGTAATCTTTTCTCATAGCCACGGACAAATTATATGTATGGACCAGGTGATAACGTGATACAGAACATTTGTCATGTGGCCTGAGGAGATCATGATATGTATTAGAGCTTAAGTTTACCCACATATTCATGTGGTTCGAGTGATAACTGTATGTATAATGGTTTAAATCTTTTACGCAAACGCACATATATTTATCGCCGTAACTTCTTATAATGTAATCGTGTCAATGTATGTATGGTGATCTTTTTCTTATGGCTACGAAAAACCATACGTACGGGACACGTGGTTTAGAGTGTTTTGTCATGTGACTTGAGGAGGTCACGGTATTTATTAGACTAGTTTACTCATACACCTGCAATTGGCGTGATTTTTTTGCTATGGTAACATGCTTTTATGGTCACATTGTTTATGTGACCAATGAAAATGTAAGCGTACTCATCGGGTCACGCGACGTAGTATATGCGTCACGTGACCGGAATGTGAATTGACTGTATCAGTTCTTTTGTTTTCTTTATTGAGCGCATGCGCATGAATATTTAGAATTAGGTGACATTTTAGTCAGGTGACCGGTGTATGTTATTTTGATTGGGCCCAAATGGATTCAAAAAGCTTGTTTGGATAATGTACGTTTATCCCCTGACGAAGCCCGTAGTAGGCGATATGCGTTGGGTTGTGAGCATTGGAGTCAATCTGGGTTGCTCGTCTTTATCTTAGCTGATCCTAAATTGGATAAGTATTCTTACTTTAGATTCAATCATTATTATATTTTTTCCCGTTATACACATTATATATATATAATTTTTTTGGAGTATTTTGATTATATAGAGATTAGTATGTATTCTACGTGTTTTGTTTGTGATTACACTATTTGATCACCTTGATTATATACTTATATATGGGCAGCAGATTTTGAGCACTTGTTTAGTACTTAACTAATCTTCCTAGTCTATATTCTATAACATTGTTGGGGACTGTTATTTGACTGTGTGAGGTTATAACATATGACAAGTGTTATAATATGGACGAGCTATATGATTGACTCCTTTGTGTTTTTAATTGTTTTTATTCATCCTGTCATTATGTTTATTATATTTTTGTACCAATAAACTATCAGTTTTTCATATGTATTTTCCTATACTTGAGTGCCTCTATTATTAGATTTCTTCTTCCTTTTGAAGCTTAGGCATCTTTAGTCTTGATGATTTAGGTGTTTTCTAGTGAGGATTACAAAATCTGTCTCAGTGGACTAGTGAAAGTACCTAAAGCAGGAAGTTCTATAACTTACGATATTGTATGTCTGTGTGGTGTTACAGTAAACACTTATTTTTTATGCATAATACAAGAAACTTATCTTATTCTGTGAAGCTGATGCATACAGAATTCTTCAACATTATGGGTATTACGGTGGCATGAAAGAAACATGTACAATTGCTATTTTGAAAATGAAAATAACTAGCGAAAAAGTTTGTGCATTATGTTGATGAACTGCATAAAAAAAATAAAAATAAGTGAACAGCTGAGCACATTTTTTTGTGGGTGAGGCAATGTTGGAGCATGGTCAAGATTAAAAACTGTCTCAGTGGAATAGTGAAAGTACCCATTGCAGGAAGTACTATAGCTTGCAATACTGTATGTCTGTCTGGTGTTAAAGTAAAAACTCATTTTTTATGCACAATACAAGAAACATTCACAATATGGATTTCTGGAGTTGAATGTGCGCAACATGTCTTTGCTCAGGAAAAATGCCTTTAGCGCATGTACACTTCTCTTTCAGTCCGCAGAAAGTGCACAGGCTTGATACACTAAAGAGTAGATCTCCAAGTCCAATGTTATTCTATGGAGCCAATGTATTTAGGATTCAAGAACTTTAGAAATCTTAGTGTAAAATAATGGAGCAACAAAAATGGAAAAAAAAACAGAGCAAAATATTGGAGCAAAAAAAGGAGCAGGAAAATGGTAAAAAAGTTGTGCATGAAAATAGCGCAAAAACCGGAGGTCCAATTACAATCATATTCTATGAAGCCGATGCTTACAGGTTTCTTCAACATTATGGTTATTAAGGCAGAATGAAAGAAACATGCACAATTGCTATTTTGAGAGTGAAAATAACTAGCTAAAAAGTTTGTACAAAAGTGGAGGTCCAATTACAGTCTTATTGAAGCCGATGTTTGCAGATTTTTACAATACATAGGAATTAGGGCGGGAATAAAGAAACATGCACAACTGCAATTTATAGAGTGAAAAAATTAGCAAACAGTTTGAGCATGATTTTGATGAATTGCATACAAAAAAATAAGAAAACAACTGCGCACATTTTTTTGTGGGTGAGGTAATGTGGGAGCCTAGTTAAAATTAAAAAGTCTCAGTGGAATATTGAAAGTACCTAATGCAGGAAGTACTATAGCTAACAATATTGTATGTCTTTGAAATATTATAGTAAAAACTTATTTTTTTATGCAAAATACAGGAATCTTTAAGAATACGGCTTCCTAGATTTAAAAGTGCGCAATATGTGTTTTACTCAAGAAAAATCACTTTAGTGCACGTACACTTCTCTTGCAGTCCCCCGTGAGTGCACTGGCTTGATGAGACAAAGAATTGTGAGGAGCACCCATCAAGCACGAACAAGATAAAGTGTCTTGCTCTAGGCATGGTAGCCTCTCAATGGTGCTACAACTCACATTTTTCTCTCCCATGTGCCATTGCAGAGAGGAAATCTCCATATCCATATCACAGGCAAATGCTCTCCTCACGAGAAAAACAGCATAACTACAGATGTACATTTCAGTCTATGTGGGTCTCGTCGATGTGGTGCAGCTGAATCCCTCTAGGCACATGGAAGAAAGGGCCCATGCCTGGGATGCCCTTATACTTAGGGAGACAAAGAATTGTGAGGAGCACCCATCAAGCACGAACACGATAAAGTGTCTTGTTCTAGGCATGGTAGCCTCTCAATGGTGCTTCAGCTCATGTTTTTCACTCCCATGTGCCATTGCAGAGAGGAAATATCCATATCCATATGTCAGTCCTGTCCTACACAGCTAGAGAGAGTAGAGAGGAACCTAAGGAGCAGGACAAGGAGACCCTAACCCTAGCGCTAACTAGACTGAGGAGGGGAACCCTAACACTAGCTCTCAAGAACTAACTCTAGATGAGGGAAAACAGGCCTAGCAGAAGTGCACAGATACATATATATAAAGAAGAAACACTATATATATATATATATATATATATATATAGGTGAGACACAAGAGAAAAAATCTTATACATGTACATGTAAAAAATACAGGGGAGAGGGAAATGATACCAGACGTCTGGAAGCTGGGTGCACAGGACTGGGAAACTCCACAGCTTGCTAGAAGGTCAGGCAGCCACCAGAAGCTAGGGAGCGTAGCAGGCCCAAGGTCCAGACTGCAGGTAGCCGTAGGTCCGGACAGGCTGAAGAGGCACAGTGGTCAGGAGGTAGCCGAGGTCAGGACAACTGGAGTGGCACAGTGGTCAGGAGGTAGCCGAGGTCAGGGCAACTGGAGTGGCACAGTGGTCAAGAGGTAGCCGAGGTCAGGACAACTGGAGTGGCACAGTGGCGAGGCTGGGAGGACGTTGTGCACGCCGAGATGCTGGGCGTGCGTCGGGACGCCTGCGCAGAAGTGCCGAAGAAGCCAGTAATGGATGTCGCGTCCTCCCCGTCGGCCGACGGGACCCGGCGAGGTACCAACACCATATCAGACTGGTCCCGCCCACAGATAGTCCAGCTCCGAAATGTCAAGCAAATCCTCTCTGCACGAGAGAAACAGCATAACCACAGATGCATGTTTCGGCCTATGTGGGCTTCATCAGTGCGGTGCAGCTGAATCCCTCTAGGCACATGGAAGCAAGGGCCCATGCCTGGGATACCCTAATACTTAGGGAGACAAAGAATTGTGAGGAGCACCCATCAACCACGAACAAGATAAAGTGTCTTGTTCTAGGCATGGTAGCCTCTCAATGGTGCTACAACTAATGTTTTCCACTCCCATGTGCCATTGCAGTGAGGATACCTCCATATCCATATCCATATCCATATCCATATCCATATCCATATCCAGTCCAGCTCTGAAATGTCAAGCAAATCTTCTCCGCACAAGAGAAACAGCATAACCACAGACATACATTTCAGCCTATGTGGGCCTCGTCGGTGTGGTGCAGCTGAATCCCTCTAGGCACATGGAAGCAAGGGCCCATGCCTGGGATGCCCTTATACTTAGGGAGACAAAGAATTATGAGGAGCACCCATCAAGCATGAACAAAATAAAGTATCTTGTTCTAGTCATGGTAGCCTCTCAATGGTGGTACAACTCGCATTTTTCACTCCCATGTGCCATTGCAGAGAGGAAATTTCCATATCCATAACAGACTGGTCCCGCCCACAGACAGTCCAGCTCCGAAATATCAGGCAAATCCTCTCCGCACGAGAGAAACAACATAACCACAGACTTACGTTTTGGCCTATGTGGGCCTTGTAAGTGTGGTGCAGCTGAATCCCTCTAGGCACAGAAAAGCAAGGGCCCATTCCTGGAATGCCTTTATACTTAGAGAGACAAAGAAGTGTGAGGAGCACCCCACAAGCATGAACAATATAAAGTGTCTTGTTCTAGTCATGGTAGTCTCTCAATAATGCTATAACTCATATCTTTCACTCCAATGTGCCATTGCAAAGAGAAAATATCCATATGGTCCCACCCACAGACAATCCTCTCAACACGAGAGAAACAGCATAACCACAACCATATGTTTTGGTCAATATGGGCTTTATCAGTGTGGTGCGACTGGTTCCCTCTAGGCACATGGAAGTAAGGGCCCATAACTGGGATGCCCTTATACTTAGGGAGACAAAGAATTGTGAGGAGCACCCATCAAGCACGAACAAGATAAAGTGTCTTGTTCTAGGTATGGTAGCCTCTCAAGAGTACTACATCTCACGTTTTTCACTCCCATGTGCCATTGCAGAGAGGAAATCTCCATATCCATATCCATATCAGACTGGTCCCACCCACAGACAGTCCAGCTCCGAAATGTCAGGCAAATCCTCTCCACATGAGAGAAACAGCATAACCACAGATGTATGTTTCAGCCTAAGTTGGCCTCATTGTTGTGGTGCATCTGAATCCCTTTAGGCACATTGAAGCAAGGGTCCATGCCTGGGATACCCTTATACTTAAAGAATTATGAAGAGCTGGACTGTCTGAGGGCAGGACCAGTCTGATGTGAATATGGAAATTTCCTCTCTGCAATGGCACATGGGAGTGAAAAACTTGACTTTTTTAGCACCATTGAGGGGGTCACTATGCCCAAGAACAAGACACTTTATCTTGTTCATTCTGAATGGGTGCTCATCACAACATTTGTTTCTTTGTTTCCCTAAGTGGAGGGGAGCCCAGGCATGAGCCCTTGCTCTCCATGTGTCAGCTGCACCTCACTGATGATGTCCATGTATGTCGAATCATATGTCTGTGGTTTTGTTGATTCTCTTGTGTGGGGATGATTTGCCTGACATTTCAGAGCTGGACTGTCTGAGAGTGAAACCAGTCTGATGTGAATATGGACATTTTCTCTCTGCAGTGGCACATGGGAGTGAAAAATGTGCTCGTCACAACATTTTTTTTTTTTGCACTGGCTTGATACACAAAAGAGTAGATCTCCAAGTCCAATGTTATTCTATGGTGCCAAATAATTAACCCTTTGAGTGCCAGAGGAGTACGGAACGCATTGCAGAGCAATGTGTTCCATACCCCTCTGGCACTCAAAGGGTTAAGAATTCAACAACTGTAGAAATTTTAGTGTAAAATAATGGAGGAACAAAAATATATCAAAAAATGTCACAGGAAAATGGTGCCAGAGTCGAGGTTCAATTAGAATCATATTCTATGAAGCCGATGCTTACAGATTTCTTCAACATTATGGTTATTAGGGAGGGATGAAAGATACATGCACAATTGTCTTTTCAAGAGTGAAAATAACAAGTGACAAATTGTGTGCATTATGTTGATGAATTGCATGGAAATATAAAAATAAACAAACAGCCACGCATATTTTTTATAAGTGAGGTAACGTGGGAGTATGATCAGGATGAAAAAATCTGTCTCAGTGGAATAGCGAAAACACCTAATGCAGGAAGTACTATAGCGTACAATATTGTATGTCTGTGTAGTGTTATATTAAAAACTCATGTTTTATGCACAATACAAGAAACTTGAAGACTATGGCTTCCTGAAATTGAATGTGTGCAATATGAGTTTAACCCGGAAAAATGCTTTTAGCTCATGCATGATTCTCTTGCAGTCTGCATTAAGTGCACTGGCTTGCCACCCTAAAGTTTAACCCTCTGAGTGCCAGAGGGGTACACAACGCATTGCAAAGCAATGCGTTGTGTACCCCTCTGGCACTCAAAGGGTTAAATCTCCAAGTCCAATGTTATTCTATGGAGCCAATGTATTACGGATTCAATAACTTTAGAAATCTTAGTGTAAGATAATGGAGCAACAAAAATGGAGCAAAAAACAAAGCAAAAAAATGGAGCAAAAAATGGAGTAGGAAAATGACAAACATATTGAGCATGAAAATGGTGCAAATATGGAGATCGAATTACAATCTTATTCTATGAAGCCGATGCTTACAGATTTCTCCCACATTATGGGTATTAGGACGGATGAAAGAAACGTGCACAATTGCTTTTCAAGAGTGAAAGTAACTAGTGAAAAAGTTTGTGCATTATTTTGAGTAATTGCATTAAAAAAAAAAAATAAGCAAACAGCTATGCACATTTTTTGTGTGTGTGAGGTAATGTGGGAGCATGGTAAAGATTAAAAAAAAATCTATCTCAGTGAAATATTGAAAGTACCTAATGCAAGAAGTTCTATAGCTTATGATATTGTATGTCTGTGTGGTATTACAGTAAGCACTCATTTTTTATGCACAACAGAAGAAACTGCTTTCTGGATTTGAATGTGCTTAATATGTGTCTGCTCAGGAAAAATGCTTTTAGCTCATGCATGCTTCTCTTGCAATCTGCTTTAAGTGCTCTATCTTGATACACTAAAGAGTAGATCTTCAAGTCCAATGTTATTCTATGGAGCCAATGCATTAAAGATAATAGAGCAACAAAAATGGAGCAAAAACAGAGCAAAAAATGGAGCAGGATAATGGTAAAAATGTGGAGCATGGAAATGGTGCAAATATAGAGGTCCAATTACAATCTTATTCTGTGAAGCCAATGCTTACAGATTTATTGAACATTATGGGTATTAGGGTGGGATGAAAGAAACATGCACAATTGCTTTTCGAGAGAGAAAACTAGCGAAAAATTTGTGCATTATATTGATGAATTGCATAAAAAATAAAAATAAGCAAACAGCTGTGCACATTTTTGTGGGTGAGGTAATGTGGGAGCATGGTCAGGATTAAAAAATCTGTCTCAGTGGAATATTGAAAGTACCTAATGCAGGGAGTACTATAGCTTATGAAATTGTATGTCTGTGTGGAGTTATAGTAAACGCTCATTTTTTATGCACAATATAAGAAACATTCAGAAAACGGCTTTCTGGATTTGAATATGTGCAACATTTTTCTGCTAAGGAAAAATGCTTTTAGCTCATGCATGCTCATGCAGGGAGTACTATAGCTTATGATATTGTATGTGTGTGATATTATAGTAAACACTCATATTTTATGCACAATAGAAGAAACTTTAAGAATACATCTTCCTGGATTTGATTATGCGCAATATGTGTTTGCTAGGGCAAAATACTTTTAGCTCATTCATGCTTCTCTTGCAGTCTGCAATGGCTTGATGCACTAAAGAGTAGATCTTCATGTCCATTGTTATTCTATGGAGCCAATGCAATAAGGATTCAACAACTTTAGAAATCTTAGTGTAAGATAATGGAGCAACAAAAATGGAGCAAAAATCAGAGCAAAAAAATGGAGTAAAAAATGGAGCAGGATAATGGCAAAATATGGAGCATGAAAATGTTGCAAATATGGAGGTCCAATTACAATCTGATTCTATGAGGTCAATGCTTAAAGATTTCAATAACATTTTGGGTATTAGGATGGATGAAAGAAACATGCACAATTGCTTTTTGAGAGTGAAAATAACTAGTGAAAAAGTTTGTGCATTATATTGATAAATTGCATAAAAAAATAAAAATAAGCAAACAGCTATGCACATTTTTTGTGGGTGAGGTAATGTGGGAGCATGGTCAGGATTAAAAAATCTGTCTCAGTGGAATATTGAAAGTACCTAATGTAGGAAGTACTGTAGCTTACGGAATTGTATGTCTGTGTGGAGTTATAGTAAACGCTCATTTTTTATGCACAATATAAGAAACATTCAGAAAACGGCTTTCTGGATTTGAATGTGTGCAACATTTTTCTGCTAAGTAAAAATGGTTTTAGCTCATGCATGCTTGTCTTGCAGTCTGCCTTAAATGCACTGGCTTGATACAATAAAGAGCAGATCTTCAACTTCAATGTTATTCTATGGAGCCAGTGCAATAAGGATTGAACAGTTTTAGAAATCTTAGTGTAAGATATTGAAGCAACAATAACAGAGCAAAAAATAGAGCAAAAAAACGGAGCAAAAAATGGTACAGAATAATCGAAAAAATATTGAGCACGAAAATGGTGAAAATATGGAGATCCAATTACAATCTTATTGTATGAAGCTGATGCTTACAGATTTATTCAGCATGATGGGTATTAGTGTAGATGAAAGAAACATGCACAATTGCTTTTCGAGAGTGAAAATAACTAGGCTAAAACTTTCTGAATTATTTTGATGAACTGCATATAAAAAAACATAAAAATAAGCAAACAGCTATGCACATTTTTTTGTGGGTGAGGTAATGTGGGAGCGTGGTCAGGATTAAAAAATCTGTCTCAGTGGAATATTGAAATTACCTAATGCAGGGAGTAATATAGCTTACGATATTTTTTATGCACAATACAAGAAACTTTCAGAATACGGCTTCCTGGATTTGAAGGAAAAGTGCCCTGGCTTGATAAACTAAAGAGTAGATCTCCAAGTCCAATGTTATTCTAAGGAGCCAATGTATAAAGGATTCAAGAATTTTAGAAATCTTAGTGTAAGATAATAGAGCAACAAAAATGGAGAAAAAATAGATAAAAACAATGCAGCAAAAAATGGAGCAGGAAAATGGCAAAAATATAGTGCATGAAAATGGTGAAAAATGTAGGTCCACTTGCAATCTTATTCTATGAAGCCGATGCTTACAGATTTCTTCCACATTATGGGTATTAGGACGGATGAAAGAAACGTGCACATTTGCTTTTCGAGAGTGTAAATAACTAGCGAAAAAGTTTGTGCATTATTTTGATGAATTGCATAAAAAAATAAAAATAAGCAAACAGCTATGCATATTTTTTGTGTGTGATGTAATGTGGGAGCATGTTAAGGGTTAAAAAATCTGTCTCAGTGGTGTATTGAAAGTACCCAATGCTGGAAGTACTATAGCTTATGATATTGTATATATGTGTGGTGTTATAGTAAACACTCTTTTTTTATGCAGAATACAAGAAAATGTCAGAATATGGCTTCCTGTATTTGAAAGTGCGCAATATGTGTTTGCTGAGGAAAAATCCCTTTAGCGCATGCACACTTCTCTTGCAGTCCGCTGAAAGTGCCCTGGCTTTATACATTAAGAGTAGATCTCCAAGTCCAATGTTATTCTATGGAGCCAATGTATTAAGGATTCAACAAGTTTAGAAATCTTAGTGTAAGATAATAGAGCAACAAAATGGAGCAAAAAATAGAGCAAACAAATGCAGCAAAAAATAGAGCATGAAAATGACAAAAAGTGCATGAAAACGGTGAACAATGGAGGTCCACTTACAATCTTATTCTAGGAAGCCTATGCTTACAGATTTCTTCCACATTATGGGTATTAGGATGGATGAAAGAAACATGCACAAATGCTTTTCGAGAGTGAAAATAACTAGCGAAAAAGTTTGTGCATTATTTAATGAATTACATGAAAAAATAAAAATAAGCAAACAGCTATACACATTTTTTGTGGGTGAGGTAATGTGGGAGCATGGTCAGGATTAAAAAAACCTGTCTCAGTGGAAAACTGAAAGTACCTAATGCAGGAAGTACTATAGCTTACGATATTGTATGTCTATATGGTGTTAGAGTAAACACTCATTTTTTGTGCACAATACAAGTAACTTTCAGAATACAGCTTCCTGTATTTGAATGTGCGCAATATGTATTTGCTCAAGAAAAATGCTTTTAGATCATCATGCTTCTCTTGCAGTCTGCCTTTAGTGCACTGGCTTGATACACTAAAGAGTAGATTTCTAAGTCCAATGTTATTCTATGGAGCCAATGCAATAAGGATTCAACAACAATAAGGATTCAACAATTTTATAAATCTTAGTGTTAGAAATCGAGCAACAAAAATGGAGCAAACTAAAGAGAAAAAATGGAGCAGGAAAATTGCAAAAATATGAAGTCTTATTGTATGAAGCTGATGTTTACGGATTTATTCAACATGATGGGTATTTGGGCGGGATGAAAGAAACATGCACATTTGCTTTTCGAGAGTGAAAATAACTAGTGAAAAAGTTTGCGTATTTTTTGATGAATTGCATAAAAAATTTTAATTAAACAAACAGCTATGCACATTTTTTGTGTGTGATGTAATGTGGGAGCATGGTCAGGATTGAAAAATCTCTCAGTAGAATATTGAAAGTACCTAATGTAGGAAGTAATATATCTTATGATATTGTATGTCTGTGTGGTGTTATAGTAAATACTCTTTTTTATGTATTTTTATGGATTTGAAAGTGCGCAATATGTGTTTGCTGAGGAAAAATCCCTTTAGCGCATGAACACTTCTCTTGCAGTTCGCTGAAAGTGCCCTGACTTGATACACTAAAGAATCAGGGCTTGAGTCTATTACCAGCGCTTTAAATAAAACAGGCGTCTTTTAAGTCGGGACCAGTCTGATATGGACATGGAGATTTCCTCTCTGTAACGGCACATGGGAGTGAAAAATGTGAGTTGCAGCACCATTGAGAGGCTACCATGCCTTAGAACAAGACACTTTATCTTGTTCATGCTTGATGTGTGCTCCTCACAACTCTTTTTTGTCTTCCTAAGTATAAGGGTATCCCAGGCATGGGCCCTTGCTTCCATGTGCCTAGAGGGATTCGGCTGCACCACACTGACGAGGCTCACATAGGCCGAAACGTACGTCTGTGGTTTTGCCGTTTCTCTTGTGCGGAGAGGATTTGCCTGACATTTCGGAGCTGGACTGTCTGTGGGCGGGGCCAGTCTGATATGAACATGGAGATTTCCTCTCTGTAATGGCACATGGGAGTGAAAAACGTGAGTTGCAGCACCATTGAGAGACTACCATGCCTTAGAACAGGACACTTTATCTTGTTCGTGCTTGATGTGTGTTCCTCACAACTCTTTTTTGTCTCCCTAAGTATAAGGGTATCCCAGGCATGGGCCCTTGCTTCCATGTGCCTAGAGGGATTCGGCTGCACCACACTGACAAGGCTCACATAGGCTGAAACGTACGTCTGTGGTTTTGTCGTTTCTCTCGTGCGGAGAGAATTTGCCTGACATTTCGGAGCTGGACTGTCTGTGGGCGGGACCAGTCTGATATGGACATGGAGATTTCCTCTCTGTAATGGCACATGGGAGTGAAAAACGTGAGTTTCAGCACCATTGAGAGGCTACAATGCCTTAGAACAAGACACTTTATCTTGTTCGTGCTTGATGTGTGCTCCTCACAACTCTTTTTTGTCTTTTAAGTCAGTTTTTGCTATCCTATTACCTGAATTGTGAAAACAAAACCAGCGGTAATTATACTTACCGCCAGGCTAAAAAAAGCACATAGGAAACAACTAAAAACAACGTGCAATTGGTATCCTATTACCCACTATCAGTATTACCGCCTGATTTGTCATTACATTTAAGTCAGAAATTCTGCTCCTCAGAGGTTGAGGCGTAGAAGCCATAACGACAGTTTCAAAACCATCGTTGTTCGAACAAAAGCAGTGCAGAATACAGTAAAAAGCACAGAAATCCGACATAGAGTGCCCCCCTTCGACATATTAACCCCCCCTTTTAAAAGTCGACTACAGTGCTTTCTTTCACCACTTTAATTCGACTAATATTGTTCACATTCCACGTTTTAACCCTTCCCCTTCCAACTCCGACTTACAGTGCTTTCTTTCACCATATTAATTTGATGAAAATTGTACATCCGACATTTTAACCCCCCCTCCCCCTGGAAAACTCGACTACAGTGCTCCCATGACTTTCTTTCACCATTTTTATCCGACATTTTTCCTCTCCTTTTTTTTTTTCGACATGCCCTGGTATTTTGCATTGCAAGATTAACCCTATGAGTACCAGAGAGGTAGCAACACATTGCAATGTGTTTGCTACCCCTCTGGCACTCATAGGGTTATGCAAGCAAAAGAAAGAAAGAGAAGAAATGTGTATTGAAGTGCAGACTTGTTAAAATGAAACTTTATTAATTATAATAAATGGTTGACCCCCAGTGCAGATCTCTTCAGATCTTGTGGAATTACTCCTTCTTTTCTCTTCCACCAAAAACATCCTGTGACCACGGTCCTTGTTCCTAAGAACTAGGGATCTAAAGCCCTGGGGACTAAAGTAGGAGCCCTATGATCCTACTATGGAGAATTAGTGAGCTATGCAAGTAAGAAAAAGACCTATATGGTGAGTTTCTAAAAAATAATAAATCAGTGGATATCTAAAACGTATTTATTATTTTAAATAACATATTATAACATACATACAACACAAATGTATTGCAGTATATGTATCCTAAATGTTATAGGCTTTATAAGCTAACACGTTTCGTAGCTATTCTGCTACTTCATCAGAACCATGAACTCTATATATGATGAGCCCCATTTTATATCTGTATTTTACACTTCCTCACAATAAACATAGTCTTTATCAGCCCCAATGACATTAACCATAAGGAGAAATAATTAACCCTTTGAGTGCCAGAGGTGCACACAATGCATTGCTAAGCAATGCGTTGTGTATTCCTCTGGCACTCAAAAGGTTAACTATGCCAGTAGACTAGCGGGTGGAGGGGAGAGAGGCATTGGAGGAAGTGAGTGGAGGGGAGAGAGACATTGGAGGAAGCGGGTGGAGGGGAGAGATGCTTTGGAGGAAGCGGGTGGCAAGCTTGTATTTGCTGCCCGCTTCCTCTGATACCGCGCTCTCTGCCCTCCTCACTTGTCGACATTGAGTCGCAAACTGAACGTCTTCGTCCCTCCTCACTCGAGGGACGAAGTGCATGCAGACTTCTCTCGCAGTGCGCTGGAAGTGCCCTGGCTTGATTCACTAAAGAGGAGATCTCCATGTCCAATATTATTCTAAGGAGCCAATGTATAAAGGATTCAACAATTTTAGCATTCTTAGTGTATGATAATTGAGCAACAAAAATGGAGAAAAAAATTGAGCAAGAAAATGGCAAAAATATAGTGCATGAAAATGGTGAAAAATGGAGATCCACTTACAATCTTATTTTATGAAGCCGATGCTTACAGATTTCTTCCACATTAAGCATATTGGGAAGGATGAAAGAAACATTCACAATTGCTTTTCGAGAGTGAAAATAACTAGTGAAAAAGTTTATGCATTACTTTAATGAATTGCATGAAAAAATAAAAATAAGCAAACAGCTTTCCACATTTTTGTGGGTGAGGTAATGTGGAAGCATGGTCAGGATTAAAAAATCTGTCTCAGTGCAATAGCGAAAGCACCTAATGCAGGAAGTACTATAGAGTACGTTATTGTTTGTCTGTGTGGTGTTATAGTAAACTCTCATATATCAAAGCGGAACTACCACCCAAAAAGTATATTGGCCCAAATAATTGTGCATCTGTCGACTAGCTGCTCAGTAGTGCTAGTCGCCAGAATTCTAAACAGATTAAAGAGAAATTGCTATTCTTCATGAACTGACAGCAGGGTGGAGCGTGGACATCTTGCCATAGTGACGTCCACGTGCCTGCGCTGTCAGTCCCAGCTCCCTATGCAGTACTGTGTGCTCCATAATGTACTGAGTGGCAGAGAGGCATCCAAAACATGTTTTCCATACCACTCTGTACTCTGTACGTTATGGAGCAGTCAACACTACACAGGGAACTGAAACAATTACAAAACACACAAAAACGTATGGAGTGCAGTTGCAGCTCGATTCAGAAAGGTAGAAGGATAGGCTTTCAGTACTATATGAAATCGGGACACCTGAAAGAAAGCATAGCTGGGAAAGAGGTGGGAGTGAAAAGATTAAAGGCTCCAGTGAAAGTAACTTCAAATGCAGTGAAGCAGAGTGAGTTGCATATTAGCCCTTTGAGTGAAAGAGAGTTTGGCAATACATTGAAAAACAATGCGTTGCATATCTGTGGCACTGAAAGGGTGTAGTGTGTTTGAACTAATGCAATCCTGTTTAGACTGGTTGTGTATGTGTGTGGGTTTTCCCTGTGTGTGTGTGTCCTGGTCTGTGTGTTACCTGTCCCCTAAAATTGTGGCTGGTGGTGTCCCCTGTGAGGCAATGCAGGAGGGAGGCAGGCAGTCCAGTTTAGTAGAGATAGGAGTGAGGGTATAGGTGGCAGAAGCTGAGAGCTTAACAAACATGAGATGTGTGTGTCTCTGTGGTGTAGGTGCGAGTGGCAGCCATTTTTTTTCTTTCTCAGTTGAATAGTGGTGGATGGGCCAAATAGTGGGGATGGGCCAACTCCCTGCAGTGAGTTTCACAGGAGTAGCAGGGGCTGAACCCCGTTAAATCACCCAACGGGAGCAGTAACACCTCCTTACTGCCACCCCTAGGTGTGTTTGCCAGACACACACTTTGTGTGTGAAATTAGAGTTAAAACTTTTGAATGCCAGTCTAATATTTTATGACCCACTCTTGTCTCCCTCCTCTCCCCCTCTTCTCTACCCTCATTTCTCCTCTCTATGGTCCCCCCCTTTCCAGACTCATGGGAACCCTCCCCCCAAATACACACAGGCGCACAAATACATTAAATAATCCAGTTAATCCTTTGAGTGCCAGGAGGGTGAACATTTTGCATAGCGATGTCTTACACACCTCTCTGGTGCCCAAAGGGTTACCCTTTTTTCTGCTATTGATGCCACTCAGAATAGCTGTGTAATGTATTTAATTATTTGATTGCTAGAGGGGTGAGTAAAGCATTGATCAGTCATTTTCTAACATTTTAAGTCCTGTGAGTGCTTGCCCTATATGATTAAATCTCTCTCTCTCTCTCTCTATATATATATATATAATGTATATATTTATATATACACATACACACACATCCATATACGTAAACAGACATATACACATACATACATAGACACTTTTTTGTCTTCTCAATTCTTTCATTCCACACACCACCATAGTACACATATATACAGATACATGCATACATAGTCATACACATACATACTCAGACCCACACATATACATACCTACCAAATACACCTTCATTTAATGAGGTATTAAGTTCCTTGGCTTGAGTGGGGTGGGATAGGAAACCTCCCAGGCCATCACACTCCTGCAAACACCACTCAACCTGGATTCCCCACAGTGGTGTGCATGTGTGGGGTGGGAATCCTGATCCCCGCGAACACCGGTGGCACCCTGAGACACATCCCTCTGACTCAAGAGTCATCAAAACTGCAAGGCTGCTCCATGCGGACCACCAGACTCCTGCCCAAGAGCATCGCCCTGGTCTGGAAGGCCACTCCAGGGATGTGGCTGTGGGTGGTCCTGCAGCAGAAAAGGGGGGGGGAGGCAGCCCTACAAGAACATCTGACCCCCAGAGCACCGGACCCTTGCGCCGGAGTACTGGAGTTCAGACAGCTGTAGAGAGGTCCTTTGGAGCTGAGAGAAGCCCCCTGGACCGTCGCTGGTACCTGGTTCGGAGCTCCTGGAGGGTTCCTAAAATCCCCAAAAAAGCGACAGCTCCCCAAGCGTTAGGGACAGCAGCAACCAGGGTGCTGCAGGTAGGAGGTGTCCCGGTCCAGTCCAGGCTGCACAGACGGGGTGCCATGCGTGATGCGGGTAAGGGACCAGCACATGGACAAATAAGGTCCTGCGGGTGCACGACTGCAGAGTGAGTTGCACTCTACTCCTGGGTCCCATTCTCAGAAGACAGCAGCAATTATTTTACAGGTGAGGATACGGCCACATTCACCATGCTTCTGATCTCAACATCCAAACTGATGTATAGTTTAACATCTGCTCAGTCGCAAGTACTTCAATGTCCACTGTTTCACTCATAATGGCTGCTGGGACACAGCTTTCCCACAGCCGTCACTTTCTGTGCCCCCCTGAACGTACCACTCCATCAAGATTGCCCCATTTCCTGTGCTACTGCCTCCTTCCTTCCTCACCCTGTCAAGTCCCCTCCTCCTGAGCTGCACTCTGCTCCAGGGTCCCATGCACTCTTCTCTTGCAGTCCACCGTAAGTATACTGGCTTGATACACTAAAGAGTAGATCTCCCTCTCCAGTGTTATTCTATGGAGCCAATGTATTAAAGGGATAGTAATACTTAAAATGTAAAAAAAAATATGTTGTAGGGTTTATCCCCCTGAGTAAAACAAGAGTACTCCCACTGCTGAAAGGTGTTTCATTCAAAAGTTATTAATTTTAAAAGTTAAATTTTTTAGGAGCAATATCACAGTGGCCTGAAATTGTACAGTGGCGCTGTTGCTACACCATCCTATGGAGATTTATGGTCAATTGACCAGAGCTGTCCATAGGATGGTGTAGCAACAGCGCCACTGTACAATTTCAGGCCACTGTGATATTGCACCTAAAAAATTCAACTTTGAAAATTAATAACTTTTGAATGAAACACCTTTCAGCAGTGGGAGTTCCCTTGTTTTACTCAGGGGAATAAACCCTACAACATATTTTTTTTTACATTTTAAGTATTACTATCCCTTTAAGGATTCAACAATTTTAGAAATCTTAGTGTTAGATAATGGAGCAACAAAAATGGAGCAGGAAAATGGCAAAAATATGGAGCAGGAAAATGGTGCAAAAATTGAGGTCCAATTACAATCTTATTCTATGAAGCTAATGCTTACAGATTTCTTCAACATTTTGATGATTAGGGTGGGATTAAAGAAAAATGCACAACTGCAATTTTGAGAGTGAAAATAGCTAACGAAAAAGTTTGTGCATTATTTTAATGACTTGCATAAAAAAAATAAGTGAACAGCTGCGCACATTTTTTTTGGTTGAGGAAATGTGGGAGCATGGTCAGGGTTAAAAAAAATTGTCTCAGTGGAATAGCAAACGCCCCTAATGCAGGAAGGACTATAATGTACAATATTGTATGTCTTTGTGGTGTTGTAGTGAAAACTAATTTTTTGTGAACAATACAAGAAGGTTTCAGAATACAGCTTCCTGGATTTGAATGTGCGCAATATGTTTGCTCAGGAAAAATACCTTAAGAGCATGCACGCTTCTCTTGCCATCCTTTGTAAGTGCACTGTCTGGATACACTGAAGAGTAGATCTCTAAGTCCAAGGTTATTCTATGGCGCTAATGTATTAAGGATTCAATAACTTTAGAAATCTTAGTGCAAGATAATGGAGTAACAGAAATGGAGTAAAAAACAGAGCAAGACAATGGAGCAAAAAATAGAGCAGGAACATTGAAAATATATGGAGACTGAAAATGGTGCAAAAAAAGGAGGTCCAACTCCAATCTTATTCTGTGAACCGATGCTTACAGATTTCTTCAACATTATGGTTATTAAATAAATAAGCAAACAGCTGTGCACATTTTTTTGTGGGTGAGGTAATGTGGGAGCATGTTCAAGATTAAAAAATTGTCTCAGTGGTATAGCAAAAGCACCTAATGCAGCAAGTACTATAGTGTACGATATTGTATGTCTTTGTGGTGTTATAATAAAAACTCATTTCATATGCACAATAGAAGAAACTTTTAGAATACGGCTTCCAGGACTTGAATGTGAGCAATAGCTCTGGAAAAATGCCTTTATCATTTGCACAGTTCTCTTTCAGTCAGCCATAAGTGCACTGGCTTGATACACTAAAGAGTAGATCTCCAAGACCAATGTTATTTTATGGAGCCAGTGTATTAAGGATTCAACAACTTTAGACATCTTAGTGTAATATAATAGTATTAAAGAAAAAGTGGTCAGTGGGCCACAAATTCTATATGTGTACCCCCCCCCCCCCAGGGAGGCAGCTCGGAGGAGGTTTGCATATGTCCTTTAGTGCCTGAGCTCAGTATTACACAGTAAATTATAATACACATACCCCAGGTCTGACACATAAGAGCACATATGCAGATCTCCTACAGACTGCCTAAGTCCAACATACATACCCGGGGAGCAGCTTAGGAGGACATTACCATATGTCATACACAGTTCACTGAAACAAAAAAAAAATGGCTGCCGCACACTTGTT
Source organism: Rhinophrynus dorsalis (assembly GCA_037306005.1). Taxonomy (NCBI): domain Eukaryota; kingdom Metazoa; phylum Chordata; class Amphibia; order Anura; family Rhinophrynidae; genus Rhinophrynus; species Rhinophrynus dorsalis. The sequence continues at coordinate 267,145,508 of CM074723.1, read as the reverse complement.
GGCGTCAAAAATTTTCCTTGCCACCTATGGTTTCTTTGCGCTGTCCCTATTTCATGTATAAGTGAAAGGCTACCCCTACAATCAGAATCTGCTTCTGACAGCTTTACAGCTCGTCAAGCAGAAAGGGGAGGGAGCGGAGAACTTTATTTTCCTATATCTCTCAAACCATAACGGTTTGAGAGATAAGAATAAGTGCAAGTACTCTCTTTTAATTGTATCTACCATATAATTAATACTTTTTTTCTGACATTACTATCGATTTAATGTGCATGTTTTTGTAGACCCTTTGAGTGCCAGAGGCATACCTCCCAAGTGTCTTTTAGGAGGGGCACTCCCTCTTTGAGACCCAAATTCCTCTGTCCGTGTTTCCCAGGTGACTCTCTTTTTAGCAATAACACTGTCAGCTGTGTATGTAAGTGTTTCACATTATAGTCACATTAATGTTTGTGTAAACTTCAGTATATGTGTATATAAATTAGTCTGTGTAAATAAAATACTTTGGTCTTGTTCTAAATCAATTATTATTACAAAAAATGCTGTCAATGCATCATGAAATAACCTCAATTTTCTCCGTAAAGCCACACCCATTAGCCACGCCCCAAACAACACACCTAAAAAAACAAAAAAGTGTCCCTCTTTGGCGATATGAAATGTTGGGAGCTATGCATTATAATACATTATTTAATAAAATAAAATTATTTAATAAAATAAAATTGTGATGTGTTTGTATTTTGATCTGTGTTTGTGTGAATATTTGTGTGAAAGTGAGCACACTGCAGATATTTTCACCCTTTGAGTGTCAGAGGGGCATGAAACATAGTCAAAGCAATGTGCTGCATACCACTCTGCCACTCAAATGGTTACAAGTGAATCTTCTAAAATACAGTGTGCTCTTTGTAATGGAGTAGCCACCATGTTGCTCTCCGCTATTAATGTCAGTGGTAAGCAGAGCACTACTTTGTAGTATGTTGCATGCCCCTCTGAAACTGAAAGGGATAATGCAGTGAAAATAGGAGCTATGTCCTCACTTCAACACACACATACTCGCAAACACAGATGAAAACACAAACACATGTCACACTATTGTTACATTTACTCAAAATAATTAATCGTAATTCAGTCCTCATTATAATAACGGGCAACGCTGTCCCACTCTGCTAGTGTTCTATGAAGCCAGTGCTTACAGATTTCTTTAGCATTATGGGTGTTAGAGCGGGATGAAAGAAACATGCACAATTGCTATTTAGAGAGTGAAAATAATTAGCGAATAAGTATGTGCATTATGTTGATGAATTGCATTAAAAAAATAAAAAAAAGTGAACAGCTGCACACATTTTTTGTGGGTGAGGTAATGTGGGAGCATGGGCAGGATTAAAAAATCTGTCTCAGTGGAAAAGTGAAAGCACCTAATGCAGGAAGTACTATAGCTTACGATATTGTATGTCAGTGTGGTGTTTTAGTAAAAACTCACTTTTTATGCACTATACAAGAAACTTTAAGAATACGGCTTCCTGGATTTGAATGTGCATAATATGTGTGTGCTCAGGAAAAATGCCTTTAGTGCATGTGCATGATACACTAAAGAGTAGATTTCCAAGTCCAGTGTTGGAGAAATCTTAATACATTGGCTCCATAGAATAACATTGGAGTTTGAGAGTTTTTTTATTCTATGTACCCAAAGTCCTATGCTTTCTATGGATCCAGTGTATTAATATTTCTCCAAAATAGAGCAACAAAATGGAGCAACAAAAGTGTAAAATACAACAAAAATTGAGCACTAGAGAGCCAATGTACTAAGACCTCTAATGTTGGAGAAATCTGTGTACATTGATTCCATAGAATAACAAAGGACCTGAAGCTGCATTTTCTTCTTAGTTCACTTTTAGCTCCGCTATCTTCTTGCTCCGTTTTCTGCTCCATTTTGTTCTTGCTCCACTTCCTTCTTGTATTGTTTTCTGTTCCAGTTTCTTATTGTCCATTTTTGCTCAGTGTTCTACTTGCTCCATTTTTTTTCTTGCTCCATTTTTTCCGCCAATTAATTCTTGCTCTGTTTTTTGCTCCATTTTCATTTTGCTACTTTTTTTACTCCATTTCTTCTTGCTCCTATTTTTCCTTTATTTTCTGCTTGCTCTGTTTTTTGCTCTGTTTTCTTCTTTTTCTGTTTCCTTCTTGCTCCATTTTTTGCTCCATTTTCGGTCCATTTTATTCTTGCTCCATTTTCTTCTTGCTCCATTTCTTGCTCTATTTTCATTTTGCTCCATTTTTGCTCCATTTTCTTCTTGCTCCACTTTTTGCTCGGTTTTCTTCATGCTCTGTTTTTTTCTTGCTCTGTTTTGAAAAATCCTAATACATTGGCTCCATAGAATAAGATAAAGATATATGCTTTAGTCTATAGAACCAATGCTCTGTCCTATGCCAGCGGTTCTCAACCTGTGGGTCGTGACCCCGTCGGGGGTCGAATGACGATTTGCCAGTGGTTGCCGAAAACAATCAGAAAATTGTTTTGTTGTCTATTCTAATCTACAGCAGCTGAGTTCATTGCCCTCACATATTAAACATGTCCCCAAGTGCCTCTTTCTTGTGGTGAGCCTGAGCAGAGGAAGCCCTCCTGTCAGTAAACAAGCCTGCACCTTCCCAGAAATGGTTCCCAAATGTTCTAGCCTAGAAACTAGTGATCCCCTGGCTCTGCGGGGAGCTGGGGAACGGAATCCAGCTGCCAGTCTCTCCATTGTGTGCTGGGGGAGGCATGCACAAGCCATTTACCAGGGTGAGTGATTATTGTCCTTTGATTTCCAGAGAGGCACACAAAGGGTTGACCTTAAAGCAGCTCACACATACTGTGACGGTTTTGGAAGAACACTCAGACAAATACTGTAGGATTAAAATGATTTTATTGAAAATAAAGAAACAATCAACTACTGAATACTTTTTCCAACCCACACAAGCCCAGATGGAGACAGTACAGATACTTCCCACAACTTTCACAGGTCAGGTAGGAAACAGTATAACGAATCAACGCACCAGACTAGAGAGACATACAGCAGGAACCCTAGGACGCTAGGGTAAGATGGAGGCAACGACCTGCTGGTAGGGTCAACAGGAGCCCTAGAACGCTAGGGTAGTAGGAGGCAAGAGACCCACGGATACTGGCAGCAGGAACCCTAGAACACCCTGACCCACTGATACTGGCAGCAGGGACCCTAGAACGCAAGGGTAGTATGGAGGCAACTGACCCACTGATTGGCAGCAGGAACCCTAGAATGCTAGGGTAGAATGGAGGCAACAGACCACGGATACAGGCAATGAATGTCCAGTAGTACGGATCTACCAGGAGATGGACCACTACAGTACTTCTGGCTCTAAAGCACACTAGGCCACAATGGTACCGTAAGGCAGGGCGAGAGAGTGAACCAGCCCTAGAACTCTAGGGTGATAGCGAGGGGAATACGCCTATAAGCATCAACCAGGAGTGAGCACAGCCAGTGACAGTGGATAAACCAGACACGTCAGCAATGTGAACAAGTAACTCAGCCCGGCTGTTGACAGCACGGAAACTGGTACGTGCAATGTGCAATAACGCCACAGAAGCGGTAGAAGCCAGTATGATATGGCAACGGAAGTGGGTACTCAGCCAATCCAGTCAGCAACTAAAGCGGGTTCTCAGCCAGTCCGGTCAGCAGTGGAAGCAGGTTCTCAGCCAGTGCAGTCAGCAACAAAAAGTGGGTTCTCAGCCAGTCTGGCTAGCAATGGAAGCGGGTTCTCAGCCAGTCCAGTCAGCAGCAGATGCGGCAGTAGATCAAGATACACGGGATCGTCGTCAGGCAGGCCAGGTCATACACAAACAGAGAAACAGCAGTAACTAGCGCTAGGTTCAGGTACACCACGAAAGGGCACCCAACTAACGACATGGCCATGGCCCTGGGTGGAGTCACGTCCTGGGACCAATAAGAATCCAGAATCAGAAACAAGGAAGTAGTAACGTCGCCATACTGCGATAAGGATCACGGGCACCGTGATACATGGGTCCTCACGGCACATTGCAAATTACAGCAAGGCCATTAAAAAGTGTTATTCCCAGCAGATCTGAAATGTTACACAGTGAAGAGGTTTGGACTTGGGTGTCAAATAATACTGCGAGTGGGTGGGTTTGTGTGTGTTACTGTAATATAACATGAGTATAGGGTAAAGATCAGCATTACCTATGTGTGTATATGTGTAATACTGACAGCATTTGGGGTAGATTAGTTGTGTGAGTGTGTGCTCGCATAACAATGGGATCAGTCAAGTGGGATATAGATTGCTAGTGGGTGTGTGTGTAATAGTTTGAGTACTGGGCTGTAGATCAGGATCACTGGAGTGTCATAGTGTGAGTATTGGAATATATCACAGAATTACGTGCGTATGTTTGTGTGTGAAATTGTGTGAGTATTTGGGTAGATCGGTGTGTAATAAAGTCACTAGGATATAGTCACTAGACAAAGCTGGCACTGCAGACTGGCATGGGGACACATATGTACTGGGTGAGGGGCTAGCCAGAGGATCAGACTGTAAGTGTAAAACTTGTAATTGCACAAATTTTTTCCACTGGTAGTTAGTAGTTTCTTGCAATAATTGTCATTCGATAGATGTTGGCAGAAAATGTAATCATAATGATTTCAAACGTTTCAATTCTCTTAACTTTAATATTTTTAACTGTTTACATTATAGTACATTGAATGGCGTACGGCATGCCTTACGTTACATACGCCGTTGCGGGGACTTAGCACTTCGTAACTTAATTGAAATCACATCCGTTTCTAATTGCATATAAACAAACATTTTATAGTCTGTATTATTGAAGAGAGAAGAACGTTAAGAAAAGAAAATATAGTGACGATTTTTAAAAGTATGGTTTTACGTCAATAGTTGCAGCAGGAATTAAGAAACCGCAATTCATTATTTGTAATGAAGTTCTATTGGCCAAATCTATGAAGCCCAACAAACTGAAATGCCATTTTGATAGTAAGCATCCAAGCTTTGCCGGCAAGGATACCCAGTATTTTAAAAACAAAGCTGATGGTGTCTAGAAAAGCAGACTTGATACTGGCGGCAGTACCACCAGCAAAACCTAGCAGCCATTGAAGCTTCATAGTTGGTGGCTCTCAGAATCGCCAGAGCTAAGAAACCTCACACCAATGGCGAGTATTTGCTGTTGCCAGCAGTCAAAGACATTGTTCAAGCTATGATTGGAGCAGAATTTGTTAAGAAACTGAGTGCAATTTCCTTGTCCAATGACACTGTCAGCAGAAGAATAGATGACATGTCTACTGATATTATTGATCAGGTAATCCAGGAAGTGAAATCTGCTCCACTTGGAATATTTGGCATGCAGCTTGATGAATCTACAGATGTTGCAAACTGTTTTCAATTACTGGTTTATGTGAGGTATATTAATGATGCGACTTTAAAGATGAGTTTCTTTTTTGCAAACCTCTAGAAATGACAACTGCTGAGCATGATGTATTTGACACAACTGGTTCATTTCTGGAAAAGCATGATATCTCTTGGGAAAAGGTTTGTGATGTTTGCACAGATGGTGCTCCAGCTATGCTAGGATGTCGGTCTGGATTTCAGTGTTTGGTATTGAATGAGTCACCAAAAGCCATCAGAACTCACTGTATGATTCATCGACAAATGTTAGCAACGAAGAAGCTGCCACAAGAGTTACAAGAAGTAATGAAAAGCATCGTAAGTGCCATAAATTTTGTAAAAGTGAGTGCTTTAAACAGTAGACTGTTTTCGAAACTTTGTAATGAGTTGGATGCGTCCAATAATGTTCTGTTATTTCAAACTGATGTGAGATGTTAGTTGAGAGTAAAAAGTTTTAAAACGTGTTTTTGATCTTCATGATGAACTAAAAACGTATTTTAAAGCAGAACCGCAGTTTGAAGCACTTTTCAGCGAATAAAATGAACTGCAGAAAATAGCTTACTTCGTTGACATCTTTGCAATATTGAACAAGTTAAATTTATCACTTCAAGGACCAAATGCAATATGCCTCAATTTGTCTGAAAAGATCCGATCATTCCAGATGAAACTTCAACTTTGGCAACAAAAATTGGATGAAAATAGAATTTACATGTTGCCCAACCTATCTGTTTTCTTTGAGGAAAAAGACGTTGAACTTGACAAAAGGATTACAATGATAATATCTGTCAAAGAACACTTGCAAATGCTTGCGGACGAAATTTCATCATACTTTCCAAATTTACCTGACACCCCATTTGCACTTGCTAGAAGTCCTTTCACAGTCAAAGTTGAAGATGTTCCTGAGAATGCACAAGAGGAGTTCATTGAACTCATTATCAGAGATGCAGCAAAAAATGATTTCTCTTCAATGTCAGTTAATAAATTCTGGATCAAGTGTTTGCAGTCATATCCTGTTCTGTCTGAGATTGTGTTGCACCTTCTTCTTCCATTTCCAACAACATATCTCTGTGAAACAGGCTTTTCAAGCTTGTTGGTTATCAAATCTAAATACAGAAGTAGACTTGTTGAAGAAGATGATCTTCGTTGTGTTCTTGCAAAGATTGCCCTGAGAATTTCTGATCTGGTGAGAGAGAAGCAACCTCAGCCTTCTCACTGACACTTTAGTTTTTTGATGTGTGGTTTCGCAACAGTTTTGTAGAAATGTAGTTTACTGTTATTATATTAAGACTATCTAATTAACTGTTACCGTTGTTACGCTTTGTTTTCCCATTTTCACATGATTATACAATACGGTGAATACAGTTCAATACACAATGAATAAAAAATAAATAAACGTAAGTCGTAAACATTTTATTAATTTGTAACTTATATGTTAATTAGAAATAAATATTTCACAATATATATTGTATATTGTTTTTGTGATTAATCACTATGCTTTAATTATGTTAAAATTGTAAGAATGAAAATACATCCTGCATATCAGATATTTATAATTAGATTCATAACAGTAGCAAATTACAGCAATGAAAGAGCAACGAAAATAATTTTACTGTTAGGGGTCGCCACAAAATGGGAAATTTTATCAAAGGGTCTCGGAAACAGAAAGGTTGAGAACCACTGTCCTATGCTATTTGTTGGAGATCTGTCTAGTATCCAAAATGTTAAATAACAGACTATAAAGGGGTATGTAATTAGCTTAGAGACATTAAGATTGCTCTGACCAAACCACAATTCAGAATTTGCTCCATTTTTTGGTCCAGTTTATTCTTGCTCATTTTACGCTCAATTTTCTTCTGGCTCCATTTCTTACTCCATTTTCATTTTGCTCCATTTTTTTCTCCATTTTCTTCTTGCTCCAATTTTTCCTTTATTTTCTGCTTGCTCTGTTTTTAGCGCAGTTTTTCTCTTGCTCCATTTCTTGCTCTATTTTCATTTTTTTCCACTTTTTGATCTGTTTTCTTCATGCTCTGTTTCGGAAAAATCTTAATACATTGGCTCCACAGAACCTATGCTATTCATTGGAGATCTGTCTAGTATCCAAGACATTAAATAACAGACTGTAAAGGGTTATGTAACTAGCTCAGAGACATTAAGATTGCTTTGACTAAACCCACAATTCAGAATTTGGTTGCTGCCATCACAGCAGAGGCGCCCTTCAAAATTTGGAGCTCTAGGCAGGTGCCTACTCTACTTACTTGGAAATCCGGCCCTGACAATTGCTGTTTCTAGTGTGAAAATAACTAGCAAAAATGTTTGCGCATTATGTTGGTGGATCCAATGTATTAATATTTCTCCAAAATAGAGCAAGAAAATGGAATAACAAAAGTGCAATATAGAACAAAAATTGAGCAAGAAAACAGTGTAAAAATGGAGCAATACAGTGGTGCAAAAAATCTCCAGATTTCTCCAATATTAGAGGTCTTAAATCCTGGCCTGCTAGCCCGGAGGACCGAACCTGGACACCTATGCTCTAGGGAGCCAATGCACTAAGACCTCTAATGTTGGAAAAATCTGTGGGCATTTGTTCCATAGAATAACAAAGGACTTGAAGCTCCGCTGTCTTGCACCTCTTTCTTCTTGATCCATTTTCTTCTTGCTCCATTTCTTGCTTCATTTACATTTTGCTTAATTTTTTGCTCCACTTTTTTCTTGCTCCAATTTTAGCTCCATTTTCTGCTTGCTCCAAATTATTCTTGCTCATTTTTTGCTCCATTTTGTTCTTGCTCCATTTCTTGCTCTATTTTCATTTTACTCCATTTTTTGCTACATTTTCTTCTTGCTCCATTTTTGTTCGGTTTTCTTCACGCTCTGTTTCAGAAAAATCTTAATACATTGGCTCCATAGAGTAAGATAGAGACATTTTCTTTAGTCTATTGAACCAATACACTCTATCCTATGCTATTCATTGGAGATCTGTCTAGTATCCAAGATGTTAAATAACAGACTGTAAAGGGTTATGTAACTAGCTCAGAGACATTAAGATTGCTATGACCAAACCCAAAATTCTGAATTTGCTCCATTTTTTGTCCAGTTTATTCTTGCTCTGTTTTTTTGCTCCATTTTCTTCTTGCTCCATTTCTTACTCCATTTTTATTTTGCTCTATTTTTTGCTCCATTTTCTTCATGCTCCAATTTTTCCTTTATTTTCTGCTTGCTCTCTTTTTAGCTGTTTTTTTCTTGCTCCATTTCTTGCTCTATTTTCTTTTTTTCCACTCTTTGCTCTGTTTTTTTCATGCTCCGTTTTGGAAAAATCTTAATACATTGGCTCCACAGAACCAATACTCTATGTCCTTATCACGGTGCCCGTGTACATTGCGACATTTTGACACTAGTAGCCTGATGCTTTCCTATTGGCTAAGTGTTATGGCTCCACCCAGTGGTAGCCTTTAAGTACTGTGATCTGTCACTGTTACAGGGCCCTTTTGTGGTGTTCCGTTGCTTAGTGCTTTGCTGCTGTGATTTGTGTGATTTCCTGTGTATGACCCGGTTAGCCTGACTACTCTCTATCAGTTCCTGTTCCTGCTCCGTGTACTGACCCGCCCTGGCTGACGTTCCTGCTCCGTGTATCGACTTGGATTGGCTGACGTTCCTGCTCCGTGTACCGACCTGGCCTGGCTGACGTTCCTGCTCCGTGTATCGACTTGGATTGGCTGACGTTCCTGCTCTGTGTACCGACCCGGCCTGGCTGACGTTCCTGCTCCGTGTATTGACTTGGATTGGCTGACGTTCCTGCTCTGTGTACCGACCCGGCCTGGCTGATGTTCCTGCTCCGTGTATTGACTTGGATTTGCTGACGTTCCTGCTCCGTGTTGACCGTTGTGGAGTCCATTGCACTCCCCTGACTCCTGTTCTACCGGATCCGGTAGAGAGTTGCCTCAGTGCTCTGTCTCTGGTGCACTAGCCCAATCGGTTGCTGTATATACTGCACTACCATTCTGTACTGCGACCCACTAGTGCCTTGCTGCCTCCTTACTCCATACCCCAGGATGTTGCTCAGCTTGTTGATCCATATACGCTTGGCTTGTCCCATTGTCACTGGGGTTGGTCTCACGGGCGCCTCAGTTAGTCTCCTCTCCTGTTCTGTCGTTCCACAAGCCAAGCGCCCGTTCAGGGCCTTCCGTTTATACACCTGGGTAGGAGTGTTATTGTGGCACTAATACGCTGGCTTGTCATTCCACCACTAGTAGGTTGGCCTCTGGACGCCTCTGTCAGCTCTGTCACCCGGCAGTTGCCAACAAGCCGTGTATATCACGATAATACCCGGTACCGTTACCGCGGGTCGCAGTTGGAGTGTATCAGGGCGTTCCGTGATTCCTCCAGTTGCAGTATCACTATAGTCTGTGTTTCCTCCTGGGCCTTGAGCAACCATCCTGGGCTAGTCGCCATTTTTGCACTTATCAGCATTTGCCTGCTTCCTGGGCCTCGCTATTAGGGCCTCCCAGTCTCCTGGCCTAATAGCATTAACCATTTATGTCTCACAGAATCACACAAACTGTTCCCGACCTGTGTCAGTATATTTGCTACGTGTTATATGTATACTGGACCCCTGTGGGCAAATGTAATTTATTAACCTGTCCTGTGTTAGTTCTGTTGTTCCATTACTGGACCCGTGAGGGTCAATTTTATTTGTTTATTCAATAAAACTGTGTTTTACCAAATTGCCTGCCTCTGAGTGTACTGAAAACCATTACAGTCCTATGCTATTCATCAGAGATCTGTCTAGTGTCAAAGACGTTAAATAACAGACAGCAGAGGCGCCCTTCAAAATTTGGAGCTCTAGGCAGGTGCCTATGCTGCCTACTTGGAAATCCAGCCCTAACAATTTCTATTTCTACTGTGAAAATAGCAAAAATGTTTGCGCTTTATGTTGATGGATCCAATGTATTCATATTTCTCCAAAATAGAGCAAGAAAATGGAATAACAAAAGTGCAAAATAGAACAAAAATTGAGCACGAAAACAGTGTAAAAATGGAGCAATACAGTGGTGCAAAAAATCTCCAGATTTCTCCAACATTAGAGGTCTAAATCCTGGCCTGCTAGCCTGGAGGACCAAACCTGGACACCTATGCTCTAGGGAGCCAATGTACTAAGACCTCTATTGTTGGAGAAATCTGTGGGCATTGGTTCCATAAAATAACAAAGGTCTTGAAGATCTGCTGTCTTGCACTTCTTTCTTTTTGCTCCATTTGATTCTTACCCCACTTTTTGCTCCACTACCTTCTTACTCCATTTCCTTCTTGTTCGTTTTCTGTCCATTTTCTAATTTCTCCTATTTTTGCTCAATTTTCTTCTTGGCCAGTTTTCTACTTGCTCCATTTTCTTTTTGCTCCATTTTTTGCACTGCTATCTTCTTGCTCCATTTTTTTCTAGCTCCAATTTTTGACCCATTTTCTGCTTGCTCCATTTTCTACTTGTTCCATTTTTTGCTCCAATTCTTTATTACTCCATTTGTGGCTGCATTTTCTTCTTGCTCCTTTTCTTGCTCCATTTTGCTCTGTTTTTTGCTCCATTTTTTTCTGGCTCCAATTTTTGCTCCATTTTCGTTTTGCGCTGCTATCGTCTTCATTTTCTGCTGTTTTCTTCTTGCTCCATTTTCTTGTAGCTCTAATTTTTGACCCATTTTCTGCTTGTTCCATTTTCTATTTGCTCCAGTTTATTCTTGATCCATTTTTTGCTCTGTTTTCTTCTGGCTCCAATTTTTGCTTCATTTTCTTCTTGCTCCATTTCTTGCTCTATTTTAATTTTGTTCCATTTTTTGCTCCATATTCTTCTTGCTCCACTTTTTGCTCGATTTCTTCATGATCTGCTTTCTTCTTGCTCTGTTTTGGAAAAATCTTAATTCATTGGCGCCATAGAATAAGATAGAGATATTTGCTTTACTCTATACAACCAATGCACTATGTCCTATTCTATTCATTGGAGATCTGTCTAGTATCCAAGACGCTAAATAACAGACAGCAGAGGCGCCCTTCAAAATTTGGAGCTCTAGGCAGGTGCCTACACTGCCTACTTGGAAATCCAGTCCTGACAATTGCTATTTCTACTGTAAAAATAACTAGCAAAAAAGTTTGCACATTATGTTGATGGATCCAATGTATTCATATTTCTCCAAAATAGAGCAAGAAAACCAAATAACAAAAGTACACAATAGAAAAAAAATTGAGCAAGAAAACAGTGTAAAAATGGAGCAATACAGTGGTGGAAAAAATCTCCAGATTTCTCCAACATTTGAGGTCTTAAGTCCTGGCATGCTAGCCTGGAGGACCGAACCTGAACACCTATGCTCTAGGGAGCCAATGCACTAAGACCTCTAATGTTGGAGAAATCTGTGGGCATTGGTTCCATAGAATAACAAAGGACATGAAGCTCTTCTGTCTTGCTCCATTTTCTTCTTACCCCACTTTTTGCTCCACTATCTTATCTTCTTTCTCCATTTCCTTCTTGTTTCGATTTCTGTTCCATTTTCTTATTGCTTCATTTTTTGCTCCATTTTCTTCATGCTCCATTTTCTTATAGCTATAATTTTTGCTTCATTTTCTGCTTGCTCCTTTTTTTTGCTCCAGTTTATTCTTGCTCTGTTTTTTACTCCATTTTCTTCTTGCTCCATTCTTGCTCCATTTTTATTTTGCTCTAATATTTGCTCCATTTTCTTCTTCCTCCAATTTTTGCTCCAATTTATTCTTGCTCTGTTTTTTGCTCTGTCATCTTCTTGCTTAATTTTTCTTGCTCCATTTTTGCTCCATTTTCTTCTTGTTCTGATTTCTTCTTGCTTCATTTTCATTTTGCTCCATTTTCTTCTTGCCCCAGTTTTTGTTCGGTTTTCTTCATGCTCTGTTTCAGAAAAATCTTAATACATTGGCTCCATAGAGTAAGATAGAGACATTTTCTTTAGTTTGAACCAATACACTCTATCCTATGCTATTCATTGGAGATCTGTCAAGTATCCAAGATGTTAAATAACAGACTGTAAAGGGTTATATAACTAGCTCAGAGACATTAAGATTGCTCTGACCAAACCCACAATACAGAATTTTTGTTTTTTTGCTCCATTTTCCTCTTGCTCCATTTCTTACTCCATTTTCATTTTGCTCCATTTTTTGCTCCATTTTCTTCCTGCTCCAATTTTTCCTTTATATTCTGCTTGCTCTGTTTTTAGCTCCATTTTTTCTTGCTCCATTTCTTGCTCAATTTTAATTTTTTTTCCACTTTTTTCTCCGTTTTCTTCATGTTTCGTTTTGGAAAAATCATAATACATTGGCTCCACAGAACCAATGCTATATGTCCTATGCTATTCATTGGAGATCTGTCTAGTATCCAAGATGTTAAATAACAGACAGCAGAGGCGCCCTTCAAAATTTGGAGCTCTAGGCAGGTGCCTACGCTGCCTACTTGGAAATCCAGCCCTGACAATTGATATTTCTAGTGTGAAAATAACTAGCAAAAAAGTATGCGCTTTAAGTTGATGAAGCCAATGTATTAATATTTCTCCAAAATAGAGTAAGAAAATGGAATAACAAAAGTGCAAATTAGAATAAAAATTGAGCAGGAAAACAGTGTAAAAATGGAGCAATACAGTGGTGTAAAAAATCTCCAGATTTCTCCAACATTAAAGGTCTGAAATCCTGGCCTTCTAGCCTGGATGACTGAACCTGGACACCTATGCTCTAGCTATAATTTTTGTTTCATTTTCTGCTTGTTCCATTTTTTGCTCCAGTTCATTCTTGCTCCGTTTTTTGCTCCATTTTCTTCTTTCTCCATTTCTTGCTCCATTTTCAGTTTGTTCAAATTTTTGCTCCATTTTCTGCTTGCTCTATTTTTTGATCTGCTTTCTTCTTGCTCCATTTTCATCTTGCTCCATTTTCATCTTGCTCCATTTTCTACTTTCTCCATTTCTTCTTTCTCCATTTTTTGCAGCATTTTCTTCTTGCTCCATTTCTTGCTCCATTTTTATTTTGCTCTAATTTTTGCTCCATTTTCTTCTTGCTCCAATGTTTGCTCCATTTTCATCTTGCTCTATTTTTTGCTCTGTTTTCTTCTTGCTCCATTTCCATCTTGCTCCATTTTCTACTTGCTCCATTTCTTCTTGCTCCATTTTTTGCTCCATTTTCTTCTTGCTCTGATTTATTCTTGCTCTGATTTATTCTTGCTCCGTTCTCATTTTTCATGCAAGACAATATTGCAAAAAAAGAGCAATAGAATGGTGCAAAAATCTCCAGATTTCTCCAACATTAGAGGTCTTAAATCCTGGCCTGCTAGCCTGGAGGACCGAATTTGGACACCTATGCTCTAGGGAGCCAATGCACTAAGACCATAGAATAAAAAGGACTTGAAGCTCTGCTATCTTGCTCCATTTTCTTCTTACCCCACTTTTTGCTCCACTATCTTATTTTGTTTTCTATTTCATTTTCTTATTGCTCCATTTTTGGCTCCATTTTCTTCTTGCTTCATTTTCTTCTAGATATAATTTTTGCTTCATTTTCTGCTTGCTCCATTTTTTTGCTCCAGTTTATTCTTGCTCCGTTTTTTGCTCCATTTTCCTCTTGCTCCATTTTTTCTTGCACCATTTTTTGCTCCATTTTCATCTCGCTCCAATTTTTGCTCCATTTTCTGCTTGCTCTGTTTTTTGCTCTGTTTTCTTCTTGCTCATTTCCTTCTTGCTACATTTTCTTCTTGCTGCATTTTCTTCTCGGTCCAATTTTTGATCCATTTTCTGCTCGCTCAGTTTTCTTGCTCCATTTTAATTTTGCTCTAATTTTTGCTCCATTTTCTTCTTGCTCCAATGTTTACTCAATTTTCTGCTTGCTCTGTTTTTTGTTCTGTTTTCTTCTTGCTCCATTTCCATCTTACTCCATTTTCTACTTGCTCCATTTCTTCCTCCATTTTTTGATCCATTTTCTTCTTGCTCTGATTTATTCTTGCTCCGTTTTCATTTTTCATTCAAGAAAATATTGCAAAAAAAGAGCAATAGAATGGTTCAAAATTCTCCAGATTTCTCCAACATTAGAGGTCTTAAATCCTGGCCTGCTAGCCTGGAGGACCGAATTTGGACACATATGCTCTAGGGAGCCAATGCACTAAGACCATAGAATAACAAAGGACTTGAAGCTCTGCTGTCTTGCTCCATTTTCTTCTTACCCCACTTTTTGCTCCACTATCTTATTTCATTTTCTGTTTCATTTTCATATTGCTCCATTTTTTGCTCGATTTTCTTCTTGCTCCATTTTCTTCTAGATATAAGTTTTGGTTCATTTTCTGCTTGCTCCATTTTTTGGCTCCAGTTTATTCTTGCTCCGTTTTTGCTGCATTTTCTTCTTGCTTCATTTCTTGCTCCATTTTCATTTTGCTTTATATTTTTGCTCCATTTTCTTCTGATTCCAAATTATTGCTCCATTTTATTTTTGCGCTGCTATCGTCTTCATTTTCTGCTGTTTTTTTCTTGCTCCATTTTCTTCTTGCTCCATTTTCTTGTAGCTCCAATTTTTGACCGATTTTCTGCTTGTCACATAATCACATGGTTGTGGACTAGGTTAGGAAGATACATAGTCTTTATATGCATTATGACAACATTGGTATTAATAGAATAGCGGTCTCTGAACACAAACCAATTATGTGTCAGTGTTTTTGTCCTGCAAACCACCTTTCCTGGTGTTTCAAAAGTACAAGGCTCCTTCCTAAGGTAGTCTCTGAGTTTCACATCAATCAGGTGACTATTGTGCCTTCATTTTGTCCTGACCTCAAATCTGACAAGGAGAGGGATCGCCATTTGTTGGATGTGGTGCAGTGTCTTAAGTTTTATGTGCACTGTACATAGTCTTTACATAAGACTGATGCCTGATTTGTTATCCCTGGGGGTCCTAGGGGAGGTATGGCTATGTCCAAGGTCAGTATTGCCTCCTGGATTAAGTTTACCATTCAGAACGCTTACAAAGTCAGGAAGAAATCTGTTCACTTTCATGTTACAGCACATTTCTTCAGGTCTGTTGAGGCCTTGTGGCCCTACAAGAATCAGGCCTCTGCTGAACAGCTGGGCAAGGCTGCAATGTGGTCTTCAGTCCACATCTTTGCCAAGCATTTTCACATGGATGTCCTGGCTTTGACTGAAGTTAACTTTGGCAGGAAAATCCTTCAGGCAGTTGTGCTGGTCTAGGGCCTCATCATTCCTGTGCCATTTAACAGTTTGAGCCCAGCTGGCTCTTGTTCTGGTGTGCTGTGCTATTGTTATTCAGTGTCCTTTGACATTATGGTTGGGCTGTTTCTGGTTCTGGATAGTCCTAAGGAACTCTGGTATATGCTCTGTATGCTACTGCATATTGGTAGCATGCCAAACCAGCCAAAATCCAAAAAGTTCAGATTTCAGCTGCACCTTCCCATGGAAGCTTAGCCTTGTGTATACTGAGCAGTTATCTGTTACATATTTAGTATCTGCTAAGTCCTAGTATTTCACAAAGCCAAACATTGACAAACTGGTTATCTCGTATTTGGGTGACCACATGTCCATGATCAGGCACGTGCACAGATAGACACCAAGGGGGGGGGGCTTGAGCACCTGCCCTTTATGTCCAAAGTGCCCTCGTGCCCTTTTAACAAAAAAAAAAAAATAATTATGAGAAGTGCCTTTTTTTTCATTTGAGCCCCTGCCCCCCAAAATGTCTGTGCACATCCCTGTCCATGATTGCCCAGGACAGTCCTGGATTTTAAATGTGTGTCAGATGTCCTGGGCATCCTCCTCCTGGGACAATACAAAGTCCCGGAATGAAGACTCCAGAACACAGAGTTCTAAACACTACAAGGAGAACTCTCCATTGTCTTCTGTGACAGGAAGTGATGCCTCTGCTGGGCTACAAGAAAATGGTTTCCAGAAAGACCTCTGTACACTAGAGAGGGAACTGAGCTTTGATCCTGACACCAAGCAGGAGCTGCAGTGCAATGTTGTTGCAGTTTAATGCTAGTCTAAGACTTTGGGTTTGATTTACACTCACCATCAACACTACCATCACACCGACCCCTACAGTTCGCTGTCTGGGGGTCACATTTGACTCTGCCCTATCCTTCATTCCTCACATTCAGTCACTCTCTAAACCATGCCGCCTCCACCTCCGCAACATCTCTAGAATCCAACCCTTTCTCACACATGACACTACCAAAATTCTAGTCCAAACACTCATCATGTCCCGTCTTGACTACTGTAACTTTTTACTAATTGGCCTTCCTCTCACCTGACTAACCCCACTACAGTCCATAATGAACTCTGCTGCAAGACTAATCTACCTCACTCATCGCTTCTCTGACACCAAACCCCTCTGTCAGTCCCTACACTGGCTCCCATTAGCATACAGAATTAAATTAAAAATTCTAGTGCTTACTTATAGAACCCTCAGTAACACCTCACCACACTATATTTCATCTCTCATCTCCAAATACACTCCCTCTCGCCATCTTCGCTCTGCATACGACCTTCTTCTCTCCACAGCTCTTATCACATCCTCCCACTCCCGCCTACAGGACTTCTCCCATGCTACACCCCAGCTCTGGAATTCCCTCCCCCGCCCAATCAGACTCTTCCCTAGCCTTCAGATCTTCAGACGCTCCCTGAAAACTCACCTCTTCAGGGAAGCCTATCAACTGCGTCCATAAAAACAATATCACTAAGAATCACCCCTTGCCTTGACCACTGCACTCAACAGCACTTCTCATTCCCACCCACTGACTGGCAGGTCAGGTGGCAGGAAGCACTTACACCCAATAGCACTTACTCCTTCTGTGTCATACCTACCTTCATCTAGACTGTAAGCTCTCACGGGCAGGGTCCTCTGATCCTTCTGTTCTCCACATTTGTATTGTACTATTTAATACCTCTGTATGTCCACTCCCTACTGTAAAGCGCTGCGGAATTTGTTGGCGTTATATAAATAAAGATTAATAATAATACCGAAACCCACAACAGGCATCACCTTCTGTCACAACAGTTAATAGGCAGTTCGCCCTCTAGTGTTTAGGACTTTGTGGTGCACTCTCAACTCTGCAGTGTCCCTGAAATGCAGAATTTAAATGTGGTCACCCTATCTCATATATTTATAGTGGAGATAAGACTATTGATCACTATCAATGTTAACTTCAGTCAAATAAGTTTCATTGTTTTATATATTCATAGTTGGACCTGTTCCTTCCAAAAATATGTACATGCATACAAAAGTCCATAAACAAAGCTAGAAATTAAAATTTGTAAATTTGAACATATAACCCTGATAGTAATTTTTTTTCAAGTTCAGTAAAACACAAACATTGACAACATATTAACCTATTAAGGACCACAGTGGGTGAGCAATGCATTGGGAAGCAAAGCACTACATACCTATCTGGTCTTCAAAGTGATTGAGAGTAACTTTTTTGTTTGTTAAGATGAGCTAAAAAGTTATTCTAGGTGTGTTTATTCATATTAACCACTAGATGGTGCTGGTGAATAAAATAACTTCCAAAAATTCCTAATTACTACTTCTTGTTATAATGTTAGCCATGGATAAAATAAGAGACTAGTAGATTGAACATGATTACTTTACTTTATTAGATTTAATTAGTAACTTTAGAGTACAAGCTGTGAGTTTTAAGACCACTTAGGTCTCTTAGTCAATTATGTTATAGAGTAAGAAAAAAATAAAAATATAAAATAACACACTATTAATAGCCATTAATAGCTCTAACTCCATCCCTATCTGGACAAGATGGAGCTATATAGGGTTATTAGGAAAGTAGTACAATAAATTTTATTAGGTTCACTTATAATAAGACCACTTAAATGTTAGCTAATTTAGCAAATTTAAAATCAATTTAAACTGTGGTGTTTGTCCCATAAACATAACAAGCCTTTGGCTCCAATAATAGTATTGGTTCATGATATTGCTTTACAAATTACAGAACAGATACATTTTACCCACTGTGACAGATAAAGGGATTCACTAGATCTGTGGTCAAAGAATGCATAGACTGATCTACAATATAATGGACACAAAGATTTCTAAAAAAAAATAGACTAATTGTAGAATGTAGTTATAGCTCCAGTAGGTTGTTTAATCATTAGAGCATAAACCAATTTAGGGCAGCAGAATACACAGTGAAAGCGCCAACAATTATTACTGATTGCCACAGCCGTTTGCTGAACTACTTGGTCCAAAAGTATATCTGACAGTTAGTTAGCCTGCATGCTTCTTTGCGTGCACATTAGCGTCAAATGCTGGACCTCTTCCATTTTGCCATATTATAAAAAATGTACGTGTTGCAAAAATAATTCAAGTAGCAGATTATACACAGTTTCATAGCATAAACTGTTGTGGTTTAGAAGAATTATGAGATCTAATTCATATGCGTTTGCCTCCTCTGCATGATATACCTTTTGCTTGTGAGCTTTTTCAAAAGGTACTAGCCTTCAGAGGTTCACTTCTGGCTGACAGATGTAATCTGGCAGCGATAACTTTAGATACCGAGGCTTTAGCCTCATTACTTCATGTTAAGTAGCTGGATTTGTAGCTGTGGATATGCCTGCTTCTTGATCTGTGTTACTTTGCTACAGCCTTGTTTGTTTCACAGGGTCAGCACTGTGATGGACCACTGGTAGTGGTCAAGTGGGTATGCAGAAGTTAGAGCAAGTTTCTCACTCAGAGAATTTACATTCTGATATAGTCCTTCGTACAATTTGTTGTTCAACTTCTGAAGGTGTTCATTCAGCATCTTGAATCTCAGCTCCCTAGAAATATCTTTTGTTTTTTTTTTAACTGTGGATCGTTAGTAGCAATCCTTAGATTGTCCTTTTGTAAAGGCTTGCAGTGCCTTTCCATTCAACTGCTCCATACTGGTGAGGGGCATGTCAGGGTCTGATAATTGCTTTGATAACATTGACTTTGTCTGGATAGACATTGTCTTTGTCTATAGCAGTGGTTACAGTGCTGCTAGCTTGGCTTCTGCCTTCTGCCATGTTTTGTCAATATTACAGTGTCCATTTTAGGACATCCTCATACCAAACCTCTATCAATCATCCTTCCACCTACCAAACTCTCTCCTTCCTCCTACCAAAACATTGTCACTCATACTCCTTCATTACAAACACCATCCTTCCTCTTACCAAACTCTCTCCTTCCTCCTATCACTAGTGTTGAGCGAGCATGCTCGGCCGATGCTCGGATCGGCTCGAGCATCGCTCTGCTCGGCACATGGCGGTACTCGTACGAGTACCGCATGTGCTCGCCCGCCATGTTCGGGTCTCCTCCCCGCACGTTTTGCGGCTGCTGCGCAGCCAATAAACGTGCAGGGAGGCTCTGACATCGGTGTAATGCCAGCAGCCATGTTGGCTGCTGGCATTACACTGATTGGCTGGCCAGAACCCGTGGTCGGGTGCTGTATAGCACCTGACCAGCGAGTTCGGCTCAGTCTTAGCCAGGGAGAGCTGAGGATAGGAAGGGAAAGTCAGTGTAGGGAGGAAAAAAAGCAAAATTGTGAAAAAAAAGAACCAAAAGTCCTTTTTAGGACTACTGTGTGTGGGGGCAGCAGGTTATTTTGTGTGGGGGGGGGGGGGGGGGGGGGGGGGGAAAATATATATATTCTGTTTAGTGTGCAAAGTTGCAGATTAGAGCACATTCTGTTTAGTGTGCACAGTTGCAGATTAGAGCACATTCTGTTTAGTGTGCAAAGTTGCAGATTAGAGCACATTCTGTTTAGTGTGCAAAGTTGCAGATTAGAGCACATTCTGTTTAGTGTGCAAAGTTGCAGATTAGAGCACATTCTGTTAAGTCTTCAAACTAAAATATCAAAGTCACATATTCCATTCAGTGTGCGTCGCCGCAGTTTAGCAGCACATTCTGTGTACTCTGCACAGTTGCAGAATAGGAAGAAATACTGTTAAGTTTTCAAACTCAAATATTAAAGTCACATATTCCATTCAGTGTGTGTCACCGCAGTTTAGCAGCCTATTCTGTGTACTCTGCACAGTTGCAGAATAGGAAGAAATACTGTTAAGTTTTCAAACTCAAATATTAAAGTCACATATTCCATTCAGTGTGTGTCACCGCAGTTTAGCAGCCTATTCTGTGTACTCTGCACAGTTGCAGAATAGGAAGAAATACTGTTAAGTTTTCAAACTCAAATATTAAAGTCACATATTCCATTCAGTGTGTGTCACCGCAGTTTAGCAGCCTATTCTGTGTACTCTGCACAGTTGCAGAATAGGAAGAAATACTGTTAAGTTCTCAAACTCAAATATTAAAGTCACATATTCCGTGTAAGATGAAGAAGGCGGGTAAAAAGGGACGGGGAAGTGGACGTGATCCTGATAGTTCAGGGCGCGGGTCAGGACGCGGAGAAACTGTGCCTGGTGCCAGAGCACAAGAAAGAAAGACATCCACCATACCTAGCTTCATGTCTCATTTTACAGGGCGTCGCAGGACATCACTCTCGAGGTCCGACCACTGCGAACAGGTGGTCGGTTGGATGACAGCTGATACTGCTTCCAGTCGGTTAAGCACCACCCTGTCTTCCACCAAGTCCACTCTCAGTAGCCAAGAGTCTGGTCAACATAATCCTCACTCTGATCATCCTTCCTCCCACCATACACGGTCTGGTCAAAGAAGTGATCCCACACTGGGATATAGTGAGGAGCTCGTCTCATCACCAATCCTTCATTTGACCCTCTCTCCAAGCACGCTTGCAGAGGAACATGACATCTTGTGCCCTGATTCACAACCTCTAGAGGGTACCCAATCACAAGAAGATGACAGATGTGAACGGCATTTAAGGTCAAAGGAAGTAGTGGATGATGATGATGATGATGAGACACAGTTGCCATTAAATCAACCACTATTTCCGTCTCAAGACCTTGTTGAGGAGAATGTTATACAGTTGTCAATGACTGAGTATGTGGTGGGATCAAGACATGAGGAGGATGATCAGAGTGAGGAAGTGGAGGAGGACTTGGTGGACGATGAGGTGACTGACCCCACCTGGGAAGGTGTAGAGCCGAGCGATGACAGCAGTCCTGAGGGTGAGCCATCTGCAGCACCGCAACAGGCTGGAAGAGGCAGTGGTGTGGCTACAGAAAGAAGGCGGACCGCACCAAACCGGCCCGCAAATGTTCCACGGAGCACCCCCTTGCGTAAATCTACCTTGCCAAAGGGTAGGTGTTCCGCGGTATGGCGTTTTTTTAAGGAAAGTGCGGACGACAAAAGAATTGTAGTTTGCAACCTGTGCCACACCAGAATGAGCCGAGGCATGAACACTAGAAACCTCACCACCACCAGCATGATCCGACACATGGCATCCAAGCACCGTAGTAAGTGGGAGGAACGCCTGGATCGCCCATCTGTGTCTGCAGGCCACACCACTGCCTCCTCTTCCCCTGTTTTCGGTGCCGGCCAATCGCCTGTCGAAGGCGCAGGCCCGCATACCTCCCGCCCTGCACCTGTAGCATCTGAAGCACCATCAGCGACCACATCCACTTCCCTGTCCCAGCACAGCGTCCAAATGTCGTTACCCCAGGCATTTGAGCGCAAGAGAAAGTACCCAGCCACCCACCCACAGGCCATAGCACTAACCTCACACCTTTCCAAATTACTGGCCATCGAAATGCTGCCATTTAGGCTTGTGGACACTGAGTCCTTCCGCAGCCTGATGGCAGCAGCTGTCCCTCGGTACGCGGTCCCCAGCCGCCACTACTTTTCCCGGTGTGCCATCCCCGCATTACACCACCATGTGTCCCGTAACATCACCCGTGCCCTGACCAACGCAGTTACTGGGAAGGTCCACTTAACGACTGACACATGGACAAGTGCTTGTGGCCAGGGACGCTACATTTCCCTGACGGCACACTGGGTGAATGTCGTGGAGGCTGGGAGCGACTCGGACCCTGGGATGGCACGGGTGCTACCCACGCCGAGGATTGCGGGCCCTACCTCCATCAGGGTTTCCGCACACATGGCTGACTTTATGTTAGGCTGCCTTTCCCGTGACCCACGCGTTATACGCATTTTAAACAACACGGATTACTGGGTGTTCACCCTTCTGGACCCCCGCTACAAAGAGAATTTCTCATCTCTCATTCCTCCGGTGGAGAGGACAAGCAAAATGGTGCAATACCAGAAGGTTCTTGTTATTGGCTCCTCCTCCTCCGTTTCCACCTCCGAATTCTCTACACGCAGCGCCACTCCCCCATCAGCCAGTAGCTGGAAGCAGTGTAGCACTGCAGTGGGGAAGCGTCAACAGGCCGTGCTGAAGCTGATCTGCCTTGGGGACAAACAGCACACGGCCTCAGAGCTGTTGCAGGGGATTAGTCACCAGAC
The DNA here is from genome assembly GCA_037306005.1 of Rhinophrynus dorsalis. Classification (NCBI taxonomy): domain Eukaryota; kingdom Metazoa; phylum Chordata; class Amphibia; order Anura; family Rhinophrynidae; genus Rhinophrynus; species Rhinophrynus dorsalis. The sequence goes on along the minus strand of CM074723.1, from coordinate 267,122,720 downwards.
CGAGCAGTGGCTCTCGCCACTCAACCTGCAACCAGGCATGGTTGTGTGTGATAATGGGCGTAAGTTGGTGGCGGCTTTGGAGCTCGGCAAGCTCACACACGTACCATGCCTAGCGCATGTATTTAATTTAGTGGTTCAGCGATTTCTAAAAACCTACCCCAATGTGCATGATCTCTTGACCAAGGTGCGCCGCGTGTGTGCACATTTCCGTAAGTCATCTACAGCTTCGGCCGGCCTGTTGAAGCTGCAGCAGCGCTTACAATTGCCAGCTCACCGGATGCTGTGTGACGTGAGCACGCGCTGGAACTCCACCTTCCACATGTTGGCCCGGCTTTGTGAGCAGCAGAGGGCAGTAGTGGAGTACCAGCTGTTACACGGTCGTCGCCTCTCCGTTCAACTTCCTGTAATCAGAAGTGAGGAGTGGGAATGGATGTCAGACCTCTGCGAGGTTTTACGCAATTTTGAGGAATCGACACAGATGGTGAGCGGCGATAACGCTATTCACCCATTCACCCCTTCCACCCAAAAAACGGGTATATGGTTGACTCTTAATCTTCTCATCCTCCTCCTCCTCTTCCATATGCCCTGTGCTATAATTTTTATATAGGGCCAGCTCACCAGCGGGCCCTGTGATATAATTTTTATATAGGGCCAGCTCACCAGCGGGCCCTGTTTGACAATTTTTATATAGGTCAGCTCACCAGCGGGCCTTCTCATATAATGTTTTATTGGGTCAGCTCTCTAGCGGGCCCTCTCATATAATGTTTTATAGCGTCAGCTCACTAGCGGGCCTTCGCATATAATGTTTTATAGCGTCAGCTCACTAGCGGGCCTTCGCATATAATGTTTAGGATGGTCAGCTCTGCAGCAGACCCTCACCCATAATGTTTTAGATGGTCAGCTCAGCGCACGTTTCCCTCTTAATCATGGCCTCAGTTCAATAAAATCAAGGAAATTTTTGGGAGAATTTGCCTCTGCGCACGTTTCCCTCTTAATCATGGCCCCAGTTCAGAAAATCAAGGAAATTTTTGGGAGAATTTGCCTCTGCGCACGTTTCCCTCTTAATCATGGCCTCAGTTCAGAAAATCAAGGAAATTTTTGGGAGAATTTGCCTCTGCGCACGTTTCCCTCTTAATCATGGCCTCACTTCAGAAAATCAAGGAAATTTTTGGGAGAATTTGCAGATGATATACAAGTAAATATACAGCAAATATTGTTTGGTAACAATTTTTCGCCTAAAGTCGTTTTTATTTTCCTTTTTGTGTGTTTTACGGTCAGTCTGTAAAAATGGCGTACTACGGGCGAAAGATCGTTCCCAGCAGCGATGTTGGAGTCCAAGATGCATCCAGACATCCTCCCTATGCTGTCCCTGAACCATTTCTGTGGTGTTTCCATCCTTTTCTGCCCTTTTCCTATGGACCAGGCACCCTCCCCTCATCAGAGCAGGGGGTGCCTGGTGTAATGCTCGAGTCCTCCCATTGACTTCAATGGGGCTCGGGTGCTCGGCCGAGCACTCGAGCCTCAGGGGGTGCTCGGTCAGAGCACCCGAACACCCGAGCATTGGGGTGCTCGCTCATCACTACCTATCACGCCTCTGTCACCCATCCTCCATCCTTACAAACTGCATCTTTCCTCTTACCAAGCTCCCTCCTTCCTCCTATCAATTCTCTGTCACCCATCCTCTGTCTTATCAAACTCCCTCCTGCCTCCCAAAAAACCTCTCTCAGTCTCTCAGTCCCTCCTATGAAACCTCTGTCCTAATATGACCACCATACCATATGACTTCTGCAGTCCAGCTTGCTGTCCAGAGGTACACCTAAATAGGAGCTGCTGGTCGATTCATTCAGGAAAATTTGTGGGTGCTCCTTGCTATCCTGCTGTTAAACATAGTGGTTGCGTTTTTGCTGGTGTGCAGTGCTTGTCAGTCACCTTACCATGTGGATACCTTGTTGAGAGATGTTTTAAAATTCTTAACCATATCTTTTTCAATGGATGACTGATGACTGCAACTTCATCTGCATAGAGGCAGGTCTACCTTGTGAATATCTGTGGGGATATCATTAAGGAAGACATTAAACATATCCAAGAAGACTACTATCCGCTTGATTTGTGAATGTTTAAACTGTGGCTGATTGTGTTCAGCTGGTAGTTGACAGAGAGTTCTTTCTGGAATTCAAACTGCTCCTTTAGTAGAAGGTTTCTGTTGAAGGAAAAGTGGGCTATCCTGGCCAGTAGTACCCTTTCCAAGTGTGGTAGCTTGCAGCATCCCTTGGTGGTTTTCCAGCCGTAGAAAACATAATGACTCTTGCTGACTTCTAGGACTGGGAAATGCTGTAATTTCAAACATGCTTTGAAGATTTTTGCAAGGCATTTCAAGGCTTCAAGTAGGAACATTGTGATAGCTAAGTTGGTTGTTCCATCACTTCCTGGTGCCAGGGCCATGGGGGGGTGGGGGTGGTTAAGGTGACTGAAGACCCGAGTGTTTTGGTGGTCAGCCCCAAATGTACTGAAGCCAAGCCAGTCTGCCAGTCTGCTTGCTTGGACTGCCAGCCTCTGCGGCACAAGTCCCAACAGACACTCCGGTACCTTCCCATGAACATGCACCAGGTGCCAATGAGAGAGGAGTATTTTGTCATGATACTCCTCTCTCCTTTGCTGGCTGTTGTAGCATGAGACAACAGGGATTACAGAGCACGTGAGACTACATCCTCTCTAGGAGAGGTCAGAGTAAGTGAGCACAGGCAGGGTGGGACCAGTTCTGTGTCCTGAAGTGAGTATGAAATTATGATTGAAAATAAAATTAATAATATATTGATTATATTGAGGAGAAATTAACATTTTTTTTATTATATTTGCACCACTCTCCCATCTCTCTGACTCTAACCACTCTCAGTCAGCCCCCTCCAGTAGAGTGAACACTTAATAGATTGCTAAAGTTTTGGGCCTTTGGCAGTGAAATTTTCATCCAGCTTTATGTAATTTAGGCCTCACTATGTAATGTAATTTAATATTTATAGGCCACTTTAATCATAGATGTAGAGTCAGGAGTGATTATATATCCCCCCCCCATATAGGGCAGTACCAAATAGAAATGGTGCTGTACCGTGTAAAGAGCACATTAATAAAATGGGGAAGGCATGGCCAGTGCATCACCAGTATTCCATGCAACGCAAGGTGCAGTTCTAGAGCACATTATAGGGAGCAAGACCTAGAAAGTAGGAACTCACATAGTAGCCATAGCAGTGTATTACTTTTTACCCTCAACCTCCTGTCTTCCACCTCCTTGATTTTCTCCCCCCCTTTGTCTTCTTTCTCTCTGATGCACAATCTTAGGGTATTTTCCTACTGATTGCAATCGCAGTGATCCAACCTGCATCCTTATTGTAAACTCTGTTGTTTCATTTTTCTATGAATTTCAGTCTCTGAGATTTCATTGGGCATGTTGTTTGTTTATAAGTTCTATGATTCAACATTCAATATCAGGTGTTTTGTGGGTCTGTCCTATTGATTGCAAGCACTGGGGTTCAGTCTGTGTCTTTATTGTGCATTGTCTGTCATCCTATAGATCTCAAGTTGCTCTCTACACTTTTAAGAAAAATTAACTCAAGACAATCCTTAGTAGGAGGTCTGGCAGAACATATCTGTCAGAATCAGACCAAAGCACACCTTTGTCTGTACTGTATAATTAATCTGTATAAGTAATATGTGTTGTTAGATCAAATGGTTCTGACCATGGTTCACTGTCATCCCTTTTTCACTCTGTTCCTGTTGTGTCTGGAACTGGCAGTGACTCAGAGCACTCAAAACAGACTGAGGAGCATTTACTAAGTAAACGTGATAAAATTCTGGAGAAAACTTACTGCACTATAGAAAGCAAAAATTATTTTACAGATTCAAATTGATTTAATGAGAGATGTTAACCACTTGAGTTCTAGAGATGTCTTATATGTATCTCTTTGCAGTGCATTGGATACTTCTAGCTTTCATATCAGCACACATGGTTATTGGGAGCAATGGGAACGACAACGGGTAAAGCGTGGTACCGTGTTAGCCATAGAAAGCACAGGAGACTAATCGATTGGCCGCTCTATTGTGTCCTAGTCACACATGGGGGTTAAGCTCTAAGGTATGATAAAGTGGTGATACTTTAGAGATGACTTATCTAGTGATATAACTTCTCCAGTTCCTATTTTATTCTGTGGGGCCAATGAACTGGAGAAATCTTAATGCATTGGGTCCATAGAATAACATAGGACTTAGAGAGTTTATAACAATGGAGAAGTCATCTTGTCTTCATAACCTCTTAATCACACCTTAGTACATCTCCCCCATGGTGTCCAATGTACAACCCTGAATAACAGCTGGAAACATTTTTTTTTTTTGTGAAAATACATTTTCGAGTATATCCTGGACTCATTTTAACTACCTCAGAGAGGTGAAAGGCTGAGCTGGCCTTGCCGGGACTAGAACCAGCAACCTCATGGTCTGAGCAGATTCTACAGCTGGTGCTTTAACCAACTGAGCCATCTCTCCAGCTTAAAGGGACAAAATGGAAGAGTCGATCAAGAACCTGACACCATATATGACCAGATCCCATTAGCCATGTGTGCTGCAAAGAGCACCTGAATCTTTAAGGTATAGCATAATAGTTCTCAACTGTGTTAATGGCTATCCCAATTTTAAATGTTGTGATTCTCAGTTAAATATATATATAATGCACGAATATGTACTACATACATTTAAGTGTGTATGCGTGCGCATGTGGCTATCGTCACTACCATGGTTGGCTGCATGCTCGTGAACTTTGCCATGAGGATTTCTTGTAAATAAACTCATAGGAACTAATATTGCTTGCATATACCTGACATTAAACATATAGCTTTTAACATATAACTTATACATTTCTGTGAAAAAGACTCACCTTTGTTGGCCTGCAGTTAGTGGGTACAACCAAAGGAAGACTGTGGATCCACCAGGCCTCTTTATTTGCCTATTCCTCCCACCCCCACAGGCCATATGTCACCCAGTTGCAGGAGACCTGCAAGAGAAGGAGTTCTGGGGTGCATCGCTAGAGTGCATTGCTGATCGAGTGTGGGCTTTGCTGCAGCTATGGTCGGATAAAGTTGCCAGCCGCAAGGCTGGAAGACAAACCCCAGAGAAGCTGGAAGTGAACCCAGGATAGTCTGAAAACAAACAGCACAAACTCTTCTGCAGGGGAGAGTGCAGGCTTGGGAGTGTAGAATGGTGTGCATAGCTGGAGAGCGTAGGCCACGGAAGTAGCTGGAACTTTCCTGTGAGGGAAAGAATGAGAGATAAAGCAAGAAATAGTGACAATGACTAAAATGATAACAGTGACTGGAATTGCTAGACAGAAGAATGGTCACAGGCTTAGCAAGATCATACACAGGTAAGATAATAGCTTGAATCACTAGGCAGAAGAGTAGTCACAGATGTGTCAGGGTCATACACAGATCTGATAATTGCTGGAATCACTAGGCAGAAGAGTAGTCAAAGACGCAGCAGGGTCATACACAGATCTGATAATTGCTGGAATCACTAGGAAGAAGAGTAGTCATAGGCTAGCAGGGTCATACACAGGATAATAGGCACAAAGAATCTAGACTAGTTCTAAAGTACTGGACAGTCCAGCAAGAATAGGGGTCTGAAGCAAGGGCTAGAGGATATAACCTATTCTAGATATAAAGAGAGCTCAGAAGCATGTCCTTCTGACTTCAGGAATACTGTGATAGCGTGCCAAAGCCAAGGACAAGATGCTGGTTATAGGTGTCGCGTGCTACGTCCCCTGCACGCAACGTCATCCACCAGGAAGTGAAAAGGCTGATCCAGCGGTGCCTCACGCCTGTGTGCAGCAGCGCCGGCCAAGAGAGTGCACTCGAGGAAAGAGGAACAAAAGCAGGCAGAGTGAAACAAAAGAGGGCACTTTGGGTTTGAATATTACTTTTATTACAAACAGACATGATGCATGCATGCCAAAACTGGCCAGTGACCATGCCTTTAACAACTTCTAAATGAAAGATATCAATAGTGCCAGTGAATAGTTGGTGTATTTTATTAATTATTGTAAAACTTAAATAGAATAAGCAATAAATCAGCTACAATGAACATAGGATATGTGCAAAAGCAGAAACAAAGAAAAAGAATAAGCTCACAGCACTAACTCACCATAATATTTACATGTTAATAATAATAATAATATTTGGGGGTCTGGAGAACCCTCTAATTCACTCCTGCTATCTATATTTTATCCACTTCGTCTCTGTGAGCATTTTTATCTCTTAGAGTTGAAAGTCTGGTTCATAGTTGGCTGCAAATGCCAGTGTCAAGCCAGGTGAACAAGTAGTATAGCACAGTAGAAAAGCCAGTTTGTAGCTGGATGCAAATGCCAAGGTCAAGCCAAGAAACATGGGAAACAAGACAGAGGTACTAAACGCAACAACCTTGTAGAACAGGCATAGGAAGAAATGAGTACTAGTTTAAAAAAGGACCCGGAACCAATCTGAGTTACAAAGAGAGACTAGCCAAACTGGGTTTGTTTACATTAGAAAAGAGACGTCTAAGGGTGATATGATTACCATTTACAAATACATTCAAGGTCAATACAAAGAACTATCCAATGAATTATTTATGCAAAGAGCTGAGCTAAGAACAAGAGGTCATCCATTAAGACTTGAGGAAAGGCGCTTTCGACTAAAACACAGGCAGGGGTTCTTTACAGTAAGGGCGGTAAGGCTATGGAATTCTTTGCCTCGGGATGTTGTGCTTGCAGATAATGTAACTGCATTCAAAAAAGCAATGGATGCCTATCTAGCACAGAACAATATTGACAGTTATGACAGATGGCTTCAAAGCAAATAGGATATTGAGCCGGGGAACTATTTGACACACACACACACACCTACACTGGAAATTGCTCCAGAGGGCTTTTTGTTGCCTTCCTCTGGATCAACGGGAGTGTTATTGGCATGGGCTGGACTTGATGGACGCATGTCTTTTTTCAGCCTTATCTACTATCTTATCTACTATTTTAATCACACGCAAGGAGGAAAAAACAAGACAGAATAAAAGCGAGGGCAAAAAAAGGAAACCATGACAGAAAGTTTGAGTAAGAATTACATCTGCAAATAGAGAAATCTTAAAGTGATGTTGTTATAGTGTTATCTCTGTGGTCCCTAATCCTCAGGGAAAAGAGTTCATCCACTAAGGTGAAAAGTAGAGGGCAGAGTGGACAACTCTGTCTGGTTCATTGTGTATTTGGAAAGGCATCAGCTGGGAGTTTGAGAGTCGCTGAAGGGTTAGTTTAAAGAGATTTAATAGCTGTGAGAAAAAAGCCCAGAACCCATATTTTCCTAGAATTGTCTCAGGATACAACCAGTCTATCCTGTCAATAGCCTTCTTCATGTCAAGTCTCAGGACCACAGTTTTAGTACATGAGGTATTATTATTATTCTTTATATAGCGCCAACTAATTCCGCAGTGCTGTACTATTGGAAGATTAATGATCATCCTTGTGTTTTTTCCTGCTTGCCTATGAAGGATGAAACCAACTTGATAATTGTGTATTAGTTTGGGAAGGAGGCATGATGGTCTATTTGCTAAGATTTTGCTAAAGAATCCTGCCTCTAGGTGTATTTGCCTTCACTGGCTTTCACCTGAGTACATTGTGCCGTCTCCACTAGAGGGAATGTAGGGTTAATGCCAATTAGTCTTGGGTAACAACACACCCAATGCTAACCGTTAGTTGAACCTCTATTAATAGCACCCTTAGGGGTTAAAAGTTGGTTCAGCTAAGAGCCAGTGACTCTCAACAAAAATAATATAAATACTAGTAAAATACTGCCACTAAATTGGTAAATTTATTGAAATCTTAAAAGTGAAGTAAAACATATGACTATACAGTCAAATAAAAAGCTTAGATCAATTGCAAATAGGCTTAAGTCAATACTCAGGTTTGTGTTCTCAGGAAGAAGCCTGTGCCTTTTTAGGGTCACGGCTCATTCCACCAGATCTATGGGTACCTCCTGTGCCTCTGTGGAGTAGCTGTATAAGGTGGCAACTTCGTTGTCCCTTCACATGTTTGTTAAACAATACTGTGTCAAAGTGCTGGCTTCAGCTGAAGTCAGTTTTGATCAGGAGGTCCTAGAGGCTGTTGTGCCATGTAGGTATACTTCGCAGGTTTTTCAAATCAACAGCAAGAAGGGACACTGTTACGGTTTTCTGACACTCAGACCAGGTTATAAAGTAAAAACACAGTTTTATTGAAGCAGAATGATAAACAGTGCCCCTAGAGGCCAGCACAGATAAGAACAGTATTGACAAATACAGACAAGGTATGGGTAATACAAACAGGAGCTCAGGCTAGATTGGCCAACGCCCAGGATAGATATCAGTCTCTGGAGAACAGTCTTAAATGTAGAGCAAGGAGCACAGTATCAGCACTGTATCACTCTCTAGATAGAAACGGGGAGCACCCCTGTTGCGCTGAGCTGAGCCAGTACCACCACCGTGGGCTAGGAGGAATGCTACCGCCAGAACTGAGGTAACCAGAATAGGAATCGCCCACAATGTGACTAGTAAGTAACCCTGCATGTGCCAACTGGGTTGTGCCACGACGCCCTTGGGATGCCACAATAGATGGTTGCTGCACAAGCTACAAGGAGCCGATGCACTAGGCAGTGCAGGTGGAAATGTACACTTTGAGAGAATGAGAAACGGAGCCAGAACACCCTTCCGGTGTCGCACAGAATCCTATAGCAAGAGCGAACAGACTACCGGCGCCAACCGGCGTGGTCACGGTGCACCCCGAACACCGGACAGGAGGAGCTCTGCAAGGACTAGTATGGCGTCAATAGGCGACTCAGAGTGTAACGGCTCAATGGACCAACAGAAGCTTGGCAAGCTAAACAAGTGGCACGTAAACTGGAGACTACAGGCACTGCACGGGTTAATCTGGTACATACAGAAGAGCACTGCTCAGCAAGCAGATGGCAGGCAACCTCAGGCTACAGCTGAATGAGTGAGAGAGGATCAGTGAAAACAGTTCAGAATGTCGCCAGAGTGACCGGAGCACACTGGAACTGCAACCGGACAGGAGCGATAACCGGAACCGGATGGAAACAGCCGCAGGAACGCCACCGGAGAAGGGGTCAATCACGGAGCAGGGTCATCAGCCAGAACCGGGTCAATCACGGAGCAGGGTCGTCAGCCAGAACCGGGTCAATCACGGAGCAGGGTCGTCAGCCAGAACCGGGTCAATCACGGAGCAGGATCAGAAGAGGAGTCAGCCAAGTCAGATCGGTACACAGGAGACACTGGAACTCAGCAACGAGATGCCGGAATGGGAACATCACAAAAGGGCAACTGACAAGTGCCAAAGAGCCAGTAAAAAAAGGAACATCCTGGGCGGGCCAATCAGCCTCCTCCAATGCAAAGGTTACACAGTCATAGATTGACATATAAAGTAAAGAACAATATGATCAATGTGAATATTCACATAAAGAGGACTACTGGCCATTGGTGAGCATAGCTCATGCATTTGGCTACATGCACATTAGTGTTTTTATTTATATTTTTGTACTTTGGTTCATATACAAGCGGATACAGTGTTTCCGAGCAGGGCAGATTTAAACACCTTGCACTTTTATTACTGGTATGTTCACCACATGCCGGTAGTCCTGTTTAGGTGAATATTGACGTTAATAATTTTGTTCTTTAGTAGTTTGCACCCATTCTTACTGTTGTTAAGGATCCTGGAGATATGTTTATGTTGTGGTGGGGAGCAACATTCTGTTTTCTTTTCCATTTGAGGATTGACTGAGTAGGGGCAGTCTTGAATCCCTCATCCCTCCATCTGACCACTACTAGTGGACTTTTATAGTATGGTGGTGTATTATTGGTGGAGGTGTAGTGTTGAGACATATTACACTAGGAGCACTCCTATTTTTCTTTTTCTTTTTCTTTGTTTTTTTTTTTTTTTTGCCAGTAACCTTTTAAGGCATGTTACCTGTCATCCTGACTGGAGGAAACTTTACCCTATTGTTTCTGTGTTCCATGTGCAGTAAGAGAAAAAGGTTTTATTGGTAAGTACACCAAAATCCTCTTATATTACCCATATTACTGTTCTGAGTAAAACAAATGTACTCCTAATGCTGATAGATGTTTTATTCAAAAAATATTGCTGCTCAGACTTTAGTTTTTTTTTTTTTAAATGTGAGGCCACTGAGGTACTGCACCCCAGAAAATGCGAGCTTGGGCTGCAATAACTCTTGAATGCAGCAGTATGAGTACCATTGTTTTACTCAGAAGGCTAAACACTTCAATATATATTTTTTTAGTATCAAACATTTCTATCCCTTTAAATTGGCAGTTCTGTTTTTCACAAACAACATTGTACAGTGCATTTTTAATTGAGGAGCCATGACCTTGCAACATTAGATATATTTTCTTTTGGAATTCTTCCCGTTTCACTGAATAAGAACAGAACTTGTAAGAAACACTTATCTGTTCCTTCCCAGTGCCAACTTGATTACAGTGAATCCAGAAATAATGCATATTGAAAGAAGCATTTGTCACCAAGTACAAGATTAATTTACCATATTTCGAGATGATGTAATGTAAAATATGAACAACTAGTAAACAGATGTTGTACCCACATCAACACATTTGTTTACATGACAAATGGGAATGCCAGTGATTTTTCCAGTGGCAAAGGAAGGGTATGAATTTACTCTTTAACATGAGCATAATATGTCTGCAAAAATGCCCTTTGCATGATGTGAAAGCTCATCAAATTAGCATTACTGTTTGAAATTAATACTATTCCATCTTACTGTGGAGGTAGTGTTCCAACTGTGCACCTAGTAATGATAATGCCTCATATTCCATTGACATGGATATGTAAACCATTCTGCTTATACACGTTTGTTAAAGTGAAACGGTCATGCATAAACAAACATTACACCACAATATATAACTCTAGCTCTCCATACTATCTCTAACCTCCTCTCCACTGCTAACAACTCACTGAGTATGCCACACTACAAGAAAGAAGCCAGTCATTCTGCCTTCTCCTTCAGTGCTCCGACAGCCTGGAATAACCTCCCCAGAAATATCAGCTCTCCCAGTCTTAAAGGGATAGTAATACAAAATTACTAATCCCTATTTTGTAGCCCTTAAAAAAATCAGAAAAATGCCCCAGTGGAATCTCTCAAACCCTTATGGTTTGAGAGATAACCTCTTACAGCGTTCTAGCTGACAACAGGGAAACCCGGTCCCGGGACTGGCGGAGGCTCTGCAGCAGAGCCGAGATTGTGTTAATGAAAAAGAAATCCTTCACTGAAAAGGTCTTCTACGTGTGCTTGCAAACCAAGCACATGTAGAAGACCTTTTCAGTGAAGGATTCCCTTTTCATGAACATGATCTCGGCTCTGCTGCAGAGCCGCAGTCTGATCCCAGGATTGGATTCCCCTGCTGTCAGCTAGAACGCTGACGTCAGACAGGGGCGAACTTTGTAAATGGTTACAGGGGCGGACTGACAGGACCCAGGGCCCCTGGTCCAAAAAGAGGTCTGGGCCCCCTTCCCAATTACATCATTGGCCCCGCCCTCATGACATCATTGGCCCGCCCCATGACAACATTGACCATGCCCATTGACATCATTGGCCATCCAGTTCCCCCAAAAGCCATACCTACCCAGGCCACCCATTAACCCCATAAGCCATCCAGTACCCCACCGGTCCATCCAGTACCCCCACAAGCCATACCCACCCAGGCCATCCAGTACCCCCACAAGCCATCCAGGTCTTTTTTCCACCTCATCAAATATGGTCCAATGGGCCTTATGTATAAAAGTGCAGCAGTGCAGTTCTGGCAATAAACCAACTGCATAATAGGCAACACATGTAAATTACCCAGATTGCTATTGATTTAATAGGGTGTTTTAACCCATTGAATGCTTAAGAGGCTGAGCATGCAAGGAACTAAATGTTCTATTAAAATACACTGAACTTTGTCTGGTGATGTTGGTTTACCCCAGAATTACACTGCTGTAACTTTATACATAAGGCAACATGTTCTTAGTTCATCAGCCTCAATGTCAGACCACAGTCTACAAACAGTGCCTTACTATAGACTGTGCACTGTGTAGACAGTCACCCACAACCCCTTCACTGCTCAGACCCAGAGGAAATTATGTATAAATATATCTTCTATGAAGACTTTAACAATAAAGTTTAGTTTATTAATTTGTGGTCTATTAACACTTTACTCTCCAGGTGGGAGAGTAGAGGGAGGGATTAGAAGACCACTACCTTGGTTTATTTAATTTACCTCTTTGGGACTATGGATCAAGTATATATACATAAATTACAAAAAATACGCAATGGCCCAAGAAATATCTACATTCTAGAAACACAGTAACATACCTTCATTCAAATGAGGAAGTAGTATAGGCAGAGATTCTCCATGAAGTGTGGATGCTGAGATACTTAATTTGGTGTTCCTAAGTGGGTGTATCCTTTATGTTGCCATAGAGCTGAGGACTACTTTGATTCTTTTTTCTGTAATGTTTTATGCGAGCATGAATTTTACTTATTAAACTGTGGTTTGTGGTAACGATATACTACACTTTTATTTTTCAGCTCTAAAGGAACTGTCAGGATTGGGTGAACTAGATACCTGAACCCCAATCTTTGATGCTAGAGAAAGATGCCTTGAGAGCATTGCTGGGGATCGAAGCAGCTGATGGAAGTGTCTTTGCTGCAAGTGAGACTGTGATTAAAATTGCTGGAAGTGAAGACAATTGACAGGATAGACACGTCCTACAGATGGAGGTTCCCTGGGAAGTTCTGGAAGTATGATCCAGTGCTGAGAAAGGGTCACCAAACTTAAAAGGCTGCAGTAGCCCTGAGCAGAACACTAACAGGAGACCAAAAAGGGAATCAACATCACCCAGAAAGTTCCCAGTAAATGAGAAGCTGGTAACTCAAGATACAAGTGAATTATTCACTCTGATCAACAGGTGGGGTGCCCTTAGGAGAGCAGAGAGCAACAGAAGGATAGTGAATGCCAGCTTGAGCCAGCAGCGGGAGTACCAGTAGGATAGCCTTTTTCCAGAGCAGGCTAAAGCAGGAGAGTTGGTTGGAGAATTGGAAGAGAAGTCGAATGGAGGCCAAGTCGTAATGAGTGGTCCACAATGAGTGAGTTCCCAAGTCAAGAATCAGAAGGGAAGTTGAATGGAGGCCAAGTTGTACCGGATGGGTCACAATGAGTGAGTAGCCAAGTCAGAGAATCAGAAAGAAAGTCGAACAGAGGCCAAGTCGTACCAAGTGAATCACAATGAGTGAGGTGCCAAGTTGGAGAATTAGAAGGGAAGTCGAACGGAGGCCAAGTAGTACAGGGAGATCCTCAATGGATGAGGTGCCAAGTTGGGATTAAACATAGAGGTCAAGGGAAGGCGGATCAGGTTCATACAGTGAGTGACAGATGGTGCGAGTATTTAAACACAAATAAATCAATAGGAAAGATGCCAGTATCAGGTGACTAGAAATGCAAGCGAACACCTGGCACCTGACCGGAACATTATGAGACATTTCATGTGAAAGAATAAAGGTTCTATATGATGATATTTTTCCTTGGGGTGGTGAGTACCAGTTTTTAGGGAGTAAGGTACAGATACTATAAAGTATGCAATATGATATTTACTTTTTTCTTAGTATTACTCATGGAATTGGTGTGATGTGGAGTATTACATGTGAAAATGGAGGGTGAGAATCGTTGCAGGAAAGTTTTTTTCTGGTCCTTCCCTTCTGAGCTGATGTGCAGAAATGTATATATTATAGAGCCAAATTCTTATTTTGTTTCTGTCCTGGATACATCTTGGAGATAAAGTGTGAGCACATTTACAGGGTGACAAAGGGTGGTGGTGCTTTAGAATTTGCACTACTGTGTTTCCTTTGCTTGAATTTAAGGAAATTAGAGACACAAAGCATAGAAGAAGAAGAAATGTGGATTAGGAGGATGAATTTATAGTTAAATAAACTGTGGCTATTTACCTGTAAGAAGATGAGAACCTCTCTGTTAGGTAAGTCTTCTTTTATTTTGTGGGATTAAACTGACAATATAAAAGTGACTTCTGAAGTTGAAGAACAATCATTTTTAACACGTTTCAAAAATGTATGGGAATGATTTTTATTATTATTATTATTATTTGAAAGCTGTTGATTCTGAAGATAGCAGGTCTATCCTGTACTTCAATGTAACAACTAAAACTGCAGTAATTGGAGGAGAAAGAGAAAGCTACTGAAATGCTGATGCCAGCTATTGTAGAGGCAGACAAGCACATAGGGGGAACTAGAACTGCTTGATTTAAGGAGAATTGGGGCTAGTCAGTTCTTTGGATGTTGCACAGTATAGCTGTGATTTGTAGCTAGTGACACTAACAGGGAAAATTAAAAATTAAATAACATTTTCAAGCCGCTACTGATTCTGAAATAACAGGTCTACCCTGAACTTTATTATATAAATAACACTGCAGTCCTTGGGTGTGAATTTTCAAATAAGCACACAATATTGAACACCCCATTGGAAAGCATCTGTCTACATAAACCCCCCTTGAAATTAACTGCCCATATACTTGAAACTATCTGGGCGCAATGGCAACAAACAGAACACAGCTTCAATATCTATCTTGGCTATCATTGATTGGGCCCAGCTTTTTTTGCACCAAACGTAAAGCCTCCTAACATGTCTGATACACCACGCTACATTCTTCCTGGTTTATCATGTCATTCACAGACTTCCTCACTGGAAAAGACAGATGATGATTCAAGCAATACCCGCTCTTCTCTTTCTTCAGTACTGCCCCCAGAGGGGGCACTATGAGTCTCCCCAAAGGCATTGCTTTAAACAAACCAACTATTCTACCCAAGCAGGCTAAGAATGTTATATGTGGTATATATGGGGCATGATAACATAATAAAGATTTCAACATGGCGGTTAGGGATGGTGAATGGTACTCTCGTATTCCAGTGAAAAAAATTCACCATTAGACATTTTCACCCATTGCCAAAAACACTTTGAGATTTTTTCAATGGCTAGAAGGCTTTCGCCCCTTTAATCACGTTTTTTGCCTTTTCTCTATAAAAACGTGCCATTTTCCAGGAAGTGAAACACAATGCAAGCAGTTACAGAGAGAGAGCGGGAGGTGCTAGGCTGTTGTGCTCTATGTTAATAGCAAAACTGAGGAAGCAGAGACTCATAGTGACTAAGAGCATTGAAGGTCTGGATGCCCTGTTTACCCAGATCCAATGATGGCCAGTCCCCCAACATCACCCCAAGGGATCTTGAGAAAATATGTCTCACAGGAGGAAGAAAAGGGTAGTAGTAGTAGTAGTAGTAGTAGTAGTAGTAGTAGTAGTAATGTGAGCAGGACAGGTCAGCTACCTTTGCCTGCTGCCAGTGCTGGGCTTGCTGCCAGTGTGTCTTGTAATTTTCAGGAGGGGGGGAGGAGGAGATGATGCCAAGTGTGACAGCAGGGGACCCTAAGTCACACTTGCCCTCCCCAAGCAGTGCACCACTAGTACTACTACTAAGAAGGTCCACCAGCTTGTACAGAGCGTTAGGAGTGAGAGAGGGCGTGATCATATTACTAGTGAGGAGGAAGATTCAGGGACTGAAATTGATGTGGTTGGTTGGGGAGGGGTAGGGGAAATAATGCAGAGTGGTCACACTAGCGGTCAACGGAGCCCACCACATTCCCCTGACCCTGGGAGTGCCCTTCCCCCTGGGGCATTGTCCAGGTGGAACATGATCTTGCCTGTGCCTGCTGCTAGTGCTGCCAGTCTGTCTTCTTCAGGTCAACAAGAGATGGCAAGTATGACATTTGGGGACCCTCTGTCACATTTCCCATCACCTCTATCAACCGGAGAGATTTCTGTAATAGAGCAGCAGCAGCAAGGAGGGACTGGTGGTGGTGATGATGATAATGGTGGAGAAGCTGAGGCGGAAGATACATTAATGGGCTTTTAGCCCAATTTGAGAAGGATTATGAAATGGGGATGGGCATCACCACCACCACCAGTGAGCTTTTGGAAATTACTGCGTTTGCTACAGCTCTAATTCTTGCTGCTGTTGAGTTGCAAGGGCAGCAGGATGCTGAAGAGTAGGATAGTGTGCCACAGACCACCATGGACACAGTGGGGATGGGGTGCAGTGATGCAGGACTAGGACAGGTTCCACTTTGCAGCAGCAATAGTCCTGGTCCTAGTTGCAGTACTGATTCTGAAGCATTAGCAGTAAGAGCAGCAATATTATCCTCTGCCCCAGCCAGTGAAGAAGAATGTTGAGGAGAAGAAGGAAGAGGCCATTCTTCTTCACCTTTCCTTCCCCCCTGAGGTCCCAGCGATGGCACTGTGCACAATTTGTCAGTGAAAAGGGAAAAGGAGGGAGTGTACCTTGGCACAACCGCCTTGATAACACACATGAAATACAGACACCATGACATTTATGTGAAACATGTTAAAGCCAAACACCCACCCAAAAAATATTACCAAAAGTATAAGTCTGATATCAATTAGTCCTTTTATAAATAAAAATATGCCTTCTGGGTCGTTTACTGCTTGCTTATGGGGTAAATGGTAAAGAGTGTTGTATACAAATTGCCTCCCCATTATTTGTTTTGGACGAGGTAAGGAATTCTTGGGGGTAGAAGCGATTGGTATGGGTAAGTTCCCTCGAGACTTTAAAATGGGTTTTCTGTATTATAATCACATCCCCTTTTATACTTTGGAATACATGGAGAACCATAGATCATTTTGCTGAGGAATTGAGACCCTTCACATTATAGGAAATTAAGGAAAAGGTGTTCTATATATTACAGGTTGTGGCCATGGTTTAACAGACTATACTTCCCAAATATCAGTATGAGGTGCAAGGAAACGGAAGGTGAGTGTTTACCAGCCAGCATAATCTTTCCTAAGGTCTGAGGTGGGAGAGTTGGCCCAGCAGAGAAAATAGAAGAGAGGATAAGGAGGCTGAAAAGGAGAAAAAAGAAAGAAAAAGGAGGAAAAAGAGAAGAGAACCAATGTGTACTCAGTTTGGGTAGTATAGGCCAGCGGTTCTCAACCCGTGCCCTCAGTGGCCATTAACAGACCTGGATTTGAAGATTTCCTTATGAAAGCACAGGTGAGTTAATCAGTGTGAATGAGCCTCTGATCACACTTGTGCTCTAGCAGGGGAATTCCTAAGTCCTGGCCTGTTAGTAGCCACTGAGGGCACAGGTTGAGAACCCTTGGTATAGGCAGCATAAGCCAGCAATGACCCAATCCTGCATGTAAAATTGAGAATGGTAATGGGACTGGACATTAACTTACAACCTCTAATAGAGGTAGCATATTCACACACCAGAACACAAACAAGCAGAAAACAAAAGCCAAAAAACATTTTAGAAACTACCAGGGCCTAGTGGGAGCCTGAGCCCCATGGATGGCATGCCTTTTAACCCAGTGGGATAATCATAAATCTTGTTGGGATTGTGGGGTGAAGGGGGATGAGGAAAGAGATAGGAAGATGGGAGGGGACGAGAACAGGAAGGTGCTGCAGCAAGTAAGGCATAATAATATTAATCAGGAGGGAACCCAGGCTGAGGAAGCCAGGTGCACAACTGGTTAAGGTACTGATCACTCTCCCTCCCAGTGATGCCTGTTCAACTAATCTAACTCTCAAATGGTGGTGGAGAGATCCATGCAGGGTTCAGATGATTAATATTTATCATATTAGCATGTGCACTTCTGAAATGCAAAAAATGACAAACGACCCCTGTGTTTCCTCACCATTCCCCCCAAATACAGTATTAACTGCACTAACCCTCATGCATTCTGGTGGGGGGGAGGTAATCATTATACTATGTGAGGAAGGTTAAAGCAGAACTACCTACTTAGTTAAAGTCACCCTGCAATAATTAGGCAGATGGAAACTAGCTTAATAATAGTTATCTTACCTCTAAAAACTACACGATGCTAGAGAAATCCTTAATCTTCCAAGAATGACAGCCAGGTTAGTGCAGTCTGCACGACTGTGCCGTCAGTCCCTTCTGGTGCCGTTCGGTCCAGTGCAATGCTTCTGAAGAGAGACTGGGACTGACAGCGCAGGCGCATAGACAAGATGTCTGCGCTGGTGTCTGGCTTCTAGTCTCAGAAGAGTAAGGCTTTCTGTATTATTGTGTAATTTTTAGAGGTAAGATAACTATTATTAAGCTAGTCGCCATCTGCCTAATTATTCCAGGGCGACTTTAACTAAGTTGGTAGTTCCGCTTTAAGAACAAACACTAAAGACTTTACCACCATATAAAAATTCATGGAACAAAATATATGTTATGTCACATAGAGTAGTAATAATAATAAGTCCCAAAATACAAAAGGATAAGGAAGTACACTTGAGTATGATCTTCTAGCACTTAGATTTGCACAGGCAGCCAGTTCTTCAAGGAGACAGAAGGCCTCTAAGAAATATATGCAAAACAAAAGAAGAAAGAGAACATGTTCCCGTTTCTTCTATGGTTAAGGACACCCTGGATGAACATCCGGACATGCTGATATGATTAAGCAATGAGTTCAAGTAAATCACAGTACAAAGGCAAACTCACCCACCTCCCCAGAACCTCCCACAGACAGGTCTCAAAGGGTTATCCACAGTATATCCCACTGTGAGTATGACCAGAGGGACTAGAGGATTCAGTGGTCAGCATATGTTAAAGGAGCAGTAAACTTTTTTATGAAAAAATACATATTTTAGGGATTTTCCTATTGAGTAAAATAAGGGTACTCCCACTGCTGAGCTACTTATATTTCCAGAGTTATTACAGTTTAAACCCATGTTTTTTTACATTAGCAGTGCCCTCTAGTGGTCAAATTCTAATTAGATTTCCTGCTAGATTCTAATGGAGCGGAAAGTCAGAAAACTCAGAGACATACAGTTCTCCATAGAATGTGATAGAAACTGCCTGTCACTTTCTGTCAGTTTGAACTTCCAGGAAGTAAACACAGTAAATTCACTTCCTGATTGTTTAAATTGCTATAAATTTTGAATAAAACATCTGACAGCAGTGAGAGTGACCTTGTTTTATTCAGCAGGAAATGCTCTATAAAATATGTGTTTTCATAAAAAAATTTTTACTGCTCCTTTAATTACACCTATCGTGGGCTTAACATAAGAATATAGCGAAGGGTGACCAAACTTTTGGACATGCCACATTTTGTCTTTTATGATTTTTTTTTATCTGTTAAATTCAGCAAATAAATAGTGACTGCATTACAATTTGCAGACATATGTCAGTTTTAAATTTGCTTGCTTCAGGGGTTGTGTTAACTTCTTATCACTTAAAAAATCAACAAAGCATAAAATTTGATCAGGGGTGCCAACATTTTTGCATAAAACTGCATGTTTGGAAGATCCATTAGGGTTTGAATCAGATGTGTTGTATCTTGTAGATGAGATTTAAAGGGATAGTGATGTTTCATAATAAAAGCACCTCCAAATAATCTTAGTACTTGGACCATGGGGAGTGTTACTTCAATACTGTCAGAGTTGTAGTCCGAGGGCAATTGAGTGATAAAGTATCCCCCTCCAGCCCCTTTTACTGATGTAACACTGCTTAACACAGAGCAGCAAGACTGTCTGGATGGATAGCAGACAGGGACAATCTTCAGTGAGCATATGGAAAAATCTGTCAAGAAGGGACAGGATTTTCCTTATGCTCACAGTAAGAAGATTGTCCCTTGTTGTGAGCTCTTTGGTCTCAAGACCAGATTCCATACCTGAGGGGAGGTGGCTTACACTAGGTAAAATGGGTGGGATGGGGAAACTTTATCATTCAATTACTCTTGAACTACAACTTTGACAGTATGGAAATAACACTCTCCATTACCCAAATACTATGAAGATTAATTGGATCTGCTGTTTTTGTGAAACAATACTATCCCTTTAAAAACCACAACACTGGGTTATTAAAAGTGATCCATGAAGATGGATACTGACTACAATAATTAATTTATGGCTAATATTTTGAGCCTGCCAGGTGGTGCTACTGTGGATTTATGAATTTTAGAATGGTATAAGCAGGGCTCAAAATTTCCACTCGCCACTAGCCAATGGCGAGTGAAAATTTAGGCCTGGCGAGTAAAAATTCAGCCCTGGTGGGTATGTTTTGGCTTGCAGTGACGAGTAACTTTTCAGGTCTGGCTAGTAGCAAAGAACTTAAAATTATAAGCCCTGGTATAAGTTATTGGAATGACTGGGTACTAGTCAATTACTCCAAGGTAGATTGATCAATCAGTAAATGGATAAATACTCTAGTAAAGTTGTATATATTTAGAATCATTGTGCTGATAAGACATTGGTAATTATTATTTACATTTCTTTTTCTTTCTTAGGCTATATTCACATAGGCAATAACATTACTGCAAAGAATACAGCATATCAGTTTGGTATGATTGTTTCCTATCGATTTTCTCACATGAGAGTTTTTTTATTGCATGATGCCAGGAATATGCAGCATGTTGCAACTTTGGTGTGTGTTAGCTCATTGATTAAAAATAAATATTGAAGTCAGTGGAAGCACATGAATATCACGTATATCTGCATTTACATATGATAAATAGAAGCAGTTGTTTGTCACCACTTTCTTCAAGTGCAAATGGAAAATCTGGATTGAGTGCAATTTTCTGTTGCAGTAAAAATGCATACAAGTATATGTAATTTTCATATATGAAAAATAAAAAAAGCTATTAAAAACTAACAATGTGAATCTATCTGTATAATATTCTCGTGGGAAATATATCAAGGTAAACACTGATGTTGAAGTAAAATGTGATAAAAAAAAGCTAAACAGTGTGGCTTGATGGTGTGCCAGAAAAGAGAACGTCACACATTTTTGAACTTTTTAAAATTATTTAATTGAATATATAATTGTATGTGATTACCCTAGTATTATTGGGTATTGGGGCCTAGAAGCCTGTAAAATATTAATTTTTAGTTAAGCAATTACAAAAGAAAGTCTTCTGAGTGCTTTCTCTTTTAAATGCTAGTTAAAATATCAAATCTATCATTAAAATTATACAGTTAAAAATGAAATCATATTTTTAATCTATGTCAGCTTGCTTTTACCATGTTGAGCAATACCTCCTTCTGCTTTACTTTAACAGTCTACTTCCATATTATAGCATTAAAGGAGGAGCAATTCTCACTGTTCTCCAGTTCTGAATGCCAATTTAAAAGCCTCAGGAGAACACAGATGTCACTGCTGCACAACGCATGGGAAAATACAATGGAAAGAGATAAGTATGCCCAGGAGGTTTATATATTTATTAGTGTGTAATAGATGTGTACTCGTAGAAGAATGCTTGGCAACACTCATCACTAAGGAATATCAGGAATACTTAGGTGAAAAAAGTTTGTATGGTTCTTTGTCTTTCATTTTATTTTAGGATGCAAATAACGCTTTCATTTGTAGACTGTATTCCATTGCAGGTGATAAATGTTATCAATGACTTTATCTTACTGAGGTCTATCTGGAGTTAAAGGGATAGTAACGTTTCATAATAAAAGCAGCTCCAATTAATCATCATAGTATTTGGACTTTGGAGAGTGTTATTTCAATTCTGTCAGAGTTGTAATTCAAGAGTAATTCAATGACAAAGTATCCCCCTCCTGCCCCTTTTACTGATGTAACACTGTTCAGCCAGATCAGAAGGGAGGTGCCCAGGTAGACTACAGAGAGAGACAATGTTCAATTAAGATAAGGGAAAAACCTGAAAAACTTGTCAAGGGGGTCAGGGCTTTCATTGTTCTCATAGGACGAAGATTGTCCCCTTCTGTTATCTGTCTGGTAAATGGACTGGATTCCACATCTGAGAAGAGATGGCTTACACTAGGTAAAAGGGGTGGAAGGGGAAACTTTGCTTGTGAATATCTCTCAAACCATAAAGGTTTGAGAAATAAGACTTATATCGTTCTTCATGTTTTTTTAATGCCTTCAAAATAAAATAAAGATAAAACAAAGTATTACTATCTCTTTAAAATAACCTTCAGTGAAATTCAGTTGTTTAGTGGGACAATGGTATACACGTATTCTTGTTTGTGAGTTTTACATTCTCTGCTGTTCACGTTCTTATCTTGCTTACAACTCTTCTAATTTAGCAAAGTGTGTCCACCATATGTATGCAGGAGAATGGTGTTCCTGCAGGAGCAGTGAACATTTTTATGAAGAACAACATGTAGTAGGGGTGAAGCATACTAAACTGTATTGTAAATCACAAATGAAGATGGCTTATGGCACACCAGACATTACAATCAATGCCCATCCATTGCATCAGAAAAAAAACTATCATGCAGCTATGTATCACTTCTGCTGATATTTTCTGATGGTTAGTTCTGCAATCAAATTCTGATGGATGGACAGAATCTGACTGATTATTCATAAAAAATGCACCCCCCCAAAAAAAAACCAAACAAGAAAAACCCTGCTTTACAATACTCTCCAAACTGATTCCAAAATAAAGCTCAAGTTCACACAGGAGAAAAAGGGGGAAATAGCTTGTCTGGTTCCTTGTCTGAGACAAAATGCCCCAAACCTCCTTTTCCCCATATATCCATCAATATAATTTAACCCCTTCTTTGCTAGATCACAGCAATCTCACTGCACCAGCAAAGGAGGTGTTTGCCTGTATGTAAAAAAAGAAAACCTAGACCACCCCTCAATTATCCCATCCAAATATATATAATTAACTCCTTTGTTGCAGGGCTAGATTTAGCCACACTGGAAATGAAGGGGTTAATCAGTAAAATACAATGAAATAAAATCAAATAAAATGAAGATAAAAATGAATATTGCAAAAAATGGGTTATACTTATAACACTATCACCTCATGTCAGCATAATGGAGAGTGTTGGAAATAATAGCATGGATCCATTCTCCCAATTTTAAAGTCAATTAAATGTTAAAAAAAAAAAGAAAAAGAAAAAAAAAGAAACAATAATACAGGATACTTAATAAATTAGAAGCAAATCCCAAGGAAGGAGTTCTCAAGATCCCTTCCACCTCTAATGTAAGTGGATAGGGGAGTATTTATAAAAAGTACCACCACATACAACACTGAACAAATTGACACACTCCAATTGGCTGGGTGTAAGTTATGCAGGGCCCTTCTTTCAGCCAATCAGAGAATATGAGGAAAGGTTCACACATATTGTTTCCTTTTTTTTTCTTCAGGGTCCTAAGCAAAAGGACTAAGTGAATGTTTTCACTCTTTTCATGGTAAGAAAATAAAAAGAGAACAGTGCAACATGGGATTTAAGCGTAATAAGTGTTTACCGATAAGCTAACAGTAAAAAGAACAATAGAACCAACAAATAAGATCTATAAAACTACATAAAATAAAACATACTGGGAATATAAATATAATTGCCTATTTTTCTATACATATTTTTTATCAGGGATTTGGTTTATTGATGATGTATCTTGAAGTTACTGGTCTTTTTTGCTTAACTAATAGGGACACGCTCGTGTTTTCTGAATGTTTGTATCTTTTCTCCTGGGATTTTAGTGGCATCATACATGGCAGAAGGTTTTATCAGGGTGTTTTTTTATTTCTCTTTTTTATTTCTTCTGTTATGTGCATGGTCCTTGAGCAGCCCAGCACTGTTTTTCTTAAGGGCTGCATCATTAGCAAACATGCACCATACTACCCTGTATTGTGTTGCAATGCTTTGGATACCTCTCTGGCACTCCGAGGGTTAATTATTCTTTTACCTCTTCCAATGCTGATTGCTCACCTTAGAGGAAACACTGATGTAAGGACCAGGGCATCATAGATAACTCTAAACCTCGACATCCAGGGACCCATTTCTTAGGATATTTGAAAATTAATATGAAGAACATCGAGCCACATATTCATTTATTTTCACCTATCCTCTCCTGTAATGGAGGGTAGAATGGGCATTTATTTAGATTTTGTCCTTAAATAAAACAAAGTCTTTCTCATTTGCCAAATGTAACCCTTCTTTTGCCAGGACAACTGGAATGCATTGATTACAATGTGTTCCCAGCTAATCCTGCATTGGAAGGACTAATGGTGGGTCTGGTTAGGTTAGTGGGAGTTGTCAGGGTAGTTTGAGGTTTTTTTTTCCCATTAACCCCTCCATTGTATTGCAATGCTTTGTAAAGTGTAATGCATTGGAGGGGTTAATGGGTACTTGGGGGTACTTAGGGACATAGAGGGTGTGTTTGTGGTTGTAACCGTTGAAGTTGAGCAGGCCTCTTCTCAGCTTTGTTAGCCCTCTGAATGTCTCTCTAGCAGCAAAAGGCAGCACTGAAAATGCTATTCTACCATACTGTAATCTCAGCCATGGCAGCTTCCACTACTTCATTTGAGAATTTTGGACAAGTATGCCAATTTTTCAAATTCAGGACAGAAAGTGGCAATTAATGGTCTTTTTGTGGCTCTTTTGCTGGCTGAAGTTCCATTTTTGTGGGATGGAATCTAGACCCTTATTTGTAGTTCCATTCATTGGTATTTCCATATATTGTATGTCTTCATTATTTTCTGTATTTGTAACTTTTTTTATTTTTAACAAATTGCAGTTTTGTAAAATGCTATGTATTTTTTGTTATTTTAAGGCCTTATGGGAGAACCAGCAGCTTGGCTCACTCCCTGGATGGAGATTAGCTTCTTCTACATGTGGCCTTCACATGGTAGTTCATTAAACTGAAGTAAGGACCTTAAGTAAGGACCTTAACCAGAAAGAAAAAGATGTACAGTGATGAATGAATGAATAAATTAATATGTGTATTTATATAGCACTACAACTGTACAAAGAGCTTTACAATTTAATGGTTTGGATCATACAGGGTAACAAGTGCTTAATAAAGTGAAACACTGGAAGTGGGGTCCCTGCTCAAAAGCTTACAATCCAAAGTGGTAAAAGGAGACATACAGAGAACATAATGGATTAAGTGGATTAAGTGCCGAATATAGTGCTTGATTTCTGTTTGGGACAGGGAGAACATAAATAAGTAAATTATAATAGACATGAATGTCTTCTAGGTCATTGAAGCCTTGTTGAGAAGGTATAATTTTAAGTGAGACTTGAACATCACAAGAGATGTGCAGTGGAGCAGGCTGGGAGGTAGAGCATTCCACAGATATGAGAGAGAGGGTTGTTGGTACAAAAGGGACTGAGAGTAGAATGTCATTTGTTCATAGTATGTGGCTGCATGGGGTATAGCAGCAGATAAGAGTAGAAATGCAGGAAGGGGTTGAGAAGAGAGGGGTCTTGAATAAGAGAATCAGTATTTTCTACGATGGCTGGAGTTTGACAGGCAGCCATTGGAGTGATTGGAGGACAAACCAAGGCGACAGTAAAGTAACTTGTGGTTTAGCATTTAGTATTTATCGAAATACATGGAGTTTGAGTCAAGAAAACCAGAGAGAAGAGGGTGACAGTAGTCTGTACTAGATAGGGTGAATGTTTGTGTATGAATTTTAGTTGTGGAGGAAAAGAGGATGGGATGGATTTGTGTTATGTTACACAGGAGAAAGCAGCTTCATTTGGCATTAATATGAGGAGAAAATGAGAAAGCAGCATTGATTATCTCCCCCAGGCTCCAAGATTCTGATACTGGATGTATGGTAGTGCCATTTACTGTTACCTGAAAGGGCACTAATGGGTCAGGTCTAGGTGGTATGTGGAATAGCTTATGAGCCACCTAGTCTGAGAGGTAGATTGATCAGGGGTCAGTTGAGGTGCAGATAAATGAAGCTGGGTATCATCTGCTTAGAGGTGATATTTGAGTCCAAATGAGTTAATAAGTTCACCAAGTGTTATTGTGTAAAGAAAGAACAGAAGCAGTCCTAGAACAGAACCTTGAGGAACACCAACATATAGGTGGACAGCAGAGGACAAACAGTTGGCAGTGGAGACACTGCAGAGGACAGCCAGTTCAGGTCTACATTACAGATGCCTAAGGAGTGAAGAATGGGGAGG
Source organism: Rhinophrynus dorsalis (assembly GCA_037306005.1). Lineage (NCBI taxonomy): Eukaryota > Metazoa > Chordata > Amphibia > Anura > Rhinophrynidae > Rhinophrynus > Rhinophrynus dorsalis. The sequence continues at coordinate 267,096,665 of CM074723.1, read as the reverse complement.
AGGAGAGCATGACCAAGAGTGTCAAAGGCAGCTGAGATATCAAGCAGGATAAATACTGAATTGTGACCTTATGATTTACCAATATGTAAACCACTCTTGTGAGAGAAGTTTCTGATGAGTGAGCAGTGTGAAAGCCAGAATGTAATGGGATGAGTAGGTTTTGTATGTTAAGGAATTCAAACAAGCAAGAGTAGGCTAGTCATTCCAGAAGCTTAGAGGCAAAAGGCAGGAGAGAAACAGATTGATAGCTACTGGGTGTGGTGCTGTCAGGGGTATTGTTCTTGAGTATGGGTGTCACTATGGCACAGGAAAAGTAGCAGAGGCAAAGGAGGCATTAAATAACTGTAGTAGTATGGGGATTAGCATGGGGTAGAGGGACTGGATTAAGTAGGAAGGAACCAAATCCAGTGTACATGTAGTGGATGGAGAGGAGGATAGCAAAGTAGTCAATTCTTCTGTGACTGGTGAAAAAGAGTCCAACATGGCAAGAGGGGAATGAGGGAGGATAGGAGGATGTTTACAAGTGGGATATATTCCCTGATTCACTCTATCTTAGCTGAGAAGAAGTTATCAAATTCTTGTAGATATATAGAGAGTTTCGGGATTGAGGCAGATATGGATGGTGGAGGAAGAGACAAAGGTAGAGAAGAGATGGCAGGAACTTGATTTAAGCATGCTAATGTATTTTTTTTAGCCATGCATAGAGCAGGGAAGCAGGAAATGAGGAATTTGTAGTGAAGAAAGTCTGACAGTTAGCCTGACTTTCTCCAGATTCTTTTATCTGAGCAAGTAAAGGAGAAGAGGAAGCTGGTGTTTTTATTGTGCCATGGCTGTGGACTGGATTTACCAGAGTGTCAGAGAGATAGAGGTGCATACAGGTTCAAAGAGGAATACAGGACAGACCTGTAGGTTTTGACAACTCTGTTAGTGTCAGTATTCGTGGGAATGGATGTAAGTCCTGTAGCCAAGAAGGACTGTACTGCAGTGAGATTAAGTAAATTGAGGTTATGTGTGAAGTGGGGAGAGGTGGCGGGGATTGCAGTACTGAATATTACAAGGTGGTGATAAGATAGTAGAAAAAGGGGGAGATGTTAAAATCAGAAAGTACACAAGCTTTAGTGAACACAAGGTCTAAGAAATTATGTTAGAGAGATGTTAGAGAGCGAGAGCGGGCTGCCCAAATGACAGAATTCAAAATCCCCAAATTGCCATTGATGCAAATGGGATTTTAACCCCATGAATCAGGGCCTATGAAACACTTAAATTGGCTATCAATTGTGATTAGCTCTCTTTATAAAAGCTGATCACTGCTTTGCCTGTCAAGCTTACAGACAAAGCAGTAATCAACTATCAGCAACAGTGCATGGTAAGTAATGGTCAGGGCCTCTCCACTAGACCTAAATCAGCTCCCTATGAATGAATAAATCAATAATAATAGTTCATAAATAAATAATATTGAAAAAGAATAAACAACACACACATACAACTATTCCATGGCATGACCATCATTGTGCACTGAGACCCGAAAATAGAGAGCAGTGTACCCTATGAAGCAGTTCAAATGAGGCATGCTGAAACTTTCTAGCAACTAGTGATGTTCACAAGAGAGTTGCAGAAATGGAGATTTACATGACTGGGTATGTGGCAGCAGTGTATGACACTCAGAAATGGTTGAATTGTTGAGATAATCACCACAACCATCCAATCAAAGGCTGGCCCACATGGGTGTCGACATTTATTGTATGGCTGACATCCCCAAGGGCCATCCAGCTTACTTGCAGTGCACCCTTTCCCCTGCATTCACCACACAAGAGGAGCCCAATGCACTATTTAGTGATTACATATTAATATATATGTAATCAGTATTTAGTGAGTACATATTACATATTAATACTTTTTTGTTTGTTACACTAATCTTGTTTAAAATGCTTTGCTGTAAAGTGTGACTTTTGTATACTTTTCTGAAAAAAAATCTGAAAATGTGCTCAAATAGAATCTCTTGCTTGATAGATTTGTAAATAAAGATATATCAGAGTTTAAAATTCACTGGGATACCTAATTCCGATAAATGTATATTTTTAGGAGGATATTTTGAAATTACTGGGTAATTAAGCATTCCAAAATATGTTGGTTTGGTTTATCTCCATGAAAGTGCCAACTGTATATTTTATGTGTGATTACTTATTTTGTTGGGTTTATTTTTAATTTACGTACTTTTAAAGATATTTAATATTCAAGCTGTGTACTTCCGCACAATGCGGCACGCTGAATCTTTGGCACAGCGCTTCATGACTTCCCAGTACGACTTAATTCTCCTCCCATCTCCCTCCCAGCTGCCACAGGGAGTGAGTTCACACTTCCCTTCATTTTGGTGTGAATCGCTTCTATCATTACAGCAAAAACCGGTTATCATTATACTGAGGTTGCAAGCTCAGTTTAATGATAACCAGAGCTTGCTGTAACGATAGAAGCGATTCACACCACACCGAAGGGGCAGCTGGGAGGGAGGTGGGAGGAGAATTAAGTCATACTGGGAAGTCATGAAGAGCTGTGCCTAAGATTCAGCGTGCTGTATAATGCGGAAGTGCACAGCTTGAAGATTAAATATCTTTAAATGTACGTAAATTAAGAAAAAAAAAACACGTTTCCTGATACAACTTTAATAACTAAACATATGGTAAAAACTTTTAAAGAGGTGAATGTTCCCCTTTAAACCATTTTATTTTTCTTTAGGGTGCCAAACTTCTAGAAATGCATGCTTCTATATTGTTACAGGGCTGTTTCAGGGTAGTTTTACCATGTAACAAACACAATGTGCATTTTTAATTTATGTATTTGAAAATACCTTTTGATGTTGATTTGGGCTCTGTGCAGGCCATTCTTGTATGCAAAATGATAGATATTTTAAGTATAATTTAATTTTTCACAACAAACAGAAATCATATCATATGGGCAAGATACTAACAGAATAAGTATTTTCTTAATTAGCATTGTATTAATGGCATCATTTATTTCAAGTGGGTCATTATGAAAGGCTGAAAATTTTCTTGGGAGAAAAAAACAATATATAATTGTCCATAAATAACTAGAACGATACCTACTTAAATTATATGTAAATGATTAGCAAAATGCTGAAAATATGTCCGGCCTCCAAGGTACAAAAACCCCCCAAGGTTTCTGGCACTGAAGGGGTTAAATAATTGGGGAATTTTTATAGTTCTCCTAAGGCACTGGTTTGCTCAGCGTTGCTTATCATTTGCTTTTTGCATAACGCTGAAAGAGTTGTGCTTAATCCCTGCTGTTGATTTCACCTGATTAAGTAAGGATGAAGGTCGAGCAGGGTATATAGTTGAACAACTAAGGCCAAAAAAGCAAACAGAGCTGTACTTCCCATCAATAATTCCTGTCAAGTGGTCTATTTTGCACACAGGCACATTAACTTATTTCATAACTATAAATAGATTAACATGAAGTTCAATATGCACAGCCAGCATAAAGTCCAACCAGTGTATTGTTAAAATATATTTATTGGCATTAGATTATGTAAAAAGATGTATTTAGTGCATATAAGGCCATATTAACAATGTAAAGAGGGGAGAAATTCTAGAACAAACAAGCTGCGTCATAGTGGATAACAATTCTCATTGACTTAAATTGGACTTTTGAAGTACAATTATCATGTTATACTAAGTCTGTTCCTATGGGATCAGACTTAGGAAAAAGCCCGGGTCTAGCCTGCAGCTGTTCGGAGTGTCACACAACTGACCTCATCAGCTGGAATGCAAACTGGAAGCATGTGATTGTCAGCCACAAATTTTGCCCCCATTGACCCTCTGAGTTGGGCTTTCAGGCTAGAAGTAGAGGGTCTATGCCAGTGGTTCTCAACTCCAGTCCTCAGGACCCACTAACAGGCCAGGATTTGATGATTTCCTTGTTAGAGCACAGGTGAGTTAATCAATGTGAATGAGCCTCTGATCACCACACCTGTGCTCTAGCAGAGAAATCCCTAAGTCCTGGCCTGTTAGTGGGTCCTGAGGACAGGGGTTGAGAACCACTGGTCTACGGGGACTGAGTCACCCATGACAAGAGACTGAACTGTCAGACTTCAATCTTGCAGTCAGGCTCTTCTTGAGGGATTGAAGTGGGAGGACCAGAGGAGTGTTTTGTCTACCTTGTTGATCCACCGTGGTTCACAATGTAGTCTCAGCTTCATAAGTGGGTCTGCTCCATGGGGTGCAGAACTGCCAGTTGGGCACTATTCTGATGATGGTTGCCCTTAAAGGGCTTGAATTCTAGATACGTTTGCAACATATTGTTAAGTAGTTCACTGGAGACCTCTTAAGCATTCAAGCAGTTAAAATCCCTCTTAAATCAATGTTATGTTTTATTTGCTCCCTATGGAGCAGTAGGTTTGATCCAGAAATGCTGTACTTTTCTTTTTATTCACATGGCCCACTGTGGATACAGAACTACAAGCAGAAGCAAATAAATATTGTGGTTTGCTTTATGTACTCTGGCACTGTATTTCCTTGATTACTACATGTTACAGTAATGCACTTGCTCACAAACATATCATATATCATCAGTAAATGTTCACATGGCTGAATTTGTTAGGGAGAATGTTGAATTCACATGGTCATTGCTATCCTCTCCAAAAAGTGAGATGCATCATTTAAAAAAAGAAACAAAGAAGGAATAACATTTGCTTCAAGATATCATTCAAGCCTGTTTTATGTTGCTTTCATTATAGATTAAATTGAATATTTTAGTTATATCAGGAGATTTGAATGCCCATGAAAATGACCCAGGACAGAATTATTTCATATGTGAATTTTATCCAATATATTTTTATTTCTGTTTACTTTGTTTTCCTCTGGCAGAAGGTTGAAATACATCACCAAAGCAGACAAGGTTGGAGAAGGCACAGGACAGCAATACAACAACAATGCCAGGAAAATAACACACAACTGAGAAGAGGTGGACCAGAAAAAGAAAAGGGAGAAGATCAGCCACGTTACAAGCTGTGTATAGGAAGGAAGTACGGAACGTGTCCTCCTTTGAACTTACTCCTTATGAACATGCCATTTCATGGAGACGACTTTGCCACAAGACGTCTTTCAGCTGATGTACTAAGACAAGGGTGTACAAGTTTGGTCCTTAAGAGGTACCAACAGTCCAGGATTTAAGGATTTCCCTGTCTGAACACAGATGGGCTAATCAAAATGAATGAGCCATTGATTTAGTCACTTGTGCTGAATCAGGGAAATCCTTAAATCCTGACCTGTTGGTGGTGGCCCTCGAGGATCGAACTTGGACATCCTTGTACCAAGAGGAACTGCAGCAATGCTGAATCAAACCAACTGTAAACTGATGTGTTTCTGTTGTAGCCCCAAACAAGTGCACCCCCCCCACTCACTTAACCATGCCTTTTTGTGGCCCTTTCCACAGCCAACACCCCCTTTTTGTAGAAGGAACAATAATATCAAAAAATTAAACAGGCTGATATCATTTTATACAGCTGGCATGTTTAGAAATTCAATATTTATATGTTACATCACTAAATTTAATCAAAATCTTGCTTTTTTATGCATGTGTTAATAGTCCTGTTCAAAGAACGTTTATTTAATATTGATTGTGCTGTTTGTATTGAGAGAGGAAAGCTACAATAAATAATCAATTCATTTTTTAATTAATTGTGATTCACAGTCACTGTTGTCTTATTCTTGTCTCAGCCCATCCACAGATAGTCCTAGAAAATCAAGCGTATGTATAGCTGAGCCAATGAGATGGCTCAGTTTGGTTAATACACCATCTGTAGAATCTGTTCAAGCCACCAGGTCGAAGGTTCTAGTCCCGGCAAGGTCATCTCAGCCTTTCACCCCTCTGAGGTAAACAAAATGAGTCCAGGACGTACTTGAAAACAAGAGACAATCTCAGTGTATTCTTCCTGTTAAAATGTTTTCACAAAAAAAGTAGAATTTAGGCCTTAGAAAACAAAACATTTTTTTAAGATGCTAGCATGAACTAAAGGGTATTTGTGTATATAAACCCAGTTACATTTTAGTTGTTAGTGTTTCTTTACAGATATAGAAGAACAAATATTAAATGTAGGTATTTTTTAACTACTTCATTTCTGAAGTCTAATAGCACAATTTCTAGTTGGGAGATTAAGATCATTACAGGCCCCAAGCTGACAGAAGACCCAAGGCTTTACGCCACACAGTGGCAATGCCCCTGGCTATAAGTGTTACTAACTTACATGTTTGTCACCCCATTGTGCTACACTGTACAACATGCTGATGTAGTTATAAAGATACCCAGTACATATATTTCAAATTATAAAAAATATTAAAATAAACCAGAATCAACATTTTTTAAAGTGATATTTTCTCTTTGGGAATTTGGATTTGTATTCAAGCTAAATACTAGAGGTACAATTCTGGAGCAAACCAAACACACCACCGAGGATTATGAAAATTTACATTGGTTTAAATGGGGATTTTAATCCCTTTAATACCAGAGAGGTCTACTATGCATTACTTCTCAATGCACTGGAGACCTCTCTAGCATTCAAGGGATTAAAACCCCCATTTAAACCAATGGTAATTGACTTCCTGATTTAGGGTCTGTACTACCTGGGAATGTATTTCTCTCAAAGAGCTAGTCAGAGACACTCAACTAGGAACGAGCCTGCCATCGAATTGATGAGGCTCTATAGGATAAGTATCCTACCCAGGGTGTAATCTCTTTTAGCTCACTAGTGCCTTCCACAGAGAGGAAATATCCTGAAGCACATCATATTGATCCCACCAAAAGGCAATCCAGCCACAAAGTGCCAGGCAATTCCTCTATGAACAAGAGAAGCAGCCAACCCCAGACATACGTTTCGGTCTTGTTGGGCCCTGTCAGTGAGGTGCATTTGATCTCTCTAAGCACTGTGAGCAAGGGGTCAACATCTGGATTACCCTGTTAACCTTAGGGTGACTAGTCCCAAGGGCAATTTGCATATGCAAAGAGCTAGTCAGAGACGCTCAACTAGGAACAAGCCTTCCCTCAAATTGATGAGGCTCTATAGGATAAGTATCCAATCTCTTTTAGCTCACTAGTGCCTTTCACAGAGAGGAAATATCCTGAAGCACATCATACTGATCCCACCAAAAGGCAGTCCAGCCACGAAGTGCCAGGCAATTCCTCTCTGAACAAGAGAAGCAGCCAACCCCAGACGTACGTTTCGGCCTTGTTGGGCCTCATCAGTGAGGTGCAGCTGATCTCTCTAAGCACTGTGAGCAGACTAAGTGAGGTTCTGCATTCATACCCGGATAGGGAAGGGGCTTTAGTTCTGTTAAAAAAGTTTGTGTTTGGTTTCAATATAACAGCTCATAATGTTTTGTTAAAACAAAAATAAGGAAACCTGTGCTCCTTCATTCAAATTATTCAGATGTACACCCTGTATACAACGTATATTATAACAAGGCTTTAGTTGCAAATTTTGGCCAAAATATGCTTAAGCTTGCCCACCCAGTCAAGGTACCCCAAATCCAGGTGTGTACCTATCCCTTAAGCTTTTATTTTTTTATTTTTTATAATTTTTTTTTTATTAAAAATTTCTACAGAAGATTTTTTGTGACAGTGTAGAGCCATTTAAAAACACATTCTAAAAATATAATTGCTCCTGAGGAATTCACGTATATGAGCCTTTTTTAAAAACATATGAACACGCAACATATAACTCCAGGATATAACTCACCTGTTTTCAAACAGTAGTGACCTGCAGTGATTGGGTAGCCCAAGAGGACCAAAAAACTTTTAAGGGATAGTAATGTTTCATAATAAAAGCAGCTCTAATTAATCATCATAGTATTTGGACTTTGGAGAGTGTTATATCAATACTGTCAGAGATATAGTTCAAGAGTAATTCAATGACAAAGTGTCCCCCTTCCACCCATTTTACTGATGTAACACTGCTCAGCCAGAGCAGAAGGGAGGTGCCCAGGTAGACTGCAGAGAGGGACAATCTTCAATTAAGATAAGGAAAAAAAGCTGAAAAGCTTGTCAAGGGGGCAGGGCTTTCATTGTTCTAATAGAAATAATATTGTCCCTTGCTGTTATCTGTCTGGTCTATGGACTGCATTCCACATCTGAGAAGAGATGGCTTACACTAGGTAAAAGGGGCGGGAGGGGAAACTTTGCTTGTGAATATCTCTCAAACCATAAAGGTTTGAAAGATAAGACTTATATTGTTCTTCATGTTTTTTTAATGCCTACAAAATAAAATAAAGATAAAACGAAGTATTACTATCCCTTTAAATCCTTTTTATAGGTCCCATTTACCCACCCTCACAGGCCACATGGGGTTTGCAATTACTTTTATCTGCAAAAAGACATTAGGCCAGGAAGCAACACAAAAGGCCACAAAAACATGCCTTTAAAAGCCTCCTTATTAGTGATTAAAATGTGCTAATAAATTGTTATATTTCATTTTACATAATTTATAATTGTGAAATCCAGCTCTTGAAGATTGTGCAGCATTGGTCTAATTATTCTGGACTATAGTAAGAACTGCCTCCTAGGAATTATTGTGCTATTATATTTTTATGTATTGACTATTGTATATTTAGTTGATTATTTCTGTATTTTTACTCTTATAGAGACCCCTCGCTCTTTATTATATTAAGAGAATTGCAGGCCATATTTTGTTTTTCATTATCATAAAGATTTATCCAAGACTAGGCACAGCTAGTAAGTGTTTGTGTCCATTATTGTGTACACTTAGGGCCGACACAAAAAAAACAGTTGGCATTATTTTTTTCAAGCACTGTAAGTGATTTAATGAAAAAATGCCAGCAACCCCACGCCCCGCCGGCCTCTACATTTAGATGAGATTTGGCCCGTTGAAAATAAATAAATCGCCACAAGTTGCAATTTAATAGACTGAGTTAGCCCTAAAGATCTGATAAGGGACTCACTTTAGCTCATAAAATTTAAGACCCAGTTTTTTTTTTTACTAAATTCCCTTATCTGACCTTTAGTCAGCCTACACAGCTATTGAAATGCAAAACAATACCTAGGTCCCCAGTGGATGCATTGATATGGGGCCCTAGCCCCATATCAATACATCCAAAGTACCTAAACTGTGTCCAAAGTTAGTAGAATTAACCCTATGTGGCCAGTTAGTAGAATTAACCCTGCCAGCATTCATGTGGTTAACCTGGCTACAAAGCAACATCCCATTAAAAGTAACACTTACCATTAATCTTGATCTCCAGTGGAGTCCTCAACATCCGGTCATTTACTGTTCTTCTTCTTTCTTCTGTCTTGCATCTTCATCTCTTCTTTCTTCTATCTGTAAAAAAAAAATAAGGGTATGAATACAAATGTTGCTGAAATATCCCACACACTAATACCTAGTTTAACCCATGAGTGCCAGGGGGGTACGCAATGCATTGCAAAGCAATGCGTTTCATACTCAAAGGGTTAAACTATGTATTACTGTCCGGTTCAATATAAATATGCCTTCAGTTATCACAATATGTCCAACTTGGTCAAATAAAGATTCCGAAATGCCATAATAAAATACTTAGCTTTGTTTTATTGGTCTCCACCACTGTGTGTGGCCGCAGAGGGGGCAGTGGTGGAGACAGCAATGTGTGGCACAGTCACCCCATCCTGTCTTTCATGGGCTGATGCCTGTTCCACACTGAGGGAATTTGGGCAGTATCTGTTTAAATTTCCTTACAGCCATTGGCTGGGATGTGCATACACACATCCCAGCCAATCAGTTTAAAGAAAAGTCAATCTGTGTTCAAATTCCCTCAGTGTGGAACAGGCATCAGCCCATGAAGGACAGGACGGGGCATTACTGCCTCTGCTGCCACCACCTCTGTGCCCGCAAACAGTGAAGGAGACAGATAAAACAAAGCTAAATATTTTATTATGGCATTTCGGATTCTTTATTTTGACTAAGTTGCACATACTGTGATAACTGGAGGCAAATTTATATTGAACAGGACAGTAATAGATAGTTTAACTATTTGAGCCCCAGAGAGGTACGTAATGTATTGGTTTGCAATGCGTTGCATTCCCCTCTGGCACTCAAGGGGTTAAACTATGTATTTGTTTGTGGGATATTTCAGCAACATTTGTATTCATACCCTTACATTTTCTTTACAGCTAGAAGAAAGAAGAGAAGAAAGAAGTTACAAGACAGAAGACAGAATGTAGACAGAAGGAGACAGACAGTGTATATCAGGTAAGTTTAACACATATAAGTTAATGATCGGTGCTTGGCAGTATGTCAGGCACCGATAGTTAGCTTTTCACTGTAAAGTTCCCGATATTGCCGCTATTTAGCAGCATTTTGGGAACTTAGCGCAAAAAAACAGACGTTTTCCCACAACACCTTTTCTGTGGCCTAATGTGGGTTCTGCTTTTAGCTGGTAGGGCCTTTGATTACCAACTTAGACATTTTATTATGTCGGGCAGTACTCAGTTTGGTCCTACCGCATATTTTAGAGCAATCCTTTAAATCGAGCCCTTAGTCTTTTTCTCTATGGCAATTTTGGAGCAAAACAACTGAAATATTTAAATAAAAATGTCCAAAATGCACACTGATTTAAATTTAATATTTAACCCCTAGAATGCTAGCAAGGTCTCCAACACTTAGCTACACAAAACGTTGGAGAAATCTCTAGCATTCCAGGGGTTAAATGCCCCATTTAAATATAGGTGAGAGTGAGTAGGGCATTGTACCAATTGTGGGGTCCCTGACACGTACACTTGTCCCACACAGTGCAGGTTTGCCCTATGTTTTGGCCAAGCATGTCTCATCCCTCCCTAGCTTCCACTCAGTGAAGGTTTAGCCCTAAGTATTGGCCAAGTCTGTCCCATCCCTCCTTAGCTCTCACTCAGTGAAGAGTTAGTCCTAAGTATTGGCCAAATCTGTCTCATTCCTCCCTAGCTCCCACTCAGTGAAGGGCTAACCCTAAGTATTGGCTAAGTCTGTCTCATCCCTCCCTAGCTCCCACTCAGTGGAGGGCTAACCCTAAGTATTGGCCAAGTCTGTCTCATCCCTTCCTAGCTTCCACTCAGTGCAGGGTTAGACCCAAGATTTGGCCAAGTCTGTCTCATGCCTCCCTACATCCCACTCAGTGCAGGGTTAGCCCTAAGTATTGTTCAATGTCTGTCTCATGCCCTCCCAATCTCCCTCTCAGTGCAGGGTTATCCTTAAATATTGGCCAAGTCTATTTCATCCCTCCCTACATCCCACTCAGTGCAGGGTTAGCCCTAAGTATTGGCCATGTCTGTCTCATCCCTCCCAAGCCCCAGCTCAGTGCAGGGTTATCCCTAAATATTGGCCAAGCCTGTCTCATCCCTCCCTAGCTCCTTTTCAGTGCAAGGTTAGCCCTAAGTATTGTCCAAGTCTGTGTCATCCCTCCCTAGCTCACATTCAGTGCATGGTTAGCCCTAAGTATTTGCCAAGTCTGTCTCATCTCCATACCTGGGAACTTTCAAGATGAGCTGACCCTGAGATCTTTGAAATATTAACCCTTAAAGCTTCCCATAATGTAGATTTTATGCGATATGTGCCTGCTTGCTCTAATACAGAGGTGCTCCGGTCTGTGTGCGAGGGACCTTTAACATGCTACAGTTTGGATAACTCACTGCCTGAACACAAACAAGACAAACAGGACATCTCCCACTGTCTTTCTGGTACTAATGGCACCAGTTTAGAGGCTAAGGAAGCATTTAATTGGGGAAGTTCATATAGTAGGTGACACAGACCTCTCTCACCCTGAGAATTTGGCCCTTCACCCTGAGACCCTGAGATTTGGGTCAAACCCTGAGAGTTCCCAGGTATGCTCATCTCTCCCTAGCTCACATTCAGTGAAGGGTTATTCCTCCCCTCCCTTGAACCTGGCACCCTCCTTTTCAGCAGCCCAATACAGTATCAGCTTAATCACAATTTTGGCCTTCTTAGTATTCCTGTGGTCAACCATGTTTTCCTCTAATTCATTTAGTATATACACACATATACAAAATATACATTTGTAAGCATGACCAAGGCTTTTTTATACCACATATATATGTATAACTTGGTAGACATATAGTTTGTTTAATATGCATATTTAAGTTAATATATGTCAAATTAAAACGTTTTATTATATATTTTAAATGTCTTCAATTTGTTGTAGCCAACACCAACCATAGCTTCTAGAGTCTTGATGTGTGTTTATGTATGTGTGTGTATGGGCGGGACATGTTAGCCATATTTCAATGTCCTGCCATTTATTAACCGACCCATGCTCCACCCCATTCTGCCTATGCCTCACCCCTTTGTGACATCAGAAGAATTGGGCAGAGTGTGGATAGGGATAACATTTTGCCCCCCCGGAAAAATGTCTGTAGACGCCCATGAGTAGGACTCACAATGCTTACTTTCAGCACTTCAGCCCTCAGAAGAAACAATATTGTGGTGGGAAATTTTGCAGTCATACAAAACATAGGTGAAGTATGGCCAAATTGTTGTGGGAAATATATTGGCAGTGGCAAAATTCTCTGTTTTTTCACCCAGTGCTAGACAAGGAGGTAAAAACCTTAGAAAAAATAAGTGATGCTAGTACCCATGATTTCTTCTGGTAGACAAGCCCAGTGATATATATTTGCATATTACATGATATATTTATATATAGTACTGTATTTGTTGACTTAAAGTTGATCAATATCAGTGGGTTATGTAGTTTTGTTAAGACCTCGGTGTGCCCATTCTTTTAAAGCATATGATATTACATGGACAGACGGGACCTGATAAAACTTGATTATTTTGCTATGTTTCTTTAAATTTTTTTTAAAATATATGTGAGATTAGGCGATTTCTTACACATGCTGGTGTAAACTGTGATGATGAGGAGATAAATCTCCCGTGTGAAACATATCCAATAGCTATGTTATTCTTTGGAGCCAATGCAAAACATGGAGGCAAAAATTTAGTAAAGTTGATACTTTTATTGGCTAACTAAACATATTTAAAATGCAAGCTTTCAAGACTTTTTAGGTCTCTTCCTCAGGCATGTTATAACGCACACAAATGAATATGAAAGGTATAACATGCCTGAGGAAGAGACCTACGAAGTCTTGAAAGCTTGCATTTTAAATCTGTTTAGTTAGCCAATAAAGGTATCAACTTTACTAAATTTTTGCCTCCTGTGTTTCTATGGCTAACACGGTACCAACTCTCATCTAATGCAAAAACATCTATCCAACTTGAGAGATGTTAGTTTGTAGGTTCAATAGAATACCATAGTAATCAGAGAGTTTATCTCATTAAGAAAATAATTACAATGCATGTCCCACCTGGATTAATAACAAAAACATTCCCTGTAACATGCTTGAAAAGAGCCAGCCAACATACCTCGCTTTTCAATATCAACTATGTTTACCTGGAATACATTGATTGAGTCATCAGCCATGTCTCTCAGCTATCCATCACATTCTGGGTGTAGATCTTGTGCAATAAACCTCCTTTTTACTTTTAACCCCTTGAATTTTAGAGATGTATTCAACGCAAAAGAAACATCCCTATCATTCAAATGGTTAAAAGTCCTATGCAAATCAAAGGGAATTTAATATAATCTCTGGTACAGCTGAATAGCCTCATTTAATGACTCATGAATATCAATGCTCACAACATATTTTTCCATCACTTCTGATGCATGATGACATTTCTTAGAGATAAATAAATAGATGCAAGCTGTTATCCATGCTGTGTTGAACTTCGTCTATTGCCAAAACTATATTCTGAATTTGGTAAATGGAATTTATAAAATCTTGAACTGGACACATTCTCTGTCTTTTATTTTTATAATCTAGATTATTTGGAAATCTTTTTAATTTATATTGTACTGTAGCATGGGTTGTATTATCATTGTTGTGTTCACAACACTCATCTGTGTTTACTATGTAACTATTGAATTTAAACTCTTGCTGGAGTAAGGTAAATGTAATGCCATATTTTCTCCATATCTAAGGTTTTTCTACTGAAATACTGTATGCATATACATATTTATCATACATTCGCTCATGCAATTATTTTGCAGTTGAATATATGCATCTTTACTCTTAGAAATTAGTCTTCTGAATCTCTCCCTTTAGTATTATAACAAATGAGATTTTACTCTTTCTGTGCCACAGGAAGTGATGTAGCATTTAATTGTGTTCAAATTATTTAGCAAGTGCAAAGGAGCCCTACAGCATGCCTCAGAAAGGCACTCCACAGGGGTGTAATTGTATCCCTGTGTTGAATGGGCCCCTGGACCCCAGGATTGCTTTTCTGTAGCAAAAAGAGAACTTGAGCACACAGACGGAACCAGTCTTTAGGAATTAGACAGTGTATGTGACGGTTATTACTACCAGTGGAACCATACTGGGGGTAGACTGTATGTGGGGATCTGTGGCTACCAGTTAAACCAACCTAAGGGTCAGACAATGTATGTGGGGATTGTGACTGCCACTGGGACCAGGCTGTGGGGCAGACAGTGTATTTGGGGATCTGTGACTACCATTCGAACCAGGCTGAGAGAACAGTCAGTATATGTGGGGACTGTATCACTTGTGTATCACCATTTCATTTGTAAGCTCCGTAGTATCACTAGTGTAGACCAATATCAAGTGCAATCTCTTTGAAATACCTTATGTAGCCTAATTTCAATTGTAAACTCGGATATAATTTTTTGCAGCCCCATTTCAATTGTAAGCATTCTGGTATCACTTGTGTGACCACATTTCAACTATAAGCTCTGTGATATAATTTTATAGTGCCATTTGAATTGGAATAACTTGTGTAGCACCATTCAATTAAATGCTTTGCAGTACAGTTTTTAACATATTTAACCCTTTGGATGCCACTGAGGTGCCCAGTACTTTGCTTTGCAATGTTTTGGGGACCTCTCTGGCATTGAAGGGGTTAACCATTAATCCTGTCCTTTATTTAGTTTGTACTAGTACCTCTACCCACAAGGACAATGAGCAAACCGAGAAAGGCTTGTGGCGGGGGTGAAGTAGGGGGGACAATTTATGATCCTCAATAAGCACAAAAAAATACTTTATGCCTAAGCGCACTACCTACTTGAGGGTGTAAGTCAGAAATAACTTTCTAAGTATACAGAGTATCTCTTTATGTCCAATAAATAAAGGATATAGTTAACCAGCATGAGTATACATAGGCCAAGAGACCACTTGAATTCAGTCCCTATTACAACCAGCGATGGAATCCCCAGCCAGTTCCTGTAGAGGTCGTCGGATGTTTCTACTAAAGCATATGAAAGACTGAAAACAAGACGAAAAGAAACAGCACCGACCTCTCTAAGCGTAGCAGGTTACTTGAATCCAGATATATACTCCCACATAAAATATTTACCCCCTCATAAGGGTACTCACATAAGGGTAGCCCGCCTCTCAGTTTGAGCACCTCGACTGAGTCTAACCGTCAGTCCTGATCTCTTTCTCCGGTTTCTTTACATCTTTCCTACATCACTGAGCCTTGCATCCTCATGAATATTACATGGGCCAATGGCTCTTTCATCCAACTTGTGCTATCTGAGTTGGTTCTGGTGTTTCAATAAGGGTTACAAGCTGGGACTTTGATATACTTACATATAGATTTATTAAAGGGATAGTAATACCTGGATTTAAGAACGTTTAATATTGATCATATGGGTGCAAGA
This sequence comes from Rhinophrynus dorsalis, assembly GCA_037306005.1. Lineage (NCBI taxonomy): Eukaryota > Metazoa > Chordata > Amphibia > Anura > Rhinophrynidae > Rhinophrynus > Rhinophrynus dorsalis. Next base: position 267,080,946 of record CM074723.1, on the reverse strand, counting down.
TTAGAATCTCGATCTGTCAGCTAGAGCTCTGATGTCTGTAAAAGGGGCAGGAGGGTGGGGACTCTAAAAGCTTATAACTCTTAAAATATACAACTTTAACAACGATATTTACTTCATTTAATTAACTTTTTTCATATGAACAATATTTAACCTTCTTAAATCCAGGTATTACTATCCCTTTAAAATATAACATTTCCATATATCGGAAAAGCAATATAAAATATGCAATACATAAAAATGCCCTATATGATTTGTAACACTTGTCACCTCGTCAGGGGCATAGATGGTTTGTCAAACTGTTCAACCATTTTTATAGAAAATCTACACACTGTTATTCACACCTGTTGTTGTTACAGAATCAAAGTCTAAATAGTTAACCCTCGATTTTCCATTCCTCATATGTATTGCTCATTTTCCCAGTCCACACAGCGTTGGTCAATCCCAACTTCTCATCAAGTTTGGGTATCACTCTCCCCTTCACCGCATTGGAAAGCAAACAAGCTTTCCATGACTTTGGCTAAAAACATGACACTAAACCCCACTGTTTTATTTGTATCAAGTCATAGGTGTTTATTTGTAAAACTCAGGATTTGTTGAGAAGACATCTCTTTTTTGTATACTTAATATATGTAGCCAAAATATTGTTCTTGCTGACGATACACATATGTAACTAATAAAAGCTATTTTGTGCTCACCAGGAACCTGTATGTTTTATATTTTTGTATGTATTTTGGGAAGTTTGGCACCTCCTCTCTTGGTTGATAGCTGCCCAAACAGGGTGATAGATTAATTAGGGAAGGTATAAATGCCTGCCTCATTTCCCTCACAAGGATTTTGTTCACAGTAAAGGTAAGGTAGAATTGCTGTTTTTAATTGCAGTATATTAAATACATGTTCAGTAGACTTGTTTGTATCGGTTCGGCCGATTTCGGAATTCGGAAGAAAAAGGGTCATTTGGCATCATTCGGGCCGTCTGAAAAGAAAAAGTCATTTGTTTTTTAAAACTGAATCTGAACAGCCCTGGTACGAAATGTCGTCGAAAATTTAGGAAATTCGGCGATGACTACCAGCTCGCACTATACTTTCCCTCCATACTTTCCCTCCCTCTCTAGTCCAATTAGCTTCCTCGTTTCATTATGGGGGTTAGACTAATGACACATCAGACACCCAGACAGCCTGCATTTCCTGCTAGAAAAAAAGGAAGGGGCAAGACAGCACAACACACTAAGTGTAGTAATTAATTTAATATGGTCAAGAAAACATATAAAACATACTTTAAAACACGAATAAAAGCAACTTCCAATTTCCTCCCTAAAAAGGGAGGATTATGGATTCAAAAACAATAATAAAAAATTAAAAAGAATTAAAAGAACCAATTGTTGAAATATGATAATGAATGCTAGATCTTTAGTGTCGGAGTGGCTACAGAGTGCTACCAGATAAGCTTGTATTCCTTGTTAGTTGGTATAAAGCATATAGTCCAAACTTAATATGTATCTATAGTGCTAATGATAGGGGCTATGAGATGAGGCTTGTAAACAAATGTAGCAACAGGCTTATTTAGAGACAATGTAAGCAATGGCCCCTTACATTCAGTCAGTAATCAGTCTGTGATCCTTAAAAAGTAAAGGTGGTCTCTTACTTTAATCCCACGAAGGCTCTAGCGTGTCTAATAAGTCTGTGAGATTCGTTCTCTCTCTGCCTCTTCTCTTCTTTCCCTGTCGCAGCTCCATGGTACTAGCATGTGTCCTCCTCAGCTCTCCGGTCAGTGTTCAGATCCCCCTGGTTATAGGCTGCAGGCTTTGTATTTCTACGCGTTTCGGCAGTAACGCCTTCTTCTGGAAGCTTGATAGTGGCCCATTTTTCTTTCCCTACTTTTAAAGCATTTGTCCAATCAGCATACCTGGGAACTTTCAGTTGAGGGCTACCCGGAGGGTAGTCCTCTGTTCAGCAGGGGGTAACAAAAATGACGCTAATCGCGTCAAAAAGGGGCGGGGCTTAACTCGAGTGTTGGGGGATTTAACCCTTTGAGTGCCAGAGTGGTACGGAATGCATGCTTTCCGTACCACTCTGGCACTCAGAGGGTCAAATGTGTCACACAGAAGGCTGGGGACGGAGGCACAACGGGAGAAAAAACAGATGTGGCAGAGTTTCAATAGAAACTCTCCACATCCGGAGGAATCTGCCTCTGCCCCGGAGACCCGGTAAAGCTCTGTCAGAACCGGAGTCTCCGGGGCAAATCCGGAGAGTTCCCAGGTATGCCAATCAGCAAAAAAGAGGGGGGGGGGTTTCAAAGGTGCAAGGCTATATTTAAATTATATATTTTGCGAAGAATTGAGTAATGATAACAATGAAGAATAACTATTAAATATGGTGTTGGTCATTCTTGTATGAATGGAATTATATTTTTATTTCCTGTGTATTGTGGATGTAATTAACTTTCTTGGATGTATTGCTAGTTATTTTACTGCTGTGGTCTCTTAAGAATATAATGTAGTCTTTTTAAATATCTTTTGAGTAACACACTATATTTTTGTATAAATGGATACACTGACCCTTTAAGTGCTTTCAGATGTATGTTTTTTGAATCCCATTTTGTACTTTGTAGTTTATTTGGGTATTCTTTGGCAGAAAGTGTTTCGATGTTAGTTATTTTAAAAAATGTCTATTAGTCATTGTTATGAGACCTAGATAATTAGTTTCTTTTCTGTTTAAATTTGAGGGATTGATAGTGTAATTTTATTTCCTTAACCCTTTGTATGTTAATGGGGAACAGTCCTTTTTAGCTAAATGAATAAATTCACTCATTGTGTGCTAATCTAATTTGAATCTTTTTCAAATGTACAGTTTTGAAGTCCCGTTTTTTAGTTGGCTAATTTGAGCGTTCTTTGAAAGGAAATATTTTAATACTAGTTGAAGAGCCCGTGTACAAAGGCCACAGTGCCAGCCAATCGCGGTGCAGTCATGTGCAGTCATGTGCAGTAGAGACTGCCTGCGCCCTGGCTGATATGGAGCGGGGAGCTCCGAATTCAGACCGGGGTCCTCTCTGAGCACAGACTCCGGTCTGACTTCTGAGTGCTCTGCTCTGTATTAGCCACGTCACGGGCAGTCTCTACTGTGCATGACCGCATCACGTCCAGCAGTCTCTACTGTGCATGACTGCGTAGTTACAAACTTTATAGCAAATTATTGTATAGGATTAATTGTTTATGCTTCTTGATCGTAAATACTGTGAAGCCTGAGTAGATGGCTTGGTCTTTTAGGAGGTGTAAAGTGATCTTTTTGTTATGCTTAGAATACTTGAGGAGATCTTTTCTTTAATGTACTTGCTTATATAGGTGTTTTTTAGTAGTTATTACTCCACAAATATATGGACAATGTGTACTAAATTGGAGAGGCATACCCATTTATATAAAAAGGAAGAAGGTTAGAGGACACTTTAATTCCTGAACAAAGAATAAGCATCCATCCTGTGTTGGTTTAGAGCTTCTTGTAGTGCAGTTTTCACTGCTTTTTTTCAGCGTATCTACTTCCTTAAATAAGATGGTTGTCATTTTTATTTTTATTAATTGAAATTTCAAGGTGTTAGTTAAAACTCCTATGATTATACTAATAAGGGTCTTGATTTATTGATTCCTTTTATTTATTGGGTATTTTCATTTGATCCATCATTTTAGGATATCTGAAGTATCTGTAACATTTTTTCTTATCTTATGCACCCTAGATCCATTTCCTCATAAAAGGGTCAGTAATGTCCCCTAAAAAAATATTTCAAGTTAAGTAGAGATTGAGAAAAGAAACTAATTGCCATAAACCCTATCTCTCAAACCACAATGGTTTGAGAGATATAGGGATTGAAAGTTCCCTCCTCACCCCTTCTCCTGATGTTAGCATCTAGGTGACAGCAGGAGACCCTGGTCTGGGGACCAGCAGGCGGCTCTGCAGCAGAGCCGGAATCGAGTTAATTAAAAATAATTCATTCGTTAGAAAGGTCTACAAAGTGTGCTTGCAGTCCTCTGTGTCCAACTCTTTCTGGTTGGAGAACTTTCTTTTTATTGTCTTCTGCCCTGTATATAATGTCATCTTTGTTCATGTACAAAATATAAAAAATATTAGGAATTTGTTTAAATAGTTTTCAGAGTGACGCAGCCAGTCTCACAGTTGTGTAGGCAGGTAGGCAGGCCTAGTACCTTATTGCCACCGCAAGAGAGAGTCATGTTTTAACGTATATTAAATTTGGCAGAATAATTCGGAATATTGTCGAATGGTCTGGTCCGAAATGCGGATCCTCTGAACGAGAAAAAAAAAAATTGTCCGAAATAGAATTTTACCAAAAATTTTTGCCATGCACAAGTCTAGAGTTCACATATTGTAAGCAGACTTGCCTGAATCTGGGGTGCCTTGACGGGGCAGGCAAACTATCTATGACTTTGCCCAAAAACATCAAAGGCGAAGAGCTTATGATCCATGCCTGACACCCTATCAAGCACCAAGTGTGAGTTCAAACACAGAGTCACCCTTCCAACCACTAAAGCTACACTACCCTTAACAGTAAAGTGCAAGAATACTACCCCTAACACTAGCCTAAAATCCAGATCTGTATTCAGGCATATCTGTTCAAATGAATATGCTGCCATTCCGGTTAAAGTACAGAATTTAAAGGGCTCCAGCGTTAAAGATCTTTCCACTGCCTTTGCCTCCATCGCCTCTGCCGGAATCCAGTGGTAGGCTGGAATCCATTTTGTACAGAGACTGGCCATGTAAAAAGCCAGTCTCTGTTCAAAATTCCCTCATTCAGCCTGAAAAGTATGGGAAGGGGTCTGTGGCACTAGCCAATCCTGCCACCACCAGGGGACTCAGGGGAGTCAGCAGCAGAAATATCTTTAACCCTTTGGAGCCCTTTTAATTCTTTAACAGTGGCAAAGCTTATTATTTATTTTAACTGGAATGGCAGCATATTCTTTTGAACAGATATTCCTGAATGCATTTAACCCTTAAAGTGCCGGAGGGGTATCAAAGGGTTAAAGGGATAGTAATACTTTTATTACACATATTTAAATTTCTTCTTCTTAAATATATAAATAAAACGATCCAAGTCTTTTTTCTGTAAGTTTTTTAAACCAGGCACACTTTGTAGACCGTTCATATGAAGATTCTCCTTCTGTACAATGTTATTTCGGCTGTGCAGAAGAGCTGTCCGGTCTGCGGACCAGAATACTAGAGCTAGAGCTCTGATGTGAATAAAAGGGGTGGGAGGGGGAACTTTACCAGCACAGTACTCAAAAAGTATAAAACTTACAGAAAAAAGACTTGGATCGTTTTATTTATTTATTTACAAAGAACAAATTTAAATAATGTGTAATAAAAGTATTACTATCCCTTTAACTCAGGCATATGTTGAGGGCACTTTTTTTTAATTACTTGCACTGACATTTGTTTTATTTTACAGATAAAACAAGAAGAAAAAAAGAAGATAAGAAGAAAAAAACAATACAGAGAAGAGAAGAAGGAAGACTGAAGAAGAAGACGGACAGTAGCTGACCAGGGTGCTGAAGAGTCCACTGGACATCAGGATTAATGGTAAGTGTTTGTTGTCAAAGGCTGTTTTTAACTTAGTCAGTTTAACCCTGTGAGTGCCAGTGGGATAAGCATACTACTGATAGTCACAGAAATGCACATGGACTAGCTGACACTCCAGTCTTGTTCCACTGTTGACAGTCTCTGAACCATGCATAGATTGTCTGACACCTCCGCCTCCTCTCACCATTCACTGATAGTCATAAAAAACACATATACACTAGTCTATATGACACTCCAGCATTCTTCCACTGTCCACTTGTATTCATGAAACCACACACACTTATAATGTGTAACACCCCAGCCTTATTCCACTATCCACTGGTATTCACAAACCACACATACATTGTCTGATATCTCAGCCTTCTTTACTTTCCACTGGTAGTCACAGAACAACACATACACTGACACATCAGCATTGCATGCTGTCCACTGGTAGTTAGAAAACTAAACATACACTGTCTGACACACCAGCCTTGTACCACCGTCCACTAGTAGCTATAAAAACATACATACACTATCTGACATCCCAGCCTCCTCCCATTCTCCACTGGACTCACAAAACCACACATATATCGGTAGACATAAAACCACAAACAGACACTGGCTGCTTCCCAGCCTTGTTTCACTGTCCACTGGAAGTCACAGAACTATACATGTAGTGACTGACACCCCATCCTTGTTTCACTGTCTACTACTAGTTACAGAGAGAGATGTGCATTGTATGAACTCCCAACCTTTTTCTGCTGTCCATGGCAATCAGAGAACCACATATACACTCTTTGTTTTCCCAACCTTGTTCCACTGTCAGCCATTTCTCATATTTTTTCCTTTCCTTTGTCTCACTTAATGCTGCATCATCCTGCAGGTTTCACACAATTGTTCAATGCTCTGACTGTTTTCTGTGCTGAAATCTAGCTTCATTGGTCTGGTGTAATGCTCTGCTGGTCTCATATAAAGATGCAAAGATCTATTGGTATTTATAATGTTAATGCTGCATATGCATCCCATGCCTTCTTATGTGGCTCTAACAATGAAGATATTGTTTCTCCTTTATGTGCACCACACATCTGCATAGTAACTTTAAAAATATTGGCAATGGTGCATTTCTCGCACAGGGAGCCATATTGCCTAGAAATGGCCCTGATTGAGATATCCCTCATGAAGCTTCATCCACGCAGCAGTATCGTCTAGCCTACCCCACCTGCAGCAACTATCATCACTTTTGCTTACTTAGCTTATTAAAAAAAACTACTAAATTATGACACACTATCAAAGGATGCTATGGATTATCCTATTGCCCAAGCATACTTACTCAACTGGGGTTCAACCAAAGGATTTATATATTTCAGGATAAAGAATTATGCAGGGCTGAATTTCCCATTAGGCAGAGTAGGTCTATGCATTTGTAGTGGCATCTCAGCTATGCTGACCAACACCCTCATTCCGAAATATGGGTTTGGTCATTGCAATCTCAGTATCCCTCCACCAGTTTATATTCTTCTTTACTGACTATTATTTAACCCCTTGGGTGCTAAACAAGATTAGATTCCTGGGATAAACAGTTACTTCAACTCATCAACCATCTCTTTATCACTGCCAGATTAACTATCCATTCTACATTTTCATCCGTCTTTCCTTTCCTGTATTCTATTTACGTGGACTGGGATTATTGACATTGATATTGATACAGTATATATACACGTTTGTGTGTGTGTTTATATTTGTATGTATGTGTATGTATGTGTATGTGTGTGTATGTGGCTGTATCTGAGGTGTGGGTGTGTTTTGTGTGTGTGCTTGAACACACAGATATGCACAAAATGGATAAACAGTTACTTCAACTCATCAACCCACTCTTTATAGCTGGCAAATGAACTGTTCATTCTACCTTTCTTTTTAAACTAACTTGTTAATTTTGCTTGTGTGTGTGTGTTGTGCGCATCTACACATAGCTACATACAAAATGTTTAAAGTTATTTTTTTTTTTTTTTTTTTTAAAAGCATGAAAGCCAATAATTCCCAGCTGCTAGTTTCTGGAAAATCATTAGCACTCTACAAAGATCTAACGTATTTAGTCATTATGATCTACTGACCTTCAAAAACTCCATTGTGCTGAATACCTATCTGAGTTGAAGAGGAAACAATAGCAACCACAATATGTAAGAAAACATAACATGCTAGATTACAGGGAAAAGCATGCATAACTAAAGTTCTCATCTGTCAAGGGTGTTCAAGATAAACATAAATATGTATGTTTGGTGCTGTGAAATTGGAAAATCCTTTCAATGTATTTTACAGGAGGCATGATTACTCTTGGAAAAACTTATAAACATGCTCATCACAAGCAAGATGACTTCCAGATGTTACTGCAATAAATATTAATATATTGAAGATGAGTATATTTTTCAAGACAAAGGCATATAATAAGTTACTAAAACAATAAAAAAGGATTGTTTTTTGTATTGTGGCCAAATGAATAGCTAAATATAGCTATAGGACAGTGATGCACAAAATAAAAAATATTGTATTATTATAACTGTATAACATATTCATTATTGCTCTCAAACTGTACATGTATAACTTGGACCTGCTTCATAAAAAAGAATAGTGCTTAGTGTTCCTATGTCCCATATTCTTCTTGAAGGCTTTAGATGCATTAGAACAAGAGGCAAGTATTGGGGATCCCTGCCTTTCAGCTCTATGGGCTGTATGTTCAAAGGGATAACGACAAAAAAAATGTTGTATGAATGAAAAAATAAGTAATTGTGTGCATGAATGACATATTTTCTATAGAGTATATGGCAAAAAGCTAGTAATGTCCGTTGTGTACGACACAACTCCAGAATTGCCAGGCAAAGGGGCGGGGAAAGGGCGTAGCTAAACTATTCTTCAGTGTCGTATAGCGTTATACAGTTGAGGTGTATAATTTAGTTATTTCATGAAATAACTGGCAATTTAGTTAGTGAAATGAAAAGAAAATTATACACGTTAACTATTTATTTAATAGAGTATGAAGCTAATATATATAATACAACACCCTGAAAATATACACACGTTAACTAGTTAATTCATGAATTAACCACTTATTCCATAAACTATTACAAAGCAGTTAAATTGTAAAATACCTAGAAAATTATCGCACACTTGTAATGCTTAAAATAGCTTTAAATAAAACAACTTATATTTCAGTTATTGAGTAGAAATTAATCAAAAGACAAATAGCAGGAAATAAGTTATTTTGCAGGTTTCATTTGTAAGAATCAGTAACGTTTTATTAAAAATATGTTGTAGGTTTTTAAAAAATGACTAAAACAAGGGCACACCCAATACTATCAGTTGATTTACTTGAAAGTTACAGTTGTTTAAACTGTCATGAAGTGATGGACCTGTTACTACCACATTCTATTTAGAACTGGGCCTGTTACTTACACAATCTATGGAGAATTGTAGTCAGTGGCTCTGCTGTTACTATCACATTCTAAGTTAGAACCTAAGTCATTGACTCGCCTCTTCCATATAATGTAATAGAATAACTGGGGGAGATGCACTAGAGTATGATAAAGAGGTGATAGAGTGGAGATTAGTGATGATCGAGCACCCCGATGCTCGGGTGTTCGGGTGCTCTGGCCGAGCGCACCCGGAGGCTCGAGTGCTCGGCTGAGCACCCGAGCCCCATTGAAGTCAATGGGAGGACTCGAGCATTACACCAGGCACCCCCTGCTCTGATGAGGGGAGGGTGCCTGGTTCATAGGAAAAGGTCAGAAAATGATGGAAACACCACAGAAATGGTTCAGGGACAGCATAGGGAGGATGTCTGGATGCACATTGCCCCTTCCTCAATGCCCCCTTCATCTCCACACTGCCCCTTCATCTCCACAATGCCCCCTTCATCTCCACAATGCCCCTTCCACACTGCCCCTTCATCTCCACACTGCCCCTTCATCACCACATTGCCCCTTCATCACCGCATTGCCCCTTCCACAATGCCCCCTTCATCTCCACAATGTCCCCTTCATCTCCACACTGCCCCCCTTCATCTCCACCATGCCCCTTCCACAATGCCCCTTCCATCTCCACACTGCCCCTTCCATCTCCACACTGCCCCTTCATCTCCACACTGCCCCTTCCACAATGCCACCTTCTCCACACTGCCCCTTCCATCTCCACACTGCCCCTTCCACAATGCCACCTTCTCCACACTGCCCCTTCCATCTCCACACTGCCCCTTCATCTCCACACTGCCCCTTCCACAATGCCACCTTCTCCACACTGCCCCTTCCATCTCCACACTGCCGCTTCCACACTGCCCCTTCCATCTCCACAATGCCCCCTTCATCTCCATCTCCACGATGCCCCTTCCACAATGCTCCTTCCACAATGCCCCCTTCATCTCCGCAATGCCCCTTCCACAATGCCCCCTTCATCTCCGCAATGCCCCCATCTCCACTTCACCTCCACATTGCACCTTCATCTTCACATTTCCCCTGGTGGTCTAGCGGTGTACTTGACAGATCTGTGCCTCCTTCGGCACAGATCTCTTTGACTGAAGCTCCCGGCGCCGCTGTAGTAATGCAGAGGCTGGGAGATGATGTCATCTCCCAGCACTCTGTATTACTAGAGCGGCGAGATGAGTGAGAGATCAGGTAAGCTGCGGGCGTGGGGGTTGAATCTCCCGGCCAAATGAGGGGGGCCCGGAAAGCCTCATTCAAGTTGAATGAGGCTTTCCGGGCCCCCCTCATTTGGCCGGGCCCTAGGCAGGCGCCTTGTGCGGGGAGGAGACCCGAACATGGCGGGCGAGCACATGCGGTACTCGTACGAGTACCGCCATGTGCCGAGCAGAGCGATGCTCGAGCCGAACCGAGCTTCGGCCGAGCATGCTCGCTCATCACTAGTGGAGATGACTTCTCCAGTGATATCACTTCTGTAGTTCCTATGTTATTCTATAGAGCCTATGGACTAAGTTGGAAAAATCTTAGTGCATTGGCTCCATAGAATAACCTAGAAACTGGAGAAGTGATACGCACTACAGAGGAAACTGTATTGGGTCCTGCTTTAGGGATCAGAAGTAATAAAACACCCAAAATAAAAATGTACTCTATCAAAACAGAATAAGACACAATAGTAGAAATACTAATTACAAAAGGTAAAAAAAGAGATAAAACACATAGATAACTGGTAGCTGGTAACAAGAAGGGATGAGACCTATTTGTGATAGTAAAAAAATCACCTGGGCCACCACACCATGGACAAGACTATCTTCCACAACAGACCACTTAAAAGAGATGTACAACAGACCACTTAAAAGAGACATATAAACTGCACCACTTAATGGGTTGAATGTAATAAAGCTGCAAAACTATAAATCCTCTCCTACAGTAATATGAAGAAATAAACATTGCTAGAAGCCACTACACACTAGTTCATAGGCAGCAACAATTCATCAATGAGGATAAGTCACTTCAAAAGCAACAGGTACCAAATGATGATGATTAATAAAGATAAGGATAAAGGTGAATTCTTAATGCTATAATGGTGTAGATGAGGTGGATCACATTAATTAGTCACATATTGCCAAAATTGTTTACATGGCAACCTATCAAACAGTGGCCATACACTACAGGGGGCATCACTGATAAAGTGTCATTCCTTGTGTAGTGTTGCCATTTGCACCAGTTAGTTAGATACATCATCATTTGCCCATATTATACCAGTAATCGTTATATCCTAGCAAAAACTCACTAGACTCGGTGGTTGTATAGACTCAGTACCGCATTCTTCCTCTTGAACTGTTGTACATCTGGGCCTTACAATCAGGATAGTACAAAAAGAAGGAGAGGAAGTCCAAACATTACAAGGGAGAAAGAGAAAGTGAGAGAGGAACCAAGAGTGGGAAGAGAGAAGGATGCCAACTTGTCAGCAGTATAGAACAGAATATGGTGCACCACCTATATAAGGGGGTATATGTTTACAGGGAATGTGCTTGTTGTTAACTGTTATAACACTTAGAAAAAAGAAGAAAAAATGAACAACAATCTAGCACCAAACCCACCCCCAAGTCCCGGAAATTGGATTACACAAATAGAACAGGGGAAGGATAAAAAAATAAAATTTAATACTGCTCTGATCTATGTGGCTGCACTGTGTGTGAGCGCGTGTTGCAGCTGCTATTGTGTATAAAATAGAGATCCTTTCTCATTTATGCAGCTAAATAAACAGCTATCGATATTACTACTCTTTGAAATAAGAGTTGGATATACATGTTGGCTGGATTACTAAATGTCCAGCTATATTCAACGTATGCCTCTGTTATAGTGAACATCATTTTTAGATAATTTTTGTCAATTTACTCACAATGACAAAAATGGCAAGGATAATTTTATTTTATTGTTTTTAATTTCGCTGCTTTTTTTAGGACTTTCCAATAAAGGTTAAATTTTATTTTTTTATCCTTCCCGTGTTCTATCTGTGTAATCCAATTTACGGGACTTGGGGGTGGGTTTGGTGCTAGATTGTTGTTCATTTTTTCTTCTTTTTTCCAACTTGTCAGCAGGGTTGAAGACCATACAGGATGTGGTTAAAAGGACTGGGAGATTAAGTCAGAGTCTTATTGGTGCAGACTACCAACCACTCCTCCAGTTCAACCCTTCTCCTGCCTTGCAATCCCCAATATAAATGTGACAGAAGCCACACTAACAAGGCAAGCAAGAGAAGAAGGAGGAAATCTTCAGTGAGAAGAAAGACTCTAAGAGGAATCTGCAAACCCAGACAGGCGAGACCAAATAGAGGTCCCTTGCTCTGAGGTGGAGACCTGTGTTCCATTTTGACAATAGAGAAAAGGATTTAACAGGTAAGAACACTTAAATCCTGACTTCTCCAATATGGAACATAGGTACCATGAGGATATACTAACACTAAGCTCCCAGAGGTGAGAAAAAAGGAGAAAGGACCCCATGCCTGTCCCCATGATACCGGCGTTCGCTAGTACTGTCTAAATTTGGAATAGCCCAAAGAGAAAAAAGTGTCACTGGACACTGAACTTGCACAACACACAAGCGCAAGAGCCAGTGGGGCTGAAACTGCTGAACAACATACGGGATGTGGTTAAAAGGACTGGGAGATAAAGTCAGAGTCTTATTGGTGGAGACTACCAGCCACTCCTCCAGTTCAACCCTTCTTCTGCCTTGCAATCCCCAGTATAAATGTGACAGAAGCCACACTAACAAGGCAAGCAAGAGAAGAAGAAGGAAATCTTCAGAGAGAAGAAAGACTCTAAGAGGAATCTGCAAACCCAGACAGGCGAGACCAAATAGAGGTCCCTTGCTCTGAGGTGGAGACCTGTGTTCCATTTGGACTATAGAGAAAAGGATTTAACAGGTAAGAACACTTAAATCCTAATTTCTCCAATATGGAACATAGGTACCATGAGGATATACTAACACTAAACTCCCAGAGGTGGGAAAAAAGGAGAAAGGACCCCATGCCTGTCCCCATGATACCGACATTCCCTAGTACTGTCTAAAATTGGAATAGCCCAAAGAGAAAAAAGTGTCACTGGACACTGAACTTGCACAGCACACAAGCACAAGAGCCAGTGGGGCTCAAACTGCTGAACAACAGTAAGGCAAACAAATTTGCAGGGTCCTAGACAGGCAAAACTGCCTGTAGGTCCTTTTGGCCAAAGTTGGCTTCAGCAAAAGCCAGAACATTGACAAAGTAGTGCTTAGCAATGGTGTTAAGACAAATAAGGAAGGGGTGGACATCTCTGCAATCCAAGCAAGCGCATTGCCGAAATAGGACTAGCAGTGGAGAAGTGTTCCCCTGTGCCTTATGGAACTTTATAGGGCTGGATAGGATGACACCAATCTTCTTATACTCTATTCATGGTATGTTAAATTGTTATCATATTGATTGTTTTCTAAGGTAACACTTAAGAAACTTCATGATTTATGATTTAACACTTCTTTAAGATCTCATTACGGATATCATGTTAAGTAAGTTCTGTGTCATCCTTGTTGCATATATCTTAGCAAAGGTGTGCAAGTAGGACCAAGTCGCTGCCTTGCACAACTGCTCTGCTGAGGCCTGATTTTTCTAGGCCCAGGAGGCCCCCACAGTGGAATGTGCTGTGACCTTAAAGGGAACCGGTTTCTTTCTACGCCTGGCATATGGTAGCCTTAATCCAAAAGGCCACAGCAACCTTGGAAGCAGCTTGACCTTCCCCGGGACCCTCAGGAATGACAAACAGAGAGTTGTCCTTATGAAAATGCTCTGTGAGGTGCACATAAAAATTTAGGCAAAGCACCACATCTAACAAATGGAGATCCTTCTCCTTGTCAGATTTAGGGTCAGGACAAAATGAAGGCACAACAATTTGCTGATTAATTTGGAACTCAGAAACCACCTTAGAAATTCCTGTGAGGTTCGAAGTACTGCCTTGTCCTGAGAAAAGACCAGGAAAGGTGGCTTGTAAGACAAAGCCTGCAAGTCAGCAATTCTGTGGGACTAAGACTACTGCCAAAAGAAAAGCCATCTTAAAGGGATAGTAATGTTTCATAATAAAAGTAGATTTAATTAATCATCATAGTATTTGGGCCTTCTAGAGTGTTATTTCAATTCTGTCAGAGTTGTAGTTCAAGAGTAATTGAATGATAAGTATCCCCCTCCCACCCCTTTTACTGATATAACACTGCTCAGCTCAGAGCAGCAGGGAGGTGCCCAGGTAGATTGCATTGCGAGATTCTTGTGTTGCCCTTTTAATCATGGCAACATGGTTAATGCGCCATGTAGCTGTATGCTCTTTTGCGTGTAACCGGGACTTTAACAAGATGTCTGTGCTGATGCCTGGCTTCTGGTCTCTGAAGATTAAAGATTTATTTAGAATGTGGCACTTTAGAGAGGTAATACATGTATTGTGATGCTAGTTGCCATATGTTTAATTATTGAAGGGCAACTTATTACTACCTGAAGGTTCCACTTTAAAGATCGGTTTGAGCTCTATCCTGGAGAAATGTGGACATTTTTTTCATTAAACACTTCCTAGAACAACCAAGTATCAGATCTTGTTTGTCTTGCCAGTTCACTAGGTTTTAAACCCTATTAGTCTCACAAAATCACCCTCAGGGTTCTCTAGGCAAGATATACAACATTTTCTTGGGGACCCACTCAATCGATAAACCTAACTATGATAAAGCTTGGGATCTTGCATCCACACTGACAAATGAGGACTGGACTAGGACTGAGAAATCCTGTAAGTCATATTCTATTTATACACAAATGCTTGAAATGCACTGTAAATTCATGTTTTGATGTATTATACACCTCCAAGATTGCATAGATTGTGCCCCTCAATAAGCCCTATGTGTTGAAGATGCAAAAATGCTAGAGACATGCCCACACATATATGGTGGACCTGCCCACTTCTTGAGACCTATTGGTAGGAATGTCTTGACTGAATGAAGAGTAGTATGCAAATAAATATTGATAGACCCAAGGCAAATTATTTTTTGCAAACAATTACTTTGATTACCTGCTTGGTAGAAAAAACTTTTATTAACCATGTTAGCTGTAGCAATGGCTCTTATACCAGCTCTTTTTTGAAAGCCATGACCCACCCTCTTATTCACATTGGATGGGTAGGGTGAGGGGCCAGGTCTAACTTAGATAATCATAGTGGAATATCCTAGCCTCATTGATGATCTTTTCTCTCTCCATTTCCTCCCATAAAGATTACTGTGGTGCCTTTCCTTTTCTGCTTTGGTTTCTCTGCCAAGCTCTTTTTACATACATAGTAACATAGTAACATAGTAGATAAGGCTGAAAAAAGACATGCGTCCATCAAGTCCAGCCCATGCCAATAACACCCCTGTTGATCCAGAGGAAGGCAACAAAAAAGCCCTCTGGAGCAATTTCCAATGTAGGTGTGTGTGTGAGTGTGTCAAATAGTTCCCCGGCTCAATATCCTATTTGCTTTGAAGCCATCTGTCATAACTGTCAATATTGTTCTGTGCTAGATAGGCATCCATTGCTTTTTTGAATGCAGTTACATTATCTGCAAGCACAGCATCCCGAGGCAAAGAATTCCATAGCCTTACTGCCCTTACTGTAAAGAATCCCTGCCTGTGTTTTAGTCGAAAGCGCCTTTCCTCAAGTCTTAATGGATGACCTCTTGTTCTTAGCTCAGCTCTTTGCATAAATAATTCATTGGATAGTTCTTTGTATTGGCCTTGAATGTATTTGTAAATGGTAATCATATCACCCCTTAGACGTCTCTTTTCTAATGTAAACAAACCCAGTTTGGCTAGTCTCTCTTTGTAACTCAGATCCTCCAATCCCTTTATCAGTTTTGTTGCACGTCTCTGCACCTTTTCCAGTTCAGTAATGTCTTTTTTTAGAACAGGCGCCCAAAATTGTACTCCATATTCTAGATGAGGCCTAACCAAGGATTTATACAGAGGTAGGATAATATTAGCATCCCTTGCTTCTACACCTCTTTTTATGCAGGCTAGTACTCTATTTGCTCTTGCAGCAGCTGAGTGACTCTGCACACTGCTGTGAAGACTATTGTCTATCAGTACACCTAAATCTTTCTCTAATGAGGATTTCCCAAGTTGTTTCCCATTTAGAGTATATGTAGCAAGTTTGTTTCTACAACCCAAATGCATAACCTTACATTTATCTACATTAAATGACATCTGCCACTTTTCTGCCCATTCACTTAGTTTATCTAAATCCTTCTGTAGGGAAAAACATCGAGCTCTGTATGTATTTCCTTACATAGCTTAGTGTCATCAGCAAAGATTGAGATGCTACTTTCAATTCCCACTTCTAGATCATTAATAAACAAATTAAAAAGCATTGGGCCCAGGACTGAACCCTGCGGTACCCCACTTATAACCCTAGACCAATTTGAAAAAGTTCCATTTACAACAACTCTCTGCCATCTATCATTTAACCAGTTCTCAATCCATGTACAGATACCACCACCCAAACCGAAGCCTTTTAATTTATGCAGTAACCTGTTGTGAGGCACTGTGTCAAAGGCTTTTGCAAAATCCAAGTACACTACATCAACAGCAATTCCCCTGTCCAAATTACTACTCACTCTTTCATAAAATGCAAGTAAATTAGTCTGACATGATCTGTTCTTCATGAAACCATGCTGATTCCTACTAATGATATTGTTTGTCTTCACATAGTTCTGAATACTATCAGTTAATAACCCTTCTAGTATCTTACCCACTATGGAAGTCAAGCTCACAGGTCTATAATTTCCTGGTTTGGATCTTGCTCCCTTTTTAAACAATGGAACTACATCAGCTTTCCTCCAATCACAGGGCACTATGCCTGATGAAAGCGAATCAATAAATATTAAGTATAATGGTTTTGCTATTACTGAACTAAGTTCCTTAAGTACCCTTGGGTGTATACCGTCCGGTCCAGGCGCTTTATTCACTATAACCCTTTCCAGTCTCTTTTGGACCTTGTCCTCAGTAAGCCATGTAGATGTTGGAGGAAATTCCATGGTTTTGTCTGTTTGCCCATAGCTTGACATTTCTGCTTCCTTTGTATATACTGAAGCAAAGAACGTATTTAGGGTCTCAGCCATAGCTTTATCCTCACTAATCAATTCACCTGTTTCAGTCCTAAGAGGACCAATATCAACCTTAACTTTTTTGTTGTTAATATACTTGTAGAATTGTTTAGGGTTATTCTTGCTCTCGTTTGCAATGTTTCGCTCATTTTCTATTTTAGCTAGCTTAATTGCTTGTTTGCAGATTTTATTACATTCTTTATATTTTTTAAATGATGCATCTGACCCATTTGACTTAAACACCTTAAAAGCCTGCTTTTTATTTCTCATTTCCCTGCTAACCACATTATTAATCCACATTGGTTTTGCTTTACTTCTCTTGTGCTTATTCCCCAATGGTATATATTGACGTGTATATTTGCCCAAGAGCATTTTAAATACATTCCATGACTCTTGTGCATTTTTATCTTTGAAAATTACATCCCACTGGATATCCTTTAAAGCTTCTTTTAACTTTGTAAAATTAGCCTTTTTGAAATTGAATGTTTTGGTTAAACTCTTGCTATTGGGTTTCTCATAACAAACTTCAAAGGATACAATATTATGGTCACTGCTGCCCAAATGTTCCCTTACCTGCACACTGTTTACAATGTCAGAATCGTTTGAGAGCACTAGGTCAAGCAAGGCCTCTTTTCTAGTTGGCTCCTCTACTAGTTGGGACATAAAATTATCATTTATCATACTTAGAAAAATATTTCCCTTTGTTGTGCCTGAAGTCATATTGCTCCAGTCAATTTCAGGGTAGTTGAAATCTCCCATTATAATTACCTTTGCTGACCTAGCAGCCTTTTCCATTTGCAGTAAAAGCTGGGCTTCCTCCAACTCCCCAACATTAGGTGGCTTGTAGCAAACCCCCACCAATATCTTTTTATTATGTCTGCCCCCAGTGTGTATTTCAACCCACAAGGCCTCTACCTTTTCATTGGACCCTTCATTTATATCTTCCCTTAAACTAGGTTTTAAGGCCTGCTTTACATATAGGCATACCCCTCCTCCCCTTTTATTAACCCTGTCCCTCCTAAAAAGTGAATAACCCTCTAGATTGACTGCCAAGTCATACGTATCATCTAACCAGGTTTCAGACACTCCAATCAGATCATACTGCTCATGTACTGCAATCATTTCTAGTTCCCCCATCTTACCAGCCAGACTGCGAGCATTTGCATGCATACATTTTATCTTTTTGCCATTCTTAAAGATTTCATTCTTTTTCAGATGTATTTGTCTTTTATCAGGCTGTAACAATGGCAACTCCCTATTAGCTGAACTAGCCCATTCCCCCTCTCCACCCCCATGACCCTTCTCTAATCCCATTCCCTCAATTATACTATCTTCCCCAGCCTGTGTTGCAGCTCCCTCCCCCCCCCCTTTCTAGTTTAAAGTCTCCTCCAGCCTTCTAACCATCCTATCACCCAGCACCGTGGCCCCCCTTCCACTAAGGTGCAATCCATCACTACTATAAAGATTGCTCCCAAGGGAAAAGACTGACCAGTGCTCTAGGAACCCAAACCCCTCCTGCTTACACCAAGTCTTTATCCACGCATTTAACTCCCTAATCTCCCGTTGCCTTTCTAATGTAGCACGTGGCACAGGTAGAATTTCAGAAAATACTACCTTAGAGGTCCTCTGCTTAAGCTTATATCCTAGGTCCCTGAAATCATTCTTAACGGACCTCCATTTTCCACTGACTTTGTCATTAGTACCAACATGTACCATGACAGCCGGGTCATGCCCAGCCCCTCCCAGCAATCTATCAACCTGATCAGCCACATGTCGAACCCGAGCTCCCGGGAGACAGCAAACTGTACGATTGTGGCGATCTTGGTGACAGATTACCCTGTCTGTCTTCCTAATAATAGAATCCCCTACCACCACCATCTGTCTAGGTCTGCCTGAGTCCTGGATCCCATCCGTGCTAGAGGGGCTGTTCACTCGGCTGTTAGAGAGAACAGTCCTCTCCAGCAAAGACATTCCTGTGTCAGCATCCCCAACATCATTACTTAATGTAGCAAATCTGTTAGGATTAGTAAACACAGGAGTGTCCTCCCTATTTCTCTGTCCACCCCCCTTGCTATGTCTAACTGTAACCCATCTGGCTACCTGCTCTTTCTTTGTGCAGTCTCCACCCCCAGAACTACCTACCACCGCTTCCTGCTGCTCAGTCAGCAGAACCCTCTCAAGATTGTCCTTCTTTCTCAATGTTGCAACCTGCCCCTCCAGATCTCTAATACGAGCTTCCAGAGAGACCACTTGCTCACATCTGCCACAGAGGTATGCACCCTGGAACGGTTGTTCCAGGTGTGCAAACATATGGCAGTTTGTGCACTGAGTTAAATGGACAATCATGCTACCACTCATATGTGCCAGTTACCACAAGATAAAAAGGCAGACAGGCAAAAATAGCTGCACAATAAGTTTGATAAATGTGTTCCCCTGTGTAACCCCCTGTATGTGAATTCCCCTGTTTTAAATTCCCACACTTACCACACCTCTGCACTTGAATTCCCCTGTTTTAAATTCCCACACTTACCACACCTCTGCACTTGAATTCCCCTGTTTTAAATTCCCACACTTACCACACCTCTGCACTTACACACTGAGGCAAGATTCACACGTTCAAGTATTCACTATGTATCTGCTATATAAGCCAGGAATCCACCAATTACAAACACAGCAATTAGTCACTGCCACCACACCAGACTTCAATTATTTATCACAGCAAAGAGGGAAAACAAAACTCAGAGAGATTTGCTTTTAACCTCTCCCTTACCACACCACACAATATTCTTATGCTATTATTCCAGCAAGTATCCAATCTCAGTCTCACAGGGCACTGATGAACTTACAGAGCTCTCTCACTCCTTGCTATATAAGCCAGGAATCCACCAATTACAAACACAGCAATTAGTCACTGCCACCACACCAGACTTCAATTATTTATCACAGCAAAGAGGGAAAACAAAACTCAGAGAGATTTGCTTTTAACCTCTCCCTTACCACACCACACAATATTCTTATGCTATTATTCCAGCAAGTATCCAATCTCAGTCTCACAGGGCACTGATGAACTTACAGAGCTCTCTCACTCCTTGCTATATAAGCCAGGAATCCACCAATTACAAACACAGCAATTAGTCACTCCCACCACACCAGACTTCAATTATTTATCACAGCAAAGAGGGAAAACAAAACTCAGAGAGATTTGCTTTTAACCTCTCCCTTACCACACCACACAATATTCTTATGCTATTATTCCAGCAAGTATCCAATCTCAGTCTCACAGGGCACTGATGAACTTACAGAGCTCTCTCACTCCTTGCTATATAAGCCAGGAATCCACCAATTACAAACACAGCAATTAGTCACTCCCACCACACCAGACTTCAATTATTTATCACAGCAAAGAGGGAAAACAAAACTCAGAGAGATTTGCTTTTAACCTCTCCCTTACCACACCACACAATATTCTTATGCTATTATTCCAGCAAGTATCCAATCTCAGTCTCACAGGGCACTGATGAACTTACAGAGCTCTCTCACTCCTTGCTATATAAGCCAGGAATCCACCAATTACAAACACAGCAATTAGTCACTCCCACCACACCAGACTTCAATTATTTATCACAGCAAAGAGGGAAAACAAAACTCAGAGAGATTTGCTTTTAACCTCTCCCTTACCACACCACACAATATTCTTATGCTATTATTCCAGCAAGTATCCAATCTCAGTCTCACAGGGCACACTTTGTCCTCTCATAGCTTTCATCTCTACCTCTTTCCTTACCCTTTTGATTCAGGAAAACTGCATATTTAACCAGTAACTGCTGGATGACCTGTAACTGATATTTTTGCAATTATCTGTTTTATGATTTGTACACAAAATGTACTATACTGCTGTTCTCCTATTGGCATTCTATTCCAACTCAATAAAAACAAATTTGAAGCAAATTCTGGAAGCTAATGTCCCACAGTGAGTGAAGAAACTGAAGCTGAAAAGAGGCTGGATATTATAACAAGGAAATGATTCAAAACATACCTCAAAATCAACCATGATGTGCTTGACTTGAATATTATTGAAAATATGTGGTTAGATCTCAAACATGTAGTGCATGAAACAAGACCTAAGAATGTTTCTGAACTAGAAGCATTCTGCAAGGAAGAGTGGGAATAAATTCCTAAAGCAAGAATAGAAATATTGTTAGGTAACTTCAGGGAACATTTGGAGGCCGTGACTAAGTACTGACTGCCTCATTTCCCATTTCATTGTTTTCAGTCTGTTAAATTCAGCAAGTAAATTGTAAGTGTACATTAAAACATTCAGTAATATGTCAAGTTTCATTTTGTTTGCTGCAGCAGTTGTTTTATTTGGCCAGGGATGCCCAAACTTCCACATACTACTTACCACTTAATTGTTTCATTTTCACTATCCATGTAAAATGTCTATACACTGTTTTACCACATGAGGGAGCTAATAAATGCACATAGAAAGGCACTGTTAAAACAGAAACAAAAATCACCAGCAAATGAATTTTAAACAATTTTGATTCACAATTATTTTAAATTTGATGAGGATGTTTATGTACAAATGTAAGACAAATTTGTGGGTTCAAGCATAGCACCATCCTATGCCAATATTAATATGGGTCCATTTGAAAACAATTATATTTCTCAAGAGGTAGGAATCGTTTTGTTTTATATAAGCATTATTATGGGATGGTGCCCAAGCCAGCCTAGATTAAGTTTTGGGATTTTTTAAATAATTTGGCCAATAACAATAAGCATGGATAATAATTATCCAATAAGCATGGATCATGTAGATTTTCTAAATGTTAATATCTTTAAGGTCAATGGACATTTAGGTATTTGTTTATTCAGAAAGAACATGGACAGAAATATACTCCATGCAGGTAGCCATCATGATCTAGAACTTTTAGGGGCTATCCCATATTCACAATTCTTGAGGATAATACACAACAATTCTGAAACACAGCGCCAAGAAATGATGCAGAGATTTCTGAAAGAGGCTATATATAAGTGTTTGGATGAACAACTGAATAAGGCCAAGGGGCATATATAAAAGGATTTACTTTAAACAAAGGACCCAAAACTAATGGATCAAATTAGCTATTTTTCACAGAAACATATGCTACTCAGTACTCACATTAAATTGGTAAAGTAGGCTGACCAGACCTTCTCTTTAATCGGGAACACATAGGAAATAGGCATATTTCAGGACTGCACTTTAATCAAAGCAGCCCTGCAGTATGTATTTTTCATATGTGTCCCCAATTAACGGTAAGGTGTGGTCACCCTATGGTAAAGGGGCTACTACAAAATCTATGGCCAATCATTAACACATATTAATAATATTTAATATATTTGTGGAGGAGTTTTACGATGGGTTAAAGATTAACTCATAGTTGGTTTGAAGCTTTTCTTTAAATATATGTACTATTCACAGAGGTAAGGTGATACTCCTCTGTGACAGAGCTAAGTACAATATATATGGACTATGTATTTCATTATTGTATGTGGGAGGGATATACAGAAACATTGGGGAGATGCATTAATGGTCAAAGAGGACTCAGGATGGTGATGTCCAGTCAGATTAGTTTAGAAGGCACATTGACAGTATGCACTAATGTGTCTTCAACATCATATCCCCATCAGTCTGACAATAATCTGCCCACATCGACATCAATCCGACATACCTTCGAAAGATTTGCAAATTTTCACGTAGCGCATTGACAATGGCTTATTTGCATATGTAAATGCAGCATAATGACCCATTTCCATATGGAAATGCAGGATAATTAGCCATTATTGTATTCATGTTAATGTGGGACTTCGCCACATGCACTAAATTCCAATAGTAGCCTCTGCTGTCAGAGTTCACAGTTCCATCTTCACCTATATGAGGTTGGTGTTGGTGAAGTTGGGATCTCCCCATAGCTTCTTATGTAGAAACAGCCTGGAGTTTTCATACTGCTGACAATCTAGAAGGGATGCCCTCCCTTACACATCACTAGCAGTATGACATCCCTGAAGTCTAACTGCATTCTCTCTGCACCCCAACTTGTCCACTGGGGAGTAGAGAGGATCTACTAAGAATTTAGCACCACAAAGAGCATCACATTCATAGCCCTCTATCGAATGGAAGGGAAACAAATAGACAGAGTGGCGAAAGGGAGGAGATGGCACAGAGTGGCGAACAGACAGAAGAGGAACAAATTGTCGAAAGGGAGGAGGGACATAGGGTGGCAAAAGGGAGAAGATAGCACAGAGTATCAAAAGGGAGGAGGTAGTACAGAGTGGCGAATGTGCAGAAGAGGGATAAAGTGTCAAAGGGAAGAGGTGGCACAGAATGTCGAAATGAAGGAGGAAGCACAAAGTGGCGAGCAGGCAGAAGAGGGACAAAATGTCAAAATGGAGGAGGGGGCATGGAGTGGCGAAAGGGAGGAGGTAGCACAGAGTGAATTCAAGTGAAGGAGGCATTCTTCATGTTAACGCTTTGAGTGCCAGAGGGGTATGCAATGCATTGCTTTGCAATACATTGCATACACTTCTGGCATGCAATGGGTTAACCCCACATAAAAATGTAATAAAGAGATGATTGCTGAGTGGAGATAACCTGTCCAGTGTGATAAACTCTACAGTTCCTATGTTATTCTGTGGAGCCCATGCACTAAGATCTCTCAAGAAATTGTAGTACATTGGCTTCATAGAGAACATAGGACTTGGAGAGTTTAGAACAATGAAGTCATCTCCATGTCATCAGCTAATCACACCTTAGTATATCTCACCCTGTTGGAAAATGAAAAAAAGGACACCAACAACTGTGTTCAAATTGTACATTTTTAAATAATAATCAATAATAATAATAATAATAATAATACTAATAATAATAAAAATAACATAATAATAATAAAAACAACAGTAGAAGAATAAAACAAAATATAAAAAGGGAGACAGAAAGGGGTCAGTGGGGTTGCTGCCTTCCTCCTCATTGTGTGAGGTCCCCATCTAGCTGGGTCACTAATACCACCACGTGCAGCAGGCAGGGCCCCAAATGATTCCAGGCTGCTGTCCTGTAAGGATCTGCTGGAAGCAGGGGCTGGCCCTGGACGTATGCCATACAACATCAAGAGGCACAGGATGAGCCTATTCTGCTCCACCAATTGGTGGAGCAGAGCCTCCTGACAGTGCATGACATCTCTGTGCTGCCTTCTGCAGCTACTGAAGTCTCTGTGCGCTCCTGGAAGGAAGGGGTCTGTTTGTTGTTCTTCATCAGATGAATCTGTGGGAATGGAAGAAATGCAATGCAGTGAGCACCTACCTGGTACATAGACGTTTGATTCATTTAGAGTGATGATAATCAGTAAAGGTCCTGTGGACTAGGATGCACAATCATGCCTTCCAACCACCCCAACAATGCATGTTGTCAGGATGCTCTCAGTTGAATACAAGTGACTGTCATTACCACTTGTGTTTAAATGAGAACAACCTGACAACATGCAATGTTGGGGTGGTTAGACGACATGGATGTGCATACTAGACAACAGGACCATTGCTGAGAATCACCCTTAATAAATGTGTTCTTTTGAGGAGAACCTGTAAACATGTGGCATTGTTGTGGCCTGAGAACAGGATTGACCACCCCTGCTATGGACACACAAACAAGTCAGGTTTGGCCTTTAGCCCTCATTGGACACAGGTGGATCATCAGTGTCACTGTCATTGTGGTTGATCTGTACATAATAAATTAGTGCTAGCATTCAAACGCGAACTGTAGATGTGTGCTATAACCTGGAGCTGAGCATGCATGTGTGACAAGATCATGACATGAACAAAATCATATCATGATATATGTTCATTTCATGATACTGTCACACACATGACATAAACACAGATCACTACAGGGACTTTGGTGTTTTTGTAAGGGAGAGGAAACAGGTGGAACACACATGTGGCAGCAGATTTATGATATTACTTACCATGCCCTTCCCTTTCCATAACATCAGGAGCAGAGGCAGAATCCTTCAGAGATGGTGCTGCAACCTTCTCACAAGACACAGCCTGTGATGTCCCTGGGGGTGAGATAGTTGTAGGAAGCCTTTCAATGCCATTGAAAAATGCAATGCTTGCCCCTCTGGAAAGCAATGGGTTGTCTACCCCTCTGGAACCCATAGGTTTAGGAACAAGGGAATGCTAGCTAACCATATGTATACGGGAATGGGAAATTGTAGCAATACATCATCTACTATGTGAACCAACCCCCATGAAACAGAAGGTGTTGGCTTCACAATGTCATTATGTTGCATGCACACACACACACGATGGGTTGCCAACCTGGCTCCAAAATAGTTACTACGATGCTGTAGACAACACTAACACAGTATATCAATTCCTATTTTCTCCATTAGGCATTGCAGAACTATTCTTCTCCTGCTACCTCCAATACCCCTTTAACACCTGGAATACCACAGAGGTGTCCAATGCATTGCATGTCATTGCACTGGATATCCCTCTATCACGCCGCGGGTTCTGTGGTTGATATGGCTATGTTCAACTCAATAAATGTTGTTTGCTGTCAGTTAACTTCAGGAATGAGATGGACATAGTCAATGTGATGTACTTTTGTTCGCAGGGGGTTGAATGGTGTCCTTGAAGTGGCAATGTCATTATGGCTGAAGGAATGGCAGTTGAATTCACACCCT
The DNA here is from genome assembly GCA_037306005.1 of Rhinophrynus dorsalis. Classification (NCBI taxonomy): domain Eukaryota; kingdom Metazoa; phylum Chordata; class Amphibia; order Anura; family Rhinophrynidae; genus Rhinophrynus; species Rhinophrynus dorsalis. The sequence continues at coordinate 267,055,059 of CM074723.1, read as the reverse complement.
CAATAAAACACATTCATGGAATAGCTGCACCATGGGTTATATACTGTACCAGCTATGTGGTTGTGATGTTTTAGCAGGCAATATCAGGGTTGTGTAAGTCAGCCATCCTGTGGAGTGAAACAGATCATTATGTGTATGAGTGTGTTTGTATACATTCCCTAAGCCTAACCATGGACATACATACTTTGTGTTTATTCCATTGTCAAAGTTCCTGTAGACGGAGGAGTGATTGAGGACAGAGACTGATGATAAGAATCTCACCTTCAGTGGCATACAAAGTAATAAAGAACATGCAGTTCCCAATGTGTGTGTAATTATCTGCTCTACAATACATGCCATGTTTTGTGTGTATATACATATATATATATATATATATATATATATATATATATTTATATATATACACAGGGCTCAAAATTTCTACTCGCCTTCTCACATTTGGCGAGGAGAAGTTGAGTGAGGGTAAGTGGAAATTGAAGCCCTGTATGAAAATGGCCCCTCTCCCTTCTCTTCCTGTATAGCGAGCAAACACATACGCACATGCGCTATATACTGGCCAGCAGAGCCGGATCATCGGCTAGGGCATGATAAAGTTGGGGAGCCCTGTCGCACCGGGCAACAATTTCCCCCAGAGCCAATCGTCCGCAAAACTTAAGAGTGCATGTGCCAGGACTCCTCCTATTGTCCTGTCACATGCCTTGTCTTATCTCCATCAGTGCCTCCACTAAGGGGAGACAAAGGGGACCGGTGTCCTCTGCCTAGCAATATGTGTCCTGTGTCTGGGCAATAACTCTCACACAACAACTTAACCCTTTGAGTGCCAGATGGCTAATGCAATGCATTGCGTACCCCCTGGCAGTCAAAGGGTTAAAACAGGCAACTGGGTCTAATGTAGAAGCTGCTCTGTGGCCCACTGTCTGTGATCTCTATGATAATATTGCACATAATGTGACTTAATCATGGGGTTACATGAACAGCTCCATTCTAGTTAAAGCACTTAGGAAGCTCTGCCATTGGCATTCTAATCTTCCTCAACTTCCTGACTAATACTGCTGTCACAATGATTGGTAAGAACTCCTAGCCAATCATAGTGACAGCATTAGAGCAGCCAATTGCAGCAAGCGATGCTTGAGGCCAGGCAAAGAAGTTTTATTCAGAAGCATTCAGCATTGATAGCTACTGCCTCTATGCAGGATCGCTCCATCTTCCTTGCATGACCAAAAAAAATGTGAGCAATTGGCAGGATCATGAAGGAAGTGCTAAGGGTGGGTGGGGGAGAGAAGTAGGTTTGAGATTTGGTGTGCATGGTGGGTGATCATTGTATGGCTGGAGGGATACTTGTTAGAGGGATGGTAACCTGTATGGGAGTGGGAGGGAGAAATAGGGGAAAGACCTGTTTGTGTGTGTGTGTGTGTGTGTGTGTCTTCTTCATATAGCCTCTCCCTCTGTCTTCTTCCTTACCCCTCCCTTCCCTCCAGCTTCATTCTCCTTCCAGCTATTTTCTCCCTACATCTTCTTCCTTCCAGCTTCTTATTTCCTACCTCCTTCCAGCTTCTTCTTCCATCTCTCTTCTTCTTTCCTCATCCTCCCTCTACCCCTGAATCTCTTCCCCTCCAACTTCATAATCATCAATTACTTCATCTTCTTTCTTTGCTTCTTCCTACCACTCCACTTAGGTTACTGTTTCATGCCTCCATTCTCTCCCTCCCTCCATATCTCCATTTTTTTCTTCCCCCATTTTGCCATTGCCTTTTCCTTTCTTCTTTCCTTTGATCTTGCTGCCCCCCTGTGCCCTTTCTCTGCCTTTTGTCTTTTGCTTTCTCCCTTACCACTTTCTCTTGACCCTTTCTACTATCTCCCCCTCTTTTATCTCCTCTTCCTCTTTTGTCCTCTTTCTTCCCCTGGTTAAAATACAGCTACACTAGTGATACCACAGAGCTTACAGTTCTATGGCCATACTTAAGTTGCAAGCTCTGTAGTATCAGTTATAAGCACTGTGTATCACTAGTGTAGCTCTATTTCAAGTGTAAGTTCTACGGGATCAATAGTGTTGCTCCATTTCAATTGTAAGCTCTGCGGTATCAAGAGTGTAGCCCAATTCAATTGCAGATTTTAGCGTGTTGTTTTATAGTTTGCTATTCAAATAAATAATATTTTGGAATATACTGTTCTTTGGGAGAAGCTGTGTATTTTTCCATGGATATTCCCTAAACATAGATGGGGAACTTTCTTTGCAAGACGGTTATGTTAAAGCATCTGTTATCTAACATTACGTATGGAGACTTAATCCGGCTCTGTACCTCACTCTGCTCAGATGCGCACAGGCACACCGGCCCCTCAACTATGGACACTACACAAACGGGTACCACAAGCCAATGAAAGGTGCGTAATGTTGATGCTCCTCTCTCATTGGCTGGCTGGTACATGACTGAGTTGGCAGCGGTGGAGTCTGGGAGCGACTGTGTTCTCTCTATATAGAAAAAATGTGAATGGAACTGATGCTGTAGTTGAATTTACACATCTGGAGAGCGTAACCATCCTAGTACTTTGGGGTCCACATGCTGTGTTGCTTTATGCAGATGGTGAGAGCAGAGCATGACGTGCTTCTGTTGTACAAAGCACCCTTTTGATTCACTTAACCTTCCTTTCTAACTTTACACCACGAGGCTGATCTCATCAGGTTAAATCATTAGTTGCCCAGTGCTTTAAAATTATTTTAAAGCTTAAATTGAAAAAATATAACTCAGAGTTTATCCTACTGATTAAAACATGGAAACTACAACTGTTTTTAGATGTTTTATTAGCAAGTTATTGCAGCTGGAACTTTAATTTTTGTTAGAGGTATCTCTATAGTCTGATCTTTTACAGTGGCGCTATTGTTAGACCATGAAATGGGTGAGGTTTTTCCGGCCTGGCTAGTAGGTCAGGAGTTGAAATTTTGAGCCCTGTATATATATATATATATATATATATATATATATAAGATATTCAGCTTTCAGCTTTGGGAGGGGGGCTCAGCTAGTATAAAGGAAATCTGTGACTACCAGTGTATAGTTGAATGAGTCTTGGGGACAAGACTTATTCTTCAGCATATTCTTGGACAGGTTCATAGGCAACTAATAACTTTGAAAGTGCAACTTCCCCACTTCCTGTGGACAGAAGATTGGTTCCCTTGTTCATTTGGAGCAAGAGAAATAGACTTTCGCAGTGCATCTCCAGCCATTCCTTTTCTGTTTTCTTGGGATATGTTTTGAATATACTACTAGCTGTTTGAACTCCATCACCTCATTATACATTTTTACTTTAGCAAGTTGGTTCTCATCTTGGTGTTGCTGAAATCAGCTCAGATTTTCTAGATAATAATGGTGATGTTGTAAATTCCTCATAAATAATAATCATGGAATGCCAAAATCTTCTCCCAACCATCTGGAATAATCCAAACGATAACACCTTCACAAGGTACCTTTCATGTGTCTTCTCCACCACAAATTTTAATCATGCAGTGTTATTAATAGGGATGGGCGAAAGTTGTTGCCATGTTCCAGTGGGAAATTTCGCAAAAACCACGTTATCCGCTTTTTCGTGAGAAAATCCTCTTTAAAACTAGAGGTTAAAATTTTCTTATCTTTCGCCCATTGGCTAAAATTTTTCACAATTTTTTCAATGGCTATAAAGTTTCTGACCATTGATTTACTTTGTTTTAGCACTTGCTCTATAAAAATGTGACATTTTCGCTGAAGGCAGACACAACAGAAGCAGCTACAGAGAGAGACAGATGTGCTATGCTGTTCTGCTGTGATATTTTGCAAAAATTGAGGCAGGAAAGTCTCATAGTGACTGCTAACACTATGAGCAGATTGAAAAATAATCAGTGGAGGAGCTGGAAGGACCCTTATGTGTTCACTGAGTCTGAGGAGGAGGAGGAAGTGACTAGCAGTACTGAACCAATGTTGTCCAGTCCCCCTAAATCACCCCAAGGGATCTTGGGGAATTTAATGGGATGGGAAGGAGGGAGAAAAGGGGATGGGAAGGGAGGGAGTAAAGGGTAGTTCTAGTGAGAGCAGGATAGGTCAGCTGCCTGTGCCTACTGCAAGACGTGCTGCCCCTGCTGCCAGTGCCACCACTGCTGTACCTGCAGCCACTAAGGTTGTACCTGCTGCCAGTGCTGAACCTGCTGCCACAAATACTTTGCCTGCTGCTAGTGTTTCTTGTAGTACTCGGAGGGAAAAGGAGAAAATGATGCCAAGTGTGACAGCAGGGGACCCTCTGTCACATTGCTCGTCAACTCCTCCAAGCATCAGTGAGATGCCTGTAATAGGGCAGCAGCACATAGGGACTAGTGGCGGTGGTGTTGGAGAAGCTGGGGTGGAAGGGGTGTTGATGGCCTTTTTATCAGAAAATGAGAAGGAATGGGAGACAGGGATGAGGATGTTCATCACTACCACCACTAGCAATCAGCTTTTGGAATTTGTGGAAATTGCAGCTGCTTTAATTTCTGCTGCTGCTGAGATGAAAGGGCAGCAGAATGTTGAGGAGCAAGCTAGTGTGCCACAGACCACCGTGGACACAGTGGGAATGGGGTCAACAAGTGTTGCTGGACTAGGACAGGTTCCACTTTCCAGTGCCAGCAATACTCCTTGTCCTAGTTGCAGTGCTAAATCTGAGGCAGTAGCAGCAACATTATCTGCTGTTATGGGGAATGTGGAGGAAAAGAAGAAAGAGGCCATTCTTCTCCACCTGTTCCCTATCCCTCCCCCCAGAAGTCATGGGTGTGGGACTATCATTATCATCCAGCAGGCACAGTGCAGTCTTCATCAACAATGGTACAGTGAAAAATTTGTGACTAGTGAGAAGGGGAAAGGAGGGAACACACCTTAGCACAAGTACTCTGATAGCACACATGAAACACAAACACCATGACATTTATGTCAAACATGTTAAAGCCAAACACCCATTACAGAAATCTACCTCTGCTGTTACTGTATCCCCTGACTCTCCAGAAAGATGGAGATCGAAGAGGAGGAAGAATAAACAACTAGCTCACCCTCAACATTACCTTCTTCCTCTAGGGTAACAAGTACATCTCCTGCCAATCCACCTCGTTCATCGTTACCTCCCCCGCCATATGATATCCACTATGTTATTGTTAGGATATGGCAGTTCATCTCTACCCATTGCACACTGTGTGGTGCACTGACCATACATGCCAGTGTGGTGGAGGAGAATCGATACCAGACCATCAGGTGGCATCTGAGGAGATTCCATCCCGCAGAATATGCTTGGATTCTGGCAGGGAGGGTTCATCATTACTATTAAACTGTCAGCAAGTTGTTATGTGTCCTTAGCGGGTCTGGACAAGGGGTACAGTGACAGCGGCAGTACTTAGTTTCGGGTGTCATGGTGTTTGGATATAGTTGTGCCCCCAGATGTTATTTACCACACACACACACTCTGTGCACATTGCAGTTGCTGATGGAAGCCACAGTTCCTATTCTCAAGGGAAAAATATATATTCTAATAATAACGCACCCATGATTTTGGCAGGGGCAGGTGGAGAAGATTTAATGGCCGACTTTTTATTTTCTCCACATAGACTGGGGGTTACTTATTGTACTGTTACTGCATCAGGCGCATCACTGGAGCCAGTCGTGGCAAGTGGAACCTATATCATCCATCTTCCATGTTACTGCTATTGTTGATCCCATTCCCTTTCAGCTGCCTAATCATCCTGCTGCTTAAACAACTCAGCAGCAGCAGTACGAACAGCAGTTGCAACTCAGGAGGACATTTGACAGTGGCCACTGGCCAACATGAGCTGCTGGCATTAGGCCAGTAGGGCATTTTATTTTTTTCCTCAGGGCTTGTGTTTTGAAAAAAAAAAATAAAAAAAAAATAAGATAGTCCTACAAAAAAATAAACAATTTTTGGGGGGTTTGTTTCTAACAAGCCTAAGTCCTACAAATCAATGTTTCCTTAGGTCTTGTGCCAAACAAGCTTAAGTCCTACAAATCAATGTTTCTTCAGAGTTTGGGCCTCTAATAAGAAAGGACTCTAACAACAAATCAAACAAATCATCCTGTACAAAATACTCTATCAAGTCAAGTATCAGTCCACCCCAGTGGCAGCTTATGTCAGGTGGTTCCTGTCTTATTTTATTTTTTTATTAACTGTCCCCCCCAATAGCAGTCAAGAAACCCCACCAAAACAAATTCCCTGTTCAAATGATTCATTCATTCACCAGCACAGGCACCCTCCTCAGACCACTATTATACCATTTCTTATGGGTTGTTTTTTAATTTTATTTAGGATTTATTTTTTATTAACTGCCCCCCAATCCCAGTAAACAACCCCTCAAAAATCATCCCCTGTTCAACTGATTCTTTCCCCACACCGCACCAACACAGGCACCCTCATACCCCTTTCATATTATGCCTTTGGGAAATTTAATAATATTTATTTTATGTTGTGTGTAACTTCAATTTTCCCCTTGATTTCAATGGAATGAGCTAGACAAAAAAAAAGTGGAAAAAAAGAGGAAAATTTACACTTTTCGTGGGAAATTTTTCACCAAGCGGAAAGTGCCATTTTTTGCCGATTTCAGTTTGAGGTGGAAATTTTCGCCCATCCTTAGTTATTAACCCATGTGTGAGCCAAGATGATTCCAATTCTGGCTGACACCATAACTTTTCTGCATGCCCTTTCCCAATACCAGGCACTATCCAGGCTTATAGACACACACACATTATCTGTTCTTTTGTATAGGGCCTCCCCAATAGCAGCATAAGGTACACTAATATGAGCTGCAGATATACATTAGGGCCTCATTAATCAAGTGCAGTTGGATTCCCTAGACTATGGGAGGAAGAGGTCCACGCTTCACCTTTAGGAAAATACCCTAAGGATTTTAAAAACAAAGCTAAATAATGTGAGAGTGTAACGGTTTGTTCAACACTCAGACACAGTGGTTTAGGATAAAACACAGTTTTGTTGAAATCACAAATAATAAGATAACCTTCACAGGCCCAGTAGTACTTCAGCAGAATAATACAGACACAAGACAGGTTATTTGTGCATATGCCTACACAGGTCCAGTATAACTAGAAAGTTCAGAGTGGTTTTATACTGACACAGGTCAGGCAGGAAAGGGTGAATACCCAGAGCGACAGTTCAGCATGGGTTAAAGTTCTCCAATAGGTGTAATCAGTCTCTGTGCATAGAAGTCTGTGGAGAGTTCTCTCTGTAACGCCCAGTATGGTAGAATAGCACACGTAGGAGACTGCAGTGCAATAACGGAGACCAGAGCAGTAACTGAGACTAAGACACACTGCTGTAGCAGTCACTGAGGCAACACAGATGCTCAGAAGGAGTTTAACGGAGGACTCAGCAAGTGGCAAACTGCCTTAGCAGTAACGGAGGCAACACTGTTATTCTGCAAGAACTTAATGAAAAGTTCAGCCAATGGCACACTGCCGTAGCAGTAACGGAGGTAACACTGAGACTCTGTAAGAGCTTAACGGAAAGTTCAGCCAATGGCACACTGCCGTAGCAGTAACGGAGGCAACACTGAGACTCTGCAAGAGCTTTACAGAAGGTTCAGTCAAGGGCACACTGCCATAGCAGTAACGGAGCCAACACTGAGACTCTGCAAGAGCTTAACGGAAGGTTCAGCCAAAGGCACACTGCCATAGCAGTAACGGAGGCAACACTGAGACTCTGCAAGAGCTTAAAGGAAGGTTCAGTCAATGGCACACTGCCGTAGCAGTAACAGAGGCAACATTGAAGCTCTGCAAGAGTTAACGGAGGGCTCAGCCAATGGCACACTGCCGTAGCAGTATGGGATGCAGCACGGAGGCTCTGCAAGAGTTAACGGAGGACTCAGCCAATGGCACACTGCCGTAGCAGTAACGGAGGCAACACGGAGGCTCTGCAAGAGTAAACGGAGGACTCAGCCAATGGCACACTGCCGTAGCAGTAACGGAGGCAACATGGAGGCTCTGCAAGAGTTAACGGAGGACACAGCAACTGTCTCACTGCTAAAGCAGTAATGGATACTAGGCCCCAGGCACAGCGGAAGTCAGAACATCGCCCAAGCGAAACAGCGAACACTGGAACAGAAAAACCGGGTCGAGTCACGGAGCAGGAATGTCAGCAAAAGCAGGGTCTGATCAAGGAGCAGGAACGTCAGACAAGCTGGGTTGAATCACGGAGCAGGAACGTCAGACAAGCCAGGTCAGATCACGGAGCAGGAACGTCAGCCAGGCCGGGTCGAATCACAGGAGCAGGAGACAAGAAGCAGAGTAGTCAAACAAGCCAAGTCGGTACACTGGAATCCACGAAGCTCAAGAAGGCACTGGTACAGGAACACCACGAAAGGGCACCGGATAGGTGCCAGAGCCCAGTAAATAAAGGCCATACTGGGCGGGCCAAACGTAGATCAACCAATGGGAGCATAGTATAGCAAAAACTGACAGAAAGCAACACAGGTAGCACGGGCACCGTGATAGAGAGGCTCCCTGAGAAGAAACAAAATCAGATATTCTTTGTTTTGCTGCTAGTCACTGGTCAGAAACACCATGTCTACACTCTAGTGTCATCAGAGGAGAAATTTCCCTATGTACATCAAACTAATCTCATTCAAAAGGGTTGTCCAGTTTCAAAATCACAGGTAAGTCCCCTCTACACAGGAACACCAGCCAACCCCATACTTATGTTCTGATCTTGTTTCAGGCTTATCAATGAGTATTCACTTCAGTGACTCTCTTTTTCAAACTCTAAGTTGTTCTTCTAAGGGTGATGAGTACTTTAAACATGGATACCCAACTCTCAGTGCCAGAGAATCCAGCTACACCTCAATGATAAGTCTCAAAAAGGCCAGAACATGCATATTGTTTTTTCTGGAATTCTTTTGAAGATGAGCATTTACCTACATTTTTTAGATGTGCTGTCTTTGTGTGTGTTTGGCTGAATATGCAAATGGGCATGTCCTCTTTTTTTAACGGTACTAGAGAGCCTAATTGTGGTATGCTTTGTCATGAAGACTAGACCATTAGTGTCTCTTTATTATCTGCCCCCAGTGTATTTATGGCGTTCTGGAAATAAGGGTCCAGAACTGTACACAATACTCTAGGTGAGGTCTTACTCTAGTGATCTATAGAGTAGAATAAGTATCTCTCACTTCTTGTGGTTAATGATTCTTACTGCACAACCCAGTATCCTTTCTTCAAATCATATGAAATAATAAATCTTATGCATTTTTTTCTATTCTGTTCTTGCCAGCAAAATACCACTAAGACTATATTCCATCTCTGGATTTTGTATCTTAAAAGCATTATCTTACACTTTGCAATGCTATACCTTAAATACCATACACGTGCTCATTCCTACAGTTTTCCTAATGCATTGTGCTTTTGCTTTATCCCCTCTGGAGTGTCAGCCCTGTTACAGATCTTTGAATGGTGTGCACAAAGGGACCATTGCACTGGGCATCATTCAGCGTGGATTTACATGGCTTAGCGGAACCCCCTTCCCATTGCAGGACTTATTTTGGAAAGTGGGGGAAGAGGAGGGAAATAAAGACAGGCCTGCTCTCAGGCAGATTTAACTTTGTGGGTGAGGAAGCAGTGCAAGGCCTTGTGCCTAATATACTTGATGGAGTAAAAAGGCTCAGCTAGTCTAATAACAAATCACTAGCCTATAATCCTACTCAGCTAGCCTAATACCTAATCACTAACCAAGACCCATATCCAGCTAACCTGATAACTAATAACTCGCCTATATAGCTGATGACTAGCCAAGAAGATAGCCTAATGCCTATTCAACAGCCAGGACCCAGTTAGCCTAATACCTGATCACTAGCATAGCCCTCAGCTAGCTTAATATATAATCATTAGCTAAGACTGCCTATCAACTATTCCTAATAAAAAAAGCCACTGGCTTCGATGTGCCAGATAGCCTAATACTTAATTACTAGTTTAGACTGCCTTTTCTAGCCTTATACATAATAACTAGCCTAGATCTCCAGCTAGAGTACTAATCAAATCCCTAGCCTATATCCCTGCCATTTATCCCAGTATCCTATACTCTCAACTTACCCTTAAGTGTAATTATTACACATTTCAGCTAACATCTAATATCTAGCCAAGTTGCCTGCAGATAGCTTAATGCCTAGTCAGTAGCCTAGACCTTAGCCATATATCCCTAATATATTTTTACTATTCCAAACCTGAAAGCTTGCACTTATATATAACAAATACTGAGGACCCCTCCCCCAGCTAGCCTAATACTTAATCATTAGCCTAGAGCCATGCCCAGGTAACATAATACCTAATCACTAACTAGACCCATTCCCAATGAGCATAACAATTAATAGTCTAAACCATTGCCCAGGTATCTTAGCTTGCACTAACAAGTAAATACTAGACTAGACTCCAAAAATAAACAAACAAACAACCACACACAAACACACACTAGTGTACATGTCTTTGGGAAAATGTTATTGTTTTCCTAGATTAAAGGACACGTTGCCCTGAGGACAGTAAGTAAAGGGTATGTTGCGCTGAGGACAGTAAGCTAGTTTTACAGTTTAAAGGGATAGTAATACTTAAAATGGAAAAAAAGTATGTTGTAGGGTTTATCCCCCTGAGTAACACAAGAGTACTCCCACTGCTGAAAGGTGTTTCATTCAAAAGTTATTAATTTTCAAAGTTGAATTTTTTAGGTGCAATATCACAGTGGCCTGAAATTGTACGGTGGCGCTGTTGCTACACCATCCTATGGAGATTTATGGTCCCGGGACCAGAACTGTCCATAGGATCGTGTAGCAACAGCACCACTGTAACATTTCAGGCCACAGTGATATTGCTACTAAAAAATTCAACTTTGAAAATTAATAACTTTTGAATGAAACACCTTTCAACAGTGGGAGTACCCTTGTTTTACTCAGGGGGGTAAACCCTACAACATATTTTTTTTTACATTTTAAGTATTACTATCCCTTTAAAGCAAAATATATATGGAGTTGCTCACCTGATCCCTTTTATGATTCCTGCAAGGTTAGGTAAGTTGTCTCTTATCAGTGTGACTGAAAAGCCTGAACAGGGACAATCTTCCTCTTTGCATGTTTTCTATTTACAGTATACTGCATATTGGGTGCACAATTTTTGCAGGCCAATCGGAATACAGGTTTCAGCAGATAAAAAGCTTGTCCCTGCTCAGACCCCATATTACCAGTGACACTGGAGGAACTAACGTGTAGGTGTGTGTGTGTGTCTTATTCATCGAGCTAAAATGGAGTAATCCTGGGGCAAACTAAGTGTACCACAGGGGACTACTAAACTTGCCCATTGGTTTAAATCAGACTTCTAACTCCTTGGTTGTTAGATGGGTCCCCAGCACACTGATTACAATATGTTCTGGCATTCATCTGGTTAAAAGCTTTAAATCAATGTAAATCACTGAATTAGTAGTCAATTGAAAGGTACCCCAGATGATTAAATAAAGGATTCAATATTTTCCTGAGCTTAAAACAAATAAATACTATATATTATAATTGTTATGTTATTTTATGTTTTAAAGGTAAACAATGTCTGTATCATTTGAGTAAATATTATCCTATGATTCAGGTATGTGCTTTTTCCGTAGTGTCTGAACTTGCAGAACATGTCATAATATAAAAAGCTTTATGCCAGAGAGTTATATGTTCAGAATGAAGTCAGCTACTGTTGTCCCTGGATGTTTTTTTAAGTACTGATAAATGTGTGTCACACATATTTTTGCAGCATTTTATGGCCTCAGCTTACAGTTCTGGTAGCATTTATCTCATATTGTTTGTCTAAATGTCCTTCAGTATTGAAATAAGATCTTCATGTCTGGAATGAAGGCACAAGTAACGGTGATAGTTGGGTAGCTCCAAGTATGTAAGACAAGTCTAATTCTATGTCTAAATTAATATTTCCAACTTTAGAAACAAGGTTAGTGTTCTTGAAGGCTCTGTATAATCTTAGAATCCTTAAAAGCAATTCTCTGATTGACCGGTGGAATACATTCACTGTTTATTCTTGTTCTATAATTGGAGAAGCTTAGAATAGAGAGAGAAGTAGGTAAATATATTCTCATGACCAAACGCCAGACATTTCTTTTTACTACAGACTGATGTGGATTGATTACAGACAACTTCTGGGAAAAAAGTAATATAGAAAGCTGGGAAACAATTTTGTTTTGAGAGGTCATTAGATATAAACATGTCATATATTTGTGTCTTGGGAATAGTTTATAGGAACAAAATGAAGACTGCAGAGGGTAATAATTATTGCTGTCTGTCAACACTTTTAAATATTAATTAGTAAACTAGGAAATAGTATGTGACAACTTTTCATATGATGTTAGTGGCTCAAAAAGTGATGAGCCTACTCTAAGATTATATATATATATATATATATATATATATATATATATATATATAGAGAGAGAGAGAGAGAGAGAGAGAGAGAGAGAGAGAGAGAGAGAGAGATACACATATATACACACACACATACGCACACACATACATACATAAATACACACACACATACATATATATATATATATATATATATATGTATATATATATACAATATAGTCCAAATGAAAAAAACACTCTCATGACTTCTTAATTAGTGATAAACTAAACAGGGTTTTTTTGTGAAGATCAACATTTTGGTTATCTTACAGTAACCTTCATCAAAGATGCCAATATAGTGAAATAACCCCTCTCTTAAACCCCTAGTGAACAAACAGGTACCAAAAGGTTGCATTGTGAATGGGCATGACGTCATACAGAGGGAATACAATCGGAGACTCCTGGACAAGGATTTAACACATATCAAACAACTTAAGCAATCTTATCTCCTATAGCTCAAACATAAAGACAACAAACCATCTAGGATGGTGTTTGCTACTCAATATTTTCCTGGAGCAGAAAAAATCTCCACTATTTTGAGGCAACAATGTCCCATACTATCCACAGACTTAAAACTACCTTTTAGCACATCTCAGCCTCCCATGCTGTCATTTACATGGGGTAAAACCCTGAAGGATTATTTAATAACACCAGATCTCCCATCCACCACTAAGACAACAGGCCAAAATTCTACATGGCTAACAAGACAAAAAGAGCAAAAGGGATGCTTTTGTTGTGCTAACTGTACCACATACAACAGCATGATTAAAACTACCACATTCAAACACCCACACACCAATAAATCATTTGTGATTCACCATAGACTGACATGTACCACATATCATGTTATTTACATTTTCACATGCCCATGTTCCAAATATTATGTGGGTTAAACGGAAACCACCTTCAGAGAGAGGATGGCGAACCATCTCTCATCTATTCGAGCTGCTCTTCAATCAGGGACTTTTGACAAACCTGTAGCCCAACATTTTTTGGAAAACCAACACACAGTGGCATCTTTAAGGACCATCCTGATTGACCATATCCCACCACTCCCAAGAGGAAGAGATAGGGGCATCAGATTACTTCAAAAAGAAACATTCTGGATTTGAACTCTTGACACAGTGGCTCCAAAGGAATTGAACGAGAAGCTGTCTTATTCAGCGTACTATTGAGATTTGAAGACCTACAGTGGATGATGAGGGGGATAAGATTCACAGACTTGAACAAGGGGCCTGCTTGCATAATAGGAACTACCGTCCAGCACGCCATAACATGAGTTCTCAATATCCGGAGTAGTACTGGCTATAGACCACATGGATGCACAATAGGACTCTACAGGTCCAGAATACCTAGCTGATACTCCGGTGATTATACTCCTTGAAAGTCTCCTTAATGGATGAATGAGACGTATGATCTAACATTCCAAGAAGGACAATCTTTATCTATTTTGGACATTTGACTGTGCTTGAACTGGTGCACAATGGGACCTCCTGTCATGCACACAACTTATCTTGAGCACTTACAGCATTGGAGCTAATAGGTCTCTAATTCCCATGGACTTAACTGCCATCTTCAAACCTGAGAAGATACATAGTGAACAAGAGCCCAGCTATGTCTATTGCCCCTATCTCCTGTCTGAAGCTGATTTCCATGAGATTTTACCTTTCATCTATAAAACATTCACTATTTGCTATCCCACCTAATGAGATCCCACTTACACTGAACCACAGTCCACAAACTAAGTGGCACAGAAGAAGCTCTGATACGACATTGGATTAGCTTATAGACATAACATTTAGTGTTGAGCGAGCATGCTCGGCTGATGCTCGGATCGGCTCGAGCATCGCTCTGCTCGGCACATGGCGGTACTCGTACGAGTACCGCATGTGCTCGCCCGCCATGTTCGGGTCTCCTCCCCGCACGTTTTGCGGCTGCTGCGCAGCCAATAAACGTGCAGGGAGGCTCTGACATCGGTGTAATGCCAGCAGCCATGTTGGCTGCTGGCATTACACTGATTGGCTGGCCAGAACCCGTGGTCAGGTGCTGTATAGCACCTGACCAGCGAGTTCGGCTCAGTCTGAGCCAGGGAGAGCTGAGGATAGGAAGGGAAAGGCAGTGTAGGGAGGAAAAAAACAAAAATTGTGAAAAAAAAAGAACCAAAAGTCCTTTTTAGGACTACTGTGTGTGGGGGCAGCAGGTTATTTGGTGTGGGGGGAAAAAAACAAAAAAAAAAAAAAAAAAATATATATATTCTGTTTAGTGTGCAAAGTTGCAGATTAGAGCACATTCTGTTTAGTGTGCACAGTTGCAGATTAGAGCACATTCTGTTTAGTGTGCAAAGTTGCAGATTAGAGCACATTCTGTTTAGTGTGCAAAGTTGCAGATTAGAGCACATTCTGTTTAGTGTGCAAAGTTGCAGATTAGAGCACATTCTGTTAAGTCTTCAAACTAAAATATCAAAGTCACGTATTCCATTCAGTGTGCGTCGCCGCAGTTTAGCAGCACATTCTGAGTACTGTGCAGAGTTGCAGAATAGGAAGAAATACTGTTAAGTCTTCAAACTAAAATATCAAAGTCACATATTCCATTCAGTGTGCTTCGCCGCAGTTTAGCAGCACATTCTGTGTACTGTGCAGAGTTGCAGAATAGGAAGAAATACTGTTAAGTCTTCAAACTCAAATATCAAAGTCACATATTCCATTCAGTGTGCTTCGCCGCAGTGTAGCAGCACATTCTGTGTACTGTGCAGAGTTGCAGAATAGGAAGAAATACTGTTAAGTCTTCAAACTCAAATATCAAAGTCACATATTCCATTCAGTGTGCTTCGCCGCAGTTTAGCAGCACATTCTGTGTACTGTGCAGAGTTGCAGAATAGGAAGAAATACTGTTAAGTCTTCAAACTAAAATATCAAAGTCACATATTCCATTCAGTGTGCTTCGCCGCAGTGTAGCAGCACATTCTGTGTACTGTGCAGAGTTGCAGAATAGGAAGAAATACTGTTAAGTCTTCAAACTCAAATATCAAAGTCACATATTCCATTCAGTGTGCTTCGCCGCAGTTTAGCAGCACATTCTGTGTACTGTGCAGAGTTGCAGAATAGGAAGAAATACTGTTAAGTCTTCAAACTAAAATATCAAAGTCACATATTCCATTCAGTGTGCTTCGCCGCAGTGTAGCAGCACATTCTGTGTACTGTGCAGAGTTGCAGAATAGGAAGAAATACTGTTAAGTCTTCAAACTCAAATATCAAAGTCACATATTCCATTCAGTGTGCTTCGCCGCAGTTTAGCAGCACATTCTGTGTACTGTGCAGAGTTGCAGAATAGGAAGAAATACTGTTAAGTTTTCAAACTCAAATATTAAAGTCACATATTCCATTCAGTGTGTTTCAACGCCGTTTAACAGCCTATTCTGTGTACTCTGCAGAGTTGCAGAATAGTAAGAAATACTGTTAATTTTTCAAACTCAAATATTAAAGTCACATATTCCATTCAGTGTCTTTCACCGCCGTTTAACAGCCTATTCTGTGTACTCTGTACAGTTCCAGAATTATAAGAAATACTGTTAAGTTTTCAAACTCAAATATTAAAGTCACATATTCCATTCAGTGTGTTTCAACGCCGTTTAACAGCCTATTCTGTGTACTCTGCAGAGTTGCAGAATAGTAAGAAATACTGTTAATTTTTCAAACTCAAATATTAAAGTCACATATTCCATTCAGTGTCTTTCACCGCCGTTTAACAGCCTATTCTGTGTACTCTGTACAGTTCCAGAATTATAAGAAATACTGTTAATTTTTCAAACTCAAATATTAAAGTCACATATTCCATTCAGTGTCTTTCACCGCCGTTTAACAGCCTATTCTGTGTACTCTGTACAGTTCCAGAATTATAAGAAATACTGTTAAGTTTTCAAACTCAAATATTAAAGTCACATATTCCATTCAGTGTGTTTCAACGCCGTTTAACAGCCTATTCTGTGTACTCTGCAGAGTTGCAGAATAGTAAGAAATACTGTTAATTTTTCAAACTCAAATATTAAAGTCACATATTCCATTCAGTGTCTTTCACCGCCGTTTAACAGCCTATTCTGTGTACTCTGTACAGTTCCAGAATTATAAGAAATACTGTTAAGTTTTCAAACTCAAATATTAAAGTCACATATTCCATTCAGTGTCTTTCACCGCCGTTTAACAGCCTATTCTGTGTACTCTGTACAGTTCCAGAATTATAAGAAATACTGTTAAGTTTTCAAACTCAAATATTAAAGTCACATATTCCATTCAGTGTGTTTCAACGCCGTTTAACAGCCTATTCTGTGTACTCTGCAGAGTTGCAGAATAGTAAGAAATACTGTTAATTTTTCAAACTCAAATATTAAAGTCACATATTCCATTCAGTGTCTTTCACCGCCGTTTAACAGCCTATTCTGTGTACTCTGTACAGTTCCAGAATTATAAGAAATACTGTTAAGTTTTCAAACTCAAATATTAAAGTCACATATTCCATTCAGTGTCTTTCACCGCCGTTTAACAGCCTATTCTGTGTACTCTGTACAGTTCCAGAATTATAAGAAATACTGTTAAGTTTTCAAACTCAAATATTAAAGTCACATATTCCATTCAGTGTCTTTCACCGCCGTTTAACAGCCTATTCTGTGTACTCTGTACAGTTCCAGAATTATAAGAAATACTGTTAAGTTTTCAAACTCAAATATTAAAGTCACATATTCCATTCAGTGTGTTTCAACGCCGTTTAACAGCCTATTCTGTGTACTCTGCAGAGTTGCAGAATAGTAAGAAATACTGTTAATTTTTCAAACTCAAATATTAAAGTCACATATTCCATTCAGTGTGTTTCAACGCCGTTTAACAGCCTATTCTGTGTACTCTGCAGAGTTGCAGAATAGTAAGAAATACTGTTAATTTTTCAAACTCAAATATTAAAGTCACATATTCCATTCAGTGTCTTTCACCGCCGTTTAACAGCCTATTCTGTGTACTCTGTACAGTTCCAGAATTATAAGAAATACTGTTAAGTTTTCAAACTCAAATATTAAAGTCACATATTCCATTCAGTGTGTTTCAACGCCGTTTAACAGCCTATTCTGTGTACTCTGCAGAGTTGCAGAATAGTAAGAAATACTGTTAATTTTTCAAACTCAAATATTAAAGTCACATATTCCATTCAGTGTCTTTCACCGCCGTTTAACAGCCTATTCTGTGTACTCTGTACAGTTCCAGAATTATAAGAAATACTGTTAATTTTTCAAACTCAAATATTAAAGTCACATATTCCATTCAGTGTCTTTCACCGCCGTTTAACAGCCTATTCTGTGTACTCTGTACAGTTCCAGAATTATAAGAAATACTGTTAAGTTTTCAAACTCAAATATTAAAGTCACATATTCCATTCAGTGTGTTTCAACGCCGTTTAACAGCCTATTCTGTGTACTCTGCAGAGTTGCAGAATAGTAAGAAATACTGTTAATTTTTCAAACTCAAATATTAAAGTCACATATTCCATTCAGTGTCTTTCACCGCCGTTTAACAGCCTATTCTGTGTACTCTGTACAGTTCCAGAATTATAAGAAATACTGTTAAGTTTTCAAACTCAAATATTAAAGTCACATATTCCATTCAGTGTCTTTCACCGCCGTTTAACAGCCTATTCTGTGTACTCTGTACAGTTCCAGAATTATAAGAAATACTGTTAAGTTTTCAAACTCAAATATTAAAGTCACATATTCCATTCAGTGTGTTTCAACGCCGTTTAACAGCCTATTCTGTGTACTCTGCAGAGTTGCAGAATAGTAAGAAATACTGTTAATTTTTCAAACTCAAATATTAAAGTCACATATTCCATTCAGTGTCTTTCACCGCCGTTTAACAGCCTATTCTGTGTACTCTGTACAGTTCCAGAATTATAAGAAATACTGTTAATTTTTCAAACTCAAATATTAAAGTCACATATTCCATTCAGTGTCTTTCACCGCCGTTTAACAGCCTATTCTGTGTACTCTGTACAGTTCCAGAATTATAAGAAATACTGTTAAGTTTTCAAACTCAAATATTAAAGTCACATATTCCATTCAGTGTGTTTCAACGCCGTTTAACAGCCTATTCTGTGTACTCTGCAGAGTTGCAGAATAGTAAGAAATACTGTTAATTTTTCAAACTCAAATATTAAAGTCACATATTCCATTCAGTGTCTTTCACCGCCGTTTAACAGCCTATTCTGTGTACTCTGTACAGTTCCAGAATTATAAGAAATACTGTTAAGTTTTCAAACTCAAATATTAAAGTCACATATTCCATTCAGTGTCTTTCACCGCCGTTTAACAGCCTATTCTGTGTACTCTGTACAGTTCCAGAATTATAAGAAATACTGTTAAGTTTTCAAACTCAAATATTAAAGTCACATATTCCATTCAGTGTGTTTCAACGCCGTTTAACAGCCTATTCTGTGTACTCTGCAGAGTTGCAGAATAGTAAGAAATACTGTTAATTTTTCAAACTCAAATATTAAAGTCACATATTCCATTCAGTGTCTTTCACCGCCGTTTAACAGCCTATTCTGTGTACTCTGTACAGTTCCAGAATTATAAGAAATACTGTTAAGTTTTCAAACTCAAATATTAAAGTCACATATTCCATTCAGTGTCTTTCACCGCCGTTTAACAGCCTATTCTGTGTACTCTGTACAGTTCCAGAATTATAAGAAATACTGTTAAGTTTTCAAACTCAAATATTAAAGTCACATATTCCATTCAGTGTCTTTCACCGCCGTTTAACAGCCTATTCTGTGTACTCTGTACAGTTCCAGAATTATAAGAAATACTGTTAAGTTTTCAAACTCAAATATTAAAGTCACATATTCCATTCAGTGTGTTTCAACGCCGTTTAACAGCCTATTCTGTGTACTCTGCAGAGTTGCAGAATAGTAAGAAATACTGTTAATTTTTCAAACTCAAATATTAAAGTCACATATTCCATTCAGTGTGTTTCAACGCCGTTTAACAGCCTATTCTGTGTACTCTGCAGAGTTGCAGAATAGTAAGAAATACTGTTAATTTTTCAAACTCAAATATTAAAGTCACATATTCCATTCAGTGTCTTTCACCGCCGTTTAACAGCCTATTCTGTGTACTCTGTACAGTTCCAGAATTATAAGAAATACTGTTAAGTTTTCAAACTCAAATATTAAAGTCACATATTCCATTCAGTGTGTTTCAACGCCGTTTAACAGCCTATTCTGTGTACTCTGCAGAGTTGCAGAATAGTAAGAAATACTGTTAATTTTTCAAACTCAAATATTAAAGTCACATATTCCATTCAGTGTCTTTCACCGCCGTTTAACAGCCTATTCTGTGTACTCTGTACAGTTCCAGAATTATAAGAAATACTGTTAATTTTTCAAACTCAAATATTAAAGTCACATATTCCATTCAGTGTCTTTCACCGCCGTTTAACAGCCTATTCTGTGTACTCTGTACAGTTCCAGAATTATAAGAAATACTGTTAAGTTTTCAAACTCAAATATTAAAGTCACATATTCCATTCAGTGTGTTTCAACGCCGTTTAACAGCCTATTCTGTGTACTCTGCAGAGTTGCAGAATAGTAAGAAATACTGTTAATTTTTCAAACTCAAATATTAAAGTCACATATTCCATTCAGTGTCTTTCACCGCCGTTTAACAGCCTATTCTGTGTACTCTGTACAGTTCCAGAATTATAAGAAATACTGTTAAGTTTTCAAACTCAAATATTAAAGTCACATATTCCATTCAGTGTCTTTCACCGCCGTTTAACAGCCTATTCTGTGTACTCTGTACAGTTCCAGAATTATAAGAAATACTGTTAAGTTTTCAAACTCAAATATTAAAGTCACATATTCCATTCAGTGTGTTTCAACGCCGTTTAACAGCCTATTCTGTGTACTCTGCAGAGTTGCAGAATAGTAAGAAATACTGTTAATTTTTCAAACTCAAATATTAAAGTCACATATTCCATTCAGTGTCTTTCACCGCCGTTTAACAGCCTATTCTGTGTACTCTGTACAGTTCCAGAATTATAAGAAATACTGTTAAGTTTTCAAACTCAAATATTAAAGTCACATATTCCATTCAGTGTCTTTCACCGCCGTTTAACAGCCTATTCTGTGTACTCTGTACAGTTCCAGAATTATAAGAAATACTGTTAAGTTTTCAAACTCAAATATTAAAGTCACATATTCCATTCAGTGTCTTTCACCGCCGTTTAACAGCCTATTCTGTGTACTCTGTACAGTTCCAGAATTATAAGAAATACTGTTAAGTTTTCAAACTCAAATATTAAAGTCACATATTCCATTCAGTGTGTTTCAACGCCGTTTAACAGCCTATTCTGTGTACTCTGCAGAGTTGCAGAATAGTAAGAAATACTGTTAATTTTTCAAACTCAAATATTAAAGTCACATATTCCATTCAGTGTGTTTCAACGCCGTTTAACAGCCTATTCTGTGTACTCTGCAGAGTTGCAGAATAGTAAGAAATACTGTTAATTTTTCAAACTCAAATATTAAAGTCACATATTCCATTCAGTGTCTTTCACCGCCGTTTAACAGCCTATTCTGTGTACTCTGTACAGTTCCAGAATTATAAGAAATACTGTTAAGTTTTCAAACTCAAATATTAAAGTCACATATTCCATTCAGTGTGTTTCAACGCCGTTTAACAGCCTATTCTGTGTACTCTGCAGAGTTGCAGAATAGTAAGAAATACTGTTAATTTTTCAAACTCAAATATTAAAGTCACATATTCCATTCAGTGTCTTTCACCGCCGTTTAACAGCCTATTCTGTGTACTCTGTACAGTTCCAGAATTATAAGAAATACTGTTAATTTTTCAAACTCAAATATTAAAGTCACATATTCCATTCAGTGTCTTTCACCGCCGTTTAACAGCCTATTCTGTGTACTCTGTACAGTTCCAGAATTATAAGAAATACTGTTAAGTTTTCAAACTCAAATATTAAAGTCACATATTCCATTCAGTGTGTTTCAACGCCGTTTAACAGCCTATTCTGTGTACTCTGCAGAGTTGCAGAATAGTAAGAAATACTGTTAATTTTTCAAACTCAAATATTAAAGTCACATATTCCATTCAGTGTCTTTCACCGCCGTTTAACAGCCTATTCTGTGTACTCTGTACAGTTCCAGAATTATAAGAAATACTGTTAAGTTTTCAAACTCAAATATTAAAGTCACATATTCCATTCAGTGTCTTTCACCGCCGTTTAACAGCCTATTCTGTGTACTCTGTACAGTTCCAGAATTATAAGAAATACTGTTAAGTTTTCAAACTCAAATATTAAAGTCACATATTCCATTCAGTGTGTTTCAACGCCGTTTAACAGCCTATTCTGTGTACTCTGCAGAGTTGCAGAATAGTAAGAAATACTGTTAATTTTTCAAACTCAAATATTAAAGTCACATATTCCATTCAGTGTCTTTCACCGCCGTTTAACAGCCTATTCTGTGTACTCTGTACAGTTCCAGAATTATAAGAAATACTGTTAATTTTTCAAACTCAAATATTAAAGTCACATATTCCATTCAGTGTCTTTCACCGCCGTTTAACAGCCTATTCTGTGTACTCTGTACAGTTCCAGAATTATAAGAAATACTGTTAAGTTTTCAAACTCAAATATTAAAGTCACATATTCCATTCAGTGTGTTTCAACGCCGTTTAACAGCCTATTCTGTGTACTCTGCAGAGTTGCAGAATAGTAAGAAATACTGTTAATTTTTCAAACTCAAATATTAAAGTCACATATTCCATTCAGTGTCTTTCACCGCCGTTTAACAGCCTATTCTGTGTACTCTGTACAGTTCCAGAATTATAAGAAATACTGTTAAGTTTTCAAACTCAAATATTAAAGTCACATATTCCATTCAGTGTCTTTCACCGCCGTTTAACAGCCTATTCTGTGTACTCTGTACAGTTCCAGAATTATAAGAAATACTGTTAAGTTTTCAAACTCAAATATTAAAGTCACATATTCCATTCAGTGTGTTTCAACGCCGTTTAACAGCCTATTCTGTGTACTCTGCAGAGTTGCAGAATAGTAAGAAATACTGTTAATTTTTCAAACTCAAATATTAAAGTCACATATTCCATTCAGTGTCTTTCACCGCCGTTTAACAGCCTATTCTGTGTACTCTGTACAGTTCCAGAATTATAAGAAATACTGTTAAGTTTTCAAACTCAAATATTAAAGTCACATATTCCATTCAGTGTCTTTCACCGCCGTTTAACAGCCTATTCTGTGTACTCTGTACAGTTCCAGAATTATAAGAAATACTGTTAAGTTTTCAAACTCAAATATTAAAGTCACATATTCCATTCAGTGTCTTTCACCGCCGTTTAACAGCCTATTCTGTGTACTCTGTACAGTTCCAGAATTATAAGAAATACTGTTAAGTTTTCAAACTCAAATATTAAAGTCACATATTCCATTCAGTGTGTTTCAACGCCGTTTAACAGCCTATTCTGTGTACTCTGCAGAGTTGCAGAATAGTAAGAAATACTGTTAATTTTTCAAACTCAAATATTAAAGTCACATATTCCATTCAGTGTGTTTCAACGCCGTTTAACAGCCTATTCTGTGTACTCTGCAGAGTTGCAGAATAGTAAGAAATACTGTTAATTTTTCAAACTCAAATATTAAAGTCACATATTCCATTCAGTGTCTTTCACCGCCGTTTAACAGCCTATTCTGTGTACTCTGTACAGTTCCAGAATTATAAGAAATACTGTTAAGTTTTCAAACTCAAATATTAAAGTCACATATTCCATTCAGTGTGTTTCAACGCCGTTTAACAGCCTATTCTGTGTACTCTGCAGAGTTGCAGAATAGTAAGAAATACTGTTAATTTTTCAAACTCAAATATTAAAGTCACATATTCCATTCAGTGTCTTTCACCGCCGTTTAACAGCCTATTCTGTGTACTCTGTACAGTTCCAGAATTATAAGAAATACTGTTAATTTTTCAAACTCAAATATTAAAGTCACATATTCCATTCAGTGTCTTTCACCGCCGTTTAACAGCCTATTCTGTGTACTCTGTACAGTTCCAGAATTATAAGAAATACTGTTAAGTTTTCAAACTCAAATATTAAAGTCACATATTCCATTCAGTGTGTTTCAACGCCGTTTAACAGCCTATTCTGTGTACTCTGCAGAGTTGCAGAATAGTAAGAAATACTGTTAATTTTTCAAACTCAAATATTAAAGTCACATATTCCATTCAGTGTCTTTCACCGCCGTTTAACAGCCTATTCTGTGTACTCTGTACAGTTCCAGAATTATAAGAAATACTGTTAAGTTTTCAAACTCAAATATTAAAGTCACATATTCCATTCAGTGTCTTTCACCGCCGTTTAACAGCCTATTCTGTGTACTCTGTACAGTTCCAGAATTATAAGAAATACTGTTAAGTTTTCAAACTCAAATATTAAAGTCACATATTCCATTCAGTGTGTTTCAACGCCGTTTAACAGCCTATTCTGTGTACTCTGCAGAGTTGCAGAATAGTAAGAAATACTGTTAATTTTTCAAACTCAAATATTAAAGTCACATATTCCATTCAGTGTCTTTCACCGCCGTTTAACAGCCTATTCTGTGTACTCTGTACAGTTCCAGAATTATAAGAAATACTGTTAAGTTTTCAAACTCAAATATTAAAGTCACATATTCCATTCAGTGTCTTTCACCGCCGTTTAACAGCCTATTCTGTGTACTCTGTACAGTTCCAGAATTATAAGAAATACTGTTAAGTTTTCAAACTCAAATATTAAAGTCACATATTCCATTCAGTGTCTTTCACCGCCGTTTAACAGCCTATTCTGTGTACTCTGTACAGTTCCAGAATTATAAGAAATACTGTTAAGTTTTCAAACTCAAATATTAAAGTCACATATTCCATTCAGTGTGTTTCAACGCCGTTTAACAGCCTATTCTGTGTACTCTGCAGAGTTGCAGAATAGTAAGAAATACTGTTAATTTTTCAAACTCAAATATTAAAGTCACATATTCCATTCAGTGTCTTTCACCGCCGTTTAACAGCCTATTCTGTGTACTCTGTACAGTTCCAGAATTATAAGAAATACTGTTAAGTTTTCAAACTCAAATATTAAAGTCACATATTCCATTCAGTGTCTTTCACCGCCGTTTAACAGCCTATTCTGTGTACTCTGTACAGTTCCAGAATTATAAGAAATACTGTTAAGTTTTCAAACTCAAATATTAAAGTCACATATTCCATTCAGTGTCTTTCACCGCCGTTTAACAGCCTATTCTGTGTACTCTGCAGAGTTGCAGAATAGTAAGAAATACTGTTAATTTTTCAAACTCAAATATTAAAGTCACATATTCCATTCAGTGTGTATCACCGCCGTTTAGCAGCCTATTCTGTGTACTCTGAACAGTTGCAGAATAGTAAGAAATACTGTTAAGTTTTCAAACTCAAATATTAAAGTCACATATTCCATTCAGTGTGTTTCACCGCCGTTTAGCAGCCTATTCTGTGTACTCTGCAGAGTTGCAGAATAGTAAGAAATACTGTTAAGTTTTCAAACTCATATATATTAAAGTCATATATATCGTGTAAGATGAAGAAGGCGGGTAAAAAGGGACGGGGAAGTGGACGTGATCCTGAAAGTTCAGGGCGCGGGTCAGGACGCGGAGAAACTGTGCCTGGTGCCAGAGCACAAGAAAGAAAGACATCCACCATACCTAGCTTCATGTCTGATTTCACAGGGCGTCGCAGGACATCACTCTCGAGGTCCGACCAGTGCGAACAGGTGGTCGGTTGGATGACAGCTGATACTGCTTCCAGTCGGTTAAGCACCACCCTGTCTTCCACCAAGTCCACTCTCAGTAGCCAAGAGTCTGGTCAACATAATCCTCACTCTGATCATCCTTCCTCCCACCATACACGGTCTGGTCAAAGAAGTGATCCCACACTGGGATATAGTGATGAGCTCGTCTCATCACCAATCCTTCATTTGACCCTCTCTCCAAGCACGCTTGCAGAGGAACATGACATCTTGTGCCCTGATTCACAACCTCTAGAGGCTACCCAATCACAAGAAGATGACAGATGTGAACGGCATTTAAGGTCAAAGGAAGTAGTGGATGATGATGATGATGATGAGACACAGTTGCCATTAAATCAACCACTATTTCCTTCTCAAGACCTTGTTGAGGAGAATGTTATACAGTTGTCAATGACCGAGTATGTGGTGGGATCAAGACTTGAGGAGGATGATCAGAGTGAGGAAGTGGAGGAGGACTTGGTGGACGATGAGGTGACTGACCCCACCTGGGAAGGTGTAGAGCCGAGCGATGACAGCAGTCCTGAGGGTGAGCCATCTGCAGCACCGCAACAGGCTGGAAGAGGCAGTGGTGTGGCTACAGAAAGAAGGCGGACCGCACCAAACCGGCCCGCAAATGTTCCACGGAGCACCCCCTTGCGTAAATCTACCTTGCCAAGGGGTAGGTGTTCCGCGGTATGGCGTTTTTTTAAGGAAAGTGCGGACGACAAAAGATTTGTAGTTTGCAACCTGTGCCACACCAGAATGAGCCGAGGCATGAACACTAGAAACCTCACCACCACCAGCATGATCCGACACATGGCATCCAAGCACCGTAGTAAGTGGGAGGAACGCCTGGATCGCCCATCTGTGTCTGCAGGCCACACCACTGCCTCCTCTTCCCCTGTTTTCGGTGCCGGCCAATCGCCTGTCGAAGGCGCAGGCCCGCATACCTCCCGCCCTGCACCTGTAGCATCTGAAGCACCATCAGCGACCACATCCACTTCCCTGTCCCAGCACAGCGTCCAAATGTCGTTACCCCAGGCATTTGAGCGCAAGAGAAAATACCCAGCCACCCACCCACAGGCCATAGCACTAACCTCACACCTTTCAAAATTACTGGCCATCGAAATGCTGCCATTTAGGCTTGTGGACACTGAGTCCTTCCGCAGCCTGATGGCAGCAGCTGTCCCTCGGTACGCGGTCCCCAGCCGCCACTACTTTTCCCGGTGTGCCATCCCCGCATTACACCACCATGTGTCCCGTAACATCACCCGTGCCCTGACCAACGCAGTTACTGGGAAGGTCCACTTAACGACTGACACATGGACAAGTGCTTGTGGCCAGGGACGCTACATTTCCCTGACGGCACACTGGGTGAATGTCGTGGAGGCTGGGAGCGACTCGGACCCTGGGATGGCACGGGTGCTACCCACGCCGAGGATTGCGGGCCCTACCTCCATCAGGGTTTCCACCAGCACCTACGTTATTGGCTCCTCCTCCTCCGTTTCCACCTCCGAATTCTCTACACACACCGCCACTCCCCCATCAGCCAGTAGCTGGAAGCAGTGTAGCACTGCAGTGGGGAAGCGTCAACAGGCCGTGCTGAAGCTGATCTGCCTTGGGGACAAACAGCACACGGCCTCAGAGCTGTTGCAGGGGATTAGTCACCAGACCGAGCAGTGGCTCTCGCCACTCAACCTGCAAGCAGGCATGGTTGTGTGTGATAATGGGCGTAACTTGGTGGCGGCTTTGGAGCTCGGCAAGCTCACACACGTACCATGCCTAGCGCATGTATTTAATTTAGTGGTGCAGCGATTTCTAAAAACCTACCCCAATGTGCATGATCTCTTGACCAAGGTGCGCCGCGTGTGTGCACATTTCCGTAAGTCATCTACAGCTTCGGCCGGCCTGTTGAAGCTGCAGCAGCGCTTACAATTGCCAGCTCACCGGCTGCTGTGTGACGTGAGCACGCGCTGGAACTCCACCTTCCACATGTTGGCCCGGCTTTGTGAGCAGCAGAGGGCAGTAGTGGAGTACCAGCTGTTACACGGTCGTCGCCTCTCCGTTCAACTTCCTGTAATCAGAAGTGAGGAGTGGGAATGGATGTCAGACCTCTGCGAGGTTTTACGCAATTTTGAGGAATCGACACAGATGGTGAGCGGCGATAACGCTATTATCAGTGTAACCATCCCACTTCTGTGTCTACTGAAACGCTCGCTGCTCACAATTAAAACCGACGCTTTGCATGTGGAAGAGGTGGAAATGGGGGAGGAAGAGCTTACACAAGGTGATAGCCAGAGCACCCTCACTTCGTCTTCTCAGCGACAATTGGAGGAGGCGGAGGAGGAGGAGGAGGAGGAGGAGGAGGAAGACACGGTTGCCTCCGCTACAGAGGGTAGCCATGGAACTTTAGTTCCATCTCTTCAGCGTGGGTGGGCAGAAGAGGAGGAAGAGGATGAGGATATTGAGAGTCAGCCTCCTGGTGAGGACAGCGAAATCTTGACTGTTGGTACTCTGGCACACATGGCTGACTTTATGTTAGGCTGCCTTTCCCGTGACCCACGCGTTGTACGCATTTTAGACAACACGGATTACTGGGTGTTCACCCTTCTGGACCCCCGCTACAAAGAGAATTTCTCATCTCTCATTCCTCCGGTGGAGAGGACAAGCAAAATGGTGCAATACCAGAAGGTTCTTGTTGAAAAATTGCTCCAAAATTTTCCATCTGACAACGCTGGCGGCAGAGTACGTGCTACCTTGGCCAACCGAGAAGGGGAGAAAAGGGGAGCACACAGCAGTTCCGAGAAAGGCAGGGCAACACTCTCCAAGGCGTGGGACACCTTCATGACACCCCGCCAGCACCCTCACCCTGATGCGCAGCCTAGTGTCACAAGGAGGGAAAAGTTTTGGAAGATGGTGAAGGAGTACGTAGCAGACCGTGTCAGCGTCCTCAATGATCCCTCTGTGCCTTACAACTACTGGGTGTCCAAGCTGGACACGTGGTATGAACTGGCACTCTACGCCTTGGAGGTGCTGGCCTGCCCTGCCGCCAGCGTTCTGTCTGAGCGGGTATTTAGTGCTGCTGGTGGCATCATAACAGATAAGCGTATCCGCCTTTCCACCGACAATGCTGATAGGTTGACACTTATAAAAATGAACAAGGCCTGGATTTCCCCTGACTTCTCCACTCCACTGGAGGAAAGCCCCGGGGGAACATAAACTCACTTTATATATGTTATTTACAATGATGGGAATACTCTGTATTCCCATTCACCCCTTCCACCCCAAAAACGGGTATATGGTTGACTCTTAATGTTCTCATCCTCCTCCTCCTCTTCCATATGCCCTGGGATATAATTTTTATATAGGGCCAGCTCACCAGCGTGCCCTGGGATATAATTTTTATATAGGGCCAGCTCACCAGCGGGCCCTGTGATATAATTTTTATATAGGGCCAGCTCACCAGCGGGCCCTGTTTGCCAATTTTTATATAGGTCAGCTCACCAGCGGGCCTTCTCATATAATGTTTTATTGGGTCAGCTCTCTAGCGGGCCCTCTCATATAATGTTTTATAGCGTCAGCTCACTAGCGGGCCTTCGCATATAATGTTTAGGATGGTCAGCTCTGCAGCAGACCCTCACCCATAATGTTTTAGATGGTCAGCTCAGCGCACGTTTCCCTCTTAATCATGGCCTCAGTTCTGAAAATCAAGGAAATTTTTGGGAGAATTTGCCTCTGCGCACGTTTCCCTCTTAATCATGGCCTCAGTTCTGAAAATCAAGGAAATTTTTGGGATAATTTGCCTCTGCGCACGTTTCCCTCTTAATCATGGCCTCACTTCAGAAAATCGATGAAATTTTTGGGAGAATTTGCAGATGATATACAAGTAAATATACAGCAAATACTGTTTGGTAACAATTTTTCGCCTAAAGTCGTTTTTATTTTCCTTTTTGTGTGTTTTACGGTCAGTCTGTAAAAATGGCGTACTACGGGCGAAAGATCGTTCCCAGCAGCGATGTTGGAGTCCAAGGTGCATCCAGACATCCTCCCTATGCTGTCCCTGAACCATTTCTGTAGTGTTTCCATCTTTTTCTGCCCTTTTCCTATGGACCAGGCACCCTCCCCTCATCAGAGCAGGGGGTGCCTGGTGTAATGCTCGAGTCCTCCCATTGACTTCAATGGGGCTCGGGTGTTCGGCCGAGCACTCGAGCCTCAGGGGGTGCTCGGTCAGAGCACCCGAACATCCGAGCATTGGGGTGCTCGCTCATCACTAATAACATTAAAAGACATTATTGCAATTACAAGAACTAAACCATTATTTATTTTGGGCCTTAAGGTTACTGTATGCGTTGTAATTCCATACACGATACGTATTTTTTATTGCTAGTTTTGAAAGGTATATGTTTTAATATTGCGGTAATGACTAGTGGTATACGATGTACCTTGAGAGCTGGTCTGCAGCTCGCTGTTTCGCCCTGCTGTGAAATCAGGTTGACTGATCTACCCGTGGGGTACAGCAGCGACGTGACAGTACAGGCTAGTAGTTTATCCCCGGATATCATCATTCACTCTATTGTCACTAGAACGATCTGAGTCAATATATTGTTAAGGTTCAGTACACTCAGACACGGTAGATGTTGGTAAAAACACAATTTTATTTAAGCACACAAGGAATAATGTAACCCTCACGGGTCCAGCATATAGCAGCAAATAAATGACACAGGACAGGTTACATAGCAAGTTAACCCACACGGGTCCAGTATGTACTACAGAATACAATACTGACACAGGTCAGGTAAATATGATAGATACAGTGTAATAGAGTCCAGCAATGCCAGTGAAGCTACTGACTCAATTGCCCAGATAAACGGAGGCCCAATGTCGCTTATAGACAGGGGAAGCAACAGTGACAGGATGGCAGCAGAGAACAGGCAAGGATCACCTGAACGGAGGGTTGCAACCGGAAGAGCCCAACTAAACCTAGAGAAGAAGACCAAGCGCACAAGTATACCGGAGATGAGAATAACACTGGTGAAACAAGTAGCGGCACAAGGCACCACCCCCGAAGGGGTTAATGATCGCTATGGTCAGGATACGGAAGACTACCGAATGCGCCCAACTGAACCCAAAGCAGAAGACCAAGCGGTCAAGTGAACAGTGTGGAGGAGTAATGACACACTGAGACTCAAACCCACGGACTGTACCGTAGCTCTGGGATGCACAATAACGTGAGAGTTGTGCATAAATGGTAGCAGCAGGCACTGACAAATTCTTCGCCCAGCCGGGCATGGAGGAAGCAGGAACTACAGCCAAACCGATTCGGTACACAGCACAAGAACGTCAGCCAAGCCGGGTCTGTACACAGAGCAGGGTCGTTGGTCTCGCCGGGTCGGTACACGGAGCAGGGTCGTCAGTCTCTCCAGGTCGGTACACGGAGCAGGAACGTCAGCCAGGCCGGGTCAGAACAGGAAGCAAGAACGTCAGCCAATCTGAATCGGTACACAGAAGCAGGAACAGTAACAAAAGCGTAGTCAGGCAGTCCGGGGTCATACACTGGTATCAAACAAATGGAACTAGCGCTAGGCATCAGGTACACCACGAAAGGGCAAACTCTAAGTGACAGACCAGGGTATATAAAGGCTGTCACTGGGAGGAGCTGTACAGTGCAGCCAATGAGAAGGCACCAGTAAAATAAGCCTGTCAAAATGTCGCATAATCATGGGCGCCGTGATACATATCGATAACCACAAGGGATCATTGGGGTATTTACAGATGCCCCGAAATGACCCTCCATATGTTGGGCACCACAAATTTAGACACACTGAGATTGAGATATAATGCCTATTGTGACTATAAAACTCATGTTCTTTGACCGTAATTTTAGACATATATGATACTATGATTGACAAAGGATATCCGCTGTGACAGTACATCTCATACATTTTGACCAGAGGTGTTAAGATAAGGGAGGTTGATGATTGGTGCTGTTGTTGTACTGATACAATTGTAGGCAGTATGATTAGCCACTTAACACTCCATGGCATTATGACTCCTTAGAAAGTCTCATTCTCCCAATTTTAATGTTTCCCATATTCTCTGCCACCTCTGACATCGCCTCACGTATACGTTGATCTCCTGTCAGCTAAATGCTCCTAGACACACAACTGCCGAAGCAAGTACACGGATACTGGCTACATCCATTTCAGTAGATATAGGATACAGAATCCGAGTACTGGCCTAGTAGCTACATATAAGGTTTGCTGGTCCTGCCGGTCACTCGGTGCAGCGAAAGACAGAGAGATCCATGCACTGCAATGCGCTGGTGTCCAGCGTTATCGCTGACACGTAGTATGCCTAAGCAAGCTAGCATGTCCTTAGTTTTTGATATATAAACTCATCTTCTAAGATTTAGTGACCTGACACATATTATATTAAGAAGTAGTAGTCTTAACATTGTGAGTGTATACTTTTGCTCCATTTGGTTCTATGTCATTTTTTAGATGTAAACGTCACTCAATCTAATTGGTTATTGTAAATGTGAATCACTTGGTATTCAGCCACTGTATATGACGTTATGCTCATTCACAATGCACCCTTTTGGCGCCTGTTTGTTCACTAGGGGTATAAGAGGGGGGTCATTTCACTATATTGGCATCTTTGATGAAGGTTACTGTAAGATAACTGAAACGTTGATCTGCACAAATAAACCCTGTTTATCACTAAATAAGAAGCCCTCAATTGGACTATATTACATCTTTGGCTGAAATCACAGCACCCAGGCAATGGACTTTACAAGCGTGAGTGCCTCTCTATGATTTTTATTACTATATATATACATATATATTTTAAAAAATCCATATATATATATCCTGAGCTCAAAAGAAGCATGGCATTGCATTTAAAAACACTTCTATAGAAATCTTATATTCGATTCCTAGAAGTATTCATATGTATATGTAATAGATAAAAGCTGTATGTGAGCAAATTAAAAGTGTATGTAGTGACGAAAATGACATGTAACAAAACCCACAGCATAATTGTATCAGACAGTGAGCATGGACCCTGACCAGTTGATAGGTAGACTGCCTTCTCATATGGTAACCCTTTCAGTGCCACATAGGTTACACGGTGCATTGCTTATTCCTCTGGCATTCAAAGGGTTAAAACAGCTATTTTAATATTTTTGTTTGTTAACAGATGCAGATTTTTTATGTCATTTTTTAGTATAGTAGTTTAAAATGTATGGGCCCTATGTTGAAATGAAAACTGCAATAATTCTTGGGCACCATAGGGGACAAATACGAATTCCCAAAATTCTCATTGATTTAAATGGGGTTTTTAATCTCCAGAATGCAAAAGAGATCTCAAATGCAATACAAATAACTCTAGCATTCAAGGAATTAAAAATTCTATTTAAATCAATGTGAATTTGTGTTTGCCCCCTTGCAGCTGGTTTGTACTGAATTACATAGCGCCCCAAGTCTATTATATAGAAACTTCAGAAGGTCTATATTCATGCTGTAATGAAACACATACAGTATTGGGATTTGATTAACAATTATGGGAGAACTTGACATCATTTGGTAGACATAACTTGGGAAATAGTATCCAGCCCACTTCAGCATAAATGTCTAATGGCTCCTTCATCTTTAATTCCCTTCATGATTCTAATCCCATATTGAAATGAGATTTCAAAAATGTATGGTAATGACCCTATCTATTGAAAATATTATTTTAAAGGCCCCAGCATGCTCCAGTACTCATTGGGAGTGTGCTGTTACTAACAGCCCTGATTCCTAGCTAACCTTCTGAAACTATTTTGGGTAGTTTGCCATAGGTTTAAAGGATCAGTAAACTTTTTTTGCATGAAAATGTACATGTTATAGAGATTTTCCTGCTGAGTAAAACAAGTTTACTCACACTGCTGTTTTATTAGTTGTTTTATTCAGAAGTTACAAAAGTTCAAATAATCAGAAGCGAATTTACTGTGCATTTACTTCCTGATAATTCTGACAGGAAGTGGCGGGCAGTTTCTTTCACATTCTATGGAGAACTGAAAGTAACTTACTTTCCTCTCCATTTGAATGTTGGGAGCAACAAAAATAAAAATAGATAAGGTTGTGAACCATGGGGCTGTTGGTCGCCCCGTTTTGGGTTTTGTTTGTAGGACAATGTTAGTAAGTTAGGTTAGGGCATTAGTAGAGCTATTTGGGATGTCCCCTTTAAGATTTATTTTGCTAGCAACTGAGAGTTACTTTTAGTTCATACATTTTCCCGCCTAGAGTGCTTATTGGTTGTCTGAGGGGATGCCTCGTGCCAGTTTAACACTTTGGGCAGGAATTAGGGCTATTTAAGCACTGCTTTTTCCTCAGCTCACCTTTAAACGCTCCCAGCTGAAGAGTTTGTGTCAGCTCCCTCCCACCTATCTCTATTGACAGAAGAATATTCTACGTGAGTGTCAGTTATGGTTTATGTAATGTTTTATTTTTTTATGATAATATATATATTTATATACAGTTGGTTGGGGATTTGTCGCAGCTGGTGGGTTTTAAGTAAATAATTTATTTATTGTGGTAATCCTGGCTTTTAGGGCAGGATGACGGTTTTAACCCTTTGAATGCCAGAGGGGTACGCAACGTATTGTTTTGCAATACGTTACGTACCCCTCTGGCACTCAAAGGGTTAAAATTGGTGACTTATCAGGCTGGTAGGGTTGATAAGATATATATGTGTTGTTTATTTGGTAATTGGTTTTGGTTTTTAATAAAATAAGCTGCAGCCTTACCACCATTCTATTTTGTCTTGTGTCTGTTTATTTTATTAAAGTCTTAATATTGGGTAAGCAAGGTGCAACAATACAGCACCCATGTAACAGGAGAAACAATTGGAATTTGCTTACTAGAAGACACTGCTAATGTAAATAAACACTAGTTTAAACTGTAATAACTCTGGAAATATGCACCTGTCAGCAGTTAGAGCAACCTATGTTACTCAGGAAAGTGAAGGGCAATCCAGACGTGGACCTCTTGCTCTCATTGCCTAGGGAATCCTGCTGCACCTCAGTGATGAAGCCCAACAAGGCTGAAACATACATCTGGGGTTAGCTGGTGTTCCAGTGCAGAGGGGACTTGCCCGTCATTTTGGAACTGGACCGCCCTTTTGGGCATGATTAATCTAATATGTAAGTGGATATTTCTCTGTAATGACAATAGAGAGCTAAAACGTGATGCTTCTGAGTATTAAAGGGGAACTACCACCCCGCAAAAACTTTATCTTAGTTAAGTCTTCATCTGGCGACTAGCTGCTTAGTAGCGCTAGTCGCCAGAAATATTACCTGGTTTAAAAGATTTTTGACTTATTCGGAGGCTGACAGTAGCAGGAAGCACGGACATCTTGCCATAGTGACGTCCGTGTGCCTGCGCTGTCAGCCCCTTTTGGAGCCGGCTGGCTCCAAAAGAGACTGACAGTGCAGGCGCACGGACATCACTATGGCAAGATGTCCATGCTTCCTGCTACTGTCAGCCTCCAAATAAGTCGAAAATCTTTTAAACCAGGTAATGTTTCTGGCAACTAGCGCTACTAAGCAGTTAGTCGCCATATGAAGACTTAATTAAGATAACGTTTTTGCGGGGTGGTAGTTCCTCTTTAACTAGCTGTAGAACAGGCCATTGTGCTGTTTATTTGTCCTCAGAAGCCTCTCACATTTTGTATGCATATTTTGGTCGCCCAGTAGAGGGCAACATTCTCATAGTCATAGTGAACCGTATATTCTTTAAACAGATATTGAAATATGGTAAGTGATTGGGTGATCCATGAATGCTATAGAAAAAAATTAAAAATAGTGAAACAATGTGTATATAATAAATAGTTCATGTCCTCCCGTGAACTGATGAATTTTCTGTGAATAGAATGATTCTGAAAAATGGTTACTGTCGATAATAAAAAATCATGGTGCTTATGAATGGAGAAATAAAATATAAACAATGAATACTTGATTTGATTCTTTAATTAAATTAGTCCCGTATCCATATATGGGGAAAAATCAGCACTGACACAATTTGATTTGCAGTTTAAAAAGCATATCCACAAGAAAAATCCCTCCAGTAATTGTAATCCACAGGGATTCTTAGTTACCCTATGGCAATAAGATGCTGAAAATGTAATTGCTCCAATTTACTACTGCTTGGAACTTCTATACAATAAAAAAGTACCATAGGTTTCTGCACATGATAGCTTATAACCTAGAGAGAGGTGTTTTGGGACACTGATATAATAAATGTTACAGGGTATAAGTGCCTCCAGCCACATGAACTGCTAGGTTGTATTGAATGTAGTGGTCTAGGCATGCAGCAGGTCTGTTAGTGGTGGAAAGGTACTGTGAGAGCAGCGAGGTCCCAGTTGTGTAGTGGGTGTTAGAGTGATGTAGGAAAAGGCACAAGAGTAAGTAGAGGGTGGGAGGAGCTTGACATAGCCTTACTCATATAGTCATTAGGGCTCTTAATAAGCTTCCCTGAAGAGGTAAGTTTTTAGGCATTGTCTGGAGAATGGATGGAGAGGGAAAAGACGAATTGTGCTGAGGAGGGAATTCTGGAGCTCAGGTACAGTACTGGAAAAGTCTTCCAATTAGGATTGGGATGATATAGTGAGTAAAGAGAAGAGAAGAAGATCCCATGCTAATTGATGATGGTGAATTGACATGTATTTGGAATCAAGATATGAAATGTGAGCTATATAAGACTATCAGCAGCATTAACTATAGACTGTAGTGGTTTTAGCTGGGTGGGGCAACATGAGTGTTTGATGGTAGTCTCATAGGTGACAAAACATTACAATCTATATATGTTGTGTAGAGTTGGAATGAGATAGATATTGACAATTCACCTTAGAATACAAGATATGTCAGCCAAATGTGTCACTCCATTTAACATTTATTGTAAGTGTATCTGTGAATTAACTTTTTTTGCTGATGCTTAAATAATGTCTTCTGCTGGACAAAGAAGATCTGATTTATGGAAATTTATACCATGTCATAGTTTGGCAAGATAAAAGTAATAATTACTGAGCTCTTTGGTCTCAGTGATAGACTAATATATAACATGAAAATTATTTATATATATATATATATATATATATATATATATATATATATATATATACTTGTGTAAAAGCCTGTGTACACGGGCCAAGGCCCGGTGAGGAAAAGAGGCAGGTCCTGTTCTGCGTACCTCCGCCGCCTCACTGGAGGTGCACACGATGCAATCATGCACAGCAGAGACTGCCTAAGCACAGAATGCTCCCAGCATTCCTACACCTCCCAGCATTCTGTGCGTTCGAGCAGTCTCTATTGCACATGACTGCATAGGACAAACATTCTGGCCCTTTATATTATAGTGTATATATATATATATATATATATATATATATATATATATATATACAATCAGCCTGGGCTTACCAAGGGGAGACAGCACACAGTTCGTATAATCTTGAAAATTTATTTCATAAGAACATGCTTCACAGAGCGGAAATAAATTTATGAAATACATTTTCAAGATTATACGAACTGTGTGCTGTCTCCTCTTGGTAAGTCCAGGCTGATTGTATTTGTGAATCAATATGGGACGTGCACCAGGCTTTTGTTTATCTACAATTTGAGTGCCACTGCCTGCTGTTTGTGTTATATAATGTTTGATTCAGGATGCATATATAAAACATTACAATCTAACGGAATTGATTCTGAACAGAGATATGAGCTATAAATTAGAAAAACTCTTGTCTCTAACATGAAATACGATGATCTGGGCAACAAGCCACTCACCACACAAATTCCTTCACATGACTATCTTTTCACTGACTTTTGTTTTGTACATCTCACATAAATCATTGTGAAAATGAATATGGTTCTCTGTCACAATGATTCACAGCATACTGGTAAAACCATGGATAGAATGCACTATAAAATTGAGCAGTACTCATTACATACATTATCAGTAGTGTACAAATGTTCTACAGTAGAGTAACCTTAGGATCTACAGCTGTTTAAAACTATAATTCCTATCATTCTCAGTCAACCAATGGAAGACTTCAGATTGCCCAACCCTGTGCTACAGTAAAGCAGAAACAATGCTGCATTATAATGAACTGAACAAAGTCAGCATAGCTTAGTACATGAAGACAGACCTTATGTGTTTTTTTGTTTTTTTTGGTGAAAGTATTTTACCAGAAAGAACACATTGAGATTGTCTCTTGTTTGCAAGTATGTCTTGGACTTATTTTATCTACCTCAGAAGGGTGAAAGGCTGAGCTGACCTTGGCAGGACTAGAACCTGTGATCTTGAGGCTTGATCAGATTCTATAGCTGGTGCATTAACCAACTGAGCTGTCTCACTGGTTTCATATGTAACTATTCTTAACCATGGACCTGTGACTAAGCGTGGTTACATTTGACAAAGGAAAACTGAAGGGGCATTTCCAGTTGGCCAGAAACCCCCTTTGCACTTTTATCCCTTATCAAATTAAAGGAAGACAACAATTTTTCACCTCAAAAATTAGAAGTTCTTCATATTTTTGTCTGTAGAATGTGCAACCTTCAGCTACTCTTCCATCTCTCCTTGGAATACAACTCACATCATCCTCAGTTGGCTATTGTCCAGCTGAGGATGATGGGATTTGTCGTCCAGCAAAAGCTGGAAGGAGGGCACATGCTGTGGGATCTTGGTCTAGATGCAGATGGATGCAGAAACAAACAAAAGTAGTTCTAGATTTTGTCCCTGATTATTTTGGGAACCCCTCTCTTGAAATCCTAGGTTCGCCCCTGCTTGAAGCATACTTTTCTCTTACGTCCAATATGGAACATAGGTACCATTGGATTGAGTCCCTCCTTTTGGATTGCAGGACACATCTCAAAAGAAAGAGTCTTGTAGGTGGAAACTCCTAGCCACTCCACCAGCTCTACCCTTCACCTGACTTGCATCCCAGTATGAATGTGCCCTCTGTGGTGAAAGGATGGAGCAGAGACACTCTCCTAGTTTTTAGCTTTATTTATTATGGTTGCAACATTTGTGCTAAATAAAATATTAGTTGAATTTTTCTATTATATGTGGTGGCTTCTATGGACATTAAGGGCTCTACATTTTTTGGTGAAAAAACTGTGCAATTAAAAGTAAATGCAGAGTCCCTAACGAGCTGAGAAAACAGCTGGTATGTGTTAGAAAAGTGGTTTCCAACAAACATACGCATGCGTGGCTAGAGATCCCTATACTAGTAACACGTTCATGTATTGATACGTACTGATATTTATAAATATCAATACATCCAAATAACTAAAAATGTGATTAAAAGCAATAGAATATTAACCCTATGAGTACCAGTGGGGGTAAGCAATGCATTGCAGAGCATTGCATACCTCACTGGCACTCGCAGGTTTAATCCCCCTAAAATTGCAAACATCGACTTAAAAGAAACACTTGCCTGTAATTCTGTAAGTCCAGCAGAGTCCTCAGCACCCTGGTCAGCTGCTGTCTGTCTTCTCCTTCTGTAAACTTCTGTCTTCTTTCTTCAAGCATCCCAGCCAATGGTAGGCTGGAATCTATTTTGAACAGAGACTGGCCATATAAAAAGTCAGTCTCTGTTCAAAATTCCCTGATTTTGTCTTGGGCAACAGCCCGAAAGGTATGGGGAGGGGTTCTGTTTGCATTCTTGCTGCTGCCAGAGGAGCCAGTGGAGGCAGCGGCAGCAGAGTCCAGCTTAAGCCTTGGAAGACCTTTGATATATTAACTAAAGGAATGCCTTGCTCTTTTTTAAACAGGAATGTCAACATATTATTTTAACAGATATGCCAGACTACATTTAATCCTTAAAGTGCTGGAGGGGTACACCTCTGGCACTCAGAGGTTAAGACTGGCATATCTTTGGGGCTTTTTTTTTTTAAACATCTTGCATTGACATGTTTTTCATTTTAAAATACAGATTGCAAAGAAGAGAGAAGAAAGAAGATGGGAGAATACAGAAGAATGAAGACAGAAGAGAGAAGATGAACAGTGGATGACAGGTAAGAGTTACAGTCTGGGTGTTACCACAGTGTTAGGGGTAGTATTGTTTAAGTGTCATATTAGGGATAGTGTAGGGTTAGTGTTTGAGAGGTGGGGGAGCGTGACTGTGTTTTGAGATCACTCTCGTTGTTTGACACTGTGTCAAACAATGAGCGTTAGCTATTTTTCTTTGATGCTCCCACAACTCAAGCTATTTAGAATGCCTTGTGGGAACAAAAATCTGCAACTAGCGTTTGGCCACAACGTGGGGTTTGCCCACCAATGCTTGTTGCTCCATGTTCCAGGCCAGCTATAGGATAGCTTCCATACAAGAGTGCGTTTCTCAGTTAGTGTTTTTACTTCCCTTACCAGCTGCTTTACTGGTGGGAATTGCCGCTGTGCCTCTTGATACAGAGATTCTCTCTGAGCCCTTGGACTCCTGAACTCATATTGGGTATCTTTATTCTTATGTGTACTGTTCTTCCCCCGAGCTATGGAGCAAGGATAGCTGCAGTATGTGTATTTTTAACCCTTTCACTGCAGTTCTATCAGGTTTGGGGTTCTTTGGGTCCTTTATGGCTTATCTCCCTGTCTTGGGCTCTTTTTAGGGTTTCCCTCACATGGCCCCTTGGGGTTTGGGTTCTTTGGGTGCCTTTTGTCATTTGCCCAATTTGATGCTGTGGCCACCTTAAGGTTCTTGGGCCACCACCATCTTTGATCCATTTTCTTCTATGGTCAAACTTCATTGGAACATAGCTCTACACCAGTTTGACATACAGAAGTCAGAGTAGGCTCTTTCTTCTTGTCTCTTTAGGGCCATTTATCTGGTTCATGACCTAAGTGTCTTGGGGACCATAGTGATTCCACAGTCAGAGTGTAGGCTTTTCTAGGCAATGGAAAAAGGGAAGACTAGGTTTGCCAGAATTCCCGTATGGCAGGCTTTCTTCCAATTGACTGCCAGTTTTGCAGTTGCCGTTTTACTTCTCACTTGATTATCCTTTGCAGAGGTAGACTCTCCTTGCTCTCTTTTCTGATGAGGAGTATTCCTCTACAAATGTCAGAGGCATAAGCAATCTTCACCCTTTTTTCCCCCTAATGCCACTCTTGACCTGATCCTTCTGGATGAGTGGAAAACCCCAGATAAGCTTCTGTCTAATACCAAGAGGTTCTATAAGCAGTATCCCTTTTCAGTGGCAGCTTTGGTGCAGTGGCCTTTCCTCCTACTGTGGATCCCACAGTCTCCAGGTTAGCTAAGTCCTACTGCCCTGCCTTTGGCACATGCAGCATTCCTGAAAAATCCAGTGGATAAAAAGCTGGATTCTGTTTTCATGGCCAATTTTGCAGCTACTGGGTAGGCACTGAGACCTATTTTTGCCTTTGCCTGGGTTAATAGGGCAGTTGCCATGCGGGGTGAACAGCTCATGGAGGCTGTCCATGCCAAGGTTTCCAAGGAGGATCTGTTGGTTCTTTTGGCCAACATTAAGGAGGCTAACACTTATGTTTCTGAGGCTCTTTTTGAGGTGGTCCTATTGTCCGCTAAAGCCTCTGCCTTTTCTGTTGCTGCGCACTTTGTGGCTTATGGTTTGGTCTGCGGATCAGTCTTCCATAAAGTCACTGGTTTCCTTTCCTTTTCAGGGGAAGTCCCTGTTTGTATCTGAATTCAAGTAGGAATAACCTAGGAAGTGGAAAAGTAATATCACTGGAGACATTATCACCTCTTTATCACACCTAAGTGAACCCCCCCTCCACCCAGTATGGTGGCTTGGTCTGTAACACTCCCTATACCTTTGTGTTGCAGACATATCTACCATTGAACAGGTTGGGAGCAGAGTTCACAGGAATTTGGCATAGAGGATGTGTTGAAGTTCTCACATGCGTTGATCTTTCATTAACACTGAATGCTAGAGGGCAAGCCATGTGTTGTAAAGCAATATAGTGTTGCCCTAACACTTTTCTGAGGCTCTTTTTGAGGTAGACCGGTTGTCCGCTAAAGCCTCTGCCTTTTCTGTTGCTGCGCTCTTTGTGGCTTATGATTTGGTCTGCGGATCAGTCTTCCAAGAAGTCACTGGCTTCCTTTCCTTTTCAGGGGAAGTCCCTATTTGGATCTGAATTCAAGAGGATCATTAGTGATGCTACTGGGGGCAAGAGCACTTTTTCTTCTCAGATAGCCACTAAACATCTGAAGATGGCAAGGAAACTGCATCTTTTTCATTTCCCCTGTCAAATGAAGGAGTAAGGGCTGCAAGGTTCGCAGGCCTTACACACGGGCTTCTCCGCCAAGCCCAGACAGCAATGGCAGCCCAAGAGAGCAACTCCAAGGGCTAAATCTGTCAAGCAATCGTCAGCATGACTCTTGGAATCCTGGTCCACTGGTACCTGTAGGGGGGTGTCTTCGCCTTTTTTTAAGACACCTAAGAGTCCTTAGTCTCGGACCAGTGGTGAATCTCAGAGGGGTACCACACAGATTTTGGATCCCTTCCACCGTATTGTTTCTTTTTGTTCAAGGTGCCAAAAGGGCCGGAAAAGGCACCGTTGTTTCAGGAGGCATCCTGAAACAGGGGAAAACCTTTGTGATACCAGAATGGACTCTGTTCATGACAGACACCAGCCTGAGTAGCTGGGATGCAGTTCTGGGTCATCTTGGAATCCAGGGTGGGTGGACTTTGAAGTGGAGGCTGGAGGGAGAGGAGAGATGGCAGGGAGAGGAGTGGAGGCTGGAGGGAGAAGAAAGATGGCAGGGAGAGGAGTGGAGCCTGGAGGGAGAGGTGAGGGAGTTGAGGAAAGTGGTCAGGGCATCCCTGGGCAGGGAAGAAGGGGGAATGGGAGAGCAGGTGGGAAGAGG
Source organism: Rhinophrynus dorsalis (assembly GCA_037306005.1). NCBI lineage: Eukaryota > Metazoa > Chordata > Amphibia > Anura > Rhinophrynidae > Rhinophrynus > Rhinophrynus dorsalis. The sequence goes on along the minus strand of CM074723.1, from coordinate 267,012,889 downwards.
GGGTCCTGCCAACAGCTAGGCACACACCAGGCAGGGAGAGATATGCCAGTGGGAAGTTGTATGGGTGTTGGGTGGGGGACACAGCCAGGGCCAGAGGAGGTAAGGCCTTCCATGTCCCAACATGTTGAGCCTACAGGAGATGGTGACAGAGTCAGGGAGGTGAAGTATACTTTTGAGGAGAATATGGCTCTGGTCCAGAGGCATAACAATACTTGTTGGAACTGTGACCTGGCCAGTCACTCCAGGGGCCCAGCCACCTCCTCCTACTACTGCTAGGTCCAGTGGCTGGGGCTGGTCCACCTGCTGTGGGTGGAACACCTGCTGGGGCTGGTCATGATGTGGAGATGACTTCTTCAGTTACTCACTTCTCCAATTCCTATGTTGTGCTATGGAGCCCAGGCAATAAGATTTCTCCAACATTGGAATAACCTAGGAAGTGAAAAGTGATATGACTGGAGACATTATCACCTCTTTATCACACCTAAGTGAGTTTCCCCCCAGTATGGCGGATTGGTCTGTAACACTCCCTATACCTTTATGTTGCAGACATATCTACCATTGAATAGGTTGGGAGCAGAATTCACAGGAATGTGGCATAGTGGATGTGTGGAAGTTCTCACATGTGTTGACGTTTCATTAACATTGAATGCCAGAGGGGAAGCCATGTGTTTTAAAGCAATAGTGTTGCCCCTTGGCATTCATAGGGTTAAGCACAAAGCATAGACCTGTTAAGCATGACACAACATGAGATATTCATAAGCACAGTGTAGGTTTTAATGGTCATAGAAGCAGAAACATACAATTTAAGGAAGAAGGGGAGGTGCATCACACACACACACACACACACACACATCTCTTTTGCATCCATGAGCCAGATTAGTGACATGAATAAGTCTGTAGGGAAAGAGAAGTAAACAGGTGTGAGACAGTGAACAAATCACAGATGGCTATGTGAGGTGTGTCACATAGGGGACAACTAACACTGAGGGATATCACACATGTTAGTTGTCAGTACAGACTCCTCTTTTGCCATCCATTGCAAGGCATCTGGATCCATTCACTGAAGGGTATGTCCCATGAATGTGACAGGCTTCATGATCCATGGTGTTTCTGGAGTTGGTGTCAGCTCTCAAGAGAAGTCCAGGAGGAACAGTCACTTCCACAACACTCAGGTGCAGTGGCAGGTGTTCAGCAAGAGATCAGCATCCTGGGAATGGAGACAAAACATGTTGTAATTCTGGAAAATGTGAAGCCATGTTGGTGATCTGGTGTTGTTGACTTGAGGTAGGTGTAAGCATGATACTCACAGGCAAAGTATTCCATGATGACCCTAGCCCATATTTCCTCACCTCTGAAGGTATAACCCTCCAATGGCTGTTGCACTGGTACCTCATAAAGGGGATCAGAGTGGATGTCAGCTAATAACTTGTTGTCCACAGCAATATTATGCAAGATGACACTTGTCCATTAGTTTGGGTGCTTTCAGTAGTTAACTTGACACTTGTCTATTAGTTTGGGTGCTTTCAGGGGTTAACTTGCCAGCTCTCCATTCATTTTGACCTTAGAAAGCAGGCGTGGATGTATTCTGCGCTGCTTTCCTTGAAACAACGATGGTTTTAGTTAGGTAATAGTATGCTATTTGCATGTTGCTTTTAGTTGTTTCTTATGGGCTTTTTTTTTACTGGTGGTGTGTAGAATTACCTCAAGTTTTGTTTTAGCAACTTGGGTAATAGGATACTAAAACCTGACTTAAAAAACCACAACGTTTTTTTTTTTTTTTTTACTGCTGTTAATAGTATTTCAGGTGTATAGGGGGCTCCTTAAAGGGATAGTAATACTTCGTTTTATCTTTATTTTATTTTGTAGGCATTAAAAAAACATGAAGAACGATATAAGTCTTATGTCTCAAACCTTTATGGTTTAAGAGATATTCACAAGCAAAGTTTCCCCCTCCCACCCCTTTTTCCTAGTGTAAGCCATCTCTTCTCAGATGTGAATCTGGTTGTAAGACCAGACAGATAACAGAAGGGGACAATCTTCTTTGCTTGAAAACAATGAAAGCCCTTCCCCCCTTGACAAGTTTTTCAGCGTTTTCCCTTGTTTTAATTGAAGATTGTCCTTCTGTGCAGTCTACCTGGGCACCTCCCTTCTGATCTGGCTGAACAGGGGGGGGATACTTTGCTTGTGAATATCTCTTAAACCATAAAGGTTTGAGAGATAAGACTTACATCGTTCTTCATGTTTTTTTTAATGCCTACAAAATAAAATAAAGATAAAACGAAGTATTACTATCCCTTTAATTTAGTCACACAATTTTAACTTTACTAGTGAGGTTCCCTAACTTCACCGGCGCATGTCACAATACTTGCTGCTCTGCTATCTGTGCTGATCCAGAGTCTATATTAAAGGGATAGTAATACCTGAAAATAAGTTTATTTTATATTGTAGCCCTTAAAAAACCATGAAAAATGATATAAGTCTTATCTCCCAAACCTTTATGGTTTGGGAGATATTCAGAAGTAAAGTTTCCCCTGGAGTGATGTCATTGCTCCACCGCTCAGATTTGGAATCTGGTCGCCCGACCAGCAGTGGCTCTCCAGAAGTGCTGAGATCATGATCTTTAAAAATAATTTCTTAATTGGAATGGTCTACAAAGTGTGCTTTCAAGCCAGGCACACTTTGTACACAGTTCCAATGAAGTAGTTCTTTTCAAAGATCGTGATCTCGGCACTGCTAAAGAGCTGCCGGTTGCTCTGTGGACCGAATTCCAAATCTGTCCCGGTAGAGCGCTGTAAGTAAAAAGTAAGTGACGTCCTATGACCGTCATCGGTCCTTGAGTATTTCAAGGACCGTGACGGTCCTGGTAGGTCAAGGGTCCTTAAGGGGTTAAGGGCTACAAAATAAAACAAACTTATTTTCAGGTATTACTATCCCTTTAAAACCAAGTATTCAGTTCCCTGAACTTCTGTTTGAGGGACTGTGAGATGTTTGAAATGTGTGTGAAATGAGAATTCTGTGTTAAATGCCATTTTTCAAATGCTTATAATGTCCATATGTCGGTTTCTGTCAATCTCCACAAACACTGGAAATTCAGTCCAAATCCATTTGGGAGAATAAATACAAAGGATGGCAGAAAACAAACTCTTTCTCTATTCTAACTTGTTATGCTACTTCAAAACGCTCACATTTACTGTATGGACAATCTCATATACTCCAAACTGCACAAAGTAATACTTAGTTTTGGATATTATTAGCTTTCACTCATTACCTAAAATCTGGGTTTTCTGTTCCCAAGATATTTTGATTCCCACATACAGTTCCACACAGTACAAGTATGTTTTCATGAGCATGAACAGTGACAATTTTGGGTCACTCAGATCAGAATGAAACAGTGTCTCTTAGATCCATCAAGTGAGCTCAGTTAACTCTAAATCATCTGGAAGTAGACATCACTTTATGCTCTGTGCAGAATATTGGCCACCCAGTTATGGTTCAAAATTCTGAACTGTATTACTTCACCACCATCTCATTTCTTGGATCTGTTTACTGGGCCAGAGTTCCTCTATGCACACTGAAGAATGGCTGTGTCTGTACGAGGCTTTATAGATACTCCTGCATATTCAATGTGCTGTGGTTGGGTGGTCTTAAATCATAGCCAACCAAAGAATGAAAAGTCCTGAAATGCTATAAGCCAGTCAAACACAGGACACAGGAGATTTAAACTAAATACCTATGCAGACTAAAACCTCCAGTCCCATGTGAATGTTGTTTGCAGCAGTGAGTAGTGAACAGCCCCCACCCAGTGAAACTTTAGAAAGCTTTATTTGTCAAATGGCTCATACACTGTAAGCAATTGAAGAATGGCATTTAACATAGAATAGTTATTTCACATGTCATACATCTCACAGTCCCTCAAACAGAAGCTTTTAATTTATGGGTGGGCTAGGGGTCTAATATGTTATATTTATATTAAATTAACCTCTCTTGTGGTAGTGCTGCAACATTGCTTTGTCTATAGTACTCATAGAGAATACTGAATGTCTATAAAGAACCTCAAAATGAACTGGCCAATAGTAGACAAAGTACGAAGTTTGCTATAAGAACCAATGAAATTCTGTTCAATATACCCTGCACATTTGACACATTTAAACTGTTAGAACAAAAATTAAATACCAAGCAAAATATTGTATGAAGAGAGATGGGAACAATTAGCTGATTATGCACACACATAAATAGCATTTAATACGGTGAGGAAAATGAGAATGACATATTGAAAAAGCCAGAGGAATAAAACTTGTGCGATCTTAACTGAATGGCTCAAGAGACTGGAAGAGTTTACAGTTTGATTATAGGAAACTTTTAGATTTGGACACAAGTAAGATTCAGTAACATCTGCCTTAATATTCCCTGAGTGCTTACATACAACCAGATTCCGACTCTAATCACTAATCTTTCTTGTCTAATTTGATTTGGGGAAACGGACACGCCCTTGACTTTTTAACTAGCACTTTGCTCATGAGTTACAATGACAGATTTGTAATGCTGCATTATATTTTCCCACAAGCTAAGCACTTAAAATATGAGCAATCACAAATCATGACCTGATAAATCTTTGACTATGGAGTTTATCCATTAAAGATTGAATTACAAAATTTAATTTCTTGTGTTTGTTTATACTTAAAGTATATGGGAATTAACCATTACCAAGCATTGAAAAGAGTTGCATTAAAGAAGCCAAAGGAGAAGGACTTTCAATTCTGTCAATTACTCCCAGTGTCAGGATTGTTTATTTTATCTAACACTTAATGGTAATCTTATATACAAATATTTTTGTTCTGCTGTTTGTTTCCCATCTGTCTTCTATTCTGGAGTACCAGGCTAGGACACTAAGGGCTCAATTTAAAGAGGTCTGACGGGCAAAAAAATAGCCGATAGCATTTTTCAAGCACAGTAAGCAATTCAATTACCTGTGCTATGAAAAAATGCAGGAAAAAACCCTGCTGGCCGCTAAAATTAGATCCATTTTAGCCCATACAAAATTAAAAGAATGCCACTAGCTACAATTCAATAGACTGTGTTAGCCATTAAGATCTGAGAAGGGACTCACTTTTTTGCTGAAATTTAAGACCAAGTTTTTTTCTGACTAAAGTCCCTTATCGGATCTGTAACAGCAATGCAGCAATTGAAATGAAAAAAAAACCCTATGTGCCCAGTGGATGTATTGATATGGGACACTAAGCCTCAAGTCAATATATCCAAAGTAGCTAAAAAAATGTGTCCAATGTTAGTAGAATTAACCCTATGAGTGCCACTGGTGTATAATTACCCCACTGACACTCATAGGGTTAGCCTGGCTAAGGTACAAAGCAACAGCCTTCACAACGTAACACTTACCATTAATCCTGATGTCCAGCAGAGTCTTCAGCACCCTGGTCATCTACTGTTCATCTTTTTTCTTCTATCTTCTCTCTTCTTCTCGCTTATATTTTCCAGATCTTCTTTCTTCTTGTATCTTTTCATTAAACCTGTAAAAAAACAACATTGATAGCCATCAATATATTTTGCTGAATGGGTTAAAGAATGCTTAGATGTGCAGGTGATGTATTTAAAAAATACCTCATATGCATTTAAACTGGTGTCCATAAATTCATCTGGTTCCACAAACATTTTTTAATAATAAATATAAGGGATTTTTAACAGTTCTCTGCGTGCAGCAGCGAAGAAGGTCAGTTACAGCACCCTCACCCCTGGTACCACATGGGCCAATGAGGGAATTTGAACTGCCTTTATATATGAGCAGTCTCTTTTCAAATTCCCTCACAGCTATTGGCTGGGATGCGTGCTCCTCCCAGTCAATGAGCTGCAAGCACCTCCGCTTGCATATAAGGCAGTCTCTGTTCACAATTCATCACTGTTGAATGAGCATTGACCCGTGTGGTACCGGGGGTGTGTGTGGGGGGGTAAAGTCCTTGTATTTTTATTAAAAATGTTTGTGGCACTAGATGAATTTATGGACACCATTTAACCAGTTGAGTGCCAGAGAGGTACTATTGTGTACCCCTCTGTCACTCAAAGGGTTAAACTATGAATAGATGTGCGGCAAAAATATGTTCAGCAAAATATATTGATGGCTAGCTGGTTTTTTTTACAGTTTTGATGAAAAGGTACAAGAAGAGAGAAGATCGTGTAAATACAAGAGAGAAGAAAGAAGAAGAGAAAAGAATGAAGCTAGAAGGAGAAGGACAGTGGATGACAAGTAAGTCTAAGATAAGTTAACGATCAGTGCTTGATAGTATGTCAGGCACCAATCGTCAGATTTTTAATTTGATGTTCCCATTATTGCCACTATTTAGCGGTGCTTTGGGAACTTTATATGCAAAACAGACATTTGGCCACAAGACCTTTTCTGTGGCCTAATGTCCACTGTGCTTTCAGCTTGCAGGGCCTTTGAATACCAACTTACACGTTTTATTCTGTCGGTCAGTACTCAATTTGGCCCTACCGGCTGTTTTACTGCACTCCTTTAAATCGAGCCCTAAATAACTGACAGGTTTCATCCTAACACTGTCTTTCCTTTCTTTGACCATCTTCACTTTTAAACTAGAATTTGACAGCAGAGAAGAACCATTCAACCTATCTAGTTTTCCCCCTTTTCCTACTAAGAGTTTTGTTTGTGGAGGAAGAGATGAAGTTTTGATATATTATGTAAGAAATAGTGGCAACATTTGGCAGTAAAGTAAATGAGGAGAGAATGATAGCGCACAGTTAATTATCACACCTACGAAATGTGCTTCAGTGACTGTGTTTATGGTAGTGCCATTTACTGTGACCTGGAAGCACACTTCTGGGCTTGGCCTAGGTGGAAGGAATATTAGCTGACTTAGATATGTTGAGAATGAGATGACTGTGGACCATTCAAACTGAAATAGGCAAATTGTGACTCTGGAATGAACATCTGGAGTCAGTTGAGAAATGGATAAATAAATAGACTTGTGCACGGGCAAAATTTTCGGTAAAATTTGAATTCGGACGAATTTTTTTTTTTCTAATTCGGATGATCCTAATTTCGGACCGGGCCTATTCGATTCGGACGAAATTCTGATCCATTCCGAATTATTCGGACAAATTTAACATGGGTTAAATTATAGCAGTGCGCCTCCGTGCACGCTGCTATCATTATTTGCAGACAGGGTGTGCATTTAGAAAAAGATCCATCCCAAAAACGGACATTGTCATACATTGAAAGTCTGTGCATGCCTCTACTCTAGCATGGGATGCCAGTCACAATGCAAACGTCGAACATCGAAAACCCATGCCTGTCATTCAGTTTAGCATGTTCGAACATCGAAACCCCATGCCTGTCATTCAATTTATCATGTTCGAACATCGAAACCCCATGCCTGTCCTTCAATCTAGCATATGTTCGAACATCGAAACCTCATGCCTGTCATTCAATTTAGCATATGCTCGACATCGAAAACCCATGCCTGTCACATCCTACTCAACATAAGTGGTCGACTCGAATATGGACAAACTACATGTCACATTCTATGTTAGTACATGGGTAAAGATTAAGGTTTCATTTTCTGGTACCAGCCTCCTACCCTACTGTCCCTCTTTAGTACCCAAATTCCTCTCTCTCGTTTTCCTATCCTGATTTCCCCTCATATCAGATAACTCTATGTGTATATACATTGTAGAGTTTCATACTACATCAAGAATAAACATCAATGATTGTAATGTGATAGATGTAATGTGTTAACCCTTTGAGTGCCAGAGTGGTACGCAATGCATTTCAAAGCAATACGTTGCATACCACTCTGGCATTCAAAGGGTTAAAAAGAAAAATTGAGACATTCTGTTGTGAACAAACTGCAACACAGGAGAGAAATAAAAAAAATGCTTGACATCTATACTGAAGAGGGGTCCACAGCATTGTCTTAGTATAGCAATATCACCGTTTTCCGTGAGTGTGCAATACAGGGCTCTACGGTAATTGCTGGGCATTTCCCAATGTCATAATCAGGGAATGATGGGAGTTGTATTCTAACTACTGTTAGGAAACACATAAGTGATGCACATTCATCTCCCACCTAGAAATTATTTACACACGAGGCAACTCCCCCAAGTAATACCTAGCCCCTTTCCAAGTGAAAGGACTTCCAGAAAGGCTTCAGATCTCTTAGTGACTCACCTGTTATTGCCAATCAGCGGGACCCGGAGAGTAGGAGGGGGTGATGCTATGGCTGCACGGCACGGTGCTCTTAGTTGGTCACTTGTCGCAATGTTGAAGCTCAGCCCGGCCAGCACCTTCTGGGTGGAGACACCTCACAGCAATCCTGTTCAGGACACATCATGCACTGTTGTGCACTCATACTAGGGATCCCAAATGTTTAGACTCATTTCGTACAGGGGGCACCCTCCTGTATTTGTAAAACCTCTCTAGCAAATCTGGGATGGTAGACCTATTTACTCAAGTCTTGACTTTAGGTGGGCGATAAACAATACAAAATAGGCATAATGTTTCACTATCACATAATTCACGTCACTGAAGCAGCCAGCAGGCATCACCACTGAGTGAGCATAGGGCTGCCCGGCTGCTGACAGTCACACTGATGGGACACCCTGCAACACAGAAATGGCGGAAGAGCACAAAATAAACATGCTATGGGACGGCAAATTGCCGCCCCTGTTAAAGTGCCGCCTGGGTCCATGGACCCACTGGGACCCATGTAAGGGCCGGCCCTGTATTCGAACAAATACCTAATATTTTTTTATATTTTGCACAGGAACAAATATTACTTGTTCTTGCAGTGGCAATAACTGGAACTAATGCTGGCTGCCTACCTATGCCTAGCCTAATGCTACCTGCCTGGCTACACAACAACTGTACACTCTCTAATCTCTTCTCTCTCTGAGCTCCAACAACCCAATGAGGAAATGCAGGCAGTCTGTCTGTGTGACTGTGTCATTAGTCCAACCCCCATCATGAAACGAAGAAGGCTATTCGAATACAGACAAAAGAGGGAAGTAGTGCATGAAACGGAGAATGGAATTGGACTAGAGACATGGAGGGAAAATTATGGAGGGAAAGTAATTGAGCGCGCACAGGAAGTACAAAATGTCCTGGTCAAAAGTAGTCAAAACTTTTGGAAATGTGTCGATTGCCGAAACTTCCGAAAGTTTCGACGAATTTCGGACCTGGGCTGTTCAGAGTCGGATCATTTTTTCCGAATGACCCTTGAGTTTCGGATTGGCCGAATGTCTCCGAATGACCCCATTTTCGACGAAATCCGAATGTCTCCGAATGAATTCGCACATGTCTATAAATAAAGCTGGGTTTCATCTGCATAAAGATTTGAGTTGAAACGAGTTAAAAAGTGGTTATGTGTATAGAGAGACCAGAATGATTCCTATAACAATACCTTGATGCACCCCAACAGAGAGGTGGACAGAGATATTTGCATAGGGCAGGGATGTCAAACTCAAATACAGTCAAAGGCTGCTTACTCAACATTTCCCTGCAAGGAGTGCTGCAACAATAAACCACCCAACAGATCTCATCCATCCCTAACAGGTGCCCATCCTTTTAATATCACACACAGACTCACATTACACACAGACAAAAGACTAAAACAAACATGGAGGCACCACAATGTATTAAGGAAAAATGGAGCAATTCTGGGGGAAACCAGATAGATCATAGGGAATAAATAAAAATCCCATTAATTTAAATGGTACTTTTGACTTCACACTGCTTTGGAGACTTCTCTAGCGTTTATGAAGTTAAAATTCACACTTAAATCAATGTGAATTTGCTGAATTTTCATTCTCCCATAGTGTAGCTTCAGAATTGCTGGTCTTTAGTCTGATGAATAAGGCTCACTTTGTTCTGGGGAAGATGAAAGCTGATGTACTAACCAAATCTGATTCAATTCAAGGACAAACCAATTGCACCATAGGCACAAAATGAAATTGTCCATTGCTTTAAATGGGGTGGATAATCCCTTGAATGCTACACAGCAGTCCAGTGCTTTGCTTTGCAATGTGTTGGAGACCTCTCTAGCATTCAAGGGGGCAGAAGCCAAAAAACTGTATAGCTGAAAAATCTAGACTGAGGTAAGAAGGGTGGTGGAAGATACTGGTCCACACAGCATTTTTTATAGTGGAACTTTCAGATAATAGCAAGTCGCCATGCATTCATTAACTGCATGGTGACTAGCTTGAAAATGTATGTCTTACAAAAAAAAAATACTTGTGTCTAATGGAATCAGTCCCGTTTGGAGACCGGAACTGAGGCTAGAGCGCAGACATCTTGTCTGTGCACATGCGCCGTCAGTCCCGGTCTCCATAGAGTAGACTGCTTTGCACCATATGGTCACCGGAAGGGACTGACGGCACAGGCTCACAGACTGCACTAACCTGCCCATCAGTCCCAAAATGGGACGTACTCCTCTAGACACAAGTATTGTTTTCTTGGTAAGATATATTTTCAAGCTAGTTGCCATCCATTTAATGAATGCATGGCGACTGGCTATTATCTGAAAGTTCCGCTTTAAAAATAACTATGGAAGGCTGCATGTTGGTGGCTTGTGGGGTGCACGTTTGATCATTTTTACTTAGGGAATGAAGAATTTGGTGAAGGAAAGCACAGTCCTCATTGTCAAAAGCATCGAAGAGACCAAGAAGGACAAGTAGTGAGTAGTAACCATGAGATTTAGCAATTTGCAGATCACTTGCTACTCTTGTGAGGGCAATTCCTGTGGAATGGAAATTGAGAAAGCCAGATGGTAATGGTCTATCATATTTTCAGTGTTAAGGAAATGAAAGCAGAATGGAGAAGACTAGACATTCCAGATGCTTAGGTGCAAAAGATAAGACAGAAACTAGTCGATAGCTAGAGGGGGTGCTGTTTATGAGCATGGGTGTTACTATGGCATGTTTGTAGGCATCAGGAAAGTAGCAGAGGCAAACGAGGAGTTAAAAATCTGTAATAGTATGGGGAGTAATGTGTGGGAGTGGGCCTGGATAATGTAAGAGGGAACTGGATCAAGTACAGATGTAGTGGGGGGGGACCAGGTTAGTGAAGTCCTCCTCTGTGACTAGTGAGAAAGAGTCAAGGGAGACAGGAGGGAATCTGGAGAGGAAAGGAGGGTATATACAAGGAGGAACATCTTCTAGGATGGAATCTATCTTGGAATTAAAGAAGTCAGCAAAGTCTTGTGGTGGAACAGAAATAGAGATGGAAGTTGCAGGAGGGATTCAAAGGTAAAGAGAAGAATTTATGAGTGGAAAAGAGACATGAGAAGTATTTATTGTTTTCATGGTAGAGGTCAGAATCCAAGCAAGAAAGGACAAATTTGTAGTGAAGAAACACCTTACTTTCTCCAGAGATGTTCAGTTGAACTGGTACAGGTGTGGAGGACACTGGTACGGATTCGCTTTACAGGAAAGGTGTAAAGAGAAGCATGCAGTTCTAAAGAGGAGAGGACAGAGTTATAGGTTTTTGACAAGGTAATTAGTATTGTCATTAGTGGAAATGGATGAAAGTCCATTAGCCAAGTAGGAGGGAAGGGCGGTAAGATTAAGTGATTTGAGGTTACAGATGAAGCATGGAGAAGAAATGGGGATAGTGGAAGGATCATGAGCAGTAGACAATGCTACAAGATGGTGATGACATATCAAAAAAGAGTAGATATTAAAATCAGGAAGTGCATAGCCTTCAGTGAGCACAAAGTCTAAGAAGTAGCCATGTGAAGTAGCAGCTGCCTACAGGTACAAGCTGAATGTATAAATGTGGAGTTAAGTGGATGATAGATGACTGCAACTTGTAGAGATGCATGAGCAAAGATAAGGACCATAATTGACTCAAAAGAAGATAAGTAGAGTCAGGTAAGGGTAGTGAGAGGTTTGTAATGGCAGTGTTTAGAGAGGAGAAGTCCCTCCCCTACCCCTAGGTTCAATCTGGTGAGCAGTGTGAGAGAAGAACAAACTGCCATAGGAGATTGTTTGTTTCCAAGTGGTTGTTGGATTGAGACTGACAAGTTTTCAGTTAGAGCAAGTAAATGTAGATAGTGGGACAACATGCACAGTATTATATTTGTTAATAAGGGAGTGAACATTCCAGAGGGAGCAGGGAAATGGAAGAAATTGTGCTTGAAGATAGGTATTAGGTTGATTCCAGTAGTGGTTAGAATAAGAGGGCCTGTAAAAGCGGAACCAGGGATTGGTGAATTTTCTCCAGTTGCAAGTAGCAGAAGCAGAGAGAAAGAGAGATAGGAGATGGGATGAGGTTTTGTATGTGTAAGGATGTTTTGGTTTCTGCAGAGAGGAGGTGTTGGGATGAAAGAGGATGATAGGAATGAAGGAGAGATGTGAATAGAGGAGGGAGTGAAGAATGAAAGGTCGAAGATACAAGACATTTTGGTGAGGAGTGTGAATGTACAAAAACTGGAGGTACTGCTGCATTGTTAATGTATAGCAGAGTGAATGTGACAGGGACATAAGTGGGACCACAGAGCACTCTCAGTATGGTGTTCTTTGACTTTTGACCTGTCTGCTCAAGTTCTGTTCATCCTTGGGAAGCTGGTGTTCAATTGTGAAACTGTCACTTTAAGAGTATTGCAGAGTTCTCCTTCAAAAGCATAGGTTTGCTCCTTTATTGCAGTTTCAATTGATCCTGTTTCACCACTCTGCCACTCCTGAATAAGTTCTATGTCACTTTCAATTATTCACTTGATCAATCTCTTAAAGGATGCCACCCAAGGCATTCCCTCCTTAGACTGAAGTATATATATATATAGTACATTTTAGCCAGATGAGGCAATGATATTGGCCATTTAACAAGTCAAATGTTAGACAAATGTTTGTTTGAAGTTGATTATACTATTTCACATCTATGTGCAATACAATTATCAATAGAGACAAAATTCTAAAGACATTATTTGAGTGATAGATGAATCATGTAACATACCCAGATAGATAGAATGGACACTTAATAAGCAATAAGAGCAGCTGAGGCAGCATGTGAGATGTTAGAAAACATACCCAGATAGCTAGAGTGGATACATAATAATCTCAGACAGCTGGGGCAGGACATGAGGAGTTAAAACATACCCAGATAGATGGAATGGATACTTAATAAGCAGTAAAAGACAGCTGAGGCAGGACGTTAGGCATTAACAGATACCCAGACAGACAGACTGGACACATAGTAAGAAATAAGGGACAGCTGAGGCAAACTGTTCTTCAAAAATATACACAGATGAACAACTTCTTAGCAAATGGATGTATTGGCCCATAGGAATGCCATGTGCCTCAATTTTCCAGGAGATTTTTGTATTGCTATCTGCAGTACCTGGATCACCAGTGATGGTTAATGTGCCGTGTATAAATGGTGTGTTTAGGCCTAGGCCAGCAAATTGGCAGGGGCAGCAGATTGGGCAGGTTTGCTTATCTTTGCCTATATCCATTATTTAAAGAAATACACTATTTGTAAACCATTCAGCCTTTTAAACAAATCATCCCTCCAATTTGAGATTCATGTTTCAGTGTCTTTAAAGAGATAGTAATGTTTCATAATAAAAGCAGCTCCAATTAATCTTCATAGTATTTGGGCCATGGAGAGTGTTATTTCAATACTGTCAGAGTTGTAGTTGAAGAGTAATTGAATGATAAAGTATCTCCCTCTCGCCCCTTTTACTGGTGTAACACTGCTCACCTCAGAACAGAAAAGTGGTGTTCAGATGACTTGCAGAGAGGGACTTCAATTAGCATAAGGGGGAAACCTGTCAAGGGGGGCAGGGTCTTCATTATTCTCCCTTGCTGTTAGCTGTCTGGTCTTAAGACCAGATTCCACATCTGAGGGGAGGTGGCTTACACTAGATAAAAGGGGTGGGAGGAGGATACTTTATCATTCAATTACTCTTGAGCTACAACTCTGACAGTATTGAAATAACACTCTCCATGGCCCAAATACTATGAAGATTAATTGAAGCTGCTTTTATTTTGAAACATTACTATCCCTTTAAGAGAAGATACATAACCTGCAAAAGGGGCTGGAAAAAATGGGGGTTTTGCAAAGTCTGTAAGGCTGTTCATGCACTTCCTTGGGTCCAAGGTAACAGACCTAACCACGTCACTGCTGTGAATAATGGTAATATGTTGCCAAGAGAGCAGCAACAGTGGCTTGACTGTGAGTTCATGTGGGACAAAGTGATGCTCATGCTGTGAGGCTACATTTGCCTCAGTCCATTTTTGATGTAAACTTCTGTTGGTGCAGATGTATAATGTGAAAAGTGGAGTAGTTCTTGGAAAAACAACTGTACTACAGTGAACAAATAAAATCTTCACTTACTTAAATGGAGTTTTTAAATCTCCAACTCATTGTTTACATTTTTTGTTCCAGGCTGATGAGGTAGCTTGGTTGGTTAATGCACCACCTGTAGAATTTGTTCCAGCCTCAGGGTTGTGGGTTCTAGCCTTAGTAAGGTCAACTTTCACCCTTCTGAGGGAAAATTAGTACTCAGGACTTACTTGAAAATGAGAGATAATATCAATGTATCCTTCCTGGTAAAACAATTTCACAAAAAAAATTATACATTCTATTTTTCCAATATGTGAGGTAAATGTAATATATTTTTCACTTTTTTTTTTACAGAGACTATGTGCACATATGTTAGATTACCTTTATAATACTAGTGAAAATCTTTGGCTGCAGTATGTTAAGTGTCTGTCAGCCAGGTATCTTAGGATCTGAATGCTGCCACAGTTGGGAGACTAACAGTGATGGCGGGAGAGAGAAGAGATGGGGTCACCAGTGGCATGTACTGCACTTATTTCATATGTACACCATACTACAGTAAAAGAAAGTGAAGTACAAGGCCATTACCATTAAGGACAAGAGTGGTATGCAATGCATTGCTTTTCAATGTGTTATGCATCCCTCTGGAATTTTGGTATGAAGGTGTATTGCAAAAATTTAGGCTACGTTCAAACTGGTGTTTACGGGGCATCATTGTTACCATTCCACTTCAGCTCCAAATAGGTTAACTCTCATCTTTCCAGTACCACAGTATCAATGCTTTGCAAGCCTATCTGACCTTTAAAAGATTAAGTAGGCTTATATAAACCTTGCCTGCTTCAGTTTAAAAAAACAAAACAAAAACACTGCCTACAACTGCCATGTCTGCCTCCATGACAAGACTGATTGAAGATGTTATTTCTTGATCACAAGCACAAGAGCAAAATTCATAGACTCCAATAGAATTTTCTACCCAAAGTAAGGTAAGTAGGGGTTGTTATTATTAGAGGACGTTATTTCTCCTTTAAGCACAGCAATAATATACTGGTGTACTAATGAGTAACATGGCACTCTATCATTCACAAGAAGAAATCCCTCCCTGCCTTCCTTTTTATTGACATAGAGTCCTATGTTTAAAATGATAGTGGAGTCATTCTGGGGCAGACCGATTTCCACCAGTGCAGACAAATTCAGCTTCTCCAAATTTCTATTCATTTAATTTAGGCTTTTGTTTTAAAGGGATAGTAATAGTTCATTTTATCTTTATTTTATTTTGTAGACATTAAAAAAAATGAAGAATGATGTAAGTCTTATCTCTCAAACCTTTATGGTTTGAGAGATATTCACAAGCAAAGTCTCCCCCTCACGCCCCTTTTACCTAGTGTAAGCCATCTCTTCTCAGATGTGGAATGCGGTCCATATACCAGACAGATAACAGCAGGGGACAATCTTCTTCCTATGAGAACAATGAAAGCCCTGCCCCCCTTGACAAGTTTTTCAGGTTTTTCCCTTATCTTATTTGAAGATTGTCCCTCTCTGCAATCTACCTGGGCATCTCCCTTCTGATCTGGCTGAGCAGTGTTACATCAGTAAAAGGGGTGAGAGGGGGATACTTTGTCATTGAATTACTCTTGAACTACAACTCTGACAGAATTGAAATAACCCTCTCCAAAGTCCAAATACTATGATGATTAATTAGAGCTCTTTTTATTATGAAACATTACTATCCCTTTAACATCTTCAGTGGTAGAGAGGTCTCCAATGTAATACATTGCAAGCTTACTGTCTAAATAGGGGTTAACAAGTATAAAAATATACTTGTCTCCCAGTTTCTCTCCAAGTTGACTGGGAATGCAAAGCAAGGCATTCAGAGCTCTTTGGTAACTGAAGGGGAGGAAGCATGAAAATAACTATTTAACTGCCCACTACTTTACCTAACTATTGCTAACGACTATCTGTTCCATTGACAAAGGATAGGCAGGGCTGGATGAGACTGGAGTTGAAAAATATGATGGGCCATACTACTGGAAGGGGGTGCAATGTAAATAAAATATATAAGGTAGCAAAATAAACACTTCTTGTTAAAAAAATCTTTATTGTTCGTATTATTTTATGTATTCTGGTCAAAATTATATAATGTATATCTAAACAAACACTAAAACACATTGTTATGTACATTATAAAAAAGTGAAGTAAGTCATGCATTTCTATAACAGTCTAAGCTCTTACAAAGCAGACTACAGTAAGTAAACTACTTTTGTAAATGTTTTAAAGGGATAGTAATGTTTCATAATAAAAGCAGCTCTAATTAATCATCATAGTATTTGGACTTTGGAGAGAGTTATTTCAATTTTGTGGGAGTTGTAGTTCAAGAGTAATTCAATGACAAAGTATCCCGCTCCCACCCCTTTTACTGATGTAACACTGCTCAGCCAGAGCAGAAGGGAGATGCCCAGGTAGACTGCAGAGAGGGACAATCTTCAATTAAGATAAGGGAAAAACCTTAAAAATTTGTCAAGGGGGGCAGGGCTTTCATTCTTCTCATAGGAAGAAGATTGTCCCCTGCTGTTATCTGTCTGGTCTATGGACTGCATTCCACATCGGAGAAGAGATGGCTTACACTAGGTAAAAGGGGCGGGAGGGGAAACTTTGCTTGTGAATATCTCACAAACCATAAAGGTTGGAGAGATAAGACTTATCATTCTTCATGTTTTTTAATGCCTACAAAATAAAATAAAGCTAAAACGAAGTATTACTATCCCTTTATATCTCTTTTATCTCACATTTGCCATACACAGAGAAGAAATATCCTGAATCACATCATAATGATAGTGCCAGAAATGGCATTCCACACATGAAGTGATAGACGGTGCCTCTCTGAATGAAAGAAGCAGCTAACCCAAGATGTAAGTTTTGCCCTTACAAGACATTTGTGTAAATATTGCCCATATGTCTTTGGCTCTTGAGGAGCTGAGGGGGTCCCCAGCACATTGCTTTGGTGGCCCTTTGTCTTATGGGTGACTGACTAAATGCTGTTCATCAAGTGCTTGGGGGGGGGGCCTTGATGTGTCACTTTTTCAGCACGAGAGTCACATTGGGACCAGAGTTGGATTATTGGCGCGTTGGGCTCTGGGTGATATAGATTGTAGTGTGAGGGGGATCCCCTAGTGTTTCGGGGAGCTGGCTTGATGGTAGTTAGAATTGCTCAATTTTTGGGTACAATTCCCCAATTGATTAACCTTTTCAGCGCATTGTGTTGCAAAGCATAGGATGCTTCTCTGGCACTCAAAGGGTTAATGGATTTCATATTTTTGTGATATGATGTGGAATGCATATTTTCATATATTGATCCACTTTCTATTCTTTTCTGTTTTTGCTAATGGAAAAGAATTTTGTTTGTACTTCACATGAATATCTATATATGCAATTTATATGAATTAATTAATCACCGACGAAAGTTTCTGTGTGACTTTTACGTTAGAAGGGAGCTACCACAGAAATATATACATTTTAAATCTTTATAACTTTTGGGAGCTAATAGTTCTTCAGTCCTTTTGCAGTTCAGATGGTTTGGGCTATATTACTATATTTACATTATTTTACTTCTTTCCACCTTGAAAGCTAAACTGGATTTCATTTCTGGTCTTTTCTATACATATTAGATAAGTGATCATGTGATCAAGTGATCATGTGATAAGATTGTTGCTTTTGGATTGGTTACATGTTTCTTTAGAATGACAACAGAAATTACACACTCTTTGATTCTGATGAAGTGTCAGTTCCTACAAAAAGCATTACTCAGTGTGATAAGGGAGTCCCTTATAATATGAATGCCTTGTTATAATCAGTGTAATGCTCTATTAGAAACAATATATATTTTTTTCTATAAAAGCCTGGTGCACCTTGCCCAGATTGTGCTGGCTCACATTCTCTGTCCTCTGGAAGCTTTATGTGCTCCTATCTTTCTGAAGCTGTTTTCTCCCTGTATTTCTTTTGAACATAACATTTTAAAACTACCTGCAGAGGTAAATTCGCCCTGTAATAATTAGGCAGGTGGCGACTAGCTTAATAAAAGTTATATTACCTCTCTCAACGACACAATTCTACAGAAATGCTTAACCCCTTAACGACCAGCGGTCCTGGGACGTTTTCATCCCATAAGGACCACTTTGATCTTTGCCGATGTGCTGGTACACGTGACCTGTTGCGTGTATCGGCATGCCGCTTTGGGGCCTAAAAGAGATCGCTCCAGTCTTGGAGCGGTCAACTTTAGGCCCCGTTTTTACTTACAGCACTCCCGGTGGAGCAATATAAGTAAAAAGTATGTGACGTACTATGACCGTCATCGGTCCTTAAGTATTTAAGGACCGTGACGGTCATAGTACATCACGTAGTACTTAAGGGGTTAAGTACCTGGCTTGTTTTCAGTTAAGGACCTGGACTGTCATGGAATTCAGGTCTCCCCGTGCGGCTGCACGCCATTCAGGGAGTCTGGAATTGGATAGTGAACAAAAAAAAATTGCCCCTGGTCCTTAAGTGACCGCACCATGCGTACGCGGCTGTTCCTTAAGGGTTTAATCTTCCAAGACCATAAGCCAGGCATCAGAGCTGACATCTTGTCTGCGCATCTGCGCTGTCAGTCCCGGGCTCTATTAAGAAGCATTGCACTGTCCCGAAACACACCGGAAAGGGACTGACGGTGCTAACCTGGCCTCTAGTCTCGGAATTGTGAGCGGTAATATAACTATTATTAAGCTAGTCATCACCTGCCTAATTATTGCAGGGTGAATTTACCTATGGTGGTAGTTCCGCTTTAGTGTTTTAAACTCTTATAACACTGTATGTATTAACCCTTTGCAGTGCAATGCTTTGGATACCTCTCTGGCACTCAAAGGGTTAATTATCAGTGCACTGAGGGGAGATTTGGGATGAACATTTGATAGGGATAAACATCCAGAAGTATAGCCATTACAGGAAAAACTGGAGAGAGGAAAGTTAAAAAAACAACAAAAAATATATTTGAGGCTTATTGTATTCACTAGAAAATGTAGTTAACATTTTGACTGCTATAGATGTTTCTGATGCATTGCTTTGCAATGAGCTTTATGTGTAAGAGGAAAGCTGTGCAATTGTGGAGCAAATCAGCTACACATAAGTGCTAATTATATATTTCTTTCCTATGGTGGAGCTGCATTGCCCCAGAATTGCCTACTCTTTGCCTTTTACATAAAGCTCAATACATTGGAAATGTCTTTTGAAGATAAAGGGTTAAAACTTGTAACAGACATCCTTTGTATGTTGTGCAGAGATCAGCCTGTGCCGATGCTGCTTGTATGAATATAATCTTGTTGTGTCAGGTAATGTTCTCAAAACCACTGTTCAAGGGACTGTTTAATTGAAGTGTCAGTGCAATTGTTGATCAGAGGAATGACTTGCATTGCCTGTTGCAAAATGTAATTACATATCTATCCACAATAAAGCTAAAATAATTTATTTATTAAATACGTTCATATAACCAAAACAATATTAGGGGGAAAAAACTGTGGATCAACCGAGGGCATAGTATCAAATAACTACATCATAACGTCAGAATAGTATTTGGTATTATATAGTTAGGGATAAAAGATCTACAGCCATAAAATAACCACAATGTGCTGAAATCAGCATAATTTTGCATTAATAGAACATTTGCCGCTGCCAAAGTCTGACACCGGCGTAGATGAGTCATTAAACAATGTGAGAAAAATACAACATAGCTCTCATTAGAGACCACATTTAAATTAGAATAAGTCAGAAAAATGCACCTTTAGTTTAGGGTCAAACGATTAATTTTAGCTTTATTAATTTTCCTTTTGTAGAGATTATTGTAAAATAAAAAGCCTACATTATTATATATATATATTTACCACACATGATTTCCAGATAGACACAATAAATAAAATGTTCTGTAGATGCAAGGGCCTTTGGGTAAAAGAAGAAAATAATGAATAGAGGAAATATTTCCTATTTCTTTATGTAATTTCTTCCAAGGGATTTCCCTATGATTCAGCCTGGTGTATTTCAAAGCTAGTACAATGTTAGTATGGCATTTCCAAGTTAATGGAACATATTTTTTTATTCTTTGACTACACTGGGGATAAATGGAGGTGGGCTTTGTTTTTCTTGGAGAGGCAGGAAGGTGGTAAATGCATTCAGTGTGGAACAAAGTGGTCTCTAAAAATAAAAATGAGAGAGCGAAAAATTGATACAAGTGCTGAAATAGGATGACAAGTTACAAGACCTGATTCTTTTATTGCTGTATGGTTTTATTGATTCTTTATAGAAAATGATAAATGTTTTCCTTACAGTAGATTGGAACTCTTGGTACATGAAGAGAGTGTAAATCTGGCATGTTCCTTTTATTAAAGGAGAACTAACACCTTTTAATAATAACCTCCACTTACTTTAATATGGACCAAAAGTAATTGAACAACTGGCTGCTCAATTGTTTCTTGGTCAGGTGTGTGTTTTTTTATATTGTTAATTCATGCAAAATAGAGCGAGGGAAGAGAGCTAACAAAAGCTGTAGAGATGATTCTAAGAGTAACATTTGCATTTGGAATCTGTTGTGGTTTTCTAGCAACACCAGGAGCAAGAATGGTCAGTGCCAGTAAAACAGGACATCATGAGGATGACAAATTAGAATAAATTCATCAGAGACATAGCCAAAACATTAGGTGTGTTGAAATCAATTGAGTGGTACATTGTTAAGAAGCAAGAATGCACAGGTGAGCTCAACAATAGTAAATGACCTGGTAGACCAAGGACCACTATCTACCGAAGAATGCTTCAACCCTTTTCAACTGTGATACAGATCAAGAACACTTTCCAGGATGTAGGCTTAGTAGTGTCAAAGAGTATCTTAAAGAGAAGACTCCTGTATATCCACAGAGGGTTTACCACATGATGAAAACCACCGGTAAGCCTCAATAACAGAAAGGCCAGTTTATGGTTTGCTAAAACTACAAAACTATGTGTTATGGACAGAGACAAAGATTAACCTGGATCAAGGTGATGGAAAGTACAATGTTGAGAAAAAAAGGAATGCACATGATCTGATGCATACCACCTGTGAAACATGGTGGAGGTTGGGTTATGGCTTTGGCATGTATGGCAGCCAGTGGAACTGACTAGCTTTATGAATGGTGTACACAAATATGTGTAGTCAAGATGGAGAGCAGCAAAAACTATATCTTGTCTACAGGTACAAAGAGTAAACAAATAAAATATATGTGAATCATATCCTGACCTATACCATAAATAACTTGTTACTTAATATAGTTAATAAACATTGAAGTGTAGTTACATGCTTGTAGCCAAAACCATGTTATGCTTGTGTAATGCTAACGGCAGCAACAGGATGAATACTGAAGTGTACATACA
The DNA here is from genome assembly GCA_037306005.1 of Rhinophrynus dorsalis. Lineage (NCBI taxonomy): Eukaryota > Metazoa > Chordata > Amphibia > Anura > Rhinophrynidae > Rhinophrynus > Rhinophrynus dorsalis. The sequence goes on along the minus strand of CM074723.1, from coordinate 266,991,165 downwards.
CATCTTATCTGTTCAGATGCAACTAACTACCTAAAAACTCTTCACCTTGCAGAAGAATAATGACCACAAATATATTGCTAAAGTAACTAAGGGCCAAGAAGTGGAATGTTCTTGACTTGCCACATCAATCAACTGACATGAACCAATCCAAATGTGTATGCGTTTCACTTGCTGAAGAAAAGCCTGAAGGGAAAATTGCCCCAAAACAAATATGAACTAAAGATGGCTGCAGTACAGTCCTTGCAGTGCATCTTATAGAAGATAATCATAGTTTGGTGCCTTCTGTGGGTCACAAACTTCAGGCAGTCATCCAATTACTAAATATGACAATTTTCTTAAGATTATGTTATTTATCCGATTAGTTTCAGACCCTAGAATGTTTACTTTAGATGTTTCTTTGAGATACATTTGTTGTAACTTAATGGAATTAGCCAATTACAGCCCGCCTAATACTATGAGGCATTGGGGGAGACTCACTAAGTGGTGATAAAGATTTGATAAAGTGGTGATGACTTCTCCAGTTTATCACTTCTCTAATTCCTATGTTATTCTATGTAGCCTATTCACTAAGATCTCCAGAAATATTAGTGCATAGGCTCCATAGAATAATACAGGAATTGGAGAGGTGATAAACTCAAGGGGGTAGATTCACTAAATCATGATAAAGAGGTGATAAAGTGGAGATAACTTCTCCAGTGACATCACTTCTCCAGTTCCTATGTTATTCTAGGGAGTCAATTCTCTAAGATTTCTAGCTTTATCACCTCTTTATCACACTTTAGTGCATAACCACCGAGAAGTCATAACCACTTTATCACCTCTTTATCACCACTTAGTGAATGTCCCCATTGTGTGTCTGTTACATTGCATGATCAAACTGATTCCAGCATCTCTGTGTATTTATGTATCACTACTGATCCATTGTTGCAGTGCATGTATTTGAATACATTGTTAAATGATATATAAATTGGTTTGTTTTGATTGATCCATAAATGCTTTGTTTTATACCTGCAATAGTGTAACAAACTTCCCTTTTTCTCAGTGTCCTGTGGTGCAGTTTTATTCAGAGCATTTTCTTAAGACAATGTATGTTTTGGCATTCTGTTTCTTGCCCCTTGGAGCTTTTTGTGTATTATTTTATATAGTTGCAATACTCTTAGGATTGTAGGACATATATGCTATTGTACACATGGTTTGTTCGTCACTGCTATTCTTCAGGTAGATTACTTCTGGGTCCAGAAAACTAGGGGGTTTGGCACTCTTCAGGCATCATTCTGTATATAAGGTCACATTGCATTGTGTTCTTGTTGTCTCAGCAAAGACCCTTTAGGGTGATGAAAAGTTGACAATAAATGCAAGATTTCATGATATGAATTAAGATCTATGAGAGCTCTTTTCATATGGTTATACATATAACATTTCTCTCTCTATCTTATATAAATATGTATATATCATCTTTAGCCATTGTTGATCCACTGCAGAATGAAGGCTTCCTCAGCAAGCCTCCAACAACTGCCACTGTGCACCAATAAACTTGGTAATTTCATCAAACCATATTGTCGTTGGTCTTCTTCTTGGACATTTGGAATCAAGTGGAAACCATTCCAAAATGAGTCTGCCCATTTCCATTTTAGATACGTTACACCTTCAATTATGTCATAAATCTTTGTTTGCTGTTGAATCCAAACACATGTTTTTCTATCTATTTTTGTTATGTTCAAAAATCGAGATTTCATACTTCTCTATGTAACCTTACATTTTTGCATGGCATTTAGTTTCCATGTTTCACAGCCATGCAAAAGAATTGGGAGGATACATTGGTCAAAAACTTGAGGCAGAGTGGTAAATTAATTTTAAAGACAGCACTACTAAGTTTTCCAAATGCTTGCAATCCCAATTTTCCATCATGGTGTTCCATCTGTTGACATTTCCTGTCCAAAGTAAACATACTTGCCTACTTCTTCTAGTTCTTGTTCATCTACTGTAATTTTCCTTAGTATAGTAAATTTGCTAAACATGACTTGCGTTTTGTTGATATTCATCTTCAGACAAAAATGTTTGCTTTCCTGCTGTAATTCTTCAATGCTATCTTGCACTTTATTGGGACTACTGTCAAAGAGTCTGATATTGTCTGCAAAACGTAAGTAATGTAGATAATCTTCATTGATATTAAGTCCTTTTTTGCCCTAATATATTTTGTGGAACATTTCTTCTAAACAAGAAGAACATAGTTTTGGGAAGATTGTGTCTCTTTGTTGGATGCCTTTTTCTGTGTTGATCTGAACTTTATCATTGTTACCCTGTATTGATGCTGTTGCATTTTTATATATTAACTGGAAGATACTAATGTAAGCTCTAAAACAGAATGAGATAAAATCCCAATACAGGAAAATGACCCCTGTATACCAGGTGCCCAAACCTAAAGGTATACTAATGGCCTGGGGGTGTAAATATATAGACTAATAGTGTTCCAAGAACACTATACGGTTAATTTCAGTTGTAATAGGGAACTATCTTGACTGGACTCCCCACTCTCAGTTTTGCCTGCTGCTGACTCTTCGGTCAACTGGTCCCGTGGTCACCACTGCCAAACTCTCAGCAGTATGTAGAAAAAAGAGGAAAAGAGAGACTGCGCAACAGCGCCCCTAAGAGCAGACTTTCTGGATTTAGATTCCAATCAACAGAATATTTCCATGAAACCCCTTCAGGGTGGGTACCCACAAGATTTTGAGGCTTCCCCAGCCTCTGAGTATGAAAGCCCGTCACTTATCAAGCTGTCGAAAATACACCAACGTCTGTCTTGCTTCAATTTACACCTCCTCTCACAAAGAGAACTCAAATGGGCACGGAAAACTACAGCTATAGCTAGTTTAATAACTCAATTTATTGGAGACACATAAAAATATGAAGATACAAGAATATAAACAATATAATAAAACAGTATTAAAAGTGACTATAACGCTATGTGACTTCATCAGGGGTATTACTTTACACACGTGTAGAAATGTGTAAGGTTATAGTCATTCTTTTGTTACTATTTAATTATATTGTGTATATTCTTATATCTTCATATTTTTATATGTGTCTCCAATTAATGCAGCTTTTAAACAAGCTATAACTGTAGTTTTTTTCCCATTTGAGTTCAGTTTGTGAGAGGAGGAGTATATTGGAGCCAGACAGATATCTGTGTTTTTTCTACAGCTTAATAAGTGATGTGCTTTCACACTCAGAGGCTGGTCAAGCCTCAATATCTTGTGAGTACCCACCCTGAGTGGGGTTTCATGGAAATATTCTGTTGAGCTGACCAAATCCAGAAAGTCTTCCCTTAGAGGCGTTGCTGCTCTGTCTCTCTTTTCTTCTTTTTTCTGCACCACAGATGACATGGCCAAAAAATTAGCTGAAAGGAAAAGGCTCTGTCTTCTGCTGCTAGAAAGAAGCAATATGCCTGTTTAGAAACTCTTTGAGCTATCAGCTGGAAGGTCTGCATCACTGCTTCCACGTCCAACCCCTAACCACTTACACTCACTATTGTTGACTAAGCAGCATTGACACCTACCGCAAATAATACTGTAACATCTAGCCCTAGTAGTAGCTGCAGTAGTAATAGTAGTTGTAGTCACTGTCATAGTCTCTCAGGAATCCCTCAGTCTATGAAATGTACTTTATGGAGACAAGACACTCAAAAACTAAACATGTTGCTAGTGGAATACAAGGTTACATCTAAGCACATATTCATAAATACCCAACTGAAAATGCAACCGCAGATCTAGTGGGAGACACACCAGCAGTGCAATGACTAGAAGCACTAAAAGCACTGCTGAAAATCATAACAACTGCACCCATGTCTCCTACTGCTGTTGGTAAAATGTGAATCAAGTGCTATCTCTCTCACTTTACTGTCCCGAGCCTCTGGCTGCTAACAACTTTTCAAGACTTATGTTGCCATAAACCTCAACCTGCTAATTATTTTTTCAAGGATTATGGTGCCAAATACCTCAGCTGGCTAACAAATTTTCAAGGCTTATGTTGCCATAACATTCAGTCTGCTAACAAATTTTGCTTTCAGATGGGGATTTCTGCACTTCAGCACTTAGCAGCAATAGTGTTCTAGTAGGAACTCTAACTGCCATAGAAAAAATTGGCAAGATTCTGGGAAATTGGCAAGGTTCTGGGAACACTAACAGATTTTCTATCAGTAGGAATTTTCTCAAAAGACAAAAAATTGTGTGTTTTTATGAATGAATGAATGAATATGTTTATTTTATATAGTGCCACAAGTGTACGCAGGGCTTTACAATTGAAGGTTTTAAACAATACAGGGTTACAGGTGCTTTGTAGAGTGAAACATTGGGTGGGAGGTCCCTGCCCGAAAGCTTACAAGCTAAAGTGGTAATGGGAGACATACAGAGTACATAAGGGTCAAGTGCTGAATACAGTGCTAGTTCTGATGATGATAGAGTACATCAGTAAAGTAAATAATTTTTTTTATTGAAACGTTTTTTTATTGAAACTTTTCATAAAAAGAAAATGTTAAGTTTTTGCTCATCCCCAACTAGTATCTGTTACATTGTATTGTGAAATGTTTTATGTGTGTAATCGAAGATTTATTTACCATAATTTCACCATGATCCTTTCCCTTTTTGTGCCAGATGTCTATTGATTGGAGTCCAAGATCTCCATGAATTATGAAGCACAGGTTTTTAAAAAGTTCTATATAGACATTTTATATCATTGAATACTTCAAAATCTGAAGTAGCTCTGGATTTTGGATAATGCTTTTATGGATTCCCATTATATAGCTTTGTGTAGGGCTCTATTTAATAAAGTGTGATATAGGGACCATATTTTATATTCATCCTTTTTTAGCCAAATTCCTCTACATCAAACTATTTTTTAAAGCTGTTCCTGCTTTTTTTTTCCCCATTATTACAATTCATGCAACAGTGAAGCCATATGTAAGCTTTATTAACATTCATTAACATTACCACAGCATGAATTGCTGTAGATTGTGCTCATTTATGGGTTTCGCTTACCAGTTACAACTTGGTAATAGATGGGGATTTATCTAGTAAATCAATATGTACAATAAACCGCAGGTCTCGATTAATCAAACAATATATAAAAAGAAAGTATCAGAGGGATATGGTATACTGTGGCTAGGTATTAACTCTTATACCCTTGCTCAGCCATACCTATCCAACTGAGAGAGACCAGTTCAGATAGTAAATGGGGTTACATAAACTCTAAAACTTTAATGCTTTATTAATTGCTATAAAACCAAAACATACAGAACACACAAAAAGTCACAAATTTAACCTCTGAGCTAATTATACTGTTAAATATAACACATTGTTAAATCAATCTTACACAAATGATGTCATGTGTGTTTGTAATATAACATTTGTTTCAACTAACATGGCTATAGTATTCAAGTAAACAGTATAATTAGCTCAGAGGTTAATATAATCCCTGCACTGTGTTTTTAATTAAAGCACATTTCACTAAATGTGTGACTTTTTGTGTGTTGTCCTGTGTGCTTGGTTTTATTTGGCAATTAATAAAGCATTAACGTTTTAGAGTTTGTGTGCCCCCATTTACTAACTGAACTGGTCTTTCTCATTTGGATAGGTATGGCTGAGCAAGGGTATACGAGTTAATACCTAAGACACAGTATACATATCTCTCTGATGCTTTCTTTTTTGTATACTGTTTCAACTTGGTAAATATATATTTTATGCTGAAATATATTTATGCTGATCAGAAGAATTGTCAACTTGCATCTGAATAGGAACATTATTCAGTCTCCTTTATATGGGTTCCTATAAAGTACATTTCTTATATTATGAGGCTTCATGCATGAATAGGCGGGAATTTAGTGTGCCTGATCTTGTTTATTTTCCGTTCTTTCTCAATATAATAAACAGTGAAATATAATGTCACTTTTCCAACATACATTCAACAGATTATACGGTTTTACCTGTGGTTATGTGTCAAGAAAGTATCAATTTTCTAGCTATGTATGTAACAACTTAAAAAGGTTTTGAACCACTGCATAAGTAATATAGTTGATTTCAATGACTCTGAAGTACTATGAAGAGCAGGAGAAAGTCTGGGATGAACCATCTACTAAGGGATTCATAAACATTCTTATTGATTTAAAAAGAGCTTTTATCTTTAGCAATGCAGTGACATCCTCCCTAGAAATCAAGTTATTAAAAGCCCCATTTAAAGGGAGAGTAATGTTTCACAATAAAACAGCTCCAATTAATCTTCATAGTATTTGGACCATGGAGAGTGTTATTTCCATACTGTCAGAGTTGTACTTCAAGAGTAATTGAATGATAAAGTATCCCCCTCCCGCCCCTTTTACCTAGTGTAAGCCACCTCCCCTCAGATGTGGAATCTGGTCCTGGGACCAGACAGCTCACAGCAAGGGACAAACTTCTTACTGTGAGAACAATGAAAACCCCCTTGACATGTTTTTCCCTTATGCTAATTGAACATTGTCCCTCTCTTCAAGCCACACGGGCAACACCTTTCTGTTCTGAGGTGAGCAGTGTTATACCAGTAAAAGGGGAGGGAGGGGGATACTTTATCATTCAAGTACTCTTGAACTGCAATTCAGACAGTATTGAAATAAAACACTTCAAAGCCCAAATACTATTAAGATTAATTTTAGCTGCTTTTATTGTTTAAAATTACTATCCATTTAAACCAGTAAAAATTTGGGGAATTTTTATTTGTCCTCTGTGGTGCAGTTGATTTTCTCCAGAATTGCTCCGTTTGTTCTTAATTCACAATACTTAAAAGCTTATGTTGATTTATTTATATTTAATCAATATTATCCAAATCCCTCTGTAGAGAAGCAAATAAGACTTCATCTTGCTTATTTTGTGGCCTAATTCTATGTGAGGAACAAAACAGATTTAGAAAATTTTAAATACGAATTTACATTTATCTAGAAAAAACAGCCAGCTAAGAAGTACTCCTAGTATGCATTTGGGCTCTTCAAAATATATATCACATGGAAAATCCCATAAGTTCCAATGGACCTCTTCTTTAATCAGCGTCATTGCTAGGTACTGGTGGAGAAGCCAGGTCACATGCTTACAGGCCCGGTTGTTATTATTAACCTGGGGCATGCATTGGTGCAATCACCATTCTGTTAATGGTATAATTGGGCTTCATGGTGCCCCAACAATACACTAGATTGTCCCAGGTAATTTGGGAAACTATCGGTACCCCTATCTTTAACCGTTTGAGTGCCAGAGAGATATCCAACGCTTTGCCTTAAGGTGAGATTTATTTTAACAATTTTGCACCTTTCATAATGTGCAAATATGAATTCAGTGCTTTCTCTGCCTACTTCAAAATCCTTATAAAGCTATCAATAAAAAAAAAGTTTCTGTTCCATAAATAGCAGTGAAAACCCTTCTGGGACCTATCAAATAGCACATAAAAAGGGAAGAAAAATATTGAACCAGAATAAAATGAATAACTAAAAAAATAGATTTTGAGAAACATACATTTAAGGACAAATGTTATGCTGTTGTATACTGAACAAGTAGTCTATAACGCTTCATAAATGTTCACAAGGAAGCCTGCATTGCAAATGTCTATTAATGAAACTTATGTGTTCAGTTCCCAGGATATTGCCTGTAGACTTGTGCTTATACCTAAATAACCTAGACAGGTTACCAAAGCACTAAGAGGCTAAAGGGGAGTAAGACACAGAACAAATATAGATGGATAACCCTGATGTACAAACACTCATAGTAGTGTTAAAAAATGCTTTCGGGAATTTTCTTAGTTGGGCCAATTCAAAAGAAGCAGATATAAAACATAACTTTTAATATATATAACTATTTACTAATAAAGCACTAAATAAAAGGTAACATAAAATCTAAACCAGTGGTGTGAATTCTCAAAGGCTACCAACAGGCAAGGATTTAAATATTTATCTGCTTGAACACAGGTGGGTCAGTCAAAATGAATAAGCAACTGATTTACATGCACCACTTCGAATAGCAGAGGGGGCAGAACTGATAGTGATTTGTGTGTGCATCATCCTCAGCGGCGACCAGATGGCTAAGGATGATGAGAGTTGTAGGCAACGTTTCATGCCTGGAGAGTGAGAGAGAACCCCGAGGAGCGCTGAGCATAAACCAGTGAGTGCCGATTGGACTGGAACCACTGCTATTGCTTTGTGAAGGCAATATTAATCCTTTCTTCACATACTGTAATTGAAGTACTTGATGCACAGTTTAATGCCGCAACATGAGAATCTTGAGCATTTCCTGCAGAGCGAGATTCTCATGTCACCCTTTTAATCACGTCGACATGTTTAATGTGCTGTGTAGTCGCACACTCTTTTGCATGCAACTTTTTAAAAGGATACCTGTATTGTGTTACCAGGGCTGATCCAGTTTATCACTTGATTAGGATTTAGGATTGGGTGAAATTATTTCGAAGGTTAATTATGGTAGGTAATAATAATGCATTTCTAAGCTCACTAGCCATTTCGTCAAGAATAAAAAAAAAATCACTCTACTAGTCAGTGTTTTCATTATAAAATTAGTGCCAATAATTCTAAACAAAAAAACCTTTTGATATCTGATCAAAATAATGTTTTTGGATAGGATATGGAGAGGGTTTTTGGTATTGTTAGATAAATAGTTTTAGATTACTTTATTAAGTGACATTTATCACAAATTCTCCTCCTCATACCCTAACCATTATCTGGTCTAAATTCACACATTTTCTGACTCTGACAAGTTTGGCATAATTGGTGCTATTTTTAAAATGGAGACCCTAACTGGTAGCCTGATTACTCATGTCTGATGAAATGTCTGGTGAGCTGAGAAACAAATTGAACAATTAAATATCTATATTTTTTAATGTTATTGTTGTTATAGGTATTTAATATCAGTGGATACACTGATTAGTATCCATCATGGATATCTCCTTCTATAGAATAATTTGGACCAAAATATTGCTGCCAGAGCAAGAACTCCTACATAATAATTTGCTAAGGATGTTTGTCAGAAGCCTTCATGCGCAGTAGAGATGGCTGCACGCGCTGCAGTCATGCACAGTAGAGACTGCCCCGTGCTGCAGCTGATACGGAGCAGGGAGCTCCGAATTCAGACTGGAATCCTCTCTGCACACCACTACGGTCTGAATTCAGAGAGCCCCGTTCTGTATCAGCTGCAGCGCGTTCCGGCAGTCAGTACTGAACATGACTGCAGCGCGGCCAGTGACAAGAGAGGATCCGTCCACCAGCCGAGGTTGCTGGGTGGCACTATGGCCTGTGTACACGGGCTTTTCAACTCGTGCTTACATATTTAACTCTGCTTGCACAATTGCTGGACCATAATACATGTCAGCCTTACTGAAATGTAAGTACTGGTCCACATTTAGGTGATCTTGATTTTGGCCCCACTACACAATTGTGCACCTCTAATTTTTCTTTTCCTTTTTTTTCTGTGGAGTCCTGTTGGTATATACATTCAGGACTAAAGAGAACTGAACTGGAGTCTGTTGGGTGTAGTATATTTTCCACATGTATAAATACAGCTCTTTTTTGTGAGTATCCACATCTGTATTTTTTAATATATTTTTACCATCAAAATATCACACTGGGAGGCATATTCTTTTCTTTCCCTTTATGGAAACATTGAGACTGAACTACTAAGATGCATTGGAGATTTTTTTGTGGAAACTGCTCCACAAGGGATGAACAAACAAATCCCATTTATGCAAGTGGGGCTATTAACCCCTTGAGTGCTAGAGTGGTTCCCACTGCATTGGGAAGCAATACATTGTAGAGTTCTATGGAATTCAAGAGGTCAAAAGTCTCATTTAAATCAATGGGAATTTTGGGAAGTTTTATTTGTTGCCTGTGGTACAGTTGTTTTGTTGTAAACTTGTTCCAGTTTTTCTTATTACCTCAGCCTCATTATTTTAGTAGTGCCTGAAAGGAGTCTTGGGTAACGTTGAGTGAAATGTTTCACCTCAAAGGGGAAACAGGAGAAAATAGCACTTCCTGTCATGTAGAAAAATGTAAGAAAAAATACTGGCATTTCCCTGCTTTTTTCTACCTTTGTCATTGCTTTGAATCAATTATCATAATGGGTTTCCCCCTCACATTTTGAACTTCGTTATACATATTCCCACCATGCTAGTAAAAAAGGGATGTCAGGTTCCTATGTGTTGTCAGTCTGTGCTTGGGAAAGAGAGATTGATGCTAGATGAGACAGGAAAAAGAGAGTGGAGCTAGAGCTAGGAGCCTTGGGGGTATCCAAGTTGTTATTTGTTTGTGGGGTGTGAAGGGAAAAAGGGGAGTAAAAAAAATGTTTTTTTGACTGATTTGTGATAAATAGTGACAGTCAAACAGTCAGGTGATCCAAGTTTCTTGATGAACTGGCTGAGCCTTTACTGTGACTGACTCATAGTCTGACATATATTTTGCAAACAGATAAAAGTACATCATACATCCAAGAGACACACAAAGTACTTGACACTCACCCTACAACTACAAGAAGAAGAGGGGCAAGCATATACCATAAAATCTTGGTTATAATACACACAATTTTGCCCCTTTTCACCTGATGTGAAGTGAAGAGGGGATGTGTATTATACACAAGAGTAAATAAAAACAAAGAAACAAAAAAAAAAAAAACTACCCTGGTGCCTGCTCCACTCATCCCTTTCACCAACCACCTGAGTATTCTCCCACCTCTCCTTCTCTCTACTCGCCCCCTCCGGGCAGCTGGGATGACTGTGCAGTGGGAGGAATGCTTTCATTTGTCACATGCTTCCTGCAATTTCCAGTGAGGACCTAGGTTTATTCAAGCTAGAGCCAATGGGTAGACCTCTGACATTGAAATAACAGTAGTGCCCTGTGAGTATCTTAAGTTCCTAATAGGACATTACTATTAGTTTGAATGGACATAGGTCCTCACAGGACTGCTCTTTTACAGATGTCTCACTGGTTAGAGGTGATGAAAAATGTGACAGAGGGTTCCCTGCTGCCACACTTGCCATCTCTTGTCGAGCTGAAGAAGGCAGACTGGCAGCAATAGCACCAGACAAGGGCATCGGATCTGTACTCATGGAAGTGGTGGTATTATTGCTGCGAGCCACCAGTTCTGCCTTCTTCAGGATTGTGTTCCATTGGGACAATGCTGTGGGGGGAAGGGGACTCCCAGGGTCAGGGCAATGTTGTGGGCTCTGCATTACTTCCCCTACCACCTCAGCATCAGCAAGAGGATCTACTTTGTTCACACTAGTCCCACCAGCTGCTTCACCATCATTATTACTAATAGCAACCACTTTAATTTCAGTCTTTGAGTCTTCCTCACTACTAGTATCACCCCCTCCCTCACTCTTAACACTCTGAGTCTGTAGCTCCTGGACCTTATTAGTAGCAGTAGTGCTTGGGGATGGCAAGTGACTTAGGGTCCCCTGCGGTCACACTTGGCATCATCTCCTCTTCCCCCCCCCCTCCAGAGAATCACAAGACACCCTGGCAGGCGCAGCAATGCTGACCTGTCCTGCTCACACTACTACCCTCTTCTTCCTCTGCCCAGGACAAAAACATTTCCCGAGATCCCTAGGGGTGATGTAGGGAGACTGGCCATCAATGGGTCTGGGGAATGAGGGCATCCTGACCCTTTAATGTTGGTAGTGGTCACTTCCTCCTCCTCAGACTCACTGAACACATAACAGTCCTTCCAGCTCCTCCTTTTACTTGTCTTCCAGGTATTCATAGTGATAGCAGTTAATTTTGTTAAATAACTCACAGCACAATAGCCTAGCCCTCTCTCTCTCTCTCTCTCTCTCTCTCTCTCTCTGTAGCTGCTTGTATTGTGTTTCATTCCCTGGAAAATGTCACGTTTTTATATTGTAGATGCAAAAAAACATGTAAGTAAAGGGCCGAAAAGTTTGTAGCTATTGAAAAAATAGCAAAATATTTTTGGCAATGGGCGAAAATGGCAAAGTTTTTAATCGCTTTATTTAAATCAGGTTTTCCCATGAAAAAGTGAACAACCACACGGTTTTCGCAGGAACACAACGGGACCTTTTTCGCCCACCTCTATAGATAAATGTAAGGTTATGCATCTGGGCTGCAGAAACAAACATGCTACATATGCACTAAATGGGAAACTGCTCGGAGAATCATTATTAGATAAAGTTTTAGGAGAACTGATAGATAATAGGCTTCACAAAAGTGTGTAGTTCACCAGTTGCTAGAACCAACAGGGAACTATCACGTATAAAAAGTGTATACATGCATAGGATTAAAATAAAATTTGACATAATCCTTGGTAAGGCCTCATCTAGGAAATGGAGTGCAGCTTTTGGGCACAATACAAAATGATATGCATTTATTGGCATACACAATACCCTATACTAAATCAAAAGTAGCATAGACAATGTATAGTAAAAGCATAGGATGTTGGATGAATTTGGAAAATAGTCCAAACAAAACCAAACTTGTAGTTATACCTTACATCTTCCTGCATACACACTATAAGTATATAATATTTGTAACAAGTCACCTATTGTGGGTTACCTCTCCCAACTGGTATAGATATCTTTATGAAGTGTAAGTGAGAGTTCTCCCATCTCGTATCATAAGTGGTCATCTGATAACTCGGAGATGTAGATGCCGTTAATTGTCAGTGAATTCAAATGGCAGGTTATCTTGGGTTCCCTTTATTTGAGATATATTCCTACTTGCTTACACTCTCCCGACCGATGTAATTAGCTTAGGGCGATATGAGTGAGCTTTCTCCATTCCTGTGCCCTGGATGGTCTCCTTATGGCTTGGAGATGCAAATGCTGGTGATATCAAATAGCAAACTCTCTAGGTTTCCCCTTTGCTTGCACTGCAATAATACTAGAATAAATGAGTACAGTGGGCAGAAGATGTATCCACTCTCTGTAGAATCTATTTCAGTGGGCAGAGGTCACTTTCATTCAAGAAAATTAATTATTTGTTGAAGAGGATAAGATACAGTAATTCTGTGCAATATGTATATATTGCTCCGGACTCTACAAACATCAATAGAAGTACGCATTTCGTATAACAAGCATACTTCAGGGAATATAGAATAGCATCTATCTTGTGTCAGCGTCTTATGGAATCTGACACAATTATTGCCTAAAAATGATGGGACTATTCTTTAATTAGATAATGGGATACTGCTGATAAACTTAGCTTCTCCATTTTAACCCCTTCACTATAGGGCTTGCTAAAATAATTTCTAAGTCTAATAAACAAAGATGGTAATTAAGTCAACATAGATAACTGACATATAAAGAAGTAAATAAAACAAAATAATTAAATAATTAAATGTTAAAAATATTACTCTTATTTTATAATAACTAGACAATTATTGAATTAGTACTATGGTGTTTGGGATCAATCGAGATATATAACTCTATGGTGTTAAATAAAAGTGTAGGTCCCCAATTTATCATTGTGTCCTTCTAGCACTAGTGCGTTCATGGTATATATCCAGAAAGTTTCACTTTGACATAAAACCCTAAACCTTCTCTCCCCCCATAAAATCACTAAAGCTGCTTTGTAATGGAATGAAATATGTGTAAGCCATAGAATTATTGTGAAATAAACTGTAATGTTTAGCTATAGGGTATGCCATCAGCTGAAATTGAACGTCGGTACTCCAAAAATCAGTCTTTTAATTTTCTTTTGGTGCGTCCTATATATAGTTTGTCACATTACATTTTATTCCATGAACAATGTATTTTGTATCATATGTAACTAGTTATAAAGCCCGTATACACGGGCCAACACTGGCGGCGCTGCCGTCAAAATTTTGACTCTGAAAGTGAAAATTCTGACTTTAAAATGCAAAATTCTGACTTTAAAAGTCAAAATTCTGACTTTTAAAGTCAGGATTTTGAGTTTAAAAGTCAGAATTCTGACTTTAAAAGTCAAAATTTTGACTTTAAAACACAAAATTATGACTTTCAGATTTTGACTTTAAAAATCAAAATTTTGACTTTAAAAGTCAAAATTCGGAGTTTAAAAGTCAAAATTCTGACTAAAAGTCATAATTCTGACTTAAAATAAAAATTCTGACTTTTAAACTCGAAATTCTGACTTTAAAAGTCAAAATTAGAATTTTTTTTTTGTTGGCCCCAGGGCTCTTCGATATTTAAAAGTATTGGCAAACTTTTTTTAAAAATATTCTTAATTTTATAATGTTTTGTATTTTATTTGGTTATAAATTTAAGGTAATTATTATATTTATTTTTGATACTTTCTGTTTTATTACCACGTATTTTTTGTTGCTTATTAACAGTAACGCTAATTTAAATTTCTTGTGTCCCTCCCAATACAAGCTCTGGAAAAAGTATGTAATTTCTATTCATCTGTGTTATTTCTAGGTAAGTATGGTTCTATAAAAGTGCAACAAAACTGATAACGAAATTGGAACATTCTAGTTATAAAGAGAAACTAGCCATACTGAGTTTGTTTAGATTACAGAAGAAATGTTGAAGGGGTTCTATAAGTGCTATTTACAATAAATCTGAGTCCAGCAGAAAGAAGTCCATCAGAAACTATTTAATCAAAGAGCTGAGTGAAAAAAAAGGGATCATCCAACAAGACGAGAGGAAAGTTGATTGACGTGTGTCCTTTTTAGGCCTCATCAACTATGTCACTATGATACTATGGAATCAATAGTGAATTGACCCTTGGAGTCATCAGTGTATAGAACTGTCCCACAAAGTTTACAGCGCAGATAAAATCTAAATCACAGAACTTTCATTCTAAAACTCAGGGGCTCTTATCTAAATGAGAACCTAACCACATCATTTGCAGTGTTCATATATGGACTGTGAGCTCTGAGGGCCAGTTCCCTTGTTCAATTTATGAGCTTGCACATTCTCTCAAACCAAAACACACACCCGCCATATTGTTGATCCAAAAATACTGTCCCATTCTATCAATGACTGGCAGTGGAATTTGAAGTATTTGTTAAACTCAACAGCTGCCTTTTTTACATTTGTATATTATCTTTTATTTTCAATAAAGATTTGGGGAAAAAAAAAAGAAAGCAAAGGCCAACAAACCCTATAAAACACCTCATATATATTCACACTTATGTTCCTGCACACACACATACACAAGCACATGCACAAATAGACACAGATATTTTTCTGTTTATTAAAACCAAAATGCAGTTGTAGTAGTACAGGTGAAGGTTAAAGAGTTAGTAGTAGTAACATAGTAACATAGTAGATAAGGCTGAAAAAAGACATGCATCCATCAAGTCCAGCCCATGCCAATAACACCCCTGTTGATCCAGAGGAAGGCAAAAAAAAGCCCTCTGGAGCAATTTCCAATGTAGTCCCAAGTGTGTGTGTGTGTGTGTGTGTGTGGGGGGGATTATTCCTTCCTGAATTCAACTGGTAGTCAAATAGTTCCCCGGATCAATATCCTATTTGTTTTGAAGCCATCTGTCATAATTGTCAATATTGTTCTGTGCTAGATAGGCATCCATTGTTTTTTTGAATGCAGTCGCATTATCTGCAAGCACAACATCCCGAGGCAAAGAATTCCATAGCCTTACTGCCCTTACTGTAAAGAATCCCTGCCTATGTTTTAGTCGAAAGCGCCTTTCCTCAAGTCTTAATGGATGACCTCTTGTTCTTAGCTCAGATCTTTGCATGAATAATTCATTGGATAGTTCTTTGTATTGACCTTGAATGTATTTGTAAATGATAATTTATTTATTTAGAAAATGTTTTACCAGGAAGAATACATTGAGATTTCTCTCATTTTTAAGTATGTCATATCACCCCTTAGACGTCTCTTCTCTAATGTAAACAAACCCAGTTTGGCTAGTCTCTCTTTGTAACTCAGATTCTCCAATCCCCTTATCAGTTTTGTTGCACGTCTCTGCACCTTTTCCAGTTCAGTAATGTCTTTTTTTTAGAACAGGAGCCCAAAATTGTACTCCATATTCTAGATGAGGCCTAACTAAGGATTTATACAGAGGTAGGATAATATTAGCATCCCTTGCTTCTACACCTCTTTTTATGCAGGCTAGTACTCTATTTGCTCTTGTAGCAGCTGAGTGACTCTGCATACCGCTGTGAAGTCTATTGTCTATCAGCACTCCTAAATCTTTCTCTAATGAGTATTTCCCAAGTTGTTTCCCATTTAGAGTATATGTAGCAAGTTTGTTTCTACAGCCCAAATGCATAACCTTACATTTATCTACATTAAATGACATTGCCACTTTTCTGTCCATTCACTTAGTTTATCTAACTCCTTCTGTAGGGAAAAAAACATCCAGCTCTGTATGTATTTCCTTACATAGCTTAGTGTCATCAGCAAAGATTGAGATGCTACTTTCCATTCCAACTTCTAGATCATTAACAAACAAATTAAAAAGCATTGGTCCCAGGACTGAACCCTGCGGCACCCCACTTATAACCCTAGACCAATTTGAAAAAGTTCCATTTACAACAACTCTCTGCCATCTATCATTTAACCAGTTCTCAATCCATGTACAGATAACACCACCCAAACCGAAGCCTTTTAATTTATGCAGTAACCTGTTGTGTCAAAGGCTTTTGCAAAATCCAAGTATACTACATCAACAGCAATTCCCCTGTCCAAATTACTACTCATTCTTTCATAAAATGCAAGTAAATTAGTCTGACATGATCTGTTCTTCATGAAACCATGCTGATTCCTACTAATGATATTGTTTGTCTTCACATAGTTCTGAATACTGTCAGTTAATAACCCTTCTAGTATCTTACCCACTATGGAAGTCAGGCTCAGAGGTCTATAATTTCCTGGTTCGGATCTTGCTCCCTTTTTAAACAATGGAACTACATCAGCTTTCCTCCAATCACAGGGCACTATGCCTGATGAAAGTGAATCAATAAATATTAAGTATAATGGTTTTGCTATTACTGAACTAAGTTCCTTAAGTACCCTTGGGTGTATACCGTCCGGTCCAGGCGCTTTATTCACTATAGCCCTTTCCTATCTCTTTTGGACCATGTCCTCAGTAAGCCATGTAGATGTTGGAGGACAGGACAGGGCATTCAACAGATCTTCAAAACGGGGCAATGTATACTGGTCAGGTATGGTACGATTGTTTAATGTCCTGTAGTCTATGCACAGTTATACAGATCCATTTTTTCTTTTGTACTATTACAATTGGGGAGGCATAGTAGCTTGCTGGATCACTCCCAGCTGTTAACCCCAGTCTATATGAATTTCAGTGGGAGTTAGGTTTTTGACTTTAGGTATGACCATCCATCCTTTCTTGGCATCATCCTCTGGATGGGATTCAATTAAATACTGTTGTCCTCCACCTAAAATTCCATCATGGAGGGTTGTTGAGGTCCGGAGAGATCGGGTTTCACCTGGTCTGATGAACACAGCTCTACTGCAGACATAATGGCATTTTCCAGTCTGAGATTGTAGTGCCAATCGAAGACATTCTTGTCCAAGTGGAGGACTGACTTTCATCAGGCGATCTATGGAGACATCTCCTACTTCCTGGAGGTAGGCCCTGAATACATCCGGAACCACCCTGGCATTGGTTCCTAAGATGATGGGGGCACAAACTCTTTTCACATCTGGACAGATGATAGCCTCCAACTACACTGGGCACTCCATCCTGGTATTCAGCTGGGGAATAGTGATGGTAACATTGATGATCCCATCAGTCTTGCAGGCTTGAGCTCCCATGACCCACAGCTGCATCTCCTCAACCGGCAGTAAGTGCAGATTCTTTAGATGCTGATCATAGAATGACTGGTATATTATGGTCACCTGCGACCATGTATCTAGCAGTGCTGAAGCATAGATGCCATTTACAAATACATGGATGATAGACTGGGGCCCCACTCTGGAATTGGCATGCAAACTATGAAATCTTCCCCCTACCCCTTTTCTTGGAGGAGACTAACCTGACTTCCGGGTGTTCTGTTATTAGAACATCCCCATTCTCTTCTCGTAAGGTAGTGGGGCATTCCCAGCCAAAATGTCCTGGCTGGCCGCAAGTAATGCATTTCCTCTCCCTGTTTTGACTCTGTGACAGTTGACGAGGGCCCATCCTCTTCAATCTATGTTCGGGTCTTGGGGGTTGTAACTATAGTTCTAATCCTGCTAGTCTCTTCCTGAGTCTAGTCACTTTGGCATTATCTTTATCTGGAGGTTTTGCCATACATTCTTTCGGGGTAGCAGAAGGAGATATCTGACTCTCAATCTCCTTCACTTGGGTAATAAGTGACATGTAATCTGGAGCTTCTTTGATTAGCCCGGCTTGCAGAGTAACAATCACCGGATTTTAAGGTAGAGCACCCCGCAATACTTGCTTTGTCAGCTTCACATGGGCTTGAGCAGGTGACACTATGTATTTATACATCAGCTTCCTCAGGAACACCTGTAGTCTGGTTACATTTTCGGACAACCTCTCATGTTTCTTTTGACGGGTGGTATAGAACTTGTTAAGAAGACCTTCAGAATTTTCCAATTCTCCATAGGCTCTTTGTAGTGCCCGCAGTTACTCCTGAACATCAATCTCCCCCTTTAAAATTTTCTGGGCATTCACAATCTCAGTAGCTGGGAACTACAGACTCTCGATTATTCTCTGTCTTTTCATGAGATCTGAACAGGTCCATTTGCTCAGCAACTGTACTGCATTTCATCTCCATGTTTCAAAACTCTCTTCTCCTTATGGGATGGGTTGGATTCCAGAAAATACCCTTAGCTTGCCATAGCTAAGAGAGCGATTGGCTGTCACTATAGCCTCAGAGAGTTTCTCAAGTACATCCTGTATATTACCACTACTAGAACTTGTTGTACTTAATGCCAGGTTGTTTGGTCTCTGAGAAGTGGCCAGTGAATCATTCACAGAGAGAGAAGTTCTGCGAGTGACAACCCCTTTCTCCTTGGGTAGAATAAGTAATGCCCAATGTGGTCTCTTTGGAGTGGTCCCCGCTTTCTCTTTAACACGGGCATATATGATCGGACAAGATTCTGATGTTGCCTCACTTAAATGAAGGCCTGCTGGCCTTAAGCAGTCTCTGAGGTCTGTAAGGGCATAAACCAGGATGTACTTCTGTCAGTTCTGGTCTTTCAGCACATCCCTGATGGTCACTACAGTCCCTTGTAAAAGGTTCTCTAACTCACTAATGAAGTGGGTAGTATGGCTAGGAGGTGGTACATTGCATACCATCAGGGCCTGGTATATAGGTGTTCTCTGATGATTGGCCCATTCAGTTACAAAACACACCATGGACTGTGGGTCTAGTGCTATTTGGATGGATGTATCCCTGTAGATCTCAGCAGTGCCTCCAAATGTATTGGACTTCCGCCCCAGGGAACTGATACACTCGGGTCCCTTATCCATGGTTACATCTTCCTGCTTAACATGGGGATCCTGAGCCTCCTTAATGTGGGAGTTGGGATACATAGTGTTGGCAGTGCCTCCACCTGACTGGGCATCCAAGGCATGGACAGGTTTCCCAGGCAGGAACATAGTAAATAATTACAGCACACAGCATGAACAGTCAAAACAATATAAACATGTATTAAAAGAACAGAGTAAGGCAGGTAATACAGTGACTGACTTACACACCTCTAGACTGTAACGAGCAGGGTCCTCTGATCCTTCTGTTCTCCACATTTGATTGCACTATTTAATACCTCTGTATGTCTATTCCCTACTGTAAAGCACTGCAGAATTTGTTGGCTCTATATAAATAAAGATTAATAATAATAATGATAATAATAATAATAAATCTATCTCACCAGGCCCAGCACCCTCCCCAAACCACCTGCAGACCCACCCTCCAGCTTCACCCTAATGGCTGAAGGGTACCAGTTAGTGCACAGAAGTGTTGGGGCCCTTTAAGGAAATCCACAAGATAAAAGCAGCAAATATCCACAGGAAGTGTCTGTGATATGTTTTATTAGTGTCAGTGATTAATAAACTGCCCTGTCAATGGGACAGGAGGAGCAGATACTTCTTACCACTCAGATTCACAGAACAGAAGGGGCTGTCAGCCATTTGCTGTGTCTGCATCCTACTCCAAAGCTCATTCAATGGATCAGCACAGCAGTGCACACTGGATCAGTAGATTTAGGCCTCACGCACACCTTCACTGCTGCACCAAATCCTTCTCCCTGTTGGCTGAATTAGTCACATGACCAACATCCTTTTCAGTCAATTTCTCCATAGACTGTGATAGAAATTTCCGAGTAATTTCCTGTCAAAAGTTTCAGGAAGTCAAAGTTCAACAGTCCCAGTCATGCAAATAGGAAAAAAGTGAGGGGCTACATTTATTTGTCAGTTCATTCAAAAGAGATAAAACAAGCTGGCATGTTAGTCAGATGCTAACATTCCACACACTGTTCCCCATCTCAGTTACCACAGACTTGCAGTCAGTTCTAGCTCATTTGCATAAACTGACAAATAAATAAAACTAAATAGCTCATAAACTATTGTTGACAAAAAATAAATTAAAAAGTACTGTAAAATCTCAGGTATAATATGTGCTTGTGTAAATTTAACCCAAGGTTTAAGGGGAAAACAAAAGTGCCTATGCATAATACACATCTTTGTTTTCCCTCCCTCTACCCACCAAAAAACATTTGTACATCCAATGCATAGACCTCTGTGCACTGAAACTACAGTAGTGCCGTGCTAGAACCTTCAGGGCACTACCATTATCTTGAGTTAACACAGGTCCTCATAGGGGGATACAGGAAGAGGGCTGCAAATGCAAGCATACTGCCTGGTGCCTGCTGAGTATTTTACACTACCTGTATTCTTTAATAAAGCTGCTTTATCAGTGGCAAAATGTGTAAGCGGGCCAATTTGTAGATACTATATATATTTTTTATTATTGAATTTTATTACTTTTAATCCTGTGCCTTGGGACTGGAGAACAGCTTATTTGTTCTAGTATTTGGTCCGCTGTCTGAAGGCTCCCGAACAGAGGCAGGATATTCTCTCCATCAGTGCTTCTGTCAGAAGGTTTCAAGTACTCCCCATCTGATCACAAGTACACTTCAGTGAATTCTTTTATTTTTTATTTCATATTCTCTGTTTCGCTTTCAAGATATTACACAATTAGGCACCTTCTATTTTGTTTTTATTTTAGATGAAAATAAAAATGAATAACTTAAATATAGGTGATTTTGAAAGAGCTTTCAGTATCACTTATGTGTTACAAATTGACACTTTAAAAGCCCCGTTTAAATAAACTGATGTTTGGAGAATTTCTGTCTGCCCCTATGGTACAGTTGTTTTGGTCCAGAATTGCTCTACTCCTTATTTTGAATATAGGGCACACAGATATAAAATATCAGACAGTCTTTATTAATAAAACTAAGTAAGTCTGATACAACAATGGTATATAAAATCAAGGAAACACATTGGTCTGAGATGATAAATCATGTATCTTTAATAAAATCTGCAAACAAAGATCAGGGCACAGACAAACTCCTCCATAATGAATTGTAGTCTCTACAGCTAAGGAGGTCAGTGTCATGTTACCTGTTTCAGTCTTAGTAAAGTGTATCTGGGACACCATGAGCCAGGACAGAGTAGCACAGTTCTGAGATGTGGAAATCCTATCACTTTCTTGTAAGACTACATCTGTATATTTTATCTGCAGGATATCTTTTTTCAAAATTGCAGATACAGGCAAGTCATCAGAAAAAGGATCCCATTAATGTTGAGCAGCTAGCATACTACACAGCTTTGGTTGAGTGTTTTGTAATAGCAAATCTTGCATAAATGGATAATTTCTGACCCTGTACCACAAGGGATGAGTAAAACATTTACTATTCATTTTGCGTATGTATCCAGAAAACATGGAGGAAATGCCAGGTATGTCTGCATTGATCTAGAACTTTTCAGAGGAAGGAAAGGGAGAAGGAGGCACATAGACTTAACTTTTTTATGAAAACATATGTCATAAAGCTTTTCCTGCTGAGCAAAACAAGGGCACTCTCAATGCATTCAGTTGTTTTATTCAAAATTTATAACAGTACAAATTATCAGGAAGTGAATTTACTGTGCATTTACTTCCTGCAAGTTCTAACTGACAGGAAGTGACTCAACAGTTTCTATTATATTCTACTGAGAACTGTAAGTCGTTGACTTTCCTCTCCATCAGAATGTAACAGAATAACTAATTGGAATCACTAGACGGTACTAAAAAACACAGGTTTATTCCGTAATAACACTAGAATTATGCATCTGTCAGTAATGGGAATACTCTTCTTTTACTCAACAGAAAAAAACCTACAATATATATATTTTTTTTTAACTTTACTGCTCCTTTAACTGACCATTGATTTTAATGTAGTTTCACCCCTGGAATCCTAAATAGCTATTTAAATAAATGGAAGTGTTTGTTTGTTCCCTGTGGCACAGTTGGTTTGCCCCAGAATGACCCCACTTTTCCACATCATTGGAGACTGCCTTGCTAGCCAATGATAACCTAATACAAATTATCCTCTGCATAAAGAGGCATAAGCCTAAGGGCAGAGTAGAGATTAGGGCATGCATCCAAAGGCAAAAATCAGCACTGCTACATTCAGTAAAGACAAGATAAATAAATATTTCACTGAGCACAAAAACATGCATTAGTTAAAGCAAGATCTCATTTCTACTGAGAAGATGAGTAGTACGTTTGTAGGCCTGGAATTCTATCAAACAAGCTCCCTTGCCTTTTTGTGTGTATCAGGATGACTAAAGGAGGATTGATTAAAACTAAGCAAATAAAATGAAGAGTAACATTCAACACATTGCAGATTTGTGTTTTGTTGCCTGGCAATAAGAGCATTGAATTCCAAGGTGATCTGACAACAGTAGCATCTAATGCATGCATGCCAGTTTGTTTCTTTACATGCCAAACATTTGATATTTAAAGCCTTATCTAAGAGATTAAATATGTTAAAGTCATTTGTGTGAACTAGAAAAATCTATATATATATATATTTCAAACAATACATGAATTACTAAATACAAAATAATCAAAGGTTAGTAGGCCTGAGCTTTTTCTTAGTGGCATAGCATTTGATGGCTGATAATAACCGTTTGCCCATGTAGTCTGTAATGTTTCATACAGCACTGTTTAACCCATTGAAATGCATTGAACATCCCTCTGGTCCTTAAAGGCATAAGACTCAAAATATACCTTATTATGTTGTTGTTCATGAAGCGTATTTAAGTATGAGGGGCATTTATCACGAGTCATGTGGGTTAGAATGGTAATTGGAAAGACAGATTCACTAGTGGCAAATGGTTTCTATAAGGTCTTGCCTGCATTTGTGGGAGGGGCTGGATGCCTTTATACACCTTCCAGTCCAGCCCCTCTCTGTTCACCTCACGTTAGTGAACTCATGCTACGACAGTGTGCTCACACTTCCTCAGTTCTCCCCTGTGTTAGCTGGGACCTCAAATGACGCTCAACTTCACACAGCACACCTTTTATCCTCCTTTCATCTTGATAATGTTGCCTCTCCTCTCCTATCCATACAGATGTCCCTCTCATTCCCCTACTCCCTAGTTTTCTTCCCTGCTTTTCTTTCTCCCTCCTATTCATGTTGCATTCCCAGCTGCCTCTGTCTTCCTGCTTTTCCCATATGACCTATCCTTATCACACTTTCTGCTCCCTAGTTTGCTGCAGCCCAGGCATCTTTATTTGTCTCCCTCTGTTTATCTTATGTTGCTTATGCTAATATTATGTTTCTTAACCAGTTGACATTAATTGCAGCTATCCCCCTGTTTCATCCTTATCGCAGTATCACAGTCCTCCTCACCCTGCTATTCCCTAACCCCCCACCACACATACACACATCGTTTCACTGTCTGCTTCTCCCTACTCCTGGTATCTTGCATCACTGGAATATCAAAATCATACATCCTTCCATACATTACCCCTTACCTCAATTTTACTTTCCCTATCTTTCCCCTTCCCAACTTTCACTCCTGTCTTACTGGGACCCCTGTGCCCCCCTCCAACCTATATTTTCTGCTCACAGTGTCTTTCTTTTGGCCTTTGTATGCCAGGGGAGTCTTCAGTACATTACAAAGGACTTAGAGGGTTAATCCACCTACTATAGCTTTGATATTTCCTTTCACTTCCACATGAGTTTCCCAGCTTTCTTCTGTCCCATCTCCATTTTAACCAGTGATTTTGTTTCTTTTTATCTTCTGTTTGTTCAGCAGCCTCCTACATTTTGTAAGACCTCTTGGTGCAGCCAGCCCTGCCTACAGAGCATTCTGGGCCTTTCTCATGGCTCTAGGTTCCTTTTCCTGTTACCTAGCAACTGGATCTGAATCAGTTGGCTGCTGGGTCCTACCTAGTGCATGGCTCTCGTTCTACTGCAGCACCCTCTTGTGGAATCAGCTACCATGCAGGTCCCTTTATGTAGGTCTACCAACTCCTACCTCTCTATGATGCACAGTTGGCTAGGCCCTAGTATCACCTTTGAGGGATTCCTAACACACACTTGTTATTCCCTCCTCCTACCCTCATTCAGTCCCTGCCCCCATTATTTTTTTCACACTCATTTTCAATTTCACAGGGCCTTTGCCACCCACCCTTCTCTAATGGTTTCACAGAGAACTAAGGTTAGTTTAATGATCCATCCAGTAGAAGAAGTTACAGCCCTGCTCCTTGCCTCTCCAGCAGAGGCCATTACATGCCGGCTTCTTGCTCCTCCAGCAGAGGCCATTAAAGGCTGGCTCCTTGCCTCTCAAGCAGAGGCCATCAAAGGCTGGCTCCTTGTCTCTCAAGCAGAGGCCATTACAGGCTGGCTCCTTGCCTCTTCGGCAGAGGCCAAAGGACTAGCTCATGCTACTTACCTCTTTCAGAAGACCCCACTCCTTCCTCTTCAAGTAGAAGAATAGTAACAGTGATGCTCCTTACCTCTTTTTTGGAGGCCATTGTAACTTTATAGAGACCATAGACTAGCCCCTGCTCCTTACCACTTTTGTGGAGGCTGAAGGATAGCTCCCACTCCTTACCTCTTTAGCGGAGGCAGAAGGATTAACTTTATCTTCTTATCTCTTTTGCAGGGGCGGATGGACTATATCCCGTTCCTTATCTCTTTTACAGTGGCTAAAGTATTAGCTCCCACTCTTTTCCTCTTTTGAAGAGCACAAATGATGCACACCACCAGTTTCCTTCCACCTATGGATTTAGTCCTTCACAAGATGCCTCTTCCTAATCTTTATGCTTACTCCTACTCTTGGCAAGAGTTAAAGAAAACATAAGAGAAGCCAGTATACCGAATATCATGTACACCAGATCCATCTACTTCTACACCAGGATGACTGCTGAGACTAATCAGCAGTCTAACTTAGTTTGATATTGTATAATTTTGTTGATGATGCTACAATTATTAAATGGAGGAATACCTACAGTCACTTCTGAGCAAACCATCATTCTTCCCTGTCTCTTTTTGTCACACCCCTTGAATCACTAGGTCTGTTTCCTCTCGCTAGGTCTCACCATGATTCCAATTAAACATCATCTCCTACCCTTCTGCCATCCTGGAATGTCCCAACCTCCTATCCTCCTTGATAGACCTCTCAGCTGTTGATCATTTCTTGGCCAGTTAGCTAATTCAAAGGTTCACCATCACTCCCTTCTCCTCCCCCAACTTTTTACAATATGGAGAAACTACTGGCATCACTGCTCAGCATATTCTCTTAAACAGACATAAAAAGACTAATTGTCACTTTCGTAGCTCTACACTCATCACCCACTCCTAGCACCAACTCCTTTATCTCCTCTGAACAGTTCTCCTAGAAAAAGCCATCATAGATATCATCATTCTATGCATCATCAACTATGGCCAAAGTACACGGCTCTCCAAGCTGCCATCGCCTATGCCTTCAAATTTTTGCTGATGCACCCATCTCTATGGCCTCTGCATTGCTCAAATGAGGACTCCTTCTATTTTGCAGTTAATATTTCCATCTGTTTCAAGGACTACCCCCATGATCTTAACATCTATGCAGAACACTCTGCTGGTTACTCTTGTACTTCTCCCTGTGCCTGTCAGCTATTCAGTACCTTGATGACTTTCTCCTCATTAAACAATCCTTTCCCCCTGCCTTTCCAGACTCCAGTCTCTCTTCACAGACCCCAACATTAGCACATGAACAATTCTACCGGTCCCTCCTCATCTGTAGATTTCCTTGGCATTCATCTCTACTCCTTTACGCTTGGGATCTCATCCACGTTCTGAATCTTATCACCCCTTACTCTGCCTACAGTCCTGCACAAAGCTTGTACTGCAATCCTTCACCTGCATACTTAAGCTGTTCCTTTAAGATTATTCTTCTCGGCAGATCATCACCCAAGTACATCTTCCACTCCAGTCTCAATTCAACATAATCTATCTAGATCAATCCACTAGCTCTAACTTAGCCATGTGGGTAAATTTCTTCAAGCACTAAAGGCACACCATCCTACCACCTCTTCCTACCCCCTCCTCCCCTCAAGTGTTCCCAGACTTATTTTCATCTCACAGTTTTGCAGTCATTTGTGTAATACATTATTCAAAGAACCCTGGCCTCGGGACACACTTAAAATTCCCAATTTTTAGCTACATCCCCTCTGTTCGCTTTATATGATTTATATCTCCAGCTGGTCTATGGTACCATCATGGTCAAGTTTTCCAGTCACCTTCCATAGAGACAGACAAATGACTACAAACATCATAATCAAAACCATTAAAACCCTGCATAATTATATTCATGCTAAGTCTTCCAGATCCTCCCATCAGCCAGCCCCCATCACTTGATCCTGCAGGCAAATCTAGGGGTCCTTGCACTTTCTGACCATATAGTAAATCAAAGGGAGAGAACCCAATATATTTATGTGGCTACTCCAGATACACAAACAGGAGCTGTGGTATGACACAAAGGTTATGAACATGTATATCAGGGTTCCATTGAACCGTTGAACCACTGGGGGTGGTATGGTGAGCATGGGATTGGATGGACTCCACAGGTCTGCCAGATCAGGGAAATCAAATCAGAGGTGAATTGAGTATCCTGTTTGTGTTCTCACTGGGAAACCTGACCCTGGTTCAATGTTTTACTAGAGCATCAGTCACCACTTCTGCGGTTATGGAAGAGAGGTCTACAGCTTCAAGGTACTGGGTGGCATAATCCACCATAGTGAGGATGTTCCTCTTCCCTGTGCAACTGGGCTTGGCTGAGGGACCAACAATGTTCACGGCTATCTGGTGGAAGGGTTCACAGATGACCGGTAGGGGGTGCAAGGCTACCCGTGGATAGTCACCCCACTTCTCCACTCACTGGTAGGTGTCATAGTTATTGTTAAAATTCCTGCATTTTCCATGACACTGCTGGCCAAAAGAAGGCCTGGGAAAGCTGGTGGAGGAAGCAATGACAGCTCACACCTGTGAGGAACCTTAGTCAACACCCTGCTATAGAGGATCATCTTCCCAGACTATCTTTTCTTGGGTGGCATCAAGAGGGTCAGTTTCTGCCCGGGTGCAATGTGTGATTAAAGTTAAATTGTCTGCGACTTCCTTATGGGAGTCATCTGGGGGACCACAAGTGAGTAGGGAGAAAATGGACTTTCATGATCCACTGGTATGTGCCTGACTGGCCTGGGATTGGGTTACTGCCATGCAGCATCTTTGGGGGACGCAGTGATGTGGAGCAAGGTAGTTGAGGGAGGGGGAATTCCACAAGAAAAGCAAAGGGTAAGGTAGGTAGTAAGGTCCACCAGCCTCCCATTCAGTTTCTCTGGAGACTGCCACTGCCTCAGATACACACATAAAACATTATGATATGCTAATATTTAATGGCTTCAAGTCTATATCAGCTCAGCCCCAGCTGTAAATCCAGCTGAAACCTCACTAGAAACACACCGACAAATGCATACACAGAAGCCAGAAAATAACACAACAGCTATAAAATTATACAGATATACACTTATACACATATATACACATACATACCCACATTATATAGAGATACATACATACAGACATACACACATACACAGATATATACAGGTAGATATATACTCACATGCTTGCTCACAAGCACTCACACACTTTTGTGAGGTGCTTTAGTCTGTTACATATAATTTACCTCTTAATGTTCTTTCCCTCTGCCAGCAACATCTTATATCCTGTTGGGAGCACTGAAATTTATAGTGCTACACAGCAGTATAGACTTATATAGTATCTGCCATTCAAACATTCTCTCCCATGCCCATCTCCTCAAACACCACACAACCAAATAATATGGTTTCATGCTGCCAATGTCAAAAGTTTAGCAGTTGGGGATTCTTGACATTCTATCTAATCATGTAACTTGCACATATAATTTGCTTTATGCTTTAACCTTCCGAGTAACACAGAGAGATACAAAACAGTAGTTATGAAAGCAGAAAACACCACTCCCCTATTAAAGGGACAGTAATGTCCCATAAAAAAATATTTAGAGTTAGGTAGTGATTAAAAAAGGAAACTAATTGCAACAAACCCTATCTCTCAAACGGCTATGGTTTGAGAGATATAGGGATTCAAAGTTCCCCCCTCCCTCCCCTTCTCCTGATGTCACCTGTAAAGCTGCCAGCAGGAGATTCGAGTCGTACGACTCGAGTAGGCTCTGCAGCAGAGCTGAAATCGAATTACTTTCCAATTTCATATCCAATGAATGAATTCTTTTTAAGTAACATGATTTTGGCTCTGTTGCAGAGCCTCTTGCTGGTCCCTGCACTGAGATCTCCTGCTGTCAGCTAGACGCTGACAGCAGGAGAACGGGGGGGGGGGGACTTTGAATCCCTATATCTTTCAAACCATAGCGGTTTCTTTTTTAATCACTACCTAACTCTATATATTTTTTAAGGGACTTTAAGTGGTTACTGAATGATGGTCATCAAGGACATATAGCATAGCTGCGCAAGGGTGGAGGAAACTTGTATTGAAGTAGGAGAAAAAAAGCTCCATTTCAAATGAAGCAAAGTAGGCAACTACCAAATTTTCAGAGGCACATCAACCATTCTGGCAAGAGCATTTCCAATACCCCAGCAGTAGACTCTCACTGCCACCAACTGTTCAGACCTCAGAGTCATAGGATCTAGTCCCGGCAAGATTAACTAAGCCTTTCATCCTTCAGTGACAGGTAAAATGAGTACCCAGTACATAACTGAAATCAAGAGACATTGCTGATAAAATAATGTAACAATTTTTACATCCTTTCACTAGACATTACTTAATGACTTGTACTGGAAATCTGTCTAGCTTCAGTGGGGTTAAAAGATTTTTTTATGTGCTTATATGTTACGGAGTAAGGGTGTTTCCCTTTGTCAGATAAATGTGAATGATGCAAGGTGAGAGGTCAGATGGGAAGTGCAGGTAAAGACATTAGTAGGGCTAAGGGCACGTAGGATGCCTTGCGGTGCCTGAGATGTAATTGAGAGGTTTTTTCACAAATAAGCTTACTAATGAGAATTGAATAGCTTACCAAATAAAAAAAAATACTTTTGATAGGCTTTAACATATTGAATGAACACTCTAGTTTTATAAATCAAACCCATCATATAAAATGATTAACACTTGCATGACATATGTATTGTGTCAATTTGATTCCTCCTGGAAATTGGATAAAAGCATAATAAAAAAGAAAAGAACAAATCGCAGTGCTAATAGTCTTATCTGTTTGCAGATATGTTAAACATCATTATTACCACCATCCCACACCTGGCATTTACTTATCAGTCTTGGGAAGATGAAAGGCTGGAAGCCCTGCCAGTAAATGAGGCATAGACTGCTTGGCATATTTAGTTTGATTTAATTAGTAATCAGATACCTACTGTATGTGAGGTTAAACAAGGTAGTGGATTATCTTAAACCAGCAAACCCCTGTGCTCATTAATTTCATGTTTGTAGGACTGGGACCTGCCAGAACTGAAAATTTCAGCTTGATTTAAAGGAAGAGTAAGATTATTATTCTCAATATAAAGAATTCACTTTAACATCCTGCTGGTAAGGAATCCAGAGCATTGGAAAGTTTTGGATACCTTGATAACACTTATTTTACTATGCAATGTTGGGATATTTGGAGGCTGATATATATAGGGTTTCCCCCTAGCTCAGTGGTTCTCAACTCCAGTCCTCGGGACCCACTAACAGGCCAGGACTTATGGATTTCTCTGCTAGAGCACAGGTGTGGTGATCAGAGGCTCATTCACATTGATTAACTCACCTGTGCTCTAACGAGGAAACCATCAAATCCTGGCCTGTCAGTGGGTCCCGAGGACCGGAGTTCAGAACCACTGCCCTAGCTGGTAAAATACAGGTAGTTAAGTATAAATGTGATAGGGGGCCTGTATTTTCTAAGTAAAGTTGGCAACCCTGGTTCTGCTAAGAAGAACTGGACACCAAAAACACTATAACGGACAAAAAAATCCCTCTAAATGCCCATTTGTATATTTCCCAATTAACCACTTTTGTGAATGGAGACCCCCAAATAGTCAGAAAAACAGATCCTCTTAAGTTCGGTGTTAGCCTTCCATTGTTTCCTTTTTATTTCTGGTAAAAGCAGCCATACTTATCTTGTTTCTTGTGGGGAACACAGGGACCATGAGGTAAATTTCACCATGTTTCAGGGCTTATTTACTTTGATAATGCATAACATGTTCTGGAACATGAGTGAATCATACTGACATTTACCTGTAGATAAAGAGAGTGGATAGGGAGTTGTATATTTCATATTCCTCCATCCTCGTGATTCTGAGTAAATATTCATGTAATCGATGCCCCTGCAAATAGGTATAAACATACATTTTTGTTTCATCAATAACACATATTATCGTAGTTGATGAGTTTGAAATATGCGTCCATCAAGTTCAGCCCATGCCAAATCATTTGTTGATCCAGAAGAAGGCAAAAAATACAAAACAATTGAAGCCATTACAAATTAAGCCTCAAGTGGGCTTTATAATAAATGTTATGTTTTAAGCTATATTGCTGCTCTATATTGATAATATCAATGAGCGCCTTAAAACAGGACTTCTTGAAACTCCTTTGTTTTCTTGTTTTTTTTTATTGTGAATCTAATTTCCTGTAGGCACTGCTGACTCAAATTTGAGTGAATAAGCAATTCCATCATAAAAAACAGTTGGTACCAACTTTTTATTCCTGGCTATTTATTTAGCTATCTCTGTCTCATTACTGGAGCTACTTATGCATTAGTGGAGTAAGATGATATTATCACAGCGAATTTCACATTTGCCCTACGTTCAGGGGCTCGATTCTATCACCCATGTTAAGACAAAACTTTGTTTGCTATTCTATTAACGGTGCTGTCAAAAAACACAGACGCATAAAAATACCCAACTGGCGCAAAATTTGCATCCACTGGACACAATAAAAAATGAGTTGAACTTGCCATTCTAATACATGCAGCAGCTTCACCTCACGTTAAGGGATTCACTTTTTTTGGAGAAAAAGTTGCGGCATTAAAAGTAGGCGCTGAGTCCCTAACGAGTGTTGAAAACCACTGGTGAGGAAAGCGGTTACCAACACACACGTGTGGCTAGTGATCCCTATACTAGTCACACATGAATGTATTGATATGTGGCCCTAAGCCCCATATCAATACAATCAAGTGTGAATAAAAACAAAAGACTATTAACCCTAGGAGTGCCAATGGGGTATGCAACGCATTGCAGAGTTGCATACCCCACTGGCACTCACAGGGTTAATCCCCCTAAAGTTAACGACATCCCCTGAATATAAACACTTACTGTAACCCTGATGTCCAGCGGGGTCCACAGCAACCTGGTTAGCTACTGTCCGGGGAGATTCACTAATCGGTGATAAAGAAGTGATGAAGCGAAGATGACTTCTAGAGTTTATCACTACTCCATTCCTATGTTGTTCTATAGAGTCTATGCATTAAGATCTCCAAAGTTGAAGAAATCTTAGTGCATAGGCTCCATAGAATAATATAGGAATTGGAGAAGTGATAAACCGGAGAAGTTATCTTGACTTTATCACCTATTTATCACTGCTTAGTGAATCTCCCCCCTTGTGTCCTAAACATGCCTCCGTCCACAGGGTTAATATAGCTCCGCTGGCGACGCCTTTGCTGGTGGTGGCAGGAATACAGAGTAAAACACCCCACCTCCTTTATACCTATCCTGCTGTTGTTGCCCAAGTCACAGAGAGAATTTTGAACAGAGACTGCCTTTTATATGTCTAGTCACTATTCAAACTGGTTTCCAGCCTACCATTGGCTGGGATGTGCGCTTATGCAGCTTCCAGCCTATCAGCTTCTAGTGGGTTTCTTCAGCACACCCTACAAGCTGATTGGCTGGGAGGTACATAAGCACACATCCCGGCCAATGGCAGGCTGGAAATAATTTTTAACGGATACTGGCCATATAAAAGCCAGTTTCTGTTCAAAATTCCCTCATTCTGGCTTGAGAAATGGTTGATAGGTATGAAGAGGGGGTCTTTTATTCTGCATTCCTGTCTCTGTCAGCAGAACCACATTAACCCTAGGGATGGAGTTTAGGACCCAAGGAATGCCTGACAACCTTATTGGGGAAGGAATGTCAGCATCAATATGTTTTGGCTTATATATGCCAGAATGCACTTAACCCTTAGAGTGCTGGAGGGGTACCCTTCTGGCACTCATAGGGTTAAGACATGGATATCTTTGGGGCATTTTTTTTTAAAAGGAATCGTTCATTGGACTTTGTATCTTTTTTAGATATTGATTTGGAAAGAAGAAGACAAAGATTAGAAGATAGAAGAGAAGAAGAAAGAAGATTACAGAAACAAGAAGATGGAATAGAAAAGATTTAAGAAGGAGACGACGGACAGTGGATGACAGGCAAATGTTACAGTTCTGGGTGTTAGGATAGTGTTAGGGCTAGTACTGTTTAATTGTCATGTAGGATTAGTGTTTGGGAGGTGGGGGAGGGTAACTGCATTTTGAGTTAACTCTTGTTTGACACTGTCCAACAAAAGTTGGATATTTTAGTTTGATGTTCCCAAAACTCACACTATTTATCATGAGTTGTGGGAACAAAAATCTACAAAGAGCACTTGGCCACAACCTGGATTTTGGCCATCAATGCTTGTTGGTCTATGTACCAGTCCAGCTTTAGGATATCTGCGGTACAAAAATGGATTTCTTACTTTTTTTTCCCCTTACCAACTCTTTAACCAGTGGGGATAGTATCGAGCTCAAGGTCTTTTGTAACAGTTGGAGCTTTGTTGCCAGAACAGAGGTAGAAAGGAGTTACTGAACAGTGAAAAGCTGCTATAGGACTCACACAGTACTATATGTGAACATATTTTGTCAAACATTAATTTCATGGTAAACAGGAAGGACAACATTATGAGGTCTATCTCAATAGGAAGACTACCGGGTCTTTACTGTATGTGATGTACATATATATATTTTTTCAACCAATGGGATTTCTTCTCCTGACAGTTTTCCCAGAAAACAAAAAAGGGGATGCTACGGTGTTTCCTTGACTCAGAAATGGGGGTCATTGTCTTTAGGATTCAAGCCACTTACTTACTCTCAGGACTCTAAGGATATTGCCTTCCTCTATTTTTTTTAAAGAGAGTTCTGGGTATTGAAGAACATATTCGCCTTTCACATATAATTATTTATTTGGAGTTACAATGTTTTAATATGACCAATGCTCCTATTCAGCCTCAGCTTCTGGATCAAGTCTTTGTTCCTCGAATCGGCTGCTTCCCTGGACACAGAGCTCTATCAACCCAAATCCATTGGTCCTGTGCTCCAACCAGACATTCTCTCTGTCTACTCTACTGGTTGCAGAGCCTCCACTGAAGCCAGGTGCCATGACTTCTGCCTCTCATTCCAGAGCTCAGGTGTGGCATGGGAGAAGTCCTGTAGGTGGGAGTAGGAGGATGTAATAAGAGCTGTAGAGAGAAGAAGGTCCTGTGAAGAGTGAAGATGGAGAGTTCTAGTGTATTTGGAATTGAGAGATGAAATATAGAGGGGGGTGCAGTGTCAGTAAGGGCTCTGGAAGTTAGCACCAAAATTTTGAATTGGAGCTAGTGTAAGGATTGGCAGAGAGCAGTGATGTTAGAGAAGTGATGTGTGAGGTAGATTAGTCTAGCAGCAGAGCTCATTATGGACTGTAGTGGGTTAGTCACCTAAGAGGAAGGCCAATTAGGAGTGAGTAACAGTGGTCGAAACTGGACATGATTTAGTTGAGGAAACTTGTTCCCTACTGCAAGCTTGGCTCACAGGTTGAGTGCTGTGTCCATCTCTCTATCTGCTACTTCTATACCAGTTTGCCATCTTGTAGAGGAAGTTTGTCTAGCACTTTTAGTCACAATAGAAGTGGATACTCCACTATCCAGTTAGCTATTAAAAGGGGCATTCTTCAACATCTTCTTCCTTTACCTCAGTCTCCCAGTTGTCTACAAGTCTGCTAAATTCCTGATTCCTGACCAGTCTGCACCAGTATCCTAAACTCACTTTCTACCTACTCTGATATACATCTGTCACGGTTTTTGAAGACTCTTAGACTTAAGGTTTGGTAAAATAACAACTTTATTAAAAGTTAAAGGCAGTCCCCGTAGGGTAAACATACATAACAATACAACAGTAATATAACATATAATAGGTTCTACCGGCCTTGCCTAAATACCGGGCAAGGCAACCCAAGTGACAGTTTTAATGACAGGCTCTACCGGCCTTGCCTATACCGGGTAAGGCAATCGTGAGATGACATATACCGGTTCTACCGGCCTTACCAATACCGGGCAAGGCAGCCCCCACGGAATGCTGAATGTAGGCTCTACCGGCCCTGCCAATACTGGGTAAGGCAACCTTAAAGATGGTGAATTACAAGGTTCTACCGGCCTTACCAATACCGGGCAGGGCAGCCCAAAGGAGTACTGGAGTAGGCTCTACTGGCCCTGCCAATACCGGTGAGGCAACCTACAGGATGGTATCGTCAAGGTTCTACCGGCCTCACCAATACCGGGCAGGGCAGCCTGAGCAAGTAGACCAGCTGTCAGGTTACTAAGACAGCATAGAGCATAAGTATAGAGGTCTTACTCAGCAGGAGTCTATTGCCAGAGATACTCATACAACTGCAAGGAAGTGGACAGCGACTGACCACAGTACTGGATGTTCAGGAGCAAACCAACGTCCGCACGTTGGGACTAATGGTAATAGCGCCATCAGGTTTAATGGAGCAAACCAGCGACCGCACGCTGGAACCAACAATGTATATCGCAACCAGGTTTAGTGGAGTAAACCAGCGTCCGCACGCTGGGACCAACAACGTATATCGCAACCAGGTTTAGTGGAGCAAACCAGCGTCCGCACGCTGAAGTCAATAATGTATCTCGCAACCAGTTTAGTGGAGTAAACCAGCGTCCGCACGCTGGGACCAACAATGTATATAGCAACCAGGTTTAGTGGAGTAAACCAGCGTCCGCACGCTGGGACCAACAATGTATATCGCAACCAGGTTTAGTGGAGTAAACCAGTGTCCGCACGCTGGGACCAACAATGTATATCGCCACCAGGTTTAGTGGAGTAAACCAGCGTCCGCACACTGGGACCAACAATGTATATCGCAACCAGGTTTAGTGGAGTAAACCAGCGTCCGCACACTGGGACCAAAAATGTATATCACAACCAGGTTTAGTGGAGTAAACCAGCGTCCGCACGCTGGGACCAGCAATGTATATAGCAACCAGGTTTAGTGGAGTAAACCAGCGTCCGCACGCTGGGACCAACAATGTATATCGCCACCAGGAACCAACAAAGTATGATCAGCAACGAGAAGAACAATGTCGCCAGAGCGACGGCTGGAGCAGGAGATTCAGGAACTCAGTAAGATTAACCCGCGAGGTGCTGGAACACAGGAACACTGGAACTCAGTACGATTAACCCACGAGGTGCTGGAACACAGGAACACTGGAACACAGGATCAGCAAGTACAGCAGGAACAGGCCCAGAAGCCTGACAAGCAGGGCAGGCAGAGTGAAGTCAGAAACACCACGAAAGGGCAACCTGGAAGTGCTCAGCCTGGGTTTAAAAAGGCTGTGTGAGGAGGGCTAATCACAGACAGCCAATCATGATACTCAGCAAGTGACTGACACTGAACAGCACCAATCACGGGCACCGTGATAACATCTCCCTACTATACCAACCAGATCTGCTTCCCACCTTTACCATGGTTATGACCACAGTAAGGGTATACCAAGGGCTGTCTCTGTACTCAAGCCTCGCACCCCAGTATTATATCCAATCTTCTGTTGAGTAGGTGGGAATTATAGTTACAACCTACTTATCATATTTGTGTCTCACAATAGCACCCTTATGTTATACATGTATACCGTAAATGTATTATCCTCTAAATACCACTCTCATATTGTCCATGTATTTTTTATGTAGCCTGGTTATGGTTACACTGATGACACAAATCTATCCCATAGGTGTCATATGAGTTCTTCATGTATTCATCACACATGTTAAAGTTATTTATGTATCTTGTTATCACTAAGGACATTATGATATAATATATATACCCAAGGAATATCCCATAATTGCTGATAGCATTATTTTCTTATATGGGCATTATAACCGGAGAATTACAAACCTGTGAGTTTGACTCCTTAGTACAGAAATTGCTTGAAGGAATAAGTTATTATATTCAAGATTACTTTGTGAAAAATCAAATTATTAGTAAGGATCATCTTGCCAAACATCTATTGAGCTTTTATGAAGTAAGTAGCAACCAAAGCAATGGTAAAGAAGTAGATGTAGTATATTTGGATATTGAAAAGGCATTTGATACAGTGTCATAGAGTCTGATCTATAAAATAAAGAAATTGGGTATAGAAGATAACCTTTGTAATTGGATAGAACATTAGTTAAAGGAACATTTTGTTGTAAATGGAATTCTCCTGCACAGGTAAGGTTGAGAGTGGAGTACCTCAGAACTGCGTACTTGGTCCACTGCTTTTTAACATTTCCATAAATTACCTGGATATAGGTATAGAAAGCAAAACTTTGATATTTTCTGATGACACTAAATTATGCATAGTAATAAATCCAGAGCAGGATGTTTGTTCTCTATTGAAGGATTAACATAACATGGCAGATTTGTCAAACTAATGGAATATGAGATTTAATGCAGGAAAGTGTAAGGTTTTGCATTTGAGAAGAACAAATAAGTATCCTACTTATGAACAAAGGAAGCATTCTAGAGACGCATTGCTAGAGAAAGATCTTGGAGTGCTTGTAAACGGCAAACTTGGCAATAGTAATTAGTGTCAAACAGCAATAGCAAACAAAAATCATAAAAAGGGGTACTGAAGCAAGAGTGGATTACACAGTTTTGCCACAGGACAAATTGGTAAGATTGAAATCTAAAGCCTGACCAAATAAGTAGGGGCCACCCATTAAAGGGATAGTAATACTTAAAATGTAAAAAAAAATATGTTGTAGGGTTTATCTCCCTGAGTAAAACAAGAGTACTCCCACTGCTGAGAGGTCTTTCATTCAAAAGTTATTAATTTTCAAAGTTGAATTTTTTAGGTGCAATATCACAGTGGCCTGAAATTGTACAGTGGCGCTGTTGCTACACCATCCTATGGAGATTTATGGTCAATTGACCAGAGTTGTCCATAGGATCGTGTAGCAACAGTGCCACTGTACAATTTCAGGCCACTGTGATATTGCACCTAAAAAATTCAACTTTGAAAATTAATAACTTTTGAATGAAAGACCTCTCAGCAGTGGGAGTACTCTTGTTTTACTCAGGGGGATAAGCCCTACAACATATTTTTTTTTACATTTTAAGTATTACTGTCCCTTTAAGATAGGATAGGAGGGTTCAATTTCAGCATAGGGATTCTTCATATTAAGGTCTATTAAAAGGTGGAATTCTTTGCCCAGGGATATGGCAGTGACAGAAATAATAGATAAATATGGATACATTTAAGATAATGTTATATAAATGTCTAGAGATGGGAACATACAGGGCTATACTATGTATTGCTAGGTTAAACAGGAAGTTCTGGGAAATAGAATAAAAAAAAAAAGTTTTTTCATTTTGTGTGGGTATTGTGAGGGTTAAAGAAACCAACTGGTAATTGGGATTTTCTCTGGCCTGTGTGATTGAGTGATTAGCTAAGGGAAATCACCTGGCTGCAGTGTTACAATGAATACAGTCCCCAGGCTCTTTGACCCTGCTCTTTGAGCCTGCATTTATTGTGAGTGCAGACAAGGGAAGAGGAGTTAGAAAAAAATCTGGTTAAGAATATGAGAGTGTGTTTCCTGTTTTATTAAGATTTAAAAAAAAAAAAAAAAAAAAAAAAAAGCTTTTTCATTTTGTGTGGGTATTGTGAGGGTTAAAGAAACCACAACTGTTAATTGGGATTTTCCCTGGCCTGTGTGATTAAGGGTGATTGACTAAGGGAAATCACCTGGCTGCAGTGTTACTATGAATACAGTCCCCAGTCTCTTTGGGCCTGCATTTCTTGTGACTGCAGACAAGGGAAGAGGAGTTAGAGAAAATCTGGAGTTGGAATAGAATCAGGCGTTGGAAATCAGCAAAGCTCCGAGGTGACAATAATTTCAATGGAGTTACTGCATTCACATTGGAAGTTGGTTACTTACCTTAGAGTGAGCATTAGAGAACAGTATAAATCTTATTGAATTGTAAAGCCAAGCATGAGTGATAGCAGGTTAGACAATCTCATGCAGTGCACTTCATGTCATGTGTTTGAACACTTGGAGAAATCGTTCCAGGGGTCATACCGCTGTGCAAAGTGTGATCATATTTTCTTTTTAGAGTCTAAGATATTGGATTTGGAAAGAAATATTGCCATATTGCGAGACATTGGAAACCTGTAAAGGAGTTTAGAGCTCATTGAGCAGGTAGTATGTGGGGTTAGTGGTGAAGAGGGTGGAGTTGTAGATGAGGAGCAACAGGTAGGCAGCTGGGGTAACAGTAAGGAGGGGAGGTAGTGGGCAGAGGAAGAGGAAGGCCAGTTCTGAGTTGACTCAGTCCAACAGATTTGCACGATTGTGTGAAGATGTGGATGAGGATAGCTCAGAATTGGCAACACTGGAGAGGGTTAATTCCTCTAGCAACAAGGGGAACAGTCCTCCTTCCAGGCTAGATGGGATGCAGAGTAGGCAGAAACCAAGCCAGGTGGTGGTAATAGGGGACTCTATTATTAGGAGGGTAGATAGGGTAATCTGCCGCCAGGAACGTGAATGCCGAACAGTATGCTGTCTCCCGGGTGCTCGGGTTCGGCATGTTGCGGACAGGGCTGACAGATTATTGGGAGGGGCTGGAAGTGATCCAGCTGTCTTGGTACATATTGGTACCAATGACAAAGCAGGAGGAAGATGGAGGTCCCTAAAGAATGATTTCAGGGACTTAGGGTGCAAGCTCAAGGCAAGGAACATCTAAGGTAGTATTTTCTGAAATACTACTTGTGCCATGCACCAGTGCAGGTACGCAGAGGGAGCTTAATGCATGGCTCAAGCAATGGTGTAGGAAGGAGGGTTTTGTGTTCTTAGAGCACTGGGCTGACTTTGCTCTTGGGTACAATCTATATGGAAGTGATGGATTGCACCTAAATGGTAGAGGAGCCTCTGTGCCAGGGGAGCGAATGCTAAGACGCTTGGAGGAGCTTTTAAACTAGGAAATGGGGGGGGGGGGGTATAGATAGCAAAAATTGGGTAGATAGAACAGATAGGAACCGGGTCCAAGTAAATGACCAGGGGGGTGGAGAAAGGGTGGGGATAAATGTAGAAAATAGGGAGGAATTTCTAGTAAATGAAGATGCAGATAAAAGACATGTAGGGAGTGATATATGTAAAGACTTCAAAATTAAAATTGTATGCTATCAAATGCAAGAAGTATGGTAGATAAAATAGGAGAACTAGAATTGCTGGGAGTTAATGACCAATTGGACATGATTGGTATAACAGAAACATGGTGGAATGATGCACATAACTGGGCTGTAAATATAGGGGGCTATTCCCTGTTTAGGAGAGACAGTATTAATAGAAAAGGGGGAGGTGGGTGCTTATATTTGAAACCAGACTTAAATCCAATTTTGAGAGGTGATATTAGTGAGGAAACTGGCCAAAATATGGAGTCCTTGTGGGTACAAATTGAGACTAAATGTGGGGTAAAAGGTAAAAAAAAAAAAAAAAAAAGGTGTTGGAGGGTATATGCTACAAACCACCAAATATTGATGACAATGTTGAGGCCCAACTGCTATTGCAAATGAGGAAAGCTGCCCAGCTTGGGCATCCTATAATTATGGGAGATTTTAGTTATCCAGATATCAACTCGAAAAATTAGACCTGTCATGGTGCCAAGGGTAGCAGGTTTGTGAGCATACTTCGTGAAAATTACATGTCACAAATGGTGGAAGTGCCGACAAGAAATAACAATATATTGGACCTAGTGATAATGAATAACACATTTCTTAAACTAGAGGGAGTGCAACAAAGACTGCAAAAAGGCAATTAGGGTAGCAAACATAGAAAATGAAACTCGAACTGCAAGGGAAAGTAAGACTAATCCAGAAAAGTTTTTCAAATATATAAATAGCAAAAATCTTAAGAGGAAGTGCACTGGACCATTCAAAAATTAGATGGGTGAGTTGATTAGTGAGGATAAGGAAAAGGCCGATGTTCTAAACACTTTCTTTGCATCAGTATATACAAGGGAGCAAGGAATGGTAGAAGAGCCTCAACATGTAACAAATAAAACAATACAATTATCAGATATTGGGTTAACTCAAGAAGATGTCATGGGTAGACTGACAAAGCACCGGGTCCTGATGGTATACATCCAAGGGTTCTTAAGGAACTCCATGCAGTGTTGCCAAAACCCCTATATTTACTCTTTTAAAGATTCTCTCACCACAGGCTCGGTGCCACAAGATTGGCGAAGAGCCAATGTAATGCCTCTATTTAAGAAGGGAAGTAAAACAGAACCTGAAAACTATAAACCTGTGAGTTTGACCTCTGTAGTGGGAAAACTGCTAGAAGGGATAATAAGGGATTATATTCAGGATTACAACAAAATATAATGGCAAGTCAGTTGATGTAGTATATCTAGACTTTGCAAAGGCATTTGATACAGTGCCACACAGAAGGCTGGGGTATAAAATAAGGAAATTGGGGCTAGGAGATGACCTTTGCAATTGGATACAAAACTGGTTGAAGGATAGGGAACAGTGTGTGGTTGTAAATGGACAATTCTCCAATACAGTTAAAGTGGAGGGTGGAGTACCTCAGGGTTCAGTATTAGGTCCGCTGCTTTTTAACATGTTTATAAATGACCTAGAAATAGATATAGAAAGCAAATTATCAATATTTGCAGATGACACTAAATTATGCAGGGTAAATAATTCAGAACAGGATAATTGCTCTCTACAGAGGGATTTATATAAAATGGCAGATTGGGCAAACAAATGGAATATGAAGTTTAATGTGTGGAAGTGTAAAGTCATGCATTTGTGAGGAAATAATCCCAAGGCTACTTATGAACTTAATGGAATAATTTTAGGAGACTCGTTGCTAGAGAAAGAACTGGGTATCCTTGTCAACTACAGTGACCAGTGTCAAACAGCAGTATCAAAGGCAAACAAAATCCTGTCTTGCATAAAAAGAGGTATTGAAGCAAGAGTGGATAACATTATTTTGCCATTGTACAAATCATTGGTAAGACCTCACCTTGAGTATGCAGTGCAGTTTTGGGCACCAGTTCTGAAAAAGGTTATACTAGAACTAGAGAGGGTACAGCGAAGAGCAACAAAATTAATTAAGGGAATGGAGGACTTGACGTATTCGGAACGACTAGACAAACTTGGTTTATTTACTCTAGAGAAAAGACGACTAAGAGGAGACCTTATCACATTGTACAAATACATGAGAGGTCAATACAAGGATCTCTGTGGTGAGCTATTTATTCCAATGCCTGATCAGATGACCAGGGGACACCCCTTGAGATTAGAGGAAAGGAGGACTTCAGCAGCTGAAGTGTTTTTTTTTGTTTTTTTTTACAGTGAGGTCTGTTAAATTGTGGAATTTTTTGCCCAAGGAGGTGCTTATGGCAGATACAATGGATACATTCAAGAAAACATTAGATACATTTCTTTACAAAGGGAACATATAGAGTTATACTGTTTATTAGTAGGCAGACCAGGAAGGTCTGATAAAGACTAACTTATTTGGTAGCAGGAAAGCTATAAAATTACTGGGGTATGAGGAGAAGGTTGAACTTGATGGACTTGTGTCTTTATTCAACCTAATTTACTATTTTAATTCTCATTTTCCGGGTTACACTGTGACAAAGGTTGAACTTGATAGACTTGTTTATCTTTTTGTAACCTAATTTACTGTATTAAGATGTTCCCTGTTTGCAGAGATATGGCTTAGAAAGTATCTTTTATACTATATTTGATCTTCTTTTTTTCCCAAATTGTTTTTATTAAGGATTAATGGAATGAAGGGTACATGCATATTATACAATTCCATATCTCAATACAGCGGACAGAGTGATACAAACAAAGCATTAAAGTCAATAACAGTTTACAAGCTTGAGGGCAGTAGTATTAACATGGTAAGGTATTACTATATTTGATTTTTAATGGTATTCAATCTCGGCTGACAAGTTTTGAC
The DNA here is from genome assembly GCA_037306005.1 of Rhinophrynus dorsalis. Taxonomy (NCBI): domain Eukaryota; kingdom Metazoa; phylum Chordata; class Amphibia; order Anura; family Rhinophrynidae; genus Rhinophrynus; species Rhinophrynus dorsalis. Next base: position 266,948,407 of record CM074723.1, on the reverse strand, counting down.
AAACCCTGATTTCATGACAAATTTTGTCACCTTGCATGAAAAGATTCAATTGCTTGTTTTTTTATATCCACCATACTTTCAAAAGCCCCAATCCCAATAAAAATGCCCACCACCAGCAAACAGATGTTCTCAGCATGTGGTGGTTGGGGGGGGGGTCATCTCTGCTACTTCCAATACATTATCCCTTTGTATAAAAGAGTGATATGCATTGCAGCACTTTGCACATGCTCTGGTGGTTGAAAATCAAATGAATAAATGTTATGGTCTTTTGACTCACAAATCTCTAAAATAAATAATTTAAGATATATCTTTTAAGAAAGAAGGATGTAGGTTACAAAGAAGAGGGCATTTGCTTTCCCCTTGGTCAATGTCATTAAATGTAGGGCCTAAGAGACATCACAAACAGCCCAAAGTGGTAAATGGTAGAAGATAGGAGCTGGATAAGTGCCTCCTTATCATATGTATATGTATTGCTGTTTCTTGTACCCCATTTCTGCTAATTATGGTGGGGGGTAGAGTTTAGAGTTATGAATCCCTAACAGGATCCCGTTGATCTAGTGACCCCATTTATGGAGTACATTTTAGTGATGCGGGGGTTGGTATACCACTGAATTTATTTATTTTTAAACCATGGCACTGTGATACAAAAAAGTTAGTGCTCGGAGATTATGCATATTAAAATTAATTCCATTGCATTTGTTATATGCATAAGTGGCCACTGGGTGAAAAACACAAGCTAGCCATTCAAAATATTATAAAAACACCATTGTTTAACAGAAATTAATTTAAAAAAACTGTAGCATAGACAAGAAAAGAAGGTGCTCCTAGTGCAATAACTTATGTGATCAACCCACACCTTCCCCTTTGAAGCTGTACTCACAATTTTGCGAGGTCAACTCAACAAATGAATGTTAGTTGACATACGCACTTGGAGGATATTTTCATACGCCGTCCTCTATACAGCAAGAATATTTATCTTCACAAGGCCGCTCCTCAGAACAACTCAAAGGGAGTACGATACATGTAAACAAATTGGAAAACAGAAGAGGGCGCCTAATGGTGCCTATTATTCTTTTAAAACCATTTATAGAGTATATTTTAGTATTATACTCACAAGAGTGATGGCTTTGGGAATACTTATATCACACCACAGCTAATTAGGCATGCAGAGAGATTTCCCTGTCTCTGCTCAGGTAGCTGTATTCAGGATCGATGGAATTCACCACTTTGCTGCTTATTTATCTCGAAAAAATTTTTAATAAAATAAACTCCAAATACAATGATTGGAAAAGTTCAATAATAAAACAGTATTAAAACAAAATACTGGCAAGCTGTAATAACATTTCGTGGTACTGAGACCACTTCTTCAGACTTAGCTCTAGCCAAAAATAAACTCGGTTGAGCTAAGTCTGAAGAAGTGGTCTCAGTACCACGAAATGTTATTACAACTTGCCAGTATTTTGTTTTAATACTGTTTTATTATTGAACTTTTCCAATCATTGTATTTGGAGTTCATTTTATTAAAATTTTTTTGGAGATAAATAAGCAGCAAAGTGGTGAATTCCATCGATCCTGAATACAGCTACCTGAGCAGAGACAGGGAAATCTCTCTGCATGCCTAATTAGCTGTGGTGTGATATAAGTCTTCCCACAGCCATCACTCTTGTGAGTATAATACTAAAATATACTCTATAAATGGTTTAAAAAGGATAATAGGCACCATTAGGCGCCTTCTTCTGTTTTCCATTTTGTTTTAATTTAAAAAAAGGCTGTTGTGTGTAAAGCAGCCCCCTCCAAATCTAATAAAACAATTCCACTTTCAAGATTAATTGAATAGACCAAAATGAAAGACTATGAAAGAGCATTATAAATTAAGTGTATGATGTTTTGTATTATTTAGATTTATATATTATAATAATTAAGAAATGCAATGCAGGCACTTCCTGTCTTAGCCCTTATATTACCTCCCCCACTCATTGACACATAATCCTTTTCAGTGATGAGGGAGGTGCGCAATGCATTGCTGAGCAGGTTGTTTCTGTGTGGCATATATTATCCATAATAGTATCAGGCTCATTGTTGAATATCTCAGCCAAAGAGTAAATACACTTACCTATGGCTGAGATTTTTCTAACTTATGAACTGTGATCAAGGTAAAATAAGAAAAAGAGGCAAAAAGTGGATGAAATGATTATACAAGCAATCTAATAAATTAAATACATTAACAATAAATAAGGCAGCAAAATAAAGTGTCTGGTGCTGTCTCAGTAACAAGAAGGATATGGATAAGTATGAACAGATGACAAATAACCTTCAATAGAATGAGGAAGTACCAGGTAAGTGACTAATGATAATAAGCAACCAAAATGCACTGGTTGAAGAGCTTTCCATGATCTGCATGGCTGGGTAACCGAGAGCAATTCTGAAAGATCTGTATCCTCTCCATTGCATGTGAATTCATAGACACTAGGCTTCTATGGAGAGCAGATCAATGTTCCTGATCTGCAGGAGGAAAGAGAGTTTTAAGCTATGTGCACTCAATTCTTACAGCTGTTGGGTATCTTCCTATACTTGTAGTAAAGGATCAGGTGAATGAATTTTCTCTCTCTTTAAAGTACAGTTATAAAGATGATAGTACACCATTGGAAGATCTGCTTCCCTGGCGAACATCTGACAATGAAACTGGGGCTACATTGTGAACACTGGCAGGGAGGGCAATGGGGGTCTAAAAAAACCTTCTGGGATTCCTCATTGATTGAGCGAGATGAGACTGAAAACTCTTAGTTCTGTCTGTTGTCCAGAGCAATGCAATCCCCTAACAGACACTCGGTATTCAGATTAATAGCCTAATACAGATGATCTACGGGGCTGCATGCGCAAAATGCAATATTTATGGCTGAAAACCCACATACTTTCAGCAGTGGGGTCAGTTTCCTGACCCCATCCCCCCAAAACGCCCAAGACATTTTACTAAGTCTGCTCCTATGGGAGCAGACTTATTAAAACTTGATAAATACCCTTTATGATCCACTTCTCATTCTTATATAGGAATAGCAACGTTGAACCCAAAGAATTAATGAGCTATTAATAAAAATTCTATAGTGATAATTACATTTTATTTAAAAAAAATGAGGATATTGCAACAAGGGTGCAAAACGCAAGGCACCTACAAAAACCTACTTCTTGTCCCAGAGCCAGAGTAGGAAGAAAGTGAGGGAGCATTCAAATGATGCTATTCACATCATAATGTGGACAAGGCTTAACTGGGTGGGCAGAATTAACAGGGAAGGTGGGCTTTCTCCTGAAATAGGGTGAGAAGTGGTTGGGATAGTGTATGGTGTGGGTGAGATTACTTGAGAATTCACTAAGCCAGAGAATCAACCTTTCCCTGGAGAACTGGTAAATACTCTGAAACCTGTCTCCGAGAAAGATCCAGAGAGTTCTCAAGAATGGTTGCTGCCCCATTCTGTCACCCAAGGCAACTGCCTTGTTTGTCTACTAGTGGCACCAGCCCCAGCTGAGATTTTTCTCTCACTCACCCTTCTGAATATGCCTTATGGCTTTTCATAATAAACAGATTTTGTATGTAAACTGCAGTTCTGTTTCACAGGAGATATAATGAGATCTCTTTGGTCATTACCTGTTTATCACAATGTCTTAGTTACAGAGCAGGAAAACAGTAATGTGATCTGGAAATACATGTTAAAATGTGAATTGTTATACAATTTGCAGATGGGGAAGACCTCTATCAACTCATTTACATCACACAGCTGAAATAATAGACTTTGATCTGAATTTCGGCAGGGTTGCAGAGTTAAGTACAAAGCAATGAAGATTATTATTACAGGTTTGATTATCAACATATTGTACACATTAGGAGATATGTTAAAATAGCCAAATATTTGTATTCATTTTGTATGTTTTCTTTTAAACAGAAAACATTATTTGAAATTGGAAATAATCTGCTTCTGATATTTTCATTCTGAGATTTTAAATGTTCCTGAATTTAGCCATTTACCTGAGGAGACACATAGGATCCCCAACTTCATCTAGAGAAGAGGTAGTCAAACCAGTGTCTCAAGAGCTAACAACAGTTAATGATTCCACAATATCTTTGCTTGAATCCCTTGTGGATCAATGAAAGTGCCTGAAAGGAGAAGAAGGATGATGCTTTTCGTGATGTGCTTCACAGTCATAGCAGGCATCTGTCTGAAAATGTGCCTGACAGAGAACAATGCAGATTGTTAAGTGATTAAACCCTTGGATAAAATACACACAGAACATGCAAATCTATTGAAATAAATTAGAATTCCAGTTATTAGAAGTCACTTAAAGGGCAAAATGGCAAATCTTATACAGGTTTCTTGCAAAATTGCTAGAAAGTTAAAAATACAATTTCATGGTTCTAATGTGGATACATGGATATATTTAATTATAAGCTAATCACAACTGATATAGAATTCAAGGATAATGGCAATTTATACAAGGAGAGTGAACACTCACAACTTAGGTTGTCAAAGGTTTATCGTACTGTGGGCACCTCAGTTGATAAGCTGCAAGAGACGTTTAACAATTGATGCTGACATAAGTAATGGTCACATACCCAGATAATGTGGGTACAATCTGATGGAGGAACTTGGGGAACAATTGATTGATCACAGTAGTCCTAGATCCCAATGTACAATAGAGTAGGCATTAACTGACAGAATAAACACCCCTCTGGAAATGGTTGCTCAAGAACAACATGACCATGAAGAGTAATAAGTTCATGGTCTACCAGAATAAGCCCAGAGCCATTGTTAACAAATTGTTTTCCTCCACAAGGGGGAAAGGCTAGATTAACATTTCGACCAATGCCTAAATCCTATACAGAGATTCTCACCTCCAGTCCCTGGGGCTCTCGAACAGGTTGTTTTTTTGGATTTCCCTAATTAAGAATAGACAGCTCAATCACAATGACGGATCCACTGATTATTCACTTGTCATTACGTAAGAATATCTTGAAATGCGAATTTGTTCGTGAACTAACTTTGAGAAACACTGTTCTATACAGATCGGTGGCACATTTTTCATTCCATAGATGAAATTATATCTACAATATATAATACAGATCTACAATATATATATATCTACAAGCTCTCTTTATTATCATTAAGATGCATCAAATAGAAAGATTTATATTGTTTTAGGGTGCACTATCCTATTTTATGATTAGAAAATACGGCGGGTAAAAACTTTAGATGGCAGCAGTGCTTCTGAATAATCATACTATTGAAGTGAAAATAGTCTGCACCTTCCTTGAGCCTTTTTTGTACCATCCCTGGAAAATATCACTAATATTACACAACATTCGGGTTCAGAGTCTGAACCACCAAGAGATGATGAACATAATTCTGGCAATTCATCAGATTTTTTATTACCAAATCCCATAAAAGAACCCAGTGGGGAAGATCTAAGTGAGCTCAGAGACCGTCTACAATGGGGGTATTGAGCCCAAATTATTCCCCAACACTCTTCACGACACAAGAGAAACAAAACAAAATGAGTATCAATCTCCCATACCATATCTTATCTGACGCACAGAGGTCAGTGTTAGAAAGGGGTTTATCCTTTTGTCCTATACAACCACTATTTAAGTGCCATTCTCAAGGTACCAAAAATAGGAGGTTCGTACCTGTGGATAGATTGTCTGTTCCAGAGAGAAGTGCTAGCAGTCGTGTCTCTTACCTCCCTTGCTGTGGCCAAAGACGGATAAAGTTGCTGGCCGCGAAGCCAGATGTCCAACCCCAGTCGAGCTAGGGCCCAGACCTGGATGGGCGACCTGTAGACTGAAGGAGAACCTTACAATAGACCCCTGGATGCAGAGACCAGCAGAAAAGGTAGGACTATGAGGACAAAAATAGATAAACGGATAACCACCAGGGACAGGCGGACACTGTAGATGGAAAGGCGACGATAACCGCAGGGTGAACTGACAGCACACCTTAGTCAAAATGAAACAACAGAGAATCTCAATAGTTCAAAAAGGGATCCTGTGGAGCTCTATGAGGGAACCAAAGACAAGCAGCAGGAGGGTTATTGAACATCTGCAACAATAGATACTATAAACAGAGAAGGAGGAGCTAAACTCCACAACATCATCAGTTCAGGTGTAAATGTCAGCAGGGAACAGAGAAACCCCCCTGAGGAGAGAAGAATGATGTGGGGCAGGACTGCAATCAGGTACCCAAACAAGGAGGTAGGAGTCTGCTACAGAGGGACCAAGAGGCCAGGAGTGGGCATGGACCACGACAACCATTAGCACCAGGACAAAAGGAACTCCCCAGAGAGAGACCAGATCACTGGAGGGAAGGGAGTGCAAGGAAGCCAATACCAAAAAATGGCAGGCAAAAACCCTGCCTAACAGGAGGAGACCAAGGGCAATGGCTAAACAACCGGAAAAATAGGCTGACAGAGAGGAATCAGCACCGGAGGTAAGGCCACTAACTACAAAATGGGCTAAATACAAAATGGCAAGGCCGCCAGAGAAAGCAGTGAAGCCAGTACTGACCAGATATGTTGCTGCGGAAGAGGAAAGGCTGGAGATCAGCCTAGCATACAATAAGCGCTGCAGAGCCGTGAGGCAAAGCAGCTGGGCTGCGAGTAACTGGAGCAGGGCAGAACCGCTGGTAGGAGGCCACTGGAAGGCAACCAGACAGGACAGGACTGCCGCAAGGAGGACACCAACCTAGAGAATGGTCAGGGAAAGCCAGGTCATACACAGAGGATAAACAATATTGAGGTACCAGAGGATGAGGCAAAGAGCAGAGTCAATAGTAGTATGCAAACACAAACTTCAGCAACAGGAAATAGCAGATCAGAATAATCGGACAAGGAGAGATGGATTCTCAAGCCAGATAAGGAGAGCCCACCAATTACAAGGTAGGGGCGTGACGATAAGTTTTTGTTAAAGACGTTTTTTTAATTTGTAGAAAATTATTGTTAAAAATGTTTTTTTGACAAACCGGATACCCTTGACGGAACATCAGATGGTGAGCAGAATTTCTTGGAGGAGATGTTGGAACTCATTACTGAAAATGAACTGAGTACAGATGATAGTGGATACACGTAAAACAATGTTTAAACCTACTACTGATTTTACACCCTCTATGAATCTGAGTCCGAAGGTAAAAATTTTCATTCAATTGATGTGCCAAGATAAACTACATTTACCTTCTTTTTCATTATGTCCAGACAACTTGAGTAAAGCTGAGAGATCTGTTTTAATGGAGAAAGATGTAATAATAAAAGAAGCGGACAATGGGAGGGGGGGATGTAGTTTTATGGCCAAGAGATTTGTATACTCAGGAAATTTGAAGACAATTGTACAATAAAAAAAATGCTAACAATGCCTTCTTTCGGACCCCACAGATACATTCAAATGACAATTGGATAACAGATTACTAGAGGCCTTCAACGGAGGAATTATAACAAAAAATAATTAAATTTCTTGACTGTTCATCATCCTATTGTATCAACTTTCTATGTACTTCCTAAAGTACACAAGAACAGCACTATACCCCCGGGGAGACCCAGTGCTGCAGGTACTGGGAATTTATGAGAAAAGGTATACATTTTCTTGGATCACTTTTTTCAACCTATGGTCTTAAATAGGGATGGGCGGAAATTTTCGCCTCAAACTGAAATCGGTGAAAAATAGCACTTTCCGCCTGGCGAAAAATTTCCTGCGAAAAGTGACATTTTTTCCGCTTTCTCACACTTTTTTCGCCTAGCTCATTGCATTGCAATCAATGGGTAGAAAAATGTTTCTCTACCTCATTTAAGTTTTCTACAGCCATATAAATGACTGTCAGGCTCTCACACCATGCCAGTCTGTGTTTGTGAGAGGAGAGAGCAGCATGTTTTTGAGCTAGAGAAGATAGGCAAATAAAGGGGAATTGAAGCTTAGGGAATTATTTAGATAGGACATTTGTTCTCTATAGTGGGGGAGTCTGGGGGAACAATGGGGATAAGAAGGGAGGAAGGAGGTTGAGCCAAAATACCCCCGAATTTGGTGTGACTGACTGGCAAGACACAGGCAGCTGGGTTCCAGATTGCTTGCTGATTTTACTTTTATTGTCTCTGTGCTGGGGAAGTCTGGGGAAAGAAGTTGTTGATTTTGTTTTTTTAGTTATATATATATTTTTTGGGACCAACTGTGATAAGATATGGTGGACAACTTAAAAATAAATAGATAAATAAAAAAGAAAAAACATACATAATTAAACAAATAAATACATTAGACAGCTGACTGGGAGCTCTGTGACTGAGGCAGACTTGATAGCCAGCAGATAACTGAGAACTTTGTTCAGGACCAAGGCAAGACATCACACTCCATCAATTTTGAGTAAAAACCACACAAAGTAGTTGAATAATGTCTAGCAAATGCACAAGGGAGTGGGGGAAAGGTGGAGAAAGTGCAGGAGCGTGGGAGTAAAGTGTTAGTGCAAAAACTGACTGCAGCAATCGTTGCTGCAGCATGTTCAATAAATGATGATGATCCCTCTCCTCCCAGGGTGGATGCAGTTTGTCAGGGTCCCACCAATCACACCATGCCAGTCCACCCCCTCCACTACCATACGCATCTGCCACATTGTAGGTTGTACTTTATTTTTTTTTAATCACTTGACATCATCATGAATATGTGCCAGTGTCACTTAAGCAGGAAGTAAGTATTGTGGGCAAAGGCACTCTGCATGCTAACACATTTTTCAAGGTATATGTTGCTGTTGGACTCACAACTTTGACTTTCAGCTACTTATTTTTCTACTACAGCCCTCAGAAGAAGTAATATTGTGCGGGGAAATGTTGCACCATATTAAATATAGAAAAAAAATATGATGGAATAGGAGAAAATGTGTTAGAATGTTTAAGAATAGGAGAAAAATGTGTTAGAATGTGTTATAATAGGAGAAAAAGTTGTTAGGATAGGAGAAAAAGGTTTTAGAATGTGTTAGATTAGGAGAAAGGTGATATAGGAAAATGCCTTTTAAAATCGTAAGACCTGGTGGATTTTCATATTACAATCATGTAATCCTTCATGTCTCAATGAAGATATATTTTTTTACTTGTTTTATTGACTAACACCCACTTTTTCCATTTTTTTTTAGGATAAATGTTTCTGGCCTGACTATTCTGGAGATCATCATTTCATCATCCTCTTATTCCAACTGTGATGCCCATCGGTTTTTGATATTGTGGAAAGATTATCTCCTCTGCAACCATTTTTCATTTGAAATTTTTAATGTGGCTTCCATATTTGTTGCCTCTGAGTATGCGGACCTCCATTTTCCTTAGCAACACTTTCATGATGTTTGGGGTCATCTTTACAAATAGATTTCAGATACCATGAGAGTGTTGTTGGGTTATGGAAGAGAAATGCAATATATTGTATATAATTCTGTCTACATTTATTTTCTGTTTTTTGTACACTGTAACCTGAGCTATTCTGTTTTAAATTTTGGTTGTGCTCTTAACTACGTGACACCGTATTTCATTTTGTATTGATATCTCATATACCTGGGCTGTCACCCTTTCAGTATCAGCATGTTATTCTGGGTCTCAAGCACACGCACACATATCTCCGTTATATTGGTAAATTATAGCAATAATAATTATTTCAATTTTTTTGTGTTTTTCCATCGAGACACAGTTATTTTTGCAGAGAGTCTACTGAGCGGGTGGCTAGATATAGGTCTTTGACTCCCCGTGAGTGATTGAGGTTTTGGACTAATCCCATCTGAACAATCTTTTACTTTAACTCAGATCTCAATCAGGAAGCGGGATTGCTAATAGGCAGTGGCATTAGTTAAGGGGTTCGTCTATATATACGCATACATATATTACTATCTATTCATACATATGCACAGAAGTCCCTCCAAATAAATTTTAACAGAGATGTGGCCCTCAGGCCAAAATAATTGCACACCCATGTCCACAGCTGGGAATTCTCCGGTTTTGCCCTGGAGACTCGGGCTTTGACTCTGCATTACCGGATCTCCAGGGTAGAGTCTGATTCTCCAGAGGTGGGGAGTTTGTGATGAAACTTCCCCCCTCGTGCTCCTTTCCACCCTGTTCCTCCCACTCCCCTCTCTCTTTTCCTCTGTCCCCAGTCTATTCTACATATTTTTTTTTAATGTTTTACAAGTCCAGCCCCCAATCATGATTAATCCCTGACCCTTTTATGATGCAGATAGCATCATTTCTTGCCCCTCAGCGGTACCACAGGACTTCCCTCTGGGGAGCTCAGACCAAAATGCTCCCAGGGATGCCCATGCCTTAAAGTATCTTCCCCTTCCCCATCTACTGGTACTTTTTCCCCATAAATTATATTGGATTGTATGACACAATACAATTGGGACCTCTCTAGTATCAAAGGGGTTAAAAGTCATCTAAATCAACTGGAATTTAATGTACTTTTTTTTTTTTTATTATTTGTCCTCCATGATTATGTTGTTTTGCTTTAGAATTGCTATACTTTATCTTTAAATACAAGGCACCATGTCTATGAATATGATCAGAAATACAAGGAACAGGGAGAGAGAACAATCTTACTTTAACTGACATCTCAATCATGAAGCGGGATTGCCAATAGAGCAGTGGCATTAGTTAGGAGTAATTGAGAGAATCAGGAAATGTGTAAGGCAGTTCGTTCTTGATGTTTTACTGTTTGAATCCATGGGTGTCGTCTGTCTAGAATTTGGATGTTTTTAATCCTGGTATCAATAAAGAAATTATTTACGGAATTCATTGTTATTGAGTTGGCTGTTTGAACCTAGCCGGTCTGTAGAAGCACTTCCTCCCTTCCTGCGTTGTCTTGTCTGTTGGAGCCTGTGGCCGAGGCTGTGGGGAGTTTCTCTGGACCAGCGTGAGTGGTGAGTGCGAATATGAGTCTTCAAGGAAATGTCTACATTGGGCAATGGTAGCGGACTTACTTTTATCCTAAGTTTGTGCATATGTATGCATATGTATTTTATCCCTCTATTCATACACTCATAATGCATGTGAGGCCTTCCAAATAAATTAGAACAGATATGTGGCCCTCGGGACAAAATAATTGCACACCCATGCCTTAAAGATTCTTCTCCTTGGTCTTACTTTCTTGACTGAATAATTACAAAAGGGAGTTTTCTAATACACACAACTACTTTTAGATGCCACACTGTTGCTACAGAAAGAACCATCTAAGTATTAGTAAGACCACATCTATAGAATCAAGGATAATCAAACAGTAATTCCTCTTTAATAAGTGGTGGTTGTAGAACTTGTATACAAATTAACCCCTTGAAGTACAGAGGGGTGTGCAATGCATTGCACAGCCCTCTGATCACCAAGGGGTAAAATAAACACATACAAACATTAATAATCAACAAGAAAACTGACAAATATATATAGGAAGTGAAGGATGTGAAGAGAACAAATCTCTGGGATCCAAGGGATTAAAATGATCTTGAATTATCATATATCATAATTCGCTAGTTCTATATTATAATTCGCTAGGATGTTTGTCAGAAACCGCCATGCACAGCAGAGTAGGCTGCGCACGCTACAGTCATGCACAGTACAGAATGCCTGCGCCGCGGCTAATACGGAGCGGGGCTCTCAAATTCAGACCGGAGTCCTCTCTGTGCACCTTCCTGGGACCCAGGAAGGTGCGCAGAGAGGGTCACAGTCTGAATTCGGCTGCATGAGCAGCCGTGGATCATTCGGGCAGTCAGTACTGCTCGTGACTCCAGCGACTCCAGTGTTGGTCCGTGTAGACGGGCTTCAAAACTAGTTTTAAATAAATCAACTGCATTTTACCTCAGACTTTAGCACATTAACATTACTTAAAATACAGCATCATTGGTGAATAAGAAACAAGAACCACAAAAATTCTTTTCATAAAAAAGTTTATTAAAAAACAGGAATTTATAAATATTTAGCAGTAAACTTTACAAGTTTGAACCTTTCTAGAGGAAATGGCAATCATTGGGAACAATGTGCCATTCCATCCAGTGGTATGAAGATTAAAATGGAGGACAAATGCAGCACCAAGACTAAGATAGTTGTAACGCGCAGCTTCCAGATTGTAAAATGTGTAAATGGACCTGAAGAAATAGGATGGTGTGAGTGTATACGATTAAACTGTGATATAGTGTAGCCCTGTAGTACCTTGACACGGACAAGTTATAATTTACTAATTATAAGGAACTTATAAATGCATGTATCTGTTGTGGCAATGTTGAAAAATGTTTAACCCTTTGAGTGCCAGAAGGGCATCCAACGCATTGCTTTACAATGCGTTGGATACCCCTCTGGCACTCAAGGCTTAAGTAGAAGCACATGAACCCCTTGAGAACCAGAGTGGTGTGCCGTGCATTGTGTAGCACAAACTTCTGTTCCTCGAAGGTTAAAAATGTATAATTAAAAATGGTGTTTTCCTTTATAGGAGACCGAACACCTCCTCAAACTTACTCCACTTACCTTACTGTGATCAGAAATTCCTAATAGCCTATATTCATTCTGAACATGTGCCTTTGTACAACAGTCTTGGATGTCATGTCCATTGAGGCAAACATTACAGTTGATAGCAGGATCACAAACTCTGTTCACTGGACATTGTAATCTTAACCCTTTAATGACCAGAGGGGGCTGTAACTCGCTGCTATTCAATGTGTTGTGTACCACCTTATCGTTTTAAGGTTAAGTAGGCTCATCTACTCTTTCTGCTTCAGGAGGCTCATGCACTCTGTCAGCAGCTGTCATGTCTGCCTCCAAAGACATGTCATTCAGGACTGGCTGAAGATGTTATCTCTTGAACAAACGCTGAAGGTCATAATCCACAGGGGCCATTAAGATCTTCTGGCCTTAGTAAGGTTAATGAGGTGTTAATGAAAGCTTAGCCAGCATAGCAAAATGCAATTTGATATTCATCTCCACTTAAAGGAGCAGTAAACTTTTTTAATGATATATATATATATATATATATATATATATATATATATATATATATATATAGTAGGGCATGTTCTATTTAGTAAAATAAGGGTACTCCCACTGCTGAGAGATGCATATTTCCAGAGTTATTACAGTTTACACCGATTTTTTTTTTTTTTTAATTAGCAGTGACCTCTAGTGGTCAAATCCCAATTTGTTTTTCTCCTACAGTCTTATGCAGAGGAAAGTCAGTGACATCCAGTTCTCCACAGAATGTGATAGAAACTGGCAAGTCACTTCCTGTCAGAACTTCCAGGAAGTAAACACACTGTAAATTCACTTTCTGATTATTTTGAGTTTTTATAAGTTTTGAATAAAACAACTTACAGATGTGGGAGTAATCTTGTTTTACTCAGCAGGAAAAGCTCTATAACATATAGGTTTTCATAAAAAATTGTACTGCTCCTTTAAAGGAGATGTCTTATAATTGTAAGACAAAAATATTAAGCACAAATACACATTTTCAACTGATTAATAACAATACTATATGTAAGAGTTTTCTAAACTCAAAACTTGCCTTTCTAGTCCTAATCTCTTATCTGAAGGGAATCATGTCTGCCCAATATGGTGTGCCAGGAGAAGGTTCCATTTTTTTCTGCTGACAGCTCCTGCAAATGTCAAACTACCAAACTGTGTAGGAGACCATTAAGGCAAACAGGTTGTAAGATGTAAACTTAGTTTAATTTCCTGTCAATAAATGTACCTCATACAACTTCTCTCTGTAAGTTACATATCTTCAGTGGTGACAAATTGACCTCTATTGGAGCAGTGTGAGAGGTCATAATTGCAGTCACCAAAGAGGAGTATTAAAGTGGACTTGTCACTTGAACAATAAGAAAAATGCACTGAATATGATGATGTACTAAGAAAACAAGCTGCACCATAGTGGACAAATAAATATGTCTTAATCTACCATTGACTTAAAAAGGGCTTTTAAACAATTGAATGCTAGAGGTCTCCAATGCACAATTCACAATGGTATAAGGACATCTCTAGCATTCAGTCAATGGAACAGTTTATTTATCCCACACAGAACAGTTGGTTTACTCAATAATTACTCAAGTTCCTCACTGTATGGTTAACTTTTTTTTTATTCTTAAAGGAACACTAATATATAAAAATGATCTGAGGTCAAATACACAATGTTTAGAAAAACAATCCGCTCAGATAGTTTGTTATACTGGATAGTCCTGATGTCTGAGGTTCTCAAAGTTCATAGCTTGATAGTTATGCATTAATCTGAGAGTAGATCACTACAAGAGATGATCTTCAGTCAGTACTAGGTAAAACCTGTCCTCCTTCATCAAGGAGGGAAGGGTTTTCCTTATACTGACAGAGGGAAGATTGTCCCTCTTTGTGATCTGTTTGGTCAAGCGACCGAGCTTCAGATCTGAGGGGAGGTGGGTTCTGAATGGGAAAAGGGTCAGGAGGGGTAAAATTCATCCTATAATTACAAAGCAAGTTATGAACTTTGAGAGCCTCAGATATTAGCACTATTCAATATAAAACACAATCTGAGCTGCTTGCTTTTGTAAACATTACTATCCCTTTAAAATCTTGTACTCTGTTCTAGTCTGTGTAAAATTCTCAACGTGTTGAGGCCTAAAATCTAGTCTTACATATGCTCTCTGGGGCTCCCGTTCCAAAATCCCCATTACAACAGCGAATATGTGACTGGTTTGCATTGTCTTTAACCCTTTCAGTGCCAGAGGGGTATGCAACACACTCCCCTCAGGCACTAAAAGAGTTAAACGGACTGAGATAATATTACAGCCTTTCTGAAAAGAAGCACAGTGGGTGTTAATCTCAGAACATTAACAGCATTATCTCTGCACATACAATTAACAATTGTGCCCATATAATATGCAGGTTTCAGATTCGATTTTACGGATCTATTACAAAAAATAACCTATGTTTTACAAATGCGAGTTGTAAGTACATGACATTTAAAATAATATAACCCAACTTCATTTTAGGTGTTAGTGTGAAATAAGCAAAATGCATTTTTGTATTTAATGTATTACAGCTGCTTATTCTGACATGTCAGACTCCTAGCACACACTCACTGCTGGGAGGAGTATTAGCTGTAGTGTTTCAAAATCAAAAGTTCAAGAATTACAAACAAACACCATATTTTTACAACAACTTTTATTTTGAAACAGTACAGCCAGTGCTACACCCACAGTGTGTGCTAAAGGTTTGCATTTACACTTTTAATGTGGGTGTTCCTTCCTTATGAACAGTATTGCTGACAAGTCTTTTAGCAAGTAAAGACGTTGGAAGAAGAGTCACCTGTAAAAGGTCAAGCGTATCAGCAATTAGGACTATTAAGGTAAACAATATTAAGGTTTGAAAACCCTTAAACATCTCATTGTTATAAAGGTATATAAAACGTGCATATTAATCTTTACTGACCTTTTAAAAATAAAACATACCAGTACAGTAAGGAGAAAATTGCTAGCACCATTAGATTTGTTCTCTCCTTGAACTAAACCGGCAGTCTGAATTCAATGAGTCCAGTTTTGCAGTGAGATAATGGTCTCAAGTATGCTATGTTACAACAATGAATTATGTTTTATAATATGATTGGGTGTTCCAAGTGTTTAACAGAAGGCAATAAAATCACGAGTGCTCACGGCTGCCTGAATCCAGCTGTCGGAAGTGCTGTTTTAATGGCACATTAGAAGGGGAAACTCACTGGTAGAACAAATAGGCTCTTTAGCAGAGTTCTCGTTACAGCAGAAGTGAGGTAAGATGACCCATGGCACTTGTTCAAAATAATTTTCATGCACCCCCCTTCCTCTTGTACAAGTTTTCCTGTGAGTTCCAGATGGAAAGATGCCAACTTCTTCTTGACCAAAGAAAATAAACATTATGGCTCTGCTCAAAAAGCGATATGAATTTTGGTGAACTTTGACTCACCATAATACTGTAACGTTAAAGGCCTCCACAAGAAAAGCTTTCTTTTAGACCTACAAAATTGTCAAACACAATACTGAAAGCACCTGATCAGACTTCTTCTTTTCATACAAAGTAGTCTGAATCCCTAAAGTTTTTCTTTTATTTATTTGTCCTTCTGTCCATGAATTCACTTACACATTTGACTTTGAACAAGATATGCAGCACTGCTTGCCATAAAACTTATGATTGCACACTCCATGTTGAGGCACCAAGTAGCACCAATTGAAGTAATCTTTACATAAGATATCTAAGGTAGAAGAATTAAAAAAGTAAACATGTTAATTCTCAAATAAAATGTAATACTTTCGAATAAATCAAGTTCATACAGTATTAGTTAGCAATCAAATTTAATACAGGTTTAAGTATGGTAGTGCACTTATCTGTTCTATAAATGTGCCACTAAAACTGTGAGGCTGGTGTACTGAGAAAATGAGGACAATACTGGCACAAACCACCTGCACCAACTTCTTAATGCATAAAAAGTGTAAAAAATAAACAAACAAACAAAAAAACATTGAAATAGCCTTTTTAGCGAACATATTATAGCAGGATGGCCATTCCAATTTTTTTCTTCACAGATGAGGCCTTGTCTGTTGAAGCAGTAAAATAGGCCTCTGACTGCAAATGTATGCAACCCTACATGCCTCCCAGATTTCCCCAAGGGCCTCAAGGCACCTGTCTCACCACTCACCTAAGTCACCATTAACACAGTGAGTGCCAGAGGTGGTGCCAAGGCATTAAGAACCAATGCCTTTGACACCCATCTGAGACTAGGCTTGCCACCTTTTCTTCAAGAAAATACCGGACATGGCATTCCCTCCATAGACTTAATATTGGACAGAAGCCAATTTTGTACCGGCCTGCCGGTAAAATACCGTCTGGGTGGCAACACTATCTGGGACTCAAAGCGTTAAGCTTTCCAAAGCTATGTGAGTTTGCAGGGTATTGCTGTACAATCCATTGCAGTATCATTGGCAATAGAAGGGTTAACTGACACCAATATTACCATTAAACTGCACCCCTACCTCACTACACACACTATCCTAACTTGACCAACCCCTGGCATTTTCAGATTGGCTTGGAATGCCTTGCTTTCCCAGTATTCCAACAGCCCCAGCAATGGAGGGGTTAATTCTGTTAAAACATTTTTTTTGGTCTTTACTTAAGGCAAAAATTAGGGTTTTGAGGAGATCAGAATAGGCAGTGCTTAAAAAAATATGGTGTCTTGAGACCCAGTAATAGGATTTTAGTGTTCTTATCTGTTAGATCCTTTTCTCTTTAGTCCATATGGAACACAGGTAGCATGGGGGTTGAGTCCCTTCTCTTGAAAGGCATGGCACACCACAAAAAGTCAGGGACTTTGTTGTGGAGACTCTCTCCTCTTCCTCCAGCTCAACTCCCATCCATTTCCCAGAATTCATGTGACAAAAAGCCACAGTAAAACAAATAAGTGTGTAAAAAAAAAAAAAGAAAATCCCACAGGACTAGGAGCTTAAGAGAACTCTTCTGCCTGGGGAAGTAACACAAGTAAGGTTTTTCTCTGGATGAGAGACCTGTGTTTCATATGGACTAAAGAGAAAAGGTTTTCTCTTTATGAACATTTACGTCAAATATGGACCATAGGTACCATGGGGATATACCAAAGCAAAGATTCCTGGGGAGGGGAAGAAGAAAAGACCTCCTACACATTCCCATGATACCAGAGTTTCCTAAGACTATTCTGGATCTGAATGACCTTATGGTGTCAACGGACACTGAACTAGCACTGCACACCAAACAAGAGCCAACAGGGCTCAAAAAACTACTGATCATCAACTGGCAGTAGAGAAAAAGCAAAAGACAGAACCCTAAACAGGCAAGACTGTCTGAAGGATCGCCCAGCCAAAGCTGGTCTCAGCCAAAGTCCATTGATGTGGTTGTGTTTGGTGAAAGTATGCAAGGAGGATCAAGTTGCAGCCTTGCACAGATGTTCAATAGGCCCAAGAAGAACCAACAGATCTGGTGGAATGCGCTGTTACCTTAAAGGAAGCAGACTTCTTCCTGATCTCATACTCTTGGCATATGGAAGCATTAATCCAAGAGGAAATGGTTACTTTGGATGCTGCCTGACTCTCCACAGGACCCTCAGGGACAACAAGAGTCAGTCTTTCTAAAAGACTTAATGCAGTATGCATAAAACTTAAGGCAATGCACAACGTCCAACAGGTGGAAATCCCTTTCCTGTTCAGAAGCAGGGACAGGACACAAAGAAGTAACAGCAATCTCCTGAGACTACCTTAGGGAGAAACTCCTGAGAAACTCCTGCCAGAGAGACAGCGGGAGATTAGGGAGCTCAATGCATGGCTGAAGTCTTGGTGTAAGAAGGAGGGCTTTGGGTTTTTAGAGCACTGGGCTGATTTTGCTTTGGGGTACAATCTCTATAGCAGGGATGGATTGCACCTGAATGCAAGAGGGTCTCAAGTGCTTGGGGAGAGGATTACTAGACGGTTGGAGGAGATTTTAAACTAGGAAGGGGGGGAGGGGCCAATAAATACTGGGATAGATAGTATAGAAAGGGAAGGTGAGGTAGTTAATAACCAGGTGGGAGGATCTGGGGGCGGGGTTAGTACAGATGATAGGGAGAAGACTATAAGCCACAACAAAATTAAATCACAAATGGAACACAGCAGTGGCATAAATTGTATGCTTGCAAATGCCAGAAGTTTAACTGGTAAAATAGGGGAACTGGAGCTGGTAGCTGAAATTGAAAACTATGACTTGATAGGCATAACAGAAACATGGTGGGATGACACACATGATTGGGCAATCAATTTAGAGGGCTACATGTTATTTAGAAAAGATAGGTCAAGCAAAAGAGGTGGTGGGGTCTGTCTGTATATCAAACCAGCATTATTGCCTCAATTGCGGGAAGATATATGTGATGACAGTAGTGAACATGTGGAATCCCTGTGGGTTGAAATAGTCACTGGGGATAAAACTGCCCAGAAAATATTAGTGGGTATTTGTTATAAACCACCAAACATTGGTGACCTTGAAGAAACACAGCTATTAATGCAAATAGAAAAGGCTTCCCAAATAGGGAGAACTATAATTATGGGGGATTTTAATTATCCAGAAATAGACTGGAAAAATGGAACAGCTAACTCTGCTAAAAGCAGCAAGTTTCTGAACTTGTTAAATGACAATTTTTTGTCACAACTAGTGCAGACCTCAACCACAGGGAATGCATGTCTGGATTTGGTAATAACGGACCATGAAGAACTTATCTCTAACATCCAAGTAAGGGAGCACTTGGGGAATAGTGACCATAACATGGTATCGTTTGAGATTAATTCAAAAAAACAAGTTGATATGAGTTCCACCAAAACACTGAATTTTAAAAAGGCCAACTTTAGCAGGTTTAATTCATCCCTTGGTCTCGTTGACTGGGATAAAATATTTTCAGGAAAAAACACAGAAGGTAAGTGGAATGCCTTCAAAATAACATTGCAAAAATACACATATAAATTTATCCCTGTTGGAAACAAATACAAAAGAAGCAAATTGAAACCAATGTGGCTAACCAGTAAAGTAATTCATGAAATAAATAACAAGAAAGCGGCATTTAAACATTACAAAGCTGAGGGATCAGCAGAGGCATTTGCAGAATACAAAAATGTCAACAAAACCTGTAAAAAGGCTATTAAATTAGCTAGACTGGAGAATGAAAAAAAATAAAATTCTTTAAATACATTAATGGCAAAAAATTAAAGTCTGATAATGTTGGGTCCTTGTTAGCTGAAACGGGTGAGATGGTCAAAGGTGACAGAGAGAAGGCAGATATTTTAAATAATTTCTTTTCTTCTGTTTTTACCAAGGAAGACCCATTGGACAAGAATCTGCAAACTACTTTTACAGAACAGTCACAGCAAGCATGGGACTGGCTAACACAAGAAAAAGTGTTAAAACAATTGAATGGTGTCAAGGTAGACAAAGCTCCGGGGCCAGATGGTATACACCCACGGGTACTTAAAGAGCTAAGCCAGACCCTGGCCAGACCGATATATCTGATTTTCAGGGATTCTTTTATTTCTGGTATGGTGCCCATGGATTGGCGTAAAGCAGATGTGGTGCCCATATTTAAAAAGGGATCAAAGTCCCAGCCAGGAAATTACAGACCTGTAAGCTTGACATCTGTGGTAGGGAAGCTGTTTGAAAGGTTGCTAAGAGAATATATTCAAGAATTCTGCTGGAACAGGAATATCATTAGCAATAGCCAACATGGCTTTGTGAAAGATAGGTCTTGTCAAACGAACTTGATCGCATTTTATGAAAAAGTAAGTAATAATATAGATGAGGGAGAGGCGGTTGACGTGATCTATTTAGACTTTGCCAAGGCATTTGATACAGTTCCACACAAGAGGTTACTGTACAAATTGAATGAAATAGGACTAGGGCAAAATGTTTGTGAGTGGATTGGAAATTGGCTGAAAGATAGAATGCAAAGAGTGGTAGTAAATGGCAAGTTCTCCAGTTGGATAAACGTGATAAGTGGAGTGCCTCAGGGATCTGTCCTGGGTCCTCTTCTTTTTAATTTGTTTATTAATGACCTCCCAGAGGGCATAGGGAGCCATGTATCAGTGTTTGCCGATGACACAAAATTAAGTATGGTAATAAAGTCTGAACTGGATGTGTCTTCATTACAAGAGGATTTGGACAAATTGAGTAACTGGGCAGGCAAATGGCAAATGAGATTCAATATAGACAAGTGTAAAGTTATGCATTTTGGGTATAATAATAAAAATGCAACATATAGTTTAAATGGTGTTTCTCTGGGGAAATCTACTAATGAAAAGGATTTAGGAGTAATGGTAGACAATAGACTTTGCAGTAGCATGCAGTGCCAGCTGGCAGCTGCAAAGGCCAATAAGATATTGGCATGTATTAAAAGGGGTATTGACTCAAGGGAGGAAGATATAATTATGCCTCTTTACAGGTCCATGGTAAGACCCCACCTAGAATATGCTGTTCAATTCTGGGCGCCCTTTCTGAAGAAGGACATTATGGAACTAGAGAGAGTGCAGAGGAGGGCTACAAAACTAGTAAGGGGAATGGAATGTTTTAGTTATGAAGAGAGGCTAGAAAAGTTAAACTTGTACACACTAGAGAAACGGCGTCTTAGAGGGGATATGATAACACTATATAAATATGTTCAAGGCCCATATAAAGGGCTTTCAAAAGACCTGTTCATTAACAGAACAGTACACAGGACAAGGGGCCACCCGCTTAGACTTGAGGAAAGGAGATTTAGTCTACAACAGCGGAAGGGTTTCTTTACAGTAAGGACAATAAAGGTATGGAATGCACTTCCGGAGGAGGTGGTGCTATCAAATACATTAGATGCCTTTAAAAGGGGCCTGGATACTTATTTAAAAGAGTATAATATAGAGGGCTATGCACGTTAGTATTGGGATTAATATTTAGTTAGGGCTTGTTGATCCAGGGAGAAATCTGATTGCCATTTGGAGTCAGATGCCTTCTTTGGGGTCAGCGATGGTAAACAGGAATAGGAAAAGGGTTGAACTGGATGGACGCAAGTCTTTTTTCAAATTACTATGTAACTATGTAAGTACAAAAAATTGCCTTGTCCTGTGAAATACTAGGAAATGGGGCTTGCAAGACAGAGCTTGCAGCTCAGCCACCCTACAAATGGAGAAAACTGCCAAGAGAAAAGCCATCTTCAGCATCACCTGACACAAACAGATGGATGCTACAGGCTCAAAAGGAGGCCTCTGAAGAACATTCAAGACTAGATCGGGAACCCATGGAGGTGTGGGGCCCCTAAAAGAGGGTAAGGTGTGAGCCTCCCCCTGTTGAAAAGTTTGGGAAAACAGCAATTCATCTCTGAAAAAGAACAGTGAGGGCTGAGATCTTAACCTTCAAGGAACTCAAGTTGAGACCTTTGTTGACTCAATTCTGAACAAAGGATAGCACCATGAAAAATTCAAAGACCTGTGGGGACATATTCTTGTCTGCACACCACCGGTAGAAAATGGACCAGACCCAAAGTTATGCCTTAGAGGAAACTGCCTTCTGGATCATGGTGGTGATTACATAATCGGAAAATCCAATCCACTTCAGAATTGTGCCCTCAAGAGCCATGCCATCAAGGCCAGTCTCTTCATATCTTAATGTACCACAAGGGACCCTGGAGCAACAGATCCAGTATGGGAGGCAGACAAATTGGATCCTGAATTGACAGCCTGACCAGGTCCGTAAAACCATGCTCTACCGGGCTAGAATGGAGCTATTAAGATAACCAATGCCTGTCCATTCTGATGTTCCGGATAACCCTGGGGATGAGAGGAATGAAGGGAAACACATAGGAGAGTTGAAAACTCCATGGAATAGTCATTGTATACAGAGAGAAGGCAAGAGGATCCCTTGTGCGAGCACAGACCGCTGGAACCTTCCTGTTCTCCCTGGTAAACAAGAAATTAAATGCCTCAGGGTGGGGCTCTCTGGATCCATGTCTTGATGACTTAGAATGTTTGTCAGTATGTTTTCTACTCTTGGAATGTGTAAGAGTGAGATGGTCAGAATGTGAGCTTATGCCCAATTGAGAAGATCCTTCACCTTCCTCCATTTTATCTTGCTGCAGGTTCCCCCTTGGCAACTGATGTACACCATGGCCATGGCATTGTCCAATTACACTCTCATTGGAATCCATGTAAGAATCAATGGGACCAATGAAAGAGCTAGACGAATCACTCTGAGCTCCAGAATGTTGGTGGGCAGTAGGCTCTCCTCCCCTGTCCACCAGTTCTGCGCACCCAAGTGCCCCAAGGACCGCATCCCAGCCTCTCAGGCTGGCATTCTTTGTTACCAAGGTTCACGCTGGAATGACAAAGGGCCCCCTCTCACCAGGTGTGACTGATGGAGCCACCATTGAAGGTACTCTCTGGCCTCCTGAGACAGGGTCACTGGATGTGAGAGATGCTCCAGATTCCTGGACCATGTCCAGAGGATGTCCATCTGAAGTTCACTCAGGGGACTGCTTTCAGAGAAGACACCAAGTAACCCAGGACACCCATGTAGTCTTTGATTGTGGTCGACTGCCACTACAGTGCCTGATCTGAATCATCTTCTCCATGAGAGACTCTCCCCTAATGGTTGTCAAACTTCATGCCCAGGGACAAAACCTGGGATTGAACTGGAGAAGACTTCTTGAGATTGACAATCCAGCTGTGATGCACCAGAATGTGGGCACACTATTGGATTTGGTGAGCCAAGAGCTATTCTCAAGGAACCGTGAGAAGGAAATCATCCAAATATGGAGTCAGTGAAATGCCTTGGGTATGATTGTACAAGACCAAGGTTGCCAGGAAAAGAGGCAGAGCCATGAGCTGGAGGTGACTGGAGCCTGAAGCCATTTTGAAGTGTGTAAAAACCATGTACTGGTTGAGAAATTTGAGGTCCAGAATAGGATGGTAGCTGTTCCAAAAATTTGAAATATAAACCTGAAAAGCACTCTTAGACTGGCCCCAGCACCAGAAATTGTTTTTCCCAACAGAATGGTAACAGCTTTACGGAACAGTCTTGCTTCCTCTGGATTCCCTGGAAGCTTTGAGGAAAAGAAGCAATATGAAGGAAGGGATTTCGCAAATCAAGCATAGTTAGGTTTGTCATACTTGGACTTTGCACTGGATTACTTGGACTGTCAGATCTGTCTGGGCTTTGCAGAACAAAATTTGTGCATTTTCCTTGCGAGAAAGAAACATTTTGTGGAAATTTGAAACAACAAAGTGTCCATATCACCGGTACCGTCACTAATTATCCGCTTCAGGTCAGGCCCAAAAAGGTAAGGACAGCAGTGACTTCTTGAAAGATTGGTCCGCAGACCAAATCTTGAGTCACAGGCTGCGGTGTGCAGAAACAGAGAAAAAGCTTAGGATTTGGCAGAAAACCTAGCCGCAACAAACAAAGCCTCAGTGATGTAAGCATTAACTTCCATGATGTTCATGATGTTGAATATAGAGACAACCTGTTTGACAGTGGGGAGAGGTTTCCAAGAATGGAGAACCTCTGAACCGAGGAAGGTTTTTGTGCCACTGATGAGAGTAGTGTTTTAACCCATGCAGGCTCTTGTTCAGTGCTGGAGGGGTGGTAGGGGCAATAGCAAAAGAGGGGCACAGAGACCCAGAGTATTCCCTTGGAAGCCCAGTATGGCATGTGGAAAAGTGTATAAGAGTGTGTGAGGGAAGCCCCTGAATACCTAGCCTTGGATTTCCCCATATGCTCCTTAGTGTCAGACATGTCCCTGAGAGGGTCTATATATCTAGTAAAACTAGATTAAATGTCCCCAGAATAACGCTATAACACAGAAATACAAACAAATTCACTTTTCTGGTATGCGAAGGGTTAAACTGGAGAAGGAGCGCAAGGAGAGTCACCTTTGCATAGGATATGCAAGAGAGACGTAAGATGGCTACCAGCAAGAATGTCAGCCAATTGGAAGAAAGCCCAGGAAACCGGGCATATGGCAACTGTAGTCTTCTCCCTTGATTTTTTGCCTAGCAACCCTTATTACTAACTGGCTTCAGGCTGTGGTGTGCTCCCTGGACATTGGGAAAGTGGACCAGATGATAGAGAGAAGAAGATAGAGCCCTCTTTGAACATTGTAGTGCAAATGGTTGCAGAGATATGTTCCAAAGAAGTTTCTCCCATAGAAGTCAATGGCAAATAGTTTCCCTTTGTCCCAACAACTGGCATTTCTTTCAAAGTGCTTAATTTTCACAGCTTCTCTCTCCTTCTAGCATCTATGTAACTCTCTCTCTGTCCCTATAGCCAAGCTCAACCCTCCAGCATCTACCCCTTTCAACACTACTTTCTCAGCCTCAGAAAGGCTAGTTCTCATGTCTCTTTAATATCATCATACAGTTCTCATCAGAGCCCCCAGGTAGCCCTCTGTTCTCAACCTCTCAATAATCTCCTTACATTCCCACAATATTCCAAATAATTCCCCCTAGTTCTGTCCCTGATGTTAAACCTCTGGCACCCATTACTCTGTCCTCTCCAGCTAACTTTCTCAATCCCTCCTTATTTTTTATGTTTCTCACTGTTTTTTATGTCCCTCCTTTCCATGCTGCAACCCTTCTTTCCCCCATTTTCCCCATAGACCAAAGTTCTCTCTCAACATCACAGTTTCTCAAGAATACTCTTTTCTCCTCCAGGCTTCTATCGCTTCTTAAATCTTTGTCAGACCATATATGACTCACAGTTCTCTTGCTATTCATTGCTTTCTTTCTCTTCCTCACTGTTCCACATTCTATTGGTTTCTCCCATACAAAAAAGAAAATCACAGGAGCAGTCAGTAAGTCACCTAAATGGGTTTTGCAAGCAACATATACGATTTTGGGTTATGCTTTGCTCTGTCCATACAAAACCCAATGGGACTAATAAAATGGGAATTAGTATGTGTTCCCTATGGTGTAATTGGTTTATCTTCACAATTACTGTAATTCATCTAAGGACATCAGCCTCAGTGAGTTAAAGCAGAACTTTCACCAGTAAGAAACCCTGTCCCATATTATTAGTGCTGTGTAATTGTTTGTAGATCGCCAGGTTTTTTTTTTATATTAACTCCATAGTTAATGAGAACATTGCTTTGAAAATAACCTTCCTGGGACCCATTTCAGCATTCTGTGGCACAGGCTAACTGTGGCACAGGACATCCCAGTCCTGTAATCTCCTCCCACCTCCCTCCCACCTCTACCAGGGAGCACATTCATGCTTCCCTTCTTAGTGGTGTGCATCATGTCTATCTTTACAACAAGCTTGCAATCTACAAACAATTACACAGTACTAATAATATAGGACAGGGTTTCTTACTAGTGAAAATTCAGCTTTAAGGGAGAACCGACACCTCCCAGTAATAAATCCCCACTCACCTTACTATGGTAAGAACATCCTAATGGATGCTCTTTGGTTCAAGAGACAGCATCTTCTATGAATCGTTACCATCATGTACATGGATGTAGATATGATAGATTCTAGCAGGAACACAATCTATGCTCATTGTAAAAAGTAAACTTAAACCTTTCAGGACAGGAGAGGTGCACAGCAAATTGATTTGCAATGTGTTTCACACCACTCAGACCCTAAACGGTTAAGGAAGCATGGAGTCTGACCTCTTCTGTTTGAAAAAAAACTGCCACCACCTGTCATGTCAGCCTTCATAGACATGTATCCAAGATTGATTGAAGATATTATCTCTTGAACAAGGGTACAAAGGCAAAAAGCATAGGGGCCATTAGAATTTTCTGGCCATAGTAAGGTAAGTAGGTGTATGTGGGCAGGGTTGTTATAAGGAGGTGTAAGTTCTCGTTTAAGAAGCAGAAAAAAAATTAAAACGTGGAGTATGTAAATGCATTTACCTTTCTTTTCAGGGGGACAGAAGTCAGTATTACAGGCTTGTGATGGCCCTGGCTTTTGGTGGGCCAGGCACCCTGTTGCAGGCCTTCCATGACTGAGACACTGTACAGTGCGGACCTGCACACCTCCACCACAGCTGACAGAACACTGCAAGAAAACAAAGGTCATTAAACTACATGCACCTTAAATCACGTTTAACGCTGTGAGTGCCAGTGGGGTATGCAACGCTTTGCAGAGCAATGTGTTGTGCACCCATCTGGCACTCAAAGGGTTGATTCAAAATTTCTTCAATCTAAAAAAAAGCTTTGGTTTTGAAAGTGCTTCATCTACATAAATTATATTTAGTAGTTTATTATAAATTAATGTGTAGATCCTGGTTCTCCTAGCAGGATCTTACTTGGGCTGTCCTGGAGACCCTATGTGTACGATACACAAAAAAGGAGGCTGATATTTTCTCTCTTCACCACAGTTTAAATAAGGTTTCTCTTTTTCTATTAAGGCTTTAGAGCAGTAAGCTACCCCACCAGCAGTGGACCCACCAATCTCTTGTTTTTCCAAGAGTACAGCCATTTCACTTATGGATATAAGCACTTATGGACCAGGCAAACAAGCCCCTGGATTCACTTTTAAAAACTAATTTTGTGACTCCTGGTGCTGTTTTACACCCCACCTTTGCTACTACTTGGGTGAGTAGGACTATGGCCATTTTTTTTTGGGGGGGGGGGGGAGGTCAGCTTATAGAGGCCGATAACGAGGATGATATTCTTATGTCTATCTCTTAGATGCTTTGGGCTAATGCATATCTTGCAGAAGTGGCCTCTGATGTTGCTAGGTTTACTGGAAAGACTTCAGCTTTCTCAGTGGCCAAGCATTGTAATCTGTGGCTCAATATGTGGTTGTTTAGCCAGTCTTCTAAGAAGTCTTTATGCACCGTATTATAAAACACAAACAGGCCTGGAAAGGCAAGATGTCTGCTCAGAAGCCCAAAACTGCAATCCCACCTCCACATGACTTGTGAGGTCTGGTCCACCCCAGACAATAGGTCACATGTCTTATTCATGGTGCATAGACTTTTTCATGGCTGATCAATGGGTTTTTGTTGGTGATTTCAGAAGGGTGTCATAGACTTCAAGTTCTTTTCTCCCTGTGGCTTCATGTCCACATTTCCTCTCTATCTTGTGCAGGGTCTTCTGGTTTTAGATGCAGTCTCTTATCTGGTAGATATGCAGTTTCTGGTACCAATTCCTTCTCAAGAAAGGTACACAGGACCCTATTCTAACCTCTTCATAAAAGAAAGAAGGCAGATACCGCTTTATTCTGGACTAGAAGCTCCTCAATCCCTTTGTTTTTGCACACCAGTTAAAGATGGAGTCCTTGCACTCCGTCATCGCTGCCATGTGTCCAGGGGTTGTTTTGGCCACTACAGATATAAAGGATGCTTACCTGCATATTCCCATCCATGCAAATCATCAGCAATTCCTATGGTTTGCTTTTCCAGATACATACAAAAAATGTTATAGGCTCTGGGGGTCGAACAGAAAGCACAATTGCTTGTTCTGGGCCCAGTCACTACTCAGAAGCATCAAGTTTTAGCTCTGTAGTGCCATTACAGAAAAGAAATTTCCACATACATATAAGATTAATCCCACACAAAAAGGCAGTCCAGATGCAAAATGACACTCAATCCCCCTTTGCAAGGGAACACCAGTTAACCCCAGATGTATATTTTGGCCTTGTTGGGCCTCGTGAGCGAGGTGCAGCTGGATTCTCTAGGGCTAGCTGGTGTTCCCATGCAAAGCGGACTTGCCCGTCTTTTGGAACTGGACCACCCTTTTGGGTGGGATTAGTCTAATATGTACGTGGAAATGTCTCCTCTATAATGGCACTAGAAAGCAGTGATTAGCCGAAGAACAAGAAATTGCTTGTTCAATCCATAAAATCTAATCCTAACCTTACATTCTTAATGAATGTGCAAACTATCCTATATAGACAACTTGTTACATTGTTTCTGCACAGCTAATTCTGTTAATGTGTTGTGATTCATACCCACTGCTTTTCTGTTTAGAAAGGATTATACCTTATATCAAGCCCTTTAACAAACCATAAAACAATATCACTTCTGATTCTTTTTATAGCATGCAGAACAGGATATTTAAATATGCATATCAACAAATCATGTTTAGATGCTAGTTCCTTTATTATGATTTTCTTTCATGTGGTGTATAGAAGAAAGGAAACAGTTAAACATACTAGAACACGGTTACAGCTGATATAAAATCCATCCAAGATTATTTAAGAACTTTGCACATGTAATGAAAAATGAAATGAGCTTGTCATCCCTGTTCCCATCCTGTTCTTCTAATAAATAGCCCCTAAGACAACTACAGCCGATATTACACAAGTGAAAAGCATATCCATAGAAACCATGTCTTCCCTTAAACAAAAGGCACACCACAAATAAACAGCTGTGAAACTTGCCATTAAGTAACTAGAGAAAATAATTATTATGAGATCAACGAGCAAAGGTTATTAACAAATAATACTTTTGGGTACATATGATCCAGCTATTTGTCATTTTCCTTTCTACGAGAATAGAAAAAGATAATTCCTGTTTTTTGGACAATGTTCTTGTATTGTACTAGGAGATCAGTTTATGTTTTGGGAAATTAACCTTGGCTTGAAAAGTCTCTAGAAGACTCCATAGCTTTTGTAATGCAAGTGAAATCCTCCTGTGACTTTGCATGCTTGTTTTATATTTTTGTTTCTTTATAAAATGTTTATTGCATATAGCAAGCGTGAGAAAAAACAATTTGTGCCTGTTGTTTTATAATTAATTTAAATTTATATTCACATGTTCCACCTTCTTTTCAGGTTCAAATAAAAGGGTTATAAAAATGTACAGGTAAATGAACAAATACATGTAAATAATATTCTATTTAATTTTTATCATAGGTCTGTAAGCTGGAAGGTTTTCTTGGGTTCTGGATAAAAAAATGGCACCATAAGCCCTATATATATATATATATATATATATTATATACAGTACATTTTTTTTTTAATCTCTTTTCACCTTATGTGAAGTGGGGTGTGTAATAACAAAAATGGGAGAAATGTATGATGACACTCTTAGAACATACCTGAGAAAATATAAAAAGTTATATTTATAGATTTTGATTACAGGAGTAAATATTGTAGAATAAGAGGCTAAGTAGGTGTGGGTGTGTATCAAACAACACTTCTTGATATTGTATTAAACAATTAGTAATTTAATAACAAACAATGTACTGATAATAGATTAATAACCAAATATAATACACCATGAAGGTACAATAGTCCACTGAAATGAGAGTACCTTCTACTGTATATGCTCTCAACAAAACAGATATGTATGGTAAATAAAGTGCGAATAAAAATATATATATATAAAAGATAAAAGACTCACGCTGTATACAACTCTGACAAAAGGTACAATTTCTGATAACTGTGAAGTTGTCGGGATATACCCGAATGGAAATGTTCAATAAAGGTGTCCTTCTCCCTCTGATATGGTAGATAGCGAGTGCTCCAGAGTTGCTTTTTCCAGCTCCAAGGTACACCCCCTAACATAAGATTAATTTCCTGAAGAGGTATCAACATATAGACACAAAACGCATTGGAATTTCACTGATTGCCAGCTCTTACACCAGTGCCATACATCTATACAGTGAATATTTTATTGTACAGCTCACATTCATTCTTTAATTATAATTTTAATTAAACAGGGATCGATATGTTCCTCCTAACTAGATTGATAGATGGGAGAATACTACTATTTTTGCACACTACATACCCGGTACATATATTCCAGAAGCAGTTGAGAGGAATTTACCTGTGAGTCAGGAGAGATATAGCCTGCCCATCATTCTGTATCCAGTTTGGAACTACTAATCATATATTAAGGCAAGAATCCCACAGCGGGAAAAAAATAACTCTGGAGAACTCACTATCTACCATATCGGAAGGAGAAGGACCCCTTTATTGAACATTTCCATTCAGCTATATCCAGACAACGCCAAAGTCATCAGAAACTGTTGCATTTGTCAGAGTGGGATTTAGTATGTTTTAATATATTTTATTGGCATTTTATTTACCAGACATATCTGTTTTTGAGAGCATACCGCGATACCATCTTATTTACGTCAGTGGACTATTGTACCTTTATGGTGTATTATATATATTATTATTAAGCAGCTGGGAGCACCATCCAGTGGGCAGCATTGCTTCCATTTGCCACCTGCTTCTGCAGTTGCTAGTTTGTCCTTTGAGGACATCTACCACTGGGAAAAGGCATTAGTGCCCTGTCAGGGTCTTCAGGCTCTGACAGGACACTACTGTAGTTTCAATGCACAAATCTGTGGTGGGTGGAGGAGGCAAAAGTGGAGAGGCACTGAGGGGAGACTAGCATTTTCATATATATTTCTTTGTGGGTAGAGGGAGAGAGAGGTGATGCTTATTATACACATGTAATACAAGAAAGTGTACTCTACGTAGACAACAATAATGCCCACCATGAAAAAAAATGAAATTCCTCAACAATCACTTATTAAATGATTATAGTTAGTAGTCTGATGGATATATGATATTAAGGATGAAAAGATGATAATGAAGTTCATCCACTCACTGATCCAAAAACACTGTTCATACGATGAATATTGTCAAATAGTCAGTCACCCTTAGCTGTCCCAGTTTCGCAGCCTCTCTAAGATCCTCTGTCTCATTCCCAAATATACCTGAAAAATAGGTGCAGAACAACAGGGACAAACTCTAGAAGCTGTGTTTTTATTTTCAGACCGCTTCCCTGCTTAAAAAGAATTGCACTTACAAGATAAAAAGCTATAACAAACACATCAATAAATCCCCTCTTAGGGCAAATCTGCGTGTCTGGACTTATAGGGATACCCCTTCAGCACCACATCTCATCAAGATGACTTTATACAACAGAGCCACATTTCCCAGATGGTACCTCTAGCCTCCGATTTTTTACCACTAGGCCCTGTCCTAGTATCCTTCTTTGAATGAAACCCTGAGGAAGCATTCAGAGAATCAGTGATACGATTTGGACTCTATTGTTCAAACAAACTTGGCAAACAAACACTATCTATGCAAAGGAGAATAGCGTGTGGACTGCTGTCGGGCACAAAATAAAGAGATTCCTGTTTCCAGCAGCCTGAGAGCAGACTAGGACGGAGCCCAGTGGTAAAAAAATCTGAGGATAGGGTGCCATCTGGGAATGTGGCTATGTTGTATAAAGTCATCTCGATGAGATGTGGTGCTGAAGAGGTATCCCAGTAAGTCGCGACACACAGATTTGTCCTGAGAGAGGATTCCTTTGGAGATTTATTGATGTGTTTGTTGTAGCTTTTTTATCATGTAAGAGCAATTCTTTTTAAGTAGGGAAGCTACCTGAAAATAAAACCACTGATTTTAGAGTTTGTCCCTACTGTTCTGCGGCTATTTTTCAGATATATTATACACGTGCTTAAAATATTGGGTATAAATTACACATTGGCTAGCTGGAGGTGTGACGATATGTGCATCTGTGACCCCTCCAGATAGATGCTGATTGGCTGGGAGTTGAGGTTATTGCAGAAAATGTTCTGTGACCTGTGTAATCTCACAAGGCCAGCCAATGAGAACATAGGAATTAATCTGAACAAGGATGGTCATATAAAAAGACAAAGTAGTGAATAAGTGATTCAATTGAATAATGTCAACATTTCAGTGCACCTTAGAGTTTTTTCAT
This sequence comes from Rhinophrynus dorsalis, assembly GCA_037306005.1. Classification (NCBI taxonomy): domain Eukaryota; kingdom Metazoa; phylum Chordata; class Amphibia; order Anura; family Rhinophrynidae; genus Rhinophrynus; species Rhinophrynus dorsalis. Next base: position 266,916,234 of record CM074723.1, on the reverse strand, counting down.
CAGGACGATTTTGGTGTATATGTCTGCAATTCCAGTGGTTCTCTAGAGCACCCCACCCCCAGACCGGTTAGTCTTTCAGGTGTCAAGGGACATGGCCTGTTTGATAATACTTAGTGAGGCTGATATACCAAGTAAGTGGAGCAATTCTGTTGAAAATCAAAAGCACCACTAAGAGCAAAAAAACAATCTAAAAATTCCCATTGATTGAAATGGGAATTTTAACCCTTTGAATTCTAGAGTGCTCTCCATTGCATTGTGAAGCAATGCACTAAAGATCTCTGGCATTCATGGGGATAAAAGTCCAGTTAAATTAACAGAACTGCGTACTGGTTCCTTATAGTATACTTGGTTTGCCCCATATTTATTTTACTTCTCCTTAGTACATAAGCCTTACAGTGAACTGAATTATGTCAGCTTGCAAAGATTATTCAGTTAATTAAACCCGTGAGTACCAGAAAGGTAGCCAATGCATTGCAATGCACTGGATAGCTCTCTGCTACAAAAAGGGTTAATGGATTATACATGCATGATTATTTAACACCTGCTTGTGGTAAAATGATACAATTAATTTTAAATATAAGGTCAGGTTTAGTTTGTTTACCCAAAAATGAAAGACATATAGCATACTTTAACTTAATAACATTTTTTAAAGCCAGATGTAAAAGCCTAATGGTGCTGAAGGCATTTTAATCTATGTACTTGCCTATTAAAAGACAAACACTATATATCCTGTTGCCCAGTGATCTGTAGATTATAGAAAAAATAAACACTATTACCTGAGACCAGGGAGAAGAGTACCAGGATCCTTTAGGCTGATTAATCATAGGGTAGAATGGGTATCTTGGGCATTCAGCCTGCAGACAAGCTCTCTCAAGCTCCATGTTTGGCTTTTGCAAATGTAAGCATTTCTTTTGTGCAAGTTCTTTGTATTTCCCAGAAATATATTTTTCTGTACATTTCAGTACTCTTTTTTGAACTCCCGATCCACATGTGGTGGAACACTGGTGGGACAAAAAGAAAAAACATACTATTTACTATTGTTGAATAGAAGATTACTGAGGGGTTTGAAAGACAAAAACTGATCACAGGATTGTAGGATCTGAGTTACGAAAAGAGACTAACCAAACTGGGTTTGTTTATATTAGAGAAGAGACATCTAAGGGGTAATAAGATTACCATTTATAAATATATTCAAGGTCAATGCAAGACCTCTCTAAGGAACTATTTACTCAGATTGGAGCAAAAGACAAGATTATAGGAAAGGCACTTTAAACTAAAATAAAGGCATAGGTCTTTCACTTTAAAGGGTAGTAAAGTTATGGAATTAATTGCCTCTGGATGCTGTACTTGCAGATACTATAGTTGCTTTCAAAGAAGTAACAGATACCTTTCTACCTCAAAACAATATTGCGAATTATGGCAATTGGTTTAACAGCAGGTAGGATGTTGATCCAGGGAAATATCCTACTGCCGTTTGGATTCGGGAATTTTTTGACCCACTTGTAACTTAAAGGAGCAGTAAACTTTTTTTATGAAAACCTATTTGTTATAAAGCTTTTCTTGCGGAGTAAAACAAGGACAGTCCCACTTGTGTCAATTGTTTTAGTCAAATGATATAACAGTTAAAATAATCTGGAAGTGAATTTACTGTGTGTTTCCTTCCTAATTGTTCTGACAGGAAGTAACTCAGCAGTTTCTATCCCATTCTATGGAGAACTGTAAGTCACTGACTTTCCTCTTCATTAGAATGTAACAGTTTATCTAATTGGAATTTGTTTACATTAGCAGTGCCTTCAAGTGGTCAAACGCAGGTTTAAACGGTAATAACTCTGGAAATATGTATCTTTCAGCAGTGGGAGTCCCCATATTTTGCTCAACAGGAAATATCCTACAATATGAATTTTTTCATAAAAAAGTTGACTGCTCCTTTAATTGGAAATGGCCTCAATGGGTATTTTGCCTTCCTCTGGATCAGGGCTGTCCAAGTTCATCCCTCAAGGGCCACCAACAGTACAGGATTTAAGGATTTCCCTGATTACGCACCGCTGAGTCAGTCAAAATGAATGAGCCACTAATTAATTCACCTGTGCTTAATCAGGGAAATGCTTACATCCTGGCCTGTTGGTGGTCCTTGAGGACTGAACTTGGACAGCCTTGCACAGGATCAGTGATGTTGCATGGAATGAATTTGATGAATGCAAGTCTTTTTTTAGCCTCATCAACTGTCAGTATATTACTATTTGTGGTAAAATTAGTATAATGGGTTGCTTTTGTGAACCACAGGTTTCTAATGTCTATGTGTTACGCTTTTTATGTAAAATATAACCACTCTCTTACTTCTCTGACAAGTGGATGGCAGTGAGGAAGTAAATGGCTATTTCAGAGAATGCCATTACTCTGAACTCTTTTTTCCACTATGGAATAATAAGGCACAGATGAAATCAGAGTTAAAATTATTCATTTTCTTACTTCTGCAATAGGATCCTAAAATAAGTAAAATATTAGCTATGTGTCCCTGATTATTGCTAAAATGTTTCAGTAAGACACCCAGCTGCATGGCCAGTACTTTGCTGTATTTTGAAGACTGTAGAGTAGGAGATGCCATTTCCAGGTTTGATGGACAACTGGCTCTATGGAAGCAGGGACTTGTGCACTGCTAAAATTCTGTGGGAGCTGCACTAGTGATCCCATATAATTTACAGCTGAAATGAAGATACACATGAGATACAGCAGAGCGTACAATTGAAATTGAGTCAATGACACCACAACTCTTATAACTGAAATAGAGCTAACTAGTGATACCACAAAAAATACAATTGGTATATAGCTATGCTATGGATACCACAGAGCTTACAATTGAAACCGACCTACACTAGTGTTAACACAGAGGAAACAACATAAATGGAGGTACACTAGTGATATCACAGAGCTTATGTTTAAAATATAGTTAGAACTGAGATACCACACAGCTTAAAATTGAAAGGCAGTTATTGCAAACACGGATTAAAAGTACCTCTACAAATTCCTAAAAAGTAAAAACTAATAAAAAAGAAAACCCAAAACCAAATAGTGAACATACCTTGCCACACTATGGGGGAGATTCAATAAGCGGTGATAAAGTGGATCACTTTACTTCTCCAATTCCTGTGTTATTCTATAGCACTTATTCAATAAGATATTCAAAGTTGAAGAAATCTTAGTACATAGGCTCCATAGAATAACATAGGAATTGGAGAAGTGATATCACTGGAGAAGTCTTCTCAACTTTATCACCTCTTTATCACTGCTTAGTGAATCTCCTCCTGTGTCTTCTGTCAGGTAGCAGTAGAAATGATTGACTGCAGTAACCAAGCCTTGGTGAGAGTGAATGGTGTAACTAAGCTAGGGTGTCAAACAAAGTATGTGTGGTTCTATTACTACGAATGGGCAAAGGAAGAGAGGAAATGTGGAAGAAGAGGGCAAAAAGGAGAGAGATTAAGGGAATGCCAAATGGGGCAAGGTGAGGGTCAGAGAAGTAGAAGAGAGAAGGCCAGTGAAGGGAGGAAAATAGGATAGAAATGGGATGGAGATGGCCAATGGAGGGAGAAACATAGGGAAGAGGGATGGTGAAATGGGGGAGATATAAAGGGAGTGTTGGGGGAAGTGGGGAGATGACACGGCACATATCTTGACCCTTTTAGTGCCAAAATAGGGTCCGATGGCTAGATATCTTTCCATCAATTAAACTGTTAAAGAATAACAAGTTCAGTGTTACTGCAGCTCCATTCTCTAGCCCCCACCTCATCAAACATTTGAGTGCCAGACAACTGATCTGCACACCTCTCTGCAGTCAAATGGATAAACAAATATCCTTTTGGCACTGATGCTCTGACTTATTTCTCTCTGGATGAAGATCCGGTTTCTTCTCACCTGGGTGTGTTGTGTGTGCTCAGGAGCAGTCAGTCATCTCTTACAGCGGAACTGGAAGCTGAGTGAAAGAGATGACTGAGCTCACAAAAGACAGAGGGGAAAAAGAGACCAGCTCTGTATGCAATGAGAAATAACAGCGCTCCAGCACCAAGACTATTTTTGTTAACCATATTACTTTCATAGAGGTGTGCAGTCACTGCAGAGCAATGCCTTGCCCAACCCACTGTCATTTAAATGGTTAATGGGGATGCTAAAGAAAGCTGTATACACATTGTACTTGTTCTTATTTAACTCTTTGATGCCCAGAGAGGCATGCAACATATTGTTATGAACTGTCCAGTGTTGACAACCTGACATTGAGGATGTACCACCCCCTCCGCACTAAAACTAAAATTTGCCTCCTCGGCCTGAGGCAGCGTATTCACTGTGCCTCGTTACAGGACAGACCTGGGATTGGAAAGGCTCAGCTTCCCAAAGTCTTGATTATTCTCTGCCCATGATGGCAATTACATTTCACTGTGCCTGTTTATAGTTTAGTGATTTTGATGTGAATAATCTGAATCTAAACAATTTGAGATGAATAAATAATTGTGCATTTTTTACAGCATCAATTATGCATTACAGTGGTTCAATGCTTTTATTTCACTGGTTATAACTGAAATCCATAGTAAAATCTGAATAGAAAAAACCATGCAATGAATGCCAACCCTATGTGTGAGTTCTATGCTCATCATGATGTGGATTTAGTAAAGAGGTGCTTTAGAAAATCCTGCACTTTCACAAGTTGCACCCAATTTACCCTTTAATGGGGAACTTTTACATCCTATATAACAATTTGCTACAAAGTTTGTAACAACGCAGTCATGCGCAGTAGAGACTGCCATGCGTGCTGCAGTCATGCACAGTAGAGACTGCCTGTGACGAGGCTGATACAGAGCGGGGCACTCAGAAGGCGCGTCCAGCTCTGTATCAGCCTCGGCACGGACAGTATCTACTGAGCATGACTGCACCGTGACCGGCTGGCACTGTATCAGCCGTGGCGTGGGCAGTCTCTACTGAGCATGACTGCCCCGCAACCGGCTGGCAGTGGCACTATGGCCTGTGTAACGGGATCTTCAACTAGTTTAGAATAATTGATTGGACTAAATTCGTGTAACACAGTGACTGAACTAGTTAGGTGCACTCCATAAAGCAGTCAGGGGTAAGTATATATTTGTTCTTTGCAATATGTCTGCAGTTTCCTGAATATAACGACTTCTACTGAAGTCTACCTCTAGCTCACACCTTCTCACAGCAAACAATATGCTTCAACAGACCTGAATGACATGGAAGGGATAGAAGTAGTTAAAAGGTTTTAAACTGAGGTAACTAGCAGTAGCCTAAATCAGTTCAAATTGCAAATAAAAAATAAATGGAAATAAATGATTGTCTGGTGAATGACAACTATTGTTCTTAGTTTTGTTCTTAGGATACAACTTCCTATTAATTAACAGAATGGGTAAAATAAATGTCAGAGGTCTTACCAGACATATTGCTTACCTCTGACCAGTTGGACACAATCCACTGAAGCTTCTTAGGTTTGTTGCAGCGTTTAATATGGCAGGTTTCCTGTGTTATGGGTTTAAATTCACTCTTGCATGCAGAATCATGGAGGGTCTGAGCACGAAGAGAAGGATTTGTACTCTTGCAAACCACACTTCTTTTTTTCCATCCTTTTCCACAGGTTCGAGAACACTAGAAAAAAATGATAAACATTAAATTTGTAGTAATGCTTAACCCCTTTAGTACCAGATGGGTGTGCAACGCATTGTTTACACCCATTTGGTCCTTAAGAGTTTAAAGGTACTGGAACAAAATTCCACTTTAAAAAAATGGGTATTTATAAACAGAGCATCAAGTGGGGGTACAGAGCCCAAGGTTATATTTGGAACTGACAATTTAGGGCCTAGATACTGAAGTCAGAATAGTTTTATAAGTAAAGAGGTAGGGGGCAATTACAGAATGAGGAAGGGGAAGCCGAGCAAATGAAGCACTTCCTTTCGGAGTATGTACAGAACACAAATATGCACTCTCAGACAAATGAGGTCAACAAGCATATAGTAAAGTATGGAGATCGGCAGCATGTCTCTGGGGTTCTGTATAACATAGTAGTCCATACAGGCCGAACTGCCAGATCTAGGTTCCTTCAAGTTTAAAGGCAGGTGCATAGCTCCACCTCCTAAATTTTATTAAGGGCACATGGGGATACACTCTGTACCCTTCTGGTAAAGGCGAGACAGAAAAGCCCACTAAGCAGGTAAATTCCATTAACACTATAATAGCTCTATTCCAGGGCTGGATTTCCCAATAGGCAGAGTAGGCAACTGCACAGTGCTCCAAATTTTGAGGTGCGCCTCACCTGTGCTGGCCACACCCACAATCTGAATTGTGTGTGTGGTCAGAACAATTTCAGTGTCCCTCCACCAATTTTATATTAGAGATGCACCGATACCAATTTTTTAAGACCAAGTACAAGTACCGATACTTTTTTCAAGTACTCACCGATACCAATTACCGATACCTTTTTTTTGCGGTCATTTGCCAGTTTTCTAAGTACCTACATGTTTTAGGTACTTGGAAAACTGGCAAATGACCGCAAAAAAAAAGTATTGGTAATTTGTATTGGTGAGTACTTGAAAAATATTATGAGTATGTGTGTGTGTGTGTGTGTGTGTATGTATGTATATATGTGTATATATATATATATATACATATATATATATATATATATATATATATATATATACACACACACACACCACCTCTTGACTCTTGATTCTCCCTTTTTGACTCTTTCTCCCACCTTTTGCTTCATTCTACCCCCTTGAGCCCCCTTCTTTTGTCTTGGCTTTTGATCCCCCTTTCTCCAACTCCTCCTTGACTCACCCTTTTGCCTCTCTCTCCCTCCTGATCCCCCCTCCTTTTGCCTCTTCTTGGCCCCCCTCCTTTGATCTCCTGATTCTTCCTCCTTTTGACTTTTTCTCCCTCTTCACCCCACTGTCTGCCTCTTTCACCACCCCCTGCCCCATCCTGCCTCCTTTACTCTCCTCTGCCGGGTGCTCGCTGTTCTCTCGTGAGCCCCGGCAAAGGTCAGCGTCGGAGCGTTGCCATGGTAACCCGCGGCAATGCTCCGACGCTGTAGGAGTGAGAGAGGTGACCGGGGAGCATTGTGAGCAGCTCCCCGGGCTCCCTCTCTGCAGCACCGACCCTGACACAGGGTATCGGTGCTGGCATCGGCCACATTTGCGCGAGTACAAGTACTCGCGCAAATGCTGGTATCGGCACCGATACCGATACCAGTATCGGTATCGGTGCAACCCTATTTTATATCCCTTTGCAGGCTATCAATTAACCTCTTGGATGGTATAAAGAACTCCATGCATTGGAGATCTCTCTAGAAACCAAGGGATTAAAGCTTTTTCGCTCTAGGTTGCTATAGACCAAGGGTATTTTCTACATCAGGAAACAGTGGACAGTATGGGATTGGGCTCGTGTGAGGAATGAGGGTGTGGCAATGGGTGGTTCTAACTAAGAGCAGCAAAAGTGCCTTGCCTAAGGCGAACGGGATGAAAATCTGGCCCTACTCTAGTATTTGCTATTTTAGTCTTAAAAAGGGAGCTCACTCTGCCATTTTGTTCTGGCTCTAGGATCTTCATGGGTTTTGATTGAATATTTGACTGTAAATCTTTTAGTGCATTACAAATGCAACTAAAAGTCATAAAATTAACATCTCAAATTCTTGTCTAAAATTATATACATAAGCAAATTGAAAAAATAATTCAAATACACAGTCTAATGTTGCAAATATAATAAATATGTGAATCACCTCCCTCTCCATGATAACCTGAGACACAATGTACAGTCTGCTCAATGTGTGATGCCAGCTATGAAAAATCAACACTGAGTGTTAACCCTATAAGTATCAGTGTGGTGTGAAGCAATGTGTTGCACACCCCTCTGGTCCATAAAAAATAATGGATGTGAATAACTATCGTGTCAAATTGCTGTAGGTGTAAATGCTAGGAGTTGTCTCATCTTTGCTGTAAGCACATAACATTCTCTATCACCCAAGCGTTTTAGGGGCCTGCAAATGTACACTTTACCCAGGGTCCAGCTGTGGCTTAACTGCGGAGGCACTCAAATAATTAAAATGGTCTTGACTAGGATAGCTGGTGCTGACATGTGTTCCATACACCACCAAAGTATAGAATGAAGACAAACTGGGCCATACATACAATATCAAAAGTGGAACAATTCTGAGGCAAATCAGCTGCACCATCACATTGCTTTAAAGGGATAGTAATGTTTCATAATAAAAAGAGCTCTAATTAATCATCATAGTATTTGGAGAGTGTTATTTCAATTCTGTCAGAGTTGTAGTTCCAGAGTAATTCAATGACAAAGTATCCCCCTCCCGCCCCTTTTACTGATGTCACTTCTCAGCCATAGCAGAAAGGAGGTGCCCAGGTAGACTGCAGAGAGGGACAATCTTCAATTAAGATAAGGGAAAAACCTGAAAACCTTGTCAAGGGGGCAGGGCTTTCATTGTTTTCATAGGAATGAGTGTCCCCTTCTGTTATCTGTCTGGTCTATAGACTGCATTCCACATCTGAGAAGAGATTGCTTACACTAGGTAAAAGGGGCGGGAGGGGGAAACTTTGCTTGTGAATATCTCATAAACCATAAAGGTTTGAGAGCTAAGACTTATATCATTCTTCATGTTTTTTTAATGCCTACAAAATAAAATAAAGTTAAAACGAAGTATTACTATCCCTTTAAGAAAGACTTTTAGCCATTTGAATGCTAGAGGATCTTCATACGTGGCCCTAATATCTATTAGAACTTCTCATCAAGGATTATTCATATCTGCACTAGTAAGCAATCTCTAGGAAGAGGTGGTGCAATGAGGGGTGGGAGTGGTCAAACAATACTGTAACTAATGGCTATAAAGATGACTACAGCACTGAGCAGTACAGCCTCATGGTGACCAACAGATAATGATTAGAGGTAAAAATATTCCCAATGTGATTACGACATTCTTAGTTAGATTCATCATGTAGACTAGAGGCAGGAGGTAGCCTGAGGCACAAATCAGTCAACTCACAGATATGACACTCAGATTGTGAGTGTCTGCTTTTAACTACTTTTAATATTTGCACCTCATGTTTTTATGCCACCCGTTGGTAGACTTGTAAAACCAAAGGAGTTTACTTTAAATATCTCCCCTACTTAACCATATAATTGGGAAAAAATTGGATACAATTTGCGAGATTCATATTAAGTAGAAAATGATACATATACTAGTGTAAAGCCAGCAGTGTGACAATTATATGCATGGTATAATCTCTGTGGGCAGTAAGTGAATTTGGTTGTTTTTGTTCCCAGTCTGCTTCATGTAAGGACCTGATATTTGTATGCAACAGCAATATCATCATTAATCACTACATTTCCCTCTTTCTACCCACTTCACCCATTCAAAACTCATAATGATTTCCCTTTATAGCATACGATCAATAGAAACATTACATTGACCTGTAAGAAGAGGCAAGAGTAAGGGAAAGAGAGGAGAGGGAATGAAATAAAAAAATAAACAAAAAACACTGGTAGTCAGGGATGAGACATGTACTGTCTGACACCCCAGCCTTGACCACTGTGCACTGGTAGACACAGAATTGCACATACACTGTCTGTCACCCCAGCAATATTCCACTGTACATCTGTAGCCACAGAACCCACACATATACACTTTCTGCTTCCCCAGCCTTGTTCCAATGTCCACTAATAGCCACAGAACCACATATACACTGTCTGACATTGCTGTCTTGTTTCACTGTTCACTGTTCGTTACAGAATGAGACACATGCTGCTCACTTGCTCAATCATCTGGTCATGTCTCCAGCGTGAGAAGCTCCAGACCAATCACCACTAACATCTAGCTTATGGTTCCAGCAGTGATGTGCATTGAGGAAATTTGTGAGAGTGGCAGCAAATGTTTTAGTTGAACCCTTTGAGCACATAGTTACATTATGTTTTTAATTTTTTCTTAGCGTTGCACTGTCTTATTTATATTTTAAAGAGGTCTGGTCATCTTTCCAAGTCCTCCACTCAGTGGGAGCTTTCATCTTGAAAGGATTTGCATCTAGCTTGCATTACTCTTTATGAAAGAGGGGCACTGCAACCCCTAGAGATGCCAATGGGGAGGAAGAGATGCTGGGGAAGGGAGGAGATAGACATGGAGATAGGGAAGGGCATGGAGGAGGAGAAAGGTAGAGGAAATGAGAAGGGCTGGGTACATGGAGAGGAGGTGTGTGAGTTATATGAAGAAGGACATGAAAGAGGTAGAAGAGACAAGAGAGCTACATGGAGGGAGAAAAAGACATTGTGTAGAGAGGAAAACATGGGAAAGCATGAGAGTAGAGAGACAAATATGGAGGAGAAGGTGGGGGATGGCAAGAGCAATGTCCCATAGCATCTAAACTGTTCTCAACCATTTCTGCACATATCAATGTATTTAACCTGCCCATATAGGCTATTGATAGTCACCAGAGTTTCAGTACTGTCCCCTGCAATCCATGTACTCACAGGAGCTTGCATATGTTCTACCACCACATACTCAGTGGACCAATGTGTCTGAACAGGAAATAGTTATGTTTATGGCTACCAAAAACATGCAATCTCCAGTGAGTGCACAAAGCACTATAAACAATGCAGAAGCATTGGATAGTGTCAGGAAACTCAGGTTATAAGCTCTGGTGTGTGCAAGTAGTATAGGAAAGAGCTCACAAGTACCATGTGTGGACACACTCTGGGGGCAAGTTAAGGACTTAACTGTATGCAGGGACTTGAGGGAGGGTTGTGGAAGGAAGTGTGTGTGTGTGTGTGTGTGTGTGTGTGTGTGTGTATGTATGTGTATATGTATAGAGTGGGCTTCCTAGCCTCCTCACAAGGCCAACAATGACAGTATTTTCATTTAACCATTTGATGGGTCATGGCATTGCAAAGATACCACTCTGCAGCTTTGGGGCCCAAAGCTGCAGAGTAGTAGAAGTTGAATTCTCAAGACCTAGGAGTACTGAGCCTTTTTGGGTGCATCCAGGATTGATGATCTGGATGATGGTCACAGAAATCTTACAGGGCAGAACAATACTGATTTTAGTAATTGGATAACATTTTACATTTTGGCTCAGGTGCATGTTTTTATATCATGATATGTTGATAAAAGCCATGAAAGATTAAAGTACAGATATTTCACAATTGTTTCTAAATGCTCTGAACGTACCTCAGACCAAGGCCCAATGCTCCATGCCGGTGGACAGCTATGAGTGTTACATATCTGCCTGTGGATTGGAGGAGACCCAGAACATAGCTTGTTTGGCACAGTTTCCACTTTGTAATGTGTTTTTTGGACGCAATGAATCTGTCGGAACTGTTCTCCAATACCACAAGTTTGACTGCACTCTGTCCAGTTACCTGCAGACCAGCTAAAGACAGAAGAAGAGAATTTCAGAGTAATCTTAGTTATACTGGTGGCAACACATATAAATTCCTACATTTCCCATAAAGGGTATTTTAATCCCTGGAATGCTAAAACGCAGTGCATTGGAGACCCCTCTAATATGCAAGGGTGTATTTTTTTTTTTTTTTGTGGATTTGTACAATAATTGCTCCACAGGCAATATAAATTGGTTCTTTGATAAAGGTTTTTAACTATGTGTACAGGTTGAAAACTTGCATATGAAATGTCATTTGAACTCTTTACATATAGATCTGTGAATGTATTTGTAGATTGAAACATATATGGACCATTTACATATGGCTGTGAATGTGCTTACTAGCACACACAATATCTTATGGACCTTCAACATCCTCCTTTATAACATAAAGTGGTAGAATGCGTCGCTCACTTTGAGTCATAACTGCACATGCGCAGCAGAGAGTCTTTACTGTACATGTATGGTTTCGCACGCAGGGAACTTTGCTATGAGCCGTCTGGAGCTCCCTGCTAAGGATCAGCGGGTTCGGAGACTCTTCGAACGCGCTGCACCGTTCCGGACGGCTCACGTCCTGTCTCTACTCCCGGCTCCAGGGCAGCTGGGTGCACTTTAGCCCGTGTATACAGGCTTTCATACTAGTATGTTATATATCTATACATTTAAAAACCTTAATTTATCAATACTATTGCTTTATGTCTTATAGACTTATATAAAAAAATAGCATTATTGAATAACAGCCTCATATACTAAAATGAGAATAAGATTAAAAAGAATATTATTTCTGAAAAATCATCATTTTTATTAAAGTGCACACAGTTCTGCTCTCATATATAACATACATATTCAGAAGCTATAAATATAACTTTATAGACACAGCAAAAATAAATCAGTAGATAAACGTATCAGTCAACTATGCCGCAGGCTCTAGTGAATACCTCCAATTAGTATATCTGTTGTGTGATAGAAACAAGACGTGATTTTTCCCTATATCAAACCATCAATAAAGTTATGGTGATGATAAAATTCTTCCATTGCACAATACCTTTAAAATACATGTGTGTGTACATTTCATGTCTGAAACTGATCAGTAAAACTGTCTGTGAAGGAATAATGCATGAGTCAGTCAACTAGCCTCTCACTGAAAAGAGCTAGTAAACTGAAGCAGCTGCCTGTAGGAAGATTAATTTCCAACCGGTGCATTGCTGCATAAGCAGCAAGCATAAGCTAACGGACCTCAAGGATGCAATGCATTGGATTAGAAAAGCCCCATTTAATGAGCAGTACATTTTTTTTAATGAAAAGACATATTTCACAGAGCATTTTCTGCTGAATAAAACAAGGTCGCTCCCATCGCTGTCAGAGGTTTTATTCAAAAATTATAGCAGTTTAAATAGTAAGGAAGTGAATTTACTGTGTTTACTTCCTGGTTGTTCTAACTGAGAGGAAGTGACTGGCAGTTTCTATCACACTCTATGGAGAATTGTATGTCTCTGACTTTTCTGACTTTCCTCTCCATTAGAATCTAACAGGAAATCTAATTAGAATTTGACCACTAGAGGGCACTGCTAATGTAAAAAAACATCGGTTTAAACTGTAATAACTCTGGAAATATAAATCTCTCGGCAGCAGGAGTACCCTTATTTTACTCAATAGGAAAATCCCTACAATATATATTTTTTCATTAAAAAAAGTTTACTGCTCCTTTAAAGAGGACCTTTCACCTAAGCACAAGTTTGCGTTAATCCATTTATTATACCGATTCAAACTGTGCTGGGTTTTGTTTAAAAAAAAAAAAAAAAAAAAAGCAATAGAAATGAAGTTTGAGGGTTAACTTTTTCCCTCTTCTCCTCATTCTGATCGGCACCATCTTGCCGATGAGAATACAGGATATCCTCCTCCCGCTCGTCTGTCAGTAAGCTGGAGCACTCTCATTGGCTAGATATCGACCTCTGCCATTGAGAGTTCTCCAGCTTACTGACAGACCAGCAGGGAGGAGGATCTCTCCTGTATGCTCATCAGTACAATTGTGCCGATGAGAATAAGAAGACGTCAAGAGCGAAAAGGTAAACCTTCAAACTTCACTTCTATTGTGTTTTTTTTAAAAAACAAAACCCAGCACAGTTACAATCGGTATACTAAATGGATTAAAGTAAATTTGTGCTTAGGTGAAAGTTCCGATTTAAATTAATGAGAATTATGGTAATTTTTATTTGGTTCATATTGTTTAGTTGGTTTGCCCCAGAATTCCTCCAGGGGGGAGATTCACTAAGCGGTGATAAAGAGGGAATTAAGGGGAGATGACTTCTCCAGTTTATCACTTCTGCAATTCCTATGTTACTCTATGGAGCCTATGCACTAAGAATTCTTCAACTTTGGAGGTCTTAATGAATTGACACCATAGAATAACACAGGAACTGGAGAAGTAATAAACTGGATAAGTCATCTCCACTTTATCACCTCTTTATCACCGCTTGGTGAATCTCTCCCCAGTTCTTCTTAGTACATCAGCTTGGGTTTTGCTTTGCTGGGGTTATTTTTCAATGTCTATGTAAAGCTTAATTGAAGTCCATGTTGGCTCTGTCTTCTCTGACTAGGCAGGGAGTAGGAACTCACTTCTGATGCAAATTGGAGGTTTACAGACATTTTATTTTTTTCACCCTGAAAAAGACAATCACAGTACAGGAAATAATGGACAGCTCTCTGTTCTGAAATCTCTGTACTGTAGGTGAGTAAAAAAAGCAAATTATTGAGTCATTAAAAAAATAATAAAGAAAATGGTGTCTCAAATGACTGTTCTTGCTTGGCTGCCTCAGAAGGCATGCATGTTCTAAACAAATAAGTGTGACACAATGCAGGATCCACCCCTATGATGGCTAATGGCCTCTTAGTACTACTTTAAACTGGTATAGTGATGATCTCAAGCCATTCTGATATGTAAGAAATAGGCCAGTCCCAAGGGTTTTGACCTGCAGGAATTGCCACATACAGGTGGACTCTCTTTTTTTAATGTTAAACACCTCCCTTTATTTTCCAGCCACTATGGGGAAATCTCTTCCCCCTAGCTTCTGGCTGATTGTGTAGACTTGCCATGATGTATGACTTCTGACATTAAACTGTCTTCAGCAATCTTGCAAGTTTGGGGCTGCATTTCTGCAATGACATTTGCCCTCACAAGAGAAATTCTCATTGCCTTCTAATACATTAGTTTGTGTGTCTTTGCGTTTCTATTTTTTTTTTAATTAAAAAAAGTGTGTGCATCTATGTATGTGTGTGTACGTATGTGTGGAACGGGTGAGGCAACCTCAGATTTTGCTACAGGCTGCCAGCTGATTAAAATTATGCTCCTACCACTCACACCCTAGTCTTTGAGTAAATGGACTTTTTGTGCGGTTCTGTGATTATGAGTGGGGCAGAGGACCAAGGACAGAATGTCAGACAGTGTCTGGGTGGTTCTGTGACTACCAGTAGGATTGTGAAACAGGGCTGGTGTGTCAGTTTATGCCAATTTTGTGGCCCTCCTTGGAGGGAAATATTGAGTATGAGGCAATCAACTGTATTTGAGTTTGACATGCCTGCTTTATATGGTGAACCCAGTGAAAGGTTTCCCAGGTTAACTTTCCAGTCAGGAGACACTGAGGTCTTACCAACAGCCCAATCAAGTCTCATTTGTTACTTCAGCTTGGTTAATGTACTGAAGACTTTTCTAGAATTCAAGTGTTTAAAATAATGCATGCCATTCTGAAAAAAAGTTTATAGACTTTCTGACATCAACAGTGGAAAATACTGAGCAGCTGTTCTTTTCCGAAGTTTGCTATCCCCACCCCAGCAGCTGACTATCTCTATCTAAACTAGCTTTCAAATCCAGTAAACATCAGAGGGAATCCCTAATCATAAGGCATGCAAGATCCATTCCAATTATCTTACATCTGAGAAAGAGGAATAGAATGTCAGAGTAATTCTTGGTTAGCTGTAATACACTTTACTTCAATAGGTAGATATTTTATTCAATTCAGCTCAAACTTGTTTATTTAACCAAGCCACAGTTTTTTTTTATTGCAGTCACCAGTTGGTGCTGCTGAAATATATTTGGCTTAAATTGCTCCATAGACAGCAATAGAAAAATGCAATTTTTCCACTGGTCCAAAATGCTATTCTGCAGTCTGATCACCAGGTAGCAGTTAACAGCAGATTTAATAAACGGATATGTTTCAGCTATAACACTTCAATTAATATTCTCCCAACAGTGGGAGTATCCTTGTTTAAATGGTCAGGATATCTTCTTCATGTCTAACCCAAACAGTCTTTTTGTTTTTTTAGATGGGATTCAACATTCTTTGTAACAAAGAACACACAAGAACAAAATAGAGCTGGCGCCGTTTAATGGCTAACTGAGGAGATAGAAAGTGCAAGCTTTCAGGACACTAAAGTCTCTTCTCCGGGCATAGGTTAACGAATACAGCTGGAATACCACTGCATTTATATTTACAGAGTATGATAAAAATTTGAAACAAATTACATGAATACACAATAGGGGCACAATTAAGTTAGTAAACATCCACACTGCATAGAGAAGATATGATATGCATAGGGTTAGAGCAAAGTCCTGGAACAAGGAAACGTTCATTAATGCAGAGGTGTGAAGAGCCTATTAGTCTGGGAGTTGGCAAGACCGTGTCATTACAACTAGTCAGCTCAAGATGTTCTATCTATTATAATGAGACATGAAGCCCCTCTGCAGATTTAGTCCTGTGTTTAATGTGTCAAACATAAACCATTAGTTTAAATTCCCAGAGTTTTCTTTTCCTCTGTGTTCCAAAGTTTCCTTTGAGTATGGTGACCTTCATATTTTATAGACTAGGATTTGGACTGGCCAACTTGTGTGTCAACCTTTTTATTTGTATACTGTGTTTGGAATGGAGGTTCATTCTTTCCCTCAATGTCTTTTCTGTTTCCCTGTTTTAGTATCCTCCTGTGGAAAACTGCAAATGTTATGACGTATACTACATTTGATGAGGCACAGAGAAAGGAATTTTTAATTTCATAGTGTTTCTGTGTATATTGTATATTTATCTTTGTTGTACATCAGATGTGTATAGGTCTCCTATCTTTTTAATCCATAGGAAAATTTTTGTGGCAGACAGCTCTTGACAATAATCTTCTTTAAATTCAGGGGTTTTCGCAGTCGGAAGATGTCCAGCAGTGCCATCAGCTCAGAATTGGCAGAAAACAGAAGGAAATACAAAAGACAACGCATCAGAATCCTCTAAGTGTAGATGTGTACCCATATTTTTATTACAAAGCACTGTATAGCCCACCATTGTATTTCATTTTTAAACAAAAGAATCTTTGATTTTATTTAATTTTTTTGTAATAAATATATATATTACATACACAGCAGGAGTTTTGGAGACATTTTTCTTCCTAGTTGCCATGGTATATATTAATACACAACAGAACCAACAGAGTGAGAAGGAATAAAGGAGAGAACACATGGAAACCAAGTCCGAGTCAACTGACAGACCTCAGAGGGACAGTCGGAACGGAGCTGACAAACAGGGGACTGGAGAAGTTGGGAAGAGGAATTGAAGAGGAAGGGCAGAGATCTGGTATACTAGTTTCAAGGCAATTCCCCAAGAAGGGGTCTGGTAAGTACATTTGATACTCAAGAACCTTATCACTGTGACATATTTGCCACTGATCTTCTAATGTAGTGAGGCATGTCACTTAAGTTACGGCCAGTGAAACTAGTGTTCACATAGTCAGAGCCAATCACCCATACCCACTATCCACTATCCACTTCCATTCTCCACATATATCCCATCGGCAAGAACTCAATCACCCTTTTAAAGGGACTGTAATGTCCCATAAAAACTTTTTATAGTTTTGTATAGCTCAAGAAAATAAGAAGAATGGTGCAAACCCTATCTCTCAGACTGCTTTGGTTTGAGAGATATTTCCACTGAAAGTTCGCCCCTCTCTCTCCTTCTCCTGACGTCAGCGTGTAGCTGACAGCAGGAGATTCTGGTCCGGGGACCAGCCGGTGGCTCAGCAGCAGAGCCGAAATCTCGGTATTGCAAAAGAATTACTTCAATGGAAGTGTCTACAAAGCGTGCTTGCAAACCAGGCACACTTTGTCGACATTTCCAATGAAGTAATTCTTTTGCAATACCACTATTTCGGCTCTGCTGCTGAGCCTCCTCGAGTCGTACGACTCAAACCTCCTGCTGTCAGCTTTACAGCTGACATCAGGAGAAAGGGAGAGGGGGCGAACTTTCAGTGCCTATATCTCTCAAACCATAGCGGTTTGAGAGATAGGGTTTGCACCATTCTTCTTATTTTTTCAGCTCTATAAAAGTGCAAAAAGTTTTTTTATGGGACATTACTGTCCCTTTAAGACTGAACATGGCCGGCACTCCCACTATCCTTCACCAAGTAGTCTCCTTATAATTACCAGTGTCATTCACGTACATATAGTGTATTTCATATCTCCTTTTTTGGGATTAACATAATTTACCCATTTTTAATCCACTCACTCTCTAGGCACGTTGTGTATTATCAACACTATATTCACTCCGCAATTGTCTTTCTTTCATCTTTTATACCATATTCAATACAAATCTACACTTAGAGGATTCTGGTGCTCTGTCTTTTTGTCTTTTGCATATATCGTTACCGAGCTATCCCCGGGATCAGAAAGCTGAAAAAAACTCTATACAACAAATTGACCCAGAAAACAAAGAACAACATTTGCTTTTTACAATCAATAACATTGTTTTCTCCAAGTAGGAACTTCTATCCAATCTTAGCAAAAAAGGTTGACTGGTCAGTACATTAGAACATTTAGACCCCATTAAAAGTGTATTCTACATCCCATAATGAATAATATACATAGCCATATAGACATACAGCTATATAATTAGAGAAGTATTTGAATGTATTGCCTACTATAAACTCTTGTCGCAATTTACCATCTCTGGAGATGAACGCTTTGTATCAGTTATTTCTTTTGTTTTAGAAAATAGTGGGACTCTGGTACACCTATCTACTGTCTGGTGAAGTTTGGTCGAAAGTGGTCTTCAAAAATCCATACCTCAGACATGGAAACAATGCCAAGTGACTCAACTATGCATGGAAACACAGGGACTGGGGTGCAGAAACATGGCAGCAGGTGCTCTGGACTGATGAGTCAACATTTTAACTATTTGGCTGTAGCAAAAGCCAATTTGTTTGCCAAAGGGATGGAGAGAGGTACAAGAATGAGTGTCAACAGGCAACAGTGAAGCATGGTGGAGGTTCCTTGCAAGTTTGGAGCTGCATTTCTGCCAATGAAATTGATGATTTGGTCAGAATTAATGGTCTCCTCAATGCTGAGAAGTACAGGCAGATAACTTGCCCAACATGCAATACCATCAGGGAGGCATCTGACTGGCCCCACATTTATTCTGCAGCATGACAATGTCCTCAAACATACAGCCTAATTCATTAAGAACTATCTTCAGTGTAGAGAAGAACAAGGAGTCCTGGAAGGGATGATATGGCCCCCAAAGAGCCCTGATCTCAATATCATTGAATCCGTCTGGGATTACACAAAGAGAGAGAAGCAACTGAGGCTGCCTAAATCCACAGAAGAACTGCGGTTATGTCGCCAAGATGTGTGGAACAACCTACCTGCTGAGTTCCTTAAAAAGTGTGTGCAAGTGTACATAGAAAAATTTACGCTGTTTTGAAGGCAAAGCGTGGTCACACCAAATATTGATTTGAGTTAGATTTGCATTTTGTTAACTGACAAAAATAAACTATTACCATGTCTATTTTTAAAAGCATTCTTTCTTTACAACAAGTTTTCACACCTGCCTAAAACTTTTGCACAGTGCTGTACATAAGGACCTTATGCACAAAAGAGGAGCAACTCTTCTGCAAACAAGCTATACCACAGGGGACAAATAAAAATTCACAACATTCACATTAAATTGGGATTTTAACTTGAATTCTAGAAAGCATTTATGCACATCACAAAGCTTTGGAGAGGTCTCTAGCATCCTGATGTAACTGAGGGCCCTGAAATGCAGAAGAGCTCCTGGCTCAAAGGGGGCCCCCACACTGGCCCTCCAGGATTCTGGAAGATCTCCCTGTTGGCCCCGTTTTTAATTATTTTTCTTACAAGTGAAGAACATACCCAATACTTTCAGGTTGCACAAAGGTAACTTCAGTGCAGCCCAGAAGTATCGGGTAAAGCGGAAGATAGCATGGCAATGATGCATGACAGTAGAGGGGGCATCAGACAATGTATGTGGGGACTGTAACAACAGTGGAATCCGCCTGTGAATCAGACAGTGTATGTGGGGGACTGTGACTACCAGTGGAATCAGGCTTGGGGCAGACAGTGTATGTGAATACTGTGACTACCAGTCAAACTAAAATGGGGACCAGACAGTTTACGTGGGGATCTGTGACTTCCAGTTAACATGTGATCCTTTTATAGCACTCCTATGTTGTGCTATAACATAGAAAAAGATACAAAGATTAAAATAATCAGTCTTCATTAGTAATGTTTCAAAAAAGAAGGGTGGGTTATATTAAAAAGATGTCGTTTTTCAGCACTGAATTAAAGTGGACAGGACCGGTTGGGTTGATTATACCCAGTGGTTGTCAACACATTTGTGTATGAGCAACAAAATCCCTCATCTCTTATAAAGGAAGGATTTCAAGAACTGAGGGATCGTTAATCTTTCCATTTCAAAAAGGGGCACCAAAGAGTTTATTTATTCTGTGGAGAGTTCTCAGATTGTATTGTTAAGTTATAATCTTTTTCAGGGACTTTTCTGGTCTATTCTAGAAGGGGTCTATTTTAACGAATTACCTTCTAATAGATCTGCCAATAATGTTCGGTGACTACTGGTGGAAAGTGGAAACAGACTGGGGTGTTGAACAGTGTATGTGTCATTTTGTGCCTATCAATGAGATGTCAGAACAGGGCTGGGTGTCACAATGTATTTTTGGTTCTGTGACTAACAGTGGAACAAGGCTGGAACATCAGACAGTTCATGTGTTAGTCTGTGACTACCAGTGGATATTAAAACAACGCTGTGGTCTCAGACACTGTATGTATGGTTCTGTGCCTACCAGTAGATAGTGGAACATGGTTGGGTGTCAGACATTGTGTGGGTTTGTGACTACCATAGAGCAGTGGAAAAAGCTGGGTTGACCCACAGTGGAACACAGCTGGGGTGTCACACAGTGTATGTGTGGTTCATTGACTACAAATGGATGGTGGACCAAGGCTGGAGTGGCAGACTGTGTAAGTGTGATTCTGCAACAGTCAGTGGGCCCTTTATGTCCCAGTGAGACCCTGGCCAAGGGGGCCCCAGCATTTTTGTTATGTCACTGTCTAGCATCCAAGGAGTCAATAAATATGTTTGATAACAAATACCTTTTTTCATATTGAATAATATGTACTCCCACTAGTATAGAATGCTTCACACTATCGTTGGTACAGTTCAAACAGATTTTTTTCTCTTTACATATTCAACACCTAGCAACATTGTTACCTGGTATACAGGCATTGTATCTGTTGCATTCTGTAGGAAAGGTGAGACTTGGGTTAGACATCTTCAAGAATTTTTACTGTAACAGCTCTACCACTTTGTGACAGTTTTAAATGCAACTTTAGAATTTACCCTTTGGTGCCAGAAGCATGTAAAAGGCATTGCTCTGCAATGTCTTGCACAATCATTTGACACGCAAGGGTTAAGCATCCGCCAGCAGTGAGAATACCCTTGTTTTATTCAGTAGGAAATGTCCTACAATGTATGGTTTTTCACAGTGAAAGTTTAATCATTCTTTAAGTGAAAAGCATACATAGAATTATATTATTAAGGATATCAGTCACTATTCCGAAGGGAGTTTCTTCAATTACATCAGACAAAGACCACTGGTATTAAAGGGATAGTAATGTTTCATAATAAAAACAGCTCTACTTAATCATCATAGTATTTGGACTTTGGAGAGTGTTATTACAGTTCTGTCAGAGTTGCAGTTCAGGAGTAATTCAATGACAAAGTATCCCCCTCTCACCCCTTTTACTGATGTAACACTGCTCAGCCAAAGCAGAAGGGAGGTGCCCAGGTAGATTGCACAGAGGGACAATCTTCAATTAAGATAAGGGAAAAACCTGAAAAGCTTGTCAAGGGGTGCAAGGATTTCATTGTTTTCATATAAAGAAGATTGTACCCTGCTGTTATCTGTCTGGTCTTACAACCAGATTCACATCTGAGAATAGATGGCTTACACTAGGTAAAAGGGGCGGGGAGGGGAAACTTTGCTTGTGAATATCTCTTAAACCATAAAGGTTTGAGAGATAAGACTTATATCGTTCTTCATGTTTTTTTAATGCCTACAAAATAAAATAAAGTTAAAACGAAGTATTACTATCCCTTTAAAAACAGTGTGATAGTCATACAATTGTGATTATTCAGAAGGACATTGATTTTGATTTTTATGAAGCTGGTATTTCATTAGATTCATTGCTAAAGAGGTAATTCTACTGCATGTGTTTTTATGTCAAGGTTTCTTTGTCTTACGTTGCCTAGTGGGACTGTACTCCTTACCACAGGTTGTGGAGTTTCTTTGTTAAGTTTGTAACTATGGGATTTTTTTTCTCTTGTGTGGATGACTCAGATCTCATGAACAGCTATTGACAGTAGAAATGGAGACTATGACTCTAATGGCTTTTTTCCATAAGGTTATCTACACATAATTCAGTGTCAAAAGCAATTTTTGAACACCTGTTTTTCCCAAAACAACAGAAAAAAGTAGGTTTTAAGGATTATGTGGTCCTAGCACTCTTTTAAGACAAAAAATATATATTACATGTTTCCAGAGTGCTGTATGTTTAGTTACAAGTAGTGCAGCTGCCAGAATTTCTACTACTGCAATAAATCAAACCTATCTGTTTTTGTACAACATTGGCCTAGAGACCTGGAAATTACTGCTTGTACATGCTCGGGTGAAATGATTCCGAAAAGTATTTTTTCCTTATGTTGTAATAAGAAAAACTCTGTGTTAAATCATAAAGATTTATAATATTAGACCATTTGTTGCCATATAATATTTTATTTTCATAAGCTGTTTCAGTAAAGACTCTTAACCACTTCGTTTCTTATCAGATCCTTTTTAAGAATGGAGAAAAGCTGTTTAGATGTACAGACTTTCCAGCTGCAGTTTATGTCTTTAACAGTCTATGACCTATAATGAAAATCAGGTTGCATTTTGGCATAGTTCTAAAGCTCAAATTTAATGCATCTTAGAAATGTGAAGCAGTGTTAAACATGACAAATTTGCTACTGGCCAAAACATGCCGATAGTACTACAAAAGCACTGTTATTGGATTAGTAAATGTATGGTATTGTGTGTGCCTATATGCTTTGGCTGTTTCAAATCCTTCTTTTGCCTTAGCACAAAATTACCCCAATCAGACTCACAGCTCTCAAACTTGTTGCCCCTGTAGACCATTAAACATTCCAGTTGATTTAAATTATGCTTTAACTCACTGGATGTTAGAGAGGTCTGCCAAGCAATGTGTCTTAAGAATTCAAAGGATTAAACTCCCATTAAACGCAACTCTAATTTTTGGTATTTTTATTTGCCCACTATGGTGTAGATTTTACTCCCCTCTCGTTTTTAGCTGTATTGGGGAATATTCCAATTACAACAACACATTGTTCTCCATGAGCATATTGTCCTATTGGGGGACTGGGCATTCCTGGTGGGTGGCTAGATAAGGGGGCCTGTTGGGGAGATCAGGGAATCTCACCTGACTGGCCCACAATATTTTGAAGGGGAGGTCTAGGCTACCACCGGTACAGACCTCCATGTCAGTGCTCTGTGACAGTCCTGGCATTCTTTGCTAATACAGAGCTCCAGGGTATGACATAATATCCTGGATCACTGCACTCCCATGCTGCACAGAGACCACAAGGGAGCATTGATATGCCAGAGGCTGAGCTCGCCACAATGGACCACCAGAGAATGCAAGAAAGGAGGAAGAAACACCTAAAATAGTAAATATGGAGAGGCAGAGGAAAAGAGGGGACAAAAAAAAAATAGAGGTAGGGGTGGGGGCAAAAGGAAGGGGGTCTGACTGAACAATAAGGGTGAAAAGCGTGGGGAGACAGGAGGAGACAGGGAAAAGAGGGGATGAAATAGACTGTAGGAGAAAGGAGAGAGAAAGCAGCAAAGGGGGTTGTAGGTAGAAAATGAAAGGCTGTGGGAAAGAGAGCGGGGAAAGAGGATGGGAGTTGCTGGTATTGTATATACATATATAATACCAGCTAATGGGCCAGTTTAAAAACAAAATTCCCTGTTCTGGTAATCCACTACAATCCACCCCTGCAATTCCCTATCCCTCAACTAGTTTTCTATAAAATTAAAAAAGGTTATCCCCTACACTCAGTTTCCTTATTTTATAGGTACGCCTCTTATATGGCACTGTATCAAATACCTTTGCAAAATCTAACTATATACTGCATCTACTGCTTGACCATTATCTAGATTCCTACTTCATTCATAAAAGCTCAAAAGATTTGATTAGCAAGATTATTCATGATAAAAGCACATTTTAGGTAATGACGCAGGAGATTTGTACCATCTAGACACCAATTTAAAATTGGTCTCTATGACTAAGGAATTTCTAGATACATTGAAAGAATTGTAGAACGTTTGCTGCCAATCTTGTGCTGAAAGAAATGTAGAAAACTCAGCTTCCCAATGAATTCTTTGACAGCAATACATATGTCCCATTTCAGCTAGCATATTGTATATTCTAGATCTTCAATGCTTTGGTAAGGGGTCAGCAATACAAACTTATTCAAAATCAGTTAAAGGTCTGATCAAATTCTGTCTATCTGAATGTGGGTTAATGATCTGTATATAAACTTATTATATGTGTTCTCGTCATTAGAATGTAGTCTAAGAGTTTTTTTGCAAAGATTTAAAAGAGAACTAGTCTCTTACCTAAAAAATGGCAAATGAATAGGTAAGTATACTGTTTCCAGAGAAAAAGATTATGATCCTCTAAACCCAAGATAGAAGTAAAGGAGTGTAATAGGGACTACAAACAGTAATTAATAGAAGAAACGTGTAGTGTATCGCATGATCTTGTTCCATGTGGTGAAAGTAGACCAAGCAGGGTAATTGTTTGCCATAACTGCTGTGCTACCGACCGATTCAATTGAACATAACACTTATTATTTCCAAAACGGAACCAATGCCTAACATTCATTAACTGGGAATAGTAGTAATATTTGGTTAAATCAGGTACCGGCAAAAACTCCTTGGATTTATTTTGGGAATTATATGAAAATCTTAATCAAGCTGGTTTATAGTCTCATATA
Source organism: Rhinophrynus dorsalis (assembly GCA_037306005.1). NCBI lineage: Eukaryota > Metazoa > Chordata > Amphibia > Anura > Rhinophrynidae > Rhinophrynus > Rhinophrynus dorsalis. The sequence continues at coordinate 266,891,402 of CM074723.1, read as the reverse complement.
AATGCATTAATGATGTGTTGTAGAGATTTGACATAGAGTGATGTAAGACAGAGCTGAACAATCTGGAAGATATACAACATTTTAGGTAGAGTGGACATTGTAACTTCCATTGGAACAATGGATCATCTTGAAAGTTCCTTTTGAATTTTATGTTTAAAAGGTTTGTAATTGGCCAAGAAAAGCTACTTTATGCATGGGGTCAATCAAATCCTTAGATATTTAATGCTACAGGATGACCAAAGAAAGGTGGCTCTCTCTTTTAATAACGAGACATTTCTGCTGCCAACACTTATGTTCAGTATTTAAAATTAGTTTAAATTGGGTTTGAAAGTTGAAACCAAGCCAAAATCAAGTGAGGAAGTGAAATTTCTAAAGACAAGGTTTGATGAATTCATCAAAGAACAAGGCTACTTTATATTATACCAGTAAAGCTAATTCTTAACTCTATTTCTGATTCTATTAGCGAGTGGTTCCATTTTGGCTGAATGGTATGGTAGTGCTTTAATTTTGACGTATGTTCTGTTGATGAACGCCAACAATTTGCTTGGATTGTTGTGATATCTACTGAGACATTGTGGATAAGGTGAAGATGTAATGCCGTAACCAGTAAGTAAACTCCTTTGTAAGCAATAGTGGTTTAACTCCTATGGAGTTATTGTATTATGTGGGCATATTTTTAAGAACTATAAGGAACATAGGAGTCCTATACAGCTTTTAATTGCTACAGGGTTTCTTCTCTCATTTTAGCTCATCTAAAATCTGGTTTTACAATTCTTAGTTCAAAAGTTAAGGCAAAAAAATAAATAAAACATTTGGGCAAATGTCCACAATAGAAGACTAAACTGTGTTAGTCCCAAAGTAAAATGAAAACATTCGTACTTCCACATTTGTTCATAAAAGGTGAATTAAACAGTACCTCAAAGCTTAATGGATGAAAAGATGATGGATTGAAGAATTAAATTAAGATGATGATATGAAGTGATAGATGAAAAAGCGATGAAGTGATGAGGTATATGGATGTACAGTTGCTCCTGATTTTGCTACAAACTTCAGTGGCCTTTTCCACACATACAAATGATACTTCTAAATGCAGTCGGAGCACAAAACAAAACAATAAAAAGCATACAAGTGTAGTAATTTATTGATACAGAAACATAGTAAAAAAACAATATTGCAATGACATGATTCCCATCTTTGGCTTTATGCATGTAAAAGGGTCCCAACACCTAGCAGCCAACATGCTGTGCCTGCTCCTGTCGCTGGATCCTGGTACTTGAAAATCCCTCCATGATAGAGTGTCCTGATTTGCAATAGTTGTGACTTGGTCCTTATGATTTAAAAGAGTAACCATTGCTTGATGTTGTAATAATAGTTGGAATAAGATAGGGGACAATATATCATACTGAAGCGAGACGCTCCACGTGTAGAGGCCAACACTGTTGGTACTGTGAGGGTCAGTGACTGGGTATAAGAGGCAGGTTCTCACAGGGGTAGTGGGAGAGACCAAACTCAGAATGAGTGCTTGCGATGGATGACCAGACGCAAGTCATAGCCATCACATATCAGGACACTCCATCATGGTGGGATTTTCAACTACCAGTATCCAGTGACAGGAACAAGGGGGCACAGCATGTTGCCTACTAGGGGTTGGGACCATTTTACTCACTTAAAGCCCAAGATGGGCATCATGTGAGTGCATTATTGTATTTTTACTATATATCTGTATCAATAAATTACTACACTCAGATACTTTTAATTGTTCTGCTATTTTTTCCTGTTTTGTGCTGCGAGTACATTTAGAAGCTTAGTTGATATTTTGCTCTTATAGGCTGAGGTCTACAGGACATTATCCAAATGATTTTGGCATGTCAGCCCCAGATTTAGATTGCAAGTTTCACTCAGCAGGAAGTTTGCCTGAGAAATTATGGAGAGAGAGCTGTAATATTGTCAATGCTATTTAAGAATAAAGACATAATTATACTATTGAGGTGCCCAAAAATCTTCATTGGAAAGACATCTGATAATAGACTACTTATAAAAAGAGTGAAGACAGATAGCTCCAGGCCTGAGTCAGCAATATATGACTAAGACATATAGATTCACACATCAGGATCTTAAAAAAAGGTTCAATTAACTCTTATAGTAGGGGTAGTCAATCTTTGGACCTTTAGCTGTTAGGGCCTACAACTCCCATCATTCTCAACCAGCCAACACCTGAATGTCTAAAGAAGGGAGATGTCGCCCACAACAGCTGATGGTCGAAAGAAGGGAGATGTAGTCCCAAACAACTGAGGGTTCAAAGATGGGAGATGTAGTTCCCAATAGCTGAAGGTCCAAAGAAGGGAGATGTAGTACCCAATAGCGGAAGGTCCAAAGATTGGAAATATATTCCCCAACAGCTGAAGGGCCAAAGATCAGCTACTCCTACCTTGTAAAACCAACACTTATTAGAGTTCCCCTATATGTGTTTTAATTGATAAAGGTGATATGATTGAATTTTTGCATTGTTACAATTGATTTAACCAGGCAGACATCAGTCATAATGGCTATTAATATTTTATTAATCTAAGGGAAGTTTAAAAAGAAGTGGTAATTTGTACTTTATGATGTCAAACATCAGTCATCTTTTATAACCTGTCCAGACGGATTTGAAAAACCTTTGTGCCGACTGGTCCGTGACACAATGTTATATTTGTAGATCTTGTGCTTGGCTGCTTTAATATCTAAACCTTGGCTCAGGGCCATGGACTGTAGTGTTACTGTATTTTATTTTAAGGTCATAAGCATTACATAAATGATGTCTAGATGGTTTGGGGAGTAATATGCTGTCTGTCTGCGTCTTTACTAATCTTTTATGATGTAGTCAGCAACATAGTCTCAGTGATTAGACTGCTAAACTATCTGTTAATTTTGACACTGAGCAGATAATTATAAAAGGAAACCACCACTGCATTCTTTATCATCTTTCTCCTTTAAAGCCAGCCATAAATAGTGAGGCTGATTTACTAAGGATTAGAGTAATTCAGGAGCAAGCCAACTGCATCAAAGGTGAAAAATACAACTTCTTAAAATTTCCTCTGATTTAAATGGGGCTTCTAACTCAACGTGGTGTAACTGTCTGATTAATTGGTTAGTGTGCATAATTGCATTTCGCTGCATGTTCAGTTTGGTGTTCTGTGCATGTCAGGACCCACTGGATTTCTGCAGCGAGTCTTGATGTAGCAATTTTCACAAGAGAGGGCAGGGGTAAAAATCATTACCCTTGTGTATCTCCTTGCAGTGATTTTGCCAGGTTTGGCCAGGGGGCTTTGTCCCCCTGGCCACTCTAGGCAAAATGACTTCCTTGTGGCGATTTGCTGGATGAGTGTGATCTCCGCCCCCTGTGGGCATATACATAAAAACAAAATCAATGCATTGGAAACCTTGCTAGCATTTAAGGGGTTAAATGTCCCATTTAAATCCACAAAAATGTAGAAAAGTTTTATTTGTTCTCTATTGTGCCATTAGATAGTCCACAGTTTGCTCTACTTTGATTTTGTATTGAAAGGTACATTTTATAGCAGTAATGCACAGTTGGCTGAGGATTATGGGTCATATTCAATTACTCACAAATGCAATTCTGGTGCAAACATTCTGCACCATATGGGAGAAATGAGAACTCCCAATGATTTAAATTGGCCTTTTGAAACCTTGAATGCTACAAAACTCTACAAACACTGCCTTGCAAAACACTGAAGAACTTTCTAGCTCTCAAGGGGTTAAAAGCCCCAATTAGCAACTTTACTGCTCAGCCCCCCTCCCATCTCAATGTGCTATGCATTTTTTTCCACTTTTTTTTGTAGCAGATCTTTCACTTGTCTTTTTTATGCATAGGTGTTCCTATAAGAATTAGAAATTAAAAAAATATTGTTTCCATTTTGCATCATTCTGCATTTCAGTCACAAAATAATACACCATACATTCTGTATATTTTTTCAAAGCAGAAAAAGAAATCCAATTTCAGGGACTGGTCATTTGTATTTCTACCCCAAGGCAGGTTTCTATGAAACAACAAAAGTTGTTTCTATAGGAAAATAAAATCCACATTTGCACTCTTTAAAATCTACAAAAACCCTTGAAAATCCACAGAATACTCTTATGTTAGGTAGCCTGAGCAAAATGGGAAATCCTGTAGGGAGTGCCAGGATCACAAAATTGCACATACCAAAAATCTGTCAGTTTTTTGTTTTGCAACATACTTTCACTTAAATGTATGTAACAACTACAAACAAGAAGGAAATGTAGACAATGCATTACATTTTGGAAAGAAGACAACCTTCCACACCTAATGAGGAGTAATTTGCCTTTCTACCCATAGATTATTATGTTTCATGATGATAACAATAAAGGAAAAAAAAAATACTATACATATTTTATATCTCTACCCTTTCAAAACTACAGTGTGAAAACTAAGACATTTCCTGCTGTATTCCTTAGCAGCTCATCTCCCAAGAGAAATAAGTCCCATGTGTAAAAGCTGACATACCAAAGGGGGTGCCAGAAGTGCAAAACTATCCCTTCCAAAATCGTATGCTCTTCTTTTTCTAAAAAAAACATGTAACAACTAGAGATATGAAAAAACGTAGCCCATTTTGGAAAGAAAACAACCTACTGCATCAAATGAGCAGTCACTTGCCTTTCTACCCATAGTCTGGTGAGCACAAATGTTTTATTTAGAAAATGTTTTACCAGGAAGAATACATTGATATTTCTCTAGTTTTCAAGTATGTCCTGGACAGTTTTCCGTAGAGGGTTGTATATTTACACAAACTGAGAAACATTATATATTACGTTATTAAATACATACACATATGAATATACATACATATGGACATTTTAAAATTATAAACAGTTACACTCTGTTTTTAGATCTAAAGAAGCATTTACTTTTAAGGATTTTAGACTGGGAGCAGATTTGATTATTTCAGGCAGATTGTTCCAGGCCTTTGGAGCTCTGAAGGAGAAGGAAGATCTTCCTGCTACTTTCTTGTATTGTGGTATATGTAGCGAGTTGTTTGCGGTGGAGCGGAGGTTATACTTAGTATGGAGAGGAGTGAGCAAACTGCTCAGATAGTGCGGTAGTTTTCCAGAGAAGTGGTTGTGTACTAAGCAAGAAAGGTGAAGGGCACGTCTAGATTTGAGTGTTAACCAATTTAGTTCTTTTAACATATCACAGCGATGAGTAGTGTAATTACATTGGAGGCTAAAGCGGCATATTGCATTATACAGGCTGTCAAGTTTACCAAGATGGATTTCTGGCGCTGAAGCATAAACTACATCACCATAGTCTATGACGGGCAGCAACATCTGTTGCACAATACTTTTTCTAACCAGGGGACTTAAACATGATTTGTATCTAAAAAGAGTACTGATTTTGGGATAAAGCTTGGAGATTAATTTGTCAATATGATGTTCAAAAGTAAGGTTGGGGTCAAGCCACATACCAAGATATTTGTAGGAGTCCACTGGGACCAATTTATGATTAGACTCCGTTACAATGGATAGGTGGGTTCTGCCGAGATTACACAGTTTGTGCTTTGTGCCAGATATCATTGTGACAGTTTTGTCTGTGTTTAAGAACAATTTGTTCCATGCTATCCATCTTTCAACCTCACAGAAATCATGTTGTAAAATGGCCTCAAGGTGTGATATGTTTGAGTTTTTAGTATAGAGAATGGTGTCGTCTGCATACATGTGTATTGAAGATGATTTGCAAACCTTGGGCAGATCATTTATAAAAAGAGAAACTAGAAGAGGGCCAAGAATGGAGCCTTGAGAAACTCCACTTGTTACTTTGAGCGGAAGGGAGTCATTGCCAGCAACTGACACATACTGCATTCTGTCTGATATGTAGGATCGGAACCAGTTTATAGAATTATTACTGAGTCCTGATCTTTGGAGTTTATTTATAAGAATAATATGGTCTACTGTGTCAAAGGCCTTGGCAAAATCTAGGAAAATGGCTCCTGTGAGGTCACCATTTTCCATGCCCGTCTGGATATCGTTGGTTACTTTTAGGAGGGCCGTGACTGTTGAGTGATTTGGTTGAAAGCCTGATTGAAGTGGGGTGAAAAAAATGGTCTGTTGGTAATATTTATTTAGTTGCATGTGTACACATTTCTCTAAGATTTTGGATAAAGTGGGGAGCAGGGATATTGGTCTGTAGTTTGATACTACATTTTTATCCCCACTTTTGTGGATAGGCACAACTCTAGCCACCTTCCAAGATTTGGGCATACACCCTGTTGCCAAAGAGGTATTAATTAAAAATGCAATTGGTTTGGCCATTACCATAGCACTGAGCTTTAATAGCATTGCTGGTAGTTTGTCAGGGTTAGATTGGCATTTCATTTTTGGATTGAGAAGGTGATCATATATTTCGCTTTCATTTACTGGCATGAACTTGAATTCATTTTCAGAATTGGACCGGGCAACAGGTGCCAGTGAATGTTCTGTAGATGGCTGAACTTCCGAGTTATCTTTGCTTTGTGTAACAATATGTTTTGTGTAATATGTATTTTTTTACATTTCTACTCCTTCAAAGGTACTCAAATCTTTAGAAAAAGATGGAATTTCCTACTGCATTTATTACCAGCAATTCTACTGAGAGCAATAACACCCCATTAGTAAGATATGATATAACATGGGGGTGCCAGAATCACCAAACTGCCCTTATCATTTTTCTTACATCATTCCAATATTACCTGCCTGTACTAAATGGTTGAAACAACTGCAAATATGAAGAAAAGGTAAATAAGAATTACCATTTTGGAAAGAAAACAACCCACTGCATTAAATCACTTCAAGGCTGGTGATCACAAATGTGTCCGGAATGTGGCACTATAAGAAAAAACTATTTCCACCACTTCTAAGATACTAAAATCTTTGAAACTATAGAATTTCCTACTGTAGTCAGTACCTACTGCCAGCTTGAGTAAACTGATACCACATTGGTATGGTTTGATACAGGAGATCCCAGGAGCACTAAAACACACATATCATTGTTATTTTCTAACACCCCCTGCCAGCAATGAAATGGTCATAATTTCAGCCATGGAGAAAAGGTAAGCACATCCTATAATGGAACATAGACAACCAGCCATTTTCTACCCCTAGTCTAGTGTGTGCAAATGTTTCCAGAAAGTGTCAATAGTGGAAAAAGAGCTTTTTATTCATTTCCACCTCTTCAAACATACAAACATCTTTGAAAATCATTAAACTGCCTACTTTACTCAGTACCGGCCAGCTTGAGAAAAATGAAGTTCCAGAAGCACAAAACTAAGACTACCACAATCTTTTTTTTCTTTAATGCACAAATATGAATGTATATGTATTTTGCTCCATGATTAATTCATCACCCATCATAAGTATTTTTTTTTTTTTTAAAGTTCCCTTATCTGAAAGAGGGGGCCTTCTCTCTTTCAGATGTGGGTACACCTGTCCCTTTAGTAAGTGTGTGTATTCATGCATGTGCCTACATAGCGTGTTTGCCTGCATGTGGGCATATCTGTGTGCACACAGATACATGGGTGTGAAGGCATGAATGTTCATTCATTTTTAAATGTCTCCAATGGAACGGATGGTTTGTTCCAAACTGGCACCTCTTTACCTTATTGAACATGGCCCTGTTTGAGATGAAGACCAATAACAGGTTGCCCACTGCTGTTTTCAGGTATTTTTTCATAAACTACAATTAAAATTATACTTACTAATAAGAACAGACCAAAAGATTGAGGCAATTTATGCCCTGCCCAATGTATTAGGGTTTTAACGTTGAGTATTATTCATGAACCATTTAATGCATGGATTATCTGGCATTCAAAAGGGACCTCTTTTTCTGGGAGCTGATCTTTGGGTTCCGAACAGCACAGTTTTACAGGAAGGAGCCAATGTAACCATGTGGTAAAATGGTTAGGGAATAGTGAGGCTGTTGTGGGTACGTTACAAAGAAATGCTGCTGCTTTTCCCACAAAGAGGAAGGGAAGGAAGGTTACAACTAAACTGAAAGGGCAACTATTACCAGGGTAGTATATCTGCCAATAAATGCAGGGCTTCATTGTGACACCAGGGGAGCAGAATGGGGATATGAAAAGTAACCTCCTGGACCTCCCTCACTGGTGTAGTGAAAAGAGACTGAACTGTATGAATGAAGTCTCACAGTTCAGAATTGTTCTCTTGTGTTATGCAGCCACCTCTGCTTCAGTTTTGAAAGCCTTACACTGCAATTTTTGGGGACAGCATTCACCAACAATTTTTTTGTGGCTGAGCTACATACTTTTAAGGCTGTGCCCCAGTCAAAGAAGTCACTTTTTGCCCCCCCCACATAACACCCAAACAGTTTAAAGGAGTTGTTTTGCCCTGCACATTGCAGCTGTGCTCATAGGAACAGATTCATAAAACAAGATAACTGCCTTTTAGGAAGATCCTAAATGTATCTCTATTTTTGCCATCCTCCATTTGCAACTTTTCCAGTGGCCTAAGGGGTTCTTAAAACTCCCCCGTACTACTTTTATGAATGAGTCATTTAAATGCAGGTTCCTCATCATATCGTATATATAATAATTTGCTAGGATGTTTGTCACGATGCAGTCATGTGCAATAGAGACCGCTTTCAGGCAGTCTCTACTGCGCATGATTGCATCACTTGAGTGAGGCAACGCAAGACTGCATCGCATGGAGCAGTGAGGTAGCGGCCTCTTAACCCTTTGAGTGTCAAAGGGGTATGCAATTCATTGCAAAGCAATGTGTTGCGTACCCCTCTGGTACTCAAAGGGTTAACATTGTTTGGATCTTGGCCCGTGTACACGGGCTTTTAAACTAGTATATATATAATAAAATGCTTGCCATGTTTGCTTGACAAAGGTCCCAGTGAGGACCGAAACATTCCTAAATTTCATAAGAATAAATAATTTAAAAATCTGAGAGTGCACAGCTTTTGACTCATATAATAAAATGCTAGAATGTTTGTCCGATGCAGTCATGCGCAGTAGAGACTGCCCTAATGCACAGAATGCTGGGAGAATTCTGCTCATTAGGGCAGTCTCTACAGTGCATGACTGCATTTCTTGCTCTGCCAATAAGGCAGCGGCAGTACACAGATCAGGACCGTCATCTTAACACTTTGAGTGTCAGAGGGGCACACAAAGGGTTATCATCACCCAGACCTTGGCCCCTGTACATGGGTTTTTACACTAGTTTGCTATAAATAGTTTTGCTGGCCTGAAGTGAACTGCCTGAAGAATGTCCAGACATGGGAATAAAGTCTAACTGAATGATTTTCAGTGTAATGGACTTTGCCATTTTCAACACGGTGCAACGAAGAGGAAAATTAGTCTCATTTTGGCGAGAGATGTAAGTTTTTTTTTAAAAAGAATTAGCATTATTGTGGCTTTCTTGAAATTAGCTCAATCATGACATTAGTATTTAGCTTTACAGCAAGTCTTTACTTTCACTAATATTAACTTGCTGTTCAATTAGGTAATTGTGCGCATGACTTTGGGACTGTCTCAAGGTCATATGTCCAAGAAAACTGAAATAAAGCACTGTTAGAAACCAACTTTAATCACATTTACTCCCTTTGTCCAGTATTGCACTCTCACTACCAGGAGATTCTGTATATAAAGGAAAATATAAAATTACAGGGCTGTCTTAAAATCTTCTGAGGCCCCTGGTGAAATTGTAAAATGAGGACCCAAAAGTATAATTTTTTTGTTTGTTTAAGATGCCTTTAGTCCAGTGGTTCTCAACTCCTGTCCTCAGGACCCACTAACAGGCCAGGATTTGATGATTTCCTTGTTAGAGCACTGGTGAGTTAATCAATGTGAATGAGCCTCTGATCACCACACACAGAAGAGAAATCCCTAAGTCCTGACCTGTTAGTGGGTCCTGAGGACAGGAGTTGAGAAACACTGCTTTCTCTTGAATGCCGATTTCTCATTTTCTCCAAAAGGGGTTAAGTTGAGTGAAATAGTTCCCCTTTAAAGGGTCCAAGGAAGCATCACCCCAAATACAGTCTCCCCAGAACAATTACCCATCTAGTGATAAGCTTAACAATAGTAGTATTAGCCAGCATAATTACTGTGTTACTGAGAAATCCTCCTTCTGCTGAGAATGAAGGCCAGGAAATGGCGTTTTAGAGGAATCTGCGTGCCTGCACCGTCAGTCCCTTCTGATACCTAAAGGTACCATGCAACACCTCCTAGAGGAGACCTGACAGTGCAGGCACACGTATATCTTTAAGCAAAGTTGTCTGAGCTGTTGCCTGGCTGTCAGTCTTGGCACAAGTAGGATTTCTCAGTAAAGTGATTATGCAGGCTAATACTACTATAGGTTAAGCTTATAGATAGATGGTTAATTAATTTAAATTAACCCTACCACCTAAAAACAATACTGATCTTGAAAGAGCTGTCAATCATGCTTTTACCCCTTTTCTGTTTTTGTGTTATTTAGATTAATAGATTATGCTAAATAAGGCAAGTTGTACAGGCACATCCTGTCTTAGCCCTAGATTATATCTCTAATCATCCTATATTATAATTAACCAAGGATGTTTGTCAGAAGCAGTCATGCTCAGTAGAAACGGCTGTGCGCTGTGCAGTACAGACTGCCTGCGCAGTGACTGATACCGAGCGGGGCCCTCGGAATTCAGACCGGAGTCCTCTCTGGGCACCTGTGCGCAGAGAGGACTCCGGTCTGCATTCAAGCTCCCCGATCTGTATCAGCCGCGGCGCGGGCAGTCTGTACTGCGCATTACTGCAGCGACGCCAATGTTGGCCATGTACACGGGCTTTAAAACTAGTTAACACATAAACCAGTGCACTGCACACCTCCACTAGCACTGAAAGGGTTGTGTGGGTTGGTAAGACTCAATTAACGAGCACCCCAGTACATCTTTCTGTCTCTCTCTCTCTCCCTGTATTGTATCATATAAGGATCCATTAAGTAGCTTTGCAGAAATGCAGTGTGCCAAGTGAAATGCTTACATTTGCCTCCTGCCGCCATACTGATATCCGTGTAATTTTCAGGTCCTTTCAGGACCTTCTGTGAATGTGCAGACACTAACCAGAAGTAAAAATCACATCCAGTTTGAGTCTGCTCAGTGATAGAAGGTCCTGACAGGACCCAAAAATAAAGTGTTTTATTAGTAATGGAGACAGGTCCGAATTTAAATGTATCGCCTGCCACACTGCATTTCTAAAAAAAAGCTGGCAGTTGGAACATTACATGATATAATACAGGGAGGAAGGGAAAAGAATATGAACATTTTAGCTGTGATGAGATGGAAAGAGTATAAGAGATGACATGTTATGGTGACTTCAAGGGAAACAAACGGAGGGAGGGTAGGTGGCATGACATAATGGCTTGAAGAGTAATGAAATGAGATGAGACGGAGGGAGATTGGAAGATGGCATGACATGATGACATGAAGGGAAATTAAATTACATGAGATTTCTCCAATAACAAATAACTGTATGCATGAACTACATATTTTCTACAGAATATCCAAAAAAACTAGTAATGTCACCTGCCACTTAATAAATTCTAGATTTTATCATTGATCTCTTGCATCATGAACCCTGGACATTGATTCCTCAATAAAAGATGATCACACATCCTTGTTTGTGTAAGAGTTAAAACCCTTGGACGCGAACATGCAGATAGTTTTAACGTACTGTGTAACAGACAGATGTGCAACTCTTTGCTCTTCAATTCACTGCACTTGTACTCAATGGGTTAAAATAAATCAGAAGTGTTCAAGAAATTCTGTAGCAGCTGAATGTGGAAAGTCTCTCCACAACTGAATTAAGTTTACCTAAAAATATACAGAACCTTAAAAACCTAACCCTGCCTTGTCTAAAATGTTTAGCACTACGAAAGTCATTGAACACGAGAGACCTGAGAAATTATGTTAGTAGCTATGGAGAATGATGTGGTCATCAGAACCATATCCCATTACTGCTTTGGCTGCACTTTGTGAAGTTCAGACATTTCTGCTTCCCAGTTGTAGAATTATGACATCACTTGGATTTATTTAAAATTGACAAATATATCTGCCTCAGGTGGATTGTAAAGTATGCTGTGTAATATTGTTAGCATAAATACTGTATGTCTACTGCACTTCTAATGCAGCTTAATGCTCCTCTCTGTCTAGTACAAGATAAAGTAACTAGCAGATGTTTAATTATTGACATGATTTGTCCATTTTCCAATTTAAATTTCTACTTTTTTTATGTATCTGAGAAGAAACTATGAGGGCTCGATTCTATTACCCGCTCTAAAACAGGCGGTACAAGAAAAACAAGCAATGTGAATTTTGCAAACGTGTTACGTCTGTGTTCTATTGCAGAACCACCGTACAACAAAACTGGTGTAGACAGTACATTTCAGAGTAGTAACAAAACTGGCGCTGTCTGCTTTTAGTCAACTATGGCCTAAAAAAAATATGCTCAAAATGTCAAAGTCCAAGGAAATAGGCGTACGTTTGATGACAGAAAGATCAAGTTCAATGTTAGATGTGTTCCCTACATTATCAAAACCCGACCTAGAGTGCCCCCTTTGATATTTTACACCCCCTTTTAAAATTCGACTTATAGTGCTTTCTTTCACCACTTTAATTTGACAATTATTCACATTCCACATTTAACCCTTTCCCTTCAAAATTCGACTTACAGTACTTTCTTTCACCACTTTAATTCAACAAATATTGTACAGTCGACATTTTAATCCCCATTTAATAATTCAACTTACAGTGCTCACATGACTTTCTTTCACCATTTAAATTCAACATTTCCTATTTTTCTTCTGACATTACCTCATATTTTGAGCCCTATGAGTACCAGAGAGGTAGCAACACATTGCAATGTGTTTGCTATCCCTCTGGTACTCAGAGGGTTAATGCTGGGATGCTCGTGTCAGATAGTGTGTTTGATAAAATGTGATATTTGATTAGCAATGATTGTCATCCACATGAGTGCCCCATGAAACGTTGTTGTATACTACATCCATGGAGGCTGATGTTTAATTCACTCGAGAATAGGTTTCATGTTCCCAGTGGATTTGAAAATTAGCCCGTCTCAGGTGAAATGGAGCACAGTGCACTCTTCTCAAATGTCTTGTCTCTGAGACATACAACAATTTATTATACCTGGGACCTGCAGTTGGAATTGGTTTGAATACAAAATGAAATGTCTGTATATAAATAAAACTGTTCCGTGGTCCTTTAGTGACCGCTGTGTCCTAAAGATGGCTCAAAACAATATAAGAATAATACAAGAATATTTATTAATATAAACAAAATCTGCAGATTTAAAAGCAGTATATATGATAAGTAATCTTAAAAATGTTTTGAACTAAAAAAGTCAAAATACTAATCAGAAAACTGGAGCTATGGCCAATATGACAAAGGTTAAATCCTCCATTAGGAGTCAGTTAGACATATATCAAGTTCAGCGGGCAGGGTTTTCTTCCTTCCATCTCATGTTACTTTGACAAGTCTCTTTGTTACAGAGTATATATCTACCTCCGTGTGTTTGTAGTCCGAATTATCTGATGAAGTGCTGAGCCAACACATTAGAACATTATATAGCCACACATACTAGTTATTTTATATATTTAAATTTGAAGCACAAATAATCCGAAGTCTGCTACGTCCGATACAAGCAGTATCTTAAATATCAGTTTGTCGGGAGGTGAGAGAGACCTTCCCTCGTCCATATACAAGGAGTCGGGAGGAGAGAGAACCCTGCCCGCTAAGCACCATTATAAAGAACCTTAAGGATCTAACAAAGAGAAATATACCAGACTACAAACACACTGAGATAGATATATACTCTGTAACAAAGAGTATATACAGCTAGCTGGATATCACCTTTTATCAATACAAAACATCTACCCCCTAGGGAAATGAATAATTAACTATGAAATAAATATTTTTTTCTTTTAAATCTTGTTTAGAGTATCATAATATTGTGATTTTTTTTCTTTACATTATATTCTTCTTTCATATGCTTTGCTGTCCTCAGTTTAGGTAATTATACATTTTGGAAGCCCATTTCACCTTTCTGCAGTTCCCAAAAACTCTATGGACCCTGAATGGTTTAATAAGGAAGATACTGAAGAGCCTGACATTGTCTTTTCTTGTGTGAGGAAGTAGTGTGTAGTGTTATATTTAACAACATGGTAGAAAAGGAAATGGAGAAGCAAAAAAAAAAAACTAAAGACACTGTTTTGAGAGGAAATATACTAGTTCTGAACTTCTCATAATATCTTACTATGCCACCTCTGCCCACAGATTAATTGAAAAAATAATACCTTGAAAGTACAAAAAAAATATTCTTTATTTATTTGCATATTGGATGGTACTTTTCAAGAGCAAGCAGTATATGCACATGTGCTGGACACACTTGCACATGTGATGCATCACTGCTTACCTAGAGATAGGAGAACTAACAGAAGATATAAACTCTTTGGAAGTATTCAGTGTTTTTTTTTAACATATCCTGCCTAAAGGAAAGGTTGTACAGTGATGACAGTTCCTCAAAGTTTAGCAAGATGGGAGTTCCCAGGAAAGGTATCATTCCCCTTTACACTTAATTTTGCTTCCAAGGAGTTGTGTGTTAAAAAAAAACCATTTCAATTAACTATAGATCTATGTAAACAACAAAAATATTTTTAAGATTTCCACTTGATATCAAAAGGTGAGTCAGGGTATATATATTTTATATCTATCTATCTATCATCATCATCATCTTCAGCCATTGTCGAACCACTGCAGGATGAAGGCCTTCTCAGTATGTTTCCAACAACTTCAGTCTTGTGCTTTTTCTTGCCACTGTGTACCAATAAATTTGGTAATTTAATCTACCCATCTTGTTTTTGGTCTTCTTCTCGGGCATTTAATATTCAGTGGAATCCTTTCTAAAAATTTGTTTGGTCTATCTAACATCAGGCCTTACTGATATGTGGCCTGCCCATTTCAATTTATGACCTGTTGATCACGTCGCACACAAGACATCACAACCTTTCAATCACATTGCATACCTTTTTATAGGGGAAGCTGCCAGTAGTCCAGTGCTCAGTAGTACTTACTGGTCCTTTAGTGGGGTTATCAGTGAGTCATCTTCTCTGTTCCTGGTTCTTGATCCTTAGCTTCCATTTTTACCACTCTCTTGGATTTCCCTATTGGCTTTGTTTGTTGGACTTTTGTCTCTGCTTGCTCTGCTTCTGAGTAAGTCTCATCTAGCCATCAAGCTATACACCTGTGTATGTCTTCCTACTGCCTTCAGCAGACTGTTCAGCTTTAACGTTGTCCATGTTTCACAGACATACATAAGAACACATTGGTCAAAAACCTTTCGCTTGAGGCAGATTGGTAAATGCATCTTAAAGACAGTTCTACTACGTTTTCCAGATGTTTGCTATCCCAATTTTATTCCTCAATAAATGTCTGTCATGGTATTTCCATCCACTGACATTTACTGTCTAAGGTAAATATACTTGTCAACTTCTTCTAGGTCCATCTACTAGGATTTCCCTTGGTATGGTAAATTTGTTAAATATGACTTGTTTGTTGATATTTATATTATACAACAGGAAGTGTCATGTGACCAGTAAGCTTTGTGCAAGCCAAACCCACCCAGGGGTGGCAGTAAGGGGTGCATATCTCTTCTCTTTATTGCCTGTACCATTAGTGTAAGCATGGGATGTGATTTCCACAGGAGTGGGTAGGGGGTGTAGCCCTGCTGCCCACTCCTGTAAAAATCTCTGTAAGGACTTCACCCTCTACCACATTACACACCTCCTCCCTCTACACCCTCTCTCCCATTCGTCATGTACACTACTTCACCTTCCATCACATTACACACCACCTCTCTGTACACTCTCACTCCCCTTCACCTCATTCATGGTCTTACACTCCTCTTCACTTGATTGACTACCCTCCTGTTTAACTCCACTTGCATTTGCGTCATTGCCTCTCCTACCTGTCACCTGACATGTGCAAAATATATTGATGGATGTCTTTTTTCTTTTCTTTTTTTTTTTTTTTTTACAGGTTTAATGAAAATAAACAAGAAAGAGGTTTAACGAAAATAAGCAAGAAGATCAGGAAAATATAAGAGAAGAAAGAATGAGAAAAGAAAGAAGACAGAAGGAGAGTGGATGACAGATGTAACACAAATAAGTTAATAATCACTGGTTGACAGTATGTCAGTCACCAACAGTTAGCATTTTCTTTTGATTTTCCCAGTATTGTCTCTATTTAGCTGCATCTTAGCTGGTAGGGCCTTTGAATACCGACTTACAAATTTTATTCTGTCAGTCGATACTCAGTTTGGCCCTACTGGCTGTTTTACTGCACGCCTTTAATCGAGCCCTAAATACCCAAGAAAAAGACCAAATACAAGATGGGTAGATGACTGAAGTAATTGGAAACTTGCTGAGGAGGCCTTCATCCTGAAGTGGATCGACAACAGCTGAAGAGGATAATGATATATCATCACTTCTTTAAATGTATATATAAAATATATGATTTGGACTTTTATTATCGATTTTTGTCCTCAAACTTTGTTTTACAGTTATGGTTGCCGTACCTTTTAAATAGGTATATCCATGTCTAGCTTTTAATGCTAGGTTAATGACATAGTACCTTTTTTATCTGATTATTGAATGAGACCAGGAAATGAATACACCATTTTATTCCACCAGCAGAGCTATTCACCATGACATACCAAAAGCACCACAATACAACAATACAGAATGAGAAGACCCAGTATGTCTGTTTAGTACCACTTCATTTTAAATATGTTATATGATATGTGCAATAGGTTTACTAATTATCTTTGTACCAGGGAATATAAAAAAGTACATGCAGTACATTATAAATAATATTTGAGCATCCCTTATGACAAATTTTAATTACCTAATCTGTGCCTAGATTTGTTTATTCACATAACAGACTTGCCAAAATAATGAATCTGATGGATGATCACTCAAATTCTATGTTAAGAACATTGTTTACTTTTTTTCTTTAGTCCAAGAGGATAAGCATAGGATGAGACTCCAACAGAATGTCACAGGAGGTTAAACAAAGGACCAAGCAATACGTGCCAGTTTTGCCATGTTCATGTATTACAATGGTTATTTACAAGCCTATTGGGTCTACATAAAATTGACTGATGGAAAAGATCTTGCCAAAGAAAGGTCTAGAAGTAAAGGAGTTACAGCACAATATAAAGACGGCATGTTCTTAGCTTCATGGGGATGTTGGGCAATGACACCGTTCTATGGTTCTCATTAATATGTTTGATGACTGGCTTGCCTTTCCTCAGAATGATTTGAGACCATTCATTTGAATGAAAGATACAAGATAATGAAGCATCCAAAGAACATCAGTCAATAACCTTAAATAATCCCCCAACAATAAAGAAGTGAATGCTGTTTTTCCAAAGTCCTCCAACTTTTATTGAAAACAATTAATGTGTTGCCACTAAATGCACCATTAGAAAAAGAATTAACATTCTTTTATTTTGGCGGATAAATGTAAAATTGTTGGCTTATTTTCTCATCTCAAAATTGCTGAATGCCGTGATTCTTTTAGATAAGATGTTTCTCTTGACACACATAAGTCTGCCATTTTTTATCCATACTCCTCTTTCAAGAGTTCTCATAAACTCCAAACATTCTGCACCCTGCAGAGATTTGGTGCCTGGAGAAATGTTTATTAATCTCAGAACCTTCTTCATTTGATAGTAATCAAATAAAAAGGGCATTCTGTCCAAAACTTCAGAAACACTTTAAATAGCAAGCTTAATCTCTCACTGGCTATAAAAAATATTTTCTGCACAGTGAAATTTATAACTTTATTTTGATGGCAAGTTTTATGAATGTGTCAGAGCTGAAAGTATTAGACTTCATACACTAGGCTACATCAGAGATGGACATGTATGTTATATTTAGATTTTCTTGCATTGTATTACGTAGAGAAATATGGAGCACTGATTCATCTGAAATATCACAATACAAACAAGTTGTTGGGCTTATAGGACCTTATTCCTGAAGGAAAAGCTGAGCACTTCTGGTGCATGCCAATTGTTTCAGAGAGGGAAAAGAAACATTTGCACTAATGTAGTTTGGGTGAATTCTTGAGAGATCGGTCACACATTGTTAAGTAATGCACTGGAGATCTCACTCTCTACCAAAAAAATGAATTCACCTCTTGAGGGCCCGAGGGGTGAGAAACTCATTGATCTGCAATGCATGGCACACCCCTCTGGCCAAGGGTGGACTGTAGTTTAATACTAGCCTGGGGGATTTTTTTTTTAAACTGGCCCACTAGCTGGTATTCCATTCCATATATATCATTAGCAACTTCCAACCATTTCCCCTACCTATTCTTTCCCTTCTCTCACTCCCAGACATATTACTCTGTCTCACTTTCTACCGCCAGGCCCCTAGGCTGCTTCTTCTCCCCCTTTCTCCTCCAGTCTGTTTCATTCCCCCTCTTTTCCCCAGTCCCACTTCTCTCTCTCTCTCCCAATGCTCTCTCATTTTCCTAATATATCCCCCCAGTTTCCCTCTCCGTTCCCTGCCTCTCTCCCAGTCCACTTCCCTTCCTTTAGTCTTTTTTGCCTCCTGTTTCCCCCTACCTCTCCACGTCTGATTTTCCACTCAATCTTTCCTCCCTTTCTCTTGCTTTGAACGGAGTTGCCCTTTTTTCATATTGGTCCAGTGTGCAGAGCTAGAAGTTTGTTCATCTGCCAGCATATTGTCTTTATCCCTTATGGTCTATGTGTTGACTGAGAGTACAAGGTGCCAGACTATGACATCATATCCAGGCTGTGCTATATAGCTACACTAGTGATACCACAAAGCTTACAATTTAAATTTGGCTTCTTTACTAGACATGGGACTGAAATTAATCACTTGGCTCTAAGGTGCATTACTGCTGAGTTTCATTGGCTTCTAAGAGCCACCTGGAAACTGGATGTCTTGTTTGTATACTAAAAAGTGACTGGGAACTGCTACTCTTTCAAAATTGAAGACTTGCAGACTTAATAAAATCAAAAAGTTTAGATTAAAATAAATGAAAGACAAGTGGTAAACAAACTGAGACACCAGACTCACAGATTACACTTTATGTTTCACATTACACTATACTTAATCATTGTAATGCTTTATTAAGTCTGAGGTCTTCCATTTCAAGAGAGTAGTGGCTAACAATACTTTTGGAATGCATTAGTTGCTACCTACAGCCAAGTAACTAGTACCTTTGGACCATAAATTTGGGCAGGGGCATACCAAGAGCATTTGGCACCCCTGGCCCCAATCCATACTTGGCACCCCCCACACACAGTTTAAAATGTAAAAAACACCCACAAAAATTTTAATGTTTTCAAGAATATTTATTGCACAGATTTATAAACGGTATACAGTATATTACTTGAAAAATAAGTTTAAAGGGATAGTAACACTTATTTTTATGGCATTTTAAATTGTACATATTAAAAAAATAAATGCAATGATGTAAGTCCCGTCTATCAAACATGTATTATAGAGATGGGACTTACATCATTGCATTTATATTTTAATATGTACAATTTAAACTTTCATAAAATCAAGTATGTATTACTCTTCCTTTAAAAAAAAATGGACCCAAAGTGATCACTAGTAAGTAAATAACATTTACTAAACAAATATACTGATTTTTATAAACCAAACACACAGAGCCAAAGTGCCCACCATTCTGTTTGGCCAAATTACCTTTGCTGAATTGACCGGTAGGCACTTTGGAAATGTGTTTTTGGTTTATAGAAAGCAGTAGATTTCTATACACCAAACACAGAGAGCCAAAGTGCCCACCAGTAAGTCAAAAACATTTGCTGGACAAAAATACTGCTATCTATAAACCAAAAACACAGATCCAAATTACCCTTACCCTTTCTAGCCTCTAGTCAACATGACTTATGACTCCCACCATTCCCACTGATTTAAATGGGACTTTAACTAAATTAACTTCTTCAATGATAGACAGGGGAAATCTGTGTATGTTGCAAATAATTGTTTTGCAGTACACTGGATAAAACTTTCTAGCATTCAAATGGGTATGGCTGGGTTAAAAAGGACAGACAGGGCGCATATATATATATATATATATATATATATATATATATATATATATATATATATATATATATATATATTTATTTATTATATACACACACATATACATATATACACCCATATCACAACCCTTTCTAGCATCTGACTAACCTAGAGGCTAGTAAGGGTTGTGATATGATTATTAGGTGTATAAAACCCCTGTCTGCCCTTTTTAACCCAGCCATATCCACTGAATGCTAGAAACGTATCCAGTATATTGCAAAGTAATGATTTGGAGAGACCTTTGCAACAATCCCCCCCCACGTCTAGCATGATTCAAGAGGTCAATTTAGTCAAAGCCCCATTTAAATCTGTGGGCATGTGGCGGGGAGTCAAATTGCCTAGCCTCTAGGTAATATGACTCCCAAACAAATGGGAATGTGGTGAGAGTCATATTGCTAGCTCTAGGCCCTAGAGCTAGGCAATGATTTAAATGCGGCTTTTAGCTTTAATAATAATTACAACCTCTCCTAGCATTTAAGCTTTACATTTGAAGGGTAGGGGTTAAGTCCTGTCCCATTTAATTCAAAGACAATTTTTTTTATTTTGTCCCCAAGACTCCCCAGGATTGATCATCATCTTCCCCCAGACACCCACAAGGTCAGAGCTGATCCTCAGTTTTAGTACAGGTACAGTCAGTATAGTTTTAGTTACAGGTACAGTCAGTACATGATGATTTAGTCAGTCATCTTGCTTAATCAGACTTGATTATTATCATGATCAATAGTAGTTAGTTTATATATCTGTATTACTCACTTTTTGCAGCTCCACAGGTCTCAGGAATGAGGAGGCACTGAGGCATAGAGTGTTGTGTCTGTCTGTGTCTTGATGCCTGCCTGGCATCAATTTGATGCAGTGCTGTGGTGGCTGTGTTGCTGCTGCAGACTGGTGAACAGTCTCTGTGTGTCTCTCGAGTTGACCCTCTCTCGTCTCAATCTAGGCCAGTTAGGCCTCTCTCGCTCCTCCTCCTCTTGCAATACAACGCGTCACTTATCCTGCCTGGCCTCCAGCAACTTTTCGCATGCAACAGCGCTCTCCGTCTCCACAGCATGCGAAACACATCACACTTTCACTGCTCACTCATGCTCCCTCTTTCCTGTGGCAGACGTCTTATGAGAGCTGCAGCTGCCCTCAGACAGGGCAGGCTCATGGCAATGATGCATGAGGCTGCAGCTTCTCCAAGACCGACTCCTCCAATTACCATCCATGGACTGCTACACGCGCAGTGACCAGCGCAGTTGTTCATTCCAGGCAGGCAGCAGCCAGTACTGCTGCGGATTTGGAAGTTAATTTACTTAAAAGGCAAAAAATAAAATCCTGCAAGGCTGCACCCCTCTAATGAGTGGAACCCTGGGCAGACCGCCCCCCCTTAGTATGCCACTCTATTTGGGTGTCTCTTATTTTCCCTGCTGGTCTATGAGCATGTATCATTCATTAAGTTACATCATACTGCAGTACCAAGAGCTGTCATATTATTTCTTAATGTCCTTGTTTGAGTACTACACAGTATATTGGCTACATGTCTGATGCCTGCTTTTAAAAAAGGAATCTGCTCCAGTTGGCTGTGCTGATGTGCATGAAGAAGATTGGTCATGGAATATGGGCATATTTGCTTATTGAAAATGTTAGTTGTTAAATAACAAGTACAGTTAAACTTAAGGTGTTCATTAAAGGTGGTGAAGGGTGGGTGTGACTGCTTTAAAATGTTGTCCTTTGTCCTTTCGACATAAATATATTGAGTACCGTTAAACTGGGTAATAATAACCTCTATTCCTCTGGACATACTTCAAAATCATAGATAATCTGAACGTATCCTTTCAGGTGAAATACTTTGATTTTATTACTAACCTTTCTTTGCACTTGAAATGATCTAGTGTGCATTCAGTCACACCTTACTTTGAATACTGCACTTTTAAAGTAACATTTGTCACAACCACATACACAAAAGCCCCAATAACTGCTGAACTAATTTAAAAACTTTTAATTTATTCCATCCATTATTTAAAAATACACATTATTAATCTTTGGGGTAACTGGATTATTTATATTCTATTACCTTTTCCTTTTTTAAAACACATTTTTTATTTGCTTCGAAGCCGTGTGTATCCATATTTTATAATATCTTCTTTTGGAGTTTCATCTGGAGCCACCTGAACAGAGACGGATTAAATCTCTGCTTGCATTTGAGTCAGTGTTACTTCAAGCTATCCACTTCTCTTGTGAGTATACATTTAATGTTTTATTGATGACCCATTACTCTTGATATACTGCACAATCGGGAGCCTTCTTCTTTACAGTTATTATTTAAAAATAGATTGTACCGTTAGAAAACCTATCAATTTTTTCTATATCAACGAGAGAGAGAGTGGGACATGGCCAACACCACATCATCCATTGACATAAAGCATTGACTACATGCTTATCTCTAGTCTTCATCTCACTTGTTCTTATCGATTACTATGGGGAACTATAGTCTATGACTCAAGCTTTTATAAAAACAAGTTGCCTTTTGAAGAAGATTATGACGCTGCTGCTGCACATAGTTTGGTTAAAATCATTTTTGATTTAAACATCTCACAGCAGCGGGATTACCATTATTTTACTCAACAGGAAAAGCACTATAACATTTTCTTACAACATTTTACTGCTCATTTAAATTAGATTTTAATCTAATGTTTAATCTAATGTTTATTATGCTTTGCTGTAACATTTATATGGTTATAAGCCTCATTTATATCAAGGTGAATTTTAGATACCTACAGGGCAGCTAGCTTGCCCCAGAATTGCTCTTAGTACATCATCCTCACTGTATCATGTTGTGACCCAGTTACCCTGAATGTTTTTCTCCCGTTTCTCCGATTCTCTTTTGTCATTTTTTCCCTGACTACTCTACTAACCTCAGTATCCTCTCCCAACTTGTCTTTTTCTCCAGACTCAACAAGACTCATTCCATCTCTGTTTTGCAGTGTGTTGGAGACCTTTCCAGCATTTAATGACATGAGTCCCTATTTAAATTGTTGATGAGTTTCTATGCACTATGGTGTAGCTGTTTCTCCCAGAATACACCACTTTTGCATTTGTATATATGGTTCAATGCTGTTTGGCTATGTCTTGAAAAATATAAACCATGATAAAGGTCTTCAAAAATCTGGGTCTTGACTATGCATTTTTTCTGTGGTCAGGGGACATTGCTAAGTACTGGTTGAGAGGGCTAAAGCACCAGGACTCATGCAAAGTCTTGTTTCCAGCTTAGGGCATGGAACGTTTCCAATCTCTATACCACTAATAATGTAATAGGTTGGCCAAGGCCCAGGCCTTTTGGGAACCAACTTCCCAGTCCAATCTTTTAAAACATTACAATAAGATATTGTTTATATTCCTAGAAATTTATATTCCTAGAAATTTGTAGTGACAAATGTTACATTTCAATAGAAAGCATACAGTTTTCTGTCTAATGTGGTCAATAAGAAAAGTATGAAGGTATACTTCCCCTCCTAACTTTCCCTTTCTATATCCTTCAACTCCCATATATAAAAAGAGTGCAACGAGGACAGTATATTAATGAAACCAGCTAAAAAGTCAAATGAAAATGTGCACAGAATCTCGGTAGCATGCAATGAAGATCATAACAGTACAGCTGTTATTCACAACCTGATCACGTGTTAAGTATTCCTAAAATCCTGATTGTCTATTCAATAATTAAATGTTCTATATATTGGTTGTGACACTTACCTTGGAGGGCAGGCTTGCACATTGCAAGGTACGGGGCCAGTGACTGGTCGGTTCTTGGCATTACAGAAAGAAGTATTGATTTGTACAATCATGTCCTTGTAACACCCTTCCTTTGTATTCATGTGACCTGGAATAAAAGGATAAAAACAATGAAAGACTAAGGGTCAAATCCACAAAGATAAATGTAGAGCAATTTTGGGACAAACCAACTGTACCATAAGTAACAAGTGATTTAAATGGGTCTTTCCACTCCTTAAATAATAGAGCTCTCCAGCACTTTACGTCTCAATGCTTTAGATAGCATTCAAGGGGTTAAAAGCTTAATTTAAACCAACGATAATGTTTGTAACCTATGGCACACTTTGTTTGCTCCAGAATTTCTCAATTTTAGACTTTGTCTAAAAACACAAAACAAAGAAAAGCAACCACATTTTTCTATTATGAAACATTTAGGGGGCCAACACATATTGTACACTATTAAAGGGATAGTAATACTTCGTTTTATCTTTATTTTATTTTGTAGGCATTAACAAGCAAAGTTTCCCCCTCCCGCCCCTTTTACCTAGTGTAAGTCATCTCTTCTCAGATGTGGAATCTGGTTGTAAGACCAGACATAACAGCAGGAGACAGTCCTGCCCTTCCCCCCTTGACAAGTTTTTCAGCTTTTTCCCTTATCTTACTTGAAGATTGTCCCTCTCTGCAGTCTACTTGGGCACCTCCCTTTTGATCTGGCTGAACGGGGGGGGGGGGGGGATATTTTGATTGTGAATATCTCTTAAACCATAAAGGTTTGAGAGATAAGACTTATATCATTCTTCATGTTTTTTTTAATGCCTACAAAATAAAATAAAGATAAAACAAAGTATTACTATCCCTTTAAGTTCATGGAAATTGTTAAATATACTACATAGGCTGCCATGTATTGCCAGTAAGAGAGATCTGTATAGTGGTGTCTGGTGCAAGGTCAACTGGTCACACCTGCACATCAGCATGGAGACTGTGGCGAGCACAGCTGAGGAACTCTTTACAATTAAGAGTCCTATGCATCTGCTTAGCGGGAAACCTGAGCCTGACAAAATGAAACAGATTGTTTCAAAGATGCCTTTGGGTAATAAATACAATATCTTGCTGGATTTAATTTTAAGCATAATCTCCAAGAAGTATTTAATTTGAGATATAGGTACATCATTGTCAAGGAATTGAGAAATGCTCAGTTAGCACAAATTCACAGCAGGGGAAATCTGCAATCACCCATTGGATCATAGGCATGAAACAAAAAGTGGAGCAATTCTTGGGACATCTAGGGGGACAGATAAGCATGCAGAATGATTTAACCCCTGAATCCTTTGAAGATCAGATGGATGCACAATAAACTGTAATGCACTGTATGACACACTCCTTTAGACCTTAAAGTGTTACGGACCATGAAGTATTTTATAAAGGACATCCTTTTTGTCATGTTTACCAAGGGTGTGGTTTATAAATGGTTGTGGCCCTTTAAATGTACAATGCTCCCAGACCGTGATCAGAAGACAATAATTCATTTGCATATACAGGTTAATGAGCAATTGATGTATTCATGTGGGAGTGTCTATGTGTTACTGTAGCTGTTCTCCACATGCACTGATCTCTAATAGCACCCTTTGATGTCAATGTACAGAGTCCCAACATCACCAACATGAGGTTGGGATCTCCCTGTAGCTCTCTCTAACCCATGGTTCAGCAAGCAGAGATCAGGTGGCTCTCCGGCTCCACTCTTGATCACACATGTATTACATTCCCTGTTTTCTGGCCTTCTAATCACTCTCCCCTCTCAGTTTCTGGCAGGCGTTCATCTCTCCTGTCCGCTTCCATCTTCCACGTCTTCAGCATGTTACCATGATTATTCCGATGGATAAGTATACTCTTTCTCCTTTATATTATCGGTATGTATCTCTTTATGAAATTGTATTTGCACTTTTTGATATTATACACTTTATTGGGGAGGCTCTGTATAGATGTTCTTAGGTATTTTTGAGCACCTGTTATGCCGTATGATATCCTTTTGAAATGTCACTTGCAAAAGAGCGTGCAACATCATGGAGCATTAACCATGTCACCATAATTAAAAGGGAAACATGAGAATCTCGCACTGCAGGAAAATGAGAGAGTCTCATGTTGCTGAACAGGGACAGGATCCTGCAGTCTCCTGTGTCTCTGGTCTTCAATTAGTTAATCAGTACATTGTTATTTCCTTATAATATTTCCCCCTTTTCTAAGCTGTTAAGTGTGTTCTGCATTTCACATGCACCAGATGCAGCGCTGATGATATGGTTGGCTTGCCCCTCTTGGCCCTGTCACTATGCAAGATTCTCATGTTGCCCTTTTACTCATGGTAACATGGTTAATGTGCCATGATGTTGCATGCTCTTTTGCATGCGACATTTCAAAAGTGAACCATGCACTATGTGTCTCCAGCTTATATTTTGTATACATGGTCATCTCTTTGGGGTAATATTTTTTGATATATGTTGAATGCTGTTGACTATAATAATTAAATATGGCTTGCCTTCAATGTTTTTTAATTGTTTTATGCTATAAATGTATATTTTTCTGATTGTTTAAGTCTTTTTTGGTAACCTTCTTGTGTGCTTTGATTTATTAGGCTTCTGTCTTGGGTGGCCATTTGGACTGCTTTGTGCAGTGGATTCCCATAGTGTATAATTCCAGGAAAGATTATGGTGGCAGTGAGCTGGAGAGAAGAATACCGGCCCAAGGAGAATAAGGGAGTGTGATTAGAAGGTGCAAACAGTAAGTATAATACATATGTGATCAAAAGTGGGGCTGGAGAGCCACACAATCTCTGGTTTACATGGCAGAGGGAAGATGTAAGAAGCAAGCAGATGTGTACAACTAATAGAGAAAGGTAGTGAGAGAACCTTGTACTAAGTGTTGTAAAGGAGTGGAGGAGGTAGTGAAGAGAGGTTCTTGGTGCTAGAGCACATAGGGAGCCCTCATCCCCACTCGACTGCTCCCTGGTTTTGTCTTCTGCTTGGGAAGCAAGAGCCCTTGATACATACCACAAGAAACCAGCTGTTTTGCTGCTACAAGACCAGCAAATCACTCTAACATCTACAGCAAAGCACACAATAGCATGCTGAGCATCTTGTGCTACTGCTTGTTGTGCCATGGGTTAGAACCCATAGTGTTTATATGCAGAGCAATGCTGTTTGTGGTGCTGAAGTCTATGTGCATGCTTTCCATTCCCCAGTAGGCAAGAGTTTGTGTGTTGGGGGGTGTCAGAGAAGATGTTCCTAGACTCCAGGGTTGTTGTACTGCTGGGCACACCATAGCACTCTCTCTTAATGCATCTCCCCCTGATTTGAGTCTCATGGTCATGGACTGGGATGCAGTGACTCTAGCTTAAAGTGTCACCACTGTCTATAAATGGTGCCTAGAGTGAATATGTCCAAAAAAGCATTTATAAACACTGGCATTGTCCTGCACAACAGAATAGACAAAACACAACATTACCTCAACTAAAAAATATTAGCATATGGGAAGCCCATACTCTATTAACCTTTCAAATACAAGGACATAGAATTTGAGGCTGAAATTCAGTGTTAAACAAATGGACAACATCAGGGACGGCAGGGTCAAGAGACGGGGAGCCAAAATCAGAGACTGCGCCTGGGAATTTGGGACAACTTGCAGGTGTGTGAAAAACATCTGCAAAACTAGTTTACACATGGAAAGTCCTGCTTAATGACCATGAGAAAAACATACACATGCATTAATTCCGTTTGACATACATATGATATGACAAACGGGCTATGAAAAAATATCATTTTGTGGTGTATCATAATGTTTGCTTATTGAAAAATGAAAGAGTACCATTTATTCAATGGACAATGAAATATGTGAAGGGCTAGTACCAAGGAAGTACCCCTGATGCCCCCAGAAATCTAGGTAATCACGTAGAATCCCCTTATGTTAAATTGTAGTCTTCCTTGCCTTCACTTCCTATTTGTGAGAAAAGCAGTCATATTAATGTATTGTACACCCACAACAGCTTCACTCCTCCTGACCTTCTGATCTCAATAATAAATAGATTCCTTCCTGCGGTCTCCTGAATCAAAAGATTTCTGATGAATGCCTCATACACCCATTCTTTTAAATGCCCTAGGCAAATCTACAATTAAATGCATGCATTTAATTGTGTATTTAGTCAATAATCCCCGTTTTAAATAAGGCTTATTGAGGCTGATGTTTTAAACTGGAACTATACCCTAAACAATAAATGGTTCTTAATTTGTTTAATAGATTAACTTACGTAGGCAGGTTATACAGCAGTCAGACTCATGTATATAAGAATGTGTTGCATTATGTCTGCAGTTTGCTGTTCATACTGATCTCTTTTTCAGTCTGCCCCTAAATCAGTGGTTCTCAATCTTTTCCCTCTAGGCCGACTAATAGTCCAGGTCTTGAGGATTTTATGCTTGAACACAGATAAGTGAAACAGAATGTGTAAGCCTCTGATTATCTCCCCTGGGATCAACCAGGGTTACCTTCAAATCCTGGACTAACCATGGACACTGAAAGCACATGTTGAGAACCACTGCTCTAGATCATGCCTCCTAAATGCAAACAATGGGATTCTATAGACCTCAATGGAACTTGAGGGACATCTATCAGTCTTTATCAGATTGTAAACAGAAACAACTAGTGAAGTACTACAAGAGGGATGATATGCTCAATGACAATATAGATGTAGCCAACTACTGTGTGATGGACACTTATTTAAGACCTTAAAGAGATAGTGATAATTAAAATGTTAAAAAAAAATGTAGGGCTTATCCCCCTGAGAAAAACAATGGTACTCCCATTGCTGAAAGGTGTTTTATTCAAAAGTTATTACAGCTCAAATTTGAATTTTTTAGGTGCAATATCACAGTGGCCTGAAATTGTACAGTGATGCTGTTGCTACACCATCCTATGGACAGCTTTGGTCAAGGGACCATAAATCTCCATAGGATGGAGCGCCACTGTACAATTTCAGGCCACTGTGATATTGCACCTAAAAAATTCAAATATGAGCTGTAATAACTTTTGAATAAAACCCCTTTCAGCAGTTGGAGTACCTTGTTTTACTCAGGGGGATAAGCCCTACATTTTTTAACATTTTAATTATCACTATCCCTTTAAGGTCTTAAATAAGTGTCAATCACACAGCATTTGGCTACATCTATATTATCATTGAGCATATCATCCCTCTTGTAGTACTTCACTAATTGTTTCTGTTTACAATCTGATAAAGACTGATAGATGTCCCTCAAATTCCATTCAGGTCTATAGAATCCCATTGTTCCCCACCACAGAGAACAAGTAAAAAGGTCCACTGATTTGAAGTGGGGGTTTTAACACAAAGAATGCTGTAAAAGTCCAATGTGCTCTGAAGTAATGCACTGTAGACCTAATATTCAAAGAGTTAATATTCAAATTAATAGATACAAATTTTCCAAATCCCATTTATTTGCAGAATTACTCTAGTTTAGTACATAATCCTCAATGTTTTACTATTCAACTGATTAAAAGCTTCTGTAAGATTTTTTCTTTTTACTAATCTCTAATTACAATAAGATACATAAAGGTGCAATTAAAGAGATAGTGATGGCACACTATAAAATCATATCTGATTAATCATTATACTTTTTTTTTTATAATGCATTGTACTGATGTAAACTGAGTAGTCTTCTAGTAATTTTAAAGTTCCCCCTACCTCCCCTTTTCCCTACTCATAGTTCTCTCAGATCTGAAAGCTGGACCGGACGGATCACAGTGAGGGACAATATTGTGTGTGTCTGTATAAGGAAACCCCTGCACCTCTTGATGAAGGGGACAAGCTGACACAGTATTGTCTCTCATTGCGATATTTCTGGACCGGATTTCAGATCTGAGGGAAAAAAATGACGCAGGGAAAAGGAGTGGGACGGGGAAACTTTAAAATAAAATAACAAGAACACTACATCAATATGGACATTTGCAATGGTACAGTGCATTATAAAAAGTATAATGAATAATCGGAAATACCGTGTTATTACTATCGCTGAGGAAATGGGATGTTATGGGGTGGCCAGTTTCTTGCAAGTTTTTTTTTTTTTATCATGCTGATGATCATCGCTGTGCTCTTTAGCATTTACACTATGGGAAATGATACAGCTTATCTTTGTTCCATAATCCCATAATTACTGCTAACACAAAGAGATGGTTATCAGCTCTCAGAATAAAGGAAACTATAAAAGGTGGCTCCCTAAGGGGAATCCACCTAGAAAATGATCCACATGTACTACAAACACAGAACAGCAGAACTATATTTATGCCTAATTACTAACCAGCGAGTACTGGGCTCTCCTCTATTCAACTGGATTGGACTAAAAATATCCTTAACCCTTTCAGTGCCAGAGGTGTAGCCAGTGGGATACCACTAACACTTGAAGGGTTAAAATAAGCAGCTTTCCCATAGACAAC
Organism: Rhinophrynus dorsalis; assembly: GCA_037306005.1. Taxonomy (NCBI): domain Eukaryota; kingdom Metazoa; phylum Chordata; class Amphibia; order Anura; family Rhinophrynidae; genus Rhinophrynus; species Rhinophrynus dorsalis. Next base: position 266,860,967 of record CM074723.1, on the reverse strand, counting down.
AATGGAGAAAAAAATGCCATCTGCACATTAGGTGGTACTTTATAACAATTTCATTAGTAAAAGTATTTGAGCTATGATAAGGAGTACCCACGTACTGTTAAAAGCTATACATTTTAGTACTGTAGTAGGGATGATGTATTAGATAGGAATCGCTTAAAATGGGTTACTTTGGTGAGGTAAGCAAGCTTAAACATATTTTGGCCACATTACATATATATACATTCATTAAAAAAAAACAAAAAAAAACTGAGTGCTCCTTTCCTTTGTTTGTTGTACTTCATGCCTTGGATGCACCCGGGTTACTTTTTCCTCTTTTCTTTCGATGCTGTGAGTGACAATATCCTGTGTTCTGTCTATTATAATATCCTATATAATAATTCGCTAATGTATGTTTGTCAGAAGCTGTCATAAGCAGTACAGACAGCTGCGCGCTCTGCAGTCATGCGGGGTACAGACTGCCCGCGCTGCGGCTGATAACGGAGCGGGGTGCTCCAAATTCAGACCGGAGTCCTCTCTGCGCACCAGAATTTCCCCACTAAAAAGGACAGCTTCTTGGCCGGAACTGGATTGTGAGCCAGAACAGCAGAAATCCTGTGTGAGCCACCTCGCCTGTGAGAAACACCATGCTCTGCTGAGTGTCGAAGAGAAGGCCCAGGAAGACCAAATGCTGGGATGGGACAAGATCTGACTTGTCCAATTTGATGATCCACCCGTGATGGGTGAGAGCATGAATGCAGTCCTGAACCTGCTGATTAAGAAGTTCCGCAGAGGGGTTTTCAGAAGCAGGTCGTCCATGTATGGAGTAACTCTGATGCCGTCCCGATGGAGGACGGTTACTAAAGCTCCCAGGACACGGTTGAAGACTTGAGGAACTGTAGTCAGACCAAAGGGAAGAGCTGAAAACTGAAAGTGCCCTTGGTCGCAGGCAAATCTGAGATACTGTTGACTCTCTGAATGAATGGCGATGTGTAGATACGCGTCCTGAAGATCCAGAGAGGCAAGGAATTCCCCCGGGAACATAGCAGCAAACACCGTCCTTAGGGACTCCTGGTGATAATGAGTCCTGATCACAAAGGAATTGAGATCCTTCAAGTCCAAAATGGGACGACAACCACTATCCTTCATGGAGACCACAAAGTGGTTGGAGTGAAAAGCTGTACCTCTGTCCTGACCTGGAACAGGTTCCAGAACATCCTTGTCCAGAAGGGCCTGGATAGCTCCATTGAACAAATGGCGTTTCTCTGCGCCCTGGGGTGTATGAGAGGGAAAAAAGCGAAAAGGAGGAAGAGAGACGAAAGGGATCCTGTACCCTTCCGCCACCACCTGTAAAACCCACGGGTCCGCCACTGAATCCTCCAAGACGCTGTGGTAGTGACGCAGATGGCCACCCACAGCTGAATGGAGACCTGGGTTCAGCAAGTCATGCCGAAGAAGGCTTGGAAGACTTAAGCTTGGAGGAGACCTTGGGCTTCCATTGCTGTTTGGGCTTGGAGGAGGCACGCGGAGCTGAGGGAACAGCCTGGTTCGCCGTACGTGTCTCAGTCTGGAAGGAGCGATAAAACTGATTACGTTTGAGTGGCGTTTTCTTCCTGGGGACCAAAGACAGAAGGGTACTTGTACCCCCTGTGGCCTCACTAATCAGATCCTTAAGATCTGGCCCAAACAATGATGTGCCTTGAAAAGGCAAGGAAAGCAAGGCTTTCTTGGAAGCAGTGTCAGCAGACCAGATCTTGAGCCAAAGAGCTCGCCTGGCAACCACAGATATGGTGGAAACCCTTGCCACCAAACGGATGGCATCAAATAAGGCAGCAGAAACAGTGCTGGGCCTCAGAAATGTTGGCAAGAAGCCACAACATATCCGAAGTAGGAGCACCCTGACAGACAGCCAGAGTGAGCTGTTCAGTCCAGACCGCAATGGCACGTGTAACCCATGCCACAGCGAACGCTGGAGACATGGCAGTACCAGCAGTGGCAAAAATGGACTTGAGGGAAACCTCAAGTTTCTTGTAGGTCCAGTCTTTCAGAGCGGGCGCATCAGAAACTGGCAAGGCAGTCGACTTAGATAGCGTGGAGATAGGAGCATCCACTTTGGAGGGGATGAACCCACTGAGCAAGTGCCGCCTCAGAGAAGGGGTAAAGCTTGGCAAATTTCTTGGAATCAGAAGGTTTCCTGTCTGGAGATTTCCACTCATCAGACACAAGGCAGTCAAGAGTGGGCTTAGGTGGAAAACAAGTAAGGGGCTTCTTAGGCTCCTGAAAAACATCAGAGGGATCTGAAGAAACATCTTGGACTAAGGGAATGTTTAGAGTAGTTAAGAGAGCCCTGATCAGGCCCTCAGCCGAGGGCTCAGGATCAGCCTCAAAGGGGTTCCCAAAAACCTGAGAGGAGCCCACAGCAGAACATTCCTCAACAACTGAATCCACCAAGAGTTCCTCCTCAGAGGCATCTGATACATCAAGTACTCCCTGCGCTTTCGGTAGGGAAGATCTGATGGAAATGGGGGTCTGCCATGAATGGAAGACCCCCTGTAACTGGGATGGAAAGAGTTGTAATGTAGAACGAAGGTCTATAGTAGCAGCCTTGAACTCTTGCACCCAAACTGGCTCTAATGCATGGCTGGAGGTCCCTGGGAGAGACTCAGGGACACCAGAACATGCTGGGCATAAATGACCTGAGAATTCTCTAGGCAACCCTGAATGACATGAGGAGCAATGCCCAATAGGGGACACAGAGACCTCAGCGTCCTTAGCCTTAGGCCTGGCCCCAAGCTCCAACAGATTAGACATTCTCACAGTGTCAAAAACCTTTAGTATAATGAATCACCCAATTACAGTGTCTTATCTGGCAGGCGAAGGGTTAATCTGCAGAGGAGAGAAGGAGAGTCCAAGCTCTGTGTAGGATACTCATTCTGGAAAAAGCACAGAATGGCTGCCGTTGCGGAAGCCAATCAGAAATGAGCACGCAAAATGTAGTTTTCCCAGAAAAGTACCCCAACAGTGCCCAAAGCCCCCTGAGCCCCCCAACATACTTAAAACATTAACCGGATGACAGAGCAAGGGCAGACAATTAAAATGAGCCCTCTCTGAAGTCGCTACATTGAGCGGTTGCAGAGATATGTCCCAAACTGCATAGTCCCATACAAGTGAATGGAGCAATGGCATCTATGTGGTAAAGCGCACAATTTTTTAAAAGTTGAAACTGTAAATTAAAAGTACATGAAACATCACTAGAACATGTTAGAAGACCCCAAAAAACACTGAACCCAATATAGAAAGTGCCAATAACCCCCCAAAAGATGCAAAACCAGCAGCTAAAGGGTTAAGGTCCCACATAAACTTTCTTAAAAACACCCAACAGACAAAAAGATAAACCCAATGAGTGCCAGAGTGTGCAATAGGAACTCCAAAGGGAAACCCCTGTGCAGAGGGGCACTGTGGGACATGTGGACCTGTAGCACTCAAAGGGTTGCTCACCTTTCCTGTAGATATTCTTTCTTCAGATTACCATGTATCAAGAAGAAGTCTCGGTGGGCAACTACTGAGGAAATAACTTGAACCCAAGATTTTCCCCCCAGGGCTTAAGGTCCACAAAAAGCACCTGGATACTGAGCTAACCACATCTAAGGACATTGTCAGTTATGGTAATCCGCCTAATGGTGCTATTCCATTTCTAACAGAAAAATAGAAAATTAGGTAGAACTATAGCAGAACTGTTCTCTTGTCTGTGTTATCGTCACCAAGGAACAAATCTTACTGGAGCTGGATGGCTAGCTGCAGCCAAGGTGGGAAGGTAGGCCCCATCCCCTGCATTCAATTCTAGAATTGTTCCTGCCTAATTAAAGGGGCAGATTGCTTACTCAAAGTTACCAGTAACCTGTATTGGACGACAGAGAAATACATTTTTTTTTAATTTGATTAATAAAGTTTTAATTTTAATCGGTATCAAACACAGAAGGGCAGACTTTGGAACTGAACAGATTTCTCTCTTACTGTTATCCAGGTACGGCCCTCCAAGAAAATAAAGGGTGTACTAGGAGTTACAGTATTTTTTTCTTTTCTGAGACTAGATAGATAGATAGACAGATAGATAAAATGTTGATAATAATTAGCTCAGTAGGAATTTTTATTTTTTCTCCCTGTGATGTACTTGTTTTGCTCCAGAATTGTTCAATATTTGGCTTTCTACATACGGCTCCAAATATCTCAATCTTATTTACTAGAGAGGGAGAGATAAGAATAGCAAACAAAATCAAATCAAACAGGAATGCATAGCAGAGTCAGGTAGTCTGGTGTCATCACAAATGTGTCATCTGGTTTAGTGACCTAGATTGATCTCTCAAATATAGTTCCATTTACATAAAGCTGTAGTTCAAGTTATCCCACCTTATGTTGTATGATTTTGTACTGTACCGTATGTGGAATGTAATATGAGGTCACAAAAAGAAGCAAATCCCATTACAGCAATGTTTCTTTTTGTCATTCATGTGGCTGATGCTTTTAGGTAGAGTAAATTAATCTTTTCACACCTCTGAATAGGATATGACAGGGAAATTTGAAAAATCCAGAGTTTTCCTATGATGAAGTACAATAACCAGCTACAACTATAGGTATTCTATTGTTTCACTGCAATGCAATACTGTGAAACTCCAGAAAGATTTACTGTGGAGGGAATTTTATTATGTCAGCAGGCAAAAATATAGATGTTTGTACAAAAACGGTCATACACATGAAATGGAAAACTAAAAATTTCCCTTTATAAACTCACTAGCAAAAGAAGCATGGCAATGTCTATGCAAGAAGAGGCAGAGGGGAGGGAATCACAGAACCAGAAAAATACCTTAGTATTGGTCCACTTGTAGTGTAACAGAATTACATGTTACTTCTTCCTTACCTTTACAAAAATAAAAGTTAAGCAACCTTTTTTTTACCACTTGAGCACTATAGAGATCTTTAAGGTATGAGGACTTGTCTAGTAGAGGTGTTGGAATCCCCTCCTGGGTGCAAGTGGTTAACTCTGAGTGCCAGAGGGGTACAGAACACATTGTTTTGCAATGCGTTCCGTACCCCTCTGACACTCATAGGGTTGATGTGCATACTTGGGCACTTTCAATTGTTGTCTCCCTGGAGGGGAGTCCTCTGGTGTGGTAGGGGGTGAAAAATGATAAAAATACTGTCAAAAAACGGCTGGGCTTGATGCGAGTTGGGGGGCAGGACTTAAAAGTGTGAGACAGAGCTTAAAAGAAAGCTGGGGAAGGAGGAACATTGGGGGAAAGAGCAGGAGTGGGCAGAGTTTCAACAATAACTCCCCACATCTGGAGGAATCAGCATCTGCCCCGGAGACCTGGTAAAGCAATGCCAAAACCGGAGTCTCCGGGACAAATCCGGAGAGCTCCCAAGTATGTTAATGTGGGTAGGTAGTAAAGTATGTACACATCTTTAGCATATAAACAGAAACATGCAACACTTTAATAAAATCAGTTTTTCACAGGGCTGGTTGTACGGTTTTGGAAAAAGGGAAAAAAATATCCAGCATGTCTCTATTTATTTGATTTTAACATTCTGCATGGCTGAAGGGTGGCATTCCCACCAACCAAAGGAATAAGTATTGCATTCTCTGTTGCCTTAGACCACTGTGTGGAGATGTGGTGATAGGGAAGGTGGGTGGCAAGACAAAGGGGGCAGAGGTGCAAAGAGGCAAGGTACAAAAGAAAGTGATAGGAAGTGCAGCTGGGAATGTAGAGGGGGCATACAAGGGGGTTGGAGGGATGAAGTAGCAAAAGCAAGAATGGTCAATGCAAAGTAGGGAAAGAGAAGGTGGCACTTCTTATTTTAGTGAAATGTTACACTGTTTATTTCCTACTCTGTTATACACCATATGCACTGGCCATTATTCCAACTGAAAATACTTCCCTGCAGGAACTAACAGACTTCTTTGGGGCAACAAGATGAATTCCCCTATGGAACTCAAAAGGTTAAATGTTATGTACTTCTAGAGTGAGTGAGTGTGTGTGTGTGTGTGTGATACTGGCAGGCAAAGTCCCCTGGTTATGCTTTCCTACTCCGTGCTCTTGCACAAACTTACTCAGTTCTCCAGGTGGTCGATGCTGGAGGAAAGGGCATTCTTGTGGGAATTCCCACACAAGGGTTTGCCTTATACAAATCACTGTTTCGCCTACAAACACATCAAGACCTCAATGTTCATACAGATTTTTTTGCTCCCACCCAGACCCTCAACTTGACTGGACCTATACACCAAAAAGCACGTCTTTCTCCAACCCATTGACCGACACTTCATGTGGAAGGAGGTACTTACACCCCATAGCACTTACTGCTTCTGTGTCCTACCAAACTTCCACTAGACTGTAAGCTCTCATGAGCACATCTATCTGGTAATTTTTTTTTCTATACCACTTGTACTGTTCAATGTCTCTTCATGTCTATTCTGTATTGTACAGTGCTGTCGAATACGTTTGTGCGATATAAAGAATAATATTATTTTACAGATTTCTTCCTGTGTTGAAAATTCCAGCAAATCCCTATTCTTAGTCAGCATTCTTAAAAATTTTTGTTTGGTGCAAATGTTCTAACATTTTTATAAAGAAATGTTGAAAGTCTGGTGTCATCTGCCATCAGGCTTGTTAAAAAAAAAGATAGAACCTTAATCAAAGATAATTACCTACCCTATCCCTTTTACAGAAACTCTTATTTCCTATTGTTTGTTTACCTGATTTGTGCTATACCTTGCCATTATGACTTTTTAGGAGCCTACACAGACAAGCAGGGGTCAAGTGGTCATGTATAGGAATGGATAAAAATGTTCATAGTGGGAAAGAGAAAACTGCTGTTTCTCCTTCAGAGGGAATTCTGAGAGAAAGTTTCCAGTGATATCTTCTAACAGTGAGGTGAGGCAAGTGAATGTATAAGTGTGAGCATGCATGCTTACGTGTATGTTTGTAAATGATTATGAATGCATGTCTGCATGATGAAGTGTGTGCATGCCGAAAGGTTACATCTGTTGGAATCAGTGGGCTTATGTACCTAGAAAATAATTGGTATAAATGTTGGCTAGAAATATATGATGTTAAAAAGGTTATAAACCCTATTTACTTCTACGTGGTAATGCTTATTTGAATAGGATTGTGACCTAATGTGAGAGTAGGCTGTTGGGCAGAAAGAAGACAATGAAGCTGTTGCTAAGGACATGTTTGAATGACTAAGAAGACCATAATGAACATGGACACTGACAGTAACATCTTTAGCAAAATGCTTTTGCTGTTTGGTAAACAAAAGCAAAATACATTTCAATCAACATGATCTACACTTGCTACTTGCATCCATTACTCATGCATGATAAACACAAGTCTTTGTCTCCATTAGTGTATGCAAAAGTCTGCAAGTTAGGCATTTCATTCTGATGTAGAGCCACTGTGCTATTGTTTAATGTAAAACAAGGGAAGAAAACGTGCTTCTGGGAGAGGGCCAGCTCAGTTCTATGAGGAGAAAAAACACTACATTCCTTTAAATTCCCATAATTTTACAGCAGATAACTCCAACAAATGAGTAATTCAATGGCCATGAAAACGTGAAGAAATAGCGTATTAGCCTGTTTCAGTTGAAGTAAGGATTTATCTTTTTCACAGTTTCCTTAAAAGTGGGCATATCATAAATATGAGTAAATGTCTTCATTTATTAACTCTTGGCAGAAACTCATTTCATTTGGTGCATTTTCTTCAGTTTGACAGATTTATGATAAACCACTTAACTAATCCAGATGGGAGGCATGTGAATAGAGGTAGGATTGATCAACGTAAGGCAAAATGACACTCTCTGCCAGGAGAATTTTAATAAATTCTTGTTTAACCCTTCGGTGACCAGTGGGGTGCACAGTGAATAGAAAACCATTTTATTGCACACCCCTCTGGTCCTGAAGGTGTTAATACAGTTTAAATAAGTCAGTGGAATATGATACAAGTGACTGGACTGTACAATCTTACCACTGCAAAGGGTGTTTCATTTTGTTAACCATGTGTGTGCCAGGAGGGGGTGTCTAGATTATTGACTGGTAATGCGCTGCACATTGCATGGGTACAGAAAAGGTTAATGACAATTTATTTTTGTTTCTCCTTAGGAGGATGGCAAAAGCTATATGGGATAGATTCACTAAGATGTGATAAAGAGGTGATAAAGTGGAGATGACTTCACCAGTGACATCACTTCTCCAGTTCCTATGTTATTCTATGGAGCCAATGCACTAAGATTTCTCCTGCTTTTGAGATCTTAGTGAATAGGTTCTATAGAATAACATAGGAACTGGAGAAGTTATGTCACTGGAGAAGTCTTCAATGGTTTATCACCTCTTTATCACACCTTGGTACATAACCCCCATAGAGTAGTGGTGTGTTCCCTTTACATAGTGTATATGGAATTGTGTATATATATATATATATATATATATATATACATATATATACAGGGCTTAAAATTTTAAGTCCTTTGCTACTAGCCAGACCTGAAAAGTTACTCGCCACTGCAAGCCCTAACATACCCACCAGGGCTGAATTTCTGCTCGCCAGAGCTAAATTTTCACTCGCCATTGGCTAGTGGTGAGTGGAAATTTTGAGCCCTGTGCATATATATATATATATATATATATATATATATATATATATATATATATATATATATATATATATATATATATATGTTAGTCCTCAAGGTACACCAACAGGTTATATTTTCAGGATATTCCTACTGATCACAGGTTGGTAATCAGTGGCTCAGTCATGTTGTACTATTTAAGCTTAAATAGGGGTATCCTTAGAACCTCACCTGTTGGTATGTCCCAAGGACTGGAACTGAGAATCACTGATCTATGGGGTACTTATGCAAGATAAATTTGTAACAGTTCTGATACAATAATAAAGCCTCAATTCCCTCGCCCAGCAAATACAATACGTTTATTAATGGAGCCCCCGTTCCCCCCATCCAGACCCAGTCAAACTAAACAGCAATAATTCAGGACCCATTCCCCTTTCCCATGTGAAGCACTTTCTGTGATATCCGAGATTCAGCACTATCCTAGATACCCTATAGTAAAAATATAAACATCTCTCCGTAACTGATAAAAAGTTTCAACCCCCTCCCCATCCTTCTTGGGTTGCTGCCCTGCCTGAGTCAATGTGAGAAATAAATTAACAGGGATTGGCTTTTATATGGCCTATCCTTATTTAACTCCTTTCCTATGCTCCCACTGACTGGATAGTAGGGTTAATCAGGAACCTAGAATAACCTCACCTCTCAGCCAATCACTTTCTGGATGCAGGAGTCACAGATGCACGTAACGTATCCCCTCCACCTAGCCCATGATTGAGCTATTGATTACTTTGTGTTGGCACCAGTACATTTGGCAGGTGGTACTTTTGCTATAATGATTGCTTTCACAGCCCTACTGGTATTGAGCCTGTTCAATTAAGCTCAAAATGTGTTGTTGGTGTATGTCAGATTATTATATTGAATAGCAAAGTACAGCATGTTGATGTAGTGTGTGCTAACTATTTCTGCAAGTCTGAAATTAATGCAGGTCACGGAATCAAGCCCATAGATTGTATGGCTTTTATATAACAAGGATACTTCCACTGATGCTTCATTATCAAGTTATTACACAGAAACCTAGTCTAGTGTCCAGGCAATATTTCTATTGCATTCTAATATAGTATACTCAGGCTACAGTTCTCCACATAATGTGACTGTTTGAATGACATCTCCCAGTTAGAGTACCCTTGTTTTATTCAGCAGGAAAAGCCTGGATACAATGTACATGTTTTTCATAACAGAAGTTTAGTGATCTTTGAAAGGGGATTTGCTGTAATTCTGTCATGCTAACACCAAAGTGAAATCCATGGACCAGGATCTGCAGTTTGGTAAGGTAGCTTTTAAGTCCTTTCACACAGGCAACAATATAACAGTGACTAAAGAATGCAGTAAGACTGAAATCTGAAAATAATGTAAAAAAACATCCAAACACCAAAAATATTTAATGCTAAAATATAAAAACTAACAGAGGAAATTCAATAGAAATATACTGTGTGTGCAATGTCAGAGCCCTGGCAGCACACTGTATGGGATCCAAGAGAAAAAAAAAAATCAGAATATCTCACAGTGTGTTCCAGTACACCGAGCCACATACACGATATAATCTATACTATAAATTGGCTAAATAAACACAAATGATGTTGGAGTGCAGAGGGGCCCCCAAAGAAATGGCAATGATACAAAGAATCTGGAACACACAATGAATGGTACCGCTTAAAGGAATAGTAATGTTTCATAATAAAAGCAGCTCTAATTAATCATCATAGTATTTGGACTTTGGAGAGTGTTATTTCAATTCTGTCAGAGTTGTAGTTCAAGAGTAATTCACTGACAAAGTATCCCCTCCCACCCCTTTTACTGATATAACACTGAACAGCCAGATCAGAAGGGAGGTGCCCAGGTAGATTGCAGAGAGGGACAATCTTCAATTAGAATAAGGGAAAAACCTGAAAAACTTGTCAAGGGGGGCAGGGCTTTCATTGTTCTCATAGGAAGAAGACTGTCCCCTGCTGTTATTTGTCTGGTCTATGGACTGCATTCTACATCCTACAAGAGATGGCTTACACTAGGTAAAAGGGGTGGGAGGGGAAACTTTGCTTTTGAATATCTCTCAAACCATAAATGTTTGAAATATAAGACTTACATCCTTCTTCAATTTTTTTTTTAATGCCTACAAAATAAAATAAAGATAACTTTCCCTTTAATACCTATTATAAACAATCAATATTGCACTCTGGCCAGAAGAGTCTGCATACACATCATTTGTGTGTTTATTTAGCCAATTTATAGATTATATTGTGTGTGTGAGACTCTGTGTGTTTGAACACCACACAGTACTCTACCAGGGCTCTGACATCGCGCACTTAGTATATTTCTATTGCTTTTTTTCTACTGTCCGTTTTTATATTTTTTATTAAATATTTTTGGCACTTGATATTATTTCACTTAGGTGGAAGTGATATGCTGTATGCTACAGCTACCTAAATTGCATATTATAATATTTTTTGCTCAACCTAGATACTTCCCTTTATTCTCAAGAGATCCGGTTGGATGATTCATATCACTAGGCAGATAATCTAGAGGGATATGGTAAATAAATTAAAGACATGTATATGTCGGTATGTGAGGCAAGCATTAACACCTAGTGTAAGGAAGATATAAATGAAGGGTTCAGAAATTAGACTTCCAGCACAACAAAGAGAATGAATTTTATACGAATACACAATTATAAATTCATGTCCTAGTAGAGAAGCCAACTAGAAATGACCCCTTGCTAGACCTTCTTAAAAATTTTATGAGAAACCATATAATAACTAAAATGTTCACCTTTAAAAAGGAACATTTTAACAATGCAAAAAGTAGTATCAGAGGACACTCAATGGGAGGTAATATTAAAGGGACAGTAATAGTTAAAATGTAACAAAAAATGTTGTAGGGTTTATGCCCCCTGAGTAAAAGGAGAGTATTCCCACTGCTGAAAGGTGTTTTATTCAAAAGTTATTAATTTTCAAAGTTGAATTTTTTTGGTGCAATATTACAGTGGCCTGAAATTGTACAGTGGCACTGTTGCTACACGATCCTATGGACAGCTCTGGTCCCTGGACCATAAATCTCCATAGGATGGTGTAGCAACAGCGCCACGGTACAATTTCAGGCCACTGTGATATTGCACCTAAAAAAATCAACTTTGAAAATTAATAACTTTTGAATAAAACACCTTTCAGCAGTGGGAGTACTCTCGTTTTACTCAGGGGGGATAAACCCTACAACATTTCTTTTTTTTACATTTTAAGTATTACTATCCCTTTAAAAAAAGAAAAAAATCAGAAGAAAGATGGAATCTGTTCAAAATGCTTTTGGATAAATGCACACATCAAATATACCATATCATTGGGTAATAAATTCAATAAACAAAATAAGATCAATGTGACTTAACAAATACCTTTCACAGGAAATGAGAAATAAGAAGCATATTTAATAGACCCTGTTGAAAAGACCAAAGTATCTTTGGCAGTTTTAAGTCATAGTCAGGTATGCAAATATCTGTGCTGTGACAGACCATTGAAGGAAAACAAAAAAAAAAAAACTGTCAGGCCCTAAATTTGCACCCATTGGAAGAAAGGAAAAATATTTTGAATTTGGGATTCAATTCCATGAGTAGGGTAATAAAGTGGAGTTCCTTAATGCAAGTTATCGCCAAAAATCTGTGTCTACAAAAAGTAGTTGTTGAGTCCCCTAACGCATGTTAAAAACCGCCAACACTGGAACTAAACTGTACAAAAAGCTAAGAAAAAAAGCTACATGACCAGTAGATTTATTGGTATGGTGCACTAAGCCGCATATCAATACATCCAAAGTACTTAAAAAATTTGCATAATGTAGAAAAAAAAATTAACCCTTTGAGTGTCAGTAGGGTATGCAATGCATTGCAGAGCAATGCATACCCTACTGGCACTCACAGGGTTAAACCCCCTAAAGTTAATGCCATCCCATGAAAATAAACATTTACCTGCTGATGTCCAGAAGGGTCTTCAGCACCCAGGCCATCCACTGTAAGTAATCTGTAATCTTCTATCCTCTTCATCTGTGATCTTCTTTCTTCTCATGTTCCTTCTTATCTTTCTTCTTCTTCATCCAAAAATCTTGTGCCTCACTGAGAAAAGAAATAAAAATTAAAATCATATATGCCCCATAAAGTAATTTGTTCAAAAAGCAGATGAAAAATCCCTCCCACATACATACTTCTATGGCTGTTCCCCAAGCTACACTAAGGGGAATTTTAACAAAGACTGGCTTTTATATGGCCAGTCTCTGTTGAAATTTCCCTCAGTGTGGCTCGGGCAATGGCCCGAGAGGTATATGGGGGAGATTTTTCATCTGCATTTCTGCCTCCACAGCCAGCTGTGCCAGTGGCAACGTACATTTATTGAGCAAATTACTTTATGGGGTATATATGATTTAACTTTTATTTATTTTTTTTTCAGTGAGGCACAACATTTTTGGAAAAGGAAGAAGAAGAAAGATCAGAAGAAGTAACATGAGAAAAAAGAAGATCACAGATGAAGAGGATAGAAGATTACAGATTACTTACAGTGGATGGCCAGGGTGCTGAAGACCCTGCTGGACATCAGCAGGTAAATAGAAGCTTATAGAAGAAGACTTACAGAAGATGATGGGTAAGTGTTACAGCTATGGGGTATGGGTGATAGCATAGTGTTAGGGCTAGCGTTGTTTCATTTAATTGTTAATGTTAGGGGTAGTGTAGGGTTAGTGTTTGGGAGAGTGAAGGTGTTTTTGACCTCTCGCTCACCAAGTGTTAGAGATTTTTAATTGATGTTCCCATTTCTCACGCTATTTAGCATGAGTTTTGGGAACAAAAAAACACATAACAAACGTTGGGTCACATGTTGGGTTCTGTGTTCCACCGCTCGTTGTGATTCCTGTTGGTAGGGCAATTGAATTCTGACAGTACCGCTGTGTGTGTGTACCGTTTGGTATCCATTTTTACCCTACCAACAGTTTTACCAAGGTCAATTGAATTGAACCCTTAAAGTTCACAAGTCAGGAGGGTCAATGCATCATTTAAAAAAATATAAAGAATATACAACAGAATCTGCAAACCAGTAATTAGGATAGCTAAAATTGAAAATGAGAAAATAATTTAAACTGAGAACAAGACATTTCTAAAATATCTAAATATTTAAATATCTAATATCTAAATGGCAAAAATATGAAGATTGATATTTAAACTAAAACAGGTGAACTAATTAGTGAGGATAAAGCAATAGCTGACGCCTTAAAACATTCTTTCCTTTTCTATATACAAAGGAAGCAGCAATAGCAGGCTTTGGCCAAACAGGAAGAATCACAGCATTTATTCTATCAGCATAATACCCTGTGATTGGCGGAAAGTAGATGTAGTACCATTATAAAAAAGGGACAAGATCTAGACCTGGAAGTCAAAGAAGTCATGAGTCTGATGTCCATAGTGTATAAGACATTAGAATGATTGTATTCAGGATTATGTGACAACCAACAACATTATTAGAAAGCCTCAGAGTGGTTTTATGAAGAATAGATCATGTCAAACTAATTCAGTTGCATTCTATGTAAGGGTGTATGGCAATTTAGATAAAAGTGCTGTTTTTGATGTAGTATACTTAGAGTTTCCAAAAGCATTTTGGTTACAACATAAATTAAAAGGCTTGAGCCTGTGTATGGATCTTGAAATTAAGTGACTGAATACATAGTTGTAAATGGAACCTTTTCGCGTTGGTCTAAAACTGCAAGTGTAGTGCCGCAGTGTTCAGTAATGGGCCCAATGGTTTTTATTTATTTATGAACTAATTGAACAGCCCGTTACACGGGCCACAGTGCCACTGCCACCCAGTTGCGGGCCAGTCACGCGCAGTAGAGACTGCCCACGCCACGACTGATACAGAGCTGGACGCTCCTTCGGAGCCGTATGCGCAGCAGTGTCTACTGCGCATGTCGTAGCGTTACACACGATTTAGGGAATTATTTTATAGGATGGTTTTGAAGTGGGCATTGAAATGGGTTTCTCAGTTGATGATTCTAAACTGTGTAAAGAAATACATACAGAGTAGGATATTTTTTGTCTGCAGAACGATTTGGGTAAAGATAGTGAATGAACTGAGGAATGGCAGATATAATTTAATACAGATAAATTTAAGGTTATTCATTCGGGCGGCAACATCCTTGTTCAAGAAGATTTAGGAATTCAGATAGACTTCACAACAGTGTCCAGTGTCAATGAACAGCTGCAAGAGCCAACAGTATAATAGAATGTATAAAAAAGGGGTTATAAATGCAAAAGAAGAGAATATATTTCGCTCTCCTAGAAAATCGTTGGTAAGGCCTTATCTATAATATAAATTGCATTTTTGAGTGGCAGTTCTCAAAAAAAGAGACAGTACTGAATCGGAAAAAGTACAGAGGCATGCAACAAAACTGACAGAGGCACTGGAAGATTTTACTTATAAAGAGAGATTATCCAAACTGGGTTTATTTCTGTTAGAGAAGAGATGTCTAAGTGGGGATATATTACAAATATATTGTAGACCAGTACAAAGAACTCTTGAAACTATTTACTCAAAGAGCTGAGCAAAAAACAAGGAGTCATCCAATAAACTAGAGAAAAGGCACATTTGACTAAACAAAAGCCAGGGATTTTTTACACTAAGGTAAGTAATGTTATGGAATTTTTGTATTGGTGTTTGCAGATCCTGTAGAAGCTTTCAGAATGCACTGGATACTTTTCTAGCTCAAAGCAATATTGAGAATTTTTTGATCCAGGGAGATGTATGGTTGTCTTTTGGAGTCAAGAAGGATTTTCTTTTATCCACTTTGTGCTTACTTGGAAATGGTTTAAATGTTTAATTGATTAATTAATTTAATTAATTCATTTATTGCATTTCTATGGATCAACAAGTGTCATACGGAAAAGGCTGGACTTGATGCATGCATGTCTTTTTTGTCTCATAAGCTACGTTACTATGTAACCTTGCTTGGGAGTCATGTTGTATTCTCTGATACCATCCTGATACCAACTAAGGCTGATGTATTAAGTAAAGTGTAGAAAATTCTGGGGCAATCCAACTACAATAATGGAAAACAAGCAAAAATGTCCATTTATACAAATGGAGCTTTTAAAAGGAACACTGAGACAGATGTACTTAGAAAAACTGGAGTAAACCAGGTGCACCATAGGGAACAAATACCAATTTCCACAATGCTTTATACGGGGATTTTAACCCAATGAATGCTAGAGAGGTATATAAGGCACTGCTCTGCAATGCATTTGAGATCTGTAATTCAAGGTTTTAAGAGTACCAATTAGATCAATGGAACATGTATCTGCCCCCTAGGGTGGTTTACTCCAGAATTACTCAACATCATTTACGTCTAAATATAATCTTGGGTTATATACACTAAACACCCTGCTAGCACCTGAAAAGGCCTAAAATCTAGTCTTACATATCTGCTATGGTGTCTTCTTCTCCTGTCTTTCCCTGACTCCCATTACCTTAACACTCTTGATAGGTGTCTCAGAAGTGATAGTGCTGTATTCTCCATAAATGGCCTGATGTATAGTTGTAGCCTTTCTGAATGTAAGATTATTGGGTATTAATATCAATAAATTAGCACTTGTCTCATTACAAAAGAGCATAAACAAAAATAACCAGTGTCTATATAGGACACATTCATTAAAATGCTAGTATTGGATTTTATGATCTAATTTAACTTTTAGGTGTTAGTATTCCTTTAACACCCTTGAATGTTTTGAAAAATACATTGGAGACCAACCTCTCAGGGTGTTATTTGTTCCTTATAATTCAGCTGGTTCACTCTTGAATTGTTCTACTTTCTTAGTAAATTATCCTTACTGTGGTTTGTTGTGACCCAACTACTCTGCACATTTTTCTCCTGTCATATTGCCCTGTCTCACTGTTCCCATCTACTGTGTGATTGATATTCTGGCACTGACCGCAACCTCCTCTAAGAAGTTGGCTGTTCCTCATGAGGCTCATTCTCTCCCTGGACACTTCATCACAACTCATAGCTCTCCTTTATGATTTTCAGTTTGACCTAATCCTCAGCCTGTTTGACCTCACTGTTTCCCACAATCTACATCTTGTTCCTAACAGATCTTGCTGATCATCTTCCCAGTCAGATGGTGTTTAGATTTTCATTGTGGCTGTTGTTCCTTTCCACCTGTTCTTCCAGGTTTCTGCTGTTAGAAACAGCCCAAGCTCTCTTCTTCTACATTTTATAAATGCATTTTTACTATTTAGCAATAAATTGCACTACATTTTATAAGCTTGATTTTCTCTCATATGGATACTGTGATACTTACAAGTCTAAGTCCTAATGCTTGCTCAGCTCCAGAAGCCCAGCTTCTGATGAAGAGTAGGGATTAAAGACATAAAAGTTAGTATCACCAAGATGTCCCCAGCCATCAGGACCTAATTACACTGCACCTCTTTCCCCCCAGGGCCAGATTTACATCTCAGGAGCCTGTAGGCACAGAAATCTGAAGCGCTCCCCACATTGACCATCTCCACTGGACACCTCCACAATGCTCCTAATCTCCACACAGCCCCCCCATCATCTCCATACTGCCCACACATTGCCCCCTCATCAGCTCCATATTGCCCCCATCAGCTCAAACCTGCCCATCAGCTCCATACTGTCCCCACATTGCCCTCATCATCTCCACATTGCCCTATCAGCTCCATATTGCCCTCACATTGCCCCCCATCAGCTCCATATCGCCCCATCAGCTCCATATTGTCCTCACATTGCCCCCATCAGCTTCACATTGCTCCCACCATGTCCATGTTACCTTCATATTGCCTTCCCCACCCCTGCTGTCCGTTTCCTACCTCCCTGGCAGGAGAGATCTGTGCCTCCTTTGACACAGTACTGTAGCTGCTAGAGCTCCCTCGCAGTCTTCTGTTCAGTAATGCAGAGAGCTGGGAGATTATGTCATCTCCCAGAGCTCTGCATTACTAAAGAGCTGACAAGGGAACTCAGCAACTACAGGTCTGTGCTGAACGAGGCACAGATCTCTCCTGCCAGGGAGGTGGGAAACGGACAATGGAGGGACATGGGGGGTGGCAATATGAGGGCAAAATGGAGCAGGCGCCGGGTGGGGGAGTTATTAATATTGCCACTGTGCAGCCAGGAAGGCAAATTTTATAAAAAAAACAAAACAAAAAAGAAACTATACCAATGACAGGCACCCCTCTGTGGGGTGCGCCTGTAGGCAGATGCCTACTCTGCTTTGTTATAAGTCCGGCCCTGTTTCCCCCACTACTAGATTACAGGTGTCCTAAGAGAGGTCCACAATCCATCTGAAACTTTTTAATAACATGTGAATAATAATAAGAAAATCCAGGTTGTGCCCAACTGCAGATCGGTTCAAGTAAAGTAAAAAAAGTGTTTTAATGTCCTTGTTTTATTAATGTATTAAACTCTCCTGCTTGTAAAATTTGGGAAATAGCTAGCAAAAATAATTGCATTATATGTATCAAAACAATCAAATAAAATTTCCACTTATTTAAATAAAAAACTAATGAAAAGCACAGCAAATATGGATTTGAAGTGCAATTTTAAAACCCAGGGACAAAAATTATGACAGAATGATCAAGTAACAAAACACCAAAAACATGGGTTGCCCCTGGACAGTTGGAAGTTATGTATATGAAGGTGTAATCTGTGCATGTACCATTTAGAACATTATCTAAAACAAAATAGATTATGAGAATTGCATTGGCTGTGTGTACATTTTTCATCTGTGAAATATTGCATGCTTGTTTCTACATACCAAATGAATAGTCTTCCATTTGTCTACATTAAAAAATAATCTGCCACTTATCTGCCCATTCATTCAGTTTTACAATGCTGTGTGTGTTTATTTTATTACATAGTTCTGTCATCAGGATAAAATGAGACACTATTTTCAATACCTACCATAAATTAGTTATAAAAAATGCAATGGGCCCAGGACAGAACCAAATAGTAAATAAGAAAAGCATTGACAAAGATTTAAATGGAATAAAACTTTAAGCAATTAGACTTTGCATATTATGCACTTGCAGAATATGTGAAGTCAAAAGGTTACTATCCATTTAACCAGTTATCAATTTGCACATATATGATGTCCCAAGTAGACTCCTTTCTGTTTATGCTGTTACCTCTTGTGAGGCACAGCACCAAAATGCAGGAATACTATTTTCACAGCTATATCCCTGTCCAAGATATAACTTGCCCTTTTCATAGAATGCAATTAAATTAGTTTGACTTGGTATATCATTCATACAACACTGCTGAATCTTGTTGGGCATCACAGAATACTGAATAATATCCTTTAGTAATCCTTCTAGTATCTTATTCTTTATTGAAGTCAAATATACATAGAGCTTGCCTCATTTTTACATAATGTTACCACATTTGCTTTCCTCCAATCACAGGGCACTACAATATGTCTGAAAACGGCTGTGACGGTACCAGGATTTACCGGACCTTTTTGGGGTCGTCGGTTCCTGAACCGTCGCTGCTGCTGCCCCTCTTCCCCGGCTGGCTGGAGCCCTGCTGCTTCCTGGATGCTGGATGCTGCCTCCAGGCAGACTGGCAGAGCTAGTGAATTTAGCTGCAGGATCCTAGGTGGGGTTTCCAGAGGCCCTACGCCAGTAGACCGGAGAGGCAAGTGAATTCGCTCCTGCAGTGGCTAAGGTGAGAATCCCCAGCCCAACCCCCTCCAGAAATACAGCCAAGACTTGTATTAAGTAGGGTAGAACAGAACAGCCTTTATTGATAAAACACACTGCTTATATACACTTCCAGACACTCTTATCAAGATCAGAATACAAATTAGTGCTTGAAAAAGAGACATTTTAACTGGTCCATAATAACCTCCCCTGACTGGTCAATGAAGCACAGCAGGAGTCAATTCACATCCCTTAGCACATGGAGTATTCTTTAAACAAGCCAGAGTGCTGGACTTAACAGCCCACTCTGCAATCTGATTCCCCAGATTTACCAAATGTCACACAATGTACAAAACAGTGATCAATATTTCAAATGTTATAGTTCTAAATTATTCCATCTGGTCACACTATTCCCCCCCCCCAAGTCTTGGACAGACCAGGTGTGATCCCAACGGATCCACCTCTGCACTGTCCATAAAGTCTTTCAGTCATCTTCTTGCCAGGATAGTCTATCAGCCTTTTTGTTATACCTGCTAGGTCTGGACTGAATGATACAGGTGGAGGGAGAAGCTCCAGCTGTGTAACAACTGTCAATTTTTCCTACAAACATATTCAGAAATGCATCCACCTTTGGGGTTGTACAGACAAGGAGCTTGTGAAGGCACTGGTAAGATACCCCAAATCATTTGCTAACAGTACCTCAGCTGGGATGCCAGACATCACTCCCACCTCACAGTCTCTTTCACCAGCACCCCAATCCAGTGTGATCCGGGCCAAGGGAATCTGGTGTATGGCTCCTCCAGCAACTCGTACAGCCACTGTCCGGCCAGTTCTCTGCCTGTGGGGGACCCGGTGGGGTTGTACCATAGTGATTGTGGCCCCAGTGTCTCTCAACCCCTTGGCTGGCTGCCCGTTCACCAGCACTGTCTGACCACGGTGTCCTCGGTTATCTGTTCTAGCAGTTTGGACCAGGCTCACCTCATGGATCGGTCCCCACACTTCGTCTCTGCCAAAAGGTGCAATATTGTAATCCACTCCCATGGGCATGGATAAATTATACTCCATAGGTTCAGTGCCAGGGTCGTCTCCTCCACAGTAGGCTTGTCTTGTTGCACTCTGAGGTGGGACCGGTAGAGATACCGGCTGCTGGGGCAAGAGCCCAGGCTGTGACTGTCTCTGAGGGTAATTGCTCCGAACGTGCCCAGGCTGCAAACAATCATCACACTGCAGTCCATAGCGGCGCCCTCTGCTGGGCTGGTTGTGACTGATGGGAATGGAGCTAGGATGTGGTATCTGGCCCATTTGAGTGTCTGTAGCAATTCCTTTGGATTGTACAGGAGAGCGACAGGGCCCATTCTCTTGAGTCTCCACATAACTTTCCATACAGTAGGCTTGTCTTGGTGCACTCCGTGGTGGGACTGGTGGAGGTATTGGCCTCTGGTGCAGGGGTCTAGGTCTGGACTGTCTCTGAGGGCAATTGCTCCGAACATGTCCCAGCTGCAAACAATTATAGCACTGCAGGCCAGAACTGCACCTTCTACTGGGCTGGCGGCTAGTGTTGGGAATGGGGCAGGGCCCTGGTACCTGGATCCCTTGAGGGGTGGCATTAGATCCTGTGGGGGGGACCGGAGAGGGCCAGGGACCACTCCATCGGGTTTCCACATATTTGTCAGCTAACTTGGCCGCTTCCCCTACTGTAGCTGGATCACGGTCCCTTACCCAATCCCGAACTTCAGGAGGCGTATGTTGAAAGAATTGTTCCAGTAGTAAAAGCTGCCAACAATCCTCCATAGTCTTTGCATTGCAGCCCAGTAGCCAGTTGGCACAAGCACGGTCCATGCGGTACACCCATTCCGCATAAGAGTCCTGTTGCCGCCGTCGGGTATCCCGGAACTTTCGCCTGTAGGTTTCTGGGGTAACTGCATACCGGGCAAGCAGGCACTTTTTCACCTCAGCATAATCGCGGCTGACTTCATCAGATAAGGCTCGATATGCCTCGGCTGCACGTCCAGTCAGTTTGCCCACCAGAATTTTTACCCAGTCTCTCTGATCAATCTCATAGAGGGCACATTGCCTCTCAAAATCTTGCAGGTACCCGTCTATGTCTCCTGTGCTCTCCTCAAACACCCTGAAGGCTTGATGAGGCAGTTTTCCCTTTCGGGATCCACAGCTCTGTGGAAATCCAGAGTCTCTCGGGCCTCTCTCCAGTTCTGCCATCCTCAGACGTTCCTCCCTTTCTGCTGTCCTCTCCTGAGTCACCATGGCCATGACTCTATCCACCACCTCAGCAGATGGATTGGGGCCATAAAAAGCAAGCCGGATCTTGACATCTCGGGTGAAGGCATCCTCATGCTCTGTAGAGCTCTCCCTGGATCCCATGCTGGTCTGCAGGCTTGCAGGGATAGCGGTTTCAACTGATAGGCGGTCCATCTGCATCAAAGCCTCAATCAAATCAGTCTTTCTGGGTCCATTTGCATCTCCACCTCTGGCAGTTAGGATCTCTTTTAACGTGGATCGCTTCAGCTGCTTGTAGAACCCCTCCATATGCTTGCAATTGGCTCCAGCCAAATCTCCCGATGGAGATTGTCCCGTTGGTGGTTTGAATGCCTTTAGGAAGAGGGCATCCCACCTTACTGCCACCAAATGTGACGGTACCAGGATTTACCGGACCTTTTTGGGGTCGTCGGTTCCTGAACCGTCGCTGCTGCTGCCCCTCTTCCCCGGCTGGCTGGAGCCCTGCTGCTTCCTGGATTCTGGATGCTGCCTCCAGGCAGACTGGCAGAGCTAGTGAATTTAGCTGCAGGATCCTAGGTGGGGTTTCCAGAGGCCCTACGCCAGTAGACCGGCGAGGCAAGTGAATTCGCTCCTGCAGTGGCTAAGGTGAGAATCCCCAGCCCAACCCCCTCCAGAAATACAGCCAAGACTTGTATTAAGGAGGGTAGAACAGAACAGCCTTTATTGATAAAACACACTGCTTATATACACTTCCAGACACACTTATCAAGATCAGAATACAAATTAGTGCTTGAAAAAGAGACATTTTAACTGGTCCATAATAACCTCCCCTGACTGGTCAATGAAGCACAGCAGGAGTCAATTTACATTCCTTAGCACATGGAGTATTCTTTAAACAAGCCAGAGTGCTGGACTTAACAGCCCACTCTGCAATCTGATTCCCCAGATTTACCAAATGTCACACAATGTACAAAACAGTGATCAATATTTCAAATGTTATAGTTCTAAATTATTCCATCTGGTCACAACGGCGAATCAAAAAAATGAAATATAATGGCCTCAAGAACCCTTGGGCATATGCCTCAGGTCCAGGTGAATTATTCACCTGCAAATTTTCCAGTGTCATTTGGACTTTGACTTCAGTATCCAATATATAGTACAAGAAATGCTGTGATTCTCTGTGTTTGCCCAAAGCCTACCATTCATTGCTTCATTTTCATTTACAGATGAAAAACATCAGAGGAAAAGAAAAACATTGCCTTGTTTTGACTAATGAATTCACCTGCCCCAGTTTTAAATGGCTCAATATTAGCCTTTTTCATTTCTGCTATTTACAGTATATACTTGGATAAAATGTTAGGTTTTGCCCTACTGTGTTTTGCAGTTATTTACTCATTTTGAATTTTAGCTAGCTTTATCACCTGTTTTCAGACTCTATTACATTGTTCATATTTTCAAATAATGCTCTGGCCCTTTCTGACAACCAGTTTGAAAGTTTGCTTATCTCGCTCTCTGTTTCTTTGCAAACCTCAGTGTTAAGCCACACTGGTCTTACTTTGTTCCTTTTGTTTTTATACCCAGTAGTATATATTGATGTGTTTAAATATCCAAAAGCATTTTGATTAAAGTCAATTCAACGTCTGTATTTTATTTTATATCACAGCATTAAAAAGCAAAAGCAAACCAAAAGGCTATTGTGCCATTGATCCTAATAGTGAACTTCACAAGGGTCATTTTGGAAGTTATGGTCCCCTTTTCAATCTCCAATGACTGACTGACCCATGTGTGTCAACCAATAATATTCAGCTGACATTCACATAAGCCAGCCCCCATCACACATTCTCCATGGCCCGCTATGTGAGTTAATCACAGGAGATCCGAGTTGAGAAAATAGGACAGGCCCTGTTATGCTCATGCTTTTCATACATGTCATAGTGAATGAATGGGCCATGTGGTTCTCCTGTTATGCAGTCCTTCATATACTGCAGAGCTCTAGACTACCACCCAGCCCATTCACTCACTACAGACTGCATGAAGAGCATGTGCACTATTGGTTGTGCGGGTCCTAGGAAATATCCAATTAGGTGAAGATTAGAAGTAATTTCAAAGCACAGACTGATCTGTAAGCAAAACACAGGCGTTGTGCGTGCATGATGCAAATTGTGAGCAATAAAATAAGGTAGACTGCTGAGCACATGTGCTCCATACTGTAACAATGCAATATTTGACAGCAGAAAGCATATGGTGTCACAAGGCCATCCTTCTTATTACTCTGATCATTTAATTATTTTCTATGGCCAGCATGCCAACAAGTGGAGGGCAGATAGGGAAGGGTAAAATTCATTACTGTTAATTTTTTAAATACATAACATACTATTTATTTTTCTTTTTATGTTATGTTTTATATTCTTTGGTTTCAATATATGGTGACTTGTCAGTTTTCAGTATCTATGTGTCTATCTAGATTTGTAAGGAAGAAATCTATGAAGGGTGAGTTACCCATTTGCTAATGGACCTCCCATCACTATTTGTTGTACTTCCCTATAGGCTCAGGGGGTTATAGACATAAATGTAGCTGTTGATTGAAATATTTTCCACCCATGTCACTAAATTTGTTACTTTACTCCTATAAATAAACCCCTGATCCCGCTTTCTCCTGGCAAACATTGAGAAAACATTTCCTAATTGCATTACTTTCAAATTTAATTTCCTATCTTGAATACTTGTTTATATTTCTGTCAGATATTATGATAGTTTTGCATTATCTAATTTCCAAGCATTTATATGCTATTACTCAATACTGCTCTTTAAACAGATTACTTTATTAAAACAGTTTTATTCCATCTTGGAATTTGTCCATTCTTTCGTTATTATGTCCACTTTATCCCATTTGAGATACTCTCTAAAAGTATAAAACTATCAGCTACTTTAACCAGGCGGTCATGGTAACCATGTAATGAAATCTTTTATTTTGGCAACCATGCCAGCGATGCTCAGGAAGCATTACAGACATTAATTCAGCAGTCTCACTGGTATGTTAGAACTCTGTGGCATGAACACATTTTTGTGCAGGTTGTTGCTATGCTTTAACCCTTTGAATGCCAGAGTGGTATCCAACATACAACCCATTGGCACTCAAAAATCTAAAATGTAAAAAAAATGCTACAATAAAAATGTATAATTTGGCCAGACACATTAAATATATATATGACCTGCTGAATAAATGGGCATCTTTGGATATTAGACGTTATCCTGGAACCTGCTCCTATATATATTATATATATATATACACACACACACACACACACACACTAGTTGAACAGACCGTTACACGGGCCACAGTGCCACTGCCCCCGGTCGCGGGGCAGTCACACGCAGTTGAGACTGCCCGCGCCCAGCTCTGTATCGGCACGGGCAGCCTCTACTGCGCATGACTGCATGTCGTGGCGTTACACACGATTTTGCGAATTATTATATAGGATATATATATATATATATATATATATATATATATATATAAAGTAGCGAGAGCTGAATTCATTTCTCCAACTTACACTATCTGTGCTAAAATAGTTCACTCTCCTCCCTTATATCCATTTGTTAAAGAGGAAGTAACTTCTCATAGTAATAATCCCTCCGTCATCTTACTATGGGCAAACAGTCCTAATGGCTCTTATGAATTTTTTCCTTGCTGCTTAGTTTAAGACAGATTGTCAATTAGTCCTGGATACCATGTCCTTGATCGCATGAGAACAGGCTCTGCTTACTTAAAAGGCTAGTAATATCAGAAAAAAGTATTAACTATATGGTAGATACAATTAAAAGAGAGTACTTGCACTTATTCGTATCTCTCAAACCGTTATGGGTTGAGAGATATAGGAAAATAAAGTTCTCCGCTCCCTCCCCTTTCTGCTTGATGAGCTGTAAAGCTGTCAGAAGCAGATTCTGGTTCCTGGACCAGACGGCGGCTCTTCAGCAGTGCCAACATAGCAACACCTAAAAATAAATACTTCATCGGAACGGTCTACAACGTGTGCCTGGTTTGCAAGCTTCAGTTTGAGAAAACAGCTACTGACTGTCACATCCACCTCCATGCAAATGATATTAGGGCTAATTGATGACGTTATCATCTGATCAA
Source organism: Rhinophrynus dorsalis (assembly GCA_037306005.1). NCBI lineage: Eukaryota > Metazoa > Chordata > Amphibia > Anura > Rhinophrynidae > Rhinophrynus > Rhinophrynus dorsalis. Next base: position 266,835,269 of record CM074723.1, on the reverse strand, counting down.
AGGCACAAAATCAAAATTCATAGGGGAATTAGGATTTTATGGCAGTAGTAAAGGAAGGGTTCTTATTAGGTGGTGTTACTTCCCCTTTAAGTGGGCCATGTGTTTGTAAGGTTTTCACCATTTGTACAGCACTAAGGTATGTACTGGTGCTTTATGAATGACTGATAATATTAAAATAGGTGTAGGAATCAGTTTGGATGTGCTGTGCTTAAAGGGATAGTAACACTTCAAATTTACTAATCCTCAACTTGTACAAGTTACAAAAAGAAATTAATTGCCCCAAATCACATCTCTCAAACCTTTATGGTTTGAGAGAAAATCATTTTCAAAGTCTCCCCCACCCTCCCCTTTCCCTGACATCAGCGTCTAGCTGACTGCCAGGGAATCCGATCCTGGGGTCATCCAACGGCTCTGCAGCAGAGCCGAGATCACAATAATGCAGAAAAAATCCTTCACTAAAATGGTCTTGTACGTGTGCTTGGTTTCCAAGCATACGTACAAGACCGTTTCAGTGAATGATTTTTTTTCTTCATTATTGCGATCTCGGCTCTGCTGCAGAGCCACGGGATGGTTGTACGACAGACTATCCCTGCAGTCAGCTAGAACGCTGATCGCAGGGAAAGGGGAGGGAGGGGAGACTTTGAAATTGATATTTTTTTATACCATAAAGGTTTGAGAGATGTGATTTGGGGCATTTAATTTCTTTTTTTAAGTTGTACAAGTTGGGGATTAGTAAATTTGAAGTATTACAATCCCTTTAACTAATGCCTATGTAATTCGCTATCTACAGCAAAAAAGTATCTGTTTACTGCTGCTTGCACCAAGAGAGGTGAATGGGGGAAGCGAATGGGAGTTTTCGGTGTTCCTTGTTTATCCTCCTGTACTAACAAGCCTCAGAGGAAATAAAAGTAAAATTAGTCCATTTCTCTGCCCATACTGTAGTACAGGGTCATCAACCTTTTATTTAATGGAAGCTACTTAATCGATGAAACATGCTCTGGACTACTCTAAACATATAATGAAAATATACGAATTCATAACTGTACATATTAAACCATCTCCAAAGCTGCTCTTACCTACTGTTCATTCCTTCCAATAACAAAGTTCTGCACAGACAAGTGACCTTAAAGGGATAGTAACACTTCGTTTTAACTTTATTTTATTTTGTAGGCATTAAAAAAACATGAAGAATGATATAAGTCTTATCTCTCAAACCTTTATGGTTTATGAGATATTCACAAGCAAAGTTCCCCTCCCCGCCCCTTTTTCCTAGTGTAAGCCATCTCTTCTCAGATGTGAGTCTGGTTGTATAACAGTACAGATAACAGAAGGGGACAATTTTCTTTGTATGAAAACAATGAAAGCCCTTCCCCCCTTGAAAAGTTTTTCAGCTTTTTCCATTATCTTAATTGAAGATTGTCCCTCTCTGCAGTCTACCTGGGCATCTCCCTTCTTATCTGGTTGAACAGGGGGGGGGATACTTTGTTTGTGAATATCTCTTAAACCATAAAGGTTTCAGAGATAAGACTTATATCATTCTTCATGTTTTTTTAATGCCTACAAAATAAAATAAAGTTAAAATGAAGTATTACTATCCCTTTAACAGATGAAGGTGATACAATTATGTTACAAGACATAGGGTGTTATGCACTAAAGTGGGATAAAGTGGAGAGAACTTTTCCAGTGAAATCACATCTCCAATCATTATGTTCCCACTTGATAAACCTTAGTACATAGGCTCCATTGAATAACATAGTGATTGGAGAAGTGATATTACTGGAGAATTTATCACCTCCTTATCAACTCTATAACACCTTAGTGCATCTGCCCCATAATGTTTAGCAGAAGAAATTCATCTTCACTACAGAAGACAAAACCTGTGGCTTAACAATAACACTATCCATATTACTACACATGTTTGCCTTCTTAGAATAGTTTATTAAAACATGTAATGAATATAAAAGAAAGTGTGATCCTTTTGTTACACTAGGTAAGTGAATATGGAGTCATACCATGGCTCTTACACACTATGACACCACATATTTCCTTGAATACTTACTATATTTCATCTTTACAAAGAATGTGTAAAAATCTGTACACATCTATTATAACAGAGGGCATGAAAATGACAGGAGGCACTGTATCTGTATTACTGTCAACTCTCTGCTTAACCACTGATGGGTACCGTAGATGAAATTGTGCCCAGACTGGTTTCTGCCAATTGGGGAGCAGATTGAAACCACTGGGCTTGTCTCTGGCATGTCTGATAGCTTGATACTTGAATAGAGTCAAAGAGCTACTCCCTAGTAGCCAAAGAGCTACTTGTTGGAGACCCCCACTATTGTGGAAGGGGTTTTGCTTGCATTAAAGTCTGAGCAACGGGGGAGTCTGCAAAAGGTTTATAGAATAAGAAGACAGAAGAGCACAGATGAAGAAGATAACACATGAAGACGAAAGAAGACGACACAAAGAAAATAAGAGAGAAACTTACAAAAGAAGAAAAGTAGGAAGACCAGGGTACAGAAGACCTTGCTTGATGTCAGATATCCAGGTAAGTTTTACATTTATGGGGTATGGGTGATAGGATAGGGTTAGGGCTAGTATTTATAAATTTTATTGTTAATGTTAGGGGTAGTGTAGGGCCAAGGGTAGGGTTAGTGTTTGGGAGAGTGACTGTGTTTTTAAGCTCAGGCTTGTTGTTTGACAGTGTGTCAAGCACAATGTGCTAGCCGATTTCCCTTGAGGTTCCCATTTCTCACACTATTTAGAATGAGTTATGGGACTAAAAAAACATGATGAATGTTGGGCCACAAGTTAGGTTCTGTGGGCCAATGCTCGTCATGGTTCATGTTGAGACAGCAAATGAATCCCGACGGTACCACTGTGAGTGTATACCAGGTTTTACCTCTGGTATTTGGGTTGAGCCCTAGGTCTGTTTTATAATTTCATTTAAACATTAATAAAGGCAACTTATACAACAAAATTTTGACTTGCATAACTATGAAAATATTCCATCCTTATTTACATACAACTGAAATCCCCTTATTTGTAAAAGCAAAGTTACTTGATCAAGCATTGCAAGGCAATTTAGAAGTTCAATTATGGTTCTAGCTAAATGGAGTTTGTTGAGATTTGTTTACTACCATATTTCTCAGTAATTATTAGCCAAGAACAAGTTCAAAGACAGACAGAGAAACTGGCTCTCTGATTTCCAGCACTTTAAAAGCAATTGTAACACAAAAGAAGACTAAGAGTGATGTTTAATTCAAAGTTTTAACCTCTTCATTTTAAGAGGTGGTTGGGGGAATTTTTAAAGCAATAAAGAGCTGCAACATTCTCTTTACTATTAGTGATAAAGAGAACTTGTGATGCAAGTAAAAAACATTCCTTAAACATTTTTTGAACACGTTTACATTTCCCAATAACTGAATTATTACTCAGTTGAGATAACACCCCTGTGATCACTCCTCCATTTTGCATCACTGATAGATTTTAGAAAGGCAACTGGATGTCTTCAGGTCAGTAACCAACATAATGCTAAATATTGCAACACTGCAGAACAAAAAGTACTGCCAAATGCAAGATTATGTATATTAGTGTAGCTTATTTGTTGTGATTATTTTTTTACTTTTAATATTTTAACAATGACTTATTTTGGCTTATATTAGATTTCCATGAATATCTAATTAAAAGTTGTACAGTGAAATATAACAAAAATGTGTTCAGGGATACTTTACCTCCTCCACATGAGACAGAACACTCAGATCGAATTATGGCCCATGTAAAGTTGTGCTTCGGGGTTGGCTTCCTGTCACTCTCGGACTTGGGCAATGCAAATTCCCACAGAATACCTGGATTTTTGCCTTGAAGCAGTATCTATACAAAGAAAAACACATAAAACTTAAAGTATTGGTATGATTATTCAAGTTAAGTGCTAATGTGGAAACTGAAGGTTAATAAAAATGAAAACTTGTGGTGCACCACATCCCACTGTAATGCATCCAACAGCCTTAAATGAATTTAACTGCTTTAAACCATCATTTCATCCTTTAATTTAATTTTGGATACTGGCTGTAATTTATCTGAAATCAGTTTAAACATTTAAAAGGATAGTAATGTTTCAAAATAAAAGCAAATCCAATTAATCTTCATAGTGTTTGGGCAATGGAGAGTGTTATTTCAATACTGTCAGAGTTGTAGTTCAAGAATAATTGAATGATCAAGTTCCCCCTCTTGCCTCTTTTACCTGGTGTAAGCCACCTCCCCTCAGATGTTAAATCTGGTCCTGGGACCAGACAGCTCACAGCAAGGGACAATCTTCTTACTGTGAGCATAAGGAAAACCCTGCCCCCTTGACAAGTTTTTAGGGTTTTTCTATATGCTCACTGAAGATTGTCCATCTATGCGATCCATCCGGACAGTCTTGCTGATCTGAGGTGAGCAGTGTTGTTACATCAGTAATATGGGCAGGAGGGGCATGATACTTTATCATTCAATTACTCTTGAACTACAACTCTGACAGTATTGAAATAACACTCTCCATGGCTCAAATACTATGAAAATTAATTGGAGCTGCTTTTATTTTGAAACATTACTATCCCTTTAATAAAGTTATGGTCCCAAATACCTACTGGTTAAAGCAGTGTTTTTCAATATTTTTTTGTTCAAGGCACCCCTAACTTGTAGTCTGAAATTTTCAGGGAACAGCTTAACATTGTATAAGTCATTTGTAAAGGAGTAATGAATGGTACAAATAATAGAATACAGTTCTTTTAGGTCTTGCAACCAGAATAACAAAAACAAACATATCGTGTGAAACAATGTCCATAAATATGTATTTGAAACTCAAAACGCTCACGTTTGTTAAAGTCTTCATAGAAAAGAAACGGCCCCCTAGATGAATGTCCATTGAACACCAAAGTCCCATAGAGAATTACTGGGTTAATGAGAAACACACACCTTTCCAAATCTTCCCTTCAGTGGGAACATCTATCTTTAAAAAATCTGCATGATTATCCCCCCCCCCATTAACTTTTCCACCCATTTGGTGGAAGTGTATATATTCAGGGAGCAACAGTTAAACACATATGAGTACTTAATTATGCGAATATCAAAAACTTCCTAACTACTAAACCAAAAATGTATAAATAATTAAAGGGAGTGTTATTTGTTTTACACTATATATGTAGGCACATGTTCACTTCAAGGCAGTGTTGGACCTGAAACTAAAACCAGATTTTATTAACATATACAGCTAAAGCAAATATATTGCACTTTTCTTCATAGTTCCTTGCAACCTAAGAGGAAATTGCAAAATAAGTTAATCCTGTTCAGGGACTCATTGCACCTGTTATAAAGCTGAGCATTGAACAATTGCCACTTAATAAGCCAGAGTTCAGATATCAACTTTACTTTGTGCTCATTCTGTATATTCACATTGTGGGCCTTAAACATAAAAAAGAGAGAACAAATCAGATGCACCATAGAGAAGATATAAAAATTCCCCAAACTGCCATAGATTTAAATCGTTTTTTTATTTAACCCCTTATATGAGAGTGAAGTCTGCAAAGCCCTTGTCCCTATGGTGCTGTTTGTTTTCCACAGAATTGCTCCTCTTTTCTATAGTGCATATGGCCTAGGTGAGGCTGATGTATTAAGAAGAACATGAACAATTTTGGGGCAAAGCAACTACACCATATGGGACAAATAAATAATGGCATCAATTTAAATGGGGTTTTGAATCCCCTGAATGCCACGAGTTCAGTGCATTATGAAGCAGTTATGATGACCTCACTACCATTGAAACTGTTAAAGAGACAGTAATGTTTCACAATAAAAGCAGCTCCAATTAATTTTCATAGTATTTGGGCCATGGAGATTGTTATTTCAATACTGTCAGAGTTGTAGTTTGACAGTAATTGAATGATAAATCAGCAAAAGTGGCGGGAGGGGGATACTTTAACACTGTTCACCTCAGAGCAGCAAGACTGTCTGGATGGATCACAGAGAGGGACAATCTTCAGTGAGCATAAGAGAAAAACCTGTCAAGGGGCAGGGTTTTCCTTATGATCACAGTAAGAAGATTGTCCCTTGCTGTGAGCTGTCTGGTCCCAGGACCAGATTCCACATCTGAGGGGAGGTGACTTACACTAGGTAAAAGGAACAAGAGGGGGATATTTTATTATTCAATTACTCTTGAACTACAACTCTGACTGTACTGAAATAACACTCTCCATTCTTCAAATACTATGAAGATTAATCGAGCTGCCATTTTTGTGAAACATTACTATCCCTTTAAGAGCCCCATTTAAATCAATGAGAATTTTGAGCTTTTTTATTTCTCCCTTCTGGTGCTGTTGGTTTACTGCAGAATTGCTCCAATTCTTCCTAGTACATCAGCCTCACTGTGTCACTATGCCAGAAACATCAAGCCACCAGTTGGGTGTACAGAATACTCATGACAGATACTGTTGCATGACTAAACAGAATCTATACAGCACAATATTGTGAAGGGAATTTCTTACCTTTTAATGTTTACATTTGAACCCTCTGAGTGACAGATGGGTATTGCAATGCCTTGAATACCCCTCTGGCACTGAAAGGGTTAAGCTGCAATAACACTTGCTACATATTTAAATGAAATGGAATTTCTCCCATAACACCAAGCACATATACAGACAGTTCAATGCATTGAAACATCTTTAAATTTTTTTAAAGTTTTTAAATGTGTTTTTTTTTTTTATTTATATGCGCCATATAGTGCAACTTGTTTTGCCCCAGAACTGAGCCACTTTGTCTTTATACGTATGGCTCATTGAATCAATAACAACAACATGGGCCATAAGAAGAAAGAGAGAGAAGCAATTCTAGAGCAAACCAATTGCACCTTAGGGAATAAAAGAAAACTCCCATTACTTTCAATGGAGCTTTAAGCAACTTGAAAGCCAGAGATGTAATTAACACATGCATATGTCAGGTTCAGGATTTGCCTTATTCCCTTGTTGATCTACAGCAGTGCTTTCCAAGTTCAGTCATCAAGGGCCACCAACAAGCAAGGATGTAAGCATTTCCCTGATTAAGCACAGGTGATTTAATCAGTGGCTCATTCATTTTACTTAACTCACCTGTGCTTAAGCAAGGAAATCCTTACCTCCTGTACTGCTGGTGGCCCTTGAGGACTGAACGTGGACAGCCCTGATCCAGAGGAAGACAAAAATGAAACCCTCAAAACAATTTAAGCTATTTTAAATTATGGTCCAAATGGGTAAAAAAAAAAAAAAATCATTCCTGACTTAACCCCTTAGTGACAGCCGCGTTCGTACGCGGCTGTCACCTTAACGCCCGCCGAACATTTTTTTTTTTTTTCAAAGAAGTCCGGAGTCTCCGAGCGCCGTGCAGCCGCACGGAGACGCGGACTTCCGTTACTTACCAGGTATGTCCTCTGTCACTAAGTTTCTGCGGGACGTACCTGGTAAGTCATCTGTCGTTAAGGGGTTAAAATGGCAGTCCCATATATTCCTGGATCAACACCTTAGCTGCATTAAAACCAGCCGTCATAATTCTTTATATCCATGGGTTTTCAACCTGTGCCCCCAGGGTCCACTAACAGGCTAGGACTTGACATATCCTCTGCTTAAAGGGATAGTAATACTTCGTTTTAACTTTATTTTATTTTGTAGGCATTAAAAAAACATGAAGAATGATACAAGTCTTATCTCTCAAACCTTTATGGTTTATGAGATATTCACAAGCAAAGTTTCCCCCTCCCGCCCCTTTCACCTACTGTAAACAATCTCTTCTCAGATGTGGAATGCAGTCCATAGACTGGACAGATAACAGAAGGGGACACTCTTATTCCTATGAAAACAATGAAATCCTTGCCCTCCTTGACAAGCTTTTCAGGTTTTTCCCTTATCTTAATTGAAGATTGTCCCTCTCTGCAGTCTACTTGGGCACCTCCCTTCTGCTCAGGCTGAATAGTGTGACATCAGTAAAAGGGGCGGGAGGGGGACACTGTCATTGAATTACTCTGGAACTACAACTCTGACAGAATTGAAATAACACTCTCCAAAGTCCAAATACTATGATGATTAATTAGAGCTGTTTTTATTATGAAACATTACTATCACTTTAAGTGCAGGTGAATGACTCAGAATGACTGAGCCCGATTGTTTCACCTGTGCCCAAGCAGGCAACCTCAAGTCTCTGACCGCTATTAGGCCTTGAGGACACGGACTGAGAACTATTGTTCTATATTTTTCCAAGCTAGAAAGGTATCTAATACTTTTTGAAAGCATCTAGAGCATCTGAAACACAGCCTTCCAAGCAAAAAACATCCACATTATTCCACCCCTTACTGTAAACCCCCTACCTTTTGTATTAGTTTATAATTAAAAAAAGTAGACCACCCCTTCCCTACAAAAATATAAAGAGTAGCGGTGACTAGTGCTAATGATATCTCATCTTCATGGTCACTGCTTTTTCAAAAATGCTTTCTCAGTATGGGTTTTATTTTCATGGTAATCTGTAGACATTTTACATACATATTAATATAGCTGATGCCATTGAGAAAAAACAACCTTGGCCAGATTCCCATTGCTGATCAAAATGGCTGCTTTTGTGATTCAAAGCTGCCAGTTTGTGCATAAAGGATCAGCAAGCACTCATTGTTACTAATTCCTCTGGGAACATAGTGAGGTTAGGGGCAACAAGTGTCAGCTTTAGCTGAGGTACCAAGTCAAGCTTCCAAAAAACAGGAATATCCCAGAAAATCCAGTTGTAGGAGTCCTAATCACTGATCCACTGTAAGTGAGCACTGTGCATGTTTTAACATTTTTTTACTCAAACACTCCTTACTTCCTTTTTTTTTTATCATCTTGCTTTACATTATCACAGGCAGGGCCCTGAGGGGCTAATTAAAAACACATTATGATTAACAAAAGCATAATTAAACATAATTACTTACCTCGACTACTATGGTTTCATTTGTGGGTCCAGCAGCACTCAGACTTTCTGGGTTATTGTATGGTCTTTTGTAGTCAAATGTCGAACCTGCAAACTTGTATTGCCCAGGCCAGTCTACAGTCCAGTACCCATTGAGGAAGTATTTTTTATGAGTATTACGTACAGAGATGTATGAAGTGGAGATGTTCATTTCTGAAATTCGTATACTACGGGCACCAGCAGGGATTGTGACTACTGAATAATATTCTACAATTGAGAAAAAATGGCACATTAGCACAATAAAAACTTAAATATCCTTACATTCAATGTGAGCTACCTTTATTGAAACTCATTTTCTTTTTGTACTAGCTCGTACTTAGAGGGCCATATGCAAAAGAAAAGTGATTTAAATGGGCCTTCTAACCCCATGAATGTTAGAGAAGTCACCAGAGTACTGCAAGGCCCTATTTAAATGTATGGGAATGTTAATATCTACCCTCTGGTAAATTTGATTTATACTCAGAATTGTTTCCCTTCTGATGTGTACATGCGGCTCATTGAGTGCAGTACTAGTTATACTTACATGACTTTAGTGGTTCTTAAGTGGGGAAATGGAGACTTTTTGGTCATCCTGATGCTAGGTTCATTCTCTTTGGCTGTGTTGTAGAGGATGACATCATCTGAAGAGTCACTACTGGTCATGAATTTCAGGTTTCACAGATCCAGAAGTTTGCAGATGTTTTTCACCGAGTGTGATGATTACATTACAGGAAGCTATCTCAGTAGTCTGGATGAATAATCCTCTGGTTTTGCAAAACTGGAATTTCACAGCCAGGAGCCCGACCTGACCTGACACCCTCCACAACAAAGCAGCAGAGGATGGGCCTAGTGAATGTGGATTTCTCAAACCATTTAAGACTTCTCCAACCAATCAAGCTGCTGAACTAGAAGCAGCTGAACTCATGGAAATTACTTTAAAAAAATCTCTTAATTATTAAAATACGAATGAAAAGTCTGATATGCTTTTCAATAAAGGAAGAAAAAATTAAGAGTGACATGAGTCAACTTGATGTTTCAAGTGTGAAAAACCAGCATTTATGAAAAATAAATAGACTACAGATGGATTATTAGAATAGCAAAAATGCAAATAGGTAAAGAAAAACTGGTTAGGCACATAATTCCCTTACTAAACCACATTAAATTAACTAAAAAACAGGCATCACCTACTTACGAATTGATGTGTCTAATAGTACTATACAGAAATTCCTGAAGATTGAGTGGAAACATTGGATCGGTGGTGGATTTGAGTGTTCCTCAAATTTAATTCCACATTTACTGTAGAAAAGGTGAACGGTTGCTTGCTAAATTCATGTACTTCATACTCACGGTTGGAATAGTGCTGTTTTGTGTACTGATTCTTGTATATCTTGCAAGTAGAGTTATCCCCTTTGCATTTACCACATACATCTTGAACTGCATTAGAACCAAGGACCAGGTCGCATCCAACTCTCTGCCACAGAAAATACTTTGTTAATTATTTTCTATAGTTGGAGTAAATTGGATGTAAATATAGTTTTTCATAAGCAGTAGCCAATTAGCATTGATAACCTAGCAAATATGGTTTGATTGCACCATCAACCTACGATGATTAACAATTATTTCAAAATATTAATTCACAGGAAACTCTCTCTGCAATGTATTATAGTTTACCTGGAAAAAAAATAGCATGCCACACTGAATGAAAGTAATAAATTATTAATTAGACTAGAGAAAGGGGGTGGACTAAACATCTAGGATTCTGAATAATATCAATCTCATTCACTTTGCATGAGACAGATTGTACATTACAATAATGGGAATGCATCATACAGAAAATTATTTATACTCCCTTTTGTTTAAAAAACTGAAATTAAAATGTATAGATGGTTGAGCAACCTGATATTTATATGACATTTTAAATTAAACTTATTTTTTGATCAGATGTTGTAGCCGATGTTGTAGCTATGAAAATCCTAAATAAAAAAAAATTAGTTACACAGATTAACTATAATCCATACTAAAATAAGTGAATAACTCTCGGTTTATAGTTGTACTTATCCGTCTTTATGGATTGAGTATTTCATATAAAAAACTGCAGCCGAAATTAACAACCAAATGAATCCGTTAATAGATTCAAAATAAATGCATACAGAGAATTGGGAAATTATAACATATATAAAATAATATAAATACATCTATACATTTTAACTGCATCTATAATATATTATTAATTAAAACATTAACAATAAATCAATAACCTTAAATAAAAATATGACTCATTCTTTGTCCAGTTATTATAAGTTAGGAACATGGTGAGTTGGCCAATAAAACCATAGTATATATTCTTAAAGGTACAAAGCTGAGATAAGTGAAGATTCGTTTTAATTGGGAAATTAAGCAAATCCGTGTTTTAGTCCATTTCTCAAAAAATTTCATGCAAAACATTAAAAAAATAAAAAATAAAAATCCTAGAAAGCTTCCTGGGTTGTTGTCACAATAGGGAGTGTCCTTGCACTGAATCCCTCCTCTTTTGAAGCAAACTGCTTACCAATTTACATTACTTATATTGTACACAAACAGTGCATCTGTATGAAAAAATTATAATAATCATCTTGCAATCATTTCAGTAAGAATGTCTTAGCAGCACGAATACCTTACATACAAAGATCGTACTCATATTTTAAAGGCATTCTGATGTGTTTGAAAATACTTCAGTAGGTACAGTATTGTACAGTATCTTCTTCTAGATCAGTAATATCAAAAACTGCTGCAGTTTGTATGCATTAAAAGCCATTTTCAAAATATATTAGCAGAACACAGCATATAAATCAGAGGTGTAACACACTGCATTACTAAAGGGCCAAGACAATTCAGGTTTTTGGGATATCCTTGATATTATACAGGTGTTATAGTCAATAATTTGGTCCTTTTTACCCTTGAGTGCCACACCTGTGCAATATCAAGAATATCCCCAAAACCTGCATTGTCTTGGACCTTTATGAATGATATTTGGTACAATTATATAAATCAATGTTATTAGTGATGTAAGAAAAGTAATAGTGGCATATTATCACAAATTTCAATGTAAGTCATCAGTAAATAATGGCAGCTACTTATGTACAAAATTATATTTCTTTTTACTGCATGTGCAGTATACATGTAAACAAATGTGTGAAACAATGTACCTTGTTATCATTATTACCTCACAAGTCCCATCAATACACACATTGTGACTTTGTTCAGAGCATGGTGTCCCATCTTTTACTTTGTTTGATAATGAAAAGAAGAAGTCAAATCCTTCAGCAATGCAGTATAGTTTACAATAATCTTGTTCTATAAACAAAAACATAGTGGAATTATTGTAATTTCAACATGAAATCCCCAAATTATGTTCAACAAAATAGATATATTTCATCCTTAGAATAAAATTCCTTTGCATCCTTTATATATATTTGAAGTCCTTTGCTACTAGCCAGACCTGAAAAATGACTCGCCACTGCAAGCCATAGCATACCCAACCAGGGCTGAATTTCTACTCGCCAGTGCTAAATTTTCACTCACCATTGGCTAGTGGCGAGTAGAAATTTTGAGCCCTGTAATATATATATATATATATATATATATATATATATATATATATATATATATAATTTTTTTTTTTTTTTTAAGTAATATTGAACGTATACTGTTGGATAGAGTGTGTGTTTCCAGTGTTCTCACTGATGTTGATTTTGCCTAACCATAATGCATCTAAAATGGTAGTAGTGCCCTTCAGCTCCCTTTACGAAGTCTTGTATTTTTTTTAATAAACAAAAGCCAATAATAAAATAAATTGATACAAATACGTTTCATCTTTCATATGTCTTTATACATTAAGAACAACTTGGTGAAGAATAATTCAACATTGTGTCACATATATGTAAATAATTTACAGGGGGCAGCTAATCTTCTACTAACAAAGAATATCAAATGCAAGATTGTCCATTTCTTTAATTACTAAATGATGGCACTGACGTGTATGTTTATTCATACTGGTAATGTACATAGGCTCTAGAGAAAGCTAAAAAATAGATGTTAACAGAAAAATTCCTTTGTAATATATCAGGAATATTACTAACTACTATTTAAAGGAAAACTTACACCTAAAAAGGATATAAGGTTATATACACTTATATACACATAATGCTCTATTTATTGCCTGATGCCTAATATCTAATCTTACATTTACTCTGTGGAAGCAGCCATTCCTGCCTTTTCCAGGGCTTCCTGACAGCCATTCACAGCAATCTTGACATGTGTCTCAGAAGTGATAGAGCCATATTGTCTTAAAATGGCCTGACTTAAGATTACAGCCTTTCTAAATAGAGGGGGAGAAGGGACTGATCTTTGTATTTTACCTGTATTAATTATTGTCTCTCACTATAAATAGTCTATGGGCCATTTGTTCAAAGGGATAACGACAAAAAATTGTATGAAATACAAAAATAAATAATTGAATGCATGAACAACATATTATCTATAGAGTACACGACAACAAACTAGTAATGTCCGTTGTGTACAACAAAACTCAGGGACGTACACAGACATTTTGGGGGGCAGGGGCTCAAATGAAAAAAAGGGCACTTATTATTATTTATTCAAAATATATATTTAAAAAAAAAGGGCACGAGGGCACTTTGGACAAAAAGGCAGGTGCTCAAGCCCCCTTTGGTGTCTATGTGTGCACGTGCCTGACAAAACTCCAGAATTGATGGGCAAAGGGAAGGGACAAGGGCGTGGTTAAACTATTCTCCTGTGTCGTATAGAGGAAAAGAAAATTTGTTGTAACTAACAACAAAAAAATGTCTTTCAAAAGACAAAATTTGTACGTTAAGAAAAAAGTGGAGGGAATGTGTTCTGAATGTGAGAATTTTTGTCTTTTAAGACATTTTTGTGGTTAGTCAAGACATTTTTTTGTTGTTACATATGACAATTTCAGTTAGGACAAATGACATATTTCCAATCACAACCGACACTCTATGAAAATATTAATGATTCCCAACGACACTGTACTTTGTTACAAACGACAAAAGCTATTTCGCTACTTCTTTGAACATATGGCCCTATATGTCTATCATGCATTAAACAAGCATAGGGCTACACTTAAAGGATCCAACAAAAATAGCACATTTGTAAAAGATGCTGTCACGAAAGATATGATATATAACATTGTATAACCCATATTCATTTTAATGCTAGTATTCCTTTAATAGCATTAAGCAACATGTCTTTATATAGCAACAGCATCCCTTTACATTAGAAATTTGTCCAGTTAAAATTATTGAAGTTATTTAAAATATTAAAGCAACAGCTATCTAACTTATAAAGTGTAGTTTCATTATTACCTTCCACACGAGTGTAGGGTTTCCAGTTGTAGTACCAGCCTCTAAAGGGCTTACTGTTATACTCCGCACACTGCTGAGCTCTAAAGTCAATGCTGTTCTTGGGACAGTTTTGATTACTACACAACTTATATGACCGCGATGAGCCTTCACAGAATTTTCCCCCATGGGATGGCCTGTAATAGGAATAAAAAGGTGTATAATATAGACACATTATTATACAGCTAGTGGTGTTGTACTGTGTGTATTTGACAACCTAATAGCATGAAAAAATCCAAATCACTATCACACTCCTGGTGCTGTAATAACCAACATACAGGTATTTTTATTTTTTTTTCATATGTCCATTGTCTCACAGAGAAAAAATAACAATGAAGATGCAAACTGTTGCAATAAATACACACTGCACAAGTAACTGCGTATGAAATAGGATACTAGAAGTTTTCACTGGTTGCAACATTATCACCATTATTATGCATGGGGAGTGTTGCTTAAGGTCTGGAGTTCTGGCATTTCATTAACATGGCAGCTTCCTCCATTGAAAAGTATCTTCTTATTTTAAATGGCATTTATTTTTGATTTTAAATGTAATAGAGGTGCATTTTATAAAGGTGTTGTTTTATATATATTATGAAAAAAATAGAATTTATGGCTACAACATAACTGATGCACATGTGCAGTACAGAGCATGTTACTATACATAAGGTTATTAAGTTTATGGTATGCGGCCATGTACTGAAGACTGATGGAATTCGCTTCTGAAGAGCTAAAGATCCCATCCCTGCTGGTAGTTTGTTGCTGTCCAAATAAGTGACACTGTAACTTCAAATGGAGCTCACATAGGTTTTATTTTAACAGGTTACATGCTGTATGTTATTGAATGCATCTTTCTGAGCCCCCAGATCCAGCTGGGGATTATATGTAAGCACACCAGAGAGTGGGGTAATGTATCACAACGTGTGTAAATGGTCTTATCTATATTATAGATATAAAAGAAGACTTCTGTGTGCCTGGCAAACACACCCAGGGGCGGCAGAAAGGAGGCGTTATTAAAATCTCCTCTATACTGCCTGTTCTATTGGTCCAACCAGGGAGACGCAGGGGCTACAATGCACACACACATACACACCACACTATATATAAACACATACACAACACATTATATATACACACACAATATACACGCATACACACAATATACGTGCAAAATGCTATATGTACAGCAAAACCTGCACAGCTATAGGTATACGCAAAATGCTACGCACAAAAAACTAAATCCAATATGCACAATACTATACACAACGCTATAAGCAAAATGCTATGCACAATACGCACAATGCCACAACCATGCCAATATTGCTAGTAAATATTATATATATATATATATATATATATATATATATATTCCATATAATAATTCGCTAAATGTATGTTTGTCAGAAGCTGTCATGCGCAGTAGTCTGCTATGCGCTCTGCAGTCATGCTCAGTACAGACAGCCCACACCGCAGCTGATAACGGAGCGGGGCGCTCCGAATTCAGACCGTAGTCGGTGCACAGAGAGGACTACAGTCTGAATTTGGAGCACCGCAACCATATCAGCCGCAGCACGGGCAGTCTCTGCTGTACATGACTGAACTGCAGCCGTTGTTGGGTGGCACTGTAGCCCGTGTATATACACACATATATATACAGAGAGGCAGCACACTCGAAAATGTAGATAAATGCCTGGGTGCAAAGTAAATAACTTCTAGTACTTCCCAAAGCACCAGCACTCACAGGTCTTTCTCGTGAAATTCAAAAGAGCTTTATTTGTGATCGCAAATAAAGCTCTTTTGATTTTCACAAGAAAGACCTGTGAGTACTGGTTCTTTGGGAAGTACTATTATATATATAATACCAGCAAAACGTAAAAGAAGAAAAGGATATGTGATTTGTTTTCAGAAGGAAGGATATATCACACTAAATATATTGATATAAATGTAAAAACATAAAAATAAATTACCGTGGGTTATTACACTGACGTTCTTTGTATGAAACTCCTCCCCCACATGTCCTTGAACAAGATGACCATGCAGACCAGTCTGACCATTGACCATCTGTGGGTTTAGGTCCTTCATCACCATGTTTCACACATTGTCCTTTTCGACACCACTGTAACAATTAAAATCATTTATTTTCAGAATCTTTTATAGCATTCAGTGACTAACTATAAGAAAAAAAGTCTCACAATAGGTCATTAAGGAGGACAAAAAACATTTATCCAATTCCCATTAATTTAAAGGAGGATTTTCAAGGGAGAAGAAAAGAGAGTGTGCAAAAAGATTTAATAAATAAAATCACATGTAAACTCACAACAGTAGGTATCACACTCCTATGTCAGTAAAACTAGCAGCTTGTCTCAGAGTACAAAGCTCGTTAATATACAATCCCTGGTAGCCTGCCTGTTGGAGAACCTTTGATACAAAAATAGAAGCCTGTAACTGCCTGATGTGTCATCCACCTCCTCGTGTCTTGGTTAGCTGGTGTCTTGGAAGTTCTCAATAGTAGAAGTTATGAAATGAATAAGGTGTAAGGAGCTCCAGATTGAACAACTGATATCTCAGAGTTAAAAGATTTTGCCTGCCTTATCTACTATTAGGAACTTCTTAGATGCTGACTGAGTGAGCTTTGAGAAGGACCTGTGGATGAAAGATGTCAATCTACCTCGGAAGTTCTCAAACAGACTGCATTTTTGTCAGAAGTGGAGCTTTTAAACCCTTAAATCTAGTGGGGTCTCCAGTGCATTACTAAGTAATGCGCTGTGGACCCCTCTAACACTCAAGGGGATACACTCCCATAAAGAACAACTGTGATTTTTGTCTCCTAAGGTACAGTCAACTTTACCCAGTTTGTCATAGTATATCAATCTTTTTGAGAAAATGTACAAGGTAACTAAATGACCCAACAGAAACGGGAGATTTACTTATGTGATTCTGTGCTAAAATAGCAGCTGGAATACATTGTTTATGTGTTACACCTACATATCTGACCATGTACTCAGGCATACCTACCAACATTTCAAGTGGCCAAAGAGGGACAATTTTATTTTAGGTGGAGTTGCTGAAGGCACGGCTGCTGGGGGGGGGGGGTGTATTGATTATTTTTAGGTTATTTCATGACCTGCTGACACCTCTTTGCTTAATGGAATAATTGATTTAGAGCAAGGCCAAAGTATTTTAATTTATACAGACTAATTTATAAACATATACTGAAGTGTACACAAACATTAATGTGAGATTTATTGCTGTTGAGCAATTGGATACACTTATATACTTATATCACACAGTCTGATCTCCTAAAAAGATGGAGGTCAGGGAACAAAAGAGGGACAGAGACATATGGCCCTCAAAGAGGGACACTTGGGAAGTATGCACAGGTATTTATGCTGACAAATCTCACCTTAATTCTGCTTGCACCAAAGGGAGCGCAGTGTTGGAGTGTATAGCCATTTAGGGATTTGCTGTTCCTCTGTCTTGTTTAACACCAATATTAAAGCAAGTTACACAGGAACTTGGTGTTACCTTAAAGGGATAGTAATACTTCATTTTAACTTTATTTTATTTTGTAGGCATTAAAAAAACATGAAGAATGATATAAGTCTTATCTCTGAAACCTTTATGGTTTAAGAGATATTCACAAACAAAGTATCCCCCCCCTGTTCAACCAGATAAGAAGGGAGATGCCCAGGTAGATTGCAGAGAGGGACAATCTTCAATTAAGATAATGGAAAAAGCTGAAAAACTTTTCAAGGGGGGAAGGGCTTTCATTGTTTTCATACAAAGAAAATTGTCCCCTTCTGTTATCTGTACTGTCATACAACCAGACTCACATCTGAGAAGAGATGGCTTACACTAGGAAAAAGGGGCGGGGAGGGGAACTTTGCTTGTGAATATCTCATAAACCATAAAGGTTTGAGAGATAAGACTTATATCATTCTTCATGTTTTTTTAATGCCTACAAAATAAAATAAAGTTAAAACGAAGTGTTACTATCCCTTTAATCCACTTTCCTCTGCATGCTATAGTGCAGATTTCTCTAATTAAGGTTTAACAATGGTGGAGTGTATATGCCATGGTGCAAGTAAGCTGCCTTTTGTTCTCCTACATAATATAGTAAATTAGGTTGTAAAAAGACAAGTCCATCAAGTTCAACCATTGCCTCATAACCCAGAAAAATGAGTATATAAGCCTTTCTGCCACCAAAATGAGAATGTCTATTTACACGAACTTTCTGTTTTTACTTAATAATACACAGTATAACCCTGTATGTTCCCTTTTTAAAGAAATGTATCTAATCATCTCTTAAATGTTTCAATTGTAACTGCCATTACCACATATTTGAGCAAAGAATTCCACAACTTAGCAGACCTTACTGTAAAAAAACCCTTCCTCTAAATTTAAGCGGTGGCTTCAAGTTATTTGATCAGACCATGGAATGCTAATGCTGTTTGACATTGGTCATTCTTTCCAAGTATACAAGAGTTCCCAGGTCGTTCTCTAGCAATGAGCCTCCTAAAGTGATTCCATTAAGTTCATAAGTAGCATTGGGATTTTTTTCTTCCCAAATGCATAACTTTATACTTTTCCACATTAAAGGGATAGTAATACTTCATTTTATCTTTATTTTATTTTATAGGTATTAAAAAAACATGAAGAACGATGTAAGTCTTATCTCTCAAACCTTTATGGTTTGAGAGATATTCACAAGCAAAGTTTCCCCCTCCCGCCCCTTTTACCTAGTGTAAGCCATCTCTTCTCAGATGTGGAATGCAGTCCATAGACCAGACAAATAACAGCAGGGGACAATCTTGTTCCTATGAGAACAATGAAGGCCCTGCCCCCCTTGACAAGTTTTTCAGGTTTTCCCTTATCTTAATTGAAGATCGTCCCTCTCTGCAGTCTATCTGGGCTTAAAGGGATAGTATTACTTCAAAATTACTATCCCTCATATTGTAGCCCTTAATAAACTGAGTTAAATGACACCAGCAGCATCTCTCAAACCTTTATGGTTTAAGAGATAGCCACTTTCAAAGTTTCCTCTCCCCTGCTGTCAGCGTTCTGCTGCCAGCAGGAGAATCCGGTCTCTGAATCAAGCGGAGGCTCTTCAGCAGAGCCGATATTTCGTTATGGAAAGAAAAATGATTCATTGAAACAGTCTTCTACGCATGATTAGTAACCAAGCACACATATAAGACTGTTTCAATGAATCATTTTTCCTTCCATAACGAGATATCGGCTCTGTTTAAGAGCCTTTGCCTGTCCCGGGACAGGATTCCCCTGCTGGCAGCAGAACGCTGACAGCAGGGGAGAGGAAACTTTGAAAGCGGCTATCTCTTAAACCATAAAGGTTTGAGAGATGCCGCCAGTGTCATTTAACTCGGTTTATTAAGGGCTACGATATGAGGGATAGTAATTTTGAAGTAATACTATCCCTTTAACAGTGTTCCATCAGTAAAAGGGGCGGGAGGGGGATACTTTGTCATTGAATTACTCTGGAACTACAACTCTGACAGAATTGAAATAACCCTCTCCAAAGTCCAAATACTATGAAGATTAATTAGAGCTGCTTTTAATATGAAACATTACTATCACTTTAAGTTTCCATTTGTTTGCTCAATCTACCATTTATTGTAAATCCCTCTGTAGAAAACAAACATCTTGTTCTGAATTTATTACACTGCTTAATTTAGTGTCATCTGCAGATATTGAAATTTTGCTTTTATACCTATTTCCAGGTCATTTTTAAATATGTTAAAAATGAGTGGCCCAATTCCTGAACCCTGAGGTAGTCCACTCTCAAATGTATTGGAGAATTTTCCATTTACAAAAACACACTGTGGCCAGTTTTCTATCCTATTACAAAGGTTATCCCCTAGCCACAATCATCTTAATTTATAAAATAGTATCCTGTGTGGTACTGTATCAAATGACATTGCAAAATCTAGTTATACTACATCTACTGCTTTACCATCATAACAAGTTGCTACTTACATTGTCATAGAAATATCTCAAAGTAAAGCCGCATGATTTGGAAGCAAATGTCTTAGCCCAGAAAATAATCAGTTCTAGTGGATTTGTACATTCACCACAGTTAATGCAACAGGCATTGGTGACCCACTAACAAAAGTATAACCACACATTGCCAATGCGTGTGTGTTGAATACTAAATAAAATAATTAATGGCTGAGCTGTAAGCAGGAAAAGTGGCTTTGGGTCACTGAAGTCTTACAGAAAAATGTGTTACTTTAAAACAACTTTTGGTCTATTATCCCTACTGTCATCAGTATGTAATTAGAAGGAATCTGAAGATAATATACCGTAATTATAATACTTAAGCACAATTCTATGAAGCAGCACAAAATGGTTATCGGAGGAAGGAAAAAAAAATTGAATTACATCTAAAGAACAGCAAGTATTTAATGATATATCTTAAATGAAGACCTCTCTCTCTCCCAACATACACTGAATGAAAAATAAACCTTTAGCTCAGCACCTTGTAATTACAGGTCAGTGGCTATATTCTTTATTTCCAAAACACCTGGTTGTTAGAGTAGTAAAGTATTAGTGTTCTGAGGATCTGAATTCATGGTGTCCTTTCTGGACTGAGGGAAAAATAAAAAACCTACATAATGATGAAGCAAACACTTTATTTTTTTGTGAGTGTTCACAACCAGCAAGGAGCAGAACATGAGTAATCATGAAAATGCAAATCACCCATTTAACCACAATGAAACAAATACTCCTATTATAAAAATCACAGAGGAACTGTTCACCTTTTGTTTGCACGTATAGCCCATTATGGCCTAGCAGCTAAAAGTGGGTCCCTAGATATCCACATAGACTGGGGCTTTTAGTTATCTTCTGTAATCTTCACTTGTGAATTGTAGGCCTTGTGGTTATTTGGAAACTACTGTTAACCTCTCAGCTGAACAGTATGCTCCCATAAAGAGCACAGAGTACTGTCAGAAGTTAACTAGGGGTATTGCAAAATGGAAACAATGAAGTATAGAATAATTTAAATATTTGCACCTTTTAAAGCACAACATTTTCAAATAATGCTTGCTATACCTGTAGATTAATTTAACCCTTTGAGTGCCAGAGTGGTAAGGAACACATTTTAAACCAAGAATACTCACTTTATGCTACATGCACTACACACACACTAAGCTGTAGCTGGACATGTTACCAGAGTTCACAGTCACAAATTCACCAAACACTGCTACACTCTACAAGGCAGTTGTTGCCATGTTTGATGTCTCTTCCAGAATGTTGGGAGATTCTGTGTGTATCTGAAGAATCTGTGAAGTGGTGCAGGCGGCTGCTTTTGTTAAAACCCTCTGAATGCCACAGGGATGTGCAAAGATTGCAGAGAAATACTTTACACATCCCTATGGCCCACAAGTAGGGTTCTCATCTTTTCTTCAAAAAAATACCGGCCATGGCATTCCCTCCATAGACTTAACAATGGACAGAAGCCAATTTTAAAATACCAGCTGGGTGGCAACCCTACCCACAAGTGCTTAAGGGAGGGTTGTTGGTGTTCTTGGTGCTGTAGTCTGAGTGCATCCTCTCTCTCACCTGCCCTCCCCAACATATTGCCAGCATCAGTGGTGTAACAATAGTGGTCACAAGGGTCGCAACTGCGACCGGGCCAGTCACTCCAGGAGCCCGGCCGCACCCTGCTAGACCACTGCCCAGTCTGCTTGGGGCCCGCAACAAGCCTTGTCTGGTGGGAAGATCAGACTGATCTCCCCACTGGCAAGCTGAGGTCTGTGCCTTCTTCGGCACTCTAGTAATGAAGAGCGCTGGGATATAACATCTCCCAGCGCTCTGCATTACTAGAGAGAGGACCATGCAGGAGCAGCTAATAGAGGTCTGTGAAGAAGGCGGCACAGACCTCTCCTGAAACATCGCATGCTGCTGGACCATCAGGGATGAGGCCCCCCTCTTGAACCAGCTAAGGTAGGAGGTGGAATGGGGGCCAATGTGGAGGTGGCCAATGGGGGCATTGTGGAGGTGGACAATGGGGGTATTATGGAGGTGGACAGTGTAGAGGTGGACAATGGGGGCAATGTGGTCAGGGGGCCCCATGGCAATTTTTTTTGCACCATGGCCTGGTGGTTTCAAGTTACACCTCTGGCTAGCATTATAACAATCCTACATGGCAGGAGTGTCTGAGTTTTTCCAATCTTGGGCCACATCATCAAAAGTTGAGTGAGGGCCATTTTTTTTTTTTTTTTTTTTACAACAATGGTGAATTATAACTTATCAGCTATTCAAAAGTATGAATGTATTTATTTATTGATCAAGCACAGGATTATGACTTACTGGCCTACTAGTTAAAGTGTGTTAGTTAATTCTGTATAAAAATACATTTAAAGGGATAGCAATACTTCGTTTTATCTTTATTTTATTTTGTAGGTATTAAAAAAACATGAAGAACGATATAAGTCTTATCTCTCAAACCTTTATGGTTTAAGAGATATTCACAAGCAAAGTTTCCCCTCCTGCCCCTTTTACCTAGTGTAAGCCATCTCTTCTCAGATGTGGAATCTGGTTGTAAGACCAGACAGATAACAGCAGGAGACAGTCCTGCCCTTCCCCCCTTGACAAGTTTTTCAGCTTTTTCCCTTATCTTAATTGAAGATTGTCCCTCTCTGCAGTCTACCTGGGCACCTCCCTTCTGATCTGGCTGAACGGGGGGGGGGGGGTACTTTGCTTGTGAATATCTCTTAAACCATAAAGGTATGAGAGATAAGACTTATATCGTTCTTCATGTTTTTTTAATGCCTACAAAATAAAATAAAGATAAAACGAAGTATTACTATCCCTTTAAATAAATAATCTCAAATGGGGTGCACTGTGGAGTCAGGCAGGCCGAATTTGGCACACAGGCCGTACGTGTGGCACCA
Organism: Rhinophrynus dorsalis; assembly: GCA_037306005.1. Classification (NCBI taxonomy): domain Eukaryota; kingdom Metazoa; phylum Chordata; class Amphibia; order Anura; family Rhinophrynidae; genus Rhinophrynus; species Rhinophrynus dorsalis. The sequence continues at coordinate 266,811,955 of CM074723.1, read as the reverse complement.
GTGCTATATGATAATAATTACAGTGTCTCTCTTTCCCCTTGCAAAGACATTTCTTAGTGGCTAAGGGTGTTTTGTTGTCCAAGGTGATTCGATCTCAATATATTGACACACTTCACCATTGCACAGAAGGTGATGTTTTGAGCTAATATGGTCTTTACCAAAATATAAGTGTTGTAACGAGCTAATTAGTTTGAAACACGAGCTGTTTTCTCCCTAACACTGGTCAGCAAATAAAGTACTGTTGCAGCTAAACTGTAAAACTGTATGCTTCCCTCTTTCTTATGGCATAGGCATGGATTCCACAATGACACATTCACATCTTCTGTTAGACCAGACTCCGTTGGAAGAAGATGGTGTTCTTTTCGTAATATCATGGTATAATTGCTACTGTAAGCTTAGCATGTCAGTTCTGTTATAAACTTATAATTATAGATTTTTCTTTGCTAGTGCTAATAATGCTGTATGCAGAATTTTTCCAGGTACGTTGACAGATGAATGGGCACATTTATTTGCTACTTTAAACCTTATATTATATAACTAGTGTAAAAGCCTGTGTACATGGGCCAAGGTCCAGGTAATGTTAACCCTTTGAGTGCCAGAGGTGTACGAAATGCATTGCTTTGCAATGCGTTGCCTACCCATCTGGCACTCAAAGGGTTAAGCGGTCACTACCGCACTGCTCCACGTGATGCAGTCTTGCGTCGCCTCACTCACGCGATGCAATCATGTGCAGTAGTGACTGCCCAAACGTGGGCAGTCTCTACTGCACATGACTGCATCGTGACAAACATCCTAGTGAATTATTATATTGGATATATTTATATTTTATTTATAACTATCTACTCATGTGTTAGAATAATACCAAATGGCCATAGCTGGGAACTCTCCGGATTTGCACCAGATAATCCGGCTTTCACATTGCATTACCAGGTCTCCGGGGCAGGGGCTGAGTCTCCAGATATGAGGAGTTTCTATTGAAACTCCACCCACTTCTGCACAAGTCTTTCCTCCTACTCCCTGCGACTTCTCAGCCTATTTTTCCTAGCCGATTTAGCTACGCCCCACTTCTGGTTAAGCCCCTTCTCTTTTGGCCACAATTCGCGTACTTTTTCTCCCCCAGCCGGCACCAGAGGACTCCCCTTCAGGGAGAGCAAAGTATAAAGTTCCCAGGTATGCAAATGCTACTCTTAAACTACTAACAATATAAACTGTGTGAGTGCAATAAAAGGCTTTAGGGGAAAAAAAAACTAGCCTAAAATAAATATATCCTAGGGAATTATTCACCAAAAATATAAGGTGCAATTAGGGAGCAAATCAACCATACCCCTTCCCCCTGCGTGGGAAAAGGAATATTACCAAAACATTCCAGCAATTTAAATGGGGATTTTAACCCCTTGAAAGCTAGCTATCTCTAGCATTCAAGGGGTTAAAGGCCTCATTAAAATTAATGGAACATTTAATTGACCTTTATGGTGAAATGGTCTGCACCTCCTCTCGTCTTTTCTGAATAAGGCCATTAAAGGTTTAGGAAATAAAATGGGAAAACCATTTGCATTGAAAACAAAGGATGGCTTGGCTATTAATGAGTCACCAAACATTAAAAATTAGGAGTGGAACAAACTTATTCCAGATTACTATAATTAGAAAAGACAACGTAGGTAGGAAGGGAGGGCTGCCTATGAAAAACCAATGGAAAATAGTAGCTATACTTTTGAAATATGTATGCTTGTTTCTTTTTTTCTTAGTTATTTTTTTGCTGTGAATTTCATCTATCACTTGTTATTGCACTGCAACATATTTCTTACATGATCTACCTGTAAAGATAAGTGAATTTTCTACAGTTAGATTCCTATATCAGCTCATCAAAGTGTCTGAAAAGGGAATCTGTAAAGTGGATCAGAACCACCATGAAACGGAAGAGAGAAAGAGAGAGGCGCAGAGAGATTGGGGCACAGAATCTTCAATTAACATAAGGGAAAAACCTGTAAATAGGGGCAGGGCTTTCATTGTTCTCACAGTAAGAAGATTGCCCCTTGCTGTGAGCTGTCTGGCCAAGAGACCAGATTCCACATCTGAGGGGAGGCAGCTTACACTAGTTAAAAGGGGCAGGAGGGGGATACTTTATAATTAAATATCCCTTTAAAAAGAATATGCAAAACATGTTTTGGTACCAACAAAAAAAGACAACATTTGTCGGAAAAGTTAACTCATTGAAACAGTTGACTCATCAAGGGCTTTACATAGATGCAACATTATGGCAGAGTTGCACTAACTGTACACAGATGGATCTTACTACACATATGGTGGCATGGCCGGCCCAAGACATTGTGCTGCCTGGATCCAAGGATGAAATGCTGCCCCCCAAAAAAACGCCTACATCCACGCAAAAGCCTAACGTCTGCCCATATTGCCCAACACAACACTGCTCACACTGTCCATCTCCACACTGCCCACCTTCACACTGCCCACACTGTCCATCTCCACACTGTCCACCTCCATACCCTGCCCACATTGGCACCCATTGTCCACATCCAAATTGTTCACTTCCACAGTGTTCCACTTGTCCACCTCCACACCCTGTCCACACTGGCCCCCACTGTCCACATCCAAATTGTTCACTTCCACAGTGTTCCACTTGTCCACCTCCACATGCGTGGAAAAAGAAGATGCCAACGGCCGGATGGCTGCTCAAGCACTTTCTTTCACAATGCACAGACCAAATGTGATCCACTCTCTGTGCAGTGTGGAAGAAAACTCTTGGGCAGATGCTCTGTCTGGGTCTCCTGTTACTCAGCCAATCCGGCTGCAACATATATCTGTGAAGCACTGCGTTCCTGGAACTAGACCTTCTCTACCCATAGATACATGGTCTCCTATCAGTGGCTTAAGCTCCACTTGTTTATTTTTTTGCCTGCTGATGCGGCTTCGGCCAGTGGGCTGTTTATTCCTCTCTCAGCACTTCCCTCTCATTCATTGCCATAGATAGAAGACAGGAGAGGAGTTCCAGCTCTTGTCTTTAGCTACCTCACCCTTGCAGCATCAGAGCACAAAAATGTTTGTAGCTACCCCTGTTTCAGCACCCCTCTGCTGTGTCGTCCACCAGGACCCATGTAAGGACCGGCTCTGTATGGCGGGATGCAGGAAACGCACGCAAGTGCTATGTTCTGAGGGAAAACTGTTAGCGAATGCATTTACATATGATTTTACTGAATTACGTATGAAAATTTTTAAATAACAAATTGATGCGCATATTTTGTGTTTGTGGGTGTGATCGTGTGGGTGTGGTTAGGATTAGTGAATCTGTCTGAACCCAGTAGCGTATGCGTCTAATGTAGGAAGTGATATTAGAAACGATATTATACGTCTGTGTGGTTGTGTCACAAATGCTATATTTTATGCGAAATTAGGAAATTTTGATGCGCAATTCGAAATTCTTTTGGTAAACTGCTTCCTGGATTGCAACTTGCGCAGCAGTTATTTGGGCAGGTTAAAATCACTTTCACATTTAGCACTTGTGAACGTTTCTTGCATTACGACAATAGTCTACTGATGTCCATGTGTGCATCAGCTAATCATATTTGGCTAATGTAGACATGGGTCGGCTGCCAGCCAAGAATCATGGGAGCAAGATATCAACAGCACAGGTAAGTAAGCAGGAGACTGGAATATGGCAAGATTGCTGTTGTGTCCTACTTTACCCCATGAAAAGGCCCAAGTACTGGAATTGTAGGTACTGCAATTATCACTGGGTTTAGCTACACATTTCGATAGACCTCAAAAGGATTTTTTATAGTTAAAATGCAATGATAAATGTATACCTGCAATTGAATCCAGAAAAAGATTGGTAACAAAGTTTACTTTAACCCTTTGAATGCCAGAGGGTTACACAACTCATTGATTCGCAATGCGTTGCATACCCCACTGACACTCAAATGGTTGAACTGACCAATAACCATGAAGGTAACCCTCTGTAAGAATGCAATTCAGAACAATTTGTTGTACATCTGCTTGGCACTAAAAGGGTTAAAAAATAGCACTATTATAAATATCCATTGGCAAAAGGAGTAATTGTACTTTCATTCATTCAGATTCATTCAGTAAAATGAACATGAACTATATGCCTTTCATGTGTGATTCCCAAATTCATTCAGCTCCTGAAGTAGACTAATCTCCGCAGGAAGGTGGCTTTAAGGCTGAGAGCAGGAGATGCCCATGTCTTGTAATGATTCCCTGAGAAAGAAAAACAGTCCCCTTTCCTCTCTCTTAAGCAAACAATGACTGCTTGACAAGACCTCACATCCTGACATACTTGGCACTTTAAAGTCTTGGCAGCTTAAATGATGGGAAAGGTTTCAAAAAAAGCTGTTACAATGTTAAAATGTAGTCTCTGCATATTGTTATAGCACAATGTTCTGTATCGCTCAAGGCTACATCAAACATTCAAAGGCAGCCTTTCAGCATAAAAGATCATTGTCAGAGGCAATGAATACCAGCTAAGGAGTGGCCCCCCAGCTTAGGACAGTGAAAACTGGATAAATTGGTAGAAATGTGGTTCACAAAGTAATTGCCTGGGTGGAACATCCACTTAGGGGATATGATATTGTTCTCTAAATATGAAAACACAATTAAAAATAAATCTGCAAAGTTAAAGGGATAGTAATATTTAAATTTTACTATCCCCCATCGTGTAGCCCTTAAAAAACTGAATTAAATGAGCCCAGCAGCATCTCTCAAACCTTTATGGGTTGAGAGATATCTGCTTTCAAAGTTTTGCTTTTTTTCCCTCTCCCCTGATGTCAGCGTTCTAGCTGACAGCAGGGGAATCCGGTCCCTGAGCAAGTGGAGGCTCTTCAGCAGAGCCAAGATCACGTTATGGAAGAAGAAATCCTTCACTGAAATGGTCTTCTACGTGTGCTTAGTTTGCAAGCACACGTAGAAGACCATTCCAGTGAAGGATTTCTTCTTCCATTATGCAATCTTGGCTCTGCTGAAGAGCCTCCACTTGCTCAGGGACCGGATTCCCCTTCTGTCAGCTAGAACCTTGATGTCAGGGGAAAGGGAAAAAAACAAAACTTTGAAAGCAGATATCTCTCAACCCATAAAGGTTTGAGAGATGCTGCTGGGATCATTTAATTCAGTTTTTTAAGGGCTACAAGATGGGGGATAGTAACATTTAAGTATTACTATCCCTTTAAAGAAGGAAAAAAATATGCCTCCTAATAATAATCCCTACTTACCTTATTATGGTCAGTAACCCCTAATGGTCCCTCTAAATTTTGGCCTTGTACCTTTGTTCAGATAATGACATCTCCAGGCAGTCCTGGATGGTCACACAGGCAGACATGACAGTTGCTGGCAATTTCTTTTTTTCAAACTGAAGCAGAGAGTGTGCATGAACCTACTTAACCCTTTGAGTGCCAGAGAGGTATGCAACGCATTGCTTTGGCACTCAAAGGGTTAAACTTTTTAAGGATCAGGAGGGTGTGCAAAGCATTATGAAAGACTGTGCTGTACAACCATCTGGTCTTTAACCCCTTCAGGTCCATGCTATACATATATGTCAAGGGAAAAAGTGCATTAAGGACCCATGACGTATATGTATGTCATGGAATTCAGGGCTGCATGCCGTTCGGGGACCTCTGACTCAGTTTCAGGAAAAAAAAATGCCCCAGGGTCCTTGAGTGCCGGCAGTGCGGCTGGTCCTTAAGGGGTTAACACTTTGAGTGCCAGAGGGGTATGGAATGCATTGTCTTCCCCCCCCCCCCAAAAAAAAAAAAAGGGACACCTGGGAGATATGAATGAGCATTCATACCTTTCATCCGGTCCCTAACAGAAATCACAAGTTTTCTCATTTTGTCCATTTTTTTTGTTATACCTATAAATGGGGTATCAAAAGAAACCCCTTTTTATTATAAAAAAAATATATAATTTGTGTTGGTGTACTAAATTAATTAGCGGAAAAATATGGTTGAACAAAGGCATACCAAGAAGGCCAAAATTGCTCTTTTCGTATAGTGTAAAAAAGCCATAGTCACTATGGAGTTGAATAGTAAAGATCACTGCGAGCAGCGGAGATGCGATGATGGTAGATTCATAAAAGAAAGAAAAGCGTCACAATAGTATAACACCGTTATAATGTATCAGATGTGAAATAAAATGACTTCTACTCACATGTTAAATAGGTCAGACAGTTGATATCAACAGATCTGACTTCAAGGCACATGGAGAATTACACCATCTCCGTCCGAGTATAACCAAGGAACTTCCTCTGGATGAACAGGAGGAGGCCAACGTATGTGTTCAAATAAAAATATTTATTAAGATAAAAATAGGCTATATAACGCTCCTTTAACAAAGCTAAAACTAGCCTGTACACTTAAATACATTTTTTATTTGAACACATACGTTAGCCTCTGCCTGTTCATCCAGAGGAAGTTCATTGGTTATACCCGAACGGAGACGGTGTAATTCTCTGTGTGCCTTGAAGTCAGATCTGTTGATATCAACTGTCTGACCTATTTAATATGTGAGTAGAAGTTATTTTATTTCACATCTGATACATTATAACGGTGTTATACTATTGTGGCGCTTTTCTTTCTTTTATGGTTCTACCATCATCGCAGGGGGGAGTGTGTGAGAGAAATAGCCTATCTGAACTTACTGTATCTGGGAACAGTATCAATCTCCCAGCTGCCTTTGTGGTCATTTCTGGTGTATGCAATTACTGACATGAGTTAATTGTGAGTGCATTCCTTAAGGGTGTTGGTGACAACCAATCTATATATTGAATGATAAACACAGAGGCGCCCTGTTTGTTTGTCCCCTCTTCTTGTTACTGCATAACATAGTAACATTGTAGTTTAGGTTGAAAAAAAGACTTGCGTCCATCTAGTTCAACCCTTTTCCTATTCCTATTTACCACTGTTGGTCCAAAAGAAGGCAAAAAACAAACCCCTCAATACAGCAATTTCAAATAAAGTGGAGAGAGCTTCTCCAGTGATATCACTTCTCCAGTTACTATGTCATTCTATATAGCCTGTGCACTAAGATCTCAAAAACTGGAGAATTGTTAGTGTATTGAATCCATCAAATAACATAGGAATTGGATAAGTGATATCCCTGAAAAAGTCATCTCCATTTTATCACCTCTTTATCATGCCATAGTGCATCTCCCCCCATTGATTCAAATATGAATTTATACAGTGGCTTGCAAGATAAAATGTGCAGAACCATTATTCAGAGAGGTTAAAAGTCCCATTTAAATCAATGGGAAGTTTGAATTTCCACCCCATTTTGCACTTGCCCCAAAGCATTTGCAGGTAACTAGCTGCATTTATAAAGCTATGGCAAGTTAACTATGTCTGATCTCTTAACCCTTTGCGTGCCAGAGAGGTATCAGATACCTCTCTGGCACTCAAAGGGTTGATTGTAGACTTTGTTCCCGTTACAAGCTCTATTCTTGGGATAAGAACCTTTTGTACAAAGTGCATACACAGGTGGTGAAGAAATGACTGGTCATTGTGAAAAGAACATTTTTCATGAATGCTGCAGCATACATGCCACACCTGCACAAAATGATATCTGCACATCTAAAGGGCCACAGATAATGTATTTGCAGAAAAAAAATGACTGATATGAAATCCCCTATTTTCAGAGGTGATTGCAAAATAATTAGTTTCGATATTTGAGTCAATATTTCAACAGATGTGCTATAGCTTCTTGCGCCAATATCTAATCCCCCTTGATATCGCTCAGAGTGCAAAGTGACTGGGAAACTCTTAATGAACAGACTTAAAATTCTTCTCACTGTTTTCAGCGTTCACAATTTCCTGTCCCCATTATATCCTGCAGCTTATGTTATCTCTGGAGTGATTTCAAGACAATTATACCTTCCCATTTAATTCATAAGTTAATGCTATTAAATAATCGCATAAGCACTCAGGAGGGAAGTGGCTAAGGGAGATTAAGCTGCATTAATTATATTGGACTGCTCCCTGATTAGGAAAGGGAAAAAGCATGTAAATTGCATTAGAATTTTATTCTTGAAATCAATTTTCATGACACACTTTTTTTATGGTCATTCATTGTTTATGATATATATATATATTTTAACAGTTTTTTAAGCACAATGTTTATTAAAAATTGTTTTTGGTGTTTTTATAACATTTCAGTCTATTCATTACTATGAATAAGAGGTTTTATTTAGTATTAATTTAATATTTTTAATTAATACAAGTGTACTTGTCCTAGGTTATGGAGTCATACCCTATTAAATACTTTTTGTGATTTAAGAGGAAGGAAATGGCAGGCCTGTTCAAGATTGAGGTTATGCAATTGCTATTAAAGGGACAGTAATACTTAAAATGTAAAAAAATATGTTGTAAGGTTTGTCCCCTTGAGTAAAACAAGGGTACTTCCACTACTGAAAGGTGTTTTATTCATAAGTTATTACAGCTCACAGTTGAATTTTGTTTTTTGGTGCAATATCACAGTGGCCTGAAATTGTACAGTGGCGCTTTTGCTACAACATTCTATGGAGATTTATGGTCTACGGACCAGAGCTGTCCATAGGATGGTGTACCAACATTGCCACTGTACAATTTCAGGCCACTGTGATATTGCATCTAAAAATTCAACTTTGAGCTGTAATAACTATTGAATAAAACACCTTTCAGCAGTGAGAGTACCCTTTTTTTTTTTTTACTCAGGAGGATAAACACTACAATATATATATATTTTTTACATATTAAGTATTACTATTCCTTTAACCTGGACCGTCATGGGTTGTTATACCCGTAAGGACCCGTGACGGTCCTGGACCCTCATGGAATTCCGGGTTCCCCTCGCGGCTGCACGCCATTTGGGAAGTCTGGAAATGGATCACTGAAAAAAAAAAAGAGATGAAAGGGAGGGTATAGTAGCAGCATGGGGAGAGTGAAGCCAAGTAAATGTAAACGGTAGAACGGAGGGTGGGAGGGAAAGTTGATGAGGCAAAGAGGTGAAAGGGAGGGTTAGTGAAGAGGTGAAGGAGAGGGTGAGCAGAGAAGAAAATCAGGAGTGTCAATATATCAATGCCAGCTGTGTCCCCCTGCAGTGATTTTGCCAGGAGTGGCCACTCCTGGTCAAATCTCTTCCTCGGTTTCCCTGAAGTAAATTTGACAGAAATGGATGAGAGGGATTCTTCCCCCAGCAACTCCTACAAAAATTACTGCCCAGTGTATGTCCTTGTGGAAATTTTGACAGGAGTGGCCAGGGGACTTCACCTGCCCCAATCACTACTGTCAAAACTACACTACTAGCCCTGTACAGTACCTCTGGGAGAGGAAGTATGGAGGTGATGAGCATATCTCCTCCTTACGGTCAACCCTGGGGTGTGTCCAACAAGGATGGAGAATTTCTGTTATGGTCTTTTCTTTGATAGATATACACATACACACAAGCACATATACCCGAGTTCTATATAAATGACACTTAATTAACTATCTGTTAAACAAATGAAGATGCACACAATGGTTTTAGTTCCCCTTTAAAATATAAGGGGGTAAGTATGTACTAAGGTGTGATAAAGAGGAAAGGACTTTTCCAGTGATATCACTTCTCCATTTCTTATTTTATTTTATGGATCCAATGCACTAAGATTTCTCCAGCTTTGGAAATCTTAGTGCATTGGCTCATAGAATAACATAGGAACTGGAGAAGTGATATCACTGTAGAAGTAATCACCACTTTTTCATGCCTTAATGCATACACTCCAAGATGTTAGAATTAAGCTATTCCACAGATTCTGAACCTGGGAAGTCATGTTGGTGGCCCCTTGTCACCTTAGCCAAATCACTTAATGTCCAAAAGTTTCATGCATGAACATTAGATTTCAAACTCTGTGGTAGGGGCCTCAAACTGTATTCCTAAAGGGCCACAACAGTGCAGTTTTTTTAAAAAGTAGCTGGAGAAATCTTAGTGCATTGGCTCCATAGAATAGCATAGGAATTAGAGAAGTGATGGCACTGGAGACGTCATCTCCACTTTACCTCCTCTTTATCAAATATTTGTGCATAACCCCCATTCTATTTTCAGCATGTGTAAATTTATATAGATATGTGTGAAGAGAAATACATGATAAATTACTTAAAACACGTGATTAAAATCTCACCATATCATGCCCACATGTTGTTCCTTCAGCTGCTGGCATAAATTTTGTTTCACATTTCCTGCCAACTCTGTGACACCAGAGTGCTTTACATATATCCTAAGAAACAATAAAAAGCAGCATGTATTATAATCAATGTCAAGGTTCACCAGTACCATACAAACCTGAAAGTCATAAAGAAACAAGAACAATGTGTGGCCCTCCAACTAAGGACTAAATTTCCCATCATCCCCAACCTTCAGTAGGCTGGCTTTGGATGATGAGATTTATAGTCCTCAACTTCCAATTGCTCATCCCAGCCTTAAAGTATTTCTTGAAGTCTTTCTTTAATGGCTTCCTTTTGTAGAAGCTCACAAGTACTATTATAACATGTTCTTTATTGCATAGGTCATAACTCATTTTAAATTTTGAAATGTTGCATCCATTCTTAGAGATTGAGAAGATTTTTACCTCAAAATAATAATACAGGATATCTAATTCAGGGCAATTTATAATGAAAATGCTTGCAAGAAAGCAATTAAATTCAATAACACGTAGAAGCAGTTCCTGCTTAATGTTTTGTGTGTACTGCATTTTACCATTTTCTTTTACGGATTTGACTTTTCTCTCCTATATTGTTAAAGGAATCTGAATGTTGAATTTGCTAGCTATTAACTTCTTCTCCCGACTGCGTTATTGCATTGCTGGTGAGTTGCCAGTAAACTCTCAAGAAACAGCACTTAAGTCAGATCAACTTTTGGTGTAAAGTCACTGATTTTATCACCTCCCGTCAAAATACCATTTCAATTGGATGAAATACGGTTGCTATGTAAACACAGAAATCATCTCACTCAAAAAAAAAAAAAGACCAAAACACTCCTACTGAATAAAAATACTCCCAAACATTTCCTAACCTAATTGCAGTTAATGTGGTTATTACGACATGCTAGTGGGTGCCCACACCATATCATATGCTGCTTCTGAGTCATATAAGTTGGAGGTGGTGTCTGTAGTAGTAGCAGTAATAAAAAAAATAAATTAAAATTAGGGTGCCATATGCATGGTTAGATAAAAGAAAAAATGGGGTTGCTGGTTGCAATCTCGGCTGCAAGGACCTGCCAACCATTCAATCCCCACCCCCTTACTATGAACCCATGAGTTTTGGATTGAGGAGGACTTATAAAATTAATGGTGTCTTAGGTCTCCATTTTTGCACTTCTTGGAACACCTCTTTCACCAGGAAACCCACTTAAATCAAGCAGGAAAGACCAGTATAAGAGGCTATTTAAATTTCTAAGGCAGGGTTAGCTTATAAGACAATCTTTAATAATAAAACATAAACAGCCCAAAGCTTTTCATATTAATACTTCATCCCGGTCATCATAATGGGACATATGCATAGATGAGTATGGGTGGTGGAATGGTAATTATGTGTTCAGAAATGCATGTAAGACAGATCATAGACTGCATGGGAAGAGCACTTGCAGTTAGTGTTCTTCGAGTTAAAAAAAAAAAAAAAAAAAAAAAAAAATGGAGTCAAAACTACTCCAAACAGCTGCAAGTTTGGAAGATTGAAAGTAACAGAATAGCAAACTTGCCCATATAGCATGTATTTAAAGCAAAGTCATGAAAAATAGCATTTTGCAGTTACTGTAATCAAGCCTAAATGGTTTGCCTACTGGCCATTTCAAAGGGAATCATAAACACTTAATGGAGCAGTAGGGCTTTCCAGGTGAGTAAAACATGGTACTTCCACTGTTGGGAGACAGCATTCTCAGTTGTTACAATTTAACCCTTTGAATGCTAGGGAGATATCAAATGGATGGTATTGCACTGAAAAGGGTTACACTTTTTTTTTTTTATTAATCTGCAATTTTCTATTGAGATTACCAGATGGCGCTGTTTCTGTCACTTACTGCGCAGGACTGTAGTCAATGACTCAAGCTTTCCCATAGACTGCATTATAAAAAAGAAAAAAAAATGCCAATTGAAAAGCGTTTGAATTAAAAAACAATAGGTATCAGCAGTGAAAAAAGTAGAATTAAAAATATCCCAACAGGTGAAGTACTTTTCTACGCCAAAGGATTTGTACTATATTTTTTATATATATTGTTTCTTACTCCTTTAATTTATTTAATTTTAAAATAGTAAAAAAGCTGTGTACTGGAATTGGACTCAATGGGCTTAAAAATGAAAACTATTGTAAATGTTTTGGTTTACCACACATAAGGAAAATTTAGTACAGAATAGAAAACAATTAAACCCTTTTCACTTGGTAAAAAACGCCAATCATATTAATTGTTAGACCAGAGGAATGTGCAACGCATTACCTCATAGTAAACTGTATACCCCTTTGGTACTGAAATGGTTAATAGAGATATTTTATCCATCCAGTCATGCCTTCCACAACCTATCACCTTGTTTTATACAGAACACAACACAGATGAAAACATACTCTTACAAAAAACATATTTAATATAGTCCATGAATGAAATATATTATTGCCTTGCCTTTTTAAAGTCCAGCATGCAGAGTTTTGCTTTCTCCCCAAACTGCCATTTGCACTGTGTGTTGGCATCATAGAGCTCCCCTGGCAGCTTTTCAGGATATTTATATTCTTTCCTAGGCTTGGGATCATCGACAAGGCATACCGCTTGAGCAGTGCTGCAAGGAAATGACCATCAGTGCAAGCAGTATCTACGTCACACATCATAATTTATCATTTGTCACATCAGCTGCGTACACACACACACACACACAGAGAGGTTGATGTACTAAAGTGTTGCTATTCCAGTACAAACCAACAGGCACCAGAATTCCAATTATTTAAAATGGGGCTTTTAACTTGAATGCAGGTCTCCAATGAATTACTTCCCAATACATTGGAGACTTCGCTAATATTCAAGGGGTTAAAAGCCACATTTATATTTGTTATATTTGTTTCTGTGGTACAGTTGATTTCCTAAAAACTCACCACTTTTACTTAGTACATTAGCATCACTAAAAACACTGTTAAAATATTTATTTCCAAAGTCTACCATTTACAGAGGCTGTTATATGAAACAAGTCTTAAACTAATAACGAATAACCTTTGAGTTTCTTTTATGTCTATTGCAATAAATTTGTGGTCAATGCATCCAACTTATCTGTTATGTGCGTAACCATGTGCTAAACACAGTTGGTCAGAGTACTACACAGTTTAATATAGTAGGATACAAACATTTACATAACTGACCACAGAGGTGTTCTCTTATGGAAAGTAGGAATTATTGTCAGAACTACAATGACACAAAATAAACTGAAATAGATACAAGTAAAAATACATTAAACATGGTCATTGAAACTGTAAAGTCTGTTACACACACACACGCTCTAAAATGTGTATCTTTTTAATTAAAATGTATTTTAAATCTTTATATCTTTCCACTTTTTCTGGTATCAGCTCCTACTTGGTCTATGAGTAGGGTCTGCTACAGCCCAAAACACAAAATAGTGCATCTACCTCCAGATGAGAAAACAGTAAGACGTGATGAAGAGGTGATAGAGTGGAGATGACTGCTCCAGTGATATCACTTCTTAATTCAGGTGTTATTCTATAGATCCAGTGCACTAAGATGTCTTAAGTGGGAGAGAGCTTAGTGTAGGCACCATAGATTAACATACAAATTGTGTTATCAATGGAGAAGTCCAGCCCACATGGTCCTTAAGGGGTTAAATCTCAGCACCCATACTGCATCAACCCTGCTGTATTCCATTGCAAGTGGACAGGTCCATTTCTGATCATTGTCAGCAACTATTTGACAGGACTGGCATCACTGATCGACCAAACAGCTTAGAGAAAGGTTAACTGGTACAACAAACTTAATGTTGAGGACACCAAGGAATTACTCAGACCAAAATAATTATGTATTTTTGTCTGAACTGTGAGGCCATATAGGAGCTGACACGCAAATGGGAGGGATGGGGAAAGCTAAAATATATTTTATGTAAAAAAAAAAAAAAATATTTTCTAGAGATAACAATGAAGACAAGTAGACATTCATAATTCCTGCATAAGTGAAAATACACAGGAATAAAAATCATGGTTATCACTAGGGTCTTTGATCACAGAAATTGCCATCATAAATACAAGATTATTTCATTGTTACAAAATACTTCAGTGTTAGGAGAAAAACATTGTTTTATTGTAGCATTTCCTTACTAGTACCCAAAAGCAAATGTGTTCAGTTCTACTTCTTAAAGTAAAACAAATTAAACAGTAGTATTGAAGTAGGGAAAACATTATACAAATGAAACAATATAGATCTCATCTGAGTTACTGTAACATACAGTGGATATAAAATGTCTACACACCCCTGTTAAAATGCCAGGTTCTTGTGATGTTAAAGAATGAGACAAATATAAATCATGTCAGAACTTTTTCCACCTTTAATGTGACCTATAACGTGAATAATTCAATTGCAAAACAAACTGAAATCGTTGAGGGGGAAAAATAAAAAACTCACAATAACCTGGTTACATAGGTGTGCACACCCTTAAACTAATACTTAGTTGAAGCACCTTTTGATTTTATTACAGCAATCAGTCTTTTTGGGTAGGAGTTTATTATCATGGCACATCTTGACATGGCAATATTTGCCCACTCTTATTTGCAAAAGCACTCCAAATCTGTCAGATTGTGAGGATATCTCCTGTGCACAGCCCTCTTCAGATCACCCCACAGATGTTCAATTGGATTCAAGTCTGGGCTCTGGCTGGGCCATTCAAAAACATTAATCTTCTTCTGGTGAAGCCACGCTTTTGTGGATTTGGATGTGTGCTTTGGGTTGATGCCGTGCTGAAAGGTGAACCTCCTATTCATCTCCAGCTTTCTAACGGACGCCTGAAGGTTTTGTGCCAAAATTGCCTGGTATTTGGAACTGTTCATAATTCCCCACACCCTGACTAAGGCCCCGGTTCCAGCTGAGGAAAAACAGCCCCAAAGCATGATGCTGCCACCACCATGCTTCACTGTGGGTATGGTGTTCTTTGGGTGATGTGCAGTGTTTTTTTTTTGCTCCAAACATACCTTTTGGAATTAAGGCCAAAAAGTTCATCCTTGGTTTCATCAGACCATAACACATTTTCCCACATGCTTTTGGGGGACTTGATGTTTATTATTGCAAACTTCAGCTGGGCTTGGATGTTTTTCTTTGTAAAGAAAAGGCTTCTGTCTTGCCACCCTACCTCATAGCCCATTCATATGAAGAATACGGGAGATTGTTGTCACATGTAGCACACAGCCATTACTTGCCAGAAATTCCTGCAGTTCCTTTAATATTGCAGTAGGCCTCTTGGAAGCCTCCCTGACCAGTTTTCTTCTCGTCTTCTCGTCAATTTTGGAGGGACATCCAGTTCTTGGTAATGTTTCTGTTGTGCCATATTTTCTCCACTTGATGTGCCATATTTTCTCCACTTGATGATGACTGTCTTCACTGTGTTCCATGGTATAATGCTTTGGAAATTATTTTGTACCCTTCTCCTGACTGATATCTTTCAACAATGAGATCCCTCTGATGCTTTGGAAGCTCTCTGCGGACCATGGCTTTTGCTCTGAGATGCAACTAAGCAAATATCAGGAACATCCTACTAGAACGACTGAACTTTATTTGTGATTAATCGGAGTCACTTTAAATGGGGGCAGGTGTGTAATGACTTCTATTTAACATGAGATTGAATGTGATTGGTTAATTCTGAACACTGCCACATCCCCAGTTAAAAGAGGGTGTGCACACCTATGCAATCAGGTTATTGTGAGATTTTTATTTTTCCCCCTCAACGATTTCAGTTTGTTTTGCAATTGAATTGTTCATGTTATAGGTCACATTAAAGGTGGAAAAAGTTTTGACATGATTTATCTTTGTCTCATTCTTTAACATCACAAGAACCTGGCATTTTAACAGGGGTATGTAGACTTTTCATATCCACTGTATACCCTGAAATGCAGAAAGCTGTCTGGTATCACATGATGGCATGACTCTCCGTGCATCCAATGTTTTGCTTCTGGTTTCAAATATAGTATTGATCTGCAGAACATATATACCTTTTACACCCTGTACTCTTATCCAGTATACGTTAAAAAAAAAAAATTAAAAAAAAAAAAATTATATATATATATATATATATATATATATATATATATATATATATATATATATATATACACACACACGTATATACACACACATTATACAGAGAGAGAGAGAGAGAGATAGATAGATACGAACATATAGAGAAAATGCTCTTGGGGCCCATTGTTAGCTTGATTAAATGTATACCAATGTGTCCGTGTTACACAAGGGACGTCACCAAAAACTTTCCCCTAAATGAACTCCTAGAATGTTAAAGGTTTCCAGAGCATTACTTTGCTTATATAAATCTGAAGATCATAAGTGTTGGGAGACATTTCTTGTATTCAAGTGTCTAAGAAATAAACTTGAAATACAAGTTGCATACTTAAGATGCACTGTTTTCTATAATTTATGCTTTAGAACTGTGTGTATGAACTCTGCTCAGTATGCTTAGTTGTCTGACATGTCACACTCCCTGTTCACACTTTTATTTCAGCACTGCCAAATGAATTTCAAAATAAATGTTTTAAAGGGTTAGTATCTCACACATGGGAAAATATATTGTAGTATTTATACTGCTAGTTAAAACAGTGGTACTGCCACTGTTATGAGATGTTTTATTTGTGAGTTAATGAAGCTGAAACTTGCATTTTTATTTGTTGCAGTGCCTCCATGGACTGAAATGTTACAATGGTGAGGATGATACAATAACTCTCCATAATACACATCCATATATAAAACGAGCTGTAATTCCTATGTGTTCACTGTTTATAGATATAATTTTCCTCAAATTAAAGTTGAAAGACTGCAGACTCTGCACTTTATCCTCTTAGTCAAGGGGGGTTGCACTAAGGTGTGATAAAGAGATGATAAAGCAGAGATTACTTCTCCAGTGATATCACTTCTCCAATTCCTGTGTTATTCTACAGAGCTTATAAACTAAGATCTCCAAAGTTGTAGACATGTTGGAACCATAAAATAACCATTGGAACCATAAAATAACATAGGAAGTGGAAAAATAATATCACTGGAGAGGTCATATCTGCTTCATCACCTCTTTATCACACCTTAGTGCATAATCCTTCTTGTTTCATTTCAAATCCATTGTGCTGGAGTACAAAACCAAAACAACAAAACTTGTGTCACTGTCCAAATACTTATGGACTGCACAGTATATATTTTTATTCTAAACTATACCTTTAAAAAAATAAGTGAGTGTTTTTAAATTACTTGCTTTGTTATCTGCTTTGTGAACTGCCGAAGAGAAGGCAAAACTTCTTGCACTTGCCACCCGCTTCCTTCAATTGGGCTTACAGGACCGTCCGCCTCCAGCCAATGGTAATGCCCAATTGAAGGAAGCAGGTGGCAGGGCAGCAAGAAGTTTTGCCTTCTCTTCTGCAGTTCACTTGCACAAAAGTAAGGTTTATCTTCAAAGTGGAGCACCAGGGGAGGGAGGGAAGAGGTCTGATAACACTATATTTTTTTTGTAGTAAGGGAGAAAACAAGGGTGCGTATTATACATAGGCACTCTTGTTTTCTCCTAAAATCTTAGGCATAATATACAGCTGCGTATTATACACAGGTGCGTATTATACCTGAGATTTTACGGTATCTAGTCAGTGAAATCAAAGGCAACCTTGCTGGCTCATACGGACTCACTATTAACGCATATGTTTTTGACTGAGCATGTGTATGAAGTCGCCATTTTAGTCTAGAAAGGATACCTCACATGCTTCATGTGTAAATAAATGCATCTACCAGAAAGGTGGTGAGGTCTAGGGAGTTCTCACTAGTAGGAAAAAAAGATTGGGGTGTTCCACCGACACCATTTGTAAATTAATGTTTAAGACTTACATTACAAAACAGTCAACTCAAGGGAAAAGTTTAAGCCAGTTTAAACTGTTAAATTCCCTTTAGGTTAAAAAAAAATATTCTCATCTTCAAAACAAACTCTCCTTATTTTGAGTGGTTTTGAACACTGTCAGGAATGATCATCAACAGATAAGATATTGAATTACACAGGCAACTTACTGAACCCCCTCTCGGAAATATTTGACAAGTGATATGTAATATTTACCTCATTAGCTGATTCTTGATGGATGATGGTAAAATGAACACTAATGTGAAAGTATAACTTGATATCATATGAAATAGTAGGGGGTGCTAATATAAATCTAGATTACATTGTAGATAACATTCATCACTGGTTTTACTTTTGAAACCAGAATGATTATATTTTTTAACAGCAAGAATAGAGGACTAAATGTTGATTTGGTTTTCCTGTCCCACTATCAAAGTTTCACATGACCCCTCTATCATTACTCTTCATATGTATCCACATGTTAAAATGCATTCTAATGACAGGTTCAATATTATTAGTATATTAGCATGGCTTACAGACAGATGCTTTCCCATACTCCTATACATGTAGGCATATATATGTGGTTGTGCTATTATCCATGATTATATGGGTTTATGTGCATATATGTACATATAGGTATGCATGTATGTATGTGTATTATATATATATATATATATATATATATATATATATATATATATATATATATATATATATATATATATATATATATATTAGTGTAGGGTTGAAAGCACTCTCTCTCAATATACAATTTTGACCAGGTGCATATTCCAGAAAAGTAGAGACATATATATATATATATATATATATATATATATATATATATATAATAGAAGGGCAGCTCCCGTGGGACTTCTTCAAAATACTTATTGCAAAATTTAGCAAAAAGACAGGGTCAACGTTTCGGTCCCCCACGGCACCTTTATCAAGACAAACCACATGTGTAATGGCGTGTGTTATATACCTTTGATTCTCCAGCGTTGCTTATGTTCCTAATGACGTCATCATTCACCACGTTGTTTATTGGAACATGGCGAACGGATATCCTTCATTGGACATGCACTACTGGCGCCTAAATCAAAAATGTATGTGTGCAAATACAATGTACAAGGCAATGTGGCTCAAAATATGGATAAAAATAAACGCACATGAAATTATTCTGTAATTGTTGAAAAACCAGTGAGCCGATCGTGTCTGCCCATCAGCAACCCAAGGAGCACATGCTCCCCTGACGGATAACCGCGAGAGGCGCTAGGTGTTTTCCCCGTTCCTTCACGGTATACAGAACGATCAGACCCACAGCAGTGGAAGGCAATACTTGACACATATATAAAAAGCACATATAAACCTATAGCAATAAGGAATAAAGAGTAAATAATCAAGAATTACTGGTTGCAGTCCTCTCCAGCTATTGTCAAATATAAGACCTCAATATTAACTCCCCGGAATCCATTCCCCATATTTTGAAGAAGTCCCACGGGTGCTGCCCTTCTATTCTATATATAGGCTCTTGTGTATGGATGTATGTTTCAGTATGTATTACTACATATTTGGGTGTATGCATTTGTGTATATGTGTGTGCTCATATATATTTGTGTTTATGTACATATGTATATTTACTATATGCATATATATTTGTGGGTGTGTATATAGACACATTGTATGTGTATGTACAGATGTACGTGTGTGTGCGCGTAGGAATGCATGTATGTATATATGTGTATGTGTGTGTGTATAAGTATGTGTTTATAGGCCTGCATGTACTTGCTGGATTGTTGGATGGGAATTCTAACATTCTTAACATGTGCAATCTTTTTTTAATTCTCTCCACTCCATTACCATCTCCTGTATTCCCCCCCCCCACACACAATCCTTACACAAAGGTATTTACGACCCTCTGCAAGGAGAGTGTAGATTCTCTGGTCTTATCTGCAGTTATGTTTTTTTAACCCCAACACACAGCTAAACTTTTAATTGTATGTATCACTGTTAATTCTATTTCCTTATTCTCAGAAATGCTTTAGACTTGAGAAAGGGAGGTTCTCCCGAAAGCTTGTCAATCCAATAGTCTGTTAGTCCAATAAAAAAGGTATTACAAGATACTAATTTTATTTGTTATTTTACATCTGCATCACTGGACTAATATGGCTACAATATCCACTATATATATATATATATATATATATATATATATATATATATATATATATATATATATATATATATCTTTTTCCTGTTGAGTAAAACAATGGTACTCCCCAGTGCTGTCAGCTGTTTTATTTGAAAGTTACAACAGTTCATGTAATCAGGAAGTGAATTTACTATGCATTTACTTCCTGAAAGTTCTGACATGAGGTGACACCAAATTATATGGAGCACTGTTTGTCATTGACTTTCCTGTCCACTAGAATTTAACATAATAACTAATTAGAATTTGACCACTAGAGGGAAATGTTAATGTCAAAAACACATGTTTAAACTGTAATAATTCTGGAAATATGCATCTCTCAGCAATGAGAGTACACTTATTTTATTTACCAGGAAAAGCCATATAATATATTTTTTTCATAACAAAAGTTTACTGCTCCTTTAATATTCCTCAAGCTATTGACAGTGTATATATATATATATATATATATATATATATATATATATATATATATATATGTAGCAACAATTTCATATAAAAGCAAATTATATTTTAGAATTTAACTCTAACTCAGAAACAATTTAAATAAAAAAAAATGTTGCTAATGTTTTAAGGTGTTGTCTAAATTCCCATTAAATTAGGTTGAACTTTAAATTCTTACAGGTCAAAAGGGACTCCATATGTCTTGAAAGGTTACAAATAAAATGATTAAAGGTGTATGGGGGATTACTTAGGTAAACACAGAGTGAGAATGAAATAAACTTATGTCTCTTTATTTAGACGAGCATTGTGTGAGAATGAAAGAGGCTTACGTTACAAAATTTCATAGTTATATAGTGTCAGGTGTACATTTGTAGAATTTCTGTGAAGTTATCCAAATTTGGAGGAAACTATAACTGTGGGAATTAATGTATCTCAGAAACAAATCTTGGAGCTATTACATTTAAGATGGAACTCAAATTACTAATAAAACACACTTATGAGCTTTAGATTTATATAAGCTAATAGCTCTCACTATACAAATTAGTACACTTGACAGGCTTTTCCCAGCAAATGAATGAAGTCATTTTATTGGCTCTCAAAGTGTAGGGAAGTACTGTATTCTGTGTTTGGTTAGATTAAGGTAACCATGTTCATTTCCAGATCTACCACTTTCTCGTGTTTCAATAGTAACCAGACTGTATTAAATAACATTCAAAATGACAATGGGCAAAACTATAAGGTCTGCGTTTAGGAAGCTGAAGTTGTGCAGTTATAGAGCAAACAAACTACACCACAGGCAACAAACATTCCCAGAATCCCCACCAATTTCAATGGAGTTTTTAAACCAATGAATGATAGAGATGTCTCCAAAATATCACAATGCGTTGTTGATCTTACAATGGGTTAAAAGCCACATTTAAATCAGTGGAAATGTTTATTTTTCACCTGTGCACACTTGGTTTGCTCCAGAACTGCTTCTTTTTAGCTTCTTGAATACAGACTTATCCCATTGAGTGCCATAGCAATATCCAACAAATTACAATGCAATTAACCCTTTTTGCGTCAGAGGGAAGAAGCAATGCATTGGACACTCCTTTGGCACTCAAAGGGTTAAGCATGTATAAGCATTCAGCATATACAGTAGTGAAAGTGTGATCATCAGTGGTCCTCCAGTTAACCCCTTCCCGACAATGGACTTACCAGGTACGTCCTGCAAAAACTGTCACTTAGTGACAGAGAACGTACCTGGTAAGTCCCGGACGTCCGGGTCTCCAAGCGTTAAGGTGACAGCCGCGTATGCAGACGGCTGTCAATAAGGGGTTAATGTTTGACTACAGCTCCCATCATCCTGAGCTAAACACTGGGTGGCTGAGGCTGATGTTAAAGGTATAGTAATGTTTCACAAAAACAGCAGCTCTAATTAACCTTCATAGTATTTGTTTAATGGAGAGTGTTATTTCAATACTGTCAGAACTGTAGTTCAAGTTTAATTGAATGATAAAGTATCCCCCTCCCGCCCCTTTTACTTAGTATAAGTCACCTCCCCTCAGATGCGGAATCTGGTCCTGGGACCAGACGGCTCACAGCAAGGGACAATCTTCTTACTGTGAGAACAATGAAAACCCTGCCCCCTTCACAGGTTTTTCCCTTATGCTAATATGAAGATTGTCCCTCTCTGAGATCCATCCGGACCATCTTGTTGCTCTGAAGTGAGCAGTGTTACATCAGTAAAAAGGGCAGGAGGGCTATACTTTATCATTCAATTACTCTTGAACTACAACTCTGACAGTATTGAATTAACACTCTCCATGGCCCAAATACTATGAAGATTAATTGGAGCTGTTTTTATTATGAACTATTACTATCCCTTTAATTGTAGTTTTACAACAAAAGGATTGCCCACACCTGCTTTAGCTAGTAAAAAAAGAAATATTAACCCCTCCTAATCAAAACCCTAATTTATTATATGTAGAAAGATATAATCTCTGCAAAATATTCTAATAGCCATTAGGAATTGATTTTGTAGGGATTAAGTCTCCAGAATGTATTTCTTTAGTGTAGGATATCATGTCCATGGTGGATTATTAGATTATTTTCTGCAAGACTCCAGGACCACAGTCTCCACCCACTGAAGGATTCCTCTTCCTAAAATGCATTCAGTGGAAAGAGTTTGCAGATTTAACACTAAGTGCCAGTGGGGTACACTTCTGGCATTCCTTTAATTTGACCAACAGCTGTGCTTGTAGACCAGCTGTAGGGCTATCATGTGAAATTACTAAATCACATTTTTCTTAGATGGTTGCAGTAAATTCTTTTGATTTGGGACTTTATTTTTGCTATAGAGTTGCTGCTGTATACCTAGGAGACACATTTTATAGTAAATGAGTGCCAGTGAGTTGTCCAATGGTTAAAGGGATAGTGTTAGTAAAATGGGAGGGGGTACACCTATATGTAAAGCATATCTTAAAACCTAGTATAAGGGAAGATATAAATGAAGAGTCCAGTGAACATATAGAGGCCCTGTGGGCTGATATACACCCTGGCGGCACACAAAATAAAAATATGTTAATAAGGATTTGCTACAAGCCACCTAATATTGGGAAGTTTGAGGAACCCCAGCTTTTATTGCAAATGGAAAAATATTCTAGGTGAGGAAATGTAATCCTAATGGGAGATTTCAACTATCCTGAAATTGTCTGGAGCAATATGACACAACAAAGGGAAATATTTTTTAAGTATGATTATTGACAATTGTATGTCCCAACTAGTAGAGGAATCAATGAAAAATGAGGCCTTACTTGACCTAGTGCTCTCAAACAATTCTGACATGATAAACAGTATACAGGTAAAGGAACATTTAGGCATTAGTGACCACAATATGGTATCTTTTGAAATTTGTTATGAGAAACCCAATAGCATGGGTTTAACCAAAAATATTCAATTTTAAAAAAGATTAATTTTACAAAACTAAAAGCAGTATTAAATGATACTCAGTGGGATGTAATCTCCAAAGATAAAAATGCAAAAGATTAATGGAATTTGTTTAAAATACTATTAGACAGATATACGCGTCAATATTGTCATTGGGAAATAAGCACAAGATGAGTAAATTGAGACCAATGTGGCTTAATAATGAGGTTTGCAAGGAAATAAGAAGCAGGCTTTTAAAGTGTTTAAGTCAGACAGGTGAGATGCATCATTTAACAAATAAAAAGAATGCTATAAAATCTACAAACAAGCAATTAGGCAGGCTCAAGTCGAGAGAAGTATTTCAAAAGAGAGCAAGAAAATCCTAAACAATTCTACAAGTATATTAATAACAAAATGATTAAGGTAGATATTGGTCCTCTTAAGGCTGAGACAAGTGAATTGATTTGTGAGGATAAGGCTATGGCTGAAACCCTAAATGCATTCTTTGCTTCTGTATATAGAAAGGAAGCAAGAATGACATCCTATGGGCAAATAGAAAAACCACAGAATTTCCACCATCATGTACATGGCTTACTGAGGGAAAATACCAAAAGTGACTGGAAAATGTTGTGGTGAATAAAGAACCTGGACCTGATGGTATACACCCAAGGGCAAGTAAGGAACTTAATTCAGTAATAGCAAGACCATAATACTTAATATGTATTGATTCACTTTCATCAGACATAGTGTCCTATGATTGGAGGAAAGCTGATGCAGTACCATTGTTCAAAAAGGGGGCAAGATTTAACCAGGAAATTACAGACCTGTGAGTTTGACTTCCTAGTGTGGGTAAGATATTAGAAGGGTTATTAAATTACAGTATTTAGAATTAATTGAAGACAAACAGTATTATTAGTAGAAGTCAGCATGGTTTTATGAAGAATACATCATGTCAGACAAATGTAATTGCATTTTACAAAAAAAGGTAAGTAGTAATTTGGACAAGGGGATTGCTGTGGATTTTGCAAAAGCCTTTGATACAGTGTCTTACAAACAGGTAATTGCATACATTAAAAGGCTTCAGTTTTGAATGAGAAATCTGTACATGAATTGTGAAATGGTTAACTGACACATGGCAGAGAGTTGTTGTAAATGGAACCTTTTCAAGTTTGTCTAAAGTTGTAAGTGGGGTGCCACAGGGTTCATTCTTGGTTCCAATGCTTTTTAATTTGTTTATTAATGATCTAGAAAAAATAATTGAAAGTAACATCGCAATATTTTCTGATGACACTAACCTGTGAAAGGAAATACATACAGGGCTAGATGTTTTTTCTCTGCAGAAGAATTTAGATAAACTGAGTGAATGGGCAGAAAAGTTGCAGATGACATTTAATGTCGATAAATGTAAGGCTATGCATTTTGGCTATGCATTTGGGCTGTAGAAACAAACATGCTACATTTGAAACAACTTGGGGAAATACTTAGGAGTACTGATAGACAACCGACTTCTCATCAGTGTGCCGAGTCACTCAGCTGCTGCAAGAACAAATAGGGTAATATCTTGCATAGAAGGAGGCATAGATGAGCAGGGTGCTAATATAATTCTACCTCTATATAAATCCTTGGTAAGGCATCATCTAGATTATGGACTACAGTTTTGGCAACCGGTTCGTTAAAAAAAAAAAAAATGACTATTGAACTGGAAAAGTGCAACAAATCTAATAAGGAGATTGGAGGATCCAAATTATAAGGCAAGCCTAGCCAAACTGGGTTTGTTTACATTAGAAAAGAGACATCTAAGGGGTGATATGATTATGATTTACAAATATATTCAAGGTCAATACAAAACTATCCAGTGAAATGTTTATGCAAAGAGCTGAGCTAAGAAAGAGAGGTCATCCATTAAGACTAAAGGAAAGGTGTGATCGACTAAAACAAAGGCATGGGACTTTTTACAGTAAGGGCAGTAAAGCTATGCAATTCTTTGCCTCAGGATGTGAATATGTAAAACAAATATATATATATTGTTGGGTTTATCTTCCTGAGCAAAACAGTGGTACTTCCACTGCTGAGAGGTATTTTATTCAAAAGTAATTACAGCTCAATCTTTAATTATTTGGGTGTTGTATCTTAATGGTCTTAAATTTCACAGAGGCACTGTTTCTACAGCATCCTATGGAAAGCTCTGGTCAATTGACCATAAGCTTCCACAGGATGGTGTAGCAACAGTGCCACTGTACAACTTCAGGCCATTGAGATACTGCACCTAAAATTGTCAAGTTTGAGCTGCAATAACTTTTGAATAAAACACCTCTCAGCAGTGGGAAAACCCTTGTCGTACTCTGGAGGACACACTTTACAATATATATTTCACTATATATTAGGTATATTAATATCCCTTTAAAAAAGTGTGCACTATTCTGTGTGGAAAAAATTATACAACTAGCACTACTCTCCCTTCATGAAGGTACTAGTCTCTTAACTGGAAGCGAGGCCATGTTCATGTCACATCCCATGAGGAGGAAACTGTAGTGCAACACCTTTAACCCTTTAACTTACAGAGGGATATGCTGTGCATTTCTCTACAATGCATCACCCTTCCATCTGACACTCAAAGGGATCATCACAATGGGAGTCACTGACACTTTTAAAGCAGGATTGGAAGTTTTTTTGAACATGTTACAGTTGTCAACACCACATAGAGGTTTACACACACACACACACACATACACACACAGGAGGGAAATGTCCATCCTTCTCAGCCAGTGTAACCGGATACATTTTGCAATACAGTAGGTTGATTTGGAGCTCTGCTATTGTCTATATATGTAACTAAGGCAAATGCAGCCCCTTAGTTTGACATATTATCAAACATCATCTACTATTGTTTTTATGTGATAAGTTTGGTAACTGCAACACAGAGGCAAATGTTACCTTAGATAAGGTTTAAATATAAAGAGAAGAGGGGCATATGTATAAAAACAAAATTAACCCCTTAAGGACAGGGAAAATCAGAGGTCGTTTTTCCCTTAAGGACCGGAGCAATTCTGACCTTTTTGACTATGTCTTTGTTCAACAGTGTTTTCCCTCTAAGTCTTTTATTCCACCCCCATAAATTATATACTGTTTTTTAAGCACAAATAGGGATTTCTTTTGATACCCCAATTATATGCATAACCCACCATTTACTTTATGAAAATAAAAAAAAAAAAATGTAAAAAAAAGTAAAAAAAACCCACCATTTTTGTTTTTTCTCTTGGGATCAATTGGGCACAAAGGGTTACATTTTTATGGAGACTGCATGAAAAGTATGACCGGTCAGTCATACCTACGAAATGCGTAGTTTAAAGTGGCCACTGTCTCCCTTGGGTGAAAATCCCCATGTCCCTTTTTCCCACCCTATTTTGTCACTTTTTTATGACATTTGGCGGTGTGTATAAGTGTATTACATGTCTCCACAACAATCACACTTCCAATATTGTTTAATGAGATGTTTTTTTTTTTTTTAATAAAATTTTTTTTTGTAAAAAAAAAAAAAAAAAGTGTGTGTTTTTTTTTTTTTTTTTTTTAAACACAAGAAGTATATCATTGCAGGTCAAAAATTGACTTGCATTTAGCCAGCCTCCTGCACCAGCAGTGAAGGGGTTAATACCCCCAGCTGCTATATTTTCTTTTACCACTGGGTATCTCCTATTTACTTCTCTCTCCCTTACTTTGACAGCAAGGGAGACAGAGGTAGAGGAGACACTCAGAGTCAGCATGCTTTGCGTGTTGCCTCTGTTTCTCAGAATGTAGGTACATGTGATCGCTGCTACGGCGATCACATGAACTGGCACAAGCAAGAAGGGCTGAGACTGAACGCCCCGGTCTGGGAGCGCTCAGTCTCAGCCTGGAATTAATGATAGCAGTGTGTACGGAGGCACGCTGCTATCATTTAAGCCATGACAGTCCAGTACCGTCATGGGTCCTTAAGGGTATAACAACCCATGACAGTCCAGGACAGTCATGGGTCCTTAAGGGGTTAAGCAATTATGAGGGAAAACAGCTGAACAATGTGGCTACAGTTAACCCCTTTGATGCAAGAGCTCTCCAATGCATTGTTATAACAGTGTGACGGAGACCTCCCCAGCATCCAAGAGGTAAAAGGAAAAATATACCCTAGGAATGACCGGCTCTTAACCCTCTGAGTGCCATAGATGTATTCAACACATTGTAGTGCATCTGAAGTTTCTTGTATACCTCTCTGTTATAATCTGCTTCTTGTCCAAACCCCACTCACAGATGTCTGCTTCGGTTGTCCTGAATGGTCACTCAGTTTGATCAGAGATGGTAAGCTAGAACAACTAATAGTAGACTACCAAAAAAATCTATACTGGTGGTTCACAGGCCTGGATGTGGGGCTTTCCCTGCAAGATTACAGGTGTGTTGATCAGTGACTCCATCTATTTAATTAACTCACCTGAGCCCTAAAAAAGGAAATCCTCAATTGTTGGCTTGTTAGTGGGACCTGAGGACACAGACTGAACTAAGCACAATATAGAAATGGTTTGGGACCAGTTTCTGGAGTGGTGACAGACATACCTGCAGCGGTACAGTGGAGTTTGCTTGGACTGCATACAAATGCATAGGGGAGGTGATTCTGACAAAAGCAGGCAGGGGGAAATCCCCACAAACTGCTTTCAAAATTACCCCAGCAAACTGCCACGGAGTGATAATTCTGAAAGGAGTGAACAGGGGGAGAAATCTCCCTAGGCATTCCAGTCAAATTCAGAGCAGACAGTTGGATGGAGGTAGTTATTTTGGCAGGAGTGGACAGGGGGGATTTTGCCTCCTGGCCACTCTTTGCAACATCAGCGCACACAGTTTTTAACTTTTCAACACCCACCCTCCCTTTGGCCACTTCCTCAACCCATTTCCTTTACAAACCTCCCTTTGCCCACATCATTTTGCCTTCCTTTTCACCAATTCACCTAACCATGTTCCCTTCCTGCTTTCCTTTCAGTCGCTTCTCCTTCACATTTACCCTACTGTCGTCCTCCCCTTTTGCTACTCTGCTGCTTAGACTCCGCTCTCCCTCCTTTTATGCCACTTCACCTCACCTGCACTCCCTCCTTTTACCCATGTCACCACTTTAAATCTCTCTCCTTCTCTTTCGCATGTCCCTCCCTTAGTAAGCAAATGTCGTTCTCAGCTGGCCTCCAATATACCACTGACTCGGGATGAAGTGGATAGCTGGCCAAAAGTCATTGCACACTTTAGTACCTGTGGTTGTGCCTTCATTGGCTGGCTGAGTCACAGCGGATTGTTGCTTGGTGTGGCAAGAAGGAGCAATATGCTAACTCAGGATGTGGTGGCAGTTGTTATTCAGGAGTAAAACATGCTGACTGAGGTCCAGTATCATCTCAGTGGCCACCCACCCAGTATAAAAAGGATTAAGCTGGTCTGAATAGTGCATGAAGTGAAATCTCCTTGCTTACTGTATATGTACCACAATAGATATCCTCAGTACATAGTTTCTACACCATGGATATCTGAAGGAGAGCCCACTTGGACGACTACTCCCATGATCTGGAGGAGGGATAGCTTCTATTAATGCTCCTGAGTTATCTGGGGGATGTGACACTTGTAA
This sequence comes from Rhinophrynus dorsalis, assembly GCA_037306005.1. NCBI lineage: Eukaryota > Metazoa > Chordata > Amphibia > Anura > Rhinophrynidae > Rhinophrynus > Rhinophrynus dorsalis. The sequence goes on along the minus strand of CM074723.1, from coordinate 266,782,666 downwards.
ATAGACCCCTGACATAACTGAGGGGTATGGAAAGGAAAGGGGGCACTTATATAACAATCCCCTGTGTTGTATATGAAAGCTGGTTAAAACCATCCCATGGGTATCTGAAGGAAACCTGGATGCCAGGTCAACCAACAATGTTAGTTTGTGTGTGTCTCTTTGGGACAGGGTCACTATATCTCGGAGCATGGCTGGGGGTGTTAACACACGGCTGCTGTGCTACTATTGTTCATATAAACATAAAATCCCTGCTGCCTAAAGAACACCTAACCGGGGAAGTTCTGATGAATAAATTCTGAGCCACATTCATATGGTACAGTTCCCCTTTAAGAGCCCTACTACAATCAGATTCTTATTTGCTACATGTTGGATTCATGTTGCCCCAAAGTGAATCAAATTTTCTCTACATAAATGTGCCTAGAGATAGTTTTTTTTTCAGAAATTATACTATGACAATACTTGAATTTCCTTTTCCCTAAAAATAAACATTGTAAAAAAATATATTGTAACTCCATTTCAATCAAAATTGTAAAATCAATGTTTCTGCTTCAAGATCTGCTTGTCCGAGTTATACAGTATATACAGTATATCGCTACTCAAGCTAAAATCCTTTTAACAGGTTGCTCCTGTTATTGAAGAACTGAGCTGCAAATAAAAGCACAAGTCATTACTGCTCCATTTCAGCTGCATTTTGTAGACAAGAACTTCTCTGCATTACATCTACAATCTTTCAATTAGACATTTATCATTGTGTGAACCTTATCAAATTACAGGTAGAGAATTTATTAATCACATGGATGCATGCCAGTTCTGAAATACAAGCAAACCTTGGAACGCTCAGTAGAATGGACAGCTGGGTAACCAGAGTTTACTGTTATTGCTGAGTTTGCTGTGTAAGAATTTTAATATATGTCTGTTTGCTGGAAATGTTTCAGTGCCAACGAATAAAAGAAAAAAAGGAAAAAAAAAGCATTTTTGGTGTCACTATAGTTACAATATATATTGTTTTGAAAGGCGAATGTACTCTGTTGTTTCTATTGGTAACTATTGTTAAATCAGTCTTTTCTCATGGACAGACAGGCTGAATTTCACCTTCAGACAGTACTCTGGTGACTCCCATGCACTAAGGGGAGCTATAGTAACTCTGAGGCAAACCACATGTGTGAAGGTTTCACACATCTTTCTTTTGCTAGGTTATGGAGTTTGTTTAAATCTTTCATGCCGAACCACTAGAGCAAGGGCAACCAAGATTTTCTCCTTCATAGGCAACATGATCAGAAAGCTATGCATGTGAGGGCTACATTGATTATTATTATTTTTTTTTTTATTGATAAAAATTGTGACTATAGCCAGCTCAAAAATATGTATTTTTTAACCCCTTAATGATGGGCAATGTGCCAGGACTATCACCAGTTTACCCACCCATAAGGACCAGTGACAGTCCCGGCACATCAGGTACTTTGTACAAATGGGTTCTGAAACTGACTGCTCCAAGACCAGAGCAGTCGCTCTCAGACCCCCCTCTTGCATGCTAATAGACATCACAGGTCACGTGTGCCGGAGTGCCAACAACGATGAAAACGGTTGCTTAAGGGAAGGTCACTTCCTTGGACCGCTGTTGTTAAGGGGTTAATGAACAAGTCAATGACAATAATGATATTTACTGTATTGGCAGTCAGTTAGACCTGCCTGGCCTACTAGTTCATGCAGAGGCGTAACTAGAAGCCTCCGGGCCCTGGTACAAGAAGTACCAAGGGCTCCCCTCCCCACCACCACATTGGCCCCCCTGACCACATTGACCGCCTCCTCAATGCCCCCATCTCCTCCCTGGAGCTCCAGCGTGGTTCTCTTAGAAATGCAAAGCACTAGGAGATTATGGCATCTCCCAGAGGTCTGTATTACTAGAGCGCTGGCGGGAGATTGCGGGTGCCAGGCGAAGGGGTTGCAGGGGGAGGCAGGGCCCATGGAGTGCACGGGCCCGGATGCAGGTGCGACCCCTATAGTTAATGCCACTGAATTCATGTGTGATAATTAAATAGGTTTCTGTAAAAAAAAAAAATCCAGGCAGGACATATCGTGGAGTCAGACAGGCTGAATTTCACCTTCAGACAGTACTCTGGTGACTCCCATGCACTAAGGGGAGCTATAGTAACTCTGAGGCAAACCACATGCACCGCAGGGGACAATCCAAATTTCCCATCAATTTATATGGGGTTTTTAACTCCTTAAATGCTAGAGATCTTCCCAGTGCATTGTATTATAATGCCCTGGAGAACTTTTTAGCACTAAATGAGTTAAAAGTTCCTTTTAAATGAAGGACAATTTAGGGAAATTGTATTACGCTCCTAAGGTGAGAATTTTTTTTTTTTATTTTTTTTTTTTAGTAAATAGAGCTCTTAGTGCACTATAGACGTGAGAAACGCATTTTACTGCCATGCATGGGGGTTCTAACTGAAAATGTATTAAATATTGTTACATGACTCCTGTACCAGTTTTTCAACTGACAGCCTTTGATAAAACTCCCCACTTGTATTTAAGAATGTTGGTAATGTTTATTCCCCCACACAAACACACGTGGTTTACATACTTGAAAAAGTTATTCAAAATTGCCTATTTGTCATGTCAGCCAGAAGTCCAGCAGATGCATAGGAGATATTCATTCTTTTATTTCTGGGCAAACTGAAAGTAAACAATTCCTGGTACTGCACAAAGCTTAATTAACATTTGAAACATTATTGAAACCTTCATTAGCATGTGACAGGTCACTGAAAGGGATTCATCCTCCTATATAATAATTTGCTAGGATGTTTGTCACTATGCAGTCATGCGCAGTAGAGACTGTCTGCGTTCAGGAAGTCTCTTCTGCGCATTATTGCATTGCGTGACTGAGGAGACGGAAGACTGCATCTCGTGGAGCAATGAGGTAGCGGCCTCTTAACCCTTTGCGTGCCAGAGGGGTACGCAAGGCATTGCAAAGGGTTAATATTACCCAGACCTTGTCCCGTGTACACAGGCTTTTACACTAGTTACCATATAAAACGACAATGAAAAGCTTAATCAACAAATGAAACATCACTGGCACAGAACGGGTACTGCAATTAGCATACATTAGCATATGGTAATAAGTGTGACTGTCTCCTTAACTGTGCATTTGCTGGTCTTTTGGCTAACATGATACAAACAGGAAGATTTTAAAGGGATAGTAAGGGTTGGCATACACCCAAAGTGGAACTTTAACCTTATTTCAAGTTTTCATATGAAAAAACTGCATTAAAGGGATAGTAATGGTTGCTTTTAACAAATTTGAATATTGTAGATATTAAAAATATTAATCCAATGACATAGGGCCTATCTCACAAACATGTATAGTTTGAGAGATATAAGCTTATAAAGTTCCCCCCTCCCTCCCTTTTCCACAGACGTCAGCTCTCTAGCTGACACAATGAGATTCTGGTCTTTTGACCAGACGGCGGCTCTTCAGCAGAGACGAAATAACATTATCTAGAAAGAAATACTTCACTGGAATGATCTACAAAGTGTGCTTGCAAACCAGGCACACTTTGTAGACTGTTCCAATGAAATATTTCTTTCTAGATAATGCTAGAGCCGCCATCTGGTCAAAAGACCAGAATCTCATTTTGTCAGCTAGAGCGCGGAAGTCTTTGAAAGGGGCGGGAGGGGGGAACTTTATAAGCTTATATCTCTCAAACTATACATGTTTGGGAGACGGGACCCACATCATTAATATTTTTAACATCTACAATATTCAAATTTGTTAAAAGCAACCGTTACTGTTCCTTTAATGCAGTTTTCTCATACAGAAACTTGAAATAAGGTTCTACTTTAAGTACCTTGAGTGTATGCCATTTCAACATTTTCCAGTCTCTTTTAGAATTTTTGTTCTCAGTAAGCCACGTACATGGTAGAGGAAATACAGTGCTTCTCTCAGTTTTCCCAAAGCCTGTCATTGTTGCCTCTTTTGTATATACTGAAGAAATAACTTAAAGTGTAAACTATTGCATAATCCAGACTAATTAATTCACAGGTCTTCGTTTTAAGCAGCCCAAAATCAATCACTTTGTCCTGAAAGAAACAGGACATTTGGCTGCAGAAGCTGGAATCAGCCACTATACAGGTCTGATGGCAAGAAGTTTCACATTGCATCTCCATATGAAATATCCACAATCATACCTCCCAAGTGTCCCTCTTTAGGAGGGACAGTCCCGCTTTTAGTCCCAAACCCCTCTGTCTCTCTCTCATATCCTGGTGTCCCTCTTTCTAGGACACCAGACTGTGTGGTGTGTATATAAGTGCATCACATTAAAACTCACATTACTGTTTGTTTAGACGTCAGTGTATGTGTTTAGAAATTAGTCTGTGTAAATAAAATTCTTTGGTCTTGTAAGAAGTCATTTATTAGATTACACAAGGAGAACTTTATAGGTCATGAAATAACCTAAAAATTATCAGTAATGTCCTGCCCACCAGTCACACCCCCAGCAATATCCCCTAAAACACAAGTGTCCCTGTTTGGCAATCTGAAATGTTGGGAGGTATGAACAAAGAATATGTATTGGGGACATTAAAAATGCCAGTGCTAATGAGTTTAAATAGAGTGCAACAATAGTTAATGATGCACTGTGATAGCACAAACTTAACTAAACCCCAAAGGAGATTCAATCCATGCAGAATATATTTATACCACCCATTAGAATTTGCTGCCCCGATAAAAGTAAATGGGTATTTATTAGTTTATCTTTAAGTGAGAGGTTACTAATCTGCTACCTGCCAGCTTTGGTTAAACCACAATTTCCAGCAGCTGTCTGAGCATGATGGGAGTTGTTGTCTAACAAGGACTGAATTGCTGCAGGTTGCTCATCCCTGTTCTATGCTGTTGGCTGATGCAGAATATACAATTGTTAACAATATGCATTATACTAAAATTATATCTAAGAAACACAGTAAAATAAAAAAATTGGGCTGGATTCAATGGCAGGTGATATATTTAGTAATGGTTTTATCTCCAAATGTGCAAATTAATGAACAGTAACATTTCTAAATCTATAGCCCAGTGATTTACTTATCATTGTAACTCAAACCAGCCAGGAGAGTGAGGGCAGTGGTCATTTGTTGCATTGCCTCGCCTCAAGCAAAAGCATGTATGTATGTTTTAACCATTCAAGTGCCAGAGGTGTGTGGAAAGCATTGTGTAGCAATGTGTTGCACAACCCACTATCTAAAATATGTTACATAACCATTAATAGCATTAAAATATATCGAAGAAAGAGAAATTATAAATATAAATATTTATCATTTCTAGTTCTGAAGTATTCTGTGTAAATATTTGTTGTATAATCAGTCTCTGGGGAGGTTTTTTTTTCCAGGAACACTGTGAAAACATCTGTTTAAACAGCTCACTGTGTTATAAGGTTGTTTCCTTCAATCAGAGTAACCTTGAAATGAGAAATTGATTGTGTTCCTCTGGCTGACAACTACTGGGCTGCATTCCCTTCTTTTCACTAAAATCTGTGCAGTAAAAAAAAGACTTGTAATAGGCACTAGTACAATGAAATGTAAAGAGGAAAAATAAAGTATTTATCCATTACACAGTGCATTTAAATACCCTGGGAACATTATAAAAGGATTACACGCACAATGTGCCTACTAAAACCAGTTTACCAGCACAAAAACTTGTAAAATACATCATGCAACAAACATCAAGTGATTTTTCAAGCTTCCATACAAACCCCTTTTTAAATACAGTTACTAAGTATATTGGATACTTGTAACAAACTATTTGGGAAATATATTTGTAATTTTTTACGGTGTTTAGTATTTTTCTACAGCTCTTTTCTATACATACCAGATCTATATTAATCAGAACCTGGCTAAACTTTGAAATGTAGCTATAGAATAATGAGTAAAGGACATCTCCTAATAATAAACCCACAAAAACATTAATCTGGCATCCATGATTCAATTTGATATGGACTGTTATTCCAAAATCTTTAAAGGGATAGTAATACTTCATTTTATCTTTATTTTATTTTGTAGGCATTAAAAGAACATGAAGAACGATATAAGTCTCATCTCTCAAACCTTTATGGTTTGAGAGATATTCACAAGCAAAGATCCCCTCCCGCCCCTTTTACCTAGTGTAAGCCATCTCTTCTCAGATGTGGAATGCAGTCCATAGACCAGACATATAACAGAAGGGGACAATCTTCTTCCTATGAGAACAATGAAAGCCCTGCCCCCCTTGACACTTTTTTCAGGTTTTTCCCTTATCTTAATTGAAGATTATCCCTCTCTGCAGTCTACCTGGGCACCTCCCTTCTGCTCTGGTTGAGTAGTGTTACATCAGTAAAAGGGGCGGGAGGGAGATACTTTGTCATTGAATTACTCTTGAACTACAACTCTGACAGAATTGAAATAACACTCTCCAAAGTCCAAATACTATGATGATTAATTAGAGCTGCTTTTATTATGAAACATTACTATCCCTTTAAATCCAGAAATTTCAATTCCTATTGTTTTACAGTGCAGTCCATATGAATTTGGACAGTGACACAAGTTTTGTTGTTTTGGCTCTGTATTTCAGCACACTAGATATGCAATGAAACAATGTCTGAAAGAATAAAGTACAGACTGGCCTCTTTAATTTGAAGGTATTTACAGCCATAATCTGTGAACAATTTAGGAATTAAAGTCCTTTTCATACATAGTCCCTCTATTTTAGGGGACCAACAGTAATTGGGCAATTGACTGGTCAGCTGTTTCTTGGACAGGTGTTTGTCACTGTATCATCAGTTCATGCACAAGAGAGAACAAAAGGTCTAGAGGTGATTAGAACATACAGGGGAGCTCAGCAATAACAAACGACCTGGAAGATCACAGAAGACCACTGTAGTGGATGACCGAAGAATGCTTGTAATTCTGAAGAAAAAACCCTTTTCAAATATCATATCAAGAACAATCTCCAAGATGTAGGCATAGAAGTGTGAAAGAGTACCCTAAAGAGAAGACTTCACCTGCATAACCACAGAGGATTCAGCAGAAGATGCAAAACACTGGTAAACCTCATTAACAGAAATGGCAGGGTACGGTTTCATAAAAACTACATTAAAAAACCCTGTAGAGTTCTGGAATAAAGTCTTGTGGACAGATGAGATGATGATTAACCTGTACAATTATCCTGTACCAGAGTGATGGAGAGAGGAAAGTGGTAGAAAAGAAAAACTGCACATGCATACCACCTCATCTATGAAACATCATGGAGATGATGTTATGGCTTGGGCATGTACGGCTGCCACTGGGCCACTTGTCTTTAATGATGAAGTGGCTTCTGATAGCAGCAGCAGGATGAATTTTGAAGTGTACAGAAATGTTATCTGCTTAGATCCAACCAAATGCCTCAAAATCCATTGCAAAAGCACTTCACTTTGCAGCAGAGTAATGAAACCAAACATACTGCTGAAGCAGGGTCCAAAAAAGTGGAATGTTCTTAACTGTCCAAGTCAATTAAGCTAATTGAATCTAACTGAAATATCCAGCTTCTGGTGGTGTCTGTAGGTTGCATGCTTCAGGAAGTCATCAAAAGCAAAGGATTTGCAACAAAGTACTAAATAGGAGGACTTTAAGATAATGCTATCTGTCCAATTACTTTTGGTCTCATAAAATGGAGGAACGTTGTAGTAACAGAGAGCTAATTCCTACACAGTTCACGGCTTCTGGATGGACCCTCAAATTAAAGCTGGAAATCTACACTTTATTTTTTTAGACACCATTTAATTTCAATCCAATGTGTTGGACTACAGAGCCAAAACAACTAAATTTGACACTGTCCAAATACATATGTACTGCACTGCAAATGGGGCTTTTGACCCTTTGACTGCTAATGGTCTCAAACACATTATGAACCTCTCTAACATTAAAGGGACTAAAAGCCCCATTTAAAGTCAATGGCAGTTGGCAGAATTTTTATTTTTAACCCTACGGCGCAGTTAGATTGCTCCAGAATTGTACCTCTTTAGCCTAATGAATCAGGTCCATAGTTTTATGTTTCATACTTTCTCCCATGTGCATGCAATGATATCTTAAAGGGTTAGTAATGTCTTATATAAATTAAAAGTAATATTGTAGATAATCAAAAAATAAATCCATTGATGCCAGTCCAATCTCACAAACCTTTATGGTTTGAGAGATATAACGTTTTAAAGTTCCCCCCTCCCCCTTCCCTGACGTCAGCCTCTAGCTGACAGAAGGAGATCCTGCTCCCGGGACCGTCAGGCGGCTCTTCAGCAAAGCCAAAATAGCGCTATCTAAAAAGAAATACTTCATTGGAACGGTCTACCAAGTGTGCCTGGTTTTCAAACACAATTTGTAGACCATTCCAATTAAAGGGATAGTAATACTTTATTATTACTATCCCCCATATTGTACATATTTGCCAAATAAATTTATAGCCCCCAGGTTCATCTCTCAAACCTTTATGATTTGAGAGATAACCAAAGGCAAAGTTCCCCCCTCCCTCCCCCTTCCCTGAAGTCAGAGATGTGCTTACTGCAGGGATATCCGGTCTGACTTTCATCATGCGGCTCTGCAGAAGAGCCGCACGATGAGCCGCATCTCTCAAACCATAAAGGTTTGAGAGATGAACCTGGGGGCTATTAAGTTATTTTACAAATTTCTACAATATGGGGGATAGTAATAATAAAGCATTACTATCCCTTTAAGTATTTCTTTTTAGAGTGCGGCATTTTGGCTCAGTTGAAGAGCCGACTCGAGTCGGCCAACATAAATCTCCTTCTGTCAGCTTTACAGCTGACATCAGTGAGGGGGGAACTTTAAAACATTATATCTCTCAAAGTTGGAGTGGCTTCAATGGATTTATTTTTTATAATCTACAATATTCTTTTTTTATTTCTCTAAGATATTACTACCTCTTTAAGTTTGCTGTATTTAACACAGAGTGCCAGAGGGGTACACAGTGTGAGTACCCTTCCATCATCCAAATAGTTAAGGCTTACTTTACTTTTGTTGAATATTCTTATACCCCCCCTTTGCTAAAGAACAGCCAGCAATTACAGAGTAAACTAACTACTGTAGACTACAGAGAAGAAATGTATTTATTTATTTAGAAAATGTTTTTCCAGGAAGAATATATTGAGATTTCTCTCATTTTCAAATATGTCCTGGAGCTTTTACTGTAAAGAGTTACATACTGACACCAGTGGAGAAACACTATATACAGTATATACACACACACACACACACACACACACACACACAAATATGTAGAAAAATATTCATACACAGTTACATATTGTTTTTATATACAAAGAAGCAGTTCATTTTAGGGACTTTAGACCAGGAGTAGAACTGATTTTTTAACCCTTTGAGTGCCAGAGGGGTACGCAATGCATTGCGTACCTCTCTGGCACTCAAAGTGTTAAAAATGTTAATTGGCAGAAATGGGGGCATTATCCCCTTGAACATTATGGAGGTCTCCAAGCAGTGCAGATCAATCCTGAGAAACAATGCTCTGGAGTCTGCTTTAGCAGTTAAGGGGTTAAAATCTAATTTAAATCAATGGAATTTTGGGAAACCTATATTTGACTCCTGTGGTACAACTGGTTTGCTCCATAACAGCCTAGAGCAGTTTAATTTAATGGGGAAGAATCCTCATGGGAAAACTGTTCTTCTCCAAGGTGTCATGCCACTGTAAATGACTTCCACAGATACCCAGGGCATGGACTGGGCATGCCATATGCTAGGGCTAATGTAGGAGGGAGGGTCAATTGGCCTTATTATCAATGCAACCTGGAGCAATTATTGCTAAACTGACTAAGCAGCAAGGGATTCCTAAAATTCCCATTCATTTGCTTTGTACTTTTAGGGCCTTTGAATGATAGGTCTTTGAGACCTCTCTAGCATTCAAAGGGTTAAAAGTCCCATTCTAGTCAATGGGAAGTTTGTCTGTTACGATACTGTTGACATGCCTAGAATTGCTTCCGTGTTCATGGATTCATAATGCCCAATATTTCTTTACTTCCCTTGCACTGCTGTTGCATTGTAAGCCAGAGGGAGACAGAATGCATTGCGTAACCCTCTGGCACCGAAAGGATTAAGCATGGTTTTACATGGTTTTACATTTCAACTCAAACTGCCAGATCTGCTTTTATGAAATGAACTAGTGCAGACATACAAGGTACCACCCCAGAGGTGGCTCCAACACACCAGCTCTATATGCATTGCTGTGCTGGTCAGTTTTACAATTGGGTGTGTGTTGCTGTTTGTAACTAAATTGAATTCTTTATACTGCCTTTGACTCAGCATGACACCTCAGGGGAACTAGCTGCACAATAGGGTTGAAATGAAAAGTCTAAATGATTTAAATGGGACATTTAGGTCCTTAAAGAGATAGTAATACTTAAAATGTAAAAAAAAATATGTTGTAGGGTTTATCCCCCAGAGTAAAACAAGGGTACTCCCACTGCTGAAAGGTGTTTTATTCAAAAGATATTACAGCTCAAAGCTGAATTATGTCCCGGGACCAGAGCTGCCCATAGGATGGTGTAACAACAGCGCCACTGTACAATTTCAGACCACTGTGATATTGCACCTAAAAAAATCAACTTCAAGCTCTAATACCTTTGAATAAAACACCTTTCTGCAGTGGGGGTACCCTTGTTTTACTCAGGGGGATAAACCCTACAACATATTTTTTTAACATTTTAAGTATCACTATCCCTTTAAGCGCCAGAGACATCTTCAATGCATTGTAGACCTCCCCAGCATTCAAGGGGTTAAAAGCACCATTTAAATCGACGGGAATTTTGGGATTCTTTATTTGTCCCCCATGGTGCAGTTGGTTTGCTCCATAATTGCTAGTTTTTCACCAGGTAAAGAAGGCCGTAAGAGAAGTTTTTACAACACTAAGCCGTTTTACTCAATGCCTTCCACAATTGCAGGCACCCATAAAATATGTTTTATGATAGCGGAGCTTTATTACATATATGAAGAGAAAAACAGAAGTGGGGAAATAAAAAAAATACTTACTGGAAATCATCAGCCTTACCGCAACCTACAAAGCACTTCATTACCATCTTGAAAACGTTTGTTTTGGTGACTTTAATGCAGAATCAGGAATTTAAAAGCCAATGACCTCATGGAGGAATTGAAGTTTCCATGCAGTGATTGATGCAATGGAAACTTTCATATCAGAAATGATAACGTTATGTGAATCCTTTCACCTCCTATCCTCAATTAAGGTAGGTAAGCTTTAGATTCCATCAGTTACATTTTACAGGCCCCAAAATGATAAACAGTATTGGCCCTACTAATTAGTCTTGTAAACGATACAATAATCTTTTTTTGTACAAGGTATCATGTAATCTGAATATATGTACCACTCTCTCAAGAGTTATCGAGATACACATATAGAATTAGAATTAAAAATAATTAAAATGAAAGCAGACACAGTTCTCACTCAAGCAATCAAAACTATGCATATTATGGTTATAATTGAATCAAATACTAAATAGGTTAAAGAGTTAAAGGGGAATTAATGCCTCTAAGTGAAAAATGCCACCATACTTTGCTATGCCCTGACAACCCTCATGGTGTCTCTGATTTTCTTATGGTTTTCTTTGCTCCAAAACTGGAGTCTTCTTCACTCGTGAACATGGAATTGGACATCATTGCTGCTTGCTGAAATCCCAGAATCTGTCAGTTGTCTCCTGGCTTGTGCTGTCTGTCATCTTGTGTTTGAAGAAACTTAATTCATAACAAAGTTCCTTACTGGTTCTTGTCCATCTCTAGTGGATTCTCCTAGACTCCTATGTCATGCAATATTTGTTTCTACCTCAGCATTTGTCACTCTAGTTCTCTCCTCCAAGAGCAGAGGAGCAGGACAATACTGTAGGAAAAGGGGAGTGTGGGCAACATCAATTTTAGGCAGCTCTCGGGCAGTAAGGAACTTTTGGTTTTCCTTACAACACGCGTTTCTTCTAACTGAAGCTGGCAGAGTGCACAAGCCAGCAGAAGACTGACAGCTGAAGCAGGCAGAGTTTGAGGTCCCCAAGTTCAGCAAGCAGTAGTCATGTCCACCATGGTGGAAATGATACTTCGTAGTGAAGAAGACATACATTTTGGTACGAATGAAGCCCAAAGAAAATCACAGGCCATGAGGTATTTCTGAACATAAAACGATAAGGAGGATTTTTTTTTTATTTAGATATGCTCATTCCCCCTGTGAAAATTTCTGAATTACAATGTTATTTTCATACTTTTAAACACTTGTAATTTTCACTGATGTTTTAACCCTTTGAATGCCAGAGGCGTACAGAATGGATTACTTTGCAATGCATTCTGTACCCCTCTGGCACTCAAAGGGTTAAAGAAAGAGTTGTTATTTATTTAATTTATATTTAGCATGCTAAATATACAAATACAGCCCTGTATAATAATATTAACCCCATAACACTCAGGAGGTAAAGATAATTCTTTTTATAACATTTCATAATTATAGATCTGTTATTTATTATAATGCAATTTAGAAAAAAGGTAAAAATAATACCTTAAAAATTTGTACAAGTATTGCCGACTGCACGATGACCAGGAGAAGACACCGTTGTGTCCTGCCAATGTTGGCGACATTATATTACCTTCTGACTTTTTGCACATATTTCCTTCTCCATCATGTACCATGCCAAAACTAGAAATCAAAACGAATTACTTTAGACATCAAAATGATTTTTTTTTTTACATCATGCATGATAGATTTGTTTTCCACTATGCAATATATTGTAGACTTCCCTAGCATCCATGGGGTTAATTTTGTATTGTCTATATAATAGAGAACTTAAATATTATTTATCTTTTCATAAGTTGACATGCTTACTCAGTTCTGCTAAATCTCAGCTTTATGTTTGAAAGCGTCTAGTGTTTATGCTCGGTACAAATTATTGGAGCAGATCATTAAAATTTGCATTAATAATTCTTGGCAATATGACAAATCTGGATAGAATACAGATTACCAGCAAACTATGATGTCCAGATCATGTGCACTTGATGTTATGGGGGACGCCTGACCAGATCACTGTTACAAGAGTCTCAAGGTCTAGACATAACCATACTGTTAATACTATAAGCTGTAGACTGACAACTCTCCCATTTCCCCACTGACATCCAAGGTCTATCCCTTCCCAAATGATGGATACAAGTAAAAATCATTTATTTAAGGTCACCATGTACATTATATCATAATACAATACTATACATTATAATGTGTTGGAGAGAGGATTTATTTTTACTACAAAATTACAAAAAATGTCTATAGTTAATAACAAAGTAAATGCATATATAATCAGTGCAATTTGTTTTATCAGTTACTGAAAAGAACATTAACAAGAGCGCCCCAAAATGTAAAATCCAAATGTCATTTTAACTTGGTCAAAATACATCTCTTTTGAAGCCATACATATTTATTTGTTTATTATTAAATATTGAAGGTGAACTCTTTATGCTACACTTCAATTTATGTGACACCTTATACTATGATTAATTTTAAATTATGTCGTTAGTAGTGGGAAGACCCTTATAGCATCTTCTTCACATACTGCAGAGAGTAAGAAGAAATAGTGTGATTATATACATTGACAAATAGACTATAAAATTGCACTACATGATCTGCAGCAGAGATCGAAGCTAACACAATGATGACATCGGTATGTCATACGGTATCCAATCAGGCACTACAAATATAATGTAAATGTGTGCTACACATACTGAAGTATAATAAAAATAACACATCCCTAGGTTCCCAATGCAACCGGGTCTTGGGACAACTTAAAGTAATATTATTACACCATGCAGCCCAATTATATCATTACAATCCCTAAGCTGACAACAAGACCCAGGGGCTTAAATATGATCCTATGACTTTAAGTATGAAATGAGGTCCTTTAGACACCTCAGCCATAATTTAGCAATGCTTTTGCAAGTCCCTTCTCAGCCTGCATCTGTGTAGCAAAGATATGCTGTTTAGTGGTCATAATCATTTTGCAGTTTTAATAATAGCCCCAATAAAATGTTGGCCAAGTTAAGGTACCAACATTTTCAATGTTCATAACATTTAAACAGATATTAATAAAGCTTAAAAGGAAACAACTGGAGATAAGAAAAGGACCATCAACTTGGCTGGCATGGCAACTTTGCTGGCTGGGAGCCTAGACAATGGAAAACCAGTTATTCAGATATATTACTGAAGAAATCAGCTACAGTGGCACTGAAGAGGTGGTTCCCCACTACTGAACCATTGAAACAGAACATTTGCTCACTTCAAATATCAAATACTAGTTGAAGAGCCCGTTACACGGGCCACAGTGCCACTGCCAGCCAGTCGCATGGCAGTCATGCACAGTAGAGACTGCCCACGCCGCGGCTGATAAAGTGCTGGACGCGCCGAAGAACCGTCCAGCTCTGTATCAGCCGCGGTGTGGGCAGTCTCTACTGTGCATGACTGCAGCACACCAAGCAGTCTCTACTGCGCATGAATGTGTCTTTAAACACGTTTTAGCAAATTATTATATAGGATATTTATTCTGGAATTATGTGTAAAATATAGTTTACAGATTTCATAATTAAACATTTAATAAAACAACACTTACTTGTGACCAGACTCATGAGCAATGGTAAAAGCCAAGCCTAAACCAGTGTCCTCATTAACAGTACAACTGCGGTATTTACTGCACATACCACTTATTGGAGCAAAGCCTGTAAAACAAATACAGTAATAAATCTTTATCCCAACCAACATTCACTGCTTATACAGTATTAGTCATCTGATTATCTTAAAATGACCTCTTACAGTGCCTTATTGCATGGAAAATGTGTAATGTAACAGCTAACAGCATCTAAAATGCCTTCTATTAAGTACAGTTGCACAGCTCTCAAGAGTTAACTTTAATATATCGTAATAACAAGACTGACTTGCTGCCATGCTAAAATGAAAATAAATAAATAAATTAAATATCACTTATTTACACTGAAAGGAGACAGTAGAATGCAGTGTACTTAACTACTACTAGAGAACTACTGTGCAATGGTTTCCATCATCATTACAATCTTTGCAATGCATTGCACACCCCTCTGGCAGTTAGCGGGTTAACCCAAGGTTTTTTTTTTGAGGACTATCTTGTTTTTAACCCTTTGAGTGCCAGAGGGGTACGCAACGCATTGCTTTGCAATGCGTTGAGTACCCCTCTGGCACGCAAAGGATTAAATGGGGTATTTTTTTTAGATTAACATTTTCCCTAGGCCTACAATAACAGATGCAGAGTTTTCCTAATTAAAGGGTTAATTTTACTCAACAAAAACAAAATGAATTCTACTGACGTCATTAGACATTTCTAAACACATTGGTTGATAGAGTGCTAAATATCATCACTTAGGGGGCGTGTCTGGACATTGAACATGGCGGACGTGTGATCCTTGAGCTCCAGAGCCCTACCTACGCATTAGCTTTCTAACAGCTTTCTCACAGCCACTAGACAGATCCAGCTGCCCTATTCCCTTCCATCTCCCCTCTCCTCTTCGATGCCCAGCAGGAAGAAGAAATCTCTTCCCATCGGGACCTTCTTTGACCGACGCCCACGGAGCGATCAAAAAAGCGCGGACGCGCCATCTTTACCGCTTACCATGGATGCAGAGGTGGGCCCGGACGCTTCCTTAGCTCTACCTCCGATTCCCGGTGATGCCCTCCCCACGATGGGTGATATGGAGCGCCTGCTATTTTCTGTCAGAGACTCTATAAAGTCGGATATTGCGGATCTCAAGTCTGATCTCCATGGCCTGGGCATGAGAGTAAAGGACTTGGAAGACACTCAGGAATCTCTCCTCAATGTGCAGGACAATATTCAGCGTCGTTTGGATTACCAAGATGAAACTATCGAGCTCCTTAAATCCCAATTGGACGATCTGGAAAATAGGAGTAGGAGATCAAACATCCGAGTTCGGGGCTTACCTGAGTCTGTTCTTCCTGCCTCTATCGCTCAGGTCTTGCAAGACTTGTTCGGCAAGCTACTGGATGTATCCGGTGCCGAGATTAAGTTTGAACGGGCCCACCGTGCGCTGCGGCCCCGCAGTCAACTGGGGGACCGACCTAGGGATGTTGTTTGTTGCCTGCATTCCTTTACGCAGAAAGAACGCATCATGGCTCTGGCTAGAACCTCTGGTCCTCTGCTGCATGGTGAGGCACAGATAACGCTATTTCAAGATTTATCCCCTAGAACTCTACAGCTGAGGCGCCAACTGAAACCCCTCACTGATGAGCTTCGCAACTGTAATATTCCCTATCGCTGGGGTTTCCCGTTTGCCCTGATAGCTACTGTGGATGGTCAATCGCACTTTATCCGGCGGGCTGTTGAGGTGCAGGACTTCTGTAAACTGTTGAACTTTACTCCAGTGCCTGATTTGACTGACTCTACAAGACGGGCCCCTCCAACTGGGGTTGCTCTACCTCAAAGGGAACGGTGGATCCCGGTGCATAATAAGAGGGCTCGGCCCGCTTCGCCTGATCTTACCGTTGCAGAGACCACCTGAATTGCTAACTCATCAGGTTTGGGACTGTAGGACTGCCTTTGATACTCACATGCTTTTATGATATCAGGTTTTCTTCATGTCCTAGTCTACCTCATGTTTTGTATGTTTATACCTTATTGTTATGTTTTACTCCTCTGCATTTTTGGAGGGCTCTTTTGTCTCTCCTGCCGGGTGGTCTCCCCTTCGCCCTTTGGATTTTGTTGGGCGGCGGGGGGTCATCGTGCATGTGTGGGGTGCGGCCGCGGGCCTTCTCGAGGGGTGGCCTCCGCCCGCACCTCCTGATTTCCCACTGTCAGATATATACAGTATTTACTTATGTTCATGATGCTATTGTAACAGTCTTATGTGTTATTCTGCCTCCGTTGGATTCTAGGGGTCTGTGTACTCTTTCTTCCCTATACACTCTTCCCTCCCTCACTAGCTTTTCTTCTTTACCCTTCCTGTCCCTCCTTTTCTCTGCTCTATGCTTGCCTGTATCTTCTTTCTCGCTTCTTCTTTTTCTCTAGCTTTAGCTAGTAGCTGGGAGTCATTTCGGCTCTCTCTTTTTCCTCTTTGATGGATCTGTCTACACTCATACATTTTGCTCTCTACTCTGGGCTCTATCTCGAGTATCTCGAGTACTGTATACCCCTCTTAGACTGTGGATGTTAATCACAAGTTTGAGTCCTTTTGTTACAAAATGTGCAGTTGAAATGTTGTGGTTTGATACCTTCTCTCCGCTACAGGCTAGGTCTGTCTGGCCTGGTTTCCTTTTTCTTTTGTTTTCTTCTCTATCTCCCTTACTCCTTCCCTTTTCTATTCTTCTTTCCTTGCTCTCCCCTCTCCCTCTTTGGGCCATATCTCTCTCTCCATTCTGGGACTTAGTGTGTTTTGTGGGTCTGTGTTCTTTTTGTGGGAGGTCGCTTTGTTCTCTTCTTTCCATGTGCACTCTCTTTGCACTATTGTGCAACGTTTGCTCAGCCGGGTCTTATGGATCTTGATCATGCCGTACGTCTTTAAGGCCATCTCTATAAATGCCAAGGGCCTTAATACCCCGCAAAAGCGATCTCTCTTATATCAGGAGTGTTCCCGATTGGGAGGCAAGGTTTGTTTTATACAGGAGACACATTATGCCTCTTCCAAATTGCCATCTATCTCTAGTCGCCTGTATCCACTCCAGTTTCATAGCCCAGCTCCTACCAAGCGGTGTGGGGTCGCTATTTTACTGCACAAATCTTTTCATTTTGAACCCACTGACACTTTGCTAGACCCCGAGGGCATATTCCTATTTGTGAAGGGCAAGGTTGGCTCTCTTATCTGTACTTTTGCCACCATTTATGCTCCCAATTCTTCCCAGCTCCCATTTCTTGACTCGGTTCTAGCCTCTCTCCATGCTTTCCAGGAGGGTTTTTTACTTCTAGGTGGTGATTTTAATTCGGTTTTAAATCCGTCTTTGGATTGTTCCTTGGGCTCTTCCTCCCTCCCTATGTCTCATTTTACCCGTCTACGATCCATATTGTCTCGCTATTCTCTCATTGATGTGTGGCGCCTTTTAAATGGGGCGTCTCGCTCTTATACTTTCTTCTCGTCGCCTCATTCTAACTATTCTCGTATTGATTTTTTCCTTATACCCCAATCCTTTCTGCATTATGTCTCTGCTGCTGTGACTCATCCAATCACGTGGTCTGATCATGCACCGGTGGAGGTTTCCCTGCCTTTGCTCCTTTCTTCTCCAGGTGGCTGGAGGATGGACGACTCCATCATACTTGATGCTCCTTCTACACTTCGCCTCAAAAAGGCAATACTTGAATACTTTCGCTTGAATACTGATTTCTCTATTTCCCCCTTGACGTTATGGGAAGCTTTCAAGTGCGTTTTGAGAGGTGAGTGCATCAGTCTGCGGAGTGACCGTAAGAAGAAGGCCAGACAGGAGCTTGATTCATTATTGTCCAAAATATCTGACCTTGAGTGCAGCCATCAGTCTTCTGGCTCGGATATGGTACTACGGGAACTCCTCTCCCAGCAGGAGCAGGTTCGATCTCTTTTGCGTTCCCTTGTTTCTAAATCCTTTGCACGGACGAAACAGGTTTATTATGAGCAGGGCAACAAGTGTGGTAAATGGCTTTCCAACTTGCTGTCCCCAATCGCGCCTCCTGTTCGTATACACTCAATCAGATCCTCTACGGGAAGTCTGGTTCAGGACGTTCCTGCAATAGCGGATTCCTTTAGGGGATACTACGCGGACCTCTATAATCTACCCCAACCAGCGGTTTCTGATCTCCAAGGGCTCCAGTCTAACTATGTGAAGGAGGCTTGCCTCCCATCCCTCTCTCCGGGGCAGTCACTTGCCCTGGATGCTGATATCACTGACTCTGAAGATCACTCCGCTATTAAACAGATGCCTTTGGGTAGGAGCCCGGGACCAGATGGCTTTCCAGTACGTTTTTATCGTACATTTGCTGACCTTCTTGTTCCTCACCTTACCCGATCCTTTAATTCTTTGCCTGATTCTGTAGCTTCCCACCCTTATTTCTCTGAGGCTCATATCTCTGTCCTCCCTAAATCTGGTAAGGACCCTTCCCTCTGCTCTAGCTACCGTCCCATTTCCCTTCTCAATGTCGACTTGAAGATTTATGCTAAAATTCTAGCTAACATATTGCGTCCTCACCTTCGGGGCTTGATTGATTCAGATCAGGCTGGGTTTGTGCCCGGAAGGGAGGCTAGGGATAATACCATTCGTCTTATTTCTCTGGTTGATCATGCTCACACCTTGTCGGACTCTTCTCTCTTTCTTTCAGTAGATGCGGAGAAGGCGTTCGACAGGGTGAACTGGGACTTCATTGTCCTAGTGCTGAGGGGCTTCAGACTTGGGGACAAATTTGTCAAATTTGTAATGGCCCTTTATGCAAACCCCACCGCTCGGGTCCGAGTAAATGGGTCGTTGTCCTCCTCCTTCTCCCTCCATAATGGTACGCGCCAAGGTTGCCCCCTTTCACCTCTTATTTTTATTATGGTCATGGAATCCTTAGCTAACAGGATCCGGTCCATGCCTAATGTACATGGCATCCCAATGGCCTCGAAGGAACACAAATTGGCGCTTTTCGCGGATGATCTCATCTTTTTACTCTCTAAGCCTTCTGTTTCTCTACCTGCAGTTCTCCTGGAATTACAGTCCTTTGGGCTGGTTAGTAATTTTAAGGCTAATTTGCAAAAATGTGAAATTCTCAATTTAACGGTTCCACATTCTGAGATTGCATCTTTGGCTCGGGCTGTCCCTTTCCGCTGGGCTGGCTCTTCCATTCCATATTTAGGAATCCGCCTTACCTCCTCTGCTGCCTCTCTGTTCCGCGCTAACTATATCCCTCTTCTCTCTCGCCTTGCTTCGGACCTGAAACGTATTAGCTTCCTTTACCTTTCCTGGTCTGGAAGGATTAATGTGCTTAAATCTATCTTTTTGCCCAAGGTACTCTATCTCCTACAGGCGGTTCCCATTTCTCTTTCTAAATCCTATCTCAAATCCCTCCAGTCGATATTTACATCTTTCACTTGGAATTATAAGCCGGCTAGGATTCGGCTTTCTATTCTTACTCTTCCGCGGCGACTTGGGGGCTCCAAATATTTGTCAATATTATCACTCTGTTCACCTTTCTTCCCTCCTTTACTGGTTCCATTCTTCAGCAGATAAACCATGGATCCCCCTCCTCCAGACCTTTTCTCCCTCCTCGCCCCTTTCCAATTGGCTCTGTTTCCCTTCTTCCTCGAGACCCACCTCACTTCTCCGATCCCCTATCTTACGTCCCATTTTTAGGACTTGGGATTCCGTCTCCTCAACTTTGTCTAGTATTCCTTCCCCGCTCTTATCTCTTATTTCGAATCCGGATTTCCTCCCTGGTCAACCCGTCTCTGCCTTCTTACATTGGCACACTTCCGATCGGTTGCTTGTTACTGATCTACAACACGGAGGTTCTCTTAAGAGTTTTGCCTCTTTGCAGGAATCTCTTCACCTTCAGTCTCATGACTATTGGGGCTACATGCAAATTTCTCACTTTCTTTCTTCCCACCCTCACAAACGGTACCTCCTCAGGGATCTTACTCCCTTTGAGCGTCTCTGCCGCCCTGGTGGGCTATCCCCTTCCCCTCCGACTCATCTGATTTCTAAACTCTACTCTTTGTTAGGGGAAACGACTTACTCTTTCTCTCAATTTCGCCTAAAGTGGGAGGCTGAACTTGGTGTTACTATTCCTGAAGAGTCCTGGACCCAGACAGTACGAGGATCTCTGTACTCCTCGCGTAATCTGTTGGCAGTTGAGCTGAACTACAAGATACTTTTGAGGTGGTACAGGACTCCGGAGGTGATCCATTCTTATTACCCTGACGTCCCTGATGTTTGCTGGAGGTGTGGGGCTGGGGGGGGTCATATGTTGCATATTTGGTGGTCGTGTTCTGCCCTTCGGACCTTTTGGACTGCTGTGATCTCTGAGATTAATGGTGCTGTCTCCTTGAACCTGCCCTCGGATCCTACGCTGTTGTTGTTGTCAGTGGGCCTGTGTTCTGTTGTCCGCTCTAAAGTTACGAGAATTTTACTATCCCACTTGCTCCTTGCGGCCAGGATGTGCATTCCCCTTTGTTGGAGGAGTACGGCACCTCCTTCGATACAAATGTGGCATTCCAAGATCCATGACATAATGCTCTGTGAACACCTTACTCATTTGAAAATGGGGACTTTAGCGACCATTCACAAAATTTGGGATCCTTGGCTTACTATTAATGTTAATATCAATATTAATAATGATACTAATGTGTCCTCGGGCTGATAGTTGCTCTTTTGCGGTTATTCTCGTGACAATGGGCCACTGCTTTTCTTTCATTGTCTACTACTTACAGGCGACAGCCTTCATTAGAGGGATAATTAATGGCTCGACCTGTTTATTTTATTTATGCAGAGTCCCACCTTCTGTCTCTGTAGATAAATGCCCAATTTTTCCCACCCGCCTCTCCTTCTGCTTCCCATTCTTTCTCCTCTCTCGCTGTCTGTTCCCATCTCTTTTTCTCTTACTTTTTTCCATTATACTCAACTCACCTTCTCTTCCATGAGCAAAGTCAGGATGTAGGTGTTTGGATTTCTCATTATGACTATTGTATTTGTCTATGCTTCTGGATGCCATTTGTTTTTGTTTTTGTCCTTGTGCTTATCTATGTACTACGTGGGTTTCTTCTATAGTCCTGACATTGTACTTGCCAGTGCTGAGTATACTGTACTTTTCTTTCGTTTTCTAATAAACTTTATAAAACTTAAAAAAATAAAAAAAAATAAAAAAATAAAAAATAAAAAAAAAAATATATATATCATCACTTAAAGCTAGTACATGTAAACGTTTTATTCATGTTACAACCGTAAAACAGTAGAACAAACCTTTTTAAAAATGTGTAAATTGCCCTATTCTGAGAGCATTTATTTAACCCAGAGGGGTATGCAACACATTGCAAAGCACTCAAGTGGTTAATGTTGCTTGTGCTCTTTGCATTGACACATAAGAGCTAAGGTAAGCAAGATGACTACTACTACTACCAATACCTTGTGTATTCAGAAAGCCAGTTAACTTATCTGAGCTCATATACAGCTAATTCGGAACAATCAATGGTTAGTCCTGCAAAAGGCAGGAATGTCAGTTCTCTCGGAGCATATGGAATGCTAGATTTAAGGCCTCAGAAAACAGACAGACAATAATTAACCCTTTGAGTGCAGGGGGTACGGAATGCATTGCAAAGCAATGCAATCCGTACCCCTCTGGCACTCAAAGGGTTAAAGAGGAGCTCAGATAATCAGATAAACTAGAAAATGTGAATGATACTCACAGGTTTAATCTCGCCGCCATATTTTCTTCACCGGAATTATAAAACACTTACAGGGATATAATAAGCTTGTCCCTGCTCAAGCAGCCATGGGCAACACATGTACTTCCAAGATAGCTGATCCAGCAAGAGTATCTGACAAGGTTATATTTATTTAAAACAAATTAATAGAGAGATCATACACGTCTCTCAGATACCTTTAAAAACATTAATACATATCAATTCCTCAATATACAATGAGTTTCGTGGCTATATGGAATGCCACTTTATCAAGTGTGTCATTGATTAGAATGAACACTAATTTATCAAGTATGTCTAAATAGCCACAAAATGTGTTGTATATTGAGGAATGAACATGTATTGATGTTTTCAATTGTATCTGAGAGAAGTGTATGATCTTTTAATTTGCTTTAAATAAATATAACATTGCTAGATACATTCCTGGATCATCTGTCTTACTTGGAAGAACATGTGGAGTTGCCCATGGCTGTTTGAGCAGGGACAAGCTTATTATGTAATACCGGTGGAGGAAATACGCCGGTGAGTCTAGTGTCTGTCTCGCATATACTTGCCAGACAGACTACATGTGAGTACCCTGAATCAAGGGCTGGGGATTGGGTTTTATATATTGTTGTATGGATATATTATCTATTATCCCATGAGGAACCCCTTTCTTTTTTTTTTTTTTTTTTTTTTTTTTTTAATATTTACTGATGCTAGCATGAAGAACAAAGGATTTAAGTGTATATAATTCTAGTTCAACCTTTTCAGTATGATGTACAAGGTATTTATGTGAATATATAACCCCATTTCTTTTTCTAGTTCAGGTTAGTGCATCCATGGATGCCATTCCTATCTCTCAAAACCTTTATGATTTGAGAGATAGAGTGTTCTAAAGTTCCCTTCTCCCTCCCCTTCTCCCGACATCTGCTGTAAGCGGACAGCAGGAGTTCCTGGTCCGGGGACCAACAGGCGGCTCTTCAGCAGAGCCCAAATAGCATGATTTAAAAATAAATACTTCATTGGAATAGTCTACAAAGTGTGCTTGGTTTGCAAACACACCTTGCAGACCATTCCAAAGAAGTATTTCTTTTTACATCACGGTATAGAGGCTCTGCTGAAGAGCCTCCTTGTGTCGGCCGACACGGATCTCCTTCTTTACAGCCTATAGTCAGGAGAAGGGGAGGGAGAAGGGAACTTTAGAATGATCTATCTCTCAAACCATAAAGGTTTGATTGATAGGAATTGCATCAATGGATTTCTTACTTTATGCATTACAATATTACTTTTTATAGAATTAAGACATTACTATCCCTTTAAGTGGCCTGTTCTTTTTTCAAAGGGCTTCGTACATGAACACGAACGCACACACACTCTAGATGGCAGCTGCAACAGCCTATGAATAAGTGATATGTTCACGAAACATGTTAGGCATTTTGTGAACTTGGTCTAACATCAGTGTTGTGGATTTATATTCCACATCTTGTATGATGTTTTTCAACAGAGATAAATAAAATCTTTGATTTTAATAAGTGACTGAACTCTCATTGGGCTGTGGATGAGTGGTGGATCTGTGTAGCACCTCCTCCGGTGTCGTCTTGGTTGTTGAAGTCTGTGGCCAGGACTGTGAAGGTCGCTCCGGATCCGCAACGGCTACATGCCGTGGTGAGTAGAGGCATTAATTAATATACAATTTAAGATACAATTATTGGATTGGTTTTTAAAGGAGCAGTAAACTTTTTTTATGAAAAAAATATATGTTGTAGGGATTTTCCTACTGAGTAAAATAAGGGTACTCTCACTGCCGAGAGATCTATATTTCCAGAGTTATTACAGTTTAAACCCATGTTTTTTACATTAGCAGTGCCCTCTAGTGGTCAAATTCTAATTAGATTTCCTGTTAGATTCTAATGGAGAGGAAAGTCAGAAAAGTCAGAGACATACAGTTCTCCATAGAATGTGATAGAAGCAGCCTGTCACTTCCTGTCAGTTAGAGCTATCAGGAAGTAAACACAGTAAATTCACTTCCTGATTATTTAAACTGCTATAATTTTTTAATAAAACATCTGACAGTGATGGAAGTGACCTTTTTTTATTCAGCAGGAAATGCTCTGTAACATATGTGTTTTCATAAAAAAAAGTTTACTGCTCCTTTAAGTAGCGATCTCACTTCTTTTTGATGTCTTACTGGCGTATTTTACTGCATACAGCATTAATGTTAACCACTGCATATTATACATACTCTTGGTTTACTTTGCTTTGTACCACTTACAAAGTAATATATGTAAATGATCAAAATGTGCTCAACTTGTTCCAAAGGACACAGACCATCCAGTAGTCAAAAATAATGTTGCGATACCCTGTCTCAATGAACTGCATCATACATATTATTAAAAATTTAAATATTAGGTCTGCTTTTTTTTTCTATTTTAATTTTACTTGCCAATAAGTGTGTTTCATGAAATCCCACCTAGAGTGTCACATGGTTCATTCTTCCAAGAACATATGTCCAAGCCAGTGAGCAGAATAGCATGATCATGTCGACTGCCGTCCTTTCCCATTAAGCCAGATTGCCATTGGCAGAAACTGCTCAATGTGTGGTCAGCGTGATGATTGATAACAAGACCAGGCTTTGAAAAAAAATGGTATAAATCAGTTATGAAATTATTTATTACTATTAGCAAAAACATCTTCCCCTCCAGCAGTCACATGTACCACTATGAAATATAGAGGAGCAAAACAGATTAATTGTAATAAAATAATGTAATGTTTTTCTTAAAGGGATAGTAATACTTTGATTTAAAAATGTCTAATATTGTAGCTATTAACTATAGCAGTAGAATAAGCTACTTCACATTTCTCAAAACTTTAAATACTACGAACACAAAAACTATAAAGTTCCTCCCTCCCTCCTCTTTCTTATACGTCAGTGCTCTAGCTGACAAAATCCTGGTCCCGGGACCGGCGGAGGCTCTTCATCAGAGCCGAAATCTCAACATTTATGAAGAAATACTTAATTGGAACAGTCTACAAAGTGTGCTTG
This sequence comes from Rhinophrynus dorsalis, assembly GCA_037306005.1. NCBI lineage: Eukaryota > Metazoa > Chordata > Amphibia > Anura > Rhinophrynidae > Rhinophrynus > Rhinophrynus dorsalis. The sequence goes on along the minus strand of CM074723.1, from coordinate 266,757,186 downwards.
CAAACCAGGCACACTTTGTAGACCGTTTCAGTGACGGTCCAGTGAGGGGGGAACTTTAAATGGTACGAATGCAAAAACTATAAAGTTTTGAGAAATGGAAAGTAGCTTATCCTACTACTATAGTTAATAGCTACAATATTAGACATTTTTAAATCAAAGTATTACTATCCCTTTAACAGAATTATGTTAGAAAAAAGCAAGTATACACCTAAAATCTAAAGGAGAGCAAATCAAGCAATCAAAACAGATGGGGGGGGGGGTTGAATCTGCCAGTCCAGCTCATTTTCTAAGCTTGAATGTGTGCTTAATACTTATTAGCCTGCAGTTCTGGGTATGTAAAATATTGTTTTCATGAATTCCAGCCACGCACTCCTCCATCTTTAATGTGAGATCAGCCCAGAGTTACACCAGTGTTCTCTGCACCTTGTTAATACATAGGAAAGGGATGCCTGCAAATGTCCTCTCCTTAATGCAAGCAGTCTAAAGAGTACAATTTTTGGCATAAGTAACTTACTAAATTGGATTTAGGCAGCTACAGCATTAAAAAAAAAAAGTGCCTATTTTACCACATAATCATATCATTACTTCTTCCCTGCAGTATTGTTAAAGCTGACTGCCATTTCTTAATATACCAGTTGGTTCCTATCTACAATTAAAATCTACATTTGCAGTAACATTCTCAGAACAGAAATCAAATCCAAAATATCAACAACTAGCAGCAACAAATCATCTGAGACCTCCCCAAAGAACATCCAAAGTATCATGCTTCTATGGGTCAGTCTTTGTATAACACCCATGGTTACACCATGTCGCTCCAAAACAGCAATTATCAACTGTCTAGGGTGGGGGGTGTGTGTGTGTGTGTGTGTGTGTGTGTGTGTGTGTGTGTGTGGGGGTTAAAAAAAACTGACCATCCCCAGCTAGTAGTGGGCTGGAACACAAACACGATTAATGTGGTTCTCAGCATTTCTTAGGCCCAACAAGACTAAATTGCAAGACTTCAAGGCTCAAAACACAGCTCCGGTTTCATTTGCAGGTCTGTTCAGAGGGGAGCAAATGTGGAGATAGGGTTCTATCCAAGTGAAAAATACAGTGGTGAAATATCTGTGCTATTACTTCTAGGATACTAGAAATAATGGGGTGAATGTATGAATACAATTCTGGAATCAGTCAGGTGCTTGAAAGAATTTCCTGCCCTCATGGCTGCCTAACACCAATTTACTCAGATATGTACTCTAAAAAGCTCACCCCTTAATAATGCTTTCTCCAAGGGGAAGTCAATGGACCCAGTCTATGGGTGTTTCTGGTTTTCCATTCCTCTTTGTTTAACACAGTGAAGAGGAAATGGTGAGAGGTTGCTGCCATTTCTCAATACATGCTATGGTATAGGCGTGAGGGGCTTGCTGGAAGACAGCACCATGTGTGTGTCCCTGTGTGCACTATAGATATCATGTACTTTAACGCACACTCTCAATCATCACTACTGTAGAAAAAAAGAAAAAAACAGAAGGCGCTCCTAGTGTAACACTGTATGATGATATAAAATAATTAATCCCCTTCCCGTGTAGAATATTACTCACAAAGGATGTATCCAGTCAAACACTTATGTGCTGGCTGGAAATATATGCAGAAGGGATTTTCACTGCCCCATCAGCAGTATCTCCTGGCTTCCACAGCAGGCAGCTCCCAAAACATCCACAAGGAAGGAGCACATAAAAGATAAACAAAAATAGGGGAGCCCAATAGTGCTTGATCAATTAGACAACAATCAATTGTAAGGTGATGTTTTTTATATACTCACCATATTTTATAGTTGGGGAAAGTATATACTTAAACACAACAATAGAGCCTGCAGAGAAATTTTCCCATCTCTGCACAGGACTTCCGGAAACAGCACTGGAATACTGGATACTTATGGCGTGATGCAGGAAACGTGCACAATCGCTATTTCCCGTGTGAAAACCACTAGGGAATAGGTTTGCACATGATTTTGTTGAACTGCGCATGAAAATTCAATATTAGCGAATGGCTGCGTATATTTTTTTTGTGGGTGTGGCTAAGATTAGCGAATCTGTGTGAGTGGAATAGCGAATGCGCCTAATGCAGGAAGTGGTATTGCGAATGAATTTATACGTCTGTGTACTGTTGTCGTAAAATGGAAATTTTTATGTGCAATTCAAGAAGCGGTCGGTATTTAGCTTCCTGAATTAGAACACGCGCAAAATCTATCTGCGCACAAAAATGCCTTTATCCGATGTGAAGGTTTCTTGCATCGTGCCATTAGAGAGAATTAGTAATAAATTAAGAACTCTTCCAAAGGATACCAGTAAAAAATATACCTTTTTAACCCCTTTGAGTGTCAGAGGGGTACAGAATGCATTGCTTTGCATTATTTAGTACATCAAAAGTGGATGAGCCAAAAAGAATCATCTTTTTAGCTCATCCATTTGTGATGTACTACATTTTTTTAAATTAAAAGGGTATATTTTTTACTGCTATCATTTGGAAAATGTCTTCATTTACTAGGAACTAGTTTTAAAGCCCGTGTACACGGGCCAACACTGGCGGCGCTGCAGTCATGCTCAGTAGAGACTGCCTACACCGCGACTGAATTCAGACCGGAGTCCTCTCTGCGCAACTTCCTGGAACCAAGCGGTCCCAGTAAGGTGAGCAGAGAGGACTCCAGTCTGAATTTGGAGCTCCCCGCTCCGTATCAGCTGCAGCGCGGGCAGTCTCTACAACGTATGACGGCTTCTGACAAACATCTCTAAGTATCCTGAGTTCCAGTGCTGATTACGGAAGTCCTGAGCAGAGATGGGAAAATTTCTCTGCAGGCTCTTTGGTTGGGTTTCAGTATATACTTTTCCCAAGTATATAATATTGTGAGTATATAAAAAAAAAAAATCACCTTACAATTGATTGTTGTCTAATTGATCAAGCACTATTGGGCTCCCCTATTTCTATTTATCTTTTAATTGTCACTACTGGTGTTGGAGGCTGATACCAGTTATACTTGGCATAACTATACATTTAGCCCAGTACCAGTATTATTAAACTTATGACCCAATGCTTTGGAGAGGTCTCTAGCATCCAACAGGTTAAACTATAAATCACAATTAATTCTAAAACTGGCAAATTTATGTAAAGTTCCTAGTCATAGCTTTGTATTTTAATATACCAATTAATATAAAATTTCAAAAAAGTGGAGAAATTCCAGGGGAAAACCAACTGTAATACATACAAAATTAATTCAGATTAAAAGAGGCTTTTAACCCTTTGTGTGCTAGAGAGGTCTACTATGCATTGCTATGTATTGTAAGAGCATCCAGATACACAGAGGTAAGAATCGGGCTATATACACATTAAATCAGAGAAGCATCTAGCTTAAGTAGGCTTTAAACGGAGTTAACCATTACCCAGATGTAGCTGTTATTTGGGAAACAAATATAGTTCAATGGGAACCGGTGCATGTAACCTGAAAATCCATTGTTTTTACTGTGTTTGACACCACATGGTTACAATGTGGTCTTCTCACAATTCCCACATAGACTACTGTAGGACACCATCACATGTCATTGAACCTTGCGTTCTTTTTCCTTCTTTGCTTTTCATCAGTACCCTTAAAGGGATAGTAATGTTTCACAAAAACAGCAGCTCCAATTAATCTTCATAGTATTTGAGCCATGGAGAATGTTATTTAAGTACTGTCAGAGTTGTAGTTCAACAGTAATTGAGTGATAAAGCATTCCCCTGCCGCCCCTTTTACCTAATGTAAGCCACCTCCCCTCAGATGTGGAATCTGGTCCACAGACCAGACAGCTCACAGCAAGGGACAATCTTCTTACTGTGAGAACAATGAAAACCATGCCCTCTTGACAGGTTTTTCCCTTATGCTAAATGAAGATTGTCCCTATCTGCAAGCCATCTGTACATCACCTTGCTGAGCTGAGCAGAGTTACATCAGTAAAAGGGGTGGGAGGGGGATAATTTATCATTCAATTACTCTTGAACTACAACTCTGACAGTACTGAAACAACATGGCTCAAGTACTATGAAGATTAATTGGAGCTGCTTTTTTGTGAAATATTACTACCCCTTAACGTCCAATGCAGTGTCAGGACCGTCACGGCTGTCCGGCACTTAAAGGGATAGTAAAACTTAAAATGTAAAAGATGTTGTAGGGTTTATCCCCCTGAGTAAAACAAGGGTACTCCCACTGCTGAAAGGTGTTTTATTCAAAAGTTATTACAGCTTTAAGTTGAATTTTTTAGGTGCAATATCACAGTGGCCTGAAATTGTACAGTGGCACTGCTGCTACACCATCCTATGGACAACTCTGGTCCCTGGACCATAAATCTCCATAGGATGGCGTAGCAACAGACCACTGTACAATTTCAGGCCATTGTGACATTGCACCTAAAAAAATTCAACTTTGAGCTGTATTAACTTTTGAATAAAACACCTTTCAGCAGTGGGAGTACCCTTGTTTTACTCAAGGGGATAAACCCTACAACATATTTTTTTTGTACATTTTAAGTATTACTATCCCTTTAAGGATTAGTGGCGGTCCTGGCACATTATTGAATTCAAGGCCCCCCGAGCAGCGTGCAGAGCCCTGAAGCAGATCTATATATATATATATATATTAAAAAAAAAAAAAAAAAAAAAAAAAAAAAAAAAGAATGCCCTGTGGTCCTCAAGTGCCGGCCGTGCGTGCCGATCGTTAAGGTGTTAAGGACTTATGCAGAAAGAAGATTTTTGGAGCATACCAACTGTACCGTAGTGGTGATAGTGGTGGTGGGATAAAAACTTTGATTGAATTTAATATAGCTTGTAACCCAATGAATGACAGGGAGGGCTCCAAAAGCATTGTTTCACAATGCACTGAAGATATGGTTGCCCGTGCTACATGGATTCATGGGAATAATGAACATCACTGTTCCTTTTTAAAGAGATGACCTTGCAACTCTTTTTCAAGGTCACTCAACCATCCAAGTGGTTAAAAGTTATATTTATTTTTATTGTCTCCTATGGTATAGTTGGCATGCTTCAGAACTGCATAGTGTTTGCTTTCTACACAAGGACTTTAGGATTATATACACAAATACAAAAGAGAAGTAAGCTAACTGCACCATCGCAGACAAATATAAATTTCAATTTATCTGAATGGGGCTTTCAGATTTTCAGAATTTTAATTGGTTTCTGTGCTGTAGTTGGTTTGTCCAAAAACGATCCGCTCTCTTTCTGTAAATGGTCTGTAGTGTAACACAGCATGTCAGTAAGGGAGTCGGCTTGCTGCACAGCTGCTATAGTGGAATATGTCAGATGCATCTTATGGTTAAGTCTTGTAGCATTTATAAGTGGAAACTCTAAACTGAAGGAGGCTGAGCTATTCTTTCACTAGTAGCATACCTTGAATTCTTTACTGAGTGATTTCAGAGAAAATTGCATTAATTAAAGGTAACACAGGTGTTTGATCAAAAGATAGTCTTCTCTTGCTCTTTGGAGGCTGGATTGGATCCAAGTTGTAAAAAATGGTTTTAAATGGAAAATAATTAAACTGTCACAGAAGCACTGATTGTTTCAGCACATGAAGTAAGGCATTAAGGTGAAAATAATAATAAAGCTGTCTGACCCTGCTGACTCTGCTGAGCAAAAAACGTATCTGGTTGTATACCATTAAAAATAGACATTTGTAATGGGTCTGCAATGCGGAGCACTTGTGTGAACTTGTGACAGTCTATATACCTTACTGTGACACTGGTAAAACATTTAGACTCATGACTCACCACTGCTTGTATAAACTGATATGCCCTGCACACAACAGCAAAGGATCAGCACTAACTCATGAAAGCAGTAAAATGGTTAAAATCTTTATTGTTGCAATGAAATCATTGCTCACATTTCTTAACATTTTAATACAAATTCATTTTATATCCCCTCTATTGTTCTAAATAGCTAGGCTTCTGAATTGAGTTACGTTGTTTCCATCATGTTAATTTTTTTTTATTTTAAGTTCATGCCAGTTTTTTTGGTGTGTTGATTGCAACAGCTATCAACAAAAGGAATATTAAAAACAGCTGCAGATGTTTCCTCCACAATAAGCTTTGCACTATCTCATATTTATGGAGAAATCTGAGAAATTAGGAGGATAATCTTTTACTTAACTCTTAACATTTTCTGAAAAAATGATGATAAAAATCATGAATGCACACACTGGAGATTATGCACTAAAGTGTGATAAAGTGATAACTTCTCCAGTGATATCACTTCTCCAGTTCCTATGTTATTCTATAGAGCCTATGCACTAAGATTTCATCTCCAAAGTTCTAGAAATCATACTGAATTGGCTCCATAGAACAACATAGGAACTGGAGAAATTATATCACTGGAGATTCACTAAGAGGTGATGAAGTGGAGATGACATCTCCAGTTTATCACTTCTCCAGTTCCTGTGCTATTCTATGGAGCTTATTTACTAAGCTGGAGAAATATTAGTGAATGAATTGGCTGTATATAATAATATAAGAATTGGAGAAGTGATAAACTGGAGAAGTAATTTCCACTGTATCACCTCCTTGTGAATCTCCCCCGTTATGTCCACTTTATCACCTCTTTATCAAACCTTAGTGAATCTCCTCCATTGTTTGTGGATCCCTATATGAAATGTTACATATAAAATATTCACAGAATTGTATTAATATAAATACTTCGATCTCTATGAAGCTGAAGTTCTAAGAAGAACTGAAGCAATTTTGAATCACCATATAGCACAAATACATCCTATATAATAAAACTCTAGGATGTTTGTCCGATGCAGTCATGAGCAGTAGAGACTGCCCAAACGTGCCGGCCTCCAGTCCCAGTGTGAGAGAAGAAACAAGATGGCAGCATGGCTGATCCTGAGCGGGGAGCTCCGAACGGCTCACAGCCTATCTCAGCTCCCTGCTCCGGGGAAGCAGCCCAACTTTGGACATGTACATGGGCTTTTATACTAGTGCCAAATATTCCTACTGATTAAAGGGACAGTAATGTCCCATAAAAATGTTTTATATTTTTGTAGAGGATAAGAAAATAAGCAGAATGGCACAAACCCTCTCTCTCAAACCGCTATGGTTTGAGAGATATAGGAATTGAAAGTTCCCCCCTTCCTCCCCTTCTCCTGACAACAGTGTCTAGCAGATAGCAGGAGATCCTGCTCCGGAGACCAGCCTGCGGCTCTGCAGCAGAGCCGAAATCACGTTATTGCAAAAGAATTACTTCATTGGAAAGGTCTACAAAGCGTGCCGGGTTTGCAAGCACACTTTGTAGACCTTTCCAATGAAGTAATTATTTCGCAATAACACAATTTCAGCTCTGCTGTACAGCCTCCTCGAACCATACAACTCAAATCTCCTGCTGTCAGCTTTACAGCTGACATCAGGAGAAGGGGAGGTAGGGTGAACTTTCAATGCCTATATCACTCAAACCATAGCGGTTTGAGAGATAGGGTTTGTGCCATTCAGCTTATTTTCTTCTCCTCTACAAAACTATAAAAAGTTTTTATGGGACATTACTTTCCCTTTAACCCTATGAATGTTAGAGAGTTAGAACACATGGCAAAGCATTCAAGGAATATAAAGAGCCCCATTTGAATCAATGGAAGTTGTTATTTTACCCCTATGGTTCTTTGTACATCAGATTCTATGGGAGAAATTCAGCTAAGCCATGATACAGAGCTGATAAAGTGGAGATAACTTCTCCAGTGATATCACTTCTCCGTTTCCTATGTTATTCTATAGAGTCTATGCATTAAGATCTCCAGAGCTGAAGAAATCTTGGTGAATAGGCTCCATAGAACATAGGAACTGGAAAAGTGATAAACTGGGGAAGTGATCACCACTTTATCACCACTTAGTAAATCTCCCTCTATGAGAGTTTCATTCTATGTAATAAAAAAGACCAATAACAAATGGCATTTCCAATATAAAACATACTTTATAAGTTTCAGCTTTATATGAATCAAAAGCAGCCATACATCTGTCCTATAAGTGGAAAATACGCCTAATCAGTGCTAGATCCCAGTGATATTTTTAATCAAACACAATCAGTATGTTTTAAACCTGGTTTATATGTTTTGGATGTATGATCTGGTCAAAATGTTCTCCAATAATTCTCTATTTTGCATTATGTTACAAGAATGTATTTAGTGTCAAGGTTACATAATTTTGTTATGATATATCAACCAAATTATCTTATTAAATATGTTGTAATTGATTCTAAAGGCACTGGTTAAACAACAACCAATCTAATTTAAATGACTCATGGAGAAAAAAAATTGGATCAGTAGATACAAATTGCAATATCAATCTAAGGCATTCAGGGAGGAATGAAACTGCTCCCTATCTGACACATTCATGGACTGCTGGGCATGGTCCTGCCTTTCCCACCCTGCAGTTTCCTTTTAGATGAGTCGGTGAGGGAGGGTGCTAATCAGCCTCAATAGGGCTGTTTCTACAGATCCCTGGCACATCATTCAAATTTTGTTTAATAGAATATCTCCTTCTCCAACCACCGCAATTATTTCAAATACAATAAATGGAGGGCTGATGTAATTTTTGAACAATGCCTTATTTTGTAACGCCTGCTCAAGACAAATTTATGTCTTCCGAACATCCCAACACACCCTACTTCTTACTCCTCTAAGGCAAGATAATTGCATGCTATTAATGGTTTGAAAATAATGCAGAGAGAAACAGTGTTATACATATGAAAAAAGCAGGATGGCAATACTTGCAATACTGATAGTTACCAAATGCATGTATGTGTGTGTATCCTCCTGTGACAGAAAGTGGTAGAATGCATCTCTCACTGTGAGCCGTAACCGCACATGCGCAGTAGAGAGTCTCCACTGTGCATGTGTGGTTTCGCAAACAGGTAGCTTCGCTGTGAGACGTCGGGAGCACCCCGCTAAGGATCAGCACGTTCGTCGAGTCTCTACTGCCCATGACTGGAGTCATGCGCAGTAGAGACTCGCCGAACGCGCTGCCCTGCTCTGGACGGCTCACGTCCTGTCCTATATAATGCCCAATTAACTGTACTTTTCCCACCCTTACCTGTTCATCTTCCAAAAGAATTAGTCCTACAATGGCAATATTAATATTTCCTCCGATTGTTCCATCTTTGAACAAGGCGGACACCTACAGAGTATAAAAACAGCAGAAGCAATATTGTGTTAACGGAGTGTTTAAAATTGTAACAACATGACATGATTTAAAACAAAGTTCATGCAGAAAATACAAATCTCTCTGTAACAAATATGCGCATTTAGCTTTAGAATAATCAAAAAACCAATGTACATTGCATGGCACATTCACTATATGGTCTCTGTCGTTGATAGGTGCTTCATTTAAGAAGTATCCCTCTGCACTTCAGTCAAGTAATGGGATCTGCTTTGACTAACAATCAGGTAATTAGAAGTTGGATCTTAGATGAAGTGATCACTAAGGTGTTGGCAAATCCCAAAAGCATGAAGAAACTGAAGATTATTTATCATTGGACTGCTGCCTTAGCCAGAATGAGAAAAATATGAGCAGGGGTTGTCTTTTATATGTCCATCCCTGTTTAATCACTGGCTAGCTGGAGAGGTGATGTTACACACATTCGTGAAACCTCCAGCTAGATGCTAATTGGCTGGGAGGTAAGGTTACTCAAGGGCATGTTCCATGCCCTGCATAACCCCACATTCCCAAATAAGGGGAGTGTGGGAACTAATCTGAACAGGGATGGCCAAAAAAAGCAAATCCATGTTAATTTTTTGTCTCACTATGGCTCGAGCAGGATTAAAGGCGGGGGGGGGGGGCTATTTTTAGTTTGTATAGGCGGCAATGGTGGCAGAAGGGTGTTAGGGTTTTTAATGTTTATTATTTTTTTTTTTTTGGACAGAAGATACAGGAGGCCCGGATATCACGCGTTATGACTTAGGTGGAGGGACTTATTTTATTATTGTGGATGCCTCATTAACCTACTCAAAACCCAGTCAGAGCCAGAGTGGTATGTAATGTACTGCTCCACAATGCGTTCTGTACCCCATGCCACTCAAAGAGTTAACACTACATGCTTCACCGTCTCCATAATTCATGTTCAATTTCAATTACATGCTTTGCAATGTCGTCACTTAGCCTGTCGCCACCACCATCAATACTGCCTTACTCCTCAATAACCGCCAACGCTATATGAAACATATCTTCACAATACACTTGTCAACCCTCTGCAGTTAGCCTCAGAGCTAACAACAGCGCTGGTTGCCACTATTGAATTTATGGCTACATTTCCACTGGCGACGTACCTCATTCTTCCTCTACAAACATGGCTGTGTTTCACTATGCCTCTCACACTGTGTAACAGACACTGTGTGCGTCTCTCTCTGTGTCCGTTTTCCCATTAACACTTTAACACCCAAGTCTTACCCTCACATACAATCTCTGCATTTCCCCCCTTTTTTCCACCACCATGACACACACAATATACACTACATAACACACTTGAAAAACACAACCTACATCATAGCATGTATTCCAAGTAATACACAAAATTAATAGATACATTACTAAATAACATGAAGGGCAACGCCGTCCCACATTGCTAGTGTATTATATTTATACACATTCTAAAGATTTAACTTTGCCCATTACAATATATGGAGGCTGAACATCAAAATTCTGTAACTACAACTTGTGTGTGTGTTTGTGTGTGTGCATTCAAAAGGCATTCATAAAAAAAAAAAAACACAAAAAAGTAAAAATGTTGCATGTCTCATAAACAAATACATAAATATATTTAGCCTGGGGTGCCTTCCCAGGGGGGTCATAAACTGTAATTTCATCCAGGCCTTAGTAAATTTTAGATATTCTTTAACATAGGGAATGGTTTTATTACCTCCATTATGTTGCCCTTGTAAACTAATACAAAGTTTTCAAGCTTTATTTACAAGTGATAAAGCTCAGCAATATGACAGAGTTAAGAGAATTTACCCTATATACCTCAATAAGCAGTGCTATCGTACCATATTGAGAATTGTCAACACGTAGGTAGTGATGTTTTCGTGTCCATGATTTTGCATCATCTTCTTGTCAACGACAACAAGTGTTTCCACATTTAAACGCTTGTTTTTTGGAAACTTAGCAAGTGACCTCTTGCTTCTTGCTTGGTATTTATATTCATCAGGCAAAATGTAAATGTCTTCTTTGGGAGGTTTAGGCATATCTGTAGCCAGAAATAAAAATAAGACATTCCATTTCATTTCAACAGAATTATTTTTTCAAAAATCCCTAAAGTAAATAGAGAACATGTTAGAAACCTCATATCTTAAAGGCAAAGTGTCAGCTGAGAATAAGATTTATTATTTTAATAAGCCAAATAAGCTAAAGATGTAGTATTCTGGAACAAACCAAATGTATCACTGTGATAATACAAATTCCCTAAATTTACATGGATTTAATTTGGGCTTCTAACCTTTTGAAGGTTAGAGAGGTCTCCAAGGCATTGCTTAACAATTTGTTTGAGATCTTGCTATTATTCAAGGGAATCCCAGTAAAATTAATGATTACTTATTTCTCCCCTAAAAGTGCAACTGGTTTTCTACGCAGTTGCTTACTGAATACTAAACCAGTATAGTATTTAGAGAATGCTATACAAGTAACTGTATGACATTTTATTTGCTACATTTTGGAGCAGAGGAGGTCATCATATTGTAAGAAGAATACTATAGAGATTGACTCTGATAGGACTATTTCTATGAGAGATTGTCTTGAATGTTTCCTGTTAACTGACACACTGACTTATTATATTTTGTGTTAAGGTATTTTATGATTGTTGAAATTGTTTCATTAAAAGATTTTAGTCTTACCTGTTTTCTTAGTCCATGCAGGTTACTGGTAACTTTCTGTAGGCGATCAACCCTTTTAAGTAGGTAGGAACAATTCTGAGAAGTGACTGCTGGGTGAAGCCTACCTCCTCTCCTTAGCTTGCAGCTAGCCAATCCCCATCCAGTAAGATTTGAAAACTAACTATTGACTAGGTAGTAAGAAGGTAAAGGAAGACTCCTGTGAGCATGAACCCGAAAGGACCCCCACGTTCTGCCACAAGAGAGCCAAGCATGGTCCCTTAACAGGATGGGAGACCAGTAACCTGTATGGACTAAGAGAAAAGGATTTAACAGGTAAGACTAAAATCCTCTTTTCTCTGTTGTCCAATACAGGTTACTGGTAACTTTGGGATGTCCAACCATTAAGTTCCCCAGGGCTGGAAGAAAGGCAAGGACCAGGCGCAGGCTCCCAAAGTCACCAGAGCACAATGAACCAACAGATTATGAACAGCTCAACAATAACTAGAAAGTATCAACGGACATGAACAGGGGTAAAACAGACCCCAGGAACTGTTACACAGCACAGTGAACTAGAGACATCAGGGCTCAAAAGTGAAAGAGTACAGAGAGACTAATGAGATCCTAGACAGGCAAGGCTGCCTCCAGGATCTTCCTCCCAAAACTGGCATCAGCCAATGCCAGCACATCCACACAGTAGTGTTTCGAGAAGGTATGCATGGATAACCAAGTGGCCGCCTTGCACAATTGATCAGCTGAGGCCTGATTCTTGTAGGCCCAAGATGCCCCAATAGACCTTGTAGAATGAGCCGTGACCCGAAATGGAACAGGTTTCTTCCCAAGTTCGTAAGACTTACGAATAGAGGACTTGATCCAAGAAGCAATGGTTACCTTGAAAGCAGGCTTCCCTGCCCTGGGACCCTCAGGAATGACAAAGAGAGGGTCAGACTGCCTCAATGGCTCAGTGCGATGCACATAGAACTTGAGACAATGCACAATATCCAACAGGTGAAGATCCTTCTCCCTGTCAGAAGAAGGGTTAGGGCAGAAAGAAGGAACCACAATCTCCTGATTAACGTGGAACTCAGACACCACCTTTGGGAGAAACTCCTGAGAAGTGCGAAACAACACCTTGCCCTTGTGAAACAAAAAAAAAAGGGTGGCCTACAAGACAGGGCATGCAGCTCCGTAACACGGCGAACAGATACAACTGCCAGGAGAAAAGCCATCTTCCACGACAGCAGATGGAGAGGAATAGTGGCCAGTGACTCAAAGGGAGGGTGCAGCAGGACACCCAAAACCAAGTTAAGGTCCCACTGAGGAGCGGGAGTCTTAAACACAGGATGGGTATTAGCAGCGTCTTGGAAGAAAACCTTGACATCAGGAAGAATAGCAAGGCGACTCTGAAAGAGAACAGAGAGAGCAGAAGTCTGAACCTTAAAGGGATAGTAATACTTTGTTTTAACTTTATTTTATTTTGTAGGCATTAAAAAAACATGAAGAATGATATAAGTCTTATGTCTCAAACCTTTATGGTTTATGAGATATTCACAAGCAAAGTTTCCCTTCCCGCCCCTTTTACCTAGCGTAAGCCATCTCTTCTCAGATGTGGAATGCAGTCCATAGACCAGACAGATAACAGCAGGGGACACTCTTATCCCTATGAAAACAATGAAATCCCTGCCCCCCTTGACAAGCTTTTCAGGTTTTTCCCTTATCTTAATTCAAGATTGTCCCTCTCTGAAGTCTACCTGGGCACCTCCCTTCTGCTCTGGCTGAACAGTGTGACATTAGTAAAAGGGGCGGGAGGGGGACACTTTGTCCAAATACTATGATGATTAATTAGATCTGCTTTTATTATGAAACATTACTATCCCTTTAAGAGAACTCAGACTGAGACCCTTATCCACACTATCCTGGAGGAAGGAAAGGACCGTAGGAAGATCAAAATCCTGAGACATGTCCCAATCAGCATACCAAGATAGAAAGGTATACCAAACTTGATGGTAGACCTTGGAGGAAACCGGCTTACGGGCGCCAAGTATAATAGCCACCACACCAGAAGAAAATCCCTTCTTCTTCAAAATTGAGGATTCAATCTCCATGCCGTGAAAGTCATGCAATGAACATCCTCCTTCCACAGGTAACCCTGTAGAAGAAGATCCAGACGGGAGGGAAGCCGAAGAGGTTCCGCAACTGAGAGATCCAGAAGCTCTGGAAATCAAGCCTGCCGAGGCTAGTACGGAGCAATCAGAATGACTGATCAGTGCTCCAGTTGCAGTTTCTGTATCACCCTGTGCAATAGGAGAATGGGAGTAAAGATGTATGCCAGAGGGAAATTCCACTGGATCGACAAGGCATCCAGGGGATCCTCTCAGCAAGAGCAGAAAGTTGGAACCTTCCTGTTGTGTCTTGTTGCCATCAGGTCGACACACGTTAGACCCCACAACTGGACAACAAGATCGAACACCTCTTGATGCAGTTCTCACTCTCCGCTGTCCACTGTGTGTCGACTGAGGAAGGCTGCCAGAATGTTGTCTATGCCAGAAATATGAACTGCGGAAATGGCAGGGACATGCTTCTCTGCCCAGGACAAAATAGCCTTGACCTCTAGCCAAGCTGTGAGACTTCTTGTGCCACCTTGCTTGTTGATGTGGGCTACTGCTGTGGCGTTGTCTGACTGGACCCTGACCAGGCAGTCCTGCAGTTGGCGCATCCAGTGTCTCAGGGCATGAAATATCGCCCGAAGCTCCAAGACGTTGACGGGATGGAGAGATTCTTCCTGGGACCACCGGCCCTGAGCATTCAAGTGCCCCAGAACCGCTCCCCACCCGGAGAGGCTGGCATCAGTCGTCACTGTTGTCCAAAACGGCACCATGAATGGCCTGCCTTTCAGCAGATTGTTCAGGTTGAGCCACCACAAGAGATTCAGCTCCATGTGAAGAGGGAGAGATAGAGACCTCTCCAGAAGATCCGGCTGACCTCTGCATGCCAAGATTAGAAACCTCTGAAGTTCTCTGGTATGAGCCATGGCAAACAGAACTGCCTCTACAGTGGAAATGAACTTCCCCACAAGGGATGACAACTTCTTGGCTGGGACTGGATCCTCATTCAGGACAGCCTGGGCCTTCAGTGCAATATGATGAACCACTTCGTCCGTGAGGAAAAACATCCCCCTCTGAGTGTCAAAGAGGATGCCCAGAAAGATCATCCTCTGTGAAGGAGCAAGGTCCAGATTGATGATCCACCCATGACGGGACAGAGCATGAATGCAATCCTGCACTTGCTGATGAAGGATTTCTGGAGAAGAGGCCTTCGGAAGGAGGTCGTCCATGTACTGGGTGACTCTGATGCTGTCTCGATGTAGGACGGAAATCAAGGCTCCCAGGACTCTGTTGAAAACTTGAGGAGCCGTGATCAGGCCAAAGGGGAGGGCAGAAAACTGGAAATGCCCTCGTTGCAGGCAAAGCAGAGATATTTCAGACTCTCTGGATGAATGGTAATGTGCAAGTATGCATCCTGAAGATCCAGAGAAGCTGGAAATTCCTCAGGGGACATGGCAGCTATCACTGTGCGTAGTGACTCCTGGCGATAGTGGGACTTGACCACAAAGGAGTTGAGATCCTTCAAATCCAAAATGGGACGACAGCTGCCATCCTTCTTGGAAACCACAAAAAGGCTGGAGTACAATCCCAACCCTCTTTCCTGAGGAGGAACTGGTTACAAGACTGCCTTGTCCAGAAAGGCCTGAATGGGTCCCTCGAAAAGGCGGCGCTTTTCTGCTCCCAGAGGAGAGCAAGAAGAGAAGGTCCGGGAAGGAGGAAGGGAGGTGAAGGGGATCCTGTACCCTGCAGCCACAACCTGCAAAACCCACAGGTCCGCCACAGAGGCTTCCTAAGCGGAGAGGTAGTGGCACAAGCGGCCACCCACCTGTGGGTGGGGACCCGGATTCAGCGAGTCATGCAGAAGATGGTTTGGAAACCTTGGGCTTAGCGAAAGACTTAGGCCTCCATTGCTGCTTAGGCTTGGATGAGGCGCGCGGAGCCTGAGGCACCGCCTGGGTCGCCTGGCGCAATTCAGACTGAAAGGGGCAAAAAAAACAATTCCGCATGACAGACGCCTTCTTCCTCTGGACCACTGGCAGGTGAGTACTCCCCCCCCCCAGTGGCTTCACTGATCAGATCCTTAAGGTCAGCACCAAACAGTGAGGTGCCCTGAAAGGGCAACAATAGGAGAGCTCTCTTGGAGACAGTGTCAGCAGACCAGATCTTGAGCGAAAGACCACGTCCAGTTACCACAGACATGGTGGATGCTCTGGCTACATTGCGCACAGTGTCAAACAGGGCAGCAGAAACATAATGCTGAGCCTCAGAGATGTTGGTGAGAAGCTGCAACATGTCAGTAGTAGGAGCTCCCTGACTGACAGCTGAAGTGAGCTGCTCAGTCCAAACAGCCATGGCTCTATTCATCCACGCAGCAGCAAATGCGGGGAGCAGGGCAGAACCAGCCGTTGCAAAAATGGCCTTGGGAGAGGTCTCAAGCTTTTTGTCAATCCAGTGTTTCAGAGCAGATGCATCAGCCACAGGCAAGGCTGTGGACTTAGCCTGGAAACAGGGGCATCCACCCCTGTTTACCCAGAACGGGTAAAGCTCAGCAAATTTCCTAGAGACAGACTGTTTTCTGTCTGGAAACTTCCACTCCTCAGACACCAAACGGTCAAGGGTGGGGTTAGATGGAAACAAGTATGGGGCCTGACAGGCTCCTGAAACACATCATATGGGTCAGAGGACACCTCCTGTACCAAGGGAATGTTCAGGGTGTTCAACACAGCCCTGATCAGGCCCTCAGCTGATGGAACAGGATCGGCCTCAAAGAGGTCACCAAAAAACTGACAGGATGGGACAGTAGAACAGCCTTCATCATCAGAGTCCACCAATCATTCTTCCTCAGAGGAATCTGACACATCAGGTACACCCGGTGGTTTAGGCAGGGAAGATATGATAGGGGTGGGGGTCTGCCACGAGTGGATGATCCCATGCAAGGTGGATGGAAGGAGTTGTAAGGTAGACCGGAGGTTCCTGATAGTAGCCTTAAACTCTTGCATCAAAACTGGCTCTATTGCATGCCTGGAGGTCCCTGCAGGGGACTCGGGGATGGCAGAGCATGCTGGGCAAACGTGACCTGTGTATTCTCTAGGTAACCCTGAGTGACATGAGGGGCAATGAGCAATGGGGGACACAGACGACCCAGTGTCCTTAGTCTTAGGCCTAGCCCCAGAGTCAAACGGTCAAAGTATCAGAAACACCCAAAAAATAGTGTGTATGATAATTAAAATCACCCCAGAAACACTAAAATAGACTTATCTGGTAGGGGAAGGGTTAAACTGCTGAGGAGAGAAGGAGAGTCCAAGCCCTGCGTAGGATACTCATTCAGAGAAGGCACAAATTGGCTGCCGTGGCTGGAGCCAATCAGAAACAAGCGCGCGAAGCAAGCGCTCATGGGAATTGTAGTTTCTCTAAAAAAAAAAAAAGTACCCCAACAGTGCCAGAAGCTCCCTGAGCCCCCCAACATGCCCAGAACTTTGACCGGATAACAAGGGCAGACCAACAAAATGAGCCATTTCTGACCTTGCTACGTGGAGCGGTTGCAGAGATATGTCCCAAACTGTAAAGTCCCATAGAAGTGAATCGAGCAATGGCATCTATGCGTTAAATGCGCGCCTTGCACAAATTTCACAAAGTGAATACCAAAATATAAAATCACTCAAAAGCCCACTAGAACTAGTCAGTAGACCCAATAAACACAGATCCCAGTAGGGAAAGTGCCCACATCCCCCAAGAGATGCTAAACCAGCAGCCAAAGGATTAAGTTACCACATAAACGTGCTCCAAACACCCCACAGACATAAAGATAAACCCAGTGAGTGCATGAGTAGGTAATAGGAACTCCAAATGAGACCCCTGTGCAGAGGGGAAGCATGGGACATGTGGACCTCAGCACTCAAAGGGTGCTCACCTTTTCAGCAAGTCTTCTGTCTTCAGATTACCATATATCAAGACGAAGCCTCAGTGGGCAACTCCTGAGGAAAGAACTTGCAGCCAAGATTTCCCCCAAGGGCTTAGGTCCACAAAAGCACCTGGCAAACTGAGCTATCCACATTTGGATGATGGGAATTGTCAATGATGGTAATCTGCCTAATGGTGGTATCCCATATCTAATAGAAAAATAATAAAAAAGCTAAAACTATAGCAGAACTGTTCTCTTGCCTTGTGTCTTGACCAGGGAACAAATCTTACTGGATGGGGATTGGCTAGCTGCCAGCTAAGGAGAGGAGGTAGGCTCTACCCAGCAGTCATGTCTCAGAACTGTTCCTGCCTACTTAAAGGGGCTGATCGCCTACCCAAAGTTACCAGTAACCTGCATTCGATGACAGAGAAATAGATATATTTCAGCAGAATCTAATATCTTTTGAGTAGAGATATATACATATTCTGGGTTATAGAATGCACGTGAATTGTAAAGAGATTTTTGTTTGCTTACTGTATACAGCCTTAAGTGCCTTTCCCAGAAAGCTGTGGAACCAGTTGGGCACACTGCACTAGATGGAAGGGGTCCATGTTACTCCTAATTTCTCTAAGCACTATCCTCCCTAGGATGGTACTCAGTGCATTTCTACAAATCCACCTATGATGTAAAGGGGAACAGCAACATGGGAATTTAGAGCAATATGTCCAATTGGTCCCTGGTAATCTCTGTATTGTTCTGGGACAATATAAGACATATAGGTCTTTTTAAAAACACGTGTTATGTTACACATTCATTTTAAAGCATTCCCCAAGGCTAGAAGGTTGGAATAAGAAAGAAGTTATAGCTAATTAAAGGGATAATAATGCTTAATATGTAAGGAAATATATACTGTAGTGTTTATCCCCTGAGTAAAACAAATGTACTCTCACTGCTGAAAGGTTTTGTAGTCAAAAGTTATTACAGCTGAAACTTGAATTTTTTAGGTGCAATATCACATTGGCCTGATATTATACATTGCACCGTTCTACATTAACCTATGGACAGCTCTGGTCAATTGACTATAAATCACCATAGGATGGTGTAGCAACAGCGCCACTGTACAAATTCAGGCCACTGAGATGCTTTTTAAAACCTTCGAGTAATGCTACGAACAACAACATTGCATACCTTGTATATTAACTCATTGAGTACCAAAGAGTATTAACTCTTTGAGGGGTAGGAAACACATTGCTAAGCGATGCCTTCCTACCTCTCTGGTACTCAAAGGGTTAAGTGTTGAATGAATGACAGGTTCTGTCAAATAAATGGCAGTTCCTGTCCAATGTTGAGGTGAAGTCGGATGGAATAAATATGTCGAATATATGCAATATACTTAAACATACAAAGGGGGGGGGGACACTGTGTAGTGCTTGGTGTACTAGTTTTGTTTATTTTAACCCTTTGAATGCCACAGGGGTGAGCAATGCACATCCCTATGGCATTCAATGCTGTCCTTGGTGCTGAAAGCCTTCTCTGTATTCCCCTACTGGCTGGGTCGGAGCACAGAGAATGCTGTTCAGAATAGTCGTAGTGTTGGTGATGTGTGAGTGGAGGACATCCCTTCCACACTGGCAGCACTTCGAAAATCCTGTATGCTAATAGGGACTTTCTCCAACCCTCCCCTTCCATCCAACAATTTTGGTGAATATGTTGATGTGTGTGCAGATCAAATTGTCGGAGTGATTTGAACACATCGACAATATCATACCGATACCACATCGACCTTTAGTGCATCTAGGCCATTGCGTTTTTATAAATATGGCCTTATTACTTTGATGTCAATGCCTGGAATGCTTAAAAGACAGCATATACCTGGTGTTAAGATTCTGGAAAAAATTATGTCCCAAAATTGTCCCACATAGTGACATTTTGTTTATAAATTTGCTGCACAACTTTTTACAAATGTTGTTACTCAATTTTCTTAAAAAATGAACTACATGGAGTACCAACCTACTAAACTGTTGTTCTTAATTTTATAACTAGCAAAAATACTGTTACAGCCATTTTAACACTTCCTTTTGCATAACACCTAAATCTCCTCCTATATTTGACTACTTCAAAATAATGTTTTGGTTAGAATACACAATGCTGTATTCTAGCTGCGGAACAATGACAGTGAAAAGAGTCTTTTGACCAAGGACGATCTACTAAAACCCCATAGATATGCTATAGGCTATCAGATGCTCTGTGTAATTTGCCCCCAACTTATCACCACCATTAACAGGAGGCATGATATAATCTGCATTATAACTACCGGATATTTTTGGATATGTGTGTGGGGGGAGGGCGGTAAACAGTACAATCAAACCCCTGATGACCCATGATGTAACAGCTTAGAGTAGAGATGTGTAACATATAGGACTCCAGATATATCAAGGTGGCATAAAGTTAAGGCAAATGAAAGAGACAATCTCAAATCAGAGAAATTGTTTCAATCCCAATATTATTCTATGAAATCTCTTTATCAAGTTGGAGAAATACCAGTGCATAGGTACCATAGAATAACAAATTAATTGAAGAGTTTCCTTCATTTAACACATCTCTCTCTCTACTGTTGTTGGACTTCAGCTTCTATCATCACCAGCCAGCCAATGGCCAGCTGATTATGATAAGAGATGTAGGCCAATAAAGGCTAGAGTCCCCAGGTCACATGAACCTGGATTAGGCTCTGAGACATATGCAAAGAGCATTGATCTTTTAGTAGTAACTACAACAATATCATATAAGTACATATGAATGTACAATCCAGTTATGTAGGAAAGGTACTATGGTCTGAACATATCACCGCGCACTGCATATTAAGCTTTGTATGCAGAAAGAAAAAGTATGACAGTTTGGAGCAAATCAACTGCACTCTTGAGTATAGGTAAAACGTTTAAAGGGATAGTATTACTTCAAAATTACTATCCCTCATATTGTAGCCCTTAATAAACTGAGTTAAATGACACCAGCGGCATCTCTCAAACCTTTATGGTTTAAGAGATAGCCGCTTTCAAAGTTTCCTCTGCCCTGCTGTCAGCGTTCTGCTGCCAGCAGGAGAATCCGGTCTCTGAATCAAGAGGAGGCTCTTCAGCAGAGCCGATATCTCATTATGGAAGGAAAAACGATTCATTGAAACAGTCTTCTACGTGTGCTTGGTTACCAAGCACATGTATAAGACTGTTTCAATGAATTATTTTTCCTTCCATAACAAGATATCGGCTCTGTTTAAGAGCCTCCGCCTGTCCCGGGACCGGATTCTCCTGCTGGCAGCAGAACGCTGACAGCAGGAGAGAGGAAACTTTGAAAGCGGCTATCTCTTAAACCATAAAGGTTTGAGAGATGCCGCTGGTGTCATTTAACTCAGTTTATTAAGGGCTACAATATGAGGGATAGTAATACTATCCCTTTAAGCCTGAATCCCCCATTTCATTCTCATTGTCTTTTCAGGGGCACATATATTATATAAATATTATACACACACCATATTCAATTTTTTTAGGGATGTCTGTAGGATCTTTCAGATTTAAATGGGTCTTTTATCCCATATCTAGTTTGGACACGCAAAATAATTCTTTAAAGGGATAGTAATGTTTCATAATAAAAGCATCTCTAATTAATCATCATAGTATTTGGACCTTGGAGAGTGTTATTTCAATTCTGTCAGATTTGTAGTTCAAGAGTAATTTAATGATAAAGTATACTCCCTCCTGCCCCTTTTTCTGACGTAATACTGCTCAGCCAGAGTAGAAGGGAGGTGTCCAGGTAGATTGCAGAGAGGGACAATCTTCAATTAAGGTAAGGGGAAAAAGCTGAAAAACTTGTCAAGGGGGGCAGGGCTTTCATTGTGCTCTCAGTAAGAAGATTGTAACCAGATTCCACATCTGAGGGGAGGTGGCTTACACCAGGTAAATGGGCGGGAGGGGTAAACTTTATCATTCAATTACTCTTGAACCACAACTCTGACATTATTGAAATAACACTCTCCATGGCCCAAATAGTAGGAAGATTAATTGTAGCTGCTGTTTTTGTGAAACGTTACTATCCCTTTAAAAGCAGTTTTCATATGAACAAAACCAGAATCTCTTAAGAAACAGGGGCTTCTCTTTGTCTATATGAACAATCAGAAAGCTAGGAATGTGATCATTTATTGTGCAGTAGAACAAATGCATTCACATGTCAAACACAAGATCTGTTGGATATCTTCTCCTTCCTTCCTCCTTCTCTCTGTCATTCTCCCTCACAAATTCTCTCTCCTGGCCCCATTTAGAGTGGTTCTTGCCTCCCTCTAGTCTTTTAGCCATTCTCAGATTCCTGCTCCTTGGCCTGCCCTTTCTTCCAACCCCCTCTCACTCTGTCATGCCCAGCCCTCCCTTTTGCTTCCACTCAGTCTTGTTGCCCAGCACTCACCTGTCCCTCACTCACACAGTCCACCCTTCCCCCAGTGATTTATATCTGATGGACACACCAGGAATTTTCTGTAGGTCCTCCAAATCAATATGCTAAATGAAATGCTGATGTTTTGCTCAGCTCTACCCTCTCGCTTTCTGTGAGTTAAATGCCCCATTGAAATCAATGTGACATTGGGGAATGATGCAGTTGGTTTGCTCCTGAATTGTTACTCTTTTGCTTTCTGCATACGGCCCTAAGGCAGGGGTGGTGCATTATTGAACCTACAGCTGTTGAAGACAATAACTTCCATCATCCCCAACAAGCCGTTGACCTGTTGGTGATAATGGGAGATAGTCCCATAACTAGTTGTCTGACAATAGACTTCCCATGCCCTAAAGATACTTTGTTAGTGTACCTTTTTAAAAAAATACAAAATGCCCTTACATACATTTCTTGCGCCTTCCACAGTAGTGCTGCTTTTCAAGCCGTTCATGTCTTTGGTTGCTTTGTTGTTGGAGGTTCCCATGGTGAAGCATGTTTTCATTTTCTAGTTCTTTCTGTCGCTCAACTATTGTTATCTCATTGTTCCTGTACACATGGTTTTCAAGAGATCTCTTGTATAGGACGTGAGGCTGGTGATTGTTTGGAGTAGAGTAATTGTGTTTGAGTAATAGATGCTGAGGAAGAGGTTTCAAGAAATAATCGGCTTCCTTTGTCCTTATGAAACCTGACTAGAAACAGAAAACATACGTATCACAAATCATATACATTATTGTATCACAATTCTCATATTGAATATTTTTTTTTTAATGAACAGATGATGAGCTAAAGAGAATCACAGTAATTCTGAAGTAAAGCAACTGCGCCATAAGTGATGGATAAAAAAAAAGTCTATATTTTATCACCAACTAAAATGTGGATTTTGAACTCGACTGCTCAAGAGTTTCCCAACCCATTGCTGCACAATACGTTGGAGCTCTAACATTCAAGGAGTTAACCACTTAAGGACTAGATGACATACTATGGCCATCGTGGTCCCTAAATACTTAAGGACTGATGACGGTCATAGTACGTCACATACTTTTTACTTACAGCTCTCCACCGGGAGCGCTATAAGTAAAAATGGGGCCTAAAATTGACCATTCCAAGACTGGAGCAATCACTTTCAGGCCCCAAAGAGGCACACCGATACATGCAACAGGTCATGTGAACCGGCACATTGGCAAGGATCAAAGCAGTCCTTTAGGGATGGAAACGTCCCAGGACCGCTGGTCCTTAAGGGGTTAAAAACCCTATTTAAATCAAAGGGAATTTTGATTTGTCCCCTATGGTACAACTGTTTTTGGAAATAATAAATGGGTAATGGAATCTAACGGACATAAGACAAAAGTGGATCGATTCTGATAGAAACCAACTGGATTACAGAGGACAAACAGGGATACTGATTTAAATGGGGCATTTCAATGCTGGAGAGGTATGCAATAGCGTGCAAATCAATTCAATGAAACATTCAAAAACGGGTTAGAGGGACTGTAATGTTTAATATTTAACCCCTTAAAGGGGAACATTCACCTCTTAAAAAGTGTTTAATAACTATGGTAAAAACATATGGTAAAGTAGTATTAGGAAACGTTTAAAAGTATTTAATCTTCAATCTGTGCACTTCCGCATAATGTGGCACGCTGAATCTTCGACACAGCTCTTCATGACTTCCAAGTGATACTTAATTATCCTTCCATCTCCCTCCCAGCTGCCCCAGTGAGCGTGTTCACTCTTGGGAGGAGAATTAAGTAGCACTGGGAAGTCATGAACAGCTGTGCCGAAGATTTGGTGTGCCGCATTATGGGAAGTACACAGCTTGAAGACTAAATATGTTTAAAAGTACATTGATATAAAAAAAATAATATATATATATATATATATATATATATATATATATATATATATAGCGCAACAAAAAGCACATGATTTTTACAGTGCAGCTGTTGATATAGCATTCTATGGAGGGTTACAGGCAACTGACCAGGGCGATCCATAGACAGCTGTAGCAACAGCTCCACCATAACATTTTAGGCCATGGAAATACTGCACCCAAAAATGCAAGTGCTGCAGTAATGTTTTAATAAAACCTCTCTCAGCAGTGGAAGTACCATTGTTTTACTCTGCAGGATAAACCTCTGTAATGTACAGTTTTTCAACATTAAGTATTACTTCCACTAGGGATAGTAATAGTTAATTTTATGTTTATTTAATATTGTAGTCATTAAACAAATATGAACAGCGATGTAAGTATTATCTCTCAAACCTTTATGGTTTGAGAGCTATACCTCGCTAAAGTTACCTCATGAAAGAAGTCAGCGCTCTAGCTGACCGATGCAGAATCCGGTCATTTGACCAGATGGAGGCTCTTCAGCAGAGCCGAAATTGTGCGATCTAAACATAAATACTTAATTGGAATGGTCTACAATGTGCCTGGTTTGCAAGCACACTTTGTAGACTGTTCCAATGAAGTATTAATATTTAGATTGCGTGTTTTCGGCTCTGCTGAAGAGTCAAATGACCGGATTCTACAGCTGTCAGCTACAGAGCTGACTTCTCTCATGAGGCAACTTTAGGAAGGTACATCTCTCAAACCATAAAGGTTTGAGAGATAAGACTTCCATCGCTGTTCATTTTTGTTTAATGACTACAATATTAAATAAACATAACATTAACTATTACTATCCCTTTAAAAAGCCCCACCGAAATCAATAGGAAACTGTATGGTGTAATTGATTTACCTCAGAATTATTATTATTACCAGTATCATCCTATATAATAATTCGCTATGATGTTTGTCAGAACCAGTCATGCGCAGTAGACTGCCCATGTTTGGGAAGTCTCTACTGCGCATGATTGCATCGTGTGAGTGAGTCGATGCAAGACTGAATCATTTGGAGCAGTGAGGTAGCGGCCTCTTTACATTACCCGGACCTTGGCCTGTGTACACAGGCTTTTACACTAGTTCATTTATAAAGTGCTAACATATTCCACAGCGCTGTACAATTGCTCCACTTTTACCTTTCAAGACATGCCCCTATGTTTCTATCAGTACAATATTGTCGAGGAATCTGTTTGCTTACACATACGAAAAATGCCTGCCATAGCATATTTTTAACACCTTGCTGACTAGAGAAGGATGATGGCAGTTGTAGTCCCACAACAACTGGAAAGCAAAATCTCCTCAGGGAATTTTAAGTTTTATTTTAACTTTTAGATAGGGCATTATAGATATATAGAGTAGGACTTGCCGTACAGTGAGAAACCTTGGCGGGGTTGGCAAGCTTACCCGCAACTTGGCCAATTTGTGAAAACTAATATCTCACTTATTTTATTTATTTATAAATATTATTAACCCTTTGAGTGCCAATTGGGTACACTGTACGAGTTTGGACAGCTGTACCCGCTGTGCCAAGCTCGTACAATGTACCCACTAAAATGCGGTCACTGCATGAGCCGGTATAACCGGCATGCAGTGGCCGCATTTAAAAAAAAAAAAAGCTGGGCAATCGTGGGGGGACATGAGGATCACTCCTCATGCCCCCCCTGTTATTGATCTCCCAGCCGATCGCGCTGGGAGATCAATAAAGGCAGAGGAGAAGCGCAGCAAAAGCGCAGCTTCTCCTCTCCTGTCTCTCCTACCCGAACTTCCGGGTAGGAGTGGGCGGGACCGGGGGAAGCCTCCCAACGTCATCGGTGACATGGTCACCGATGACGTTAGGGAAGTTTCCCTGGTCCTGCTCACTCCTACCGGTGTAGGAGAGAACGGCAGGAGAGCTTTTGCTCTCCTGCAGTCGCCTCATTGATCTCCCAGCCTATCGGCTGGGAGATCAATGACTGAGGGGACACCAGGAGGGGTCCTGATGTCCCCCACGAGGTCTGAACAGTTCAAAATAAAAAAAAATAAATTAAAAAAAAAAAATAAAAGTAACCCTGTGAGTGCCACAGGGTCCCCAGCACATTGCTTTGCAATGTGCTAGAGATCCCTGTGGCACTCACAGGGTCACTTGCTTTGGGTTTTTTTTTTTCTAAAGACCTCATTGGGGGGGATCAGGGGGGGTCCTGATGCCCCTCAATGAGGTCTATAATTAAAAAAAAATATATAAAAAAAATGTAACCCTGTGTGTGCCACAAGGGGGTCCAATGCCCCCCCCCTTCCTGTGGCACACACAGGGCTTTTATCATTACTTTGTTATCAGAGATTGTTGGGGGGTCATCAGGATTGGTCCTAATGGCCCCCCAACAAGCTCTGATTACAAAGTAATGATAAAAAAAAAAAATTAACCCTCTGAGTGCCACAAGGGTCCAATGCATTGCTTTGTAATGCGCTGGAGACCCGGTGGCACTCACAGGGACACTTTTTTTGATAACTTTTTTTTTTTTTTGGTAAGACCTCATTGGGGGGATCAGGGGGGTTTGTATATCCCTCAATGAGGTCTATAATAAAAAAAAGTAAATAAAAAAAAAATAACCCTGTGTGTGCCACGTGTGGGGGGGGCAATGCAGCCCCCCTTCTGCGGCACACACAGGGCTTTTATCATTACTTTGTTATCAGAGATTGTTGGGGGGGTCATCAGGATTGGTCCTGATGGCCCCCCAACAAGCTCTGATTACCAAGTAATGATAGAAAAAAAATTAACCCTCTGAGTGCCACAAGGATCCAATGCATTGCTTTGCAATGCGCTGGAGACCCCTGTGGTACTCACAGGGTCACTCCGTTTGTGGACATATATATTTTTTTTTTACTAAGACCTCATTGGGGAGGAATCAGGGGGTCCTGATGCCCCTCAATGAGGTATATAATAAAAAAAAATTAAATAAAAAATTAACCCCGTGTGTGCCACTGGGAGGGGGGTTCAATGCAGACCCCCTTCCTGTGGTACACACAGGACTTTTTATCATTACTTTGTGATCAGAGCTTGTTTGGTGGCCATCTGAATACAAAGTAACGATAAAAAAATTAACCCTTTGTGTGCTGGACACCCCTGTCGCACATAAAGGATTTTTTCCCCCTTTATTTTTTATTTAGACCTCATTGTATGGGTTCTGATGCCCCCAACGAGGTCTACACAAAAATATTGGGGGAAAAAGCCCCAAAAAATGCACGTGCAACAGGAAGGGGGTCCAACGCAGTGCTTTGTATGAGGGGACATACAGTGCACAATGGTAGTCAGAGATCTCCCATACACTCTATCAGACACTGTCCCACCATCACCACCATCCTTGCTCCTCTGCTCATACCCACACACACTGCCTAATCCCTCACCCTCTCACACATTTTGTTAGACTTGTAGTCACAGGTCCGCACGTACACCGGCTGACGTCCTAGCTTCTTTCATCTGTTAGCCATAAAATCACACATACACTGTTTGCTTTACCATTTCTGTTTCACTGGTAGCTACGCTCTTGTAGCGTAAATTGGTATGTCAACCCAGAGCAGTGGGGTACCATTTTTTTTTGGCTGGCAAGAAGTCCTCCTAGGAAATCCCACGCCATTGAACCATTTTAGTATCTTTGAAGTGACTGATGTGTAAAACAAATGTTTGTTTTTCTTTCCTGTAGCACCACATTCTGGAAATAGTTGTGCCAATTAACTTAGGGGTACAAAGGCAAGTGACCCCTCATTAGATGTGGCAGGTTGTCTTCTTTCCCAAATGTTATGGTTTATCTACCTTTTCTTCAATTCTGAAGGTGTTATAGCCATTTTCGTACAGGCAAGTCAGGTTTGAGAAAATGTTTGAAACATCAGAGTTTGTAGTTGGTGTAGTTTTCTACTTCTAGCACCCCCTAAGGTAGTTCAACTCATACCAATGGGGTGTCGTTTGACTCCTAAGAGCACTAGCAAACAAATGCAGTTGAAAATTCCATGGTTTTCACAGAGCGCCATACATTTGAAGGGGCAGAAATGTAAGAAACTGCTTTTTTTTTTCATTAGCGCCACCTCCTGGAAGCATTTGTGCATACCAGCCTTTGGGTAAAAAGGCAAGTGACCCCTCATTAGATGCGGTAGGTTGTTTTCTTTCCAAAATGGCATTGTTTCTCTAACTTTCCTGCATATCTATTATGGTTATAACCATTTTAGTGCAAGCAGATAATTTAAAAAACAAAAGTGTCAGGTTTACGTACGTGTTCCTATCACCCACATGTTGTATGTTAACCCACACAAATGGGCTACCATTTTTCTCATGTTGGTATCAGGTTCTGAATACAGCAGGAAATGTTATGGTTTTCAAAGGTTTTAGTATCTTTGAAGTGGTGGAAATGTAAAAAAAAACATGTATTTATTCCCATAGCGCCACCTTTTGGAAATATTTGTGCACTTCAGCCCAGGGGTAGAAAGGCAAGTGACCCCTCACTTGATGCGGGAGAATGTCTACTTTCCAAAAAGGTATACCTTTTATACCTTTCCTTCATGTCTCTAACAGTTATGGACATTTTAGTACAAGCAGCCATTTTCGAAGAAGCAAACAGGTAGGTGTAGTTATGTGCTTCTGGCACCCCTAAGGTAGGTCGACTCATTCCAATTGGGTGTCATTTTTCTCCTAAGGGCACTAGCTAATGAATACAGTTGGAAATTCCATGGTTTTCACAGATTTCCATACAGATGAAGGAGCAGAAATGTAAGAAAATGCCATTTTTTCCTAAAGTGCCACCTTCTGGAAGCATTTGGGCACAAAAGGCTTGGGGTAATAAGGAAATTCACCCCTCATTAGATGCGGCAGGTTGTCTTCTTTCCAAAATGGTATAGTTTGTGTAGCCTTTCTTCACTTCTCTAGTTGTTATAACCATTTTTGTACAGACAAGTAATGTTTGAGAAAATGTTAGAAAAATTAGAGGTTGCAATAGGTGTAGTTTTGTACTTGTAGCGCCCCCTGAGGTAGGTGAACTCATACCAATGGGGTGTCATTTTTCTCCTAAGAGCACTAGCTAATGAATACAGTTGGAAATGCCATGGTTTTCACAAATTTCAGCACATTTGAAGGGGCAGAAATGTAAGAAAATGCCTTTTTTTTCCATTAGCGCCACCTTCTGGAGGCATTTGTGCACTCCAGGCTTTGGGTAACAAGGCAAGTCACCCATCATTAGATGCGGCAGGGTGTCTTCTTTTCAAAATGGTATGGTTTGTGTACCCTTTCTTCACTTCTGTAGTTGTTATAACCATTTGTGTACAGACAAATATTGTTTGAGAAAATGTAGAAAAATTAGAGGTTGCAATAGGTGTAGTTTTGTACTTGTAGCACCCCCTGAGGTAGGTGAACTCATACCAATGGGGTGTCATTTTTCTCCTAAGAGCTCTAGCTAATGAATACAGTTGGAAATGCCATGATTTTCACACATTTTAGTACATTTGAAGGGGCAGAAATGTAAGAAAATGCCTTTTTTTCATTAGCGCCATCTTCTGGAGGCATTTGAGCACACCAGGCTTGGGGTAACAAGGAAAGTCACCCCTCATTAGATGTAGTAGGTTGTCTACTTTCCAGAAATATATAGTTTTATATAGTTATTCCACTGTTTTAGGGTAGATTTACCACAAAAACCCTAGAATGCGCATATTAGTTTATGAAGTTGAAAGTGTCATTTTGCGCTGCTGGTGATTAGGGCTCTACGCTAGCCATGGACGTAGGTAAAACTATACAAATTTGGTATTTTTTTTTACTCGGGGGACTCGGGGCTTTTTCAAATAATTGAAACTTTTTCAATCAAGGTAAATGTTTTTGATACATAGTATGTGATTTTAGCAAAATGAGTAAATTTTCACTTTTTTTTGTCATTATGACATCATAGCTTTTTGCACGATGTAAAATTCTCTTCATGTAAGGTACCACAAGAAAGCTCAATTCGTTCTGAAAAAAACAATATATAGTTTTCCATATTTAACTAAAAATCCCCAGAGGAAATCAAGCCTAAACGGAAGGATAGCAAAAATGTTGAAAAAGTGTCTGGCCTGCAGGGTTCAGAAAATGGCCCGAGCCTCTGGCACTGAAGGGGTTAAATATGCTAAACACAGGGCACATATTTATTTTATACATAGAGAAGCGCCGGATTGTTGTTGTCTGTAAATAGGGTTGCCACCCAGCCGGTATTTTACCGGCAGGCCGGTAAAAAATTGGCTTCTGTCCAATGTTAAGTCTATGGAGAGAATGCCATGGCCGGTATTTTTCTTAAGAAAAGGTGGCAACCCTATCTGTAAATAATTTATCACCCCTGATTCAAGGGATTGAAAACCCTATTTAAATCATAGGGAACTTATCTGTTCCCTATGATGCAGCTGGTTTGACATATAATTACTCTCTCTGCACAACTGGCTTCTCAAATTTTGTTGGTTGCACAAATTGAATCTAACTGCACATAACGTAGAATGTCATTTACAGACTGTAACTGATCAAACTATTTTATAGTCTGTATTAAAAAAAAAAAAAAAAAAAATCAGATATAACTAGCACCGTTATCCTGTAAATATTTACCCAGAATAGCATTGCCGATTTGGTAAGAACTGTAACAATTCTGTAGCAAATCAACTGCACAACAAAAAATTCCTATTCCATATGTCCCAACATTTCATATGGCCAAAGAGAGACACTTGCGTTTTAGGTGGTTTTGCAGGGGGTGCGGCTGGTTGGAGGGGTGTTAACAAATATGTTTACATTATTTTATGATCTAATGACACCTATTTGTATCACTGAATAAATAATTTAGAGTAACACCAAAGTATTTTATTTATACAAACTAACTTATAAACACATATACTGAAGTTTAAACACATATTAAATGGTTTAGTAATATCTTTATATAAAATGTAATATTGCAGCTATTACAAAAATAAACTAAACAATCCCAGTCCCATCTCTCAAACCTTTATAGTTTGGGAGCTATCCAAGGCTAAAGTTCCCCCTCCCTCCCCTTTCACTGATGTCAGCTCTAAAGCTGACAGCAGGAGATTCGCGTCGACCGACTTGAGGCGACTCTTCAGCAGAGCCGAAATAGTGCAATGTAATAAGAAATACTTCACTGGAACGGTCTACAAAGTGTGCCTGGTTTGCAAGCACACTTTGTAGACCATTCCAATGAAGTATTTCTTTTTACATTGTGCTATCTTTGGCTGTGCTGAAGAGCCAGCTGCTTACAGCTGACTTTAGTAAAAGGGGAGAATTTTAGCCTCGTATAAAGGTTTGAGAGATGGGACTGGGATCACCTAGTTTATTTTTGTAATAGCTGCAATATTACATTTTTATATAAAGACATTTGTCATGCCAAGGCGTGAGTTGGCCCTCTGGGCTGTATAATTTGTTTGTTTGCTGATCTGTATGCTATTCAAAGTGCACAAGCCCGAGGCCATAAAATTAGCTGAGTAGATAACACCACCAGAAACTGAATGAGTAGATCACCGGAGAAGAACAGAGTGTCATAAAAAATATTGGACCTTCTGCTCTGATGGGGTTCATCCAGGGGACAGTCAAATATTATGAAATCGGGAGAACATGTATATACAGTGTAAAATGGTTCAATACAGAATTCAGAATGTCCAGGTTTTACCCTTTGGGTGGGTACCAAATATGCCAGGGGGAGGTGTTCCTGCTATGAGTTACAAGAATAGCCACTTTTCAAACAGTTAAACCCAGCATGTTTGGTGTCCAGATATTCACACAGATATGAGGAATATGATTATTATAACATTATAGAGGTGTGCTGTGGGTTGCATGTTTTGGGAAGCCTTATGACTTTTCAGGTAGACCTCTGCAGTAACATCCCTGACAGGTCTGATTGAGTGGTCTTTAAACTGTCAAGACAAACCCCTGACCCTCCCAGGGAACACCCAGGGGGTTTGGCCTCTTAGAAGCAACTGTGGACTCCTATTTAATATGGGTTTTTGGATAAAAACAGGGCATTTATTTGCAACAACTGGAAAGAGAGCTTTTACCACCTGAAGTTCCCGCAAGGACTCTTAAAATATTGGGAATTGTATTTAAGGATTTCGTGTGTTTCTCCCGTTTTATTTTATGGAATGTTTTGCCAATGTGTAATCTTTATTTGTGTATGTCCTTTATTTCTGTATTTTTGTAACCAGCACTGTGAAGCCTTTTTTCAGATTAAATGTTCAATTAATCAGCTCGTCTCTGTTGTCTAATATGAACTCACTACTCTGAAGGAAGCACAGGTAGCACACGCTACTAAAGGTTTAATTATATATGTCTGATTATTAAGGTGATACTGTATTCTGTGTGTTTGGGGTAACCTAAGGCACCCAGATATAAAGTGTTGGTGGCGGCAGCGAATTGTAGTACTGGGATGATAGTGCAGGAGGGATTTCAGGGGTTAATTTGGTGGTTGCTAGGAAGAGTAACAGGTAACCTGGGGTCTGGTATTGTTAACCCTTTCACTTCCACACTCTCTCCACTGTCTCAGCAGGGCCTTCGCTTGTGATAATATTACTAACCCTTTAATATGTCTTTAAACTTCAGTATATGTGTTTATAAGTTGGTTTTGTAAATAAAATACTTTGGTATTACTCTACATTATTTATTCATTTATATAAAGAGATATCATTAGATCATGAAATAACACCCACCAACCAGCCACAACCCCAGCAAAACCACCTAAAATGCAAGTGTCCCTCTTTGGCCATATGAAATGTTGGGAGGTGTGGAATAGGAAATGTTGCCTGTAGGACTTTCTGGCCCTAAGACAGTAAATTGTCTTATGCACTCAAAGCGCCTTATGCCCACCAGTGGCCATACTCACATTTCTTATATGGCTCTACCTAAAGACCCATCCATCTATTACCCTTAGCCCACTGGTGTCCAGCATGCAGTTGTGGGCCAAACACAGCCTCCCTAAGATTTTAACTAAAAAAAGTTTTAATTAGCACCAGGTTTCTCAGCCACCAGCTGTGAGTCCTTATGATCCTTTCCAGAAGGTGAAAAAGTAAAAGTGGGCCTGGATGCTCTTTCCCTGTGACTGACTGACTAGAATCCATGAACGAGAAGACCTTTGTACCCTTCTGTCTCCCTTGTGCCACTCTGTCCTTTTCTTCACTGACACTCTGTCTTGCTCCTGTGAGCCCCTCTGCCTCTGTGCCCCACTTGTTCCCCTGGCACTAAATCGCTCCCAAGAGTCGCTGTCTTGCCCTCAGTGTCATCAGTCCTGATGCCAAAGCTTATTAAAAGCGTTTTATAGTCTTCTTTAGTATTACTTCTAAAATTCATATTTTTGAATAGCTAGAAGACAACACATTACAACAACAACAATTTATAATAGTGCCGCCTGTACACATATTGTGCTTTGATAACAGACTGCTATTAAAATAACTTGGATGCCTCAACCCAAAATTTAGACATATAGAAAAACTTTTGTTTGCTAGAAAGTTCTTCAAATTCATCGCTTAGCTGCCCTCAATCCAATAAATTAAGTAATGTCAAGTAAAATGAGTATGCAAAAACTGCAGAGTGATTGGGATTATGCATTGGAGACCTCTCTAGCATTCAAGGGAATAAAAGCTATATTTAACAGTAATATTTATTTTGTCCCCTATGCTGCAGCTGGTTTACTCCAGAGTAACTCCAGTTTGCTTTTATAAATATGGGCCCCTGTTTCTATGTTTAGCATGTCAGTGAGCCCTTGTTTTGGAATGCAAGTCCACTGTAAACTCTGTGACAGTGTTAAGCCCTTAGGATCAGATTCTTAATGTGCTTACTGTGCAATTTATCTTTCCTTGTCCTGTCTTCTTTCTGTAACGAACCTTTCACTATTTTTTGTTTAGCTTTACAAAACCACCTTCCACAGACACCTCAAACATCCTGGACAAAAGGCTGTCTTGTAACGCATAGCAATGCAATCACAGCTGTCGCCCAACTATTCCTTACTCGGCAATTTGGGCTACGTTCCATGGCAACCTAAACTACAGAGTGAAAATTATCCGTAGAGTCCACAGAGAAGGAAAATCTGAAGTATCATTTAACATCGGTTTAATTCATTCAATGTTCTATTAACCGTTTGTGAGCCAGCGGGGTAATCAATGCAAATAGTATCAGCGCAAAACCAATACAGATAAAAGACAAAGATAAGATCCAACTAAGTGTAGTATTTATTGAGCAAATAAAATACAAAATAAAAATCAATAGTTGCACTCACATTTTGCCCGTCTTGGGCTTTATGCATGTAAAAGACCTCAGCCTCTATTAGCCGTCGTACTGTGTCCCTTCAGTCCGTTCCCTTTAACCGGATGGCGGTGATCAAGTTGTAAATAAAGTCCTCAATATGTCCCAGATGTAACCAGTGACCGAATACACTCCTCCCTGAACAACAGAATTGCTGGCAGTATCTCTACAAGCAAGTACTGGTTCAAGGATGTATCGGGACAATAATGATCTACCCAGCGCTGTATAGCGCACTATTGTCCCGATACATCCTTGAACCAGTACTTGCTTGTAGAGATACTGCCAGCAATTCTGTTGTTCAGGGAGGAGTGTATTCGGTCACTGGTTACGTCTGGGACATATTGAGGACTTTATTTACAACTTGATCACCGCCATCCGGTTAAAGGGAACGGACTGAAGGGACACAGTACGACGGCTAATAGAGGCTGAGGTCTTTTACATGCATAAAGCCCAAGACGGGCAAAATGTGAGTGCAACTATTGATTTTTATTTTGTATTTTATTTGCTCAATAAATACTACACTTAGTTGGATCTTATCTTTCTCTTTTATCTGTATTGGTTTTGCGCTGATACTATTTGCAGTTTTTCTTCGGGGTGTACAAGGGCACCAAAAGTTACAAAAGCAGCATCCATCAGATCATTGGGAAATAGGATCCATCCTTCTCATCTCATTCCATCCTCATCATTTGTTTTTCTCATCTTTTCATCCTTATTCATCCATATCATCATCATTACCATCCTCATCTGGCTCATATAAACGTTGTGAAGGTCTGGAACTAATGATTTTTATATACTGATTTTTATATACTGATTGACATTCATAAGGTACTGTTGATTATATTTTATTATACCTCTGTGTGGAATATCATCAAAGACTCTCGGTACCTTTTTACATCCATTGGTTTTATCGGACATTGGGGATTGTTTTAGTTTATTTTGCGCTTGCATTTCTTGTTTCTGGGGTAATCAATGCACTGCGATAACCCTCTAGCACTGAAAGGGTTAAATATCAGTGTCAAGGTTTCTTCATAGAATGTTATGATTTTATCAGGATGGATTTAAGTTCCATTCTTAACGTTTCATTATTATTATCATTTTTTATGAAGAGCTAATCTAGTCCTTGGCATTATACAAAAAAAGGGGAAATATCCTATATAATAATTCGCTAAAACATGTGTAACGACACAGTCATGCGCAGTAGAGACTGCTGCGCGTGCTGCAGTCATGCACAGTAGACACTGCCTGCGCCGCAGCTGATACAGAGCTGGACGCTCCTTCAGAGCATCCAGCTCTGTATCAGCCATGGTGAGGGCAGTCTATACTGTGCATGACTGACCAGTGACCAGCTGGCAGTGGCACTGTGGCCCGTGTAACGGGCTCTTCAACTAGTACACAAATAAAATAAATTTAACAATCTAGTTGTGATATTGAGATTTAATAAACACATTAGGCAGAATGGTGTGGTTCGATACGCAGGATTTTGCATACAATTTGGCAGTGTTTGTGTGTGTAGCAGCAAACTCCAAGTATTGGCATCTCCAACAGCAAGGAACGCACTCTCCATACCTAGCCAACAGGTAAGGTACAGTCTTGATCTTTTCTGTACTATTCAGATCTTGAGCTCGATTCTACAAGGGTGTTAAGAAAATGAAACTGGCGGAGGTAGTTTTAACTCCTTGGTGATGAGTGCTTTTTATGCTAGACTACAAGTAGGGCTTTCTTTTGATGGGACATTATATGTATAAATAATAATTTAATTTGATGATAATATAAACAAATTTAAAGAAATGGAAAACTTTTTTTTTTTATAGGTAGATAGTGCTCAATTAGCTACTTTTTAACAGGGGCTGAATATCTCTCAAGTGTCTTTTTGTATGGGGCTACTGTCCTTCTAAGTTTAAAATCCCTTTGTCCCAAATTGGTGTCCCTCTGTATAGGTGAAGAAGAAGTCAGAGATGTTCAGCTAGGCTCATGAGCTTGCAGGGGTATGCAAAAGCTCATTAGGACTGTGTCCTCACGCCCAGAGTGCAATCTCTTTTAGCTCACAAATGCCACACACAGAGAAGAAATATTCTGAAGCATATCATACAGGTCTGCCAAAATGACAGTCCAGCCACGAAATGTCAGACAATTCTTCTCTGAACAAGGGAAGCAGCTAACCCCAGATGTATGTTTCAGCCTTGTTGGGCCACGTCGGTGAGGTGCAGCTGATCCCTCTTGGCACTTGTGAGCAAGGGGTCCACGTCTGGATTCCCCCATTACCCTTAGGGTGACTAACCCCTGGGGTTAGCTGCTTCCCTTGTTCAGAGAAGAATTGTTTGGCATTTTGTGGATGGACTGTCATTTTGACAGGACCTGTATGATATGCTTCAGAAAATTTCTTCTTTGAGTATTGCATTTGCAGCTATCAGCAGCTAGCTAGAGTTGTCAGACATACACATAAGATCACCCCTTCAGCTATTCAATGTTTGGCTAGGTAGAGTGTTTACCTTACATGCATCTGTGACCCCTCCAGCTAGATGATGATTGGTTGGGTGGTGAGATTACTCTAGGACATGCCCTGTGTCCTGTGGAACCCCACATCCCAGCAAGTGGGAGCATGGGGTATAATATGAACAGGAATTGGACATATAAAAGTGAATCCCTGTTCATTTTTTCATCTCACATTGGCTTGGGTAATGGACCAAGCAAGGCCAGGGGGATGTTTTATGTTTTAGAAGAGGTGTTGGGGACCGTACTGGAGGGTATTATTTTAATTTAGTGAGAAGTTGAAGGTTAGTGTTAGGACTAGTGTTAGGTGTATTGAGGGAGAGGGTGACTGTTAAAATAGCTCATGGTCAATGTTTGCAATACGTCATACACAGAGTATTGGCTGTTTCCATTGATGTTCCCACTACCATCACTATTTAGTGTGAGTTTTGGGAACAGAAAGCAGTGAGGGGCATTTGGCTGCAACGCAAGTTCACGCAACCAGTGCCCATTGTGTAGGATGCTGGCCAAGGAATTGAATTCTGACAACAACAATGTGTTTACTGGCTGGATATTTTTGACATTTTAATGGGCCCAATAAAATCGAGCCCCTGATTAGGGAACATTAGGATGGCTTCCAGGACAGAGAGTTGAGGGACTAAGAAGAATTGGAGCAAACCTAAATCAGACTAACTGCACTATATGGAACACATAACCAATCACTTTGCTTTAATCAGGCTTTTAATGCTTGTATGATTCACCACGCATTAGAGACTTCTAACATTCAAGCATTAAAAAGTCTCTTAAATCACTGGAAATGTTGGGGAATTGTAATTGTTCCCTATGGCAGTGGTTCTCAGCCAGACTGCAGTGGAACTTTGGTTTGTCTTAGTACCAGCTTAGGGTGACATTTTTTTCTGTGGAGACTGGAAAAATATTAATGTTGAGTTGCAAAGTTTGAAATCTACTGGCCTCTGTGCAGTTTGTTTGCTCTAGAATTACTCCATTTCTTTTTAGTACATTAGCTTCAGTGTTTTCTACGTATACTTCAAAGTGAGAAACTATATTAGAACAATATAGCTTGCCATGGACTCTTCTTTCGAAATTTGTAGTGAGATCAATGCTTTACCGCATCTAGCAGAGAGACACCAGTGGGAAACATTTTTGCCAAAATGGACACAGTGTCAGGGACATTAAATTAACTGTACTGATGGGACTGTTCTGCACTCAGAGAACAGAAAAATATGGGAGGTTAAATTAATGTTGAAGTTTAATGCTATACATTATGGTTTGCATTAAGACAGAGAATTTCTGTCACATTATCACATTGTGAACTAACCTTTCCAACAGTCCCACTGGGATCGTTAATACCTCTAACTCATCAGAGGAAGACTACAATTTACCATTGACTGATCAAAGTATCTGAGTCTGGACTGAGTTTTCTTATCTAATTTCCATTCTAAACAATGCAATGTGTACTTGTATATATGCGTGATGTTTTCATATTTATCTTTAGAACATGTCTGAGTAAGAGACCTAAGGTGTCTTGAAAGCTTGCATCCTAAATCAGCTTAGTTAGCCAGTAAAGGTATCAACAACTATATTTAACGCATCTAAGCATTAACTGAATAGATACATTCTGGTCAACCAAAAATCTAGCTTTAGCCTTTATGGGAAGTACTTCAGGATGTAATTTTAAATCAGGGAGTTCACAATTTAATCATATCATAGGTATCAACTTAAAACAGCAGCAACTTCCCATGAAGTACAATTAGTGGAAAAAACTGTGCTCTCTGAATGTTTATCCAAAAGTGATCATATTTGTATTACATAATACAGTTGTTCCCAACCCTCTCCTCAGGGAATCTTAACAGGCTAGCTCTTTAGGATTTCCCTGCTTTAGTAAAGGTGATGCTCAGACATTTAATGAACACCACCAAACCTGTTAAAGGGGAACTACCACCCCGCAATAACTTTACATGAATTCAGTCTTCATCTGGCGATTAGCTGCTTAGTAGCGCTAATCGCCAGAAATATTACCTGGTTCCAAAGATTTTGCAGTTTTTCTGAGGCTCACAGGAGCAGGAAGCACGGACATCTCGTCACAGTGACGTCCGTGCACCTGCGCTGTCAGTCCCTTTTGGAGCGCTACTAAGCAGCTAGTCGCCAGATGAAGACTGAATTCTTGTAAAGTTATTGCGGGGTGGTAGTTCCCCTTTAAGTATCAATGCAGAGAGGATTGGGAAACCACGGAGTCAATAGGTTTTGACTATTCATTTTAATTGTGCATAAAGTATATCCATTTTAACCAACATTTTCTCAGCAAAAATGTGAACATTTGTTATGCTAGTTTTCAGATGTTATACAAAAGGTAAAAAAATGAATAAAATAAAAATGTAATGGGTTAAGTAAATTATATATCTGTTGCTTAAAGAGGAAGTGTCAGGTTCCCCGTTGGCGAATCTGCTTTTGAAGGAGTATTGCTGAGCCGGATAAGGCTGTATTGCTCACGCTGGCTGATCAACTAGGGTGCCAATTAGGGGATCAGAAAATAGATCTCCTCAGCTGCTTGGGTTATCCTATGAGGAAGGTAAATGGCAATATTATGAATTTCAACTTTTCAACCAGTCAACATAGTCAGAAAGTATCAGATTAACAAAATATTTCAAGCAAACCCCTGCTAACCAAGGGGACAAGTTTTCTGATTCCCAAAATGAAGGCTTTTGCTGCTGCACACCCCTGCTTCAGGCTTTTTACTAGATTATCCCCAACAATAAAACAGAATAGCAGTCCATTCATTCATTTTTGCCAGTAACAAATCCACACCTCTTAACTTCTTGCAAACACTTTGCTAGGAGTCTACAATCTAGAGGATATGATCATTCAGGGTTCTCAGACCCTTCGGTTTCCATTGCCTTTTGAAGTTCACTGTGAATATCACTGTTCTGCTTTGCTCTGTTGCAGTGATTCTCCACTCCAGTTCTAGGGGCACACCAAGAGGTCGGGTATTAACGACACCCCTGATTATGGTAGAACAATCACAACCAGTGAGTCTCTGATCACTCACCTGTTAACAAGTAGCAATATCTTGAAAACCTGCACTGCTGATGTGCCCTGAGGCCTAACATTCAGAAACACTGTTCTATTATCTTCTTAAACTACTCCACAGCATTGCATAATCTGTTGGCTCTTTATAAATAAATCCTAATCATAGTAAAAAGAATAACAATACGATTGAAACTTCACTTTGAGTAAACTGTTAGCAGTGAAAAAAGTACATGTGAAATAGCTCAGAATGAACTGGAAACAGATGGCAGAAACTTACACCTCAAAGCTGGGTAACGGATGCAAAGTTTTAGATGTTGTTGGAAACAGTCCATAGTGAAAAGGTCAGTTACTGGTAATATAACCAGCAAGGAGATCCAAAAGAAACTAGGAAGTTTCTTAACAAAAAACTTAATGGTTACCTTTCTACGGTCAACCACTCCTAAGGGGAAATCACCACAGGATATCAGAGAATAATATAGAGGTGAGAACGTACAAAAGGGGAGAAGCCACAATAGCACAGAATTTCAAGCACATTTAGCACACAATAGCATGCACATATAGCACGCTATTAATAGCACTCACATAGGGCACGCAATAGCATGCGCTACTTCCTGTGTTACTGTAAACACATTAGTGCACACAGTGCCACACGTAATGTTGGAGGACATCCTATTAGCACCAACCCTGAAGCAGGCTACAGAATATGAGGGCAGGTTTGACGAAGCCGGTTTCTGGGTGTACAACATTATTATGTGCCCCTCATCCCTGTGCTCTTATAGGAGTTCTGCTACTGCTGCTAGTCATCGTAACTCTGACATACTGCATGTGTATCCCAATTTAGATTTCAATTAGAATATTACTAGAAGTGATCTCGCTTTCACCCTGCTTTTACAAAAGACAACAGTCTGTAACATGTTTAGCTTTTGGACCACTGGTGAAGTATCTCTACACTATATATTTTATAAAAGGAGGGGTTCCAAATCCTTCTACAGGGGGGCTGATGGAATTATAGCACTAGTAGCGGTAGTAATAGGCAGCAGTGATGCTGCACCTTGAACTGTAGCAGATTCATTGAAAGCTAGGGCTGTTTATGTTGAACTGTGTTTCTGCTTAGTCACTAATAGTGAGTGGATGTTGAACTTGCAAGCAGTGACACTGCTGATGATGATGATAATGACTGAATACGATAAGTGAATTTTTTATTCACGTTTATTTGTCCAGACTTTCCAGTTGCCTCTGTTGACTCTGGGTCATACCAACTCACAACAAATAAGAGTATGTAGCTGTCCTGAATGGCTAGTAAAGGTCTGTAGTCTTTATCAGACTGTAATCAGAGAAAGATTACAAGACAGCAAATGCAAATGAAAAAGGACACCTGCCTATATACATCCTTCTGTTAAAGGGATAGTAATACTTCGTTTTAACTTTATTTTATTTTGTAGGCATTAAAAAAACATGAAGAATGATATAAGTCTTATCTCTCAAACCTTTATGGTTTATGAGATATTCACAAGCAAAGTTTCCCCCTCCCTCCCCTTTTTCCTAGTGTAAGCCATCTCTTCTCAGATGTGAATCTGGTTGTGCGACCAGACAGATAACAGCAGGGGACACTCTTATTCCTATGATAACAATGAAATCCCTGCCCCCTTGACAAGCTTTTCAGGTTTTTCCCTTATCTTAATTGAAGATTGTTTCTCTCTGCAGTCTACCTGGGCAGCTCCCTTCTGCCCTGGCTGAAAAGTGTTACATCAGTAAAAGGGGCGGGAGGGGGACACTTTGCTTGTGAATATCTCTTAAACCATAAAGGTTTGAGAGATAAGACTTATATCATTCTTCATGTTTTTTAATGCCTACAAAATAAAATAAAGTTAAAATGAAGTATTACTATCCCTTTAAGCTATCAAGAATCACCTCTTTCTAGGGTATAGTTTTGCTCCAATATGGTTCCACATCAGTTTATTTAATGCTTTTAGTTGGTTTTCTCATATTTCAAAGCTGAATATGTTTAATATTGCTATATTGTTTGAGCATGCAGTAATCTGGATCCTCACATCCGTGTCTCCGTGCCTCCCAAGTGTCCCTCTTTAGGAGGAACAGTCCTTCTTTAAGACCCAAATCCCTTTGTCCCTCTTTTCTATCCTTTTGTCCCTCTTTTTAGAAGATCAAATGGAGTAGTGTGTATTACATTGCTCCACAGCAATGAAACTCACATAATATTTAGTTAAAGGGGAACTACCACCCCAACACAATGTGCTCTATAAGTCTTTGTCTTCCTAGCGTTATTAGCAATCCATAGTTAGTTTTCGCCAAAAAAAGCATTGTAAGAGCACTCTCTTTATACTAAATCTCTACCTGATGACGTCTTGCCCCTTGAATCCATTCTGTGTGTGACTGCAATGGAGCCATTCAGCGCCATTGTACCTCCCAGACGTAAGTCATTGTCCTCAGCACCACATGACCTGCCTCGCTCCTGGCATCAAGCGTGGTCAGGTCATTTCAGCCTAGTGGGAGAGGGTGAATGTGAAGCACTTGCTATATATATAAACAACCGGCCTGTTTCCACTAGGCTGAAATGACCTGACCGCGCTTGATGCCAGGAGCTTTTTTTTAATGGCTTAATATTTTTTTTAAACTGTAATTGTCTGCTGAATACACCTTATAAATGCATTTGTATATCATAGGATTTTTAGCTATTAAAGAATATGCCTAGAAAAGAAACAAAATAATAAACAGGAAATTAAAGTTAAATGAGAAGCATTGCATGTAATGAACTTAAAAAAAAAAAAAAAAAAAAAAAGGAGCTTACATTGTTCCGGATAAGTTTGATTTAGCTTTCAGAGTTATAGTTTTATGTTGTTAAATAAGAATCTCAGCCAAGTAAATTTGTTGAACATGTCTCTGCATATTTTATAGCCTGGTGATGAAATAAATGAATATAAAATATGGTAGAATGGGGCAGCGCCATCAAAATAAACTAATTATGAAAAATGCTGTAATTGTATTGTAAGTAACTACAGTAAGGTTCCTTGTTTGAAATAACTTTACTGAAAAGCCACATTATCCTAGGGGTATGTGTGGTAAACCAAAATAACTTCTAAACAATGCATTTAATTTATTATATAAATGCACCACTCCCAAAATATTGCAATAAGTAATTAGCCACAAGACAGAGCCTGAAGCCCAAGACAAACACCCATTGTAAATTCACACACATATTGCTAAGAACATAGACGTATGGATTTTATAGCACAATATCAACTTAAGAGACCCAAAACCTCATAGTGTGTAATTTTCTTGGAAGCCAGAGAAGCATTCAGTGCATCTTCACGTCACTTGTCTCTATGCCAAATAAATGCATATTGTTTAATTCCCCCAAATTGTAAATTAATAGTTGGGAGAACAATTCATAAAGTTTTCTTCTCCGCTAATATTTTGCTATGAGTATTGCAGATTTCTAAAATTATTCTCTGGAATGTATATAGAATAAGTATGCTGGTTTAACCCTCTGAGTGCCAGAGGGGTACGCAACGCATTGATATACTTTTGTAATTTTTTTCCATAATTTGTTTACAGGCCAGACATTTGTGATACCAGAGAAACCAGTTACTGTTCTTTTGGGCAACTATGTATATTTGCCATTATCTACAATACAATTTGATATATATTCATTGTATTACAGGATCCAAGTAAAGAGCTGTGACTAGGGCAGCATCAATGTGCACTTTTACTAACCGTAAATACACTGAAAGGAGGATGTACTAATATAATTCCACACTAGGCCCAGGATTAATTTTCTAGTACAACACAATTTAATAAGCTACTTGCACAAATTCCTCTTGAACACCACTTATGCCAAGGGAAGAGTAGGGCAGGATTGTTTGAGCATTATTGGACTATATTTTACACCAACACTTATTTTACATTATCTTTAAAGCAAGGCATAGATGAAAAAAATGTATCTTTACTCTATTTCCCTGAACATTCTAAAAGGGAAGTGATAGCGGCTTGTTGGATATACACATGTATAGTTGGTGGAGAGTGTGTGTGTCAGTATATGGACTACACTGTAGTGCATACCCTTAAATGGGAGTACAAAGTGGGACAAAAATAGACCAGCTTTGCTGGAAAGTACGTGAAAGTACTCAGAAACACCCCAAAAAGTACTTCTCTGCAGCAAGGGATTACTTGGTAGGAAGAGAGGAGAATCACACAGATTCACACAAGAGGTAGCAGCTCCAGCATTGAAGGGGTTAAATAACATTCAAAGTAAGTCGCTGTGTTGTCATGATCGTAAAAAATAATCTGCGGTTAGGAATCATGTGTCAGTTCCAATGTGTGCAGGCCAGAAACTCCTCACTTTCATCAGGTAACTCAAACAAACAAGATATTGGCTGCACGAAACGGATCAACGCGTTTCGCATATTACAATGCTTAGTCCCCTTTCAGGTTTTACATTTTGAAAACAAAATAAAGATATGGTTGTTTTTATATGGATATATCATGTCTACAGGAAGAGAGGAGAGCCCGGCCTCTGTGTAGCATGTGCAGTAAGAAAAAAAGATGGCTGCCAAAGCACCAACTTTCTCCAATTAAAGGGATAGTAATACTTCGTTTTAACTTTATTTTATTTTGTAGGCATTAAAAGAACAAGAAGAATGATATAAGTCTTATCTCTCAAACCTTTATGGTTTATGAGATATTCACAAGCAAAGTTTCCCCCTCCCACCCTTTTTACCTAGTGTAAGCAATCTCTTCTCAGATGTGGAATACAGTCTATAGACCAGACAGATAACAGAAGGGGACACTCTTATTTCTATGAAAACAATGAAATCCCTGCCCCCCTTGACAAGCTTTTCAGGTTTTTCCCTTATCTTAATTGAAGATTGTCCCTCTCTGCAGTCTACCTGGGCACCACCCTTCTGCTGT
The DNA here is from genome assembly GCA_037306005.1 of Rhinophrynus dorsalis. Taxonomy (NCBI): domain Eukaryota; kingdom Metazoa; phylum Chordata; class Amphibia; order Anura; family Rhinophrynidae; genus Rhinophrynus; species Rhinophrynus dorsalis. The sequence continues at coordinate 266,712,249 of CM074723.1, read as the reverse complement.
GGCTGAACAGTGTGACATCAGTAAAAGGGGCGGGAGGGGGACACTTTGTCATTGAATTACTCTGGAACTACAGCTCTGACAGAATTGAAATAACACTCTCCAAAGTCCAAATACTATGATGATTAATTAGAGCTGCTTTTATTATGAAACATTACTATCCCTTTAAGTAAGCCATGGAAATGTAATATTCTGGAAAATTTTGTTTCTCAGTGTAATTCTACAGCAAACAGTGACTCACCAGCAATTTTAAATTACAATTTTTTTGTGCTCAAAAAAGGTTCCAGAGATGACCATGGGATGGGGAAGGTCATCCAATTCACTTTGTACCCTTTCTGGCATCCGTGAGATGATCAGGGGCAGACATATACCCCTGAGAAGAATTGTATGCAATAAACATAGTAACAGTAAAATAGTAATTTAGGTTGAAAAAAAGACTTGCGTCCATCTAGTTCAACCCTTTTCCTATTCCTGTTTACCATTGTTGATCCAAAAGAAGGCAAAAAAAAAACCCTCAATGCAGCAATTTCAGATTCTGCCTTGAGAAAAAATTCCTTCTCGCTTCCAAATAGCAATCAGATTTCTCCTTGGATCACCAAGCACTAACTAAATATTAATCCCAATACTAATGTACATAGCCCCCTATGTTCTGCTCTTTTAATTAAGTATCCAGGCCCTTTAAATGTATGAAATGTAAAGATGGCTGCCATGCAGGCGCCCAGTTCTTTAAGGGTCCACGTCAAATAAAATAAAGTACTAAGAAAAAAGATAATTAATGCTGAAAAATGTGTGTGTGTGTGTGTATATATATATATATATATATTTTTTTTTTTTTTTTTTTTTTTTTTTTTTAATGAAATAGTAGAAAAAGTGAATAAAATTAATATATCTGCTATGAATAAAAAAGTCCAGCTATAACAGTGTAAAACAGAGCATGTACATAAAGGGTTAAAGACCCATATAGTGCAAGCAGCCACCTTTAAAGCATGATTAATATGGAGTGTATTACAAGCAAAAAACATCACATAATAGTGGATGCCAGAAAAGAAGGGACATAAAAGATAGGACCATAGCACTCAATGGTTAACTTATTAGTCTTCAGACTCCCTTTGGAATAAAGAACTTCTGAGTAGTTCAGCATTGAGGCATGTATTTATGCACAAGTCATTCTCCACAGGGAAAGGTCCTGAAACACACTTATAAACTGGTCAATCCCACTCCAGGGGAGCCAGTTAATGTGTGACTGCCTAATGGGAGATTGAATATACAGCCCCATAACCTAGGAATAAAACAAAACATAATTCTAGCTTGAAACTGAGGAGGCAGGGGGTAGAGGGGAGTCCCCTCCTCAGAGACCCTGTCATTTTTGAAGTGCCCTGCCCTCCGGAGCAAGGAAGTTTTACCCTATGGTTTCTGTGTTCCACATAAGAGAAAATATATTAAACACATATGTACACATTTATACCACGTGATCTTAGGATCACCTGGTACTAAGCCCTCATGCCTACCCTTATTGGAAAGGAGAGACTCTCCCTTTTCCAACAAGGGTATTCCTTTCATGAAAGGAGTTGGGGGGGTTTGATACAGGGGCTCCAGCTCCTAACAGATTATATGTATACATGCTTTTAACCCCTTCATGTCTATCGTTTTGAAAGAAGAGCTTCTACCCATTCCCACAAGTGTGCCCCTGCTATTATAGTAGATACGAGAGCACTGGTATAGTAACCAGAGGAAGAGTGAGACATGTCCACCCAAAATTCTAATACAGTAAGTTGGCTCCAGCAGAAGGATATACATGTCCTCCCTGCTAAAGAAAAAAAAAATCATCTTAGGTCTTCCACATCTGGACACTGCTTCTGTCATTACCATTGCTCTGTTCAGATCTCAGAGGGTCCAAAGTGAGGAGACGATGCCAAGCCAACTGAAGTCATAATGGGAAATGGCACTGACAGAAGCCTGTTCAGCATGTGGGGGACTCTAACAACTTCTATTCTAGGACATGATTTATTATTACCAGGGTGTATTTGCATATCTTCCCCGATGGCACCCTTTGCCAAACACAAGGTTGGGAAAGCAGCATATGTGGAGGGGGGGTTGTGATCATCAGTATATCAAGGTCAGGGAAGCAGTGTACAAGGCTCTGAGATTAGCAGGAGGTGGAGGACCAAGGCTTGAGAATAAGCCATCCTCCATCTATGAATTATTTTTATAATGGCAGGTGACCACACAATCTCTTGGCATTAGCGTCTTTATGTCGCCAGTCATTGGAATGGGGAGACTCTCTCTTTCCTATAAGAGAAAGGCGTGGGGAGGTCAAGATATGATCTCTGTTAGAGCTACCCCATTCCTCCTTTAAGTAACCTCATTTTCCTTGGTGGTCTATGGATTCCCAAGTTATAGCCAACATCATTGCGCATGCGCTCAATGACATTGGTAAGACGCACAGGATATTCCAGTGAGGTTGAAGATATTCCCAATTGGATGACCTAGAAAGTGCAAGCATTTGTCCCCCAACCCCCCAGATGCCCATAACATCATTACCTATCAAGTAGTTATGCAGTAATAATAGCAGTCACAAGTCTCCTTCAAAGCTAGGATAAAGCAAGATGGTGGCTACAGTACTAAAATTATTATAGCAATTCTGCAGGAAACAAACTGTGCCATAGCAGATAAATACAAATTCTAAAAGGCCCCATTGATCTACAGGGGGCTTTGAACCCCTTGAATGTTAGAAATCTCTAAACCATTGTGAAGCAATGTGCTGGAGATCTCTCTAGCATTCCACGGATAAAACATTCCCATTTAAAGCAATTGCTAGTTTATTTGCCCTGTGGCGCAGATAGTTTGCCTCAGAATTGTTCTGATTCTGCCAAGTACATCAGCCTATTTACCTTATTTGTATCACTTCAGGCTCAGTATCAGCATTTCACAAACCTAATCAGTGAGATTTACCAAGGGACTAGGAGTGGAATGCAAGCAAGTGGATATTTCTCTTTTTTTATAAAAGCCATAAACTCACGTTTTGATGCCAGAAACCTGTTAAAGCCTTGATGCTGAATAGCACATGCTCTTAAATTAACAGCAAAATTAGCAAATGCTCCTAAATTAACAGCAAAGTTAGCACATGCTCCTAAATGAATGGCAAAGTTAGCCAGATGTATGAAAATGTGTGCTAATTGCTTTGCTGAATTAGGAGCAATTGCTAATCCTCTCACAAAAAAGCGACACTTTATCTACACCCAGCTTTTGAAATAAATTAGCTAAAAAAAATAGCAAACATTTGTTAATTGAGAAAAAACATGCTCAATTCATAAAAATTTTGGTATTAATCATTTTGCCATCAAACGTACACTGTAAATAGCGATTGTACATGTTTCATGCATTCCGTCCTAGATGCCGCTTTACCTATGATAGACATTATGAATCTTGCTCACCTCATTACGGTCTGTATTTCTTTAAAGCGGAACTAACACCACTAACAAACATTGTCTGTAATAATTTCCTATCTGGCGACTAGCTGCTTAGTAGCGCTAGTCTCCAGAATTATTACCTCTTCATGGAGAAATTTAAAGTGATCCTAGGCTGACAGGCAGGATAGAGCGCGGACATCTTGCCCTAGTGACGTCCCTATTCAATTATGTCTCAAATATATGAACTGAAATGGTAAAGAACGGATGGAGTGCTAACGAATACAGGGTTTCCTTCTTTTCTTTTTTTTATGTTAACTATTTTATTACCCTGCGAGCACCCTCCTGTTACCAACATAGTTCTACAAACTACAATACTAATTTAGGGTTGAGTGTGCATAGGGTACAATCTGGTTGTTTTTAGTAATTTTATCTACCTTGTTCCTTTTGATGAAATTTTGTTCCAGAAATGCTACTGTTCTCTGGAAATCACCCTGTAGGCATTATCAGTTCAGTAGCAACTGGAAATACATATCCTATAGAATAATTTGCTAAATGTATGTTTGTCAGAAGCTGTCATGCGCAGTACAGATGGCTGTGCGTGCTGCAGTCATGCGCAGTACAGGCTGCCTCACCTGCTGCTGATAACGGATCAAGGTGCTCCGAATTCTGTGCACAGAGAGGGGACTACAGTCTAAATTCGGAGCGTCCCGCTCTGTTATCAGCCGCGGAGTGGTCAGTCTCTACTGTGCATGATGCAGGGCGGCCGTTGCTGGGTGGCACTGTGGCCCGTGTACACAAGCTGTTCAACTAGTTCAATATATTTCCTTTGAGAGAAGTAAATTAGTTTCAACTCGGGATATCTTTTGGAGGACATAGTCATAATCGTATGTAACATTCCAGACACTAAATGCTTATTAATGCATCTACTGTACTATTATAAATCATTTAAGAAAACTGAAGTACAATGCAAATTATTTAAGGATATTCTTGTACTAGATATGAACTTTGTCTTGAAAGGATTTCAAAAAGTAAAAAAATTAAAAATAGTAAAAATTAAATAGAATTTCAACACTACTTGTAGGTTTTTCCACAGTTTACAAATTTTTGTTCAAAATTCTTTCAATACAGGTCCTTTTATTTACAAAAAGCAAATGTTTAGAATTGCAAATACATGTCAATTTTATTCTTTAAAGGGATAGTAACGTCTTTAAACCCCCCCCCCAAAAAAAAAAACAAACTAGTAGTTATTAAAGAAATAAACTAAATGATCCCAGTCCCATCTCTCAAACCTTTATGGTTTGAGAGATATAACATTTTAAAAGTTCCCCCTGTCACTGATGTCACTGTAAAGCTGACAGCAGGAGATTTGTGACAGTTGACTCAAGGCGGCTCTTCAGCAGAGCTGAAATACCAAAATCTAAAAAGAAATACTTCATTGGAACAGGCTACAAAGTGTGCTTGCAAACCAGGCACACTTTGCAGACCGTTCCAATGAAGTATTTCTTTTTAGATTTCGGATCTGCTGAAGAGCCACCTGCCGGTCCCAGGACCAGGGTCTCCTGCTGTCAGCTTATGTCATGGAAAAGGGAGGGAGGGGGGAACTTTAAAACACTATCTCTCTCAAACCATAAAGTTTTGAGAGATTGGACTGTGATCATTTTGTTTGTTTTTTTAAATAGCTACAATATTGAATTTTGTTTTACAAAGACATTACTAAAACTTTAAGAAAGAGATCTTACCACAGGTAAGAAACTGTTGTAGGATATCATTAGTTAAAACCCCATTTGTGTTATTTGCCATGTATGAAAACATCAGGTGAGTACAGATCTGTATTCTGTCATTACAAGTAATCAGCACTTAGTTTAAAATCCTAATTGTCACTTCAATTCACAAAAGGATAGATATACTCATTCCCGAAAAATGCTTTAGATTTCTTTCCACACCTCTACATATGCAGTCTACAGCTCATTTCAAGGCTTGACATACAGAAAATAGCACAGATTTTTCAATATGTAATAAAGATGGTTAGCTTCATTTGAATGAATGAGACAAGCATTCCTCTGTTCAGAAAGATTTCAAAGCATGAGCAATAAGAGCCTGAGTGGTTTAAACGTTAAACTCTGACACTGTCTGATATTTTGTCAAGCAATGGCAATGTAACATATTTTGTTCTCAGCTGTTGATCATTGCTAAATCCATCAGCTATTAATCAACGAGGAGACATATGTGCCTGTCTTGCATGTTAGGGAAATAGGTTAAAGGGATAGTAACACTTAATATGCAAATAAATATATATTGTAGGATTTATCTTCATGAGTAAAACAAAAGTTATTCCAGCAGAAACTTGAATATTTTAGTTGCAATACCTCAAATGGCCTGAAATTCTACAGTGGCTCTGTCGCTACATCATCCTATGGACATCTCTGGCCAGTTGTCCCTAAATCTCCATTGGATGGTGTAGCAACAGCACCACTGTTCAATTTCAGGCCATTGAGATATTGCTCCTAAAAAAAAAAACAAGTTTCAGCTGCAATAACTTTTGAATACAACACCTCTCAGCAATGGGACTGCCCTTGTTTTACTCAGGAGGATAAAACCTAAAATATATATGTTTTGAATACTAAGTGTTACTCGAATAAAATTGCATACATAGGATTATGAGCAGTAAATGCTAATCTGAAAACCTCCACAAAAAAAAAATTTACTCTAAGGCTTAATAAAGACATTGCCATATAGAAGGACAGCAAGGGCGGAGTCTATACGGTTCTAGAGTGAAATGTGATCAGTGGCAGTGGGGACTAAATGCAGAGTGTGGTGATTTGTGTGCTGCAGGATAAAGTTTCCCTCCACCTGCAGCATCTGTGTCTGAATCACCTCAGGATGTTCCAGCAAGGAGAAACCGCAGTCTATTGAGGAGTGCCCTCCCCAAGGAACAGCCATAGGGCAAGCTAACGAATACCGCATGGGGGATTGTACATATGCAGTGTGAATGAAAGAGGTGTATAGACCGGTCATGTGGGTAGGTCAAAGAAACGTGGCAAAAGTGCACATGAAAGGGGCAAAGAGCTGAGATGGCTGAATTGGTGAAAAGGTAAAAGGTCCAAAGGGCTGGGTAAAGTGTTGAAAGGGATGGTGTGATAAGCAAACTGATGAAAGTGAGGGGGATAGGAAAAGTGATAAATGTGGAGTGATTTTTTTTTTTATACAGCAAATTACTGAAAGGGGGAAGAGGGAAAGTGGGGAAAAGCAAGAGTTGAGGAGGTGAAGTGGCTAAAGAAAGGGTGGTAGAGTCAGTGTGTGTGGATTGAGGGATGCAACATTTTTTTTTTGAGGGACATGTTAATTGTGGTATGTGACAATTGAGCAACGTAAGAATTCCTGCAGAGATTTTCACAGAAGTAGGCAGCTGGTGCTAAATGCATTAATAAATTAAACACCTTCCCTATTTGCCCTGCAATTTCAGCGACAAATTTTAGTAAGTAGTTCTTAAGAGTATGTGATTATGTATACCCTTCATATATCATAACTGGACTGGATTCCATTGCAGATGATAAATTTACCAATTTTCCTATAGACTTAAAAATGTAAAACAGTGTGGTAAAACCAGTGACATTTATCACCTGCAATGCAATCTAGCCCATAGCCACATGACAGTGTATACAAATGATATATTTCATTGGAACCCTTTTACTCAATAATAAATTAGTTACTTCAAATACATGGTCATAGGCAAACAGGCAAATGCCAGACATGCAAGAAATATATTTCTTTTCTTGTGTTTAGCAATTCATCTTTTGAAATATGTCTTTGTCGTAACAGTTGAGCTGAAAGTGGTCCAATGAAATCACTGTTAGCTTAATTTCATAACATCCTGAGCAACCAATAGGTAAATGTGTTCCAAAGAGAATGGATGACATGTACAATGAGAAAGTGGGGCATTATGGGACAAACCAACTGCAACACAGAGACAAATAAAAATGGCCATTCAGTGTAAGCACCTTAAGGCTAGTAAGATCTCCAAGTCATTGTGTAGCAATGCATGAGGACATTTCTAGTTTTCAAGTGTTGAACTTAAAAGACCTATTTCAGTCTGTGGAAAAGTGGGAATGTATATTTGATACTTATGATGCATTTGGTTCCCCCAGCATTTTTCCACTTTTATCTTTCTGCATATGACTCAGTATATTTTACATTTTTTTTTAATAATACCTAAACTACTGCACATCATATAGTTATGTGCTTTTGCTGTTGTGCTGTGCTGGAGCTGCTGTGTGCAACCCAGACGTTTATCACTCACAGCAATATATGTTATGGACTTGTGCGAGCAGCCTGAGAGATTACATCCCTAATGGTCCATGGGGGCTGAGAGGTCATGCACCACATAAGTGAACTGTGAAACTGGAGATCTTGCTGTTCAGAATCTGTCGCAAGAGCAGTAAAAGTGGCTGTCACAAGCGAGGGCTATAGGACCTGCTGAGACAATGGGGAGTGTGTGGGAGTGAAAGGGTTAACAATACCAGACCCCTGGTTACCTGTTACTATTCCTAGCAACCACCAAATGAATCCCTCCTGCACTATCACCCCAGCACTACAATTTGCTGCCACCACCAAGACTTTATATCTGGGAGTCTTAGGTTACCCCAAACACAACAGAATTACAGTATAAAATCACCTTAATAATCAGACATAGAATTAACCCTTTAGTAACGTGTGCTACCTGAGCCTCCTTCAGAGTAGTGAGTTCATGTTAGAGAACAGAGACAAGAGATGATTAATTGAACATTTAATCTGAAAAAAGGCTTCACAGTGCTGGTTACAAAAATACAGAAATAAAGGACATACACAAATAAAGGTTACACAGTGGCAAAACACTCCATAAAATACAATGGGAGAAACACAAGAAATCCTTAAATACAATTACCGATATTTTAAGAGTCCTTGCGGGAACTTCAGATGGTATTTTCCCCTCCAGTTGTTACAAAGAAATTCCCCTTTTTATCCACAAACCCATATTAAATAGGAGTCCATATTTGCTTCTAAGAGGCCAAGCCCCCTGGGTGTTACCTGGGGGAGGTTTGGCCTGACAGTTTATGGCCCACTCAGTCAGACCTGTCAGGGATGTTACTGCAGATTTCTACCTGAAAAGTCATAAGGCTTCCCAAAACATGCAACCCACAGCACACCTCTATAATGTTATAATAATCATATTCGTCATATCTGTGTGAATATCTGAACACCAAACATGCTGGGTCTAACTGGTTGCAAAGTGGCTATTCTTGTAACTCATAGCAGGAACACCTCCCCCTGGCATATTTGGTACCCACCAAGAGGATAAAACCTGGGCATTTTAAACATGGTTAAAAAAAACCAAAAAACTATTTTACACATATATACATGTTCTTCCTATTTCATAATATGTGACTGTCCTCTAGATGAACTTCCATCAAGGCAGAGGGCCCAATACCTTTTATGACCCCTGCATCCAGCTCTGGTGATTTACTCATTCAGTTTTTGGTGATGTTATCTACTCAACTAATTTAGCTAACACTTTAAAAGGTATAATAAAAAACACAAATAAACAAATTATACATACCAGGGCCCTGCAAGAGCCAACTCATGCCTTGGCTTGACAGTATAACTTACAAACCATATTAAAAACCTTGTTAGAGATAGCTAGATAGATAATAAATTACAAGGGTTGTGTTAGTGAACTGCAATGGTACTTCTTGTACTGTAAAATCTCAGGTATAATATGCACTTGTGTATAATACACAGGTGCATATTACGCATATAATACGCACCCAAGTTTGCCCTTGTCACATAGACAAAAAAAGTCACATTTTCCCTTCCTCCCTCCCCGCTTACCCAGCACTGCCTCTCCTGCATGGAAGTCCAAACTGCACCATCCTGACAGGGTTCCAGCGGGTGGCATGCTTGCATCTTCCACCCACATCCAGGATGGCTCTGTCAGGACCTCCTCTGCCCAGCCAATTGTAGTGTCTTGCGAGGAACGTAAGGTCCTCGCAGGTCAGTAACATAGATCCAATGCGCATAGCTACACAGGAGAATTAAGGAAAGGTAGTTTCTTCACCTTAAATAGGTAGTCACCTAAAACTAAATAGGGTTCAAAACCCATTTAAATATCATGTACTCCTTACCTACATGTGTAAAAATGGTTTCTATTGGTATTTCTCTGTGAGCCTATAATCTGTGGGACTTAGGTACTTATCCAAATTACTTTTCATCCCCTTATGAGCCATTGTCTATATGCAGTTGTTGTAAGTTGTAGTAAGAGGGAGACTGTAGGTTTATTTATTAATCAGTGTTATTTGGGAGGGGCTTTGTGTAGCTTACTGGAAAATTACACCATCTACATTAGGCTATGCAGAATGGTGACAGACAGGGAGAAAACCGTAAAAAGAAAACTGAATAAAAATATAGGAATTAGTAATAAATCTGACAAAATACCCTGACTAGGCTGATAACCTTTTGTAACACTGTACAATATGGGTAAACACTAGTTTCATATGAAACTTCCCCTTTAACATCTTAAGGACCAGCGGTCCGGGGGTGTGCGGTCCTTTAAGGACCAGATAGGAAACTTTGACGTGATGTCCCACGTGACTGATCACGTGGGATGGCACGCCAAACGAGGGACTGAAAGAGATCGCTTGGAGCGATCAACTTCAGTCCCTGGTATTACTCACTGAGCTCCTACAGGAGCGCAGTGAGTAAAAGTACGTGATGTGCCAGGACCGTCACTGGTCCTTAAGTGCTGGACCAGTGTGATGGTCCTGCCACGTCAATGGTCCTTATGGGGTTAAAGCGGAACTTTCATGTGAATAACATTGCCCCCCCCCAATACTTTACTAACCTAGTGATATGCACAGTCATATTGTCCTTAAAGGGATAGTAATACTTCGTTTTATCTTTATTTTATTTTGTAGGTATTAAAAAAACATGAAGAACGATATAAATCTTATCTCTCAAACCTTTATGGATTAAGAGATATTCACAAGCAAAGTATCCCCTCCGTTCAGCCAGATCAGAAGGGAGGTGCCCAGGTAGACTGCAGAAATTGACAATCTTCAATTAAGATAAGGGAAAAAGCTGAAAAACTTGTCAAGGGGGGAAGGGCTTTCATTGTTTTCATACAAAGAAGATTGTCCCCTGCTATTATCTGTCTGGTCTTACAATCAGATTCACAACTGAGAAGAGATGACTTACACTAGGTAAAAGGGGCGGGAGGGGGAAACTTTGCTTGTGAATATCTCTTAAACCATAAAGGTTTGAGAGATAAGACTTATATCATTCTTCATGTTTTTTTTTCATGTTTAATGCCTACAAAATAAAATAAAGATAAAACGAAGTATTACTATTCCTTTAAGCTCCAAGTCAGTGGTATTGAAGAAAAATTCTTCTTTGGCTGGAACCAGAGGACAAACAGTGCAGATATCTTAGAGGAAATGTACCTCTGAGTCTGTGCTGTCTGTCCGGTTCACTGCCAGCATTGGTGGTGATGTCAGTTGGTTACCTTAAGGTAATGGCAGTTCCTGAGCTTGCAGACACACAGGACTTCTCTTGTAAGCTCTGTGCAGCCTGATGCCTGCCAAAGAAGTATTTTTATTCAATACCACTGACTTATGGAGCTTAAGATTTGCACAGTCATATTATCCTTAAGTATTGGGTGGCATTGTTATTCACATGAAAGTTCCACTTTAAAAATAAAATACATACACTTTTTACATTAGTTGTGAAATGGCACATTACAGGAAATGAGGAAAAGAAACAGAGCAAAAAAGTCCTCTAAGTGTACCAAAACAATTAAAGGATAGTAATACCTAATTTCAAGTTTATTTAGTATTGTAGGCATTAAAGAAAATTAAGAAATATGTGAGTCTTATCTCTCAAGCCTTTATGGTTTGAGAGATATTCACAACTAAAGTTTCCCCCTCCATGACGTCAGCGCTCTAGCTGGCAGATTTGGATTCTGGTCCGCAGACCGGCCGGTGGCTCTTCAGCAGAGCTGAGATCTCGATCTTTATAAAGAACTACTTCATTGGAACAGTCTACAAAGCGGGCTTGCAAACCAGGCACCCTTTGCAGATCGTTCCAATTAAGTAGTTATTTTTAAAGATTGCGATCTTGACTCTGCCAGCTAGGTGGCAGACTTGATTGAAACAGCCAGGAAGAGGGAACTTTAGTTGTGAATATCTCTCAAACCATAAAGGTTTCAGAGATAAGACTTATATAGTTAATATTTTTTTAATGCCTACAATACTAAATAAACTTGAAATTGAGTATTACTATCCCTTTAAAGTGTGAGCAGGAGAAAAGGACCAAAGCAACCATGAATTATCTTAAGGGATTTTCCTTCCCACAATATGTATGTGCAAGATCAAATCCAGATACCTTTCTGTTTATTTGGATTTTATATCAAAGAAGCTTAACCCCTTAAGGACCCTTGACGGTCCTGGTACGTCATGGCTGAATTTGCTTTAAGGACCAATGACGTACCAGGACCGTCATGGCTTAAATGATAGCAGCGTGCCTCCGTGCACGCTGCTATCTTTAATTCCAGGCTGAGACTGAGCGCTCCAAGACTGGGGCGTTCAGTCTCAGCCCTTCTTGCTTGTGTCAGTTCATGTGATCGCTGTAGCAGTGATCACATGTACCGGCATAGTGACAGACAGAGGCAGCACAGAACGCATGCTGTCTCTGCCTGTCTCGTCTGCCTCTGTCTCCCTTGCTATCAAAGTAAGGGAGACAGAAGTAGAGAGGAGACACGTAGTGGCAAATGAAAATACAGCAGCTGGGGGTATTAACCCCTTCACTGCTGGTGCCAGAGGTTTGCTAAATGCAGGTCAATGATACTTTTTAAAAATATTTTATTAAAAAAAAAAAAAAACATATCATTAAACAATTTTGGAAGTATGATTGTTGTGGAGCTATGTAATACACTTATACACACTGCCAAATGTCAGGGATAAAAAAAAGTGCCAAAATAGGGTTGGAAAAAGGGACATGGGGATTTTCACCCAGGGGGGGACAGTGGCCACTTTAAACTGCACATTTTGTAGGTGTGACTGACCGGTCATACCTTTCATGCAGTCTCCATAAAAATGTAACCCTTTGTGCCCAATTGATCCCAAGAGAAAAAACAGAAAGGGTGTTTTTTTTCACATTTCTCTTCCATTTTTTTTTAAATTTTAATAAAGTAAATGGTGGGTTATCCATATAAGTGGGGTATCAAATGAAAGCCCTATTTGTGCTTAAAAAAACAGTATATAATTTATGGGGGTGGGATAAAAGACTTAGAGGGAAAACACTGTTGAACAAAGACATAGTCAAAAAGGTCAGAATTGCTCTGGTCCTTAAGGGAAAACGACCTTAGATTTTCCCGGTCCTTAAGGGGTTAAAGTGTTAATTTCTAGTAAGTGCATTGTGAGACTGATGTTAGATAAGAGGGCTTGCATGTTCCACATCTCATTATCCTGATGAGCAAGTGTTGGGTATGAGGCTATTGATTTCTATAATTTATTTAGAGAACCTACACTGCCATTCTCTTCCCCCATCCACCTATGATATGCGTGATATAACCACCCATTAATATTGGGGGGGGGGGGGTATATTTCTAGTTTTGAGACACTTTTATGCATTGCTTTGTTAGTTTTCACTATATGATTTGGATATATTTTGTGTATTGCATTTTATTACATTTTGTCTATTCCTCAACTTTTAACGGTCAATACATACATACATACATACATAAGACTGGATTGTAGGCAATTGCTTAACCTATTAACGACCCACAACATGTCAAGACTGTCATGGGTGAACTTCCCATAAGGACCCATGATGGTCCTGGCACGTCACAGGTTAAACAATAGCAGCGCGCCTCAGTGCACACTGCTATCATTCTGCTGAAACTGAGCAATCCAGGACTGGAGCGTTCAGTCTCAGTGCTGGTCTCTTTTTTGCTTTGTTTCTTCTTTTTCTCTTTTTATTATATAAAATTTGCTCTCCCAGGGGGATCTAGGAGAACCATTTACAGCAAATCACAGCAGAATTGGAGGAAGTTACTTGTGTAATTTGAGGGCTAGATTTGCACTCATATTTTCTGGAGTATATGCATTGTTTCAGTCTCCATTTTATCTGGTTCAACACAGAGTGGTGATGGTGTATTTATTTGTTTTTGTTACATTACAGAAAATTATGGCTACCGTATCCAGGAGATCATTGTCTAGGAGGCTAATGTACTACGAAGCATAACTGGAGCAATGCAAGGACAAACTAACTGCACCATTAGGGACAAATGAATATTCCCACTGATTTAATAAAAAAATTCACAGGTCAACATTTACATCAATAGAGATTTGGGGATTTTTTTTTTTTTTTTGGGGGGGGGGGTAGTGTGTCCCTGAATTTCTCCAGTTCCTCTTACTACATCAGCCTCTACTTAACCCCTTAAGGACCGGTAAAATCTGGGCTGGATTGCACTTAAGGACCAGAGCAATTCTGACCTTTTTTTACTATATCTTTGTTCAACAGTATTTTCCCCTCTAAGGCTTTTATTTCAGCCACACAAATTATATACCTTTTTCACACACACAAGTAGGACTTTCTTTTGATACCACAATTGTCTGGATAACCCACCATTTATTTTATTAAAATTAAAGAAAACTTAAAAAAAAAATGTAAAAAAACATTATTTTTACTCTTGTGATCATTTGGACGTAGTAGGTTACATTTTTACGGAGACTGCATGAAAGGTATGACCGGTCATTCATACCTACAAAATGGGCAGTTTTTAGTGGGCACTGTCCCCCCTGGGGGAAAATCCCCATGTCCCTGTTCCCCACCCTATTTTTCCACTTTTTTATTAGTAAGACTTGGTGGTGTGTATAAGTGTATGGAATTGCTCCACAACAATGAAACTCCCATTATTTTTATTTACACTTAGTATTTTATTAAAAACTTAGCAGATTTGTTTTATAAATATTTGCACTGTTTGAAATAAAAAAAGGTGCTCTAAGCAGGTCAGAAATGGACCTGCATCGAGCCTGCCCCCAGCACTGAAGGGGTTAATGCCCCCAGCTACTGCATGATTTGACAACCAGTCTGCTCTCTGCTTCTCTCTCCCTTACTTTAATAGTAAGGAAGAGAGAGGCAGAGAGCAGACTCAAATGCAATGTGTAAGACACATTGAGTTTGTGCATGAAAATGCCGGTACATGTGATTGCTCATGGAGTGATCACGTGTACTGGCAGAAGAGACAAGCACTGAGACTGAGCTCTCCGGTCCTGGATTGCTCAGTTTCAGCAGAATGATGGCAGCGTGCACCGAGGCACACTGCTGTAGTTTAGCACATGATGTGCCAGGACCTTCATGGGTCCTTATGAGAAGTTCACCCATGACGGCCCTGGAATATCATGAGTTGTTAAGAGGTTAAGCAATTGTCTACAATCCAGTCTTGCCATCAAACAAAGAGGGTGATCTAAATGAAGAATTCCAGAGCAATGAAACTGGAAAGTGGACATAGTGTAGCTCCATCCTCCTGACAAGTTTTGCTACAGAGTCACTTTTTGAAAGGTAGATGGCAAACCACAGTAAATGGGGCAATTTTAAGATTCATAAGAGAAGTACAACTTCACCTTAAAGGTATTGACCATTTTTTGCAAACAACAACTATGCTGTTCCTTAGGATCCAATGCATTTTCTGTGGTCACCAATTTTAGGTAATCCCTCTGTTTTGTGCTGATTAGAAGAACGTATAAAACTAAGACTCTTTCAACTAATGAATGTGGTTGACTGTGTCAGTGCTACAGTTGTTCTTTTGGGGCACACTGCCTGGAAAGTGATGTCATTTTCTGTAGTTATTGATCCTTTATAACTTGCCCAACTCCAAAAGAAATGCTTCAAGAGCCAACTTCCGTGTACATGGTATGGGGCGGAGGTATGACATAATTCACTGTGCCAATGCCAGAATTTTCAATAACAGATCATCCATAAAAAGATAGAAGTTGGTTTAAAGGGTTAGTAATGTCCAAAAAAAAAAGGTTTTGCATTTAGAAGAGCTTAAAAAGCTGAGCTAAATGCAAAAAACTCTCTCTCAAACCACTATGGTTTGAGAGATACGGGCATTTAAAGTTTGATGTCTTCTACTGAGAGCTGTATAGCTGTCAGCAGGAGATCCGTGTCGGTCAACACGAAGGCTCTGCAGCAGAGCTGCAATCTCGTTAGTTACAACGAATCCCTTCATTAGAATGGTCTAAAACGTGTGCCATGCAATAGTGAAAGGAGAGAGATCCTGAAAAATGGTATTGCCCTCGAACTCAATAGTGGAAAGGGCCCGCGCAGCACTGAATACCCTCTCTCTGTCAGGGAACTAGTGAAATCTGAGAATCACATCTCTGGGAGATTCTGATGGCTGTCCCAGGAGACGCATTGCCCTGTGGGCCCTCTCCAGATGAAAGCCTGAGGATTCACCTGAGTTGGTAACTGTGTTAAAAAGACATTACAGATAATCATGTAGGCCATCTTGCCCAGCAGACTTGAGAACTCCCCTAATGCGGAGATTAAAGTGTCATTGTCGATTGTCCATATCATTCATTTGTATTATCAGGAAGAAGTGCTGTAGATCCAGGCCTTTTTCGCATGCTTGTTGAGCGCCATGATCACAAATACAGGGGTGTACACCCAATAACATCATGGGCAGAAACTAAATGCAAAAATAGCTACAAAGTGATACAGACATTAGGGTAAGTGCACTACACATCCATTCAGATAGGCTGTCAGGCCACGCCCCCTATTTTTAAGTCCTGACAGTACTTCTTCGATCTTTGTTTCTAGGAGTTTCTGTCAGGGGCTGTAACAGTGATACAGTATAACACTATCCCTGCAGCAGTCAGTGATCTGTATGCTCCCTTTAATAGACTGGAGGCAGGTTTTTATATTTCATTCATAATTTAAAATACATGCTATAGCTTGAATACAGGTAAGGATGCAAAACCTCCAAGTATTATGAGACTATTAATTTATCATAAGGACATGTCTAGGTGCAGATTTTACATTGTGATATACGTGTCCTTCATTACAGCAATCCTGTATATTATCTGTAGAACTATTTTTACATTAACTGTGTTGTAGTGTACAGCTGGACCATAGTATTTCTGTGAGTTGAAGAAAGCCTTTCAGAGCTTTTTCTGGTGTAAGCTGTGGAATACAGGTTCAGCAGTTCCACAATAAAAGTGTTAAAAATACAATATACTATTCAGTACTTTTCTTCAAAAATAAAAATTTGTATAGCACCAGTATTTTTTTTAATACAGAAGTCTTACTTGGTCCTGTTTTATTAACCTGTTTAATATTACTGAAAAGTACTATTCAGAAATGGAATTTCATAATTTTGCATACCATGTACTGCCAAGTTTAAGTGATTTTTTTATTTTGTGTTTCTATTCTCGTGCGCTTAGTATTTCTCTACAACTCAGCTGTGCATAATGTGAAGGGGCAAGGTTCATGAGAGGAGAGAGTGGCACCTGAGGTAAATCCATCCTGTTCACAAGAGACAGCTGATGAAATTTAACACGGACAATTATAATGGCATTAGCCTTCATATTGCATAAAATCTGCTTCAGATAATACAAATGGTTAATTACTCCTCAACCACAGTATGTAAATTAGTGAATATTCCCTGACAGAGACCTTATCAAGGTCTGGAAAGCTAGTTCGTGTTTTAAGGGTAACTATCATGAGTGTTTTACCCCTTTGGCAGATCCGAGAGAAAATTAAGCAGTCAGAAAACAGGAGCCTTGCACATGTCCATCGGATCAAATTAACTCTGTGGCTTGGAAGTTTTGAAGATTAGTTGAATCTCTGATTGGCAGCAATAGAAACGATGGGGCAGAGGTACTAAGGCGAAAGGGAACAAGTTTGAGGAAGACCAGCAGAATCACAGGACATACATAACATTTACATTGATTGTATTTTAATATTTAACCCCGTAAAAGATAGAGGAATCCAACACAAGGAATTTTTATTTGTACCTAATGGTTTGCCTAACATCTGCTCAATTTAATCCTTGTTTATCATGCTCTGTCTGCAATTTACTGACTATTCCAAATTACCAAGAAAGAAACCAGTCGACCTGCCTTCTCCTAAACAGCTCCATAAGCCTGGAATAACCTACCTAAAATAAATTAGATATTCTCCCAGTTTAACATCACTGAAAATAATTGTTTATTTGTGTTTAAAAACATGTAACTGTATATAAAAGAAATTTGTATTTATTTTTATTTCTATTTGTGTAATTGTGTAACTTTGTACTGTAAATGTTCTCCAGAAAAAAAAAAAAAAAAAGGGAGGAGGAATTACAATGTATCACAATTGATGTCCGCCAGTCATTTTAAGGTAGCACATGGTAGTTACCCTTTAAGCAACTGTCAGGTTTGTGTCAGAATCTCTTCTATCACGCTTATTTCACTGTCTAGAGGTAAAATAATAGTCAAACAGGAAATTGACAGTAAGGATTGTTTCAAAATACTCTGATCCTGAAATTAAAATGTATTTGGCCAAAAAAGGCAGTAAAAGTTGTAAATTCCTCAGCAGGTAGCTGGGTTACAGCTCTAACAGATGTTTTTATTTCACCGACAAAGAGATGCAACTGAAAAGGCCATACAGATAAAGTATATTATATTGGGGTGTGACAAACTATTTCAGCTATGAATCACGTAATAGGGCATAACTCATATGGACAAGTCTTTAAACCTACTGAAAGCCAACAAACAAAACTAGAAAACAATGTGGGCATTTATGTTGTGTAACTCATTAGAGAGTTAAAATATATTTTGAATGCTTTAATAGTCATAAAATATGTATTTCCATTAAAATGGTAATGCTTTATTCAATGTATTAACCACTTCTTAAAGGGTTAGTAATGTTTCATAATAAAAGCAGCTCTAATTATTCATCATAGTATTTGAGACATGGAGAGTTATTTCAGTTCTGTCAGAATTGTAGTTCAAGAGTAATTGAATGATAAAGTATCCCCCTCCTGCCCCTTTTACTGATATAACACTGCTCAGCTCAGAGCAGCAGGGAGGTGCCCAGGTAGATTGCAGAGAGGGACAATCTTCATTTAAGATAAGGGAAAAAGCTGAAAAACCTGTCAAGGGGGGCAGGGTTTTCATTGTTCTCACAGTAAGAAGATTGTACCGTGTGGTTATCTGTCTGCTCAAGCACATCTGAGATGAGCAGTGTTACAGTAAAAGGGTCAGGAGGGGGATACTTTATCATTCAATTACTCTTGAAATACAACTCTGACAGTATTGAAATAACATTATCAATGGCTCAAATACTATGAAGATTAATTGGAGCTGCTGTTTTCGCAAAACATTACTATCCCTTTAAACCCTTGAATGCTAGAAAGTTTCACAATACCCTTGACACATCTTTAGCATACCGGGGATTAATTTTAGGTAGCATTTCAAGGATGAGAACTAGTATCCCCTTTGAATATCCTCCCACCACAATATGTGCACACAATCCTAAGAATTGTGGCCAGAAAAACAAAAAAAACAAACAGTCTGAGCTTGTGGCTATATAAAAAAATATAAACAGATTTTACTGTAGGCATATACTGTGGTATAAAAAAAACAAACAAAAAAAAGCACTTCCACTCATGCAAGCATGCAAAATTTCACAGATGAAAAATGTACACACAGCAAATGCAATTCCCATAATCTATTTTGTTTTAGATAATGTTCTAAATGGTACATGCACAGATTACACCTTCATATATATAACTTCCAACTGTCCAGGGGCAGCCCATGTTTTTGGTGTTTTGTTACTTGATCATTCTGTCATAATTTTTGTCCCTGGTTTTAAAATTGCATTTCAAATCCATATTTGATGTGCTTTTCATTAATAGTTTATTTAAATAAGTGGTCATTTTATTTGATCTATTTTGATACATAAAATGCAATTATTTTTGCTAGCTATTTCCCAAGTTTTACAAGCAAGAGAGTTTAGTACATTAATAAAACAAGGTCATTAAAACACTTTTTTTTTTTTTTTTTTTACTTGCACCGATTTGCAGTTGGGCACAATAAAGACCTGAATTTTCTTTTTATTATTCACATGTTCTAAAAATACTTCAGATGGGTTGTGCACCTCTCTTAGGACACCTGTAAAATAGCGGTGGGGGAAAGAGGTGCAGGGTAATTAAAGGGATAGTAATACTTCGTTTTATCTTTATTTTATTTTGTAGGCATTAAAAAAACATGAAGAACGATACAAGTCTTATCTCTCAAACCTTTATGGTTTGAGAGATATTCACAAGGAAAGTTTCCCCTCCCGCCCCTTTTACCTAGTGTAAGCCATCTCTTCTCAGATATGGAATGCAATCCATAGACCAGACAGATAACAGCAGGGGACAATCTTCTTCCTATGAGAACAATGAAAGCCCTGCCCCCCTTGACAAGTTTTTCAGGTTTTTCCCTTATCTTAATTGAAGATTGTCCCCCTCTGCAGTCTACCTGGGCACCTCCCTTCTGATCTGGCTGAGCAGTGTTCCATCAGTAAAAGGGGCGGGAGGGGGATACTCTGTCACTGAATTACTCTTGAACTATAACTGACAGTATTGAAATAACACTCTCCAAAGTCCAAATACTATGATGATTAATTAGAGCTGCTTTTATTATGAAACATTACTATACCTTTAAGTCTCTCAACTACCAGACAGGGTAATCTCCCTTACAATACAACCACATACAATATGGGTGAGCACCACTGTACCAGACACAATATGATGCTGTACGTACTGTATATCATTCACCATGTGTTTCAATTGAAGAAATAAAACCATTAAAAATGTGAATCCTCATCTCAAAATTAAATTCAGACTTAAAAAGGTACCATCAATATAGGCTTAAAACGAAAGCTCTATTAATGGTCTTAATGGTTTATTTCACTGTAACATTTCCTGCCAACAAAATATAGCAGACCACTTCTTCCTGGATATAGGACTAAGTCCCAACCACATTAACTCTGGGGCATGTTAACTGAGGAGTACTCATGTTATTGGTGGCTCTTTGAACAGTCTGATTAATAGGACCTTTATCTTCTCTTTACTGTTGGGATACAAGCATACTCTTCATCCTTTCCCTTTTGTCATGCAGGTATTCCACATAGTTTTCAGGCTGGAGTCTCTGAGCTTTCTCAGCTTTGTTTAGCTACAGACCTCTCTACTGTGGCATCCCACGTGATGGCTGCATTACCACACTTGTGAATATACAACTTTTAAAATGTCAGTCAGAAGCATATCATAGGCAAACTATATTATATATTTAGCCTTCCAATAGTCCAATGCATTTCAGGAATTCCTGTTCTATTCCTAAGGGAAATTCTAGTTTGAAATAAAATTGTCCAAGTCCTAAAGTGTTAAGGGAAGAAAATACAACAGATCAATATTTTTTATGTCCGCTGCTAAAATCACAACCAACCCTCTGAGCTTACACTGCACTTTAAAGGGATAGTAATGTTTCTATATAAATTAAGCTTTGATCATTCATCATAGTTTTTCAACCACACAGAGCTTTATTACAATTCTGTAAACTGTGTAGTTTATGTGTAATTATATTATAAAGTGTCTCCCTCCCACCCCTTTTACATATGTAATGCTGTCTCTCCTCTGAGAAGCAAGCCTATCCAGAATGGCAGAGACGAGGGGCAATCTTCTGTCAGCATAAGGAAAAGCCTGCCCTCATTTGTCAAAGGGGGCAGGGTTTTTCCTTATACCGACAGATAGACGATTGTCCCTCGATGCAATCTGTCCGGTCCGATGACCAGATTTCAGATATCAGGGAAGGCAGTGTTATGTATGTAAATGGGGCAGGAGGGAGACAATTTATAAACATAATTGCACATGAACTACACAGCTTACAGCATTGTAATAAGGCTCTGAACGGTTGAAAAACTATGATAAAGGAAAAAGAATGTGGGGGCAACGAATTGATAAACTACAGTAATAGTGGAACAGACCACATATTCAATAGAACAGGCTAATTACCCATTCAGAGTTATGCCTAGGATTGGTGTTCTACTATATATATTCTCTACAGCAATAGACCAGTTACATAATATCTTAAAACCCCTGTACAGCACCAAAACAACTCCTGTCAGCCCTTTCAGGGAGTCAGGTATTTCACCCCCTTGACTGGCATGTGTCTGTGTGTGTGAGGCAGGGTAAACAAGAGAAGCCCATGACTTAAGCGTCATTTGCTACATTTTCATTCCAGACAGGTAGCAATATCAGATATGGAACCTTAGGTTTGTAGTCTATGGCTTTTTGGTACTTGCAGCCCCTGCAAACTGAGCTGCAGGATCTCATTCTCACAGTCCAGTTTTCTCTTAGACTCAATCATAGAGCACTGCGGATCACTTTTTACTCACTCATTATTGGTTCTCTGGCTGATTTGCTGGGGGGGTTGGACACTGAAACCACACATTTCTCAGAAGACATACCCCACAATAAAAGACATGAGGAGGGTACAAATATCAGACAAACCACCAATGCCAAAAACACATGAGAGAGGGGGATCTGAAGGTCAAAGAAGGTTAAATGCATAGTCACCAGTTATACTATGCCTAAGTGTGCAAAGTAGAAATGGGAATGTCTATAGTTTAACAGTCAAAATTAATTAACTGTGACTAAAGGAATTGCAAAATTGTCACATGAATTTACAAAAACATGTATTAAAAAAATGCTTTTTGCAGCAAATGAGGCTGGTCACCGTTATTGTTGCACCCTATATTGAGAATACCCATTAAGCTTTAGGTAAAAGTTAATCGTTGACAGTCTCAAATATATTGCCGTTTGGTAAATGTCACCATCAAAACACATGTTCAGGGAAGGACATTTCAAATGAATAACCATGCAAAAAATTAGAAAACAATATAAATTGTTATCTCGGTTGATTAGAACAGTAGTACTAGAGCAATACAAGACTTCTGAGCTCCAGCCACTCATTAACAACTTCAGAGTCTCCCTTTGAAGTTAATATGGCCATTATAATGTGGTTCACTTACCAAGTTCATAATATAATTCTCCTAAGAATGTTAACTAAGAATGTTCATCCACTTAAGCAGTTCGGGGTCAGCACTTAAACCCTCTGTTAGAAAATTGATTTTGGTATATTTTAGGAAGATGTTGTTAATTACTTTCAGTGATATTGTGAATCCAACACAAGTATCAGGTAAAATCGACATTAGCTTGTTCAGTTTATAATGTCATTACAGATACTTTTATTGGCAAGGGAAGTACATTTTTGTCGGTTTACTAAGATAAAATGCTCCCTAAATCAGCAGCCTAAACACTTGATATGCAGTTTTCTTTTCTAATGTCTATTAAATTGCAGAATAAAATGTCCATTGTTCTTTCATTTCTGGCTTACATATTTTCCAGAATCCTGCAGATGCCAGTATATTTATTAGAGGATGACCAATGCAAAAGAATTTTGGGCATGGGTATGAAGAGTGCATGTGCATTCCAAGATGCAAGCAGCATGCACCCTTTTTAAGTATTTGTTTCAGACATGTGTCAGCTACAATAAATATTTATATATATACTATTATATATATTTATTATATATAGCAGAGATAATCAGGGCAGCACCAGTGGGACTTTTTAAATAATAAAAAAGTACATTTTATTAGGTCATATGGTCATCGTTTCGGTCCACACAGGGACCTTTATCAAGACAGTCTCTGCTCAAACGTCCCACAGAAAGGCTCAGGCAACGGCCCGAAAGGTAGCAGGGGGGGGGGGATTTTTTGCCTGCATTCCTTTGACTGCCAGCATATATCTGCTATTAGTGTAAATCCAAAATAAATTCAGATAGTCCTAACAGCAACAATTTAATGCTTTGAATGCCAGAGAGTTACACAACGCATTTCTCTGCAATGCGTTGTGTACACCTCTGGCACTCAAAGGGTTTAGCCCAGCATATCTTTTATTCGTTATTTTTGGAAGCATATATAATTTTTTATATTTTTTTATCTTCTTTGCTGGGACATCTTTGAAACACAGAAGAAGAGAAGACAGAAGATAAGAAGATGAAGAGAAAGAAGGAGACAGAAGATAAGAAGATGAAGAGAAAGAATATGCCGGAAGACAGAAGAAGACAGACAGTAGCTGACCAGGGTGCTGAAGACCCTGGTGGACATCAGGATTGCAGACAAGTGTTAAATTTAATGTGCTGAGGTTAACTTCAGTCGGATTAACTCTGAATGCCAGTGGGATATGCAAGGATGTACAATGTGTTATATAACCCACTGGCGCTCATAGGGTTATTTTTTCTCACATTTCACACTTTTTTTTTTTTTGGAGTACTTTGGATGTATTAATATGGGGCACAAGGGTGGGTGTGGGTGTAATTTTCAACCATTAAAGTGGGTCCCTTAACACATGTTCTT
The DNA here is from genome assembly GCA_037306005.1 of Rhinophrynus dorsalis. Classification (NCBI taxonomy): domain Eukaryota; kingdom Metazoa; phylum Chordata; class Amphibia; order Anura; family Rhinophrynidae; genus Rhinophrynus; species Rhinophrynus dorsalis. Next base: position 266,688,367 of record CM074723.1, on the reverse strand, counting down.
GCCTAATGCATGGAACTGAATTGGAAAATCAAACTCATTTTAATGGGTTCAAATGGGCGAAAATGGGAACAAAGTTTATAGCCCAACGTGCATTTTTTTTCCACCGGTATTCTTTCACAGTATGTCATTGGCCAAGTAGGCCAGTTGAATCAAGGCCTTAGTTTGCAAATGATTATACTATACAAAATGTAATTATGCTATAATCAAGAGTGCAAAATGGCTAGTCTTTTAAAACCTCAGATGAATAAATATTATGCCATATGAAACTGACTAGAGCTTTTCACATCTGATACATATTCTAAACAATTCAAAATAACCAGTATAGTTTTAAAATAAGCTATACATTCAAACAAGCTTGCAAACCTAAAGTAACTAAAGTTACATCCCTGCATTGATGCCACCTGTGTGAAAAGGACCTATGTCAAGGCTGTTCAGGAACTTATTCATAAAGATCTATTAAACCTCAGAGTACAAAAAACAAATCTAGCATCCTCCAAGTAAAACATATTATAGAGTAAGTGCAGAAGACAGGCAAGTTCTAGAATGTAAAGCATACACAAAGGAATGCAAGGAACATCAAAGTGGAATTACCACCGCTAAGCAACTTTGTTTCTAATAATTCCCTATCTGGCGACTAGCTGCTTAGTAGCGCTAGTCGCCAGAATTATTACCTGGTTATGGAGAAATATGCATTCATCCTCGGCTGACAGGCAGGACAGAGCACGGACATCTTGCCCCAGTGACGTCCGCTCGCCTGCGCTGTCAGTCCCTTCCGGAGCCGAATGGCTCCTAGCAACGCCTCCTACAGCCGTCTGGTACTGACAGCGCAGGCGCGCGGACGTCACTAGGGCAAGATATCCGCTCTCCGTCCTGACTGTCAGCCGAGGATGAATGCATATTTCTCCATAATCAGGTAATAATTCTGGAGACTAGCGCTACTAAGCAGCTAGTTGCCAGATAGGGAATTATTAGAAACAAAGTTGCTTTGCGGTGGTAGTTCCGCTTTAATATGTCATGAAACAGTGATATGAATACAGTTTTTCAGAACATGCAGTAGCTCTGGTCTTAACGGACGGTACTTAATTTCTTTATCATTCTTTAAATAATGACAATAAGGCCATATGATTTAAAGTGGAACTGTCACCTTAATTCAAGTTTGCATAATTTGAAAACTGCATTAAAAACTACCTATATGTCATGTTAATCAAAAGTTCAGCAGATGTATAGTTCAGGAGAGAGTCACACTTATTTCTGGGCAAAGTAAAAGTGAGCATTTCCTGGTACTACACAAAGCTTAAATAGCATATGAAAAAAAGTCACTGTACCGTATGGGTACCACAGTTGGCATGCATTAGCAAATGGTATCAAGTACATTTGCTTGTTTTTTGGATAACATGACTCATAAGCAGTTTTTAATGCAGTTTTCAAATATGTAAACTTGAATTAAGGTGAAAGGTCCACCTTAAGGGTGATTTTAACCCCTTGAATGCTAGAGAAGTTTCTTTTCTTTTGCATTGTGACAAAGTTTTGCCCGACATATCAAACATTTCCTCCAGCATCTCCAATGTATTAGAATTATGCAAATATACTTATGCATATTTACTATACTTTAGCACTGCATAGTACTTATGTTCTAATAGTAGTACCCCAGGTGAGATATCATACTGATGTGTTGCATACCCCTCTGGCACTCAAAGGGTTACAAATGTGAGCAACAGGGCACTCCACCTTCAAGTAGTACCTCAAGGTAACGGAGGGAGAGACAAAAAGGCAGAGCACAGGACACGGAGAACAGAGGGTGAAAAAGTGCAAGAAGAGGGGAGAGAGAGAATGCAAGGGACACACAAGTGAGATTGACTCTGAGTGCCAGAGGGGTGCCCAAAGCATTGCAATGCGTTGCGTACCCCTCTGGCACTCAAAGGGTTAACTTACTTTTTGCAGCCTTTGGTGCTCAAGTAACCAATGTATATTAGAGATTTTGGTACCGACAACCAGCATTCAGTAACTGACTGGGATGCGACCTTCAGCTGCTCGTCATGAGAATCTCACTCTGTCATGCTATGCAAGATCCTCATGTCGACATTTTCATGCTGACGACATGGTTAATGTATCTTTTGGTCGCACACGTTCTCTCTCGTGCAACCTTTTAAAAGGATACCATGAAACACTAGGAGTAATTGTCCCCGAGCAAGGCAGATCACAGTACCCTGTATGTTATCCACCATCTGGATCATTATACGTCGGATTGAGTATTATTACTTTTTTCATTAAGTGTTGGAACCCACACTGTGTGGTCTGAGAATCCTTCAGTATTTCTTTCTCAAACATCCTGGAGTGGGATTTTTAGATTCTAGTAGGGAGCAGTGCCCATATCAGGCGTTAATTAAATGTGGGGGGGGGGGCAGTTTTGAATCTCCCATTTGTTAATTTGAACACTGATTATCTGTAATTGGAACTGTGAGTACAGCGGTGTTTAGTTGAGGTCCCTCTAGGAGCCCCCCATATTTGTTTTTTTGTACATGACATTTTTTTTTTTTTTTTATCTGAAAAGTGTGGCCAGGGGCTTTAACACAATCCTTCAATAACTCAGATCATTAGTTGAATCTCAGCTAGGTCAATGATATGTTTTGGGCTGAAACATTGATTACTTTATTGGTATGAAGAAATCATGGACTTTGTTTCCCTGAAATATACTGATTGCAGAGCCAGTAAAGCACTACAATTTGTATTTGGACATGATTTTTGGAATCAAACAAACATATTGGGTTATTTGGTAATCTAAATATATCAGATTGCTTGTTTCTATCATCTGGGAATGAAGATACACAACATTCTGTAAATCACAAGTTAGTAATATTTTTTGTCTTTGTCTGGGTCAGAGGTAGGAAAATATTTCCTCTCTAGCCACTAGAAGACTACAACTCCCATAATCTCTAACCAGTCAATGTCAAGTTGGGGATGATGGGAGTTGTAGCCCCTTACGGCTGGAGAGTCAAAGGTTGCTTACCAACTTTTTTATAAAAATAAAAATATAGTGATGAGTCAGTCCAAACAAACCCGATAACCATATCTTCAAAGTCGTGGACAAAAGGCATTCAGACAGTGATATCCATTATATATTTAACCCTTTGAGTGCCAGAGGGTACGTAAAGCATTGCAAAGCAATGCGTTCCATACCCCTCTGGCCCTCAAAGGGTTAAAGGTTTAAGTTGCTATAGGATTGCTTTATATTTTTACTTTCAAATGTGGATTTCTTCCGTTCAAAACTCAGCTGCAGTAATATTTTAGTGGGAATTCTCACAGTCATAGAAAGCCCAGACAGAAAACAGCAACAATCTCACGGGAAATGCATTGGCCCGGGAGATAAAAATATTGAAATGTTATATATTTTCTGTGTGCTCAAATTTCTGCAGAAAAGTAGGAAATTCATTTTTTTCCCCTGCATAAAAATTCCCAGGGGAAAAAAAAGTGAATTTTCATTCATCACTGGTCCTGTGGTCCTGAAACAGCAGCTAGGAAACTTCCAAAGACACAGCCATCTATTATTAAAGATATTCTCTATTGTACAAAGACACAAGGTTAAAATTCATAGGGCAATAGGGATTTTCTGGGCATAATAAGTTAAGTGGGGGTAATTACAAGGAAGCTCTACTTCTCATTTAAACTGTCATTTTCAATTTCCCGATATATTATGAAAACTTTAGAGAGACGCTATAGAGTACAGAATGATTAGAAGACCTAAGCACACAGTTTACAACTTGGTTTTGCCAAGTGCTGTTTTGCTTAAAGTGATAGTAAGGATTCACAAAAACAGCAGCTCCAATTAATCCTCATAGGATTTGGACAGCGTTATTTCAATACTGTCAGAGTTGTAGTTCAAAAGTAATTGAATGATCAAATATCCCCCTCCTGCTCCTTTTACCTAGTGTATACCACCTCCCCTCAGATGTGGAATCTGGTCTCTTGACCAGACAACTCACAGCAAGGGACAGTCTTCTTACTGTGAGAACAATGAATGTCCTGTCCCCACTGACAGGTTATTCAGGTTTTTCCCTATGTTAATTGAAGTTTGCCCCTCTCTGCAATCCACTTGGACACCACCCTGCTGCTCTGAGCTGAGAAGTGTTATATCAGTAAAAGGGGCAGGAGGGGGATACTTTATCATTCAATTACTCTTGAACTACAACTCTGACAGTACTGAAATAACACTCTCCATGGACCAAATACTATGAAGCTTAATTGGATCCGCTTTTATTGTGGAACATTACTATCCCTTTAAAGCGGAACTTTCACCTCATTTAATTAAGCTATTAGAATTTTACAATAGACGTGATGCACATCTATACGAAGGGAAGCGTGAACGCGCTCCCTGGGGGAGCTGGGGGGGGGGGGGTATGAGAATTGCAGGACTAGGAACTCCTGCACCTCTGTGCCAATGCTACACTGTGCCGCAGAATGTGGAAGTGCCCAGCATCACGTCTACATTTAAGATCCAATATCTAGTACAATATGTAAGTACAAAAAAAAAAGAAAATCACAGACCAATCCCATTACAATTTTAATAGCTTAATCAAATGAGAAAAAGTGTTTTAGGAGGTGAAAGTTCCACTGTTACAAGAAGTTTAATTTGTTTTGCCAACAATTAAAATCTGCCGATATGTTGTACTTGGAATTATTCTGTAAATTAACTGCTTTTGAGAAATTAAACTTTTATATTTTGATGGCATTGACTGGCATGCTAATCAGATTCAATACATATTATACTACTTATCCCAGTGTGAGGCCAAACATTAGCAATGACCCCAGTTTGTATGCTATGTCTAAAATAATTTCTACTACAGTAATGTTGTCCCAGCACAGAAAATAACTGGCATAAGGGACTGCACTGTGCCACCAACAAATAAAGTTTAAGTGTTAATATAAATACTATTTTATCGATTCTTATTGGTAAGAAGGGACAATACGGTGGGTATAAACAAAGAGATACAGTATACAGAGACAAATCTGAAGATCTGAAAGAAAGAAGGGGAAAATGACATAGAACTGGATAATATGGAGAAGATGGGAAGAACTAAGAAGAAACATGTAAACAAAAATAAACGTATGATATCTGGGTAGCTGAAAAAAAGAAAAAAAATTATATTACATTACATCAAAAATGGCTAGCATTATCGAATTTTGTCTTCAAAACTACCTAATATAATAAGGTGACAAGTTCACTTTAAAAACGTATTCTCTAAACACATAAGATTCCGCACTAGATCCAAATGCTTCCCAACACAAAGGTTTTCAGGCCAATAAACATTAACCCCTCAAGTGCCAGAGAGGTATCCAATGCATTGCACTCAAAGGGCTCAACATCAATAGAAGAAGTGCCCTTGTATTGTTTTGTTTACGATGAGCCCTATACCAAACTTGAGTTACAGGACAATAAAATGTTTTATAGAGCATTTAGTGCCACAATACGGTGTTTATCGCCTGTGAAGGCCCTTTTCACTCTTGCCATTTAGATTTTATGCAGAGGTACAATTTCAGCTAGTAGCTGTTACATCCCTAGGGATTAGAGAAGCAAGGAGGCCAGCACTGCTGCCAACATTTCTCTGTTCAGCAGAAGAGTTGCATGCCAAGACTTAAACAGCATGGTGCTATGCATATTAATGTTGACTTACAAGGACCCTGTAGACACTACTGTGTTCATACACTGAATGTTTTAAAGACCACTTGTGATGATCTTTTAATATATTCCTGACTGCATCCTTGAAAGCACCAAAGCCAAAAAACACACACATCCATTTTAAAGGAAAACTAACATGTCCTACACACACATATACATACTTACCTTACTATGGCCAGAGACCGCTAATGGTTATTTCAGTTTTGCTTGTGTGCCTTTGTTCAAGAGCATCTTCAGTCAGTCACATTGTAAAGCATTAAGATTACTATATGCAGTGAGCAGAGTCGGACATCCTGTAGTCCTGCAAATGTCACGTCAGTATCCGTGGACATAACATGCAGGTCTGGACAAAGACATAAGTGTAAAATTCAAGGGGGGCATTAGGATTTTCTGGCCATACCAAGGTAAATGGGGGTAATTATTAGGAGGTATTCATACTCCTTTAAATATATTCCCCTGCAAATAAAAGTCCAGAATAGGAATTCCGTATAGTCAAGGGAAATTAATTATGACTCAATTACCAGTGAAAGACCGTATAATGGAAATTTACTAATCAAAAGACTAGACATTTCTGTGTCTCTTATACTGTCACAGATCAACTCCCATCTACAGCTGCATTTTAACATGTATCCCAAAGGGCATCTTGGCTGCTGGTAGACATGACCTGGCTCAACAAAACACACTGGGTAAGGTGTGGTCCAACATCATTGGTCATTTTATTATCCACTTTTATTACATTGTTATTTATCTAAATATCGTCATTAGTTTCAATTGTCTTTTTTAAATGGAAATAATCGTGTCAAAGTAAGTCTGTTTTTAGATGGACAGACGGAGCGAAGTTTCAGGAGCTGCCAATGATTATGATTAGCAGTATAGCACTAGAAATGCAGACGACAATCAATAAATGTAATAAAGGAACAAATTACTTAGTAACTAAAGTTCTTCACAGACAGAAACCATGTTCAGTAACCACTATAGCATCTTTACGTCTGCTCTTAAAGGGGAACTTTCACCTCAAAATGTTTTTGCCATAGGTTTAGTTAATAGAGTAGTATTAAGAAAGCAGCTTTTTTCTAAATGTATGTACTTTTAAAGATATTGCATCTTCAAGCTGTGCACTTCTGCATAATGCGCCACCCTGAATCTTCTGCACCGCTCTTCTTCTCCTCCCACCTCCCTCCCAGCTGCCCCAGGGAGAGCGTTCACACTTCCCTTCGGTGTGGTGTGAATGGCTTCTATTATTACATCAAGCTCAGGTTAGCATTATACTGAGGTTGCAACCTCAATATAATGCTAACCGGAGCTTGATATAACGATAGAAGCCATTCAATCCACACCGAAGGGAAGCGTGAACGCTCTCCCTGGGGCAGCTGGAAGGGAGGTGGGAGGAGTATTAGGAAGTGAACAAGAGCTGTGCCGAAGATTCAGCATGCAGCATTATGTTGACCGGCACAGATTGAAGGTGCAATATCTTTAAAAGTATGTACATTTAGAAAGAAAAAAAAACTGCTTTCCTAATACTACTTTATTAACTAAACTTATGGCAAAAAAAATTTATGAGGTGATTGTTCCCCTTTAAGTGTCTACTAAGGATGGATAACAAGATGAACAGCATTAGTTTACCTAGGATAGACTCATACTGAGAACAGAAGAGCAAGTGGTGATGCTTTTATTGGTAGAGTAGCTTTAGAAGAGATTAAGACAACTTCTGTGTACGACCTTAGCGGTCTTGAAAGAATTCACTGTACAAATACTCAGTAACCCTTTGCTGCATTGTCTCCTGCTTTATTCACAACTTAAATGGTACTATCCTACTCCTAGACTGGGAAAAGAGGTGTCTCGGTCTAAGAATTATGGTACCCAAAACAGAGAGAGAGGCAGTGAAGAGAATAAGGGGCCTTATGCACAGAGAAAAAGATAAGAAATACTGCAGCAAACAAGTTGTAAAGCAGAGATGAAAAAAAAGTACCCACTGATTTAAAAAGTGGCTTTTAATCCCCTGAATGCTAGAAAATGTCTCAAAAGTATGGCAAATCAATGTGTTTGAGACCTCTCTACAATTGAAGGGGTTAAAAGCTCAATTTAAAGCAGTAGGAATGTGGGTTCAGTTGGTTTTCACCGTGATTGCTCAACGTTTCCTTTATTTATAAGGCCTAAGGCTTTGTAGTAAGCAGAGGCGTAACTAGAAGCAACTGGGCCCTGGTGCAAAAGTTGCCATAGGGCCCCCCGACCACATTGGCCCCCACCATTGGCCATCTCCACTGGACACCTCCACAATGCTCCCAATCTCCACATTGTCCCCATCATCTCCACATTACCTCCACACTGCCCCCCAGTGTCCATTTCCTACCACCCTGGTGGTTCAGGGGCGTGGCAGGGGAGGTCTGTGGCTCCTTCTGCACAGACCTCTATACTACCGGAGCTACCGCACTGTCTTCTCTTCAGTAATGCAAGACGCTGGGAGATGATGTCATCTCCCAGCACTCTGCATTACTAAAGAGCCGAAAGAGGGCGCTCATCAGCTAGAGGTCTGTGTGGAAGAAGGCCCAGACCTCAGTATGTTGTGGGTGCCGGGCCCCGTCACAGGGGCGACCCCTATCATTACGCCACTGGTAGCAAGAGAAGCTAAACAACTGATTTGAAAAGAAAAAAAAAAAAAAATCAAAATAAGACAGTGCCAGATGTTCAAAATGGTCAAAAACTTGGAATTAATATTTACAGTACCAATTCTAGTAGATTATTGTATGCATCTTCAACCATTCTTATGGAGTAGTGCTTCACAATCTTACCTGTATGTCTTGTGTACATCTATAAACATATTATTCTATATTAAACTGTACTCTGCTTGCTACTATAAACAATGATAAGCCATACTGTAAGACAAACATATCAAATCCATGAGATCACTCTTGACATTAGTTACTGTACGATACTGTCAAATTTACTTACCAAACCATTGCACGTTGAAAGAGCTACTGATGAATTCTGATTGGACAGCAGTGATCCTTGGTAAAAGCAGAAGTCTTCTGCAGAATATGCCTCCACAGATTTAGTCCTTCCTTCTCCAAATGTCTGAATTATAAATCCAGGTGCGAGCAGATTGTCAGAAACCTTTAATTCCAAATGCAAGTCCTGGCCAAATCCACTAAGTTTTAAATGAACTGGATCAGTCTCGATATTCTCTGCAGATCTTTTTCTTCTATGGCTGTGGCCGATGTCATGTGTGATGTACTTTCCATATCTGTCAACCTCATATGCCACAACAATATCATATTCTGTTAAAGTTAAAATATGTAGATGTTAACATTTCTAGAATCCATAAAATCATATGAAAGATGGTTCAAGATGAGTCATACAGGATCCTACCAACTGTGCCATAAGGAACAAATACACATTCCCACTGATTAAAGGAATTTAAAGCCAGATTTCAATGTTAGAGTGGTCTCCAGTTTAGTTTGCTCCAGAATAGCTTACCTTTTGCTTTATGCTTAAAGGGATATAGAAATGTTTCAAAATAAAAGCAGCTCCAATTAATCTTCATAATATTTGGGCCATGTTATTTCAATACTGTCAGAGTTCTAGTTCAAGAGTAATTGAATGATAAAGTACCCCCCCTCCCCTTTCACCTAGTATAAGCCACATCCCCTCAGATGTGGAATCTGGTCTTAAGACCAAACAGCTCACAGCAAGGGACAATCTTCTTACTGAGAGAAAAATGAAAACACTTCCCCCTTGACAGGTTTTTCAGGTTTTTCCATTTTGCTCACTGAAGATTGTCCCTCTCTGCAAGCCATCTGGATACCACCTTTCTGCTCTGAGGTGAGCAGTGTTACATCAGTACAAAGGGCGGGAGAGGAATACTTTATCATTCAATTACTCTTGAACTACAACTCGGACAGTATTAAAATAACACTCTCCATGGCCCAAATACTATGACGATTAACTGGAGTGGCTTTTATTTTGAAACATTCTATAACTTTAAGACATTTCAACTAAAATAAGCCTCTGCAAAGAGGAGAATACTGTATTTTTCTTGCCACATTTAGTAAGTCTAGGTTGTAATTTCTAGTGCCATAAAGGATATTCCATCTTGAATATACCCATGACTCTTTAACACACAAAAAAAACATATCAAAAAGAAAACAAAATGAGCATACTCAGAACATTCTTATAACGAACCTGGTTATTTTTTTTAATAATACAAACTGATATAATGTGCTTACATTTAAAAGTAGAAAAGAAGGGACAGGCTTAATTATTAAGCCAAGTAGTGATTTGTAAAAGGCAGCAAGACTACAGGCAGTATGGGACAGCTGTTTTTACATTATTTGCAGTAGTTATGCTGAAACAACATGAAAACCTTTGGTTTGTGAAACCAGAAATATGCAGTTGGAACGGATATGCCACTCCTGAACCCACCAGGGAAGTTTTTTTGTGGCAGAAGGGACGGTGCACACCATGGCTGGATAGGAGACGTCAAGAGATTTTTTTTTTCCTTTTTTAAAGAAAATAAACTACGTTCAGGCTGTGTGCACTATCACATGTAAAACCAGGTGCTAGTGTCCTTTTAATGTTTAAAATAAATAAATAAATAAATAAATAGGTAAGCATACTGAATACACACCACACTATAAAAAAGAAAGACTAAAAGTCTTCAAAGATAATAGGCTGTCCTACAAAATATAAAAAAAAAATGGAAATTTTGCTTAAAAGGGACAGTAAGGTTTCATAATAAAAGCAGCTCTAATTAGTCATCATAGTATTTCGGCCTTGTACAATGTTATTTCAATTCTGTCAGAGTTGTAGTTCAAGAGTAATTGAATGATAAAGTATCCCTCTCCCGTCACTTTTACTGATGTAACACTGCTCAGCTCAGAGCAGCAGGGTGTGTCCAAGTAGATTGCAGAGAGGGACAATCTTCAATTAAGATAAGGGAAAAAGCTGAAAAACATTTCAACAAAGCGGGAGCACACCCGGCTCAGGTGATTAAATTACAAGCGGTCTGACAAAACTGATTCGATCCATAAAAAAAACACTTTATTCCATCTCATACAATAAAATCCAAAGACATGACATGAAAAAATCAGCTACTATGAACAGTCTGACGCGTTTCGAGCATCTCTAGCTCTTATTCATAGACTAAATATCCAAACTCCGCATAAAAGTTTAAAAAGTAGCAACCAAAAGCTGATTGGTGCTACAAAGTAGCCTCATTCTGATACACTCTGCTGCATCAACAACCGAGTTCTATCAGGAGGAGGGGCTGAAAACTCAAGGACAAATCAAAGACCTTTATATTACGTGTCCACACTTTTCATAATCTTTCAGCATTCTACAAAACTCCTAACCGGAAATTAAAAAATAAAATTTAAAGGCAATTATTAGAAATATTCCATCAAAACTCCCAATACTTCTTCTATTTCTCCAATTCCACAATATATATATATGCTGCTAATTAACATATGAAAAGGTGGACAACATTATCACTTGTGTCTATACATCCATATCATTTAAAGGGGTGTGGAGAGAGGTAAAAACGCCTCCCAAAGCCGAAAGCATTAAGATAAAATACAAATGAAATATAAATATAAATAAAACACTTCAAAATCATCTCATGCATTCTGCCCTATAGGTATGCGTGAATATCTATCTCCACAAGACCACAAAATACCCTAAATTATTAATAATCAAATACTCAGCAATTTCAAAATACATGACTAATGTCCCATTCTGAATTTAAACCTAATGGTACTCTTGTTTTTAGCTGGAAAATCCAGAAAGCTTCTCTTTTATTAATTAGAGAGGACATATCTCCTCCTCTCCATGATAATCTTACTTTTTCAATACCTTGAAAATTAAAAGCCATTCTGGATCCCTCATGCATTTCTAAAATATGTTTGGCAATTGCTGAGTCAGTTAAACCCTTTTCCAATTGGTATAAATGTTCCCTTATTCGTGCTTTAAGGCGGCGGCACGTTCGCCCCACATATTGAATAGAACACAACTTGCATCCGAACAAATAAATCACATTGCTCGAATTGCAATTAATATAGCTCTTGATTTGATACCTACGGGCATCCACTTGGCTAGAAAAACAATTAGATACTTGTGCAAAACCACAGCATTTGCAGCGGTTAGCACCACATTTATAGAACCCCTTTTGTTGCAACCACATAGGTGTAAGGGTATCACCTCTATACATACTTGGTGATACCTGATTTCCTATGGTAAATCCTCTCTTCGCTACAAAGTTGGAACCTTCTTTCAAGATAACTCGCAGCTTGTTATCAGAATATAACACTGGTAGATATCTCTTTATAATGTCACAAACTTGTTTATATTGGGAACTATAAGTGGTAATAAACCGCACTCCAGGTTTATGTCCCTTTAATATTTAAAATAAATAAATAAGTAAGCATACTGAATACACCCCACACTATAAAAAAGAAAGACTAAAAGTCTTCAAAGATAATAGGCTGTCCTACAAAATATAAAAAAAATGGAAATTTTGCTTAAAGGGACAGTAAGGTTTCATAATAAAAGCAGCTCTAATTAGTCATCATAGTATTTCGGCCTTGTACAATGTTATTTCAATTCTGTCAGAGTTGTAGTTCAAGAGTAATTGAATGATAAAGTATCCCCCTCCCACCACGTTTACTGATGTAACACTGCTCAGCTCAGAGCAGCAGGGTGTGTCCAAGTAGATTGCAGAGAGGGACAATCTTCAATTAAGATAAGGGAAAAAGCTGAAAAACCTGTCAAGGGGGGTAGGGTTTTCATTGATCTCACAGTAAGAAGATTGTTCCTTGCTGTGAGCTGTCTGGTCCCAGGACCAGATTCCATATCTGAGGGGAGGGCACTTACACAGGGGGAATCTTTATCACTCAATCACTCTTGAACTACAACTCTGACATTATTGAAATAACACTATGGCTCAAATACTATGAAGATTCATTGGAGCTGCTGTTTTTGTGAAACATTACTATGCCTTTAAGTAAAGATTGCTATCAAAGTTTGCCCTTTCCTAAGACTACAGTGCCTGTAACCCTTTAAGTACCAGTAGGATAATAAACACATTACTTTCCAATGTGCAGCTCCTTCCCTCTAGTACTCTAAAGGGATCAAAGTTTTGTTTTCTGCACAACGAAAACCGGATAGCACCTTAAAAACTACAATTGTCAAACAGATGGAGAAGAATTTTCTGCATCCACATATTTTTACCTCAAATGTCCTCATCTAGAAGTAATAATTAAAGGCTTATTGGAACTGCACTACAACTTTCAACACCTTCAGCCCACACTTGGTCATTAGAGGAAAATGGGATTTGCAATCCCCATAAGGCTGGCGTGCCATGTTTCCCACGCTTGCAATACATATTTAGACCATGAGGATATTTTGTTTACCATGAAGCTCAGATTATGTGCTAAAGATTAATATTTTGAGCATTATGTTGAAACTAGAATACAGGTATTAAAAATGCTTTTGTACACTAAAACTTTGTATGGCATAGAGGTTAATATTAAGCCCCATCAAATATTACAACTCGGCACATTCTTCCCTTGCTTTTATTAAAAAAAATCCATACAACATAATCCACAATTTACGATCAAGTCCATGCTGCTCTCCGGGGGTAACCACAGGACTGCAGAAGATGCATCTATGATGGGGCCCAGCATCTAATGTGGCCCAACAACTCCGTAGGTTTCTAAGTAAACCCCAATAAAAAAAAAAAAAAAAATTAGTGGTAAGGAGCCCTCCTATCACTAGTTACACCACTACTCTCTAGATGTTAGCAGAAGGGCCAGTTCACATTCTATGGTGGAAAATGCCCTTGGGAAGGCCAACAAACATTTGAGTGGCCAACTGTAGAAAGACAGATGGTGGCTATCTTGGAAATGGACAAGATACCCTAAATATCTAGGTTCTTTTCAATTGGGGAATCAAAATGTTTGGCGAGTGTGGCAACTGGAATAAGTCAATGGCTGTCTGTGGCAGTGTGATTTAACACAAAAAAACATAATAAAAAAAATCACCCGGATAATAGTCGCAATAGAGGAGTTCTTAAAGAAATTTAAATTTACTAGATACAGATCATAGCATTTAAAGAATCCATCTGTAAAGCTTTCAAATATATTAAAGGGTTAGTAATGTTTAACATTAACTAACCCTAATATTGAAGGTATTAAAAAGATAATATTAATGTGCCAAGTCATATCTCTCAAACCTTTACTGTTTGCAGACCACCCCACTGAAGTATTTGTTCTTCGATAGCTCTCATTCAGCTCCGCTGATGAGCTGCCTGTTGGTGTGGGACCGGGATCTCCTGATGTCAGCTACATGCTGACGTCTGGAAAAGGGGAGGGAGGGGGAGAGTTTCAGCGCTTAAATCTCTAAAACCGTAAAGGCTTGAGAGAACCGACTTGGCACATTAATATCTTTTTAATACCTTCAATATTGGGGTTAGTAAATGTTAGACATTACTAACCCTTTAAGACAACACATCCAGATGCCCTTTCATCCGAGTACTAACAATTTAATATGTCCATTCACAACAGCAATAAGCACTATTCAAGATTTCATTTTCTTTATTTCTACTAACGTTTTATTAATTTTAGTTGTTTCCTTTTCTATGTTAAAATTGCTACTGCATTGACGTTTCACGAACACCTGCAAGGGACCAATTTATTCCATATGTATTTTGTATCATTCTGTACTCGTAATGTTAGCTTGATGGCAAAATATAAGGACCTTAACCCAGGTTCTGTGATGGCCACCTTTTACATTTCTAATTACAGTTTTGGGATTTTATATTGAATTGCTGTATGTCAGTGTTTTGGTAGGTAATATGCTCTTATAGTGCCCATTAGGCCGATGTAATGCAGTAGCATTTTAAAGATAGGCAGGCAATATAATAAAGCAGTGGGGAATGCAAGCAGGGTGCTGGGTTGTATAGCTAGGGGCATTAGTAGCAGAAAAAGGGAAGTGGTCATGCCACTCTACATATCTCTAGTTATACCTCACCTAGGGTATTGTCTACAGTAGATATATAGAGAAAATTCAGAGAAGGGCTACTAAAATGGTGACTGATTTACAGGAAAAGACATATCAAGATAGACTAAAGGATCTGAACATGTATAGCCTGGCGTAGGGAAGAGAGAGTGAGAGGGATATGATAGAAACATTCAAATACATGAAGGGATTCAACAAAGTGCAGGATGGATGTACATTTCAAAGGAGTAAAAATGTTAGGACAAGAGGCCATAGTCTAAAACTAGAGGGACACAGGTTTAGATGTAATGTAAGAAAGTTTTACTTCACTGAGAGGGTAGTAGATAAGTGGAAAAGCCCACCAGCAGAAGTGGTAGAAGTTAATACAGTGACAGAATTTAAGCATGCATGGGATAGGCATAAGGATGTCCTTAACATAAGAAAAGACCAAGGACCAAAAAAGGTTTGAGGTTTTTACAGTAGGAAAATGGGCAGACTAGATGGGATGAATGCTTCTTATCGGTCGTCAAATTCTATGTTTACTGAATTAATTCTGGGACAGAACAACCACAGGAGAAAAGTACAATTTCACATTGATTTAATTAAGGCTTTAATATCATGAATGCTAGACAGATCTCCAAAGCATTGTGCTGAGGCCTCTCAAGCATCCAAGGGGTCAAAAGCACCATTTCAAAGTCAACAAGTTTGGAGACCTTTTATTCCCAGCTATAATATAGTTGGATTCCTCCAGATCTGCTCCAAAGCTTCTCAATTCATCAGTCTCCTTCACACGAAGGAACTGTTAATAATTGGATTTAAACCCACTGGATCCTTGAGACATTTCCAACTCATTGCTTCACAATGCCCTAGAGATATCTCTGCGTGTTTTATATGGACATGCTTATAATGCTGACAAATTCACATAGATATTTTTAATCATCAAGTGGAAATCTTTTCCAATGGAGAAACCGATAGGCTCAGGCAACTGTGAAGGTTATCTAAGGTCAGCTCCTCTGCCACTTACATTATCTTGGATTCTCCACTGCTAATCTAAGGCAAAGCTATGATGTACATCATCCTGGTCCTTAACCCTTTGCATGCCAGAGGGGTATGCAACACATTGCGTGGTGTATCCCTCTGGCACTCAAAAGGTTAAGGCCTCTTTTACATGGACAACAGAACTGTTATATCTCTTACAACAGTTCTGTCTCCCATGTTGTTTGAGTCACCTCTCCTATGTTCCACCACTTATCCAGACACCAGAGAAGAATATTTGATGGCCAGATATTAATCAAACTTTGTAACAGATATCACAACCTTCAACAACACTTGTGTGTTGAAGGAGCTGAGTCTACCTATAGAAAGGATTACAGATTTTCCTGAAGATGAGATGCCCATGTGTATTCTTCGAGGTAGTAAGACAGCTCCTTTATTTTGCAAGTACCAGCTAATGCTGACACACACCAGAGCTATAGCCAGCAATTTACAACATCTCCACGTTTCCCAATCAGTACTGCCAATAGTTAATAGTACCTAATATTTCCTGTAGGTCTAGTTTGATAGTTTCCTTTTATTTGATCAGATCTTACTTATGTAGGAATCAATTTTGCAGCAGTTAAGTGTATTTTATATTTATAGAGTCTCAAAAACATGACCTGGGAAATTTCATTTACATAACCAAATAAAGAAAATTAATTTTTTATAACAGTGTCTTTATTTTTTGCCATTTTAATTGACAAATTGATCTTTTTCCATGTCCTACTGAATGTGAGAGGGGCATGGGAGTGACTTTTGCTAGGAGACTCTGACTGAAACCATTTAGGTCTTCTGTGGATTGTGAGGAGGAAGGAGCTAAATGTAGACAGAAGTAAATACACAGTGACATATAGACATACCTGGTTGATGAATAATGGACTACTGTCTGGGTAAGTAAGTATTTTGTTGCAGTGTGCATCGCAACGTCCAATGTTGCTCATGAGATTGGTCTGCCCAGCAGCCCATTGACTGCTATATAGCCTTTACCTGCTGAAACCTCTCATTGTTCTGTGTTGAGCTAAGGGATGTTGGAGCCTGTTGCATCTGGCTACATTCACATGCAAATGTAGTGACAGCAGGGGGCAAGCTCTCACTGCTAAGTCCTTTTTTTTTTGTCTTCTCTCATAACTATAATATGAACAGGTTATAGAGAAACTAATCAATATGGTTTTTAAGAGAAACTAATAATTCTTAACAGCTTCCCGACAATTGACAATAACAATAGAGACCAGTATAATGTGCTGAACTTATTTACAGCCGCATGGCGTATGATCAGCTACGTAGAGCTCAGACATAGAATTAAACAGCAAATTCTCTCATGTTCTATACTTACTCACTTATTAATACATCTGCAGAACAATCATAATATTCATCTATTAGGTAACACTGTAAATAAGTAATACATTCACACGAGGCAGCAGACAACAGTGTGAAAGCCTAAAAGGAGGGTATTTGCTGTATTTTTGGAACATTATAGCAGCAATAACATCTCTATTCCATGCCACTCATGTAGACATTCCTAAAGTGCTTACTATGCATGTTTATGTAAATTTGTACCTTGTTGTGAGTGCCAGTCAGCTTGTGATCACAGATGTATCACTGCTGTATGTTACATACATTAACAATAATGGGATTTTATATCCAAAAATATATACATTTAATGGAGCACGTTTATTAAATGATGAATTTTGGGCACATAGTTCTACTTTATTAAATATCACCCATTAGCTTCCTTTTGTCTATCATTATAGACTTGAGGAGGGTTTCATTTGCATAAAGATCACGCCAGCTCTAGTTTTAGAATTCCCCTGGTCATATGTTGGGGTAAAATATATCTAAATAATCACACAGCCAGCACCAGTGGGACTTTTCAAAACAGACAAAAAAAAAAAAAGTTTATTGAATTGCCAACATGTCAGTCCTCATGTCGACCTTTAGCTCTGTGAGGACTGAAACGTTGACAATTCAATAAACCTTTTTTGTCTATTTTGTAAAGTCTCACACATGTTGCCTATTGACTATTGGTGTTTATCTTACAGGAATGTGCATCTGGGCATAAAAATTATATTTAGGAAGTCCTTCCATCATCTTACAATTTATTTATATAAAAGAGAAAACCATACCTCCCAACATTTCAAATTGCCAATGAGGGACACTTGTGTTTTAAGGTATGTTGCTGTGGATGTGGCATTACCAATAATTTTTAAGCTATTTTATGACCTATTGATACCTCCTTGTGTAACCTAATAAATGACTTCTAACAAGACCAAATGTTTTCTATTTACACAGACTAATTTATAAACCCATGTAATGAAGATTAATATGAGTTTTATTGCTGTGGAGCAATCTGATACACTTATATACATACCACACAGTCTGATCACCTAAAAAGAGGGACATCAAGGTGGGAAAGAGGGATTTGGGTCTAAAAGAGGGACTGTCCATCCTAAACAGGGACACTTGGGAGGTATGGAAAACCTCTCATGATGCGATTCTGTTTCCATACCACACACCCTTGGCAACAGAAAGTAGGAGTACTACCGCTCTGATCTGGGGATGTGGATTTTGACAGGAATACCATCTACTCCTGTTCAGGGCCGGATTTACATCTCAGGCGCCCCTAGGCACAACAAACTCTGGCGCCCCTAGCCCCGCCTTTGGCCCACCCCTAATCACGCCTCTCACTTAGCCACACCCCTCCACTAACCACACCCATTTTTAGCTTTGTTTTATTCTTCACAGTACTGATGGTTTGCCCCAAAACTGTTCCAGTTTACTTTAAGGAATAGTGTACCTTTCATGTTAAAGTGCAGACACTTTCCTGATTAAATCTTAGGTTTTACGCTTTCTGGTGCCAGAGAGGGGCCCAACACAATGCCCCCTTCCACTCCACAATGCCCCCTTCCACAATGCTCCCTTCATCTCCACAACGCCCCCTTCATCTCCCCAATGCCCCCTTCCACAATGCCCCCTGTCACTCCACAATGCCCCCTTCATCTTCCCAATGCCCCCTTCATCTCCCCAATGCCTCCTTCATCTCCCCAATGCCCCCTTCCTCTCCACATTGCACCCTTCATCTCCACAACGCCCCTTTCAACAACTCCCCTTCATCTCCACAATGCCCCTTCATCAATGCCCCTTCATCTCCACACTGCCCGTTCGTCTCCACAATGCCCCTTGATCCCCTACCTCAACTTAGTCCCTTAGTCCCTCGCTCACTCACTCACTCAACCCGACAGCCACCGCCAAATCTAAGGCTAGGCTACTTCCTGTGCCTTTATATTCTGTCTGCAGTGTAGCTTGCACGGCTGCCTCTGACTACATCAGTGTGTGACCATCGGCAGCATTGTAAGGTCACATGAGGTCCTGAACTGATCAATGAGAACAGAGGCAGCAGTGGGTCACATGGGGCAGCGGCACAGGCACAAAATACAAGGATCGGGAAGGAGCATTACAACACACGTGACACTACTGTTACTGTACAAGCGTGGCGCCCTCTAGGGCGAGCGAGCACAGGCGCACAGCACGCATTATCAAATTAAGTGGCAGTGTGGGGTACAGCAATAGCATTATTATTATGCATCCTGGGGCAGAAATTGGAATGGTGGGCGTGACAAGGTCATTGCCAGGCGCCCCTGAAAATCGGGCGCCCTAGGCAAGTGCCTTGCCTGCCTATTGGCAAATCCGGGCCTGCTCCTGTTAAAGTCAATGGAGAGAGATAGAGCTGCCTCAGAGTGGTAGTTCTGACAGGAGTGAGTATGTGTGTGTGTGGGGGGGGAGGGCGCTCTTCCTCCCTCCCAACCATCCCTTTTGCCTTTTATTTTCCTTCCTGACAGTTCATTTTGTCGCTCCTTCTTATTGCCTCATCGTCTGCCCATCACACTCTCTCTTTTGCCACTTGCTGTTACCTCCTTTGTGGCTTGCCTTTTCTCCACTCTGTGACCTGCGTCTGGGATGATATCATCTCATCACTAGGAAGTCAGGACCTGGCGTGTACTGTTAGCTGGCCGCAGAGAATGTGAGTAGGGTGGGGATGGGAGAGGATAATAGTGGCAGGCTTGGGTGTCAGACAATATAGTGTGTCTTTCCAGCTGCTCAGGACAGTGGCACAAGGCTGTGGTTTCAGACAAACAGTGTCCTGTGCTTCTGTACCTACATGTGGGACAGTGGAACAAGCCTCAGATCTCACACAGTGTTATTGCGGATCCCTGACTACCAGTGGGACAGTGGAGCAAGGCTAGGTGTCAAACAGGCAGTTATACCTCTTCCACTCCCCCCCCCCCCACACACCTCTTTGCACACAGGCATTGTCGTGCTTCTTTTGCTACTTTAAAATATATTAAATGTTAAACCCTTTGAATACCAGAGAGGTATCCAACATAATGCAAAGTAATGCTTTGCATACTCCTCTGTCACTCAAAGGATAAAATAAATAGTAATGTGTCACCCTTTTAGTGCCAGATAGATGTACATGGCTATCTACAATATTTTGTTTATGTCATGAAAATGTTTGTGTTCCTCTCATTTAAAGGGATAGTAATGTTTCAGAATAAAAACAGCTCTAATTAGTCATCATAGTATTTGGGCCATGGAGAGTGTTATTTCAGTACTGTCAGAGTTGTAGTTCAAGAGTAATTGAATGATAAAGTATCCCCCTCATGTCCCTTTTACTGATGTAACACTGCTCAGCTCAGAGCAGCAGAGTGTGTCCAGGTGGATTGCAGAGAGGGACAATCTTCAATTAAGATAAGGGAAAAAGCTGCAAAACCTGTCAAGGGGGGCAGGGTTTTCATTGTTCTTACAGTAAGAAGATTGTTCCTTGCTGTGATCTGTCTGGTCTGTGGACTAGATTCCACGTCTGAGTAGAGGGGGCTTACACTAGGTAAAAGGGGTGGGAGGGGGAAATTTTATCATTCAATTACTCTTGAACTACAACTCTGTCAGTATTGAAATAACACTCTCCATGGCCCAAATACTATGAAAATTAATTGGAGCTGCTGTTTTGGTGAAACATTACTATCCCTTTAAAAAAGGAACACTGTAATATTCACAGACAGTAAGGCTTTCATTTACAAAGGCATACTGTAATATTCACAGACAATATAGCTTAAGTATGAACATAGCACAGCAGCTATTTGGTAACAAAACTGTTTTTAAAAGCTAAGCAAATCCTGCACCTGCTTATTTCCTTTGCAAAAAAGCTCCTTTTTGAACGAAATTGGTCACTTTGGGCCACATGCATGTGCAAGGGATGAGTAATGGGAGCATGTGTATCCTTCCTCTGCACCCAAGTACACTCTCTACATGAACTGAGCTCTTATTTACACCTGCTCCAGAGGTAGGGTAAATGGGTTGTGCCAAGTCTGTACATGCACAAGGACATGTTCTGGGTGCAACAATGCAGGCAAACAGTATGCACTGTACCTACATTTCATACTACCCTCTCAGTACATATGTAAAAACAAATGTTATATATTGACAGAACCAGGGGTATACGTATCTGTGCCATTCTTTCAACAGATTTGGAGGAGTAATTTTACATGCACTCATTTCTTCCTGCTTGTTCAACGAGAAGCATAGATAGGATGATACATTATATGAATGTTGTAACATGCTCTTAAAAATTATAAAAACAGAGCCACTTGTCAAAAATGAATACATTTGGATTTTTATTTTAACCTCTTAAATGGCAGAATGGTGTATAACACACTGCAAACCCCTCTGGTCCTTAAAGATTTAATGAGCATGTTGCAACCATCAAATTATATCAAATTCTGTGGCTCACAGTGACCGATTTAACCCTTTGAGTGCCAGCAAAGCAATGTGTTGCGTACCTCTCTGGCACTCAGAAGGTTAATAAGAACTGGCGCAATTCCGGGGTAAACTAACTGCAGTATAGGGGAACACTTTAATTTGCATTTAAGGGGTTCAAGAAAAAAAATTAAAGAAAACTCCTTTAACTCTTTGAGTGCCAGTGGTACAAGCAATGTGTTGTGTACCTCCTGGTGCTCAAAGGGTTAAATTAGAATGGTCTCTAATGTGTTGCAAAGCAATAAAGTGGACATCACTCTAGCACAGAACAGGTTAAAATCTCCATTTTATTTGTTTCCTACAGAGTGATTGGTTTAACCCTTTGAGTGCCAGGGTGGTACTCAAAGAGTTAATCCAGAATTGCTCATGTTCCTCTTGGTACAACAGACTCCATGACTTAACAAGGAAGAAAAAAAGTGCTGAAAAAAAAAAATGTTTCCAACCTGTTAAAAAGACAAAAGTTTCATATATCAAGTCCAATCAAGATATGGGACCATTTATATTCATGTAATTGTCACCCTTTACTTTTTCAAATCAGTATTAGGCAGTCATGTAACTACATATACATCTAGCGCCCTCTAGTGTATATGATTACTAACTAATAGAACATGCTCTTGTCTTGCTTGTTCACATCACAGAATGGATGTGATCCAAGGAAGCCTCATACCAGTGATGGGCAACAATACTACACCTAGGTCTGTGCTAGACATAAACTTACATGTGAAAATGGATACAAAAACTAACAGCAATTTCACAGTGTGTTATTACCCATAATGGCTGTATCTGTTGACAAAAAATAAATCTATAGAAAATAAAAAGCGGTTCAACTCAGTCACAAAAAAAAAAAAAGCGCACAATAAGCCATTGATAGACTTGGGAGAAATCCATATTGTTGTATTTGTTTGCTGCCAATATTAAACTTAGTTGTATATAATCAGCATTATCAGATTGTACAGTGGCACTTTTTTTGATAAGCAACATATTTTGCTGCTGTGGCCATTTTTCAGAAAAGAAAAAAAAATCCTTTTTATAACCCTTTATCATTTACCTTTGGGCACGCCTCACAAGAGGAGTAAACATGGGCTATTGTGTGTCTATGTGGTTCATGCATTGCCATTAACCCTTTCACCTCCAGAGGGGTACTCAGCGCATTGCAGAGCAATACGTTGCGTCCCCAGCTGGCACTGAAACGGTTAAGAAGCAGATAACCAGGACATAAGTATATCTCTTAACCCACTGTATGACAAATGTTTCCAGTGCATTAAGCTTACAATATCTGGAGACTTTTCCTGAACCAGGGGAACTGCTAAGTTCCCAAAAGGCCTGGGTCTTGGGCCAATGTAACCCTTTGAGTGTCTGAGGGGTACGCAACGCATTGCAAAGGGTTATGGCACTCAAAAGGGTTAATACATTATTAGCACACCACACAGCCCAATTGCACCATTACATGCCCAAAGCTGATAGCAAGACTTGAATTAACCATTTGAGTGCCAGAGGGGTACGAGCGTATTGCAGTGCATTGTGTACCCCTCCAGCACTCAACAGGTTAAGCATTAGACTTGGGACTTTCGTTCCCTTAGCCTGTATCTAGCAACACCACTGTCTTCAACCCCAAAAATGTAACCTTCTGAGTGTCAGGAGTGCCTAACACTATTGCATAGCAAGGTGTTGGACTCCTCTCTGACACACAAATAGTTAAAGCAATTTTGTGTGAGGGTGAGGAACAATCTCTGGAGCCTGGATAATATAAGTCAACACATTGTGAAGCACTGAAAAGTTTTAAAAAGAAGCACTAGTTTCTTAAAGGGTCAAAGTTATTCATTTCCTTGTAAGTTTATCACCCCGTTAACCCTGTGAATGCCACAGAGGTATTGCAATGCAATGGAGACTTCTCTAGCATCCAAGGGGTTACACACTTCTCATATACGAACACTTACATAACAAGTTCCCTCAATGTTCTGCAGTGCAAAACAAACTGTAACACCAAAGCACATGATTTCCCAGATGACAATAGAACAAGTCATCTGTTCATAAATGGAAAAAGTTGGATGAAGCAGTGTGCTTGTTAGATTATAGTTTGAGGACTCAAGGCTGTGATCAATAGTAATCATTATGCACCTTCAATCTGGTTGTTTTATACACCTGCATGCCCTTATCGCAGACTCTTCCCCCTAACAGATATAACACAGAAAATGTGTCATGTACAAATGTGCATACTAAGCCCTGCATCCAGGAAGTCTTAGATGAGTAGTTCTGGACCAAACCAACTGCACCACAGGGGACAAATGCAAGCTGCCAAAACGGACATTGATTTAAATAGGGCTTTAAGCTCTTGCATCCTAGAGAGGTCTCCAATGGAAACCCCTCTAGCATGCAAGGGTTTAAAATCCACACTTAATGACACTTTTCTTTTTTCTTCTTCATTATGCTGCAGTTATTTTGCTAAAGAATTTCTCATCTTTGGCATCCTGAATAGGGCCTTCATGGGTTTATTTTGTGCCATGCAATAGTAATAATACCTTTGCATATGTACAAACAAGTTGGGCCGTACAACCAAAGCAAGCTTCCCTATGCACACTATTTATAGCAGCCCTACTTGCATACACTAGTAAGGGCTAACCAACTGCACACCGCTATACCTTTATAGTTCTCCAGAATAGCTTTCTGTTAATTATCTATATTCTCACTGACAAGTACTAAGTCTACGACTGCGCTCTTTTGTACAAATAAAGTTGGTTGAACTTTTGTTTTGTACTGCTTTTGTATTAGTACAAATAAATGTAGCCCACACACATATGGATTTCTAATGATGTGACCAATGACTGCAAACACGTGTATGCCCCTGAGTTACTCTCTCCAATAATCAGGCACCAGTGGAGAAAAGGAGGTGGGGAGGGGTTTTAGCTGGTACTTGGTCACAGAAGAACAGCATGCCAACATACACACACACTTTCACATTTTCATTTCACATCTGCCATTTGTATACCTAAATTTCATTGCTCATAGAAATGTCCTTTACACTTCAATATAACATACATGCATGCACCCTAAACCATGCCTGTGTCTCTTTATTTATATCTATATAGGCTGATGCACTAAGAAGCAGTTCTAACCTATAGAAAGTACATAAAAAATCCCTTTGACTTCAACTGGAATGTTAGAGAGGTCTTTAAGACACCAGCCTCACTGATTCTTAAATGAAATCACATTGGCACTACATCAATATCCTAGTTTGCTCTGATAAATGAAATCACATTGGCATTACATCAATATCCTAGTTTGCTCTGATAAATGAAATCACATTGGCATTACATCAATATCCTATTTTGCTCTGATAAAAAAATAAAAATCAATAAAACATGTCATTTCATTCTGATACTTTCCAGACACAGTTTAGGAGCATCCAAAGGGTTAAATGTCTGTGGTGACTGGCCCTTGATATCTTATTTTGTTGGACAATTTACTTATTATAACAAACAGACATTCTGTGGCAAACCAACAGCACCAAAGGAAACACGTAAAAATAGAATGGTAATATTGTATGTCTTTATCTCCTGAATGTTAGCTATGTCTCCAACACATTGGTAGCAATGTGTGGGCGGATGTCCAGCCTTCAAGGGGTTAAAAGCTTTGTTTAGTCCGTTGAGTGCCAAAGGGATAAGCAATGCACTGCGCACCAGCATGTAACGCAAAGGGTTAACCCTTTGAATGCTAGTGGTGTATGCAACGCATTGCTTCTGGCACTCAAAGGGTTAAACCAACAGGAACGTTTATTTCTCCACTATGATGCAGTTGATTTGACCCAGAATCGATTCACTTTTGCAGGTATCCCCCAAATGTTATTTGCCACCTGAAAAAAAATCCACAATAACAAGACATCACAGGATTCACTGTTTACATTCAAGAATCTGTCAAAGGAAGTTCCCTTCCTTGTGAAAGACACTTGCAAGACTCCCAGACAATGGTATATAAGTTCTTCACACCAAATCACTTCCTCCTTGCCCTAGACAGCCACATATACTAGTAGTGTTGATTTTTTTGTAATTGAAAACATATAAAACCTCCAGGATACTCACCACTGTTTTCTGTAAAATCCAGTATGTCAGTGTGCAGTGCCAGAGAGGGGGAGCTTAGGCTTCCAGTTCCTACTGTTTCCCTTAAAGCAGCATATACAGGTGCATTCTGGAAATGATTTGCACAATATACAAAGAAAAGAGAAAAAAAAAATCTGTTTTACATTCTGCCTCAATTTGTAACAAATACCAGTTAACCCCTTGAGGACCAATGGGGTGTGCAACGCATTGCTTTGCAATGCGTTGCACGCCACTCTCGTCCTCACAGGGGTTAATGAAACTTCATACCAAACTCACCTTACAAAGAATTAACGCTAGCAGCAAAGACCAGACCCCACCACTTAAATCCATCATCTTCACTTGTTCAGGACAATCATAAGATGTCTTCTTTTACTTTTCACAATACTTTTATTTTTTTCCACACATCAGTGTATTTTGTTGATTTCCCAAAGTTAAAGAGATATCCACATCATAAATTGGAGGTCTGGGTCCTATTCAGTGCGTTTTATTAATTATTAAGTTTCTAATAATAGTTATTAGAAATATAACCGCTTTATTTTCTTTTTATTTCTATATTTTTATCTGCATTGATTGCAATATTTCTGTAATATAAAGATCCTGGCAGTGTGGCTGTTTGCAGTATAGGGTGGAACAGGCAGGTAACAGCAAGATTTCTTGTGGCTGGCTTGATGACTGCAATCGGAATTCCTCTTTCTTTTTGCTCTCCAAGCTCCATGTGTTTCACTGCTGCAGCTTTTCCCAACTCTTCCTTTACTAATCCTGGCCGGCTTCTGTTGCTGACTGACTGTGCCCTAAAGCCAATCACTGGGTCTGCACTGTCAAAGTGGGCTGGAGTTCAGTGCTCTCATGTTTAACTCCTGGCTTTCCTTCTCCACAGGGGCAGATGCATAGGAACAAGACACCTGTATGGTATTCCTGGCTTCATTCTACTGTTATTCCATTTAAAGAAACAGTAACCCATATTTATAAAAGCAAAACTTGAGTTATTCTGGAGTAAACCTTAATTCCCATGCACTTGAATAGAGCTTTTCACTCCTTGAATGCCAGAGAGGTGAGACCTCTATAAAATTCAAGGGGTTAAAATCCTCATTTAATTTAACAGATTTTTATTTGTCCACTATTATTCAGTTGGTTTGCTGCTGAATACCTCCAGTTTGCTTTTATAAATATGAACTGCTGTTTCTTTAAATAGAATAACAGTATACCCTGTGTCTAAAAGCAAAGTGGATCTCTTTTGGAGCACACCAAATGCATCATAGGAGACAAATAAAAAAAACATTGATTTTAAGGGGACTTTTTTTTAACCCATTGAATGTTAAGGCTCCAGCACATTGCAATGCGTTGGAGACTTCTCTGGCACTCAAGATATTAAAAGTGGCTCAGTGGTTAGCACTGTTGCCTTGCAGCGCTGGGGTCCTGGGTTCAAATCCCACCAAGGACAACATCTGCAATGAGTTTGTATGTTCTCACTGTGTTTGTGTGGATTTCCTCCCACACTCCAAAAACATACTGATAGGTGAATTTAGATTGTGAGCCCCAATGGGGACAGGAACCAATATGAGTGTAAAGTGCTGTGGAATCTGTGTGCGCTATATAAATAAAGGATTATTATATTAAAATTCAGTGATTCTCAACCAGGGTGCCGTGGCACTTTGGTGTGCCATGGACATCAACTTAGGGTGCCCCATGTTTTCTATGAAAACTGACAAAAATTGACTTTTAAATAAAGATTTATAGAAATTGTTAAGCAAACTATGTTTAGTTTTCTTATTATGATTGTAAGACCTAATAACTGTATATTAATGTATTGTACCCTTCATTATACCCTTGATAAAGTACATTAAATATGTTAGGGGTGCCCCAGATGTTCTAGATTATGTGTTAGGGGTGCCCTGAACAAAAAAAGATTGAGAACCACCAATTTAAATCAATTGACCATTTTGGAATTGTTACGATTTCCCAGTAGTTTGGTTGGTATCATTCATAATGGCACCACTTGCCTTTATACGTGTGGCCCAGTAAAATTAAAAATACATATAGCCTTTTAATAATATTAATAATAATGATAATAATACTACTACTACTACTAATAATAATGTAGTCCTGGTCATCATAATTAAAAATATTTTTTTGGTACAAGAGTCTGTCATAAACTTATGTGTAAGGCTGGTAGAGACAGGCTACACTGAATGAATGAATTAATGAATGAATGAATGAATTAATATATAGGGGTAACTAGTATCTACAATTGTTATCAATCTTGGTAACCCTTTTTAGAACGAGAGGGGTGGGAAACACATTGCTTTGCAATGCATTTCACACCCCTCTGGGAGGCCCCAGTTAAAGAACTGATACATTTAAATGATTGTTTTGAATTTAGAACACTCCCATTTTGCTTCTCAGAGATGTAACCCATTTGTCTGTTTACCTCAATTATGACACGTTGCATTTATCACTTATCAGAAACTTCACAAGCACTCTGGGATCCAATCGTCATACACAACTTCTTACAATGAAGTAGAAAAAAACTGTTTAGCTCATATTTCACAGCTTCTGTACCTACTTTTTATTATTATTATTTTTAACAAATGCTGTCTAGGAATACATGGTATATAAAGAGCCACAAACCTTTTTCATTTGAAGTGAGACTGTCTCTTTAAGTAAGGTAAACCCTCAAAAGAGTCAGTGAACAGAAAATGGAAGAGAAACTATCTGCTATCGGTCTTAGCTTTATTTTTTCTATCTTTAAAAAAAGGGAGAATTTTTATCTCAAAGCAGATATCTGTTTTATGTATTATCTTTTTTTGTTTGTTTCTAACATGCCACCTTTAGATTATTAACTGTCATGGACAGGACCTTCTCTCGACTTGCACTTGTCTGCATGTGTATGTTTGTGGTTTTCCTCACATGGAGCTTTATAATTAAAATATAATTACAATCTTGATATTACATATAGCCACTAGCCACCCTACACATTACATACCTCCCAAGTGTCCCTCTTTAGGAGGGACAGACCCTCTTTCAGGCCCAAATCCCTCTGTCCTTCTTTCCCACCCTGATGTCCCTCTTTTTAGGAGATCAGATTGTTGGGTATATATATAAATGTATCACATTGCTCTACAGCAATAAAACTCACATCATTGTTTGTTTAAATGGCAGTATATGTGTTTATAAATTAGTCTGTGTAAATAAAAT
The DNA here is from genome assembly GCA_037306005.1 of Rhinophrynus dorsalis. Taxonomy (NCBI): domain Eukaryota; kingdom Metazoa; phylum Chordata; class Amphibia; order Anura; family Rhinophrynidae; genus Rhinophrynus; species Rhinophrynus dorsalis. Next base: position 266,659,570 of record CM074723.1, on the reverse strand, counting down.
ACTTTGGTCTTGTTATAAATCATTTATTAGGTTACACAAGGAGGTGTCAATAGGTCATGAAGTAGCCTAAAAATTCTCGGTAATGCCCCACCCATCGGCCACACCCCCAGCAACACCCGTAAGCCACAAGTGTGAAATGTTGGGAGGTGTGCACATTATAATAAAAGTATGATGATAGAATTTTCATATCAATAACAGAATTTTTACAAATTCTGACTAACAGTCTATATTTAACTGGATACTGATGCTTTTAATTTTAGTTGAAATTGTCTCTTCAAAATACATGTAACTGAATGTGATGTTTTTCAGTAGGGTTTTACCTTTGTACTCCTCTCTTCCTGCTAAGGAGGCGTTGGCGGAGCTTCACTGAGGTGTGATGAAGAGGTGATAATGAGGTGATAAAACTGAGATAACTTCTCCAGTGATATAATTTTTCCAGTTCCTATGTGATTCTATGGACCCTATGCACTAAGATTGATCTAGTTTTAAGGATCTTAATGCACAGGCTACGTAGAATAACAGGAAATGGAAACGTGAAATCACTAGACAAGTCATCTCCACCTTATCACCTCTTTATCAGTCCTTCATGAGTAAGCCCCTATGCATTTTTGAGAGAGACATAACAGGAAGTGTGGTGTGTAAAGGAAAATTTATTCCCCAATGCAGTGAAGAAACAGAACATTCCATATTTTATATCCTATATGTATTATGAAGGTGTGGAAACTTACTTATATAATTGTGAATATTACAACATGATCTTTCATTATAAATCCTGATTTAGTTATAAGTGTTTCTTTAATAGGGTAGCTATTCCTCTGCTAGTGCCCTATCAGCAGATTTTATCCCCTGAAAGCAGGACTGCAGACAAAATCTTTCCTGCGTTGTGAGCCCTAGCACACCAACAGATAGCACATGCATGACACAATTCCATTAGACTCTCTGCCTCTTGCTTGAAAGCCCAAAACTAGGGTCTATAGACACTGCCCCAACTTGCAAAGTGTGTGACTGAGAGCCATTGAGACTGGGGGAGGGGGGGTAAGTTTGTAAACCCCTCCCCCCAAGTGGTTGCTAGGATCAGATTTGGAGCAACACAAAAATAAGTCATTGAATGCATGAACAACATATTTTCTATAGAGTATACAACAAAAAACTAGTAATGTCAGTTGTGTACAAAACAACTCCAGAACTGATGGGCAAAGGGGCGTGGCGAAACTATTCTCCAGTGTCGTATAGAGGAAAAGAAAACTTGTCGTAACTAACGACAAAAAAAAGTCTTTCAAAAGACAAAATTTGTAAGTTAATAAAACAATGGAGGGAATGTGAAGTTATGAATGTGAGAATTTTTGTCTTTAGTTAAGACATTTTTGTCGTTAGTAAAGACATTTTTAATGAAATTTTTATCTTTAGTTAAGACATTTTTGTTGTTAAGTAAGAAATTTTTTGTCGTTACATACGACAATTTCAGTCAGGACAAACGACATATTTCTGATCACAACCCACATTCTCTGAAAATATTAATGATCCCAACGACACTGTACTTTGAATAAGTTGTTACAAATGACAAAAGCTATTTCGCTACTTCTTTGAACATATGACCCTAAGTGTTGGTAAGGATGACTTCTCCAGTTCCTATGCTATTCTATGGAGCCTATTCACTAAGATCTCCAAAGGTGAAGAAATCTGTGTGCATAAGCTCCGTAGAATAACATAGGAATTGGAAATGTGATAAACTGGATAAGTCATTTCCTCTTTATCACCTCTTTATTACCTCATTATCACTGCTTAGTGAATCTCTTCCCTGGTTGGAGATTCATTAAGCGGTAAAAAAAGAGGTGATAAAGTGGAGATGACTTCTCCAGTTTATCACTTCTCCAGTTCCTATATTATTCTATAGTGCCTATGCACTAAGATATCCAAAGCTGAAGAAATCTTAGTGCATAGGCTCCACAAAAAAACATAGGAGTTGGAGAAGTGATAGGCTGGTGAAGTTATCAAAGTTTTCTCTATGTTCCTTGGCAGGGAATATATATATATATATATATATATATATATATATATTTTTTTTTTTTTTATTATTATTATTTTTTTTTATTATTTTTTTCAGTAAAGTAATGGTACTTCCTCTGCTAGGAGATGATACAATGGAATGTTATTACAGTTTGATGTTGTATTATTTTTTGTTTACATCAAATGCAATTATATTGCACCACGAGGTTGTAATTATTACTAGAAAAACGTTGAACCAGATGACCCAAAAAATTTAAACTTGTTTCTTGACACTAAAACACATAGATTTAAGTAGAAATATCCTTAAAGTAAACTTTCTATTTAATATTCACTGAAATAAAGAATTCAGAACCTAAAACTAAAAATCTTTGTGCAATTCACTGTGTTTCCTGTAGATCAGAATCAAGGAACTGTCTACTCAGTTCAAAATGAACTGTCTGGAATTCTGCCAGGTGCCCACGGAAAACACACTGACAGACCAGTGGACATATCTCAGGATTGACAGACGTTTGAGTAGCCTTTGACCTGCTGAGTCTGAGGGAATATTGAAGTGCCACTTCACATTATCTAACCTGGAGGAGGCTTCCTTTCCCTATTGTTTTCTCTTTTAGTTGAATCTTTAGCATGAATGCTATATAATCTAAAGCTTACAGAATGCCAAAGTGTTATTATTTTCTGCATATTTGTAGAACAATATAGATTGACTTAGGGCAACAATTTTGTATTAGGATGCATCTCTCAATAACTTAATTAGGAACATCAGGTTTTAAATATTTCCTTGCTTTCATGAACATTATTATACAAATTTTAAGGCTTTATATCATAAAATCTGACTTATGAGAATGTGTAGGGTGGCTACAGCAGGGGTGGGCAATTCTTTCTGGAGTGCCTAGTTTTACATAACACATATATGTTGGGGGTGGGGGAGAGGGCGAGAGAGAGAATAATTATAGAAATGGTGAGAATTAAAGGGATAGTAACACTTCGTTTTAACGTTATTTTATTTTGTAGGCATTAAAAAAACATGAAGAATGATATAAGTCTTATCTCTCAAACCTTTATGGTTTATGAGATATTCACAAGCAAAGTTCCCCTCCCCGCCCCTTTTTCCTAGTGTAAGCCATCTCTTCTCAGATGTGGATCAGGTTGTATGACAGTACAGATAACAGAAGGGGACAATTTTCTTTGTATGAAAACAATGAAAGCCCTTCCCCCCTTGAAAAGTTTTTCAGCTTTTTCCATTATCTTAATTGAAGATTGTCCCTCTCTGCAGTCTACCTGGGCATCTCCCTTCTTATCTGGTTGAACAGTGGGGGGATACTTTGTTTGTGAATATCTCTTAAACCATAAAGGTTTCAGAGATAAGACTTATATCATTCTTCATGTTTTTTTAATGCCTACAAAATAAAATAAAGTTAAAATGAAGTATTACTATCCCTTTAAGTAAATAGGTGTGTATGTGTATGGATATGTGTCAGTAAGAGAGTCCTCAAAAGGATTTCAATTCAGATATTTGTACTTTACTTCTGTATGATTGCTATCAGTAGAGGAAGAGCAAAAGAACAAAACGAGGGACGAGAGAAGTAGGGAGAGGAGGAGATGAGACATATAACTAGGGTAATATCCTTAAAGCAATATATGTAACTCCCCTTTGGTCTAACTCACCCACCATAAAAAGCACAGTCACTTTCAGAGGTCATACCGTGCACTACCTTGCACTGGAGATGTTTTGTGCCACATTCTCTCCCTCTGCTAGGATCCCTCCACCATAAAGGACAGAATTCACAAGTAGTCATGCAATCTAGAACTGTGTATTGTAAATTAAAAATGATCCTTATTGACCCTTTAACAAAGCATTTGCCCTATGCATTTAGTAATATGCATATTAATTCCTCACTGTCTTTTTGGTACAATGTTTTGAAGATGGTACCCTTAGACATTTTCTCTCCCACCTCCTTCTCTCTCTGCTTCTGTTGTCCCTCTTACTATTATTTTTCTCTTCCACTACTGGCATAAATCCATCCACAAATATCAGAGGTCCAGTTGATTGAAGACCCTTTTTGAGGATGGAGGTGCAGAGGCAGGCTGGCCTGGGAGACGGAGGCAATTGATCCTAAGCCAGTCAAAAGTATGGGCCAGTGGGCTGCTCCCTTACTCCAATTACCTCTTGTTGGTTTATCCTTCGAGGACAAGGTGCAGCCAAGGCAGCCACTAAGTGGGGACTGATTTCACAGGCCCGGGAAAGAAGGGGGTCCAGGAAGGGGGGGGGGGGGGTCAAACCCTTACTTTCACATTTGAGATTAACAGACAGCTGGGCTTTTCAAAGTGGTGTGGCCCACTGCCTGCGAATTACATGCCAATGCTGAGTGGGTGGTAATTGAACAGAAATTCACAAATTAACCTGGGGCAGGCCTAGCCTCATACTTCCTCAGGATTGGTTGTGGAACACATCTCCTACAAGCCATTCCAGAGGCAGTATGAGGCTAGGCCTGCCTCAGCTTCTTTAGTGCAGTTATGCTCAATTAACTCACACACAGCATTGGCATAATTCATAGACAGAAGGCCTTGCCTCACCTGTATAAAAGGCCTGGCTACCTGTTAATCTCAAATGTGAGAGTAATGGTGTCACTTTACCCCTAGTGGTACCCCTTCTATCTGTCTCATAAGAATTGCAAGAGCAATGAGAGGAAAAGGAAGCTGGACAGGTATGTGTGAAGTCTGCCACATTAGCAAGCCCATAAGTACAAAAGTGGTTGTGTCTATTTTGCCCCCCATTGTTAATGCCTTTGTGTTTGTTTGTTTTTTGTTTTTTTACAACTATGACTGTGCACAAAGCTAGCCTAATATTGAACCTGAGAAGGCTCTGGACTGTTGGTGTGTAATAGACTGTGCTATGTATTTGTGGCTGTCTGTACACTGGCTGAATGGTCAGTATATGTGTGTTTGTGGATGGTGGAGAGGGTGCTTAAGTGGGCTGCTGTGCATACTTGATCACTGAAAGGGGGGGCACTGAGTGGACCATTGTTTTGTCTCTGTGAGCCTTTGTGTGTTTTAATGTGGTATGTGGGGTTCACTACTGTTGTGTTTACCACTGGGGTTTGTGGCTGACTCTGTACCAATCCTGTGGCTAAGAATATAGTCAGGTCATTGATTTTGTGTTTAAATAAATGGAAATGTGGGATTATTTTTATTTGTTTCTTATGGTGCAACTGGATTGTCCCAGAACGTATCTGTGCTTATGACCTGAGTGTTTGAGTGACTGTGAAACATATACACAGTACAAACGTGGATCAATTCTGGGGCAAGCCAATTCACCACAAAGAACACATAAATATTCCCTAAATTTCATTTGATTTAAATGGAGCTTTAAACCCCTTGAGCGCTACATGTTTGCAGATTTATCTAGCTTTTAAGGGGGTAAAATCTCTATTTAAATCAATGGGAATATTGGGGAGGTCCATTTAAATGAGGGGACCCTCTCCAGTTAGACTTGTCTTGAGCTCCGTAATTTCTAATGACAGCCCTGTTTGTGATGTTTCTCAATAAACTGCACACCCCTCTGGTAGGAATTAATAATCATGACTCCACTGTCAGGCAGCCCAAAGTGAAGCTCCAGGGCCTGTTAAATTGAGAGGTGACGTTAATTTGGACAGCCCTGCTGCACTGCATATGATTCAGAAGCTTAACCCTCTGAGTGCCAGAGGGGTATGCAACACATTGCAAAGCAATGCGTTGCGTAGCCCTCTGGCACTCAAAGGGTTAAATTTGCAGTGGAAAGCAGCTTCTGTCCACCCACCACACCTTCTTATCTGTCCAATGTTAATGGAGGAGGAGAGCTAGGAAGAGAGGTGGCATCCTTCAGAGAGCACAGAAACTGCAGACAAGGTAGCACGTCACTTATTATTGCATAAAAACACTTAATTTTAATATATGCAACAACATACTTTTACATTTTTATTTGTAAGTGTGATCCCCCATCCAAATGATCTACCAGTAAGAATATATAACTACTGGATAATAAACGGTCCACATTATATTATTTTCATGTGAAGTTACAAGTAAAGCAAAGGAAACCTTTGAGTACCAGAGGTCTAACCCATTGCACACGCCTCTGACAAGTAAATGGTTAATATATGTTAATTAAAAGAGATAAGTAATGCTAAGAATCAAAGAGATGATCTCTGAGTTACTCATCATTTGTATTTAGTATCTTTTAACCATTTTGGTGCCACAGGGAGTTCCAGTGGGTTGGACAGACGTCACGTACTGAATGGGTTTAATTACTTTAGTTTTTGCTAAAATAAAGACCAATTTTCTTCCTTTTCTGAACATAATTTGACAAGTATGGACAACATCTGAGCCATATACCACATCAAAAGGTACCTCCCAACATCAAATATAACACATTTTCCAGCAAATGCCCCCTCATCATCAAAAGCCCCCACCAAAATAAATCATCTCCCTGAAACATTAAAAGCCCTTCACATCCTCCAAGTGATAATATAAATCCCAACAACATCAAAAGTCCCAACAAATACAAGCCCAGTGGGGTGGGGATCATTTTCTACTGCCAACTATTTTCTTACAAATGCTATAACTCAAAAAGTCAGCAGGGTCAAAAGGTGTTGTCTTGTGTCATACCCATTTCCTTTCTACCTCCCTTTCAGAGGCGTAACTAGAAACCATGGGGCCCTGGAGCAAGAATTGCCACGGGCCCCCCTCCGACCACATTGGCCCCTCTCAACCACATTGGCCACCTCCACAATGCCCCTCATTCTCCACATTTCCCTCCAATCTCCACAATGCCCCCATCACAATGCCCCTCATTCTCCACATTTCCCTCCAATCTCCACAATGCCCACATCACAATGCCCCTCATGCTCCACATTTCCCCCCAATCTCCACAATGCCCCTCATTCTCCGCATTTCCCCCCAATCTCCACAATGCCCCTCATTCTCCACATTTCCCCCCAATCTCCACAATGCCCCTCATTCTCCGCATTTCCCCCCAATCTCCACAATGCCCCTCATTCTCCACATTTCCCCCCAGTCTCCACAATGCCCCCATCGCCACATTGCCCCTACTGACCCCCGTCCTCCTACCTCCTGGTGGTCTAGTTGTGTGTGTGTGACATTCTCCCGCGCGGTCCTTAGTAATGCAGAGCGCTGGGAGATTATGTCATCTCCCAGCGCTCTGCATTACTCGACCGCTGGCCGCCGGGACATCAGCTGTGCTGCGGGCGGGTGGCGAGGGGGTCACAGGGGGCGGCCGGGCCCCTGAGAGTGATGGGCCCGGTCGCAGGTGCGACCCCTGCGACCCCTATTGTTACTCCACTGCTCCCTTTTTTACCTTTCTTTCTCCCTTTGCCCTCCTTTTCCTCCTTTGTCTTCTCTCTTCCCCCATTTGAAATATAATTACACTAGTGACACCACATAGCTTGCAATTCTATGACTACAAACTATTAGTCATATAATTAAAAGCTCTGTTATATCACTGGTGTAGCTCCATTTCAGTTATATATCAGTTGTATCATTAGTGGAGCTTTATTTTAGTTATAAGCTCTGTGGTATCACTCGTGCAGCATTATTTCAATTAATGTATTTACTTTAGAGAAAGGATGCCTAAGAGGGTATTTTGTTGCATTCTATATATTTACAAGGATCTGTCTAGTGAGCTTTTCATTCCAATATCTAATGAAATAATTAGGGGTTACCAATTACGATTAGAGGAAAGGAAGTTTGAACTTAGCACAGGAAATGTTTTACAGTAAAGTCTGTTAAATTGTGGATTTTTTTCCCAGTGATGTGGTAATGTCAAATACAATGGATATGTTTAAGAGACCACTTGATACATTTCTAGCAGACAGGAACATACAAGATTATACTTTTTATTAGATGGTAAAACAGGAAGTTATGGTAAATAGACTAATATCCATTTTGGATTCATGAAGGCTTATATCATTCTCATTTTCTGGGTTATATTGAGGCAAAGGTTAAACCTGATGGACTTGTGTCTTTTTCAACCTATTTAACTATCTGACTATGTAGTCTCTGCCGTATCACTGATGTAGCTTCATTTCATTTGCAAGCTCTGTGGTATCACTTTTGTAAGTAAAGGATAGCCTCTTGAAAACGTGAGAGCATTTCTTATGGGGATTGAATAAGATGTTTTATTTTATCCATTTCGGAGAGATAAACTTAAAAGTGTTTTGAGCTTTTTTTTTTCTTTTCCTCTGCTCCACACAATTCAGCAATTGGTTTCTTGCTCTTTTTATTCAGAAACTAACTTTAATCAGACACTTTATTAAAAAAAAACAAGTTGTTTAAATTTAGATAAGCATTAGTGTTGAGCGAGCATGCTCGGCCGATGCTCGGATCGGCTCGAGCATCGCTCTGCTCGGCACATGGCGGTACCGCATGTGCTCGCCCGCCATGTTCGGGTCTCCTCCCCGCACGTTTCGCGGCTGCTGCGCAGCCAATAAACGTGCAGGGACGCTCTGACATCAGTGTAATGCCAGCAGCCATGTTGGCTGCTGGCATTACACTGATTGGCTGGCCAGAACCCGTGGTCGGGTGCTGTATAGCACCTGACCAGCGAGTTCGGCTCAGTCTTAGCCAGGGAGAGATGAGGATAGGAAGGGAAAGTCAGTGTAGGGAGAAAAAAAGCAAATTTGTAAAAAAAAAGACCCAAAAGTCCTTTTTAGGACTACTGTGTGTGGGGGCAGCAGTTTATTTTGTGTGTGGGGAAAAAAAACAAAAAAAAACAACTTCATATATTCTGTTTAGTGTGCAAAGTTGCAGATTAGAGCACATTCTGTTTAGTGTGCAAAGTTGCAGATTAGAGCACATTCTGTTCAGTGTGCAAAGTTGCAGATTAGCAGCACATTCTTTTTAGTGTGCAAAGTTGCAGATTAGAGCACATTCTGTTTAGTGTGCAAAGTTGCAGATTAGAGCACATTCTGTTTAGTGTGCAAAGTTGCAGATTAGAGCACATTCTGTTAAGTCTTCAAACTGTAAAATATCAAAGTCACATATTCCATTCAGTGTGCGTCGCCGCAGTTTAGCAGCACATTCTGTGTACTGTGCAGAGTTGCAGAATAGGAAGAAATACTGTTAAGTCTTCAAACTGTAAAATATCAAAGTCACATATTCCATTCACTGTGCGTAGCCGCAGATAAGCAGCAAATTCTGTTTACTGTGCAAAATGGCAGAATAGGAAGAAATACTGTTAAGTCTTCAAACTGTAAAATATCAAAGTCACATATTCCATTCAGTGTGCGTCGCCGCAGTTTAGCAGCACATTCTGTGTACTGTGCACAGTTGCAGAATAGGAAGAAATACTGTTAAGTCTTCAAACTGTAAAATATCAAAGTCACATATTCCATTCAGTGTGCGTCGCCGCAGTTTAGCAGCACATTCTGTGTACTGTGCACAGTTGCAGAATAGGAAGAAATACTGTTAAGTCTTCAAACTGTAAAATATCAAAGTCACATATTCCATTCAGTGTGCGTCGCCGCAGTTTAGCAGCACATTCTGTGTACTGTGCACAGTTGCAGAATAGGAAGAAATACTGTTAAGTCTTCAAACTGTAAAATATCAAAGTCACATATTCCATTCAGTGTGCGTCGCCGCAGTTTAGCAGCACATTCTGTGTACTGTGCACAGTTGCAGAATAGGAAGAAATACTGTTAAGTCTTCAAACTGTAAAATATCAAAGTCACATATTCCATTCAGTGTGCGTCGCCGCAGTTTAGCAGCACATTCTGTGTACTGTGCAAAGTTGCAGATTTGCAGCACATATTCCGTGTAATATGAAGAAGGCGGGTAAAAAGGGACGGGGAAGTGGACGTGATCCTGATAGTTCAGGGCGCGGGTCAGGACGCGTAGAAACTGTGCCTGGTGCCAGAGCACAAGAAAGAAAGACATCCACCATACCTAGCTTCATGTCTCATTTTACAGGGCGTCGCAGGACATCACTCTCGAGGTCCGACCACTGCGAACAGGTGGTCGGTTGGATGTCAGCTGATACTGCTTCCAGTCGGTTAAGCACCACCCTGTCTTCCACCAAGTCCACTCTCAGTAGCCAAGAGTCTGGTCAACATAATCCTCACTCTGATCATCCTTCCTCCCACCATAGAGGGTCTGGTCAAAGAAGTGATCCCACACTGGGATATAGTGAGGAGCTCGTCTCATCACCAATCCTTCATTTGACCCTCTCTCCAAGCACGCTTGCAGAGGAACATGACATCTTGTGCCCTGATTCACAACCTCTAGAGGGTACCCAATCACAAGAAGATGACAGTTGTGAACGGCATTTAAAGGGGAACTTTCACCCCTTAATAACTAAAGCTCCCCTTACTGCTGACCTGGCGACTAGCTGCTTAGTAGCGCTAGTCGCCAGAAAACTTACCCCGTTCTCAAGATTTCGCCGTTTGAAAGGATCAGGAAGCACGGACGTCTCTTCACAGTGACGTCCGTGCGCCTGCGCTGTCAGTCCCTTGTCAGTCCCTTGTGCACCGTATGCACCGTACGGTGCACAAGGGACTGACAAGGGACTGACAGCGCAGGCGCACGGACGTCACTGTGAAGAGACGTCCGTGCTTCCTGATCCTTTCAAACGGCGAAATCTTGAGAACGGGGTAAGTTTTCTGGCGACTAGCGCTACTAAGCAGCTAGTCGCCAGGTCAGCAGTAAAGGGAGCTTTAGTTATTAAGGGGTGAAAGTTCCCCTTTAAGGTCAAAGGAAGTAGTGGATGATGATGATGATGAGACACAGTTGCCATTAAATCAACCACTATTACTGTCTCAAGACCTTGATGAGGAGGATGATATACAGTTGTCAATGACTGAGTATGTGGTGGGATCAAGACATGAGGAGGATGATCAGAGTGAGGAAGTGGAGGAGGACTTGGTGGACGATGAGGTGACTGACCCCACCTGGGAAGGTGTAGAGCCGGGCGATGACAGCAGTCCTGAGGGTGAGCCATCTGCAGCACCGCAACAGGCTGGAAGAGGCAGTGGTGTGGCTACAGAAAGAAGGCGGACCGCACCAAACCGGCCCGCAAATGTTCCACGGAGCACCCCCTTGCGTAAATCTCCCTTGCCAAGGGGTAGGTGTTCCGCGGTATGGCGTTTTTTTAAGGAAAGTGCGGACGACAAAAGAATTGTAGTTTGCAACCTGTGCCACACCAGAATGAGCAGAGGCATGAACACTAGAAACCTCACCACCACCAGCATGATCCGACACATGGCATCCAAGCACCATAATAAGTGGGAGGAACGCCTGGATCGCCCATCTGTGTCTGCAGGCCACACCACTGCCTCCTCTTCCCCTGTTTTCGGTGCCGGCCAATCGCCTGTCGAAGGCGCAGGCCCGCATACCTCCTGCCCTGCACCTGTAGCATCTGAAGCACCATCAGCAACCACATCCACTTCCCTGTCCCAGCGCAGCGTCCAAATGTCGTTACCCCAGGCATTTGAGCGCAAGCGAAAATACCCAGCCACCCACCCACAGGCCATAGCACTAACCTCACACCTTTCCAAATTACTGGCCATCGAAATGCTGCCATTTAGGCTTGTGGACACTGAGTCCTTCCGCAGCCTGATGGCAGCAGCTGTCCCTCGGTACGCGGTCCCCAGCCGCCACTACTTTTCCCGGTGTGCCGTCCCCGCATTACACAACCATGTGTCCCGTAACATCACCCGTGCCCTGACCAACGCAGTTACTGGGAAGGTCCACTTAACGACTGACACATGGACAAGTGCTTGTGGCCAGGGACGCTACATTTCCCTGACGGCACACTGGGTGAATGTCGTGGAGGCTGGGAGCGACTCGGACCCTGGGATGGCACGGGTGCTACCCACGCCGAGGATTGCGGGCCCTACCTCCATCAGGGTTTCCGCCAGCACCTACGTTATTGGCTCCTCCTCCTCCGTTTCCACCTCCGAATTCTCTGCACGCAGCGCCACTCACCCATCAGCCGGTAGCTGGAAGCAGTGTAGCACTGCAGTGGGGAAGCGTCAACAGGCCGTGCTGAAGCTGATCTGCCTTGGGGACAAACAGCACACGGCCTCAGAGCTGTTGCAGGGGATTAGTCACCAGACCGAGCAGTGGCTCTCGCCACTCAACCTGCAACCAGGCATGGTTGTGTGTGATAATGGGCGTAACTTGGTGGCGGCTTTGGAGCTCGGCAAGCTCACACACGTACCATGCCTAGCGCATGTATTTAATTTAGTGGTTCAGCGATTTCTAAAAACCTACCCCAATTTGCATGATCTCTTGACCAAGGTGCGCCACGTGTGTGCACATTTCCGTAAGTCATCAACAGCTTCAGCCGGCCTGTTGAAGCTGCAGCAGCGCTTACAATTGCCAGCTCACCGGCTGCTGTGTGACGTGAGCACGCGCTGGAACTCCACCTTCCACATGTTGGCCCGGCTTTGTGAGCAGCAGAGGGCAGTAGTGGAGTACCAGCTGTTACACGGTCGTCGCCTCTCCGTTCAACTTCCTGTAATCAGAAGTGAGGAGTGGGAATGGATGTCAGACCTCTGTGAGGTTTTACGCAATTTTGAGGAATCGACACAGATGGTGAGCGGCGATAACGCTATTATCAGTGTAACCATCCCACTTCTGTGTCTACTGAAACGCTCGCTGCTCACAATTAAAACCGACGCTTTGCATGTGGAAGAGATGGAAATGCGGGAGGAAGAGCTTACACAAGGTGATAGCCAGAGCACCCTCACTTCGTCTTCTCAGCGACAATTGGAGGAGGCGGAGGAGGAGGAGGAGGAGGAGGAAGACACGGTTGCCTCCGCTACAGAGGGTAGCCATGGAACTTTAGTTCCATCTCTTCAGCGTGGGTGGGCAGAAGAGGAGGAAGAGGATGAGGAGATTGAGAGTCATCCTCCTGGTGAGGACAGCGAAATCTTGCCTGTTGGTACTCTGGCACACATGGCTGACTTTATGTTAGGCTGCCTTTCCCGTGACCCACGCGTTATACGCATTTTAGACAACACGGATTACTGGGTGTTCACCCTTCTGGACCCCCGCTACAAAGAGAATTTCTCATCTCTCATTCCTCCGGTGGAGAGGACAAGCAAAATGGTGCAATACCAGAAGGTTCTTGTCGAAAAATTGCTCCAAAATTTTCCATCTGACAAGCTGGCGGCAGAGTACGTGCTACCTTGGCCAACCGAGAAGGGGAGAAAAGGGGAGCACACAGCAGTTCCGACAAAGGCAGGGCAACACTCTCCAAGGCGTGGGACACCTTCATGACACCCCGCCAGCACCCTCAACCTGATGCGCAGCCTAGTGTCACAAGGAGGGAAAAGTTTTGGAAGATGGTGAAGGAGTACGTAGCAGACCGTGTCAGCGTCCTCAATGATCCCTCTGTGCCTTACAACTACTGGGTGTCCAAGCTGGACACGTGGTATGAACTGGCACTCTACGCCTTGGAGGTGCTGGCCTGCCCTGCCGCCAGCGTTCTGTCTGAGCGGGTATTTAGTGCTGCTGGTGGCATCATAACAGATAAGCGTATCCGCCTTTCCACCGACAATGCTGATAGGTTGACACTTATAAAAATGAACAAGGCCTGGATTTCCCCTGACTTCTCCACTCCACTGGAGGAAAGCCCCGGGGGAACATAAACTCACTTTATATATGTTATTTACAATGATGGGAATACTCTGTATTCCCATTCACCCCTTCCACCCAAAAAACGGGTATATGGTTGACTCTTAATCTTCTCATCCTCCTCCTCCTCTTCCATATGCCCTGTGATATAATTTTTATATAGGGCCAGCTCACCAGCGGGCCCTGTGATATAATTTTTATATAGGGCCAGCTCACCAGCGGGCCCTGTTTGACAATTTTTGTATAGGTCAGCTCACCAGCGGGCCTTCTCATATAATGTTTTATTGGGTCAGCTCTCTAGCGGGCCCTCTCATATAATGTTTTATAGCGTCAGCTCACTAGCGGGCCTTCGCATATAATGTTTAGGATGGTCAGCTCCGCAGCAGACCCTCACCCATAATGTTTTAGATGGTCGTCTCAGCGCACGTTTCCCTCTTAATCATGGCCTCAGTTCAGAAAAATCAAGGAAATTTTTGGGAGAATTTGCCTCTGCGCACATTTCCCTCTTAATCATGGCCTCAGTTCAGAAAAATCGAGGAAATTTTTGGGAGAATTTGCAGATGATATACAAGTAAATATACAGCAAATACTGTTTGGTAACAATTTTTCGCCTAAAGTCGTTTTTATCTGCCTTTTTGTGTGTTTTACGGTCAGTCTGTAAAAATGGCGTACTACGGGCGAAAGATCGTTCCCAGCAGCGACGTTGGAGTCCAAGATGCATCCAGACATCCTCCCTATGCTGTCCCTGAACCATTTCTGTGGTGTTTCCATAATTTTCTGCCCTTTTCCTATGGACCAGGCACCCTCCCCTCATCAGAGCAGGGGGTGCCTGGTGTAATGCTCGAGTCCTCCCATTGACTTCAATGGGGCTCGGGTGCTCGGCCGAGCACTCGAGCCTCCGGGGGTGCTCAGTCAGAGCACCCGAACACCCGAGCATTGGGGTGCTCGCTCATCACTAATAAGCATAATTATTTATGACAGAGATGGGCAAAATACATCCAGCTGTCCAGGGGGATATGGGAGTTATAGTTCCCAACAGCTATAGGTTCAACATTACAGCAATAATATCAGAGTATTTAACCAGGAAGGATACACTGAGATTGTCTCTCATTTTCAAGTATGTCCTGGGGGGTATAGATATTATTACCCAATTTAATGGTACTCATTTTATCTGCCTCAACCTGCTGGGACTAGAACCTGTGACACTGCGGTTTGAACAGATTCTGCAGCTGGTGCCTTAAAGGGATAGTAATACTTAAGTATTACTAATCCCTATAGCAAAGTACTACTTAAAAAATGTATTGCTCCCAGTGTCATCTCTCAAACCTTTATGGTTTGAGAGATGAACACTTCTAAAATTGCCCTCTCCCTCCCCCTTCCCCGTAGTCAGCATTCTAGCTGACTGCAGGGAAGTGAATCGTACAACTTTCAGGCGGCTCTCCAGCACATCCTGATCGCGTTACTAAAAAAAAAAACTTTCACTGAAATGGTCTTCTATGTGTTCTTGGCTTGCAAGCACACGTAGAAGACCGTTTTAGTGAAATTTTTTTTTTTTTCGTTAACGCGATGGTGGCTCTGCTGCAGATCCGCCTGATGATCTACAAAGCTGACTTCAGGGAAGGGGGAGGGAGAGGGCAACTTTAGAAGCGTTCATCTCTCAAACCATAAATGTTTGAGAGATGACACTGGGGGCAATACATTTTTTTAAAGTAGTACTTTGCTATAGGGATTAGTAATACTTAAGTATTACTATCCCTTTAACTAGCTGAGCCATCTCATCAGCTTTTGCTGATATATAGAGAAAAAATATTACTTTTGACTTCCTCTGTAGAGGAAGAATGAAAACACAAGTCTTATACTATTCTGTAAGTGCAGATATTGCCCAGACTGATACATTTGCGTCAGGCATTCGAGGAACAGTCAGACATAACCTACTATCATTTTCATTCACAAACCATTTTGAACAGAGATATGGCCGTCAGGTTAAAATACATTCCCCTACCCTGGTGTGTGGGAATGAAGGCATCCTTAAAGTGGACCTTTTACCTTGATTTTTTATTTTTAGACATTTGGTAATGTCATTCAAAACTGTGTGTCATGTTAACCAAAAGTCCAGCTGATGAACAACTGAAGAAGTATTCACACTTTTCTTTCTGGGAAAGTGAAGGTCTTTTGGTGCAGCACAGTGATTAATTAGCATATGAAATATCACTGATAATGCTCAGGCACTGCAATTAGCATATATTAGCACATAGTGGCAAGTATGAATATCACCTTAACTGAACATGTGCTGGTCTTTTGGCTAACATGACACATAGGTAGTTTTTAATTAAAGGGATAGTAATACTTTATTATTACTATCTCCCATATTGTACATATTTGCAAAATAATTTAATAGCCCCCAGGTTCATCTCTCAAACCTTTATGGTTAGAGAGATAACCGAAGGCAAAGTTCCCACCTCCCTCCCCCTTCCCTGAAGTCAGCGTTGTACTGACTGCAGGTATATCCGGTCTGTCTTTCATCATGTGGCTCTGCAGCAGAGCCGCGATCGCATTAGTGAAAAATAATTATTTCCCTGAAATGGTCTTCTACATGTGCTTGCAAACCAAGCACATGTAGAAGACTGTTTCAGTGAAATAATTCTTTTTCACTAACGGATCTTGGCTCAGCTGCAGAGCCGCAAGCCTGTCGTGCGACAGACTTCCCCTGCAGTCAGCACAACGCTGACTTCAGTGAAGGGGGAGGGAGGGGGAACCATAAAGGTTTGAGAGATGAACCTGGGGGCTATTAAATTATTTTACAAATATCTACAATATGGGAGATAGTAATAATAAAGTATTGCTATCCCTTTAAGAGTTCAAATATGCAAACTGGAATCAAGGTGAACGGTCCACTTTAATTAATGAGCCCAAATTACTTTGAATATTAGAAGCTTCACTTCATGAGTTGTTGAGGTTGGTGTACTACTGAGCTTTGGAGCAATTCTGGAACACCTTCACTGCTTTGCAATGCAAGTCCCATTTGATTCAAAGCAAAGTTTTCTTTGTCTCCAAGGTGTAACTAAACTTCTGTTTAGTAGTTAGAGCTAGCTGTCTGGTTGTGGTGTTGATAATGATGAGGGTTGGAATGATGACAATGAAATGAGATCTTTCTTAGCTTGATGAAATGAAGTGTAGGCTAGACATAGGAATGGGTATGACATTATGGTGTTTGCTAATTTAGTTCAGTCATCTGAGCATCAGATGTCAAAGGAATATACTTACCCTGCTGTATTTCTCAGCCTGCTAACAATTGTTTCAAGACAAGACTGAGACCTACACCAAGTTATGTGTTGACATTTTTTTATTATGCCTACAGTAAGGTTAAACTTGATACAGTTATTAGCAGGCTGAGACTACAGTAATGAAAGCAGTGAAAATTGTTAGCAGGATAAGGCTAATGGCAAGATAAGCCTTGAAAAAATGGTTAGCAGACCAATTGCAAGATAGGCCTTAAAAAGTTTTTAGTTCCAGGTGGTAGTGGGCTGTTGGATTGACAGCTGACAACTGGGTGGCTGCTGGTGGTGGTAGTGAATGACTAATGCTTCATTTGGGACATTACTTATTAGCAATCAGTTACTATAAATAGTTGAAAATCCCTGTAATGATCCACCCAACAAACAAATCTATATTTTTTAACTTTGTGACATAAATGCAGCTGGTGCTAAATCCATAAATAAATTAAGGCTATGTTCACATAAGTGACTTGGCTGTTCTCCATTTTAGAGCATGCCAAGCTGCTGGTGTTTACTTACCTCAGATGGCCTGCATTCCCTCAGCAATGCTCATGTGTGTTGGACAGTCATTGGAGGTTCTAATCTGCTAATAGTATAGCAACCTCCAATGTCTCCCATCCTATATAATAATTCGCTAAAATGTGTGTAATGACCCAGTCATGCGCAGTAAAGACTGACCGCTCCTTTGGAGTGTCCAGCTCTGTATCAGCAGCGGCGCGGGCAGTCTCTACTGCACATGACTGCCCCGCGACTGGCTGGCAGTGGCACTGTGGCCCATGTAACGGGCTCTTCAACTAGTCCAGAATATGAGGTTAGAAATGCTGAAACATGGATATGCCCAACACTTGCGCACATTCCAAACTGCACCAAAAGATTGCATTGCTAATAAAATTTTCATTGCTTGTAACAGCATTTAGGAATGTCAACAAAATGTCTCAAGACATCAAAAGCTGCATATATTTGTATGGGAGAGTGTTTGAATGAAGTGTAGTTAGGAGCATGATAGGTTTGCAGTGCAAATTTCAGACAGATCTGTATTCTCTCTTTTTTTTTATGGTACTACTGATTGGTTGCTTGGTGTGTATATGTGTGTGTCTTTCACATTTCCTTCTTTTACAGAAAACTGATGTAATAATAAGAGTCAAGAGTTGAGCTTATTACTGCTGTAATAAGATGATCAAGAGCTGTCCTGCTTAATAACAAGTGCATTATGACTATAGTAAGAGAATTGAACACAATGTAATGAAATGCCACACAGTCAATTTTCATAGGAACGACTAGACAAACTTGGTTTATTTACTTTAGAGAAAAGACGACTAAGAGGAGACCTTATCACATTGTACAAATATATGAGAGGTCCATACAAGGATCTCTCTGGTGAGCTATTTATTCCAAGGCCTGATCAGATGACCAGGGGACACCCCTTGAGATTAGCGGAAAGGAGGTTTAGACTTCAGCAGAGGAAGGGTTTTTTTTACAGTAAGGTCTGTTACATTGTGGAATTCATATCCCAAGGAGGTGGTTATGGCAGATACAGTGGATACATTCAAGACAAGATTAGATACATTTCTTTCCAAAGGGAACACACAGAGTTATACTGTTTATTAGTAGGCAGATCAGGACTGTTTGATAAAGACTAACTTATTTAGTAGAAGGAAAGCTATAAAATTACTGGGGTATGAGGAGAAGGTTGAACTTGATGGACTTGTGTCTTTATTCAACCTAATTTACTATGTTACTATATCCTAAGTCCCCAGAGGCTTAATGAAAAAGTATAGTGACAGCACTTTCATTTACTTTTGTTATCAGTGAATAAGACTGTGTTGTGCCAGTGCAGGCACTCAGAAGAGATTTATGTTCACTTTCATCATGCAGTCTGTCCTCTTTTACTAAAGGACAGTGGCAGTTGGCTGAATATATGATCCTATATGATCCTAGCAAGTTCTCTCTTTCACCCTATTCATCTTCCATCCCTGATATTTCCTCTTCATCTCAGTGAGGCTGATTACTAAGAACTGGAGCAATTCTGCAGCAACCAAGTTACAGCACTGGGGACCAATAAAAGTGACCCAATTTCCCATTCATTTAAATTGTGCTTTTAATCCTTTGCATGAAAGTGAGGTCTCTAATGCACTATGACAGATTCTTAAATAATGGTACTGGTACATCAAGGAAACTGTCTTAGAAATAATTTCAGCATGCGTTGTTTCTGTAAAAAAAACTCCTTGAGAAATAAGATGCCTTGTTGATTTTTTTGGTCAACCCTTTGAGTGCCAGAGGGGTACGCAATGCATTGCAGAGTAATGCATTGCGTACCCCTCTGGCACTCAAAGGGTTAAAAGTTTATTGATGGAGCATGTGAATACATTTGTTAGCCATAAGATGGCCTTACAACCTATGTATTTCATCCTAAAAATATAATGTTATGTTTAGTTTTCAGCATTTCAGCATTTGTTAAAGGTAAATATCACGTTATAGGAGCAGTAAACTTTTTATATGAAAACATATTTTATAGAGCTTTTGCTGCTGAATAAAACAAAGTCACTCCCACTGCTGTCAGATGTTTTATTCAAATAATCAGGAAGTGAATTTACTGTGTTTACTTCCTGATAGTTCTAACTGACAGGAAGTGACAGTCAGTTTCTATCACATTCTGTGGAGAACTGTATGTCTCTGACTTTCCTCTCCATTAGAATCTAACATAAAAACTAATTCGAATTTGACCTCTAGAGGGCACTGCTAATGTAAAAAAGCATGGGTTTAAACTGTAATAACTCTGGAAATATAAATCTCCCCGCAGTGGGAGTACCCTTATTTTACTCAATAGGAAAATCCTTACAAAATATATTTTTTCATAAAGAAAAGTTTACTGATCCTTTAACCCCTTAGTGACTGGCCATGAGCACACATGGCAAGCACTTAATGCCCATCATACATTTTTTTTTTCCAAATGATTCCAGAATCCCCGAACGGAGTGCAACTGCACAGGGACCCGGAATCCCAGGATGTACATGTATGTCCTCTGTCCTTTAGAGACATCCGCTCGGGATGTACATGTATGTTCTCAAGTGTTAAGGGGTTAAGTGTTCTTATAGTAAAACAAGGGTACTCCAACTGATGGAAAATTTTTCATTCAAAGGTTATTACAAATCAGATGAATATTATTTAAGTTAAACTGATTGAAACAGCACCATCTGGTGTCCAAAAGGCATTTTTCATACTATATTCTGTAGGAGAGCTTAAGTCAAAGACTATGGCTTCCAATAGTAATAGCACCACCTGGTGATCACGATAGAAATTTGCACTTTTAATTAAAGAAAGTTTAAGCTGTAATAACATTTGAATGTAAAATCTACATGCAGTAGGAGTACACTTGTTATATGGCCTATAATATGTTTGATTTTTTCACAAAAGAGTTTACTGTTTCTTTAAAATCTATTTTGTTCCAAGGTTCCCTGAAGCATTAGTTAATCTTGCCAAAAACTGGAACATTCTTATTTCATTCAGTAAAGTGAAAGTTTCCCTTAGTGGTAGTCTTTAAAGGTGCTTTTTTAACACTTTTATATGAATAAAATATATGTATGCTAAAGGGCATTAGGGGATTTTAAATTCAAACGTTATTAGCACTTAAAGTGTCCGCACTTTATAGGAGAGCTTTGAGTCATTGACTATGGCTATCCATTGTAAGTTACTGAAACAGCACCACCTACTGACTAGTGTAGAACATTACTGTTTAATGTAAAAAAATATGTCTGAGTTGTTATAGTGTTTGAGTGAAAAATCTATCATTAGTGGTAGTACCTTTATATACTCAACAGGAAAAGTCCTATAACATATATTTTTTTAAATACAAAAGTTTACTGCTCCTTTAAACCGTTTGTAACTGATACATTTTAGAGATTGGTAATAACCCAGTTGTAAACCCTCCTGTCATACCACAGAATTTATAGTCCATATGTTTAACCCTTTGAGTGCCAGAGAGTTAGCCAAAGCATTGCAACTACTTCTGTAGCATTCAAAGGGTTAAAAACAAATGTGGTGCTATTCTAGGGAAAACCAACTGTAGTTTAAGGAACATGGAAAAATTCCTCATTTGATTTAAATGATACTTGTAACACCTTCTCTTCTAGGGCTTGATAATATTATGCCGATAAAACTGGTGGTAATAGTAAAAGCAACTCCGACCGATAAACCCACACATATACCTCAGCTATTCAATAGCTGGAGAGGTACATGGAACAATGAGCGTTGTTGGTTTTTGTTTACACAACTCGCACTAAATAGTGCAAATTGTGGGAACATCAAAGAAAAAAAAAGCCAACTCTTCTTCTTTAATCTTGTCTTCTTTCTTCTGCCTTCTCTTCTTTCTAATCTTCAGTCTTCTTTCTTGTTTAAAAAAACATTCCGTTAGTGTTGTCACGAACCCCGCTAGACTTCATATGACTTCATCCAGTTTATATGTTAATCTATGGAGTCTATACTGTTCTCAGAAGGGAGAGATCTTAGTTCCATAGAATAAAATTGACATTGGATAAGGGATACCATTGGAGAGGTCATCTCTACATAAAGGGGAACACTGGGTGTTTTTTTTTGTCTGTCCAGCATTGGGCTGATGGTTTGACCTTTTCCATTAAAGTTTCCATTGACAGAGAGGCACCACTACAGCTATAATGTGGGTCAATATGAAAAAAAATCTTTGGTAGCAAGATGATCTGGGAAATGTTTTAGCACTCCTTGACATTTCAACAGATGTTATACTGTGGGATGAATTAATGTATATGTTTATTTATATAGAGCCACAAGTGTACCCTGCCCTTTACAATTTAAGAGTTTAGACAATACAGGGCTACAAGTGCTTTGCAAAGTGCCAGAAAGCTTACAAGCTAGGGGTGTGCACACCCCTCTGCATACCTGGGAACTTCTGCTGCTTGAGCCCCTGGAGAAGACTCATGTGCTGTGACCAGAGGTAAATGGTGAGATTCACATCATAAAGGGGTGGGGCTTAACCGGTTGGGCAGTGCTTATAGACATGGTACTTGAGAAGTGGGTAGGGAGTGAGCAGAACAGGGTGGGACGGAGAAGAAGAGGGCTGGAAGTGGGAGGAGCAGGTTGGAAAGGAGGTGAAGTGGGCAGAGTTTAGGAAAATAAAAACAACACCATCAGAGAAACAGCCTCTGTCCCCAGAGACCTGTAATTAACTTAAAAAAAAAACAAAAATGGAGCCTCTGGGGCAGATCCAGAGAGTTTCCAGGTGTGACCCTCTAGCATTCAAAGGGTTAAAGGACTATCTGAAGAGCTTGTGTGGATTGGGTGGCCCAATTCAAAGTCAGTTTATATAATTTCATAATGTCTGATAGTCTCTCTGAGATTATAAACCTCCACCACAGGCCCAAATTTACATCTCTCTGGCATCCAATTGGTTAAATAATGGCTAGTAAAAGCCTAGAAATAATGGTTAATAAAAACTTCTCCAGTGATATCACTTCTCCAGTTCCTATGGTATTCCACAGAGCCTATGCATTAAGAGCTTCAGAGCAGGAGAAATCTTAGTGCATAGAATAACATAGGACCTGGAAAAGTGATATCACTGGAGAAGTTATCTCCACTTTAACACCTTTTTATCACACCTTAGTTCATAACCCCCAATGTGTTGGATACCTCTCTGAGGGCTGGATACTATGACCACTGGTAAAAAAAAAAACAGTGGCGGTGGTAGTTTTAAGTCACAGTCAGATAGTATATGACCTGTGCTGTGACAAACAACCGACATTTAACCCCTTAAGGACTACGTGAAGTGCTATGACCATCACGGTCCTTAAATACTTAAGGACCGATGACGGTCATAGTACGTCACATACTTTTTACTTACAGAGCTCCACCGGTAGCGCTGTAAGTAAAAACGGGGCCTAAAATTGACTGCTCCAAGACTGGAGCGATCTCTTTTAGGCCCCAAAGCGGCGTGCCAATACATGCAACAGGTCCCAAGTACCGGAGTGTCGGCAAGGATCAAAGGGATCCTTATTGGACGGAAACGTCCCAGGACCGCTGGTCCTTAAGGGGTTAAACATGCACAATGGCTGCAAAATATGTGCCCATTGTAAACAGTGAAAAAGTAGATTAATTTAATTTTCTATTACTTGTGGTGGCTTGTAGCACGTTTAGAGACTCTCAATTTTTGCATAAAAATAGACCTAGCAAACCTAGGTGTTGAGTCTCTTACATGCCTTAAAAACCACCAACGCGTACTAGAACAGCAGTTTCTAACACTCACGCATGTGCTTCTACTAGTGACCCATAGATGTATTGATAAGCCCCATATCAGTACATCCACGTATCTAAAAACATGAGTGAAAAGAAAAGAATATGAACCGTATGAGTGCCAGTAGGGTAAGTAACTCATTGCAGAGCGCTGCATACCCCACTGGCACTCACAGGGTTAATCCCCCTAAAACTAACACCCTACCATTACAATAAACACTTGCCTGTAAATCTGATGTGCAGTAGGGTCTCTAGCACCTTGGCCATCCACTGTAATTCTTCATCTGTTATCTTCTATCTTCTGTCTTCTTATCTTCATTTTTTTTCTTATCATCATCATATCTTCAGATCAGCACCAGCAAAAACATGTTACTATAGAGAAAAAAAAGAAAAGCTCCAATTAATTTTGTCTCCAAAGATGTGCTGACCCATAAAAAAAAAGATGCAGTGACAGGAAAGCGTAGCAAAACCCCCCTCAGTTACCACTCAGGCTGTTGCCCGAGCTGAGGGAAATGTGAATAGAGACTAGCCTTTATACAGCCAATTGTTCAAAATGTTCAAAATGGTTCCCTGATTTCCATTGGGATGTGGGGTTTATGCACATCCCAGCCAATCAGCTTCTAGTGGGAGGGATAACAAAACCTGCTAGAAGCTGATTTACAATGGGAGCTTATTTTGTGACTGTTGCGCATTTTTAACTCTTGGTAGTTTGTCATTGCACAGGTCATAGCCTACCTGACTGTGACTTAAAACTATCGTTGCCACTGTTTTTTTACCGGTGGTCATAATATCGACTAACCTCTGGAAGATGTTAAAAACTGTAGTGATATGTTTCCCAAGTCCTTTTTTAGTGCTCAAATACTGAGCTCAGTACTGATGTCGTATGTGGGTTTATTTATGAAAGATAAATGGGATTTGAGAAGTAGTAAAATAATTCCATGGGCACACATGGCATGTGACAGTGAACAGACTGGTACTACTATACAGTATTTGCCGATGATGGCACTGCTGGCTGTGTTTGAGCTACTATATTCACAAAGGTCCCAACATGGAGTACTTGTACTTTGCCTCAGCCTGTTAGCTGCCCAGTTATGATTGTGCCGTCCTGTAATTACAGTTAGAAAGCTCTGTTGGTTAACACAGATGAAGAATATGTTTAAACCACAGGGTCACAGGTTCTAGTCCTGCTAAGGTCAACTGAGCCTTTCAGCTTTCTGAGTTAGATAAAATGTGTACTCAATACGTACTTGAGAAGGACAAAAAATCTTAATGGGGGAGATTCACTAAGAGGTGATAAAGTGGAGATGACTTCCCCAGCTTATCACTTCTCCAATTCCTATGTTATGCTATGGAGCCTTCAACTTTGGAGATCTTGGAGAAGTGATAAACTGGATAAGTCATCTTCGCTTTATCACCACTTAGTGAATCTCCCCCAAAGTATATTTACTGATAAAATACTTTCATATAAAATTTTTAAATTAGACACAGGCAAATCATCACTCAGTCCTGGTTCCTTGTCCTGGGGCAAATCAAACCCTCTCTGTATCCCTTCTCCACTAGGTTTTGACATTTGGAATTCATTGTACTCACATGTTACAACACACCCCACCTCACCTTTGGAAGGCATCACTGGTTCTGTTACAGGTAGGAATTTATCTATCCCCTGCTCTCCCTCCCAGTGATCACATTTCACAATATCCCCCAAAGTTTCACACAGTACCTTAGACTGAGCAGGACTTTCAATTAGCCCTTCTAGTTTGCAATCAGTGTCCTCTGGAGCATAGTGACAGAACATATGGCCCAAATCATTCCCCAGCAGAACAATAACAGGAATATCCTCAAACCCCCACTTCCCTCAAACCTTTGCCCACCCCCCAAATCAAAGCACACAAACGTGCCATGGGCACAGTGGGGTGCACACCCCCAATTCCTTTGATGGACATGGTTCTTCCAGGGATCATGTCCTCTGTATTCACCACTTCAGGGCACACCAAGATGAATGAAGCTCCAGAATCTCTCAGTCCCATGATCACCCGGTCACCCACAGTTACACTCTGCAGGTTATCCTCTCTTTTCCCCACAGGCCCACCCACAAGCAAAACTGATGGTGCCCCCCAGTGGCACTCCCACCTCCACGAGGAGGTGGCGGTGGATTCCTAGTGGGGAAAGTAACCCTCAGATGCTCAATCTGGTTGCACTGAAAATAACGGCGGGTATGGGGCCCACCAGGCATAGCCCCTGTGCTATTGGCAGCTGGTGGTGAGGTCCTCACTGCAGATCTTGTAGATGGTGACTGAACTGTATCTTCTCTCCAGGTTGAAGTACCAGCTGACATAACTCCATGCCTAGATGCTGGTGCATGGATGTCTGCATAGTCATCTGCCAGTTCTCTGGCATCCCTAGCGGCTTTTGGTTTTCTTTCTAGAATCCACCCTTTTACATCAGGGTTCCGTGTATGTAAGAACTGTTCCAGGACCATTAAGTCATTAACTGCTTCATAGTTGGTAGATTGTAACCCTGTAATCCATTGTTTGTATGCACTTTCCACTTGTCCAACATATTGAATGCAGCTGGATGAGACACTCTGCTGCATGCTACTAAACTTTTTCCTATAGGCCTCAGGGGTTAGGTTAAAAGTTTTTAGCAAGGCAGATTTAATTGCCTCATAATTGTTATCAGTCTCTGGGGGAAGGGACACAAACACATCCAAAGCTTTTCCTTCCAACTGTGGAGTTAAATATCTCCCCCACTGGTCTGAGGGTAGATGATGCTGCCTGCACCCCTTTTCAAAACTTTTCAGGAATACATCCAAATCAGTCTCCTCTCCCAGGGAGGGAAAATCCTCCTTGAAGAGCCTAGATGTCCTAAAATACACAAAATAAACAAATTATACATACCAGGGCCCTGCAAGGGCCAACTCATGCCTTGGCATGACACTGGCCTATTGTCTTTTTGTTGTTCAAAGTAACTGCAAACCCCATGTGACCTGTGGGGATAGGGGGATGATACCTATAAAGAGGACTGAAGGTTTTTTGGTCCTCTTGGGCTTCCTCCCACTCACTGCAGATCACTACTGTTTGATAGCAGGTGAATTTTCTATCCTGGAGATATACGTTGTGTGTTTACGTTTTTAAAATAGGTTCTACATGTTTCATATGCAATAATTCATAAGGAGCAGTCATGTTTTTAAATGTTTTTATTATAGGTTCTACGTGTTTACAAAAAATCTTCAGGAGCAATTTTATGAAAAAAAAAAATAATAATAAAAAAAAAAAAAAAAAAAAAAAATATATATATATATATATATATATAAACATATATATAAAAATTAATGGCTAGTTACTCGCTTGAATTTGGGGTGCCTTGATGGGGTGACAAGCTTAAACAGATTTTGGCCAAAATTCGCAACTAAAGCCTCAAATTTATTAACACAGTATTATGATATATGCTCTAGACAGGGAGCACATTTGGATAATTTGTATGGAGGAGCGCAGGTTTTGTTTTCTGTTTATAAAAAAAAATGTTGATTGATTATTTTGGGTACTGCAGCCAGTGGACTAATCAAGAAGCAATGAGATTTCTGTCTAGTAATACTTCGTTTTTTTCTTTATTTTATTTTGTAGGCATTAAAAAAACATGAAGAACGATATAAGTCTTATCTCTCAAACCTTTATAGTTTGAGAGATATTCAAAAGCAAAGTTTCTCCTCCCGCTCCTTTTACCTAGTGTAAGCCATCTCTTCTCAGATGTGGAATCTGATTGCTAGACCAGACAGATAACAGCAGGGGACAATCTTCTTCCTATGAGAACAATGAAAGCCCTGCCCCCCTTGACAAGTTTTTCAGGTTTTTCCCTTATCTTAATTGAAGATTGTCCCTCTCTGCAATCTACCTGGGCACCTCCCTTCTGCTCTGAGGTGAGCAGTGTTACATCAGTAAAAGGGGCGGGAGGGGGATACTTTGTCATTGAATTACTCTTGAAGTACAACTCTGACAGTATTGAAATAACACTCTCCAAAGTCCAAATACTATGATGATTAATTAGAGCTGCTTTTATTATGAAACATTACTATCACTTTAAGCTGACAAGCTCCCTAATTCCAAACACACTCAGCTAATGAATTTCTTTTCTGTACTTCAATGAGAGCCAGAATGGTAAGCAATGCATTATGAAGCAGAGGACTAGAGGGGTGTTCACGGCATTGCTTCACAAATTGTTGCAGACCCCAATGGTCCTCAAGGGGTTAAATATGCTAAAATAAAAATCATGCAATTAGATATATTTTAGGAAGTGATTGGTTAAGATGTTTTACACTTTAAGCATGAATGGGTCATTATGTACAGATTGGTATTTGAAATTAAGAATTTTGTAATATATCTGATATAATAACATATCTGATCCAGTGGATCACCAACCAAATTTAATCCATTGAGTGCCAGATGAGAAATGCATTGAAAAGGTTAAGCATCCTCCAGTTGAGATTCCAACGTTTTGTATGCACCAAAATGTATTAAATCATAATGATTTTAAATAGCAATAAACATTAAACTAAAATTATGCGATCTCTATTATTGTAAAACAAAAATGTTTTTAGCTTTTGAGCACCACCTGGTGTTAGCTGAAACTTATGCAGAGGGTAAAAGGTTAGCAATTCTTGAACAAACTAATGGCATAAAAGAAAATTGCCATTGATTTAAAAGGCACTTTCCGCTCATTTAATGCTATAAAGGTCTCCAGCATCTCTGGCATTCAAGAGGTTACAAGCTTATTTATATCAATGGGTATTTTTTTTATTTGTCCTCTGTGATATAATTGGCATATCCATTGCCTTTTTACTAGGCAAATCAAATGATCTTGTGCCAATGAAATAGGTGTTAATGCCCCAGCTGTAGAATCTGTTTAAACCTCAGGGTCACAGGTTCTAGTCCCAGCAAGGTCAGCTCAACCTTTCGCCCTTCTGAGGTAAATAAAATGAGTACCCAGGACATACTTGAAAACAACAGACAATCTCAATGCATTCTTCCTGGTAAAATAAAAAAATATTGCCTGTATTCTGTGTTTTCTCAAAATCCATTGCTAATCAGTTTACCTGCTGAAGTTCATTTTATAACAAACAACAACTAATTACAACATTAGAGACTTATGGGCCTCATGTATCAAGCTGAAGTGGGGGCAGTTCTGGAGGGTTGCATTCGGTTAACCCTTTGAGTGCCAGAGGGGTACGCAAAGCAATGCGTTGCGTACCCCTCTGGCACTCAAAGGGTTAAAAGACCTATTTAAATCAATGAGAATTTTTCCATGGTGCTGTTGATTTTCAACAGAATTGCTCCATTTTGTATTAATAAATCGTGTGAGCCTTAATTTCAAAAGAAATGAGGAATAATTCTGGAGTAATTCAACTACATAATAGGGGACAAATAAAACGTCCCATTGTTTTAAATGGGGCGTTTAACCCCTTGAATGCTAGGGAGGTCTCTGGCACATTGCTAAGCAATGCATTGGTGATCTCTCTAGTATTCAAGGGTTAGTAATGCCCAAAATAAAGTTTATTTTATATGGTAGATTTTACAAAAATAAAGTATTTGGAGAAAGTCCTGTCTCTCAAACCTTTATGGTTTGAGAGACAGTGGCGTAACTATAGGGGCGACCTCTCCGCCTGGCACCCACAATCTCCCTCTGGAGCTCTAGTAATGCAGAGTGCTGGGAGATTACATCATCTCCCAGCGCTCTGCATTACTAAGAGGGCCGTGTGGGAGCTCCAGGTAGGTAGGAGATGGGGGCATTGTGAAGATTGAAGGGCATTGTGGAGGGGGTCAGTGTGGTCGAGGGGGGCCAATGTGGTGGTGGGGGACCCGTGGCACTTCTTGCACCAGGGCCCGGTGGATTATAGTTATGCCTCTGTTGAGAGATATCCTCCACTAAAGTTCCCCTATTCCTGATGTCAGCTGTAAAGCTACCAGAAGGAGAACTGTGATGGCCGACATGAGGAGGCTCTTCAGCAGAGCAGCAATAGTGATACTGGAAAATAATTACTTCGTTGAAACGGTCTACAAAGTGTGCTTGCAAACCAGGCACACTTTCTAGACCTTTACAATGAAGTAATTATTTTCCAATAACGCAATTTCGGCTCTGCTGCAGAGCCGCCGTCTGATCCCTGGACTGGGATCTCCTGCTGTCAGCAGAGCGCTGACATCAGGAGAAGGGGAGGGAGGGGGGAACTTTAGCGGAGTATATCTCTCAAATCATAAAGGGTTAAGAAATAGGACTTTCTCTAAATACTTTATTTTTGTAAAATCTACCATATAGAATACACTTTATTTTGGGCATTACTAACCCTTTAAAGGCCCATTTTAATCAAAGAGAATATTAGGAATATATATTTTTTAACTGTGGTGCATACGGTTTGTGCTAGAATTTATTCTCATTTCTTTTGTGAATAAGACCACTTGCATTTTATTTGGATGAACAATTGCCAGATGAAAGGAGTTAACCATTCCACAAAGTAACATTTTCAAAAAAGCAGGAAACTTAAAGGAGCAGTAAACTTTTTAAAATGAAAACCTATAAGTTATTTAGCTTTTCCTGATGAGTAAAACAAGGGTACTCCTAGTGTTGTCAGACATTTTATTCCAAATGTATAACAATTCAAATAATCAGGAAGTGAATTTAATGTGCTTTTACTTCCTGATAGTTCTAAATGACAGGAAGTAACCTGGTAGTTTTCATCACATTCTATGGAGAACTGTAAGTCACTGACTTTCCTCTCCATTAGAATATAACATACTTACTAATTGGAATTTGACCACTAGAGAGCACTGCTAATTTAAAAAGACGCTGGTTTGAACTGTAATAACTCTGGAAATATGCCTCTCTCAGCAGTGGGAGTACCCTTATTTCACGCAATAGGAAATGCTCTCCAATATATATTTTTTCATAAAAAAGGTTTAGTGCCCCATTAAAGGAGAAGTAACTCTGTCTAAAAATAACTCTCAAGTTAGCTAACTATGGCCAAAAAATTCAGGCCCCTCATATGCCTTTGTTCATCTTCAGTCAGTCTTGGATGTCATATGCATGGAGGCAGACATGACTATTGCAGACAGGGCCATGGGATATCAACTCCACCAACTGCACATGTATTCTTACTCATTTAACCCTTTGAGTGTCAGAGGGGTATCAAACGCATTGCAGAGCAAGCCAGGTGTTTCAATCACATGGAACTTTTAGGCTCTACCTGGATTTCACTATTCTTCCTCCTCTTTGATCTCCACTTCACCTCTTGTTGCCTTTGGGAAGAGTCATGGGGTACAGCAACAGCAGTGCCTAATTTCTTTGGTGGGTGTTATCACCCATGTGTTATATAGATGTTATGGTGTCTGTGTTTCATGTGTGCTATCAGGGCAGTTATGCCAAGGTGAGTTCCCTCCTTTCCCCTTTTCACTGACTTGTCACAAATTGTGCACAGTGCCATCACTGATGACTGCACTGTGCCCGCCCCAAGAGAAAAATAGTCCCACACCCAGGACCTCAGGGGGGAGGGGAAAGGTGGAAAACAATGGCCTCTTTCTTCTCCTCCACATTCCCCTTTACTGGTTGGGGCAGAGTATAATGTTGCTGCTGTTGATGCTTCTGCTTCAGAATCAGCACTACAACTAGGACCAAGGGTATTGCTGCTGGCAAGTGGAACCTGTCCTAGTCCCACATTACTGGACCCACTGTGTCCACTGTGGTCTGTGACACACTATCCTTCTCCTCAGCCTACTGCTGCCTTTGCAACTTAGAAGAAGCAGGAATTAGAGCAGTAGTACACTCCGCAAATTCTAAAAACTCACTGCTGGTGGTGTCTCCCATCTCTTCTCAGTTTGGGATAAAAAGGCCATTAATGTCTCTTCCACCCCAGCTTCTCCACCATCATCATCATCACCACCAGTCCCTCTTGCTGCTTCTGCATCTATGGATGAGGTGATGAGAAAAAAGGCAGAGGATCCCCTAATGTCACATATGCCATCTCTTGTCGACCTGAAGAAGGCAAACTGGTGGCACTAGCAACAGGCACAGGCAGCTAATCTGTGCTCCTGATGGTGGTGATATTATTGCTGCTAGCGGAATGTTGTGGGCTCCCTTGACCACTAGTTTGGCCACTCTGCTATACTTCACCTACC
Source organism: Rhinophrynus dorsalis (assembly GCA_037306005.1). Classification (NCBI taxonomy): domain Eukaryota; kingdom Metazoa; phylum Chordata; class Amphibia; order Anura; family Rhinophrynidae; genus Rhinophrynus; species Rhinophrynus dorsalis. Next base: position 266,628,243 of record CM074723.1, on the reverse strand, counting down.
ACTCTCCTAACGCTAGCCCCACCAGCTGCTTCACCAACACTCTTACTACTACTAACACCAACCTCATCAATTTTCACCCCCTCCCTCACTCCTAACACTGTACAAGCTGCTGGATCTTCTTAGTAGTAGCACTAATGGGGGGACTTCTTGGGGATGACAAGTGTAACTTAGGATCCCTTGCTGTCACACTTGGCATCATCTCCTCCTAACCCACACCTGATAACTACAAGACACACTGGCAGCAGGTTCAGCACTGGCAGAAAGTGCAGCATGGGAAGCATGCACAGCAATGTCAGCAGGCACAGGTAGCTGACCTGTCCTGCTCACACTACAACCCTCTTCTTCCTCCAGTGAAACACATTTTCAAGATCCCTAAGGGTGATGTAGGGGGACTGGCCATCACTGGGGGTGGGGAACCAGGGCATCCAGATAATTCCATACTCTTAGTGGTCACTTCCTCCTCCTCAGACTCACTGGATGCATAACGGTCCTTCCAGCTCCTCCTTTTATTATTATTAAACTTGCTCATAGTGATAGCAGTCACTATGAGCCTCTCCTGCCTCCCTCCCTATGTCTAGAACAATGCCCCTCTGTTTTTAAGTCTACCCTGAAATCATATTTTCTGGAGCACTAGGGCAATGCACTACCTTAAACATGCACTTGAACTTACAGCACTTGACAGCCTCATACCTTGTTGTCTGTTTCTTATTACCCACTTAGACTGTAATCTTCTTGAGGCAGGGCCTCTCTACTATTGTTTCTATGACTATTACACTTTTTTGACATTGGTGAGATAGGCCAGTGGTAAATTCCCTAACTATAGAACCTGTTCGAAACTCAAGATTGCAGGTTCAAAACCCAGCAGAGTCAACACATCCCTTCATCCTTCCGAGGTTGATAAATGAGTACTGTTGATTGGGTAATAATAACATTTTTTATTTCAACTGCCGATTTGGTTAATTCTGAGAGCATGCGCTGCAAGTGCTTTGAGTCCCACTGGGAGAAAGGCTCTATATAAATACTAGTTATTGTTATATTATTATTATTTGATCACCATTAATTTATTGTAACATACTACTATTGTAAAGTGCTGTGTACACTGTGTGGTGCCAAATAATTAAAGATATACATACATACATACATACAGATAAAGTAGCTACATTTTATATGCTAGCTAGTGTAGTCAAACAGGAAAAGAAAGTGAGCTACAGTTGCTAGATAGGAGAGTTGGTGGTCGACAGTTGCTCTTTGGGGACAATTGTGTAAAGAGAGAAAGGAACATAAAAAAGCAAAAACTCTGTACTGAGAAGTGACAAAAGTCAGACAGGCAAATGATCCTTCTTATCTGATCGGCTTGGTTGAGTCTGAGATTCTGCTGAGACTGAGTGACAGATACTACATAGACAAATTCATCATGCATTCAGGACAATGCAACTAAACAGTTACAAGTTCATCTTCACATACTGTGTTACACAAACACTCATTCATACTTCCGCAACATTAGACACAAGACCATACTGAGGTATACTGGTGCTGCTCCACCTGCTGTGTGATTAACCCTTGCAAGCTACTGATTCTGTAGCTAACAGTTCTATCCTGTAGTGTATTCTAAAAAAAAAAAATAACACTGCAGTCACTTATTGAAAAAGAGATTTTAACAATACCTACTATTGTAGATGTAGACAGGAAAGAGGGTGAGCTGGAGTTGCTTGTGATTGCTGGGGTGTGGGTGTGATTTGTAGATAGTGATACTGACAGTGACAGACAGGGACAATAAAAAAAGAAACAAATAATAAAACACCTTTGACTGATAGGTGATAGACAGGCAGCAGATCTTACACCTGAGCTGAGATTGAGAGTGGCAGTCACAGATACTAGAGACAGAGACATGCATCAAACATTGTCTTCAGATAGAAAATAGGGGCAGGGGTAAGGGAAAATGAGCAGAAGGAGTGCATGGACATGTTGGTGGTAGTATAGACATACTAAAAAAAACTGACTGAGACCATGGTTTCTTCAGGTTTTGCAGTTACTGATGCGTTGTTGGTTAAGGGGTTGTTGGGTAAAATTATATGAAAAGTTTCACCAGTAGTAGTACTAAGCCTTTTAAGACTAAGTATGGTGGTGAGTTGTATTCTATTCTGGTTGACATGGTGGAGGAGTATTTGGCAGTGAGACCATCTGTTGTGACAGTGACATCCAACAGCAAATCCCCCTCAGGGGAAAAGTAAAAATAAACATTTTTAAGTCTTTCAGAATATGATGCTAATGACCAATTTATTGATGATTTAGAATTTGTCCCTTCATGCTCCTCTCTGTCTTCTTATGATACAGATGAAGCAGAGATTGAAAGTGATGATGATATGGATGATGGATATGGAAAAAATAAGCCGAGTCTGAAAGGAAATGGCTTTATTTTCCACTACTGAAAATGAGCAATATCCTATTTGAGAGATCAACTTTAAATCTGTACAAGTAAATATGCCTATAAATACAAATCATTATCTCAGTCATCATCAGCAGCCTCAATATTTCTAAGTCCAGCCCCCACATAGTCACATTCACTAACACTGACTAACACTGACTAAGCAACACATTATCAGTGCTCCTGCTGCTGTTCAGTGCAGGGCCACTTCCATTGCCACCTACTACTAGTACGAGCATCTATGTTAGTTGTAGTAGTAGTAGTAGTTCTTCAGGAACCCCTCAGTCTATGAAATAAATCTTCATTATGGAGATCCTTCTATCATGACAAAAAGCTGTAAGTATTCTGCTTACCTGTTCTAGAGCTTGCCATGGATACCCTGTAAGTGGCCAGTCTCTAATGTGGATCTCACGGGGTTGCCGCGTTCTGCCTTGCTGGGAGAACCGGTGCGCCCTGGTACTCATTTGGGCTACCGGTCTCCTTTCTGCTCCCCCTGGCGGCTCCTGCCGCATATGAAGAGTCGGGTGCTCGTCACAGGGATTCCCTGGTGACATTCCAACCCAGCTCTTTTAAAGGCACAGTACCCTTTTATGCTCCACCTTTCAGAGGTGAAGCAACCAGTACAGTTGTTGTTTGGGCTCTGTGTATTACCTGGCTTGTCTGACTAACCATTCTGGTGCTGACCTGTGGCTCTGTCTGACTACCCGCTCCGTGCATGACCCTAAGCTTGTCCAACAACCAATCTGGTGCAGACCTGCGGCTCTGGCTGACTATTTGCTCTGTGTATGACCCGGCTTGTCTGACCATCCCATCTGGTGCTGTCCTGTGGCTCTGTCCGGTTTGTCCTTTGAGTAGATCCTCTCCTGTGGACACCCATCTGGAGAAGACCTGGGGCTTTGGTAGACTATCATCTGTACTGACTGCAGGTGTGAGTCAGTTATCCTTTCCTGCTAGACTGACTGCAGGCGTGAGTTGGTTATCCTTTCCTGCTAGACTGACTGCAGGCAAGAGTCAGTACCTACTTGTGTTCCTGTTTGAAGATAACCTGTTCCAATTCAGTTTGTGTTCTACAGAAGATCATCATTGGCTGATCCGGTTCATGTTCCATTCCTAGTTCCAGCAGAGACTACCAGTGGCTTCGGCCTAGTCTCAGCAATGAGGTCTATCCTAGATGGCCTACTATTTCTGATAGTAGTGCTAGCTTATCTGTTGACCTACTGCCTATTCCTATTTGTCCGCTGTAATACCTTATTCTGTGTCTTGAATAAAGATTGTTTTATACTATAAGTTCTGACTCCTGAGTTATCAGGGTTACCATAACAAAAGCTAAGAATTCCTTGCAAGAACTTAACAATGTGCTCCATACCTCCCAACATTTCAAATTGCCAAAGAGGGACACTTGTGTTTTAGGGGGTGTTATTGGGTGTGTGGCTGGTGTGCAGGGCATTACTGAGAATTTTTAGGCTATTATATGACCTACTGACACCTCCTTGTGTAACCTAATAAATGACTTATAACAATACCAAAGTATTTTATTTACACAGACTAATGTATTAACACATATACTGACTTTAAACAAACAATAATGTGAGTTTTCTTGCTGTAGAGCAATATGATGCACTTATATACACACACTACACAGTCTGATCTCCTAAAAAGAGGGACATCAGGGTGGGAAAGAGGGACAGAGGGATTTGGGTGTAAAAGAGGGACTGTCCCTCCTAAAGAGGGACACTTGGGTGGTGTGGTGCTCTATAATCACCTTACAATGGAGGCCCCTACCATACTGCTAACAATTTTTTTTTCAAGGCTTAAGAACGTTTTGCTGCAGGCCTAAGCCTGATAATATTTTTTTTCATGGCTAACTTTCAACTTAACAGCAGTATTGTTGCAGCAGGAATTATCACTGAGATAGAAAGCATAAGATTAGAGTGGGAAGAAGTTGTCAAAGTTATTTTGGAAATATCATTGGCGGTAGAGAAAAAGAAGAAATGTAATTTATTTTCTATCAGAGGGAATATCTGAGGAAAAAGTAGAAAATTGTGTTTTTTCCACAAAATAGTATAGTAAAAACATTAACAGTTCATTATGGGGAGCTTCAGCATAATCATTTCATTAGTTTGCAAAAAGAAATGTTTTTCTGTTGACCAATATAGCATTATTATTTCTTTCTGGGTGCTGGTGTTGGTGGCATCAATGTAGGTAGCAGTACCTTTGTTTTAGCAGTGCAGGGAATGTGTGTGTAAACTTCGTAGATATAAAGGAAGACTGCAAAGTGATGTTAATGTAAAGTTTGTGGTGCATAATGGTGGTAATGTAAAAGAGTAAGGGTGTAGCAGGAGAAGAAGAATTTAGTTATAAGTCAATTGTAGGAAGGTCTGTACATTTTCTGTAAGGTGCAAATGCTTAAATTTAGTGTGTATTTTTGTCTGTGTGTGTGTGCAATGGATGCAGAATTTTATTCACAGACAGAGAGAGATATTCTTTCTCTCTTCTCTTTTTTTCAAGCAATCAGGATTGTTGTGTCTCTGGAAGTTGGACAGTGAAGGGGGTTTATATTTATTGGTTACTTCTTGTGGTTCTGTGTCTTTGCCTGCTGTACACACAAAACAATGGAAATTAACAGTTACTTTGCAAACATTAAGTCAAAGCATGCTCCCCATTTAAATTAATTATAGTATGTATAATGACATTAACAAACATAGTGAAGGAATGGACTTAATAATTGCAGAACTGTAAATTACTTTTCATACTTTTTTATGCATGAGAACTTTAATGTAAACTTTAACAGTCTGACCACCAGGGCTGGCCCTAACATGGGTCCCGGTGGGGCCATGGACCCAGGCGGCACTCTGACAGGGGTGGAAATTTGCCACCACAAGGCATGTTATTTCGTGTGTAGCATCTCTCCACTGCCTGTACTTATGACGACTGGGACAGTGTCACATGCTGAGACACTGTGTGGAGCATGCCGGGGTTTTCTTCTCTGTTCGGAGGCCAGTGCAAGTTTAAAACTGGTTCCCAGACTGACAAAGAAAATCCCAGCATGCACCAGGTGGTGTCTCTGCATGTGACACTTTCCTGGGTGTCATCAGTGCCGGCAGCGGGGAGACTGAGTAAAAAGCAGAAGAGCCAGACAAGCAGAGAAGAGAAGGAACCAGCCAGAAGGAGAAGAGAAACATGCAAGGGGGGGGGGAGAAAGAGGCACAAGGGGTGAAAAGAGAGGCACAAGAGGTGAAAGAGAGGCACAGGGAGTGAAAAGAGGGGAAAAGAGAGGCACAAGGGATGAAAAGAAGCACAAGGGGTGAAAAAGAGGTACATGGGATGAAAAAAGGGGAAAGGAGAGGTGCAAGGGGTGAAAAAAGAGGCACAAGGGGTTAAAAGGAGAAGGGGTGTAAAAAGGCAAGGGGGAGAAAGAGGTACAAGGGGTGTAAAAAAAAAACACTACAGTTCTATGTGGTTTTAGGGGCAGGAGAGGGTGTGTGAAAACCCCCCCACTACAGTTCTATGTGGTTTTAGGGGCAGAAGAGGGATTAATATAATTAAGGATGTGGTGTGTTTTGGTGGGCGTGGTTTTGGTGTGTGGAGGGGGGGCAGCATTTCATCCTTGGACCCAGGAAGAACAATGTCTTGGGCCGGCCCTGCTGACCACAAGTCTGCATAATGGATTGAAACATTCTAACATACAACCCACCCACCACATTTTGTGCTACTAAGATAAATGTTTAGTTTGTCATGAGAAGCAATGTTTCTAATATGGACCGGCATGAAAGAAAGTTGCTATTTTCCCAGAATTCAGTATGTCAAATTAATAAAACGTTATACACTTTTGACATCAAAAATACCAGTTACTTTCTGCTCAAATGAAAAATCAACATTCTGTGTAACTATGTCTTGAAGAGCAACCATGTTATGGCATGGACTAGTAGAAATAAAATATGCCAAATAAAAATGTGTAAGTATCCTAATGGCCAGGTGTTCCACAGTGATACAAAGTGGTATTGTTGAGCCTCAAGAGCATTAGAAATTTCCTTTTGTACATGGTTATCTATACATACTGAAAATTGATTGTTATCTCTGAACTTCACACCCTTAAGAAGGAAATGTATAAGCCCCTGGGCCTGAGCTTTTCCCTTGAGAAAAGCTTATCACTCATTCTTATCTTCTCCTCATGGAGTATAACATTAAAAGATAACATGTCAGTGGTTATAGAATAATGCCCTTCATGATTGTAATTGCATATGCAATGCATTATTTTAATTGAATATAATTTTAGTTTTTTGGTTTATTTTCAATATGTTTTCTAGATCCCTCTAATTACTCAATGCAAATTAATCCACAATCATTTGTAATGCAGTGTCAATTACTGGAAATCGGAAAAGTCAGGTCTTAGAGCATATGGGGAAGGCTATATATAATCTGTGAAAAGGTTATCACTGCATACCCCCCTACAATTTGGTGTGAGGTAACTGATGCTGCATCTGAAAAATATAACTTAAATGTTATTGTTTCAAATGTTTGATCTCACATAAAATGAGTAATTCTTATTGTTTGGTTTTCTATAATTGCAATACAAATATACTGTGCCAATAAAATTATTAACCATCCTCACGTTCCCTGTCCTGTCCCAAGGGCATGTTTCTGTGTGCTTGGGTTTCCTTTATCCCCTCAGATGCTCTCCCACTGCCTGTATTGAATGTGTGTGAGCATTAATATTTTGATTAATTTTTCGGTACTGGAACATTGTGCAATGGAACAAATTGCATAGTGCTGTGGTTTTAAAAAATAAAGCAGTGGTTACGAGTCCTTGTATACATAAAATAAATGTAAAACATTGAAAAAATAATATCAGGTTGCTAGACCCCGCAGTCCTTATTCCTGTGTGAAGGACCAGAAAAAGCAACCCCTCTCATAAAGAACCCACTAACCCCATCTGCATAATGTGGCAAATTAATCCATTGCAAAAGGAGTTTATCATATTTGTTTACTATATTCCCAGACTGACTGGGTTAAAGAAAGCTATGACTAGCTTTATTGCAGCCAGTTACCACTTACAAAACACACTATGTTGAATAAAGGGTTAACTTTATAAATTCCTCTTGTAGAGCAATTGGATCACAGTATGCACTGATCATTGGACCAGTGCACAAGGAGTATTTTTATTGCTTCAAGGTTTCTTTTTTTATTGCTTTGGTACTGGGGAGTTTGTACTTTCAGATACATCCTTTGTAGTTTGGAGACAAATGAAGACATGGCTTTATTGAACACCACAAGATTACTTGACAGGTATGTTGGAAGATTATACATGCATTATGAAAGAAGACAAATGGTTACAATATATAGGTAGTGAAGAAGTACATCCATAGAAGCTGTGTAGGATCAAGAGGTGGTACTCAGGGTACCATTAGTGTCAGAGGGCCATCCAAATGTGTGCTAGGGAGAAGGAGAGTTTGACCGGTATAAAAGGAAGGGTCAGGGAAAGATTGGAGGGGTAAGGATGAAGAAGAGGAAAGAGAGAGAGGGAGAGAGAGAAAAAAAAAACAAGAGGGAAGGGGGGGAACCAGTGGTCCAGAGTGTCAGTCATCCCTCAATAGCCTAGCGTCTTAGGCCAAGAAGAGCCATGAGAAGCTCAACTGTCATCACCAAGAGGGGTTTGTAAGCAGAAGTTAAATTTTTAATATTGCTTTAATTAAATATTTTAATTTATTTTACTCTTTATATATTTTACTGCTTCATTCCTAGGAGTTCTAGAGTGTTGGGTAATGCATTACACATTTCACCATCTTGGCCTATCATACCAGGTCATAGAGGTTAATGGGACATGGGGCAAGGCTTTGGGACATGTGGGAGTTATTGATCCCCTCTCCTCTTGAACAATAAGTCCATACAGTTTGGAAAGCATTTATTTTTCATTAAAATCACTTCTTGTGGAGTTAAACGGTGCTACAATCCCCGCTTTGGGCAATTTGAATTCCTTTATGGGGTTCAGGATATTTAGGACTCACTACAGATTATCTTATGCATCCCCTCCACCTATTCTAATGTGAGAAGGTAGTGCTGGACAATGGAACAATCAGACTTCTAGCTGTGTGTGCACTGTAGTGGATATGTGGTTTGTGGCTCATTGTAAATGTACAACATTATATTTTTATTTTCTCATTATTAATTAGTCTTGTTAGTCTCTTGACACTTTCATTTCTAGATTAATTACAGCAGAAAAATAAGAGTTAGTGGTATAATATTTTCATTTTTTTTGTGTTTACAGGAAAGTGTAAGTAGAAGAAAGTGTCTCATTGAAACTCCATTGTAAAAGATGTTGATTTGAGGGATGATGATGATGGAAATAATGATTATAGGTACTTTCCTGGAATTACTCCTTGGAGGCACAAAAGAACATTAGAAGAATTGATGAAGCAGTAAGACATAGAAGTGACATAGATGTTGTTGTTCTTTGGACTTATGATTTAGCCTCTAATAAATTCAAGGCAGTGCAAGAAAAATCTTGTAAAGAGAGGGTATTTTGAGTTATAGGTCACAGCAGCCTTTGGTGTGACAGAGGAGCATTTAAAAGATATATTTTACATTCCTCTAGTAGGGAAGCAGAGTTATTAAGATGGGAATTTAGAGGTTTCATAAACAGATATTTAAACTAAAGAAGGGAGCAGCCGCGTGCCCCCCACATGGTGACAATGATTATGGAGATTGCTTGTCTGATGATACAGCCAAGGATTTTTAATATTAATAAGACCCAAGTATAAAAACTAATTTCAATAATTACTCAAGATAATTTGTTGACTATAACTGAGTCTTGGTACAAGAACATAGTTATTCCTGGGTATAGTCTTTACAGAAAGACAGACAAAAAAGAAGGGAGATGTAGTTGCAGTTTATTTGAAGAAAAACATCAATTCTATATACAAAAAGGGAACTGAGGAAACATTACAGACAATTTTGGTAACCATTGAAAGAGTTGTTTGGATAAGAGTACTTTATAGGTATCTAGAACAGGATGATAATTTGGATAAAACACTTGTGATGTTAAAGTTAGGGGGGCTTTAATGTGGCAGATGTGGACAGGGGCGATTCTGTTGGTTTAACAGCAAGGTGTATGGGCACTGATGATTCCTTGCAGTGGCATCCTTTACCCAGTTGGTGAAGGAGCCAGCTTCCAAAGTAACAATATTAGATTTGGCCTGATATAGATGCAGAATTTGTTACTGCTGTTCTTGCTGCTGCTGCTGAGTTGTTTAAGCAGCAGGATTATTAGACAGCTCAAAGGGAATGGGATCAACAACAGCAGTAACTTGGTTCCTGACAGTTTAATTGTAATGATGAACCCTCCCTTCCAGCATCTTAGCATATTCTGCGGGATGAAATCTCCTCAGATGCCACTTGATGCCCTGCTTGCGACCTCCGCCACACTGGCATGTGTGGTCAGTGCACCACACAGTATGCAATGGGTGGACATGAACTATCACATCCTAACATCAACAGAGTGGCTATCATTTGTCAGGGGAGGTTATGATGAATGAGGTTGATTGGCAGAAGATATAGTTACCCTAGATGAAGAAGGTGATGGTGATGACCAACTAGTTGTTTTGCTTGTCATGGAACTTCCAGTCTCTGCCTGGGTTTCTCTATTCTTCCTCCTCTTTGATCTCCACCTTGCCTCTTGTTGCCTTTCTGGAGAGTCATGGGGTACAGTAACAGCAGTGCTTGATTTCTGTGGTTGGTGTTTGTCTTTAACATGTTTGACATAAATGTCATGGTGTCTGTTTTTCACGTGTGATATCAGGGCGGTTGTGCCAAGGCTCGTTCCCTCTCCTTCACTCCTAACGCTAATGTTTTTTCAAAACCATTAACCATTTACCCCCCCACCCGGTGCTTTGCAAATAACACCCCACTTATAATGTTATCAATGTAATTCTTTATAGTAATTGTTATGTCATCAATAATCTCATCAAAAATGTAAGCTGTCTGTTGGGACACTCCAAGCTTTAAAAGTGGATACCCAACTTGTGTTAGTGTGATTTAGAATTTAAAAAATAGCGTTTACCCCTTTAATACACACACACACACACACACACACACACACACACACACACACACACACACACACTGTCATAAAAAAAATTTCTGCAGCCATGGGGGGGGGGGTAGGGAGAAATTGTCCTTTGCACTTCTCAAATATTGTTGCAAGTGTGTTTTCTAAAGTATAAGACACAGTAGTAAGTGAAAGGTATTCACAATTGCTTTTTGTAGCTCACTGAAAAACAGCACAAGTATATTTTATATCTTTTTACTATAGAGGCAATGGAACTGTTACATATATACAAATGAAGGATAGGAAGGAGAAGCTATAATTGCACTGGTGGCAAGACCTAGAAACAGTGCTCCTTTTTCGCAGACCTAAAGAACTCAGCATACATAATTTTTCTTAATAAACATTTCATAAAAAACTCTTTGCTCATGGTTTGAACCACAAATGCACTGACAAAATCTGCATAATAAATACATGCATATACTTTCACACATTACAAGTATGGAATACACAAAATACATTTAAACGTGTATGACACATACAACACTTTGCTCACAACATAAGACCCCTGTATTAAAACTAACTTGAGTAATTCTGGGTCAAACCTATGGGACCATAGGAGTAGGGAAGGTTGAAAAGTCACATTTTTTCCTGCAGGAATTTTATGCAGAAAAAAAAGCTTTTTCTACAAGAAGTCCTACCTAGAGTAATCCCCCAAAATGATCTCTTTTTTGCTAACCACTTAGACCCAGTATGTGAGGTTTGACTATACCAATGCAGTAGGACAAGGCTGGTGGTCACGAACTTGCAGTTCTATGGATACCAGTGTCACAGGACAAGGCTAAAGGTCAACAGTATGTGTGGTTCTATGGCTACCATAGGACAATGCACTGTAGGGGTGTTAGTTTGAGTGGGTCTATGGCCATTGTGTGTGTGGGTGGGTGGGTAGGATCAGTGTGTGTGTTTGTATGGCTACTGTGGGACAAGCCTGGGGGGTCAGTATGTGTGGTTCTGTTGCTATCATGGGACAAGTCTAGGTGGGTTAATATGTGTGTTTGTCTGTGGCTTTCGTGTGACAAGGCTCTGCTGGTTAATATACGTTGTTCTAGGGATACCATACCATCATTCCACACCAGCTGGATGAAAGGGACCAATGGAATGCAGTCTGGCAGTAGCTTAAGGGTCTCACATACCCATCCATGCTGGACAAGGCTGGTAACTCAATATATTTGATTCTGTGTAAAATAGGTGAATGCTAGAAATGTGATACACTGATCTGTGAAAGACAAAACAATATATATATATATATATATATATATATATATATATATATATGAAAAAGTGAAAATCTTGAAATGGTTATATAATCAAATATTTAATGATAAGAGAAAGTTACTAACGAGTGATTCACCTTATATATTGGGACTCTTTCATTACATCTGTTTATTTATGTTATTAGCTTATATATTCAGATTATGCTATGTATTGTATTTCTATCTTTTTTACGTACCTGTTTTATATCTACTGCATTGAGAATAAAAAACACAAATATTGTCCATTTATTTGTATTTTTCACAAAATTGTAACTTTCTCTAACATAGTAACATAGTAGATAAGGCTGAAAAAAGACATGCGTCCATCAAGTCCAGCCCATGCCAATAACACCCCTGTTGATCCAGAGGAAGGCAACAAAAAAGCCCTCTGGAGCAATTTCCAATGTAGGTGTGTAGGTGTGTGTGTGTGATTCATGGTTATTTGATTGCAGAGCCATTTCAAGTTTATACATTGTAAAGTATACACACACATTTTTCATATTATATATATATTTTTTTTATATATTGTTATATCGTCCACAGATCAGTGTATCACATTTCTAGCGCCCCCCTATTTTATATTTTCATTGCTCACTATCTAATTTCAGTTTTTTCGCTTTTCTAAAACGTATTCAATTATTCATCACATTTTTTGTATCAGTTTTTTTCATAAGATATTTTGAACACCTTATTTACTAGTGGCTACCATAGGATAATGCTGGAGGGCAGTATGCATGATTCTGTGGCTACCATATGATAAGCCTGGACGGCAGTATGTGTTATTCTGTGGCCACCATAGGATAAGACTGGAGGGCAGTATGCGTGATTCTGTGGCTACCGTAAGATAAGACCGGAGGGCAGTATGTGTGATTCTGTGGCTACCGTAGAATAAGGCTGGGGGCAGTATGTATGATTCTGTGGCTACTGTAGGATAAGGCTGGAGGGCAGTATGTGTGATTCTGTGGCTACCGTAGAATAAGGCTGGGGGGCTGTATGTATGATTCTGTGGCTACCGTAGGATAAGGCTGGAGGGCAGTATGCGTGATTCTGTTTCTACCATAGGATAAGGCTGGAGGGCAGTATGCATAATTCTGTGGCTACCATCGGATAAGGCTGGAGAGCAGTATGTGTGATCCTGTGGCTACTGTAGGATAAGACTGGAAGGCAGTATGTGTGAGTCTGTGGCTTAAGACTGGAGGGCAATATCCGTGATTCTGTGGCTACCATAGGATAAGCCTGGAGGGCAGTATGTGCTATTCTATGGCTACCGTAGGATAAGACTGGAGGGCAGTATGTGTGATTCTGTGGCTACCATAGAATAAGGTTGGAAGGCAGTATGCGTGATTCTGTGGATACTGTAGGATAAGGCTGGAGGGCAGTATGTGTGAGTCTGTGGCTACCATAGATAAGGCTGGACGGCAGTATGTGTGATTCTGTGGCTACCATAAGATAAGACTGGAGGGCAGTATGTGTGATTCTGTGACTACCATAGGATAAGGCTGGAGGGCAGTATGTGTGAGTCTGTGGCTCCCATAGGATAAAACTGGTGGGCAGTATGTATGATTGTGTGGCTACAATAGGATAAGACTGGAGGGCAGTATGTGTGATTTTCACCCATTCCTTCATAGGAGACAAAAAAAAGTCCACATTTTCAGTTATTTAAAATGGGCTTTTCTGTTAGAGACAGATCCAACACATTGCTTTTGGTTAAAACCTCCATTTAAATCATTGTGAATTTTTATTTATCCCCTATGGTGCAGTTAGTTTCCTTCATAAATGTTCCAGTTTTTACTGGCACATCAGCCTCTATATAGAGATCATGTGCACACCATACAAGCATTTTGTTACTTGGCTCTGTCATACAACGTTAACACAGCAGCAGTGTAAGTGGAATATTAGACCACTGACCTATGTTACCTTTCACACTGGTGACTATTTCCATTCTCCTCATGTGAACTGACCAACGTAGTAAAAGCATGAATGTTGCTACATGGCTGAACTGCATGGCTGTCTATGTGGCCTCCAGCCAATATTTTTGCTTTCTGTTCATTTCATATACAGTTGTCACTCAAGTGGAATACTTCAGGACAGGATCACTTGAGGAAAGTTAGTTCATAGTATGGACAACTGAAATGTAGCAAGGATGATGTAAAGTTGTCTGTGTGAAACAACCTTTCTGGACAGAAACACATGCAACAAAAGCACTGAATTACAGTGCCCTTTTGTCCTGCCTGCTGTCATTAAAAACTCACAGTCAGTAAGGTACTGCAGACTTCTCCCCTAAGTTAAATATCTGATGTATGTCTTGCAGGGAAACTGCACTGAACACTTTAAAGGGAAGTCTACATGCTCCTTCAAATTACAGCCCCCCACCCACCAAGCACATGACTGCTGTACATGATTGATAATATGGTTGCCTGCTCAATGATGGAATAAAAACTCCAGTGAGACCAGTAAATAATATACAACTGAATGTTCTATATAAAATAGAGTAGGGTCTAATAAAACCTCACACTAAACTTCAATTAAATTCCAGTGTGCTGATCAAAGGTAAACTGATGTTCAACCATTTGAATAAGAGCCATATTAAAAGTTATGGGTCTCTAAATAAGTACCACTCCTTAGCCTTGTGTGCATTAATGAATCAAAAGTTTATGGCTTCGTTTTTGCATTTTGTAATTGATACCATTTTTGCACATGTTTAAAGGAAAATATAGCATGCTACTAAACTGAAATGCACATATGATATGGGATTTGTGTCAGCTAATCTACAGATTTGGAAGACTATGTACTAAGACACTGCAACATTTTTAAAGTATTATTTATTTTTAAATTCACATTTCTTTTTGTACTGATGTGCTGTTGAGGTTGTGCTGCATTAGAATATGAGCAGTTGACGTATAACTGTGATAAACAGTACAACATAATGCCCCTTGAAAGGTGGAGAAGAGATTAGGGCCACTAAGCAGTGTTAGTATCCCCTTATAGGGAAAATTCAAATCAAGATTTAAGTTCCTATTTAAAGGGATAGTAATGTTTCATAATAAAAGCAGCTCTAATTAATCATCATAGTATTTGGACTTTGGAGAGTGTTATTTCAATTCTGTCAGAGTTGTAGTTCAAGAGTAATTCAATAATAAAGTATCCCCTCCCGCCCCTTTTACTGATGTAACACTGTTCAGCCAGTTCAGAAGGGAGGTGCCCAGGTAGACTGCAGAGAGGGACAATCTTCAATTAAGATAAGGGGAAAACCTGAAAAACTTGTCAAGGGGGGCAGGGGTTTCATTGTTCTAATAGAAAGAAAATTGTCCCCTGCTGTTATCTGTCTGGTCTTACAACTAGATTCCACATCTGAGAAGAGATGGCTTACACTAGGTAAAAGGGGCGGGAGGGGGAAACTTTGCTTGTGAATATCTCTCAAACCATAAAGGTTTGAGAGATAAGACTTATATCGTTCTTCATGTTTTTTTAATGCCTACAAAATAAAATAAAGAAAAAATGAAGTATTACTATCCCTTTAATACCCCTTTTGCTCATTTATATGTTATTAATACAGTACATTCCAAATCCTCATTTTACAGCCTCTATAGCAAAATATACAGCTATAAAAAAAAAAAGCAATAACAACAAAAAAACAGTTTTTGACACATTTTGATACTCTTTCCACTTCATTATATTGTACTCTTGATCTTGCTTCTTGTTAAAGAGATAATAATGCTTCACAAAAACAACAGCTCCAATTAATCTTCTTCGTATTTGAGCCATAGAGAGTGTTATTTCACTACTGTCAGAGTGTAGTTCAAGAGTAATTGAATGATAAAGTTTCCCCCTCCCACCCCTTTTATATAGTGTAAGCCAGATCTCCTCAGATGTGCACTCTGGACCTTGGACCAGATGGCTCACAGCAAGGGGCAATCTTCTTACTGTGAACATAAAGAAAACCCTGCCCTCTTGACAGGTTTTTCAGGTTTTTCCCTTCTGCTAATCGAAGATTGTCCCTCTCTGCGATGCACCTAGACACCACCTTGCTGCTCTGACATGAGCAGTGTTACATCAGTAAAAGGGAGGGAGGGGGATAATTTATCATTCAACTACACATCTGACAGTATTGAAATCACATCATCCATGGCCTAAATACCATGAAGATTAATTGGAGCTGCTTTTATTGTTAAACATTACTATCCCTTTAAAATACAGAGACTTCCAAGTTGCTGTAATCCAAGATTGCTGCCTAGTTTATTACTCCTGGGAGTCTTTCATGACATTGCTTCCTTTCTGTACGTCCCACAGATTTGAGCCATAAAGGAAACTTCTGTGAACATAACAAGGGATACGTGTGAATACAGAACAGATGCCAAATCCCCACAAAGAGAATCTTCTCCCACATCCTATATAATAATTCACTAAGTATGTTTGTCAGAAGTTGTCATGCACAGTAGAGACATCTGCGAGCGCTGCTTTCATTCTCAGTAGAGAATGCCCACGCTGGGACCAAGGTGCGCAGAGAGTACTACTGACTACTGCAGTCAGTACTGCGCATGACTGCAGTGCGGCCAACAGGATCCGGCCACCAGCCAAGGTTGCTGGGTGGCACTGTGGCCCGTGTAAAAGGACTTTTCAACTAGTAAAGATTATAAATACAAAGTTTGTTACAAATCTAAATCACATTTGTGCACTGTATGTGCCAAGGGGAAGGCGGTAGCAGTATGCATATGCTGGGTTATACCATTCCTCTGCTTCAAGGTGACGGCTATACATTAACTTTGTACAAACAAAATACTTATAAAGCCCATTTTTATATACCTTCTCCAGGGGTGTCATAAATGAGTTGTGTGCCTCACAGTAGGAGCTGTGCACAGATATTCATTAATAAGCCTTCATATAGGCACAGGAGCTCATTTCTCTTGCTTAAAAATGGGAGCATATTAAGTGCTGCATTCTCCTTTCGTGCACCCACTTTAATTTGTCAGAACCATATCTCACAATGGAGACTCACATTAAAATGCAGGCCTGGAATCAGCTGATTAAATTCATTCAATTGATCCAGTTCTCTTTGGTACACCAGCTTTACTGTCACTGTATTTTGCCTCTTGAATTAAGCAGTATTAAAGAAAGATTAACAAGTACAGCTGAAATAAACGTAATTGATACATCATATGTACATCAGTGGGCACAGCTACACCACCAATATGATATTACAGTGATTTATCTATGAGAAGTATTGGAATCCAATGCTTTCTATGGTGATTTTTAGAAATAGCTGACCCACTCCCCACACATACTAGCCATTATAAATTTTATATATATGTTCCAGTTCATAAGGTCTCCACCCACTTACTGCAAGGGATCCTTGTTTGAATGCAGGCCAGTTTCACCATGAAAGCAGATTTAGATTTTAATATAAAACATTTTCATAATCCATAATGATGACAATACATATTAGATCGGAAGCACTTAAAATGGCGTGCCTTGGGGAAGTAAGTGAGCTTAAATATATTTTAACCAAACCATACAACAAAACCCTTACTATTTGAAACAAGTGAATAAATACATTGGTATAATACATGCCCTACACAGGGTTCACATTTAAGTTTTATGAGGCTGAGAAGGTTTGTCTTCTGTTTTTGATCCTCTTCAGCCATTGTCGATCCAATGCAGGATGATGCCTTCCTCAGCAGGCCTCCAACAACTTCTGCCCTGTGCTTTTTGTTGGCACTGCTTACAAATTTGGCAATTTCATCTACCCGATTTGTCTTTGGTCTTCTTCTTGGGCGTTTAGTATTGATTGGCATCCATTTGAAAATTTGTTTGGTCCATCTACTGTCATGTCTTCTTTCTATGTGGCCTGCCCATTTCCAATTAGAGTGCTTTACCATTTCAATTATGTCATAAACCTTTGTTTGCTGACAAATTCATGCAAACATTTTTCGGTCTTTTTTTTTTATTTTCAGAATTCAGTGCTCCATGCTTCTCTGT
Organism: Rhinophrynus dorsalis; assembly: GCA_037306005.1. Classification (NCBI taxonomy): domain Eukaryota; kingdom Metazoa; phylum Chordata; class Amphibia; order Anura; family Rhinophrynidae; genus Rhinophrynus; species Rhinophrynus dorsalis. Next base: position 266,610,488 of record CM074723.1, on the reverse strand, counting down.
GTAACCTTACGTTTTTGGATGGCTTTGTTTCACAGCTATATGTAAGGACTGGGAGGACACATTAATCAAAAACTTTTTGTTTGAGGCAGAGTAGTACATTTATCTTAAAGGCAATACTGCTGAGTTGTCCAAATGCGTGCCTTCCCAATTTTATTTGTCTCTCAATTCACATCATGGTGTTTCCATCTGTTGACATTTCCAGTCCAAGTTAAACATACTTGTCAATTTTTCTAATTCTTATCCATCTACTGTGAGTTTCTTTGGTATGGTAAATTTGTTCTACATGACTAGAGTTTTCTTTTTGCTTCCCTGCTGTAGCTCTTCAGTGCATTCATGCAGTTCTTCTGGACTATTTGTGAAGAGTATGATATTGTCTGCAAAAAGTAAGCGATTTAGGTAGTCTTCATTGAGCTTAAGTCTATTTTTGTCCCAAATTTAATTTGTAGAAATTTTCTTCTAAACAAGCAAAAAATAGTTTAGGGGATATTGTGTCTCCTTGTCGGAAGCCTTTTTCTGTGTTGATCAGGACTTTATCATTGTCGACCTGTATTGATGCAGTTGTGTTTTTATATATTGATTGGAGGATATTGATGGAAGCATTGTCTAATCCTTGGTTAATCAGGACATCGATTATTGCTTTTTCACTGAGTCAAAGGCCTGTTCGTAGTCAATGAAGGGTATGCATAATGGAAGGTTGAATTCATTATGCCCATCTATAACTTTTTGCATTGTCTAGATATGGTCCATTATACAGAAACTGTACAGAAGCTTGTTCTTCAGGTTTTAGTGCAAAAACTATTGTGTCCATTCTTCTTAGTAGCTTTGTGAAAACTGCCTAACTAACAATTGGCTTATTGGTCAGCAGTTGTTTAGATGTGCCTTATCAATTTTTTTTTTGCAGTAGGATGACTTCTGCATTTTTCCATGTTTCAGGCACTTTGCAAAGATTCAAATAAAATTCTTCCACTTGTTTTAGTATATGTTGTTGGGCTTTTGCTGTTGTGCCATAGTCAAGTTTTAATGCAAACATTTGGCTCCTGTGTCTGGAAGGTCTTGCATTTGTATATATATATATATATATATATATATATGCGAAATGAATGAGTATTGCAGTATGTACCTTTTTATTGGACTAACATTCATTTATATGGAGACAAGCTTTCAAGAGCAAAGCTCCCTTTTTCAACTCTAAAGCATACTGATTATAGGGAAAAAAAACATATAGAAGAAAGCTTAAAACTGATAAGTAATGAATCCCCTGGCAGGAATGCGATGGGAGGGGAAGTATGAGGGACAGGGAGAGACAGACAGAACCATGGTATATAGATATAAGTAGAAAATATTGTGAGAGAGATGGGTAAAGGTGTACCATGTGACAAAATACATGGTAGGAAATATAAAAAATGTTGGTAATGTATCAGGAATCCCAAGTCCTTATTTAGTCCAGTATGTTTGGTGTTGAAATAACTGATCATCTTATTTGAAATGTCTTTCTCTCCTGTGTATTTTGAAGTTCCCTCTGAGTATTTAGATTTCAAGGTTGGGGATGGAGTGGTTTCCCTGGGTAAAGATGACCGACTGAGGTGTGGTTCTTAGTTTTATGGTATTTCTCAATAGACTGTCTGTGTGTATTCATTCTTGGGTTTAGTGGTAGGCCTGTTTCACCAATGTAACATCCAGATTCACATTTAGTGCATTGTGTCCTATATACAGCATTTACTGATGTACATGAATATAATCCTTTAATGTTGTATATCTTGTTGTGTTATACAGTATTGTTTTCATAAATGTGTTGACATGATTTGCAGAGTGATTTCTTCCAAGGTTTGGTCACGTTATCGTTGTTTGTCCATTCATTGGCTAGTTTTCTATCAATCATATTTTTTTTTTTGGATTTGGTGGTTGTCTGAATGCCAGAATAGATGATTGGGGGATATGTGTTTTAACACTACGCCGTCTGTTAGCAGAGGATATATATAAAAGATAAAAACTGTGCACTCTCCTTTTCGAATGGAAAAAGTGGCCTGGGAGCAAGGTATACATTTGTAGTTGAATGAACCACACTCACAGGATGCTTTGAAGATGAAGAAATGTACAGTTTATTGTAGTAATGTTACTGCCTCAACTTCAAGAAGTGCTGTGAGTGTGGTTTCCTTCAACTACAAGTATATATATATATATATATATATATATATATATAATATGTTTCAAAAGTAAGAAATATATATATATATATATATATATATATATATATATATATATATATAGAGAGAGAGAGAGAGAGAGAGAGAGTTATAATAAATCCTAACAGCACAAAGAACAATGAGGGATTTTACAAGGTTTCATGGATTCATTTGATTTCTGACATCTCTGTAAAGTCAATAATGGTCATTTGTGTCTTTGGAAACTAAAAAAAAGTGAAATAAATATTAATAAGTTCAAGTCTAGTGCTTGGTTAGACATAGAGAGAATTTTCACATGTTAAAGAGAAATAATTCACATTATATAGAGTTGGAAAATTAGGACAAATAGGCATGATCACATATGGATAGTCACTTCCTTGTCTTTACTTTGGCAAACATCACTGACCTAAAAAAAGTCTGACTACCTCATTGACAACAGTATGGTATACTGTTTTGCAATGCTGTGCTACATAAATCTTTTTTCATTTTTTGTAGCTCATTTTATTTTTAACACATTTGCATAAGTATTTGTGTTTTTTTATGAAGTAACTTAGATATTAATCTTTGTGTTTAGGTCTGGCATGCAAAATCCCATTGGGGGAATGTAACATTTTAGTTTGCACTAAACTATGGCCAAGGGGTGTATTTTTTGTGTGCTTTGCCTGCCTAATGCCAATTACCTCTTTTGGTTGTTTGAACCAAGGGGTAGGCAGTGGAGGAATATCTCTGTACCTTATTTAAAGTGGACATGTCACCTAAATTTTTTTTCACATATTTTGAAAATGAATTCAAAATGGCACCTCTGCTTAATTAGCATATGATGTTACTGGTAATGCAGAGGGACATCAATTAGCATATGATACCAAGTATGAATATCTCCTTCAAGCGATAGTAATGTTTCACAAAAACAGCAGCTCCAATTAATCTTCATAATATTTGAGTGTGTTATTTCAATACTGTCAGAGTTGTAGTTTAAGAGATATTGAATGATAAAGTATCCCTCTCCCACCCCTTTTACCTAGTGTAAGCCACTTCCCCACAGACCAGACAGCTAACAGCAAGGGACAATCTTCTTACTGTGAGAACAATGAAAGCCCAATCTCCCTTGACAGGTTTTTCCCTTATGTCAATAGAAGATTGTCCCTCTCTGCAATCCACTTGGACACCACCTTTCTGTTCTGAGGTGAGCAGTGTTACATCAGTAAAAGGGGCGGGAGGGTGATACTTTATCATTCAATTACTCTTGAACTACAACTCTGACAGTACTGAAATAACACTCTCCATGGCCCAAATACTATGAAGATTAATTGGAGCTGCATTTATTATGAAACATTACTATCCCTTTAACTGTACATGTCTTAGTATTTTGGCTAACATGACATATATCTGAAGTTTTCAAATACAAACTTAAATCAAGGTGACAGGTCCACTTTAAGGGTTTCTCAACATTTTTGGTAACAAATGTAACCTGTAGTTTTAAAAGTGCTGGAAGTACCCCAGCACAATTTCAGTTAAGTTTTCTGATTAGAAAAGTGTATAAACAGATATTAGATGTCTGTATTATTGCTAGAACAACTCTCAGACATCCCACACATAAATGGTTATATTCTTGCATTTTATTTAAACTGATGAAATTATATGGTACAACCATGAAGACTGACAGAAATCATATTTTTTAATGATTTTTAAAACATCTGTCAGCCTTTATGGTTGTCAGTCTTAGACAGAGACATCAATAATATGGTAAAGATGGGGATGTGTCTCTCATTCACCAGTCACCAGCTACACCGGAGACACAGGTAATGGATATTAAGGTGCTAGCCTCCTCTCCATTGCTAGCTGCTTTCCACTGCATGTTGCAAGCTACTTCACATCAACAACCCACATTTTGCCTGCACTGAAATCCAAAAACAGGCTATGGGTAGCTGAGTAAGCTTTTTTTAAATGTTATCTGAAATGAGCTGCTATGATAAAGAATTCTGCTTAGATACTATATGATAAAATTCTTCTTCTTTGTGTAAGGTTTTTTTTAACCTCTTGAGGACCAAATGGGCTAATTTTCAGAACATATCCACAGTGTATACTTGCTGGGTTGACTCTCAGCCTCATTATGTAAGAATAGCAATGGTCACAGCTTCATAATGTTCCTGAAGCTGGTAATTCTATACAGTGAACAGGTCCTCACTGTGGCATGTAGTCCTTACCTGTACTTTCCCCCTGGGGGAGTAGCACCACTGAAACACTGCATTATTTGATGCCATGTCCTAGCAAGGTGCTGGGGAAATGAGAGTAATATTCTTCCCTTTCCCCCTGCATGCTATAGGGGAGGCATTCAGGCTTACCCACGTTAAGTTTATGCTGCCAGAGTTGCATTAAGCTGCGTAAGTACAGGATTTTTAAAGCATAAGATAGGTCTAGAGCTTTAACCTGAAAATATCCAATCAAAAATAGCCTACTTTAATCTTTGCTATAATGGTCTGAAGCAGGACTCAAAATTTCCACTCGCCACTAGCCAATGGCGAGTGAAAATTTTGCCCTGATGAGTAGAAATTCAGCCCTGGTTGGTAAGTTATGGCTTGCACTGGCGAGTAAGTTTTCAGGTCCAGCTAGTAACAAAGGACGTCATATTTTAAGCCCTTATCTGAAGTGTATTGCAGTATCAATGTAGTGGTTCAAACAAAAGATTTTAATTAAATAAGCGAAATGGTTTCATGACCTCCCCATCTATTCATCCCAACTATGTCAGGATGGAGAGGGATGGAAATTAATACAGGGTCCAGAGACTCCAAATTAATTTAGAATGCACATGGAAGATACCCAGGGGAGGGATCCTTAGATCAATTCTTTCACATCTTCACTTGGATGTGTGTGAGGACCCCATCTCCTCAGTCCAGTTGTTTCAGTACAAGTGCAATATGCTCCTTATATCCTGTGAATCCTGAAAACATCCCTTACCCTGTTAAACTGCTACTAACAACTGCCTTCCAGTCACCTATTCTTTGTTAAATGATCACTGCAACTCTATGCCACATGCCAGCGACCACTAATGTGTTAAATGACCTCCTCTATTGTCTGCCATATGTCAAAGAAGCTAGCCTTGTTTAATAACCACAGCTACTACAGCAACCTACATGTTCCTGTTATATGGCCAATGCTTCCATGTTATGCCAGCATGTACACTCTAACTCCACTTTTACAAGGTCATGTACACTCCCCAACTACTTGTAGTCTACAATATGGTCAACTCCAGTGAAGCATCATTCCTTACTATGACCTTCTAGTTCTCAGAGATCCCCAGAAGTTTCTCTTTGTATCTTTGCATTCAACCATTATAGTTTGACTCCATTCTCCAGCTACATTAAAGTGTATTTATGTCCAGTCAGGATTTTTCTTTGTACCTCCTGCTAAAAACTTTGTGGACAGATTAAACTTGCTTTCATCTTACAGGTTTCCAAGTAAATATCTAATAACATATCTGTTTTCTTCCAGTCCTGTCTTTGTTCTCTATCTCTGAGCCTTGCTATGCATTTCTATGAACTCAAGCTATATACTACAATCTGCCAGTTAAGGACTCAGTAGTAGTCTGATTGTATTGTGCAAAACCCTTTGGTAAACAATGTAAATATGTTAGTCAAAATATATTTTTTTTAAAGACAGAGTTTTATTGAAGATTTTCTTTCCATTACAAGGTAAAATCAACCAATGAAAAAGAACACAAGGAGTACATAAAATAATATCATATACAAATATGATCAAAAAAATATATATCTGAGCAGTAAAACAAACCTTGTACATAAATGTAAACTTGTACATTAATTGCATAGTAATATTGGAATAAAGAAGAAAAAAGGAGAAAGGAAAAAAAGGAAGAAAAGTAGAATAGGATAAAGATAAAAGAGAGAGAGAAAGAAAGAAAGAAAGAGAAGAATGATAAATAAATACTTCAGGAAGTCATGCATCCCATCTGGGACCCCCCTGTCTAAAATGTTACCATTTATTCTGGCATGTTGTTCTGGTATGTGTAAAGATCAATGCCTGGTCATGTAATCTAGCCAAGACTGCCATACATCTAAGAAAGATTGAGAATGTCCAATGTATTTATTTGTTAATTTTTCCATCACCATGATATAACCAAGTTTTCTTTCCCAGTCATAAACACTAGGAATAGAACAATATTTACATAACTGGGGAATACATTGTTTAGCTACATTCAATAAATGAGTGAGTAATTCTCTATTTTTAATATTGCATGTGGCATTATTTTGTTGAATACCAAACAAAATAAATAGAGGGTATCTGGGGATAACACTCTGTAAAGTACTGTCTATTTTAAGAAAAGCTTGGTTCCAGAAAGTTTGATGTTTTGAACAAGACCAGCAAATATGTAATAAATCACCTTGATCCTCAATGCACCTCCAACAGGAGGGATCTACAGAAGAATTAATTGAGTTTAAAACTATAGGAGTCCTATACCATCTTGTTACTAATTTGTAGTTTGCTTCTAGTAACATGACCATCCTCCTGTTCTTTTAAAGAAATATGGGATTTATTTGGTATTTGGTTTAGAGAGGTGGGATAATAATTTACCACATTTATTTCCATGTTCATAGACTATGCTTTGCCCTTTAAGAAAAGAATAATTTATAGTTTATTGCAATAGAAGTTTGGCCCTATTTCTCAAGACCCTAATTTCAGCATAAGCAGTGGGGTCATTAGTTGTTTTGTGTTTGGACTCTAAACAGGATAGTGCATGAAGTATTGTGTCTAATTCTTTTTTTGATTGCCTCTTTTTGAAAGAGGATATTTCAATGAATTCCCCTCTGACTACGCATTTCAGAGTTTCCCAGATATGTAAAATAGAAGTATACCGATTATCGTTAACCAAAAGGAAATGTGCAATGCATTTCTTAAGTTGCTTAGTAACCATACGATCATTTAAAAATGAGGGATTAAGCCTCCAATTATATGACTGGGGTATCTGAAGGGGAAGAGCTAATGCAATCTCATTTGGGGCATGGTCCGACCAGGTGATTGGGTGAATATCTGTAGAGGTGAGATAGTGAATATGGGCCTACTTAATCAAAACAAAATCAATTCTTGTATAAGTATTATGAACATGAGAAAAGTATGTGTAATCTTTCTCTGATGCGTGCATCAGCCTCCAAGGATCAAGCAAATGATTACGAGATAGAAGTTTGGAAAGGCGTCTACAATGTGATGTGTTCAAATAAGAATTACTTGAAGAGCAATCCAACAAAGGATTTAATGGGGAATTTAAAGGGATAGTAATACTTAAAATGTAAAAAAAAATATGTTGTAGGGTTTATCCCGCTGAGTAAAACAAAGGTACTCCCACTGCTGAAAGGTGTTTCATTCAAAAGTTATAATTTTTCAAAGTTGAATTTTTTAGGTGCAATATCACAGTGGCCTGAAATTGTACAGTGGCGCTGTTGCTACACGATCCTATGGACAGCTCTGGTCTGTTGACCATAAATCTCCATAGGATGGTGTAGCAACAGCGCCACTGTACAATTTCAGGCCACTGTGATATTGCACCTAAAAAATTCAACTTTGAAAATTAATAACTTTTGAATGAAACACCTTTCAGCAGTGGGAGTACTCTCGTTTTACTCAGGGGGGTAAACCCTACAACATATTTTTTTTTACATTTTAAGTATTACTATCCCTTTAAATCTCCCCCCAGACCAATATGCCCTCTTAAAACATAGTCAAATGTTCTAAAGTCTGAGAAAGGAAGGGTAATTGTCCAGTACTGGGAGCATAAATATTTGCAAAAGTGATTTTAACAAAAAGATATCTACTGTCTGGGTTTTCAAGTACATCAGATTTTAGAAACGGAACACATTTGAACAGCAGAATCGCTACTCCCCTCTTCTTACAATCAGAACTTAAAAATTGTTGTGAAAAATGTTTGTTTTTAAATTTGGTAAACTATTTCTATTACAATGTGTCTCTTGGACAAAGCAGACATCTCCTTTCATTCACTGACATTCTCGGTAGAGGATAGCCCACTTTTGAGGAGAATTAAGTCCTTTAGCATTGATCGATATAATTTTCATATTATAAGTATGCTCCATAATAAATAGATCCCAAAATGGGCCATGCAAGACAGGTGTGAGACATTCGGTAAGTATACATACTAAAAAAGAAAGAGAATTTAACAGAAATAGAAAGAAAGTTAAATCCCGGCATGGAAGATCTAACTGGGTAGCACTTAAAGTCAGAGAAGTAATTGTCGCCAAATGGAGTTATTACAACCAGTAAGCATAAAATGAATGAACTTGTAAGGAGAAACATTGTGGGGGGCACAGACACGTAATGGAGTGGAGCCCCAAGCCTGATAAGTGGAAAAAAAACAGGAACATTGGATGCAAAGCGGCTAACCAAATAACCTGTCGGTCATGGACCAATAAGTCAACAAACTACCCACTGCACCAAAGCATGATAACAGTACATATCTAATACAATTCTAGGTTATTATTAATGGACATTGTCAAAGATGACTTAGGTTTTGCAAACAAGAGGAGGAGAATCACCAGCTGACAAAGTCAGTCAATTAAATAAAAAAATAAAAAAAGAGGAATACAAGGACTTAGAATGGCAGTTGGTGGAGACACAACCCTTATAACTAATACTGATATATGGAGGGGAGGGAAAAGGGAAAGAATAACTCCTTTATAAATCATGGTTATTATTTAGAAGCATTCTAAGAAAGGGGGAAAAGGCTCAGAGAAAACTAAGTAGTCTTGTTCAAAGGCCACTATCAGTGGAAGAGGAAATAGCTTAACCCCCTACATTAACCATTAGTGAGAAAATCAACTGCAATATATAGACATTAAAGCATGTGTATGTAGTCCCTTCCCCCCATCACCCAAGGACCTCCACCTCTCAAATTTTATAAATGCTCAGTTGTGAGTAATAGATTGCATTTCATCCGTAGAAGGCATAATAGAATTTCTGTTCAGCCTCTTCCATGTAGAAACAGGAGTCCATCTTAGGCGCTGAGGTGACATATGGCGTAGAGGTGTCAGTGTGGCATCCACAGATTCCTTCTGACAAATATTAGAAATGCTAAGCGCTTCTCAGAGAGAGCTTATTTATGAGGCCTGACGAATAGTATTAATCCTACCTTCATAGGTCACGGACAAAGAAAAGGGATATCCCCACTTATAAAGGATGCAATGTTCTCTCAGGGCACCAGTTAGTGGTTTAAACTGCCTGCATAATTGTAGGGTGTGGGCTGAAAGGTCATTGAACAGCTGGATCTCATGACCTTGAAATGAAATACTTGGCAGTTTCCTTGCCTCTCGCATGATAGCATCCTTTATTTTGAATTCATGGAGGCAGCATATAACATCCCTTAGCTTGTCGTTTGGAAGAGATTTAGGGCGGAAAATTCTCTGTGCTCCCTCTATTTTAATATTGAAATCATTGTGTTCTGAAAGTAGAATCTGAGAGAACAATATCTGAAGGGTGTTGCGAATATCCTTAGGAAGGATAGATTCAGGTAAACCCCGCACCCTAATATTGCTTCTTCTGCTACTATTCTCTAAGTCATCCAATTGAGATTTCAGATGGGTAATCGTATCTTCTTGGGAGGCAAGTTGTTGAGAATGGGAATGTTGATCAGACTATATTGTCTCCTGTACTTCTTCTAAAGAAACAACCCTATTCCCACGGCCTTTAATATCCGATTTAAGGTCAGAAATGTCTTTCCTGATATATTTCTTAATAGAGTCTCCCAAGTTATTTAGCAAATCTTGAAGATCTTCTCTTGTGGGGAGTGATTTAATATCCTCTCTGGTAAGAAATTTGTCAGTGTCCAATTTAGCATTTTCTTTAGATTTAGCCATTTTATCCTTTTTATTGTGTAACTGCAAAGGAAGAGTCAGAGGAGCAGAATCAATCTGTAATTTAAGGACTGATTTATGGCTTATCGTCGGGTGTTTACTCTTCTTTCTGCGATTTGACATAACAGTAGCACTAGGAAGAGACAAAGCGAACTCTCCTTCAAAACAAGTAATCTTCACATATAGTGGGCAATGGATAACCCAGAAGAAGTGATGCAATGCACTCATCTATACTTCCTCAAAAGACAGGCATGGGGGCCTCAAAAATGATGCATCAAGTAGCCATGGTGGTTGTCCTGCAACTGGGACCCTATCACTGTACCCGTGATTCTATGAGTGACATTCTTTTGGCTGTCTCTTATTGGTGCTGGCTGGCTAGCCCCTCCCAGGGCTAGCCTTTATATACTCCCTCCTGTCACTAGGCCGGTGCCCTTTCGTGGTGTTCCTGACCTTACGTTATTCAGTGCTCCTGTTCCGTGTTGATCCGGTTTCCGTCTGACCTTGATCCTGTTCTGATCCTGTGTACCTATCCAGGCTTTGGCTGACTACCGCTCTCTGAGTACTGACCAGGCTTTGGCTGACTACTGATCTCTATGTACCGACCCAGGCTTTGGCTGAATACCTCTTTCTGTGTACAGATCCAGGCTTTGGCTGACTTCCGCTCTCCGTGTACCGATCAAGGCTGTGGCTGACTTCCGCTATCTGATACTGATCCAGGCATTGACTGACTTTCGCTATCTTGTTGCCCTCGCTATTATTGTCAGTTCTCTCTGATTTGTTGCCTCCGGTTGTGCTACTCTCTGCCTGTGTATCAGTGTGGCCTCCTTTACGTACACCCAGCCGGTACTATCCAGTCACTAGCGGTTACCGTTGCCTTCCCACTATATGCTCAGCCTGTGATTCTCTGTGGCCTCCGTTTGTACACCAGTCAGTGCTATCCGGTCACTAAGCGGTTATCGTTGCCTTCCCACTATACGCTCAGCCTGTGACTATCTGTGGCCTCCGTTAAGTACACCCAGCAAGTGCTATCCGGTCACTAAGTGGTTACCGTTGCCTACCCACTATACGCTCAGCCTGTGACTATCTGTGGCCTCCGTTAAGTACACCCAGTCAGTGCTATCCGGTCACTAAGCGCTTACCGTTACAGTTCATTACACTATCTCAGCCTGTGACTCTCTATGGCCTCCGTTACGTTCTCCCAGTCTGTGCTGTCACTTCACTAGCGGTTACGTTGTCATCTCGTTTCACTCACTCAGCCTGTGACCTGGTAGAGCCTCCTCAGTTCCTTGTTGCACCAGATATCAGGCTGCCTTACCCGGTATTCGGTAAGGCCATTAGAGCCTCCTCAGTTCCTTGTTGCACCAGATATCAGGCTGCCTTAACCGGTATTCGGTAAGGCCGGTAGAGCCTCCTCAGTTCCTTATTGCACCAGATATCAGGCTGCCTTACCCGGTATTCGGTAAGGCCAGTAGAGCCTCCTCAGTTCCTTGTTGCATTAGATATTAGGCTGCCTTACCCGGTATTCGGTAAGGCCGGTAGAACCTCACTATTGTATTGCTATTTGTATGCCCTGTCCTGTGTCAAACTTTCTTACTGCTGTTTGTAGAGTTTGGACCCGTGAGGGGCCTTGTTGAGCTTTATTTTGCCTAATAAAGCTTTTCTATTTTATCCTACCCAATTGTCTGAGTGTTCAATAAAACCGTGACAGACCCCTGTGTAAATGGTCTCGTTTCAGACCTTATTCACTTCTCTGAAAAGTTACAAAAATGCGGTTTATGAGGTGAGAAATGAGGCCCAGGAAGGTGGAACTGATAGAGGTTGTCACTTCCAGGCCAGAGTATTATAAGAACTTAGCTTCCAGAGGCCTCTCTATAGTCTTTGTTATAAGTATAGCAGGAGCTGTAACTGTGTATAAACACGGCCAAATATAAGATGCAGCACATTTTCTCTCGTCTGCCTGCCAGATATATCAATATGTCCAGTACTGTGTACCTCAGATGTCCAGATAAACACAGTGCAATCCACGATGATCGATGACAATCCTCACCGACCACTGGATAGATCAGGGCGAAGAAAGATAACGGGAGTCTTCAGTACAGTACTGTTGGAGGTTAAAGCCTCAGTAGGCCTCAAAGATCCCGGCAGTTGAAAACGAAGCTCAAAATAGGGCAAATGGATATCTCTCGAATCATCTGACCATCTGCTATTCAGTCCTGGACAGCAAGGGGAAATTCGGATGGGTAAAGTCCCACTAGATTGCCTAAAAGCCAGACACACCCCAGTCAATTTTTAAGTTATTTATCTTGACTATTTTCACCTCTGAGAATAGCAACATCATTATAAACATCCTTTCTCCTGTGCAGAGAGAAATTAATATGTAAGGAGTGAAAAAACAGACACATTTAAAATATTACCAGAAAAAAGGGATATCCATCCTCCACTTCTCCCACATAGGGAAGAATAATATAATGTGTAGGTAAATAGACCCCATATATTTTTTACATGTAAGGAATAATAAATACTATGTATAGAGTCAATAGATAGATATGCTGTGTGTGGGGAAGTATCCCTTATTTTTCTCATCTTCCATGTCAGAAGGAAGGACTCCCCAACTCTTCTCCTGTGTTTGGAGTAAAAAGTAAAGTAACAAAATATTAGCACTTGAATAGGCATTTTAATTTTAAATAAATATGTCTTTGTGTCAATTTTTTTCTACATTTTAAAAAATGATGCTTCAGTGTAATTTGTAACTTTAACTGCTTGGAATTAAAGCTAGAAACATAGATCTACTCTATGCCTAGATTTAATGCCAGAAGAATGGATCTTCAGCTGGGAAAAGAGCTTTTAGTTTTCTTAGTTTTATTTGCAACTATAACTACTATATACCATTCTCTATGTACCCCATGTATGTCAGTTCTGGATGCAAGTTAAAAAAAAAAAAAAAAAAGAAAAACAAAAGAAAAGCCCCACCAAGATAGAAAAGCATTTGAAACAAATTTTCCAGTTTATGTTTTTGTGGCTCTTGAGCTCAGAGCTGTTGAAGCAGAAAAAAATACCCTATTTGGATGGAAAAGGTTTCAGTCTTAAAAAGGGATAAAGAGTGTTATTTCAAAATAAAAGCAGCTCCAATTAATCTTCATAGTATTTGGGACATGGAGAGTGTTATTTCAGTACTGTTATAATTGTAGTTCAAGAGTAATTGAATGATAAAGTATCCCCCTCCCACACCTTTTACTTAGTGTAAGCCACCTCCCCTCAGATGTGGAATTTGATCTTGAGACTAGACAGCTCACAGCAACGGACAATCTTCTTACTGTGAGAACAATGCAAACCCTGCCCCTCTTGACAGGTTTTTCAGGTTTCTCCCTTATGTTAATTGAAGATTGTTCCTCTCTGCAAGCCATCTGGGCACCACCTTTCTGTTCTGAGGTGAGCAGTGTTACATCAGTAAAAGAGGTGGGAGGGGGATACTTTATGATTCAATTACTCTTGAACTACAGCTCTGATATTATTGAAATAACACTCTCCATGGCCCAAATACTATGAAAATTAATTAGAGCTGCTTTTATTTTGAAACATTACTATCCCTTTAAATGTCACATGTTCCTTTTTGCCCCCAAGTATTTGGCCTACACTTAGCTAAGTGACCATTAACCATGATATGCTATATGGTTAGTATTGCAAAGTTATCTTACACTAGCAGTAACAGTACACTACTCTGCAATCCTTTGTAAGCCTGACACAATCAACCATTGACATCTCCATTGCCAGGCTGGCTATGAACATATTGTAGCATGAAACATGCAGTAAATGCATTCCAGCCACCCTAGCAATGGAGGAGTTAATCCCGTAAAAAGTTTTTTTTTCTTCATTCAAGCCAAATTGGCCTTAAATACATTACAATGTAACAATATTACCCCACCCCATCATCTCTATATCCTGATGAGATCAGGATGAAGTTTGTTACAAAAAAATAATATGGGGCCTTTAGACTTCATATTATTCTTTGTGTGCCCAAAACACCTCCCTGAATGAATAAAAAAAAAAAAAAAAAAAAAAAAAAAAAAAAAAAAAATATATATATATATATATATATATATATATATATATATGGTTTGCATTCACTATTGTTACATCCATTCAAAATAAATTCAACTAAATAAATTAATATGGGGTCTATAGCCCAATATTATTTTATTTAGTGTAGAAGGAAAGGTCCCAGTACCCCTTTCCTCTACCAGGAAAGGAAGTGTGTAAAATAAAATTAATATGAGGCCCAGTATTAATTAATGAAATATCTAGGAAGAGGAAAAGGAGCACTCCCTCTAATCTCCCTAAGTTAAAAAAGATTAATATTGGGGTCCAGAGCCTCCATGTTAATTGTCAATTTTTCTAAGATAGAGTGCTCTTCTTTGTATGTAAGTTTTCTTAATCACCTGGATGACTCCCTAGTTCTCATATCCAGCTTGTCCAACCCCAGTCACTGCCAAAAAAATAAAAAAACAGATGCACAGGGCCAGTAAGCCTGTCTGGGCCAATGCCCCGGAAATTTAAAACAATCAAATGTACTTGATTATCTACAAAAGCTTATCTGTATGCCAATCCAAGTTTAAAAATCCTCCCAGTCAACCATTGCTTGGAACAAAGAGGACACTCAAGGTGTATTGTGTGTCTGAGAGTAATGTTTCCTCTCAGACAATCAATGGCTTGGAGGCAGGGGTCATGTATGTATAGCACATGACCCCCTCCTCCAAGTTCTTGATTGGCTGATATTTCAAATTCAAAAAATATGTTCATGCTATTAAAAATATTTCCTTCCTTGTCTTTGGGCTTGTACATAAAAACTCATTTTATTTCTTCCATAAAAAAGTAAAATTCTGAAGATGTTAAGTAGGGGGGAGAAAGGTAAATTAGGGGTGCACCGAAATTTCGGTGGCCGAAATGTTTCGGCCGAAAATGGCCTTTTCGGCAAAAAGCCGAAATAAAAAAAATGGCCGAAAATCCTTGGCACTGGATTAGATGTTGTCAGCCCGCATCATCACGCGCCCCTGCGGGCCGTGATGACATACAGACAGAGAAGAGGGCAGAGGCACCGGAAGAGAAGCGCTTGCTGCCAGCAGACTGATCGTTACTGTCTGGCAGCAAGCGCTTCTCTTCCGGTGCCTCTGCCCTCTTATCTGTATGTATGTCATCATGGCCCGCAGGGGCGAGTGATGATGCGGGCGGGCAGGAGGGAACTCAGAGCCAGCCAGCCGCAGGGGACCGGGAGAAAGAGAGGTACAAAGGGGGAGAAAGTACATAGGGGAGAAAGAGATGCACAAGTGGGAGAAAGTGAGGCACAAGGGAGAGAAAAGTACATGGGGGAGAAAGAGGCACAAGGGGGAGAAAGAGAGGCACAAGGAGGAGAAAGAGAGGCATAAAGAAGTACATGGGGGAGAAAGTGAGGCACAAGGGGGAGAAAGAGAGGCACAAGGGGTAGAAAGAAGTACATGGGGGAGAAAGAGGCACAAGGGGTAGAAAGAAGTACAAGGGGGAGAAAGAGGCACATGGGGGAGAAAGAAGTACATGGGGGAGAAAGAAGTACATGGGGGAGAAAGAGGCACATGGGGGAGAAAGAAGTACATGGGGGAGAAAGAGGTACAAGGGGGAGAAAGAGGCACATAGGGGAGAAAGTGAGGCACAAGGGGGAGAAAGTGAGGCACAAGGGAGAGAAAAGTACATGGGGGAGAAAGAGAGGCACAAGGGGGAGAAAGTGAGGCACAAGGGAGAGAAAAGTACATGGGGGAGAAAGAGGCACAAGGGGGAGAAAGAGAGGCACAAGGAGGAGAAAGAGAGGCATAAAGAAGTACATGGGGGAGAAAGTGAGGCACAAGGGGGAGAAAGTGAGGCACAAGGGGGAGAAAGAGAGGCACAAGGGAGAGAAAGACGTACATGGGGGAGAAAGAGGCACATGGGGGAGAAAGAAGTACATGGGGGAGAAAGAGGCACATGGGGGAGAAAGTGAGGCACAAGGGGGAGAAAGTGAGGCACAAGGGAGAGAAAAGTACATGGGGGAGAAAGAGAGGCACAAGGGGGAGAAAGTGAGGCACAAGGGAGAGAAAAGTACATGGGGAGAAAGAGGCACAAGGGGGAGAAAGAGAGGCACAAGGAGGAGAAAGAGAGGCATAAAGAAGTACATGGGGGAGAAAGTGAGGCACAAGGGGGAGAAAGAGAGGCACAAGGGAGAGAAAGAAGTACATGGGGGAGAAAGAGAGGCACAAGGGGTAGAAAGAAGTACATGGGGGAGAAAGAGGCACATGGGGGAGAAAGAAGTACATGGGGGAGAAAGAGAGGCACAAGGGGTAGAAAGAAGTACAAGGGGGGAGAAAGAGAGGCACAAGGGAGGAGAAAGAAGTACATGGGGGGACAAAGAAGTACATGGGGGGAGAAAGAGAGGTGCATAGACCCCATAGTAAAATAATAACAATGATGCATGTTAACTGTGTAAAGTTTTTTATTCTACTGTTTGTTTTTAACACTCAGTTTGTTCATTAAATAATGAAAAATTAGCATATTGTTTTTTTTATCCGATTAATCGAAAAAATAATCGGCCAACTAATCGATTATCAAAATAATCGTTAGTTGCAGCCCTAGTAATCCTAGTACTGAGCAGCCGCGCTACGTCACAACGTAGCTAGCGCGGGCTGCTTAAAATCAACAGACACAAAAAAAACAGCTAGGTCGTAAGCTGTTACCACAGTGCTCCCCTGCTGCTGCTTTTGGACATTTTCCGTGCCGAGAGTGACAGGAGACCCTGAGTGGCTGCTGTTGATGCCCAGCCTGCATTCCTCTGCTGGACCATAGAAGAGGTATTGGTAATACACATCCAAAATACCAAAAATGTTTAGAAGAACTAAAAGCTATAGAAAAAATAAATAATAATAATAAAAAGCCACACTAGATGTAAAAGGATAATTTTATAAAAACCTTTTTCAAAGTCAAGGTTTAAATACATTCATAATGCATATTTTAAAACCCTATCTCTGACTTTGAACCAGTTTTGACAAAATTATCTTTTAAAATTTGTTTTTGTTTGTAAAATAGAAACATCTTGGCCATTGCTGGGCAGTCATAAGAATCTCATTTCTCCACTACCAGAAATGAGATTCTTATGTTTGCCCAACCCTGGCCAAAATATTTTTTTTCCTTTTTACAAACAAAAACATAATATAACAGGCTAAGTTTATGAAAACTTTTTAAAAGTCAGGGTTACGGTTTTAAAATATGCATTAAAGTCATTTTCGGTTTCGGTTTTCGGCCAAGTGCATCCTGACGTTTCGGTTTCGGTTCAAAATTTTCATTTCGGTGCACCCCTAAGGTAAATGCTACATATGATAAAACTGGCAGTAAAAAAATGTAATCAGTAAAATACTTCCCTCTGTTGTGAATAAGGATGGGCAGTAAGTAAAATTTTTCACCCACAGGGCCATCACTGATTTGCTAATGGGAGTTGATGGGGCCCAGGTGGAGGGTGAGGAGATGCGAGTGTGCCAGGGGGATTGTGGCAACGTCTGCCAGGATGGCTTGAAGGGGTCTCACTGGAGCTCATCACACAGTAGCTGTCCAGATCTGGATACACCTATGATTGCAGTGCCGGGCTCCTGCTGGAATTGGTGCATGTGGCCTAAGTTTTTGTCACGTAGCAGAACTTTGAAGCTGCACCCAATGAGAAGAACTAACAAGCAAGTTATCAACAAAATACATCTGTTAATGTGATAAGGTGACTGGAGATGGTGGATCATGGACTATTCATATGCTTACTGTCTATGTGGCCTACTTCTGTAATGAGTGGGAATTCATTCCCTGGCTTACAATACATCATATGCCTGTTGAGTTGGAACTTTGTTTAAAATATCACATTATTACAAAAATACACTGAAACTCCATAACTTCAGAGCACTATTCCCTTACCTTCATTACAAACAGAGTCTACCAGGGCATCACTATTCTTTCCGAGAGAAGGGTTCCTATTAATAAGGGACTTGAAGCAAACCCCAAGTAGTGTATCTGCCGTTTTCCAGGCCCTACACCTGAATTGCTGCTGGTGGTTTGAATCATCGTACTTTGTGGGAGGCCCATACTACACCCCTAGTGAGTGCCAGCAGGCTATGCATATAGCAGAGAGCAGCAACACTGTGCCAAGAGACACTGAGGGGTGCATTGGTGTGTTAATCCATACATTCTTCTTAAAATGCTGCACTATCCACGCTAAGAAACTAACATACACTGCAAAACACTCACTTACCTGCTCCTGGTCAACTTGGGGATCATGCAAGGCCCCTCTAGAGTAGAACGCTGTCTTGAGCAGAGTGGCATAAGCTTGTGGCCTGTTCTGCTGGCAGGAATGCTGTGAGTTGCTAGTTGAAGACCCGACTTATGCAAGTCTACCGAAAATTACACCTCAACACCTCCCAGGAGGTGACATGCAACTGGAGGAGTCACATACCCCAGACACAAAGCTATAGCCCACTGTAAACCTAGTTTATGGTCACCTTACTAAGTTGTATGCTTCTCCCTGTTTGAGAACTACCTTCTGATGAAATTCTATGTGATAACTTGAATTGTTGAATTCATGTCCAATTAGTGAGGTGTTCTCCTGCATTGCATATACTACGCAGAACAAGCATGGCTAAAAAGTCTGGTGAATATAAGGCCAAACTGAGCAAATTTGCTCGAAGAAAGATTGCAGAGGAGGAAATGGAAGCTATAATGTATGACCAATCTTCACTAGTATCACCTGCTCAATCCTCTGGCTCAGAAGATTCTACCAAGTCACATTTAACAGAACTCATGGCTGCCATTGATGATTATCAACCAGCCCTTACCACAAAGATTGATACTATTCAAGTGGACTTGAATTTGTGTAAAGCAGACCAGGAGACCATGAGGGTAAGTGTTACAAATATCCAGAGAAGGGTCACAGCAGTGGAAGAGGTGGTGCAGACCCTGCAGCAACAGGTGAAAACTCTGGCGTGTAAAGCAAATGACCTTGAAAATAGGCTCTGTCGATGTAATATACAAATTGTGGGTCTTCTGGAAAGCTGTGAGGGCAGGTAACTTGAAACATTTCTTAAAACCTGGAGCAGGGATGCAGAATGGCGCTAAAAATATATAAAAGGAACGCTAAATAAGGACACATCCCAGTGAATGGGACGAAACGCGTTGGAAACTTCTGTTTATCAGATTGCGCGACATTGTTTTATGCCTAGGTGCCAGATCTAAAGAAATACAAGAACTTGTTGTGTGGAATTCAGAGAGGAGAGATCGGTCTGAGGCTTCCTATACACGTTACAAACTCTAACTAGTAGAAGGTGTAAGGATTGTGTCTAAGGACGGGAGGTTGGAATATCAATTGCTATCAAGGTGCGTCCAGGGGATCCAAGCCTGAGGGTGGTCAGTTGGAAGAAGCATTGCAGAAGTGTCACAAAATAATCGCAGTACCTATCTTTTTATCATAATACATCAGTGTGTTGACAAGTGACACATAGTTACTGTGTGGTAGTTGATATATCCTTAAGGGACGGCAACGGAGGAGAGTATTACTGCTGGGGAGTTACACAGGTCACACATGAGAGGTACTGCATCTGCAATATATACTAACTAACCAACTATAGAAGGATTCATGTAGTGCACATAGAAGAATTTGATACAGACCTGCCTGCGGCACTTAAGCACCAGATAAATAAGAGGTTTAAATAACATACTAAGAACCTCCTTCCTCTCCAAGGAATTGCTATCACTGCTATTGCTAAACAAAAACTTATAGACCCACTACAAGTTTGGAGTATTATTAATAATTCATACTGGCATCTTATTTTTTAATCTTATTTTTGATAAGAATTTTTGATATTGAGTGCACTTTTCAAGCTCTGGAGCTTTAATATTAATATTATTTTTAATGTTTTTTCAACGCTTATTTTTGACTGATAATTTTGACCGATATTATTGATGATAATTATATTATTAATACAAATTTGTTGTATGTAAAGTACATTGATAGCACTCTCCATTTGTATAGTATTTATATATATATGTATATCTATATATATATATATATATATATATATATATATATATTTATCAGAAAAAATGAATAAGCACCCTCAGGACTTTGAAAAAAAATATTTACTTGAAAGATGTCAACGTTTCAAACTTTCAACGTGTAAAACACATTTTCATCAGGACTTGGTTTACACATTGAAATATTGACATCTTTCAAGTAAATATTTTTGTGCAAAGTCCTGAAAGTGCTTACTTGTTTTTTTCTGTTATCTATCTGTTTATACCTATGAGAAAATGCACCCAGGCTATATATTTTTGAAAAGTGAGAGTGCTTCCCAACTGGTCCATATATAAAATATTTACATACTGCATAAAACCGTACAAATTAGACTCTGATGAATGCCAACAAATAAAAGTGGAAAACATTTTTTTTCAGGAGACCAATTGCTTTTCATAGTGACATTGCAGTTTATAAAATATTCTATTACATTGGCAAGAGAACATTTTTTTCTGTAGCACCATTTATGTAACTTGGTGTTCGACTGTAAGTGATTCCTTGTTTTTTTAAACCCATTTTGGTTAGTCTAAAAAACCGTGAGACCCTTTTTTCAATATGTTGCTAATGCTAAGTTCTAAATCTAGTTTGTAACAGCAAATTAAGCATTAATGAATACGTAATATTTATCAAAAAGTTTGAACAGATGATAAATATTAATAGAATTGTAATAATTACTTATGGAAACAAACATTTTTGAAAAAATGTAAGTATATAATGTAAAATAATAACCTTAAAGGGGAAATTCACATCAAAAATTCACATCCTAATATTACAGCAAGAAGAGATGAGCAGTGATAACCTCAGTATAATGCTAATCGCTTCTTGCTGTAACGTTAGGAGCCGTTCACAGCTCGCTGAAGTGAAGTGTGTACGCACTACCGGAGGGAGGTGGGAGGAGAATGACATGCTGCTGGGAAGTCCTCAGAGCAGTGCCGCGGATGCATCATCCCGCACTATGCGCAAGTACATTACTTGTAAGTGAAAGATCTTAACCCCTTAATGACCGGCCGATCGGCGCGTCGGGGTCACTTAAGGACCATAGAGCATTTTTTTTTTTTTAGATTACGGTTCCGGACTCCCCAAATGGCGTGCAGACGTGGGGGGGAGCCCGGAATTCCATAACGGTCATAGTACGTCATGGGTCGTTAACTCAGATCGACCCATGACGTACTATGACCGTCAAGGGTCGTTAAGGGGTTAAAAAGTATGTTAAAAAACTAGAACAAAGCAAGTTTCCTAATACTTCTTATGTGATTAAACAAGTGGTAAAAAGTTTTTTTGATGTGAATGTTCCCCTTTAAAACATTTTTATGAATCAGAAATTGATTTTTTTTATCTGTCATTAACCCTATAAGTGCTAGAGAGGTATGCAACGCATTGGTTTGCAGTGAGTTGCATACCCCTCTGGCACCCAAAGGGCTACAATTTTGTCCCCAGTCTTCATGTTTTTGCTAATTATAGTTATGTTTTTTGTTTTTTTTTAATATTTAACAAATTCTAGCAATTCTTTACGTGTGTACATAAACAGTTTCAACAATTACAATTAATATTTTACATTTTTTAATTTTTTTAACCCTTTGAATGCCATAGGGGTACGCAACGCATTGCTTTGCAATGCGTTGCGTACCCCTCTGGCACTCAAAGGGTTAATATATATGCAAATATGGCCATTCAAGTGCTATTTTCTTCAAGAAAACAGAAAGGAAGATATAACACTTTATACTGGGATATGATTTCAGCATTTTTTTCAAAGTTAAATATCAACGCAATATTAATAAGAAACCAGTATTACTTCCATATATTTCTCAAAAGAAATACAATAGTAAAAAATAGTTTACCTTTTAAAGAAAATAACTGAATACAGTAGTATTTAGTTTAATTTGTTAAATTGTGTGTGTTGTCTATGCTTTCTACTCTGCCTTCTGATATGCACATATTGGCTTATCACCCATGTTGTAATCATAATGAGATAAGAACTGTATTCAGTATAGTGTCAAATATAAATGCACTTGTTTAAAAGCCCGTGTACACAGGCCACAGTGCCTCCCAGCAGCATCTCTGCTCACCAAGCTGTCCCAGGAAGGTGCACAGAGAGGACTCTGGTCCAAATTCGGAGTGTCCCGCTCCGTATCAGTCGTGGCGTGTTCAGGAAGTCTGTACTGCGCGTGACTGCAGTGCGGGGAGTCTCTACATATGACTGCAGCACGCGCAGTCTCTACTGTGCATGACGGCTTCTGACAAACATCCTAGAGAATTATTATATAGGATGTGCCTTCTTTCAGCAACTAAACAGCATTATTAAGTGCAAGGAAATAAGATAGTCTTGCTTAAGGCAAAATTATTCATTCTTTAGTGACTTCTTGCTCTCTTTCTGTGACTGTTTCTGTTACAAGCTGACTGAGTCGACTGCTTTATAGCCTTAACCCTTCGCGTGCCAGCGGGGTACACAAAGCATTGCTTTGTAGTGCATTGTGTACCCCTCTGGCACGCAAAGGGTTCATTTTCAAACTGATTTCCTGTGTTCTTTACTATTGTAAATGTGACATGTCTGGCTGTGCTATGTTTAAGTGTTCATTTCAAAGCAATATGTCTATTTATTGTCCTGTGACTTTTAACCTTATATGGACAAATTCACAAGTTTACTATTCAAAAATTCTCATTTATTACCTTTTGAACTCCTACTCAGCTTTACATCATAAAACCGAGACCACACACTTTGATACATGGGACATTAAAGGTAAAAGAAAAATCTGGAAATCAAATGTTTAATGATGCGTTTTCAGAGCAGTTCAATTGAGTTCAAAGTGTTAAAAACAATTAGGTTTTGTATTGAAATTGCTGGACAAGTAATCTCTAACTGAAAATATTCTCATGCAATAGCAGCCAATACACAGATGGTCAGCTATTATGGTATCTCTATTGACTTATTTAAGGTTCATGGAAATAAATAACTTAACATTATTCACAATATATTATTATACCAAAATGTGTATTGTGAGAAATTATATTTTCAACCATAAGTAATCCTTTTAATTTCACTTAACTTGTTCTGTATTTTTATTATTAACTTAAAATGCAATTAAAATGTAATTTTCTAGAATGTTGTTATAAACAACAGCATTTTCCTTCTGAATTCTGTCTAGTTTCTTATTCTTAAAGCTAGATTGTTTTTTCAAAATACTTTACAATTTTTTTTCTTTTTGCCTAGTGCTAATATTTTTGTATCTCTCATTGGTTCCAAGGATATCTCCTTCCTCCTGTGTTATGTTACCCAGGGGCTCTGAAGCATGGGAAAAACAATCTGTGATGTCCCAAAACAGCAAGCTTGGCAAGTATCCGGGTGGAGGGGGATTCACTAAGGTGTGAGAAAGCGGTGATAAGGCAGAGATAAGTTGTCCAGTATTATCAAATCTACAGTTTCTATTTAATTATTTGAGCCTATGCACTAAGAAAGGATCCACATTGGATCTGGAGAAGAGATAGCTCTGGACACATAGGGTGGGAGATGCACTAAAGGCCGATGCGGTGGAGATATGATTTTGCTGATGTGTTCAAAGGACTTTGACTTTTCAATGTAGATATACATTGTCATATGCACTAAAATTTAGGGATCCAAGGGGAAAGGAGGAGAAGATCCTCATTAGCATACAAGGTTGTCATACTGCCATCGATGTGGAATTGATGGCCTTCCTTGTACATCACCAGCAGTCTGATAATCCTGAAGTCAGAGAGCATTCTCTCTGCTTCCCCACTTGGTCAGGAGGGGAGTGGAACCAAGAACAACAGCATCACTCACTTAACTCTTTGGGTGCCATAGGGATGTGCATTGAGCACACAAGAGGCATTCAAAGGGTTAAAAAAAGTACACCATGCACTACACAATCATTCCTTCAGCTCTGTATCACATCTCATACATGTTGTGCACTCCAAGGGAACAAGGCTGGGAGTCAGGCAGCATCCATGGGGATTTGTGGCTACAACATGACCCCCAGCCTGGTTCCCTTGCCCAGTGGTAGCATAGAACCCCATATACACTGCCTGGCCCTCAGGATGGTTCTGTTGTCCACTGGTAACCACAGATCCCCATGAATATTTTCTGACTCCCTTCCCAACCATGTTCCTTTGCCCACTGGTAGCATAGAACCCCATGTACACTGTCTGGCCCTTAGATTTGTTCCTTTGCTCATTGGTCGCCACAAATCCCCATGGACACTGCCTGGGCAAGGGAACAAGGTTGGGGGGGGTGTCAGTCAGTGTATGTGGGGCTAAAACACAATGGTGATTTTCCCCATGCTGCCCCACAATGTTTATGTTCCCCTTGCTGCCCCTCAATACTTATGATCAACATGCTGCCCCACATGGTTTATCTTTGACATGCTGCCCCACAATGCTTCCCCATTCTGGAACAGGTTTCCCATTAGCATGGGAGTGATTGTGTGTATATATTAAAAAAATGAACATAACATAGTGCAGTATCTCTAATCCTGCACTATACTCCATTATTTTTAAAGAAAATCAGACCTTGCAGGGGGCATTAGTAACCTCTCCTGATGTTCCCCGGCATGGATCACCTATTCAGTTGAGGTGATCACCTCCTTCCCCTGGCACCTGCTTTTCAACCCGGCATTCTGTGAATGCCCAGGTTGAGTAGGAGAATCCTCAAGACCCATGAAATGTGAGCAGGACTTGAGGATCCTCGTACTCAACTGGGGCATTCATAAAATGCTGGATTGAAGAGGAGGTGCTAGGGGAAGGAAGGGATTACCTTCCTGGTCACTGCATTGATCACCAATCCTATTGGATAGGTGATCAATGCCAGGGGGACATCAGGAGGTGTCCAAAGATTCATTCTAAAAAACAATGCATTCTGTAATATATACATACAATCACTCCCATGCTAATGTATGCTATTGTATATATGGTAATGTATTCCAGAATGGGGAAGCATTGAGGGGCAGCATGTCGAATATAAACTGTGAGGGGCAGCATGTTGAACATAAGTATTGTGGGGCAGCATGAGGAACATTACCATTGTGTGTTAGCCCCACATATACTGACTCCCTCAGCCTTGTTCCCTTGCCCAGGCAGTGTCCAAATATAGACATTTTTTTTTGTGAACGTATTTTACCAGGAAGAACACATTGAGATTGTCTCTCGTTTTCAAATATGTCCTGGACTCATTTTATCTACCTTAGAAAGGTGAAAGGCTGAGCTGACCTTGCCGGGACTAGAACCTGCAACCTTACGGTCTGAGCAGATTCCACAGCTGGTGCCTTAACCAACTGAGCCATCTCTTGTCCATATTATATACCACTATACCTATACATTTGAACATATTGATGCAACGCAAATCAAGGCACCCTTTATAATAAATTAGACCAGATAAATATTAAGTCATACTTTTTCCACCTTTACATTGCCAATCAATATACACATTGGTAATGTTTAAATATACCAAAAACATCTCATAAAGAAAGAGGGGGAAAAACAACTTAAGATAGTAAATCTATACTCATTATCCCTAATAAATAAAAAAGCTAAACAAACAAATAAATAAATAAATGAATAAATACACTAGTGAAATTAAACCTTCTGAATAAACTAACTAAATGAATACAAATAATTTCTTCATTTGAACCTATACCATCCATAGTATTAAGTGTATATATTCAAAATGCCTTTCTTTTGCAAAGGTCGGTGACTCTATTGTACTGATCTGCAGATTACACTTCTAATCCAATTACTCTATAACAATTTAGATCTCTTCCACAAGTAAGAAAAGTCTTGGGAGTCAGGAAACCTTGGTCCTGATGTTTCTTCAATCTTTCTCCTGTGTTCATCTATTCTTTGTCTGAGAGCTCTCACAGTTCTCCCCACATATTTTGCACCACAAATACAATGAGCAGCAAGTGAATGGGGAGGACAAAAATACCTATTTCGGGGCATACACTGGGAAGGCAAATATTTCTTAAAGGCAGAATTAAAGCCTCTCTTAAAAGTGGTATAATACCTTGAGAGCATAAGGGTAAAAGTGAAGGTTAAGAAGAATATTTTATTATAACACTTAAAGACATCTTCTGCACAGGCTGTTTTTGTATATTTTTGCTGTAGATGGTCATTTATGGGAGGTCCAACCTACATTAGATGAGCAGCGAAGATTTCTCTGAGTTTTTGAAACCAGGACTTGTTATAAATATATAAGTATATGTGATGATCTGACTGGAAAGGCCAATGTAAGCTGCCTGGTTTGTGACTTGTGTAGGTGAAACCCCACAAAGATATAGCAGACTGCTGTTTTAATATGTATAATACAGATAACAGTTGTCAATACTAATATACTTATTTGGTAGGCCCCAGTGAGCCAGGAGCTGGAGTTCACAGGATTCAGAGCATTGCTAGCAGCCAGTGGCTGTTCCAAGGAAGTCTTCCTGCAGCCTAAGCCGTGTAGAGCTGCAGACCGCGAAGCCTGATAGCAGGATGACCACCTAGGACACAGACAACTACTAACCGGGTCAGAAATCAGCTTATCTAACCTACCAGTATTATAGTTGCCTCTGTCGTAAACTGGAACAGCAGAATCAAGTGTAATGGGAGGTTGAACCGGGGATGGCCGATAGCGTTAACTCGACTGGATGGTCGACAACATTGAACACGACACACTGGGCACAGGGAATCCCTCGAAGTTGAAAGAAGAGTAGTCGACAATCCAAGTCAGCAACAGATGGGCAAAGACGGTACCTAGGATTAGAGAAGAATAGTTGAAAATGCCAGGGTCAAAACCACTCAAGCAGCACTGTACAAAATCAGCAGGCAGAAGAATAGTCGTGTAACAGGCTGAGGTGAAAACCAATACAGGATGTCGAAGCAAAATCAGAAGCCAAGAGACGTAGTTGAGGAAAGCCGGGTCAAACACTGGAAACACTTGAAATAATATAACTCTAGAACTTGATATCAGGAATGCTTTGATCGCGCACTGACACAAAAGTGTCAGTGCTTGATATAGGCCCAAACAAGGATGTCACCACAGCAGGAGAAACAAGAGAAAAAAGGAGGACAGAATACCTGGTGAAAAAGCCAGCAAAACCCAGAGAAAATGACAGTGTACCAATGTTGATATTTGTTTAGGTTGATTTTTTAACTGCTAGTACGTATACATCTTTACTTTGTCGCCACTTATCTCTAATATTTTTTTCTAATATTGATACAAGTATTTGTTTGCACTCTTTATGATTACAACCTCTTTTTGTATTTAGAGAGGTGCTTCCTGGGGAGGCGCACATATTTTGTTGGCTTGCCATGGTGTGTTCTTTTTCTTTCAACATCATTTTGCTTGCCATTTGGGATGTGCGCAGGTATGTCCCTACATCTATTCCAGTTTTTATACATGATAATACCCTATTGGCTCTTTCAGTGGGTGAATGATACTGAAGACAGCTGTGAAGCCTATTGTATATCTATTCTCCTAAGTCTTTCACTAACCAGGATTCCCTAAACAACATAGTAACATAGTAAATTAGGTTGAAAAAAGACATCAAGTTCAACCTTTGCCTCATAACCCAGACATGAGAATTATATAGCTTTCCTGCTACCAAATATGTTAGTCTTTGTCAGACCTTCCTGTCTTGCTTACTAATATATAACCCTATATGTTCCCTTTTGAAAGAAATGTATCTAGTCTTCTCTTAAAGGGACACTAATTTCCCATAAAAAATGTTCTTGTTTTGTAGCTTTTAAAAAAATAATTATATGACACAAATCCTACCTCTCAAACCTTTATAGTTTGAGAAATATTCACATGTAAAGTTCTCCCCTCCCTCCACTTCTCCCGATGTCAGTGTCTAGCTAATATCAGGAGATCCCGGTCCAGGGACCAGCTGGCGGCTCTGCAGCAGAGCTGAAATTGTGTTATTGGAAAATAATTACTTCAATGGAAAGGTCTTCAAAGTGTGCCTGGTTTGCAAGCATGCTTTATAGACCACTACACTGAAGTAATTATTTTCCAGTAACGCGATTTCAACTCTGCTACAGAGCCTCCTCATGTCGGTCGACACGGATCAGCTGCTGTCAGCTTTACAGTTGCACTTGTGCTGATAAGTAAGACTCTCTACAGCTATCAATAGTTTATTCAAGGGCACTTAGCCTAGTCTTTTATGATATGAGGCTATACTTATTAGTTCTCCCTAGTGCTCCCCTAAAGGCAGTTTTAAGTGTATGGGGAGTGTATGGGGAGTCAACTACGCCCTCAATCAGGACAAGAATCATGTAAATGTCATACACCTCTTAAATGGGGAATAGGGGTGGACGAAAGGTCCCGTCATGTTCCAGTGAAAAAATCCATGAAAACCACGTGGTTGCCCACTTTTTAATAGGAAAATCCACTTTAAATACAGAGATTAAAATCTTAACCATTTTCACCCATTGGCAAAAATTCTTCGCTATTTTTTTATATGGTTAGAGAGTTTTTTCTCCTTAATTAACTTGTTTTTTGCCTTTTTCACTATAAAAACTTGCCACTTTCTGGGAATTGAAACAAAAAGTGACTGCTATTACTATGAGCAGGTTTACAAACAATAAAAGGAGTTGGAAAAACCCTTATGTGTCCAGTGAGTCTGAGGAGGAGGAGGCAGTGACCACTTCAAACCCAATGCTGACCAGTCCCCCTAAATCACTAAAAAGTAGACTAGAGCTACAACTCCTTAAATATATCCAACTTCAACTCATAATCGCTACAAGGGACTCACCACCATATGACAGTCCAGGTGATAAGCTTCTAAATCAGTATCTCCAATCCTGTGAACTGAGTAGTCAACATATGGGTTAGCAGCACTCAGGATCAAAATTCGAGCCGACTCATAAAATCCAAGAATCTTTATTCACAATATTTTAAAAACATGGACAACTCACATCTAACTAGGCCAGTATGGCATTTTTTTCACAGAGCTTGCATTTGATACAGTACCACACAGAAGGCTGGTGTATAAAATAAGGACATTGGGGCTAGGAGATAACCTTTGCAATTGGATACAAAACTGGCTGAAGGATAGGGAAAAGTGTGTGGTTGTAAATGGAAAATTCTCCAGTACAGTTAAAGTGGAGAGTGGAGTACCTCAGGGTTCAGTATTAGGTCCGCTGCTTTTTAACATATTTATAAATGACCTGGAAATAGATATAGAAAGCAAAATATCAATATTTGCAGATGATACTAAATCATGCAAGGTCATTAATTCAGAACAGGATATTTTCTCTCTACAGAGGGACTTACATACAATGTCAGATTGGGCAAACATGTGGAATATGAAGTTTAATGTGGGGAAGTGTAAAGTCATGCATTGGGGAAGAAACAATCCCAAGGCTACTTATAAACTTAATGGAATAATTTTAGGTGACTTGTTGCTAGAAAAAGACCTGGGTATCCTTGTTAACTACAAACTTGGAAACAGTGACCAGTGTCAAACAGCAGTAGCAAAGGCAAACAAAGTCCTGTCTTGCATAAAAAGAGGTATTGAAGCAAGAGTGGATAACATTATTTTGCCATTATACAAATCATTGGTAAGACCTCACCTTGAGTATGCAGTGCAATTTTGGGCACCGGTTCTGAAAAAGGATATACTAGAACTAGAGAGGGTACAGCGGAGAGCAACAAAATTAATTAAGGGAATGGAGGACTTGACATATGAGGAACGACTAAACAAACTTGGTTTATTTACTCTAGAGAAAAGACGACTAAGAGGAGACCTTATCACATTGTACAAGTATATGAGAGGTCAATACAAGGATCTCTGCGGTGAGCTATTTATTCCAAGGCCTGATCAGGTGACCAGGGGACACCCCTTGAGATTAGAGGAAAGGAGGTTTAAACTTCAGCAGAGGAAGGGTTTTTTTACGGTAAGGTCTGTCAAATTGTGGAATTCATTGCCCAGGGAGGTAGTTATGGCAGATACAATGGATACATTTAAGAGAAGATTAGATGCATTTCTTTCAAAAGGGAACATACAGAGTTATACTGTTTATCAGTAGGCTGATCAGGAAGGTCTGATAAAGACTAATTTAATTGATAGCAGGAAAGCTATAAACTTCTCAGTTACTGAGGTATGAGGGGCTGGTTTCAAACAAGCTGAAGCCCTACAAACCAGTGTTTCCTTAGGGCTTGTGCCAAACAAGTCTAAGTCCTATAAATCAATGTTTCCTCAGGGTTCGGGCCTAACACAAGTCGTATTTACCTACAACAAATCAATGTTTCCTCAGGGCTTGGGCCTCTAACAACAAATCTTACAAATCATCCTCTACAAAATACTCTATCACATCAAATATCAGTCTACCCCAGTGGCAGTTTATTTCAGGGGGTCCCTGTCTCAATCAATTACGTACCAATTTCTTATTTATTTATTTTTTTATTAACTGTCCCCTGAATACCAGTCAAAAAACCACCCCAAAACAAATTCCCATACATAGATAGTGAGAGCTGGGGAACTGTAAGTTAATTAAGTGGAAGGGGAAGAAACAAAATGGCAGTGAAAGATGGAAGGTAAATAAAGGGTGATCAGTGACTCACTCTGTAGAAAATATTGCTTGTGGAATGTGTGACCATAATTCTCTCTGCCATCACTGCGTCTCTGAGGAGCTTTGCAGTCTGTGCTTTATACTCCCTCACACATTGGGCTTTGGTGTTAGAAAAAAGGTCTAAAGGGCAGACACCAAAGCTCATCACAGATGGCAGAGAGAACTATGACAGTATGTGCAAGAGAGCACATTCCACAGATGATCACCACTACAGCCTACACTACATGTCACATTTATTTCTCAATAGCACAATTTCCCTTCTACATCAATGATATTGTGCAGGCAGACAAGGCTATTCACCTTAGTGCTGCACGGCTGCCACTTCCCTTCTTCTTTGGATTCCCTCTTAGACCTGAGGGAGTTTGATAACCAGTCCTGCTTCATGGGCAATTAAATGTCTGTTGTTGGTTAATATGCTTAGGGCAAGTGTGTGTGTGTGGGGAGGGACCGCCTCTTCTTGCCCTCTCCTGTCGATACCCATGTTTAGAAGGATTTATAGAACATTAACCATTGGTTTGTTTCACTGTCTAATACAGCCGTTTGCCTCACTATTGCTACATCCTCTACCACATGTGTGGGTCTTTCACTAGTACTACCAGTCAATAGTGATATAAGGAACACGTACATGCCTGGTCCTTTGGCTTCTAGTGGGCAGTTGGACAAAGCTTGGGTGTCCACAGGATATGCGTGTTTCTTTCACTACCAGTGGACATTTGAACTTGGGACTGGGGAATGAGGCAATGTATGTGTTTTTCTACGGCAATCACTGGATAGAGGAACAAGGCTGGGATGTCAGACGGTGCATGTGAGGAAGTGTCTATGGAAATTAATGTGATTGTCTCACAGTGCATGGGACTGTGTGTGTCTCTGACAGTGGGGCTGATGTACCAAGAAATTGGAACAATCCTGGGGAAAATCAGCTGCACCTTAGATAATAAAAAGTGCCATTGATTTAAAGAGGATTTTTAACACCTTTAATGCTAGATAGGTGCCCAACACATTGCACTTCATTGGATACCTCTCAGTTATTGAAGCGGTTAAAATTCCCATTTAAATCAGCAATTTGGGGTAATTTTTTTTTCTTCCCTATGCTACAGTTGAAAGAAAGTCAAATTATATGAGATGCTGTGTGGCTCCCAGTGATCACTAGAACAAGGCTGGGGTGTCAGACAGTGTATACACACATTCACATGTGTACGACCTGACATCTCAGTCTTGTTCCTATGCCTGCTGGTAGCCACAAAACATGTACACTGTCTCCTTCCTCACCCTTAATTCACTGTCCATCAATAGCCACAGAATCATACCTTTACTGTCTTACACTCCAGCCTTGTTCCACTAAGTTCATGCAACTGTTTGTCTGACAGAGCATAGGACTGTGTGTACCTGTAATAGTATGGCTGATTTACCAAGGAAATTGGTGCAATTCTCTGGCAAATCAACTGCACCTTAGGGAACAAATACAAACTGTCATTGATTTATACATAGCTTTTAACACATTGAATGCTAGATTGGTGGCCAGCATATTACAATGTGTTAGACACCTCACCAGCATTCAAGGAGTTAACATCCCCATTTAAATCAATGCCAAGTTAGTTTTTTTTTTTTTAAACAAAGCCAAAGTATATGAGAGACTCAGTGAGAACAAACAAAAACAGATATTCCTTTTTCTATGGCTAGTCATGGCACAGTAGCATCACATGTTAAGTCTCTGGTGCCATTACAAAGGGGATATTTCATTGTCCATATCAGATTAATCCCACCCAAAATGGTGATCCAGTTATGTGGAAAAGCCAGCTAACCCCATACATATGTTTTAACCTTAAATGGCATTTGTCAGTGAGGTGCAGGGATCTATGTCTGAATTACCCTTTGGCCTTAAAAGGATAGTAATACTTTGTTTTATCTTTATTTTATTTTGTAGGCATTCAAAAACATGAAGAACGATATGTCTTACCTCTCAGACCTTTATGGCTTGAGAGATATTCACAAGCAAAGTTCCCCTCACTGACCAAAACAGTCAAGTTTGCCATCTAGCTGTCAGATTTGGAATCCGGTCCGCGGACCGGCCATGGCTGTTCAGCAGAGCCGAGATTGCGAGATATAAGAACTACTTCATTCGAAAAGTCTACAAAGTGTGCCGGGTTTGCAAGCACACTTTTTAGACCCTTCCAATGAAATAGTTATTTTTATATCTTGCAATCTCGGCTCCGTTGAAGAGCCACCGGTTGATCTGCGAACCAGATTCCAAATCTGACAGCTAAATGGCAGACTTGACCGTTTTGGTCAGTGAGGGGAAACTTTACTTGTGAATATCTCTCAAACCATAAAGGTTTGAGAGATAAGACTTATATAATTCTTCATGTTTTTTAATGCCTACAAAAAAATAAAGATACAATGAAGTATTACTATCCCTTTAAGGAGATGCCATATGAGTTTTCAAGCCAAAGTCAAAATATATGAAATACTGACTGAGAATGAACAAAAACAGGTATTGCTTGTTTTATGCCTAGTCTCTTCTTCTCTTCTCTAGTTACATTACAGAGGAAAATGTATGTTATGCATATCAGACTATTCCCACCACAAGGGAGGAATGGCTGGTTTGCTCGAGAATTGCACTTTTGTTTAGTGCGTTAACATCATTGAATATGTTTATGTGACTGTATATGCATTGTGTTTTGTGTGTATGCTACTTATCATATTTGTTCTTGTTCCACATATTAATATTTATTTAACCATTAGAGTCTCTTGTCTATGTAGAGGGGAGTACTTCTGGATTTTCCAGCTGCGCCCCATATCTCCAGGAGCTCTCATTGAAGACACGGATATTTTTCACCTTACCTAATGTCATCCCCCATTGAGTTCTGTATGTCTGAAAACTCCAAAATTGTAAATTCGGAATTTTAGAATGTTGCTAGTGTTAAGTTCTATATATCACAGTTTCCTATATGTTTTTAATCTATTTTATGTGCACCTGTGAGTATGGAGGAAGTTTGGAACATTGTGCATAGTTATCAATTGTTTATGAGGGATTGCTTCATTTTTATTATGACTATGAAATGTATTATGTTTGTTATTACCTCAATCATGGAGAATTAATATTGGAAGCATATTTTCCCCTTTACTTAGTGCATCTAGCATATTAGTGAACTGGATATAGCTAATATTATGTATTGTGATATTTGATGTAGTTATTTCCTTATTTATCAATTTAAGTAATTTTGGAGCTTTTGTGTCAGTGTATGCTTGTACTCCATTTGCAAAAAAAAGTCAATACAAAAATGGTGGCACTATATAGAAGAGAGTGTCAATTATACCAAAAGGAGCAGCCTGGAAAAATACCTGTGCTCCAGTCCAAAAGATTCAACAAAATATAGAAAACATGAAAACAATCTGGCGCTATTTATGGTAATTTAAAGACACTATGAAATACCAGTTATGTTTTTGTAATGATATTCAAAAAATATAATTGCAGGCTAAACAATATAATATTTTATTAAAATCAGGAAAATGCTTAAAGGAGCAGTAAACTTTTTTTATGAAAATATATATATTGTAAGGATTTTCCTACTGAGTAAAATAAGGGTATTCCCACTGCCAAGAGATTCATATTTCCAGAGTTATTACAGTTTAAACCCATGTTTTTTTTTACATTAGCAGTGCCCTCTAGTGGTCAAATTCTAATTAGTTGTTCATGTTACATTCTAATGAAGAGGAAAGTCAAGAAAGTCAGTGATAGACAGTTGTCCATAGAATGTGATAGAAACTGCCTGTCACTTCCTGTCAGTTAGAACTTTAAGGAAGTAAACACAGTAAATTCACTTCCTGATTATTTGAACTGTTATAAATTTTGAATAAAACATCTGACAGCAGTGGGAGTGACCTTGTTTTATTCAGCAGGAAAAGATCTATAAAATATGTGTTTTCATAAAAAAAAAGTTTACTGCTCCTTTAATATTGTGTGTCCACGATTAAAGCATCAAACAAAAACAGATGTTAGACAAATAGAAAAAAATGATAGGTACTAAAAAGAGTTGCACTCACTGAAAATAATTTGGTTATACAGCCAATAAGCCCAATATATTCTCTATTACAAAAGAGCCACCTACAGTACCAAACTGTGAAATGCTCAATGATAAGAAAAAAATACAGGTAGGTTAACAGGTTGCTGCCTGTTATACAGCACAAACACCCCAACTGTATGTGGTGCAGTACCAAGCATGTGGCCACATTGGCTACATTTGAGAACCGCTGGTCTAAAGAGTCCCCTTTGAGTCCCATTCACTGGATTTAGCAGCAGGACCGGCCCAGCTACCCTCCTCACATTGCACAGAGAGAAGCTGGGCAACAACAGCCAGGGATTGACTGTATTGTCTGGTTCCCGTTACACTTTCCCACTAACAAAATAAACTAATACAGGGCCCAAAGACTTTAAAGGGATAGTAATACTTCGTTTTAACTTTATTTTATTTTGTAGGCATTAAAAAAACATGAAGAATGATATAAGTCTTATCTCTCAAACCTTTATGGTTTATGAGATATTCACAAGCAAAGTTTCCCCTCCCGCCCCTTTTACCTAGTGTAAGCCATCTCTTCTCAGATGTGGAATGCAGTCCATAGACCAGACAGATAACAGAAGGGGACAATCTTCTTCCTGTGAAAACAATGAAATCCCTGCCCCCCTTGACAAGCTTTTCAGGCTTTTCCCTTATCTTAATTGAAGATTGTCCCTCTCTGCAGTCTACCTGGGCACCTCCCTTCTGATCTGGCTGAGCAGTGTTACATCAGTAAAAGGGGAGGGAGGGGGACACTTTGTCATTGAATTACTCTGGAACTACAACTCTGACAGAATTGAAATAACACTCTCCAAAGTCCAAATACTATGATGATTAATTAGAGCTATTTTTATTATGAAACATTACTATCCTTTTAAATTATTTGTAGCCCTCATAGGCAAGATTAGATCAGGACAGAAAGATGGGGATGTAATGGTCTTCCTTTGACATGTATTCATAGGTTTAAAGCTGGTGCATGCCAGTTTTGCACCTAGGTGCTGGCAGTTGCACCTGAAATCCGTGTTAAAACATTCCACCCACAATCTTTTGTATGCTAACAAGTTATTTAATAACTTTTGTTGGCATAAAAAACTTAGAAATGCTTAAAAGTTATAGTGTCGTCAATGAAAATGAAGAATCAAGTCTGACTATAACACATTTGCAGAAACATAGTAATCCAAGGAAAATGGAACTTGTAGTGAAAATTCCAAGATGATGTGCTTACAGTAAACTTTAAATCTATGTTCTTTAAGGTATAACATATGTTTCTGAGATTTAGGGAACTGGTACATCAAAAATTGCTGTTGTGGTCGTAATCTGAAATTTAAATACAAATCCTTTCATCCAATCAAGTCTGTGAAGTACACGATTTGCTATAACTTGATCTTTTGAACATAATTCTTGTTTGAGAGTGTGAGACAGAACTTGGAAGATGAGCATCAGGTTAATCAAGAAGCTTAATCCCTTGTGAAAGGAGCTTTAGACACTTGTATAACTTCTTAAAATATATTTTATTAGCCCTGAGTGACAGTTTATTTATATCTTTTACTAAGTAACTCTACTTTACTTAGAGATGAACTGTGATATGCAGACAGAGCAGGCTACACGATCAAGACACATTACATCATACTCCTAACTTGCACGTTAGAAATTCCTTTGTAACCTAATCATGAAATACATTGCACGGTTCCCTGAGCTCTTATTGATGTAATTACCAGAGATAAACTACAATACTCAAGTCTTGACTGGATGATCTAAGTGACATCATATATTGTATTTCATTCTATGTAAGCACAAACATCACCAAGTAGTATCATTAGCCATATTTCTTCTCTCCCATATATTAATTATTTATTAATATTATCACTAGTTTAAATGATTAAAATTGTACTCAGATATTTGGGCAATATAGCATGTGTATCATCAAAATATAATAGAATTATGTTGTAATACACTATATTACCGGAAAGTCAACTGATAACATTCTTTATTTCGGCTTGCACGCCATTATGTGTTTATGATTAGTTAAAAGAGGGAGAATCAAATGTTAACCCTCTGAGTACCAGAGGGGTACACAACACTTTGCTTTGCAATGTGTTGTGTACCCCTCTGGCACTCAATGGGTTAAAATGCAGTAAAGTGGTACAATCTTGCAACAAACTTGATGCCGCATAGGTGACAAATAAAAATTACCCAAGTCTTTGTTGATTTAAAGGGGTAGCAATGTTTCAAAATGAAAGCAGCTCCAAATTAATCTTCATAGTATTTGGAATGTGGAGAGTTATTTCACTACTGTCAGAGTAATTAAATGATAAAGTATCCCCCTCCTGACCTTTTTTACTCATGTAACACTGCTCACCTCAGAACAGAAAGGTGGTGTCCAGGTGGCTTGCAGAGAGGGACAGTTTTCATTGGGCATAAAGGAAAAAACCTGAAAAATCTGTCAAGGGGGGCAGGGTTTTCATTGTTCTCACAGTAAGAAGATTGTCCCTTGCTGTGAGCTGTCTGATCTTAAGACCAGATTCCACATTTGAGGTGAGGTGGCTTACACTAGGTAAAAGGGACGTGAGGGGGATATTGTATCATTCAATTACTCTTGAACTACAGCTCTGACAGTACTGAAATAACACTCTCCATGGCCCAAATACTATGATGATAAATTGGAGCTGCTTTTATTTTAAAACATTACTATCCCTTTAAATGGGGCTTTTTAAACCATTAAATGCTAGACTGTTTCTATTAAATTGCTCAAGGTGGTTGGACCCAGAATTGTACCATCTTCTAAATCCTTTTATATGTTTTATTGGATGCATCGTTACTAATCCTAACATTACTTCATTTGTAAAACTTGAAGCTTTTTATTTTTCCAAATCCCCTTATTATTGTATACAACAAAATATATTTATAAAATCAAACTGAAGTTATTCTGGAATAAACCAACCTCATGACAGACAAATAAAAATTCCTGTTAAATTAAATTAGACTTTTAACCCGTTGAAAGCTAGAGAGGTTTCCAATGCATCATAAAACAATGCATTGGATACCTCTTTAGCATTCCAGGGGTTAAAAAACTCTATTCATGTGCATGTAAATTTTGGAATTCTTATTGGTTCCCTTTGATGCAGTTGTTTCCCTCCAGAATATCTATAGTTTTTTTTTTTTTTTATAAATATGGGCCATATTGGCTGTATGTATGAAGTCATGGTGAAGCTATTCAGGGGCAAACCAACTGCACCATAGGGGGTGAATAAAAATCATTATTGAATTACATGGAACTTAAAGGGATATTAATGTCTCATAATAAAAGCAGCTCTAATGAATCATCATAGTATTTGAGCTATGGAGAGTTTTATTTCAATTCAGTCAGAGTTGTAGTTCAAGAGTAATTGAATGATAAAGTATCCCCCTCCTGCCACTTTTACTGATTTAACACTGCTCAGCTTATAGCAGCAAGGAGTGTCCAGGTAGACTGCAGAGAGGGACAATATTCAATTAAGATAAGGGAAAAACTTGAAAATCCTGTCAAATGGGGAAGGGTTTTCATTGTTCTCACAGTAAGAAGATTGTTCCTTGCTTTGAGCTGTCTGGTCTTACAACCAGATTCCACATCTGAGGGGAGGTAACTTATACTAGGTAAAAATAATACATTAGTATCCCTTTAAGCAATGCAATGGAAACCTCTAGTTTTCCGGTATTGAAAAGTTCCTGCCACTTTAAGTTTTGACCAGGGCCAATTAGTGGCTTCAAACAGACCTAAAGCGAGATGACAAGAGTCAGTGTGCAAGTGAGTGAGGAAATTAGTCTTTTCAAGTTTGTTTGCCTAGAAACAAAGAATTTGATGGCAGATAAGAGCAATTCAGCCCATCTAGTCTGCCCATTTTTCCTACTGTAAAAACCTCAAACCTTAATTGGTCCTTGGTCTGGTCTTATGTTCAGGACAGCCTTACGCCTATCCCATGCATGCTTAAATTTCTCAGTACATTTCAGCAAGTGAGTCTGAGTTTGTTTGAGCAGGTGACATTATATGCAAGTGATATATAGCGAGTGGCCCTGGAGATAGCGTTGGGTCCTATGATTAAGTGATCAGAGAGTAGCAGATCAGGGGAATAGTGTGAGGCAGTTGTTTTAGAGTAAAAATTAAAAAATAAAATGTAATCTTATCAGCTATATATATTATGATAGATATAGAAATGTAAGTACTGCCAGTTTGTATTGCTAGTTGTGCAAAGCATCATGTGATACAGTTTGGTTGCACATGCAGAAATTCATATTATGGGCCGAATGTTCAAAAGAAAAGTGGAGAACTGGGGCTAACCATTTGCACTATAAGGTAGAACTAAAAATTCAAAACACTCCCATTGATTCAAATGGGAATTTTAACCCCATGAATGCTAAAGAGGGCTTCAACACATTGCTGTTGCAATGCGTTGGAGATCTCTCTAGCATTCAAGAGGTTAAAATCCCCATTTAAATCAATAGGAATTATTAGTTTATCCCCAGAACTCCTCCACTTTTGAACATACGGCCCTATTAGAAAATCAGCAAAATGCAGAAAATAAATGCTAACAATGAAAGACTTTGCCATGACACTGCTTAAAATACAATAATTCCTCAAGAGATTGAATATAAATAATCATACATAAAATATATTATAGTATATTAAATGTCAGGGATGCTCAACTAGGAACAAACTTGCAATACAAATTTGCAGGCTGTATAGTAATGGTATCCTACCCAGGGTGCAGTCTCTTTTAGACCCCTACTGCCTTTCACAGAGAAGAGTTACCCTAACGCATATCATATTGGTCCAACCATTATAGCAGGCCAACCACAAAATTCCAGGCAATTCCTCTCTGAACAAGAGAAGCAGCCATCCATAGACATGTGTTTAGGCCTTGTCAGGACTCATCAGTGAAGTGAAGTCCAGCTGATTACTCTAAGCGCTGTGAGCAAGAGGTTCAATGCTAGATTCCCCCTATTATCCCTCTATAAGAAATATCCTAAATCATATCATATCGATTCTGCCATTTCAGAAGTCCAACCACGAAATACCAAGAATTTTGTCTCTAAACAAGAGAAACAGCCAACTCCAAACTGATGGGCCTCATCAGTGAGATGCAACTGATCTCTCTAAGCACTGTGAGCAAGGGGTCCAATGCTAGATCCCACCTATTACCCTCAAGGTAACTAATCCTAAGGATAATTTGCATATGTATATTAAAAGTCAGAGACACTCAACTAGGAACGAACCTGCAATACAAATTTGCAGGATCTATAGGAATGGTATCCTACCCAGGATGCAGTCTCTCTTAGCCCACTAGTGCCTTTCATGAAAGGAAATGTCCTAGATAATATCATGTCAGTCCTGCCATTACAGCAGTCCAACCACGAAATGCCAGACAATTCCTCTCTGAACAAGAGAAGCAGCCAACCACAGACATATATTTGGGGCTTGTTGGCCTCGTCAGTGAGGTGCAGCTGATCTCTCTAAGTACTGTGAGCAACGGGTCCAATGCTGGATTCCCCTTATTAACTAATCCCAAGAGTAATTTGCATATGTATATTAAAAGTCAGAAATGCTCACCTAGGAACAAACCTGCAATACAAATTAGCAGGCTCTATAGGAATGGTGTTCTACACAGAATGCAGTCTCTTTTAGCCCACTAGTGTCTTTCGCAGAAAAAAAAATATCCTAAAGCATATCATATTGGTCCTGCCATTACAGCAGTCCAACCATGAAATGCCAAGCAATTCACCTCTAAACAAGAGAAACAGCCAACCCGAAATGTATGTTTCAGCCTTGTTGGGCCTCATCAGTGAGATAGAACTGATCTCTCTAAGCACCGTGAGCAAGGGGTCCTATGCTGGATTCCCCCTATTACCCTTGGGTGACTAGTCCTAAGGATAATTTGTATATGTATATTGAAACTCAGAGACACTCAACTAGGAACGAACCTGCAATATAAATTTGCAGGATGTATGGGAATGAGCCTGCAATTTGTATTGCAGGTTCATTCCTAGTTGAACGTCTCAGACCTTTAATGTACATATGCAAATTACCTTTGGGATTAGTTACCCCAAGGGCAATCGGGGGAATCCAGCACTGGACTCCTAGCTCACAGTGCTTAGATAGATAAGCTGCATCTCACTGATGAGGTCTAACAAGGCTGAGACATATGTCTGGGGTTGGTTGTTTTTCTTGTTTAGAAATGAGTTGCCTGTCATTTTGTAGTTGGACTGCTGTAATGGTAGAATCAATATGATATGCTTTAGAATGTTTTCTCTCTGTGAGAGACAGTAGTGCACTAAAAGAGACTACACCCTGAGTAGAATACCATTCCTATAAAGCCTGCAAATTTTTATTGCAGGTTTGTTCCTACTTGAGTGTCTCTGACTTTTAATATACAGATACAAATTATCCTTGGGATTAGTCAACCCAAGGGTAATAGGGAAAATCCAGTATTGGACCCATTGCTCACAGTACTTAGAGAGATCAGCTGCACCTCACTGATGAGGCCCAACAAGGCCAAAACGTACGTCTCGGGTTGGCTGCTTCTCTTGTTCAGAGAGGAATTGTCTGGCATTTTGTGGTTGGACTGCTGTAATGGGAGGATCAATATGATATGCTTTAGGATATTTCCTCTCTGTGAAAGGCACTAGTGGGCTAAAAGAGACTGCGCCCTGGGTAGAATACCATTCCTATAGAGCCTGTATTGCAGGTTCGTTCCTGCTTGAGTGTCTCTGGCTTTACATATGCAAATTATCCTTGGGATTAGTCACCTCAAGGGTAATGGGGGAATCCAGCATTGGATTCCTTGCTCTCAGTGCTTAGAGAGATTAGTTGCACCTCACTGATGAGGCCCAACAAGGCCAAAATGTAACTGGGGTTGGCTGCTTCTTTTGTACAGAGAGGAATTGCCTGGCATTTTGTGGTTGGTCTGCTGTAATGGCAGAACCAATGTCATATGCTTTAGGATATTTCCTCTCTGTGAAATGCACTAGTGGGCTAAAAGAGACTGCACCCTGGGTAGAATACCATTCCTATAGAGCCTGTATTGCAGGTTCATTCCTGCTTGAGTGTCTCTGACTTTACATATGCAAATTATCCTTGGGATTAGTCACCCCAAGGGTAACAGGGGGAATCCAACGTTGGACCCCTTGCTCACACTGCTTAGAGAGATCAGATGCAGTTCGCTGATGAGGCCCAACAGGGCCGAAACCTAGTCTACTTTAGCATCAGTTTGTTTCAAGCCATTCCACTTTCACTCCCGGTTTACCCATTCCTATCTCTATTTACTATTATCATACTGCATTGTGCCACGTCTGTGGCACCATTTGTCAAACTCTGTCATGCACAGTTTGCTCTAACTATGATCTAGATTACATTGCATTTAGTAACTTCATTAAGGTTTTCATCTACAAATATCTCCATAGACTTCAATAGAAATATGTCAGATAAAACCAATGATAACACCTATAAGCTGCAGTGTATTCTATGCCTCTGTTAGATAAGACCAGTGAAAGCACTTATCAGCTGCAATGACATCTAGGGCTGGATTCAAATGCAGGTGCTCATTTTAGCTCTGCTTTTATCTCCAGGTTTCACCATAGACTTCAATAGGAAAATATTTGACAAAACGGGAGGTAACATTTATCTCCTGCATTTGAATCCAGCCCCTAGTCCTATTTTAATGGACTTTATCTACAAGCCTGCTGTTTATGGCAGCTCCTACTGGGTAGCATGCCTCTACAGTCATTCACTTATTACATCATCCTATGCATCTATTATCGTATGAGCTCAGTATCCATTTTCAGTATTTGTATGTTATCATTGTCATCTTTGTTACTCTCTATATCTCCTTCCAGGCTACCTACCCGTTTGCTCACTACTCCTTTAGCTTTAATGTGGTATTCTCTACCTTTGATCCTCTAGCCTCTGCTCAATACTGCCACTGTCTCCAATTTTAGAGTAGAGCAGTGGTACTACACCTATAACCAAAACAATTAAATGTACATTTTCTGTGATAACCTGTGCTTGCATTTTAATGCCAACTGGTGTCAGTCCAACCTTGTCTAGTTCTCCAGTATCAGTCAGTCTTGTTTCTGCTATATGTCTGCCAGTTCCTCTTTTTTCTAAGTCCTGCTAACCAGTTTAACCCTACAATGGCCAGACCAGCTTCCATTCACCCCCATTCGATAATGATCCACACCCCAGGCACATTGGTCACTAATGTAAACATTCCTTATCTGCTTTGTGGGCAAACAATCCTTCTGGTCTTGTCAGTCATGACAGTTGCCACGCCTCAGAAGAGCATTAAGAGTTATTTTATAATTAGTAAATATCATCTTTTTCACAGTGATAATTACATCAGTTGCTAAACAAAACCAGAATCAAAGAATAAGACCCCACTCTACCACTATTGTCCTTGTTTCAATACCATATCAGTTTTATTAATGTTCATACCATACCTGTGCATCAATCCATATTAATATGCCCATTCATAGCACAAAAATTGCCATGGGATTTTTTATTCACTGCTTTCTTGAACATAAACAATTAAGTCATTACAAGGTCTAACCACTCCTACTTTTTCTAAAATATTCCTTCATGATATTATTATGGCAAAGGAGTTCTAACCCTTTAGGTAAAAGAGAAAGCAGCACCTCATTATATGCAGTTTGCTGTAGGTCTGGCAAGTCTTCTGGCAAGTATTAAAGCAACCAGCAATTATAAATGAATGGATCTGCCTTACTGCTCCTCCTGGAGCTATTCTAATCTTTATGTTTAAAATCCCAAGTCCCCTTAATGTATTGCCTTTTTTCCATGTTACAAAATTAGATTTCATTCCTTGGTGATACCATTGTTCTCTCAGTATATCATTAAGTTTAAATGCTCTCTTGCTGTAGAATTGTCTGGCTTTTCAAAGTATAAGTTTCAGATCTGTGTTGGTGGGAACCAGAATTGCCTCAGGCATGGACACAGTGATTCAAAGAATGAAAAACTGTGATACATTTTGTGGCAATGCAGTTTGGATGATTCATGTGACATACCCAGCAAGTTGTTAGGTCAAGCTTAACAAATTAGAAAATGTTGTAAATTACTTTCACACAGTGGTATTTGCTTCTAATTGTTTTCTCTGATTACTATCATATTTTTCTTCTTGTAACTTACTAATAACTGAACACCGTAAATGTATTTGTTATATATGTTTTCCTTGTAACTTGCAATTACTGTAATCAGTAACTTGATAATCAAGTTGGATCATTACATACTGTATGTTTAACAGGAGATAAGATACTGCACATGGCTCACATGACCAGTCCTTAAAGGGATAGTAATGTTTCATAATAAAAGCAGCTCTAATTAATCATCATAGTATTTGGACCTTGGAGAGTGTTATTTCAATTCTGTCAGAGTTGTAGTACAAGAGTAATTCAATGACAAACTACCCCCCTCCTGCCCCTTTTACTGATATAACACTGCTCATAGGAAGAAGATTGTCCCCTTCTGTTATCTGACTAGTCTTACAACCAGATTCCACATCTGAGAAGAGATGGCTTACACTAGGTAAAAGGGGCAGGAGGGGGAAACTTTGCTTGTGAATATCTCTCAAACCATAAAAGGTTTGAGAGATAAGACTTACATCGTTCTTTATGTTTTTTTAATGCCTACAAACTAAAATAAAGATAAAATGAAGTATTACTATCCCTTTAAGAAAAATTTT
The DNA here is from genome assembly GCA_037306005.1 of Rhinophrynus dorsalis. Taxonomy (NCBI): domain Eukaryota; kingdom Metazoa; phylum Chordata; class Amphibia; order Anura; family Rhinophrynidae; genus Rhinophrynus; species Rhinophrynus dorsalis. The sequence continues at coordinate 266,565,995 of CM074723.1, read as the reverse complement.
GCCAGTCAACAGAGCACCAAAATATATTACCTCCTATGATAAACAGAGTTGCAGAAAACGTATCACTGCTTAAAAAAACAACAACCAAAGACATGTTCTGTCCGGGTTTATTATAAAGCCATACTAATTTACTGCATAATGGATATTATTTTATTGGATGCAAAATGTAGTGCATAAAATGTTTACTTTATAAGTAATACTTAACAATTTAAAAAATGTTCCAATTAATATAGAATGTAAAATGAACTTTTCATATAAAAAGAGAAAGATAACATCCTACTAACGAAGGAAAAAAAGCAGAGTATTTAATGTCCAGAATCATATTGAATAATCAATAAAATAAATATAGACAATATATAAGACTTATTTTCCTGCTTTGAAAAGACTTTTATCATAATAATTTAAGCACTCTTTAACATCATCCAGTGTTTATATCGGGGCCACAGAAGTGCAAAAGAGAACACCAGTTTGCAGGAAGCTGGTACACCCATAAATCCAGGAAATAATTGTGATAAACAGCGTACCACCAACTATGCTTAGAACCAGTACAACCCTAAGGAGGATTGATACCACAGATCTGATGGGTGTCACCAATACGTTTGCACCATGGCCACTGATTAACTGGATTTTTTATTCATGTAAATGTATTACCTTATGAATTTATTAGAGCTCATTACATGTATGAGTGACTTGCTTTTACTTTTATTTTAGACCAGATATTTAAATATTTGGCTTCATCCAGCGGAGAGATCTATGTCTGTCCTACTAATAGCAATATTTACTATTTAATTACAATTTAATGCCACCATTGATTGAATGTGGCTGAATTGAGTGTTATCTATTCCACACATTATTAGTGTAAGTGCATCATAGTTTTGTATTTACACCTATTAATATCACATTTCTCTATGTGGATTACATTGCACCTTTTATCCTGTTTTATACTGTTGCACTGTTTGCTTGTATTTAAATTTTATTTATTTTATTGATGATTTTAAATGGTTCTTGATGTTAAATACTACTTAGGATCCCCAAGGCATATATGTCATGTAGAAACAAAAGAAGTAAAGTGGAGGACAGTGTAATACGCATTCTCAAACACATACAGGATGAGCAGCAATGCAACACTTTGGGACTACAACAGAAGGACTATAAAATACATGAAGAAACACAGGCTCCTCTCTGTGGTAGTGCATAGTTTGGGATTCAATATCAAATAAACATATTATTGTACTCCCTCTCTCTCCACCACCGACGGAGGGCTGCTGTGTAGCTTGTACAGCTGGTTTTATATGTGATTTTCTTTTAAATTTAACATTAGTATTTTTTAACATTCTACTAATGTCTGAGAAATCAATTAAGAAATGTTCTCTTGTATAGTTTAAAGGGGATTTATCTTCCCTATACAAGTTCATCTTAATTGCTAGGTTATACAGTGATTATTCAGAGCATTTTATTATTTTCGTTGTTAAAAAAAGATTTTTGAGAAATATGAAAAATAAACATTACCCTGACCCCACTTCTCGACAGACTGTGGATACCTGCTCTGTGCCACAGTCTGCGGCTCCGCCTCTGCTCCCCCCCTCTATACAGCCTCCTCCAATGATGGAGGCTTCTGTCTGGAAGCTGGAGAGGTCTCATTGGCAGAGATCGATATCTAGCCAGTGAGACCGCTGAAGCTTACAGACTGACAGCCTCCGTCATCGGAGGAGGCTAGATAGAGGGAGGGGAGCAGTGCAGCAGACTGTGGCACAGAGCACGTACCCACATTCTGCCCAGAAGTGGGGTCAGGGTAATGTTTATTCTTCATATTTCTCAAAAAAAGCTTTTTTAACATTGAAAATAATAAAATGTTCTGAATAATTGCTATATAACCTGGCGATTAAGAGCAACTTGTATAAGGGTGATAGATCCCCATTAAATATACAAAAAGTATGTAAGTAACAGTGTGAAAACATTGGAAAACGTTTGTGGGTAAAACTCTCTTTATTAGTGATCATTCAGTGAAAAGGTTAAGTCTTACAAAAGCATCATTGTTTTTTTCACACTTTTTTTTTTCCAAAAATACCCAGGGGGAACCAAATGTTAGTGATGTGGAAAAAAGTTCCTGCAACATTTAGCATCAATGTCTATATTAGCAAGGCTACTCTTTCTTAATCTTCTTGATTCACTATCATCAGGATTCATGCCACTGATTATTGGAAAATATATAGTACCATTAGTAAACAGGTATCAAGATGTAAGCCTTGAAAGTACAGACATGCAAGTCTGACTTCTATAGTTGTAAAGATAATAGAAACCTTACTAAATGACAGGATTCAAGATTGTGTGCTGAACAATATTTGAAAGAGTCAGAATTGTTTTATGAGGGATAGATCGTGTCATAGAAACATAAAAAACATATTTTAACAGCAAATAAGAACCATTCCATTCTATGAATTTATCATTCTTTTTGTGAATTTATTCTGCTGTTTTCTGAAAAATCCTTCCTTCCAGAATATTATTAAATCCTTTAATGTATTTAAAGGTTTTTATCAAATCATCCCTTTCCCTCTTCTCTTCCAAGCTATACATATTACGTTCTTTGACTCTATCCTGGTAAATTTTGATTGAATAACATGCAGCATTTTAATAGCTCTTCCTTGAACTGTTTCTAACTGAGTAATGTCCTTCTGGAGATGTGGTCTCCAGAACTGTACACAGTACTCCAAGTGAGGTCTTACCAGTGATCTTCCTCCTGCTAATACATCTTCCTATATAATCTGGTACCCTGTTATCTTTTTTATCACAATAAATAGAGACAATACCACAAATACACATCATAGAACAAAATATTTTATGCAAAGAAAAATGTTATATTGATAAATCAAAGTCTGAATTGAGGACATAACAATAGCTCAAAAGGGTGGTCCAGTTCCAAAATGATGAGCAAGTCCCCTCTGCATGAGAGATATCAGCCAACCCTAGACGTAAATGTTGGCTTTCTTTGGGCCCCACCATTAAGTGGAATCTAGATATGGGCCCCTTGCATTTAGTGCCTGGGGAAACCATCTGCCTCTCACTAACAAGGCCCAAACAAGGCTGAAACATACATCTGGAGCTGTCTGGTATTTCCTGTGCAGAGAGTACTTGCCCATCATTTTGAAACTGGACTGCCCTTTTAGGGGGGTTAGTCTAATGTATATGTAGAAATTTCTCCTCTGTAATGGCACTAGAGAGCTAAAATGTGATGCTCTTGAGTGGTGACTAGCCAAGGAACAAGTGGCATTGCTTTTGTTCATCCTCAGAGCCTCCCATTTTATAAGGCTTGTTGTTTTAAAATCTCTTACGGTATCTACTGGAGAGAAAAGGGGAATCCATATGTGGACCCCTTTCTCTGAGTGCCTAGGGAAACCAGCTGCACATCACTGACAGAGAGAGAGAGAGTAGAACGCAGTTGAATATCTGATGCTAACTGGTATAGGCAGACAGGTAAAATTAGGGAGCTGGAATTCCTTGAGTATCAGTAGGAACTAGTTGTTCTGTGTGGGGGTATGAAGGGAGAAAAAAGTTACTTAATAAATACCCCAAAAACCTTTATAGCTGAATAGAGACAATGTGGCAGGTAGGTGATTCTTCCTACCTGAGCTGGCTTAGTCTGAAACTCTTCTGAGACTTAATGATAGATTATATACAGACAGATATAATACACCATATATTCAAGACAAACAGGCAGCCAAAACATGACATACTGACCATACTCACTCCTACATTGGCAAGAACAAAAATGGCAAGCATATACTGAGGTGTGGCATTGCTGTACCAGCTGCTGTATGCTGTATCCTTTACTGCAAGCTGCTTATTTTAAAGATATCCTGTATTGTACTATAATGCTGCAGACAAGGGATGAAAAAGAGAAAGATGCTGAAATTGTGACTCTGTATAGTAAGGTAGAGGAATACAGGCAAAGAGGGGGAATGGGAGTTGCTTGTGGTTGCAGAAAGTGTGGGTGTGATTTGTAGACAGTGACACAATGACAGTTAAAAAAAGAACAAAATACCTGTTGACTGATAAATGACAGAGATAGGCAAATTATCTTTCCCCTGAGCTGTGGCTGAAAGTGACAGTGACAGACAGTAGAGACAGAGACATAAATTATTACACACACTAACAGCTTTGTTGTGCACTTTCAGTAAAACTCGACACTACTAAGATTACATCCACCAAACCGAAGGAGAAAGGAGAAGGAGGAGGGAATGTAAGTGTAGTTGTTAGTAAACTTGTACTATGGAAACTGACTTCAGTTGTGGTTTCTGTAGATTGTGCAGTAAATAGTGAGGACAGTTTTCTGTCCTTTGTGGTGCAGGTCTGCAAAAATCCTCTGTATCAGGCATGATAGCCTGACACAATAGTCTATAGTGAATGTGCATGCAACCCAGGAATTTGTGTATTTTTGCCACAAACCTCCAGGAAGTTTTCCAAATGAGGGGGTGGTCTGTTTATCTGATCTGCTGAATGGTTGGCTGCCATTTTGTATCATAGTGCAGTCTCATTATTTTACAAAGTTAGCTTTCATTGGAGCAGACATAGAAAAATATGACATTTGCCCTTCATATGGGGCTTTTAATTTAATGAATATTAAAGAGATCTCCAACACATTGCAAAACAATGCATTTTAAACCTCTCTAACATTCAAGTTGTTAAAATTGCATTTAAATCATTAAAACTATGTATTTGTTCCCTATAAGGCAGCTTGTTTGCCCCAGGATAGCTGCACTTTTTCTTAGTACATCAGTATCACTGTTTCCTGTGGGGTAGCACACAAGGCTGACTTTTACAGCTACAAACATTTTCAATGTTAATCTTGTATTGCTTTAACATCTTGCAACAAAGACTCCTATGGGAACTAGGCCTAAACAAAAAACTGCTGTACCTATTCTCTACTGCCACTGTTATTTTGTTTGGTATCCATCTGTGTGGGCAAATGAGCAAGCCTGGTTTTAACTCTTTGGTTAAAGAAGCAGGAAACTTTTTTATGAAACCTATATGTTATTGAGCTTTTCCTGTCGTGTAAACAAAGGCTCTCCCACTGCTGATAATTGTTTTATTAAAAAGTTATAAAAGTTCAAATAATCAGGAAGTGAGTTCACTGTGCATTTACTTCCTGATAATTCTAACTGATGGGAAGTGTCTCTGCAGGTACATCACATTCTATAGAGAACTGTATGTCAGTGAGTTTTTTCTCCATTAGAACGTAACACAATTACTAAATGGAATTTGATGAGTAGAGGGCACTACTAATAAAAAAAACTCCACAGGTTTAAACTGTAATAACTCTGGAAATATGCATCTCTCAGCAGTGGGAGAATCCTTATTTTATTCAATAGGAAATGCCCTACAATATATATGTTTTCATAAAAAAAGTTTACTGCTCCTTTAAAGAGTTTGGTTAAAAATTAAAATTTACATGTAGCTGATTTTAAAAGACCAATATTTAGGAAAAACATGTGTTATATGGCTTATCCTGCAGAGTAAAACAAAGGTATTCCTACTAGTGTTGAGCGAGCACCCCGATGCTCGGGGGTTCGGGTGCTCTGACCGAGCACCCCCGGAGGCTCGAGTGCTCGGCCGAGCACCCGAGCCCCATTGAATTCAATGGGAGGACTCGAGCATTACACCAGGCACCCCCTGCTCTGATGAGGGGAGGGTGCCTGGTCAATGCCCCCCTTCATCTCCACAATGCCCCTCTTCCACAATGTCCCCCTTCCACAATGTCCCCCTTCATCTCCGCAATGCCCCCTTCATCTCCGCAATGCCCCCTTCATCTCCGCAATGCCCCCCTTCCACAATGTCCCCCTTCCACAATGTCCCCCTTCCACAATGTCCCCCTTCATCTCCGCAATGCCCCCTTCATCTCCGCAATGCCCCCCTTCCACAATGTCCCCCTTCCACAATGTCCCCCTTCATCTCCGCAATGCCCCCTTCATCTCCGCAATGCCCCCCTTCCACAATGTCCCCCTTCATCTCCGCAATGCCCCCTTCCATCTCCACATGTCCCCTACCTCCAGTCCCTGGTGGTCCAGCGGAGCGTCTGTAAGATCTGTGCCTCCTTCGGCACAGATCCCTGCCACCCGAACATGGCGGGCGAGCACATGGCGGTACTCGTATGAGTACCGCCATGTGCCGAGCAGAGCGATGCTCGAGCCGATCCGAGCATCGGCCGAGCATGCTCGCTCAACACTAATTCCTACTGCTGAGACATGTGTATGATATGAATTGCATTACATACCCTCGTGGCACTCAAAGGATTAAAATCCTTTTTTTTTTTTTTTTTTTTTTTAAATATCATCAGTGCAATCTAGGGGCCAGAAAGTCAACCCGTAGTTCACTTGATGTTCCATGGAAGTAGAAAGCTTCTGGCTACAGTTCTCCACAGTCTGAAATCACTTCCTGTTGGTTTGAATGGCTAAAAGTTTGAGTACAATAAATAGCAGTGTGGATACCCTTGTTGTATTCAGCAGGAAACGCTCTATAACATGCGGGTTTGTATGAAAAAAGTTCACAGCTCCTTTTAATAGCTTTTCACTGCACTTCCTGTACAGGTAGTAGCTATTCTGTTGCATATCTTATCTACCACAGTTATATGTATAACCCACCATATTTTATAATAATAAAGCAAAAGAGAAAGATTTCCTGTAATGATTTATGCTCAATTGGCTAATTTTTAACATGGACTGGATAAAAGGTATGAACTTTTGTTAATACCTCCCAATGAACCTTTTTAGAGGGGTGCTTTTCCTCTGAGGAAAAAAACTCACCCTGATGTCCCTTTTATAGACTGGTGATGTGTACATAAGTGTATAAAATTGTTCCACAGCAATAAAACTCACTTTAAAATAAATAAATATAAAATATGTTGGTCTTGCTCTAAATAATTTATTCTGCTGCATAATGTAATTTCCTTTTTTTGTGATTGTATCCTCGAGCACTAGTCCTGCTTCCAGTACCTCAAAAGTGCCTAATTTCTGGCCATTTGAGGCACTGGGATATCTCTTCTCTGCTTCTCTCTTCCTTGGTATCACAGTGAAAAAGGGAGAGGCAGAGAACAGCAACAAAGTCAATATATACATTGCCTTTGTCATGTGGCTCTATCAGAACATGTGATTGTTGCAGCAGCAATCACATGTACCAGGCCTCTGGTGTAAGGCTGAAACTGACTTCTCTGGTCCCGGAGTAGTTAGTTACAGCCCCCACCCCACCCCAGCATAATCATGGCACAGAGGTGATCTGCAATCATGAAAGGCATGACGTGGCAGGACATCACCTGTTGTTAAATGTGTGATGGTCCTGGCACAACACTACTCACAATGCTAGCATTCCTGGAGTTAAAATCCCCCTTTACATCAATAGGAATTTGAGGAATCTTTATTTGTCCACTATGATGCAACTGGTTTGCTTAAGAATTAGTCCAGTTCTTAGTATATCAGCTTCAGTGAAGCAAATCTATGAATTCACCAGTGCATCTCCACTGGTGTTAGCCTCTAATTCCAGTGACTACATTCTAGGGTATGAACAACAGCATACGAGTGCTAAAGTGCAGTCTATGGATATCTTCACCATTGTTAGTAAACACCCATAATCCAGTCTAATATCCTCTCGTTGGTCCAAGTGGCATGTCTATTACATGTAGCCTAGTACATTGACATTAGTCAGACATTCACCTCATTGTGTCTCTCGACCTCTAAACATACTTGCAAATAAAAAGTGCAGTGCAATTTATTTTAATTAAACATATCTGAGTAAACAAAATACATACTAAAATAATAGTAATAATAATAATAAGAAAAATAATGTCAGATTTGAAAATTTTAAACATGGGAGTTGAACAGCTGAAATCATAGCTTTAAACATTGTCAGAAATTTGTAGAACATAACTGAGTCTTTGCTTTGAACACAAAAGACAGCATCTAGTTTCATAGCATTAAACTTGGTCATCTGTTACTGCTCGTGAAATGCTTGTCATAGTTAGTGAACCATAACAACTTGATTTTCGCCCTCCAACTATTATTTTTCTACTGATAAGAATCTTTTAGTCTGTCAATGTTAAGCTCCTAGAGTAAACAGCTGAAGTGCTACCATTAAGCTGACCAGATTTCATGTTTGGCAAAAGGGAGGATTAAATACAGTTGTAATTCATTCATCATTGTCCTTTGAAGTTAAAGATGATTTTCTTTACTCTTTTCATTAATAGAAGGTTACAAATCTATATAATTTCTAAATCATATGCATACTTCAGGATTTGGTAATACCTTTTTATTTACACTAAAAATGTATAGTTTAGTACTGGCTTTTAAAGCACTCACAAAGAAAAGATGATAAAGGAAAGTTGTTTTTACACACTATCACAAATTTACTCTTTGTGTATTTTCCTCCCCTGTAGTCTAGTCTAGACTCCCTATACATACCATATCTTCCCTTCAGTTCATTTATCGATTTATTACCGTTTATGTCCACCTCTACCTTCTAAGATTATATATTGGATTCAGCAATCAGTTAAAACATGAGAACTGTCTGACAAAAGGCAGAAATAATGAGGCTGATGTATTACAAGCCCTTTGTGTGTTTAGAATAACAGTACTTCTCTGGCACTAAGAACTGGAGTAATTCTGGAGCAAATCAACCGCGCCATAAGGGGAAAATAAAATCCTCAAATTTTCATTTATTAAACCCTTTGAGTGCCAGATAGGTATTTAGTGTATTGAGGCATAATGCATTGGATGCCTTTCCAGCACTCAAAGGATGAGCCCTTGCATGCTAGCGAGGTCTGCAAATCATTGTACCAAAGCAACATTAAGCAGTAGCAGAAGGATAAACTCTTACTATAGCTCCTGCTCTCACCCGCATGATGAGCAAACATAACCTCCGTATGGGAACACTGATATATATCTAAATGTATGTATTCATAGACTTAAAAATTAAGTATATAACAATCAGGAAATATATCTATTCCAGAGTCCCACATATATTCAAAGTTCATCAGTTTCCAGATTTCTCACTGGTCCTGTTCACCTAATCTTTGAGTCTGCAGCTAGTTTCCAAGTAGTTGGAAGGGCTCTTGGCATAAAAACAAAACAGGAAAAAACTGAAACAGCTCAATTTCCTCTAAGTGTAGATTCTTCAGAAATCAGCCACACAGGATTCCCCTGATGAAGTAGCATAGTGCTATGAAACATGTAGGGTGTATACTATATGATATTTGTCAATATAGGCATGTTCCTTGTATGTTTTGTTATATACTATTAAATAAATCTAATATTGATTATCTCCGAGAGCTCATTTCTCAGGAAAGTGGCCATCCACCATTAGTACCTTACCTATAGGTAGTGTATGTCACACTAGTCCATATACAAGGTTTTTTTCCTTTTGGAGTAAGTATATTGCCATTGGAATACTTGGACGGTCTGAAGGAGGTAAAGAATTCCCTTGTTTGGGAGATGGAAGTATCAATGGCTGGTGAGAAGTCCGGAGGTTGACTGTGACTGAAGGCCAGATCCAGTTGAGGCTATCCATCTTAGAGGCAGGTCAGGCCTAGGGTACATGTGAGTACCCTGTAAGGGTGTTTTTTTAATATTTTTCAAAGTGTGGCTGATTCCTGAAGAATCTGCACTTAGAGGAGATTGCACTGTTTCTGTTTTTTTCTGTTTTGTAAGTAGCAGAAGGATGCTTACTTCACCAGGGCTTGCATCTCTTCCTTACTAATGTTTATTTCAATTGTAACCCAAAATGTGAGAGACTCACTGGGAACAAACCAAAGATCACCGCTCACAGGCATCCTATTTTAACCAGTACAGAGTGAAAATTTCCCTGTACATATCAGTTTAATCCCACCAAAAGGACTGTCCAGTTATGAAATAAGAGGCAAGCCTCATCTGCATGAGAATTCAGCTAACCTGTGACATATGATTCAGCCATTTTTGTGAGAACAAGCAATATCTACTTTGTGTATGTTTTATTGCGTGTTTATATTTCCCCCACTTTGAACAGCATTAAGGAATATGTTGGTACTTTACATATAAAATATAACAATAATACACTATTTTGTGCTTGTAAGAAAAAAGCTTCATGTTGAATTGGAATCTATATATGTTATTCTATATTATCAAAATAAGCATTGTGTTGCCTGTACAAGAAGAAATAAGGGGAAGGGAGAAATATTCCATTGGCCACTGGTAGCCGCAGCCCCACACTGCCTGACACCCCAGCCTTGTTCATTGTCCTACTGGTAGCCACAGAACCACAGACACACACACACCCACACACTCACACAGACTGCCTGACATAACAAATAATCATAAATAATCAAAGACCCACACATACAAACCAGGCTTGCTCTATCAGGCTTTGGTAGTCACAGGACCTCAAAACACTGTCTGACACTCCAGCCTTGTTGCAGTGTCTACTGTTAGCCACAGAACCACACATATATTGTCTAACACCCCAGCCTTGTTTGACTGACTACTGGTATCTATACACTGGATACTTCAACAGAGATGTTCTACTGTGTGCTGGTAGCTATAGTATCATATTTTGCTACCCCAGCTGTGTACCACTGTCCACTGGTAGTCGTCAAGACACACATACACAATCCAATACTTCTACAATGTTTAACTGTGGACCCTGAGCCACTAAGCCACACATGCCTTGTTCCACTGTCCAGTGATAGCCACAGAACCACACATACCCCCCCCCCCCCAGGCAACTCCTGTGAAAATCTCTGTGAGGACTCGCACACACTGTACTATATATTGTGGCGTGATTTTCACATCAGTGGGCATCCTGTGAAAATCTCTGCAAAAAATGACATCCAGAACAATACACATACCCTGTCTATTTCAATGCTCCCCTACTCTTCGCCTACCCTGCCACAAGGCCGAATAACCTTAGATGCATTGTCTACTGTCCTCTTCCACTCCCCCTCCACATGCAGGAATCTTCTTCAGCAGAGTCAACATTCCACATTACTTCCCTTCTCCAGATTGCCTCTCCTTCCTCTTCCACTCACACTCCGTATGCTGATACTTATCACTTCCTCCTCCTCGTCACATCCACTCACTTTCAAATCATCCAAACAAACATCATCACTCTTGTGTCTCTTCACAACCTTATGAAGGCAGACACTCATAATTATCTATTCTTACCCTAATCAGTCTTAACCCCTTCAACATAATGCTTCACCGGATTGCCTCCCCTACTTTTTGCCTCACCCTCTACACTCTCTTACTCTTCACCTCCCCCTCCACGAGGACCACTGACCTTACATGTAATTTATACCATCCTCTTCCATACCTGCTACACATGGAGCCTCTCCTGCAACACAGTCAAAGTTCAACCTTACTCCCATTCTCCAGATCAACTCCCCTGCTCTTGCACTCCCCCTCCATATATGGACGCTCATAACCTCCTCATCCTCCTCTTCATATCCACTCACCTTCAAATCATCCCAAAAAACAGCATCAGTCTTGTGTCTCTTCACAACCATACGAACGCACAGGCTAACAATGATCTATTCTTACCATCATAAATCTTACACACTCCAACATCATGTGTGATTTAAAAACAATATTCAGACAATTACTGCTAGCAAATCATTTATAATTCATACACAATTACGCTTGCTATACAATCATTACATTTATCAACACCCTGATTCAAGTATGCACTACTTACACACTCTTTAAAGTTGCCTCTATTAACATAACATTTACATGACAACTTTACTATTTGTACTCAATCACAATAATAAAATATGCCATCATATCCATAACTATTTTACAATTAAGTACAAGTAAGCCACAATAATGGTTGCATTACAGTACAAAATTAGGATGTTTTACAAAATACATTTTATGAAACATGCCCACTAAGAATTAGGAACACTGATGCCACATTCACAGCATACACAAACACCAATCACAAACTTACTACAAACAATAAGATTTCACACCACCACATAAAGCCTATCACAGGACACCTACAGGGAGGGACTAACAAAAAATATAAAATGCTAACACAAGAACATACCCACTTCGCATAACACGCTGGGGAAACACTGTCCGTGCACCGATGTGTCTTCAGATGCCCTTACCTCAATTTACTTCTTACACACACACCTTCTTTCGCATCCACATTACTGTTACAGGTATGGAAACAACATATATACCACCCTATAGTACACAAATGTGGTAAGCAGTCTACAACTACATTTCGCAGTTTTCTTTTATTTCAAGGACTTCAAATGCATTTGTCTAACAGACCCTTACAAAACCATAAATTACCACACAATACTTTCCATGTAAAGGGAAAAGTAAAAAGAAATTGTTCGAGGCTACAAAAAGTAAGAAGTGGCAAGTGATGCTAATGGTTAACTAATTATTGATTATGATGTTGATCTAAAATATCTTTTCGCCATCCTTCCATAACCTGTCCTACCCTTCTTCTGATACAGAATAAGAGTGAAACCGATGATGACATGACCATAAATTATTTGAAAGGAAAGGGTTCAATATTCCACCACTGAAATGGAGCACTATGTGAAAGATCAATTGATTACTGAGAGGGTGGTAGAAAAGGGGAACATCCTACCAGAAGAAGTGGTAGAGGTTAATAATACAGTGAGGGAATATAAGCATGCATGGAATTGGCATAAAGCTATCTTGATCATAAGACCGAGGAGCAAATAAGGTTTGAGATCTTTACAGTAGGAAAATGGTCAGACTAGATAGGCCAAATGGTTCTTATCTACAACCAAAAAAAGGCTCTATGTTTGTAATTGGAAGGTCTGCCTCTGGAAATATAAAGATGACCACAAATACACAAATATCCTGTGAGTCATCAACAGCATTATCACCGCCTCACAGTTCATCCCCCATCCAGCCACACCCACTATTTCTGAGTAATCAGCAACACAGGTCATCAACATCCACAGCCCTAACTTTGAAGAGTTCTTCTGCTGCTGTTGGAAATGTAGCACTTTTGACACCTACTACTAGCAGAATTGTATCATTTAACCCCAGTAGTAGTAGAGTAGCAGACCCTAAGGAATCCATCAATTTATGAAGTCTACAGTATGGTGATACTTCACTAACTATTCAAAAAGCTAATAATGTTGCTGTGAGCATGTGCGCATGCATCAATATGTCATAGGCGCTATGACTAGCAGCAGTAGAATCACTCTTAAATGTTCCTGAGACTCTGGCACACATGCTAATAATGAAGTAGATTTATCACGATTTAATTTATTTTCAATCACATCTATGACTTCTGCTTCTGTCCTTCAAAAGCAAATCACAGAGGGTATGAGCCTGAGCTTGTTGTTGGCGATGATAAGAGTCATAGCATGCCCATACATGCTGCGACCACCCCCACCACCTCCACAAGTCATGTTGTTAAACAATAAAGCTACACGATTCTTCTATGTACTGCCAACGCACATTTACCGAGCTTGGAAGGAATCAAAAACTTCACAAAAATAATCTTGTAGTATGCCTGTGGAATGGCAAGGTTGCCACCTCAAGGGGAAAGAAAATTCACCTGACAACAGATATGTGAACAATAGACCAGAATACAGACTATATGGCTTTCATTGATCTCTGGGGATTCCTTCCACCAGTGGGCAGAAACAGCATGCAACATCAGATCACAGTCAGTAATCTTGCCTCTGGTTCTGGTAGTATTATTAAAGGACAGCAGCAGGGTGACCCATACCATCAGCACACCACTTTGTGCATTCAGAATTTTGAGAAACAATCCCACTGTAAGAATCCGGTCCTTTAAGTCCTGCCCTTACCTGCAACTCTGCTTGTTTACCTGGACACACCTGCTCCAGTCACCCCCAGCTCTGATATTGCCTGCCTTTCATTCTGTCTCCAGGACCTACCCTCTGAGGCCTATAGCAAGCAGCCTTACAGACACTTCAGAACACCTGTATAGTGTCTTTCTGACTAATTTTACCAGTGTGAGATTCCTGTTTCCTGTGAATGACCTAGGCTTTGAATTCTGACCATGCTTGACTGCAGCCTGCCCTGACCTCTACTTCTCTGTCGACCTGATTCAGTTTGCTGATTTGGCTCCTGCAGCATTGTTTGTATGTGTGCTCCTAGTCCTGTATTTACAGATGTGAGCTACTTCCAGTTTATACCTAGCTTTACACATTAATTTTTCTCTCAAGAAGCTCTCAACAACAGCAGCCTTGTGAGATAGTATTGTTTGCCAACTTGTGTCCATCCATCATCCAGCTTTTATATGAAAGTTAGTTGTACTTTTCATTTTCTGCTTACAAGTACTCATTGACTGTTACTAGTTGTTGTTTCTGCATCTGTTCTGCTGGTTTAGTGTGTGCTGATAATGGCTCCAACATAATACCTGCCTTGAGAATAGGTGATATGGTGCATGTACCCTGTTTTGCCCTATGTCAAAAATTTAGTTTTTACTAGATTCCTCTTAGAATCTCAACCCCCATAGACAGGGCCGGATTTGCCGTAAGGCAGAGTAGGCACCTGCCTACAGGCGCACGCCACCGAGGGGCGCCTGCCATTGCGATTTTTTTTTTTTTTTTAAATTCGCTAGCCTGCCAGGCCAGCCTTTGATTGTCTGGGCCGTGGACTACAAAGGGGGGACAGTGTGAGTGAGTGTGAGTGTCATGTGTCTGTGCAGGCAGCTGCTGTGCTGTCACGCTGTGTGTAAGCCTCGTGTGAGTGTGACTCAGACTGATAAGATCTATCACCTGTGCCGCTGCCGAGTCTATTGTCTATAGTGCAGAAGACACTAGTGCTGTCAAAGTCAGCGGGGCGCCGCTGCATAACCCGGTCACATTATTTTATTTATTTGATCAAACATCACTCACGTGACTGAGAGGAGAGAGAAGATCAAGCAGCGCCGCCGCCACTGCCTGCCGGCGGGCTGGCTGCTCTACACATAAGGTGACTGAGGTCTGAGGAGTCAGTCACGAACTAATGCTGCCTGCTGCCCAGCCTGCCCTGAATGAACTTGACCCGGAGCCTCTACCCTTGACCCTCCTCCAAGTCATCAGATGCTGCGCTGCCTTCCTGTGGTTTGGACATTCGAGCCAGAGGTGAGTTGAGCTCTTTGTGACCATGCGCAACAGCGCCATCTGTTATATGCTGCTCTCTCATTGACTGCACTAAGTTCGGCAGGTCATTGTATATTGCGATTTGTCAAAACATTTTTGGCTTCACACAACTACACATGGGGCTCCAGCCCCCCCCAAGCGATGCCCCTGGTATCACCCCTGTTGCCGGTGTCACCGGGTGTGGTCCACACCCCCCTCTTGACGCCACTGGAACTGGTCAAGAAAAAGACTAAATGAGGCCGGTAGCACTGCGAGCAGAAGCAACTCAAGACTGATCAGCTCCAACAGCACAGCAAGTAACTGTACTCCTCCGGCTCTATCCTCAGTACACCCAGCGTCTGCTGGTTACTTTAGTAACAGGCATACAGGTGGCTGTCAGCATTGGGGTTGAGAGTAGCAAGTGGGGCACAAGCTTTGGTAGCGGAACACTTATTTAAAGCGGCAGGATTGGCATCAATTTTGAGCCTTGTACTAGTGTATGCATGTGTCTTCCAGGATGTGAATTTTGTGTGCTAGTGCATGCATGTGTGTGACAGAGTGTGAATGTTGGCGCATCTGTGCCAATGTGCGAGTGTATGTTCTAGTGTATACATGGGTATGCATCAGGGTGTGAATGTGTTTGCTAGTGCATACATGTATGTGCCAGGATATGAATGTGTGTACTAGTGTGTGAATGTGTGTGCTACTGTGTGAATATGTGTACCAGTGTGTGAATTTGTGCACTAGTGTGTGTCAGTGTGTGCATGTGTGTTAGTGTGTGCCAAGAGGAGGGAGGCAAATAGGAGCATAATTTACACACAAGCATAGCATACGATGGCATATTATCTGAGATTTAACTTTGTCATTTACTCAAAGTAAATATCTCCAGAACCCACTTGCAAAATGTGTCCTCACGTTACTGATTATTGTTTGAGAATTTAGGGAATGTTTATTTATCCCCGTATTGCAGTCACTTTTCTCCAAAATTGCTTCAGTTCTTCTTAATGTAAGAATGAATTTAAAGTCAGAATCAAGTCAATATTTTACATTTTTACTTTGAAAAATAACTAGAAAAATGGATTTGGCCAAAAAATGGGTGTGGTTAAATTAGGGGGTGGGGTTAGGGGTTGGGTCAAGGCGGGGCTAAGGGCGCCAGAGGGTACTGTGCCTAGGGGCACTTGAGATGTAAATCCGGCCCTGCCCATAGATGCTAAATATTTCCCACAAAATCTGTGCCCATTTTAGCCATTCCTACAGTTCTAACAATGCATTACACTACATACAGGAATGTAAAAACCTGTCCCATCACTAGCTGCAAATGAAGGTAGATACAGGGCCGGATATGCAATTAGGCAGAGTAGGCATATGCCTACAGGCGCACCCCACAGAGGGGCGCCTGTCACTGAAGTCAATTTTATATATTTATTTTTTTTTTTTTATTACAGCGCTGGCACTGCACACAGTGGCAGCAGTAACTATCCACATAGTAAGGTCTGTGCCTCCTTCGGCACAGATCTGTTATGCTGTTGCTCCATCCATGGCTCTTTAGTAATGGAGAGCGCTGGGAGATGACATCATCTCCTAGCGCTCTGCATTATTGAAGAAAAGACCACGGGAGCAACAGCATACAGATCTGTGCTGAAGGAGGCACAGACTTTTCCTGCCACTGGACCACCAGGGAGGTAGGAAACAGATATGGGGGGCAATGTGAAGATGATGGGGGCAAGTTAGAACTGATGGGGGCAATGTGAGGGCAAGTTGGAGCTGATGTGGCAAGTTGGAGCTGATGGGGCAATATGGAGCTGATGGGGCAATATGCAGCTGATGCGGGGCAACGTGAGGGCATTATGGTTATGTGGGGGGTAATGTGGAGATTTGTAGCATTTTGTAGGTGTCCAGTGGAGATGGCCAATGGGGGGGGGGCGCTTCAGATTTCCATGCCTACAGGCTCCTGAGATGTAAATCCGGGCCTGGGTAGATACCAGGTGGAATTTCACATTTTTAAAAAGTAGAGCATTTGTACAAGCAGAATAATTCCATTAGCAAGTATACAGTGAAAAACTGGAAGGCTTTAGAGCAAGCATCTTTGTCACCTGGTCAATAGCAACTAAAGTGTTAACCATTTGAGCTGCTGAAATTCATTGCTGATTGGTCATATTGGCACAGGATTTAGTGAGATTCTTCTATGAATGTACTTACTGCAGAAAAGACTGAGCAGCACAGTTGTTGAATCTTACAATAATGACAATACAGGCATGAATCAGGAAATGAATGATATGTTAGCATGCATTGAGCAGGATCCTCGCATAGTGTCCATAAAAAGCAATGAGGAATACATTCTTGCTACTTTGTTGGAACCCTGCTTTAAACAAAATTTCTGAATTTGTGCCAAAACCTGATCAATTTGTCAAAATGATTTATCAACAGCATCTCTCAGAGAAACCTGATTCTGTGAAAGAATATAAAGATATGTTTATAGATAGATTGGAGGGTTGCGTTGAGGAGGATGAGATTGGGAAAGGTAGGGTAAAAAAACTAGTAGTACGTATTGTGAAAAAGAAGCAAGCAACAACAATATCGACAAGAACATCAAAACATTTTTCTGAACACATCATCATCACCACAAAAAGAAATCAATGTGTATGTGTCTCAGGGGCAGAAATCTAACATTTTTGGGTGATGGTGGTGGTAGCAATTATCTACAGGACTTGTTCCCACAAATACTGTATAGCTCCTAAGAGTGGTCCCACTGTTTGTGAGACGATTACAGCATACTTGTGGGACAGCTACATTCTTGGCCAAAATGATGACCCTACTTACTACTGGCAAACAAAACAGTGTGTGTGGCCAGAAATGACAAGCACTATTGTGGAATACCTTAGTTGCCCACTAGCAAAGTTACAACTGATGAAATATCTGCGTTCCATTTTTCATCTAAACAAACCACCTTAATGGATCAACAAATATGACCAACTCTAAGAGTTGGGTAGCAGGACCAACAATAGAGCTGTCTAGTCTCCGCCCAGCCACAAGAGCATATTTTAATTAAATTAATGGTGCTCCAAAACCCAAAACCCAAATAAGAAAGGGAGTACTAGCAAGAAAAAGTATTCCTGCCTACCCAAATATCCATAGAGAACAAAAAGAATTATAGGTCAAGCATACATAAAAGTCTACCTAGGGGAGTATTTCATGTAGATTTTATATAGGGTGCATACAGATCTAAATAATACATCATACTCCACATCTCCACAATGCCCTCTTGAAATAATACAACAAATACAATATATCCAAAAAGGATATCAATTCATTAAAAATATATATATATCTATAGCTCCTGTCGATAAGCAGCAAAAAAATACATGAAAAGCAGCTCCTCCCCCTCCCATTCCCTTAAATCATCCACCACAAACTTAAAAAATGAAAAACAGCAAACAGACCCTCAATACCGCATATACTGTATGTGCTTCCAAATATTTCACATACTAATGGAGAAAGAAATAAAGGCACACACAGATAATTAGGAGTCTAAATAATTATTAAGGTGTGCATAAATATACTTAAACCCACCGAAGCTCGGAAGGACTGATTTTTATGTGTTGTGTTGCTGCTTATCCGAACAAATATATATACTTTTTGGATATGTTGTATTTGTTGTATTATTTCAAGAGGGGATTGTGAAGGAGTGGAGTGCCCTTTTGATTTACTTTTTTCTTCGTTTTTTTTTTTCAAATTGGATTCAAACATGATAATGCAAATAATTTGTCTAGCAGTCAGTCCTATAAATCATCATGATATATAGACACTAATTACTCCACCACCACCATACAAATCTGCCACATTAAGAGTAATTTTTTTTTAAATTTATCACTTTGAAGATAATGGTTAACATAATAACACATAAAAAAGCAATCAAAATATTTTTTGCATGCTTCCTGAAATACAGGTTCCTGGCGAGTTAAAAGTGGCATAATCAACAGAGTTTAAATAATGGTGTAGTCAGGAGCGAAGCAAGAACTATATGTTGGATGCGTATACAAAGTAAATAAAAATAACTGTCTCCACCATTGAAAATATAGGCAGAAAATTGAACCATTGTCATGGGAAAATTTGTGGTGTTAGAAAAATAGAGGAAAATCTATGGGTTTCTTTGTGGGCAGAAACTCCTATGGAAAAACTGGAACATTAAGCATTTTTCACAAAACTTACAGTGGGAAAAAAACATAACTTTTTGCCCATCTCTACTGATGATGATGGGGAATAACTGGCCTGCCGCTTAATACTCCATCTAGGGTGGATGGTGCTGAGGGTCTAAGATCCCTTCCAGGGCACAATAACCACACAAAACATGCAATACAGAATATTTATATAGCATTTAATAAAACAGTAACAGTGCTAACAATATAACAGTGTACAGTAAATTATGTAACAAGGGAAATCTTCCTCATCCAGTATCCTAATGCAGTTTAAGTGTATGTGGTGCACTGATGCAGTTGGGGCTTATGAATACCTGTGATTGACCCGTGGATACTAGTGATTGTGGGACATTTTCTTCAGGGTCCTACTAGATACCCAGTGGCTGGATTAACACAGTAATATAGTAAATTAGGTTGAAAAAAGACATAAGTCCATCATGTTCAAACTTTTCCATAACCCAGAAAAATGAGGATTATATAAGATTCCTACTACCAAATGTTTATTAGTCTATTTACCATGACTCCCTGTTTTACCTACTAATTCACAGTATAATCCTGTATATCCCCTCTTGAAAGAAATTCATCTAATCTTCTCTTAAATGTATCCATTGTATCTGCCATTACCACATACTTGGGCAAGGAATTCCACAATTTAAAAGACCTTACTGTAAAAAACCCTTCATCTGATCTCAAGGGCCGGTCCCTGTTATTTGATCAGGACTTAGAATGAAAAGCTCACCAGAGAGATCCTTGTATTAACCTCTCATATACTTGAACATTGTGATAAGATTGGATGACCTCTTCTGCGGATGTGCTTAGAAATAGAATGGTTAATCAAATGCCGGTGCACTACAGAGTTTGTGGAGGGGAATATTAATATATTTTACCTGAATTGTGCTTACATTTTCATCAACAGTAATGTGTTGCAAACTTGCAAGGTAAAGGAGATTTTAATGGTGGTGAGCAAAATCATGGGAAGGTGTTTAATGTGTGATGAATGAGGGGAAAGGTAACAGTTGCTTGACTGCCTGAGAGATGATGGGAGTTGTAGTCCTCAAAAACTGTAGGTCCACAACTGACTACATCTCAGTTAGAAGGTGAAAAAGGCTCATAGTGCTCCTGTTAACTTTCTCCTAGTTTGGGAAGCTGGATTAGTGGGTTTGGGGATGAAAGCTGTCCTGGTCATGTGACATAAGGCCTGAGTGACCTCAACATACATTAAACACCCACCCATGATTTTCAGTCACCCCCATACCCCCATAAACATCTGCATTCTCTTTTGAGTCTGCAACTAATTCCAGTGCAATGCTCTGCAAACAGTCTGGCAACTAGGGGGGTTAATTCAGATAACATTTTTTGAATATTCCCATCCACCCCCTCTAATTAACTCATTTGTTGCTGGAATGGTCTCTGCCTCCAACCTATTTACAATTAGCAATCTGGCCTCTTTAAGGCTCCATACTATTGAAATATGCTCCCAGTGTCCTTTGAAAATTACTCACAAAGATTCAGCATCAACCTAATGTGGATATCAACAAGAAGTGACATAATGGAATGGATGAAGGAGATGATGGTGCCAGCGAATAAAACACAGACGGAGGTGGAGATGAAGATGAGGGCATGGAGATGCTGTTTCAGCTCCATTGGTGAGAGGGCCAGAATGCTGAGCTGTCTTAGACAGTGTGGTTATGAGTACGTAGGGATTGTGCTGCGAGGACATTGTTCCAGCACCCAAGGAGTTAAAAACAGAGCTGTGAGTTGCAGAATAATATGTTTTCTATACATAAAGTAATGTGGATGTAAAATAACAAACAAAATTAATATCTTGTAATACCTATTTTATTGGACTAACAGAATTTTGGATTGACAAGCTTTCGGGATAAACTCCCTTTCTCAAGTCTAAAGCATTTCTGAGCACAAGTATACAGAATTCACAATTAAAACAGTTAAAACAGTTAATACATTGAATTCAAAGCTGTGCTGTTTGCTGAGGTTAACACAGCGGGACTGCTGATAAGACAGGGACCAAGAGAAAATCCACACTCTTCTTGCAGAGGATTGTAAATACCCTGTGCAAGGCAGAGTGTGTAGGGGGGAGAGAGCAAAAGAGAAGAAAAATACAGGAGATGGTATGGGAGGGGAGAGAGTTTAAAAAAAAAAAATTGCATATATTAAGAATGCTACAATGCCAACAATTCAGTATGGGCATGCAGGCCTATATACAACTTGTGCCCATATAGGTAGATATATATACACACACACACACACACACACACACACACACACACACACACACAAACACACACACATATATATGTGTCCAATATACACATATATCTATACATATACCTACACATACACATGCATATACACACACACACATATGCATACATACATAAAGTAATGTGGTTAGACATATAAGGAAGGGAAGTGGAAGATGGGATGTGTATGTTATAAATAGAAGGTCAGAACAAGAGAAAGTAGCATTGGGTCAGGTAAAAGGAGTGTACTGTTTAACTGAAATTTAATTAAATGTGCTGATGTAATGCCCTTTCCATAAATGCACATTTCTATGTTCCAAACGTGCTATGACTCTAGTTAGGTTTGTATAAAAACTCTGTGTGCCACATCAGTCTCAGACTCATGCATGTTACACTAGTCTCCTGCAGACAGAATATAATATACGTTTACATTTTTAACCCCTAGAAAATTGAGTGGACATTCAGCTCATTAATAATTACACAACAGTTTTTGGTGGTAGCAATGGGATCCCAACATTCCAGGAGACGGATGAGAACCTGAATTTCTCTCTTCTATGGAACCTCAAATTGGCACCATGCATAGAGCTAAGAAACCTTTTGAAATGTCTATTATCTGGGCTCACTGAGTTGGGGTAAGGTCTTGATGAGTGTTATTTCTGTGTGACGGTATCCAGGTGGGTTAGAATTCTAAATGTAAATGGATATATTTGTGGACCATGTTCTAGGTATCTCATTCAGAGAGGCTGTTGGTCTACTGATATTAATTACAATTTGTTTACAATGTACTGAAAAAGTAATTAGGCACTGAGGGAACTTGTACTTAGGACAGATCGCCACTGCCAGGAAAGCATAGCTGGGATAGGAGTTCAATTGGGGACCAGATTACAAAGAATAACCTAAAGAAATAGCTCCCAGAAAAAGGTAGTGTTAAAATGTATATTCTGGTACACATAAGTTGAGCTCTAGAGAAAATAAAGGGGAAACTTTATCATAACAATAGTGTCATGCTTTTAAGCGGTGGAGGAGATTTGAAATGTCATGAAAGAAAGTAATAAGATTAAATGTTTGAAATAGAAAAATGGTTGTATAATTTGACTAATTCTTGGTAATGCATGATACAATAGAATCTAAATGACTATCACTAGTTCGGGATATTGTGTGGTCATTGGCAGGGAAAAGCTCACCCTGTTTTTACCATAGGTACACAATTGCTACTTTTAGCAAGATGCCCAAGTTAAAGTGTAAAAAAATTAAAAAATATATATTTTTTCATAGATTAGGCAAAAATAAAGCTGCTTCCTATTCATCATTACCCCAATAGATGTGTGGGGTCAGGTGGAGACAAAAGCAAAATTCTCTAGAGGAGAATATGGGATATTGTGGTTAAATTTGTCTTCTCACAACAGTTAGACTGAAATTTCCCCCCACAGCATTACCCCCTTTCTCTTTGTTCACAATGAGAACATGAATTATGATTAAATCTCTATAATTAGTCAGAGAAGGAAAAATGAATGAAATTCAGACAATCATTATAAGTCTGGGTATATCTGTGAAAGAAAACATAATCTTGATTTTATATATATATATATATATATATATATATATATATATTGCAATTTGTTTGTGTCATCAATTATCTACCTTTTGGCTATGATCAAGGGTGGTGTGTGTGTGTGTGTGTGTATGTTTTGTTCTTTAATTCACTAATATTCAGTCTTGTATATGTATATTTGTTACAGATTCTAGATATTTTGACATGGTGCAGAACTTTGGGCATTATGGAAGTCTAGGGATTTCTGTTCTGCCCGTGGCTCCCCCAATCTAAAAACTCAGAACATACATGGTCTGTTGCAGGCCATGGTACTTCATCATTAGCTGTGAGACACAGGTTCATTTTACTAAGATACCAGAAGAATACTGGTTCCATACACCACTGATTCCATACACCTTTTCCACTGGGAGAGTGCCAGCCTTTACCTCCCAGTGGGCCTTAAATGGGGCACTCTGCACTGTTTCCCCCCACCTGGATTCTTTTCTTTGACCCTCCTTATCTAAGTAATTTTAATTTTTGTTACAGTTCACTTTTTCTGGTTTTCTTTTTATAAAGGTATAAATTGCAACATCTTCTGATTGGCTGGCATTGCCAGGTACTTCCCTGTATAATATATTGGTTCTATACAGATAGAGGGCCATCACTCTCTTCTTCATTTTTGCCTAATTGTTTTCGCATTTACCACTGTGAACAAAGGAGGATTACAGGAATCTTTAAAGAATGGTTTGCTACACGAGTGGCAACAGTAGTCCAATACTACTGCAAAGCTTGTTTAAATGGCTTGTTTAATCTAATAAAACAAAAAGCCACTTGTATGAGCTCTATATCCCACAGATAAGTCTCCAAGATCCTACCAGTCCCAATCTAGAACCAGAAAAAGAGTCCAAAAAGAACTTTTAATCCTCCTTGGCTGAGGTGCTGCTCCTCCAATGGGACCGATGATACCTTGGCTCCCCACGTATATATAGAAAAAACAGAAAAAAGAAGAAGAGCGCACACACTCTAAGTGCGGACTATAAGAACTTGTTGGAATTGTCACCACTGGTAATCACCTCTTTAGAGCCCAGTTTTTCAGCTCACATGTTCCAGGGGCATAGACCAGCCTATCAGTATCAATGCGTCCACTGGATTACCCCCAGTGCGGGTATCTGTGCTTTCGAATTCTGAAGGCTTTCTTGGACAGGAGGTTTTTTTTTTTGGTGAAAGTATTTTACCAGGAAGAATACATTGAGATTGTCTCTTGTTTTCAAGTATGTCCTGGACTCATTTTATCTACCTTAGAAAGGTGAAAGGCTGAGCTGACCTTGCCGGGACTAGAACCTGCAGCCTTACACTCTGAGCAGATTCTACAGCTGGTGCCTTGACCAACTGAGCCATCTCTCCGGCGTTTCTCCTGCAGCAACATACTGTTCTACCAATGTGACCAACTGTTTTGGGATCGTTATGACTGACACACCTTCTGAGAGTGATAGGCAGTCCTCTCAGGAATCTGTCTATTACTAGCCGCTCCACAATGTAGCTGGATGAGTTGATTTCTGGTTGTAACCATTTCCTGGCCAGATGTATTAAGTCAAACATCTGAGATTGAACAGTTTTCTCTGGGTGGTAAATCCAGGAATGGAACCTCTGGGCCCGGCCATAGTTGATACTCCCAGATAGGGTTGCCACCCAGCCGGTATTTTACCGACAGG
Source organism: Rhinophrynus dorsalis (assembly GCA_037306005.1). Classification (NCBI taxonomy): domain Eukaryota; kingdom Metazoa; phylum Chordata; class Amphibia; order Anura; family Rhinophrynidae; genus Rhinophrynus; species Rhinophrynus dorsalis. The sequence goes on along the minus strand of CM074723.1, from coordinate 266,541,189 downwards.
CCAGTAAAAATTGCTTCTTTCCAATGCTAAGTCTATGGAGGGAATGCCATGGCCGGTGCTTTTTGAAGAAAAGGTGGCAACCCTACTCCAAGATGGGCCAAAATCTCTGCTTTCAATTTGCTGTAGTTGCTGGCTTGGTCTGGTTCCAGATCATAATATGCCTTTTAGGGCTCTCTGCTCAGAAATGGTGCCAATAGACTTGCCCATTCAGTAATAGGCCACCTTTCTCTTTCTGCAGTTCGCTCAAACGCCATCAGGTAAGCCTCCACATCATCTGTATCTACCATCTTTTGCAGATAGTTAATCACCCTGAGAGACTTGGGACTTTGATGAGGTTCTGCAGCAGCTCTGGTCAGCCTCTCAGATAGTCCCTGGATCAAAGCATCTGTGCTTTCTTTTTGTGCCACAACCAGTTGCTGCAGTGCTGCATTAGTCTCAGCAGCCCTTCTTTCAATTTCTCTCTGAGCCTCAGCAACCTTTCTGTTTCTTGCTGTATTGTATTGGCCTCAGCAGCCTTTCTGTTAGTTTACTGCTGTCCAGCTGAGGACTGTATCAGGGCTTTAATAAAGTCCTCCATTTCTCCAGTAGTCTCTGTTTGCAACTCACTGACTCTAGTGAAGTGCCCTCATTCTCCACCATTTGTGACAAAAGTACCTTTTAATGTGTTGTACCTTGTCTCCTGGGATCAGCCTTCTAGGTTACAGAGACACACACGGGTTAAATCAAGTCTTTGCCTGTTTATTTGTATACAAGTGGTGAGACAGCAGCTTCCCAAACAAAACAAGATTCTTGCTCTACAGAGCATTAATTAAACATATCAGCTCCTTACTGTATTTGGACTACTAGTCAGATTACCAGGTCAAGAGATAAACATCCAACAACACAGTCCAGCAGGCACAAGTTAACTCCACAAGTTGCAGGCTTTTAGAAACTCAAACAAAAAGACAGAGAGCATGACTGAGTGCAGGGGGCAGTATATGACTGCTTGCTGCACTAATTACCAGATGCAGGTGGGTGAGGAATAGGGAGTGATAGAACTCCTGGTGTCAATTCCTCACCTGGCACATGTCAGTTACTGTGAAACTGTGAAATGGAGCACTGACCCAAAATACATAATTTTGCAGTGTACACCAAGTTACCTATACATTCTGTTTCACTGAGCTAATCAGGGTAGATACCCTGCAGGATTTGGGGAGATATATATACACCCTCTATCACCATTCCTGGGACTCTGTCACAATGTATATTAAACATCAGAGACGCTCAACTATGAATGAACCTGCACTACAAATTTGCAGGATCTATAGGAATGGTGTCCTACCCAGGGTGCAGTCTCTTTTAGCCCACTAGTGCCTTTCACAGAGAGAGAACATTTCCTAAAGCAGATCATATTGGTCCTGCCATTACAGGGCTGTGAGCAAGGGGTCCTGGATTCCCCTTATTACCTGTGGGGTGACTAATACCAAGGGTAATTTGCATATGTATATTACTCAAAGACTTGGTTGCATTAAACACCAGTGGAGAAGATAGATCAATCAATTAATTATTTGTAACCTAAAGAATCTTTTGGTACCCAGTGCAATTTGGACATTCGAAAATTAAGTACCCCTCCTATACATTATTTGTTGTGCTGTATCTTATTTCATAATAACATTTGGGTATCTGTAAAGTACTCTCTGTTGTACTGAGTGCCACAAGTTTTTGGTTGTATTATTAATTTTAGCCTTGTCAGGTCTCATGAGTGAGGTGCAGCTGAGCTGAACTCTCTAAGCACTGTGAGTAAGGGGTCCAATGCTGGATTCCCCCTATTACCCTTGGGGTGACTAATCCCAAGGGTTATTTGCATATGTATATTAAAAGTCAGAGATGCTCTACTAGGAACGAACCAGCAAAACAAATTTACAGACTTTATAGGAATGGTGTCCTACCCAGGGTGCAGGGTCTTTTAACCCACTAGTGCCTCACACAGAAGAAACATCTTAAAACATATCATATTGGTCCTGCCATTATAGCAGTCCTTTCTGAACGAGAGAAGCAGACAACCCCAGATGTACATTTTGGTCTTGTCGGTACTCATCAGTGAAGTGCAGCTGATCTCTCTAAACTCTGTGAGCAAGGGGTCCAATGCTGGATTCCCTGTTACCCCTGGGGTGACTAATCACAAGGGAAATTTGTATATGTATATTGTAAGTCAAAGACGCTCAACTAGAAAGAAACCTGCAATACAAATTTGCAGGCTCTGTAGGAATCATGTCCTACCCATAGTGCAGTCACTTTTAGCCCACTAGAGAGAAAAAATCCTAAAACATAAAATATTAGTCCTGTCATTACAGCAGTCCAACCACAAAATGCCAGGCACTTCCTCTCTGGACAAGAGAAGCAGCCAACCCCATACTTATGGTTTGGCCTTGTCAGGCCTCGTCAGTGAAGTGCAGCTGATCTCTCTAAGCACTGTAAGCAAGGGATAAAATGCTGGATTCCCCTTTTTACCCCTGGGGTAACTAATCTCAAGAGTAATTTACATATGTATATTAAAAGTCAGACGCTCAACTAAGAACCAGCCTGCAATACAAATCTACAGGCTCTATAGCAATGGTGTTCTACCCAGGGTACAGTCTTTTTAGCACACTAGTGCCTTTCACTCAGATAATATATCCTAAAGCATACCATGTTGGTCCTACCATTATAGCACTCCAACCACAAAATGGCAGACAAGTTTTCTTTGAATAAGAGAAGCAGTCAATCTCAAACACACATGTCTGCCTTATCGGGCCTCATCAGTGAGGTGCAGCACTGTGTGCAAGGGGTCCAATGCTGGATTCCACCTATTACTCTTGGGGTGAGCATATGTACATTAAACGTCTGAGATGCGCAACTAGAAACAAACCTGCATAGAGAGATCTGCTACACCTCACTGACGAGGCCCAACAAGGCTGAAACGTACATCTGGGGTTGGCTACTTCTCTTGTTCAGAGAGGAATTGCCTGGCATTCCGTGGCTGGACTGCTGTTATGGCAGGACCAGTTAGTTTGTTTTGCTTTAGGATATTTCTTCTCTGTGTAAGGTACTAGTGGGCTAAATGAAACTGCACCCTGGGTAGGACACCATTCCTATAGAGGATGCAAATTTGTATTTCCTAGTTGAGTGTCTCTGACTCTTAATTAGGGATGGGTGAAACTTTCCATCTCAGACTGAAATCGACAAAAAATGGCACTCTCCACTTGGCGAAAAATTTCCCACGAAAAGTGCAGATTTTCATTTTTTTTCCCACTTTTTTTCGCCTAGCTCATTCCATTGAAATCAATGGGAACATAGAAGTTACACACAACATATATAATTTTATTTCTCAAAGGCATAGTTTAAAAGGGGCATGAGAGTGTCTGTGTGCTGGTGGGGTGTGGGGGAGGAATCAGTTGAACAGGGGATGATTTTTGTGGGGGTCGTTTACTGGGATTGGGGGGCAGTTAATAAAAAATCCTAAATAAATTAAAATAAAAACCATAAGACGTGGCATAAAAGGGGTCTGAGGAGGGTGCCTGTGTTGGTGAATGAATGAATCATTTGAACAGGGAATTTGTTTTGGGGGCTTTCTTGACTGCTACTGGGGGGACAGTTAATAAAAATAAGAAATTTGTATTTAAAGTGATAGAGACAGGAACCCCCTGACATAAGCTGCCACTGGGGTGGACTGATACTTGACTTGATAGAGTATTTTGTAGAGGATGATTTCTTAGATTTGTTGTTAGAGGCCTTTGTTGGACTTAGACTCATTAGAGGCCCAAGCCCTGAAGAAACATTGATCTGTAGGACTTAAGCTTGTTTGGCACAAGTCCTAAACATTGATTTGTAGGACTTAAGCTTGTTTGGCACAAGCCCTAAGGTAAAAATTGATTTGTAGGACTTAGGCTTGTTAGAAACAAACCCCGCCAAAATTGTTTATTTTTTGTAGCACTAGTTTTTTTATTTATTTTCAAAACACAAGCCTTGAGAAAAAAATAAAAATGCCCTACTGGCCTAATGCCAGCAGGTCATGTTGGCCAGTAGCCACTGTCAAATGTCCTCCTGAGTTTGTACGTTGTTTGTACTGCTGCTACTGAGTAGTTTAAGCAGCAGGATAATTAGGTAGCAGTAACATGGAAGATGGATGATGAAGGTTGCACTTGCCACGACTGGCTCCAGTGATGCGTCTGAGGCAGTAGCAGCAAAATAAGTAGCCCCCAGTCTATGTAGAGAAAAGAAGAAGTTGACCATTAAATCTTCTCCACCTGCCCCTCCTCCAAAATCATCATGGGTGTGTTGTTATTAGAATATATTTTTTTCCCTTGAGAGCAGAACAGCGGGTCTCATCAGCAACTGCAATGTGCACAGTGTGTGTGTGGTAAATAACATCTGGGGGCACAACTGTATCCAAATAACATGACACCGGAAAACAAGTACTGCCGCTGTCACTGTACCCCTTTTCCAGACCCACTAAGGACACATGACAACTTGCTGACAGTTTAGTAGTAATGATGAACACTCCCTGCCACCATCTTAGCATATTCTTCAGGATGGAATCTTCTCAGATGCTGTATGATGCACTGATTGCGATTCTCCTCCACCACACTGGCATGTGTGGTCAGTGCACCACACAGTGTGCAAATGGTAGAGATGAACTGCCACATCCTAACATCAACAGAGTGGCTATCATTTGGTGGGGGAGGTAATGAACGAGGTGGATTGGCAGAAGAAGTAGTTAACCTAGAAGGTGATGGCGAGCTAGTTGTTTCACTCGTCCTGGAAATTCCAGGCTCTGCCTGGGTTATTCTATTCCTCCTCCTCTTTGATCTCCGCCTCACCTCTTGTTGCCTTTCTGGAGAGTCAGGGACAGCAAAAGCGGTGCTTGATTTCTGTGGTGGGTGTTTGTCTTTAACATGTTTGTAGTAAATGTCATGGTGTCTGTGTTTCATGTGTGATCCCAGGGTGCTTGTGCCAAGGTGTGTTCCCTCCTTTCCTCTTTTCACTGACTTGTCACAAATTGTGTACAGTGCCATTGCTGATGACTGCACTGTGCCTGCCCAGAGAGAAAAATAGTCCCACACCCATGATGACTTCAGGGGGAAGGGAACAGATGGAGAAGAATGGCCTCTTTGTCCTCCACATTCCCCTTCATTGTCTGTGGCAGTAGATAATGTAGCTGCTGTAGCAAAGGGTTACTAGCTGGTGACACTACTACCAGAAATAGTAGGCCTCATGCTAGATCACAATGCTGGAGACTGGGCCGAAGCCCCTGTGAGTCTCAGCAGGAAACAGGAACGCTAGCTCTTGATCCGTCGACTGGAACACTGGAACAGTAATCTTGATCTGATGAACAGGAACACAAGGACTGCTGGACTGGAGAACTGACCCACGCCTGCAATCACCTCTAAGAGACCCTGTGACTCACGCCTGCAGTCACTATATCGAGACCCTTTGACTCACACCTGCAGTCACTATATCGAGACCCTTTGACTCACGCCTGCAGTCACCAATCAGACTCTCTGTCCACAACAGTGGTCTGTCTAGGCCAATAGTACAAATTGATCACAGTAAGGGGTACTCGTGATCACTGGGTCAAACACAGAGAGGGTTCTCGTACTTAGCTGGGTCATACACAGAGAGAGGGTTCTCATACATATCTGGGTCATACACATAGAGGGTTCTCATAAATAGCCAGGTCATACACAGAGTGGGTTTTCGTAGATAGCTAGGTCACACACAGAGCCCAAATACTTCATCTAAGAACAACAACGCAAGGGCATCTGAGTCAGGCCTCAGTCTGCCTTTTAAACCCTTCCACGGGAAGTAGGAGGAGCAGCTCAGAGGGAGGAAGTAGGTAGGAGGAGACTACAGTAAGCAAACAGATAAAACAGAGGCCTGCAGCCTGCTTGAAGCCTCTCGCCTGTAATCATGCTGGACTGAAGGTTAGCTGTGACACAATTGTAGTGTTGGAACCGTTTTCAACAGAGAATGGCCATATAAAATCCACTCTCTGTTCAATTTTCCCACAGAAGGGCTCTGGCAAGTGCCCAAGAGGTATGAATGGGGAGGAGTAGGGTTTTTTCTTTATTCCTGCTGCCGCTACCGGTGGCATTGGCGGCAGTGTCTGCTTAACCTTTGGGATGCAACAATTTTTCAATATGGAATGCCTACATAAATTTTTTTTAATATGGAATGCCAGCATCTTTTTTATACTGGGATGGCTGCATCTTATATATATATCTATACAGGGCTCAACATTTCCACTCTCCTCCTTGTATATATATATAAATATATATATATATATATATATATATATATATATATATATATAAATATAAATATATATATATATATATGTGATACAGCCATCCCTAATATAAAAATATTGAAGCCCTTTATGCAGGGCTCAAAATTTCCACTCTCCTACTTGTATATATATATGTATATATGTGTGTGATACAGCCATCCCTAATATAAAAAATATTGAAGCCCTGTATGCACAGTAGTCAGCTATCCCACTGGTGGCCAATAAATGCTCACAACATGAACAAGCAGTGGTGTGACAAGAATAAGGAATATTGCAGGTTCCTCACTAACACATGCAGGTTGTTACTGATTCTCCTCGCCCCCCCCAGTGTAACACATGCTCCCGCCCCTTACCCTCACACTGCCTGGCGCTAGAGATTGTTATTACAAATACAAAATTAGAGCCAGGCAGTGTGAGGGTAAGGGGAAAGAGGAGGGAGCATGTGTTACACGGGGGATGAGGAGAATCAGCAACAACCTGCTGCTGGTGTTACATCCTGCTAGTTAATAAATCCACTCAATTAAAAATTAGTCATGTGGGGGATTAGTTGGAGGCACCTTGGAACTTTGGTACAGTATGTGTGGCACTTTATTTCCACAAAGCTGTGAGTAATCCAGAGAGTTATCCTTTTGATATGTCAGCTTAGTGTGTTGCTCCAGTTTCTCCCTCTGTTACCTGAGCTCAGTTAGCCTGTTGCCCTGGTGTGGATAACTGATATATAACAGTGTAACCCAGGTGTTATTGGGTACTGAGTAAGAGAGAGAGACTGGAGCAGCACAGTGTGAACTATTTACCTGGAGGAGGAAAATGAATAGCAGTGAGGCATGAGAGATGTGTTACTGCAGTACCTGGGCTCTCTCTGTGAGTACTGGCTACGGGGATGCACCAGCTGTTATAAAAAGTCTTCAGACGGACAGCTACTCCACTCTTGACCACCTCCTCAGCCAGTTCTCCTTGATTCTACCACATCACAGAATGAGAGCACATGGATGCCGGCTCTGAGTGAGCCAGTCAACTTATTATTCATTTAGTCTAACGAGAGTAATCCGACAAGGTATTCAAGTCACTCTCTCTCTCTCTAAATTTTCTCTCTCAGTTTATTTTGGTATTTATCTAAAAAACAAGTTGCCCGATTTTCAGCAGTTTGAAACTCATCACCCCAACACCCCCTGAAGGGTGTTTCTTAACCCTTTGAGTGTCAGAGAGGTATGCAAAGCAATGCATTGTGTACCACTCTGGCACTCAAAGGGTTAACCGGACACTGCAGTTCCACTGCATTACCAGCTGTGTAACATGACCGTGTGACCGTGTGACATCCGCTCCACATATCTCAGCTTGTATTGTACTACTAAGCAATGTGAGGCCAATCAGTTACTGCTGGGACTAACATAAAATCATCTACTGCTAAACGGCTGTCAGAGGGGATGATGGTAACGACAGACCAGGGACAGCTGAATGTCCTCTCGTTGCTCACACTGGGACTGTATCTGCTATCACCCACCATGCAACATTAACCCTTGGATTGCGTATTCCTCTGAAACTCAAAGGGTTAACTACCTCTAGACTGTAAGCTCTCACGAGCAGGGCCCTCTGATCCTTCTGTCTGATTGTACTATTTAATACCTCTGTATGTCTATAGTTGGCGCTATATAAATAAATAATAATAATAACAATAATACCCACAGCCAAAAAGTGTGTTTCACTCTGCCAGGGTCCATATGTGTGCACTGACCACTCAGCAAGTCCATAATTGATATGCGTACAGCTTTGTGGCACTCAGAGGGTTAAAACTGTGAGAGGAGCACAGCGGCTGGTATTTCTGTTTTCTGTAGTTTAACTCTGCACTTGGGGGCTGCACCTGCTTTTAAATGAAAAAAATTGTGAGAGGACAAATGACGGGAGAGATGGAGCTGCATTCAGCATGCAGGACACATGTTTGATATGGCTGTTCTGAAATTATTACATGTATTCATTGTTCACACCTTGAACTGCAAATTTATGATTTTGAGGCTAATATCCTAACACAAAATATGAGCCTAACTGACTGACTGATTCTTACATTTCCCCTAAAGGGGTTAATAATATTTAAATATCTTTTTCAAACAAATGTAAGCATCACATTCAAAGGGTGGATTTTAATCAGCACTTGTAGAGAACACAGCAATTTGCACATTATTAATTGGTTTGTTTGTTTCTCTGCACATCTGTAATAACTAGGCATTGGGACCTTATGTTATTATGTACAAATGTCTTTTTTTCACCTGCTACATTTTGTATGTTATTGCAAATAGTCTAAATTCACAAATAATTACATATGGGGGTGGGAATGTACATATCTAGCACAGCTTATTTTCTGCAATTACTCATTATCCTGAAACTCATGCAAATACACCTATGAGCACTTTAGTACATAGTGGTGTGCACATTCTGCCATCCCTCAGTCTTTAGGTTGTTAGTACTTGGTGTTACGTGTGCCGGATTGATACGTTGTTCAGGGGAGTGAGGTTGTTGCAACAGTGACACTTTTGCCAGGAAAATAGGACTGGGGAACGTCCCATGTGCTGGACAGATACTTATTCCCGCTAAGGAGTGAAATTCACGGGGCCGAGGACGGCCGGCAGAACTATGACAAGCTGCCATTGACAACATGAGAAAAGTAGGTGGCTTCCGGATTGTCTGAAAACCTGGGTGACAGCTTTAAAGGTCCACCATAGAGTTAACATGGGGGAAAGAAGGCAACCCAGGGATTGGTCAGTCTGCTGCCCGCCCACAGGGTCTGATTGGTCGAGACAGCCATGACTAGCACAGCCAGGATTGGTCAGCTAATTCTAAGCACCAGATTGGTCAGGGGTTGAAGTGGAATATTCAAAGATGCTTCAACCCCCTGGCCATTGTTTGGAAATGTGTATTCGAGCCCCTCAACCTTTTGTCCCAGTGTATATCCTTTGTTACATCCTTTGTCTAGCTAAACTAATCAGGTCTGACCCTTTGTACTGTGTATTTGCCATATGTCTCAGTCTTTTGTATGCTTTGTCTGGTTCTTGTGATTAACTGGGTATATAAGCCCAAAGAGTGGTTCAATAAACAGGTCTATGTTTTACCCTCCAAACTGGCCCTGTCTGGTTCTTGGAGGGGTTATGCTGAGTGAAGGATGAGGATTGGGATGTTGGTGCAGCAGAAGCAGAGAAGTGACGGTGGTACTGACCTCTAGTACCAGGACTCACGTCACACTTGGCAAGAAACTTGGCACAGGGAATGGAATACCCCAAAAATGTGTAGATTCTCATGTCAGTGACAGCCACCAGGCATACCCCTCTTTGCTTTACCATCAGCACATATTTTACATATACGTTGGAGGACCATCCTAGTACTTTGGGACCCACATGCTGTACTGCGTTACACAGCCGGTGAGAGCAGGGCATGACGTGGTTCTGTTGTACAAAGCATCCTTTTGATTGACTTAACCTTCCTTTTGACTCCATGAGGCTGATCTCATCAGGTTAAAGCATTAATTGCCCAGTGCTTTAAAATAATTTTAAAGCATAATATTGAAAAAATATAATTCAGAGTTTATCCTACTGATTAAAACATGGCAACTACAACTGTTTTATTCACAAGTTATTGCAGCTGGAACTTGAATTTTTGTTAGAAGTACTCTGTAGCCTGATCTTTTACAATGGTGCTATGGCTGTCTCTTATTTCTACTTGGAATGCCAGCATGCATTTAACCTTTGTAATGCGATGCGTTGCATACCCATCTGGCAATCATAGGGTTAAGACAAGCATATGTTTGTGTCATACTTTTTGGGCGCATGTTTCTTTGGATTTTTTTTTCACTTTCAATGACATATTTTGGAAGATGAAGACGATTAGAAGACGGAAGAGAAGAAGAAGAAAGATGAATAAAACAAAAAGAGGGAAGAGAAAAGATTAAAGAAGAAGATGGACAGTAGCTGATCAGGGTGCTGAGGACCCGCTGAACATCAGGATTACAGGTAGGTGTTTTGTTTCAGGGGATGTTGTTAACTTTAGTCAGATTAACCTTGTGAGTGCCAGTGGGGTATGAAATGCTGTGAAATCCATTGCATATTCCACTGACACTCATAGAGTTAATTTTAGCAACATTAGACACATCTTTTTTGAGTTCTTTGGATGTATTAGGGCCCATATCAATGCATCCACTGGTTACTTAGGGTTTTTTTTGTTTTTTGCTTTTTTCCCTTTCAATGCTCCCCAAAAAAACTGGGTGCAGATTTTCACCTGTTAAAGTGGGTTCCTTACGTGTTCCTGCCTATCCTATATAATAATTTGCTAAGTTGTGTGTAACGCCCGACATGCGCAGTAGACACTGCTGCTCGTGTGGCAGTCATGCGCAGTAGAGACTGCCCGCGCCGTGGCTGATGCAGAGCTGGGCGCTCCGAAGGAGTGTCCAGCTCTGTATCAGCCGAGGCGCGGGCAGTCTCCACTGCGTGTGACTGCCCCGCGACCGGCTGTCAGAGGCACTGTGGCCCGTGTAACGGGCTGTTCAACTAGTTGCATATAATTGAATGGCAATATCAGACTAGTTTTAATGGGTTTCATTGGGCACCCAAGTTGGGTTTTTTTCAGCCTGTATTTTTCAATACACAGGTAATTGAATGGCTTACTGTGCTTGAAAAAATACCGTTGGCTATTTTTGGTCTGATGGGGACAATTGAATTGAGGTCTCAGTCTCTCTTCAGCTCTCTCTCTCTAAAGCACAGACTAACAGCATACATTAAATTGACATGGTGGCACCCGCTTTTGTACTTTTGCATGGCAGAGGGAACACTCATGTTGAGGTAATTACATTATTATAATTTATTTCAATGCAATGAAAAGATCAGATTTTGAATAGCCATCTAATTTTTTCATAAGTAAATCAAATTATTAACTATTGTGTAATTTTAGTATTTACTAATACATTTACTTAAGCAAACAATTTCCTAAAATGCTGTCACATGGCATTTTGTTAGTAAACATATTAGCAAAAAGTACATATTATGATATTTAAGACTTTTGTGTTCTGTGTATCTAGAACACAAAATGGCCTAAAGCTACATTTGATACATGAACTTTGATCAATTCAAAATGGATAAATGAAAAAAAAATGCTGTAATAAAAAAATAGTCTCTAATAATATATTAAGACAACAACCAGGTTCTCATAATCACTTATGTTTGCACAGATTTGTTCTTCAAGACTGGAAAGATATGCAGGTAGCTTTACAATCAAATAGACGGGGTACATTTTCAAAAGATGTGCAGGTGTCTCTGTATCCAGAACACCATCTTCATGCAAAGTAGTGTGGAACAGTTGACATGTGGGGAGAATAGCAAGCTGATTTACTCCACCAGGAGTCTCTCTTTTTAATCCTTTAAAGGGATATTAATGTTTCAAAATAAAAGCAGCTCTAATTAATCATCATAGTATTTGGACTTTGGAAAGTGTTATTTCAGTTCTGTCAGAGTTGTAGTTCAAGAGTAATTCAATGAGAAAGTATCCCCCTCCCACCCCTTTTACTGAAGTAACACTGCTCAGCCAGAGCAGAAGGGAGGTGCCCAGGTAGACTGCAGAGAGGGACAATCTTCAATCAAGATAAGGGAAAAACTTGAAAAGCTTGTCAAGGGGGGCAGGGATTTCATTGTTTTCATAGGAATAAGAGTGTCTCCTGCTGTTATCTGTCTGGTCTATGGACTGCATTCCACATCTGAGAAGAGATTGCTTATACTAGGTAAAAGGGGCAGGAAGGGAAACTTTGCTTGTGAATATCTCTCAAACCATAAATGTTTGAGAGATAAGACTTATATCGTTCTTCATGTTTTTTTAATGCCTACAAAATAAAATAAAGATAAAACGAAGTATTGCTATCCCTTTAATTCATTCTTACTGGCTTTTATATATTTATATAAAGTGATCAATACACACCCACTTTATTATCATTATCACTGACTTTATATAGCTGTAATAATTTGTCTGCAAATAAATTGTATGAAGAAAATGCTAATTAACCAGTATGGATTCTTACCAAAGGCCAACATGCCAAATCAAACATTATGCCATCTTTTATTATGTGTTGTAGAGTTAACAAGCAATTATCATGTTAATTTAAAACCAAATGAAATATAAATTGCAGCAATACTAAATGAAATAAGCAATTGCGAAAGATTTTCCTGAATTGCACTTACTCAATTAATAAGTTTTGAATGTTTTCACTTTCTTAGTCATCTCTTACTCCCTCTAATTCCTCTTGCTCATTTCATTCTATTTTCTTTTCCATAGTAGTCTTTGGATTGTTGTTTCTGGCCTACTGTAAGAGCTAGCAAAGGCTAATGAACAGCAGCTGCTTAGCATACTGTGGCATAATATGTAACACAATATGTGACATCATAAGACGAATTATGAAATAATTATGTCATTTCAGATATACTCTTGGCATTGCCTTTATTTAGCTTTTTAACAATTCACTAATTATGGATTTTTGGAAATCTGTATTTATAGTCGTAAGTAGAATATAATGATAACTTAATTATTATCTTTTGTTCTTGAATGCATAGTAAACAATGATGCAATATAAGCTGATATTACAATAACGTGCAATATATGTATCTTGAGCATCTTCTGTGTATCTCCAGAATTTGAAAACTGCATTTTTAATGGGGCAAGATAGAGCATTTTTTAGGGATATTGATGGTTTTGTACATATCTCAAAATCAGTTGCTTGAAGTTTTAGTTAATTAACAGACACATTTGCAAAAGGTAAAGTAATCATTAATGCCTGCATTGTCACTATACTTAAGTGGTTCACAGTAGTGAGAGTGACGTTTCTGAGAATTCTGCTCTATCTCAAAGACTAAGTGATTGGTAAAGGAGCAGGATGCACTGAAACAGTACTCTCATTACTTTGGCCCACTTGATTTTAAAATAAATAACTGAACAAAACCTATTGTGACTGCTGTGACATTTTAAAGGGATAGTAATGTTTCATAATAAAAGCAGCTCTAATTAATCATCATAGTATTTGGACTTTGTAGAGTGTTATTTCAAGTCTGTCAGAGTTGTAGTTCAAGAGTAATTCAATGACAAAGTAACCCCCTCACGCCCCTTTTACTGATGTAACAATGTTCAGCCAGATCAGAAAGGAGGTGTCGAGGTAGACTGCAGAGAGGGACAATCTTCAATTAAGATAAGGGAAAAACCTGAAAACCATTTCAAGGGGGGCAGGGCTTTCATTGTTCTCATAGGAAGAAGATTGTCCTCTGCTGTTATCTGTCTGGTCTATGGACTGCATTCCACATCTGAGAAGAGATGGCTTACACTAGGTAAGGGGCAGGGGTGGGGTGGGACGTTGCTTCTGAATTTCTCTCAAACCATAAAGGTTTGAGAGATAAGACATATCGTTCTTCAGGTTTTTTTAATGCCTACAAAATAAAATAAAGATAAAATGAAGTATTACTATCCCTTTAAGAGACTTGTTGCTAGAGAAAGATGTGTGAGTCCTTGTGAACTATTCAAGCAAGAGTGGATAACATATTTTTTGACTGTACATATCATGGGTAAGACTAAACCTCGAATATGTTGTGTCTTTTTTCATTCTAATTTACTATATAGCTAAGTAACTCCTAGAGTGACAAGACACACTAAAGACTCTCCCTCTTTCACGGTCATTAGCAGTCACAAGCTGAATTGACAGGAGTCAAATAAAATAGCATAGGGAAGAGATAGTGAGAAATACAGAAGAGCAAGTACACAGGAAATGGGGCAACCAGAAACAGAGACTGCAGAAATATGTAAATGGGGCTCATAATGAAGGAAATTCTAAATGAGAACAAAGTAATGAGACTGATTAGCTGATTGCCTGCAAATGTCAGACAGCTTATTGTGTTGTCAGTATTATGAACCGAGGTTGGTAAACACTTTTGATAGAAAGTACTCAAAGTCCTAGTAGACACCAGCAAATAGGGAATCAGGTAAAGAGAAGTCAAGTGGAGAACAGAGTTAAAGGTCAGCTAAATGTCAGGAGCACTATATCGGTAGAAAGATACAAAAATCTGAGAATTAGATTTGAAGAGGAAACAACACCATCAGAGTAGGCAAAATACTCAGGTTAGGAACAGATGATACAGTTAATCAGTGGTTTAATGGAAACATAGAATTAGGTACTATGAATGGTCATTTGTTTAAAATGGAAGCAAATTATATACTTTCTTGACAAAGGTCCATCACAGATCAAGCATGGTTATTTTCAAAATAATTGGTTTCTGACTTTGGAAACAAGCTAAATGCTTGCTGAAAAATTGTATTAAATATTCCTGCAAGTAGTACATTTTCTGATTTTAAAGGAGACATAACACCTCCTAATATTAAACAATGTGAAGAAAAATACCAATGGCCGTTATGAATCAACTAGGCATTGAATGGTTAGCATGGTTACCATGGAAACAGACATAATTCTGGATGCAGGACCACTGGACAAAAACTAATCCCACTTATCTTCTTGGGAAGCCTTCAATGGGAGGAACTGGAGCCTCTGAGTCCTGCCACAAAGTAATATAGTAACATAGTAACATAGTACATTAAGCTGAAAAAAGACACAAGTCCATCAAGTTCAACCTTTGCTTCATAACACAGAGAAATGAGAATTATAGAAGATTTTCTGTTGCCAAATAAGTTAGTCTTTATCTGAACTTCCTGTTTTGCCTACTGTCACACGGTTCCCTCTTGAAAGAAATGTATCTAATCTTATGTTAAATATATCCATTGTATCTGTCATGACCACATCCTTGGGCAAGGAATTCCACAAATTAACAGACCTTACTGTAAAAAAAAACCTTCCTTTGCAGAAGTTAAAACCTCCTTCCTCTAATATCAATGGGTGGACTCTGGTTATTTGATCAGGTCTTGAAATGAATAGCTTACCAGAGATTCTTGTTTTGATCTCTCATATACTTGTACATTGTGAGAAGATCTCCTCTTAGTCATCTTTTCTCTAGAGTAAATAAACCAAGTTTGTCTAGACGTTCCTCATACGTCAAGTCTTCCATTTCTTTTATTATCATATCTGCCTCTGTGAACCTACTGTGCAGAATTAAGTGAAAATTAATTCTGGTGTACCAACCAATGCTGAAGTTTCTTATTAAGGAGTATTAGTGTTCGCTAAAGTAATGTAACTTTTTTGGTATCTTTATTCTGTGTTTTTTTTCAATCAGGATATTCAAAATGTTTTTAAAGGATAACATCTCTGAAGACATTTGCTTATATCTTGACAGGTCAATTACCCATATGTTTGCTACTATGGATAACCCCTTACATTAAGGGGATATATTTTTAGACTACTATCCTCCTCTTGTTAATAAAAAAGATCATTTGAAGGGGAAGTTTGCCCTAGGAATAAGTGGCTCTTAATTTGTTTAAAAGATTAATATAATCAGAGAGGTGCACATAAGTAAGTCAGGAATATCAATTTATTTTTAAAATATATCTCCATAGTTTTTTTGTTGAAATGTGTCTCGAGGTTCACTCCTTCATACAGGAAACACTCATATCTAGGTAAGTCCTTCCATTATACTAATTAGGATCCACTTTTTCTAGGGCAAAGGTCCCCTTGAAAAAGAAAGTGCTAAAACAGAGTTCATTAGACATGTTGTAAGATGCAATACAGCATTTGTCTCATCTATAACATCAAAGGTTATAAAATAACTATAATCAAACACATAACAAAGTCAATTTGCTTAGTCATAGAACAAACTATTCTCACTTGCCTTTGGTATTCAGTTGCAGGTTTATGGATATTCCACCTTTACACTTTTGTCTGGAGAGCTGGCTTGGGAATTGAACATAGTCCCTGTAAACATAGATGTTATAAATGTTTTAAAAATCCTGTCAGGCCCTTAGTACTCATGTGTCCAAAGTATTAGTAAATAAATGTACCCACCCCAGAGTCCTTCCTAATACTACCTCACTCACTAATGAGAATTCATAAATTCCCCTGACATCCCCAATCCACCTCCCCAAAGCCTGTTTTGGCACTGGCGGTGCTTCATTAACTCCCCTTGAAAGTTCTGCATTTGGAGCAGGTAGTGACGGTAATCTTTATGGCATATCGACCCTTAACTGAAATGGTGTTCTGACCTTCCATGTCAGTAATCATGTGAAAGAAGCCAGGAAGATATTTAAGAGAAATTTAAATTTAGTTTTAGCTGTATCTTGCCCTTGGATTCAAACGTAACCATATGAATAAGTGTCTGTAATGACATAGTTAGTTGTCCTTCAAACATCAGCCAGTTATTTATATCATTTTTATTTACTTTTGATCTCTCTTGTAGTCTACTGCTAATTGTTACGTTTTATAATCTGATAACAATTAGTGACATTTCAGGTCTATGGATTCCCACTGTTGGTTTGAGGAGGTGTGACTTAGAGGTAGACTTCAATAGAGATCTATCTATCTATCTATCTATCTATCTATCTATCTATCTATCTATCTATCTATCTATATGTGTTTGTAACTGAGGATATAATGCAGACATCAATAGATAGATAATTACTGTGTGAAGACTTAATGGCAACAGTACCAGCTGGAGGGCAGAGGTTTGAGAGCCTGATGTCAAATGGGAGCAAGTGATATAGGTGGCTAGAGATAGCTGCTTAAGTACTATATTAGACATCAGTGTCAAGCCAAGTTTTAAAGTAGTCATCCATACATTTGAAGATTGGTTTAAATGAAGCAGAAACCAGATCAGGATGGATACACCTACAGGTCAAGAGCAGCAGAGATAACCAAGATCTTATGTACAGGAAGTTACAAAGCCAGATTGTATGAAGAGAATCATAGTTAAGAACAAGCAAAAGACTGTGCGGGCTGATAAGATTTGTGAGCGGGTAAAATAGCCTAAGTACAATAGACAGGGAAACCAACAGAGTACTCTCTGCCAACAACAGAGCAGATTCTTTGTACAGACAATGAGAACTGAATGTGTTTTTAAGCATTTCAGACAAATCTTGTGCAAATGTATTCCTAAACGCTCACCAGAACAAATACACAAAAAGTCACTAAAACTTGACCAAGGAAACTCATGAAGAATGAAGATGGCAAGTGTATGACAGTATCCCTTTTGGCAGGGGCCTCAGGGTGGAAAAGCTTGTCTGGGTGGGAGATATAGAATTTGTGACTGCTGGCAGGGGTGTAGTTGTAAGAAGTGCGTACTCAGCAACTTTCTTCAGGACTATACTTTTTCCAGTCAACAAGATATCGCAGAAAGCCTTCAGCCAAACAAGAATCTAAAATCTTCTTAATCAAAAATTTTTGATGACCATGAACCAAAAAGGGACAAGGAGATTGAGTGGAACAATAGAACTGATCCTTCATTACTGGTTTCACCACCAAAATGTGGAAGGAATCTGAAATCTCCTTAACAGGTAGGAGATCCAGGTGAAAGGTAACTAGACTAACCACTTCGATTGAAGCTTTTCACACACACACATCCCCCCCCCGCATGCTAAGCATGTTACACACTTTTGTTTCAGTTTACAGTGAAATTATTATTATTATTTTTTATTTTATTTTAACATTTTATTGAGAATAAAGGGATGCAGCAATACAAAGTTCAGAATACCAACAATGTATCACTGAACAGACAGGTTTTAGTACTCCGGGATAACATTACATTGTAAATGCATTGTTACATTGTGAGTGTATCAGAAGAAAAGTATTACAATCATAAGATGTGCAAAGTCATGTGCACATTGCTTCAGCACTGGACAGGAAGGGGACTCAGCTAGGAGAACTCTGATTTTATATCTTGAAATAAGAAATGTTTTTTGCATAATAATCAGCATATGTGTAAGTACAAACTAGGGAACTGAATGAATGGAGTGCCCAGGAGAGCTTCCACCTGAGAAGTGGAAAGGAATCTGGGAGAGATGCTAGGGGGAATGGGGAGGGAGAGATGAGAGAAATTAAAAAAAAATAAGGAAAAGGGGAGGAGGGAAATGAGAGACATTGTGTGTGCTTCTCTCTCTCTAGGATGGTCAGCAACAGAATGGGCTGGGCTCCCGCAGGGGATCTCCACTCATCACCAAGGACCCATGGGTCTGGATATGGTCTGGATGGGGAGGATAATTTTGGCTAGTCAAGTACCATTGTATGCCCTGAGAGGGGAAGAATGAGCTCAACACAAGGGTCGATCACCGTGATGACCAAAGGGAGGAGCCAAGCAATATGAGTCAAGTGTGAGTGGAGGCTGACGTAGATACATAGGTGTTCCAATAGTTCCATGCAGAAATCATTTGGTTTGTGTGAATGGAGGTGATCGAGTGAAGTCATTCCATCTTATAGAAGTAATTTGTTTTAGAGAACCATTCTGTTAATGGTGGGTGTGAGGTGTGACCCCAGTTAAGAGGAATAAGGGATTTTGCCACATACTGAAGAGCCTGGATACAAGACCGTTGGGGTTTTGGGAGGAGCAAGCTGTTGGCAGGATAGCAGAAAAAAAAGCAGAGGAGAGTATCCCGTGGAAGAGAGACTGCAAATGCATTGTTGATGTGTTGGATAATTGCTTCACAGTATGAGGAAATGGAAAGGCATGACCACCAGATGTGGAGCATGGAGCCAGTGTCTGAGGAGCAGTGCCAACAAGGGACAGAGGCAGTCTCAGAAAATAAGTTGAGATGTTGAAGGTTAAGGTACCAACAGGTGAGTAATTTGTCTGCAGTATGAAAAAGCGCAAGGCAAGACAAAACAAGAAAAAACAATAAAATCCAATCTAAGTGTAGTATTTTAATAAATCAAAAAATAAAACATAAAATATCAATGGTTACACTCACATTTTACCCATCTTGGGCTTTAAGCATATAAGAGGCCCCAACCTCTGAAAGCCTTCGAACTGCGTCCCTGTTTCTCCAATAGTCCCAGTTATGATTCTCTAGAGCTTTGGCTCCTTCGATTATCGTATCGATGGTCCGAATGTATTACTTCTCCATCCAAGCTTTTCGCACCAGCCTCGAATAATATTAGCCGATGACAACATGAAATATCAAAAAGTGGAATAATCCAAGCTATACAGAGCCAACTAGAGCCTTCGAAGTCGAACGAATCCTCGTGGCTAGACGCCAAACACCGCTCAAACAGTTCCTACAACCAGTAGCTGGAATCGGAGCGGGAAACTCGCAG
The DNA here is from genome assembly GCA_037306005.1 of Rhinophrynus dorsalis. Lineage (NCBI taxonomy): Eukaryota > Metazoa > Chordata > Amphibia > Anura > Rhinophrynidae > Rhinophrynus > Rhinophrynus dorsalis. The sequence continues at coordinate 266,521,693 of CM074723.1, read as the reverse complement.
GGGCGTAGGAGGGGCCAATACCAGTGAGTGATGTAACCAATTAACCCGGAGCGTATCGTGGAGTACATGCGCCACTTCCTCAGGGGTATGCGAAACAACAGTAATTTGTAGTTGAGTTACCTAGTGACAGTGTCTCTTGCTGATCTGTGTAATGTGAGAGCGATTGAATGCCAAGTAGCGACGCTGAGTGGGGATCCCAGTTCCCCTTCCCAGGGGCAAAGAAAATAGTATTGGATTAGGCTTGGGAATATGAGAGAAGGGAATGACAACATACACTTTGCCAAAAAACTATATAACATACCTGTAGAATTCTGGAACAAAGTCTTATGTACAGGTGAGATAAAGATTAAATTGCACCAGAATGATGGAAAGTGTGCTAAAAGAAAGAAAGGATCTGCACATGATGCAAACAATATCATCTCATCTGTGAAATATGGTGGAGGAAATGTTATGGCTTGGGCATGTATGACTGCCAGTTTAACTGGCTCACTTGTCTTTACTGATGATATGACTGATGACAGCAGCAGCAAGACGAATTTTGAAGTGTACTGAAACATTGTATCTCCTCAAATCCAACTAAATGCCTCAAAACGCATTGGAAGGCCCTTACCTTACAGAAAGACTATGACTTCAAACATGCTGCTAAAGCAACCAATGAGTTTTTCAGGACCAAAAAGTGGAATGTTCCTGATTGTCCAAGTAAATCTCTCAATCTGAATCAAACTGAGCATGCATTTCACTGGCTGAAGACAAGACTGAAGAGAAAAATGCCTAAAAACAAACAGACCTAGAAATGGCTGGAGTACAGCCCTGGTAGAGCACCACCAGCAAAGATACCCAGCATCTGGTTATGTCTATGGGTCACAGACTTCAGGCAGTAATCAAATACAAAGATCTGCAAAAAAGTACTAAATATGATGACTGTGTTTAACACCTTAGTGACCGGCCGCGCTCACGCGGCCTGCACTTAATGCCCGCTGAACTTTTTTACCCATTAAAGAATGTAAAGAAAGAATTAAAAGGGTGGGATAAAACACCGAGAGTGAGTACTCAGTGGAAGACACTCAAAGAAGTCCTCTTAAAGGCAACAAGATTACATGTTAGACAAATTATCAAGAGGAAAAGAAAGAGAAATCCACTATGGTTTACTAGAGAGGTAAGAGCTATAGTGAAAGATAAAAAGTCTGCCTATAAGAGATATAAAGAGACTGGAAGTGAAGCGGACAGAGAAGGGTATAAAACTATACAGAAGAAGACTAAACAGATGATAAATGCTGCTAAAGCCTCAAAAGAGGAAGAAATGGCCAAATCTGTTAAGAAGGGGAATAAAACCTTCTTCAGATATATCAGTGACAGGAAGAAGAAAAACTGCGGGATTACAAAAATTAACAACGGAAAAAATCAGTATATAGAAGAGGAAAAGGCGGTCGCTGACCATCTGAATAACTACTTCTGCTCAGTTTTTTCAGACGGCGGCCCTCATAATCAGAAAATGGCTGAACACAGCATTGCCTCTAGTTGTATAATTTTAGCCCCAGTGTTTTCAGAGGCCGATGTTCTAGAGGAACTTGTCCGGCTAAAGTCAAATAAAGCGATGGGTCCTGATGGAATCCACCCTAGAGTTCTTAAAGAACTCCGATCTGTCATAGTTGGCCCCCTGACTAATCTGTATAACCAGTCCCTTCTTACGGGAGAAGTTCCTGATGATTGGAGAATGGCCAATGTTGTACCCATTCACAAGAAGGGTAGTAAAGAAGAAGCTAGTAACTACAGGCCAGTCAGCCTGACATCTGTAGTGGTAAAAATGATGGAGACTCTTCTAAAGAAGAAGATAATTGACCATCTAACAAAAAACAACCTGATGGACCCAAACCAGCATGGTTTCACTGAGGGCCGATCCTGTCAGACTAATCTCATTGATTTCTTTGACTATGTAACTAAAGTGCTGGATGAAGGTGGTGCTGTGGATATCGCCTACCTGGATTTCAGTAAAGCTTTCGATACAGTTCCCCATAAAGAGCTGATAGATAAATTATCAAGAATTGGACTTAACCCCTGGATAGTTCAGTGGATCTGCAGTTGGCTGAAGGACAGAAACCAGAGGGTTGTTGTTAATGGAGTGTATTCTGAGCAGAGACTGGTTACAAGTGGAGTGCCACAAGGATCTGTTCTGGGCCCTGTTCTGTTCAACATGTTTGTAAGTGACATAAGGGAAGGCTTGGCAGGGAAGGTTTGCTTGTTTGCTGCTGACACAAAAGTGTGTAATAGGGTTGATGTTCCAGGAGGTGTCTGTAATATGGAGAATGATTTAGCACTATTAGATAAGTGGTCAAAACAATGGAAACTTCAGTTCAATGTTTCCAAATGTAAAATAATGCACTTGGGGAAAAGAAACCCTCAATCTGACTATCGTATTGGCAGTTCTGTGGTAGCAAAGACTTCAGAAGAGAAGGATTTGGGGGTGGTCATCTCTGACAGCCTCAAGATGAGTAACCAATGCAACCAGGCGGTGGGGAAAGCAAATCGTATGCTTGGCTGCATAGCTAGAGGTATAACAAGCAGGAAGAGGGAGATTGTGATCCCTCTGTATAGAGCTCTAGTGAGACCACATCTGGAATACTGTGTACAGTTCTGGAGGCCTCATCTGCAAAAGGATATAACTAAAATTGAGCGGGTTCAAAGAAGAGCTACAAAAATGGTGGAAGGTCTAAAGCATAGAACTTATCAAGAACGACTCAGAGATCTAAATATGTATAGTCTGGAGGAAAGAAGAGAAAGGGGGGACATGATTGAAACCTTTAAATATGTTAAAGGACTGAACAAGGTTCAGGAGGGAAGTGTGATTAATAAGAATCTGAATACAAGAACAAGGGGGCACAATCTGAGGCTAGTTGGAGGAAAAATCAAGAAAAACATTAGAAAATATTATTTCACTGAAAGAGTAGTAGAAACTTGGAACAAACTTCCAGCAGAGGTGGTTGATAAATCCACAGTAACACAGTTTAAACATGCCTGGGATAAACATGTATCTATCCTAAGATAACAATAAAGGAATACTAAAGGGCAGACTAGATGGACCAGGTGGTCTTTTTCTGCCGTCAATCTTCTATGTTTCTATGTTTCTATTACTTCCAATGACTTCCTGGATGTACATGTGCCTCCTCTTTTACTAAAAGATAGTTTCTGTGGGACGTTCATGTACGTCCATTGTCGGTTTGGGGTTAAGATTATGTTATTTATCCAAGTACTTTTGGTCTCCAAAAACACAGGGGGCTATGTATAAAAAGGACTGACATTTCTACATAGTTTATGGTTTATGGATGTAAAGACCCTTAAATTAAAGCTGCCAGCCTGCACTTTAATTAATCATCATAGTATTTGGACTTTGGAGAGTGTTATTTCAATTCTGTCAGAGTTGTAGTTCAAGAGTAATTAAATGACAAGTGTCCCCCTCCCGCCCCTTTTACTGATGTAACACTTTTCAGCCAGAGCAGAAGGGAGGTGCCCAGGTAGACTGCAGAGAGGGACAATCTTCAATTAAGATAAGGGAAAAACCTGAAAAGCTTGTCAAGGGGGGCAGGGATTTCATTGTTTTCATAGGAAGAAGATTGTCCCCTTCTGTTATCTGTCTGGTCTATGGACTGCATTCCACATCTGAGAAGAGATTGCTTACACTAGGAAAAAGGGACGGGAATATCTCTTAAACCATAAAGGTTTGAGAGATAAGACTTATATCATTCTTCATATTTTTTTAATGCCTACAAAATAAAATAAAGTTAAAATGAAGTATTACTATCCCTTTAAGCATATTCACCTACCTATCATATACGATAACGAGTTAAGCAAGGAAAGCAAGGAAATAATCTATAATTGTATATGTATTCATACATATGTCCTTTGAGTTTAATGTGAAATACAAGCCAGAACCTGTCATACAGAGATAGTGAATGATGAGTGTTTTGACTCTCTCATTGAAAAATAAAGGAGCACACATTAATAGAGCACATTTCCCTTAAAGGGATAGTAATACTTTGTATTATATTTATTTTATTTTGTAGGCATTAAAAAAACACGAAGAACGATATAAGTCTTATCTCTCAAACCTTTATGGTTTGAGAGATATTCAAAAGCAAAGTTTCCCCTCCCGCCCCTTTTACCTAGTGTAAGCCCCCACTCCTCAGATGTGATATCCAGTCCATAGACCAGACAGCTCACATCAAGGGTCAATATTCTTACTGTGAGAACAATGAAATCCCTACCCCCTTGACAGGTTTTTCTGCTTTTTCCCTTATGTTAATTGAAGATTGTCCCTCTCTGCAATCTACCTGGACACTCCCTGCTGCTCTGAGGTGAGCAGTGTTATATCAGTAAAAGGGGTGGGAGGGGGATAATTTGTCATTGAATTACTCTTGAACTACAACTTTGACAGAATTGAAATAACACTCTCCAAAGTCCAAATACTATGATGATTAATTAGAGCTGCTTTTATTATGAAACGTTACTATCCCTTTAATTTGTCAACACACTGATAAATCTCACCCAGATGCTGCATAGACTTTGCAACTGAAGAGACTCAGCACAGTGGTTTGTTTTTATTTGTTTGATTATTTTTTTTATATTTATGTGATGTGGTACTGTCTCTATTTTGTATTTTTTATGTAGAAATTTAGATTTTTATGTTCTTAACCAGGTGCTTTTAATCCCTATGCATTTTCTTACAAGAATTCCTCAAGGGCAATGTTAAAGTTAGATAGGGATGGCAATGTATATTACCGTAAAATCTTGGATATAATACGCACAATTTTACCCCACTTCACCTAATTTGAAGTGGGGGGTGCATATTATACACGAGAGTTTAAAAAAAAAAAAAAAAGTCAGGGTTGCAGATACCTTGCCTCCATCCCCCAGACCAAGACGGCTGCCAAACCAAGACTTACTTGGATGGATGTGGAAGGTCCTGAAAGCCCATTGAGGGAAGCGGGTGGCAAATGCGAGCGATGCGGACTTCAGTGGGGAGTTAAATTTGAACCAAGTAAGTCTTGGTTTTGCAGCGGTTTTGGCCAGAGGGAGGGAAGGAAGCCTTAAATTTTTTTTTAGCACGGTGGAAAACAAGGGTGCGTATTATACATAAGCACTCTTGTTTTTCCCTAAAATCTTTGGTATAATATGTACCTGTGTATTATACACAGGTGTGTATTATACCTGAGATTTTATGGTAGATGGGACTTGCTTGAAATGGAGTACCTTGGTAAGTGGGTTTAATCACACATTGGCCAAGTTATTCAGCAAAACCCACATTTTTAGAAAATGTATTAACACAGTGTATAATATATGCTTTATGCAGGGGTCACATGTGGGTAACTTGTATGGAGAATTGCAGGTATGTTTTTCTGCTTTAGCTTCTGCTTTAGATTTTTGCCTAATCTGGGGTCTTGGATAATCCCCTTATTCCTTGCTGCTCTCCATGCCTTATTCATTTGGGTTCTTATTTTGAATTTATTATATGTATACTAGTTGAAGAGCCCGTTACACGGGCCACAGTGCCACTGGCTCCTTCGGAGCACCCCGCTCTGTATCAGTCTCTACTGCACATGACTGCAGCACGCTCAGCAGTCTCTACTGAGCATGACTGTGGTGTTACACACATTTTAGCGAATTATTATATAGGATGTTATGTGTGCTAGAGCTGTGAGTTTTGTTTCTTCTTTGCTTTTTTATATCTTTTCTCCTTCTCATTCTAACTGCTTTTTCACCATATTCAATTAATTTCACTGTTATACACGATATAAAATGAAATGCACTTAAAGTTTAAATCTGCACATTTGTTATTATTTGAAAAAAGGTTCTCAAAGGCATAGTATGTGGCATTCTGTTGTGCTTGCTTGGCCTATGTCCATTTGTAATCAAGGTAATATACAAGCCCTGTGTGTCTTGTAGTGGTGGGTGGGAAATAACTATAAAGAAGACTGATGGAGCTCTGGTCCTCTTGGGCCTCAGCCCACTCACTGCAAGCTAACGCTGTTTGAAAGCAGGTTCGTCTTATCATAAATGTATTTGAAATCTAGTTTTTTTATGGTTTTTAACCAGGTGCTTTTAAATCCTACATGTTTCATTACAGGAATTCATCAGGGCCGATGCTAAACTTAGATAGGCATGGCAATGTATATTAGATAGGACTCACATGAAATGGGACACCTGATGAGGTAAACAACCTTAAACTTACTTTGGACAAATTATGCAGCAAAACCCTAATTTTTTGAACATGAATTAGCACAGTGGTATAATAAATGCTTTAGAGGGTTCACATTTTGTGTAATTTGTATGGAAAAGTGCAGGTTTGTTTTTCTGCCTTAGCTTTTTCTTTAGTTTTTTTTTTGTTTTTTTTTAGGGATTCTTATTTTTAATTTCTATATTTATGTATATGTTATGATGTGCTAGCGTTATGAATTTGTTTTGCTTCTTTACCATTTTTTTCATCCTAATCATATTTACGGATCAGGGAAACACTGATTAATATTGCCCAGAGTGTTTACTTTAGTAAATGTGCCCGTTTAGCTACTGCAGAGATTTCTAATTTACTGCTAGATTAAGAACTCATATGTTTTACACATAATAGCTTTTAATGAAATGCACTCATTTGTGGTCCTTTACAGATATACAGTAAGTGGGATACATTTAGAATATGAAAGATGCAACCTTTAAGTGTATCAATACAGTGCAGGGCCTTTCCACATATGGCAAATGCACCAAAGAAATTAGCCTCATGGCTAGTAGCCTGAATGAGAATTTTACTATGGCCCACCACCACCATGGGGAGTTAAAAAAGTAAATAAATATTGGGCCACAATGGTAAAACAGAGAATCTAATAGTTTATAGCCTGTGACTGATATAACTAAACATTAAATAGACTATAAGTGGGAGTGTAGCATTAGCAGTGACAATCTCTATTTGAATTATTGGCATTGTTATGGATTAACAGCTCCATGTCACTCACAAGCAGTTACATCTTTGTGTTTCACTGGCAGTGCGTGAGAAGAATGGATAATGGCTATACTGTGGTATTAATGGAAAAGAACTGCCATAATTAAGCTATAACATGGAAACATGATCCTTTTAAGAAGTTGCCTGAGATTAAAATTCTGGGTAAGAACTTATTTATGTAATGGCAAACTGCTAAAATTTTCAGCTCATCTGTTCCAAAGGAAGCATCTGTGCATACAAAGTAATTCAGGGAATAACATGATGTAGTGTTATTGATAGAAACCTAAACATGTTAATGTCCAATTTTAGGTTTTTGTGTGTAACAATTCATGCTCTGGGTTTATCAAGTTTATCAACATTCCCCAGTGAATTCATGATTTTAGTGCCTTGATGAATACAATACATGGTTTTAGGATGTGTAGGACACCCCTTGGCACTCAGAGTTGAAATCTCTCCCATTCCAATGTATTACTGTATGAAAAAAATGTTTTTCTAGGAAATTTTGGTTTGGCATATGAGTTTGAAATATTTTTTCCTGCCGACAGTCTTCTCACATTAATTAAAAGTGTTTGCAAAAAAATAACTTTAGTTTATGTTTTAGTGCTATAAGTGAATTATTAACACCATATGTTACTTAAAGGGATAGTAATGTTTTAAAATAAAAGCAGCTCCAATTAATCTTCATGGTATTTGGGCCATAGAGAGTGTTATTTCAATACTGTCAGAGTTGTAGTTCAAGAGTAATTGAATGATAGACCAGACAGCTCACAGCAAGGAACAATCTTCTTACTTTGAGAACAATTAAGACCCTGCCCCCCTTGACAGGTTTTTCAGCTTTTTCTCTTATCTTAATTGAAGATTGTCCCTCTCTGCAGTCTACCTGGACACTCCCTGCTGCTCTAAGGTGAGCAGTGTTACATCAGTAAAAGGGGTGGGAGGGGGATAGTTTGTCATTCAATTACTCTTGAATTACAACTCTGACAGAATCGAAATAACACTCTCCAAGGCCCAAATACTATTATGATTAATTAGAGCTGATTTTATTATGAAACATTACTATCCCTTTAAGGTAAAATATGTGTAGAGTCACTGGTGTTCTATATTACGTAGACTCAATTTTAAAGTTCGTTTCTACTGTAGACTGCTGTATTAATTTTCTGAGATTGTAATCTTAGGTTTCTGTTCCCAAATAATCTTTTGTGTTACTAAAATCTCATCTTTAAAATTTAGCATTTTTTAAATTATTGAAATTCTGTGTTAGGGCAAAATATGCAATAACTTTCAAATGTTGCTAGATGTCTTCTTGTGTTCTCCTTTGTGTGGATGACTATAGATGATTATATAGTTGATTATGATATATATTTTTTATAATTTGATTGTAAACAAATACTTTTTGATTTTTTTTTTCCAAAGGGTATTATTTCACCTTTGTCCAAAATTTTGAGGAAATAAGAGTTTATTGGCATGCCTCTTCAAGACCCAAAATAATGTCTTTGTTGATAAGTACAGAAATACAGAAACATAGAATTTGATGGCAGATAAGAACCATTCGGCCCATCTATTTTCCTGCTGTAAAAACCTCAAAAATTATTTGGTCCTTGATCTTTTCTTTTGTTAAGGACAGCCTTATTCCTATCCCATGCATGCTTAAAGGGATAGCAATGTCAGAAAAAAGTATTAACTATATGGTAGATACAATTAAAAGAGAGTACTTGCACTTATTCTATCTCTCAAACTGTGATAGTTTGAGAGATATAGGAAAACAAAGTTTCTGCTCCCTCTCCTTTCTGCTTGACGAGCTGTGAAGGTGTCAGAAGCAGATGCTGGTCGCTTGACCAGACATGGATCTTCAGCAGTGCTGATATGACAATATCTAAAGAAAATACTTCATCGGAATGGTCTACAATGTGTGCTTGCAAACCAGGCACACTTTGTAGACCGTTCCAATTAAGTATTTATTTTTAGGTATCGCTATGTCTGCGCTGATGAAGACCCGCTGTCTGATCCAGGAACCAGAATCTGCTTCGGACAGCTTTACAGCTAGTCAAGCAGAAAGGGGAGGGAGCAGAGAACCTTATTTTCCTATATCTCTCAAACCATAACAATCTGAGAGATAGGAATAAGTGCAAGTACTCTCTTTTTATTGTATCTACCATATAGTTAATCCTTTTTTTCTGGCATTATTATCCCTTTAAATTCTGTCAATGTATTAACTTCTACCACTTATCTACTACCCTCTCAGTGATGTAAAACTTTCTTACATTATGTATAAACCTATGCCCCTTTAGTTTTAGACTATGGCCTCTTGTCCTAACATTTTTACTCCTTTGAAATGTACTTCCATCCTGCACTTTGTTGAATCCCTTCATGTATTTGAATGTTTCTATTATATCCCCTCTCTCTCGTCTCTCCTCCAAGCTGTACATGTTCAGATTCTTTAGTCTATCCTGATATTTCATTTCCTGTAAATCAGTCACCATTTTAGTAGCCCCTCTCTGAATTTTCTCTAGAGTATTTATATACTGCTGGAGATGGGGTCTCCAGTACTGAACACAATACTTTATGTGAGGTCTAACTAGAGATCTGTAGAGTGGAGTGACCACTTCCCTTTTTCTGCTACTAATGCCCCTAGTTATACAACCCAGCACACTGCTTGCATTCCCCATTGCTTTATTACATTGCCTGCCTACCTTTAAGTCATTTGAAATAATTACTCCCAAATACATTTCCACTGTTGTCTCTGATAGCACAGTACCCTTAATAGTATATTTTTCCTTTGGATTTTTATGTCCCAAGTGCATTATTTTACATTTATCAACATTAAACTGCAGCTACCACACTCTTGTTCATTCTTCTAATTTACCTAAATAATTTGTCATTTGGCTTATTCCCCCTGGAATGGCTACCCTATTGCAGATCTTTGTATCATCTGCAAAAAGCATAACTTACTGTGAAGTATGGGTTGTAAAGATGAAATTCTCTATGAGAGAGATTCATTTTGAAGGAGAATTGTATCCCAGAGAGACAATGGGGGTTATGCACTAAGGTGTGAGAAAGAGGTCATAACTCAGAAAAGTCAAAAGCAGCCAGATGGAATTTGTTGCCATTTATTAAATGCACATTGGTGGTTATGCACTAACGCATGATAAACACGTGATAAAGTGGTGATGACTTCTCCAGTGATATCACTTCTCCAATTCCTATGTTATTCTATGGGTTCTATGAACTAAGATTCCCAAAGTTGGAGAAATCCTAGTGCATTGGCTCCATAGAATAATGCAGGAACTGGAAAAGTGATATCACCGGAGAAGTCATCACCACTTTATCACTTATTTATCATAATATATATTTGAAAATTGCAAAGAGATGGTCAGAGATGCTCAATTAGGAACAAGTCCACCCTTGAATTAATGAGGTTGTATAGGATAAGTATCCTACCCAAGGCCTGTGAAAAAGGGGTCCACATCTGGATTACCCTGTTACCCTTAGAGTGACCAATCCCAAAGTTAATTTGCATATGCAAAGATATAGTCAAGATACTCAATTAGGAACAAGCCCACCCTCAAACTGAAGAGGATCTATAGGATATCCTACCCAGGGCACAATCTATTTCAGCTCAATAGTGCCTTTAAAAGAGAAGAAATATCCTAAAGCACATCATACTGGTCTTACCCAAACACAATCCTTCTCTAATCAAGAAAAGTAGGCAGCCATATGTTTGGCCTTGTTAGATCTCATCAGCGAAGTTATCACAGTGCCCGTGCTATGTGGGCGACATTCTGTCAGTCTTGTCCTCAGCTGGCTCCTATTGGTTGCAGTGGTATTGGCCTGCCCAGTATGTGTCCTTAAATACTGGGTCCTGTCACCTCGCTGTTGCCCTTTCGTGGTGTTTCTGTACCAGCGCTTGTTCCAGTTACTCGTGTAATTCCAGTGTATGACCCGGACTGCCTGACTACTCTTCAGCTTCTGTTCCTGCTCTGTGTACCGACCTGGATTGGCTGACGTTCCTGCTCTGTGTACCGACCCGGCTTGGCTGACGTTCCTGCTCTGTGTACCGACCCGGTTTGGCTTATGTTCCTGCTCTGTGTACCAACTCGGATTGGGTGACGTTCCTGCTTTCAAGACCGATTCCGGTAGGCGGTTGTTCCTGATCTGTGTACCGACCCGTTGGGCCTCCATTTACTATCTGTCCAGGATTGCCTACCGCTCCTTCTGTGGCTCCGTTAGGCTTGGCATCCGGACAGTGTTGCGTGGTCCGGTGTGAGCCTTCCATTCTGTGCCATAATATGCTAGACCTTAATCCTGCCATCAGCTGAGGTTGGGCTTCCTTGGGCGCCTCAGGCTACTTCCACCTCGGCAGTCAACATTGGTCTGTGCATACATCTACCCCCACGGGGAAAGGGCCGTTCTCCACTGGTTGTTGGCATTGTAGTCTCCGTTGGGCATCCTCTGGGCATACAATCTGTCCTCCGCAACTGCTATGGCAGTGTATATGTTTCTAAGGGCCTTTGCTTATTTCTGTGGCATTACTCGCTGTTTATACTCTCCTCCCTAATGAGAGTCTTAAAGGCCTCGCGCTGATAGGGCCTGTCAGTCTTCCTGGCCTATTAGTAACCCGTTCACTGCTGCCTCGTTTGAGAATCTCGTATTACCTGACCTGTATCAGTATATTGTTATTTCTGTCTGTACAATTGCTGGACCCGTGTGAGTAATTACTACTGTAACCTGCCCCATGACAGTACTATATTGTCTATATATTACTGTACCCTTGAAGGTTATTACCACCTGTTATTTGTTCAATAAATCTGTGTTTTTACCCAGCTTACTGTCTCTGAGTATCAATAAACGATTACAGAACTGCAGCTAATCTCTTTAGGAACTGTGAGAAAGGGGTCCACATCTGGATTATCCTTAGGCTGACCAATCCCAAGGCTAATCTGCATATGCAAAAAAGCTGGTCAGAGATGCTCAGCTAGGAACAAGCCACAAGCCTGCCCTTGAATTGATGAGGATAAGTATCCTACTCAGGGTGCAATCTGTTTTAGCTCACTAGTGCCTTTCACAGAGAGGTAATATACTAAAGCACATCATACTGATCTTACCAAAAGGCAGTCCAGCCATGAGTGCAGGCTCATTCCTAGTTGAGCATCTCTGACTAGGTCTTTGCATGTGCAAAGTTCCCTTGGGACTAGTCACCCTAAGGGTAACAGGGTAATCCAGACGTGGACCCCTTGCTCAAGTCCCTAGAGAGATAAGTGACATGTCACTGTCAAAGCCTAACAAGGTGGAAATGTACATTTGGGGTTCGCTGCTTCTCTTGTTCAGAGAGGAATTGTTTGTCACTTTGTGGCTGGACTGCCTTTTGGTGGGATCAGTATGATGTGCTTTAGGATATTGTCTCTCTGTGAAAGGCACTAGTGAGCTAAAAGAGATTGCACTCTGGGAAGGACACTTATTCTGTAGAGCCTCATCAATTCAAGGGCAAGCTTGTGTCTAGTTGAGCATTTCTAACGAGCTCTTTGCATATTTGAAAATTGCATTAAAAGCTGCCTATATGTCATGTTAACCAAAAGACCAGCAAATGTATATTTAAGAAGATAATCCTACTTGTTACCATATGCTGATGTATGCTAATTGCACTACCAGTGTGGTACCAGTAATGTTTTATATGCTAATTAAGCTTGTCAAGTCACATTTCATATGTTAATTATGTATTTTCAGTGATGTGTCATTTGCTAATTATGGTTTTCAGTGACAGTTCATTTGCTAATTAATCTATGTGGTGTACCAGAAAATATTCACCTTCACTTTGCCCAGGAATAAAAGTGTGAATATCTCCTAAACAATTCATATGCTGGACTTTTGGTTAACATGATACATAGGCAATTTTAATGCAAGCTTGAATTAAGGTGAAAGTTCCACTTTAACCTACTAAACATCCCTAGAATTAGACCTTTTCTTACACGGACCCTACAAAACCCCTAGTACTTTCCCTTATCATGACTTGACTTGACTATTGTGATGCCCACCCAGCTGGCCTTCCTTTTGTAAGTCACTAGGGTGGTTATGCACCTTGAGTAGGATACTTATCCTATAGAGCCTTATCAATTTGAGGGCAGGTTCGTTCCTAGTGGAGTATCTCTGATCACCTCTTTGCATGTGCAAATTGCCCTTTGGTCTAGTCATCAGAAGGGTAACAGGGTAATCCAGTAGTGGACCACTTGCTCACAGTGCTTGATGAGATGTGAGACCAGTTTGAGGGCAGGCTTGTTCCTAGTTGAGCATCTCTGACTAGCCCTTTGCATATCTGAAAATTGCATTAAAAACTGCCTATATGTCATCTTAACCAAAAGACCAGCAAATGTACAGTGAAGAAGATATTCATACTTGTTACCATATGCTGTTGTATGCTAATTGTGCTGCCAGTGTGGTACCAGTAAAGTTGCATATGCTAATTAAGCTTGTCAAGCCACATTTCATATGCTAATGATGCATTTTCAGTGATGTGTCATTTACTAATTATGGTTTTCAGTGACAGTTCATATGCTAATTAATCTCTGTGGTGTACCAGGAAATATTCACCTTCACTTTGCCCAGAAATAAAAGTATATATATCTCCTAAACAATACATCTGCTGAACTTTTGGTTAACATGATAATTAGGCAGTTTTTAATGCAAGACTGAATTAAGGTGAAAGTTCCACTTTAATCTGCTGAACATCCCTAGAATTAAACCTTTTCTTACACGGACACTACACAAACCCTAATACTTTCCCTTATCTTGTCTTGGCTTGACTATTGTGATGCTCTCCCAGCTGGCTTTCCATTTGTAAGTCACTAGGGAGGTTATACACTAAGATGTAATAAACAAGTGATGAAGTGAAGATGACATCTCCAGTGATATCCCTTCTCCAGTTTCTGCTGCCTGCAGAAAAAAAAATCTCCATTGCTGTACCTTTTGTGTTGTTACCTGAACCAACCTTAGGTAAATTTGATCACAGACTTGATTTTATATTGCAAGTCTGTGTTCAAAATTGTTCAAATTCTGCTATTGGCTAGGATGTGGATTAAGCAGGGCACGGAATGTGCCCTGCAATAACCACACCTCCCATCCAATCAGCTTCTAGATGTAGGGCTCACAATTCGGAATATGCTTTTCATCATCTCTCTGGTTATTCAATGATTGGCTAGATGGAGGGATGACAAAACACACATTTGCGACCCCTCCAGCTAGAAGCTGAATGGCTGGGAGGTATGATTACTTCAGGGTACATTCTGTGCCCTACGTAACCCCATATCCAAGCCATTTTGAACAGAGATTGGACGTTTAAAAGACCATCTCTGTTCAGATTTCCCTCAGATTGGCTCAGGCAACAGTCCAAAAGGTACAGAAATGGGGACTGTTTTTTTTCTGGCGGCGGCAGAGAGAGTTTATGGGGGCATTTGATTTAATTTATTATTCTTGTTTTATAGAGACAGAAAAAAATTACAGGAGAAGAAAGAAGAAGAAGAAAAGAAGGAAGCAAAGGTTAGAGAACTTGTAGATATGGTACATCACATAAAAAACAAACACAAGAAAGCGCCCAATATTGTAATATGTAACAATATTAAATGGACTTCAAAGATATGAAATTGCACTCACATGTATCTGTAGTCAGAGAGCTGATATCAGTCAATCTGACAAATGCGCTTTGTGAAGAAATTATCTCCGTCTCCACTCAGAGGGCTGCTGGTAAATTGCAAGAAAGAAACTGCTCCGGACAAACGACTGGATCCAAGAAGCCTCAATTTTAATCAATTCAAATAAGTTTAAAAACAATAAAAAACTAAAAGTGTACTGTAACTCTAACGCATTTCGCAGCGATAACGCTGCTTTATCAAAGTTTAAAACAAAACACAAAGCTAACAGGGACTCTAGCCGACCGGAGCAAACATGAAACAAATAACCTCACATTAGACTCTGATTGGGAGAATTCTAATGAAATGCAACCAACCAGAATCAATGAGAGAAAATGATAAACCAAATCCATTGATGCAGAGCCACAAATATACAGGAATCGTGTATTACACATGATTGAAATCCATAGAAACTATACAGCTTACTATGACCATACTACATATATAACAGACAACCTGGACGGCACTGGTGCACGAGCAGCCAACCACATCCAAAGCAATCGGAAGACTGATATAAAAAATAAACAATTGGCTCTCCAGCACCACTAGCAACCACAACATCTGGAACAATACAACATGAAGCAACTGATAGAGAAAATACTAAATGCATACATAACATAATGATATACATGTCAAAAAATTAAACAGACATTGAAGCTAACAAAATGACACATAAAATATGTATGTTACATACGCTAATAAATATCAGCTCATGAAAATCATATTAGGGATGAATGTAATCCCCACCAAACACAAATCCAATATATCAGCATATACCATATAACTAAAAATATACAAAATACAAATATAAACAAATGATTATATATATATATATATATATATATATATATATATATATATGCGCATAATAAACAAACAAAAAAACAAACAAAACAAAAAATAAATATATAGGGATAATGAATGAAAATATGATAAAATTGTTGAAAATTAAATGTATGTAATACATGACAAGTTCAACAGATAAATACAAATGCACAGATAAAAAAACTAAGGGAAAAATTGTGAGACAGAGAAATGTGAGACAGAACTACTGAGTGATTGACTACATGTTGAAGAGTAGAAGCTACCAACATCTGATAATCTTATAAAAAATTAATTTATAAACATATCAATATGTATGAAAATAAAATATATGAGTGAATTGTGAGGTGGGGGTGTACTAGTCTAAGTGAAATAGGACAAATATGTAAATACAAAAAAAAAAATTCTACATAAAAAAAGAAAATGTATTGCAAAACATGTGAGATAAAAATATACCTCAACATGTCAAAGTAAACTTATAACATATAACATATATATTTGTAGAAAAAGGAGTGAGTTGATGTTCATGAAATACATCTTAATGATAAATGTGAAAGTTTAATGAAGAATCTCTATAGAAATATTTCAATTGATTACAATCTAGTTGATTTAATAGACTCATTCAAACCCAACGGAATAAGGGTAGAAAGCCTGAAGATCCAACAGCTTTCACGATTATTTAACCGTTGAATTATATCATAAGCTGTAGATGGAGAGATAGATTCTATTGGTGTAACCACTAAGCCATTAGTTTTCTTATTATGGCATCGACACACTGCGTTGCACGAATCCATTGTAAATGTTTCTTTTATGTTGGCCTTTTCATGAGCGTAATCTCTGTGTTGTGCGACCTACATACTGTAATAGACATCTGCAGGTAAGAAGATAGATGACAAACCTAGAGCTACAATCCATTCTAATCTTGATCGAAAAAGTCTCTAATGTGACACTCGATTGAAATTTACTACTACCATTAGATATAAATTGACAGGTCAGGCATCTATCACTATTGCAGCTGAAACCACCACACAAAGTAATCTTAGAGTCAGCACTTGATCGCCTCAAAGTAGCACTGAAATGTTCACTAATTAGACTTTGTCTCTGAGGTTTAGAATCGCCTATAGAGACAGACCGCATATTGAACTTGGTGCCAGTATATTTTTGAGGGTTTTAGACCTTCTAAATATGACTTTAGGAGAGTCACCCATATCACCTCTTAATAATGGGTCCATTTTCAGTAAGTTCCAGTGTTTCTTGACGATGCCAGATATTTTATTTATTTATTTAGAAAATGTTTTAC
The DNA here is from genome assembly GCA_037306005.1 of Rhinophrynus dorsalis. Lineage (NCBI taxonomy): Eukaryota > Metazoa > Chordata > Amphibia > Anura > Rhinophrynidae > Rhinophrynus > Rhinophrynus dorsalis. The sequence goes on along the minus strand of CM074723.1, from coordinate 266,504,913 downwards.
CAGGAAGAATACATTGAGATTTCTCTCGTTTTCAAGTATGTCCTGGAGAGTTTTCAGTAAAGGGTTACATATTTACACTAATTGTGAGACATTATATACAAACATACATAAATATACATACTTATTAAATAATGGGATTATTTACAGTTACACACTGTTTTTAGATATAAAGAAACATTTGCTTTTAAGGATTTTAGACTGAGAGCAGATGTGATTATTTCCGGCAGATTGTTCCAGATTTTTGGAGCTCTGAATGAGAAGGCAGATCTTCCTGCTTCTTTCTTGTATATTGTCCCTGCTTCAGAATTATAACGTTTGATTAATGATGGTGTCTCATATTGCATGGGGAACCTATCTTTATTCTTCCTACCGATAATACCCCAATTAAGATTCTTATATGATCGGGCTCGCGAATGTGCATCCTGGACAAGTTTAGGCGGATACCCCTTCGCGAGAATGCAGTCAACCAGGATTCCAGATTGTGAATCATAATCTTCAACAGTGGAACAATTTCTTCTGATGCTCCTAAATTGCCCATAGGGCACATTACGGAGCCATTTTTTGTGATGATAGCTATTGAATCTCAAGAAGCTATTTCTATCAACTGTCTTAAAATGAGTTTTGGCTTGAATCAGTTCATTAAGACTACTCAAAAGTTCAAGAGCTAGAAACTGTATATTCGTAGAATGGTAGTTACTCATGAAGACAAGTCCCCACTCATTGCGATTCAAATGAGCTACAAAAGCCTCGAGTCCAAGGACATCTCCCCCCCAGATAATGAGGATGTCATCAATATATCGATGATATAGGACCAGATCTGCGCCGAGAACGCCCTGGTTGTACATCAAAAGTTTCTCGAGATAACCCATTAAGAGGTTAGCGTAACTTGGAGCAAACCTGGTCCCCATAGCCGTCCCCCTCACCTGGAGGAAGAGACAACCATCGAACTCGAAGCAGATGTGGGTCAAAATAAATCGAATCACATTGAGAAGGAAATCACGCTGTTGTATGGGCATCAGTAAGTCAGATGAGAGAAAATGCTTAACCACTCTAAGGCCACAATCATGGGGTATATTGGAATAGAGCGCCGTAACATCAAGGGTGACCCACCTATAACCCTCACTCATTAAAATTTCACATTTATCATTAAGATGTATTTCATGAAAATCAACTCACTCCTTTTTCTACACCTATATATGTTATATGTTATAAGTTTATTTTTACATGTTGAGGTATATTTTATCTCACATGTTTTGTAATACATTTTCTTTTTTTATGTATAATTATTTTTTTGTATTTTCATATTTGTACACCCTCACCTCACAATTCACTCATATATTTTATTTTCATACATACTGATATATTTATAAATTTATTTTTTATAAGATTATCAGATCTTGGTAGCTTCTCCTCTTCATCATATAGTCAGTCACTCAGTAGTTCTGTCTCATATTTCTCTGTCTCACAATCTTTCCCTTAGTTTTTGCATTTGTATTTTTAGTCATTTATTACATACATTTAATTTTCAGCAATTTTATTTATCATATTTTCATTCATTTTCACTATATATTTTTTGTTTTTTTTGTTTTTTGTTTGTTTATTATGTTTATATACATATATATATATATATATATATATATATATATATATATATATATATTATCATTTGTTTATATTTGTATACTGTATATTTTTAGTTATATGGTATATGCTGATTTATTGGATTTGTCTTTGGTGGGGATGACATTTATCCCTTATATGATTTTCATCAGCTGATATTTATCAGCATATGTACCAATACATATTTTATGTGTCATTTAGTTAGCTTCAATGTCTGTTTAATTGTTTGACACGTATATCATTATGTTATGTATGCATTTACTATTTTCTCTGTCAGTTGCTCCATGTTGTATTGTTCCAGATGTTGTGGTTGTTAGTGGTGCTGGAGAGCCAGTCGTTTATTTTTGACATCAGTTTTCTGATTGCTTCGGATGTGGTTGGCTGCTCGTGCACTGGTGCCGTCCAGGTTGTCTGTTATATATGTAGTATGGTCATAGTAAGCTGTATAGTTTCTATGGATTTCGATCATGTGTAATGCACGATTCCTGTATATTTGTGGCCATGCATCAATGGATTTTGTTTATCATTTTCTCTCATTGATTCTGGTTGGTTGAGTTTCATTTGAATTCTCCCAATCAGAGTCTAATGCGAGGTTATTTGTTTCATGTTTGCTCCGGTCGGCTTGAGTCCCTGTTAGCTTTGTGTTTTGTTTTAAGCTTTGATAAAGCAGCGTTATCGCTGCGAAACACATTAACGTTACAGTACATTTTTAGTTTTTTATTGTTTTTAAACTTATTTGTATTGATTAAAATTGAGGCTTCTTGGATCCAGTCGTTTGTCTGGAGTAGTTTCTTTCTTGCAAATGACCAGCAGCCCTCAGTGTGGAGATGGAGATAATTTCTTCACAAAGCGCATTTGTCAGATTGACTGATATCAGCTGACTACAGTTACATGTGAGTGCAATTTCATATCTTTGAAGTCCATTTAATATTGTTACATATTACACTATTGGGCGCTCTCTTGTGTTTGTTTTTTATGTGATGTACCATATCTACAAGTTCCTAGCCACTCAAGGGGAGTGTGTCTTTTAAGAGCAGCCCTGAAATTGCAAGACTTCCTTGAGGATACTGTTTCTGGGAACAGTTATATACTGTTAATACATTTGACCTGGCTTTCTGCTTGTACAATTCAGACTCAGTCATCCTGGAAAAATAACAGCAGCTTGGGATATGCCAGTGTGGAGCTACACATGACATAATTTCTCTGAAACCAAGTTTTCTACAGAAGAATATGGCAGCATGTCCACTGCCGACATCTAGGCAATCTTGCCATTCCACAGGTGTATTTTGGGATTGCTTTTGTGAATTTGTTTACTCCTTTCCAGGAACTCAGTCATTGTGGGTTGCCAGGACATGGCAGAAGAACCCTCTAACTATTGCTTTAACAACATGACTAGAGGAGGGGGTGGAAGTAGAGGAAATATGTGTGGGCAGTCTATGACTCTTGACATCTCCTACAGCAAACCCAGAGTCATCATACTCCTCTGCAGGAGGAGCCATAGGTGTTATTTGGAATTCATTAATTGTTGGCAGTGGCACACTCTCTGACACATCAATAGCATCACAACTTCTCTTAGCTGCTGCAGAGCCCTGGGAACTTTTTGTAGTGCTTCTGCTGCTAGTTGTGACACCTCTGACCTGCTGATAGTGAGTCTCCCAGTCAGAACTGAGGTTGTGCTTCAGATGGGATCTCATAGAGGAGGTGCCTAATTATGAGCCTGATTCCCCCCTGCTCATTTGCTTTTTTCACAGACAACAGATGGCAACATGCTTTTGGATCCTGAGTGAAGTCCATAGTCAATCTCCATACTGTGGACTTCATAGACTAATGGGATGCTGAGAGACTTCAACTACTATTGGGGCTAGATGTTGATACAATTCTACTACTACTACTAGGTGTTAAAGGTGCAACAATTGCAGCAGCAACAGAGGCTAAGGTTGTGGATGTTAATAGCCTATGTTGTTGTTGTTGCTTCTGGTTACTCAACACAAGTGTGTGTGTGGCTGAGTGGGACTTGGACTTGGAAGAGGCAATGATGCTGCTGATGAGTGACAGGATGATAGTGTACTTTCTGCCATCTTAACTTGTTCAGGGTCAGAGTTTCCAATGATTTTCTCAAACAGTTCATATCCAGACACAGTGCTCCTTTTCAGTCATGGAAGACTGAGCCTTTGCCTTTCTTCTAACTTTCTGGCCATATCATCATCTCTCTCACTCTCAACTTCATCTGTATCTGAAGAAGAGGAGGATGCCAGTGAGATATTTTCTAGATCTACATCAGCATCAGCATCATTAAATGGGACTACCACATCAACTAAAGTCACCCTGTAATACCTAGGCAGGTGGCGACTAGCTTGATGATCGTTACTTTACCTCTCAAAAGTGCCCCCGAGTAAAGTAATACTTAAGATTCCGATACCAGAAGCCAGGAATCAGTGCAGACATCTTATCTGTGCGTCTGAGCTTTCAGTCCCCATCATCCTTCAGAGGTATTTCATTGGCCCCAACGGCTCCGGAAGAGTCTGACGGTGCAGGCGTGCAGACTGCACTAACCTGGCCGTCAGTCTCGGAATATTACTTATAACTTTATTCGGGGGCACTTTTAAGAGGTAAAATAACGATTATTAAGCTTGTCTCCACCTGCCTAAGTATTGCAGGGCATCTTTAGTTGAGGTGGTTGTTCCTCTTTAATTATTAGGTCATTCTCAGCACCATCCACCGCTTCTTCCCCACTACTTTTACATTCCTCTAGACTTTTTGAAGTGTCAAACAATTTCATTTAACTTTTTCCCTTAATTTATTTTCACAATGTTTTCAACTGCTTTCTGGACAGGTTTTTTTGTGCTTGTTTGTCACACTGTCAGATGCAGCAGTTGACTGAGCTGCTACACCTTTTTGCAATATGCCATCAACACTAGAATGAGACTCTTTGGTGTCTTCAGTGTTTTTAGATGGTTTCTTAATAGTATTGGTGGTGGTGGTGGTGGTGGTACTTTTGGCAGGCCTGATGGGAAACAGAACATTCCTCTATTTAATTAACAGTGTGCTAGCACTCCCACCCATCCTACCATCCATTCACTTCCATGGCAGTGAAGGGTGGGGCCACCAGAGGATGCGTATTAGCACTATAACATTCACTGGGGTTCACCTGGTGCTGCAGGAACATTAACTGTGCTATTGCCCCATCCAATATGGCCACAGCAATCACTGTTTATTACAGGCATGCAGTTCCATAACAAAGTTAGTCTAAAATATCATAGATTTTAGAAAAATTAATGGAAGTTATTACCTCGGATTCATTGGAAAAGGGCAGTGGGGCTAAAAGAAAACAAGAGCAGAGCACAAAACTAGCGATTTTACCACAGACCACAAGTGGCTGCTAGACAAACAGACAGAAAAGGTCATGGTACCTCTGCACGCTGAAACTGGAAACCTCTTCAGTCTTTGAAAAAGCCGACTATCAGGCGAAATGTACATCAGGGTCGCTGATTCCACATAAATGAGTCAGAATTTCTGCAACCCAATGTTCTAGACTTGCTACTCTTTTTTTTCCATTATGGTCAGTCTCTGGTGGTGTCCTGTACCAAATTATTTTTGTGGACATAAACACTTGGACAGAAGAGTGATCAACTTTTGAGGCTCCTAGAAATAAAATTCTAGTGTAACAAATGTTTTATACTCTTCACTAGAAGGCTTATCTGATGCAACCAGCATACTGTGTGTGTCTGCTGTTTGTTAAATTTAGATTAGCAACATCTGCCCCAATCAAGGGAAGGTGTGTCGGCTTGAGATCACTCAGCTATCAAGTAGCATAGAATGGAGTAAGACTGGTTGCTTAAGGTGTATCCGAATCTAAGAGTTAGGGTGCTACTCAGCCACGTGTGTATTGGTGCTCTGTTCAGACTTAATTCTGAATATACTATAGTATTAGAAGTATTGGTTGCTACATTGTCTTTACTTCACCATATCTTTTTAATAGGGATTAATAAAGGTTAATTTGTAACCATTTGTTTTTATTTTATTTCTTCCCATGCGATTTCCTATCTCAAAAGTATATGTGGATAAGCTCTTAAATAGAAAAGTGTTTTGTTTTTTATGATCATTTACTCCAAGATCTTAGTGGATATATAGCAGCTCTTGTGGAGATTTATAGACACAGTTCTATTAATTACTTATCCCAGTCGAGTCTAGATTTCGAGTCTGCTGCTGATAGTATTTTTTCCCTTTTCTTTTTTTGACCTTATAATGTACAATCTAGCACATTCCCCTCCATACCATAATCTATATATACACCTTACATTAGTGGTACACCTAATTTTTTGGATATTGTTTTAGCCATTTCTTAAGACATGATAATGGTTACAACATATCCCTAAAATATGAAATTGATCCCCAATTCCAAAAAAATGTAATCAAAGTGTAAAAAGATATTACTGGGATAGAATAACACACGACAAAAACTGCTTGGATCTACTTACTATAAATAATAAACAGAAACCACAGCACTGTGTTTCAATGTAATTTATTGATGTTTACAGAGAGTATTGGTATAGGGCAAGGTTTGGGCCCGCATGTACCTTTCTTAATTAAAAAATGGTGTATTTTTTGTGGACCTGAGAAAAGGCCGGAAAGGTTTCAAAATTTACCATACAACCATGTATACTGTACAGATCAATAAATAAAACTGAAATTTACTGCTTTGTTTTCCTTTGTATTGTGGACTATTTTCTATCCACCTGCTCTTCCATTGCTAATTTTTAAATACTGCCAATCACAGAAGGAATGCTGTGCAATTCAATGAAATACAAATCAAATGTGTGCTTACACCATGGATATCACTAAGGACCCTTGCATTTTCCGAATATGACCAATCTAGAGCTTGATGCAAATTCTGCTAAATGATAAAAATATGACATGCTGTATACATGATATTCCTTAACAAATCATTAGCAATGAGGGAGACATTTAATGCTGCTGTAAATTTAGGAAGCAAAAACTTATTGTAATGTAGTTGTTTATATTTAGGCATATATAATTTATATATTGATTCATTGTTCTTTTCCAAATCAGGCCCTCAAGCAAAAAGTTTGATCCCTTCTGATCGACACAAAAAAAAAAAAATAAAACAAATCTATATTAAATATATAAGCATACAGTTCAAATAGACACTAGGAAACCCCATGATGACATTTTTGGCAATACAGAGATGTCTAAGGATTTACTTTCAGTCTGCTAGCAGAACATGCTCTGACCATTTGCTAGCCATAGCATTGTATACACAAGACATGACTCATCTTATGATTTGATTTTGGCAATGGATGTTTTTCTTGGCTCAAGTTCAACCTTTAGGCTTTCTGCAAGCCAAAACAAGGGTTTCTTTCTAAAATGCCATAAAGCATGATTTTTGCAATTAACAGATATGTATGTGCCACACTTGGGAGGCATATTTAGGACTGAAAAATAAATGAATATCAACATGTACTTTTACTTATTTAAATAGGAATTTCTCATTTTCAGCATGTACTGGAGAGAAAAGTTTCACATTTATGCACAAATAGAAACAAGAAACAGAAAAATAACACATTAACTTTTTACCTACTGTTATATGTAGGTTTTAAATGCAAAGATGAAGTACATTTTTAGGAATTTTAACCTGGCAACGTATTTTCTTTTGGGTAGGTTACTCAAGATTTTTGGAGTTCAGTATAAAAAGGCTGATTGACCTGCTCCTTTCTTCTAGTTTGTAATAGTCAGTGAGTTTCTCACAGTGGAGAGGAGGCTATAAGGAGATTTGAAATAAACAAGCTGTCTCTGTGAAATTCAGTTAAACTCCACAATACATTTTCAACAATGGTAACCAAGTCTAATCGTAACTTGGCCCTAGTCAACTCCTCCAAATCTTTCTATATAGCTAGAAGCCAATCTCAATTTTATTCTTCACTTAGATAAATTAACATCCAAAGTAGGTGTCTGTTTACATCCCCTGGTAAGAAAACATATAGCTAAAACCAACTATTGACTACAGGATGTAGCATATGATTCTGCACCAAAAATCCAGTTATATAAACCCAACACTCTGCATTATTGAAGATACTGATTTGTCCTCCAATGTAATTACACTACAGATCTTTGTGATACATTCAAATAGCTACATTGGCTAACACTCAAATCCAGAAGTATCCTTCACTTTTCTTTACAAGTTTATAAAATTTTGCTGGAAATCTGGGTGTTTTGTGTCTAAAAAGAATGAGGGAAGAAAAAAATACATGTACATATTGCATAGAAGAACAAAATTTAGCTAGAAGGTTGGAGGCTTCGTAAAATGAGGATACAGTGGATAAATAACAACCTCCCATAAATAGAAATGGTTGGTGGTGCACCATAATATTATTATTGGAAAAACTGACATGGGGTGGAGGAGTGGGATTGTATCCAAACAAGGAGGACTATGTTCGGGAAGCTTTCAGACAGTAAGGTGATAGCAACTCATATGTAAGTTAATGAAGACTCCCACAGTACACTTATTAAAATAATTTAAATCAATTTTAAAAAAGTAAGTAGATTTGGGAAGTCTCACTAAAAAGAGTGCTTATTTCTGAAAAGAGAACATCCAACAAATATTAAAATTCCTGCAAGATCAATATCTTTAGCCGTTTCTACAATGTCTGCAACTCAGTGATCCAAAATGTCTCCCTCTAAGCATAATCTTAATAGCCTGTCCCCTCAGCTTCTGGGGATCTGAATTTGGTTCTATAGCCAGCACTCTTTGTATTGGACATCATTGCTATGCTTTAACAATAAATATGCTTTAACAATAAATGGGATTCATGACCAGTATAAATATTTTTAAGATTTTGAAAAAACATTTTGAGTTTTTTTCATGTCAGTACAATATATTTTAAATTACAACTTCAAGTGCTTAGATACACAACATATTTGTGTTATCATTTATCCAATATTATTTTATATCCTTTTCTGTAGCACTACATACACTGAGTTCAATCTTCCCACCTCCAAAATGCACATATATCTTTCTAGTCAGTCAAATCTATGCATCCCAGGCAGTCAGAAGAAGGGTCTTAATCCAGAGTCAATTCCTTTGTGCTCCAGTGTCGATAGTAGCCAGGTCATTCTTCCAATTTTTATATTTCCTAAATGCTATTTTAGGCACTTCTCCAATTTTATCTTTGAAGAGTGGATCTTATTTTAGTCCTTTACAGTGTATTTTTTTAATCCCTTTAATGATAGGAAGTACCACAGTTGGTGGTTGTTACATAATATCCACATTCTTTTCCCTATATTGTATTAAATCTTGTCTTGGGATAGCCTTGGCTTCTTTCAAAACCATTTAGTAAGAATTCTCCTTGCTATCCCTCATACCTAAACTTGTCCATAGCAAGTCTCGCTTCTACCACAAACTAATCTACACAATCATGTCTAATACTTTGGAATCGGACAAAGGGTATGTTGTCCTACCATCTAGATAGATGACCACTTTTTGAATGCAAGTGTTTGTTGCTGTTTACTGCCTTTGTAAATGTTCTGGTTCTGGTGACACTCTCTCTAACTTATAAAATAAAATATAAAATGCTTTTCTATATAAAATTGCTAGTGAATTGCGGCCTAAGTAATTATCATAAATGCAATCAATAAAGCCATTAAACTATCCTTATCCCCTTTCCAGATAATTATATTGTCAATATAGTGCAAAAATAAGACTACCTTATCAGCAAATGTATTTTTAGTCAAAATTTTCTTTTCTCCCAAAAGCCTAAAAATAAATCCACATAAGAGGGTGCAAACAAACATCCCATTTCCATTCCAGTCAACTGTAAGAAAAAATATCTATACTATAAAATAAGTGGTCAGGTGACCACAAATTCTATGTCCGTGCCTTACATGCACCCTTGGCCAGCAGCTAGGAGGAGATCTGCATATCTCCACCACACTGCCTGAGCCCAACATACACACCCCAGGGTGCAGCTATGAGGAGATCTACATATCTCCTACACACTGCCTGGGGTCAGCATACACAGAGACGTAACTTCGCCCCTTCCCACTGTCTCCTCTTTAAATCAAAAAATTAAATGGAGGACTTACACGCTAAGAACTTGCCTTCAATTGCCTTCCCTAGACCCTACCTCCCTCACCAGCCTGCACATAACCCGCTCCCCAACCACAGCGGCTCATCAAACACATGAAGCATCAGGGAAGCAGGAAAGCAGACCACTCCACACTGTGAGGATGCCAGTTTGAAAACACAGGTCTCCATAGCTCTTAACCTTGGGAGTTTCAGAGAGTAGTGCAATGCATTGCATAGCCCTGTGGCACTCAAAGGGTTAACAGCTATGGAAAACTGTGTTTTGAAACAGGCATCCTCACAGTGTGAAGTAGTCTGTTTTCCTGCTCCTCAGCCGCTACATGTCCTAACAATGTGGAGCAGTGTATAAAGAGCACACTGTGCATAGCACCCCATAGTGTGCCAGTTGCGCTACGCAATTGTGTGTCATGCTGTCCCTCTTTTGTTACCTAAAATACCCATTTCTCTTATGTTCTCCCCTTCACTACTTATCTCACCTGTGCTCTCCCTCTTCTCTCTGCTGTGAATAAACTTTGCAGCCAGTTGTGCTCAATTGCAGCCTGCAACTTCCCATATGTATGTGCCTCTTGATCTGTACAGCTGACTCACATTATAATTACAAGAGCATATACAAAGAAGTCAGAGATGCTCAACTTGGCTCATGAACCTGCAAGATTATGCATGAAGCTCACTGGGACTGTGTCCTGGTACCCAGGGTGCAAGCTCTTTTAGCTCACAAATGCCATACACAGAGAAGAAATATTCTGAAGCATATCATACAGGTCCTGCCAAAATAACAGTGCAGTTACAAAATGGCAGACAGTTCCTTTCTGAACACAGGAAACAGCTAACCCAGATGTACACTTCAGCCTTCTTTAGCCTTGTTCATAAAGTACAGCTGATCCCTCTATGTACTTGTGAGCAAGGGGTCCACGTCTGGGTTTCCCCATTAACCTTAGGGTGACCAACCCTAAGAGAAATTGGCATATACAGAGAAGAAGTCATAGATGCTCAACTCGGCTCATCAGCCTGCAAGGGTATGCAAGAAGCTCACTGAGACTGTGTCTTTGAACCAAGGCTGCAATCTCCTTTAGCTCATAAATGCCATACACAGAGAAAAAATATTCTGAAGATTTTTATACAGGTCCTGCCAAAATGATAGTCCAGCCATGAAATGCTAAACAATTCTTCTCTGAACAAGGGAAACAGATAACTCCAGGTGTTTTGGCCTTATTGGGCCTCATGCCACTCATCCCTGTATACCTTGTCAGCAAAGGGTCCACATCTGGATTCCCCCATTACCCTTAGGGTGACAAACACTAAAAGAAATTTGCATACATAGTAAAAAAAAAACAAACAAACAAAAAAAAAAATCCTCAAAAACTCATGAGTGTTTAAGGGTATGCAAGAAGATCAATAGGACTGTGTCCTTGCACCCACAGTATTACCTCTTTTGGTACAAAAATACTAAACACAGCCAAGAAATATTCTGAAGTGCATCAAAATATCCAAACACCAAATGATCAACTAACTCAGCATGGGCATTTTTGCCTTGTTAGGCCTTCTCAGTAAAGTGCAGCTGATTCCTCTGGACCATTGAGCAATGTCTGGATTCACCCACTATCCTTAGGGTGACCAACCCTAAGAGCAATTTGCATATATAGAGAAGAAGTCGGAGATGCTCAGCTCATGAGCCTGCAAGGATATGTAAGAAGCTCATTGGGACTGTGCCTCTAACCCAGGGTGCAAGCTCTTTTAGCTCACAAATGCCATAGACAGAGAAGAAATATTCGGAAGTGTATCATACAGGTACCTTGCCTTGCCAGGTAGGCTTGCCCCATTGCCCCCCAGGCTGGTCATGAATATGGGCAGTGGGCCACTGCCTCACTCAATTTCCCATTTGCTGCTGTAAATAGACTAAACAGAATTTAAGGAGCTACACAAGTGTTGTAGCTCCATTTCAATTGTAAGCTCTGTGATATCGCTAGTGTAGATCCATTTCAATTGTAAGCTCTGTGATATCACTAGTGTAGATCCATTTCAATTGTCACCTTTGTGATATCAGTTGTGTACTACCATTTCAGTTATAAGCTCTGAGGTATCGCTTGACTTAATTCATAACATTAATGCCAGCTATAACATTAACAAAAGGGGTTGGGCTCGGACATTGGCGGTAATAGTAATAAGCCACTTAATTGTACTTGCCCCCCAGGCCAAAAGTTGCCAGTCCTCCCCTGTACCTTGCTCACAAATGCCGAGAGAGATCAGCTGCACCTCACCAATGAGGCCCAACAAGGCTGAAATGTACGTCTGGGGTTAACTGCTTCCCTTGTTCAGAGAAGAATTGTCTGGTATTTCGTGGATGGACTGTCATTTTGGTAGGACCTATATGATGTGATTCAGAATATTTCTTCTCTGTGTATGGAATTTGTGAGCTAAAAGAGACTGCATCCTGAGCTTGAGGACACAGTCCCAGTGAGCTTTTTGCATACCCTTGCAAGCTCATGACCCTAGCTGTGCATCTCTGACTTCCTCTATCTATATGCAAATTGCTCTTAGGGTTTGTCACCCTAAGGGTAATGGGGCAATCCAAACGTGGACCTCTTGCTCACAAGTGTATAGAGGGATCATTTGAACTTCAGTAAGGGAGAGATGTACATCTGGGGTTAGCTGCTTCTTATGTTCAGAGAAGAATTGTCTGGCAATTTCTGCTTGGACTGTTGTTTTAGTAGGATCAGTATGATAAGCTTCAGAATACTTCTTTGTTGTGTATTATGTTTGTGAGTTATAAGAGATTGCACTCTGGGCATGAGAGAAGAGTCTCAGTAAGCTTCTTGCATGTCTTTGTAAGCTCATGAGCTGAGTTAAGGATTTCAGGCTTCTTCTATTTCTATGCAAATTGCTCTTATGGTTAGTTACCCTAAGAGTAATGGAGTAATCCAGATGTGGACCCCTTGCTCACATATGCCTAGAGGGATCAGCTGCAACTAATCTATGAGCCACATCAAGGCTGAAATGTACCTCTGGGGTTAGCTACTTCCCTTGTTCAGAGAAGTGTTGTCTAGTATTTCATTGCTGGACTGTAATTTTGGCAGGACCTGTATGATATGCTTCAGGATAATTTTTCTCTGTCTATGGCAGTTGTGACCTAAAAGAGATTGCATCCTGGGTGTGAGAACACAGTCCTAGTGAGCTTTTTTTCATAACCTTTCAAGTTCTTGAGCCTAGATGAGCATTTCCGATGTCTTCTATTTATATGCAAATTGCTCTTGGAGTTAGTCACCCTAAGGGTAATGGGGGAATCCAGACGTGAACTCTTTGCTCAGTAGGGCTTGAGGGATCAGCTGCACCTCACTATCGAGACCCAACAAGTCTGAAATGCATGTCTGGGGTTAGCTGCTTCTCTTGTTCAGAGGAGAATTATCTGGTGTTTTGTGGCTGGACTGTCATTTTGCAGGACCTATATGATGTGATTCAGAATATTTCTTCTCTGTGTATGGAATTTGTGAGCTAAAAGAGACTGCATCCTGAGCTTGAGGACACAGTCCCAGTGAGCTTTTTGCATACCCTTGCAAGCTCATGACCCTAGCTGTGCATCTCTGACTTCCTCTATCTATATGCAAATTGCTCTTAGGGTTTGTCACCCTAAGAGTAATGGGGCAATCCAAATGTGGACCTCTTGCTCACAAGTGTATAGAGGGATCATTTGAACTTCAGTAAGGGGGAGATGTACATCTGGGGTTAGCTGCTTCTTATGTTCAGAGAAGAATTGTCTGGCAATTTCTGCTTGGACTGTTGTTTTAGTAGGATCAGTATGATAAGCTTCAGAATACTTCTTTGTTGTGTATGATGTTTGTGAGTTATAAGAGATTGCACTCTGGGCATGAGAGAAGAGTCTCAGTAAGCTTCTTGCATGTCTTTGTAAGCTCATGAGCTGAGTTAAGGATTTCAGGCTTCTTCTATTTCTATGCAAATTGCTCTTATGGTTAGTTACCCTAAGAGTAATGGAGTAATCCAGATGTGGACCCCTTGCTCACATATGCCTAGAGGGATCAGTTGCAACTAATCTATGAGCCACATCAAGGCTGAAATGTACCTCTGGGGTTAGCTACTTCCCTTGTTCAGAGAAGTGTTGTCTAGTATTTCATTGCTGGACTGTAATTTTGGCAGGACCTGTATGATATGCTTCAGGATAATTTTTCTCTGTCTATGGCAGTTGTGACCTAAAAGAGATTGCATCCTGGGTGTGAGAACACAGTCCTAGTGAGCTTTTTTTCATACCCTTTCAAGTTCTTGAGCCTAGATGAGCATTTCCGATGTCTTCTGTTTATATGCAAATTGCTCTTGGAGTTAGTCACCCTAAGGGTATTGGGGGAATCCAGACGTGAACTCTTTGCTCAGTAGGGCTGGAGGGATCAGCTGCACCTCACTATCGAGACCCAACAAGTCTGAAATGCATGTCTGGGGTTAGCTGCTTCTCTTGTTCAGAGGAGAATTATCTGGTGTTTTGTGGCTGGACTGTCATTTTGTAGGACCTGTATGATATGCTTCAGAATATTTCTTCTTTGTGTATGGCATTTGTGAGCTAAAAGTGATTGCACTCTGGGCATGAGAACACAGTGCCAGTGAGAGTTTTGTACACCTTGCAAGCTCAAGAGCCTAGTTAAGCATCTCTGATTTCTTCTATCTATTTGCAAGTTGCTCTTAGGTTTAGTCACCCTAAGGGTAATGGGGGAATCCAGATGTGGACCCCTTGCTCACAGTGCCTAGAGGGATCAGCTGTACCTCATTGATAAGGTCCAACAAGACTGAAACATATGTGTGAGGTTAGCTGCTTCCCATTTCATGTCTGGACAGTCGTTTTGGTAAGACCTGTATGATATGCTACAGAATATTTCTTTTCTGTCTATGGCATGAGTGAGCTAAAAGAGATTGCACCTTGGGAGTAATGACCCAGTGAGCTTCTCTCATACCCTTGCAAGCTCATGAACCTAGCTGAGCATCTCTGATTTATGCAAATTGCTCTTAGGATTAGTCACTCTAAGGGTAATGAGGTAATCCAAATGTGGACCCCTTGTTCATAAGTGCTGGGAGGGGCTAACTGTACCTCTCCTATGAGGCTCAACAATACCAAAATATACATCTGGGGTTGGCTGTTTCCCTTGTTCAGAGAAAAATTGTCTGGAGCTTTGTGGTTGGACTGTAATTTTGGCAGGACATGTATGATATGCTTCAGAATATTTCTTCTCCATCTATGGTATTTGTGAGCTAAAAGAGATTGCATCCCCCCCCCCGACTTCCATCCAGAGCCTGTCAGCAGTTCACAGTATCCTTGCCTATTCCTCAATTGCTGCCATTTTTTTCAGTTTTAAAACATCTTTATTGAGAATAATCGAGAATTGCTGCCAATTTTTACTCTGTGCTCACTCCTCATTGAAGGACCTGTTGCACTGAACAAATGTTTTTGCGCTTTTGCAACTTACATATTCTATAACACCACAACCATATTTTAAATGTGCAGATCTGCTCATTCACATTATGGTACTGCTGTGTGGGGACAAACTTATGTTCCTCCACCAGCTCCGATAAGGAGGAGGCAGTGCAAATCAGGAAGCTGCTACAAATTTAAGGTTGGCTCCCGGTCTGTGGAACTGCAGCCTGGCTCTGACCTCCTGTACACATCACTATGCCCATTAGTCCCTGCACACTTTACACAGTTATCTGGGTTATGCTTGCAATTGGTTAGTTCCAGTTTCAGCAAAACAGTAAGTGTTTATTTTGACTACACACCGCTCCCTACACAAACACACAGAATGCAACATTATTACATTCTGAATGTTTTCTTCACTGTTGTGCCCACTGTTTGCAGGACCTGTTATACTCAACGTAGACTTCTGCCCTTTTACCACCTCCACATCCTTTGATGCCACTAACATACTTTCTGTGTGCACATGGATCATTATTTACACTATGGTACTGTGGATTTCCAACAAATTCTGTAAGGAATACACACAACAATGGAGCAAACGTCTGCAGTTTACAACTTTATGTATGCTGACTTTCGAACTACCATCACTGTAAGAAACTACACCGCAGGGTTATGCTGACACTGAGAATGGTACTATTTTAGCGTGGTCTATTGTAGACTTCAAAGCTACAGCAAACTACAACTACCAGTAGCCACAGGGGTTTTAGCGGTCTTTCCTGTCAAGAGAGACTCAAGCCACTTGCTGGAAATGGGATTGTGTGATCTGTGGATCTGTCCCTGAACACAACAGGCTCAAAGGGGAGGTGTATAGCCCATACCCTCCCCAGCTACCCTGCATTGCCCCTCCATACTTTCCCAACAGGACAAGGGTGTGCACTGGATGACTCAAATTGTCATATGCACAAAATAAGTAGAACAATTCAGGGATAACCAATTGCACTAAAAGGGAAATACCCATTGATTTAAATTAGCCTTTTAACCCCTTGGATGCTAAATATTTTGAGACTGATATAGTAAGAGGCACTGGAGCAATTGTGGAAGAACAAGTCTCACCAAAAGGGAGACATTCAAATCTTTAACCCTTTGAGTGCTAGAAGGGTATCCAAGGTATTGCTTTGCTGCTAATCAAATGCCCTTGATTAATTGATCATCAGCAAGTATGACCACCTCTATAAAAGCCAAAGTTTTACCAGTTTGCTGGTCTGGAGCATTCAGTTGTGTGTTAACACAATGCCAAGAAGGAAAGACATCAGCAATGATTTTAGAGAAGCAACTGCTGCTGCCCATCAATCTGGGAAGGATTATAAGGCCATTTCCAAACAATTTAAAGTCCATCATTCTACAGTGAGAAATATTATTCAAAAGTGGACAACATTCCAGGCATTTGCCAGTCTTCCCAGGAGTGGACTTCCCAGTAAATTCACCTCAAGGTCAGAGAAATTGCAAAAAAACCAAGGGTTACATTTCAGATGCTACAGGCCTCAGTTAGCATGTTAATTGTTTAAGTTCATGACAGTACAATTAGAAGAAGACTGAACAAGTATGGTTTGTTTGCAAGGGTTTCCAGGAGAAATCCTCTTCTCTCTAAAAAGAACATGGCAGCACGGCTGCATCTGAACAAACTACAAGACCTCTGGAACAATGTCCTTTGGACAGACAAGACCAAAGTGGAGATGTATGGCCATAATGCACAGCACCATGTTTGACAGAAACCAAACACAGCATATCAGCACAAACACCTCATATGGTGATGGAGGGGTGATGATTTGGGTTTGTTTTGCAGCCACAGGATCTGGGAACACCATTTATTCCAATATGGTTATAAGTGGACTAGTAACTTCAGATCATTTACACTGACTATTACTGGGCTGACTACGATGCTTTGTGATATGTAGGAAACCACACATGCGTGAGTCTGTATTTACATGCTGTGCAATGTGCAGGAGCCTGATGTGATATCAGGTACAACATATCTATACATATAACAAAACAAAAAAATGCACCACCGTTTCAACAAACCTCCTTAAACATCACAAAAACAGTTAATATCTTCATAAAAGCATCTTCTTTAATGTTTTCATCATAAAAAACATGTATGACATACCTTTTGGACAAGAAACATACAAACGAACACATTCACAGAGTGGAAATCATGCCGTAAAGGAAGCTAAGGATGCCGGGTTGTCCTTAGGCGTCGTTCTAGGTCTCTCCCTCCTGGATGAGGCTACAAACTGGTAGCCTGTCCGGTGGAACAGGCTAACTGGCTGGAACTCTGTAACAGTGGAACCCAATCTGGAAACATCCACTGCAGCTGCTGGAAACACAAGCTGGAAACAGAGAGCTCTTAGCTGGCTTGGATGGGCATCCTAAGAGACACTTTACACCACCCAGGAATAAGGACACAGTAAACCTTCTTAGTTCCCATACAACTAACTCCCTTTATTGAACAATCTCTCGGGATTTATACATTTAACAACAACAAGATATAATACAAGACAGAGAAGACAAAGGGCAGTGACATTTGGTGGACACAGGATACAATGGGGGTGGACATGATTAACTTAACTATACAAAGCGACTATGGTAAACAATTGTGATGTTTACCATAAACACTGGACAAGACAATAGAACAACAGAGTGTAAACACAAGACAATGGGACACTACAGTAGCACTGATCAAATGAAAACAGAACACTAGAAACAGGTGGTGCAGGCAAGCAGGACCTCAGACTAATCCCATCACACAGAAGACATCAGATGTGACGAGATTAGTCAAGTGCAACCTTAAGTGCAACCTTAATCTGGTGCAACCTTAATCTGGAAAAGAGGGGGGTGACCCATCTACCATTTGGCTGGTTTTGTAGATGCCCAACAGTTTAACCCCTTCAGGGTAAGGTTGTAGGCCCACAATGCCAACAGGGGTCCAGTCCGTATTACGGTATTTAACCATGCCCCTAACTTTTAACATAGAATGGTAGGCAGCTGATCAGGACGCTGCCTACCTTTCCACATGGATGGTGTAGAATTTTAGCCTCTTTGGCGGAGATGTCTGGTAGTATAATGTCCCACAGTTCTCCATAGTCTGTCATAATAGACTGCAAATCCATATGCCCAGAGAGGTCTTCCAGTAACGGACTATGATCAGTTACATTTCTCCCTCTTTTCAGTACCAAGCCAGCAGCAGCTTTGGTGAATGCTGGATTAGGGGAGTCTGATATGTCCTTGGCTGGATAACGGGAGCCCCTTGTCCTGGGCCAGAAATAAAATGGTAGCCCCTTGTCCTGGGCCGGGAACAAAGCAGTAGCCCCTTGTCCTGGGCCAGGGAAGGAAGGGTAGTCCCTCGTCCTGGGCTAATAAAACCATGGTGGCCCCCTGTCCTGGGCTGGTCAAATGTGGGGGGACTCAGGGGTCCAGTGTTCCAGGCAGAGCTGGTAGTAGGCCTTACTGGGTCTGGGTCCATTGGTTTTGGGTCCAGGGCCAGTCTGTGGGGTGGAGTCCGGTGAGGCAACAGGAGTTCCACAGTAAGGAATGGGCTGGGGGGCTGCTGGATCGAAGAGTCCCTCTCTGAACACAAGGGATCCAATCTGAGGCAACCCAGAGTGTGTATAGAGACATCCCCCCCTCAAAGTATGGGACACAGAGCCACTAGAGAGGACCGGGGTCCCACTCTCTAGTGATGGTGTATCAGAACCCCTGAAGAGGATACACTTCGCACTCTTCAGGGTAGGGGCGGCAAAACCACTGGGGAGGATGCGGGTCCCACTCCCCAGTGCTGGGGCAACAAAATCCTCATAGAGAACATCTGTCCCACTCCCTGGTGCTGGGGCCACAAAATCCTCAGGGAGTATGTCTGTCCCACTCCCTGGGGTAGTAGCATCGGATGAAGGGTCAACATGGTGCTTGGAGAGGACACTATTCCCTTTCTCCAAGGCATGGGCAACATCGCCACTGGTGAGGACCTGGGTCCCACTCACCAGGGCAGGGGTATCACAATGACTGGTGAGGAGCGTGCTCCCACCCACCAGTCCAGGGTTAACAGGATCACTGGGCAGGACACAGTTCCCACTCCCCAGACTAGTAGCAGCAGAGAAAGGGGCAACAGGGTCCCTGGAGCGGACACTATTCCCACTCTCCAGGGCTGGGGTATCTGAGCCGCTGGGGAGGACCTTGGTCCCACTCCCCAGGGCAGAGACAACAGGGGAAGGGGCAACAGCTGCAGTGGGGAGGACGCAGGTTCCACTCCCCAGGGCAGTATCAATGGAGCCCCTGGATAGGACATATTTCCCCCTCTCCAGGGCAGGGGTATCTGAGCTGCTGAGCAGGACTTTGAATCTACTCCCCAGGGCAGTAGCAACAAAGAAAGGGGAAACAGATCCACCAGGGAGGATGCAGGTCCCACTCCCCAGGGCAGTAGCAATGGAGCCCCTGAAGAGGACGGATTTCCCACTCTCCAGGGCAAGGGTATCTGAGCCACTGGGGAGGATCTTGGTCCCACTCCACAGGGCAGGGGCAACAAAGGAAGGGGAAACAGATCCACTGAGGAGGACGCAGGTCCCACTCCCCAGGTCAGTAGCAATGGAGCCCCTGGAGTGGACACATTTCCCACTCTTCACGGTAGGGGCATCTGAGCCACTGTGGAGGACCTTGGTCCCACTCCCCAGGGCAGTAGCAACAGAGGAAGGAGCTACAGATCCTCTGGGGAGGACGCAAGTCCCACTCCCTAGGGCAGCAGCATCAGCGTCCTTGGAGAGAACACATTTCCCACTCTCCAGGGCAGTAGCAAAAGAGGAAGGGGCTACAGCTCCTCTGGGGAGGACGCAGGTCCCACTCCCCAGGGCAGTAGCATCAGCGCCCCTGAAGAGAACACATTTCCCACTCTCCAGGGCAGTAGCAACGGTACAATATTCATCGAGCTCGCAGAGGTAACGTGTCACGGTTTATTATGACTCTCAGACACAAGTTTTAGGTAAAAAAAATCAATTTTATTGAAATAATAAATGATAACTTAGGATGGCAATAACATACATATATATATATATACAGAATATAGCACAGACAGAAGGCAGACTCTACCGGTCCTGTCAATATACCGGACAGGACAGTCTTTAGGCTCTACCGGCCTTGCCAATACCGGGTAAGGCAACCTGCAGATGGAATAGCATAACGGTTTTACCGGCCTTACCAAATTACCGGGCAAGGCAGCCTCAATAGATACACAATGTAGGCTCTACCGGCCCTGCCAATACCGGGTAAGGCAACCTCAGATGGAATGTGGCAAAAGGTTCTACCGGCCTTACCAATACCGGGCAGGGCAGCCCAGAGATAATAGCAGCAGTCAGATGGAACTGGCAAATTAGCAGAATCGTTAAGCAGCAAGGCTTTGGAGCAAACCAGCGTCCGCACGCTGGAAACAACACTGAATAGTATAGCCGTTAGGCTTAGCGAGCAAACCAGTGACCGCACACTGGAGTAACAAGCGAGTAGTATAGCCGCAAGGCTTAGGAGCAAACCAGCGTCCGCACGCTGGGACCAACACAAAATTGTATAGCCGATAGGCTTTGGAGCAAACCAGTGACCGCACACTGGTGTAACAAGTGAGTTTGTATAGCCGCAAGGCTTAGGAGCAAACCAGCGTCTGCACGCTGGGGCCAACACAGATTTGTAGAGCTGATAGGCTTTGGAGCAAACCAGTGACCGCACACTGGTGTAACAAGTGAGTTTGTATAGCCGCAAGGCTTAGGAGCAAACCAGCGTCCGCACGCTGGGACCAACACAGATTTGTATAGCTGATAGGCTTTGGAGCAAACCAGTGACCGCACACTGGTGTAACAAGCGAGTTTGTATAGCCGCAAGGCTTAGGAGCAAACCAGCGTCCGCACGCTGGGACCAACACAGATTTGTATAGCTGAAAGGCTTTGGAGCAAACCAGTGACCGCACACTGGTGTAACAAGTGAGTTTGTATAGCCGCAAGGCTTAGGAGCAAACCAGCGTCCGCACGCTGGGACCAACACAGAATTGTATAGCTGATAGGCTTTGGAGCAAACCAGTGACCGCACACTGGTGTAACAAGTGAGTTTGTATAGCCGCAAGGCTTAGGAGCAAACCAGCGTCCGCACGCTGGGACCAACACAGATTTGTATAGCTGATAGGCTTTGGAGCAAACCAGTGACCGCACACTGGTGTAACAAGCGAGTTTGTATAGCCGCAAGGCTTAGGAGCAAACCAGCGTCCGCACGCTGGGACCAACACGGAATTGTAGCAATGTCACCAACGCGACCAGGCAGAAGGTCGCCAGGATACTGAAGACAGGTGATGAGATGACAGGAACCAGCAACGATCAGTCAGGTCAGAAAACAGCAGAGAAGTTCAGCAGGAACTGCAACACCAGAGACTAGGCCGGAACCAGGACTGGAAGTACTTCAGCATGCAGGAAACACTGGAACAGTAGAGATCAGGAACTCAGGAACACATGAGATCAGGAACTCAGGAACACTGGAACAGAGGCCCAGCTATCACTAGCATAGTGATAGCAAGAAGGTCAGAAACAACACGAAAGGGCACTCAAAGGGTGCCCAATCCAGGTTTAAATAGTCAATAAGAGGCGGGCTATCTGCAGACAGCCAATAGAAGCCCCCTACAGGTGACAGACAAGTAACTGCAGCAAATCACGGGCACCGTGATATAACGCTTATGCACTGTCGTCTTAAGTCGGCTCACCATCTTATCTGGCTGATTGGGTCCTATGAGGGGCATCAGCCTCCACCTTCTCCTTGACACCGGGTCAGGGTCTCCCCCCATTCCTATAAGTGTCCATCGCTTCTCCATCAGGAACTCTATATAGCTCCAGTCAGGTTGCATGTTTCACCGACGCAATCCACTTTGGTGAGGGAGAAATCCCACCTCTTGCGACCAGTGTAACGGAAGCTAAGTTGTCCTTAGGCATCGTTCTGGGTCTCTCCCTCCTGGATGTGACTACTAGCTGACCTAGTTATCCCAATCAACGCATTTCGCACCTACATGGCTCTTAGTCATGATCAAAGGTCTTGCTCGGGTTACGCGTTGATCGGGTAACTTGGTTAGCATGATTTCCACTCTGTGAATGAGCCCCTGTGTTCATTTGTATGTTTCATGTCAAAAAGGTATGTCATATTTGTTTTTTTATGATGAAAACATTAAAGAAGATGCTTTTATGAAGATATTCACTGTTTTTGTGATGTTTAAGGAGGTTTGTTGAAACAGTGGTACTTTTTTTGTTTTGTTATATGTGTTGCTTCCATGGATAAGAAGGGAAATCCTGATTTGCACACCGTTCCTATCATCCTATATGTAACACATATTACATCTTTTCTTCCACCCTGTTTTTGAGTCTTTAGGTGTGTATGTGTGGTCTGTTTTCAATGGAGCCACTTTTTTGATATTTTTCTATTACAACATATCTATAACCTGATTAACCTCTTCTATTTGTACCCTATATCTTACTAGTTATATAGAGTGTGTTTACATGATATATTACAGTAGCCGGCAATAGGGTTTTCATCACTAAGTCGGTGATATGAGTCCATTGTTCCCACACTGCATCTATCATAGGCATGCGCAGCCATTTGCATTAGAGTGTGTACCCAAAAGCACAAACACACACGTGCGCACGCATGTATATATATATATATATATATATATATATATATATATATATATATGTATGTATATGTGTGTGTGCTAAATAAATGATTAGGTGTAAGTTATCTTTCACACGCACACACATTAAACATTAACGCACTCACTCAAGACAGTGCTGCCAGTGCCTCCTGTCTGTGCTTCAGCTGCCTCTGTCTGCAGTCTGCGCACAGTAACTTGCAAAGTTGCGGGTGTCTGTGTCACAGCCGAACATCGATCAAAAAAATTTGTGCACAACTGCCAAATAGCTCTCACATACAGGAACGCTTCATGTTCTTCTTATTTAAAACAATACAACTTTATTGAAGGCATAAAAATCTTCGTACCTGTAATCAACGATACAGCGCTTACTCATGATCGAACACAAGCGTGAAACGCGTTGATTATCACCATACTTAACCCGTTTGTACCCACTCCGTGAGACTTGTCACTATGTTGCAGAGTATCGTTGATTACAGGTACGAAGATTTTTATGCCTTCAATAAAGTTGTATTGTTTTAAATAAGAAGAACATGAAGCGTTCCTGTATGTGAGAGCTATTTGGCAGTTGTGCACATATTTTTTGATTGATGTTTCACTTTGAAGGAGTTGGGGTATTCCTAGTGTGGCACACATCCTGCTCTTATTATATATTGATACTAGAGCTACCGATGTATTCTATTTATTGGTTCTCTATTATTCATTGACTGAGTGGAGCCGCTGAATTTCTTTCCTTTTGTGTGTCACAGCCGAGTCAGTGCCACATTAATACGTACCTCCCAACATTTCAAATGCCCAAAGAGGGACACTTGTGTTTTAGACAATGTTGCTGGGGGCATTGCAATTCATTGGATTCCTCTCTGGCACTCAAAGGGTTAAAGGATAGGAGGGTTAACAGAGACAACTCTTATTCAAAGCTTTGTCAAGTAACACAGCACAACCCTTCCCCGCACCTTGTACAGGACTTCCTCCAGCTTTGCCCATAACTTCATCTTCATTCATGCTGAGCGCTACTGCCCAGCAGCTTTGACTGAATCAATTTTCATGGCCGTTTCCTCCTCCTTGCCTGCCACCTCAGACGGGTGTCACTTCTCCCGGAAGCCCCTGGCACAGAGACAGCAGTGCTGGCAGTGCTGCTCACTTGTCCCTGGTGTCAGTCAGTCAGCGATAAAGCATTTGGCCAGGGAGGCTGGCATGATAACAGACCCCCATCTTCCCCCCCTCCCCTGCCACAATGATCCGCCTCAAGGAAGTTTAGTAAGCGAGTAAGTCAGGTGTTGCGACGATAAGTAACTATTAATATTGTACCTGAGCCTGTCACAGTCGGCAGTGGAGGATGACAGCAGACACCATTAGATGATTGGAGCACAGAGTTTTCTCAGCCGTGTCTGTTGCTGCTCAACTGCAGTCATCTTGCAGCCACTGACACACTTTTGGCAGGCAAACTACTTTCTGCTTCTGAAAAGCCGGTGTGCATATATATAATATATATATATATATATATATATATATTTATAAAAAATTAGAATCCTGTTTTTTTTATTTATAGGGATAGCTAGTTATGGAATTATTGGGATTTTATCATGTAAAATACATCATGTATACAAAGTATCACAGAATACAAAACTTACAAGTTATGAAATTAATGAATGAGATGTATAGTTGGTTCCACAGATAATCCTCTTACCACCTTTTCCAGTATTGAAGATAGTACCTGCACATTACATTGGGTTAGGACATAGCGGGTATAAACAGTTTCTTCATCCATCCTGTTATACAGATTTCACTGAGCCATACCCCGCAGTAAAGAGAACTTGTTAATGGGTGAGTGTTGGCTCCTTATTTCTTCTTGTGTGTGTAAGGTATGAAATTATCTATACCTATTTTAAGATGTGTCAAAGCTGAATAAAAAGTGTTCTTAACAGTTCTAGACTGCATCATATTTTCCAGTTAAAGTCACAATTCCCTCAAATTTCTACAACTTAAATCAGTGAGGTCATGAAAAATTCCATTTTCCATTTGTACAAAATAGAAATGTGTGGCTCATATCTGATTTGCATTTTAATGTAGCTTTAAGCAAAGTAATGAACTAAAATCTCTAAAGTCATATTTTACATGATATTTCTAAAAAGGAAGTATCATGAAGTGTATAAATCATTTAACCAAACAGTTCACCATCTAGACCTGCTGCATTTGAAGGTTGCATGTCTCTTCTCACTTTCTCCCATTGCATTATTGAAGCAATGACACTGAGCATCACTGGCCAGGCCTTTGCTTGTCATTATAGTAACGAGGGATAAAACAAAAACAGGAAGTAAGTGGAGACAGTTTGCAAAAACATGCGAGAAATGATCATTATGGACCCTCACTAGTATGTGTTCGCCTAATGCAACATTCCCATTAAATTATTTGGCTATCTGGGGGAAACACATGCTGTGGAATGCTGCAGTATTGCTTTAGGATTCATTGAGACATGAAAAAGTTGTATATAGAGGAAATGTTGTATTAAAAATAAATAGATGTCTAGTAGAATAAAAGTGATACCTTTATTGGCTATAACAAAAATAGCAAATTGGCCAGCAGTGGTAGGCTAAACATCTAACCTTCCCTCCTTGTTCAAAAGCTAGTAGCACCAATAATACAGAGATAAATATTACAGAAAAATATCATATAAAGAATATTTTAAATGGACAGAAAAAATCTTATAATAAACCAACAGAATCTCAAATTCATCCGAAGTTAATCTATCTTTGCAGCTTGCTAAAATTGGGTTGGGTTTCCAATGGCTCACATCTGTAGCAAAAACATGGAGGATATAAAAGAAACATAGAATGATCCCTCAAAGTGTAGTATATACATTTTTTTCCAGATCTTCACCTTCACATTGAACAGAGGCTATATGAACTGCCTCAAAGTATTAAACACACTCCTGGTATTAACCCCTCTCCATCTTCTTTTCACAATTAGGGGTCTTCCAGTCTGGGAATGTAGGGCCCAGTTTGCATCCTCACAGGATACACCAAATTCCCTGTGTAGATCCAACAATGACTTCCAGATATGAAAAAAGGGGGAAACGACCTTAAGTTTAAGAGGGGAATAAATATTAAGCCTACTAGCCCCCAGAAATATTGTAAATATTTAATACAAAATATGAAAATAATAACCAATAAATGTATTAGATAAAAGCTGGCAGTAAAACAGTCCTTACATCAGAACACTCTATGTGTTTCATAATTACTGTTACTTCATCAAGCGCAAGCCTTTATTAGCTAAATGTCTGAATAGCTTTTAGAGTGCAAGCTTTCAATACCATTATGTCTCTTTGTCTGGCATGTTTTAAAATATATATATACATATATACACACACACACACGCACACACATACACACACACAACATAGATCGTGCAGCAGATAATTACCCATAATCATGACTGAAGGTAAGAATTTTATCACCAGTCTCTGTCTAAATTACTCTTTATATTGCAACAGAGGCATATTTTTGTAGTCTGCAATAAAATTCACCTCCAATTATGACATTGTCCAATTGTTCCCTTTTAATGTGTTCATTGCTTCAGTAAATTCAGTGAGTGGAGAGTTTGTAATTTTCAGTCAAAAATTGCCAATTATGTTGAATTTGTAGTTTTAAATATGCTTATGGTGTGGAATACTATGACATATATTATTTGTCTCTGTTCCGGCTACAGTTTAGAGTGTTAAGCTTGGTCATCTGCATATAGTCTGCATAAAGATACAGATCTTTCTGCCTCTCTGTGTTTAAAAATGTGCCATCAGAACACTGACCTTGAGTTCTTTGATTTTGTGTCATTTTTGCAACAAAATGTTCCCCCATAGAAGTGTCTGTTTTCTTCCTCACACGTATGTGAATTCCATGAATTCGTCTCACCTACACATAATCATGTGTTAGGAAATTTCATACACATAATGAGGTAGTCAACGTTAGATGATTTGCAGGATAATTTTCCATTGATGTTGTGGTTTTGGTGGGGATGTGGTATGGGCACCTTATCTGTGGTGTAAAAGTGCTCAAAAGTTCCACATCTATTTTGATGGCAGGGTGATGCACTATTCCTGTGGCATTCTTAACAGAGATCTTTACCAACAGTTGTCTCAGGTTTGGGTGTTGTTTATAGGAGAGGGGTAGATGTTTTGGTAGAATTTCTTTTAATCTTTCATAGAAAGCCCACAGCATCTAGTGAAGGCAAGCAACATGATTCACTTACTCTTGAGAAAGGTAGAGGGCACTGGTGAAATGCCTTGATCAAGTGAACTTATACATTTACTTAAAACAAGTGAGTGGATTCCTTTACATCAGGTCTACACTGACTGAGGGTGCTCAAGATCAAGGACTAGTGGCAGACTTAGCAGGCCATACAGGTATATGGTAATGGTTAATAAGGACTAGTTTTCCTTTCTCTGACAGGTCCATTCATTCTATGGATGTTGTTTTTATATATGCTGTTTAACCATTTATGTACTTGCACTATGGGACACAATATGACTATATTGTGGACTCACTGGTAGACATATACTGTTAGCATTTGAAAGTGAAAGCTGTGATTGTTACAGCAACATATACCTTGAAAGATTGGTTAGCATGCAGAGTGCATTTGTCCTTTGCCCAAAACACTATCTTCCTGCTAAAGTGACAACCTAGTGTACAACCTACAATGTGGCAGACGTGTACAGTAGTGGTGGTGGGGGACTGGCATGGTGTGATTGGTGGGACCTTGACAAACTGCATCTGCCCTGGGAGGAGAGGGATCATCATGATTTATTGCACATGCTGCAGCAGCCATTGCTGCAGTCAGTTTTTGAACTATCGATTTACTCCCATGTCCCTGCACTGCTTCACCTTTCCCTCTGCCCCTTGTGCATTTGATGGACATTACTCCACTACTGTGTGTGTTTTTACTTTCTGCAGTACACAACTACTGGAGTGTGATGTCTTGTCTTATCCCTCAACAAAATCCTCAATGTGGTCCGCTGTCTATCAAGTCTTTCTCATCAGGCTCCCAGTCAACTGTCTGTCACCTAATATATTTATTTTTTTCATTTTTCATTGTTATTTTATTTATTTATTTATTCATTTTAAGTTGTCCACCCTATCTTATCATAGTCAGTCCAAAAAAAAAAAAAAAAAAAAAAAAAAGGAAAACAAAAAACAAAATCAAGATTTCCCCTGCTCAGAGACAATAACAGCAAGATCAGCAAGCAAATTGGACCCCAGCTCTGTCTGTGTCTTGACAGTGAGTCACAGCGAATTTTGGGGTATTTGGGGTCAACCTCTTTCCACCTTTCTTCTCCACCAGAGTTCTCCCAGACTCCCCTAATACAGAGAACAAATGTCCTACATAAAAGACTCCCTAAAATAAGCTTCATTTCCCCTTTATTTTCCTATCTTCTCTAGATCAAAAACATGCTGATTTTTCCTCTCAAAAACACAGAATGGTATGCTTTGAGAGCCTGATACTCTTTTCACGGCAATAGAAAAGTAGAGAAAACTTTCATGTGGTGGGGAAACATTTTTCTTCCCATTGATTTCAATGCAATGAGCTAGGCAAAAAATTAGAAAAACTGCACTTTTTGCGGGAAACCAGGGAGTGCCATTATTTGCTGATTTTGGTTTGAAGCAAAAGTTTTTGCCCATCTCTAGTCATTAGGCAGAATAAGAAGTCCTCCTAATTTTACTGTCTGAATAATTTGGGTCAAAGCTGTGGGTCACTACTAAAATCATTGGACCCAGCTGGATTACATTTTCCCCAATTCCATTAACTCAAAAAGGCCAAAGAAAGAGATTCAAGATCAAGTAAATTTAATCCTGATCGCTCTTTTCTGGCACAAACAGGTCTGGTCCATGGACCTTTAGCATCTAACCACAATGGAACCTATTCCACTCCTCAGATGTATGGATCTTCTGCACTGGGGTAGTGTTTGACTACAGTCTACACTAAATGAGACCTTACTACTTAATCATAAGAAGGTGAACGATCTGGAAAGTATTTTTTTTCTGTTGTTTTAATAGGTGTCTGTCTCCTCAAACAGCTGGGATAGGTTCCATCCTAGATTCTCTTCAACAAAGATCTGAAGCTGGACACTAAACAGCCACACTGAAGGTTCAGGTCTCAGCTCTCATATCTCTGAAAAAATATATCAATAGCAGCCCGCGGGTCAACCTCTCATTCGTAGATTCATGAAGGCTCTCCCCAGGCTAACACATACAATTCTCCACCATGCTACCTGAATTTAGTCCATAGCAAACTCTCTGCTGTCCTGGTTGAACCCCTAGAAGAAGTACCAATAACATTTTTAATTAATAAAACAGCATTCCTAGTTATTATTCTGGCTAGAAAGATTGGAGAGATTCAAGCAATTTCCCTGCTTGAACTTTAATTTAAATTTCATCTAGATAATGACAACAGCTTTATTGTTAGATATCAAAATACTTATTCTACTGGCATATAAAAACACTTTTATAAAAGAACAGAAAATAAATAGATACAGTGACCTCAAAAGTGTAATTCCAAACTACCAAATAGATATAATAGTGGGAAGAAGGAAAAGAGGAACAAGAGAAAATCCTCTGAAGCAGTCATGCAGCCCTCTACCTGCCAACTTAGATCTGCCTTTTTTCATCTTTTTCTGTGTAGTACTAGTAGGATGACTTCTGCATTTTTCCATATTTCAGGTACTTTGTTGAGTAGCAGGTATTTTGAAAAACGATCAGCTAGGGCTTTTAATAGAGGCTTTCTTCTTTTCAATAGTGATTTTATGCAGTCCATCTGCTTTGCAGTTTTCACTGATTTCATTGCAGCTTCCACTTGTACAAAAATTATGGCACATCCTGAGCCTCTGGCACTGCATTCAGTTGTTCTTCTTCTAAATATTTGAGTACATTGTTATATATATATATATATATATATATATATATATATATATATATATATATATATACACACACACTCACCCTGGACGTTCCAGAAAGAGACAGCACTCTATGAAGTATATCAGCATAGAAAAATGAATTTATGAGAGCATATCCATCATTGGCTAAAAGTTTTTGGTTCAAGCAATACAAAGAAAAATAACAAAATGAGTAACTGAATTAAAAGAAAAGGTGAGAAAAAGGAAAAAAATGAAAAAAATAAAATAAAACAAATAAACTATTAAACTATTAAGAAATTGCTTCTACTTTCACAAATGAGAAATTCCAAAAAGCACAGCTACTTTGAGGGACTCAGGAATAAACATTATAGTCCATGTTAAGGTAATTGCATATCGCTTATTTACCCGACGCATGGTATCGGGTCATGATTGTTGACTTCTGCATTGCATGGTTCTATCACGGAGTTAGCATACAACAATGGGCTTGATTAATTGGCCATATATTATTATTAATCAATGCTGCACCTAACACTTTAGAGAATTTTCTCTTGTACTCACTTTCCCCTTTCCCACTATTATATCTGTCTGTGGTGTGGGAGTACACCTTTGAGATCATTTTATCTTCACACCCTAATACATTTTAGATTAATATTTTTGGTTGTCTGGCAGTTTTCTTTCTTTATAATTAAACTAGTTTTAAAGCCCATGTACACAGGCCAACACTGGTGGCACTGCAGTCAAGTGCAGAACTGACTGCCCGAACGCGCTGCGTCTGATACGGAGCAGCGCGCTCCAAATTCAGACCATAGTTGTCACGGTTTATTATGACTCTCAGACACAAGTTTTAGGTAAAAAAAATCAATTTTATTGAAATAATAAATGATAACTTAGGATGGCAATAACATACATAATATATATATACAGAATATAGCACAGACAGAAGGCAGACTCTACCGGTCCTGTCAAAATACCGGACAGGACAGTCTTTAGGCTCTACCGGCCTTGCCAATACCGGGTAAGGCAACCTGCAGATGGAATAGCATAACGGTTTACCGGCCTTACCAAATTACCGGGCAAGGCAGCCTCAATAGATACACAATGTAGGCTCTACCGGCCCTGCCAATACCGGGTAAGGCAACCTCAGATGGAATGTGGCAAAAGGTTCTACCGGCCTTACCAATACCGGGCAGGGCAGCCCAGAGATAATAGCAGCAGTCAGATGGAACTGGCAAATTAGCAGAATCGTTAAGCAGCAAGGCTTTGGAGCAAACCAGCGTCCGCACGCTGGAAACAACACTGAGTAGTATAGCCGTTAGGCTTAGCGAGCAAACCAGTGACCGCACACTGGAGTAACAAGCGAGAGTATAGCCGCAAGGCTTAGGAGCAAACCAGCGTCCGCACACTGGGACCAACACAGATTTGTATAGCTGATAGGCTTTGGAGCAAACCAGTGACCGCACACTGGTGTAACAAGCGAGTTTGTATAGCCGCAAGGCTTAGGAGCAAACCAGCGTCCGCACGCTGGGACCAACACAGATTTGTATAGCTGAAAGGCTTTGGAGCAAACCAGTGACCGCACACTGGTGTAACAAGTGAGTTTGTATAGCCGCAAGGCTAGGAGCAAACCAGCGTCCGCACGCTGGGACCAACACAGATTTGTATAGCTGAAAGGCTTTGGAGCAAACCAGTGACCGCACACTGGTGTAACAAGTGAGTTTCTATAGCCGCAAGGCTTAGGAGCAAACCAGCGTCCGCACGCTGGGACCAACACAGATTTGTATAGCTGATAGGCTTTGGAGCAAACCAGTGACCGCACACTGGTGTAACAAGCGAGTTTGTATAGCCGCAAGGCTTAGGAGCAAACCAGCGTCCGCACGCTGGGACCAACACAGATTTGTATAGCTGATAGGCTTTGGAGCAAACCAGTGACCGCACACTGGTGTAACAAGCGAGTTTGTATAGCCGCAAGGCTTGGGAGCAAACCAGCGTCCGCACGCTGGGACCAACACGGAATTGTAGCAATGTCACCAACGCGACCAGGCAGAAGGTCGCCAGGATACTGAAGACAGGTGATGAGATGACAGGAACCAGCAACGATCAGTCAGGTCAGAAAACAGCAGAGAAGATCAGCAGGAACCGCAACACCAGAGACTAGGCCGGAACCAGGACTGGAAGTACTTCAGCATGCAGGAAACACTGGAACAGTAGAGATCAGGAACTCAGGAACACATGAGATCAGGAACTCAGGAACACTGGAACAGAGGCCCAGCTATCACTAGCATAGTGATAGCAAGAAGGTCAGAAACAACACGAAAGGGCACTCAAAGGGTGCCCAATCCAGGTTTAAATAGTCAATAAGAGGCGGGCTATCTGCAGACAGCCAATAGAAGCCCCCTACTGGTGACAGACAAGTAACTGCAGCCAATCACGGGCACCGTGATAGTACCCCCCTTTCAAAGACCCCCTCTCCTAGAATAGGGTTTAGGTTTCTGCGGGTAATTGGCATGAAAGGCCCTAGTTAACCTAGGTGCATGAAGGTCCGTACTATCCACCCATGATCGATCCTCAGGACCATACCCTTTCCAATGTACCAGGTACTGTACCCTTCCTCTAAGCCTACGGGAATCAATAATGCTCTGAACCTCGTACTCCTCCTGGCCCTCGACCTCAACAGGTCCTGGCACCACAGGTGTGGTAGTATAGCGATTGCAAACCAGAGGCTTAAGAAGGGACACATGGAACACATTATGGATACGCATGGATGCAGGTAGGTCTAGTGCATAGGAGACAGGGTTAATTTTGCGAATAACTCTGTATGGACCAATAAACCGAGGAGCCAACTTATTAGACGGAACCTGCAGCTTGAGATTTCTGGAGGAAAGCCATACTCTATCCCCAACCTGAAAGGAAACCGCTGGAAGCCTTCTGCGATTAGCATGGCGCTGATGACGCTGAAATGACTGACCAAGTGCCCTCTGAACTTGTGCCCATGTGGAATGGAGTTGCTCGATATGCTCATCCAGAGCTGGAATCTGTTGCGTCTGAAATGAGTCTGGAAGCAAACAGGGCTGGAACCCATAATTAATCAGAAACGGAGAGCTCCCAGATGAAGAATTGACCGCACAGTTCCTGGCGAACTCTGCCCAAGGCAACAAGTCGGACCAATTATCATGATGGTCAGTAACGAAACAACGGAGAAATTGTTCCAAGCCCTGATTAGCTCGTTCAGCGGCTCCATTGGTCTGGGGATGGTAGGCAGAGGAGAAGGACAGCTGTATGCCCATCTGTTGGCAAAATGCCCTCCAAAATCTAGACACAAACTGGCTCCCCCTGTCAGACACCAGTACCCTAGGCACTCCATGCAACCGGAATACTTCTCTGGCGAACACCATTGCCAATTCCTTCGCTGAAGGAAGACCACGGAGGGGCACGAAATGAGCCATTTTAGAAAACCTGTCCACCACCATGAATATAAAGGAGTACCCCTTCGACATAGGCAACTCTCCCATAAAATCAATGGAAACATGAGACCAGGGGCGTTCGCCATTAGGCACCGGTTGAAGCAAGCCCACAGGGAGATGTCTCGGGGTCTTAGCGCGGGCGCAGGTGGCACAGGCATTCGTAAATTCGGCACAATCGTTTCTCATGGAAGGCCACCAAAATAACTGAGAAAGGGACCATAACAATTGGTCTCTACCAATATGTCCCGCAGCCTTAGAGGAATGGTAGGTTTCGAGCAGCCTAGTACGAAATGATTCAGCGACAAAACATTTGCCCACTGGGGTTTCATGGGGAGCGGACCCCTGAGAGGCCAGGATCTCCTCCCCTAGAGGAGAAGTGATACTCGTGCGTATAGTAGCCAGTATTCTATCAGGTTGGATGATAGGAGCTGGTGCTTCCACTCTGTCACTGTCGGCCTCAAATTGTCTTGACAGTGCATCAGCCCTGATATTTTTTGACCCTGGTAAATACGATACAATGAAATTAAATCGAGACAGGAACAGTGCCCACCTGGCCTGACGAGAGGACAATCTCTTGGCCTCCGAGAGATAGGTCAGATTCTTATGATCTGTTAGGATTAAGACAGGATTCTTAGTACCTTCAAGCAAATGACGCCATTCCTTAAGAGCAAGGATAATGGCCAATAATTCTCTGTCACCTATCTCATAGTGGCTTTGAGTGACAGTCAACTTTTTAGAGAAAAACCCACAAGGTCTGAGAGTTCCACCTTTCTCGTGTCGCTGCGAAAGTACTGCCCCGACCCCAATATCTGAGGCATCAACCTCTAACGTAAATGGAAGTAAAGGATTGGGGTGGGATAACACAGGAGCCGCAGCAAATGCCAGCTTCAAATTCTCAAAGGCTTTCTCAGCAGATACCGGCCAACAAGAAGGATTAGCACCCTTGTGCGTAAGATCGGACAGAGGTTTGACAATGGAAGAAAAGTTCTTAATAAACCTCCTATAATAATTAGCGAAACCCAGGAAACGCTGTATGGCTTTAAGACCCTTGGGTTTTGGCCATTGTAGGACAGCTGACAACTTTTCTTTGTCCATGGCAATGCCATCATTGCCAATTATGAACCCCAAGAATGGCACACTGGTTCTATGAAACTCACATTTTTCCATTTTACAAAATAATTTGTTCTCACGGAGTCGTAGCAATACTGCGGATACATCTTTGATGTGCTGTGCCATGTTTTGGGAGTAAATCAGTATATCGTCGAGGTACACCACAACACATGTCTGTAACATATCTCTCAGAACATCATTTATCAGTTCCTGGAAAACTGCGGGTGCATTACACAGCCCAAAAGGCATTACTAGATACTCGTAGTGCCCAGCTCGAGTATTAAAGGCAGTTTTCCACTCATCACCTGCTCGAATGCGAACCAGATTGTAAGCGGCCCGTAGGTCCAACTTGGTAAATATCGAAGCGCCCTTAAGCCTGTCAAAAAGCTCGGTGATGAGTGGTATTGGGTATGCGTTTTTTGCCATTAGTTTATTCAAGCCCCGGTAGTCAATGCATGGTCTTAATTCGCCATTTTTCTTTTTTACAAAAAAGAACCCAGCCCCAGCTGGAGAGGTAGATTTACGTATGATCCCTCTAGCAAGGGCATCAGAAATGTAATCCTCCATAGCCTTATTTTCATCACAAGATAATGGATAAGTGCGTCCTTTCGGAGGTACTGCACCAGGCTGCAATTCAATGCAACAATCATAAGGTCTATGCTGGGGTAGCAAACTAGCCTCTCCTTTGCTAAAAACATCGCCAAACTGTTGGTACACATCCGGCATAGCAGAGGAGGTGCACATGACCTTAATAGGCTGGATGACGCACTTGTCCATACAAAACTGGGACCAAGCAGCAATTTCACACTTTTTCCAATCGAATTGTGGGTTATGTAACTGTAACCACGGAAATCCCAATATCACCGCATGGTGCGGGGAATTAATCAGTTGAAACTGCTGCTCTTCTCTGTGAAGTGCCCCAATAGTCATAGACAATGGCATAGTTTCAAATATAACCTGAGGCGGTTCTAAGGGTCTACCATCAATCGCTTCAATAGTCAAGGGGTTTTCTCTTTCAATGCGTGGAACTCCGTGCAATTCAGCAAAGGTATCATCCATAAAATACCCTGCTGCACCGGAGTCAACCAAGGCCAAAACCTCCACAGAGCGTTGTGCCCAAGACAATACCACCTGTATGGTGGGTTTCATTATGCCCGACACTGGGGACGATTGTACACCACCTAGGGCCTGTCCCCCAAGATACCCTAGGTGTGTGCGTTTCCCGGACGTACCGGACAGGAATTTAGCAAGTGCCCTTTTTTACCGCAGTATAAACATAACCCTTGTTGTTTGCGATATAGTCTCTCTGCCTTGGATAGTCTAGTGAAGCCTATTTCCATAGGTTCACTTGTTTCCCGTACTGGTTCACTAGACTTCAATGCCAAGGGAGGGATGGGTGGGCAAAACATGCTACTAGGCTCATTATTTTTTGACCGTAACTTACGATCTCTGGCAATTGATCTCTCACGTATTCTGGAGTCAATTATCATAACATACTCAATGTAATCATCTAGATCAATAGGTAGATCTTTAGCAGCGATTTCGTCTTTAATGTGGTCATTCAGGCCTTGAGAGAAGGCTGCCAATAATGCCTCGTTATTCCAACCTACCTCTGCTGCCAATGTGCGGAATTCGATGGCATAGTCGCCCACTGTACGCCTGCCCTGTTGTATCTCCATAAGGCGTTTGGCAGCAGAGGTGGTTCTACCAGGAGGCTCAAACACTCTTCGAAAGGAACGCACAAATTCACTAAAGTTCTTAGTACAAGGTTTAGCATTCTCCCACAAGGGGTTAGCCCAAGCCAATGCTCTGCCAGTGAGCAGTGATATCGTGAACCCCACTTTACTACGATCATTGGGAAATGCGTGTGCCGTCAATTCCATAAAGATTTCGAGTTGATTGATGAACCCTCTGCAGAGACTAGGGTCACCATCATATCTTAGCGGCAAGGGTGCAGAAGCCGTTAACCCTTTAACAGTACCCCCTAGGGGTCTGGTATCACTTTCCGGTGTCTGACTTGGCGAGACCACCGGGCTAGAGCTAAATTGGGCAGCAGGTACCGTGCGTTCAAGGATCGTTTGAATTGCAACTGCCAACTGATCCAAACGTTGCTCGAGCACATCCATCCTCCAATGGATATTCTGTGCGTTACCTTCACCCTTGCTGTCTGAGGTCATGGCCCTTTCGTACTGTCACGGTTTATTATGACTCTCAGACACAAGTTTTAGGTAAAAAAAATCAATTTTATTGAAATAATAAATGATAACTTAGGATGGCAATAACATACATAATATATATATACAGAATATAGCACAGACAGAAGGCAGACTCTACCGGTCCTGTCAAAATACCGGACAGGACAGTCTTTAGGCTCTACCGGCCTTGCCAATACCGGGTAAGGCAACCTGCAGATGGAATAGCATAACGGTTTACCGGCCTTACCAAATTACCGGGCAAGGCAGCCTCAATAGATACACAATGTAGGCTCTACCGGCCCTGCCAATACCGGGTAAGGCAACCTCAGATGGAATGTGGCAAAAGGTTCTACCGGCCTTACCAATACCGGGCAGGGCAGCCCAGAGATAATAGCAGCAGTCAGATGGAACTGGCAAATTAGCAGAATCGTTAAGCAGCAAGGCTTTGGAGCAAACCAGCGTCCGCACGCTGGAAACAACACTGAGTAGTATAGCCGTTAGGCTTAGCGAGCAAACCAATGACCGCACACTGGAGTAACAAGCGAGAGTATAGCCGCAAGGCTTAGGAGCAAACCAGCGTCCGCACACTGGGACCAACACAGATTTGTATAGCTGATAGGCTTTGGAGCAAACCAGTGACCGCACACTGGTGTAACAAGCGAGTTTGTATAGCCGCAAGGCTTAGGAGCAAACCAGCGTCCGCACGCTGGGACCAACACAGATTTGTATAGCTGAAAGGCTTTGGAGCAAACCAGTGACCGCACACTGGTGTAACAAGTGAGTTTGTATAGCCGCAAGGCTAGGAGCAAACCAGCGTCCGCACGCTGGGACCAACACAGATTTGTATAGCTGAAAGGCTTTGGAGCAAACCAGTGACCGCACACTGGTGTAACAAGTGAGTTTCTATAGCCGCAAGGCTTAGGAGCAAACCAGCGTCCGCACGCTGGGACCAACACAGATTTGTATAGCTGATAGGCTTTGGAGCAAACCAGTGACCGCACACTGGTGTAACAAGCGAGTTTGTATAGCCGCAAGGCTTAGGAGCAAACCAGCGTCCGCACGCTGGGACCAACACAGATTTGTATAGCTGATAGGCTTTGGAGCAAACCAGTGACCGCACACTGGTGTAACAAGCGAGTTTGTATAGCCGCAAGGCTTGGGAGCAAACCAGCGTCCGCACGCTGGGACCAACACGGAATTGTAGCAATGTCACCAACGCGACCAGGCAGAAGGTCGCCAGGATACTGAAGACAGGTGATGAGATGACAGGAACCAGCAACGATCAGTCAGGTCAGAAAACAGCAGAGAAGATCAGCAGGAACCGCAACACCAGAGACTAGGCCGGAACCAGGACTGGAAGTACTTCAGCATGCAGGAAACACTGGAACAGTAGAGATCAGGAACTCAGGAACACATGAGATCAGGAACTCAGGAACACTGGAACAGAGGCCCAGCTATCACTAGCATAGTGATAGCAAGAAGGTCAGAAACAACACGAAAGGGCACTCAAAGGGTGCCCAATCCAGGTTTAAATAGTCAATAAGAGGCGGGCTATCTGCAGACAGCCAATAGAAGCCCCCTACTGGTGACAGACAAGTAACTGCAGCCAATCACGGGCACCGTGATAATAGTCCTCTCTGCTCACCTTGGTGCGCAGAGAGGACTCTGGTCTGAATTCGGAGTACCGCGCTCTGTATCAACAGCTGCGCGGGCAGTCTGTACTGAGCATGACTGCAGTGTGCGCAGCCGTCTCTACTGTCATGACGGCTTCTGACAAACATCCTTAGTGAATTATAATATAGGATAATGGCTGCTGGGGGGGCATTTATGGGCTAGGTTTGAAGCTGTGCTCTTTTGCTGTCCTGGGAGGAGGGACATCTCCATATATATGCTGCCTTGGGATTTAGAACAAAAAGGAATTTCCACTTAAGCTAGAAATCTCTCTTTCCCCTCTATGTTAAGTTGGTATGCTGGAGAATTGCACATCTTTTGCTTTCTACATATGATTTGCTCACCGCTCTTGTCTTCATGGGCTTAAGCCTATAAGTCTATTAAAAATATGTAAACAGTAAGAGGTTAAATTATTATATTAAACAAAGAAAACTGTTAACATGAATGCATTTTAAGCACAACAAGAATGGTAACCTGGAGGCAAAGTGGCCAAGCATTTAAATGTTTGTAAAATAAGGGTAAAAACTAATTCTGATGACAGAAAAGCTCTCTGCTGTTGTTCACTGGAACCAATTACAAGATGACATCATGGTGCATCTGAAACTTTATCCAGAAACCTTTGACATTCAAAGTTCATAGTTTCTGCATAATGGGTTTGTTCTGTGTTGGGTGGTTGTGCACAAAGGCCCATAGACCTGTGTCTCTGTATTACATAGAAAATTAATTGTCTGAGCCCAAGAAAGAGCATACAAATGAGAAACATTATTGGGGTCTTTGGTTCACTTAAGGCCTATCTGTGAAGTTGTTTCCTATGAGTGCAATAAAAGTAAAACTTTCTAGAGGGAAAATACCCTTCTGTGAAATCGTTTTAATATGCATCATTTAAAAAGGTGAATGTCAGAACTTGGAGAAAAAAATCAATTGTGTCTGCCTTCAACATGTAAATCTTTCTTTGTAGTTTGACACACTTGACTGAGTAAGGTCAATTATTAACCTCTTTCCTCTCACTTTTTTCTGCTCTCTGACATCTAAGATGCTTTCTTTGCTATTAAAATTCCCATTAACTGTCAAAGAAAGAACATGTATTAATTACTTATTATTTTAGAAGGACAACATGATGAAAAAAAATAAAAAGTATTTATATCCATTACAATATTACATAGTCCTAGAAAGCATTTTTTAAAAATAAATGATTTGGTCTGAAAGTTCTAAAGTATTTTAAAATAAACATGGAGAGTGGCTAAAAAGTTGCAACAGTCACTACTAGTGATGAGCGAGCACCCCAATGCTCGGGTGTTCGGGTGCTCTGACCGAGCACCCCCTGAGGCTCGAGTGCTCGGCCGAGCACCCGAGCCCCATTGAAGTCAATGGGAGGACTCGAGCATTACACCAGGCACCCCCTGCTCTGATGAGGGGAGGGTGCCTGGTCCATAGGAAAATGGCAGAAAAGGATGGAAACACCACAGAAATGGTTCAGGGACAGCATAGGGAGGATGTCTGGATGCATCTTGGACTCCAACATCGCTGCTGGGAACGATCTTTCGCCCGTAGTACGCCATTTTTACAGACTGACCATAAAACACACAAAAAGGAAAATAAAAACGACTTTAGGCGAAAAATTGTTACCAAACAATATTTGCTGTATATTTACTTGTATATCATCTGCAAATTCTCCCAAAAATGTCCTTGATTTTCAGAACTGAGGCCATGATTAAGAGGGAAACGTGCGCAGAGGCAAATTCTCCCAAAAATTTCCTTGATTTTCAGAACTGAGGCCATGATTAAGAGGGAAACGTGCACAGAGGCAAATTCTCCCAAAAATTTCCTTGATTTTCAGAACTGAGGCCATGATTAAGAGGGAAACGTGCGCAGAGGCAAATTCTCCCAAAAATTTCCTTGATTTTCAGAACTGAGGCCATGATTAAGAGGGAAACGTGCGCAGAGGCAAATTCTCCCAAAAATTTCCTTGATTTTATTGAACTGAGGCCATGATTAAGAGGGAAACGTGCACTGAGCTGACCATCTAAAACATTATGGGTAAGGGTCTGCTGCAGAGCTGACCATCCTAAACATTATATGCGAAGGCCCGCTAGTGAGCTGACGCTATAAAACATTATATGAGAGGGCCCGCTAGAGAGCTGACCCAATAAAACATTATATGAGAAGGCCCGCTGGTGAGCTGACCTATATAAAAATTGTCAAACAGGGCCCGCTGGTGAGCTGGCCCTATATAAAAATTATATCACAGGGCCCGCTGGTGAGCTGGCCCTATATAAAAATTATATCACAGGGCCCGCTGGTGAGCTGGCCCTATATAAAAATTATATCCCAGGGCATATGGAAGAGGAGGAGGAGGATGAGAAGATTAAGAGTCAAACATATACCCGTTTTTTGGGTGGAAGGGGTGAATGGGAATACAGAGTATTCCCATCATTGTAAATAACATATATAAAGTGAGTTTATGTTCCCCCGGGGCTTTCCTCCAGTGGAGTGGAGAAGTCAGGGGAAATCCAGGCCTTGTTCATTTTTATAAGTGTCAACCTATCAGCATTGTCGGTGGAAAGGCGGATACGCTTATCTGTTATGATGCCACCAGCAGCACTAAATACCCGCTCAGACAGAACGCTGGCGGCAGGGCAGGCCAGCACCTCCAAGGCGTAGAGTGCCAGTTCATACCACGTGTCCAGCTTGGACACCCAGTAGTTGTAAGGCACAGAGGGATCATTGAGGACGCTGACACGGTCTGCTACGTACTCCTTCACCATCTTCCAAAACTTTTCCCTCCTTGTGACACTAGGCTGCGCATCAGGGTGAGGGTGCTGGCGGGGTGTCATGAAGGTGTCCCACGCCTTGGAGAGTGTTGCCCTGCCTTTCTCGGAACTGCTGTGTGCTCCCCTTTTCTCCCCTTCTCTGTTGGCCAAGGTAGCACGTACTCTGCCGCCAGCGTTGTCAGATGGAAAATTTTGGAGCAATTTTTCAACAAGAACCTTCTGGTATTGCACCATTTTGCTTGTCCTCTCCACCGGAGGAATGAGAGATGAGAAATTCTCTTTGTAGCGGGGGTCCAGAAGGGTGAACACCCAGTAATCCGTGTTGTTTAAAATGCGTATAACGCGTGGGTCACGGGAAAGGCAGCCTAACATAAAGTCAGCCATGTGTGCCAGAGTACCAACAGTCAAGATTTCGCTGTCCTCACCAGGAGGATGACTCTCAATATCCTCATCCTCTTCCTCCTCTTCTGCCCACCCACGCTGAAGAGATGGAACTAAAGTTCCATGGCTACCCTCTGTAGCGGAGGCAACCGTGTCTTCCTCCTCCTCCTCCTCCTCCTCCTCCTCC
Source organism: Rhinophrynus dorsalis (assembly GCA_037306005.1). Taxonomy (NCBI): domain Eukaryota; kingdom Metazoa; phylum Chordata; class Amphibia; order Anura; family Rhinophrynidae; genus Rhinophrynus; species Rhinophrynus dorsalis. Next base: position 266,463,391 of record CM074723.1, on the reverse strand, counting down.
GCCTCCTCCAATTGTCGCTGCGAAGACGAAGTGAGGGTGCTCTGGCTATCACCTTGTGTAAGCTCTTCCTCCCCCATTTCCACCTCTTCCACATGCAAAGCGTCGGTTTTAATTGTGAGCAGCGAGCGTTTCAGTAGACACAGAAGTGGGATGGTTACACTGATAATAGCGTTATCGCCGCTCACCATCTGTGTCGATTCCTCAAAATTGCGTAAAACCTCGCAGAGGTCTGACATCCATTCCCACTCCTCACTTCTGATTACAGGAAGTTGAACGGAGAGGCGACGACCGTGTAACAGCTGGTACTCCACTACTGCCCTCTGCTGCTCACAAAGCCGGGCAAACATGTGGAAGGTGGAGTTCCAGCGCGTGCTCACGTCACACAGCAGCCGGTGAGCTGGCAATTGTAAGCGCTGCTGCAGCTTCAACAGGCCGGCCGAAGCTGTAGATGACTTACGGAAATGTGCACACACGCGGCGCACCTTGGTCAAGAGATCATGCACATTGGGGTAGGTTTTTAGAAATCGCTGCACCACTAAATTAAATACATGCACTAGGCATGGTACGTGTGTGAACTTGCCGAGCTCCAAAGCCGCCACCAAGTTACGCCCATTATCACACACAACCATGCCTGATTGCAGGTTGAGTGGCGAGAGCCACTGCTCGGTCTGGTGACTAATCCCCTGCAACAGCTCTGAGGCCGTGTGCTGTTTGTCCCCAAGGCAGATCAGCTTCAGCACGGCCTGTTGACGCTTCCCCACTGCAGTGCTACACTGCTTCCAGCTACTGGCTGATGGGGGAGTGGCGCTGCGTGTAGAGAATTCGGAGGTGGAAACGGAGGAGGAGGAGCCAATAACGTAGGTGCTGGCGGAAACCCTGATGGAGGTAGGGCCCGCAATCCTCGGCGTGGGTAGCACCCGTGCCATCCCAGGGTCCGAGTCGCTCCCAGCCTCCACGACATTCACCCAGTGTGCCGTCAGGGAAATGTAGCGTCCCTGGCCACAAGCACTTGTCCATGTGTCAGTCGTTAAGTGGACCTGCCCAGTAACTGCGTTGGTCAGGGCACGGGTGATGTTACGGGACACATGGTGGTGTAATGCGGGGATGGCACACCGGGAAAAGTAGTGGCGGCTGGGGACCGCGTACCGAGGGACAGCTGCTGCCATCAGGCTGCGGAAGGACTCAGTGTCCACAAGCCTAAATGGCAGCATTTCGATGGCCAGTAATTTTGAAAGGTGTGAGGTTAGTGCTATGGCCTGTGGGTGGGTGGCTGGGTACTTTCTCTTGCGCTCAAATGCCTGGGGTAACGACATTTGGACGCTGTGCTGGGACAGGGAAGTGGATGTGGTCGCTGATGGTGCTTCAGATGCTACAGGTGCAGGGCGGGAGGTATGCAGGCCTGCGCCTTCGACAGGCGATTGGCCGGCACCGAAAACAGGGGAAGAGGAGGCAGTGGTGTGGCCTGCAGACACAGATGGGCGATCCAGGCGTTCCTCCCACTTACTACGGTGCTTGGATGCCATGTCTCGGATCATGCTGGTGGTGGTGAGGTTTCTAGTGTTCATGCCTCGGCTCATTCTGGTGTGGCACAGGTTGCAAACTACAATTCTTTTGTCGTCCGCACTTTCCTTAAAAAAACGCCATACCGCGGAACACCTACCCTTTGGCAAGGTAGATTTACGCAAGGGGGTGCTCCGTGGAACATTTGCGGGCCGGTTTGGTGCGGTCCGCCTTCTTTCTGTAGCCACACCACTGCCTCTTCCAGCCTGTTGCGGTGCTGCAGATGGCTCACCCTCAGGACTGCTGTCATCGCTCGGCTCTCCACCTTCCCAGGTGGGGTCAGTCACCTCATCGTCCACCAAGTCCTCCTCCACTTCCTCACTCTGATCATCCTCCTCAAGTCTTGATCCCACCACATACTCAGTCATTGACAACTGTATAACATTCTCCTCAACAAGGTCTTGAGACGGAAATAGTGGTTGATTTAATGGCAACTGTGTCTCATCATCATCATCATCATCCACTACTTCCTTTGACCTTAAATGCCGTTCACATCTGTCATCTTCTTGTGATTGGGTAGCCTCTAGAGGTTGTGAATCAGGGCACAAGATGTCATGTTCCTCTGCAAGCGTGCTTGGAGAGAGGGTCAAATGAAGGATTGGTGATGAGACGAGCTCCTCACTATATCCCAGTGTGGGATCACTTCTTTGACCAGACCGTGTATGGTGGGAGGAAGGATGATCAGAGTGAGGATTATGTTGACCAGACTCTTGGCTACTGAGAGTGGACTTGGTGGAAGACAGGGTGGTGCTTAACCGACTGTATCAGCTGTCATCCAACCGACCACCTGTTCGCAGTGGTCGGACCTCGAGAGTGATGTCCTGCGACGCCCTGTAAAATTAGACATGAAGCTAGGTATGGTGGATGTCTTTCTTTCTTGTGCTCTGGCACCAGGCACAGTTTCTCCGCGTCCTGACCCGCGCCCTGAACTATCAGGATCTCGTCCACTTCCCCGTCCCTTTTTACCCGCCTTCTTCATCTTACACGGAATATGTGACTTTAATATTTGAGTTTGAAAACTTAACAGTATTTCTTCCTAGTCTGCAACTGTGCAGAGTACACAGAATAGGCTGCTAAACGGCGGTGATGAACACAGAATGGAATATGTGACTTTAATATTTGAGTTTGAAAACTTAACAGTATTTCTTCCTAGTCTGCAACTGTGCAGAGTACACAGAATAGGCTGCTAAACGGCGGTGACACACACTGAATGGAATATGTGACTTTAATATTTGAGTTTGAAAACTTAACAGTATTTCTTCCTAGTCTGCAACTGTGCAGAGTACACAGAATAGGCTGCTAAACGGCGGTGACACACACTGAATGGAATATGTGACTTTAATATTTGAGTTTGAAAACTTAACAGTATTTCTTCCTATTCTGCAACTGTGCAGAGTACACAGAATAGGCTGCTAAACGGCGGTGACACACACTGAATGGAATATGTGACTTTAATATTTGAGTTTGAAAACTTAACAGTATTTCTTCCTAGTCTGCAACTGTGCAGAGTACACAGAATAGGCTGCTAAACGGCGGTGACACACACTGAATGGAATATGTGACTTTAATATTTGAGTTTGAAAACTTAACAGTATTTCTTCCTAGTCTGCAACTGTGCAGAGTACACAGAATTGGCTGCTAAACGGCGGTGACACACACTGAATGGAATATGTGACTTTAATATTTGAGTTTGAAAACTTAACAGTATTTCTTCCTATTCTGCAACTGTGCAGAGTACACAGAATAGGCTGCTAAACGGCGGTGACACACACTGAATGGAATATGTGACTTTAATATTTGAGTTTGAAAACTTAACAGTATTTCTTCCTAGTCTGCAACTGTGCAGAGTACACAGAATAGGCTGCTAAACGGCGGTGACACACACTGAATGGAATATGTGACTTTAATATTTGAGTTTGAAAACTTAACAGTATTTCTTCCTATTCTGCAACTGTGCAGAGTACACAGAATAGGCTGCTAAACGGCGGTGACACACACTGAATGGAATATGTGACTTTAATATTTGAGTTTGAAAACTTAACAGTATTTCTTCCTATTCTGCAACTGTGCAGAGTACACAGAATAGGCTGCTAAACTGCGGTGATGAACACAGAATGGAATATGTGACTTTTTAATATTTGAGTTTGAAAACTTAACAGTATTTCTTCCTAGTCTGCAACTGTGCAGAGTACACAGAATAGGCTGCTAAACGGCGGTGACACACACTGAATGGAATATGTGACTTTAATATTTGAGTTTGAAAACTTAACAGTATTTCTTCCTATTCTGCAACTGTGCAGAGTACACAGAATAGGCTGCTAAACGGCGGTGACACACACTGAATGGAATATGTGACTTTAATATTTAAGTTTGAAAACTTAACAGTATTTCTTCCTAGTCTGCAACTGTGCAGAGTACACAGAATAGGCTGCTAAACGGCGGTGACACACACTGAATGGAATATGTGACTTTAATATTTGAGTTTGAAAACTTAACAGTATTTCTTCCTAGTCTGCAACTGTGCAGAGTACACAGAATAGGCTGCTAAACGGCGGTGACACACACTGAATGGAATATGTGACTTTAATATTTGAGTTTGAAAACTTAACAGTATTTCTTCCTATTCTGCAACTCTGCACACTACACAGAATGTGCTGCTAAACTGCGGCGAAGCACACTGAATGGAATATGTGACTTTGATATTTTAGTTTGAAGACTTAACAGTATTTCTTCCTATTCTGCAACTCTGCACAGTACACAGAATGTGCTGCTAAACTGCGGCGAAGCACACTGAATGGAATATGTGACTTTGATATTTTAGTTTGAAGACTTAACAGTATTTCTTCCTATTCTGCAACTCTGCACAGTACACAGAATGTGCTGCTAAACTGCGGCGACGCACACTGAATGGAATATGTGACTTTGATATTTTAGTTTGAAGACTTAACAGAATGTGCTCTAATCTGCAACTTTGCACACTAAACAGAATGTGCTCTAATCTGCAACTTTGCACACTAAACAGAATGTGCTCTAATCTGCAACTTTGCACACTAAACAGAATGTGCTCTAATCTGCAACTGTGCACACTAAACAGAATGTGCTCTAATCTGCAACTTTTCACACTAAACAGAATATTTTTTTTTTTTTTTTTTTTGTTTTTTTCCCCCCACACAAAATAACCTGCTGCCCCCACACACAGTAGTCCTAAAAAGGACTTTTGGTTCTTTTTTTTCACAATTTTGGTTTTTTTCCTCCCTACACTGCCTTTCCCTTCCTATCCTCAGCTCTCCCTGGCTAAGACTGAGCCGAACTCGATGGTCAGGTGCTATACAGCACCCGACCACGGGTTCTGGCCAGCCAATCAGTGTAATGCCATCAGCCAACATGGCTGCTGGCATTACACCGATGTCAGTGCCTCCCTGCACGTTTATTGGCTGCGCAGCAGCCGCAAAACGTGCGGGGAGGAGACCCGAACATGGCGGGCGAGCACATGCGGTACTCGGTCGAGTACCGCCATGTGCCGAGCAGAGCGATGCTCGAGCCGATCCGAGCATCGGCCGAGCATGCTCGCTCAACACTAGTCACTACATGTTATCAGGACTGATAAAAATGAAAACACCACCATAATAGAGATAAGTATTTATATATTACAACCCACCCAGTCCAGATCACAGAAGCTCTTATTTGTTAACCTCTATTATGAATGCTCTTATCACTTTTTATAAGCTTTTATGATCAGGGATCAAACAGTCAAGCACAGCAGTCTATAATTTGGAAAAACATGTTTATAATATACAATGGGCTTATGCAGTTGCAAATGATGTCTAAAAATATATTATATTTTTATTGGATATGAACACTGTTTATTTTTATGTGATAATGGCCCTGTAACCCTTTTCTTAGTAGAAGCAGCGAGTTTCATTTCAGTCTTGCAGAAAATGTATTATATAACACACACACTCGCAAGCATACGTACAAACATATGCTGGTGAGATGGCTCGGTTGGTTAATGCACCAGTTATAGAATCCCAAGGTCACAGGTTCTAGTCCCACCAGTGTCAGCTCAGCCTTTCATCCTTCTGAGGTACAAGGTAGATAAAATGAGTACCATTAAATTGTGTAATAATATCTATATCCTGAGGACATACTTGAAAATGAGAGACAATCTCAATGTATTCTTCCTGATAAAATACAGAACTTTGGTGGTAAAATCTAGGAGAGAGTTTATTTACACCCTTGAACCCTTCTTCATAATGTGGTACTCCTGGGCCATGATGTCCTAGTATGAGAACGGCACCACCTACAAGCCTCCAGCCAATCACCTCTGTTCTTTAAAAACAATTGGTTAAAACTTTGTATATGAAAAAACAGTTTTGTGAAAAATGTTTTAGTACTTTTGAAACAGTGAGTTTTGTATGTATACTGAAATACCAAATTCTGCACTTAAGGACCAGTGATGGTCCTGAGTCTGACATATCATGGAATTCAGGGGTCCCTGCACGGCTTCTCGGTGACCCCTGATTTCGTTACTCAAAAAAAAAAAATTTAAAAAAATGCCACGTGGTCATTAACTGCCAGCCACGCAGGCCTTAAGGGGTTAATACTCTCTGTGCAAAGTAAATACATCAGTGGCTCATTTGTCAACAATAGAAATGTTATTATCTTAGATATAGCAAGCTCTTTGTACAAAAGAATCTTCAGTCAGGATTTGCTTTTTTCAGATCATCTGGTATAATCATTGCAAAGGATAGAGGCTTTTCTTTATCAAGTATAAGAACATACTTATTCTTGGTTTCTTTAAATACGTTGTGTATAAATTAATGAGTTTCCTTTTCCATTTTATAACATCTTCAAACAAAAAGCATACTTGTTAAGGAGAAAAATGTTGCTGTAATGATGTAATACTTTAGGGAGTACGTTATAGGAGAGGATAGAAATATTTTCCTGAACGGTTCAAATTCTATTCCTTAACTTATTGTAAAACCTGTTGGGTGGGAAGATCTGCTTTGAATTTTAAACAGAAAGGAATATTGACTTACAGTGTAATTTCAGTATCAAAATGATATTTTCTTCTTACAGTTTACACAAATATACTGTAAATGTTGCACGTTACTATATATTTTTATGTTAAAGTGATAGTAATGTTTCACAAAAACAGCAACTCCAATTAATCTTCATAGTATTTGGGCCATAGAGAGTGTTATTTAAGTACTGTCAGAGTTGTAGTTCAAGAGTAATTGAATGATAAAGTATCCCCTTCTTGCCCCTTTTAACTAGTGTGTGCCACCTCCCCTCAGATGTGGAATGTGGACCTAGGACCAGACGGCTCACAGCAAGGGACAATCTTCTTACTGTTAACATAAGGAAAACCCTGTCCCCTTGACAGGTATTTCAGGTTTTTCCTTATGCTCGCTGTCTCTCTCTGCGATCCATCCAGACAATCTTGCTCCTCTGAGGTGAGCAGTGTTACATCAGTAAAAAGGGTGGGAGGGGGGTACTTTATCATTCAATTTCTCTTGAACTACAACTCTGACAGTATTGAAATAACACTCTCCATGGCCCAAATACTATGAAGATTCATTGGAACTTGTTACCAGATGGGTTATTGCTTGTGTAATATCTCCATTTCATGTAAGTAGATGTTGTTATTATACCAATACAGTAGATAGATAGATAGATAGATAGATAGATAGATAGATAGATAGATAGATAGATAGATAGAGAAATATGTCTGCATTTTATACAACAATCAGTGGGCAACTTGTTCTGGGACAGGTGGCCCACAGGCATGCTGAGATGCAGATCTATTTTCTCTCACTCCCATAATAACAGGGGTCAGATTGTTTGTGGACAGGTGGACTCTGTGTCCTTGCAGTATGGGCACTCATGCTATCTATGAATGGTCAATGTATGGATAAATATGTATCAGTGATAATGGGATGTACAGTATGTTTTATAGTGCACACATAATACTGATACATAATATTTATTCTGCAAATACAGATGGTATATATATATATATACACATACAAATCAGATGTATGTATCGTCCTTTTGCCTTTACCCACTCAGTCAGGGTATCACTTGCTTGCTGACAAGGCAAATGGCCTGGGAACCAGTACAGATGTGTATATCTTGCAGGAGGAGGGGTTGCTGACCTTAGGCTGACATGCCCTTATCCTTCAGAGAAATAGGCATTTTCAGAAGTGTCAAAAATGGTCCTTACTCATTGAGGTCCGAAACGCGTTAGGCCATTATAGTGTTTTTTTTTTTACTTGTTTGTGTCCGGATGTTTTTAATCACTTTCCAATAAAATTATAAATATTTTAGTCTTTCACATATGCCAGCGAGTGCGGACCATTTTGTTCTTTTTTGACTTATTCCAATTAGAGGAGTGGAGCTCCTTGGTTCCGGCACTGCTCTTTAGGTTGATGATTGGCGTCAGTTGACTACCAAGCGAGGAGGTGAGCGTTCGCATGACGGGGTGAGTGAAGCATCCAAAATATTGCAACATGTTTTGAAGTTTTCGCTAGATTGATATGATATGTGTTACATTTTGGTCTGCTAGAGCGGTCTAGTTTTGTATGTATATTTTCAGAAGTGTCCCAAATATCACAAAGTCCTCTCTAATGTGTTTTATTTACACACCTAGCAGTTTGCCTCCCTAAGCTGACAAGTTAACTTCTTAACATTATTCTTATAGGGATGTATCTTAAATAAGTGCACTGTCATGTGTTTAGGACTATTTTACCTTGAATGCAATGGGCAGTAAAGAGTATAAAACAAGGGATTAGATTCCATTTAGTCAGAGAAGGAGGAGTGTAGGAGGAAAATGAAGGGAAGGAGGAGGAAAGGAGAGAAAGGGCAGTGAAGGAGAGCTATAACAAGAGCATTGCTGGAGGGAACTCTGCCCAGGTAATTATGCCATAACACCCAGTGCACTTATGTATATAGAAATATATTAATGTTTTGTGTTCTGTAGTCTTAAATGTATTTTTGTAGTTAGTCTGATCTTTGTTGTTCATGCTATTTCATTCCTTATAAGGAAGTATAGATTAAAATTGCCGTGTAATTTAAGACTCTGACTGGTGTTCTAATAAATTTGTTTTTGATTGAACCTTCTCTTTTGCGCCTGAATCCTCATAACTGGAAATATTTATATATATGTACATGTAAAATTATCATATTTATATATACATACATATTTCTCTGAGTTACATTATTGCTGACCCAGTTAAAACCGGTAACAAACTGCTTTTATTGTGAAACAGTACTATTCCTTTAAATTTCTCATGATAACCTTCCTTATAGGTTTTATAGCACAGTGCTTTTTTTTGCTCACAGAATGTAAAGAATATCTAAACAAATGCATTGCATTACAGTGAGCCTACATGGGAGCATGTTGTGCATGTACCTAGGAGCCTATTGTATTCTAAGCTCCTGTTTATTGTGCCCACATTTAAAGGGATAGTAATACTTCGTTTTAACTTTATTTTATTTTTGCAGGCATTAAAAAAACATGAAGAACGATATAAGTCTTATCTCTCAAACCTTTATAGTTTAAGAGATATTCACAAGCAAAGATTCCCCCTCCAGCCCCTTTTTCCTAGTGTAAGCCATCTCTTCTCAGATGTGAATCAGGTTGTAAGACCAGACAGATAAAAGAAGGGGACAATCTTCTTACAATGAAAACAATGAAAACCCTTCCCCCCTTGACAAGTTTTTCAGCTTTTTCCCTTATCTTAATTGAAGATTGTCCCTCTCTGCAGTCTACCTGGGCACCTCCCTTCTGAGCTGGCTGAACAGGGGGGTGATACTTTGCTTGTGAATATCTCTTAAACCATAAAAGTTTGAGAGATAAGACTTATATCGTTCTTCATGTTTTTTTAATGCCTACAAAATAAAATAAAGATAAAACAAAGTATTACTATCCCTTTAAAGGCATAATCACTTGTTTATTTGCATGTAGGTGCACAGAGGCCTCTCAGCTCATGGTAAATGGGAATTACACACACACAAGATTGTAACATGAATTTTCACTCATTTTTGATAACTTCTGCTACCTATGAATATATTGTACATCTATTCCCCAGCGGAGTATTCTCTCTATCAGGATGCTTTCTTACATAACAAATCCGCACTTGTGGGTGCAGTATTTTCATAGATTATACATTTTATCATAACACTTTTGCAATTGCAGTATATAAGTAAGGCCTCATTTAGAATATGTAGCACAGTTTTGGGCACCAGTTCTTAGAAAATATATTATTAACCCCTTTGCTTCCGGTGACGTACCCGGACTGTCACACTGTTCCGGCACTTAAGGACCAATGATGGTCCTGGTACGTCACGTACTTTTACTTACCTCGCTCCTGCAGGAGCGTGGTGTGTAATACCGGGGACTGAAGTTGATCGCTCCAAGACCGGAACTATTGCTTTCAGTCCCTCGTTCGGCGTGCCGCCCCACGTGATCAGTCACGTGGGGTGGCATACCGAAATTCCCTATCTGGTCCTTAAAGGACCACACACCCCGGGGCCGCTGGTCCTTAAGGGGTTAAACAGGAAAAAGTACAGATATGTGCAACAAAACTGATAAAGTGATTGGAGGATCTGAGTTATAAAGAGAGACTAGCCAACTGGGTTTGTTTACATTAGAGAAGAGATGTCTAAGGTGTGATATGATTACCATTTACAAATACATTCAAGGTCAATACAAAGAACTAGCCATTGAATTATTTACTCAAAGAGCTGAGCTAAGAACGAGAGGTCATCCATTAAAACTAGAGAAAAGATGCTGTGTTTGCAGATACTGTAACTGTTTTCATAAAAATAATGGATACCTGTCTAGCACAGAACAATATAGAGAATTATGACAGTTGTCTTGAAAGAAGATAGGATGTTGATCCAGGGAACTATCTGACTGCCAGTTTGAGTCAGGAAGGAATTTTGTAGCCCCTTGAGGCTTAATTGGAAATGGCTTCAATGTTTTTTTTTTGGCTTTCTTCTGGATCATCATCGGTGATCTGGCATGGGATGGACTTGATAGACGCATGTCTTTTTTCAGCCTCATCAGCTATGTTACTATGTAGTAAATGGAGAGCTACTATTAAAGGGATAGTAACACTTCGTTTTAACTTTATTTTATTTTGTAGGCATTAAAAAAACATGAAGAATGATATAAGTCTTATCGCTCAAACCTTTATGGTTTATGAGATATTCACAAGCAAAGTTCCCCTCCCCGCCCCTTTTACCTAGTATAAACAATCTCTTCTCAGATGTGAGTCTGGTTGTATGACAGTACAGATAACAGAAGGGGACAATTTTCTTTGTATGAAAACAATGAAAGCCCTTCCCCCCTTGATAAGTTTTTCAGCTTTTTCCATTATCTTAATTGAAGATTGTCCCTCTCTGCAGTCTACCTGGGCATCTCCCTTCTGATTTGGTTGAACAGGGGGGGGATACTTTGTTTGTGAATATCTCTTAAACCATAAAGGTTTCAGAGATAAGACTTATATCATTCTTCATGTTTTTTTAATGCCTACAAAATAAAATAAAGTTAAAATGAAGTATTACTATCCCTTTAAGGACAAAGTTATCTATAAAGTGCAATAACAACATCAGCCTAATAAAATGTATATGCTATAAAGCAATAGAACCGTAAAACTGAAGTATGGCTTTATAATAACTTTTGAAAACGATACTTCCCCTGTATTGCTTATTGATACACATAGGGAATATTCATTATTATACTGTATCTCCTCACTGAATTAATATTATTATTGAATATCCAAGACACAGCTGCCCATATACATTATTACCATCATATATTTACTATAAGAACAGGGAAGAGAGTCCTATAATAAAAGGCTGACACCCCTGTTGTGAGTGTACATTTCACATACATTTCCAGGATTGTTATGCCATATCTCTGCCCACTTTGCTCTAGGACAATGAGATTATATATATATATATACTGGCTATATTTATTCATCTTCAGAAACTGTTATTATCATGGTTTTGAGAGTTGTCATTTTGCATATCTCTCAGGATACATGCTTAGGATGGGACAAGACATATAGACACTTTTCTACCTACAAGATCCCAGATAGTGGGACTTTACAACACTGTTTTATTTATGAACTTTGGGAGCTGTCTGTTACCAATTATTTTGGGACCATAACATTGTATGGCCCTCATGATTTACTCAAGGGGAGGAAGAGGACTCTTAGATTTTTTTCTCACCAAAAAGGTTACAGTGAGTCTGTAACCTTATTATCTTTTGTGTGAGTTTGGTTAACATTTTTTAGGATGCATTAGTAATTTCTTTGTATTAGTGTTTTTCTGTATTATATGAAATATTTTACCTAATTGGATCACTCTTCATTTGTTCTTCAATTAATTTTAAATATGTTTTACACATTGTACATGTTAAATATTTTTCAGGTGTGTTCTCGTGTTTCTTATTACAAAATAAGTAGTCTTCAAATTGCATATTAATCTTTAAATCACTTATGTACAATATTTAATGTAACGTAATATTTGCCTTTTTTTAAAAATAGGAAAACACTTTTTTGAGTAATATTATTTAACACAAAGGTCACAGTAGGTTATACTGTAGCTGTGATGCAATTCTCCTGTATCATCTACAATGTGAAAGCTTATGGTTGTGTTTGTACCTGTGGATGTAGCTTGCCCATCAGTGTAACTATGTGGTTCTTGTTCTGAAAACTTTACACTGTGTGCACAATTATTAGGCAAATTGTGTTTTTGAGGATTCATTTTATTATTGAACATCTACAGTGCTCTCCATCAATCCAAAATGTTAAGCCTTAAACCTTAAACCTGAATATTTAAGAAACTAAAAGTGAGGTTTTGGCTTTCTTAGGAGAACATCTATGTGTGCACAATTATTGGGCAACTATTAGTGTGCAGAATTATTATGCAGCTAAATGAAAAATGATAATTTTCCCATCTTACGTGTTTATTTTCAACTATTATGGTGAGAATACTAAACAACTCAAAATTTACAAATAAACATTTGAGACATTTCCAAAAAAAAAAATCAGTGACCAATATAGCCACCTTTCTTTTTAATAACAGTCATAAGCCTTCCATTCATGCAGTCTGTCAGTTTCTTGATCTGTTGACGATCAACATTTTGTGCAGCAGCAACCACAGCCTCCCAGACACTGTTCAGAGAGGTGTACTGTTTTCCTTCAGCATAAAGCTGCCGTTTAAAAAGGGCCCACAAATTCTCAATAGGGTTTAGGTCAGGTAAGGAAGGGGGCCATGTCATTATTTTATAATCTTTAAGGCCTTTACTGGCTAGCCACACAGTGGAGTACTTCGATGCATGTGATGGAGCATTGTCCTGCATAAAAATCATGGTCTTCTTGAAAGAAGCAGACTTTTTCCTGTACCACTGCTTGAAGAAAGAGTCTTCTAAAAACTGGCAGTAGGTTTGGGAGTTGAGTTTGAGTCCATCTTCAAGCCAAAAAGGTACAACCATCCCATACCAGTACCCCTCCTGCACCTTGCTGGCATCTGAGTCAAAGTGGAGTTCTGTGCCCGTTACTGATCCAGCCACGAGACCATCCATCTGGACCATCAAGAGTCATCTCATCTCATCAGTACATAAAACCTTTGAAAAATCTGTCTTCAGATATTTCTTGGCCCAGTCTTGACATTTCAACTTATGTGTCTTGTTCAGTGGTGGTCGGGTTTCAGCCTTCCTTACCATGGCCATGTCTCTGAGCACTGAACACCTAGTACTTCAGGACACTCCAGGTAGTTTGCAGTTCTAGAATATGTCAACACTGGAGGATAATGGGCTCATTGTAGCTTCATGTTTGATTCTTCTCAAATCTATGGCAGTTAATTTGCGTCTTTTTTTCTCAACACGTTTCTTGCGACCCTGTTGACTACTTGCAACAAAACGTTTGATGGTTCTGTGATCACACCCTAATATCTTAGCAATTTCAAGAGTGCTGCATCCCTCTGAAAGACTTTTTACAATTCTTGACTTTTCAGCATCAGTTATATCTCTTTTTCTGCCCATTTTGCCTGAGGAAATGAAGCTGCCTAATAATTATGCACACCTTGACATAGGGTGTTCATCTCCTTAGGCCACACCCTCTCTCATTACACAAATACACATCACCTGATATGCTTAAATTCAATAAGCATTCACGTTTACACAGCTTGAAGTTGGAAAATATGTATAAAAATGATGATATGGTCAAAATACTCACTTACCTAATATTTTTGCACACAGTGTATATCAGGCAGGAGGCATGAACAGATGGTCTTCTTTCTCCAGTAGACCAGCAGAGCTAGTGAATTTAGCTACAGAACCCAGGATGGGGTTCCAAGGAGACACACACCAGTAGACTGGTGAGTCAATTTAATTTGCTCTTGCTGTGGTTGGGATGAAAATCACCAGCCAAATCCCCTCCAGATTTCCTCCCCAGAAATACAGCTAAAACTTCTATTAATGAGGGTATAACACATCTCAGCATCCCGCAGTTATCACCAGTTCTGGAAGATTAGGCTCACCCAGTCAGTGGGGCTACTCCGTGGGTTCTGGATCAGTCAAGATGCAAAAAAGGATGGCTGTCACTTTCCAGTAGACAGGCAGAGATAGTGAATTTAGCTGCAGAACCCATAGTACAGTTAACAGTAGCCACACAATAGTAGACTAGAGAAGAAAGTGAAATGCTCTTGCATGGCTGGGATAAGAATCTCCAGCCAAATCCCCTTAAGGAATCCCCTTCAGAAATAGAGCTGAAACTTGTATTAAGGAAGGTATTATTATTAATATTATTATTTTTATTCTTTATTTATATAGCGCCAACTAATTCCGCAGCAAGGTACAACACAACAGCTTTTAGTGATGAAAGACCCTAATTTTATATACTTCCAGAGACTCTTATCAATAACAGAATTCAAATTAGGGCTTGAAAAAGTATTGTCACAGTTGACCAATCAGGGGAAGTCCTGGGGAATCTATCAAGGACTGTACTTTAATCTCCAGTCAGAGGCCCATTTTAAATCCATGAAAAAGTCCTTGGAATAGAACTGCTATCACAGCATGAGTCAAACAACATTTCAGGACAAACCTGAAAACATGAGAAATCTCAATGTATTCTTACTGGTAAAAAAAAATAGTCTAAATAAATAAATAAAAAAATAAATAAACCATTTCTTTATTTTCTCAGTACATGGAGGTAGTTGTTATCTCCCTATACCACATACACATTGAAATACAGAAAATTACATCAGATTGTAACACAGGGGACATTTCTAAGAGTGACATGGGAACAGAATGCTGGGCTTATCCTTTATATACTTGGCATGCACATGTGCATGCACTTACATTACAGTGCATCACACTATTAAATTTTCTACTACCATATACTTGTGGATTACAATAAGCCTGCCAAGTTGTAGGCAAAATGCAGTCTTTCACTGGAAAAGTCCATGGTAAATGTAATTCTACAGTCCTCACACATCACAGGGACACAAAGGGTTGTCCTCCTGTTTCTCCAGAGTACCACATGCATCCTTTTGTTTATTAATTTCAAGCTTTTGAGACATTTTCTACTGATATAGTATTGTGTCTCCAAAACAAAATTATGTAAAAAAGAATATAAAAAAAAATAAAAAAGTAAATTAAAAAGATAATGTAGTATTAAAATAGTTCATCAAAATTATAGTTAAAATAAACGAAGTAAAAAAAATCTCTCAGTTGAATATTTGATAATATTTGGGCTTTACATTTTTTACTTTTTAACACAAAACTTTATTTATTTAGTTATTTTTAAAGAAACACTAACAAATCTTAAAAATTATCCCCAATTACCTTTATCTGGACAGAAAATCCTAGTGCCACTATGAATCAGTATTGGGTAGGGATGTGTGAAAAGTAATGTTTTCTTTCTATTTTAATTTTTATGGGAATATTTTTCTCTTTGTCTCAGACATTCTCATGGATAGAAAAGCCATTACAATTTCTACTTTTTTCCCATGAGAACTTGGCAATTTCTGCATATGCTTTCTACAATTGTGAGAATTGCCACGGCAATACTACTGTCACTGAATGCTGAAGTGGAGATATCCACAGGTGAAAGTATAATTGTATCAGGCTGAGTCCTACTGCTTGTGGTTATGTTCTTGCAAGGAATGCATTATGTTGTTAGCAAACTGAGGCCAATGGCAATGTAATCTCAAAAAAAAAATTAACAGGCTGAGTCCTACTGCAAACTATAAGCCTTGAAAGAATTGCTAGCATTCTGGTAAGGACATCCATTTTAAGCTGCTGATGGAGCAGGTGGTCAAATTCTTGCAAGCATTGTAATGTATTGTTAGCTGGCTGGGACCTATGGCAAGATAAGCCTTAAAAATTGTTAATAGGCTGAGGCCTACAGCAACAAAAGCCTTGATAAAATTTTTGTTCCTGCTGGGAGGGGGCTGGTATGGGACTGATAACTGACATTAATAAGTGACTGGTGATGATTAGGGATGGGTGAAAATTTCCGCCTCAAACTGAAATCGGTGAAAAATGGCACTTTCCACTTGGAGAAAAATTTCCAGCGAAAAGTGCCGATTTTTTGCTTTATTACTCTTTTTTTTCACCTAGATCATTCATTGAAATCAATGGGAACATAGAAGTTACACATAACAAATATTATTTTATATCTCAAAGGCATAGTATAAAAGGGGTATGAGGGTGCCTGTGTTGGTGGGGTGTGGGGAAAGAATCAGTTGAACAGGGGGTGATTTTTTGGGGGGGTTGTTTAATGGGATTGGGGGGCAGTTAATAAAAAAATAAAGCTTTTACTTACATACATACATATATGCATAATAACTGATACACCATGAAACATTTCCCTTACCAGTGTAGACCACAAATGAAACTGAGATTACTTTAAGTTTTTGCCCATCTTTCCTAACTGACTGACTGGATTTTCACCATAGTATAACAGTATATTTAGGGTTAATGTTTCACTTTGGATTTTGAATTTAGTTTTATTTTGATTTATGGTTTAGGATATATTTATCTTTGATTTAGTGTTTTCAATTGATATTATGGATTCTATATAGCATCTGGGGTTTGTTTTACTTTCATTTCTGAATTAACTCTTTGCATGCGATACGTTAGATACCTCTAGGCACTCAAAGGGTTAATGTTTGCAACCTCTGCTTTCTTGGATTAAACGAACATAAGAAGCATAATTCCATTGAGGAAAACATGAACATGCTTTATTTGGCATAAATATGACTTCCAGCATTTGCTTCATCTAACCCTAAACTCCTCCCAACCTACATAGTCATCATCATGTCTGTCCCTTCATCCCAGTTACACACTAACTTCTCCACTCTTTTTTTTTTTTTAATAAACTTTAATACATTCCTGGACAGTCACCAGTATACATCTTCTGTGTGGACAACCTTTTTAATCTCACCCCAATGTCAGGCATAAGGAAAAAGCCATTACCACATGTATTTACACAGATTTCTGTTTGGACCTTTTTCTACACATCATATCCCAGCAGATACAAAAACACAAAAGAACAATTATTATCATAATTTCAACTCCTAGGAGTCTAAAGAGGAAGCTACACAAGAAACACAGGCTGCATTTAACACTGAAGCAGAATAAAAATGACCCACACTTATATACTTCATCAGTCGTAAAAATGGACCTTGTATTTCTTATGTTTTCACATCCTCACACCTTTATCCTTTTCTGTAGAACCTCTTATCTTCTCAATTACCTTTATATCATGCCCTGCATATTATCCCCCAATCTTTTTCTGCTGACCACCCCTTGTCAAATCTTACCTCATCTTCTGAACTGCTACTAATTAAATATCAACTATCATATTCTTCACTAATTCCTACTTACATTTGACCATTTACTTTAGTATCCCTCCTCTTTCCTACGTTCTCTTCTCCAAACCTACAGTATTCCCTTTTGCGTCATAGTCTACCGATTTATTTTCTTTTCCTTTAAATGTTTTCTACTTCACTTTCCATCTACGTTCTATGCTTCTTGTTCTTCACCTCCAGTGTTCCATGTAAGCACAGTTTAGGTGAGCAACCCAGCCCTGTAGGAGTAATACAGGAATGTTTCTGCAGAGTTCTAATGGTAGAACAGATGAACCATTCAACCCTGACCAGATTTAATTGCTCTTTGAAATCTTTTGGTGCTAAATAGCTCACTCAAGCACACCTTAGAGGAACAATGTCCCCTCTCACTCTCCAAAAATGTCCTCTATTATGTACCTATTCCCTCCTTTCCCAACCTCTTCTTTGTACCCCTCTGTTACCTGCATCATTTTCTATTTTATAAATGTGTGTGCGGAAAATAAATTTAAATACATTTAAAGGGATAGTAACTCTTAATATGTAAAAAAAAGTACAAATTGTAGGGTTTATCCTTGTAAGTAAAACAAGGGTACTCCCAATTCTGAGAGTGTTTTATTCTAATGTTATTGCAGCTCAAACTTGATATTTTAAGTGCAGTATCTCAGTGGCCTGAAATTGTACAGTGGCACTGTTGCTACACAATCCTATGGACAACTCTGGTCAGTTGACCATAAATCTCCATAGAATGGTGTAGTATTTGTAGAATTTTAGGCCACTGATATACTGCACCTAAAATATTCAAGTTTGAGCTGTAATAACTTTCGAATAAAACACCTTTCAACAGTGGGAGTAAACTTATTTTAGTCAGGTGGATAAACCCTACAATATTTATTTTTTTTGCATATTAAATGTTACTATCCCTTTAAATAAACTGCTTTATGTTTAAACATAAACTCACTGTTAAGGTGATTAAACAACAATAGTGAGAAGTAACATAGTGAAGTTAACCTACTGAGTGCCAGAGATGTGAACAACCCATTTAATTAATTAATTCAACAATGTATACAGAAAGCAGGTATGCATTACAAATGAGAAGTAGGCAACACTAGAAGGACAAAAAAAGCTAAATGTTTAAAAACCACATACTCTAAAAGAAATGGCAAACATGTCTAAGGCTCAATAAAATAACACAGCTGGTAAAATGATTGTGTAAAGAGTTGCAAATGCAATGCAAAAGCATACATACAATAAATTTTGATACATGTGCTATAACATTTTTGAAAGAAAAAAAAAAGAACAAAAATATTATATAAAGTCTCCCCTAAAAGCTTTTTTCATAACCTAAAGGGATAGTAATACTTCATTTTATCTTTATTTTATTTGGTAGGCATTACAAAAACATGAAGAACGATATAAGTCTTATCTCTCAAACCTTTATGGTTTGAGAGATATTCAAAAGCAAAGTTTCCCATCCCGCCCCTTTTACCTAGTGTAAGTCATCTCTTCTCAGATGTGGAGTGCAGTCCATAGGCCAGACAAATAACAGAAGGGGACAATCTTCTTCCTATGAGAACAATGAAAACCCTGCCTCCCTTGACAAGTTTTTCAGGTTTTTCCCTTATCTTAATTGAAGATTGTCCCTCTCTGCAATCTACCTGGGCACCTCCCTTCTGATCTGGCTGAGCAGTGTTACATCAGTAAAAGGGGCTGGAGGGGGATACTTAGTCATTAAATTACTCTTGAACTACAACTCCGACAGAATTGAAATAACACTCTCCAAAGTCCAGTTACTATGATGATTAATTAGAGCTGCTTTTATTATGAAACATTACTATCCCTTTAAGGAGCTTGTTCTCTAAATAAAAAAGAATATTATTAGTATTTATATGTAGATTTTACTGTTCATGCAGCATTCGAGTTACTTGATTTTATTATTAGAAAACAAAGCAATCTCTTTCTGCAACTTAAACAAATTCCTTTCCTATATTTCAACATTTAATGGAATTTGTTAACATATTATAAACGAAGAGTTAAAATAAAATATAGGGAAAGTGTTGACAAGGAATCATAAAATCTGACGATTCTAATGGCTGCTAATTTATTAAAGGCTTGTAGAGCAAAAATTCTTTATTTAAAACAAAACCTTAGGCGCCATACTGAAGTAACATTCCATTCTCAGTAAACAAGGATTCCTTAGTATACCATTTCTTTCTGATATGTGGACCTGTTTTCTACTATTTATGATAACAGTCACATATCGGCCTCCTTTAGAGATGGTTTACAGCAAAAATGTGTTTATACACATTAGACTTCTGCATTTGTTTCATAAAAATTCAATACTTATAAAAAATTACATGTTTCGTGACATTCAGATTAAAACAACAACTAAATGTCATGGAACATGAAATTTCAGAATAATTTTCATTCACATCCATTCTTTCATTTAATTCATTTGGTCAGTTACACGCTTGCTCACATGCTTACACAATGTTATATATCTCACTTATCTTCATGCCAGAAGTGCAACGGTGTTCTCAACACCCTAATCCACCTGCATCTTCTCTCAACAACAACAACAAAATAATAATAATAAATAAACATGAAAAAATCTTTAATACAGTTAAGGAAAAAAGTATTTGATCCCCTGCTGATTTTGTACATTTGCCCACTGACAAAGAAATTATCAGTCTATAATTTTAATGATATGTTTATTTGAACAGTGAGAGACAGAATAACAACAAAAAATCCTTAAAGGGATAGTAATACTTCGTTTTATCTTTATTTTATTTTGTAGGCATTAAAAAAACATGAAGAATGATATAAGGCTTCTCTCTCAAACCTTTATGGTTTAAGAGATATTCACAAGCAAAGTTTCCCCCTCCCGCCCCTTTTTCCTAGTGTAAGCCATCTGGTTGTAAGACCAGACAGATAACAGCAGGGGACAATCTTCTTTGTATGAAAACAGTGAAAGCCCTTACCCCTTGACAAGTTTTTAAGCTTTTTCCCTTATCTTAATTGAATATTGTCCCTCTCTGCAGTCTACCTGGGCACCTCCCTTCTTATCTGGCTGAACTGGGGGGGGATACTTTGCTTGTGAATATCTCTTAAACCATAAAGGTTTGAGAGATAAGACTTATATCATTCTTCATGTTTTTTTAATGCCTACAAAATAAAATAAAGATAAAATGAAGTATTACTATCCCTTTAAAAACACATTTCAAAAGAGTTATTAATTGATTTGCATTTTACTGAGTGAAATAAGTATTTGACCCATTTGCAAAACATGACTTAGTACTTGGTGGCAAAACCCTTGTTGGCAATCACAGAGGTCAGATGTTTCTTGTAGTTGACCACCAGGTTTGCACACACCTCCGGAGGGATTTTGCCCCACTCCTCTTTGCAGATCCTCTCCAAGTCATTAAGGTTTCAAGGCTGACGTTTGGCAACTCGAACCTTCAGCTCCCTCCACAGATTTTCTATGGGATTAAGGTCTGGAGACTGGCTAGGCCACTCCAGGACCTTAATGTGCTTCTTCTTGAGCCACTCCTTGGCCATGTGTTTTGGGTCATTGTCATGCTGGAATACCCATCCATGACCCATTTTCAATGACCTGGCTGAGGAAAGGAGGTTCTCACCCAAGATTTGATGGTACATGGCCCCGTCCACTATCCCTTTGATGCGGTGAAGTTGTCCTGTCCCCTTAGCAGAAAAACACCCCCAAAGCATAATGTTTCCACCTCCATATTTGACGGTGGGGATGGTGTTCTTGGGGGCCATAGGCAGCATTCCTCCTCCTCCAAACATGACGAGTTGAGTTGATGCCAAAGAGCTCAATTTTGGTCTCATCTGACCACAACACCTTCACCCAGTTCTCCTCTGAATCATTCAGATGTTCATTGACAAACTTCGGATGGGCCTGTACATGTGCTTTCTTGAGCAGGGGGACCATGCAGGCACTGCAGGATTTCATTCCTTCACGGCATAGTGTGTTACCAGTTGTTTTCTTGCTGACTATGGTCCCAGCTGCCTTGAGATCATTGACAAGATCCTCCCATGTAGTTTTGGGCTGATTACTCACCTTTCTCATAATCATTGAAACTCCACAAGGTGAGATCTTGCATGGAGCCCCAGACCGAGGGAGATTGACAGTTATTTTGTGTTTCTTCCATTTGTGAATAATCACACTAACTGTTGTCACATTCTCACCAATCTGCTTGGCGATGGTCTTGTAGTCCATTCCAGTGTAGGTCTAAAATCTTGTTGCTGACATCCTGGGACAGCTCTTTGGTCTTGGCCATGGTGGAGAGTTTGGGATCTGATTGACTCATTGCTTCAGTGGACAGGTGTCTTTTATACAGGTAATAAACTGAGATTAGAAGCACTCCCTTTAAGAGAGTGCTCTTAATCTCAGCTTGTTACCGGTATAAAAGACACCTGGGAGCCAGAAATCTTGCTGATTGATAGGGGGTCAAATACTTATTTCACTCAGTAAAATGCGAATCAATTTATAACTTTTTTGAAATGCATTTTTCAGGATTTTTGTTGTTGTTATTCTGTCTCTCACTGTACAAATAAACTTATCATTAAAATTATAGACTGATCATTTCTTTGTCAGTGGGCAAACAAACAAAATCAACAGGGGATCAAATCATTTTTTCCCTCACTGTACTCCACCACCACCACTGCCAACAATACCAAAGCAAACAAACAAAAAACAAAATCCCTTAATGACCAGCGGTCCAGGGATGTTGATTCCCTTAGGGACTGATTTTATCGCATCGGCGAGCTGGTACATGTGACTGATCACATGTGCTGACTCGCCGAAAAGGGGTCTGATAGTGGCCACTCCGGGAGCTTGCTAGGTTTTTTTAATGTTTCTTTTTTGAGACAAGATGCAGGAGATCCAGGGCATCAAGGACACAGCTGGACCTCCAACATCAAGGTAAGTGTGTTAGTGGTCTTATTAATGTGTGAGGAGGGGTCAAAGTGTTAGGACTGGGGGGGGGGGCTTATTCCATTTGTATGATCCTGTAAGCACTCAGAATAGAAGTGAATACATCTAGCAACAAACTTCTTCACTGAAATTCTGATTAACTGAACGATATAGTCATTTGTTTCCATTGAATGGTTAAAAAATGTACCAAATAATTTGGAGAATTGTTTTTTTGCCTCGCACAAGTCTAATTTATACCCCTGTTGAATTGACTTTCTAGATATCTACTAATACTCCCCAATGTTTAAGAACAATTAAGTTGTAGATATTATATATTATATATAGATAATAATATAGAGTATAATCTCTATGGGACATTACTGTAGATCTTGAGAATACAAACAAAAGGTTTTGGCCCCTGTTCACACCTTTATTCACTCTCCTGGGACAGAGTTTTCAAGCACCTATAGGGTATCATATTGTTACATATACATCTGGGATTTGCACATTTATACACAGATATATTTTCATATGATATAGTTAGTTTGCTCCAGAATTGCTTCAGTTCTGGAGCAAAATAACTGCCCAATGTGAACATTTCCCTTGATCGCAGTGAGGCCTTTAACTACTTGAATGTTAGAAACATCTCTAAATCATACAAAAAGTTTAAAGCTCCTTTTAGATCTATGGGAATCTGGTGTGTTTATGATTTGTCTCCAGTGTTGCAGTTGGTTCAGCTTAGAATTGCTTTTGGTTTCTTTGTGCATTAGATACCTAGGGTGAGATGTTCAAAAAGTCATTATAATTAAAAAATTATCAGATCATGAGTTGGTGGTAAAAGAAGGACAATATTTCAGAAGTAAATCCGTCACATTTGAAAATGTGTCTAGAGAATTAAAAACGGTGGTGAAAAGATCTTGATTAATATTGCCCTTCAAAATTTGGATATCAAAAATGTCTTTGATTTTGTCTTTGAAATGAAAATTTTCAAAGAAACAAAGACATTTTTTTATTTGAAATGACAAATTGCTTCTCACTTCTGCTAACAGTACTTTAATTTGTCTTCTCCAAGTTTAGACCCTTTTTATTTTGTCTGGAATAAATTATGTTAATCAGACAAAAAAAGTGATGTTGAAATGAATATTCTTTACTGAAAATACCTTCACAATATGACGGTAGATTAAAACACACCCACTTTTAAGATGGTTTTTTCCCTTTGACGAAGATGGAGGAATTGTATGCAAAAAATTACAGAAACATGTTTGAGAATTGACAGACCACTTTCTGAACATCTCACCCTAGTGTGGAATACAAAAAGCATGCACAATCGCTATTTACAGTGCACTTTTGATGGCAAAATGATTCACACCCAGGGCCGGATTTACATCTCAGGAGCCTGTAGGCACAGAAATCTGAAGCACCCCCCCATGCAGTAGCTGTCCTCTGACTGCTGCCTCCTTGATCAGATGAATTCATTTGGGGGTGAGCGAGTCCTCCTTAGCGGGAAGCGGGCACGCTCTGATCTCCTCTGACTGACAGTCTCTCACCCATCATCACACACCCCTGTGGGCCGTGATGACATCAATGCGTGTGCTATGCAGACCAAGAGGTTGCATAGGCATGTACAGAGGGAAGAGTACTCACTTCTCTTCACTGAGTCTCAGTAGACTCAATGAAGAGAAGTGCTTTCTGCCAGACTACACGAGTGAGTCTGGCAGCAAGTCTACACATTGAAAAAAAATGATCCCAATGACAGGCACCCCTCTGTGGGGTGTGCCTGTAGGCAGATACCTACTCTGCCTTATCATAATTCCAGCCCTGTTCACACCAAGTGTTACTACTTAGCGCATGGTATTCCAGAGCTGGTGAACATTTGTGCTGTTTTTGCGAATGCATTTCAAAAAGTGGATGAGAGGATTAGCGATTGCACCTAAATTAGCAAAGCAGTTAGCACACATTTTCGTATATCTGGCTATATTTGCTATTGTGTTACCACATTCACTATCTTTGCCTTTAATTTAGGAACATGTGTTTTTCAGCATCAAGACATTAGTATGTTTCTTGCATCAAAACATGAGCAATTGCAAACAGCACATACATTTATGGCTTTAAAAAATAGCAAATGCTTCACTTTCTTGCATTCCACCCTTAGATTTATACTCTGTTTCTCACTACTTCTTAAACTGAGCTTTGATACAAACGCATTATTATAATATATGTTTTCATTGATAAAACATTCCAGTGGCCTGACTATAGGGGTCGCAGGGGTCGCACTTGCGACTGGGCCCGTGCACTCCAGGGGCCCGGCCTTTCCTTGCGATCCCTCCGCCTGGCGCGTGCAGTCTCCCTCCAGTGCTCTAGTAATGCAGAGCGCTGGGAGATGACATCTCCCAGCACTTTGCATTACAAAAAGGACCACAAGGGAGCTCCATGTAGGAGATGGGGGCATTGTGGAGAGGGTCAATGTGGTCAGGGGGGCCAATGTGGTGGGAGGGGGGCCCATGGCACTTCTTGTACCAGGACCTGGAGGCTTCTAGTTACGCCTCTGACATATTCTTTAGCACCAGTAACTCAAATGTGTCCCTAGCTAGCCCTCCCCCAAAGGTGCAGGTTTCCTGGATCTCCTCACATGAGCACCAGTGAATCAGTCAGTGGTTCAATCATTCTGAGGGATCTGCATGAGCTAACAACATTCACTAATTGAGGGGATTCTGAAAATGTTTACCTTTTTTTATGGGAGTCTGAGGACAGGTTTGAGTGTCCTTGTCAAATGCAGATAACGCAAATATATACACAACAGTTCAGTGTAACAGATACTACTATGGCTAAACCTTCAATGTACCACATTTTCCCATGAACACATTACAACATTTTACGTTTTCTGTTGAATCTGTCCGTAAACAGTGATGTTCATGTGACTTTTCTAATGACAGTATTGTCTTTTTGATTTTTACAGCATTTGGTGACATTGTCATGTTGTTTTAGTGAAATCTGCACTGGAAGCTATGCAATACGCTGGATACCTCTCTGGCACTGAAAGGTTTAACAAGAAGAACTGTAGCTGTTCTGAGGTAAAGCAACTGTGCCAAAAAAAGGAGAAATAAAAATGCCAAAAATTGCCATTGTTTAACCCCATCCCGACAATGGACATACATGTACGTCACGCAGAATCTGTCACTTAGTGACAGAGGACGTACATGTACGTCCAGGATGTCGTTGAAGGTAATGGGGTAAAAAAGTTCGGCGGGCGTCAAGTGCCGGCCGCGTCCACTCGCAGCCGGTCACTAAGGGGTTAAACTGGGGCTTTTGACCTTTTGAATGATAGCCAGGTCTCAAATTCTTTTTTCTCAATGTATTGGAGGTCTCTATAAGATACAAGTGGTTAAAAGAATGATTTAATCCAATGAGATTTTTATGTATCCTCCTTGGTACAGTTATTTTACCTCAGAATTGCTCCGGTTCTTATAAATCAGTAACTTTGAATGTAAATTGACACTGCATTCTAGAGAGGTCTCCAAATCACTGTATAGCCATTATGTGAAAGATCAATCTAGCATCCAAAGGGTTAATGGAATAACAAAAGCAGAAACAAACAAGAGCCATTTATTTGACCAAATGACCAACAGGCTACATCCTCTTTCTTTATATTTCCACTTTCTGCATTAAGAGCTATGCTGAACCTTCCCCATGTTAGACGATCACAGTCTAGAGTTGGAAGGACCTTGGGACACAGGCCAAACATATTTAAAAGCCTTACATATTTGTGTGGGCTGTTGCAAACAATCTGCCTCACAACTTCACAGTAGAGAACTAAGATCCCTATTATCTATTGGCATTAGGGAAAGGTGAAGTCAATTGACAGCAGACATGCAGAGTCAGCAATTAACTAGTGAATGAGAGAGCTAAAATGTGACACTAAAACAAATGTGCCTTGTCTTTTTTGCCCATGACAAATTGTGGAAAATTATGACTTTTGTAACAAAATGAAGAATGTCAGCCATGTCTACTTTAACTAAAATATTTCTGGAGAACAATAATGAATTTCCATTAATTGCCAAAAACTGAATCGACAGAAATGATTACATTAATAGTATTTTCAATGACATAAAAATGGATCCAAAAATGCAGCGACTATCATAACTGCACATTGGATTTGTAATAAACTTGGCTACTTTTGAATATGGTTCCTTCTTTATAGTTTTTAGCATCTGCTTATAACATTTATTTACATTTTTGGTTACTTAAAAAAGTAAATCAAAATGTTCAAAAACTTCATACAATAGTCTATGAAAAATATTTATTTATCAGTATGGTTATTATGGAATTATGAAGCATAAGTAGAATATCCTGTGAGAGAAAAAATAAAACAGATCTGAGATTGTGTATTTTTTTTATTCTCATATCTCTTATTCACATAAAATGTTACAAAATAGTTTCTCTGTAATGAATACCTATAAATAAATATAACAATATTGAGAATCCAGAGATACGGGGAACTATCTGACTTCCATTTGGAGTCAGGAAGGAGTTTTTTACCCACTTGAGGATAATTGGAAATGGCTACTATTTGTTTTTTTTTTGTTTGTTTTTTTTGCCTGCCTCTGAATCAACATGAGTGACTTGGCATGGGCTGGACTTGATGGACGCATGTCTTTTTTCACCCTCATCAACTATGCTACTATGTTACCATAGCAACACAAGGAGATTGGTAAACTCCTCACTCCTAATTTGTCCTTCTCTGGTGACATGAGATACTGAAATGTCACCCATTCATCTTAGCTCATGCTACTCCTTCAATTTTCCTCCAGTCAGTTTGCTTTTGATCAGCAGTGGAGGGACATGACCTCTTTCACACGGTCAACTGAATTGTTCCAGCCTCCTGTCTTTACTTTCTTCTCTGTTGCATTCCACCACCAATTGTAATTTAGGAGAAGCATGTCTGATGGCTATTCAGTGTGAGTGTCAGCTAATATTACTGGATAGCTACAACTTTGTTCAGCAATTCATTGGGCATTTCAATGAGGATAGCAATCTCAAATGCTAATAGTGTGAAAGGCTTCATAGGGTACCTAGCAGACAATAATTATTGCACATTTACTGTGTTTCTGAGGCAATGCAGTAAAGTTGCTGCATATTGGACTTTGGTGCTTTCATGTGGGTGTTAGTCAACCATGCAAAGAGCACCAAAGTCTACTATGTTACCTTTAACCATGGGTAACAGAGCCAAAGAAAAATCACTGTGTTGATCTAGCCTAAATAAAAGCTTCCTAAAAGGAAGAAAGGGGCAAAACGAAAGGGAGACCAGATGTATTTGAAAGACCCAGAGAAATTCAGGGAAAGAAAAGATCTGCAAGACCATTTAGGTCAGCAGTGAAACTCAGCACTGTTGTACTTAACTGTGGTTAAAAACATTATGCTGCAAAATATGATTATCAAACAGAAAAAATTGTAAGCAGTTTTAAAACTGGCTAAATAGAATATCAGATTATGTTAAATATTGACTACTTTGTGAAATTTAACAAACAACATTGTACTTTCAGTGAAAAAAGTATTGCCTAAGAATAGTTATCATTTATAAGGGATAAATTAAATTTTTAAAAAAGGGAAATTCAATTATAGAACATGTGCCAAAGGTCACACAATTCTGACATTCCTTTAACAATACATGTCATAATTGATAACATCACTACATAATGCATGTAACCTAATTTCAACTTTAATCATCAAAAATATGTAATTTAAAATATGTACCCACAAAGAACTTTCATATGTTGAGAAAATCCTAAACTTCAAAGAAAAAAACATTCCAAATCATCTTGTAATTTTTGGAATTTTGATACAGATATGGGCAAATTACAGCCCGTTGGTCAATTTTATCTGGCCCTTCAGTCTATGTCGTTGTTCAAATACAACAGTGCTGCTGTATAAAGAAAATGTAACTTCTGTTTTTTTCTGCAAAGGAAGAATGATACTTTTCGCACAAAGCACAAGTTTGATACAAATGTATAATTCTACCAGTGGATCCAAACAGAGACATAATTAATACACTCTCTGTATAGTACATATCCCTCTGTTAGTTTCACTCATGTCTCAGTCAGGAAGATGGATTACTAACGGAGCATGGAGTATTAATTCTTTGAGGACCAGAGGGGCTTACAATGAAGGAGTTAAGCAGAAAAATGAGCAGCAGCTGGAAGCCCACTGCTGCTGCTGACGAATCAAAGGTGGATGAATCAAGCAGAAAGTGCGAGGAGCCCATTTTCATCCACCCAAAGGATCCCTAATCCCCAACATCTTCCCTAGGTTTTTGGAGAATACAAAAAGGCTCACAGGATAGCCATATCAGCAGCACAGGTCAGATGCCTGTGCCAGCTGTTACTGCTGTCAGTGTGCCTTCTGAGGTGATAGCAAGTGTGACAGCAGAGGACCTTCCATCATAATTATCAACACTTAGCAGCCCTATAGTGTAGGAAGAGACTAGTGGTGGTGGTGGTGGTCATGAGAGTGAGTGTTGTGGAGCAGATGGTGTCTAAAAGAGTTTTGAGATTGTTCTTGGCAGAAAGTGATAAGGAATGGAGAAGGAGATGCATTTGTGAATGGGCACCACCACCACCAGCAGTGTAATTTCTGCTGCTGAGTCATCATTGACACACATTCATTTGTCACAACAGCAGGCTGATAACCACTTGCCACTACTCCTTTACCTAGCACTATTGCTGATGTTGAAGCAGCAACTGCACCTGCCGCAACCACTGCAGGTGCTTCTGGAGAAGAAGAAGGCCATTCTTCTCCACCTCACCCCTCACTAAAATCAGGAGAGTCTAAATATTTTTCCATTGG
Source organism: Rhinophrynus dorsalis (assembly GCA_037306005.1). NCBI lineage: Eukaryota > Metazoa > Chordata > Amphibia > Anura > Rhinophrynidae > Rhinophrynus > Rhinophrynus dorsalis. The sequence goes on along the minus strand of CM074723.1, from coordinate 266,434,188 downwards.
AGCAGGCACAGTGCAGTCATCAGCAGATGCACTGTGCACTATGTGCAATAAAGTAGTGAAAAGGGGAAGGAGGGGACACACCTTGGCACATCTGCCCTCATTAAGCATGTGCAGCATGTGCAACATAAGTACCCTGACCATTATGCTGAACATGTGAAACTCTCCCCCAAAATAGGAAACTGAGTGCTGCTTTCACTGTGCCCCCAAGGGCATAATGAATGAGGGAGAAAGTACCAAATTCTTTACATGTATTACAAAAAAGTGAAAGCACAATCTGTGAAGGAGAGATTGGAAAAAAACACTGTTATAAAAGCTGCTAGCAAGAGAAAAGATCCCACCACAAGGATCTCAAAAATTAGGAATATACTTATACAAATTCCACATCGCTAATTAACATGTAGAATCAGGGATTTGAAGAGCAAGGAGTCACAATGAAGTAAGATATTACAAATATTCAAAAAATAGCAAAAGATTTTATTTAAAAATCAGTACATAATTCACTAATAAAATTACTACAATATGATTATCCCTTTAATAACCCAATAAAGAATTGTGTGGTATTATCCTAATCGTTCACCCACTGAAAGAAAACACATCCAACATCCATAAATGTCAAACCCCCACACACAGTCCTTGTTATACAGCAAACAGCTGGGTTCCGGAGTGCATGCTGGGATAGTGGTCTGGACATCCTATGACATGATTTGATTTTGAAGAATACATCCTATGACATAAGTGGTTTGATTTTGAAGAATACATCCTATTCCATAAGTGATTTGATTTTGTCCCCCATTGAAAATAATAAATCCTATGACATAATTGGTTTGGTTTTGTCCCCCATTGAACTCTATTCGTTGTTTAGCTATTGCTGTGGACTGGAGGACATGGATTGACTGTGGCCATGCTATGCCCATTGGGTTTTTGGACGCAGTCCAAACCACTATCCCTGCATGTACTCCGGAACCCAGCTGTTTGCTGTATAACAATGACTGTGTGTGGGTCTGACATACATGGATGTTGGATGTGTTTTTTCCAGTGGGTGAACGATTAGGATAATACCACACAATTCTTTATTGGGTTATTAAAGGGATGATCATATTGCAGTAATGTGATTAGTGGATTATGTACTGATTTTTTAAATACAGTCTTTTGATATTTTTGGAATATTGGTAATATCTTACTTCATTGTGACTCCTTGCTCTTCAGATCCTTGATTCTACATGTTAATTAGCACTGTGGAATTAGTACAAGTACAATTTCTTACATGGCCTCATCCCAGTGCAACAAGCAAGGACAAAAAAATGCTTTACCTCCATGCTTGTTGGAGAACTCCCCAGTGAGTTGCTGATCTCTCTAGAATACAAGGGGTTTAATAATAGTCTATTAAGGGGTACAAAACTGGCGCAGGGACATTGAGATTGATCTAGCTACACCCATGATTCAGAATATGGATGTGGCCAGAATAGCTGAGGCACCATTCAAAATGTGGAGCTCTAGGCAGTTGCACACTCTGCCTATTGGGAAATCTGGCACTGAAGACTGAATATAGATGTATCTAAAGATCTGAGAATTTATGAGAAACAAGGGGAACACATGAAGGGACAGTAGGGTTACAATATAATTGTGTTTTATTTTAACCGTTTAAAGGAAGCTTTTCACCTAAAAACAACTTTGATGATTTTGAAAGAGGTTTCAAAATAACAAATAGTGAATTAGACATGTTTAATTGGTTTGATTTATTTAGATTATGCTATTCATGTTATGCCTTAATCAGCATAATCTACACACCTAATCTAAATGAATGCTGTATGCCAAGGGGACAGGGAGTACTGTTCTTCTGCACCAGGCACAAACTCTAAATTAACTGGGTGCAGGGGTGGATTCTCCTATAGGGCATCCCCCGGTGGGCTTCTTGGTCATAGACCAGTTGTGGAGATCAGTGGAGGTCTCCTGTCTGACTCTGACCCACAATGTGTTATGCTTGAAGCAGAGATCTGTGTGGAAAGAGGGGCTAAAACACTGGGTTGGAATTTGCTAGGGTTCTATATGTCAGTGTATATACACATGCACACACAAAGTCAGTTTAAAAAAAATAAATATCACCCGGAATGGTATTCCACTACAATCCATCCCGGACAGGATGAAGAAGAAATGGGCAATCTTCTGTTTTTTTTTTCTGTTTTTTTTTGTTTTTTTTACAGGAATGGAGTAAATAAATAGTTGAGCCACTGGTGGTGTGCTCCAATGTACACTATTGTGCACCTATGCTTACATTTGCATGTGCCTAGGCACAATGTCAAGGATATACAACAAGTACTGTACTTGTTCTGCATGTTAAATACAGGCACATAGTATGCTCTTTCCCTCTATTTTGTACATGACCCTCAGCGTGTAAAATATGAGAAGCAAGGGGGTCCAACTCACAGGTAGTTACAGAAGAATTTACATTTAAGCAGTACAAATTATCCTTCATTAACCCCTTGGATTCTAAAGATGTCTCTAATGCATTGAAGATGTCTCTGAGATGCAAGAGGTTAAAGGTCACAAACCGTCAACATACAATGTTTAATGAGTGCAGATACTGATAAACTCATATAAGGTTCACATGTAGCCTGACTTTTTCTGCTCCAGAATGATAAAGCTTTTGTGTATGATATTGTGTTGAGAGGGTGTGGTGCTGCAGTGCTACTTACTATAGGCGTGCACACTACGGAATTCCTAATGGAATTCTGTGGGAGTCACATTACATGGATAATGGAAGATCACACAATTTGCTACAGTGTGGATTTCCTGTATCAATGTCTTGCACATTTGTTAAGAAAAAAAAAATACTTAAGGGCCATATGTTCAAAAAAAAAAAAAAAAACTCTGGAGTGAACCATCTGCATTACAGGGGAGAAATAAAATTTCACATTAACTTAAATGGGGATTTTAACCCCTTGAATTCTATTGCATATTTTTCAGATCTGATGCTTGGAGTCTATTTGGGACTGCATTTGCAGAAAGGGAGTTTTATTGTCTGAGCTACAGTTTCTCATACTTTTTATTAACAAGTACCCCTATGTATCTGAACTTACATATTAATAAAACCATCATATGTGAAGAAACTCCCTACATTACTGCTAAGTTTGTATGACAATGCGAAGTAATCTCACAAGGCAACATAAGGTTAAACTGATCAGCAGAAGTGGTGGGATGTGTTTTGGGAAGAGTAATCACTGGTAAGGCGCTAGCACCATTCCTTTGGCCCAGTTTATATCTATCTGACAGCTTATTTTATCATTAGATAGGAACAAAGCTGGTGCCATTATGCACCTTAAAAGTACAGCATGGAGCTTTAGTTCATGCGCCACTGTCTAATTCCAGCCCAGAGTACATATTGGTTAAGATCGTTGCCCATTTAGACAGTCAGGGTTTCAGTTAAAATGGGTGGACTTTATACCACAGATTCCCTTCAGGAATCACTATGCGGGTTTGTACTCTGGTGGTCTGTTTCTGCTAGTCATCACATATCAGATGAAGAACAATAAGGTAAGAGTCTGGATTCCAGTGGCTTTCTCCTGAGGCATTCCAATGCATGTAGGCCAATCATCATTTTATGTCAAGGATTCCAATTGAAGTCTATGCAGAAAGTTGTAGCTAAAGCCTTTTATAAAGCCATACCAATTGAATCAATATTTATAAGATAAGGTAAGATGCCAGGAAATTTCAAGTTAAATTAAATCATGGATTGCACTGACTTGTCACAAATTGTGCACAGTGCCATTGGTGATGACTGCACTGTGCCTATCCCAAAGGAAAAATGTGGTTTTTGTGAGATTTCTCATGGGAACACTGCGATTGCTTTGTCCACCCCTACTGAGAACTGAAATCCATAATATCTTTGGTGTGGTAAAGGAGTAGTAAAGAAGGGATAACTTTTGAATTTGATATACTCCAAAATTCCTATTCCATTACTTGGAGGTTGTGTACTAAGATCTCTCAAATAGTCTATAGCAGGGCTTAAAATTGGAAGTTCTTTGCTACTAGCCAGACCTGAAAAGTTACTCGCCACTGCAAGCCATAACATAACCACCAGGGCTGAATTTCTACTCGCCAGGGCTAAATTTTCACTCGCCATTGGCTAATGGCGAGTGGAAATTTTGAGCCCTGGTCTATAGGATTCATAGACTATAATAGGGACTGGATAGCTTATCACAATGGATAATATATCTCCTCTTTATCACACTTTAGTGTATCTCTTTCTGGAAGACCTTAGGTTGCCCATCTCCTTCCAGTTCTACCCTTGCATAAGAATAATCCCTTATTTAGCTTCTCCTTAGTGATGGCACCCAAACATTACCTTACTCCAAGCTGAATATTTCTGGAGGAGCCTGTCTCTCCAGTGAGAAAAAACAAGAATAAATTAAATATAAATTATGAAAAGATATTGTGAATTGTTAACTGTTTCTTTTACTTTGAAAATAAGCTTAAACAAAATGAGCACATTCATATTAGTCATTTACACCCCAAGTAAATTTTACTAAAAGCTGATTTTCCTTTAACCCCTTTAAGGACCAGCGGTCCTGGGACGTTTCTGTCCCGTAAGCACCGCTTAGATCTTTGCCGATGTGCTGGTACACGTGACCTGTTGCGTGTATCTGCACGCCGCTTTGGAGCCTAAAAGAGATCACTCCAGTCTTGGAGAGGTCAATTTTAGGCCCCATTTTTACTTACAGTGCTCCCGGTGGAGTGCTGTAAGTAAAAAGTACGTGACGTACTATGACAGTCATCAGTCCTTAAGTATTTAAGGACCGTGACGGTCATAGTACGTCACATAGTGCTTAAGAGGTTAAAAACATAAATTATTGTTTATGTTTTAATAACAAATAAATAGAAAGCTTATCAAGTAGCTGATTATATAATGAGGCTGATGTACTAAGAACTGCAGCAGTTCTGAGGCAAATTAACCATCATAAGGGACAACTAAAAATTCCCATTGATTTAAATGGTACATTTTAACCCCATAAGTACTAGGAAGGTATTTTGTGCCTTACTTTGCAATGTATTGTGACTTCTCTAACATTGAAGGGGTTAAAATGACTATTAAAGTAATGTGAATTTAGGGTATTTTTCTTTGTCCACTATAGTGGAGTTTCTTTGCCTCAGAATTATTACAGTTCCCCTTAGTACATCAGCCTTTCTATATTCCACAGTAATAGGATTCAGTGTAACAAAAAGACTCACAAGAGTGGTATAGAGGTGATACCTTTTAATGGCTAACTGAGGACATAGAAATTGCAGGCTTTCAGGACACTAAGGTCCCTTCTTCAGGCATGGGTTAACAAATAAAGCATGAATAACATTGCATTTATATATACAGAGTATGACATACATTTGAGGTATACATTTGTAGGTTTACTACATTTGTATGTTTACTAAGTTAATTGACCCCCCACTGTGTACTCATATATTTTGCTTCAAATGTATGTCATACTCTGTAAATATAAATGCAGTGTTATTCTAGCCTGGTTTGTTAACCCATGCCTGAAGAAGGGACCTTAGTGTCCTGAAAGCTTGCAGTTACTTTGTCCTCAGTTAGCCATTAAAAGGTATCACCTTTATACCAGTCTTGTGAGTTTTTTTCTACAATGAATCCTATCTACTCCACTGGCTAACATGGTACCATCTTTTTTTCTATATTCCACAGTAAAATCATCAGTTTTGAAGGGTTTTTTTAAATGTAAATCATTAAGGGTACACCACTGCCATCTACTGGGGAATACTGATCAGTACTGTAATGGAACATGTCATGATTATATTGCATGTGATTTATTGTTACCATTAGATTTAGCTCACAGATTACTGTGGAAGCCTATGGGGACATTTGCAATGACAAAGTTATCAAAGGTAGGTTGATGTGCAAAAAAGAAATTGATCATTTTTGGGAAATCCAAGTACACCATAGAAAACAAATAAAAATTCTCATTGATTTGACTAACCCTTTAAGGACCACAGGGGTGCACAACACATTGAAAAAGCAATATGTTGCACATGCCTCTAGTCCTTAACCCCTTAACGACCAGTGACGTGTCAGGACCGTCACCAGAAAACTTGCCTAAAGGACCCGTGATGATCCTGCCATGTCAAGGGTTAAATGATAGCAGAGCACCTTAGCTCCAGGACCTGAACACTCAGTTTCAGTCATTCCCCATTTTGCTGGTACATTTGATCGCTACTACAGCGGTCACGTGTACTGGCTTTTTCATTGACAAAGGCAATGCTTACACATTGGCTTTATCACTGGTCTCTGCATCTGTCTTCCTTACTGTGATAGTAAGGAAGAGAGAAGCAGAGAATAGAATTCAACTGAAATTAAAAGAGGCAAAGATGGGGGCATTAACCCCTTCACTGTTGTTGCTAGGGACAGAATTAAGTGTAGGTCCCTTTATGACCCATTGACACCAATCTTCCCATTAAATTAATTATTTAGAGCAAGACAAATTATTTTATTTACACTGACTAATTTTTAAACATATCAATTAAAGTTTAAACAAACATTAATATAGTTCTATTGTTGTGGAGCTAAGTAATACACTTATACACACCACACAGTCTTATCTCCAAAAAAGTGGGAAAGTAGGAAGGGAAAGAGGGACATTTTCACCCCAGGGGGACAGTGACCCCCTAAAACTGTACATGTTTTTGGTTTGAATTACCTGTCATACCTTTGATGTAGTCTGTATAAAAAATGAACTCATTGGGCACAAATTATCACAAGAGATTTTCTTTTAAATCTCTTTAATCATTTTTTTATCCTATATAAGAAATTGCTAATGTATTTTTGTCAGAAGCCATCATGCACAGTAGAGACGGCTGCACGAGCTGCAATCACGCACAGTAGAGACTGCCCGCGCCATGGTTGATACTGAGCGTGGCTTTCAGAATTCAGACCGGAGTCCTCTCTGTGCACCTTCCTGGGACCAAGTCGGAGCGCCTCACTCTGTATCAGCCACGTCGCAGGCTCTACTGCGCATGACTGCAGCGTCGCCACTGACAAGAGGATCTGGCCACCAGCCGAGGTTGCTGGGTGTCACTGTGGCCCATGTACATGGGCTATTCAACTAGTATTTAATAAAATAAATTGTAGATTATCCACATAAATGTTCTATCAAAAGAAAGACGTGTTATCTAGTCAATTAGATTTATTTGAAGGAAATATCATTTTAACTGGGATAAGGGCTGGATCGGATATTTGGGGATTAAATTATAGTTTGATTTAAATCAAATTCTGGTTATTAATTATGACTCTTTATGCGAAGATCTTGGCCATTTGGTAGGGAAATGAAGTTAGTGGATGGGTCGTGGTTAGGCAGATTAAATATGGCTAAAGCCTACTTAATACCTAAGATTTTATATCTCCTTAGGACTATCCCAATGAGGGTCCCAGGAAAGATTCTGGATAAAATATCTAAAATATTAAAGATGTTTATATGGAAAAACGTTAAGCCAAGAATATCGAGTAAAATAATGATTAGACCACAGACACAGTCAGGCTTAGCATTTCCGGATATTAAGACAACTTCACGAAATAACGATGTTTATGCATGCTTTAGTATGGGAGGTAAAAAAGGATAGGGATTTGGCATGGTATGGCTTAGAGAGTTCTCAAGTTAAAAAGGTAGATCTTTTTAATTTATTTTGGGTTAAACCAGAATTACTGAAATATCTATTTATAGTTAACCCAATAATTAAAGATACTATAATCTCCATGTGGAAATTTAGAAAGAAGTTGGGGTGTGAACATTTTTTTACCACCTCAACTCCAAAAGGGGTTTTAAGATATTATATTGAAGATCTAAATCTTTCTAACTGGAAATTAAGAGGAATTCTAAACTTGCAGGATTTGATCGGGGGTAGTAATTTATCTTTTCATAAGATACAACTGTAATATAGTATACCAAATGGCAGGTTTTGTACATATTTGAGAATGAAGAATTTGGTAAGGAAAGAAGGGTTATTTAGTAGGTCGAGGTTGAAAAAAAAAAACCCAAACTAGATTAATTTTTAGATTGAAAAATTTAATGAGTGAAGGTCAATACGATACTCCGGTCCTGGCTATATCGAGATGGGAGAGGAATATGGGCACTATCCATAGCACAGAGAGTTGGTTTGACTCATGGATCCAGGTGAAAAAAGCAGTTCATTCTGTTAATTTACAGGAGATTTTTTTAAAATTATTTCATTGTTGGTATCTCGTTCCATCCAGTTGTGTAAGTTTGTTAATATAGCTTCCAGCATTTGTTCGAGATGTGGAAGTACTTTGGAAACGATGTATCATATATGGTGGGACTGTGGGAAATTGAAAGAGATTAAACAGGAGGTTAATAATTTATTTTAAAAAATTACTGGTTCAAAATTTGTCTTGAGTTCGCAGTAATGGCTTTTCCATCTTGATCTGACAGGAACCAAAAGATGTCTAAGATTACTTATTATTGATATTTTATTAGCTATTAAAAGTTGTATAGCAAGAAAATGGCAAAAAGAGGAACCCCCATTATGGTTGGATGTAATAAAACAAACTGAATTCCAAGCAAAAATGGAAATATATTTCTATAATGTGACAGGTACTTTACCTCTCTATGAAGAAATTTGGAGGCCCTGGCATGGACTTGGACTGACGAGTGTTCATATATAATTATTTTAGTTGAGAGATTACCTCAATGGGTTTAGTGATGTCCCCATGCTCTATAGCCCAAATATGGGTTGGGAAGTAGAAAAAGAGAGACTGCAATGATAAGTGAGAATTTGTCTTACGTCAACTATAAGAGATGAAGGTTGAGAAGGTGTGGTACAGTTGCATGGATTCATGTAGTATGGAGGGAAAATATGCTGAGCTGTAGATATGGTTTAAACAGTTGAATTGGAAACTGTAAAGGAGTTCGAGATGCACCTTACTGTAATGGTATTTATGGATGTTTTATTTAATAAAATTATAATTAAAAAAAACCCACAGTGTATAATTTGTGTGGCTGAAAGAAAAGACTTAGGACCATATGTTCAAAGAAGTAGCGAAATAGCTTTTGTCGTTTGTAACGACCTTTCAAAGTACAGTGTTGTTGGGATCATTAATATTTTCAAAGAGTGTCGGTTGTGATTGGAAATGTGTTGTTTGTCCTGACTGAAATTGTCATATGGAATGACAAAAAAATTCCTTAACTAACAACAAAACTGCCTTTAAAAATATCTTAACTAAAGACAAAAATTCTCAAATTCAGAACACATTCCCTCCACTTTTTTCTTAACATACAAATTTTGTCTTTTGAAATACATTTTTTGTCATTATTTACGACAAATTTTCTTTTCCTCTATACAACACTGGAGAATAGTTTAGCCCCGCCCTAGCCACGCCCCTTTACCCGTCAATTCTGGAGTTGTGTCGTACACAATGGACATTACTAGTTTTTGTTGTATACTCTATAGAAAATATGTTGTTCATGAATTCAATAACTTATTTTTGTCTTTCATGTGACAATTTTTTGTCGTTATCGCTTTGAACATATGGCCCATAGAGGGAAAATACTGTGGATCAAAGACATAGTTAAAAAGGTAAAAATTGGTCAGGTCCCTAAGTGCAAACCAACCGAGATTTTCCCAGTCCTTAAGATGTTAAGGGAAGTTCACTTCCCAGATCGCTCCTCCTTAAGAGGTTAAGGGGTAAAATGGGTCTTTTAGCCACTTAAATATCGAGAATTCTGTTGTTTAAATATCCCATTTAAACCAATTTAAATTTGGGGAGTTTTTATATGTTCCCCCTTCCCCCCATGGTGAAGATGGCGTGCTCCAGCATTGATCAAGATCTAGGCAAACATGGTAGTCTTGATTGGAAAAAAAAAGACTTCTTGTTTATATTTTGAAATGGTATATTATGGTAATAATGTAAATAATTCATAAATGTTATTAGATTTGGATGTTAATAGAAATGTAAATGGGTATGAACTGCTACTGCATATGATAAATCATTATAATGTTTGAAATATATTAGGGAATATATTCATCAAGCCTAAATGAAGATATATGTGGTCTGGCAATATCTGGACATGTAATACGAGAAAGTAGTGTATTATGTTCTGTAACAGCAAGTAGTTTATTCAGGCAAGGCTTTCTTGAGTTAAAATACACAATCATTCATGACCACCCCAGAACCTGTTTTATTTATACTTCCTGGATCTTAGAGACATGGGGGAAATGTATGAATCCATCAGCACAACTCTACTGGCATTAGTGCCCAATGCTAGTGGCTGTACCTATGAGCATGTACTAAATAATAAATTCTGTCTGTCTGTCTGTCTGTGTCTGTCTGTCTGCCTGTCTGTCTGTCTGTCTGCCTGCAACTGAAATCTGCTTCAATGTCACACCTCCCCACAACAATTAGTAGGCTTTGGTAGACCTGCATAACATGTAAGGGACAATAAGTGTCATAAGACATTAAACAAAAATAGTTAGCAGCAGACTAAAACAGTAAAGTGTCCTGATAAACAGAGTAAGAGGCATTTATTAACGGTATATAATTCTCATTTGCTTGCCAATATTTTTCTCTATGAAGCATTTATTTGGTAATATAGCACCACATTAGGTTTTGTATTATTCTCTTTTCATTTCCATCTTATTGGACACCTATCTTTGATAAATCTTTGATTTACTGAGAGGAGGTGGAAGCATTACTCATTAAAAGAAACACTAACACCTAAAATGAACTGGGTCTATATACACGTAAATACCCTATACTTCATGCTAACAACAGAGGACTACAATCTAGCCCGACATATGCTCTGAAGGATTAGGCATTGTTGACTTTTTCAGGACTCCTATTCATTATCCAGGATTACCTGTAAAATGGCTGGTATAACAGCCTTTCTGAACAAAAGACCAATAGGCACTAATCACTATCCCTTTTTTTGTGAAAGCATTTTACCAGAAAGAATACACTGAGATTGTCTATCATTTTCAAGTATGTCCTAGACTGATTTTGTCTACCTCAGGAGGATGAAAGGCTGAGCTGACCTTGCCAGGACTAGAACCTGCAACCATGAGGCTTGAACAAATTCTATAGCTGGTACATTACCCAACTGAGCCATCTCTGTTAACTGAATATAGCTTTTATCTCTCAATACAAACAGCACAAACAACATTAAATGAATGTTCTCTGAACAAGACAAATTACACATGCATTAAAAAGCAAGTTTAGGATTGCGCTTGATAAAAAGGATTTTTAAGATATGTTCAAAAATAATAAATTATGACTATAAAATTATAAAACAAAGATGTTTTTATGAAACACAAAATTTCCAAAAATTGTTTTGGTGAACTGAATGCATACTTTCAGTTTATTTTATGATGGTACAGACATTTACACTAATCTTTTTTTGCTGTTTAAGATTTAGTGGACATTTTACAATGAGAAATTCCTTATTTAAGGTATATCACCTTAAATATTGCTTTCTGTTATTGCTGATTTTGCTTCTATATTAAAACTTTAAATGACAGAGGTATCCAACTAATTTTGCTGCAATTTGTTGGATATTATCTGGCACTCAAAGGGTTAAGGGGACTAACTGGATGTATTTGCATGCTAATATAGGGACAAGATATATGTTACTGTCTGTTTAAAACATATTACACCAAAAAATCACTACTCTGCATAACTTGTACTAAAGGGCAGGCAGTGTGGGAGCATATGGGCCTTTCAAGATTATTATTATTTATTGTTACAGTTAGACTGTAAGCTCCTTGGGGCAGGGACCTCTCTCCTAATGTTTCTATGAATATGGCATTTATTTTATCCCCTCTTATTTAATGTAACTTCTATTGTAAGATGCTATTTATAGTTAAATAATAAAGCAGTTAAAATAACCCCTTGGCGGTAGAGAAAAGGATCCCACAGCCCACCCCACATAAATCCCACAGTCATGCAATTAGTAACACCCAAATAACCCACCAAATATAGGAAAAACAAATATGTCTAGCAAAGAAGCTACAACTGGCACTAATAAAAATAAGAGGCATCCATAAAGTAGAAGCTAAATTATGGCTCCATGTAAACAAATAGTACAACTTTAGATATTAATAGGGGTGAGAGAAAAGTGAGAAAAATTTCCTACATGACTTTTCGCAAAAAACAGATGATTTTTCTCTTTTTTCTCCTTTTCTACAATGCAAAATTTTCCTCCTTTTAGCCTATTCCAGCAAATTTGTCTCCTATTCCATTACATTTTCTCCTATTTTAACACATTTTCACCTATTCCAACACATTATTCTCCTATTCCAACACATTTTTCACCTATTCCAACACATTTTTCTCCTATTACAACACATTTTTTTCCTATTTTTAAAATGGTGCAAAATTTCCCAGTACAATATTACTTCTTCTGAGGGCTGTAGTGGAGAAATAAGTAGCTGGATGTCGAAGCTGTGAGACCTACATTTACCTTGAAAAATGTGTTAGCATGGAGAGTGCATTTGTCCTTTGCCCACAACACTCACTTCCTGCTTAATTGACACTGGCACATATTCATGATGATGTCAAGTGATTAAAAAAAATAAAGTACAACCTACAATGTGGCAGATGTGTATGGTAGTGGTGGTGGGAGACTAGCGTGGTGTGATTGGTGGGACCTTGACAAACTGTATCCATTCCGGGAGTAGAGGGATCATCATCATTTATTTCATATGTTGTAGCAACGATTGCGGCTGTCAGTTTTTGTACTAATACTTTACTCCCTGCACTGCTCCACCTTTCCCCCTCGCTCTTGTGCATTTGCTAGACATTACTCAACTACTGTGTGTGTTTTTATTCTCTACAGTACACAACTGATGGAGTGTGATGCCTTGTCTTGGCCCTCAACAAAATTCTCAGTGTCGTCTATTGTCTATCAAGTCTGCCTCGGTCACAGAGCTTCCAGTCAGCTGTCTAATATATATTTTTGTTTAATTATTTATGTATTTTTTTTTTTGTTAATTTTTTTATTTTAAGTTATTCACCCTATCTTATCACAGTGAGTCCAAAAAATATATATATAACTAAAAAACAAAATCAACAACTTCTTTTCCCAGAGTTCCCCAGGACAGAGACAATAAAAGTAAAGTCAGCATGCAATCTGGACCCCAGCTGCTTGTGTCTTGCCACTCAGTCACACCAAATTTTGGGGTATTTTGGGTCAACCTCCTTCCTTCCTTCTTCTCCCCCATTGTGCCCCCAGATACCCCTACTACTGAGAACAAATGTCCTACCTAAATGACTCCCTAAAACTAAGCTTCAATTCCCCTTTATTTGCCTATCTTCTCTAGCTCATGCTGCTCTCTCCTTTATCAAACACAGAATGACATGCTGTGAGAGCCTGACACCCTTTTATGGTGAAAAAAAAATTTCTACCCATTGATTTCAATGCAATGAGCTAGGTAAAAAAAGCAGGAAAATGGCACTTTTCGCATGCAATTTTTCACCAAGAGGAAAGTACCATGTTTTGCCGGTTTCAGTTTGAGGCAAACATTTTTGCCCATCCCTAGATATTAGTTCAAAGTGATTGTCAGTCACTCATTAGTGAGGAGATGCTAAACGATGTTACATGGATAATAGGTGGAGAATGACAAATGATCAATGACATATGAAGTTGCTGTCATAATATAATGTCAAATGGCAACTTAGTCTGGTTGACACAGCAATCAAGACATCATATCATCTAACTGTAAATAGTTGCAGTGGGACTGTCACATGTTGACACATCAAATAACCCCCTGGATGCTGAGTCCCTGCCTAGTACTCAGTACCTCAGTGCTCCTCGCAGGCTCCAGGCATCCAGTTGAGTAGAGTGTCCTGGCCAGGACGGCAACCATCTGAGACACTGATCATCATTAAACCCCCAAAAGCAGAAAAACACAGAGTCCCCATAGATCAGATGTCGACCTCTACCCCAGACCTCTCCACCGGTGGAAAATAATACTTAATTCTCCTTCTTATTCAATAAATTCCTCCTCTCAATATTTTAAATAAAAAATCATTAACCCCAATTCTACGGCATTAGACAAATGGAGGGAGGGCGACTGCAGGCCACTCACTGTTTGCTTCAGAACAAGTGACCATAAAAGTTGGTCCCCCACACCACCAACCTATCTAACAGTAGTTGCTAGTCATACAAACACATATTAGTGCCTCGTATTAAACCCTCCAGGGAATAAACAACAGCCATCACCATTTATTAACCAGTTGTAACTTAATTGCTAGACTTATTTGTTTTTAGTATATTTGGTGGGTTATTTGGGTGCTACTATTTGAACTATGGTGGGATTTATGTGTGTATGTGTGTGCGTGTGTGGGGGAGACTGTGGGATCCTTTTCTCTATCACCAAGGGGTAATTTTAACTGCTTTATTATTTAACAATAAATGTATTCATTTTTAAAGACACTTGTGGTTATATATTATTTTGGCGAACTGCTATTATTTAAGATTCAATCTATTTGTCTTCTTTTATTGCCGAAATAATATAAATAGGAAACTGGACACCCTATTTAAGTCGGATTTTGCAGGTCTCTATCTCTAACTGAATACAAACCAAGAGATAGACAGATACAGTGTAATGGTGCACATTGTGTGCCCAATTAACACTATATCTATCATAAAGTGACCCGTTCAAAATCCTAAATATAGTATTAAGTACACCATCCAAGATCGCTAATACTTAACATTTAATAATAGACAACTAATCCTTAAAAACAATACTCATCGATTTTTAACCCTTTATTAATATAGGTACATCATAAAATAATCAAAACCTCCTATGGGTAAATCTTAGGCGCTGTGAAATAATATTGGTGAGCTTGTATGTCGATTACTAAATTTTTCATCTCTACCAACTACTTACTGTAACTTATAATAGCACTCTTAACTATGTTTTTTCAATGCAAGTAGTCAAAACTCTCCATCATATAATGCCAGTATACACCTCCAAACAATGTTAAAAGCTAGTACCAGGTAGAGATGTAATATTTTTTACTCAAAGCAAAAAGATACTACTTCTGAAAACATTCGGCTAAGAACTAGTATCAGGTCTTTAGTTACAATGTATAAACTCTCCTCTAGAAAACAGTGTAATTCTATTACTCAAAGCGAGGAAATATTTCAGCTGGAACACTCGACTGAGAATTAGTATAGGATCTTTTGTTACAATGTAATGCACTCTCCTCAATAGGAACAGCAAAATGGTGGCTCCCTCAATCTCAACCTCGTGGCCAGCTCCTAGAGCGTTCCACATACTAGCCCTGAGCTTATCATTGCGACCATATTGCTGAACCTTTTCTATATCAATACATCTTATTTATTATAAACACAGCTACCAACATGCCCACAGGTAGGCATATCCCAACGCGTTTCGCCACTGATACTAGCGGCTTCGTCAGGGGCTTAAGAACCCATGATCTCCACAGTTAACGTATTTATACTTTCAAATTCTTAAGCCCGCCCATTTTAGGCCGGGCCTCCAATGACATAACAATTACCTCATTCAGGACCGTTTCATACACCAGGCATAGACTAAAGTATAACCAGCAAACATCCTTTTACAAAAACACAACAAATCCAGAGCTCCTCTTGATCATTTGCATACTACGCTTTCGGCATTATAATATTTCATAGTCGACTCCAAGATCGCAGCCAAAAATACGGCAATCCATTATAAATCATAGCAGCTACACTTCTTTACACCAGGGTATTTCCTTAACCCATAATGTTCCACATCATATGGTCATTGTTTCTTCATCCTTCTCATATCACTACCTATACTTTCTTTTAACCAGTCATTAAAGGATCTAAAACCATATCTTAATGAATATAAATGTCAATCATATTAACTCCTAAACCTCCTCCTTATTCTATTAATCATTTGCCAATACTTTTGGGAAAGTTACTTATCTTTAATGAAGGGATTAAATGTAAATCCCTCATTCAAACCATCTGGACATTTTGTCCCTTATCTATAAATCCATTTTGACTCTAATCGGAGTAATTTGAGATCCAAATCACCTTTTCTGATAGTGGGAGCAATGCGCTGTATAGCTTTACATTTAACTACTGCAGCATTACCTGCATGATATGACAGCACGTCTTGCTACCGATTTGTCCCTAGCATTACGTATATCTCCTATATGTTCTAGAATACATAACTTTAATTATGATTTGCAACATCTTGAAGTAAAAAGGATCTTACAAAAACATTGGCATCTGCTATTAGTGGATGAGGATTTAGCAACAGTAATTTCTAAATCTCCTACAGTAACGTATCGTAGAGGCCAAAATCTAAGTGACATGTTGGTACATAGTCATTATGACAATAAGAAACAGAAGACTTGGTTGGCTATGACAACAGTTGGCACTTTCAAATGTGGAAGATGTCAAGCTTGCCAATATATTGACAATGGGAAAATGTTCTCAAATCAGAAAGGTGATAAGACTTTTGATATTAAACAGTTTAGCAATTGTAATTCCATAGGGGTGATTTACCTTTTGGAATGTGATAAAAAATAAGTTGGCAAGACCAGACGTAAATTGAAGTTACGTATTCTAGAACATATAGGAGATATACGTAATGCTAGGGACAAATCGGTAGCAAGACATGTGCTGTCATATCATGCAGGTAATGCTGCAGTGGTTAAATGTAAAGCTATACAGCGCATTGCTCCATCAGAAAAGGTGATTTGGATCTCAAATTACTCTGATTAGAGTCAAAATGGATTTATAGATTAGGGACAAAATGTCCGGATGGTTTGAATGAGGGATTTACATTTAATCCCTTCATTAAAGATAAGTAATTTTCCCAAAAGTATTGGCAAATGATTAATAGAATAAGTAGGAGGTTTAGGAGTTAATATGATTAACATTTATATTCATTAACATATTGTTTTAGATCCTTTAATGACTGGTTAAAAGAAAATATAAGTAGTGATATGAGAAGGATGAAGAAACGGTGACCATAGGATGTGGAACATTATGGGTTAAGGAAATACCTTGGTGTAAAGAAGTGTAGCTGCTATGATTTATAATGGATTGCCGTATTTTTGGCTGCGATCTTGGAGTCGACTATGAAATATTATAATGCCGAAAGCGTAGTATGCAAATGATCAAGAGGAGCTCTGGATTTGTTCTGTTTTTGTAAAAGGATGTTTGCTGGTTATACTTTAGTCTATGCCCGGTGCATGAAATGGTCCTGAATGAGGTAATTGTTACATCATTGGAGGCCCAGCCTAAAATGGGCGGGCTTAAGAATTTGAAAGTATAAATACGTTAACTGTGGAGATCGTGGGTTCTTAAGCCCCTGACAAAGCCGCTAGTATAAGTGGCGAAACGCATTGGGATATGCCTACCTGTGGGCATGTTGGCAGCTGTGTTTATAATAAATAAGATGTATCGATATAGAAAAGGTTCGGCAATATGGTCGCAATGATAAGCTCAGGGCTAGTATGTGGAACGCTCTAGGAGCTGGCCACGAGGTTGAGATTGAGGGAGCCACCATTTTGCTGTTCCTATTGAGGAGAGTGCATTACATTGTAACAAAAGATCCTATACTAATTCTCAGTCGAGTGTTCCAGCTGAAATATTTCCTCGCTTTGAGTAATAGAATTACACCGTTTTCTAGAGGAGAGTTTATACATTGTAACTAAAGACCTGATACTAGTTCTTAGCCGAATGTTTTCAGAAGTAGTATCTTTATGCTTTGAGTAAAAAATATTACATCGCTACCTAGTACTAGCTTTTAACATTGTTTGGAGGTGTATACTGGCATTATATGATGGAGAATTTTGACTACTTGCATTGAAAAAACATAGTTAAGAGTGCTATTATTATAAGTTACAGTAAGTAGTTGGTAGAGATGAAAAATTTAGTAATCGACATACAAGCTCACCAATATTATTTCACAGCGCCTAAGATTTACCCATAGGTGGTTTTGATTATTTTATGGTGTACCTATGTTAATAAAGGGTTCAAAATCGATGAGTATTGTTTTAAGGATTAGTTGTCTATAATTAAAAGTTAAGTATTAGCGATCTTGGATGGTGTACTTAATACTATATTTAGGATTTTGAACGGGTCACTTTATGATAGATATAGTGTTAACTGGGCACACATTGTGCACCATTACTCTGTATCTATTTCTTGGTTTGTATTCTTTTATTGCCGTCATATCCTTTTGGGATTAGGGCAACCCATACATGATAGTCATGGTCATGCCATTAGTCTTTGAAACCAGTGTGCTCCTACATTTAAAAGTTGGTACATTTTCCCCATGGTGCAGTTAGTGTACACAAGAATTGATCTGCTCTCCTTAGTACACAATTCTCTAAATGTTTATGGTGAAGGCACATTGCCCCAGAATTGCCCCACTTTGTCTTTGTTCATATGTTTCATAGTTCCTTGGACAATTAAAAAATATGTTATATTTAGAAGTAATTTCTATAAACATTTATTTGCATGTTTATTTTAAAAAAGATGGTTGTGTGTTACTCATCCATAATAGTGCATAGTGCATACCTCTATCAGATTACATGTTAATGTTTGCTGCGTTTTAATGGAATGTACAATCAGCTATTTCCCAAGAGTAATACAAGCTTATTCTTGCTATTGACTAGTATACAGCTTGCCTTCTCAGAATCACTTAACTCATCCTAAATATTTTGCCATATATAATACTCTCATTTGATGCAAACAAACAAAAAACAGATGTACAAAGTTTGTGATAGATTGCCATGTGTTACAAAATGAAATCATAATTATATTTATGTGTTCTACTTTTCCAAATACATTACAAAGTGTGTTGATATTTGAAAGCTATTTCAATATATTGTTTTATTTTGCTACTAGTTGAACAGCCCGTTACACGGGCCACAGTGCCTCTGGCAGCCGGTCGCGGGGCAGTCACACGCAGTAGATACTGCCCGCTCCACTGCTGATACAGAGCTACACGCTCCTTCGGAGCGCCCAGCTCTGTATCAGCCGCGGAGCGGGCAGTCTGTACTGGGCATGACTGCCGCACGTGCAGCAGTGTCTGCTGCGCATATCGGGCGTTACACACAACTTAGTGAATTATTATATAGGATATTAGTAGGGATATGTGAAAGTCTAGTTTTTCTCATGGACTTTTTGCGGCAGTAGGACAAGCATGGGGGTCAGTATGTGTGGTTCTATGGCTACCAGTGAAGTGGGACATTGCTAGGGGGTTAGTATGTGGTATTATATGGCTATCATTGTAGTGAAACAAGGCTGAGATGTCAGTAGGAGTGCTTTTATGGCTACCGCCGAGACAAGATAGGGGGCAGTATGTGTGTGGTTCTATGTCAAACATGGGACAAGGCTTTGTAGTCAGTATATTTTGTTTTCTTGCTTCCTGTTAAGTGGAACAAGGCTGTAGGGGTCGTTAATTGTGTTTCTGTGGTTACCAGTGCAGTAGGACAAGGCTGGGAGTTCAGTATATGGGGTTCTATGGGACAAGGCTGAGGAGTCAGTATGTGGGGTTCTATGGGACAAGGCTGAGGAGTCAGTATGTGGGGTTGAATGATTTCCACCATGGGACAAGGCTGAAGGGTCAGTATGTGTGGTTCTATGACTTCCAGTGCAGTGGGACAAATTGTTATTATTATTATTTTTTTTTTTTTTGGGGGGGGGGCAGAATATGTCATTCTATAGCAGTCTTACAAGGCTGGTAGGTGTCTGTGCTTTCTTCAGCTTTCTCTCTCTATTCCATAGGAGAGCAAATGGAGCAAATGATATACATTAGAGGGATTTAGATTATTATCATTGATTTCAATGCATGAAAAAAGCTAAAACTTTTCACTTTTGGTGGAAGGTGAAAATTTTTGTTTTTTTGCATGTTTCTCTTTTCATGTGAAAGTGTTTGACCAGCTATTCCCTTGAAATGTCTCCTCCAGTTTATAATTTATGGCAAAAGGTTTGGAGGTTTATGCTGGTGGTTTACAATCTGTATCCATAATGCATTTTGTATTCATGTTGCTTCCTGAATGCATAAAAGCTTAGTAGTTATATATGTATACAAGCCTAGTGCAAAATCAGTATTAGAGATACGAATCAAAAATATTCTCCTTTCCTACTGAGTCGCCCCGAATCCTAACAAGGCTCTCCAAGGGAAAAGAGAAAGATAGGAAGCGCCACACCCTATACAAGTAAAAATAAAAAATACTTCAAAAAAGATCTTTATACAAACACAATACAGAGATATAAGTCTATTGTTCCAAGAGTGTCCTTCGCTGCTGTTAAGAAGAGGCAGAGATCCTCCACACCACTTGAACTGCAGTAAAAAACAGAAGAAAAAACAGCGCAGAAGGGACTCCTCTAAGTGTAGTATTTAAATACTGGATAACCTTTCTCCCTTATGGTCTTAATATAGGGTCTCCCTTCTTGACAGTATTGTATCCTTTATATTCTTATTATATATATCACCATATATGGACATATAAATTTCTCAAGGTTTATTCCAGTATAATATATGCAATATAATATAAGATATTTAAAAGCAATTGCTTGTTCAGTGAACAGTAATATAAAAAACTTAAAATTTTAAAATAACGCTCAATGCGTTTCGTGATAATATATCACTTCCTCAGGAGCATCTATCAAACAGTGATTATCACTGAACAAGCAATTGCTTTTAAATATCTTATATTATATTACATATATTATACTGGGATAAACCTTGAGAAATTTATATCCACGTGTCCATATATGGTGATATATATAATAAGAATATAAAGGATACAATACTGTCAAGAAGGGAGACCCTATATTAAGAGCATAAGGGAGAAAGAATCCAGTGGATAATCCAGGTGTAGCCTGTGAAGGGACCACACGGAGGAAAGAGGGAGACCCATTGACAGAGGAGGTGATAACCATCCTGGGGTTATATACCAGGAATGTTGTTATACTGAGAGGTAGACGTAACCTCTCATAAAAGTGAGTACATTACCTGTAGAGCACGTGGTGAAGGTGAAGGTTATCCAGTATTTAAATACTACACTTAGAGGAGTCCCTTCTGCGCTGTTTTTTCTTCTGTTTTTTATTAGAGATACGAATGACAAGCAGAAAAAAATAAGGTATCTTAGTTTCAGATCCCCAAGAAAAAAGGGGCTCCCACATGGAGAACTCAAAAGACATGGCCTATAATGATGAATATTATAAATTTGCTTTCTGCAAATAAACTGCTTTTAACCAATTTCTAAAAATGCCTTTGTGTATGTACAATAACTATGTTTCAAGTGAAGGATATGTGTGTGTTGAGACCCCAATCCCTGCCTCAACATACAAAAGTGCAATGCTCTGTCCCCGGCATCACCTCTATTGATCTCCTGGGAGAGTTTACCTGTACAGGAAGATCTGATGATTCAGTGGAATGTTTTGATAGGATACTTTAGCTTACTACAAAGGTTTAGACAGGAGTGAATTAAGAGAGATGAAAGTGAATCAGCCACTGTGAGGTTCACTAGCCACACACCAACATGCTTTGATGTAAACCTGAACTTGGCAAATATTTTCATTCATCTCTACAGTACCTCATTAACAGGTTAGAATTATTATTATTATGTTTGAACACAGATGGATCAATCAAAAGATCATTAATTTCACTGATCAACAGGCGCTCAAGATCAAGAGATTGTAAAATCATTGACAATCTATTGACCATAAAACTCTCTGAAAACTGACATACAGCTAGCTCGCTATAAGGGACATAAAACTGTAAACAAATAGGTGAAGATGATATTGATAAAAGTATAGGCAATTTGATTTTACTTAAAAGTAAAAATGAAGAGTTACTATTCCTTTAAATAAACAATTTATTGTAGTTTAGCACTATGAACATGTGAGTGAGTGTTTGTAAGTCACTTTTTATGAAGATACTTGCATGTGTGGCATGACTTTGCCTGTGCAGTGAACCTGTTTTTTATGTTGAATATTCTTATATTCCTCCTCATGGCTTTTTGTAGACTGTTAGTAACTGCTATGATCCCTGTTTTGATGCTTGTAATACAAAGCTGTTCCTGTGTTCTAGCTGTAAGTGTAACTGTGTAAACTTCACTCCTGGGTGTTTATGACTGTCCTTTGATATTGTGTATTTACCTTTGTCATTAGCTATGCATACCCTTTTACACTAGTAAGCTCCACTACTGGGTTCCAGTTATATTACTGGTATGGCAATAATTCATTAATTATGTATGCCAATGCATGCTTATGTGGCTCACTTATTAATTTAAAGGCATATTGTCTTTATAAAGATAGCATTTAGTGAGTCATTGGTAAGACCTCTCCTCATATATGCAGTCCAGTTTTGGACACTAGTTCTGTAATAGGAATTATAGACCTGGAGAAAGTACAGCATAAAGCAACAAATTAATTAAGGGAATGGAAGACTTATGACATATGAGGGACATCTAGACAATCTTGGGTTATTTACTCTAGAGAAAAGATGACTAAGAGGAGAACTTATCACAATGTACAAGTATATCAGAGGTCAATACAAGGATCTCTCTGGTGATCTATTCATCCCAAAGCCTGATCAAATAACCAGGGGCCATCCCTTGAGATTAGCGAAAAGGAGGTTTTGACTTCAGCAGAGGAAGTGTTTTTTACAGTAAGGTGTGTTACATTGTGGAATTCATTGCCCAAGGAAGTGGTAATAGCAGATACAGTGGACACGTTTAAGAGAAACTTAGATACATTTCTTTCAAGTGGAACATACAGGGTTATACTGTATATTAGTAGGCAAAACAAGAAGTTTAGATGAAGACTAACTTATTTGGCAGAAGGAAAGCTTATATAATTGTAGATTATGTTAGCGTTAGTGTAGTCATAATCTTAATTTTAGTAATGACAGGAGGCAAGTATTTTGCTTAATCTTTCTTTACTGAAACTCCATAGCAGCACAGTAACCAATCAGAAAACAGAACCAGAAAGTATAAATAGCCTGGTATATGTAGAGTACTTCCTCTTTCGCAGCATAACAACAAGCTGACATGTAAAGACCAAATGAACAACAAACAAATGAGCAACAAAACTCCTGCGGATGATCTTCTAACCACCCGAACTTCCAGGCATCACCGGGAACCATTTAAACTGAAAAAGAAGGAGACTTGTGAAAGGTCACTGAATAAAGACAACAATACACACAAATAAATATCATGAAACAAGAAAACATGAACATATTCAATAAACAATATAACGTCATTACCACGATCAATACAAAAAAATATTGTCAGGCAGAACCCCAAGAAACAGTCAGTACTTACCCTTTAATCATGAGAAAGGACAAAAAGGGGAAGGGCAGGGAGGGAAAATACTCGCCTCCTGTCATTACTAAAATTAAGATTATGACTACACTAACGCTAACATAATCTACAATTTTACCACATGACAGGAGGCTTCCTATTTTGCAATTTTAACGCTAAGACACTAACACCTGTGACGCATGGGATGTAGGGCGAAAATAAAAAAGCAGAAAAGTGTGTTCCCTCGACCAATCAGCGGAACGTAAGATATCAGAAAGAGAAGCCCCCGCTAGTGCCGCACCAGATGCAGCAGCCCCTCTAACAGAATGAGCACCAAAACTAGAATCTATCCCAGCCAAGGATAAAACCCAACGAATCCACCGAGCTAAAGTGGTAGTGGAGACGGGTTTACAGGGTTTAACGTAAGAGATGAGAAGTTGCCCCGAAGGGGAAGCACGTAAAGAAGACGTCAAGTGAACATAACGAAGTAAGACCTCCACCACACAAAGCTGAGGGACTTCCCTGAAAAAAGGATAAAACACAGAAACAGAGTCAGATTTAGTACGACGAGAAATAGAAAAAGACACCCCTTCAGGAAGCACAGAAAACCCATCAACATCGAAGGCTCGGACATCAGAAACCCGGCGAAAAGAAACTAGGCAAAGAAAAACGGTAAGTTTAGCCGAAATCTGTTTAAGGGACAAAAGATCATTAGACGGCCAATTACGTAAAAAACGCAAGACTACCTCCACGTCCCAAAAAGAAGAATACTTAGGCCCCGGAGGTCTAGCTAACTTAATCCCTCGTAAAAGACGACAAACTAAGGGGTCGCGACCCACCGAAACCCCCGCCACCGGAACATGGGCAGCAGAAATAGCCGAACGAATAACGTTCAGCGAACGAAAGGAAAGACCTGAAGAAAAACGAAAAGATAAATAATTCAGGATGGCAGTCACAGGTGCCGTAAAGGGATCGTAACCCCTCTCCAAACACCAGCCAGACCAAGCATTCCAGGCGGACATATAAGACCGTCTTGTACCAGGGGCCCAGGAATCCCACAAGAGTTCTCTAGCCTCCTGCGATAAGCCAGCGACTGCCCAAGCACCCTTGAAATCTTCCAAGCCGCTAGATGTAGCCGCCCCTGAAGGACAAGAGGATGAGGGTTCCCCTGAGGATCCGAGAGGAGAAAAGAATGTAAGGGAAGAAGAAGAGGATCTTGGCACGACAACTCCAGCAGGTCCGGGTACCAAGGTTGACTCGGCCACAACGGAGTAATCAAAAGAATGCTCACCTGTTGAACGCGAACCTGGTGTAGAACTCTCGCCAGCATCGTGAACGGAGGAAAGGCATACGCCCCTTGAGTCGGCCACGTCTGAAGGAAAGCGTCCACTGCCCTGGATTCCGGATCCGGGAGCCAGCTGAAATACATCGGTAGCTGACGATTGGTTCTGGAGGCAAACAGATCCAGGCGTAAAGGACCCCTGAGGAGACACAGACGATGAAACAGAAATACATCCAGCTTCCAATCGCTCGTGTCTCTCCAATGGCGGGAGAACCAATCCGCCGTGAAGTTGGAAACCCCCGGCAGGTACTCTGCCCTCAGAGAAATGTTGTGGCTGCAACAACCCTCGGCGTCTTTGACGAAACTGCGAACTGCAAAGGACCCTGCTATCAATTCCAAGCAATTGATATGAAGCCCTTCTTCCGCCACTGACCAAGGACCTCCTGTAGCCAGATCTGCACAATGGGTGCCCAAGCCCCAAAGGCTGGCGTCCGATTCTACAACAAAGTCTGGGGTAGGACCAAACACTGCCCGGCCATTCCAGGCTTGCATGTGAAGGAGCCACCAGCGAAGTTCTGCACGAACCTCCGGAGACAGGTCTACTAAATGATCGTAGGATCTGCCCAGACGCAGATGATGAGTCTTCAGGCGTTGCATAGCCCGATAATGGAGCGGCCCCGGAAAAATAGCTTGAATTGAAGAAGAAAGGAGACCGACTACACGAGCTAGCAAACGAAGAGGAACTTGAGACATACGGAGAACACGGCTAATTTCCTTTCTGATTGCCGTCACCTTGGACGACGGCAACCGAAGAAGGCAACGAACAGAGTCTATTTCGAAGGCCAGAAACTGTACAACCTGAGAGGGTTCCAACGCCTATTTCTCCCTGTTTAAGACAAACCCCAAGGATTCCAGAAAACGCACTACAAAGTGCACCTGAGATCGAAGTCTGGCAGCATCATTGCAAAAGATCAAAATATCGTCGAGGTAAATCAGGCAACGAACACCCAGAGCCCTCAAACGAGCTACGACTGGTTTCAGCAACTTTGTGAAGCACCAAGGTGCCGAACTGAGACCGAAAGGTAGGCAAGTGAACTGACACGGACGTCTGTGCCAGCGGAACCGAAGGAAAGGGCGACAACTCGGATGAATCGGGACCGAAAGATACGCATCTTTCAGATCCAAACGAGTGAACCAATCTCCCTTTATCAAAAGATTGCGCAAAAGATGGATTCCTTCCATCTTGAAATGATGATAAACTACGAAAGCGTTTAGGCGTCTCAGATTGATGACCGGACGAAAATCCCCTGTCTTCTTGCGAACAAGAAAAATGTTGCTGAAAAAACCCGTCTCGTCCGGAGCGTACTGAACAGCGCCTTTGGAAAAGAGAGAGACGATCTCTGTGTCTATCAAATCCTGATCTTGTGTCGAGAAAAGGGAAGAAGGAGGCGCCACCAACTGCACTGGAGGAGACTGGAACTCGATGACATAACCTTGAACGCACTGAAGGACCCATGCATCCGATGAAATCTCCTGCCATGCCTGCAAATGGGAAGAGATTTTTCCTGCAGTAAAAAGCATTGGGGACATTGTAACAGGAGTTGAAATAGGAGAGCTTACCTGTTGGAAACTTGGGTCGTCCCCTGCCTCTTTGGCCTCGTGCTCTGTCAGTCCCTCTGGAGAAAGAAGAGGGCCGGAAGGAAGTTGAAGGAAAAAATCCTGGTGAGGATGGAGTGGAACGGGGGCCTGAACTCCAGAACCGGCTGGTGGCACGGCCCCGCTGCCGACCAGCCCGACCAAAAACACCCCTGGTGGAGGTAGGGCGAAACACCTGGCGCATGGAAGATTGCGCCTTGTTGAGGGTAGTGAATAAATTCACATGACGTTTGAGTTCAGCAATAAATTGATCGCCAAAAAGTAAACCATTGGCTGAGGGACCCAGTTCTTTTGAACCCAACTCAGCCAGTTTGGGATCGATCCTCAGCAGGGCCGCCTTCCGTCTTTCCGCTGAAAGAGCTGCATTTGCATTTCCCAAGAGACATATAGATCGTTGGGCCCATTCTCTGATAGCGTTGGCATCCAAAGAGTCGCCATGTTCCAAGGCTTGGTCAGCAAAGAACAGAATCTTGGCTAGAGGGCCCAAAATATCCAGCAGTTTATCTTGAGAGGCCTTGAGACCCTTCTCTATGCCCTTACGTGGATCCCGGCCAGAACGAGCCATAAAAGTGAGCACGGTAGGGTCAAAATCCGGAGTAGCTGCCACTTTGTCTGGAAGGACAGGTCTAGGACATTTCGCGCGAAGGCGACCCCTCACCTCTCTGTCCATGGACTGACGAAGCCAGAAATGAACAAAGCGGGCCAAATGGTCTGGCAGGCACCACTCGGAAGATCTTGGGTGGCGAATAGAGCGTGGATCAAAGAGAGGCACCCCACGAACATCCACAAAACGGTCCGCTTCGGGAAAGGAGCTATCCTGAGGGATAACTGGAGGTGCATCTATCACAGTCTCCTTCACAAAGCCAGAAGAAGAACCTGGAACGTTATCCCAATGCTCGTCGTCCGATCCTGAGGCTGCACACCATTCATCCACGACAGCCAAAGGTCTGGGAGAGTAAACCTCATCATCAGAAGAATGAGGAGACTGAAGAACAGGAGCAGAAGATTCCTCACGCCTGGGGCGCTTCAAAGGCGTCTTCCCCTTGGCATCACGTCTGCCAGACACATCATCTGAAGATTCATTGGTATGAGAGGAGCCAACATCTCTAGCAGGAAAAGAAGAAGAGGAGTCTTGAGACAGCACTCTGGACATCACTTTTTCCACAGACGCAGCCACAGCCGCATCAATGAGGGACTGCAAGTCAGAGGAAGGAGCACTCATAGTTGCGCAGCTCAGCAAATGGAAACAGACAAATCCACCTGAAAAGAGGGGAGAAAAACCCAGTGTAAGGCCAAGGAAATCAAACCTATACAGTAGGTGAGTCCCTAGAAGGTACAGACTGGGGCTCACCCAGTAAAAAGGAGACAATCCTCCTTAATGATGAGAATGGCTAAGCATTCCAATAAAGAATAAAGGGGGCTCACCCCTCTAAATATATAATTTTTTTTTTTTTTTTTTTTTTTTTTATACCCAAGAACAGCCTGGGTGGATCCACAAAGGAAAAGAAGAAAGGAGGGGGCTCACCCCTGATAACAGTGGGGCTCACCCACTAATAGGTAGTAAAAAGCCAGAAGGCTCACATTACCTGGGGCTCACCCATGGGACTTGAACAAAATGAAGGGGGCTCACCCCATATGTACCCCGGGGCTCACCCAGGTATAATATCTAATAAAACCAAAACTTTTAATCGTTGTTAGATAAACAAAGAAAAACGATACACCAATAAAACGGAGGCACTCAGAGCGCTATTGTAGTGCAGCTTAAATCCAGCACAGATCAAAGAGAACAGTGTTACAACATAAAATACCTTTATTATTGTTAGAAGAAAAGAAAAACGCCAAATGAAGAGAGAGGGAGGCCACACAGGCCTGAAGCACGCCGCTCCGAAGCCAGAGCAACCCAGCCTCGGAGCGGAGCCCACAATAAAGATGGCCGCCGAGAATCTCGCGAGACGAGATTCAAGATGGCCGCCGCAACACCAACACGGTCCACGGACCGCAGCCAACAACCAGACAATCGGATAAGGAGAAATGAGCGTTGACTGCCGCGAAACCGCCACCCCACACCACCCAGCAAAGCAAACACCTCACAACGCGCACCGGAGCGCAAAGGAGGGGAACAGAAGATAATCTTACAAGGTAAAAGCTGTTAAGAGAGCAATGGGCTGATGTGGAGCAGTGGTAACCAGGCAGCCAAAACTTCAGCAATATAAGTAAAACTTTTAAAGCATTGGAGACACATAAAAAACTGTTTTCACAATATTTTCTTTTAACTAAGTAGCACTTTATATCAGAGATTTCAAATAGAATTACCCTTAGAAAGGAAACAAAGTTCCTGGAAAAATAATCAAAGATTCAAACAGACAATGTAAGCAAATCAAAAGAGCAAGAAACTCTGACCTGTGCAGCTTGTTGGAGCAGCAAGAAAGAGGAAGTACTCTACATATACCAGGCTATTTATACTTTCTGGTTCTGTTTTCTGATTGGTTACTGTGCTGCTATGGAGTTTCAGTAAAGAAAGATTAAGCAAAATAGGAAGCCTCCTGTCATGTGGTAAAATTCTAATTTCTCTGGGTTGTGAGGTAAAGGTTGAACTTGATGGACTTGTGTCTTTTTTCAACCTAATTTACTTTGATACTATGCTACTATGCCATTGGTAATGCCTGATGAAATGAGGCATTGAGTCTACAGAAACATTGCATGTGTTGTACTTCAAATAAATGTCATTTGTTGTATGTAATTCAGTCTGTGTGTTCTCCTTATTCTGATATTAAATATGTAAAAATATTCCATGTTGCACTGTTGTACAATTCCTTTATAAAACGAGAAATATATCTCTTCTTAAATTAATGTTACTGTTAAATAGTTGTTTCAACTTATTTACACTGTTTTACTTATTGTTCACTATAATATTGAACAATATATACTACTCAAAGTCTGTAGGATATCATAAAAGGGATTTGTAGTTTACATATCAAATCAAAACAAATATACATGCTAACATCAATCTGAAATTCATTAGAGAACAAAAAAATATTGTATGAGGAGAAATCTTGTGAAAAAGTAATGTGTAGAAGTTCTTTCGAAATATTGTAACCTACAAAGAAGCCAAAACCCTTAAAGGGAAAATAAGGTAGCACATAATAATTGTAGAATTGATTTGTTTTCATACTTTTATGGCAAAGGCGAAACATTTCTTTGGAAATAGTGATTGACTAGACTTAACTGACTTCTCCAAGGACACTGAGCTCATATACTTCTTTCCAGTATATGTTGCTGTAATTCTGGCACAACATTTAATGCTGAAAATGTTATTATAACATAGAATTTTTGCAGATAAAGCATTGCATATCTTTTTTCATGAACATTTCCTTGCATAGAAAATCCACTAAAATATCCACCTTTTCGCGAGCACCAATGAAATTCTAACAAGAACTTGACCATTTCCGCCTACACTTTATAAGGCAGGAAGAATTCTAGCAACGATACTATAAAAATCTGGAACATCCCAGGGTGTTACAAGGTTATAGTTAGTAGTCAAGACAGAGTGGGGTGATTGTGGGAGTAACAAGAGACAGAATGAAAAAGACTTTGGAGAACACGAGTAGTAGTAGTAAATTTACCAGTACAGTTACCATTGTTGCTGCTGTACTGTTGCTTTCTGTAGACTGTGCTTAATAAGTAAGATTTGGAGAAGTACTGCTGATATGGAGATGGAGAAATCCACCAGCACAGGCCTCAGTAATAGTAGTTGTAGTAGTACTATGAGTAGTAGTGGTGGGAGCTTAGTACCCTCAGACAGTCCTTCCACACCCACCACATTCCCAGGGCCTGGGGTATGTTTTTAAAAAGTGGAATGTTGGATGTGGCTGTGTGCAGTAGCAGCACTGTGCAGCTGCCTATGCACAAACCTGCTGCTGTATCTATGATGAGTGTAACACTAGGAGTCCACCAATGTCAGTCTCACCACCAACAGAGGAGGAAGAGACTGGTGGGGTGGTGATGATGATAATGGTAGTGAAGACAGGATAAGATATTTTTGGCTCAAGCCATTGTGGTGTTTCATTTACTTACTGCTCTTAAGTTGTCTGTGTCTGAACATCAGATGTCCCAGAAGGATTATGCGAGTTCCCCCACCCATCGATAGTAGTAGTGTTGGTGGGAGGATTCATTTATTGCACTAGCCATAGATGCAGTCAGTTTTTCTTAGTACGACTGTACTACCAACAAATTGTACATGCACTCCTCATTTTCAGTTCCACTTATCCCATCCACTATCATGTTTGGGGGACATCATGATAGTAGTGTTGTTTTTTACTGTAAAGCACACAAATGAGTAGACGGAGTGTGGAGAGATTTGTTGTTATCACCTGAAAATAATTTGTGATCTATGTGTTTGTCTCTAGTTTCTGTCAGTGTGGGAATTTCTGTGCCAATAGAAAGCATAAGTGGAAAATGGGTCGTTTATCTTGAGAGAAATTAATTGATAGTAGGGGGAAAAGCAGACATTTTATGTACTTTCTATCCATGTGAATTTCCTCTGAAAAAGGGACAAATTATGCTTTTTCGGAAAACATACCTGCAAAAAAATTTGACTTTTCCCCTATCCCTACATATCTAATTGTAATTAACACCTCAATGCTAAAATAACCATAAAGACTTACATGTAAATAATTAAGGGCAATATGCAATAAGCTAAATGCTAAGCAAATATGGAGCAATTCAAATGCCACATAGGGGATAAATAAGTACCCCAAATTGCCATGGATTGAAATTAGGATTTCCACCCCTTGAATGCCAGAACGGTTTTCAACATGTTTCACAATATTAGAGACATTTATAACATTCAAGAAGATAAATGTCCTTATAAAATCAATGCAACAATGTATTTGTCTATGTGGTGCTGCTGGTATGCTCCAGATTTGCTCATCTTTTTCTCTCTGGATAAGCCCCTAAATGTGCAAAAAGTGTGGAAAAGCCTATGCCTAGAATATTTTATATTTGCATTAAAGTGGAACTTGTACCTTAAAGGGATAGTAATGTTTGATAATAAAAGCAGCTCTAATTAATCATCACAGTATTTGGACTTTGGAGAGTGTTATTTCAATTCTGTCAGAGTTGTAGTTCAAGAGTAATTCAATGACAAAGTATCCCCCTCCCACCCCTTTTACTGATGTAACACTGTTCAGCTCAGAGCAGAAGGGAGGTGCCCAGGTAAACTGCAGAGAGGGACAATCTTCATTTAAGATAAGGGAAAACCTGAAAAACTTGTCAAGGGGGGCAGGGCTTTCATTGTTCTCAGAGGAAGAAGATTGTCCCCTGCTCTTATCTGTCAGGTCTATGGACTGGATTCCACATCTGAGAAGAGATGGCGGGAGGGGAAACTTTGCTTGTGAATATCTCTCAAACCATAAAGGTTTGAGAGATAAGACTTATATAGTTCTTCATGTTTTTTAATGCCTACAAAATAAAATAAAGATAAAACAACGTATTACTATCCCTTTAATTCAAGTTTGCATATTTGAAAACTGCATTAAAAACTGCCTGTGTATCAAGTTAACCAAAATAGCAGCAGATGTACAGCTAAGGAGATATTCTTACTTTTTACCATATGTTAATGTATGCTAATTGTGGTACCTGTGCCATACCAATGATGTTTCATATGCTAACAAAGCCTTTTTAGTGATGTGTCATATGCTAATGAAGGTTTCAGTGATGTTTCATATGCTAATTAAGCTACGTACTGTACCAGGAAATTTTCAATTTCACTTTTCCGAGAAACTAAAGTCTGAATATCTCCTAAAGTGTACATCTGATAGAATTTTTGGAAAACATGACATATAGGCAGCTTGTAATGCAGTTCTCAAATGAACAAACTTGAATTAAGGCAAGTGTTTCACTTTAAAAGGATAGTAATGTCTGCTTATAAGTTGCTGCTATATTGTAGATTTAAAAAAAATAAAAAAGTATCTTGAGCAAGTTCCATCTCTCAATCCTTTATGGTTTGAGAGATATACAGTGACAAAGTTCCTCCCTCCCTCCCCTTTCCCTGATGTCAGCTGTAAAGCTGACAGAAGGAGATCCATGTCTGCCGACTTGAGGAGGCTCTTCAGCAGAGCCACAATATAGATATTTAAAAAGAACTCCTTTATTGGAGCAGTGTGCAAACCAGTGTGCAAACCAGGCACACTTTGTAGACTGTTCCAATGAAGTATTTTTTTTCAGTATCTCTATTTTGGCTCTGCTGAGGAGCTGCTGTCTGGTTCCAGGAACGGGATCTCCTGCTGTCAGTAGAGCGTTAATGTTAGGGAAAGGGGAGGGAGGGGGGAACTTTAGCTGCAAATATCTCTAAAACCATAAAGGTTTGAGAAATGGGATTTGCTCAAGATACTTGATTTTTTTAAAATCTACACTATAGCAACAACTTCTAAGCAGGCAATACTAACCCTTTAAAGACATAGTAGCCATGTATTATGATTTTATATATTTTATAAGTACCTACTATTTAAAGGGATAGTAATGTTTCATAATAAAAGCAGCTCTAATTAATCACCATAGTATTTGGACTTTGGAGAGTGTTATTTCATTACTGTCAGAGTTGTAGTTCAAGAGTAATTCAATGACAAAGTATCCCCCTCCCACCCCTTTTACTGATGCGACTCTGCTCAGCCAGATCAGAAGGGAGATGCCCAGGTAGACTGCAGAGAGGGACAATCTTCAATTAAGATAAGGGAAAAACCTGAAAAACTTGTCAAGGGGGGCAGGGCTTTCATTGTTCTCATAGGAAGAAGATTGCCCCCTGCTGTTATCTGTCTGGTCTATGGACTGCATTCCACATCTGAGAAGAGATGGCTTTCACTAGGTAAAAGAGGCGGGAGGGGAAGCTTTGCTTGTGAATATCTCTCAAACCATAAAGGTTTGAGAGATAAGACTTATATCGTTCTTCATGTTTTTTTAATGCCTACAAAATAAAATAAAGATAAAACAAAGTATTACTATCCCTTTTAAACTGAAATTGCATATACATTATTATTATTTCTATACTTTTACATACCATTGAGCTCCTTGTATCTGTTTCCAGAGAGCTTTCCATCAAGGGCTGTGAAAGTAGCTATAGTGATACAAAGTAAAAAAGATACAGTGCTATTCACATATATCAAAAGAGCACTCAATGCTGTGGGGATAATGCTACATTGTATCACTGCCCTGCTTTGATTGTAGACAAATCAGAAAATAGAAATCCAGAAAGTAACTATCAGGGATATATATGTGAAAAAATATGGATAAAGATGAAAATATAAATAATAAAAAGTAGCCACAATTTGACTTTGTATTTGAACGATATGTAAAGTCAAAATAAAGGTTTACTATTTCTATAAATGCAAGCACAACCCAGAAATATTTTACAAGATCTGCAGAAAACATTTAGTCAAAGAAACCGAGGACAAACCTTGTTACTTACGTAGTCAATTAGATATTTTTCCAAGTGCTTCAGCCAACTGGCAAGTAGATCTGTTAGACGTGTGAAAACATTGCGCTTACAAGGGATGTCTCCTGCTCTCAGAACAGCTATGAGATAAAATTAACTTCATTCTCTAATCCATGTTTTTTATTACTGTTTAATTTTACTCTTAAATATTTACCTGATTTTGAACCTTAAAACTAGGTTTGATTTTATTTTTTTAAATTGTGAGTTTTGTATTACTTTTTGATGCCTTAACCTTTTGAGTTCTAGAAAGGTATTGCATTGGCTATCTCTCTGCTACTCGAATAGTAAAGGAACACAATGGGTTGCAAGGCATTGCAAAGTGGCGCCTTGCACACCTCCTGGATCTTAAGGGGTTAGGTGCCAGAGTGCAATGTATACAATTATGTTTGTTTGTGTATGTAAAAATCCATCATCACATCTACGGTTGCCACCTGACTGGTATTTTACTGGCAAAGCCGGTAATTAGCGCACTGGAGACGGTGCCAGTATAACTACTATACTGGCAACTGAAAAGCCAGTATTTGTGTGTGTCCAGGGAGGGGAGTGAGGTGACTGAGTGGGGAGAGGCAGATAATATATAAATTACACAGTCAGCTGCCCCCCGATCGTGCGTGCAGTCTCCCTGGCTCCTCCCATCACCCAGCCACACGTGACTACTGCTGGTGTATAGAAGGCTGTGATTGGACTGCAGCACTGTGGACACGACAGAGTGGAATACAATAGAGGTTGAGCTGCCAATTGGTGAATGTGACGATTTCTGACTCCAGGATAGGGCTACGAGAAAATGGCCACCAAACTGCTTTATAGATATCAGTATGAAATATACAGGTAAAAATAGTTTTTGTGATTTTCAATTTTGTAGGGTCATGATACAACATTGAATGGCTCTGCACCTTTTGTGGCTCCTCCCTTTTACGGCTCCTCCCTTTTGTGGCTCCGCCCTCACCAACCCACAACTATGGTTGGTATATTTTTGAGGAAAATGTGACGACCCTAATCACATCTCATTGCCTATGCTTTTAAATTATATTAAAACTGATGTGCTTGCTTCTCTAGGTATATATTATGTACTAACACTGGAGCGCAATTACCATTGTTAAGACTTTAACCATTTGAGTGGCAGAGGGGATCACAATGCATTGCTTTGCAGTGCATTGCATACCCCTCTGGAATTCAAAGGGTTAAAGCAAGTGAGTCCCAAATTCCACTCCAGTAGCCGTCAAAGGAGAATTTTACTCCAATTATCTCTGTGCTTTGTTAACACATGATGTCAAACAAGGCATAAAGGAACAGAATGCCCTGAAAGGCCCAAACACTCCCACAATAGCCTCACTTTGGAGCACAAAGGTACAAAGATTATATATTTTTGTATAAATAGCTTCATTTTTGATGCTTGGCTCCTGCAGAAGTTCAAACACTGATTTAAGTGCCGAATCATCCTATATTATAATTCGCTAAGGATGTTTGTCAGAAGCTGTCATGCGCAGTAGAGACGGCTGCGTGCGCTGCAATCATGCACAGTACAGACTGCACACGCCAAGGCTGATACGGAGCGGGGAGCTCCAAATTCAGACCGGAGTCCTCTCTGTGCACCTTCCTGGGACTGCTTGGTCCCAGGAAGGTGCGCAGAGAGGACTATGGTCTGAATTTGGAGCACCCCGCTCCGTATCAGCCGGGGTGCGGGCAGTCAGTACTGCGAATGACTGCTGCTCCGCCAGTGTTGGACCATGTATACGGGCTTTAAAACTAGTATTGGGTAATTCCCCCCAATAAAACTGTGGACATTCTGTATTGGACTTCAAAGAAATGTAAAACACACCAGGTAAGGGTGCCACTGTAATCCTAAAATGGCTGACAAACATAGGAATGTTGAGTTTCGAATGTAAATTCATGGAAATCATTAGACATTTTGTCATTATGATTTAAAACCTAAGAAAAATTGCATATTTATTATGTACTTGTACTCTTCAGTATACTCTTCACAAATGACCCATACAATGTTATGGGGTACCCTGAAAATTCCAAACTTCATGTTACGGGTACCTTGAGCAAAAACAAGATTGAGAACCACTGCACTAGGAGGATGAAAAATCAACAAATGTCTGTTTTCCCATAACCAGAATACTTAGTAGTATATTTGTATGGTTATATTACAACTAAAATATGTGATAAGTCATTTACATATTGACAAGAAACAAATAATAAGGTAAGTGAAAACAAAAAGCAAATAATAAAGAAAAACAGGCCCAGATTTATAAAAACAAAATGGAGCTATTCTAGAGTAAACCAGCTGCACCATAGGGGACAAATAAACATTCCTGTTAAATTAAATTGGGCTTCTAACCCCTTGTATGCTAGAGAGGTCTCCATTGCATTGGTTCTTATGTCCCCTTATCCACCAGCCCTGCAGCAGTTAAGAACCATGGGGCATTTTAAAATGTTTTTGCATACAGTTCAGGGATCCACAAGCAGCATGCAGCTGCGCAGGGACCCTTCATTTTGATGACATGCCCGGACCGTCAATGGTCCTTAAGTACAGGACAGCCGTTATGGTCTGGCACGACATTGGTCCTTAACCCCTTAAGGACCGGGAAAATCTGAGTTAGATTTGACTTAAGGACCGGAGCAATTTTGACTTTTTTGACTATGTCTTTGTTAAACCATATTTTCTCTTTAATTCCTTTTGTGCACCCACATAAATTATATACTGTTTTTTTAAGCACAAGTAGGGCTTTCTTTTGATACCACAATTATATGAATACCTCATTGTTTAATTTGATTAAAATAGAAAAAAAGAGGAAAAAAATTGAAAAAAACAACATTTTGCTTACATTTTTCTGTCAGGATTTGCATACTATTAGTTAATGAAAAAAAAATACCCCTAAATATATTCATTTGCTTCTCCTGAATATAAGAGTACCCCATATGCCTAGTATTTTAGTCCTTTACTCACATTTACAAGGTAAATCTTACAAGATGGCTGCCGTTATTTCCAACTTGTGATTTTTCAACAATTAACATGTGAGCCCCATAGCTTAGCTGACGGTGCCAGAACCAAAAATGTCCCACAAAGGTATATGTTTCTGAAAACTACACAACATAAGGTAAATAATTAGGAGAATTTTGGAGTTTTTCATGCAGCTATTTTTCCAGAAAAAAAATTCAAAATTGTGGTAATATTTTGTTTTTTTTGCAGTTTTCACACTTACATTTCAATACTACTGTTGATATCAAGCACATGATAGGTGAAGATTTTTAAAAATGCATTGTTTAGTGTTCAGCTCCTTCTTCTGAGTACGGCAATACCCCATATGCATAGGTTTCTCAAGGTTTGGGAGAGCTACGGGGCCCAAATTGGAACATGCGCGTTTCCAGTTTCACACTTTGAATTTTCACAGCTTGCATCACTGGTGCCATGTCTCATTTGGGGCTGTGTAACAGTGCTCCACTCTAAGATTTCCCCCCAAAAGTATATATTTTTGGAAAGTAGACACCCCAGGCTTTCATTTTATGTATGTTTTCAATTTTTTTACGCAGCCATTTTACCACCAATCGCTCGTAAATCTTGACGTAAGTTAAAAAAACAGCGTTTTTCACACTTGCACTTCAATGTTGATGTGAATTTCAAGCACATGATAGGTGAAGATTTTTAAAAATGCATTGTTTAGTGTTCAGCTCCTTCTTCTGAGTACGGCAATACCCCATATGCATAGGTTTCTCAAGGTTTGGCAGAGCTACGGGGCCCAAATTGGAACATGCGCGTTTCCAGTTTCACACTTTGAATTTTCACAGCTTGCATCACTGGTGCCATGTCTCATTTGGGGCTGTGTAACAGTGCTCCACTCTAAGATTTCCCCCCAAAAGTATATATTTTTGGAAAGTAGACACCCCAGGCTTTCATTTTATGTATGTTTTCAATTTTTTTACGCAGCCATTTTACCACCAATCGCTCGTAAATCTTGACGTAAGTTAAAAAAACAGCGTTTTTCACACTTGCACTTCAATGTTGATGTGAATTTCAAGCACAGGATAGGTGAAGATTTTTAAAAATGCATTGTTTAGTGTTCAGCTCCTTCTTCTGAGTACGGCAATACCCCATATGCATAGGTTATTCAAGGTTTGGGGGAGCTACGGGGCCCAATTTTGAACAAATATTGAATTTTCACATCTTGGTTAACTGGTGCCATTACTCATTTTGGGCTATGTTCCAGTGCTGCACTTTAGAATTTCCCCCCAAAAGTGTATATTTTTGGAATGTAGACACCCCCAGCTTTCATTTTAGATGTGTTTTCAAGTTTTTTACACAGCTATTTTGCCACCACTTTCTCATAAACTTGACGTAAGTAAAAAAACAGCGTTTTTCACACTTTGCCTTCAATGTTGATGTGAATTTCAAGCACAGAATAGTTGAAGATTTTATAAACTGAATTGATTAGTGTTCAGCTCCTTCTTCTGAGTACGGCAATACCCCATATGCATAGCTTTCTCATGGTTTGGGGGAGCTACGGGGGCCAAATTGGAACATGCACGTTTCCAGGTTCACACTTTGAATCTTCACAGCTTGTGTTACTGGTGCCATGTCTCATTTGGGGCTGTGTAACAGTGCTCTTTTTTAAGATTTCCCCCCAAAAGTGTATATTTTTGGAAATAGACACCCCAGGCTCTCGTTTTAGGTGTGTTTTCCAATTTTATACACAGCCATTTTACCACCAATCCTGTGAAAATTTGACGTAAGTAAAAAAAATTCAGCATTTTTCACACTTTGCCTTCAATGTTGATGTGAATTCCAAGCACAGAATAGGTGAAGATTTTATAAACTGAATTGATTAGTGTTCAGCTCCTTCTTCTGAGTACGGCAATACCCCATATGCATAGCTTTCTCATGGTTTGGGGGAGCTACGGGGGCCAAATTGGAACATTCGCGTTTCCAGGTTCACACTTTGAATCTTCACTTCTTGCGTTACTGGTGCCATGTCTCATTTGGGGCTGTGTAACAGTGCTCTTTTTTAAGATTTCCCCCCAAAAGTGTATATTTTTGGAAATAGACAACCAGGCTCTCGTTTTAGGTGTGTTTTCCAATTTTATACACAGCCATTTTACCACCAATCCTGTGAAAATTTGACGTAAGTAAAAAAAATTCAGCATTTTTCACACTTTGCCTTCAATGTTGATGTGAATTTCAAGCACAGAATAGGTGAAGATTTTATAAACTGAATTGATTAGTGTTCAGCTCCTTCTTCTGAGTACGGCAATACCCCATATGCATAGCTTTCTCATGGTTTGGGGGAGCTACGGGGGCCAAATTGGAACATTCGCGTTTCCAGGTTCACACTTTGAATCTTCACAGCTTGCGTTACTGGTGCCATGTCTCATTTGGGGCTGTGTAACAGTGCTCTTTTTTAAGATTTCCCCCCAAAAGTGTATATTTTTGGAAAGTAGACACCCCAGGCTCTCGTTTTAGGTGTGTTTTCCAATTTTATACACAGCCATTTTACCACCAATCCCTCGTAAACCATGACGTAAGTAAAAAAAAAAACAGCGTTTTTCACACTTAGGGTTGGCGGCAGTATACTGGGCTGCATACAAATTGGTTTGGGACACAATTTCACCTAAAATGTCTTCCCCCAATAACAAATCAAAAAAATTATCATGGGTAAATCCTTCCACATCAATTTGAATCCCTGGGTTGCCTGTGAATTCTGAGATTTGTGGGCATAAATTGATACCCATTCATTAGGATCCGGAGTGGCAGGTGTTGGGGCATTTCTTTGGGCAGGTCTTTTGGCAGGTCTTTGGGCAGATCTTTTGGCAGGTGCTGGGGCAGTTGCCAGGGCAGCTCTTGGGGCATTTCTTTGGTAGGTCTTTGGGCAGATCTTTTGGCAGGTGCTGGGGCAGTTGCCAGGGCAGCTCTTGGGGCAGCACTTGGGGCATTTCTTTGGGTAGGTATTTTGGTAGGTCTTTGGGCAGTTCTTTTGGCAGGTGCTGGGGCAGTTGCCAGAGCAGCTCTTGGGGCAGTGCGTCTTTTCTTGACAGAAGGCCCAGCGTCATCACTAGAACTGCTCTCACTTTCTGAAAACTGCGCTATGTCAAAATCTGACGCAGTGTCTGTTGCCTCAGAGTCAGACGCCAAAAAGGCATATGCCTCTTCAACGCTGTACCTGCGCTGCATTTTGCCCACTAAAAAAACTTTTTTTTTTCTTACGCTATCCCTAAACCTAAATCTAACCCTAAAACTTACCCTAGCCTACGTATATCCTGAACCTACCTAACCCAAGTGAACTACCTATCTAAAATGCACTTATTATATATTTTTTTTGGGGGGGGGGGTTTGGGGTTTTTTGGGTTTTTTTTTTTCTTACGCTATCCCTAAACCTAAATCTAACCCTAAAACTTACCCTAACCTACGTATATCCTGAACCTACCTAACCCAAGTGAACTACCTATCTAAACTGCACTTATTATATATATATTTTTTTGGGGGGGGGGTTTGGGGTTTTTTGGGTTTTTTTTTTCTTACGCTATCCCTAAACCTAAATCTAACCCTAAAACTTACCCTAACCTACGTATATCCTGAACGTACCTAACCCAATTGAACTACCTATCTAAACTGCGCTTTTTATATATATATATATATATATATATATATATATATATATATATATATATATATATATATATATATTTTTTTTTTTTTTTTTTTTTTTGGGGGGGTTGGGTTTTTTTTTTCCCCTAAACCTAAATCTATCCCTAAAACTTTCCCTAACACACGTCTACACTAAGCCTACCAAACTACCTACCTAAACTATATTTACTATTTAAAAAAAAAAAAAAAAAAAATTTAAAAAAAATTTAAAAAAAATTTAAAAAATTTTAAAAAAATCTAAAAAAATTCCAGGGGGATGGGGGGTGTCCCACAGATCAGAAAACACTGATCTGCAGCAAATTGATCACTCCAAGAGTGATCAGATTGGGGGAACTTATTGATCACTGCAGAACAGTGATCAAAGGGTTAATTTTTTTTTATTTAAACTTTTTTTTAACTTTTTTTTTTTCCAGGAACACTGGAACACCATCTCTCTATGTCTCTCTCCACCTCAGCAGTATGCAAGGTGGAGGGAGGCATAGAGATCTGACAGGGACAGTATTTACAAATACTGTCCCTGTCATTCAGGTTTTGCAACATGTGATTCGCTTTTGAAGCAAATCGCATGTTGCAACAATGTTTCTGCCGCTTGTTACTAAGTGTCCCGATACCGGGACACTTAGTAACAAGCGGCTTGAACTCTTCCATCGCTCCGTGCGGCCGCGATGGAAGAGTTTAACCCTTGACGTACCGGGACCGTCAAGGGTCGTTGGATCACTTTTACCCTTGACGGTCCTGGTACGTCAAGGGTCCTTAAGGGGTTAAGGGGATTAATGCATTAATGGTATTATGTGGTGCTGGTGAAGGAGCTGTATAAATACTACACTTAGAGAGAATCCTCTGTGCCGTTTCTCTTTTGTATCTTCTTAATGCATTAAAGCTCTATTAAACTGCATAGGAAGTTAGGAATTTTTATTTCTCCCCTATGATGCAGTTGATTTACTCCAGAATAACTCACAATAATCTTGAACCCCTGCTTTGATTATTGCATGAAGTTCTATGCTTTTATAACCTGCATATTTCTATTTTGATTTAAAGGAGCAATTAATGTATTTTATAAAAATCTATACATAAAAGAGCTTTCCTTTCTGACTATAACTGAGCACTTTCACACTACTGGCAGATGTTTTATTCAAAAGTTATAACCGTCTGAACTTTGAAGAAGTGATGACGCTGAACAAAGGGCAACATTTCTGACCTTTATGTGGCACTATTAATGTAAAAATAACAGTTTTAACTGTAATAACTGTAAAAAAAGTATATCCCAGCAGTTTCATACACGTGTTTTACTCTTCAGTAAAAACCCCATAATGTATGTTTTTTCATAAAATGTTTACTGCTCTTTTAAATGTTCAATGATTTATATATATATAGTTGCATAGTTATAGTTACATAGTAGTTTAGGTTGAAAAAAGACTTGCATCCATCAAGTTCAACCCTTTTCCTGTTCTTGTTTACTGCTGTTGATCCAAAAGAAGATAAAAATATACTTCTTATTTCAGCAATTTCAAATTCTGCCTTGAATGGGGAAAAATTCCTTCTTGACTCCAAATGGCAATCAGATTTCTCCTAGGATCAACAATATATGTTTTGAATATAATATACAATATATTCAAAACATATCACTCATTATTAATTGTTTAATATATTAAATCAAATACTACTATTTCAAATAGTACTATTCCTATTTCAGCCTCTGATTGACCTACACCTGTTAAATAGCTTTCAGTTAAAATTTCATAAAGAAAATGTTTTTAAACTATTGCACTGAACTCTGGGTCATTCTAGGCATGCTATTGATTGTGCTCTAGCTGAGCAGAGATTGTGATTTACATGTAGACTGTTATAGACTGTTTTTTCTTATAGTGTAATATGTTTTCTGATTTCCTCAAACAGTGAAAGTATAACTCAGAAGTGATCTCAGAGAGGACTGGAAGATGCTACTTGGTGATAGCTAGTGGAATCATGTATGAATCCTCCAGCACAACTCGTCTGCTGGGTTTATATATGAGCTTAAAGTGATAGTAATGTCTATTGAAAATTAGTTCCCCGTAAAATAATATCTGTGCTAAAGTTGCATGTATAGATGTGAAACGGGCATAACATTTTTATTGTGTATGATATTTGATTACTTGTTTATACTTGTGGAGCCTTTTGCTGAACATCTTATTTCTACATCCGATTACTGGCAGTAACCTAAGCGGAGACGGGTTAGATTTTTCTCTATGTGCACTTTCTCAACTGGTACTCCACTGACAACATCTCTTGTGAGTACCGACTGATTTATTTTTTTTAATCAATGATTGCAAACGATATTACGCTATTGGGCTCCCTTCTTCTTTGTCTTTTTCATATGGTTTGACTCTTTGGAGAGCGGAATCTGAAGGAACTGCCCAGTCCATTTATAGTATAGAGGGGCTGAGTTTGGGCAGCCTATGATAATTCCCCAGAGGCTTTAAAGCTGTTTGCTACATGGATAGTCAAGCAGCAATGACATGTTTGAATATAACTCACTGTGGTGTTTTGGTGGTGGCCATTAAGTCATTGAATTCAACACAAGGGTCACCTTGTTTGTGCTTCTTTTTTCTCCCTGTTTAATTTTTCTATAGAATTGAAATGGGGCTACTTTAGTGATACCACAGAGCTTAAAAATGAAATGGGACTAATGTAGTGAGACCACAGAGCTCAGAATCGAAATGGGGCTTCAGATCTGATACCTCGAGCTTACAATTGAAATGGAGCTACTCTAGTGACACCACATCGCTTACAATTGAAATTGAACTACACAAGTGACACCTCAGAGCTTACAATTTAAATGAGGCTAATCTAGTGACACCACATTTCTTAGAACTGAAATTGCACAGAGCTTGCAATTGAAATGGGGCTAATCTAGTGATACTACATAGCTTAGAATTGAAATGGAGCTACTCTAGTGACACCACAGAGCTTACAGTTGAAATGGGGTTACAATAGTGATACCACAGAGCTAAAAATTTAAATAGAGCTACACTAGTTATACCACTGAACTTACAATTGAAATGGGGATACACTAGTGATACCACAAACCTAACTATTGAAATAGGGCTACACTAGTGATTCCACAGTAACTACATTTCTATGACTACTGATGGGAAGTCATAGAATTGTAAGCTCTGTGGTATCACTGCTGTAACCCCATTTCAACTGTAAGCTCTGTGGTATCACTAGTGTTGCCCCATTTCAATTCTAAGCTATGTGGTGAGACAGGGAAGTGAGATTGCAAGTATAAGGGAGAGCATTGTGGAGAGAGGCATGGAGGAGAGTGTGCGGAATAAAGGGAGAAAAGCTGAATGCGAGGTGAGAGGATGAACTAGGAGTGAGGGGCTGAAGTATGTCTTTCCAAGGGCCTGTTGGATGGATGTTCTAGTTTTCCCAGTGTAAGGTTTAACTCTTTGAGTGCCAGGGTGTGTCAAATTGGTTTAAATCTCTTAATTTTGGAGGCTCCACCTTACTGCTTAGAGATTACTGTACAAAGAGCCAGCACATTTGTTCCTTAATTGTGCACTGGGAAGAAGTTGGCTTAGTGTACACCTCTGTGTACTGTAATATCAAACCACCATGGAAGAACCTTGAGAATTATAACTTTATTAATTACGGATTCTGTATAATATACACATTCATAAAACCTTACACAATCAGACATACATACAAGGCCACCAACCTCCTGTACCTCAGGGCAGCTTGGGTAGATCACTCACAAGATAGTGGGCAACCAGGCACCAGTATCTGGTGTGCTTCCTGTGATAATGAACCAGGTTGTTTCTGAAGTACAGTCCACATTTCCTTCCATCCTGTCACACATGCCTTATCAGGTCTGTCACACTGGAGCCACTTTTTTGGCTGTACGCCCCAGTGCCTTATGGGTACATAAGTGGGCCCGCATGATGGAGTGGAAGCTGCAGGCTCCTTGGGATGCTAGGCCTGGGTGCAGCTGCACTCTCTGTTGTTACTACCTTGGACCTCAGCTTGCCAGTGGGGAGATCTGTCTGATCTTCCCACCGGCCAGCTGTTTTGTTGCAGAGCTGGTTCGCAGTTCAAGGCAGGGACCCCATCTTCACTGGACCTTAGGCAGGCACCTAGGGTGCCTTGCCCATGATCTGGCTCTGCAATGGCCTGTCATTCTGGTTTAAATAAGACTGCAATGCATATGGACATGGAGAGATATATTTCTTATAGCATAATATAGATATATATATACATATATATATTTCTGATAGCATAATACAAAGTATAAAAACATGATCAAGACACTCCCAAGAAGTAGTCCTCATTAGAAAGTGAAGCATTTGTCATGCCTAGTCTTTATCCTTTATTTAGGTTGATAAAGTACCATCCTGCAAAAAAACATTGCAACTTTTACTTAGGGCCACATACTAAAGGAAAATAAAATCCCCTATTTTATCATGATCTCAGAGTGCTGTGGATTACTTTTCAATAATCTTTATTTTGTTTTTCTGTTGCATTTGTAAACAGCTAGATTTTTGTTCTTTGCATCACTATTTGATCACTTTTGTTTGTATAAGTGAATAGATCTTAGTTAATTTATTGATA
The DNA here is from genome assembly GCA_037306005.1 of Rhinophrynus dorsalis. NCBI lineage: Eukaryota > Metazoa > Chordata > Amphibia > Anura > Rhinophrynidae > Rhinophrynus > Rhinophrynus dorsalis. Next base: position 266,389,232 of record CM074723.1, on the reverse strand, counting down.
TTAGTATGCAGCCCTTATCTAGTCTATATTCAATTCTATCTTGACAGTTTTCCAGTAATACTAGTAATACTAGTAAAGAAGAAGCTAGTAACTACAGGCCAGTCAGCCTGACATCTGTAGTGGTAAAAATGATGGAGACTCTTCTAAAGAAGAAGATAATTGACCATCTAACAAAAAACAACCTGATGGACCCAAACCAGCATGGCTTCACTGAGGGCCGATCCTGTCAGACTAATCTCATTGATTTCTTTGACTATGTAACTAAAGTGCTGGATGAAGGTGGTGCTGTGGATATCGCCTACCTGGATTTCAGTAAAGCTTTCGATACAGTTCCCCATAAAGAGCTGATAGATAAATTATCAAGAATTGGACTTAACCCCTGGATAGTTCAGTGGATCTACAGTTGGCTGAAGGACAGAAACCAGAGGGTTGTTGTTAATGGAGTGTATTCTGAGCAGAGACTGGTTACAAGTGGAGTGCCACAAGGATCTGTTCTGGGCCCTGTTCTGTTCAACATATTTGTAAGTGACATAAGGGAAGGCTTGGCAGGGAAGGTTTGCTTGTTTGCTGATGACACAAAAGTGTGTAATAGGGTTGATGTTCCAGGAGGTGTCTGTAATATGGAGAATGATTTGGCACTATTAGATAAGTGGTCAAAACAATGGAAACTTCAGTTCAATGTTTCCAAATGTAAAATAATGCACTTGGGGAAAAAAAACCCTCAATCTGACTATCGTATTGGCAGTTCTGTGGTAGCAAAGACTTCAGAAGAGAAGGATTTGGGGGTGGTCATCTCTGACAGCCTCAAGATGAGTAACCAATGCAACCAGGCGGTGGGGAAAGCAAATCGTATGCTTGGCTGCATAGCTAGAGGTATAACAAGCAGGAAGAGGGAGATTGTGATCCCTCTGTATAGAGCTCTAGTGAGACCACATCTGGAATACTGTGTACAGTTCTGGAGGCCTCATCTGCAAAAGGATATAACTAAAATTGAGCGGGTTCAAAGAAGAGCTACAAAAATGGTGGAAGGTCTAAAGCATAGAACTTATCAAGAACGACTCAGAGATCTAAATATGTATAGTCTGGAGGAAAGAAGAGAAAGGGGGGACATGATTGAAACCTTTAAATATGTTAAAGGACTGAACAAGGTTCAGGAGGGAAGTGTAATTAATAAGAATCTGAATACAAGAACAAGGGGGCACAATCTGAGGCTAGTTGGAGGAAAAATCAAGAAAAACATTAGAAAATATTATTTCACTGAAAGAGTAGTAGAAACTTGGAACAAACTTCCAGCAGAGGTGGTTGATAAATCCACAGTAACACAGTTTAAACATGCCTGGGATAAACATGTATCTATCCTAAGATAACAATAAAGGAATACTAAAGGGCAGACTAGATGGACCAGGTGGTCTTTTTCTGCCGTCAATCTTCTATGTTTCTATGTTTCTATGTTTCTACTGTACCACCACTTCTAAGACAGCTATCAAGCTACTGTAACATATGCCTAACAGGGTAAGAGATGCATATGGCTATCACCACAGGACATATTTATGAATAGAATCTAAGCTACAGGTACCAAATAGAGAATGTTTGTAGATGCCATCTTGGTGTACAGGTATTTAAGTGCATGTAACTCCATTTACATTTTAAGTGTTAGTGTTCATTTGAAAATGCCTATATTCTGGCAATGTTGAGAAACAAATGTTGAGAACAAGCGGAGAACAAGAGGAGATACCCACTAGGCGAAGCAGCGGATGCTCTGATCAGCCTCCCTGAGCCCAGCATAACACTTCTAACTGGAGCCTAGGAAGGTATATGGGGGATGGTGCTTCCCTTTTCCTCTCAGTTCCCTGTGCTGCTCCCCTTTCCTTCTTGCTCGAGCTTCTAGCAGCTAAAGTCCTGGAAATGTCTGAAATCTGTTGACGTAAGTAGCATTTCTAGGTGCCAGGTCTGGTATGCAGCTGGCCCAAATACTGACCAGAGATCCTGCCTCTCCTGTTGGTACTGCTTGTAAATAGAAGGTCTGCGGCCCAAGATCCTTCAGACCCAGCCTGGGATCCTTCTCCCTCTTGCATTTTGCAACTGTGTGCTAAAGCCTAAAGCTAGAGCCGTGTGTATTATCTTTTTGGTGCACAGACAGGGCCTCCCTCTTGACAGAAAACCAGTTCCTATTTCTATATAGATAAGCAAGCAGTGGAACATGCGGGTAATTCACATCTTCCTCGCCTGTGGGAACCTGATGGGATGATTGACAAAGAAGTGCCTCTTCCTAACAGAGCAATTTATTGCACCCCCGGTCCTTAAGGGGTTGCAATATCATGGTAACAATCATGTTCTCACATAAAATTCCATTATTTCCATGGATGTTTTAACCTTATCATAATTAACGCCCTGGCTCTGCCTATGTGGCAGTGTTACAATTGTAACACGCTATGGAGACTGAACTGTTTTGTGTAACGAAGTTACCAGCACCATTCCAGCTCAGCACAGATTACAACATTGTAAGAAACACCAGAAGGGCACAGTTTTGTGACAGTAAGGGGCGAGGACCACTGAGACAAATAAAGCCCAAGATGGGCATCTTGTAAGTGTATTGGGAGAAGGGGGGTCTTTGGTTTTTTTGCAATTGTAATTTTTAATAAATACTACTACACTTAGAGCGCTCCTGCTCTCTCTTTCTCCCTGCTGTTGCACTCCTATTTCTGCAGATTCTGTTATTCCTTGGAGGTGTGCAAGGACACCTTAGATTAAAAGCTGCACCAGGACTGACTGAGAATACAGAAGGAGACTCTTTTCTCCTAACAGGTTAAACTCATCCTCATCATTTCATTCATATTCTCATCATATCTAACCCATCAAATCATTCATTTCATTTCATATCTAACTACTATCACTGGCTGGTTTCATCATAATAGAGGACATTATAGATATAGTTTAGTCCTTTGGGATTGCAATTCATTTTAGATATTTGCACTCCTTTCATACTATTGTTATAGGATCACCTTGCTTGTTGTTAGGTGCGCAGATTGAAAGTGTGTTTATATGCAGAGTTGCCCTTGCTTAAGAGTAAACAGAGCCAATGTGTGGCTCTCAAGCTGTTGTCAGATTACGCTAGCTATCTGATAAGAAGGGTAATCCATAGGTTTAGGATGATGGAGTTTATTCATTTCTAGTACTTCTGTACAGGAACACATAAAAATTTGATTAATATTACATTTTAAATTAATTAAATATTAACAACAATAAAAATTGTTGATAATAGTGTAACTTTTATCCCTTTCAGTACCACAGGTGTATCCAATGCACATTCCTATGACACTGAAAGGGTCAAGGGAAGGCAGCTGCTGTCTCTTCTCTTTAGCAGAGACAGCAAATTGTCCTCTGGCTTCATAGGGAGCTACAGGGAGGTCCCAACATCGCCAACCTCAGGCACGCGATATTGGGACTGTGAACTTCAACAGCAGAGGCAGATATCAGAGCTTAGTGCATGTGGCGAACAGCCACATTAACAAATAAACACACCCACATGAATGTGACAGTTGCTCATTATCCTGCATTTCCATATGGAAATTAATCATTAACCCACATTTCCATATGGAAACGAGCCACTGTCGATGTGTTCAGGCCAAACTTATAAAACTGTCAAAGGCATAGCGGATTGGTGACGGATTGAATGGGACATGATGGCGAAGACACATTTATGCATATTAGCAATGTGCCTTCAACACAGATCAGACACAACATCTCCATCCTGAGCCCTCATCAACCTTTTGTGCATCTCCCCCAAAGGGTGTTAATTATAACATGCTTATAATTTCAAGTGTAGATGTCATAAAATGACTTTTTAGACCAAGCTATAAAGATATGTCTAGATTTGTAACACTGAAAGTGTGATTGTAGTTACTCTAGTCTCAGCATTACTCACACAGTTTTATGTAGATATTTCCTGAATAGTGAATTATAGCAGAACTAGTTTTAAAGTCCGTGTACATGGGCCAACCCTGGCGGCACTGCAGGAATGAGCAGTACTGACTGTCTGCCTCGCAGCTGATATGGAGCAGGGCGTTCCAAATTCAGACCGTAGTCCTCTCTGTGCACCGTCCTGGAACCGCTTGGTCCCAGGAAGGTGCACAGAGAGGACTCCGGTGTGACTTCGGAGCTCCCCGCTCTGTATCAGCCGTGGCGCGGACAATCTCAAATGCGCATGACTGCAGTGCATGCAGCCATCTCTACTGCACATGATGGCTTCTGACAAACATACCTTAAAAAATTATTATATAGGATATCCCAGACACTAATCTTTTCTTGACACACTATATAAAAGGATTATGATCTCATAATCTCAAATGTAAAGGAAAAGTGCCTTCCTTGGAAATATCATTTTAGATGAGACTAGGGCAGAATTGGTTGATATTCTTACATTTTACTGGCACTGGTTGCATTATATGAATATATTAATTTAACTAGTGTACTAATCAAGACAGCGGTGAAGACAGGATATCATCTCAGCTTCTAACGTAGTTACAGGAACAGAAAAATGAAACAGAGTGTGTGCTCCATTTGTTTAACAGATATGGACCAAGTTTCATTGACTACGGCAACACTTACTTAAGAAAGTGTGCAGTTTTCATCACAGCTGTTGGCAGTGATTTAGATGCTACATTCAACTATTCTTAAATATTTTAAGGCTGAAGTCCTAAAGCCAGCTGTGAGGATGATGTCATTTATTAAGTCTGCAAATTATGTATATCTAGCTATTAGACTTTGAAGCAATCCTAGGAAAAATTGAAAACATTTCCACATTGCATGAGAGGAGAAAGACCTATATGTATTGTGGTATTGTGGTAAAAGTTTCAGACACTTAGCAAGCTTGCTCTCAGGATATATTTTTCCCCATATTTACATACCAAGTAACGTTGTGGTGACAACTAGTGACAAATAGGAAAATAGTTTTACCTCTGACAGCTGTGTAGTGTGGACACCCACACTTTACCATGGCAAGTATGAAGTTTTCATGTTTGCATTGTGGGTAAGCTATCTGAAACGTCTGCTCAGAAGAAAAAAAATTTTTCTGTTTTTCTGCACTAGTTATCCACAAAATGCATCTTGATATGTAAATAGCTGAAAAACAGCATAACCTGAGAGCAACTTTTTCTTGCATAAAAGGGGCTGTTAGGATATGTGCACTTGCTGTTTAATGGTTTAAGAGCACCAGGAGTGGAAATCATTGTGGCATATGAATTGTGCAACTGGGCTAAAGGAGTCTGTCCAATGTTAGTTGGTTATTTAGCTCCTGTACATCTTGGCTCAGCTACATTCCAATGGGCATCCAAGAGACTGTAATTCTGAACTGTTTTATATGAGTTTGACCCTTTATACCATTCTTTGGCAAAACTTCTGTAACAGTTGATAACCTAATCAAGGGTTTTATTTACAAATTTCTTTATAGACTCGAATGGAATCTGTTTCAGTGTAATCTAGTCCTTTTTTGCTCAATCCATAAATGAGATATTTACTCTTGGAATAAGTAGCTCTTAGTTTGTTTAACAGAATATTTTGCTTAGGAATGTTTCCTTCATACAGCAGTGTTTTTTATTTGAAGGGAAAACAATATTAAGACGTAAACTGTGAAGAGCAAATACAGGCTACTGCATTGTACTGGAAACACTGGACTCAAAAGTCAGTAGTAAGTCTGTTCAATAGAAATGAACAAAATGTCAAAAAAATGTTACTGCATGAATTTTCATGTAAAACCATGAGAAAACTCCTGCATATAGAGGTGGGTTCATTTTTAAGAATGTTAGTCTGTAAGTTTTGCTAGGACCTTGACAAACTGCATGCTCCCTTGGTGGAGAGGCATCATCATCATTTATTGCACACTCTGAAGCAACCATTGCTGCAGTCGTTTATGAACTATCTCTTTACTCTCATTTCCCTGAACTGCTCCCCCTTTCCCCCCTCCCCTTGTGTGTTTGCTAGACATTTCTCAGCTACTGTGTGTGTGTCTTTACAGTACACAACACAATTGATGGAGTGTGATGTCTTGCCTTAGCCCAGTCAGCTGTCTGTCACCTAATATACTTAGTTTATTTCTTTATTATTTTTTATTTTTTTTTTGGTTATTTTTTATTATTATTTTTTTTTTTAAGTTGTCCACCCTTTCTTATCACAGTCTGTCAATGAAATGTTAAAGGAATAGTAATACTTAATTATTACTAATCCCTATATTAAAGTCATATTTAAAATAAATGTATTGCCCCCAGTGTCATCTCTCAAACCTTTATGGTTTGGGAGATAATCACTCCTAAAGTTGCCCTCTCCCTCCCCTTTCCCCGAAGTCAGTGTTGTAGCTGACTGAAGGGAAATCCGTTCTTACGATCATCAGGCGGCTCTGCAGCAGAGCCGCGATCACGTTAATAAAAAAAAAAAAAATTCACTAAAATGGTCTTCTATGTGTGCTTGCAAACCAAGCACACGTAGAAGGCCATTTACGTGAAAGATTTCTTTTTTTATTAACGCTATCTTGGCTGTGCTGCAGAGTCCCTGAAAGTCGTACGACAGGCTTCCCTGCAGTCAGCTAGAATGCTGGCTACGGGGAAAGGGGAGGGAGAGGGCAAATTTAGGAGTGATTATCTCTCAAACCATAAAGGTTTGAGAGATGACACTGGGGTCAATACATTTATTTTTAATATGACTTTAATATAGGGATTAGTAATAATTATTACTATCCCTTTAACTGAAAAACAAAATCAACATCTTCTTTCCACAAACTTCCAAGATCAGCAAGCAAATAGGTCCCCAGCTGTCTGTGTCATGCCAGTCAGTCATGGAATTTGAGGGTATCTGGGGGTCAACCTCCTTCCTCCCTCCTTCTCCCCCAGAGTGCCCTCAGACTCCCCTAATACACAGAACAAATGTCCTACCTAAAAGAGTTCCTAAACTAAATATCAATTCCCCTTTATTTGCCTATCTTCTCTAGCTGAAAAAACATGATGCTTTCTCCTCTCACAAACAGAGAATGGTATGCTGTGAGAGCCTGACACCCTAGTATGTGTCTGTAGAAAAGTAGAGAAAACTTTCATGTGGTGGAGAAAAACATTGTCTTCCCATTGATTTCAATACAATGAGCTAGGTGAAAACAGTGTAAAGATGGCACATTTTGTGGGAAATTATTTTCTAGGCAGAAAGTGCCATTACACAAAGATTTTGGTTTGAGGTGAAAATTTTCACCCTTCCCTAGTCCCTACCAGGTGGAATTCCACATAGGACATGCTGCAATATTTGTGTGAGCAGAACAAGGTCATTATGGAGTATACAGTGCTTTACTGGATAGCTCTGGAGGGGACTTCTCACCTGGTCAGTAGTAGCTAATGTGTGAGCTGCTGAAGTCTTTCGAGGAGGCCACTTTGCTGGTTACTTGTGTCAGTACAGGAATCAATTACATACTTCCACTAATATATTTATGACAGAAAAAAATGAAGAGTATGGCTGATGACTTCTGTAAAATGACCATATAAATATGAACCATATGGTCAATGACATGCTAGTATGCTCTGAACAGGATCCTCACACAGTCTCCATTAAAAGTGATGAGGAATACATTATATCTACATTTCTGGATGCCCACTTCAAACAAGTGATAGAAACAAAGTTAAGAAATAGAAAACCAATCAGACCAGCTACACATCCTTACACATTGAGAAGTGTTTATTTGAATATGAAGAGTCAATATACTCAGTACCCAGATGTGTGGTGATTATGGCAGCATATACACACCATCACAGAAAGGAAACTGCTTGGACATCCTATATAATAATTTACAAGGATGGCTGTCACGATGCAGTCATGCGCAATAGAGACTGTCTGAACACTTGCATCGATTAAGTAAGGTGAAGCAAGACTGCATTGCATGGAGCAGTGAGGTAGCGGCCTCTTAACATTACCTGGACCTTGGCCCGTGTACATGGGCTTTTACACTTGTTCATAATAAAACAATACCTATTACTGTTATGAAAGATATGGTACATTGTATAAGCATCACAAGATACGCATTTGTAACAGATCTTCAATATGGAGGAGACAAAGTATAATGGAAGTGTATTAAGTGCTAATTCCTGCAGATATGTTGAGAGGATTGGGTGGGTGCTTTGCCCCCATGTGTAATATACTCCCTGCAACTCCTTGGGTTACACCCCCTGGCCACTCCTGTCAATATCATGGCCAATGCTTTGGATCAATTGGAAAGACAGTATGGAGGAGCTTTGCATAACTCCTCCTTGTTGCCACCTCTGGGTGTATGTATCCATGGGTACAGAATTTTGGTCATATGAGGCTTCTTAATGTTTTACACTTCTTTTATTTGAAAGTTTTCTCCCATTCTTACTTAAAAGTTCAAAACATGATCTTCTTGGTTTATACTCATTAAGCAAACAGACTTAGGTCTGGGCAAATGCTAAATTGGACACTATAGAGTCTCTTGATAGTAAAGTTATAGATAGAAATATAAAACATAAAGCAGTGCAAAGCAGTCTTCAGGTCACACCAAGCTCAAACAACATAAGCATAAACTGTTGGTTGTTGATATGGTGATAGCATTATTCTGTCTCTTTGTGTATAAAAATGCTACTGTCCATAAGCCTTATTTAGGATTGCACTCACTTTACTGGGTTGCAACCCCATGATATTTCCATGTATGAATGTGGTTCGTCTACCATGTCTGTGTTTGCGCTGAAGATCCAGCTTTAGTTTAGCTTCCCTCTTAACTGCTCTGCCCAGTGCCAGAACAAGATGATGTTGATGATCAGACTAGGTGTGCCTAATGTAAGCTGCCTGCGTTGTGTGCTGCAGAGTGAAATCCCCAAAAAGAATATACAGACTTCTATTACTATGAATAAAACAATACAATAGGCAACAATACAAATATACTGCTATTAGGCCTCAATGGGCCAGATGCTATTGTGCACTTAATAGAGAGTGTGGCTAACGGGCAGAGGCTGCACTAGGGAAGCCTTGCTGCGGCCTAAGCCGTGTTAAAGGTGCTGGTCATGAAGTCAGATAGTAGGATGAACACCCTATACACAGATAGCTACCCACTGAGATAGGAATCAGAATATATAACCTGCGAGCAATACAGTTGTCTCTGTTTTATACTGTAACAGGAAGAACCAGGACCCGCAAGTCCTAGACTGGGGGAGTCCCAAGGGTTGAACACGACAGGAGGTAGATGAGTCAAACTTGACAAAAGCTGGTCGACAATGTCAGACTCGACAAAATGGTCAATAAAGATGAATTTGACAAGGTGGCCGACAAAGTCGAACTCAAGGAGGTAGGCAAAGGAGCACCTCTGGAGTCAAAGGGAGAATAGTCGACAAGCCGGGTCAGTAACAAAAAGGCAGAGACGGTACCAGGGATGAGACAGGAAAATAGTAGAACAACCATGGTCAAAACCAGTCGGGCAAAGAAGTATACAATAAGCAGGCAGAAGAGGAGTTGAGGAAGCAAGCAAAGGTCAAACCATAACAGGATACAAAGCCAAATCAGAAGACGTAAACAGAGTAGAAGGAAAGTCGGGTCAAACACTGGAATCAATTGAAAAACAGGAACGCTACAGAGCTTGGCCATGACAGGAAAGCTTTGATCACACACTGAAACAAGGTGCTGGCTCTTGATAAAGATTCAGCAAGAGCATCACAAAAACAGGCGGGGAAAGTGAACAGAGGAATAAACAGAAAATCTGGAAAGACAGGGAAGGACATGAGAATAATCAAACTAGGTCAGTGTTTTACCAGAATGCACAATGTTGGAAGTTGGGAAGGAAGTTGTCCTACCTCTTAATGTATTTCTAAGCTCACTGCCTCCTCCATGGAACACATCAAATCCTCTTTATAAATAAATTAACATATAACACCTCCCTTAGGTCATCCTACGTTCTCACGGCCTTAACGTATGTCAATTTTTATTATAGTTACTCCTTAAAGAGGAAAGTCGTCCTGCAATAATCAAGCAGGTAGCGACTAGCTTTATGATATATAAGTTACCCCTGAAATGTAGCCCATTATGAAGAAATCCTTTATTGTAGGAGACTCATGGACAGGTTAGTGCAGTCTGCGCCTGCGCCATCAGTCCCTTCCGGTTACCTTGTGGCACACTGCAGTGCTTCTCAATAGAGACCGGGACTGACAGCGCAGGCACGCAGACAAGACATCTGCACTGATGCCTGGATTCCAGTCTCCTACAATAAAGGATTTCTTTATAATGGGCTACATGTCAGAGGTAACATATATATTATAAAGCTAGTCGCTACCTGCTTATTTATTGCAGGGCAACTTTATAGTGTGTGAAAGTTCCGCTTTAAATATTTATTGTGGCAGTACGTCTTATTTCTTTATAAGAAAAAGTGCCACTACTAGTTACAGAAATGAAGGAGTTCAACACTCAAGATACCATCAAATGTAGGGAAAACTACAAGATAATGGAATATAGAGATATTATAAAAATAACATTTTTCTAATCAACATTCAGCCCATAGGATTGTAATGTACTCAGATTAAAACTCCATTCAAATTCTTGGCAGTAGAGACACACACTGCCATCTGCACTAAGAATTAAGTATGCAAGGGGAGGGATAGAGAATTTAATCATTAACATGCAGGATTGTCTTACTGCTGGAGATTGGTAAGAGATGCCGGCATTACAACAACCCTTAACCCTTTGAATGCCAGAGGGTACGCAACGCATTGCAAAGCAATGTATTGCACACCCCTCTGGCACTCAAAGGGATAAGTCTGAGAGCATACTCTTCGCCCATTGGGGGGAGTGGAAAGGATGCGCTCAGATTTCAGTGTCACAAACAGCATAACTGACTAACTCTTTCAGTGGCAGTAGGAAGTACATTGCACACCCCTGTGGCAGTGAAAGGGGTTACAACATTGAAATTCTGTGGTCACTGAAACAGCTGTTACAGTACTAATAAATAGTCTAATTAAATAGTCTGATAAATGTGCACAATTATAAAGTCAAATCTAAATGCAACACAGTATAATAAATAACACAAAAAAGATTAGTGTTAGTAATGAGTAGATTGCAAGTTCCAGTATAGGACAGCTATACATGTGTACGGCCAATTACCAGAACACCTTTCAACGAATATAACTCTTGTTACTGCTTCATATTTGGAGAGATGTGGATGGCTTGTACAGGTGGCAGACAGCAGAGCTGCAGTGAAATGTTGGGTACTAATGGCGCGATACAAGAAAGGTTTGCATTGGATAAAGGCATCTTTGTGCTCAGATAGATTTTGCGCATGTTCTAATCCAGGAAGCTAAATACCGAACGCTTCTTGAATTGCTCATGAAAAATTCCATTTTACAACAACAGTACACAGATGTATAAATTAATTTGCAATAGAACTTCCTGCATTAGGCGCATTCGCTATTCCACTCACACAGATTTGTTAATCTTAGCCACGCCCTCAAAAAATAAATATACGCAGCCCTTCGTTAATCTTGAATTTTCATGCTCAATTCAACAAAATCATGTGCAAACCTATTCCCTAGTGGTTTTCACAGGGAAAGAACGATTGCGCACGGTTCCTGCATCACTCCATAAGTTAAAAAATGTCAGTGACAAATTCCCCTGTACTCATTAATGTCTGTCATTTATCTTTGAAAATACTGCAAATTAAGAAATCTGCCCTGATTGTGAGCCCTTAGGTGCTGTGGAGCTCATGCAGCCTGCCAGCATGTGTTGGTTGATCGCTACTCTGCAGGTCTCCACTTCGGACTGGCGTTCTTCTGTCCCACTCACTGCCACCTTCCACCTTCCTGAGGCTGCTTGGAGTTGTTTCTGTGTTTTTATTGTATTTTGCATTCAGCATTTTTTAATATTCCACCATTTCTAGAGAAACTTTCCTATAACAACCTTTTTTCCAGCTGTTCTGCTTGGCTGCTTCCTTTTGTTTCCCTGCACTGCCATCTAGTGGCCAAAGTTGGCATTGCAGTGCCATGTTATCATTTCTTATTACACCGTTCTTATTAGTATTGCTGTAACTGCTATCCTGATCCAGTCTCAGCTCAACTGGTTCTGGTCCTCCAATGTTATGGTTGTAACCTTAACTTATGACTTCAGCTTCTGTAAATTTGATACAGCAGGTGGCTACTCAATCAAGCTTCATACTCCAGCTGTGTACTCAAGCATCTTTGGGTGGAAGGGCATCTTGGTCCTATTTCTCCCTCTTAAGCTATGGGTTAACTGTCCATCATATGCAGCAGTGTTACAACTTGTAAGATCAGCAAGCAGTTTATAATATGTCTCCTCCCCTAGTTGTCTATAATCCTTTTTGTTAAAATCATCTGTTGACTACAACTTCTCCTTGACATTAAAATGTGTAACTTTTTGATCAAAGACTCCAAGGTGAATGGCTTCTGATTAGCAGTGGGTGAAAAGTGCGAAAAATGTTTATTTTTTTTCTCAAAAGTTTTCTCCTTTTTTCTCCAATTCAAAATTTTCCTCCTGCCTATTCCAGCAAAATGTTCTGCTATTCCAACACATATTCTCTTATTCAACACATTTTTCCCCTATTCTTACACATTTTTCACCTTTATTTTCTTTGGTGCAACATTTTCCAGTACAATATTACTTCTTATGAGGGCTGTAGTGGAGAAATAAGTAGCAGAAAATCAAAGTTGCGAGTCCTACAGCAACGTATACCTTGAAAAAATTTGTTAGCATGCAGAGTGCATTTGTCCTTTGCCCACAACACTCACTTCCTGCTTAAGTTACACTGGCATATATTCATGATGATGTCGAGTGATAAAAAAAGAAAGTACAATCTAAATGTGGCAGATGTGTATGGTAGTGGTGGTGGGGGACTGGCGTGGTGTGATTGGTGGGACCTTGACAAACTGCATCCACCCTGGGAGGAGAGATATCATCATCATTTATTGCACATGCTGCAGGAACCATTGCTGCAGTCATTTTTTGAACTACCACTTTACTCCCACGTCCCTGCACTGCTCCACCTCTCCCCATCCCCCTTGTGTGTTTGCAGAACTTTATTCAGCCACTGTGTGTGTTGTTACTCTCTACAGTACACAAATGATGGAGTGAGATGTCTTACCTTAGACCTCAACAAAATTCCCAATGCCTTCTGTTTTCTATCAAGTCCTTATTTATGGAATACAAGAAGAAACAGAGGGAGGCGCTTCCTAGTGTATTGTCCTCTGAGTGTGATTCACACCTCACCACCACCATAGAATCATACTTACAAAAGTATAAGCCGGTAATACATTTCTATGATAACCAGCAATCAGACTCAGGGTTTATATAAGCTGTCCCCTCATCAGCTATCACCAAAATTGATGTTCAGCTGCTCCCAGCCTCCACTCACGAAGGATCTCAAAATGAATGACAAGAAAAAAACACAAGGGGCGCCAATAGTGCCTTATCAACCAGCGTAACAATCGCATATAATCATTAATTCCAATGCACTGTATCAATACTTATGTAGAAATATAGCTGAATAAACATACAGGGGTATCTTACCGCCCTTGTTCAGTATATATCACCTGTATCAGATCTCCTCTTCTTATAAGCTCCACTGTATCAATGTAGATTATAGTATCCTCCTTAGACCCGTATGGATCGTAGATCATATGAAAAGAAACAAACCGCCGCTCCAAACAGCTGAAACATTTATTAATAAAACCTCATATAAAAACATTTTTCAGTGATCCACGCTGCTTCTTCAGCTCATATAGGTAAAATATTTATGGAATACTCTTCCTCCCATCCTATGCCACTGTATCTCTCTTGTGGTCTTCAAGTCACGACTGAAACTACATTTTCATAACAAAACTTAAACACGCTTGAAGGTACTGACTTTGTACAACTTAGGCTCTTTATAAATTATTTACTTTATAAATGATTTACTTTATTTATGTCCCCTATCCTAACCAGAACTCTGGCACTGTATTCAGCGCTTGACCCTTATGTACTCTGTATGTCTCCCTTTATCACTTTAGATTGTAAGCTTTTGGGTAGGGACTTCACTTCAGGTGTTTCACTTTGCAAAGCACTTGTAACCCTATATTGCTAAACCCTTAATTTGTAAAGTGCTGTGTACACTTGTGGCGCTATAGAAATAAACATTTTCATTCATTCAAGTTTGCTCAGTCACAGAGTTCACATCAGGTTCTCAGTCAGCTGTTTGTCACCTAATTTATTTATTTATTTGTTTAATTATTTATGTATTTTTTTTTTTAATTATTATTATTATTATTATCTTTTTTAAATTGTCTACGACTCCACCCAATCTTATCACAGTCAGTAAAAAAAATATATATGTATCTAAAAAACAAAATCAACAACTTCTTTTCCCAAACTTCCCCAGCACAGAGACGATAAAAGCAAAATCAGCAAGGAAATTGGACCCCAGCTGCCTATGTCTTGCCAGTTAGTCACACAGAATGTTGGGGTATTTGGGGTCAACCTCCTTCCTCCCTTCTTCTCCCCCAGTATGCCCCCAGACTCCCCTAATACAGAAAACAAATATCCTACCTAAAAGACTCCATAAACTACGCTTTTAATTCCCATGTATTTGACTATCTAGCACAAAACCTGTGGCTTTCTCCTCTCATGTGCCAAACACACAATGTCATGCTGTGAGAGCTTGATACTAGTGTTGAGCGAGCACCACGATGCTCGGGTGCTCGGGTGCTCTGACCGAGCACCCCCTGAGGCTCGAGTGCTCGGCCGAGCACCCGAGCCCCATTGGAATGAATGGGGCAACACCAGGCACCCCCTGCTCTGATGAGGGGAGGGTGCCTGGTCAATGCCCCCTTCATCTCCGCTATGCCCCCTTCATCTCAGAATGCCCCCTTCAGCTCCGCAATGTCCCCCTTCAGCTCCGCTATGCCCCTCTTCCACAATGTGCCCCTTCATCTCCGCTATGCCCCTCTTCCACAATGTGCCCCTTCATCTCCGCTATGCCCCTCTTCCACAATGTCCCCCTTCATCTCCTCTATGGCATAGAGGAGATGAAGGGGGACATTGTGGAAGAGGGGCATAGCGGAGATGAAGGGGCACATTGTGGAAGAGGGGCATAGCGGAGATGAAGGGGCACATTGTGGAAGACGGGCATAGCGGAGATGAAGGGGGACATTGTGGAAGAGGGGCATAGAGTCTATGCCCCTCTTCCACAATGTCCCCCTTCATCTCCGCAATGCCCCCTTCATCTCCGCAATGCCCCCGTACCTCCAGTCCCTGGTGGTCCAGCGGAGCTTCTTCGGATCTGTGCCTCTTCCGGCACAGATCCCCGCCACCCGAACATGTCGGGCGAGCACATGGCGGTACTCGACGAGTACCGCCATGTGCCGAGCAGAGCGATGCTCGAGCCGATCCGAGCATCGGCCGAGCACGCTCGCTCATCACTACTTGATACCCTTTTATATGGCTGTAGAAAAACTTTCCTGTTGTGGGGAAAACCTTTTCTTCCCATTGATTTCAATGTGGTGAGCTAGGGGAAAAAAGAGGGAAAATGACAATTTTCGATGGGAAATTATTCACCAATCAGCAAGTGCCATTTTTCACTGATTTTGATTTGAGGTGAAAGTTTTTGGCCATCCCTAGTGCTGATGGTGTTGGTGTATAGCCTTTATAATTATATATATATAATGTAGATGGTATTAGAACAGTCTGGCTGCTAAGGAATCTTTTTTCTGTGGTGGCATACCCTCTAGAGCTATGGATAATATATAACATAGTTATTGAGGCTGAATTAAAAAACATGTGTCCTTCACGTTCAGCGCATGTCATATCACCTTTGATGATCCAGAGTAAGGCAAAATTCCCTGTTGAATTCATTTTTAATTAAGCCCTGAGCAGGTCAAAACATTCCTTCTTGTCTCCAAAACTCAGCTGGATATTTCCCTCGATCAACAACCCATCTTCTTCTTATCCAACTGTCATAATTCTCAATATTGTTATGAGCTAGAAATGTATCCATTACTCTTTATAACAACTACAGTATCTGCAAACACAGCATCTTGAGGCAAATAATTGTTCCACTGCACTCACAGGCATAGGGATAGGAAACTTGATACCCTCCAGTTGCTGCCATAATGCAAGTCTCATTATGATGAGAGTTGTTGTCTGGCAGCAGCTGGAGGGCCTCATATTTCCCACCACTGCCAAAGAATCATTCTTACTGCCTTCCCCTAGCCATGTCTAACTGCACCGGTATCCATAGAACCACACGTAGAGACTCCAAGCATTGTCTCATGGTTGTCACAGAATCACACATACTGACCGAGCTTTGTCCCACTGCACAGGAAGTCACAGAACCACATACTGACTCCAGCCTTGTCCCATGAAATGCCAGGCAATTCTTCTCTGAACAAGGGAAACAGCTAACCCCGTATGTACATTTCGGCCTTGTCTGTGAGGGGCAACTGATCCGTCTTGGGATTTGTGAGCTAAGGGGTCCACATCTGGATTTCCCTATTACCCTTAGGGTGACTAACCCTAAGAGCAATTTGCATATAGATAGAAGTCAGAGATGCTCAACTCGGCTCATGAGCTTGTAAGGGTACACAAAAAGCTGATTGGGACTGTGTCCTCACGCCCAGGGTGCAATCTCTTTTAGCTTACAAATGCCATTTACAGAGAAAAAAATATTCTGAAACATATCTTGAAGGTCCTGCCAAAATAACAGTCCAGCCACGAAATGCCAGACAATTACTCTCTGAACAAAAGAAACAGCTAACCCCAGATGTACATTTTGATCTTGTTGGGTCTTGTCTGTGAGGTGCAGCTGATCCCTCTAGGCAATTGTGAGCTAAGAGGTCCACATCTGGATTTTCCCATTGCCCTTAGGGTGGCTAACCCTAAGAGCAATTTGCATAGAGATAGAAGTCAGAGATGCTCAACTTGGCTCATGAGCTTGCAAGCATATGCAAAAAGCTCATTGTGACTATGTCCTCACGCCGAGAGTACAAACTCTTTTTTTTTTATTTATTTATTTTTTTTATTTATTTTGAACATTATACTTTATTTAAATGAGGCTCTGAGAAGGTTTCATAATCACAATACTATACAGATTATATTTTATTACAAATTCTCTATGCCAAATATAGCACACCTTTCATTTGGATTTTCCAGAGAATATGTAATACATGCTGCATGATCAACATCTCAATGAGGTACAGATTAAATAGCAATTGTACAGAGGATATTTTACACTTGTTGTATCATCAACAAACTGTATAAACTGGTTCTGAAATACAAATACTACAGATTATATGGCTTTATTAAAAAATAAGTTTAAATTGTTTACAATCAGCAGATGTCAACTGTCCCACCAATACACACAAAGTGACAGTGCCAGCTTATATTTAAATATTATGAGGGAGATTTATTAAAAAGAAGTTCTTAATGTTTTTAAGGACCGATCCTGAATTCCTCACAACTGGCGATAATGTGAGGGCCAATTTATAAATTATTTAAGGCATTTTTATAAATGTGGAGTTATTACTCTGATAATAACACTGGAATGCTTAACTACTGCATATACCTGGCATTAAGATTCTGGAGAAAATCTGTGTCAACATTGTTGTATCTAGCGACATTTCTTTATAAATTCACTGCTCAACTTTTTACAAACTGGTTACTCCATTTTTTTTTAAATAAACGTACTACTTGGCATACAGCCCTCCGAAACTGACGTTCTTAGTTTTATAACTATCGAAGACACAGTTACATCCATTGTAACACGTCTTTTTGCTTAACGCCATGTTTAGGAATCTCCATATAAGGGCCTTATTCATCAAGCTACAATGGTACAATTCGGAGCAAAGTAACTGCACCGTGGGGGTGAAGGGCTTAAAATTACCACTGATTTTAACGCCTTAAGTGCTAAAGGTATCTCCTCACATTGCTACATAATACTCTGGAGACAGTGGAGTCCATTTTAAGTCAATAGGAATTTATGGAATGTTTATTACCCACTATGGTGTAGTTTGTTTCACCAGAGCTGCACATCTTAGGTTAGTGAATAAGGCTTACGGCTGAGAAGAAGTCAACAGACCCTTGTACATCACTGCAGGAGCTCTCCTACAGTCCTCTGGTGTATGCTTTAGATGTATTAATTTTTTTTTTTTTTTTTTTTTCTTTTAAATATCTTTATTTGTTAATAAGAAAAATTACAAACAAAGAAGAAAATAAACAATCGCTCAATAGACTAAACTTAAACAAATGGTTTGTAAAAGACAATGATAAAGCTATAACAAGAAATGATACAAAAGAAAAAAGAGAAAGGAAAGGCATGTAAAGAAACAATGGTACACCTAGAATCACATACTAAAGTAAAAAATAATAAGAAATTGAGGTTTACGACAATATGGTTTCAGGAAAGCAGGAGGTCTGTAAGGCAATGTCTGGCCTCACAATACAAGGATGGAGGTGAGAGGGCCTGACAAGTGAAGAGAGGATAAGTTAATTATATGGTCATGAGATGTTGTCAGAATATACAGGGTTGCTACGTATGGCATCTAGATAGACTGATGCATAATAGGTCGATTTAGAATTTGTAAGAATCAAAAGAACAAAACAAACAGACAAGAAAAAAAAAAAGAAAAGAGAAAAAAAAAAAAGTGATGATGTAGGTAGAGAGAAGGCCTCTAAGTATATGATCCGTGAAGGAAAAGAACACGGGAAGAATATCCTAATATAAATGAATAAAGAGAGGTAGGGCCGGAAGGGGAATAAAGAGAAGGGGAACGGAAAAAGTACAAACTCTTTTAACTCACAAATGCCATAATCAGAGAAGAAATATTCTGAAGCATATCATACAGGTCCCACCAAAATAACAGTCCAGACACAAAATGCCATACAATTCCTCTCTGAACAAAAGGGGCCATCTAATCCCAGATATGCATTTAGTCTTGTCTGTGATGTGCATTTGATCCCAATAGGCACTTGTGAGAAAGGGGTCCACATCTAGATTCCCCCATTACACTTAGTGTGACCAACCCAAAGACCAATTTGCATATACAGAGAAGAAATCAGAGAAGCTCAGCTCTGCTCATGAGCTTTCAAGGGTATGCAAAAAGTTTACTGGGGCTGTGTCCTCATACCCACGGGGCAATCTCTTTACCTTACAAAGGCATTCACAGAGAAAAAAAAATTTTCTGAAGCAAATCTTACAGGTCCTGCCAAAATGACAGTCCAGCCATGAAATGTCAGACAATTCCTCTCTGAACAAGAGAAACAGCTAACCCCGGACGTACGTTTCAGCCTTATTGGACGTCATCGGTGAGGTGCAGCTGATCCCTCTAAGCACTTGAGAGCAAGGGGTCCATGTCTGGATCCCCCCATTACCCTAAGAGTGACCAACCCTAAGAGCAATTTGCATATACAGAGAAGAAACCAGAGATGCTCAACTCAGCTCAGGAGCTTGCAAATATATGCAAAAAGCTAAGTGGGACTGTGTCCTCCTTCCCAGAGTGCAATCTCTTTTAGCTCACAAATGTCAGACACAGAGAACAAGTATTCTGAAACATATCATACAAGTTCTACCAAAATAACAGTCCTGTCACAAAATACCAGACAACTCCTCTCAAAACAAAAGTAACATCTACCCCCTGGATGTATATTTCAGCCTTATCTGTGACGGGCAGCTGATCCCTCTATGTACTTGTAAGTAAGGGGTTCCACATCTGGATTCCCCCATTAACCTTAGGGTGACTAACCCTAAGAGCAATTGGTATATATACAGAAGTAAGAGATGCTCAGCTTGGCTCATGAGCTTGCAAGGATATGCAAAACACTCACTGGGACTGTGCCCTTGCGCCCAGAGTGTAATCTCATTTAGCTTATAAATGCCATACACAGAGGAAAAAAATATTCTGTAGCATATCTTACAGGTCCTGCTAAAATGACAGTCTAGATAAAAAATGCCAGACAAACCCTCTTTGAACAAGGGAAACAGCTAATCCCAGCCATACTTTTCATCCTTATTGGACCTCTTAGGTGAGGTACAGCTGATCACTCTAGGCACTTGTGAGCTAAGGTGTCCACATCATGAATCCCCCATTACCTTAGGGTGATTAAGAGCAATTTGTATATACAGAGAATACATCTGAGGTGCCGAAGTCAGCTCATGAGCTTGCAAGGGTATATAAAAAATCTTTTTTAGCTTACAAATTCTGTACACAGAGAGAAGTGCAAGTGCTACTGCTTACTGCTTACTGCTTACTGCTTACTGCTTACTGCTTACTGCTTACTGCTTACTGCTTACTGCTTACTGCTTACTGCTTACTGCTTTGACAGTTAGAAGCAGCTGATCTCTCTAGCCACTTGTGAGCAAGGAGTCCACTTCTGGATTCCCCTATTACCCTTAGGGTGACTAACCCTAAAAGCAATTTACATATACAAAGAAGTTTGAGATGCTCAACTCGGCTCATGAGCTTGCAAGGGTATGCAAAAAGCTCATTGGGATTGTGTCCTCGCAATCTCTTTTAGCTCACAAATACTGATTATACAGGTCCTGCCAAGATTACAGTCCAGCCACGAAATGCCAGACAATTCTTCTCTGAATAAGGGAAACAGCTAACCCTAGACATACATTTCGGCCTTGTTGGACCCTGGGCGAGAGATTGCACCCTGGGGAGAGAACACCATCCCAGCAAGCTTTTGCATACTCTTGCAAGCTCATGAGCCGAGTTGAGCATCTCAGATGTCTTCTCTGTATATGCAAATTGCTCTTAGGGTTGGTCACTCTAAGGGTAATGGGGGAATCCAGACATGGCCTCCTTGCTCATAAGTTCCTAATGGATTAGCTACACACTGCTGATGAGAACTAATAAAACTGAAACGCATGTCATATCATTTGGTACTGTGTGGACTATTTCCAGAAACACACTCATATGGAAGCTGGAAAACCTAGTGTATCATGTGTCAAAGACACTCTGTGGTTTGTAAGGAATTGTTTGGTGCAGAGGAGAGAACAGATGACAACACAGTACTGTCGCAGACTGTTCTACAGTCTGCTAAGAGAGTATAACATCTTGGACAGCCCTAAAGAGAAGGACTAGCATCCTCTCCAGTGGCTTATTATCACTGTCACCTCCCCTTGGCCCTCTTACCCACCCTGACCAATGCCCCATATCCCCCCCCCACACACACCCAATCCCCCAGGCGAATGCCCACAGAGACTTTAATACAGTGAAATAAAGTACAAGTGTTGAGTTCAATAAAGTGATGATACAATAAAGTTCAAATGTACCTGTGTGCTGCCAAAATGCACTGCGTTGCAGGTATTAAGAATGTTATTGTTTTAAATGTATGAATGCACTCTGTATTGGAAAGCATTACTGTTCAAAGAAATGTTGTATTGTATTTTCCATGTCAAAATAAAGATTATTTTTTCCCAAAAAAACAAAAAAAAACATGCCTGAGTTTAGCTGTTTCCATTGTTCAGAGTGGAATTGTCTGGTGTTTTGTGGCCGGACTGTTATCTTGAAGAGAATGTCACTGAATTGGAGGCCCATTTGATACTAGGAGTATGGCTTTGTAGCCCCAAAAGCCCTAGGAGTAAAGGAAATGAGAGAGTAGGTAGTATATCCAACTGTATGTCTTCATAATGCAGAGAATCAATGAGAAGGCAGGGTCTCATGGGATACAGGACTCAGAAGGTGGATTCTGCCATCCGCCATTTGGATATACAAGGGTTGTCTCTTTGGTTGACGTGGAGTACCCAACCAGTCTTCTAAGGTGAGATCAATAAAACAACCTCTGGCACTGGAGCTGATGATGGCAGTTATACTATGTTGTTGAGTAGGCCACTGTAAACAAACCGGAATGGTTAGATGAAGAGAGGAGTAGTAGGGAGCATATTGCTGCATGTAAATGAAACTGGCTTACCTCTGGAGGGTTCAGGCCTTGTAGGGCAGCCTCAGAGGAGATGGTAAAGGCAGAGATTAGATTGTCTCCACCATCGATGTACCGTCTGGAATAGGGGTCCACGCTCTAAACCCATTTGCATGGGTTCTCCAGAAGCCCCCGGAATATGAGGAACTGATGTGTTCTTGGTAGCATCTAGAGGGTGTTGTGTAGAAGGAGAGGTGTCCAACCTCTCCCTTTGCCTTTCCCATAGTCTGTGGTAGATCTGAATGGCCAGAAGGGTCAGGTCCCCTACAGCAGAGGGCAGACCCACATGTGCCAGACAGCCCCAAATGGAACTGGTCGATGAGATCAGGCTTACTCCAACCAGTTTCAAATGACAGGCAATGGAACCCCACCACATAATCTTCTGCAGGACAACAACCCTGTTTTAATGCCCAAAGGGTTGATTGGGCCAAATACATCTACAGGAGGTCATCACAGAGAGTATCCATAGCCTGCTAAAAGGAAGGCCAGGAGTCCAATAGGGGGATGTTGTTGGAGCAGATGATAGGCCAAAGTTTGTGTTTCTCCGGACAGCAAGGTGATAACTGAGAATACCTTAATAAAATAGGTGGTGTAGGTTTGGGGATTGAGGGTGAACAGGAGTTCAAATGCTGCAATGAAGTTCTTTTATACCCCTCTATCACCACTACATTTTTTCTGGAAGAGAAAAACGTGGTTCTTGAATGTTGGGCAATTCAGCACCCAAGGGAGGAGATGATGCAGGAAGAGGGGGCTGTATGTCCCCTGACTGTATTTCTAGAGCTGCAGGATGGCCTGATTAGCCTTGCGATAATGTACTGTGGCAGATAGGGAGGAGCTCTGGCTCCCTAGTGCTGTGTGAGCTTCAACCAGACATCCATAAGGTCTCAGTCAACCTGTCACACCCAAACAGTTGAGGGTTTGTCACAAGCAAAAGAATAGAGAGGCAGGTATAGAGGACAGGCCCCCAAATGCTTGACCTGTAGTTTAAAGTTGTGGAATACAATTATGCAAGCCCAGCAAAGGACAGGCAAAGAATGAACAAAACTGACAGAGCCAGAGGAAGAATACAGGAGAATGGTCAGACAGGTCAGAGGTCAGTGCAGGCAGCTAACAAGAATAACTGAACTTAGCGGAGCTACTGGTGCTAAGAAAGTAAATAGAGAAAATATGCAATGTCATAATGTCGCAGTGACGTCGGCTGAGACAACCTTAAAAAAATGCAGAAGCAGGTGGCCGGCACGGCATATTAAAGGGTGAAGGTAACGCGCACCACCATACCGACGCAGAGGCATGGACCAGACAAGGAGGAGGATTTAGTAATAGGAACAAGGGCTGCATCAGACAGTGATAGTAACACATCAATTGTACCACAATGTATTGTTAATGCTTCTCTAAATCTCCCTCAGGGGAGCAAAAGCTGCAAGAATTTGAAGGTGGTGGGGTGCAGGAATTTTGCTGTGAACAAGTCTCAATGTTGAACACGTCAGCTTTATTAAATTATCATTGCTTTTTTTTGCATCCTTTTTATTTGTTAATGATTCTATATAAAATAGATGGCTCTTTTTGTGTTTTACAAGCCAAAATGAGCAATTTGCATCTATGAGCCTTGATCTGTGGGACTTTTTGTGTACTTTACAACTTCATTTTGTATTGAAAAATTAGCAGTCATAAAAGCCCCTTGGTCTTAATGGTTAACCATACAACATATACATATGTGTTTTGGACTGTTAATCAGGGTCGTTTAATTTGCTTTGGCACAATTCACTATGTAAAAACTTTTTCACTATCTGTATTGCTGTTCTTTTTATGCTGAATAGGCTTTATTACTTAATTATGCAGCTGTGATAATCCTGCTTTTATGAACAGTAGTACTGCCATCACAAATCCAAAGTCATTGTTACTCACTGTTGCCACTTATTGGTGGAGCCCAGTGTAGTCCAGTGTATTTTCTCTTACCATCTATTGGTTCATACCATGCATAGCAGTATCGTCTTGCCTGTGAGTCCGATGAAAGTGGCCAATAACCAGGCAGTATGCAAATCTGTTAATTTTGCCATATCTGTACCTCCAGTCTGTACTGTCTAATTCTTTCCCCATCGTAAACCCCAATAATATGATAATCTGTTATTTTTGTTATAGGTCTCATACTCTATACATTATGATATCTTAATTTGACTGTAGTGGCATGCTAATTCAAGTGTATGTTGTAAATACAGGCATTGTACATAAATAAATGTAGAAGTGTTTTTACTCCTAAGGCAGATATTTAGGCTTTGTTATTCAGTACTGGACTGAAAACACTTGTTCTGTGCAGCCAAAAATGGTTGGTAAAAGCAGTGCTAAGGCATCAGGGTAGGGGCATATTATTCTGTTTGGTGGAGATGTTGGAGTAGAGTAGATGAGATCTGCCCTACAGCAACAGGACTGTGGAGCTAGTGCCTTCCTGGTAGAGAGCCTTTTTGTTTTATCTATGGAATAATAAAATAGTACATTTAGAGTGTGTAGCTTGCAATGTCCCTCCCCTATCCTTCTTTTCCTGTCATATGGTAAATCATGTTTTGGAGGTCCTGAGACTAAAAGTTAGGGATGGCCTAAAATATTCCCCTCAAACTGAAATCGGTGAATAATGGCACTTTCCGCTTGGCAAATAATTTCCTATGAAAAGTGCAGTTTTTCTGCTTTTCCCACTTTTTTGCCTAGCTCATTGTGCATTGAAATCAATGTGAAGAAAACATTTTCTCCAACACACGAAAGTTTATCTACTTTTCTACAGCCATATAAAACACTGTCAGGCTCTCACAGCATGCCATTTTGTGTTTGTGAGATGAGAGAGCAGCACGGTTTTTGAACTAGAGAAGATAGGGGAAATGAAGTTTCATTTAAGGAATCTTTTAGGTAGGACATTTGTTCACTGTATTAGGAGAATCAGTGGGGCACTCTGGGGAGAAGAAGGAGGTTGACCCCAAATACCCCAAAATTCCATGTGACTGACTGGCAAGATACAGGCAGCTGGGGACCTATTTGCTTGCTGTTATTGTCTCTGTGCTGGGGAAGTCTGGAGAAAGAAGTTGTTGATTTTGATTTTCAGTTATAATTTTTTTTTTTTTGGACAGAAAAAAAAATTACAAATAAATAAAAAAGACTAAAGAAATAAACAAACAACTAAATATATTAGGTGACATACAGCTGACTGGGTTAAGACAAGACATCATACTCCATCAGTTGTGTTGTGTACTACAGAGTAAAACACACAGTAGATGAGTAATGTCCAGCAAATGCACAAGGGGCAGGTGGAGGGGGAAGGGTGGAGCATTGCAAGGACATGAGAGTAAAGTAGTAGTTCAAAAACTGACTGCAGCAATGGTTGCTACAGTGTGTGGAATAAATTATGATGATGCATCTCCTCCAAGGGAGGATGTAGTTTGTCAAGGTCCCAGCAAAGCCTCCAGCAACATCCATGCCAATACAAATAAAGAACCATATAAGAAGAACACTGAAGACAACAACAAGTCACATTCAAGTGTTGATGATGGAAATAGCATAATAGTGGAAGGTGTAGCAGCTGAACCTGCTGCATTAGAGAGTGAAACAAACAAGTGCCAAACACCTGTCCTCAAAATAGTAGTGAACTTGTTAAATTAAAAGTAAAAAGAAATTGTTTACCTTCGAGCAACTCCATTTTGAATTTGAACTTCCCAATTGGCTCTTTTACTCCTACATGCGGCTCCATCATGCACTGCAGACTGCACTGCAGTGGTCTGACAGCCCATTCACGTTCTCGGAGTTTAAACTCTTGACTTCAGTGAAGGCCTGGTGACAGGCAAGACCTCTTTCTTTTTTTAAATAAATGACTTACTAATTGCATGCCCCTGGATGATGCCCATCTGAGGACTAAATGGGAGGGAGATTTGGGTGACATTGAAAACTGGAAATGGTTGATAGATAAACATGGTCCCATGGCCATTGCTATCCACACTGGACATCAACTCACTCAGCTCAAAATCTTTCATAGGACATACTACACACCCAGAAGTCTGAAACTCATGAACGGGGACCTGTCCGACACTTGCCCCAGGTGTAACGTACCAAGCACTGGCTTCATGCATATGATCGAGGAGTGTCCAGGGGGTTTGCAATTCTGGACGGAGGTATTTGACACTTTGACATTGGTGTTAGGTAGGAGAGTGGAGAGAGCCCCCAAATTAGGACTCATATCAATCATCTCTGCCTCACACTAGACAAGTCCTTCATGAATCATTGATTATGGCTTGCAAAATGGTGGCCACTGTGTGGATGGCCCCGGTTCTCCCCTCTTATTCTCACTGGATAAATATGATCAAACAGACCATGTCACACTATCGTCTGATTTACATCAATAGTGGATGCTCACAATAATTTAATGAAATTTGAGGACCATGGATAGACTACTTTGGCTAAACCTAGCTTAGATCTGATGTTAGCAATGCATAGGATTATTAGAGTGACTGGTCACCCTTGAGATATAGCTGTATACTCCTTCCATTTGTGTATGGTTCTGTCGATACTGTATAGCCCTGATATTTTCTTATACCTCTGTTCAACATTGATGTCAGATGTTGTTTATGTATGTATGCCTTCAATAAAAACGAATTTGCAAAAAAAAAGAAATTGTTTGAGACCTCTAAAAGCTTAGAGGAATATAAGGGTAGTGGGCAAGAATTGGAAGGTGATGCTGCTGCTGCTGTTGAGGATGACTGATGATGATGATGCAGATCTAGAATATATCCCCTCAGCATCCTTCTCTTGTTCAGATACAGATGACGTTGAGAGTGAGGATGATGACATGGCAATAAAGTTAGCAGAAAGGCAAAGGCTGAATCTTCCACCACTGAAAAGGTGCACTGTGCCTGTCTATAAAGCGTGTGAGAAAACCATTAGAAAGTCTGAACCTCAACAAACAAAGATGTCATCATCAGCATCATCACCTTTTCAAAAGTCCAAGTCCCACTCAGCCATAGTCACCTGTGTTGAGGACCCAGCAGCAGCAGCAGCAGCAACAAACAACAACAGCAACACAGGTTATGAACATCCACAATGTTAGATGTGATGAGTGCCTCTTCTGCTGCTGGAAGTTCTGCACCTTTGACACCTAGTAGTAGTGGCAGTAGAATCAACATCTAGCCCCAGTAGTAGTAGCAGTGGCACCTCAGGAACCCCTCAGTCCATGAATTCCACAGTATGGAGATACTTCACTCTGGATCCTCAAGCTAAGCATGTTGTTATCAGTTGTCTGTGCAAAAAACACATCAGCAGGGGGGAAGCAGGATCACACCTAGGCACCTCCTCTATGAGATCCCACCTCAAGCACAACCACAGGTCTGACTGGGAAACATACTATCAACAGGCCTAATGGGCCTTGGAATAAATAGCTCACCACAGAGATCCTTGTATTGACCTTTCATATACTTGTACAATATGATAAGGTCTCCTCTTAGTCGTCTTTTCTCTAGAGTAAATAAACCAAGCTTGTTTAGTCGTTCCTCATATGTCAAGTCCTCCATTCCCTTAATTAATTTTGTTGCTCTCCGCTGTACCCTCTCTAGTTCTAGTATATCCTTTTTCAGAACCGGTGCCCAAAATTGCACTGCATACTCAAGGTGAGGTCTTATCAATGAT
This sequence comes from Rhinophrynus dorsalis, assembly GCA_037306005.1. Classification (NCBI taxonomy): domain Eukaryota; kingdom Metazoa; phylum Chordata; class Amphibia; order Anura; family Rhinophrynidae; genus Rhinophrynus; species Rhinophrynus dorsalis. The sequence goes on along the minus strand of CM074723.1, from coordinate 266,361,653 downwards.
TTGTATAATGGCAAAATAATGTTATCCACTTTTGCTTCGATACCTCTTTTTATGCAAGACAGGACTTTGTTTGCCTTTGCTACTGCTGTTTGACACTGGTCACTGTTTCCAAGTTTGTAGTTGACAAGGATGCCCAGGTCTTTTTCTAGCAACGAGTCACCTAAAATTATTCCATTAAGTTTATAAGTAGGCTTGGGATTGTTTCCTCCCAAATGCATGACTTTACACTTCCCCACATTAAACTTCATATTCCACATGTTTGCCCAATCTGACATTGTATGTAAGTCCCTCTGTAGAGAGAAAATATCCTGTTCTGAATTAATGACTTTGCATAATTTAGTATCATCTGCAAATATTGATATTTTGCTTTCTGTATCTATTTCCAGGTCATATATAAACATGTTAAAAAGTAGCGGACCCAATACTGAACCCTGAGGTACTCCACTCTCCACTTTAACTGTACTGGAGAATTTTCCATTTACAACCACACACTGTTCCCTATCCTTCAGCCAGTTTTGTATCCAATTGCAAAGGTTATCTCCTAGCCCCAATTTCCTTATTTTATACACCAGCCTTCTGTGTGGCACTGTATCAAATGCCTTTGCAAAGTCTAGATATACTACATCTACTGCCTTGCCATTGTCTAGGTTTCTGCTTACCTCCTCATAGAAGCTGAAAAGATTACTTTGGCATGATCTATTCTTCATAAAATGTTTATTCGTGCTAATGATTTTATTTTTTTGTGTTGTAATCCTGAATATAGTCCCTTATTATCCCTTCTAACAGTTTTCCCACTACAGTGGTCAAACTCACTGGTCTATAAAATAGAGGCACTATGTTAGCTCTTTGCCAATCCTGTGGCACTGAGCCTGTGGTGATAGAATCTTTAAAGAGTAAATATAGTGGTTTTGCTAACACTGCACTAAGTTCCTGAAGAACCCTTGGATGTATACCATCAGGACCCGGTGCTTTGTTGGTCTTAATTTTGTTCAGTCTTTCCATGACATCTCCTTGAGTTAACCCAATATCTATTAATTGTATTAATTGTTTTATTTGTTACTTGCGGAGGCTCTTCTACCATTCCTTGCTCCCTTGTATATACTGATGCAAAGAAAGTGTTTAAAACATCGGCCTTTTCCTTATCCTCACTAACCAACTCACCCATCTCATTTTTGAATGGTCCAATGCACTCCCTCTTAAGTTTTTTGCTATTTATATATTTGAAAAACTTTTTGGGATTAGTCTTGCTTTCCCTTGCAATTCGAGTTTCATTATCTATTTTTGCTACCCTAATTGCCTTTTTGCAATCTTTGTTGCACTCCCTGTATTTTAAGAAAGATTGTTCAGTTCCTTCAGACTTAAATAATTTGAATGCGTTTTTTTTCCTTGACATTTCCTTCTTTACATGTGCAGTTAACCACATTGGCTGTGACTTGCTTCTTTTGCATTTGTTCCCCATTGGTATATACTGTTGGGTACATTTCTGCAACCTAAATTTGAATTCTGACCATTTTTCCTCAGTATTTTTGCCTTTAAATAAAATATCCCAGTCTATGTGTTGCATTGAGGCCCTTAACAATTAGAAGTTCGCTTTTTTAAAATTAAGAGTTTTGGTTGAACCTATACATTTTTGCTTTGCCAGACTGATCTCAAATGTAACCATGTTGTGATCACTGTTTCCCAAATGTTCTCTTACCTTAATATTGGATACCATTTCTGTGTTATTAGTGATCACTAGGTCCAATACATTGTTATTTCTTGTCGGCGCTTCCACCATTTGTGACATGTAGCTTTCACGAAGTGTGTTCAAAAACCTGCTACCCTTAGCACTCTGGCAGGTCTCATTTTTCCAGTTGATAGCTGGATAATTAAAATCTCCCATAATTATAGTGTGCCCAAACTGGGCAGCTTTCCTCATTTGCAATAGAAGTTGGGCCTCATCATTGTCATCGATATTTGGTGGTTTGTAGCATATGCCCACCAACAACTTTTTTTTACCTTTCACACCACATTTAGTCTCGATTTCTACCCACATGGACTCCACAATTTGGCCAGTTTCCTTACTAATATCACCTCACAAAACTGGATTTAGCTCAGTTTTCAAATATAAGCACTCACCTCCACCTTTTCTATTAATTCTGTCTCTTCTAAACAGGGAATAGCCCTCTATATTTACAGCCCAGTCATGTGCATCGTTCCACCATGTTTCTGTTATTCCAATTATGTCCAATTGCTCATTAACCGCCAGAAATTCTAGTTCTCCTATTTTATCTACCATACTTCTTGCATTTGCTAGCATACAATTAATTTTGAAGTCTTTACATATATTAATCCCTACATGCCTTTTTCCTTCACCTTCATTTACTAGGAGTTCCTCCCTACTGAATAAATTTTTCCCCACCCTTTCTCCACCCCCCCGGTCATTTAATTGGACCCAGTTCCTATCTGCTCTATCTACCCCATTTTTGCTATATATACCCCCCCTTTCCTAGTTTAAAAGCTCCTCCAAGCTTCATAGCATTCTCTCCCCTAACACAGAGGCTCCTCTACCATTTAGGTGCAATCCATCTCTTCCATACAGACTGTACCCAAGAGCAAAGTCTGACCAGTGTTCTAAAAACCCAAAACCCTCCTTCCTACACCATTGCTTGAGCCATGCATTAAGCTCCCTGAGCTCCCTCTGCCTACCTGCACTGGCGCATGGCACAGGTAGTATTTCAGAAAATACTACCTTAGAGGTCCTTGCCTTGACCTTGCATCCTAAATCCCTGAAATCATTCTTTAGATACCTCCATCTTCTTCCTGTTTTGTCATTGGTTCCAATATGTACCAAGACAGCTGGATCACTTCCAGCCCCTCCCAATAATCTGTCAGCCCTGTCCGCAACATGCCGAACCCAAGCACCCGGGAGACAGCATACTGTTCGGCATTCACGTTCCTGGCGGCAGATTACCCGATCTACCCTACTAATAATAGAGTCCCCTATTACCAACCCCTGCCTTGGTTTCTGCCTGCTCTGCATCCCATCTAGCCTGGAAGGAGGACTGTTCCCCTGGCTGCTAGAGGAATCAGCCTTCTCCAGTGTTGCCAATTCTGAGCAATTCTCATTAACATCTTCACACAATCTTGCAAATCTGTTGGACTGAGTCAACTCAGAACTGGCCTCCCTCTTCCTCTGCCCACTACCTCCCCTCCTTACTGTTACCCAGCTCCCTACCTGTCGCTCCTCATCTATAACTCCACCCTCTTCCCCACTAACCCCACATACTACCTGCTCTGTGAGTTCTAAACTCCTTTCCAGGTTCCCAATGTCTCGCAATGTTGCAATATTTCTCTCCAAATCCAATATCTTAGACTCTAAAGAGAAAATATGCTCACACTTGGCACAGCGGTATGACCCCTGGAATGATTGCTCCAAGTGTTCAAACATGTGACAAGATGTGCACTGAGTGAGATTGGCTAACCTGCTATCACTCATGCTTGGTTTTACAATTCAAATAGCTTTATATTATCCTCTAATGCTCACTATATGGTAAGTAACCAACCTTAAATGTGAATGCAATAAATCCTTTGAAATGATAGTCACCAGATTCCTTGTAACTCTTCACCTGGAACAAGTCACTTATAATAGCAGTCTCACAGAGCTAATGGACTGTATTTATAGTAACTAGCAGCCAGGTGAAATCCCTTAGCAATCAGCCCTAATCCCACAGGCCAGAGAAAACCCAGTAAACAGGTTTTTTTAACTCTTGCAATACCCACACAATTTTTTTTTTTAAACCTTAATAAAATACCAATAAAACACCAAACACACTCTTTTGTACTTAACCAGATTCCTTCTAACTCTTCCCTTGGAACCAGTCACTTGTAATAGCAGTCCCCTGTATTTGAATTCCCCCTGTTTTAAATTCCCGCACTTACCACACTTCTGCACTTACACACTGATGCAAGATTCACACGTTCAAGTATTCACTATGTATCTGCTATTTAATCCACCAATTACAAACACAGCAATTAGTCACTCCCACCACACCAGACTTCAATTATTAGCTTGTCTTATAGCAAAGAGAGGGAAAACAAAACCCAGAGATTTGTTTTTTAACCTCTCCTTTACCGCACTACACCACACACAATATACTTATTCTATTTTTCCAGCAAGTATCCAAACTCAGTCTTTCAGGGCACAGGTCACTGATCAATTAGTCTGTTGAGTCTGAGAGGGTTTTAAGTGCAGCTGGTTACGTTGTAAATGACCGCAGAACACGGCTAACAGCAGCACAGATGAGGAGGAGGAACAGGGATGTGAAGAAGGGTTGCCACCATCGACTCCACTTGGGACCACTGCTATGACTGAAAAGCAATGTTTGTCAGTAATCTAAGGAGGATAGCGATTTGACACAAACATGACAAGAAAAGCCATATACATGCACAAATTACACCATACCAGCCAGTCCCCCTCCACCACCACTACAATACACATCTGCCACATTGTAGGTTGTACTTTATTTGTGTTATTACTTGACCTCATCATCATGAATATGTACCAGTGCCACTTAAGCAGGAAGTTAGTGTTGTGGGCAATAGACAAATGTACTCTGTATGCTAACATATTTTTCAAGGCATATGTTCCTGTAGGACTCACAGCTTTGACTTTCAGCCACTTATTTCTAAACTACAGCCCTCAGAAGAAGTAACATTGTAGTGGGAAATGTGGTACCCATTGGAAATATAGGTGAAAAATTTGGTAAAATTTTGCATTGGCGAAAAGGAGAAAATTTTCGCGAAAAAAGAGAAAAATCGAAAAGTCCTGGCAGAAATTTTTCCCAAGAACGTATTTGTTATTCAACTAAGATTGGACAGTTAGGTATATAGGCTCCTTTTTTGATTTTAACATTTATTTTGACACTTATTGTGTCTTCTTATCAATCTTATCTAGCCCATAATATCTCTCCACCCAAACAATTTTGGAAAAGGATGGTAGCACTATGGGGCTGGGGCACTATGCAGCTGAGTTCAGCAGGTATCAGCAACCTCCTCCCAAGCAGGTACACTTCCCGGACTGCCTGTGACTAAGAGCACTCCACTTCCCATCTACCCTGGCCTGGTTTGTACAGGATTCCATCTATTACCAAGGATACCCAACCTGCATTTTGGCAGAGGATACCGAGGAGGCATATAGGGTGATTACTGGGCAGTCCCACTAGGGTAACAGTTGGCAGCACCGTCAGGAAGTGCAAATGAATGGCCTACCACACAAGGCCCCAGGGATTTTGGGGCTATCCTCACCCTTATCAAACCCCACTATGCTCTGCTAGCCAAAGGAGTATCCATAGTGGTTGCAGGAAGACAGCAGCATGTGTTACCAATGGCTAAAGCGCACTTGGATTGGGGCACCAACCATGGTTCTTTTGAGGTCAGGATCATGGACCAAATCCTGGCGGATGTATTGTTAAGTAATGATCTTTGGACACTGTCCATTCAATACCTACCCAAAAGTAGTCCCAGTGTCCTACAGCCACACCCACCAACACTTAATTGGTTCCACAGTACCATCAATTTCAGTGATCCCTAGGCAGAAGAACTTGAGGCATCCCGAGCAGTGAGTGAGGACCCACTGCCTTCTGAGACTGATGCTACCCCTTCCCTGACAAGAGCTCTGCCCACATATTTCAGACAGATAATTCAGACAGACCCCTCTTTAGCTCCTTTGTGCGCCACTGAAGACACCAGTAACCAAGGGAATGCAGGTAACCAGTGTGGAAAGAACAACTACTATATAGGCTCACAAGTAACCAGGACAGTAACCGCCCATGGAACACTAGGAAGCGGTGTTAGTTCTCAGATCTTACCATGGGGCTCTCCTTAGATTGGCTCATGAAATACTACTGGCAGGGCATCTCGGGAAGAGCTGCATCCAATGGTGCCTACTGCAGGCCTTCTTTTGACCTGGGGTGTCAAAGGAGGTGGTTGACTTTTGCCGCTTCTGTGGCAAATGTCAGTGGGTTGGAAAGTTTGGTGATCATTCCAGAATGCCCATCCAGTCCTTACTAGTCATTAGGGCCATGCTTGCCTTGGTGCCAGTAACCAAGAACATGCTACAGGCTGAGATGGCAGGTATTTGGACCATGGTCCAATGCCTGAATAATACCACATAAACAGTGGCCAGAGACCCACCTAGCCGCCTCCAACGTATGTTCCATATTAACATGCTTAAAGAGGATGTTGACTGTCTAGAGGACATGGCTGCTATCTATACTCCCTCCCATGAGAACAAGAGGGCACCCGCAGAGCCATCTCACTCAATCAGTTTGAGTTGAACCCCAGCTGGCACGAACCACAATACAGCAGATACAGCAGATTCTATGAGTTGGGGCTGTTATGTTCTTTCCCCTACCTGTATGGTTTAACACACCATCAACATGACAAGTCATTGCACCCTCCAACAGCAGCCCTACCGGGTACCAGAGGCAGTAGGACCCCACATGGTACCCGAGATTGTCTTCCAATAGTCCATGGGCATCCCCCCTAGTCTTAGTGCCCAATAAGGGTGGGATTATTGGAGGCTTAATGACATCACGGTCAAAGTTACTTACCCTATGCCCCGCATCGGTGACCTCTTGGATAGGCTGTCAAGGGCCCACTTCCTGACCACATTGGACCTTAGCCATGGCTATTGACAGATCCACTTTGACCAGGACTCTCAAGAAAAGTTGGTGTCATTTTATATTCAAGCCTGTGTCATTTTATATTCAATAGTGTTGAGCGAGCATGCTCGGCCGATGCTCGGATCGGCTCGAGCATCGCTCTGCTCGGCACATGGCGGTACTCGTACGAGTACCGCATGTGCTCGCCCGCCATGTTCGGGTCTCCTCCCCGCACGTTTTGCGGCTGCTGCGCAGCCAATAAACGTGCAGGGAGGCTCTGACATCGGTGTAATGCCAGCAGCCATGTTGGCTGCTGGCATTACACTGATTGGCTGGCCAGAACCCGTGGTCAGGTGCTGTATAGCACCTGACCAGCGAGTTCGGCTCAGTCTGAGCCAGGGAGAGCTGAGGATAGGAAGGGAAAGGCAGTGTAGGGAGGAAAAAAACAAAAATTGTGAAAAAAAAAGAACCAAAAGTCCTTTTTAGGACTACTGTGTGTGGGGGCAGCAGGTTATTTGGTGTGGGGGGAAAAAAAAAAAAAAAAAAAAAAAAAATATATATATTCTGTTTAGTGTGCAAAGTTGCAGATTAGAGCACATTCTGTTTAGTGTGCACAGTTGCAGATTAGAGCACATTCTGTTTAGTGTGCAAAGTTGCAGATTAGAGCACATTCTGTTTAGTGTGCAAAGTTGCAGATTAGAGCACATTCTGTTTAGTGTGCAAAGTTGCAGATTAGAGCACATTCTGTTAAGTCTTCAAACTAAAATATCAAAGTCACGTATTCCATTCAGTGTGCGTCGCCGCAGTTTAGCAGCACATTCTGAGTACTGTGCAGAGTTGCAGAATAGGAAGAAATACTGTTAAGTCTTCAAACTAAAATATCAAAGTCACATATTCCATTCAGTGTGCTTCGCCGCAGTTTAGCAGCACATTCTGTGTACTGTGCAGAGTTGCAGAATAGGAAGAAATACTGTTAAGTCTTCAAACTCAAATATCAAAGTCACATATTCCATTCAGTGTGCTTCGCCGCAGTTTAGCAGCACATTCTGTGTACTGTGCAGAGTTGCAGAATAGGAAGAAATACTGTTAAGTCTTCAAACTAAAATATCAAAGTCACATATTCCATTCAGTGTGCTTCGCCGCAGTGTAGCAGCACATTCTGTGTACTGTGCAGAGTTGCAGAATAGGAAGAAATACTGTTAAGTCTTCAAACTCAAATATCAAAGTCACATATTCCATTCAGTGTGCTTCGCCGCAGTTTAGCAGCACATTCTGTGTACTGTGCAGAGTTGCAGAATAGGAAGAAATACTGTTAAGTCTTCAAACTAAAATATCAAAGTCACATATTCCATTCAGTGTGCTTCGCCGCAGTGTAGCAGCACATTCTGTGTACTGTGCAGAGTTGCAGAATAGGAAGAAATACTGTTAAGTCTTCAAACTCAAATATCAAAGTCACATATTCCATTCAGTGTGCTTCGCCGCAGTTTAGCAGCACATTCTGTGTACTGTGCAGAGTTGCAGAATAGGAAGAAATACTGTTAAGTCTTCAAACTAAAATATCAAAGTCACATATTCCATTCAGTGTGCTTCGCCGCAGTGTAGCAGCACATTCTGTGTACTGTGCAGAGTTGCAGAATAGGAAGAAATACTGTTAAGTCTTCAAACTAAAATATCAAAGTCACATATTCCATTCAGTGTCTTTCACCGCCGTTTAACAGCCTATTTTGTGTACTCTGCAGAGTTGCAGAATTATAAGAAATACTGTTAAGTCTTCAAACTCAAATATCAAAGTCACATATTCCATTCAGTGTCTTTCACCGCCGTTTAACAGCCTATTCTGTGTACTCTGCAGAGTTGCAGAATTATAAGAAATACTGTTAAGTTTTCAAACTCAAATATTAAAGTCACATATTCCATTCAGTGTCTTTCACCGCCGTTTAACAGCCTATTCTGTGTACTCTGTACAGTTCCAGAATTATAAGAAATACTGTTAAGTTTTCAAACTCAAATATTAAAGTCACATATTCCATTCAGTGTGTTTCAACGCCGTTTAACAGCCTATTCTGTGTACTCTGCAGAGTTGCAGAATAGTAAGAAATACTGTTAAGTTTTCAAACTCAAATATTAAAGTCACATATTCCATTCAGTGTGTTTCACCGCCGTTTAGCAGCCTATTCTGTGTACTGTGCAGAGTTGCAGAATTATAAGAAATACTGTTAAGTTTTCAAACTCAAATATCAAAGTCACATATTCCATTCAGTGTGCTTCGCCGCAGTGTAGCAGCACATTCTGTGTACTGTGCAGAGTTGCAGAATAGGAAGAAATACTGTTAAGTCTTCAAACTCAAATATCAAAGTCACATATTCCATTCAGTGTCTTTCACCGCCGTTTAACAGCCTATTCTGTGTACTCTGCAGAGTTGCAGAATTATAAGAAATACTGTTAAGTTTTCAAACTCAAATATTAAAGTCACATATTCCATTCAGTGTCTTTCACCGCCGTTTAACAGCCTATTCTGTGTACTCTGTACAGTTGCAGAATTATAAGAAATACTGTTAAGTTTTCAAACTCAAATATTAAAGTCACATATTCCATTCAGTGTCTTTCACCGCCGTTTAACAGCCTATTCTGTGTACTCTGTACAGTTCCAGAATTATAAGAAATACTGTTAAGTTTTCAAACTCAAATATTAAAGTCACATATTCCATTCAGTGTCTTTCACCGCCGTTTAACAGCCTATTCTGTGTACTCTGTACAGTTGCAGAATTATAAGAAATACTGTTAAGTTTTCAAACTCAAATATTAAAGTCACATATTCCATTCAGTGTGTTTCAACGCCGTTTAACAGCCTATTCTGTGTACTCTGCAGAGTTGCAGAATAGTAAGAAATACTGTTAATTTTTCAAACTCAAATATCAAAGTCACATATTCCATTCAGTGTCTTTCACCGCCGTTTAACAGCCTATTCTGTGTACTCTGTACAGTTGCAGAATTATAAGAAATACTGTTAAGTTTTCAAACTCAAATATTAAAGTCACATATTCCATTCAGTGTGTTTCAACGCCGTTTAACAGCCTATTCTGTGTACTCTGCAGAGTTGCAGAATAGTAAGAAATACTGTTAATTTTTCAAACTCAAATATCAAAGTCACATATTCCATTCAGTGTCTTTCACCGCCGTTTAACAGCCTATTCTGTGTACTCTGCAGAGTTGCAGAATTATAAGAAATACTGTTAAGTTTTCAAACTCAAATATTAAAGTCACTTATTCCATTCAGTGTGTGTCACCGCAGTTTAGCAGCCTATTCTGTGTACTCTGCAGAGTTGCAGAATAGTAAGAAATACTGTTAAGTTTTCAAACTCATATATATTAAAGTCATATATATCGTGTAAGATGAAGAAGGCGGGTAAAAAGGGACGGGGAAGTGGACGTGATCCTGAAAGTTCAGGGCGCGGGTCAGGACGCGGAGAAACTGTGCCTGGTGCCAGAGCACAAGAAAGAAAGACATCCACCATACCTAGCTTCATGTCTGATTTCACAGGGCGTCGCAGGACATCACTCTCGAGGTCCGACCAGTGCGAACAGGTGGTCGGTTGGATGACAGCTGATACTGCTTCCAGTCGGTTAAGCACCACCCTGTCTTCCACCAAGTCCACTCTCAGTAGCCAAGAGTCTGGTCAACATAATCCTCACTCTGATCATCCTTCCTCCCACCATACACGGTCTGGTCAAAGAAGTGATCCCACACTGGGATATAGTGATGAGCTCGTCTCATCACCAATCCTTCATTTGACCCTCTCTCCAAGCACGCTTGCAGAGGAACATGACATCTTGTGCCCTGATTCACAACCTCTAGAGGCTACCCAATCACAAGAAGATGACAGATGTGAACGGCATTTAAGGTCAAAGGAAGTAGTGGATGATGATGATGATGATGAGACACAGTTGCCATTAAATCAACCACTATTTCCTTCTCAAGACCTTGTTGAGGAGAATGTTATACAGTTGTCAATGACCGAGTATGTGGTGGGATCAAGACTTGAGGAGGATGATCAGAGTGAGGAAGTGGAGGAGGACTTGGTGGACGATGAGGTGACTGACCCCACCTGGGAAGGTGGAGAGCCGAGCGATGACAGCAGTCCTGAGGGTGAGCCATCTGCAGCACCGCAACAGGCTGGAAGAGGCAGTGGTGTGGCTACAGAAAGAAGGCGGACCGCACCAAACCGGCCCGCAAATGTTCCACGGAGCACCCCCTTGCGTAAATCTACCTTGCCAAGGGGTAGGTGTTCCGCGGTATGGCGTTTTTTTAAGGAAAGTGCGGACGACAAAAGATTTGTAGTTTGCAACCTGTGCCACACCAGAATGAGCCGAGGCATGAACACTAGAAACCTCACCACCACCAGCATGATCCGACACATGGCATCCAAGCACCGTAGTAAGTGGGAGGAACGCCTGGATCGCCCATCTGTGTCTGCAGGCCATACCACTGCCTCCTCTTCCCCTGTTTTCGGTGCCGGCCAATCGCCTGTCGAAGGCGCAGGCCCGCATACCTCCCGCCCTGCACCTGTAGCATCTGAAGCACCATCAGCGACCACATCCACTTCCCTGTCCCAGCACAGCGTCCAAATGTCGTTACCCCAGGCATTTGAGCGCAAGAGAAAATACCCAGCCACCCACCCACAGGCCATAGCACTAACCTCACACCTTTCAAAATTACTGGCCATCGAAATGCTGCCATTTAGGCTTGTGGACACTGAGTCCTTCCGCAGCCTGATGGCAGCAGCTGTCCCTCGGTACGCGGTCCCCAGCCGCCACTACTTTTCCCGGTGTGCCATCCCCGCATTACACCACCATGTGTCCCGTAACATCACCCGTGCCCTGACCAACGCAGTTACTGGGAAGGTCCACTTAACGACTGACACATGGACAAGTGCTTGTGGCCAGGGACGCTACATTTCCCTGACGGCACACTGGGTGAATGTCGTGGAGGCTGGGAGCGACTCGGACCCTGGGATGGCACGGGTGCTACCCACGCCGAGGATTGCGGGCCCTACCTCCATCAGGGTTTCCACCAGCACCTACGTTATTGGCTCCTCCTCCTCCGTTTCCACCTCCGAATTCTCTACACACACCGCCACTCCCCCATCAGCCAGTAGCTGGAAGCAGTGTAGCACTGCAGTGGGGAAGCGTCAACAGGCCGTGCTGAAGCTGATCTGCCTTGGGGACAAACAGCACACGGCCTCAGAGCTGTTGCAGGGGATTAGTCACCAGACCGAGCAGTGGCTCTCGCCACTCAACCTGCAAGCAGGCATGGTTGTGTGTGATAATGGGCGTAACTTGGTGGCGGCTTTGGAGCTCGGCAAGCTCACACACGTACCATGCCTAGCGCATGTATTTAATTTAGTGGTGCAGCGATTTCTAAAAACCTACCCCAATGTGCATGATCTCTTGACCAAGGTGCGCCGCGTGTGTGCACATTTCCGTAAGTCATCTACAGCTTCGGCCGGCCTGTTGAAGCTGCAGCAGCGCTTACAATTGCCAGCTCACCGGCTGCTGTGTGACGTGAGCACGCGCTGGAACTCCACCTTCCACATGTTGGCCCGGCTTTGTGAGCAGCAGAGGGCAGTAGTGGAGTACCAGCTGTTACACGGTCGTCGCCTCTCCGTTCAACTTCCTGTAATCAGAAGTGAGGAGTGGGAATGGATGTCAGACCTCTGCGAGGTTTTACGCAATTTTGAGGAATCGACACAGATGGTGAGCGGCGATAACGCTATTATCAGTGTAACCATCCCACTTCTGTGTCTACTGAAACGCTCGCTGCTCACAATTAAAACCGACGCTTTGCATGTGGAAGAGGTGGAAATGGGGGAGGAAGAGCTTACACAAGGTGATAGCCAGAGCACCCTCACTTCGTCTTCTCAGCGACAATTGGAGGAGGCGGAGGAGGAGGAGGAGGAGGAGGAGGAGGAGGAAGACACGGTTGCCTCCGCTACAGAGGGTAGCCATGGAACTTTAGTTCCATCTCTTCAGCGTGGGTGGGCAGAAGAGGAGGAAGAGGATGAGGATATTGAGAGTCAGCCTCCTGGTGAGGACAGCGAAATCTTGACTGTTGGTACTCTGGCACACATGGCTGACTTTATGTTAGGCTGCCTTTCCCGTGACCCACGCGTTGTACGCATTTTAGACAACACGGATTACTGGGTGTTCACCCTTCTGGACCCCCGCTACAAAGAGAATTTCTCATCTCTCATTCCTCCGGTGGAGAGGACAAGCAAAATGGTGCAATACCAGAAGGTTCTTGTTGAAAAATTGCTCCAAAATTTTCCATCTAACAACGCTGGCGGCAGAGTACGTGCTACCTTGGCCAACCGAGAAGGGGAGAAAAGGGGAGCACACAGCAGTTCCGACAAAGGCAGGGCAACACTCTCCAAGGCGTGGGACACCTTCATGACACCCCGCCAGCACCCTCACCCTGATGCGCAGCCTAGTGTCACAAGGAGGGAAAAGTTTTGGAAGATGGTGAAGGAGTACGTAGCAGACCGTGTCAGCGTCCTCAATGATCCCTCTGTGCCTTACAACTACTGGGTGTCCAAGCTGGACACGTGGTATGAACTGGCACTCTAAGCCTTGGAGGTGCTGGCCTGCCCTGCCGCCAGCGTTCTGTCTGAGCGGGTATTTAGTGCTGCTGGTGGCATCATAACAGATAAGCGTATCCGCCTTTCCACCGACAATGCTGATAGGTTGACACTTATAAAAATGAACAAGGCCTGGATTTCCCCTGACTTCTCCACTCCACTGGAGGAAAGCCCCGGGGGAACATAAACTCACTTTATATATGTTATTTACAATGATGGGAATACTCTGTATTCCCATTCACCCCTTCCACCCAAAAAACGGGTATATGGTTGACTCTTAATGTTCTCATCCTCCTCCTCCTCTTCCATATGCCCTGGGATATAATTTTTATATAGGGCCAGCTCACCAGCGTGCCCTGGGATATAATTTTTATATAGGGCCAGCTCACCAGCGGGCCCTGTGATATAATTTTTATATAGGGCCAGCTCACCAGCGGGCCCTGTTTGCCAATTTTTATATAGGTCAGCTCACCAGCGGGCCTTCTCATATAATGTTTTATTGGGTCAGCTCTCTAGCGGGCCCTCTCATATAATGTTTTATAGCGTCAGCTCACTAGCGGGCCTTCGCATATAATGTTTAGGATGGTCAGCTCTGCAGCAGACCCTCACCCATAATGTTTTAGATGGTCAGCTCAGCGCACGTTTCCCTCTTAATCATGGCCTCAGTTCTGAAAATCAAGGAAATTTTTGGGAGAATTTGCCTCTGCGCACGTTTCCCTCTTAATCATGGCCTCAGTTCTGAAAATCAAGGAAATTTTTGGGATAATTTGCCTCTGCGCACGTTTCCCTCTTAATCATGGCCTCACTTCAGAAAATCGATGAAATTTTTGGGAGAATTTGCAGATGATATACAAGTAAATATACAGCAAATACTGTTTGGTAACAATTTTTCGCCTAAAGTCGTTTTTATTTTCCTTTTTGTGTGTTTTACGGTCAGTCTGTAAAAATGGCGTACTACGGGCGAAAGATCGTTCCCAGCAGCGATGTTGGAGTCCAAGGTGCATCCAGACATCCTCCCTATGCTGTCCCTGAACCATTTCTGTAGTGTTTCCATCTTTTTCTGCCCTTTTCCTATGGACCAGGCACCCTCCCCTCATCAGAGCAGGGGGTGCCTGGTGTAATGCTCGAGTCCTCCCATTGACTTCAATGGGGCTCGGGTGCTCGGCCGAGCACTCGAGCCTCAGGGGGTGCTCGGTCAGAGCACCCGAACATCCGAGCATTGGGGTGCTCGCTCATCACTAATATTCAAGCCTTTTGGGATGAAAACACTCCAGCTACATTCAGGTTGTTTGTCAATGGAGCTCAAAGCCATGCTTGGACATACCTTTACAATATAGCCATCTACATCCGCACTTGGGATGAGCACCTGCGGCACGTGGCGATTCAGGAGGCTGGGTTGACAATCTGACCCGACAAATGTCAGGTCCAGATGGTCGAAGTACAGAACCTGGAACACTGTGTAGGCAGTGGGCCATTAGGATCAGAGTCTTTGAAGGTAGGGACTATTGGTAACTGACCAGTCACCCAGACTAATAAACATATGCTTGCATTTTTAGGGATGGCTGGTTATTATAGCAAATGTGGTCCTTCTTACAGTTCCTTAGCCAAACCTCTGATAGACCTGAGGAAGAATGTGCTATCCCTCTCAGTGACATGGAGTGCAACAAGGCCTTCAAGTCCCTTAAACAGCCGCTGGAGCAGCTGTCCCATACTGGCCACCCTGGACTACAGCCTCAGGTTCCTTGTTCAGACTGACGCCTCCATTTTTGGTATAGGGGCTATACTTAATCAAGTGGACTCCCAAGGAGAGGAACATCCAGTCACCTACCTGAGCCACAAGCTACTGGATCATTAGGTTGTATATGCGGCCATACAGAAGGAATGCCTAGCTCTTGTGTGGGCACTCAAAAAGTTCTAGCCCCATCTCTATGTCCAGGACTTTTAATTTATGATGGATCACAACCTACTGTGCTGGCTCAACCGGGTCTTCGTGGACAGTGGGCGTTTGCTGAGGGGGAGTCTGTGATTACAGCCTTACAGTTTTGATGTGCAGTACATGATGGGTTGTGCATATGGAAATGCCAATGACCTTTCCCCACAAGAGGACTATTGAAGACTTCATACTTTCAGACAGAGTTGTCGGGTCTGGACAAGATCACTCCAATCTGCCCTCTCTTATCTGTGGGGGGAGAGAAGTGTCATAATCCTGCCTATATGAACAGTGATACTGCCATCACAAATCCAAAGTCCTGTGTACTCACTATCACCATTACCTGGTTGAGCCCTTTTTAGGAAGCGCAGGTATTAGCCCAAATGTAAAGTTCTGTGTACTCACTCTTGCCATCTATTGGTTGAGCCCTGTATGGGAAACACAGGTATTATCCCAAATCTGAAGTCCTATGTGCTCACTGTCAACATCTATTTATTGAGCCCTGTTTGGGAAGTACAGATATTATCCCAAATCCAAACTACTGTGTACTCACTGGATGGATGATGCCACACATAGAAGTATTGTATTGCCTGTTATTCCAATGATAGTGGCCAATATCCGGGCAGGATGCGCATCTGTTATGTTCCCACTTACCTCCATTCTGCAGTGCCTTAATTATTTCCCCATTCTACACCCCACTAATATAAAAGGCCAGGCATTGTATGTAAATGTGGAGTAGATATATAGGTGCCTACTCCACCTTCCTATCCATGGCACAGGGGTTTTCAACACATTGCTTGCAAAAAGCAAGTATAAAGATGAATGATAAATAAAAAATAAAAATGTTATATGGATGAATGATACAAGCATGATAGCCATGATGCCAAAAATACATGATATTTGTACATAAAGTAAGTATACAGATGAATAGTAAATAAGAGATAATATATTATATGACTCTACAATATAAACATAAAACTCCTATGAAAATAAAAACAATACAGGAGAACGGCGCATCATATCTGATAAAGAACACAGAGTCATGGCAACAAGATATTAACAATAAAGGTAAGAACTGAAGGTGTCAACACCATAAGAAAGAAGAATTTATAAGTGAGATATTAATAATTATAAATGTAAAATACCCAAAACATAATTTGTGTATATAAATGAGTGCGTAATGGAGTGCCACTTATCACCATGATAATATAAGTGACAAGCCCCACACCTCAGAATCAACTAAATACGCAGAGAGTTTTTTTTTTAATGAAGAAAAATGTACATAAAAAATAAATACGATATACAACATGTGCCTTTATACAAAAATGTGTATCTATATACTAAGAAATAGGAGAAATATTGGTTAATCGATAACTAGAATCTTCGTACAGCCGGAACCCCAACAAAGTGAAGAATTCAAAAACAATGTAACCAAAATGAGAGATCTTCATAGACAGGGTCACTAGAAAAAAGGGAATATGAGAGAAAGAAGACATCAATTAATAGAGCTGGTAAATAGTAAATCTTCATTCATACCATTGGGGTAACAGCTCTGAAGCATGTATATCCACCATGCTTTTCTATGGAGCAAACATTAATTTAAATTGCCTTGTGTATGCCTAAATGTACCATTTTGAGACCAAAAACTTGTAAACCCTGAGCTGAACCATTGTGTGCCAAAAGAAAATGTTTGGCCACAGTGGTCAGGGTGACACCCTTACCTGAGTCGCTCTGTGCATTTCGTATCAAGGAAAGATGTTTATGCATTCAAGTTTTCAGCATTTGCAATGTTTGTCCTATGTATACTTGGCTATATGGACAACTAAGAGCATAAATGCAGTTAACTGTATGGCAGTTGATAAAATTCCTCAGTTGCAGATCTCTATCAACTACAAAACTGTAGATCATTTTAGTGGAATGACTAAAAGGACAGATCTAACAACCTCCATGTTGAAATCTGTCTATAATTTTGTGACTCTTTGCATACTCTCTACATTTCCCTTCACTGGCTGGGGCAGAAGATGCTGTTGCTGCAATTGCCTCAGAATCAACACTGCAACTAGGACCAGGAGTATTGCTGCTGGCAAATGGAACCTGTCCTAGTCCCGCATCACTGGACCCCATTCTCACTGTGCCTACGGTGGTCTGTGGCGCATTAATCTGCTCCTCAGCATCCTACTGCCCTTGCCACTCAGTAGCAGCAGTATTTAGAGCAGCAGCAAACTGCAAATTCCAAAAATGTACTGCTGGTGGTGGCGGTGAAGCGATCCCCATCCATGTCTCCTTCTCAGTTCAGGCTAAAAAGGCCATTAATGTGTCTTTCACCCCAGCTTCTCCACCATCATCATTACCACCACCAGTCCCTCCCACCAGTCCCCACCACCAGCTGCTGCTGCTATATTACAGACATCTCATTGGTTGGAGGAGGTGATGGCAAATGTGACAGAGGGTCCCCTAATGTAACACTTACCATTTCTTATTGACCTGAAG
The DNA here is from genome assembly GCA_037306005.1 of Rhinophrynus dorsalis. Taxonomy (NCBI): domain Eukaryota; kingdom Metazoa; phylum Chordata; class Amphibia; order Anura; family Rhinophrynidae; genus Rhinophrynus; species Rhinophrynus dorsalis. Next base: position 266,343,954 of record CM074723.1, on the reverse strand, counting down.
AAGGTAGGCTGGCAGCAGGCACAGACAGTTGGTCTGTGCTCCTTTTGGTGGTGCTATTATTGCTGCTAGGCAACAATTCTGCCTTCTTCAGGATAATATTTAACCTGGACAGTGCCATGGGGGAAGGCGACTCAAACAGTATGGGGAATGTTGTGAGCTTTCTTGACTAGTTTTTCAGCTCTGTATTACTTCCTCTCTCTCTCTCTCTCTCTCTCTCTCTGTCTCTCTCGCTCTGTAGTTTCTTGCATTGTGTTTCACTTCCTGGAAAAGGCATGATTTTATAGAGAAAAGGCAAAAAATGTGATTAAAGGGGCGAAACATTTCTAGCCATTGAAAAAAATAGCAAAAAATTGTTGCCAATTGGCAAAAAAGGTGAAGATTTTAATCGCTTTTTCCACAGTGGATTTTCCCACGAAAATGTGGACATTCATCGGGTTTTCATGGAGTTTTTTCATGGAAACACAATGGGACCTTTCACCCACCCCTACTGTGCACAAGAACACAAGCTAATCCTAGATCTACATTTCAGCCTTGCTGGGCAGCTGGACTCCCTAGGCACTAGTGAGCAAGGAGTACATGTCTGGATTATCCTTCACTATTAAAGAGTAAGTATTCAAAATATATACCAAAATGTGAGAGCCTTTGATGATGAGCAAAAGCACTAGTGGCTTATTCTGTGGTGTGTCACCAGTCAAAGACCCCTTGTGGTCAGATATCTGCCATGTCTTTTAAGTTCCCAAAACCAACATCCACCATGTCTTTTAAGTTCCCAAAACCCATGCTAAATAGCACGAGTAATGGGAACATCAAAGGAAAATGGCTAACAATCGCTGCCTGACACACTGTTAAGCACCGAGCGTGAGCTCAACACACAATCACCCTTCCAAACACTAACCCTACACTACCCCTAACAGTAAAGTGCAATAATACTACCCCTAAAACTAGCCTAACTTCCACAGCAACATCCACATAACTCTTACATGACATCCGCTGCTCGTCTTTTTCTGTCATCTTCAATCTTCCTTCTTCTTTCTTCTTCTTCCTCTCCATCTTCTGTTTTCTCTTATGTCTTTGTCTCTTCTGTTTTCTTCAATTCCTTGTTTCAAATACGTTCCTATAATGAGAAAAACAGTAAACAATAAATTTTCTCCAAAAACATAACTTGAAAATATGTGCATTGTTTAACCCTTTGACTGCAGAGCAATGCATTGCATACCTCTCTGGCAGTCAAAGGGTTCAAGTAGTCGACACTAGTGATGATCGAGCACCCCAATGCTCGGGTGTTCGGGTGCTCTGACCGAGCGCCCCCGGAGGCTCGAGTGCTCGGCCGAGCACCCGAGCCCCATTGAAGTCAATGGGAGGACTCGAGCATTACACCAGGCACCCCCTGCTCTGATGAGGGGAGGGTGCCTGGTCCATAGGAAAATGGCAGAAAATGATGGAAACACCACAGAAATGGTTCAGGGACAGCATAGGGAGGATGTCTGGATGCATCTTGGACTCCAACATCGCTGCTGGGAACGATGTTTCGCCCGTAGTACGCCATTTTTACAGACTGACCATAAAACACACAAAAAGGAAGATAAAAACGACTTTAGGCGAAAAATTGTTACCAAACAGTATTTGCTGTATATTTACTTGTATATCATCTGCAAATTCTGCAAAAAATTTCATCGATTTCTCGGAACTGGGGCCATGATTAAGAGGGAAACGTGCGCAGAGGCAAATTCTCCCAAAAATTTCCTCGATTTTTCTGAACTGGGGCCATGATTAAGAGGGAAACGTGCGCAGAGGCAAATTCTCCCAAAAATTTCCTCGATTTTTCTGAACTGGGGCCATGATTAAGAGGGAAACGTGCGCTGAGCCGACCATCTAAAACATTATGGGTGAGGGTCTGCTGCGGAGCTGACCATCCTAAACATTATATGCGAAGGCCCGCTAGTGAGCTGACGCTATAAAACATTATATGAGAGGGCCCGCTAGAGAGCTGACCCAATAAAACATTATATGAGAAGGCCCGCTGGTGAGCTGACCTATACAAAAATTGTCAAACAGGGCCCGCTGGTGAGCTGGCCCTATATAAAAATTATATCACAGGGCCCGCTGGTGAGCTGGCCCTATATAAAAATTATATCACTGGGCCCGCTGGTGAGCTGGCCCTATATAAAAATTATATCACTGGGCATATGGAAGAGAGTCAACCATATACCCGTTTTTTGGGTGGAAGGGGTGAATGGGAATACAGAGTATTCCCATCATTGTAAATAACATATATAAAGTGACTTTATGTTCCCCCGGGGCTTTCCTCCAGTGGAGTGGAGAAGTCAGGGGAAATCCAGGCCTTGTTCATTTTTATAAGTGTCAACCTATCAGCATTGTCGGTGGAAAGGCGGATACGCTTATCTGTTATGATGCCACCAGCAGCACTAAATACCTGCTCAGACAGAACGCTGGCGGCAGGGCAGGCCAGCACCTCCAAGGCGTAGAGTGCCAGTTCATATCACGTGTCCAGCTTGGACACCCAGTAGTTGTAAGGCACAGAGGGATCATTGAGGACGCTGACACGGTCTGCTACGTACTCCTTCACCATCTTCCAAAACTTTTCCCTCCTTGTGACACTAGGCTGCGCATCAGGGTGAGGGTGCTGGCGGGGTGTCATGAAGGTGTCCCACTCCTTGGAGAGTGTTGCCCTGCCTTTGTCGGAACTGCTGTGTGCTCCCCTTTTCTCCCCTTCTCGGTTGGCCAAGGTAGCACGTACTCTGCCGCCAGCGTTGTCAGATGGAAAATTTTGGAGCAATTTTTCAACAAGAACCTTCTGGTATTGCACTATTTTGCTTATCCTCTCCACCGGAGGAATGAGAGATGAGAAATTCTCTTTGTAGCGGGGGTCCAGAAGGGTGAACACCCAGTAATCCGTGTTGTCTAAAATGCGTATAACGCGTGGGTCACGGGAAAGGCAGCCTAACATAAAGTCAGCCATGTGTGCCAGAGTACCAACAGGCAAGATTTCGCTGTCCTCACCAGGAGGATGACTCTCAATCTCCTCATCCTCTTCCTCCTCTTCTGCCCACCCACGCTGAAGAGATGGAACTAAAGTTCCATGGCTACCCTCTGTAGCGGAGGCAACCGTGTCTTCCTCCTCCTCCTCCTCCTCCTCCGCCTCCTCCAATTGTCGCTGAGAAGACGAAGTGAGGGTGCTCTGGCTATCACCTTGTATAAGCTCTTCCTCCCGCATTTCCACCTCTTCCACATGCAAAGCGTCGGTTTTAATTGTGAGCAGCGAGCGTTTCAGTAGACACAGAAGTGGGATGGTTACACTGATAATAGCGTTATCGCCGCTCACCATCTGTGTCGATTCCTCAAAATTGCGTAAAACCTCACAGAGGTCTGACATCCATTCCCACTCCTCACTTCTGATTACAGGAAGTTGAACGGAGAGGCGACAACCGTGTAACAGCTGGTACTCCACTACTGCCCTCTGCTGCTCACAAAGCCGGGCCAACATGTGGAAGGTGGAGTTCCAGCGCGTGCTCACGTCACACAGAAGCCGGTGAGCTGGCAATTGTAAGCGCTGCTGCAGCTTCAACAGGCCGGCTGAAGCTGTTGATGACTTACGGAAATGTGCACACACGCGGCGCACCTTGGTCAAGAGATCATGCAAATTGGGGTAGGTTTTTAGAAATCGCTGAACCACTAAATTAAATACATGCGCTAGGTATGGTACGTGTGTGAGCTTGCCGAGCTCCAAAGCCGCCACCAAGTTACGCCCATTATCACACACAACCATGCCTGGTTGCAGGTTGAGTGGCGAGAGCCACTGCTCGGTCTGGTGACTAATCCCCTGCAACAGCTCTGAGGCCGTGTGCTGTTTGTCCCCAAGGCAGATCAGCTTCAGCACGGCCTGTTGACGCTTCCCCACTGCAGTGCTACACTGCTTCCAGCTACCGGCTGATGGGTGAGTGGCGCTGCGCGCAGAGAATTCGGAGGTGGAAACGGAGGAGGAGGAGCCAATAACGTAGGTGCTGGCGGAAACCCTGATGGAGGTAGGGCCCGCAATCCTTGGCGTGGGTAGCACCTGTGCCATCCCAGGGTCCGAGTCGCTCCCAGCCTCCACGACATTCACCCAGTATGCCGTCAGGGAAATGTAGCGTCCCTGGCCACAAGCACTTGTCCATGTGTCAGTCGTTAAGTGGACCTTCCCAGTAACTGCGTTGGTCAGGGCACGGGTGATGTTACGGGACACATGGTGGTGTAAGGCGGGGACGGCACACCGGGAAAAGTAGTGGCGGCTGGGGACTGCGTAACGAGGGACAGCTGCTGCCATCAGGCTGCGGAAGGACTCAGTCTCCACAAGCCTAAATGGCAGCATTTCGATGGCCAGTAATTTGGAAAGGTGTGAGGTTAGTGCTATGGCCTGTGGGTGGGTGGCTGGGTATTTTCGCTTGCGCTCAAATGCCTGGGGTAACGACATTTGGACGCTGCGCTGGGACAGGGAAGTGGATGTGGTCGCTGATGGTGCTTCAGATGGTACAGGTGCAGGGCGGGAGGTATGCGGGCCTGCGCCTTCGACAGGCGATTGGCCGGCACCGAAAACAGGGGAAGAGGAGGCAGTGGTGTGGCCTGCAGACACAGATTGGCGATCCGGGCGTTCCTCCCACTTATTACGGTGCTTGGATGCCATGTATCGGATCATGCTGGTGGTGGTGAGGTTTCTAGTGTTCATGCCTCGGCTCATTCTGGTGTGGCACAGGTTGCAAACTACAATTCTTTTGTCGTCCGCACTTTCCTTAAAAAAACGCCATACCGCGGAACACCTACCCCTTGGCAAGGGAGATTTACGCAAGGGGGTGCTCCGTGGAACATTTGCGGGCCGGTTTGGTGTGGTCCGCCTTCTTTCTGTAGCCACACCACTGCCTCTTCCAGCCTGTTGCGGTGCTGCAGATGGCTCACCCTCAGGACTGCTGTCATCGCTCGGCTCTCCACCTTCCCAGGTGGGGTCAGTCACCTCATCGTCCACTAAGTCCTCCTCCACTTCCTCACTCTGATCATCCTCCTCATGTCTTGATCCCACCACATACTCAGTCATTGACAACTGTATATCATCCTCCTCATCAAGGTCTTGAGACAGTAAAAGTGGTTGATTTGATGGCAACTGTGTCTCATCATCATCATCATCCACTTCCTTTGACCTTAAATGCCGTTCACCTCTGTCATCTTCTTGTGATTGGGTACCCTCTAGAGGTTGTGAATCAGGGCACAAGATTTCATGTTCCTCTGCAAGCGTACTTGGAGAGAGGTTCAAATTGAGGATTGGTGATGAGACGAGCTCTTCACTATATCCCAGTGTGGGATCACTTCTTTGACCAGACCCTCTATGGTGGGAGGAAGGATGATCAGGGTGAGGATTATGTTGACCAGACTCTTGGCTACTGAGAGTGGACTTGGTGGAAGACAGGGTGGTGCTTAACCGACTGGAAGCAGTATCACCTGAAATCCAACCGACCACCTGTTCGCAATGGTCTGACCTCGAGAGTGATGTCCTGCGATGCCCTGTAAACTGAGACATGAAGCTAGGTATGGTGGATGTCTTTCTTTCTTGTGCTCTGGGACCAGGCACAGTTTCTACGCGTCCTGACCCGCGCCCTAAACTATCAGGATCACGTCCACTTCCCCGTCCCTTTTTACCCGCCTTTTTCATATTACACGGAATATGTGCTGCAAATCTGCAACTTTGCACACTAAACAGAATGTGCTGCTTATCTGCGGCTCGGCACAGTGAATGGAATATGTGACTTTGATATTTTACACTTTGCACACTAAACAGAATGTTCTGCTAATCTGAAACTTTACACACTAAACAGAATGTTCTCCTAATCTGCAACTTTGCACACTAAACAGAATGTGCTGCTTATCTGCGGCTAGGCACAGTGAATGGAATATGTGACTTTGATATTTTACACTTTGCACACTAAACAGAATTTGCTGCTAATCTGAAACTTTGCACACTAAACAGAATGTGCTGCTTATCTGCGGCTTGGCACAGTGAATGGAATATGTGACTTTGATATTTTACACTTTGCACACTAAACAGAATGTTCTCCTAATCTGCAACTTTGCACACTAAACAGAATGTGCTGCTTATCTGCGGCTCGGCACAGTGAACGGAATAAGTGACTTTGATATTTTACACTTTGCACACTAAACAGAATTTGCTGCTAATCTGAAACTTTGCACACTAAACAGAATGTGCTGCTTATCTGCGGCTCGGCACAGTGAATGAAATATGTGACTTTGATATTTTACACTTTGCACACTAAACAGAATGTTCTCCTAATCTGCAACTTTGCACACTAAACAGAATGTGCTGCTTATCTGCGGCTAGGCACAGTGAATGGAATATGTGACTTTGATATTTTACACTTTGCACACTAAACAGAATGTTCTCCTAATCTGCAACTTTGCACACTAAACAGAATGTGCTGCTTATCTGCGGCTCGGCACAGTGAATGGAATATGTGACTTTGATATTTTACACTTTGCACACTAAACAGAATATTCTCCTAATCTGCAACTTTGCACACTAAACAGAATGTGCTGCTTATCTGCGGCTCGGCACAGTGAACGGAATAAGTGACTTTGATATTTTACACTTTGCACACTAAACAGAATTTGCTGCTAATCTGAAACTTTGCACACTAAACAGAATGTGCTGCTTATCTGCGGCTCGGCACAGTGAATGGAATATGTGACTTTGATATTTTACACTTTGCACACTAAACAGAATGTTCTCCTAATCTGCAACTTTGCACACTAAACAGAATGTGCTGCTTATCTGCGGCTCGGCACAGTGAACGGAATAAGTGACTTTGATATTTTACACTTTGCACACTAAACAGAATTTGCTGCTAATCTGAAACTTTGCACACTAAACAGAATGTGCTGCTTATCTGCGGCTAGGCACAGTGAATGGAATATGTGACTTTGATATTTTACACTTTGCACACTAAACAGAATGTTCTCCTAATCTGCAACTTTGCACACTAAACAGAATGTGCTGCTTATCTGCGGCTCGGCACAGTGAATGGAATATGTGACTTTGATATTTTACACTTTGCACACTAAACAGAATGTTCTCCTAATCTGAAACTTTGCACACTAAACAGAATGTGCTGCTAATCTGCAACTTTGCACACTAAACAGAATGTGCTGCTAATCTCCAACTTTGCACACTAAACAGAATGTTCTCCTAATCTGAAACTTTGCACACTAAACAGAATGTGCTGCTAATCTGCGGCTAGGCACAGTAAACGGAATATGTGACGTTTTTTTTTAAAACTCTGCCCCCCAAAACAAATTATATCTGCTGCCCCCACACACAGTAGTCCTAAAAAGGACTTTTGGGTCTTTTTTTTTCAAACTCGCTTTTCTTCTCCCTACACTGACTTTCCCTTCCTATCCTCATCTCTCCCTGGCTAAGACTGAGCCGAACTCGCTGGTCAGGTGCTATACAGCACCCGATCACGGGTTCTGGCCAGCCAATCAGTGTAATGCCAGCAGCCAACATGGCTGCTGGCATTACACTGATGTCAGAGCCTCCCCGCACGTTTATTGGCTGCGCAGCAGCCGCGAAACGTGCGGGGAGGAGACCCGAACATGGCGGGCGAGCACATGCGGTACTTGTACGAGTACCGCCATGTGCCGAGCAGAGCGATGCTCGAGCCGAACCGAGCTTCGGCCGAGCATGCTCGCTCATCACTAGTCGACACACTATATTCCCACCAATCGAAAAAACATTGTTCTAATTAGGGATAGGTGAAAATGTTCTCCACAAATTGAAATCAGAGAAAAATGGCACTTTCAGCTTGGCGAATAATTTCCCATGAAATGTGCAGATTTTCCATTTTTTTCTGCTTTTTTCATCTCCATTGAAATCAATGGGAACATTGAATTTACACACAACACATAATAAATATTATTTTATTTCCCAAAGGCATAGTATAAAAGGGGTATGAGGGTGCCTCTGTTGGTGGGGTGTGGGGATAGCAGCCACTATGAGCCTCTCCTGCCTCAATTTTTCCTTAAGATCACAGCAGAATAGCACAGCATGTTTACCTTGCTCTGTAGCTGCTTCTATTGTGTTTGATTTCTGCAAATATGTAAAGTTTTTATAGCGAAAAGGCGAAAACAACGTAAATCAATGGGCAGAAACTTTCTAGCCATTGAAAAAAATGGCAAAAAATTTTGGCCAATGGGCAAAAAATGCTAAAATTTTAATCACTAGTTTTAAAGTGGATTTTCCCACAAAAAAAGCGTACAACAACGTGGTTTTCATTGAATTTCTCACGGAACACAGTGAGAGTTTTTGCCCACCCCTAGTCCTAATAAATTTCCCTAAAAAAATTAATCTTTACTCTCAATATAAAGATAAGAATATTGTTTGGTTTAATAAAAACCAAGTTGTTGGCTCCTCCGCTATCTCTGGTGGCAGGAAGTGAAACCAACAAAATCCCTTCTCCCTTGGTACTTTTCGGGCCAATGCTTGAGCCAGAGTGTGGGCTTTCTTCATACCCCTGCTAGAAGCTGATTGGCTGGGAGGTGCATAATCCCATGGTGCCCACACAGGATAGGGACACGCTAACCTGGTCATCAGCCTGCTACTGTGACAGATGTATATCTGTCTTTGATGAGTCAGCATCAGGAATTACAGTAGAAGGAAATGAAATAAATACACTCCTGGTGGTAGTGATGTCTATTGCCAAATGCATCTCTATCTCTCATTCTTTATCACTTTCTATCAAAAACTTTCTCATATAGTCTTCAACACCAGTTACATTATCACCTTCACTCTCATCACCATCATCAGTCTCTTGCTACTCTCTAGGATTACTTGGTGTTGGCAACTATGACAGTTTCATCCACCTCTTAAGCAGCAGCAGAGCCTTCCAGCTTCTCCTGCTGCTCCAGCACATCAAAATAACTTTATTTTTTTCAAACTCTCTCTCTCTATTTCTCTATCTCTCTGTGCCTCGGCTTCCTCTCTTGTTATGCTGCATGTCAGTAAGTTTCACGACCTGAACTTTAACCACAGTTGAAAACATAGGTGGAAACTGACACTGTTCTCAGAGGAAAATCAGATGTGTTAGTGAAATGGCATAAAAAATCTAGGGATTTCTCTGTGGGCAGGAATTCCAACAAAAAAAGTAAAATCTGCATTTTTCAGGAACATTTTAGTGGGAACAAAATGGGTAATTTCATTCATCTCTATATATTATCATCATCGGTGACAATGGTACCTACAGACAATTCAGCAGTCAGTAGCAGGATCTAATCTTGCAGCCAACTCCATAATTTCACTAGTATTGAAGGTGGTGTCCCTCCAGATCAATCCTCTAATCTTTAATTTGTCACGTCCAAGAACACTTTCATGCTGTACACACTATTAGTGATGAGCGAGCACCCCAATGCTCGGGTGTTCGGGTGCTCTGACCGAGCACCCCCTGAGGCTCGAGTGCTCGGCTGAGCACCCGAGCCCCATTGAAGTCAATGGGAGGACTCGAGCATTACAAAAGGGCACCCCCTGCTCTGATGAGGGGAGGGTGCCTGGTCCATAGGAAAATGGAAGAAAATGATGGAAACACCACAGAAATGGTTCAGGGACAGCATAGGGAGGATGTCTGGATGCATCTTGGACTCCAACATCGCTGCTGGGAACGATCTTTCGCCCGTAGTACGCCATTTTTACAGACTGATCGTAAAACACACAAAAAGGAAAATAAAAACGACTTTAGGCGAAAAATTGTTACCAAACAATATTTGCTGTATATTTACTTGTATATCATCTGCAAATTCTCCCAAAAATTTCCTTGATTTTCAGAACTGAGGCCATGATTAAGAGGGAAACGTGCGCAGAGGCAAATTCTCCCAAAAATTTCCTTGATTTTCAGAACTGAGGCCATGATTAAGAGGGAAACGTGCGCAGAGGCAAATTCTCCCAAAAATTTCCTTGATTTTCAGAACTGAGGCCATGATTAAGAGGGAAACGTGCGCAGAGGCAAATTCTCCCAAAAATTTCCTTGATTTTCAGAACTGAGGCCATGATTAAGAGGGAAACGTGCGCTGAGCTGACCATCTAAAACATTATGGGTGAGGGTCTGCTGCAGAGCTGACCATCCTAAACATTATATGCGAAGGCCCGCTAGTGAGCTGACGCTATAAAACATTATATGAGAGGGCCCGCTAGATAGCTGACCCAATAAAACATTATATGAGAAGGCCCGCTGGTGAGCTGACCTATATAAAAATTGTCAAACAGGGCCCGCTGGTGAGCTGGCCCTATATAAAAATTATATCACAGGGCCCGCTGGTGAGCTGGCCCTATATAAAAATTATATCCCAGGGCATATGGAAGAGGAGGAGGAGGATGAGAAGATTAAGAGTCAACCATATACCCGTTTTTTGGGTGGAAGGGGTGAATGGGAATACAGAGTATTCCCATCATTGTAAATAACATATATAAAGTGAGTTTATGTTCCCCCGGGGCTTTCCTCCAGTGGAGAGGAGAAGTCAGGGGAAATCCAGGCCTTGTTCATTTTTATAAGTGTCAACCTATCAGCATTGTCGGTGGAAAGGCGGATACGCTTATCTGTTATGATGCCACCAGCAGCACTAAATACCCGCTCAGACAGAACGCTGGCGGCAGGGCAGGCCAGCACCTCCAAGGCGTAGAGTGCCAGTTCATACCACGTGTCCAGCTTGGACACCCAGTAGTTGTAAGGCACAGAGGGATCATTGAGGACGCTGACACGGTCTGCTACGTACTCCTTCACCATCTTCCAAAACTTTTCCCTCCTTGTGACACTAGGCTGCGCATCAGGGTGAGGGTGCTGGCGGGGTGTCATGAAGGTGTCCCACGCCTTGGAGAGTGTTGCCCTGCCTTTGTCGGAACTGCTGTGTGCTCCCCTTTTCTCCCCTTCTCTGTTGGCCAAGGTAGCACGTACTCTGCCACCAGCGTTGTCAGATGGAAAATTTTGGAGCAATTTTTCAACAAGAACCTTCTGGTATTGCACCATTTTGCTTGTCCTCTCCACCGGAGGAATGAGAGATGAGAAATTCTCTTTGTAGCGGGGGTCCAGAAGGGTGAACACCCAGTAATCCGTGTTTAAAATGCGTATAACGCGTGGGTCACGGGAAAGGCAGCCTAACATAAAGTCAGCCATGTGTGCCAGAGTACCAACAGTCAAGATTTCGCTGTCCTCACCAGGAGGATGACTCTCAATATCCTCATCCTCTTCCTCCTCTTCTGCCCACCCACGCTGAAGAGATGGAACTAAAGTTCCATGGCTACCCTCTGTAGCGGAGGCAACCGTGTCTTCCTCCTCCTCCTCCTCCTCCTCCGCCTCCTCCAATTGTCGCTGAGAAGACGAAGTGAGGGTGCTCTGGCTATCACCTTGTGTAAGCTCTTCCTCCCCCATTTCCACCTCTTCCACATGCAAAGCGTCGGTTTTAATTGTGAGCAGCGAGCGTTTCAGTAGACACAGAAGTGGGATGGTTACACTGATAATAGCGTTATCGCCGCTCACCATCTGTGTAGATTCCTCAAAATTGCGTAAAACCTCGCAGAGGTCTGACATCCATTCCCACTCCTCACTTCTGATTACAGGAAGTTGAACGGAGAGGCGACGACCGTGTAACAGCTGGTACTCCACTACTGCCCTCTGCTGCTCACAAAGCCGGGCCAACATGTGGAAGGTGGAGTTCCAGCGCATGCTGACGTCACACAGCAGCCGGTGAGCTGGCAATTGTAAGCGCTGCTGCAGCTTCAACAGGCCGGCCGAAGCTGTAGATGACTTACGGAAATGTGCACACACGCGGCGCACCTTGGTCAAGAGATCATGCACATTGGGGTAGGTTTTTAGAAATCGCTGAACCACTAAATTAAATACATGCGCTAGGCATGGTACGTGTGTGAGCTTGCCGAGCTCCAAAGCCGCCACCAAGTTACGCCCATTATCACACACAACCATGCCTGGTTGCAGGTTGAGTGGCGAGAGCCACTGCTCGGTCTGGTGACTAATCCCCTGCAACAGCTCTGAGGCCGTGTGCTGTTTGTCCCCAAGGCAGATCAGCTTCAGCACGGCCTGTTGACGCTTCCCCACTGCAGTGCTACACTGCTTCCAGCTACCGGCTGATGGGGGAGTGGCGCTGCGTGTAGAGAATTCGGAGGTGGAAACGGAGGAGGAGGAGCCAATAACGTAGGTGCTGGCGGAAACCCTGATGGAGGTAGGGCCCGCAATCCTCGGCGTGGGTAGCACCCGTGCCATCCCAGGGTCCGAGTCGCTCCCAGCCTCCACGACATTCACCCAGTGTGCCGTCAGGGAAATGTAGCGTCCCTGGCCACAAGCACTTGTCCATGTGTCAGTCGTTAAGTGGACCTTCCCAGTAACTGCGTTGGTCAGGGCACGGGTGATGTTACGGGACACATGGTGGTGTAATGCGGGGATGGCACACCGGGAAAAGTAGTGGCGGCTGGGGACCGCGTACCGAGGGACAGCTGCTGCCATCAGGCTGCGGAAGGACTCAGTGTCCACAAGCCTAAATGGCAGCATTTCGATGGCCAGTAATTTGGAAAGGTGTGAGGTTAGTGCTATGGCCTGTGGGTGGGTGGCTGGGTATTTTCTCTTGCGCTCAAATGCCTGGGGTAACGACATTTGGACGCTGTGCTGGGACAGGGAAGTGGATGTGGTCGCTGATGGTGCTTCAGATGGTACAGGTGCAGGGCGGGAGGTATGCGGGCCTGCGCCTTCGACAGGCGATTGGCCGGCACCGAAAACAGGGGAAGAGGAGGCAGTGGTGTGGCCTGCAGACACAGATGGGCGATCCAGGCGTTCCTCCCACTTACTACGGTGCTTGGATGCCATGTGTCGGATCATGCTGGTGGTGGTGAGGTTTCTAGTGTTCATGCCTCGGCTCATTCTGGTGTGGCACAGGTTGCAAACTACAATTCTTTTGTCGTCCGCACTTTCCTTAAAAAAACGCCATACCGCGGAACACCTACCCTTTGGCAAGGGAGATTTACGCAAGGGGGTGCTCCGTGGAACATTTGCGGGCCGGTTTGGTGCGGTCCGCCTTCTTTCTGTAGCCACACCACTGCCTCTTCCAGCCTGTTGCGGTGCTGCAGATGGCTCACCCTCAGGACTGCTGTCATCGCTCGGCTCTACACCTTCCCAGGTGGGGTCAGTCACCTCATCGTCCACCAAGTCCTCCTCCACTTCCTCACTCTGATCATCCTCCTCAAGTCTTGATCCCACCACATACTCAGTCATTGACAACTGTATAACATTCTCCTCAACAAGGTCTTGAGACGGAAATAGTGGTTGATTTAATGGCAACTGTGTCTCATCATCATCATCATCATCCACTACTTCCTTTGACCTTAAATGCCGTTCACATCTGTCATCTTCTTGTGATTGGGTAGCCTCTAGAGGTTGTGAATCAGGGCACAAGATGTCATGTTCCTCTGCAAGCGTGCTTGGAGAGAGGGTCAAATGAAGGATTGGTGATGAGACGAGCTCCTCACTATATCCCAGTGTGGGATCACTTCTTTGACCAGACCGTGTATGGTGGGAGGAAGGATGATCAGAGTGAGGATTATTTTGACCAGACTCTTGGCTACTGAGAGTGGACTTGGTGGAAGACAGGGTGGTGCTTAACCGACTGGAAGCAGTATCAGCTGTCATCCAACCGACCACCTGTTCGCAGTGGTCGGACCTCGAGAGTGATGTCCTGCGACGCCCTGTAAAATTACACATGAAGCTAGGTATGGTGGATGTCTTTCTTTCTTGTGCTCTGGCACCAGGCACAGTTTCTCCGCGTCCTGACCCGCGCCCTGAACTATCAGGATCACGTCCACTTCCCAGTCCCTTTTTACCCGCCTTCTTCATCTTACACGGAATATGTGACTTTAATATTTGAGTTTGAAAACTTAACAGTATTTCTTCCTATTCTGCAACTGTGCAGAGTACACAGAATAGGCTGCTAAACGGCGGTGACACACACTGAATGGAATATGTGACTTTAATATTTGAGTTTGAAAACTTAACAGTATTTCTTACTATTCTGCAACTCTGCAGAGTACACAGAATAGGCTGCTAAACGGCGGTGACACACACTGAATGGAATATGTGACTTTAATATTTGAGTTTGAAAACTTAACAGTATTTCTTACTATTCTGCAACTGTGCAGAGTACACAGAATTGGCTGCTAAACGGCGGTGATACACACTGAATGGAATATGTGACTTTAATATTTGAGTTTGAAAACTTAACAGTATTTCTTACTATTCTGCAACTGTGCAGAGTACACAGAATAGGCTGCTAAACGGCGGTGAAACACACTGAATGGAATATGTAACTTTAATATTTGAGTTTGAAAACTTAACAGTATTTCTTACTATTCTGCAACTCTGCAGAGTACACAGAATAGGCTGCTAAACGGCGGTGACACACACTGAATGGAATATGTGACTTTAATATTTGAGTTTGAAAACTTAACAGTATTTCTTACTATTCTGCAACTGTGCAGAGTACACAGAATAGGCTGCTAAACGGCGGTGATACACACTGAATGGAATATGTGACTTTAATATTTGAGTTTGAAAACTTAACAGTATTTCTTACTATTCTGCAACTGTGCAGAGTACACAGAATAGGCTGCTAAACGGCGGTGATACACACTGAATGGAATATGTGACTTTAATATTTGAGTTTGAAAACTTAACAGTATTTCTTACTATTCTGCAACTCTGCAGAGTACACAGAATAGGCTGCTAAACGGCGGTGACACACACTGAATGGATATGTGACTTTAATATTTTAGTTTGAAAACTTAACAGTATTTCTTACTATTCTGCAACTGTGCAGAGTACACAGAATAGGCTGCTAAACGGCGGTGAAACACACTGAATGGAATATGTGACTTTAATATTTGAGTTTGAAAACTTAACAGTATTTCTTACTATTCTGCAACTCTGCAGAGTACACAGAATAGGCTGCTAAACGGCGGTGACACACACTGAATGGAATATGTGACTTTAATATTTGAGTTTGAAAACTTAACAGTATTTCTTACTATTCTGCAACTGTGCAGAGTACACAGAATAGGCTGCTAAACGGCGGTGATACACACTGAATGGAATATGTGACTTTAATATTTGAGTTTGAAAACTTAACAGTATTTCTTACTATTCTGCAACTCTGCAGAGTACACAGAATAGGCTGCTAAACGGCGGTGACACACACTGAATGGAATATGTGACTTTAATATTTGAGTTTGAAAACTTAACAGTATTTCTTACTATTCTGCAACTCTGCAGAGTACACAGAATAGGCTGCTAAACGGCGGTGACACACACTGAATGGAATATGTGACTTTAATATTTGAGTTTGAAAACTTAACAGTATTTCTTACTATTCTGCAACTCTGCAGAGTACACAGAATAGGCTGCTAAACGGCGGTGACACACACTGAATGGAATATGTGACTTTAATATTTGAGTTTGAAAACTTAACAGTATTTCTTACTATTCTGCAACTGTGCAGAGTACACAGAATAGGCTGCTAAACGGCGGTGACACACACTGAATGGAATATGTGACTTTAATATTTGAGTTTGAAAACTTAACAGTATTTCTTACTATTCTGCAACTGTGCAGAGTACACAGAATAGGCTGCTAAACGGCGGTGACACACACTGAATGGAATATGTGACTTTAATATTTGAGTTTGAAAACTTAACAGTATTTCTTACTATTCTGCAACTCTGCACACTACACAGAATGTGCTGCTAAACTGCGGCGAAGCACACTGAATGGAATATGTGACTTTGATATTTTAGTTTGAAGACTTAACAGTATTTCTTCCTATTCTGCAACTCTGCACAGTACACAGAATGTGCTGCTAAACTGCGGCGAAGCACACTGAATGGAATATGTGACTTTGATATTTTAGTTTGAAGACTTAACAGTATTTCTTCCTATTCTGCAACTCTGCACAGTACACAGAATGTGCTGCTAAACTGCGGCGAAGCACACTGAATGGAATATGTGACTTTGATATTTTAGTTTGAAGACTTAACAGTATTTCTTCCTATTCTGCAACTCTGCACAGTACACAGAATGTGCTGCTAAACTGCGGCGACGCACACTGAATGAAATATGTGACTTTGATATTTTAGTTTGAAGACTTAACAGAATGTGCTCTAATCTGCAACTTTGCACACTAAACAGAATGTGCTCTAATCTGCAACTTTGCACACTAAACAGAATGTGCTCTAATCTGCAACTTTGCACACTAAACAGAATGTGCTCTAATCTGCAACTTTGCACACTAAACAGAATGTGCTCTAATCTGCAACTGTGCACACTAAACAGAATGTGCTCTAATCTGCAACTTTGCACACTAAACAGAATATTTTTTTTTTTTTTTTTTTTTTTTTTCCCCCCACACAAAATAACCTGCTGCCCCCACACACAGTAGTCCTAAAAAGGACTTTTGGTTCTTTTTTTTCACAAGTTTGGTTTTTTTCCTCCCTACACTGCCTTTCCCTTCCTATCCTCAGCTCTCCCTGGCTAAGACTGAGCCGAACTCGATGGTCAGGTGCTATACAGCACCTGACCACGGGTTCTGGCCAGCCAATCAGTGTAATGCCAGCAGCCAACATGGCTGCTGGCATTACACCGATGTCAGAGCCTCCCTGCACGTTTATTGGCTGCGCAGCAGCCGCAAAACGTGCGGGGAGGAGACCCGAACATGGCGGGCGAGCACATGCGGTACTCGTACGAGTACCGCCATGTGCCGAGCAGAGCGATGCTCGAGCCGATCCGAGCATCGGCCGAGCATGCTCGCTCAACACTACACACTATCAATAATACCCTGTGGGGAATTACACCACCAGTCTCTCCCTCTTCATGCTGTACTGGCTAGTCCTCTCTCATATGTGGCTGCTTCTGGCTCAAGCACATGCTCTGTGGTTGTGGTGGTGGTGATGGGGCATACATGCTCAGGTGACACTTCCCTGCACAGTGCAGCCGTATCAGCTTGAGGAAGCTGTAATGTGCTGCTGGGGGCTCTGAGTGGTACATGGTAGGGTGGGACAATATTGGGTTTCAGAGTGGGACATGTGGTGGCTGTAGAGGAATCAGAGTGGGATTGTGACATAGTGGGAAATCTGGTGGCAGGGATGGGAACATTTCCCACCTGGGCTTTCTTCGATATAAAACCCCATTTTACTGTTGGGGTTCTTCTACTGGTACTGGTGGTAGCACAACTGGTTTGGGCAAACTCTCTGCAGCTGTCTGGGCTGGAAAGCTCACTGCTGCTACTTATTGTAGGAAAATCCTCTTATACAACAGTGGTTGCACCCCTCCAACTTCTCCCACTGACCATTGTGTTTCACACTTTAATCCTCTATACTTCTCTCTGTGCTTATCTCTCTTTAGATTCACCTATATGGCTCTATGGAACATTGAAGAGTTAGGAAGTGCATACTTTTATATTATGACTGAGGCAAAATCTGCCAATAGAGATACATAAATCAGAGAAAGTCAAATTTCTTGTGAGATTGTTTAATTTGCTAGACTAAAAGCAGAAGAAAAAAAAAACATTTCTAAGGGCTTTATTTACCACAAGAATTTTTTTTTCATGGAATTTCCCACATCCGTAATCACTAGTGCACCTGGTACTTCCACCACCCTTTCTGTGCCAGAGATGATAACCACACTCCCACCACTGCTACTACTCCTCAGTATGGTGGTGATGATGTCAGCTAATACTGCACCCCAGTGACAAGGCCCACATAAGCTGAAATATAAATCTGGAGTTGTGCAGTTTCTCTGTGAGGATTTGCCAAATGTTTTGGAGCTGGACTGTCTGTAGACTGGAGCAGTCTGATATGGACATGAAAATATCCTCTCTGCAATAGTAAATGGCAGTAAAAAACATGAATTCAGCAGAATCTGAGAGGCCACTTACAAACACTTAGATCAAATCCCCACTATCTTCCATTTGAACATGGATAAGGCACAGTTTGTGCTGGTACCAGAGTTGCTCTATGTAATCATCTTCAACTGTGTTTAGAGGCCAAAGAATGCTGCAGGGATGACAGGCCCTGTCATTATAACATCTTACTCTACTACTACTATGATTACTCTTGTTACACCTTTGCTTTTGGAACAGAAATGGTGAAGAGAAAATCAAAAGCTGCTGGTGCAATTTCACATATACATATATAGAGATATTGTATATTTTGGAGTCCAAAGTCTGAGGGGTTGATGAGTTGGAAACTTCCACATGTTTGCCACAGTATTCCTAACCATATGAGTAATTCTACAGAAGAAAGAGTGCTTTCTAAAGTCCTAAGTTATGTGTGTGTGTGTCTTTTTTGTATGTGTGGGTCATTCATCAAGAAGCCATTGGTTTATAAATGTCCAAAAATTACTTTTTTATCACCAGCAGTTGCCTTTTGAAGGGTGGTAGTGCACAGTAACTGGCCCAGCACTGAATTATGCCATACTTGCAAATATATGTGTGCCTGCACCCATCGCTGAGGTATAAAGCTTTCTTAAGTAAGAAGTATTTGACTCTTCAACAGCACAATGTAATCCAGTTGTTGGTGCTTTGCAACAAACTGCATACAGCTCTAAAGCCAGTGGTACAAAAAGCACTTACACATTAGCCAAATGAAACCATTCCAGATACAGCTCAGACTGCAAAACTAACTTTTAACAAAACAAGATGTAATTTTTCCTGTGACATTTATCTATTATTGTATTTAAAAATGGCAGCCATTTCCTCTTTTGATCTATTTACAAAGAGGACTATGCTCTTAGGAGAAATTTACTGTATTCTAGCATACTTCAAAGCTAGGTGTTCTGTCCCTTTATAACCAACTAGCTGAAGAGCCCGTGTACACGGGCCACAGTGCCACCCAGCAATGGCTGGGGTGCAGTCATGCACAGTAGAGACTGCCCGCGCCATGGCTGATATGGAGCAGGACGCTCTGAATTCAGACCCTAGTACTCTCTGCGCACCGGACTACAGTCTGAATTCAGAGCCCTGCTTTGTTATCAGCCGCGGTGCCAGCAGTCTGTACTGTGCATGACTGCAGCGCACGCAGCCGTCTCTACTGTGAATGACGGCTTCTGACAAATACACACTTAGCAAATTATTATATAGGATGAGAGAAGTTTTACAAAACCTGCGTAAATGGAGGAAATATATGTGAAAAGTTGTTTTCCCCATGATTTGCCCTACTGATGCTATGTAGCCAATTAATCTGTGAGATGAAGTAAATTAATATAAGGGTGTGATTAGAAATTGTTATCCTGAAAATGAAAAGGAAACATACTCCATGGTATGCTTAATTTAGTAAACTGGTGAAAGTTACTAAATACATATATATTTCTACATGTGCATGCATATTCTAAATCTTCTCCAGTAGAGGGCACTGTGACATTAGGTTTAAATCATTTCAAGATCTAATTCCAATAACCATATGCTGCTATTAAATACAAACTCTAGTTTATTCAGGAATGCAAATAATAATTCACAATCTTAAACCAAACTGAAATTGACATATCTAACACAGCAGTGTGTTTTAAAATGTTTATTTCCTATTTTTCTTAGCTAATAAAAACACCTATCATCCTCATTAAGACCAACATACAGTATAAAGTATATTGAATTTGAAGAAGAACATTTCAAAATGTTAATCTTCTATTTATGTTACTGCACAGTGTGCACTTTTTATGAAGGTGAGAAGGGAATAAGGCTAATTACCATTGTTTTTCCTTTCAGAAATATATAAAGAAAAGACTGTCAGTACTAGTTCTGTCAACAAAAGCACAGAGACAAAGCAGTTTTCATTGTTTAATTGCTGTTGTGAGCAGAAAAGAAAATGAAATCCTGGCAGAATTCTATTATTAGATTTTTGCTTTCAATGAACAAAGCATATTTTGAAAAAAATATGTTTAATATAGGGAAGCGGAATGTCTTAAGAATTAATTGTAAAATAAAAAATAGTTAATGAGTTAATAGGTTTTTGCATAATAATCCTAAAATAATAATAATAATTAGGCTGTCTAACTTTAGACCTAAAGGTTTTTACATATCGATATTCCTGCTATTCGGTCTACAATCTGTATTACTTCTTTAAATGTAATGAAGCAATATAAACCAAAAAAGGATCCTGACATAAGTAACATACCCATGATCCTTTTCAATTCCTGTTTTATCAAAATCATGTTGAAATTTTGACGTTTTTCTTCCATACCATTTGCAACCGAAGCATCAGTGACTCTTCTATAATTTTCTTCTTTTTGACATATGATTATATTTCTTAATGTATCTTTCACACTCCTTGCAAGTTTTATAGTTGTACTAGCTTTTCTCTTAAAGGGATAGTAATGTTTCATAATAAAAGCAGCTCTAATTAATCATCATAGTATTTGGACTTTGGAGTGTGTTATTTCAATTCTGTCAGAGTTGTAGTTCAAGAGTAATTCAATGACAAAGTATCCCCCTCCTGCCCCTTTTACTGATGTAACACTGCTCAGCTCAGAGTAGCAGGGAGGTGCCTAGGTAGACTGCAGAGAGGGACAATCTTCAATTAAGATAAGGGAAAAACCTGAAAAGCTTGTCAAGTGGGGGCGGGGCTTTCATTGTTCTCATAGGAAGAAGATTGTCCCCTTCCGTTATCAGTCTGGTCTATGGACTAGATTCCACATCTGAGAAGAGATGGCTTACACTACGTAAAAGGGGCGGGAGGGGAAACTTTGCTTGTGAATATCTCTCAAACCATAAAGGTTTGAGAGATAAGTCTTATATCGTTCTTCATGTTTTTTTAATGCCTACAAAATAAAATAAAGATAAAATGAAGTATTACTATCCCTTTAAAGGGATAGTACTACTTAATATATAGTAAAATTTATATTGTAAGGTTTATCCTCCTGAATACAACAAAGGTACTCCCACTGCGGAGGGGTGTTTTATTACAAAGTTATAGCAGCTAAAAGTTGATTTTTTTACATGCAGTATCTCAATGGCCTCAAAAAATTACAGTGGTGCTGTTACTACACCATCCGATGGAAACTTCTGGTCATAGGATGGTGCAGCAACACTGCAACAGTACAATTACAGGCCATTAATATACTGCATCTAAAGAATTCAAGTTTGAGCTGCAGTATCTTTTGAATAAAATACATTTCAGCTATGGGAATACCTTTATTGTGCTCAGGAGGATAAACCTTACAATATAAATTTTACTTTATATTAAGTGTTACTATCCCTTTAGGATATGTGGTTTTAAATGCACCAAGCCTACATTTGATAACTGCAGATATCCCTGTCCATTTCCCAGTCCTAACCCTTAACTCTCTGAAAGCCAGCGGGGTATGCAGTGCATTGCAAAGCAATGTGTTGAGCATCCCTCTGCCACTCAAAGAGTTAAAGGACTAGAGCGGTGTGCAAACCCTCTGAAGACCAGATGGTTTGGTTGCTCTTCACATTCTAAAGCATTGTATTGGACTACTTTCTTGGTCTTTAAAGGGTTAATCTATTGAAGTAATAATTTTAGGGTAATGGTTTCTCAACTTCTATTTTTTTTAATATATGAGTTGGTTTTTGCATTGGAGGTACAGTTGCAGGGTTGTTTAAACACTGGATGTGATTCAGAGGCTTATTCACATAGAACAATTGCAGTAATTATGCTCAAACCCAACAGCACATTGAGAACAAATTAACATTCACAAAAAAATTCCTAAAAGCCCTATTTTAATCACTTATCCCCTGACATGCTGTTGGTCTCACCCAGATTTGCTCCAGTTCCTCTTAGTATATTGGCCACACAGAGTCTGAACATGGGAAGCCTGGTTTAATTGTGACCTTCATGAAACCACCTTATCTGTGCCTCCTGAACTAGAGCTCTTTGATAAACAGTATGGGACAATTATTACTAACCACTAAGTAATATGTGTGCAACATTGTATACATGATATAAAATATATATAATAATTCCTACTCAACCTTCCTAATGGTTTATATAGCTATCTTATGTCAGCTTCTTGTGAACTTGGTTAAGTCACTTTACTTAATTGTGCTTACAGACCTAAAAACTAGCATATAATCAGTGTATGTTAAAGCTGTGAGCTCAGGCTCCCACAAATCTGATCAGATGACACCTGAACAAGGAATTCAAATGTCATCTAGTGATGATTCTAATTTTAGTCACTTTCTTTGTTCCTTTTTTACTGCATTACATCAATTATAATGTATACACCCATAAAACGTTTCCCAATGTATTTCATCTGTGCTAGTATAACATTGGTGTCAGTTTACTGTATGTTGTCAGTCTGTGCTTGAGCTACATAGAAGAAGATGCTGAATTTTGATACTAGAGAGGCAGACAGGCAAAGAAAGGGAGTTGGAGTTGCTTGATAGGAGTCCTTGTCATAACTTTTCTTTGGGCATGGGGGGTTGTAAAGGGAGAAAGGAGAGTTATAAACTGCTATTTGTTATTTTCAGGTGTCTAAAACATCACTCAATACACTAACATCTCTGTTCTTTACTTTTAAAGTAAAAATCAACATTCATTTAATTATGTCCAAAAAACATGCTGGGGAATGGAGAAAGGGAAAATTATGTGAGTGTGTGTGGGAGGGAAGGAGGGGTGCATGAACATGTTTTGATAGTAAAGTTATACTACAAAAACTGTCTGTGGCCATGGCTGCTGTAGATTCTACAATAAATGATTATGCTCCTCCTCCTTCTGAGAATTAGAAGTACTAAATCTTTTAATAACACTATAGCTGATGAGAATTGATATTCTAGTGTTGTTGCCATAGCTGTGAAGTGTTTAGTAAGGAGACCAACTGCTACAGTGAAAGTAAGATCCCGTCATATTTATTTATTTAATTATTAATAATGATGTTGATTTAAAGTATATCCATCCACCATCCTTCCCCGTTTGTGATCCAGATGACAGAAAATGAGTGACAATGGTATGACCAAAATATTAGCTTAATATTCTGCTACTGAAAAAGATTATTCCTGTTTATGAACTATTTCAGTAATTAATTGAAAAGTCTGACTCTGGACAAGTAAACACAGCTAATTATATGCATAATTATCATCTTGGTCATCATCATCAGAATCACCCCTTCAAAGTTCAAAAGTACAACCCCCCTCTTGCACCTTTTGGGCCATTGCCCGATCCTAGCTGAGGGAAATTTGAACAGGGACTGCCTTTTATATACCTTTTATATGGCTAGTCCTTGTTCAAAATGTTTTCCATGCTCCCATTGTATGGGAATATGCCCTAAAATAACCACACCTCCCCGCCAATCAGCTTCAAGATGGATGGATAAGTAAATGAACTAAAAGGTGATTGGCGGGGAGGTGTGGTTACTGAATGGCATGTTCCATGCCCTGTGGAGCCCCACATCCCAGCCAATGGGAGTGTGGGAATCAAAACAGGGATTGGCCATATAAAAGGCAGTCTCTATTCAAATTTCCCTCAGTTGGGATTGGGCAACG
This sequence comes from Rhinophrynus dorsalis, assembly GCA_037306005.1. Lineage (NCBI taxonomy): Eukaryota > Metazoa > Chordata > Amphibia > Anura > Rhinophrynidae > Rhinophrynus > Rhinophrynus dorsalis. Next base: position 266,320,368 of record CM074723.1, on the reverse strand, counting down.
GCCTGAAAGGTACAAGGACGAGAGTTTTTTACTCTTTTTTCTGCCGCTGGTGGCAGAGGCAGCGTAGCTTTAAGGCACTATTTCATTTTAATAACTATATTTTGTTTTACAGGTACAACCTAAGTTTAAAGACGAAGACTAAAGAAGAGCACAGATGAAGAAAAGAAGAAAGAAGATGATGACAGAAAAAAGAAGATGATAGAAGCTAACAGAAGGAGAATTGAAGAAGAAGACCAGGATGCAGAAGACCCCGGTGGATATCAGATTTACAGGTAAATGTTTATTTTAATTGAATGGTGTTAGCTTTCAGATGATTAACCCTTTGAGTGTCAGTGGAGTATGCTACTCTATGTTTTGCATTGCATACCACGCTGGCAATAAAAGGGTTTATTTCTTTTACATGTACACACATGTTTTTGGTACCTTGTATGTACTAATATGGGGCTTACGACCCCATATTAGTACATCCACAGGTAACTAGTGTAGGGATACTTACTTTTGTATTTATGTCTTACTTTTTTGACACTTCACTTACACTTTGGTGGTTAGGCACATGCTTTAAGGGACTCAACTCCAAATTTTCTAGGCGTAAATGTTTGATGATAAAAGTGAGTCCCTAAACATGTGTTACTAGCCACCACATGTAATTGAATGCCATTTTGATGCACTTTGTCATTGCTTCCAACGGATGCAAACTTAGTGCCCATAGTGTATGTTTACCATTCGTAATTGTGACTTGAAACTACCGACAGTACCTTTTTTTTTTTTTTTTTTAACGCTGCCTATTGAATAGAGCCCTAGGTATCTTCTGCATTGAGAATAACAGATATGGTTTATATACCCTGTTATGCCCATGTACTAAATTTAGTAGTTCAGTACCCCTCAGAATCTAAAATCCTAAGAGAAATACTAAATATGGTCTGCAAAATCTGAGCACATTTTAGCCGGTCCTACAGTGCTCTCAATGCATTACATTCTGTACATGAACATAACCACCTTTCCCATCACCGGCTTAAAATGAAGGTCCCTACAAGATGGAATTCCCCATTGTCCACACTGGAGCATTTGCATGAGCATAATAAGGCCAATAGAAAATATACAATTCTTTGAAGGGGATTCTTTGTCACCTGTTCAATGTGTGACTTATGTAAGCTGCTGAAGCCTTTTGAAGAGGTCACCTTGCTAGTTAGTAGTAGTTGCAGAGCAGAAATCAATGAGATAATTCCACTAATATTTTTGCAACAGAAAAAAATAAGAGTATGATCATTGATTCTTACAATAAAGACAACAGAGACATAAACCAGATGGTAAATGACATGATAGCATGCCTTCAGCAGGATCCTTGCATAGTTTCAATTGAAAGCAATGAGGAATGCATTCTTTATTCATTGCTTGACTCCCACATTAAACATTACATTTCTGAATTAGTGTCATAGTGTAAACATCAGCACTCTAAGGATCTGGACAATGTGAAAGAAAATAAAGAAATCCTTAGAGATTGAGTGGAAGGTTGCATTGTGGAGGATGAGGGAGAGAAAGAAGTGGGCAAAAAAAGTAGAACGGATAGTGAAAAGGAAGTGAGCAAATGGTTTATACCCCTAGCAGCACAGCAGCAACAAAAATAACATCACAACATTTTGTAGTACACATGTCATAATCACAATTGTAGGTGGTGGTGGCACTGGTACATCTCTAGGTGACTTACTTGCAAAATATGGGTTGACAACTGCACATGAACAGCATCTGTAGCCAAGAAGTGGCCCCAATGCATGTAAGATGTTTCACAATTTACTTGCAAAATACCTATGTTCTATGCCAAATTTATGACCCACTTGTGCAATGGAAAAGAAAACAGTATGTGTTGACAGCACTGATGTGTACTGCTGTGGAAACCCTCAGTAGCCCACCAGTAAGTGTGTAGTCAGAGCGGGTTTTCAGTGCAGCAGGACATATAATTAATGACTGTTGGACACATATATCTGGCAGCAGTGTTGGTAAACTTATATTATTAAAAATGAACCAGCATCTCAAACCAACGGAGTATCACGAAGCAGAAGTGGACAAAACACACAACACAGAGATGCATATGGCACATACAGTAGTAACAGCTGCACTGACGAGGAGCGAGAGGGATTTGCACAGTTGCCACCATTTAAGATACTTGAGACCAGTGCTATGAACACTGATACATGGTTGTCCAATTATAATGCATGTTTACATTTGAATAATACATGATCCTGCATGTAACGTGTTCAGTATTGCTACCTATTAATACTCATAATTATATATTCACCTCTTCCATCCGCATCCACCACATTAAATTCAACTTTTAATGTTTTTAATTATCTTTTTGAAAAAATAAAAATTCTTAGCAGGGTTACTGCAAGACAATAATTGTAAAATATGGCTTGCAAACTTGCAGCAAGACACATCTTAACAGACTTTTCAGGCAGACCCCAGCATTTTATGTTATGTCACTGAGTAACAAATACATTAAATAGATGTATTCATCACATATCTGTATTATAGAAACACTACAAATCATTATTACACATAACTCATAGTAATCTTATATATAAATTATGCTGTTATGGTATACTCTAAACACCAGATTACTATAAACTATACAGTATACTGGAATGTATAGTACACAGTGTTTCTATACAGCACACAGTAGTCATTAATACAGCATTGTAAAACAGAAGTACAGTATTTTCTTAAAGCACAAGTTATTATATCCTTGCATGACAGACATGAACGTGCACTATTACAAAACTACTGATCTTCATCCTGTACCATATGATCAGTGATGTAATTGATGATGTCATAAATGTTCATTAAGGCGATAATTTGAAATGTCAAGTATGAAATCATAATCCTAGCTGTCTGAGCAGAGCAATCTGATAAAAATTAATGTTCAGTACAAGTTGTTCAGGTCTATTGAAGCATGGTGCTTGTTGTGAGGAAATGTGATCTACAGACAGGCCTCAAGAGAGATCCCTATATAAAGGAAACTGCAGATTTAGTGCAAACAAGTAGGTAGACATACCTGCTGCCATATGAAGGTCAAGTATCTATATAAATTAATATGTAAAAAAACAGAGCCTTCCCCTCTACCGGCAGGAAGTGAGGCCTTGCCATTCTGGTGCACAAATCACTCCAATTTAACATGAGACAAAAAATTATTGACCCTGAGGGCAGAATCCTTACCATTCATGCCCCCAATGCTCTGACTCACATGCTTATCTCCCAGCAAAGGGACAACTTCAACAATGTAGCCGACCCTTTTCTTGACAGAAGAGGGCATCCTTCTGTCTCCACACAACCTTCCCCATCACTTTTACCGACCTGGTCAAAGCAATTAGCACTGACAGATGTATGGAGAACTCTTCACCCGTTGGAGAGACAATATAGTTTCTTTTCCCATCCACACTCAGTATTCACTCAAATTGATAATTTATTAATTTCTGTAGCCAATTTACCCATAATACAAGATAGCTGCATCCATCACATATTAATCTCAGACCATGCTACAATTTCACTCATCTTATCATTCAACACCCCTCCCCAGCCTCATTTAACTGAAGAATACCCACTTTTCTAGCTCAATCCCAGGAATTTAAGGCCAGCCTAAGAACTGCCTGGGACACTCACCACGACCACATTATGACATATGTGGTCGTATGTTTTTTGACCCACTACCAAAGCCGTCCTTACGGGCCATATCATATCTTACTATTCCAAACTTAGAAAAGACACTATGATTAAACTCCATACTCTACAACAACAACGCTTGCCCGATAGCTGTGATTCGAACCTCAGATCAGCCACTGACCACAACACTATATTTAAAAGCAAAACGGGCATACAAAACTGTATCTTATACAGCAGCACAATTATATGTCAGCAGGAGGTTTGCACAATTCTACAAACACATGACCAAACAAGGCAGATAACTAGCCCATGTTATTAAAATGTTATTAAAATGCCTTCTCTGAATATTATATACATCTGTCACGGTTTTTAGATGAACACTCAGGCCCGTTTAGTAAGGTTAAAAGCTATATAAATACAATAAAGACAGCACATAGAAGCAGCAGTAATAAACAAACAGGAAGCAACTGTATACAGTGGAGTGGACCAGTCCAGGACAAAGGAACATGCAGGAACACGGTCAACAGGAACTGGTAGGATGTCTGACGTGACCCAGAGGATCAAGGCAACACTGAAACTGACACTCCCAGCCGCCTGGGAGTCTAGGAACCCAGCAGGAGCGCAACCGTACTGGCACTGGTACCTCGCAGACGCCTGGAAGCCTAGGAACCCAACGGACAAAGGCAACACTGACTCTGACAATCTCAGCTGCCTGGGAGCCTATGGAACACTGAGGAGGGTGACAATACTGGCACTGACACTTCCCAGACGCCTGGGAAACTCCGACCAGAGAGGAGGAGATGACTGGTGAAACATGGGTAACCACTGGACCGGGCAACTTTCAAAAATCCCTAGAACGCTAGGGGTGGATCGCAAAGTAGGATGAGGTAAGTGCTACCGGTGTCCCCTAAAGGATAGTGCAGAAATGGCTATCTCTTGAGCCCAAGGCTACTGCAGCACACACCTGGATCACCAGGTGTATACAGAGACTGATAGTAACGCCCAGTGAATGCTGCAACTCCAATAGGAGTGAGCCCAGCGATAGTAGGTGGACACTAGTGATCAGAGTAACACAGTGTAGAGACACCGCACCGGTACTTCGAATGTGCACACTGTGTGAGGCAGTAATGAGAGTAAATAGCGCAACACACTTAGCCCATGGCCGACAAACAACAAGCGCCCCGTGGTACACACCAACAGGCAGGAGACGCTACTGCTACAGCGATGGACCAACATGGGCAACCTTGCGGTTAAGCCTAGTAGCAACGAGCATCTCCGCTCTATGAACAGAGTGAGTGGCACCAGTACTCAGCCTAGTCAGCAACAAGGCAGGAGCTCAGTTGGAAAGCCAACTGCTGACAGGAAAACATGCAGGACTCGGTCAACAACTCAGCGGGATCACAGCCAGATGACGTCAGCCACGGAGCAGGTTCTCATCCAAATGCAGTCAGCAATGGAGTGGGTTCTCTGCCAGATACGGTCGGTAACGGAGCAGGTTCTCAGCCAGATGCAGTCAGCAACGGAGCGGGTTCTCAGCCAGATACAGTCGGTAATGAAGCGGGTCCTCAGCCTCATACAGTCAGCAACGGAGAGGGTTCTCAGCCAGATACAGTCGGTAACGGAGCAGGTCCTCAGCCAGATACAGTCAGCAACGGAGCGGGTTCTCAGCCAGATACAGTCGGTAATGGAGTGGGTCCCCAGCCAGATACAGTCAGCAACGGAGCGGGTTCTCAGCCAGATACAGTCGGTAATGGAGTGGGGCCCCAGCCAGATACAGTCAGCAATGGAGCGGGTTCTCGTCCAGAAGCAGTCAGTAACGGAGCAGGAACAAATCAGCAAACAGAAGACGTTGTCAGGCAGCAAAAGTTCAGCAGCAAGTACACCACAAAAGGGCACTGTAGTATAGACATGACAGAGGTTATAAAGGCTCAGGCAGGGTGGAGACAAGAGACAGCTCAATCATATGCAAGTATGGAAAATACATTGATAACAATGTCGCCGCCTGCAGCCTGGAGCACAGGCACCGTGATAACAACTTTATGCTCGAGAGGAAGATGACCCCGCTCTTAGAGAGACTTTCCTCTTTGACATTGATTTACCTCAGCTTACCCCAGAACAATTTGCTTCCTTGAGTGCTCCTGTCACTCTGGAGGAATTGAAATCCATTCTCAAGACTCTTCCCTCAGGCAGGTAGTGGTGGACCAGATGGCTTTCCGGGGGAGTTTTATAAGATTTTACACCCAGATATTGTGTCCCTCTTGCTCTCCCTTTATAGTTACATCCTCACAGAGAACTGAATGCCACAAGACTTTATGGTAGCCAGAATCATAGTACTCCTCAAATAGGGCAAGGACCCAACTCTAGTGGAGTCCTACCATCCTATCTCACTACTGAACACATACTGTAAACTCCTAAGTAAGATTTTGACTGTCTGGCTGAATCATATTTTATCTTTCCTGATCACACCTGAGCAAACGGTGTTCTTCACAGGATGACACTCAAACATCCACACAGTCTTGTATTATGAAATCTAATGATTTTCCACACAACTCAACTCTTCCTGTGAATTTGGATGATGAAAATGCATTCAATAAGATACTGTGTTCTCAGTTATTCCATTTACTAACTATCCAAAGCTTTGGTCCACTTTTCACCAACCTTATTAGGCTCCTTTACACTTCCCCCAGAGCTACTATCACCAAAAACAATTTGAACTCCACTTGTTCCACCTGCACAAAGGTACTAGACAGGGCTGCTAACTCTCTCCACTACCATTTAAAATAACAATGGACCCACTTCTTCGTAAACATTACCTTCCCTCAGAGGAGTCTCATTAGGGGAAGGACTTAGGCTATTAGCATTCACGGATGATCTTTTGCCCTTAATCGGTAACCAGAAGTTACAGACACTTTTGAATAGCAAGGTTTAAAATTCTTTTTAAAAAATCTGAAGCACTCTGACTGACCCCCCAACCACCTCATCTAGATGAGAGTACTTGTTCCTTCTGCTTTGCAACATATATTATCACATTTCTGGGTGTTCATTTACCCAACCAAATCAAACACCTCTATGATTATAACATACCTCCCCTGCTGAACCAGATCACTTTGGATCTCCATGCATAGAGAGCCTTATCGCTTTTATTCATTGGCAGAATCCATCTAATTAAAATGGTGACTTTCCCCAAATTATTGTAGAAACTCCACTTTCTCTATACATTCCCTACACCAATGTAAAGCTTTTGAATAGGAGATTTCAGGGACTTATATGGCAGGACAAGGGGCCCAATATTAATCTTTATAAATTGCAACAACCAAAAGCAAATGGAGGACTATGACTTCCAAACATCCGACTGTACAATGCAGCAAGTTTACAAATTAACCATAAAGACACTTAAGATACTGCACATTTGCTCCCCAGATCAACCTCAACTACCTTCTACATGTTCCTCAATCCTTTATACCTACACACTCTGTTGGAAACCCGTTGCTCACATCCACCATCAAAGCCTGCAATTCATGCGAAACATGGCAACAAAAATGCCTTAGTTTTTCTCCCCTTCCTACGCAACTTAAACTTCCAGCATGGATCCCCTGACAGTAGGTTTCATGAATGGGTTGAAAAAAATTTACATTACATTCGGAATCTTCTGGATCACCTCCCTGGGAGGGCTTTTTCCTTTCCTGACTTACACAGCAAATCTGATCTGCCGACCAGTCATCTTTTTGCATACTTCAAGCAAAACATTTCCTACAGTCATTACTCCCATCCATAAGCACACAATTAGAAAAACCCCCATTAGACTGTCTGTTGCAACTTACCTAACCATTACCCTTCACAATTTCCAGGGCATACAAAAGCCTACTGGACACAGTGAAACCACTGAAGGGTCCCATATAGATGAATGGCTAACCGATATTCCATCGCTAACGCCCAACCTAATTCTCAGGGGCTTCAGAGGTAGAGTCCGACACACTCCAGCTTCCTATTACCATGCAATATCTTACAGTCTTTTACATTGGACATATGTAACCCCAAAATTAGCACACACCATAGGTTTGTCTGACTCCCCTGACTGCCCACATTGCGCAGCCCAGCAGGCCTCCTTGCTGCATTCTATCTACTCATGTCCTCATATACAATCTTACTGAACAAAAGTCATTAGTTATACCATAGACTTCCGGTACAACTGACTACCTCATATTTCCTCTTAGGGATCTATGACTCTCCAGGGTTCCTAACAACCTCACATTTTTATTATATGACATCACCCTAATCGCTCTGAAAGTTATACTGACCAACTGGCTGAACCCCTTACCTCCATTATTTGACCAGTGGAAAACATGCATGCTTCACTTTACAAAACTGCATTGGATACTGGATCCTGACATCCTTGCCAGATAATAGGGGAGATACTAACTGGAGGTGGGGGAGACGGAGACACATAGCGGGAACAGGGGGAAAGCCTCAGACACGTATATAAAATTGACATCATTTATTTATTTGTTGTTATTGGTTATAAGGTTGTTGAATAGTTAAAGGTTCCACTCTATGGGATACATTGGCTTGCTGTTGAGGCAAATTGAGAGATATAAACGAGTATGCTGAAGTCATTCAACCATTGTTTTTTTGTTAAAGGAACAATCTTCATCACTGTGTTAATGTGATACATTTCTTGTATGGCTTGATTTCTGCACAGGTCTCACATGCTGATGTAGGGTGAATTTGAAACATACACTCTGTATCTATGGAACCATGCCTGTTCTTGTTTGTTCTTAAATTGAAAATGTAATAAAACTAGTTTCTTGAAAAAAAAAACAGAGCCATTTAATCCTTGAGCAAAGGTGCCATTTAACAACATTTTTTGCCATTGCATTTCTATGGTTATATAAAATGTTAAAAAGTAAAAAAATAAGATCCTATATATAACTTTATGTTTCCAATGGGGAGTGAACAAAGTGCAAGAGGCAACTAGGCCTCAAACATAAAATTTACTTCATAACCAGGGATCAGTGGAGTGTGTAGCACATTGCTTCACTTTGCATTGCATTCCCTTCTGGACCCGTAAAGGGTTACAGCAGACTAAAAGGTCAATAGAACCCATACAGTGTTGTAATTAATTGGCTCTAAATATATACAAAACATCACCTTCCATATGCACTAGCTTATAGGTTGAAAACTTCTATAGCATTCAGTGAATAATAACCAACATTTATATCTATGAATATTTGGGGAATTTTTAATTTATGCAGTTGGTTTGCACTACACTTACTCAATTTCTTCTTAGTACATTCCCCACTGTGAGGCTGATATACAGAAAAGAACAAGAATTGCTCTGGGGCATCCCAACTGCATATATTAAGGGACAAATAAAAATTGCCATTGAGGAGATCTTTTAACCCCTTAAATTCTCCAATGCACTGCAAAGCATAGATTATAGACTTTTCTATCACCCAAAGGTTAAAAGCACATGTAGTATGGATGGATTATTCTAGAATTGCTCCCGTTCTTTTCAGTACCCACAATTAAAATGGAAAAAAACTAACTACAAATCAACCTAACCCTCTTTAACCCTTAAAGACTGAGGGGTGTGAAACTCTTTGCAATGTTGCTCAAACCCCTGGTTAAATGGCATGAACATATGCTGTATTAGAAAGTTAAGATCCACATTGTACACCAACTCTGGTAATGGCTGAGTGGTGCATGACTCCAACAATGAAATCAACCTTAAAGATAAGAATATATCATGTTAGGAATGTAATTTGTGGAATTAACAGGCCATTAACATTCTTCAGTTTACTAAGCCTCGATGACATTTAATTGTAAATGTTTGGAGTACTTTGGTTTCTTTGGACTACTTCTCAACAAACTGATAATTCTCTCATCTTTTTATCCTAGGGGAAGTAGATGCCTTCAAAGGAGATAAATAATCTCATTTTTATTCCATGACTCATTAGCAACCTGCATGGGTACTTTTAATGAGTTCAAATGAGAAACCTTGTAAGCTAATTTGTACAAACTACACTGTGTGCCTCTCAGTAGGGAACTCTAAACATCAATAACCTCTTAAAAGTTTGGTAGCAAGTTATTTCTGTCAAAATGTTTCATCCTTTAAAGCCTAATATTGTTGGAAACACATCTTAACAAGACCCACTTGTGCTGAAATTCAAAGTGTTAAATGATGCATTCTCATTCTTTTGGTTAGAATATGTCTGATTTTTACAAAACAAACATGCCTTTATTCTCTCGGTTGTTTGGAAATCCCCGGATGAAAGAAAGTGTAATTAGTAAAACCACAGATCATTCTTATAAGCCTCAGTGCCTGATAGTCTCCTATAAAAATAGTTGTTGAATTGTTTTGTAGGGCCTTATGCATAATGCAAAACATGAGCAATGCTTAAGCACACCAAATGCACCAAAGGGGAAAATAAAGGTTCCTAAATCATCAATTTAAATGAGGCTTCGACCTCTTAAATACTATAGAGATCTCATGCATTGCTTAACTGTGTAACATTTAACTGGTTAAAAACCCCATTTAAAGGCATAGCCATTCTTAATATTGAAAAAGATCTATAATGCAAGTTTTTTTTCCTTCTGAATAAAACAAGTTTACTCCCAATTTCCGAGATATTTTATTTAAAAGTAATTGCAGTTCAAACTTGCATCTTTGGTTCTAGTACTTCAATTGCCTGAAATGAGGCTTTGACCTCTTAAATACTATACAGATCTCATGCATTGCTTAACAGTTAACTGGAGACATCTCTAGCATTTAACTGGTTAAAAACCCCATTTAAAGTCATAGCCATTCTTAATATTGAAAAAGATATATAATGCAAGTTTTTTCCTTCTGAATAAAACAAGTTTACGCCCAATTTCTTAGATATTTTATTAAAAAGTAATTGCAGTTCAAACTTGCATTTTTGGGTCTAGTACTTCAATTGCCTGAAATGAGGCTTTGACCTCTTAAATACTATACAGATCTCATGCATTGCTTAACAGTTAACTGGAGACATCTCTAGCATTTAACTGGTTAAAAACCCCATTTAAAGTCATAGCCATTTTTAATATTGAAAAAGATATATAATGCAAGTTTTTTTTCCTTCTGAATAAAAAAAGTTTACTCCCATTTCCGAGATATTTTATTTAAAAGTAATTGCAGTTCAAACTTGCATTTTTGGGTCCAGTACTTCAATTGCCTGAAATGTGGTCTTATTTTAGGAACCAGCCCAAAAATGTGGAGTCAGACATGGTGTCACAGAAGAACCTTCCCTCAGCTCTCAGCAATCATTTGTAGGGAGGGAGACATGACCCCATATAACCTTGCACTGATGTAAATGGATGTCTGTTCACAATATACCATCAAGTGCACACATTGGTCTTATGAATAAAGGCAAAGAACAGAATTTTTAGATAAACTGCACGATAGGGAATAAATGAATAAAGGGTATTATGAATAAAGACAAAGAACAGAATTTCTAGATAAAATGCACCATAGGGGATAAATCAAATTCCCTCTCTAGCATTCACAGGGATAAAAACAACGTTAATAGGATTTTTTTTATTACTCCCCTATGGTGTGAAAACTTCTAGCTCAACTTCAAGAATCTGATTCCTCCACATCATCCATCATTGATTTTTTTGTAATATAGCCAGTGTCCATCTTCTAAAGTGATGAAATCATCAAATCTTTGTGAGTCATACACAAGCCGATAATTTCCCAAATTATGTTATTTGGTTCTTGAACTAGTTCCTTTAAGTGTAAAACCATACTCATAAATCGAATGTTAAGTATTCCGATGTCTAAAGACCAAAGGCAACCTGATAGAACCCGGTGATTCTTAGCACCCTCTTACACTGAGTTGGTATTCATGCTACCGCAGGAAGTAGCTCACAAGTCTCCCGGGATTGAGGGCCATTGTTTTTGTAGTGATGCCATGCTGAAGGAATGGATCATAATCTGCCAAACCAATCCAGTATGAGTTGGCAGATTTTGGATTGATTTAGTCTGGTGTCTTAGCTTTGTTCTGTCCAACACGGGAGAACTAGACAGGAGTCAGCTTCATTGACACATGCAAACACTCCAGCCACAATAAGGCATTGACCCATGGGAGTATGTGTTTATATATATATATATATATATATATATATATATATATTCTCAAAAAATGTAGCACAATCAGAGTCTTTAAATGACATAGAACCTTCTGCAAACTTGTATTACCAAGATACTAATGTAGTCTAGGTGTGCCAAAGGAGGAAAAGGGAGGGCCTTACAGGGGGCATAGAAGGAACCTGACACTACTGAATGCTCAGTGAAGTATAACCCAAAGTGTGTTTGAGGGCACATTATGGGCATTTTGGAAAGGGGAGACTATCCCTTTTCCATTGATTCCTATTTTAGCCTTTTAGGTGAAGGGTGACTGAGATATGGCCTCAAATGTGCTCTACCTGCCTCTTTTAACTTTAATTCCTTGTTCATGGGTGATCCAGTGGTTGTTCCTAGATGATCCAATATGGACCCCACTGGATGTTGGAACATCAGGTGAATTCCCCAAGTCCCCCTCCCCAAAGCCACAAAAATGTCACAAAGAGTGCAGTGACATCTTGGGCTATGTCAACCAAACTCAAAGTACATTTTTTGTCCCTTAAGATAAAATTGATTTGCACCACAGTTTTTCTGATTTTTCTTTGTCCATCAGCTTTTGTGTGTGCCAGATTAGGTACATGGAATACAACGGACATGAATATGGCACATAGTGTGCACATAAATAGAACATGGCTCAGTTCAGTATTTGTCTAATTTCTAGGTCATGCAGGTCACTGTGAATCATGAAAAAAGCTACATTATAATGTATTTGTTTTGTTTGGCTAGGAATTTTAAACATCACTACTATTACAAGACTTTGGACAAAGTGCTGTTTGTTTACTTGGTATATGGAAAATTAAGAAAAAGTTAAGGTTTACTGAAATTAATATTGGAAGGCTATCTTGCTAACGGCTACTAGTGATGAATTTACCATGACTTGACCAGGTGAATCTGAGCAGAGTGGTATATTTTTGCTTTCACTGTACATTTTAATTTATTCTCTAGGTTTCCTGTATGGTGTTGTCATTTGCATGGGATGAACATGATCCAAATGATAAGGTTAAATGCATCCTACTATTTAACTACAGCAAAAATGTTCTAAAAAAATAATGTGTTTGCAAGAAATACATCTCAAAGGCTCAAAATTGTTGGCACTACACAAGCCATGGGAGTGTAAATGTTACCAATCTATGATTATGAAGTACTCCTCCCTTACTTAACCCTTTGCGTGCCAGGGGGTATGCAACATATTGCAGAGCAATGCATTGAGTACCCCTCTGGCACTGAAAGGGTAAAAAAAAATCAGTAGGACTTTAAATCCTAGATTTTTTAATAGAATTATCAGGAATCTGTATTGCGTTCAGGGTCACCAATCTTTGTTTTCTACTCTTATGTGTTTATTTTCAATCCCCTTTCTCTGACCTGTTGAAGGAAATTGTACTCTATATATTTCCTGACTATACAGTTATATGTATAGGGCACTTTAATAACTTTATTAAGCCATGCCTGAACATATTAACTACATTTCCATGAAGAATTGGTAATGGCTGCTGGTCTGAGACATCTATGTAGAGAACATAATCCTCTGGGTAGACTATGCGATGTATGTATGAAAGCAAAGTAGAGCGATTCTAGGACAACTGCACAATTGGGGTCAAATAAAACTTCCCTGTGTTGATGTTAGTGATGCTTTTTAATCCATTGAATCCTAGATAAGTCTCCAACTCATTGATTTGCAGTGCATTTGAGACCTCATTAGCATTTTAGGTGTTGAAAAATCCCATTTAAAGCAGTAGGAATATTTATGTGTCCCCTGTGGGGCAGTTGGTTTGTCCCAGATTTGCTCCACTTATAAACATACATGTCTATATTCCTGTATTGTTTTCCACTTCCAACTCACTGCTAGATAATATTTGTGTCTCCTTTAATCTTATAATTAAATTTGAAGTGTTACATATCTAATAAGGATGATACTGAATCACTCCCCTATTACTTAGCAGATCAGTAGCCAAATACCCTCTTGATGAAAGTTATAATACAATGTAGCTGCAATGTGGGAATGTAACACAAAATATAGTGAACTATACAGGGCTGGATTTACATTTCAGGCTCCCCTAGGCAAGGCACTCTGGGCACCCTTAGCTGTGCCCATGGCTATATCCCACTCCTCACACAACCACGCCATCAGACTCATCCACTATTTCCTGGCACAGAATATACCTTTGGCCTATAACAAGCAAATACATAAAAGCTTTAACTCCTTGGTTGCTAGAGAGATCTCCAACACATTGCTCCTTAATGCATTGGAGATCTCACAAGCATCCAAAGGGTTATAATAGCCTGTAAAGGGGTTTATAAGCTACTGCATGGATACAGAGATTGCTCCGACCCTGCCCACAATTCAGAATGTGGGTGTGGCCAGCACAGCTGAGGCACCCTTCAAAATATGGAGCTCAAGGCAGGTGCCTAGTCTACCTATTGAGAAATCCGGCCCTGGAGCTGTATTATAGATTACATTCACTATAATAAGCATACAGCCTATCAAGATGCTGCCTAGGATGCTGCAAAGAACTACATCAGTGAGACCAGAGGAAATTTGTTCTTACAGTAGAGATCAACAATCACACCTGCAAAATATCACAATCTTAAAACAGCTATATTGGTAAGTCCACTGAAACTAATCTAGCAAAATTCTACAAAGAAATGTAATGTATTATTAACAGAAAATACTAAAAACCACACATTAACAGTTAAACTGTATTTGAACACGGTGAGAGATCAGATAGACTGCTGGAGTTCTAGCTAGAGAAGAAAAACATATAATTTTATCATTAAGATCTGTAATGTATCTGAAAAATACCTTTTACTAATACATAAATTAATTCTTACTTAAAAATGTATGTATGTGAATCAATCTAGTAAGACAACCACATAAAGTATACTTGAAATTGCCATTGACTGATAAACTATTAAGGACATTATCTATTGTTAATAGAGACATTAGGTATACACTCCCCATTACAAAAATATGGCTCCAGAACACATCCACAACTTTAATGTCAAAGAAGTTATTATAATTGTTATTCCTAAACTGTGCAGAGACCCATCTGAATGTGACTCTTTTTGAGCCAACTTCTTGTTGAGCACTGGCATCAAGATTTTGGCAATTATTATGGCTCAGAGAATAAATGGCAAAAGAACCCGCTCGTATGTATCCACATATTTAACAATTAATGCTGGCCTGGCTATGCCTAATACACCCTTTTATTTTATAGTAGCCAAACTATTAACCTAGCCAATGCAACTAAAGGAGCATTCAAACAGAACAACACTATTCAATTGAAAAAAAGAAAAAGAACTGCTAGACAGCAATCACAGTCATACCCATGATAACGGTGCTGCCGATTGATAAGTGGACTCATTTTTGGTTACTGTATCCACACTAATTAAGTGAACCCAATGATAATGAGTATAATTAAAGGGATAGTAATACTTAAAATGTAAAAAAAATATATTGTAGGGTTTATCCCCCTGAGTAAAACAAGAGTACTTCCACTGCTGAAAGGTGTTTCATTCAAAAGTTATTACATTTCAAAGTTGAATTTTTTAGGTGCAATATCACAGTGGCCTGAAATTGTACAGTGGTGCTGTTGCTACACGATCCTATGGACACCTCTGGTCCCAGGACCATAAATCTCCATAGGATGGTGTAGCAACAGCGCCACTATACAATTTCAGGCCACTGTGAAATTGCACCTAAAAAATTCAACTTTGAAAATTAATAACTTTTGAATGAAACACCTTTCAGCAGTGGGAGTACTCTTGTTTTACTCAGGGGGATAAACCCTACAACATATTTTTTTTACATTTTAAGTATTACTATCCCTTTAAGGATGCTGCATAAGGAATTTCTATTGCATTAAGATTTGTCACTTTAGCAACCCTATTAATGTTTTAAGCAGGTAGTCAAATAATATTGATAATTCCAATGCAGAATATATATATTTAATATTATCAGTCACAGCAACATTATTATTGTCATTATATTTGTTGTATGGAACCAAAGGTTTTCTGTATTTAATTACTGAGGTGTTCCCTCAGTAAATAAGAGCACCACAACAAGGTAAGAATCTCCTTTGGTAATCTAAGGGAATTTTGAACTTTATCAACTCAAAATGAATATTCCTTTGGTTACATGATAAAATTAGCCTAAAACGTCTCAGTAACCATATAACAGCACATTATTCTTGAAAGTAGACAAAATGAAGAATAAGAAAATAGCAGAATTATCTTCATATGTGAAATTATAAAGCAGGGAAATGTCACTAAAAATAGGGGTCATAACTGAATGCTCAATATCTCAAACAAGCAAAAAAGTATGAAACATGAATACCACATATCTCTTGAGTACATGTATGCCCAGTATGTAAAAGTGCATACATGTATGGGCATTGGGATCAGCACATAAAGAACATTTTTTGTAGATAATCAAACACAATGAAGTGGTTTAGTTGGCCAAAATATCCCATAACATTTAAATAACCCCATAAAGCATACGTTTCAAACATACAGTCATTGGAGAGCGATCAGAACTGTCTGACATATCTTCCTTTCCTGTGAAATTTTCTTTGGATAAAGTAATTTTCAGATTTTTTTCATAAAGTATATGATGTCACAATTTTCAGCACAGCATCTCAGACAGGTTTAATTCAAGAATCAAATGAAAACACTAAAATGAATGTCACTTTTCTCCCAAGTACACTGAGACACAGTATATATATAGCTGTAACTCATCAGAGGACCCCAAATGTAAATTGTAACAGAACATATCAACATTTACAATAGGCAGAATCATGAAGATAGTCAGAAAACACTAAACAGAAAGAAGTGGGTGAAAGTGTGCACTATTGCACTGCGGGGGGAGGGCCAGCCCATGTGGACATCGGCCATAGAGAATTGACAAGTCCTGCAATGATCATCACAATAATTCAATAACTTCTGGAGTGCCTACATGGCTAACCTTCACTGACGCAACTCCCCAATAAACTTTGCTAGTCAATGGGAAGTTGTAGCATGCTTCAATAATGGGTGAATTATATTAGATGTAGTTCCCACTGTGAACTGCTATATAGGGTACAGTGCACCTATTTTGTTTTACTGTGCAAGACAGCAGCCTCACAGTGCCACATTCACATGTGAATGGAGAAGCTGTTTATTTTACCTAGTTTTATGGGTTTATTTGTTTTTTCTTCATGATTTTTACTTTTTTTTTTTTTACTTATTTTTTAATAATTTTTATTTATTATATAATAATTTTATACCAAGTGCCCTAAGCTCCATATCAATATGTCCAAAGTATCCAAAAATATGTGTAAAGGAAAATTAATTAACCCTTTGAGTACCAGTGGGGTATGCAATGCATTGCACACCATTGCTTACCCCACTGGTACTTAAAAGGCTAATCCCCTCCAAATACCTGTCCAGCAGGGTCTTCTGCACCCTTGTCTTCTTCTTCAATTCTTCTTATTCTGTAGGCTTTTATCGTTGTTCTTCTTCTTCATCTGTCATTGCCTTCCTTTTTCTTTTCTTCATCTGTGCTCTTCTTTTGTCTTCTTCTTTAAACTTACTGTTTCATCTGTAAATAAAAAATATACACTACTGTTCAGTCTAGGGTCACTTATAAAGTTCCTTGTTTCTGTTATGGAAGCAGCTTCACCGTATGGTAGGTAAGAAGTGCCCATCAAGCCAATCCAAATTGTAGAGGTGCTTCAGGAAGCCTGGGGTGAAATCTCTTGACATTACCTCAACAAACTAACAACTAGAATGCCAAAGGTCTGCAAAGCTGTTATTATTGCAAATGGAAGATTTTTCGACGAAAGCAATGTTTGAAGGACACAATTATTTAAATTAAAAATCATCATTTCTAACCTTGTCAACATCTTGACAGTATTTCTTATTCATTTTGCAACTCATTTGATAGTAAACAAGGACATTTCTAAGTGACCTCAAACTTTTGAACGGTAGTGAATAACCCCTGATGTCCTCCCTGCATGGTGAAATCAACTGACTCGACTAGTGTCTTCTTCATGCTCCTGTCTTGTAGCCAAACATCATTTATTTCAATAATTAAATGGATATTATTAGGTATGTGATGGATTTTCCCTCATTAGAGTGTTATCCCAGCATATGCTTTCAATAATCTATCCTGCCAGTGAATAATTTAACCCAAATATATGGTAGGCTAATACCTTAATAACCACAGCAGTGGATGAAACTATATGGGGACACTCAGACAGATAGTATGCTAAGGGATACGTGTCAGTTGTTCAAGTTCAACTCACACCATGACCAAACAACACCTTCATGTTATGCTTTGCTAGGTGGAGTGTGAGTAGAAATTGGACAACAGTGTATGTGCTGTGTGTGCTTACCCATGGCACAGCACCTTAAAACCAAGTAATATGCTCATGAATTGTGTTCACTGCACTGCTTTGTAATGCATTGGAGACATCTCTGCCACTTAACCATTCATTCACAGATACACTTTTGCTACTATATCCGCAGACTCATTTTTGCATGTTTTTGATTTTTTGAGGACCTTTAGAGACAGTTTTTTCCGGCATATATCTATATTATTTTATTTTTTTATAATTGTTGTATTAATTGTGCTAATAAATTATTATATAGAATCATCCTCCTACTGCACAACAGAAGAAAAGGAAAAAGAAAAGAGGTGCTTCCTATTGTATTATCTTCTGTATGTTGTTCACACCTCACCACCACCACTAAAATGGTATTCACAAATATATAGGCTGGTTATACACTTATGTGTTGGCCAGCAATGGAGCTCAGGGATTATTGAAGCTGTCCCTTATCCAGCTGTCACCATAATAGGTTTGTGGCCACTCTCCCTCGAACCTCCACTCTTGAAGGAAACAACGTGATCCAAAAAAAAAGATAGGGGGCTCCAATAGTGCCTTATCAAACAAACAATAAGACAATGTATACAGCAATGTATTGATTACATTCACATTTATAAGTAGCTGTATAGATACATATGTATAAACACAGCATTTAAGGCATACAGAGGTATCTTACTACCCCTTTTCGGTGTAGATCCAGTCAGATCCTCCAAATTCTCCTCGAATGGACTTCTGGGACCTGTAAGGGCAGAAAATATCACCATAAAAAATAGCGCTACAAACTAATATTCTCTATCAAAATGGTTTTGGAGGATCTGAGTTATAAAGAGAGACTAGCCAGGCTGGGTTTCTTTACATTAAAGAAGAGACATCTATTATGATAAGCATTTACAAATATATACGAGGTAATTACAAAGAACTCTACAACGTTATTAGAATAATATTGAAAATTATGACAGATGGCTTCAAAGCAAATAGGATATTGATCCGGGGAACTATTTGACTACCAATTGGAGTCAGGAAGGAATAATTCCCCCACACACACACTTGGGACTAGATTGGAAATGGTTCCAGAGGGCTTTTTTTTGCCTTCCTCTGGATCAACAGGGGTGTTTTTGGCATGGGCTGGACTTGATGGACGCATGTCTTTTTTCAGCCTTTTCTACTATGTTACTATGTAATTAACTATTTACTCAAAGAGCTGAGCTAAGAACGAGAGGTCATCCATTAAGACTAGATGAAAGGAGATTTCGACTAAAACAAAGGCAGGCATTTTTTGAAGGAAAGCTGGTAAAACAATATAATTCTTTGCCTGGGGATGCTTTGCTAGCAGATACTGGAATTGCTTTCAAAAAAGTAATGGATACCTATCTACCACAGAACAAATATGACATCTGACTTCAAACGAGATAGGTTGTTGATCCAGGGAACTATCTGACTGCCATTTCGAGTCAGCAAGGAATCCTTTTACCCACTTGGAGCTCAACTGGAAATGGCTTCAATGTTGCTGCTTTTTTGCCTTCCACTGGATCAACTGGGGTGTTTTGGCATGGAGGCATGTCTTTTTTCAGCCTCATCAACTAAGTTACCATATTCTGTAGTGAATTCCCAGAAGCTCAGTTATTGGCATTGGAGACTAATGCCAATAGAGATGCTACATTCACCCGATTATACTGCATATATATTTAGTTTCACTTCATTAGTATTCTGGTGGTGATCATGAATAGTTGATGCATAATATCAGTATAACATTAGATTAATCATAAATGATTGAATCGAGATTTTCACCTAATTTGTAAAAAGCTGCTGCACATATAAGACGTCCCTTGCACTAAGCATAAATCATCTAATAAAGGGAATCACTAACAGTGCCACATTCTGTAAGGCACTGTGGTGCCAAGAGGGTTACCCACATGACACCACAGAACTTAAAGTCTATAATGTATGTTTTATTGCTGATCAATGTGTTGGAGTTAGTATTCAAGGAGTTAGAGGCCCCAATTAAAATCAAAGATAATTGTCATTTGTTTCCGTTGTTGCATCTGACTTAACCCAGAATTACTCCAGTTCCTCTCAGTACATCAGCCCCTTTTTTTTTGTTCACATTTTTTAGCCTAAATTTGTGGTGGTGGATCAAACAATCACTCAGATTGAAAGTGCTTTTATTTATATAATAAGATGAGGAAATAACAAGATACACTCCAGAAGGTAATGCAGTGCACTGCAGAGTCATCTTAAACAGGAGATGTATACAAAAAGAATAGTTATTCAAAGTTGTTCTTTGTGAAGAAGGATTATCCTCCTAAGTGTACTATTGAGGTGGCCTTGGCAAGTTTAGAAGAAATATATATTTGTTTCCAAGATTGAAAAAAAGACCTCTGAAAGGGAGGACAGGAAAAATCACATGTATTCTGTTTTACTGGTGTTATCTTACTTTGGACCAGTGTATACAATTTGATGATTTCCTTCTATCATCAATTGCATATATGTTGTTTTATTACCTGTAGCACAAAATGTTCCCTTTCATTTGCCTTCTAACTTTCTGCATTGTGGTATCATGGAGCAAGTCCTTTGTCAGAGTGTAAAAAGCATTTTTTTACCAGGTGATCGATAAACGTCAGTGAGTCAGTGACAGGGAAACTATACTTCGAAATCTCAAAAACAAGGTTTTAAAATAAAATATGGCATATGCAATGTATAAATTATTTTGAAAGCTCTCTTTAAAGTCATTTTCAGGTGATATCATCCCTTTAAAGGCCAGAGGGGTGTGCAGCTCTTTGAGAAGTACATCTCTCTGGTCTTTAAAGGGGAAATAACACCATAAGACACCATAAAACAAAAAAGACTGGCTTGTCCATTTGACAACCAAAACGTTTATAGTAGCATTTACAAATTTTGCAGCAAATCACGCAAAATTAAAAAATTCAAATCACTGTCACTCTTCTGTGCTATATTAGCTAGCTGTGCATGTAACCATTTTATATGTACAACTTTTGACAGAAAAAAAGAAATGATGAAGCTAAAATTCACTAAGGTAAATATCTAGTCATGCATTAGATTTCAAGAAGTTGTCACCAATTGCAAAACTATTGCAGATAGTGTGTGTGGCTTAAAGGGATAGTAATGTTTTATAATAAAAGCAGCTCTAATTAATCATCATAGTATTTGGACTTTGGAGAGCGTTATTTCAATTCTTTCAGAGTTGTAGTTCCAGAGTAATTCAATGACAAAGTATCCCCCTCCCACCCCTTTTACTGATGTCACACTCTTCAGCCAGACCAGAAGGGAGGTGCCCAGGTAGACTACAGAGAAGGACAATCTTCAATTAAGATAAGGGAAAAACCTGAAAAGCTTGTCAAGGGAGGCAAGGATTTCATTGTTTTCACAGAAAGAAGAGTGTCCCCTGCTGTTATCTGTCTGGTCTATGGACTGCATTCCACTTCTGAGAAGAGATGGCTTACACTAGGTAAAAGGGGCGGGGAGGGGAAACTTTGCTTGTGAATATCTCATAAACCATAAAGGTTTGAGAGATAAGACTTATATCATTCTTCATGTTTTTTTAATGCCTACAAAATAAAATAAAGTTAAAATGAAGTATTACTATCCCTTTAAGGTCAGGGAGGTCTGACATTTCAGAAAGGTGACAGCTTCCTTTGTTTCCAGTGTGTTCTGACTCTAAATACACTATATTAGCATTTATTTTAATTTCTAAATTTAATAAAGATATGTTTTAAATAGGTGTTCCTCCTAGAAAGGATTATGATAAAAAAAGACACACGATTAAGTTATAGAACTCAATTATGAAATACTGTATTTTTATTTATTTAGAAAAAATGTGTCCTATTATTCTCCTGCTTATTGTTCAAATTGATCATTTCAATTATTGTATACCCGGTGTTTGCAAACCAGATTTAGTAAAATCGTTTGATCTAATATTACATGGCGTACAAAACAAACAAGTAAGATTTCAGAAAATATTTGTTTTTGGCTTTATTTCTTGAGATAATCTGTCATAGTTTATGATAGTGCTTCAGTTCATGCATCTGTTTTATGAAGCACCCAATGACTTCAGTTTAGTGCAGCCATGAAGGGGGAAAAGAGAGACTTTTGCCAGGTTCACCTACCAGCCTACCTTAAATTTAGAAATTTAAAGGTTTAGTAATGTCTAATCATAATTTTATGCTTGTTTTAGATTAAAAGAAATTATGTGGAGCAAATCTCATCTCTCAAACCTTTAAGGTTGAAGAGATATTTGCTGCTAAAGTTCCCCCTCCCTCCCCTTCTCCTGACTTCAGCGCTCTATTGACAGCAAGAGATTCCGGTCCTCGGACCAGCTGGAGGCTCTTCAGCAGAGGCGAAATAGCGATATTTAGAAATAATTACTTCATTGGAACGGTCTACAAAGTGTGCCTGGTTTGCAAGCACACTTTGTACACTGTTCCAGTGAAGTAGTTCTTCTTTTTAATTATCGCTATTTTGGCTCTGCAGAAGAGCCGCCTCGAGTCGGTTGACACAAATATCCTGCTGTCAGCTTTACAGCTGACATCAGGGAGGGGGGAGCTTTAGCAGCAAATTAGTCTCATACCATAAAGGTTTGAGAGATGGGATTTGCGTCATATAAGTTATATTTTTTTAAATCTACAACACAGAATAAGATTATGACTGGACATTACTAACCCTTTAAAGCATAAAAATAGAATAAAATAGACAACAATCTAAACAGATCCAGCTTATCCATTGTTACATACTGAGGTTGATGAACTAAGAACTGATACAATTCTGGGGCAAACCAACTTCACTAGGGGACAAATAAATATTCCCATTAATATAAATGGGCTTTAACCCCTTTATTGTTAGAGAGCTCTCCAACATATTGCTTAGCAATGTGTTGGAGTTCTCTAGTGTTCAAGGAGTTAGAGGCCCCAATTTAAATTGAAGGAAATTTTCATTTGTTTCTTTTGTTACATCTGACTTACCTCATAATGACTCCAGATCTTCTCAGAACATCAACCTCATTATATATTATGCTACCTATACAGACCATGCTACAGAACACTGAAGTCATTAGTCCGGTGTTTCTGCTGTCATTAACTCTACATCTGATATTGGAGTGATTTGAACTTTCTGCACTGTGTTCAAATAAATTGGCCTGTTTTTAAAATATGTGCCATAGTCATACTCAGCTGCCTTCTCAATTCATACTTAATGTTTCTTATTCAAACAAAATGATACACTGTTTTCACTTTTAAAACACCACATTACTTTCATGATTGCATGAGACAATCCATCAGAAGAAATGGGCATTAAAATTAAATGGTAAAAAAGCTACACAAACCACTTAAGCATACTCATTATTATTGCCCTTGCAACCTCAGGCCACTTGAGAATTTATAATTTAGTCAGCATTATGCAGTTTGAAGTGGTCCATGTTCTGCATGGGAGCAGGTTGCAATTCAAATATCAATGGCCATGAAAAATATGCACATACGTTTAGTATTAAAATCTCCAAGGGCATAATGGAAGAGATGGGCACATGTTGCTATGTGTGATGTAGATTCTCTGTGAATCAATCATTTAGACATAATTTATCACCATTTCCTTTCTTTTTCTTTTTTTTTTCCCAAAGACATTTCCTTTTCATTTGTTGAAGAGCTTTACTTTCATGCAAATCTATGAAAGGTAATAAGTCCCAAAGCTTTGATGCTTAAAGCAACACGCCTTTGTTACATTCTGTTATGGCATATACAACATTCTTACTGACAGTGCTTCTCCGCTAACAAACGTAATTGCTTATTTTATCAAGTTCAGGGAATAGGGCTCATTTTCCCTCCTTGCCTATTATATCAGTTATTATGGTTATTATGGTGTTATCTTTCATTGGACTCTCTCAATAAAGGTGCCTACCCAAGCAATAGCTGTCTTTTTTAGATTCACTTGAACATGCATTAGCCATAAATATCTGTAACCCTTTACTTTCTGGGTATTTTTTTTTAATTTTTTATTTTGTTTAACTACAGAGATTCAAGTGACACCGACATATGGAAAACACTGACAAATATGCTGTGCTTCATTACAATTAACAATATATTAAATCAGATGCAATTTTCCTCAATCTCTAAAAACAGTGTTGATGATCTTGAAAGAGATTTTAAAATCAGCTGTATGTTTTGCTAGCATAAATGGTCCAACATGCCCCGGGGTGTGAAAAATACAAAGTATTATAAACCATCCTCCAAAGTGTTAGTAATGTCTTGCATTCACAAGTTCATTCTTCTGGCACTCTCTTTTACTTTTTTGCTGTCTTTCTCTCCCTCTCCCCATCTCTCTTACGTGCATTCTTTCTCTCTTGCATGTTCTATGTCTCTCTTTTATGTTTGCTCTAACTTACATGTGTTCACTCTTTCTTCTGTGCTTTCTCTTGCAGGTGTGCTGTCACTATCACATTTTGTGTACCTTGTCTTGCTTTATTGCTTGCTTTCTCCATCAGAAAAGCAAGAACCCGGTATGTCATTTACCATTCTATATAAACAGATTACCCATTTCTATTTATAAAACTATTTTTATAGTTAATTTGATTTATAGATTATGCAAATTACAGGCATTCCATCTCTTAAAATTACCAGCGGTATCGCACTGTCCCTTAGAAGGCCTGATTTATTCATTTGGGGAGTGGGGCAGTTTTGCACTTTTTCTACCTGGATCCTGCTGGATCTTTCCACTCTCCACCCGATGTCCTAGGTACTGAACGTCAACCTTTCCATCCGGCACTTGTTCATCCAGTCTTCATTGACTATGAAAAGACCCTTGACTCAGTGAAAAAACAAGCAATAATCAATCCCCTGATCAACCAAGTGTCACGGATACAATACGATACTTGAACCAGTGCTTTTGTTAACACAAACTTTATTAAGATACACACGTATAGGGCAACGGTATAGCAAGAACACCATACAATAAGGATCGCTCATAACAACTGTTCTTCTGTAGTAACAATGAACTGAGCCCAAAGGACAATCTGGAGATAATCTGCTCAGGTCCACACCTGAGCACCACTACAGGTCCGCACCTGTACTGACAAAGTACCAAGCAAGTCATAGTGCACCACAGGTCTGCACCTGTACAGACAATAAACGCAGGAACAGTAAAGTCCACTAGAGCCACCAATATACCCAACAGGTTATCCACTGGAGTGTTGGTATGCTGGTTGCGCAGTGGACAACCCTGGGTAAACCAAGGTGGATAGATAACTGGAAAATGGATTGGCGAAATGCAACACAGAGCTGCAGGTCAGATCCAGAAGGTTTCTAGGACTAACCAGAGTCATACACAGAGAGGGTAGTCGGAAAGAGCCAAAAGTCAGCACCAGAACAGATAGTCAGCCAGGCCAAGGGTCACATACAGAGAGGGTAGTCTACCAGAGCTGCAGATTATGCACCAGAGTAGTTCTCAGACAAGCCGGGGTCATACACAGAGCAGGTAGTCAGAACAAAGCCAAATGGTCATAACCAGAACGGATAGTCAGCACTACACAACTCACAAACCTCACTGGACACCACGAAAGGGCAACTGAGAGTGGTGTCCAGTGGGTTATAAAGGGCACAAGCCAGGAAGAGGAGGAGTCCAAAAAGGTGTGCATGTCCCTTTAAATGTGGATACACACCAAAGCACACCATGGGACTGCTGGAAGGAGCTGCGGCTAGGCTGCCGGATAGCAGAACGGCCCAGCAGCTGCCGCCCAAGAACTGCCTGCTGCCCGAGATGCTGTGCTGAGCTGTCGGGTAAGGTAGCGGTTGGCTCGGCAGCCACTGCTACTATAACATCAAGGAGCAGACAGAGCTTACGTCAATATCCTCCAATCAATATATGAAAATGAAACTAAACTGTCAACAGATGGAAACACCATGATGGAAACTTTGATTGAACTTTATTACATCTATGTGATATAATACACAGTGAAAGTGATTGAAGCAAATATATCACCAACATCAGATATCCAGTGAAAGTTTGTGCCTGCTTTTAGGATTCCAATTATTCAGTAGTTGGGAGATAACTATTCAAGAATGTCCAGCATCAAAGTCACTGACAATTAAAGGTCCAGAGAATACCATGGTCTACCCACACTGACATAAAAGGATTCAAGACCATCTCACCAAAGTCAGAAAAGCCCTCTGCCCACATTCGCCATCCAGAGAGGTAACATACTTTAAAGGGATAGTAATGTTTAAAAATAAAAAGCAGGTCTAATTAATCTTCATAGTATTTGGGCCATGGAAAGAGTTTTTTTCAAAACTGCTGGAATTGTAGTTCAAGAGTAATTGAATGATAAAGTATCCGCCTCCTGCCCCTTTTACTGATGTAACACTTCTCAACTCAGAACAGAAAGGTGGCATCCAGATGGCTTGTAGCGAGGGACAATCTTCAGTTAGCATAAGGAAACAACCACTCAGGGGGGCTGGGTTTTCACTGTTGTCACAGTAAGAAGATTGTCTCTTGCTGTGAGCTGTCTGGACTTAAGACCAGATTCCACATCTGAGTGGAGGTGGCTTACACTAGGTAAAAGTGGCGGTAGGGGGTATTTTATCATTCAATTACTCTTGAACTACAACTCTGACAGTATTGAAATAACACTCTCCATGGCCCAAATACTATTAATTGGAGCTGCTTTTATTTTTAAACATTACTATCCCTTTAAACCCTGGCCATACTAGATTGAATGACTAAAATAAACTGAGAGATCTACTAGTCTTTTAGCTATATACTTGTGTTATCATTCAAGATTTGTTCTGATATAATATTGGAGATAAACCTTTTATCTCACTGAATCAAGTGATGGAAATTGACTACAACAAATTATGACAGCTAGATTTAGCATCAATATTTTATTCATCAAAGACTTTTCGTATTCTTCTTTCTCTTCATCTTCATTCTTCTGTTTTCTGGTCTTCTTCTTTACTCCAAAGATGTCCCTGAAAAGAATAAAAAATATCCAAGTTAAATATGTCCCCAAAAAGCATGCATGAAACACATTGGCCTAAACCCTTTGCGTGCCGGAGGATACACAATGCATCGCAGAGCATTGTGCATTGTGTACCTCTCTGGCAATCAAATTGTTGCTGACAGTCCGATTCTAAACAATATGTGACATAAATTAAATGGTGCCAGTCCAGATGTAAAAGAAATGGTGGCAGTCAAATGGTTAACGTATGCTGCCACCGGCGGTGGCAGGAATGCAGGAAAAAAATCCCCTTCCCCCAGAGTTACCTCTCTAGCCATTAACTGGGCCTTTCTGTGGAAAAATTGAACAGAGACTGGATTTTACATGCCAAACCTCTGTTCAAGATGATTTCCATGCTACAATTGGCTGGGATGTGTACGTACGCACATACCAGCCAATCAGCTTCTAGTGGGTTTCGTCATCCCACCCAACTGTTGAGTGGAAACCATTTTGAACATTTTGGCCATATAAAAGGCAGTCTCTGTTCAATTTTTCCAAAAAAAGCCTTGCACAATGTTCCAAGAGGTAACTCTGGGGGGTGGGGGGGCATATTTTTTTTCCCTGCATTCCCTCCACCTTCACTAACATTACAGCGGCATACTTTAACCCTTTGACTGGCACCATATCTTTTACTTTTGGATTGGCACCATATTGTTTACCAGTGTGTGAGTATGACTTCCGAATAATCCCTCTGGCTAGGGCATCGGCCACATACTCCTCCATAGCTTGATTCCCCTCTACTGACAGAGGATAGGTACACCCCTTTGGAGGTGTAGCACCTGGTATCAAATTAATAGTACAATTGTATGCCCTATACATAGGCAACGTACTGGCCTCTAACTTATTGAATACCTCAGCGAAAGACTGATACTCTGAGGGTAATGAGGAAGAGGTACACAGGATCTTTGTAGGCTGCTGTAGACAAGACTTAGTACAGTATGAAGACCAAGACACAATGTCGCAAGTCTCCCAATTTATTCTGGGGCTGTGTGTCTGAAGCCAAGGGAACCCCAGAATGATTGCATAGTGTGGAGATTTTATGACCTGAAATTGTCTGGTCTCCATGTGGAGAGCCCCCACCCTTAGAGATAGTGGATATGTCTCATGGGTCACATGTGACTGTTGCAACGGTCTCCCATCAATGGCCTCTTTAGCAAGAGGTGAGGAATGAGGTACCAATGGAATAGCATGCTGGGTAGAAAAATCTGCATCCATAAAATATCCTGCAGCTCCAGAGTCTATCAATTCTGGGGCCGTGATAGACGATGCAGCCCACAACAAAATCACCTCTAAGATGGGTTTCATTTGCATCTGGTCTGGGGACAGTGAAACTTCACCCAGGGTCTGTCCCAGACACACCCCTCTCTGTGACAGAAAGCCCACTCCTCCCCTGAAAGGTGAGTAAAACCTAGCTGCATAGGCTTGGCCCTGGCAGCTTCAGCACTAGGAGGCATGGGAGGCGAGGAAGGATTGGGTGGGAGCATAAAGTTAGGTGCCAGTCGGGAGGAAGGCTTCCGCATCCGTTCCTTGAAAGGGAATCTTTCTGTTATCCTAGTAACAATTAGTATCATAAAGAAGATGAGTTCATTAAGCTCCTCCGGCAACTCACAGGCTGCCGTCTCATCTTTAATCATATCATTCAGCCCTTGCGAGAATGCGGCTACTAGAGCCTCATTGATCCAGCCCACCTCTGCTGCCAAAGTACGAAATTCAATAGCGTACTCGGCTACAGTGCGTGCACCCTGGCGGATATTCATAAGTTGTTTCGCCACCGACATTGCCCGGGCTGGCACATCAAAGACCCTACGGAAAGCAGACAGGAATTCGTGAAATTCGAGATTGTAGGTCTCCCTGTCTCCCTTAATGGATTGGCCACACCAGTGCTCTACCGGATAGGAGGGAAATCATGAAGCCAGCCTTGCTTCAATCACTGGGAAATGCCTTCAGTACTAGTTCCAGAAATATGCCTAACTGTTTAATGAACCTACAAAAGAGTGTAAGTTCCCCATCATATCGTTGAGGGAGTGGAGTGGATCCAGACAGCCCTTGGAACATACTGCTCTCAGCATTAGCCATTACCACAGGTGCTGGATCAGGGGAGGCCACCAGTTGTCGTGCAGCCGTCTCAAGGTGCGCTGTGAGATTAAGGAGTGTTTCGCCAAGTAAAGCTGATCAATCCTTTGATCTTGTATGTCCATTCTGGTAAGAATGCTAGTCACCTGTGGGTTGCCTTTACCTTCAGATGTCTTAGCTCTTTTGTACTGTCAAGGGAGACTTAGAGAAATAACGACTCTGACAGGTACAAGTAAAAACAACACCACTTTATTAAGATCAAATACAGGAGAATGGTAATATGCACTTCCCCAACTTCCCCGGGGTCAGGCGTGAGGACAGTGCTGCAGTCCACTACCAGGAGCTGACACTGAACAGACAGGAAGTGACCCAGTAAGGTCAGCAGAATCACTAGAGTTAGCGTGCAGTGGTAAGCGACACAGTACTGAGGTGCAGAATACTGGAGGCCCAATACCCTAGAACGCTAGGGTCACAGATACACACCCTAGAATGCTAGGGTCACTGGAACTACCACACACCCTAGAACGCTAAGGTCAGCGAGCAACGGTAGGACCAGGTGCTGCTAGTCTATGAACTGAGCCTACCCTAACCAAAGACCAGGACTAGGAACCTGCATGGAGGGAGCCAGACCCTAAGGAGAGCCAGCAAAGACAGACAGAGCCAAGGTCATACACAGATTGGGTAGTCAGACAAAGCCAAAGTACTTAACATGGAGCGTTAGTCAGACAAGCCACAGTACTTAGCACAGAGCAGGTAGTCAGCCAAGCCAAAGGTCATACACAGAGCGGGTAGTCGGATGTAGCCAGGAATCAAGCAAGGAGAGAATATTGAGGCAAGGCCAGAGGTTCAGGCACAAATCAGGTAGTCAGATGGAGCCAAGGGTCATACACAAATCGGAATCAGCCAGAAACGGATCACAACGGAAGACTAGAAGCGCTCAGGTACACCCACTAAAGGGCAATGAGGCTGGGACAGGAATCAGCATATAAGGCCTACCGGAGTGGTGGGGTCAAGCTAGGTAAATCAAGTACAAGCTATAATAATAGCGAGAGCACAGAATGACGCATGCGTAACCAGGAAGTCACTGACCCGTAATGCTGCCGCTGAGCACACACAAGGGAACGGACAGGTAAAGCCATAGACCTGAATCACGGGCACCGTGATAGCAGTATTCTATTGGCAGTTGCTAAATGCTGTTCTTCTTCCCATTCTGTACTGCTACATTCCTCTGGGAGGCTGTCTGCATCCATCCTGCACTGGAAGAAAATCAAGGTTTAAAGAAAGCAAAATGAAAGATGGCTACATATCAGAGCCAGATTTTTGCATTAAAGCTTGGAGATGGTACAACAGCAAAAACGCAACAACACATACTAAAACTACTGGAAGAATTTAATTTGAATCTTTAGAAGGATGAAGGACAACAACGAATGCAGTTCCAGAGGCTGAATCTGCACCTAAAGTTTTGGTAGAAGTAAAAGCACTGAAAATGGCAATGTCACTATTGAAATGTTGAAAATCCTGCAGTCAACACTCATTCAAAGCCCTAGCTAAACTAATTTCAAAATGCCTGCTTCTAGGCCAAGTACCTGAAACATGTAAAAATGCCTAACTCAACCTAACACACAAAAAAGGTTTTAAAGCGGATCTAAAAATCTACCAACCAATCAGCTTATTGCCAGTCATCTGCACGTTTTTCACAAACATACTACCAAGAAGAATGGACACAGTACTTAACACGGTATAACCTAAAGAACAAGCAGGCTTCAGGAGAAGTTTCAGTACAAAGGACTATATCCAGACAGGCAACAAGTTATTGAGCAACATAATGAGTACAACCTTCCATTATGCATAGCCTTCACTGACTACAAAAAGGCTTTTGGCTCAGTGAAAAAGTAAGTAATAATCAATGCCCTGAGCAACCAAGCAATAGATTGTGCTTACAGCAATATCCTCCAATAGATATATGAAAATGCAACTGCATCAATACAGGTCAACAATAATAATGTCCCGATCAACATAGAGAAAGGCATCCAACATGGAGACACAATCTCCCCAAATTATTTTCTGCGACAAACTAAAGTGGTACAAAATAGGACATAAGATGTATGGAAATTACCTACATCACTTACGTTTTACAGATTTTATTGTACTCTTTGCTAGTAGTCCTGAAGAACTGCAAGAATGCATCGAAGAGCTTCAACAGGAAAGCAAAAATGTCGGACTGAAGATGAATATCAACAAAATGCAAGTCATGTTTAACAAATTTACCATTAGGGATGGGCAAAAGTTTTCAACTCAAAAAGAGATAATTGGATAAAAATGGCACTTTTCACAAAAAAGTGCAGTTTTCTACTTTTTTTCTCCTAGGTCATTGTATTGAAATCAATGGAAAGACTGAATTTCTCCCCACCACATAGCACGCTTCCCCTCTTTTCCCACAGACATAGTATAAAAGGAGTGTCAGAGTCCCACAACATACCATTCTGTGTTTGTTAGAGGAAGAGAGAGCAGCAAATTTATGAGTTGGAGAAGACAGGCTAAGCTGAAGCTTAGTTTAGGGAGTCTTGTAGGCAGGACATTTATTCTCTGTTATTAGAGGAGTCTGGGGGGAATTCTGGGGGAGAGGAAAGGAAAAAAATGGTTGACCCCAAATACTCACAATTCTAGTGACTAGCTGGGAAAATAAGGGCATCCATGATCCAAGTTCCTTCCTGATCTGGCACTAAATATCTGTGTTAGAGGAGTCTGGGGGTGTGAGTAGGGAGCAAAGGAGATTTTCCCATGAATAACCCAACATTCTGTGTGAATGAGTGGAAAAAACACACAGGCAGCTGTTATCTAAGTTTCCTCCCGTTCTGGCTGTTATCTCTGTGCTGGAGGAGTCTGGGGGCATGGAAGGAGAGCAAATTAAGTTTACCCAAATACTCTAAAATTTTGTTTGATTGATTAGAAAGACATCAGACAGCCATGATCCAAGTTCCTTCCTGATCTGGCTGTTATCTCTGTGCTAGGGGAGTCTGAGGGTGTGAGAAAGGAGGAAAGGAGGTTTACCCCAAAATTCTGTGTGACTGATTAGAAAAACACAGGCAGTCGAGATCCAAATTCCTTTCTGTTTTGGCTTTTATTTCTGTGCTAGGGGAGCCTGGGGTTGTGAGAAGGGAGCAAAGGAAATTTTCTTCAAAAACCCAACATTCTGTGTGACTGATTGGAAATACGCAGGTGGCTGTGACCCATGTTGCTTCCTGATCTGGCTGTTTTCTTTGTGCTAGGGGAGTCTGGCAAAAGAAGTTGTTGAACAGGTTTTTTATTTGTTTATTTTTTGTTTACAGTTATAGGAATAGGAAAAGTTTAAAGAAATATAATTCAAATAAAAAAAAAATTAGACTGTAAGCTCCGTGGGGAAGGGAACTCCTACTGTTTCTATGACTGTGACACTCATTTGATCCCCTTTTATTTATTGAAACATACTTCTGTGGTAAGGTGCTGCATACACTGTGTGGCATCATATAAATAAATATATTCATACAAATACATACATATATATACTTATATAAAAAATACAGGTGATGACATGGACCTTGTCATGAGCTGTGACTGATGCAGACTCATACTAGATGAGATAGAGTATTTTGTATTGGGCCAAGGTAATTCATCACATTCAATCAGTTCTAATATGTACTTTACAGTAAAAACACACACAATAATTGAGTAATTTCCAGCAAAAGCACAAGGTATAGGGGCAGTAGGAACAGTGTAGGAGCAGTGCAGGGACTTGTGAGTAAAGTAGAAATCCAAAAACTGACGGTAGCCATGATTGCTGCAGTGTGTGTAATAAATGATGGTGATCTCTCTCCTTTCCACAAACACCAGAACCAGTACTATTAATAAATCATATAAAACACTGAAGACAACAAGTTGCATTCTAATGTTGATGACATAATGGAAGAAGGTGAAGCAGCTCAAACAACTGCTGCATCTGACAGTAAGACAAACAGTCACCAAACACCTGCCCTGAAAGTAGTAAAAGTAAAAATAATAGTTTGAGACCTCCAAAAGCCTGAATGAATCTAAAAATAGTGGGCAAGAAGCAGCGGGTGATGCTGAGGAGGACCTAATGATTACTGATGATGATGTAGAACTAGAATATATCCCTCCAGAAACCTCCTCCTCCTCCTCAGATGCATATGAAGTTGAGAGTGAGAGAGATGATGACATGGCCAGAAAACTAGTTGAAAGTCAAAGGCTCAGTTTTCCAGTCAGTCATCATCAGCATCCTCACGACTTCCAAGTCCAAGCCCCACATAGTCACACACACTAAAGTTGAATAACCAACAGCAACAACATGGGTTATCAATATCCATAACCTTAGCTGTGATGAGTGCCTCTGTTGTTGGAAGTTCAGCACTTTTGACATCCAGTAGTAGTATTCTTTTGTTGTAAACCAAGAATTTAGAGAACTGATGTCATATGTAGCTCCTCGATGGCATATTCCAAGCTGGAGTTCTTCTTCCAGTACTGCTGTGTCAGAATCTCCACCTGACAACAGATACGTGGCAAATGGGCAGATCACAGACTATATGACTGTGACTGCTCACTGGGTTTTCCACCCGCCACCACCAGTGGGAAACATTACTAGCTTATAGCATTAGGTGTTGGCCAGTAATCTTGCCTCTGGTTCTGGCAGTGTGATTAAAAGAAGCAGCAACAGGATAGCCTGTACCTTCGGCATGCCACCTTGTGCACACAGAGTTTTGTAAGACAGTCCCACAAAGTCATAGGTGTAGTAAGTAAACTAGAGCAGATGATAGAGAAATGGCTTGTACCCTAGTACTTGAAAGCTGGTTTTGTGTCTGCTGACAATGGCTTCACCATAAGCACTGCCTTGAGAATGGATGATATGGTGCATGCACCTTGCTTTGCCCATGTGCTCAATTTAGTTGTGACTAGATCCTTAGCAGAATCTGAAATCCTCAGAGAGATGCTGAATATTGCTTGCAAAATTTGTGCCCATTTTAGCCGTTCCTACAGTACATACAACATGTTATATTCTATTCAAAAGTGTAACAATCTGCCCCATCACTAGCTGAAAATGGAAGTCCCTACCAAGTGAAATTCCCCTTTGTACATGCTAAAGTGTTTGTGTGAGCAGTATAAGGCCATTAGCAAGTACACAACGCAAAACATTGGAGGCTTTGAAGAGTACCTCTTTGTCACCTGGGCAATGGCAACCAATGTGGACATATGTGAGCTTCCAAAACCTTTTGAGGAGGCAATCATACTTATTAGTCATTTGGGGAAGTAATTAGCAAAATCCTTCCACTGACATATTTATTGCAACCCCCCCAAAAAAAAAACACTAAGGAGGCATGGCTGTGTAATCCTACAGTAATAACAACAGAGACATGCATCAGCTGGTCAAGAATATGTTAGAATGCTTTAAGCAAGATTTTCTCATACTGTCCACTAAAAACAATGAGGAATATATTCTTGCCACTTTGCTGGACCCCCACTTTAAACACAACATTTCAGATTTTCTACCAAAACGTGATCAGTTTGTCACAACAAGGAGTCATGATGATCAACAGCATCTCTCTTAGGAATCGGAATCTGTCAAGGAATATATATTCTTATTGATCAAGTGGAGGGTATCAAGCTTTGAGTCTGAGTGTGTTTTCAGTGCAACTGGTTATATTACAAATGACCACAGTACATGGATATCAAGAAGCAGTCTGGGGAAAAAAATATTCTTAAAAGTGAACCAAAGTCTAATTGCATCTGAGTATCAGGTAGCAGAAGTGGACAAAAACCACACATGAAAGGTAAAGCTAGTCCACATGTATTATTAATAGCAGCACAGAGGATGAGGAGGAGGAGGGATGTGAAGGGTTTCTACCATTTACCACTGTTGGGACCACTGCTATGAAGACTGATTAACCCCTTAACAACCCTTGACGTTCATAGTACGTCAAGGGTCGATCTGACTGAACGACCCATGACGTACTATGACCGTCATGGAATTCTGGGCTCCCCCCGTGGCTGCACGCCATTCGGGGAGTCCAGAACCGGAAGGAGCAATAAAAAAAAATGCTCCGTGGTCCTTAACTGACCACGCCTCACCGACCGGCTGGTCGTTAAGGGGTTAATGTCTATCAATAATCTGAGAATAATGCTAGTTTACATCAGAGATGATAATATGATATTTTTTAGGAATAATATTGATATATCTATCAATCATCTATCTGTCCATATGAAAGAGGACCACATTATAACATCTTTTTGTAGGACTAACATTACATTTTAGGGACACGCTTTCAAGAGCAATGCGCCCTTTTTCAAGTCAAAAGCATGCTGGTTTAAAAAATGAAAAATATACATTAAAAACCATGCTAAGGAAAGCATAAAGTGAAAAGTAATAAATCACCTAAAATTCTTCTCAAAGGAATGCAGGGGAGGGGAGAGTATGAGAGACATCCATAGTATGTACAGACATAGAAAACATATGGGAGAGATTAGTAAACACATACTTAAACAAAATAAACAGAAGAAAATATTATGCAAAGTTTTGTTAATGTGTAAGGAATCCTAAGTCCTTATATAGTCCAGTGAGATTGGTGTAGAAAAACTGATCATCTTAATTTCAAATGTATTTTTCTTGTGTGTTTTATAAGTTCCCTCTGAGTATTTTTATTTTAAGGTTGTGGATAACATTGGTGGAGGTGGTATGCCAGAAGAAGAGAAGGTAGAGGGCACTGAGGGTGTCAGGGCAGGGGCACAGAGTACGTCTTCCATGCCCAGACCTTAGTGCAAGAAGCTGATGATGACACAGGTGTTATGCCTGCCATCAAACTTTCATGCTTGGGCTGGGTGTCTCTTTGATTTTCACTGACTTGCTTGGTGCCCTTGGAGAGAGACAGGGGGTACAGTGACAGCGGCTCCTTACTTCTTTTGTGGAGGTTTGGCTTTCACATGATTCACATTAATGTTGTGGTATCTGTATTGCATGTGTTTAATGAGGGTGGTTGTACCAAGGTGTGTCCCCTCCTTTCCTTTTTTCACTGACTTCTTACAGATAGGGCACAGTATAGTCATTGATGACAGCACTATGCCTTTCCTAAAAGAAAAATATTCTCACACCCATGATTTCAGGGAGGGGAAAGGTGGAGAGGAATGGCCTTCTTCTTCTTCACAAACCACTTCAATGGCTGGGGCAGATTATTCTGCTGCTGACTCAGAATCAGCAGTAGACCTAGGACCAGGATTATTGGTGGCAAGTGGAACCTGTCCTAGTCCCAAATTACTACTGCAGGGACCCAGTCTCATGGTGGCCACAGTGGTTTGTGGCATAATAGCCTGCTCATCATCATCTTGCTGCTGAGACAGATGAATGTGTGGCACTGGTGACTCAGCAGCAGGTATTACAGAAGCACCAAACTTTGCAGTGTCACTGGTGGTGGTGATACCCATCCCCATTTATATCTCTGTCTCCTTTTTTGTTTTCTGGTAAAAAGGAACTCATTCTCTCCTCCACACCAGCTGCACAACCATAACTCTCACTCTCATCCCCACCCCACCACCAGTCTCCTGCTGCTGTATGAGTATGGTACTGGTTGGCGATGTCAAATGAGACAGCGGGTTCCCTACTGTCACAGTTGTCATCTCTTCAGATGAAGAAAGCACACTGGAAACACTAGCAGCAGGCACAGGCAGCTGACGTGTGCTGATGCTGCTCATACTGCTAGCCATTTCTGCCTTCTTCAGCATAAATCCCCAGAGGTGCAATGCTGTGAGAATGGGAATCACAGGGACAGGGGTATGTTGGCTCCCTTTATAGTCTGGGTATTCAATTCCCCTTCAATCTCAGCAGTAATGTCCATATAACTAGTCCCAGCAGCTGCTCAACCACTCCCACACTCACACCTACCAGACTCAAGCTGCTGTGTGGTAGTGGGACTGCTTGGAAATAACACTTGTGACTTAGGGTCCGATGTTGTCACACTTGCCATCATCTCTTCCTCCTTTTCAGAGTTATATAGCACACTCACAGCAAAAGGAGCAGACACATGCTTTTGAACTGTGCTGCAACACTGCTACCCAGTTCTGCTTGTACCTTCATCACAGTCTTTCCCCAGATACCAAGTGATGATGCTGGGGGACTGGGTATGTCGGCTCCCTGTCCCTTCCATGCTGGTGGTATCTTCCTCCTCCTCTTCCTTGTCACTGGATACATCATGGACCTGCCAGATCCTCATTTTGTTTTTATTACGGGTGCTCATAGTGTCAGTCAAAACACTACTAGGCTCTACTACCCTTATTTTGCTAGGTAAACAGCTTCCAAATTGCTTTTTTGCCCTCTCTAGCTCTATAGATGTTTCTATCCATTTTACTTCCTGGTTACATCATGTTTTTGGAGTGAAAATGTGAGATATTTATAGTATATGAGTGGGGAGTTTGGATCCATTGAAAGGCATAGGCAAAGCATGGAAACATTTCAGTAAAATGTTTCTTGGTGTAAGAGAAATGGAGAAATTTTTAATGGTTTTGCTGTGAGTGAAATTTCTTTCAAAAAAGCGGAGAACCACAGAATATCTTGAGAGAACAAAACAGGACTTTTCCTCACTATTTAGTTATGTAGGGGCAGGAATTAGCTAAATTCTTCAATTGATATATTTATCGCAAAATAAAACTGAAGAGCATGGCTGATTAATTTTACAATAATGACAACGCAGACATGCACCAGGTGGTGAAGGACATGTTACCATGCTTTGAGCAGGTTCCTCTCTCCATAAAAGTTATGAGGAATGCATTCTTGCTACTTTTTTGGACCTCCTGCTATAAACATACAATTTCTGTTAAAGCTTGGTCAGTTTGTGACAACAAGGAGTCATGATTAGAAGAATATCTCTGAGGAATTGGATTTTGTCAAAGAATATAAAGATATGATTACAGATTTGAGATGACGGTTGCATTCTGAAGGATTAAAAAGAGAGAGAGCAAATGGTTTATACCAGCTGTAGCTGCAACAACATCAACAAGAACAGCCCATTCCCAACATATTTCTGAACACATGCCATTGTCATCACATAAAGCAATTCATGAATCTTCGTGGGCAACAATCAAACATTTGTGGTGGCACATCTCTATGGGATTTGTTCAAAGAGTTTGGCTTGGTAACTGATATACTCATACACTGCATAGCTCCTAGGAGTGGTCCTACTGCATATGAGATGGTTTCATCACACTTGATGGATAGTCCTTTCTTAGCAGAAATGATGACTCCATGGACTAGTGGCAAACAAAACAGTTTGCGTGTGTGGCCATCAGCGACACATTTTGCTGTGGAAACCCTTAGCTGCCAACCAACAAACATTAAGTCTGAGAGTGTTTTCAGTGCAGTGGTTTATAACATAAATGACCGTAGGACACGGTTATCAAGAAGAAGTGTTGAGAGACTTACATTTCTTAAAATGAACCAGCATCTAATACTATCTGAGTATCAAGTAGCAGAAGTGGACAAAACCACATATGATAGGGAAAACCATGGCATATGTTCTATTAACAGCAGTACAGAGTAGAAGGAGGGATTTGAAAGGTTGCTACCATCAGCCACTGTCGGGATCACTGCTATGACTATTGATTAATGTTTGACAATAAGATGAGAATAAATGCAAGAGTAAATTAGTCTCAAAGTTGATAATAAAAATAATTGAAATTGAAATAGGAATTAAGAATATATATATAACATATAAATATATCAATCACACCATGCCAGTCCACCACCACAATACACATCTGCCACATTCAGTAGAAGTTGTCACTTTTTTTAGCTCATTAAAAATAATGGTCAGCACTCTTCATGCATAGCAGCAGGCGTGCAGAAAGAAAACCTGAAAAAAAAAATAATTTTGCAAGTTTGAAGAAACTAAAACATACAACATAATACAGCAAGGGTAGGCTTGAAACAATAGAGTGGGTGTAAATCAAAATTAACCCTGAATAAAATGTATTTTGGCCTCAGGATTTGCAAAAACAAGCCGTGAGAAAAAAATTTTTGTTGGACCCAGGCTTTCAAAAAACATGCCCTGAAAAAAAAATTGTATGCCCTACTTGTCTATTTCTAGAAGTTCTATATGGTATGGTGGGAAATGCCATTCTAGCATTTGCTACTGCTGTAATTACTCCCACTGAGTCAAGTACTAGGAGGATTAGGCTGATGCATGGGACTTGGATCATCATCAGCACTGATATGACAGGTTGTGGTACTATGATGCTTCTACTTGCAATTAGCCTAAATTTTGCTGGAACAGCAGCAGCAACAACCACAACAAGCCTCCACCACTTCAGATGCATCTAGAGAGAAGAGGTTGCCCAATTATGTTTCTCATCCTGCACCTACTCTAAAATAATCGGTTGTGGTGGAATATACATTTTTCCCTTGAGAGCAGTCAGTAAGGAACTATGCCTTTCGTCAGCAACAGATATGTGCACAGTGTGTGCATGGAAACATTGTGAAACAGGTGAAAAACTGGGTGGAAAGTATCACACAATTAACACATCTACACTCTTTTTAAACAACAGGCATAACTGCAACAAAACACATTGACACTATCATGTCCCTCTGGGTTTTGCTGGCATCTCTTGCCAGGTATTTTGGTTTTCCCTTGTTCTTGTTTATCTGCCTTGTTTTTGTGACATTCTTGTTTGAGCCTTTATCAAGTGCCGGAATTTTGTGTTGGTGCATGATCAAAGCATTCGTGTTGGTGTCTAGCTCCTGTTTGTTCCAGTGATTTCTGTTTGACCCGACTTTCCTCTACTTTGTCTTTGTCTCCTTATTTGGCTTTGATGTACTGTGTTGGTTCTGACTTTGGCCTGTTTATTCGAGTTTTCTTGCTGATGATTGTGTCCCAATTTGCTCTACTGGTTTTGTCTATTCTTCTATATCATTCCTCGTACCGTCTCTGCCTGCCTGTTACCAACTTGGTTTGTTGAGTATTCTCCCTTCAACTCTGAGGGTTCTCCTCTGTGCTCATTATATTAAGTACGATGCTGTTGACCACCTAGTCGAGTTCAACACTGTCAACCACCCAGTTGAGTTCGATGTTGTCTACCACTTAGTCGAGTTTGGCACTGTTGAGTGTCTCCCTTTTGACCTGCCATCAGATGTAAACCTTGCAACCCCTGGTACTATGACTGCTGTTCCAGTTTCTACTGGACGTAGCAAGTGGCAAAAGTGGTACACCAGAGGAGAATGTAGAGGACACTGAGGCTGCCGGTGCCGGGACAGTGGGTACATCTTCCTGTATGAATAATAGAAATGTGAATTCAGCAGCTCTTACTTCAATTTCTAATGGACCTGGTCTATCATAAAATCGTATCAAACTTCAAGACACATTTTCTCATATATATGTGCACTCCTGTTAAAATAATAATAACCACTTGATAGGCGGGTGCTATGAAAAGAGCATCCCTTTAAACTCTAGTTACTAGAAAGAACTGTTGCAATACCACGCACTTCCACCAACAAACTTGTATGAGTCCATGAATAAAAACAATAAGGTTTATTGGTTACTTTCTGCATACTTTAACAGTATTCTCTGGTCAACTTGAGTAGTATATGGAGAGACTGGTAAATTATGGTTCAAGCAGTTAGATGTAAAGAGAGACATCTTAGGCAGATCCAATAAAGCTTGCTGTTTTTATTTATGACTCATGCAAGTTTGTTGGTGGAAGTGAGTGATACTGCAACAGTTATTTCTACATCTTCCTGTTCCCAGGCACCAAGCACAAGAAGACAATGATGGTGAAGGTGTTAGGCTCATCATTGAACTTCCAGCCTTGGTTTATCTAGACTTTCTTGGGGCTTTTCACCCCTGTTCTTTTTACCTTTGAGGATGGACAAAGGGCACAGTGACAATGGCTCTCAATTTCTTTTTGGGGGGATTTGGCTTTTGCAAGGGATAGTAATGTTTCATAATAAAAGCAGCTCTAATTAATCATCATAGTATTTGGACTTTGGATTTCAATCCTGTCAGAGTTGTAGTTCAAGAGTAATTCAATGACAAAGTGCCCCCCTCCCGCCCCTTTTACTGATGTAACACTTTTCAGCCAGATCAGAAGGGAGGTGTCCAGGAAGACTGCAGAGAAGGACAATCTTCAATTAAGATAAGGGAAAAACCTGAAAAGCTTGTCAAGGTGGACAGGGCTTTCATTGTTTTCATTGTAAAAAGATTGTCCCCTGCTGTTATCTGTCCTGTCTTACAACCAGATCCCCATCTGAGAAGAGATGGCTTACACTAGGTAAAAGGGGCGGGAGTGGGAAACTTTGCTTGTGAATATTTCTTAAACCATAAAGGTTTGAGAGATAAGACTTATATCATTCTTCATATTTTTTAATGCCTACGAAATAAAATAAAGTTAAAATGAAGTATTACTATCCCTTTAACATAAATGTTGTGTTTATGTTACTGTAACGGTTTTATTTGACATTCAGACACAGTAGGTTAGGTAAAACACAGTTTTATTGAGAAAACTCAGAATAACAATAACCCTCACGGGTCCAGTCATATATATATATATATATATATATATATATATATATATATATATATATATATACACACAATATAGTACTGACACAGGACAGGTTACAGTAATATATACCCACACGGGTCCAGTATATGTACAATTCAGCAACAACATATACTGACACAGGTCAGGTAAAGTTCATGTGATACTCAAACGAGGCTGCAGTGAATGGGTTACTATTAGGCTAGGAAGACTGACTGGCCCTAATAGCGTGAGGCCCTTAAGACTCTCACTCTGCAGAGAGTGAACAAATAGCAAGTAATGCCACAGAAGTAAATGGAGGCCCAGGACAAGCTTGTGGACTGCCGTTGCAGTAACGGAGGACTGCGACTGTATGCCCGGAAGGGCACCCAATGGAGACTGCAAAGATTGAAATCCGGTGGAAGATGACACCTTCCCCGAAGGGGTTAACGAATGCTCAGACCAATGTCGACTGCCCGATGCGGAGAACAGCCTGAGGCACCCAGAGGAAGACCAACCTCAGCTGGTGGCAGGAAAAAGGGTCAAGCGTACCGTGGTGCACATATGGATGAATCACACCGGAGTGTCGCCTGCACGACACAGACTGTAACCGAGACTAGACTGCAGGAACGACAATGAGGCAACAGTGACTCTGTCTGGAGACAGAGAGGAACCTGGATGACAGCCCCAACTGAGTACCGGATGGGATCGCAGGCAGGCCCGGATACACGGACAATGGAGCCCCAACCCGGGCCGGTACACAGAGCAGGAACATCAGCCAATCCGAGTCAATAAACAGAGCAGGAACGTCAGCCAGGCCAGGTCGGTACACAGAGCAGGAATGTCAGCCAATCCGAGTCGGTACACACAGCAGGAACGTCAGCCAGGCCGGGTCGGTACACAGAGCAGGAACGAGATAGCAGAGTAGTTGGGCAGTCCGGGTCGGTACACAAAGCAGGAACAGATACAGCAGAGTAGTCAGGCAGTCTGGGTCATACACAGAGATCACACGAGAAACTGGAACAAGCGCTGGTAACGGAAACACCACAAAAGGGCATTGGAGAAGTAACAAGGCCCAGTATTTAAAGGGATAGTAATACTTCGTTTTAACTTTATTTTATTTTGTAGGCATTAAAAAAACATGAAGAATGATATAAGTCTTATCTCTGAAACCTTTATGGTTTAAGAGATATTCACAAACAAAGTATCCCTTCCCTGTTCAACCAGATCAGAAGGGAGATGCCCAGGTAGACTGCAGAGAGGGACAATCTTCAATTAAGATAAGGGAAAAAGCTGAAAAACTTGTCAAGGGGGGAAGGGCTTTCATTGTTTTCATACAAAGAAAATTGTCCCCTTCTGTTATCTGTCCTGTCATAGAACCAGACTCACATTTGAGAAGAGATGGCTTACACTAGGTAAAAGGGGCGGGGAGGGGAACTTTGCTTGTGAATATCTCATAAACCATAAAGGTTTGAGAGATAAGACTTATATCATTCTTCATGTTTTTTTAATGCCTACAAAATAAAATAAAGTTAAAACGAAGTATTACTATCCCTTTAAGGACAAATACTGGGCGGGACAAAGCCACTTCAACCAATGAGTCAGCAGGAAGTAAAACTGACAGAATGTCGCCAGCATAGCATGGGCACCGTGATAGTTACATGTGCTTTATCAGGGCAGATGTGCCAAGGCATTTCCCCTCCTTTCCCCTTTTCTCTGCCT
This sequence comes from Rhinophrynus dorsalis, assembly GCA_037306005.1. Taxonomy (NCBI): domain Eukaryota; kingdom Metazoa; phylum Chordata; class Amphibia; order Anura; family Rhinophrynidae; genus Rhinophrynus; species Rhinophrynus dorsalis. Next base: position 266,276,873 of record CM074723.1, on the reverse strand, counting down.
TATCACACAAAGTGCACAGTGCAGTCACTGATGACTACACTGTGCCTACTCCAAGAGAAAAATATTCCTATAGCCATGATTTCAGTGCCATGGTGGCCAATGTGGTCTGTTGCACACTAGCCGTCTCAACATCATCTTGCTGTGACAGATGAAAGTCTGCCTCCAACTACTTAGCAGCAGGAATTACGGCAGAAGAATTCTCCTGAATATCACTTCTGGTGGTCATGGTGATGCTCATCCCCATTATTATATTTCTCCCTTTTCTTATTTCTTTATGCAAAAAACAATCATGCACTCCCACACACCAGCTGCTCCACCATCACCCTCACTCTCACCACCATCACCGGTATCTTACTGCACTTCAGGACTGGTTGGGGATAAAAGGTATGGCAGAAGGTCATACTTGTCATACTTGCCATATCTTCAGAAAAAGAATGTACACTGGCAGCAGTAGTATGTACACTGGCAGCAGTAGTATCAGACACAGAGAGCTGACTTGTCCTACTGCTCATACTGCTATCCAGTTCCACATTCTTCAGTTTACTTCCCCAGAGGGAAAACACCTGTGGGAGACTGGGAATCATTGGGTCAGGTGTATGTGGGCTCCTTTGACTGCTGCTGCTAGCTTCCTCCTCCACATCTGTATCAGAAGCAGCAGGGTCCATTCGTCTTCTCCTGCTTGTCATTGTGCTAGAAACACATTTTATTTTAATGTAAACTTTAATTTTTCTTTCTTCTCTCTCCCTCTCTCTGCCTGCTTCTGGTCTCTTGGTCTTCTAAACTATACCTGGCTGGATGGAGGGAAATTGGGGTTTTTATACTGTTGAAATAGGAAGTTTCACCTTCACTGAGAAACATAGGCACAACGTAGACAGCATTGGGTAGGGCACTGAGATGCATGTAAAAACTCAGAAAAAGGGGAAAGGGCATGAAGGAGCATTAGGGAGAAAACAAAATGGGGGAGGGAAGCAAAGAACATGAGTTGTGCAATGACATTCCAATTTCATAAAAAAGTACAGTCCCGACCACCACCGAATGTCTAGTTCATGACTTAAAGCCACTGCAAAGCACTAGGAGATCTAAATCCGTTTCAAGGTAATTCAACAGAACAGAACACAGGGAGCACCCAATAGAACCTGAGCAGAGCATGTAGGAGAGTACAAAGTATCAAAATGGATTATAGGCATCAAAAAGGTTGTACTAATCAGCTCTAAGAAGGTCACAATGGATTATGTGCACAGAAACTCTCTATAAATGGAAACAATGGTGGGGAAAATGGGTCTTATAGTGACTACCATTTCCACATACTCCGCCACAGGCCTAGAAGCATAACCAGTCACAAATACACCATACAGACTATGTAATATACATAAACCAACACAAAGTCTATGGGTTATACATGATATAAAACCTATGAGCCCTCAATAGAGGTAAATATCCGATGAAAAAAGGGGGGGGCAGAATTATATTATTATACCCATTCACTTCACCTGAATAACATAATACTGGCTATCCCCCAGAGGCTCAAGGGCAATCTAAGATGTCTAAGGATTAAAATTAAACACTAAAGAGCAGCAGGTAGGAGCATGCAAGAGAACGCTAGACACACACTTGAGATATAGGCATCGAGGGAAGCCTCAGATGACCCATAGGTGTGGGAAGTAGAACTAGGATGGGAAAAACTATTAAAGACTGTCGTCTCCACATATTCTACCACTGGCTGATACATATACCAAACTATAATTATTTTCAACAGGGTATATAGAATCATTACCACTAGCATACTGTGCATATAAACACTGAAAAGATAACATGCGAGTCCTCAATAAAAAAATAATACTAATATAAAGCTACCTTCATGTCCTTCAGCTTAATGTGCATGATGGGTGTGAGATGAGGCACTCCAACAATAAAGCAATAGCACAGAGTAATTATACTTTTAGGAAGTTTAGAGTCCCAGGGAGGATCAATGAGAATTCCCCCCATAATAGAAGGTAGGAAGCTCATGTCATCTCTGAAAGCACCCTGGGTTCCCCACTTGAAAGACGCTGTATGGTTGTTGTTGCCATCTCTCCAACAGGGGTTGTGTTTGGGATCCAGTAGCAGCAGGGCCATCTCCTGGTTTCAGTACAGTAATATTTAAAGACGTGCAGGAACTGTGGAACTCCGTGGGTCTTTTAACAAAGCTTTGATCCAGATGACCATAGCAGAGAGATGGAAAAGGAAGCCCTATTTGTACCTGATCTGTAACACCTTTAGATGGTCAATCAAAGGGTTAAGTGATTAGTTTGCGGCTTAGTGAGAGCAGGATCATTGAACATGTGATATTAAGTTCCAGAATATGTGAGGCAGTCCAGTTGCCTGCCAGGCTGTATGATGAGTTCTTTAACTGAGAAACAGTGGAAACAACAGATGATATGCCTCAGATGATCACCTAGTCATCCCAAGTGCCCTAGGGCCCTATGATCCCTGTCCAGAGGGATAGAAGTAGAAGCCTTTTCAGGTACAAGAGTTGAAAACAGCTTCTGCACACACTCATAAAGGCATTTGGCCAGATGTTTCAGGTTTATTTCACAGACATGCATTTCATCTCCTGCTGCAATTATTTAAGTCTTCTAATTTGTAGAACAGCTGGACATTGAGGTATTATTGAGGTACTGTTGCTCTGTAGCACAAAACTCATTAGACCTTTTTGGAGGTCATATTATATGTGACTGTGTCCCATCGTCCAGTGGCATGTTATTGTCATTTTAGCTTCAGAATAAAGCATTTTTGTTTTTATCAAATTGCCTTACCTGTTTCGGTGTTCCACCAAATACTTGTTTGATGAATTTCCGTATGCAGGACTGGGGAACCTGATGTGACTGAGCACCCTTATCTCATTGTATGGGAGTCCACTTTTATTTTGTGTCTGAAATCAGCATGCTGAAAATTTCTTACGTACATGATCAATACTGCTAGAGTTACAGCATGAAACTCTATTACTACACGTTATGACTCTTGTCATCTCCTACAGCAAACCCAGAGTCATCATATTCCTCTGCAGCAGGAGCCATAGGAGTTAATTGGAATTAACTAACTGTTGGCAGTGGCACACTCTTTGACACATCAGTAACATCACTACTACTCTTATCTGCTCAGGAGCCCTGGGGTCTTTTTGGAGTGCTTCTGCTGCTACTAGTTGTGGCACCTGTGTGACATGTTCATGGTGTGTCTACCAGTCAGATCGGTGGCCAACATTACTATTCCATAATTGTACTTTTGCATTATCTTTTTGCAGGTTTTGAGTGCTTTCTAACATTTCAAAATGTTATGGAAATCATTTTAGAGCTTTTGCACAAAATGATTTTGCTGTTATTAAATATTTTTTCCTTCCTTTAAAGCCGTTATATTTACAGTGTTTTTTTTCCAGCAAAAAGTTCTGGGGGTTTAAGTTTCCATGATGTTAAAGGGATAGTAATACTTCGTTTTATCTTTATTTTATTTTGTAGGCATTAAAAAAACATGAAGAACGATATAAGTCTTATCTCTCAAACCTTTATGGTTTAAGAGATATTCACAAGCAAAGTATCCCCCCCCATTCAGCCAGATCAGAAGGGAGGTGCCCAGGTAGATTGCAGAGAGGGACAATCTTCAATTAAGATAAGGGAAAAACCTGAAAAACTTGTCAAGGGGGGAAGGGCTTTCATTCTTTTTATACAAAGAAGATTGTCCCCTGCTGTTATCTGTCTAGTCTTACAACCAGATTCACATCTGAGAAGAGATAGCTTACACTAGGAAAAAGGGGCGGGAGGGGGAAACTTTGCTTGTGAATATCTCTTATCCCTTTAAGCTGCAAATCTATTTAGTTTCCCTTCATTTGAAGCAATTTAAGATTGATCAAACAGAGAAGAGCGTATGGCTTTCATGACATTTAACTGGTGATTTTATAATTTGCCCAGTACTAGAAGTCTTGGCAATTAGGTCAATGATTGGTGGCTGTTTTCTGATGCAAAATAACGGGTTCTCCTTATCTAAATTTCAGCTTTATAAAATATTTTAATTCTTTTTAAAAAAGCTGGATTTGGGAAAGTGAATCAGCTAAACTGGTTTTACATGAAAGCATTATCAAAAGATTGGGAAGGTGTGTCTGTGTCTTATTTTAAATATGGTATTTTATTTGGTTATGCATTTTCTTTTGCGCCTCTGGTTGCTTTCATGTAACTCAAGCTCATCCAACTAGCAAGCCACTTATAGGCAACTTATGTAGCTCATGCATATTCTTCAATCACATTTGTGCGCTTACTAAGATCAAAATGTATATCATACTTTTGCCTCTGAAAATATTTCCATATTCTCAAATAAGTGATCATACCTTATGCTACGCCTTCAAATGGCATTTTTAATGTTTTATTGTTTATTCCTACATTTAAAAAATAGGCATAAATATATAAAAAAATTACACAATGTCAATTCTAATCACCCACGTTTTATTGAACTTGATGAATCTAGCTGTAAGATGGCAATTTTAAAGCATGTTTTATGTATGCTTTCATGCATAAATTCAAGCATTTTTTTGCAAATTGCTACAGCCTGTTTTTGTTAATGCTATTGCTTTTATATTTCCAACATGTTATGAGTTAGATGCTCTTCAGTAGTTAAGATTTGGGTGTAGTTAGGAATGAGCAGTGAATTTCTGTGCAATAATTAGATTGTTCATATACTCTGAATACTACAGAGACATAAGACTCATAATTTTCAGGTCAAGGATAAGGGCTCATTCCTAATTCAAGAGCCTATATGACTATTAATTACTCATGATTCCAAAACCGATATATTTTAGAAAATTGTGAGACATATCACCAGCTGAAAATGACGATCAATTGCAGCGATCATAATGCTTAATTTCTGTCTACAGCTCTCATGTGGTTTGAATGTTAAATAAACATTAAGTTTAACTACATTACTGTTAATTGTTGGCTATTAGATATGAATGCGCTTTCCAGTAAGTAGCTGTAAAGACTGCTAACTTTGCCTGCAAAACTGAGGTACATTTATTAATTATGAAAGATTAGTGAAAGCATAATCAACCTAATTATAAGAAATAATTTAATCAGACACGAAAGGATAATTGTAGTCAAACTGATTTTTGGCAGATTTGAAATATTTAATGTAGTTAATGTGATAATCAGAAAGGTTAGAATAATAAACTATGCATCAAGTATGTGATGTATGTTTTTATGACACACTAAATACAGTAAATGATGACACTTTGTTTTATATCTTGGTCATCTGCTCATAAGAATTAGTTTGTCTTGCCTACAAAATATAAAGTTTGCTAATGACGAAAAATCATTTTTTATCAAGAAAGTTATTTTATAAATGGAAACAGAAGAGAATCAGAGAAACATACATTTTAAAGGGGCAGTATATGGTAAATAAAATACTTTTTTAAAACACTGGCAGAGTTCCCACTGCCTATAATGCACCTGTTCTATCCTGGTTGGTGTATAAATCAGTGCCCTATTTGGCACTCATAGGAGCTTTCTCTTCTCTCCATAGAATCTCATTGATGGCAGATTTGCTGACACAGGTCTTCTATGGAGAGGAGAAAAAGCTTTCATAAATGCCAAGTAAGTCACTGACTTACTTGCCAGTCTGTTCCCATGACTTTGAGGTCCATGCCAGTGGTTTAAAAAGGATGTTTATTGACCCTTTATTATCCCTTCAATAGTATTTCTACTACTAATGTGTAAAATCAGCCAAAATCATGCAAAGAAAGAAATAAATTGTTTTAATTCTAAATTAAATCGTATCCAATTCAAGGTCATTTTAGGAGTAATTTTTATAAATGTTATTCACAAACCCAGTACTTTCGTGTGTTAACCATTCACATATTTATAAATAAAGTTTTACTCATTTATAAAAGTGAATGAATGTAAGTATACACTTTGAAAATTCTCACTTTCTTTATGTCAGGATCTGGTTTGATGATCCTCTTTTATTCATTGAAGCATTCAAGTTTACACACATACATGTTCTTCAAGAATATTTTGCACATCTAAACTAATTCTTTCACAATATACAAGGTAGGGAAGCATGATCCATCATGTATAAATGCCAAAGACCTAGGGGTAGATTTAAAGGCAGCCATTAGCAAAAAAAAGCACTAACGAGTGCGTTAACGTGTTGTAAGCCATTTAAAGGTCTGTCTTAAGAATAGCTAATGGCAGTTCATAAATCCTTACGGCCGATAGACTGACGTGCATCGAGAGAAATAGAACAAGACTCTCCAGAGCCATTTAAAGGAGAGCGGTACTGCTAACGGCTGAAAAAAGATACAGTTAACGGCTAAAACTTAAGACCCAGTTTCGTTAGCTGTTAGACACATAACGGTCAAAAAGAAACCACCGTTAAAGACAATCCGCACAAGCATGTAAATGGCAAAATTAACCTGTGCAATGCCAAAAGAACACAAAAACATGGACAGACTCCACAAATCACTCTCACGCACAACAAGCAACACCACAGAGACATGGACTTGCAAAAAAACACCAACACAACATGGCACAGAACATTGGGGGTTATCACACAACACAGACACCTGCCGATACTAAACAAGCACACCTGTGCAACATCACCACATGATCCAGAAGCAACCCTCACCCCACAACTTCACACTCGCAACTGACACAGACAGAGCAATCAGAACACACCACATTTTAAAACACAGACACACCTGCAAAAAATTACCCGGACAACACCTTCCCATTGGTCATCACTCACCTCATCACCACACATACACAACGCCCTACCATGTACTTAAAGTGACAGCTCACCACACTCACTTGTGGCTTGTTTTCCACTCAGGGAGAGAGAGATAGAGAGAGAGAGAGAGAGAGAGAGAGAGAGAAACAATAAGTATGTTGGGATACTTATTGATGAGAAGACTGCAGAGAAGGCATGCAAGGGCAAGGGCTAGGGAACACCAGCAACCTCCAGGCACACCTGATCAACAGCCTTCACTTGTTGCAAGTGAGGAGGCTCTGGCTCAACAGCCACACAGATGCCCATCTCCACCTGGAGGGATGCACCTGCCTACAGATGCACAGCTGCAGAAACAGGATGCTCCACAGCAAAAGGACGCTCCCCAGCTGCCACAGGGGCCCCTGCAGCAGCGGAGGATGGATAGACGACCACCAAGGCCCAGGGTATACTGCCAAAGGGTCACCATCTTTGGAATGACTGATGACGAGGTGATTGATCTCTACAGGTTGAGGCCACACAGCATCATTGCTTTGTATGAGGTCATCAAGGATCAGGTGTATCCCATCTACATCCACAACCATGCCTTATCTGGCCTGCAAAATCTCCTGTGTGCCATACACTTCATGGCAAGTGGCACCTTCCAGTCCACTGAGGGTTACGCATCTGGCATGTCACAGGCCACATTCTCCAGAGTGCTGGACCAGTTCTTGCCAGCCTTCAAAAGCAAGGCCAGTACCTACATACATTTCCTCACCACCAACATGGACTGGATACATCTCAAGCAGGGCTTTTACGCAAGGGGACGCATGCCCAGGGTCATGGGTGCTATAGATTGCACCCATGTCTGTATCAAAGCCCCAGCACATGATGCACATCTATACATCAACAGGAAAAACTTCTACTCCATGAACGTGCAGATGGTGTATGACAGCAACATGAGGATTATGAATGTCTGTGCAAAATATCCTGGCAGCTCTCATGATTGGTACATTCTCCAAAACTCCTCAGTACACAGAGACTTCGAGAATGGAACTAATACAGGGGGATGGCTTCTGGGTGAGTTCACAATACTACATCACACCACATCCACAGGTGTATACACAACACTGCTCACCATGCTCCTGACCCACAGCTAGAACGTCCACCACACAAAACATCATTCATACAACATGTGCTCCCTGTCTCACCATGTCACTCACATTACACAGGTGATGCTGGCTATGGATGCAAATCCTGGCTACTGACCCTGGTTGCCAATCCCCAAACAGATGCCCAGGAAAGATACAACCAGGTTCATGGCAGAACAAAGAATGCCATTGAGGGGACCTTTGGCCTCCTGAAGTCTCGATTACAATATCTGGACCACTCGGGGGGAGCACTGCAGTATGCACCTGGAAAAGTGTGTGACCTCATAATGGCGTGTGCAGTACTGCACAACATTGCAGTGGACACCAGGTTGGTGGATGATATCCAGGCACCCCGATACCTGAAGTGCCCATGGACATCGGCCATGTTGAGGAGGCACTGAGAGGGGTGCAGATCCGAGGCAGGCTCATCACGGACCACTTTAGCTGTGAGTATAACACAGACATCCAAACAATCCATGCAAGTCCTCCATCAGTCCTGTAAATTGGTGCCAACACACTAACCACATCGCACATGATATTCTGTTCCACCCCACAGGATCATTGACACAGCACTGCACTGGCAGTAGTATGGCCCCAAACATCATGAATATTATAGACATGACATATTGTGTGTGGGGATTCCAAAACCACCTTCCATTCCCTACTCCATGTTGACAAGGATTTCACGCACACCCCCAGGAGAAACAAGGTACAACACATAACCCATGTTCAGCATCTGACAGGCTTGACTGACAGCAACTAACGTGATTTGCCATGATCATAGCCAGAGCAACCATGGTAGCCTTGTAGCGAAAGAGTGTTATCCAATGCAATGCATTGGATAACACTCTGTCACATCAGGGGTTAAAGGGTCATTAGAGTCAACATGGGACCTGTAGTTTGCTAGAGCTGAGATGAGCAGCATAGGGATGGATCTACAGTGGTATTGTTACACAACATAGAGGTCATGAAACGTGGATCAGATCTCCGGGGACACCATGCTGACCTGTGAGTGTGTAGTGATATGTGGCCCTGACATGAATACACACATCAACGAATATGTCATAATAGTTCCATGAAACAAATAAAATTGGGCTGCCACTGTCACTCTCACAGTGGCAGCCCAAATACATTAGTTTCATGGAGCTCTCAGAACATATTTGTTGATGTGTGTATTCATGTAAGGGGCACATATCCCTAGAGCTGCTTCACATGTCCTTAGTTCTTTACATAATGGGTTACAGACGAGTACACAACACATTACAAAGCAATGGTTTGTGTACTCACCTGTAACGAAAAAGATTGAGGGGATTAGGAAGTTGAAGTTGTTGATGATGATCAGTTCGAGGGTGCTGCTCCAAATCCTGTCCTCTTGTCCTACAGGCATCCGTATCATGATCCATCCTTGAACAGAAGATCTTCCATGTGACTGGACTGATGTCTTGACAACACTTCTATGAAGCTCACCCCTTGGTGTTTCAAGTGTTTGTGTTGGTGATGCAATGTTTGACCTGATGTTCACAGCAACCTCTACTGGAACATTCTCATATAGACACAGAAAACAGAAATTCATGTGTGTACTAACATCCAGGTATCAAACCTGTACAGTTAAAATGCTCATCTACAGAGTTGTCAAACCTTGAGCACACATGAGCAGTACAGTAGTGTTTCTAAAGTACTAATATTTAGTTACAAAGTACATTTAGTGTGCTCATCCAAGTGTTTAATGCATATAGGCAAAATACCCAGAAAACACATGTATGTTTTAATGTACTTTGAGACACAATAAAGAAGAACCATCACTATAAATCTGTGTCTGTATGAAGTAATGTTGGATAACACATGTGTCAATGCGTAACCACACTCAAGCCTAGAAGGCATGACCCACATCACAGGAGTACATTACTTGTTTTCCAGTGAGTGGACTCTGTGATGTATTCATGCAAATAGATGATGGCAGAGATACACTAATGTGTGTTGGGAGTGATAAACAGGTGATCCTGGGGACATACTTCCGCAGTGATTTCATGACCACGGTTTCTGTGTTTCTCAATATAATCAATGTCCTGAGACAGCTTTAGCTTGACATATCTCAGTACATGGGCTACATCAACAAACAACCAGACTAAGTGGACAAGTGTTATCACTGGTGAAGTCTGTTACAAACTTAGTAAAACAACAACTCAACTTACTGGAGAACCAAATGCTCACCCCTGGATTTCCATGTGTGTGCTACACATTGAAATCCTATGGTGAACATTGGGTTCACCAGTAAGTCAGTTTCACAATAACAGTGTGAATCAAAGACTATTTCCCTGCATGTTCCATCTGTCCTGCTTGTTAGTTCTCGGCTAAGTCAAATAGCTGTTTGTTCGGTTAACCCCTTAAACACAACAATTGATGCAGACGAATGTTCAGTGTTGCACCAGTTATATGGCGCCAGGGATGGATTGCCAGTTGAATTTGTACAAGAGTTTGTGTGTGAACCTATGTTGTAACATCCCATAGACATGTTACTTAGGCAGAAGTTGTGTTCACTGCATTGCTTGGCAATGCATTGAAGACAACAATGCCACCCAAGCTATCACCAAACACAAAGCATATCAGCCAAGAATCAAAAGCACAATGTTTTGTTTATTGAGGGGCAAGTTGGGCAGTTTATTTTTTTTTCCTGGAGGGGACCTTAGACTGGGTGCCAGAGGTGGATGCCCTGGCTGATTGCCTGGTCACCCTTTGACACCTAGGTGTGGCTTCAGAGGTCACGCTGGAGGGAGTGGTGGGTGCAGTGGACCCCTCTGTGGACCGCAGCTCTCTCTCTACATGCAGGTTCTCCCTGCGGTTGTGGTCTCCCAACTCCACCAGCACCTTCCCCGGCATGTCCATCATCCCTGTGTGGTGCTGATGGAGTTGTGTGTTCAGTCTTGTGTGCTCCAACTCCAGGGCATGTATCCCTGCCTGGATTCTTGATGTGTTCCTCCTGGATTCCCTTCTGCTCCTTGTGACATTTTTGTTGATCCTGTGGCATGTACGGAGTAGCCTCCTCTGTAGGGACATGCATTCCGCCTCCATCCCCATGGGTAGTGCATTGCTGGAGGTGGACATGCCCAGTGACACTGCTGGTGGGTTCCTGCTGCTGCTCTATCCTGATCTGCTGCTGTGTCCTGAGCCGCTGTGTCCTGAGCTGCTGTGTGTGCTGTGGCTGTTGCTGCTGTGACAGCTGTTGGAGTGGCTGGTGCAGATGATGGGCATATGCTCACTACATCAAGTGACTCACTGCTGCCCAATGATGTCTGTCCTGGTGATGGTGTGAATATTTCTTTTGGTAGAGGGCACTGGGGCTCCCCAATCAGGCCCAAGGGTTGATAGTCGAGTGGCCAAGGGTCATATCTTGACCACTGGTATGTGCTTGGCCCCCCCAGGGATCATACCTGGGGCCATGCTAAGGAGCCATCCAGGAGGGTAGGTCCATCTGTGTTGAATAAGGCACATATTGGGTGGTAGATATAGTTCCTGGCAGCCATTGCTTCCCTGGTGGTGGTGGTTGTGCTGCTGGAGGGTAGTAGCTCCTGGAGGTGGTGGGATGCATCCACCTGTCCTCCTGTTGCATCCAGTCACTGTACTGGGGTGAAGCAGCCAGTTGGGGATCAGCCAGTTGGGTCGCAGCCGGTGGAGGTGCAGCCAGTTTGGTCAGAGCCAGTGGAGGTTCAGCCAGATGGGTCAGAGTTGGTGGAGGTGCAACCAGTTGGGTCGCAGCCAGTGGAGGTGCAGCCAGTTGGGTCAGAGCCAGTGGAGGTGCAGCCAGTTGGGTCACAGCCAGTGAAGGTGCAGCCAGTTGGGTAGCAGACAGCTGTGGAGGAGGTGTGGGTGGTAAGTACGGTGGCCAGTGGCTGGTCCCCTCCTCTGTATACTCCTCACTGGGTGATGAGGTAGCCTCCTCCACGGGCTCCTGCTGTTGTGGAGGCCCGTAAGCTGTGTGTAGAAATGAGACTGTGTGATTAGTAAATGTAGCCATGATAGGATGAAAGTGATATCAATACTTAAAATGTGAAAAGAAAGATATATGTTGTAGGGTTTATCCCCCTGAGAAAAACAAGGTTACTCCCACTGCTGAAGGGTGTTTCATTCAAAACATACCACAGCTCCAAGTTAAATTCCTTTGGTGCAATACCCCAGTGGATTGATATTGTACATTGGTGCTGTTGATATATCATCCTATGGAGATTCATGGTCCTGGGACCAGATCTGTCCATAGGATGGTGTAGCAACAGCGCCACTGTACAATTTCAGGCCACTGGGATATTGCCCCTGAAATATTCAAGTTTGAGCTGTGAGACTTTTTGAATACAACACCTTTCAGCAGTGGGGATAACGTTGTTTTACTCGGGGGAGAAACCTTACAACATATATTTTCCTTTTCACATTTTGAGTATTACTATCCCTGTAACGGGATGGCAATGGTTAATTTCACCTTGATGTAATATTGTAGGCATTGTAAAAAGATGTGGATCGATGCTAGTCCTATCCCTCCTACCCTCATGGTTAGACAGATATTGCTGTATGTTACAGCTGGAGATATCAGTCATTTGACCACACAGAGGCTCTTCAGCAGAGCCAAAATTGCCCCATTTGGAGGTGAATTCATCTACAATGTGTGCCTGGTTTGCAAACACTCTCTGGAGACCATTCCAATGAAGTATTCATCTCCAAATGGGGCAATGGCCTGTTTTTGACCAAACTACATTGGTTCATATTTGGTTCACATATATATCCTACTAATAGTGGCTGGTGTACCATCCATCCATGGCATCAGGACTCCTGAGGATCCGTGTGGGAATCAAAAGTGAGATATGTCATTTCAAGTTAGAGTAAATGATTGCATACACAACACCAAGACCTACTTTTTCACCTTTAATTCTGTGGCATAGTTTTAGGTCTGTGTGTTTCACATACAACCAGTTATTCTCAGTGGCAATGTGATGTGTGACCTGATCCATCCTTTTTGTGATTCAGTAAGTGGTGAAGTAGACGTGATGAACTGAACATGATGATGACTTCTCCAGTAATCTTATTTCCCCCTTTGCAATGTTTTCTATGGAGACTATACAATGTGACCTTAGCAACTTGATTAATTTTATTGAATATTCTCCATAAATTAACATTGGGACTGGTGAAGTGAGGGTATGTAAGTGTTCATTTATCTCCATCATCTCTTTTTCACCGCTTAGTGAATGTTCCCTGTGTAGCATGCAATAATTAGCCTTTCGACTTGTGTTTTTTTTTTCTGGTTAACCCTTTGAGTACTGGAGGGGTTGCCAATGCGATGCATTGTTAATCCCTCTAGCACTCAAGGGGTTATGTTCTGGTTTCCCTGTGGGTGCATAGGTGACATTGTGTTGGAGCAGTTCTGATGTTCAACATACAACACTTTTCTGAGCATGGTATGTGTGTATTGTGTGTGATGTGGTATGTGTGTATTGTGTGTGTTGTATGTGTGTATTGTGTGTGTTGGTGCAGTTGTGTGGATGAATGATGGGCATATGTTGAGATGTGACTGTGTTTGTGTGTAATGGTTATGTGGTTTGATGTGATGTGTGGTTTTGTGATGCTGCACTTACCAGTAGTGTGGAGGCTCCTCTCTTCCCCAGTGTCCGATCCTCCAGGGACCCCCTCAATGAGTGTGGCAGACATGTTCTGCCACACCATCTCCTCCCATCCGCAGAAGGTGATTGGGACAGGTGGACCACCTCCAGTTCCTCTGGCATGCTTGGAGATTTCAGCCAACTTATTCTTGACCACCTTCTTGTAGTCACCCCATCTTTTCTTTATGGAGTCCACGTCCCTTCTGCATGTGGCCACAGCATTCACCCACCTGCACATCTGGTTCCATGCCGCCTTCCTCTTCGCAGACAGGCCAGGGACCTTCTTCCTCGGGAAGAGGATGGTCTCCCTCTCTAGCACAGCCTCCACGAGGGCCTTATTCTCCTCCTCAGTATAATGGGGATCCCTGATCCTCTCCTCCTCAGCTCCAGCATGCGAGAAGTCGGAACCAGACTGCCCTGCCTGTGCTGCCCCTTCCTGTGTATGGTGGTAGCCACCATGTACCCCTAGTTCCACTGTAGGTTCTTTCCCTGTCCTCCGTGTACCTGCTCTTCTGGGCCTGGTCCCCTTCTGCCCTGTGGATCTCACTCTCCCACCCTTACTCTGCTCAGGGATGCCCTCCTGACCTTCCATCTCCTCCTCCACTACTCTCCCCATCCCTCTCTCCTGTCCTCCTCTCCTGGCCATCATTCACCCACTCACACCCAGGCACTCCCACAGGCCCTCACAGACATTCTCGATCCCACTCACTCTCTGTCACACTCTTTCACTCACAGATTCACAATGAGAAAATAAAGTTTAAAAAATGTGTAGGGTGTTATAAAAAAAAAAAGACTATGTGTTTGTATGTGTATGTGTTTGTGTTTGTATGGGTGTATATAATATGTGCAAAAGTGTGATATGTGTTTAGTTAAATGTAAATCTCTCCTCTCCAAAATCCTTCTACTTTACTCTTCTGTATGCTTCTCTCTCTCTCTCCTTCTCTCTAAACGATATCCTCTGCTCCTGTGATCTAGCTCGCCAAAACTCAAAACACAGACAAGTTGTGATTGTTATTTTTGGTTATATATAGGTGTATTTGAACATTTTTGCTACTTTGGGGTCTTGGGATTGGCTGTAGGTTTGAATTTTGTTTGTGCATCTGTCAGGGTTGCTAGCCAACACCAGCTGTAATGTTACATTTTGACTATAGTTGTGTTTTAACGGGTGTTTGGGATACACTGTGATGCGAAAACAGGTGCGACGCAGGTTTTTGTGTTACGTGTTTTTGTTGTGCCTACACTCATTAGCTATTCTCATGCACTTACTTTTAAATCTGCCGTAAATCATGTGTTATTTATGGCTGATGTGCCTTTTTTACTTAGCGGCTGGTTTAAGGCGAACCTTTAAATCTAGCCCCTAGTTTCTTAAACTGTGGTACGTGTACTCCTGGGGTACTTGGCACACAGTCAAGGAATATTTCTCATAGGAAGAACCAGACTGCAATCTAGAAGTATCTGGCTGTGCTTGCACATGCCTAAAGGCCAGTTCTGCACTTTTAGTTTGCAGAGAGGTTCTCTAGCTAAAGTCCAGTGTATTAATGTTTGTGCAGCTTAATAAGCCTATAGATGGAAAAAGTAGCTCTGTTTTCTGCACTTTTGGCTATCTGCATATACTCATTGCAAGGCAGAGAATAGGTAGGAGGATTCTAAAACAGTTCAGTGAATAATGATCTGAGCAGCATGGTTGGATGCAAGTAGAGCCTAAAGCTGAATGTGTGTGTGTGTGTGTGTGTGTGTGGGGGGGGGGGGGTCCCAGGTTGTTCCAACAAAATAGTTTCATTGTTGTTGGACATACTTTCTCCAGTTTTGGTTCTTGTCATCTCCCGTACCCTGTAGGGGTCCATAGAACAAAATGAGAGTAAGTGGTAGTCTGTGTATATGTGTGTATGTGTGTGTGCATGTGTGAAATTATGAGACTGAATGTGTATATGCTTTTGTAAGACTGGATGTGTCCCAATGTATATGCATATCTTTTAGATTATGTTTGTACACGGTAATGAGTATGTGTGTGTATGTGAAACAAAGTGTGTGACTGTATGAGAGAGTGGGTACATACTTGAATGCATGTGGCTCTGTGTATGAGACTGTGTGAGCTTGTGTCTAAGTGGTTTGCCCATATGTGTGAGTGTGAAACTGAATGATTCATAGTGATACTGAAGCAAGATATCTATCTTTCCTCACCTTTACCTTGCTCCCTCCTCCAAGAAAAAGTTAATATTTGTGCATCTTATTATTAAATCTATAAGAGGAATATTACCACCAGTAAAAAACTACTCTTTGAAAATCCAAAGATCTGTGTGAGAATGCATGTTCTAATATCAGTATGTCTCCTTTTCCAGTGATAAGGACATATGCAGTTCATTGGAGTACTGGTGGATACTTAGGAACATTTTTTTTTAGAATGTTAGGACTACTGGTCACTGAAAAGATAGATAAATACTGCCCTAAGATATTTGTGAATGATCACATGCAAGTATCATCAAAGAGTAATGTAACAGATATAGTGGACTACACTCGATTTCATAAATAGACCCTAGTGTGTGGGTTTATCAAGGACTTTGGCATTTGGGTTTAACAAAGAAGTCATTTTGCAAATACTGCTTCTAGAATTGGAGTACCATTGACCCCTGTCCTTTCTTAGTCATATCTTTTAGCCAGACATTAATATTATAGGTGTTTATTTATAAAGTGTCAAGATATTCCACAGCTCTGTTAGTAATATTATGTAATTAGATATTTTATGGGAGTATTGGGTCGTAATATTTTCTATTGCTTTACACAGTTTCTGACTCAAAGTATTCCACAGCTCTGTTAGTAATTATGTAATTAGATATTTGATGGGAGTGTTGGATCTTCATATTTTCTACTGCTTTACACAGTTTCTGACTTTATATTTTAAAAACTTATTTTATTAAAATATGGCAGTAAAGTATTTTGATATTGTGCTGTTGAAAGTTGTGTTTCTTGCAAAATGAAAGCTGGTTAAGAACCTTGCTTACTTTGATTTGCATGCCATATTACCAGAAGGTCATCTTTGAACTTTACAAGAGAGATCTTCAGTTCAGGTCTGCCTCTTACATTCATTTTTAACTTCCTTTCATTCAACGGCCTTTATTAGCTGGGCTCCCACAGCTTGTAGCACATTTTAAACAGCAGCAATAGGAGAATGTAAATGCAGAATAATGTATCAGGATTCAAATTTGCATGGTCAAATGTCAAAAAAATTAGGCCTTCTCCAGAATCATGTCAAGAGAAATAACATAAGTGGCCAGCTCCACAGCAGGCATGCCATTATCAGTTAGTTCAAGCTGTCATCACTGACTGTGAGTGGAAGTAGTGGTCATTAACTGTAACTCTGCTGCTATTGCTCACGAGGTTGCACTTTTTTTTCATTTTATTTTACATGCACACATGCAAAATGACAGGGTCTCACCAAAAGCACCTTCAATGTTATGTTGCTCTAGTGACAAAATAGGAGGGGGAGAGGTAAAAGTCCTAATCATTGTACTGTTAGATGGCAGAGGAAAGGAATGAAGAGAAGGGTGTGGGCAGAAGGGTGACACAGTTGCATATCCTAGCGGATAAATACTCATTTAGAATAATCACTTTATTTCAGCACAGTAATGACATTAACAAGCTTGGAATTCAGGGAATTACATGAGTCAGAACAAATAATTGAATATTCTACTGCTGCACAATGTAGACACGAGCCTGACTTAATGTCATGCTGCTTCTGAAGTCAGCACAAGCATGCAATTAGATAATAAGCTTAAACAGCAGAAAATTGGCACTGAAGCTGATACTACTGTTACCAAATAAAGATCTGCTCATTGTAAAGCTCATTCTTAGTCTGTCATTTCTAGAAAAATAAGTACTTTTCCCATGGATGAGGTTTTCACTTGATATAACAGTTGTTGAAAATAACATTTAAAATTATGCAAAGGATTAGAACAACAATATAAAAAGGATGAGCAGCTAATGAAAACATTACCTTATCTTTTTATTTTTATATGGAAGGTGTTAGACTTTATTCAACTAATTTTAACTCCCTACACACAATTAATTTCTGATTGCATTAATTTGAGCCATATTCGTCTGTAGCAAATTGCTTCTATTCCCTTATTTCAAACTGTGTTACTGCTGGCAGTGAATTAGTAATCCAGAAGACTTATATACAGTGAGATGTGTCAAACTGTCTAACACTAATATCTGTTCTGTTGAAGTAACAAGGTGTGCATGATGGTTAATGAGCATCTCTGATCTGTAGCTGTCTAAATTAAATAAAAGTTAAAAAAGTATGTGATTTTTTTTTACATATTGTCAGTCATAAGATTTTTACCATTTTTACTACTGTAAAGTCCTCTAAATAATGGAGTAGTATCACTTGATAATACTATTGATAGCCTGATATTCACATAATACAATTACTCCCAGCAAGGTTTATTAAAAAAAAGTATATTATTATTAATATTATTACTAGTATAAATGCCCGTGTACACGGGCCAAAGTGCCACCCAGCAGCCTCGGCTGCTGCACCAGAGCCGGGAGCGGAGACAGGCAGTAGGCCATTCGGAGCTCCCCGCTCCAGATGGAGGCTGGCGCGTTTGGCTAGTCTCTACTGAGCATGACTGCATCGTTCGGGCAGTCTCTACTGCACATGAGCGTGTTACGCACACAGGTAGCGATGCATCCTAGTAAATTATATATATTGATTAGTAGTTGTAGTAGTATTATCATCATCATATATTATTATATATATAATATAATTATTATAATGCAACATTTATGCTGTGATAACATAGACTTTCCACTCTAAAGACTTTTTGGCAAGAAAAATTCTGCATTATGCTATTTAATATCTTCATGTTATCACAAAGCTAATATTTACTACATAGTTATTACAGTCAATTTGAAGAAAAGCTCTTTTGAAACATCTTCAAAGAAAGCTTAATGGGGAGTTTCCTTTTTCAATTAACAAAATAAATTCATCACTAAGATTATCTTGAAGAAGTCCCACAAATGCTTTTTTTTAATGCATTCTTTGTACTTAAAGGGATAGTAATACTTAATATATAAAATAATATATATTGTAGTGTTTATTCTCCTGAGTAAAAGAAAGGTATTTCAACTGCTGAGAGATGTTTTATTCAAAATTTATTGGAGCACAAACTTGATTTTTTAGGTGCAGTATCACAGTGGCCTGAAATTGTACAGTAGTGTTGTTTCTACACCATCCTATAGAGATTTATGGTCAACTGACCAGAGCTCTACATTGGATAATGTTGTACCAGCTGTACAATTTCAGGTCACTGTGATATTGCACATAAAAAAAATTAAACTTTGAGCTGTAATAACTTTTGAATAAAACACCTTTCAGAAGTGGGAATATGCTTGTTTTACTTAGGGGGATAAACCCTAAAACACTTTTTTTACATTTTAAGTATTACTATACCTGTAACATTAATGTGGTGTGTACCTGCACCACACAAAACTAATACTGAGAGTGTTCATTGCTACTTTCTGTCATACAATTATAGATATATATTAACTTGTTTTAATCATGTTACTTAATATTTTTTGTTGTTATAGATAATTGTATAATGTTCCATATATTTGTAATTAATGTCCATTAAACATACTATAGTTTTTAATATATGTAGATTATTACTAGCTCATGTAATCTAGCCATAACTCACAAAATAGATATGTGAAAATTTGTTGTGAATTCTATAAATACTTATTTTAATATCTGACTTTAAAGGGGATGTATCACCCTTATACAAGTTAGCCTGACTCGTTAGTCTATACCTCAAATGTAAGTAAATGTGTATTATTTTTTATAAGCTCCTGTTGGTCTAAAATGAAGTTGTAATATCTGCCCTGCAGCTACTTTCGCATAGACTATGGTTGCCTGCTCTGTAACTGCAGTCCGTCACTGCCTCTGCTTCTCTCCCTCTATCTAGCCTTCTCCGATGACGCAGGCTTTCTGCCTGTAAACTGGAGCTCTCTCATTGGCAGAGATGTTAATTTCTGTTAATAATATTATTTTCTGCAGTGTAACCCTGAATGTAATCCCTGCTTATCCATTCTAGCATTTTTTCTCACCACAGAGGTCAAACTCACAGGTCTAGAATTCTCAGGTTCTGTTTTAGTTCCCTTCTTAAATAAAGGCACTACTTTGGCTTTACACCAGTCTTGTGACACTGAGCCTGTGGTGAGAGAATCTTTAAATAGTAAAAAGAGGGGCCTTGCTAATATTGCACTGAGTTCCTGAAGAACCCTTGGATGTATACCATCAGGACCCGATTGTTTGTCAGTCATAATTTTGTTCAGTCTTCCCATGATCTTCCCATGACCTCTTCTTGTGTTAACCCAATATCTGATAATGGTATGGTTTTTATTTATTATTACTTGATGAGACTCTTCAACCATTTCTTGTTTCCTGGTATTTAACCATGCAAAGAAAGTGTTTAGAACATCAGCCTTTTCCTTATCCTAATCAACTCACCAGTCTCATATTTGAAAGGTCCAATGCACTCCCTCTTAAGTTTGTTGCTATTTATGTATTTGAAAAAACTTTTTTGGATTAGTCTTGCTCTCCCTTGCAATTAAAGTTTCATTATCTATTCTTGATAGCCTAATTACCTTTTTGCAATCGTTGTTGCACTCCCTATATTTCAAGATTTCTAATATTTCTAAATAGCTTAAATGGCTTTTTGTCTTGCCATTTCTTTCTTTACATTTAACCATATTGGGTGTGATCTACTTCTTTTGCATTTATTCAACACTGGTATATACTTTTTGAATACATTTCTGCTACCTTGATTTAAATTCTGACCATTTTTACTCAGTATTTTTTTTTTTGCCTTTAAATAATTTATCCCAGTCTATGTGTTGCACTGATGCTATTAACCAAGAGTTTTGGTTGAACCGATACAGTTTTGCTTTGCCAAGCTGATATCAAATTTAACCAGTTTGTGACCACTGTATTCCAAATGTTCACCCACCTTAATAGTTGACACCATGTCTATGTTATTTGTTATCACTAGGTCCAATACATTTTTATGTCTTGTCGGCACTTCCGCCATTTGTGACATGTAGCTTTCCCTAAGCATGCTCACAAACCTGCATCCCTTAGCACTCTGACAGGTCTCATGTTTCCAGTTGATATCAGGATAGATCAATCTTCTTTGATTACAGTATGCCCAATATCCACAGCTTTCCTCATTTGCAATACCAGTTGGACATCAGCAAAACACTTCAACAAACACTTTAAATATGTTTTTCATGGTGTTACAGAATATGATGTCATTTTAAATTACACATTTCCTTAATATCATATACTATATTTCAAACTAATCTGCCTGTATCTAAATGTACAATTAGTTTTTAAATTCCTCCATCTCCCAGAAACATTGATACCAAATATGTATAGTTTTATGAACATGTGTGGCCTGCACCCCAAATCAACATGTGCGCATAACAGTATTTTCAACTACATCAATGTAAATGCACATTCTATTGGTTACATAGTAAAACAACCCTAAAATAGCTCAATAATCATATAAAAGTATATACACTTAATGCAAGTAGACAGTCTAATTTACACGAAACTAGATTAAGTATGTTCCCACAAAAAGTACTCAAACAAACCTCGAAACAAACCCCCAGTGCTATAACCACTGACATAATTCAACATTGCCTTGTTTTGTAGATTCATTGTGTGGTAAATCAGGTCAACGTCCATTAGTACAATATTAGATAACAGGGTTTTTGTGAGGTGGACAGTATCATGTTGTTTTCTGGGAGACTGAAGGGTGCTGTCATCTCCTGGGTCACAGCCACCTTTGATCCCTTGAACTGCCACCATGGAAAGGTTCTGTCAGAGCATCCCCTCCCAACCGTTGAAGGTGACCAGCTCTGTGTTAACACGGTACCTTGCTGCATGTGTGTCTCTCCCACATCCGCTCCATGTCTCACTAGCTTGTCAGCCCCTGGATATAGTGGTACCTCTTTGCCCGCCTTCTCTTCTCCATGTACATCCCTGACCTGTGATCCCCTCTCTCTTTCCTCCTCTCACACACCTCCCACATCCCTCTAGCCTCTACTCCTCTCCCTACCATCTCATTATGGTTGTCTTACCTACCTCACAGACCCACTCATAGTCAGTCACTCACACAGGCACTTCATCAGTTACCCTGTATCAATCCCTTACAGTATGGAGAGGTTCTGTCAGAGCATCCCCTCCCAGCCGTTGAAGGTGATCAGCTCTGTGGAATAAGTTGGCACTATATAAATAAAGAATAATAATACATCTATAGTTTTTCAGATGGCCCACCACTGGTAGCTCTCGCATGCAGGGACAGATCTCCTACCTTTCTCATACAGTCTGCCCAGCATTGAATCATTGTTGTTCCTTCACCTGGACACAGAGTGTCAAGCTTCCTTCTTGTGCACACACATATGCCCCTGCTCTTCTCCATGGAGAAAAGAATGTGCTCACTTTCCAGAATGCCATGCAGGAGGCCAATGTTCTACTTGTAAGGGTACATAGGTCCCTGAGTCTGTGCTCCTCCACACCAGCCTCTCAGAGTGGCTGTTTGTGTCTCAGGCCCTGTGCCTGCATGGTGCCTGGATGCACGTGTGTCTCTCCCACATCTACTCCATGTCCCACTAGCTTGTTAGTCCCTGGCTGTTGTATTTCTGGCTGTTATTGGGTACCTCTCTGCCCTCCTTCTCGTCTCCCTCTTTATCCCTGATTTGGGATCCCCTGCTCTCTTTCTTCTTCTTGTGCACCTCTCCCCATGCCTCTAACCTCTACTCCTCTACCTGCCATCTCATTATCATTGTCTTACCTCCCTCAAACACTCACTCACACAGGCACTCCACCAGTTACCCTGCATCATTCCCTTACACTCAGTCAGTCATGCTGTTTGAAATAAAATATAAAATGTTTAGTGTGGCAAAAACAATGTGTGAGTGTGTTTGTGCTTGTGTGTGCATGTGATGTGTGCAACAAGTGTCAAAGTGTGTTACGTGTTTTTATAATGAAAGTTGTTCTGCTTCACTCCCAATAACACTCTACCTCTCTCCAATGTATGCTCCTGTTTCACTCCCCCTAGCTCTGTCCTCCACTCCTGGGCCTCTGCTGTAGCTCAGATTAAATTTATACTTTGCTGGGTGTTGATTGGCTGTTGATTTGAATTTGCTTTAACAACATCTAATATCACCTTCAAACAGTGAGCATTTGCTACTTCGCTTTAAAGTTTATGGTTAATGCGATATTTTTCCATCAAAATCAACTCACTGTGCGGAACAAAGCTGCAGTGCACGTTGGTCACTTACATGGATTGGTGTAGCCTATACACGTGGTTCCATCTGTGGGATGGGTTATTGAATAGCTGCAGAGTAGAGGTATGTTTACTGTTCAGTGTTTGTTTCATCCTTACTTACTATTTTAAAGGGATAGTAATACTTTAATATTACTAATCCCCATAGTGTAGAGCTTTAAAAAATAATTCAATTGCCCCCAGGTTCATCTCTCAAACCTTTATGGTTTGAGAGATAACTGTAAGCAAAGTTCCACCTCCCTCCCCCTTCCCTGAAGTCAGCGTTGTACTGACTGCAGGGATATCCAGTTTTATTTTTCATCAGGCGGCTCTGCAGCAGAGCCGTGATCGAGTTAGTAAAAAAAAATTATTTAACTGAAACGGTCTTCTACGTGTGCATGCAAACCAAGCACATGTAGAAGACCATTTCAGTGAAATAGTTATTTTTCACTAAGCTATCTCGGCTCAGCTGCAGAGCTTCAAGCCTGTCGTACGACAGACTTCCCCTGCAGTCAGTACAACACTGACTTCAGGGAAGGGGGAGGGAGGGGGGAAACTTTGCTTACGGTTTTCTCTCAAATCATAAAGGTTTAAGAGATGAACCTGGGGGCAATTCAATTATTTTTTAAAGAGCTATACTATGGGGATTAGTAATATTACAGTATTATTATCCATTTAAAGGACCAAATAGTATTGAGCTCAAGGACATTTTAAGAGAGTTTTACACTGAAGTCACAATATACAGCACAGAATTTTACACAAACTCAGTAACAGACAAAAAAAGTTCAATATATGCTGATGTAGCCATCTTTAACTTCGCATTTACAGGGTTAAGCCATATAGATCTGATAAGCAACTCCACTGACTTGCATGGGGATATTTTTTTTTACGTAATACAGAAATGTATGGTTATTGAGGAAAATTCAATACAAGGAATAAGGTTATATTGTCATCCCTTGGTGAACATTGATATTCATTTTAAATATAGTAGCATATACTTGAATAACCAGGTTTTCCCCAAATCGGTATATTGTCAAAACAGCATTGTAAAGAGTTTATGATTACCTTAATACATTCTACAGCAATCAATTACTATATTCATTACCTTGTAATGTGATGTCAGGAGAAAACCTAGAAGCATAGTAGGCATCAACTAAACCTAAATACTACATGAAACATATAAGTAAGCAATATTAAAGCAGAACTACCACATGTTAACTTTAGCTTCAATAACTCTGCATCTGGCAACTAGCTGCTTAGTAGTGCTAGTCGCCAGAATGATTACCTTGTAAAGGACAAATAGCCATTCTTCCCCAGCTGACAGGCAGGACGGGTCACGGACATCTTGCCATAGTGACGTCCGCACTCCTGCTCTGTCAGTCCCAGCCGGCTGTAGGAGGCGTTGCTAGGAGCTGATCGGCTCCGTAAGGAACTGACAGAAGGCGCACGCGCGTCACTATGGCAAGATGTTCGCTATCCGTCCTGCCTGTCAGCCAGGGAAGAATGGCTATTTGTCCTTTACAAGGTAATAATTCTGGCGACTAGCGCTACTAAGCAGCTAGTCACCAGATGCGGAGTTATTGAAGCTAAAGTTGTTAACATGTGGTAGTTCCACTTTAACAACCTTTTAGCTGATGAATACCACCCAGCCTTTTCTTTGCTTCTCCATTGAACTCTGACCTTGATGTGCCATGCACACCATTCCATGCTGTCCCCCAGAACCTGCATTTTAACTCCAACCTCCAATCAACAATGGCACCTTGTCACTGTTTACTGTGCTCTCACTTAATTCTGAGTTGTGATGAACAGTGAAAGGGTGTCATTTATCTGTGGATGAAAGCAAAGTGCAGGTTCTGTGGTACATCACGGAATGGTGTGTGTGTGTGTTCGTGTGTGCGCATGTTTGGAGGTGGCTATTTTTAACCACATAGTTGATCTAGTAGCCAATTGAGTGACCATGTGGCTCTTTAGAGTTAAACGGTGGCCCTGGGTTGTAGGAAATGCAGGCATAGTTTGAAGCTCCTCCTTTCACATAGATTGCAGCTTTGGAAATCACCCCATGAATTTTATATTTCTGGCACCCAAAGGGTTAAAGGGATCTCATCAACTAAATATACTTTTAGCTACATTAAATAAAAATATCTTTGGTATGAGATTTATAAAATCTGCCATAACGAAATCTGTAAATTGACTATAAGAAATACTGAGGTTCATGGACTAAGTAAAAGTGGTGCAATTATAGAGCAAACCAGCTGTACCAATAATTATAATTCTGTCAGCGATGTGTAGGTATGTTCCGGGCTAAATACATAAACATCCAAATTTAGCTTATTTCAGTATGTCAGGGAATCTATATGTAAATACATATAAACAATTAAAATCCCACCATCAGTCAGCAGTCAGCCAGTGAGCAGTCTCTCATACATAGCAATCATAACTCCGTTCTAATTGTACTGTACCATATTTTACTTTGGAAGAAAGTGCAGTGACAGTATGTAGAGCTGTATAAATATGCTAGTAGAACCATAAATGTTCATAAAGTATGAAGATTAAAAACTCAGTTACAATCACTGCATTTTCACCCTTTATACCTGTAGGTATGCTACTGTATGAAAAGACCCCACTGGAGATGAGTCTGGGCAGTCCAGGTGTCAATGTTCTGTGAGCTATAGTACAGTAACCTCAAAAAATTGTTCTACCCACTGCAATAATCACTCATACATTCACAAAACATTGAGGGAGAACATACCCAAATTTGGTAATACTAGTCATCACACTTTGAGGCAAGTAAAACAATTACATTGTTTTAGCTTCTGCCTCCTTGGTGTTATCTCCTTCTATAGATGTGCTAGTTGTATTTAGGCAAGGCAGAAATACTTCCTCACAAGAGTTTTGCTCACAGCAGAGGTAAGATGTGTCACTGCTTTTTCATTGTAAATACAAATTCACTTCAGATTTGAAGCAGATAGGAACTTGCCTAATGTGAGGTGCCTTAACGGGGCAGACATGTTTCACATGGTTTTAGCTATAAACACGTAACTAAACCTCACTAGTTATCATCTGTAGTAAGTCAATGGTTATGGGTGGAGACTATCTCCTACTCCTCCTCCAGCTCAACTTTCCCCCAGCTACTAACATCCAGAATTCATGTGTCTTGCTTGAAGCTGACAGGGCAGGAGGCAGGACACAGTCCCTTAGTTATTTATGTTTTTTTAATTGTTTTACTTCTTAGATATGGGGCTCTATAATCCCCCATTAGGTGGGTTACCATTACAAAGCTTCCCTGGAGTGGACTGAGAAGTGTACAGGTGGTTTGTGGACCTTTTAAGCCCTGTGGAGGGCATCTTGCTGCCAAGTTTTCCCTCCCAACGCACTGTTTGCTTCTCTCTACAATAGTAACCAGAAGACCTGTGAATAACCTTTTGAGTGCCTTGGTCCACCTATGACCCAGTCATGCTGCCTCTCCATACAGGGGCGTTTGGGCCTTGGTAGGCTGTAGCACTCACTTGGGGATGGCTGCTTATTTTTCTTGGTTAAACCTTTCACTGCTTTGTTGACTTTTGTGGGGTTTGCAGGAATTAGTTTTCTCTTCTCTTCCACTTGCACCTTAGTTTTTCTTTCCCCTAGATGTTTCCATAATTTTTTTGGTGTTTGGGTGAAATTTTTAATTCAGTCTGATTTTACTGTGACGTCCCCTTTAAGAACATCATCTTTGCTCCTTTGACTTCTATGAGTAACCCTTATATGGGACATAGCTCTGCAACAGTTTAAGATACATTGGACAGAGAGGGTTCTATCTTCTTGTCTCCTCATGTCCATTTCCTGAGTGTCCAGGGGGCTCATGACAATTCCACAAATGGATATTTATGGGGAATAGAAACCTCAGACTTTGTAAGCCTCTCAAGTGCATCCCACCTCAAAGCCCAGAGAGTCCTGGTTTCCCAAGGAAACAGCTGCAAGTGCTAAGTCTGACAAGTACTCCCACGGAATCTGGGTCCATCTCTCCCTCTAGGGGGTAGTCTCTTTTTTGAGACCCCTAGGAGTCCTTAGTCAGGGACCAGTGGATTTTGCAGGTGATCTTGGAAGGGTATTGCATAGATTTCAAGTCCCTTCCGCTATATCACTTCTTTTTGTCAAGGGTGCCAAAAGAGTCAGACAAGGCACAGCTGTTCCACGAAGCAGTGACCTCAGTGATGGAAAAAGCAGGTTCTGGTTCCGACATCTCCCCCGAGCATTATTCAGGTTTTTATTCCAACCTGTTTGTGGTCCCGATTCCCAAAGAAGGACTGCAGCTGTCGCCCTATTCTGGACCTCAACTGTCTCAACAAATGTGACAACATGCTTCAAGATGGAATCTTTATGTTCTGTCATCGCATCAGGGAGCATCTGGCCTTTCTGTACATACAGGATGTGTACCTGCACATCCCTATTCACCTGCATAGCCAGCTCTACCTGCGCTTTGCTCTAGGCTCCGATCATTACAAGTTCACTGCTCTATTGTTTGGCCTGTCTTGGTGCCTCATATTTTCACTAGTGTCATGGCAGCTTTAGTGGCATTCAAACATGCCCAGGGCATCTAATTGATGCATTTCCTGGATGAGCTGTTGATCAGGGCTCCCTCAGAGGAGATCTTGGCTTGTCATGTTCAGCAGTGTGCATAGTTTCTGGTCCACCATGGGTGGATCCTGAATATGCTCAAGACGTTTCTGGTTCCCTCCCAGGTCCTGGTATTCCTGGGTAAGTGATTCAATACCCATCAGGGGAAAGTCTTCCTTCTGGAGAACAAGATTCTTCTTGTGATGCAGGAAGTCACCCAGGCCCTGGCATGGTCCTCAGGGAGTTCATGAGAGTTCAGGGCAGACTGGTGCCTACACTAGATGCTGTACCTTACTCTCAGCTCCACACGAGAGAGCTACAGCAGGATCTTATATAACACTATATCACCTAATATTTCTCTTTCTGGAAGCCAGGATGGACCTCTAGATGTGGTTGCATTGGCCAAGCCTAAAACAGGGGAATCCTTTCATGATCCCAGAGTGGAGCTTGACCATGATGGATGCTAGCCTGAGTGTCTTGGGTGTAGTTCTGAATCACCTGGGTGTTCAGGACAGGTGGACTTAGGAAGCAAGCCTTTTACCCATGAATGTCCTAGTATTCTAGATGATCTGACTGGATCATTGGACCCCACTTCTGTCAGAGATGCCAGTGAGAGTTCAGTCTGACAATGCCATGACTGTGGCCCACATCAGTCGCCAAGGGAACACTTTCAGTGCAGCCTGTTTTGAGATGAGGTACATTCTTGCTTGGATGAAGCCCCACATTCAGGCCATTTCAGACATTCACATTCCAAGGGTAGAAAACATTCTGGCGGACTTTCTAAGTTGACAGGATGTAGCTCCAGGAGAGTTTGAATTCAATCTGGAAGCATTCTAAATGATTGTGCAATAGTGGGGTATGCTGATAATAGATCTCATGGTCACCAGGGAAAACAGGAAGGTTCCGACCTTCTGCTCCCGGATGAGAGATCCTCTGGCCTCTGCCATGGATGCAATGTCAATTCTGTGGAAATTCCATCTTACTTATGTGTTTCCTCCAGAAGGTCAGGATGGATGGAGCAACCATCATTCTGGTCACCCCTCACTGGTCCAAGAGAGTGTAGTTGCAGTTGGTTAGTCTCTCAATTCAGGATCTGCTCCATCTTCATCCCAGGCTGCATCTTTTACTCCAGGGATACCTGTGGCATGTGGATGTGGAGAAAATGACTTTGATGGAATGGCTCTTGAAGCCAACATCCTGAGGCAAAGAGGTTTCTCTTCAGAGTTTGTTTCCACCATGATTCAGGCCAGAAAGCCTGTCTCCTCCAAGGCATTCCATAGGGTTAAGTCTATATTTCATAAGTGGTGCACGGATAAGTCAGTATCCTCACAAGATTTTTACTTTCTCTTGGTTTTCTCTTTCCTACAAGATGGGGTGAACAAAGAACTTAGCTTGAGTTCCCTCAGCACTCCCTCCCGGCACTCTCAGTGGTTTTCCAAAGACGTATTGCCACTATTCCGCATATTAATGTTTTTCTTCAGGGGGTGGCTCATGATTTCCCTTCCTTTAACACAAAGAAAATGTTTGTTTACTATTTACATCTATTGTTACACATTAAAAAGCAGGCATTCAGGTTAAGTCAGGAAAATACATTCCATTAGCACTTTTAACTCTTAACGTAGGGCTTCATCAGAGTAAATGAACACAAACGAGCACAGATATTAAAAAAGACTCCCAAGAGTCTAAAGTAGGGTTGGGCGGAAAGTCAGAAAAGTCAGAAACATTTCCTGCATGTTTTTGTGAAAAACCTATGATTTTCACTTTTTTCGAAAAATAATTCTCCTTTTCGATACTGTGAAGTTTTCTCAATTTTCACCACTGCCAATATTTTTTTTTCCTATGTTTCCTATAACAGCAACATTTCCCACCACAATATTACTTCTTCTCAGGGCTAAAGTGAAGAAATAAATAGACTTACTTTACAGTATTTTATCACACCAGCCTAAAACTTTTGCACAGTACTGTATATTGTGTGCATTAAGCGTGTATTTGTGTATTATGGGTTTTGTGTATATTGTGTATTGTGTATGTGTGTATTATGTATATTGTATGTATGTCTATTGTGTGTGTGTATTGCGTTTGTGAATGTATGTGTGTAAAATGTGTGTGTGCTGTGTGCATTTGTGTATGTGTTATGTGTGTTTTTTATTTATTGGTGTATGTGTATTATGTGTTTTGTGTATTGTGCATGTATTGTGTGTTTTGTGTGTGTTTTGTATATTGTGCGCGGCAGTCAGATATTTACCTGGATCAGCATCTGTAACGAATCTTATCAGTTACTCGGGCCCTTATCAGGACCTCGAACGTATTACCTAAAGACTATGGCCCCTTGGCCTCCTTTGACATCAGATGGGGGGTTTACTATCTTTATGTTAAAAGATTTATGTTTTATGTATTGTCAAATATTGTATGTGTTTAATTGTACTTGCCCCTAGTATGTGTATTGTAGCCACTCCAGCCATTTGACTCAAGACCTCCTGCTGGGTGTTAATCAAGTTATTGTATTGAGAACTGTCCTGAGACCCCCTGCTGTGTGTGTGTTAATCCAATCACGCCCCTCAGTCTGTGAGTCACCTATTGTATAACCTGAAACTCTGTTGCCAGCCCTTTGCATTATATGTTGTGAGTTGATTACCTCTGTGAATGCTCCCATTGTGTCA
Source organism: Rhinophrynus dorsalis (assembly GCA_037306005.1). Lineage (NCBI taxonomy): Eukaryota > Metazoa > Chordata > Amphibia > Anura > Rhinophrynidae > Rhinophrynus > Rhinophrynus dorsalis. Next base: position 266,246,775 of record CM074723.1, on the reverse strand, counting down.
GCCCTTACCATTTGCTGCTGGATTGTATTATCTCTGCCCCTCAAGTCTTTGTTCAATCAAACCCTTTTGTATCTGAAATGTAATCATGTCTGAGTCATTGTATCTGTTAAGACCATCCGTTGTTGGCTTTTTGTCTGATGTATTATGACTGGATCACACCCTTTTGTATCTGGTTTCACCCATCAGTTCAATGCAAAGATTTGTATATAAATATCTGTAGTTTGTGTCAATAAAGTGAGTTATGTTTTGGAGTGAACAAGGAGTCCTGGAGTCTTGTATTGATGATACCCATCTGCGCCAAGTATCCTGAATCGTCAACCGCCTGCTGCCAGCTTCCTGCGTCCCAACTTCATATGCTGTCAGGCAGCGACGTGGACTCTTCCCTGCTTCCCTGCTTCCAGCGATCCTGTGGCTGTTTCCAGTGACTGTCCATACTTCAACTGGTGCATCCGACGGCGCTTATCTGGCACTGAGAGGGAGAGACCCGGGAACGACGACGGAAGGCGACGCGGTCACTTCTCCGTTACAGCATCCTATCTGTTTAGAAGTCAACTGACATAATTCTCAATATTGTTCTGTATAGATATCCAGATAGGTATCCATTACTTTTTAAAATATCCCTAAGCACAGCATCCAGAGGCAAAGAATTCCATAACTTTAATGCCTTCACTGTAAACAAATCCCTGCCTTTGTTTTAGTCGAAAGTGCTTCTTCTAGTCTTAATGGATGACCTCTTGTTCTTCATTCAGCTCTTTGAGTTAATAGTTCATTTGAGAGTGCTTTGTATTGAGTTTGAATATATTTGTATATGGTAAGCATATCACTCCTTAAACATGTCTTCTTTTATGTAAACAAACCCATTAGACTTGCTGTACCATATATGGGCAATGTGTGACATTCCAGATGTTAATGGATTACTACTCCCATCATCCACAGAGGCCAAATGGTTGAGTATAACAGGAGTAGTAGTCCAGTAACAGCTGCAGATCTCTATTCTACCCATTCAGACTCATTCACTACTGGTAAAGACGTTTGAAGCAGAGGAAGGCTGCTGCCGAAGTCAAAGTGCTCATTTATCACTTACTAGTTTAAAAGCCTGAGTACACGGGCCATAGTGCCACCCAGCAGCCTCGGTTGCTGCCCGAAGCCTCTCTGCTCACCAAGCGGTCCCAGGAAGGTGCACAGAGAGGACTCTGGGCCAAATTCGGAGCACCCCGCTCCGTATCAGTCGCGGCACATTCAGGCAGTCTGTACTGCGCATGACTGCAGCACGGGCAGTCTCTATTGCGCATGACGACTTCTGACAAACATCCTAGTGAATTATTATGTAGGATATAGATAATTTTAAGATGATGATGATGATGATAAATAGGAAATAATTATATATCTTGTATGATTCCAATTTAAAAGATTGCATTATGATTTCTCATTCATTTAGCACTGGTCGCGACTGTGGTAGATGGTGGTAACTTTGCAAACCCCTTGTACTCCTCCTCAGTGTTGCTGTCTACTACATGTGCTGTATGCTTCTATCAATAGTGCTGTTGTACAAACCTGTTCTATATTTATTAAAACGATAACCTGCTGCACTGAATACCCTCTCTGAATTGCACTGTTGCTGGTGGGCAACTAAGGGGTTCCACAGTAGTACTCAACAGTACTGGCAATATACACACTGTTTTGTTCAGCAGTAATCAATGGTCTTAATTTCTGCCTAGAATATAGTTATCCTGCAAGTATGCTGTAATCATTACACATGCATTGAGACCAATGCGTATCAGTTACCAACATATATTCTTGGAGCAAAAAGTCCCAGAGATGTAATGATAATGATGACATTTTGAGGGGTGTATCTGTTTTTCTTGACACACTCATATTCTCAATTGTAGAAGTGGCCAGAGTAATCTCAGTATCCCTACATCACAATTATATCACTTTACAGGCTATAATTTAAACATTTGGATCCTAGAGAGATCTCCAACACATTGAAGAAGGGGTTAACCCTTTTTTCATTCTTGCTTGTTATAGTCCAAGGTTAATTTCTGTACCAGGAAACAGTGTATGGGACTGGGGGTGGGGTCCCGTGAGGAGTGGAGGTGTGACCATGGGCAGTACTGAGGATGCCTTGCCTATTGGTGCCCTGGGTCCAGCTATGTAGCAAGAATGTGTTCCTCATTGCTTTTAATGGTGACTATGTGAGGATCCTGTTCAAAGCATGCTAACAACTTGCACCATTTTGTTTATATATGTCTTTTCTTTTTTTGTTAGAACTACGTTCTTTGTGTTTTTCTTTAATAAATATATTAGTGGAAGCATAAATTAAATTCTGCTTTTAACCTCTTGAATGCTAGAGAGGGCTCCAACATGTTGTTAGAATCTCATTAACATTCCAGGGGTACCGTTTTTATTTGTACGGACTCTGTTTTTCCCTTTTTTATCTATATAATATCCAACATTTGGTCAGGGCCGACGCTACCATTAAGGCAGGGCAGGCAGCTGCCTTAGGGCGCTGCAATGGAGGGGTGCCAAAAATGGTGATGCTGGGATTTTTATATATGTATATATATATATATATATATATCTGCCGCGAGGGAGCGCTGATTCACACTACCAAGCGCTCCCTCGCGGCGTCTATGTGACACACCGCAGAGAGACCCAGGCTCTGTAGTAAAACAGAGTGCTGGGCGATGACATCTCCCAGTGCTCTGCATTACTGAGAGCAGTGCACGGGAACTTCAGCTCTGTGCCAAAGGAGGCACAGAGCTCTAAGTTATGGCATGCTGCTAGACTACCAGGGACTCAAGGTAGGGGATGAAGGGGCAATGTGGAGATGAAGGGACAATGTGGAGATAAGGGGGCATTGTGGAAGGGGCAATGTAGAGATAAGGGGGCATTGTGGAGATAAGGGAGCATTGTGGAAGGGGCAATGTGGAGATGAAGGGGCATTGTGGAAGGGGCAATGTGGAGATGAAGGGGTATTGTGGAGATGAAGGGTCAATGCGGAGATGAAGGGAGCATTGTGGAAGGGGCATTGTGGAGATGAAGGGACAATGTGGAGATAAGGGGGCATTGTGGAAGGGGCAATGTAGAGATAAGGGGGCATTGTGGAGATAAGGGAGCATTGTGGAAGGGGCAATGTGGAGATGAAGGGGCATTGTGGAAGGGGCAATGTGGAGATGAAGGGGTATTGTGGAGATGAAGGGTCAATGCGGAGATGAAGGGAGCATTGTGGAAGGGGCATTGTGGAGATGAAGGGGCAATGTGGAGATAAGGGGTATTGTAGAAGGGGCAATGTGGAGATAAAGGGGCATTGTGGAGATAAGGGGGCATTTTGGAAGGGGCATTGTGTAGATGAAGGAGCATTGTGGAAGGGGCAATGTGGAGGTGGGGAGAGTGTGGAGGTGAATATGTGGGCAGGGGATTGTGGCAAGGTCGGGGGGCAGGGGGTTGTGTCCGGGTCGGGGGGGCATCAAAATGCACCTTCGCCTGTGTATACAAAAATCCTTGCACCGTCCCTGCATTTGGTCTATTGAGTTCAGCTAATAATATAGCAAAAAGTCTCTCTTAACCCATTGGGTACCAGAGGGGTATGCAATGCATTGAATAGCAATGCGTTGCATATCCGCCTGGCTCTCAAAGGGTTAATATGACTAAAACAAAAAGTGTTCAATATCCACATGTAGTGCAATCCAGCACATCTGGGTATACATCTTATAACTCTACATGGCTGTAAAAAGGTTAAACCTTTTGGATGTCCTTGGCAAGTTGCAAAGGATGTCATGGGGTTAGTTGCTCATGGTAATTATTGTTTTATTGTTTTTCATTCATTCCATACCAAGCCTTTATAGCTAGCCTGAACTGGTTCCTTAACTCAATATGAGCATTGTCTTAAATGGTCTAGATTTTTACACTGGAATGGAACCCTTTTTGACTTTCATTGCTTTGGAAGTTTTTGTTGGCTGGCAAACTGCAATCTCACATCCAAATGATTATAAAATGTTGGGATGTTTTACAATACTATACTATATTACAAAAAAACTATTGTTCTGTTATTATTAATTGTGTGTGTATATTTATCACTTACTGACACTATACTTTGTTCTGTTAATTATCCTTCTGACATGATCCTTTATTATTCTTGCCACATTTCATTCAGTTCTAGTATGTTATTCTGCTTCCATCTTTGCAGGATCAATTCATTTAGTCATTCCTATACTAAGCAATAGGAATGAGTGAAAATTTTAGCCTAAAAGTGAGGAAAAACTGTACTTTTCACTTCCTGTAATTCTCATGATAAAAAACTTCAGTTTTCTGCTTTTTTCCTCCATAACAACCTGCCTTGTTCCACTGCACCAGAACCATACTGACCTCCATTCTCGTCACATGCTAGCTATAGAAGTAACATACTGACCCCCGACCTTGTTCCACTGCATTTATAACCATAAAACTACACATATTAATCAACTAAATGGGACCACACCGTGGAGAAAAAAAAGGGGGGCAAAAACGTAATAGTTAATAGACACCCCTCCTGCCTCTCCACAGCAGGAACCTCACAAAACTGAGTACACTACCTATAACAAATCTAAAAAAAGACTGTATAAATGGAAGTATAATCGCAGTTCAATAAGAAGTCCCAAAAGCAACAGCGCTCTTCTCTGGACTCCTTGCACTTTAAAGCCTCTGCTGCTGTCTCTTCGGCCACCCGGTCACGTGGCCCACACCTTGGAGACTGGCTCCTGGTAATATACACAAAAACAAAAAGAAGAGAGACAGCGTGATAGCGCCTCTAAGTGCAGACGTATTTAAACTGGAACTTCTTCCACTTCCCTTTCCCCTCAAGTAGGGTACTTACTATCCGATGAGGCTTATGCCAGCCTCTGAGCAAAAAAGCACGTAACAGTCCCACTGGTGAGCCGCTTCCTGTCCTTCACGTACCTCCAACTCCCTCTCACAAAGATTCGGTAACTGGATCTGGAATAATTACGGCGGCCATGGAAACTGAAGATCTGTGTGTTAATCCCCAACCTTGTATGATATAGACTAGAAAAAGAAACAGGGAGTGCTCAACAGTTAAAACAAATTAAAAGGTTAGTAATGTCTTGTATTAATAAAAAGTACTATTGTAGATATTCAAAAAATAAATCAATTGATGCCAGTCTGATTTCTCATACTTTTATGGTTAGAGAGCTATACGGTGATAAAATTCTCCCCTCACTCCCCTTTCACTGAAGTCAGCCTCTAGCTGACAGAAGAAGATCATGGTCCCGGGACCGGCTGCCGGCAAATCGCAGGTTTGAGCTGAAACAGGAGAACCACAAGGCAGAGTCCACGTTGCCGCCTGACAGGATACGAAGTCCTGTATCAGGATCCTGGCAGCAGACGGACGAACATTACAGGAACCTGGTTCAGATGGGCGGCAGAGTGGCCACTTTAACCATGGGAACACAAAGGACTCCAGGACTCTGGTTCACTCCAAACATGACACACACTTTATTGAACCAAAACCACATCTTTTATACAGTGAAACACAATAACACAATGGGATGGGAAGAGCCAGGTATTCTAATACAGACTTGGCCCAGGGACCAATCAAACACAATAGGCAGGTGACACTGGCGACAAAAGGCCAATGGCAGATGGAACCAAAGGGCCAATAGCAGGCAGAGAAAAAGGCCAATGGCAAGTGACCTAATCAACATATTGCTCAACATCTGCAGTACAAACATGTTTAATTAGGTTTAGACAAAGACAAAGGGTTGATGAGAGGGAATACACATTTAGGGGACTAGGCCAGGGGGTGAAGCACATACACACTAGTTTGAATATGCAGCTTCAACCCTGGCCAATCAGTGTGCGCAGTGAGTCGTACGTCGACCAGTCCGGTGTCGACTCACTGCCTCCGGTTCCCGCGTTCGTGGTGGCATTGATGCCTCGAACCACCGGCTTCGGTGTTCGTGTATCCCTCGCACATATTACGTACGATACAACACATTCGAGATACATGTAACATATGATGTTCATCATACAGAAAACGTGCGACATTCGACAATACATAAAGCATAAATCTTTTAACATAAAGATAGTAAAAGTCCCCACCTAAGGTCAAATGAGGCCAAAGGGCCATAGTCTTTTGAAAAAAACGGTCGAGGTCCAGACAAGGCTCAAGTAACGGATAAGATCCGTTACAGGTAGAAACAAAAGTGACCTCCCAGTAAAGAAAAATATATTATATCTATGATTATTTTGTACACGCTTGCCAGCCTGATGTGATCAGGATGGAGAGATGGGGGCATAATGTTATCCACATTTTATTAAAGGCCATTTGGCTGCCTTCGAAATGAAAAAAGAAAACTCAAACCTGCTCAGTCCATTGTCCGAGCCAGAATGAGGAAAATTGAAAAGGTATCGGCTTTAATATAGCCATCCCTGTTCAAATTAATTCCTACACTCCCATTAGATGGGATTGTTTGGTTACACAGGGCATGGACCATGCCCTTCAGTAACTTCACCTCCCAGGCAACCACCATTTAGCTAGAGGAGTCACGGACATGTGAAACTTCACATATAACTGAACAAACTACTGAACCAGATTTTCTTTTACTTTGTGGGCAGCAGGGATGGTGGCAGGTTTTTTTTTTTTTACTCTTTCCTTATTTTTTAATAGAATATGCAGGAGGCCCAGGGTGTTGAGGAACAACTGGACCTCTGACATCAAGGTAAGAGTATTATATGCTATGAATGGTGCAAGCATATGTGTAAGTGTGTGAATAACTGAATTAACTAAATGAATTAATTGATTTGAATGAAAGTGTTGAATGTGTTGTTCCTGTTTATGCAATTGCATGTTATATGCCATTTGTTTCTTGTTTAAATCTGAATGTAATTAAATATGCAGTTATCTTTATTTTGTATTTGTTCTGCATTAAATATATCTCTGGTACTCAAAGGGTTTATCGCAGCTAAGTTAGAAGTTGTTATTCTGCAGGGGAGGTAGTAAAAGCCATGCAGTCTGAAAATTCACTTGATAGTACATGGAAACTATTTTAAAGAAAGCATTTTTTAAAATTATTTTTAACCCTTTGTGTGTTACAGTGGAAAGCGACATATTGCAGAGCATGCAGAGATTCCAGTAAGTATGTACTTTTGTTAAAATTAAGAGTCTCTGAATTCTAAATTTCCCCCTGGGCATGCAGATGCCTTATTCTGTGGATTGATGAATAATTCTTTGTTCCTGGCCAGGAATGAGAAGCTTTCCGGCTTTACAAGATAAATGGGGTTTACACTCTAATTAATATTGAAGAAATAGGCAGCTACATAATTTTCTCTCTTCATGTAAACATAAGCATACTCTTTTTAGAGCCCTTACAGCCTTTGAGGTTTATTACATATCTATGGAAATTCCCAAAAGAAGCAATTCTTTGTTTTACAACCTACTTCATACTCCTTACCCAATCAGTCCTCATAGAATAAAAAAAAATGGTTACTAGACCTTATCCCTTTGAGGACTATGGGGAGAGGTGGGCAATGCCTTACTTCTCAGACTGAGTTTAGCCACTAGCCAACCTAAGCTACTGACTAGGGCCTGTGACAATATAAAGAATGTAGGACAAGTGACTGGGGCAGAGAATCAGTTATTTGGAATTGATATAAGCATCAAAATAATTAAAAATATTTTGTGTGTTAAAAATGAATATGCATTATCCTCCAACATACCTCCCTAGTACCCCCAAGAATCTTTAACAATTTGAGTTCCCGTATGAACAGCAATACAGAATATTGAGTTGTTCATACCTATGAAGCTCAAAATGTTAAACTTCTAAGCACTGTCCTCTTGCTGTGAATTTCCTGCAATCATTGTATCAGGAGAGGATGAGGCAGATGGGAATTTGTTGAGCTCCTTAAAGATAAGCTGACCTGTATACTTGCCATGAGAAGAATCCCACACTTAATGGCTTGCAAAATAGATGTCCCCATTTATTAGTGTGATAATGAGAAATGCTCAACCCAGCCCAGCCTGCTTGCATCCAGGAGCAGAGACTATGTTTTTGTTGCCAGTGGTGTGCCCTGATTAAAAGCAACACATTGAATGGCTTGTGAAGGGAAGAGATTGTCTGTGATAACATAGTAACATAGTTGATGAGCCTTAAAAAAGACATATGTCTATTAAGTTCAGACATCACCATTATCAGCCTTGTTCCAGAGTAAAGCAAAAAAAACCCTCTATCAAAGCCATCTCTAATTAAGCCCCAAGTGTGTAAAACAATTAATTCTTGATTCTGACTCTAAAAGGCAGCTGAATAGTTTCCTGCATCAACATCCTATCTGCTTTGAAATCAACAGTTATAATTGTGAATGTTGTTCTGAGCAAGAAAGGTATCCAATACTGTTTTGAAAGCATTTATAGTTTCTGCAAACACACCAATAATTCCACAGCCTTACTACCAATGCTGTAAAAAAATCCCTACCTTTGTTTTATTCAAAATTGTCTTTCCCCCCAGTCTTAATAGATAATCCCCTTAATTTTTACACCGTTATTTGAGTAAATAGTTCTCCAAATAATTATCTGTGTTGGCCTAGAATATTTAAAAACATTTAAAAACATTAAACACATTTAAAAACAGTATACCCATACCCCTAAAGTGGTATGATAAATGCTTTATATAGTGTACAGTCTTCTGACACTTGAGTTAACAGTTTCTCAGACTGATTTAGAGTGAAACAGGTTTAATTTTTACTGCTCCTGCCTTCCCAAGTCTTGAACTTACTTTTTGCTCTTAAGTGTGCAGAAAATATATGTCATCTGCACAAATGTGTTTAGAAGGAACTTTTCAGTGCCAAAGGAGTGTGCAACACATCGAAAAGCAATGTGCTGCATCACTGTTTGGCAAAAGGTTAATGTTTCTCATAGTAAATGAGTAAACAGGATCAGAAAGGACACACACACACAAGACATACTACCTCACACTCATACACACTATCTCATACACACACACACTATCTCACACTACCTCACACTCATACATACACATACACACTACCTCAAACTCATACACACACACACATTACCTCACATTCATACACACACTACCTCACACTGACACATCCATCCATCCATACACACATACTACCTTAGATACACACAAATACAAAACACACATACACTACCTTATGCACTTACTTGGTGTACTGCGTGACATAGGCAGTATTTCAGAAAATACCAGCCAAGTTGTCCTTTGATTAACTTTATGACTTAAATCACTGAAATGAATCTTAATGGACCTCCACCCCCCACTGACTTTGTTAATTTTTCAATATGCAAAGACAGCCAGGTCATGATCAGCCATTCCCAGTAATCTAGCAACTTGATCTACCACATGTCGAACCTGAACTTCCAAGAGATAGTAAACTGCTTGAGTGTAGTGATCCTGTATTCACCAACCACCACCTGTCAGCCTGTCTGCATTCAGGATCCCATCTGCACTAGAAGGGCTGTTCTCCTAGCTGATAAAGAGAAGAGTCCTCTTCAGCAAGGACATTCCTGTACTAACACTCCCAACACCCACCTCCCAATCTACTTTATCCCATCTAGCTACCTGCAACGTCTTTGAACAATTGCAACACCCATGCCAGCAATTTTATGCTCAATAATAAGCAAGCCCCTCTCAAAATTCACCATCTCCCTCAATGTTGTAATTTGCCTCTCCAGGTCTGTAACTTCACCTACTTGATAAGATCTGCCACATAGATATGAACCTTGGAATGGTTATTCCAGGTGTGCAGACATATAGACACTTCCACAGTGAGTCAAAGCGGAACTTTCAGCTATTACTAAGTTGCCATGCATTCATTAAAGGAGCAGTAAACTTTTTTTATGAAAAAATATATATTGTAAGGTTTTTCCTATTGAGTAAAATAAGGGTACTCCCACTGCCAAGAAATTTATATTTCCAAAGTTATTACAGTTTAAACCCATGTTTTTTTTACATTAGCAGTGCCCTCTAGTAGTCAAATTCTAATTAGATTTCCTGTTAGATTCTAATGGAAAGGAAAGTCAGAAAAGTCAGTGAAATACAGTTCTCCATAGAATGTGATAGAAACTGCCTGTCACTTCCTGTCAGTTAGAACTATCAGGAAGTAAACACAGTAAATTCACTTCCTGATTATTTAAACTGCTATAAATTTTAATAAAACATCTGACAGCAATGGGAGTGACCTTGTTTTATTCAGCAGGAAATGGTTTGTAAAATATGTGTTTTCATAAAAAAAAGTTTACTGCTCCTTTAAGCGCATGGTGACTAGCTTGGAAATCCATTTCTTACCTTTAAAAAATTGCAGATTGTAAAGAAATCTTTGCCGTTTGGAGACCAAAACCCAGGCTACAGAGCAGACATCTTGTCTGTGTGCCTGCACTGTCAGTCCAGGTGTCCATTAAGTAGTACTGCAGTGTGCCGCAAGGTAACTGGAAGGAACTGACGGCGTAGGCGTGCAGACTGCATTAACTGCCCATCAGTCCCCAAACGGCAAAGATTTCTTTAGAATCTGTGATTTTTTTAAATGTAAGACATGGATTTCCAAGCTAGTCCTCATGCGCTTAATGAATGCATGGTGACTTAGTAAAAGCTGAAAGTTCCGCTTTAAACTGCTGACAGTCATGATAACACTCATTATCCCAGTCAACACAAGTTAAAAAGGCAGTCCAACAAAATGTTTTTGTTTAATGTACAGGTATTGCTACTCATTGTTTGTTCTGTTTATTCCCCCTTTTTTTAATTCCCTGTCTAATTTTTCAGCACTTACCGCACTATTGCACCACAAACAGTACTGCAAGATTCTCACGTCCAAGTATTCACTATCAGTCTGCTTTATATAGCAGAAGGCCACCAATTACACCTAGCATTAATAAAAAACACACTCACCACAGACACAGTCTGCAATCATTTACACACAAAGCACCTGCTAGGGGAGAAAAAATATTTTCTTTTTAACCCATACTTTACCATATTTATAAAACAGAAAAACAGTTATTCTAGATTGTTGCGTGCACTAAGTCCCACAACTTTTTAAAAAGAAAAACGTTGACAGGTTTCTCACTCAATTGTAAGCTCTGTAGCATTATTCCTGTTTCTCCCTATTATTTGCAGCCTCTGTGGTACTTTTGTGTTTCAGCCTATCTTAGCTCTTTGGTACCATTTGCCTGCACCCTATCAATTGTAAGCTTTCTGGTATCCTGCAAACTAATTTTATACATTATTGTTCTTACTTGAATGATGGGAAGTATGTCATAATTTATTTTAGGGTTGTGAATTCAGCCTCTTCTTTCCTTACAGTCACAATGCCAGTCCCTGCTGGCAGTACTTTGTGTCAGAAGCAATTGGCCAAGGTGAGGGAAAGCAAAGTTTGTACCTTGCCTAGGGGCCAATAGAGTCTTAATCCAACTCTGCTTTCCTGCTCAAGAGTTTAACACATCTATTTCTGAAATAAAATTTGGAACCATAATAAATAAGACAATTACTGCATCAAAGAATATATTAGCTTTTGAAACCAGATACAAAGTTATGGATCATTGGTAGTGTCCCCAAAAATGCTGAACAAGTTTTATCACAATTATTCATCTCTGTGCTGGAAGTTCAATAAATGGACAGGTTAAGTTATTCATGTTCACTGGGATTGCCCGTTAAAGGGATAGTAATGTTTCATAATAAAAGCAGCTCTAATTAATCATCATAGTATTTGGACTTTGGAAAATGTTATTTCAATTCTGTCAGAGTTGTAGTTCAAGAGTAATTCAATGACAAAGTATCCCCCTCCTGCCCCTTTTACTGATATAACAGCCAGAGCAGAAGGGAGGTACCCAGGTAGATGGCAGAGAGGGACAATCTTCAATTAAGAAAAGGGAAAAACCTGAAAAACTTGTCAAGGGGGGCAGGGCTTTCATTGTTCTCATAGGAAGAAAATTGTCCCCTGCTGTAATCTGTCTGGTCTATGGACTGCATTCCACATCTGAGAAGAGATTGCTTACACTAGGTAAAAGGGGCGGGAGGGGAAACTTTGCTTGTGAATATCTCTCAAACCATAAACGTATGAAAGATAAGACTTATATCGTTCTTCATGTTTTTTTAATGCCTACATAATAAAATAAAGATAAAATGAAGTATTACTATCCCTTTAATGCAGTCTTACTGGACCTCATTGTTAAATGAACCTTTCTCCACTTGATAAAACATTAACATAGTGAGCCTGATCTACTGAGAAGAGCTAACCATGGGTTCCTTTGGGAATGAACTGAAATGTAAATAAATTTAAAAGCTAAATAAGTCTTAATCCATTGCAAAGCAATACAATGGAGATTTTTTTTTGTATGTAAAAGGTTAAATGCCCAATTTAAAACAATGAAAATGTCTGAAATGCTTAATTCTCCCCACATTAGCTGATGTGGCTCAGAATTACTGCAGTTCTTTATTAACCCCTTAACGACTGGCCCCGCAGACACGTTGCAGTAACTAAAGGACCACGGAGCATTTTTTTTCGCCGATCCGACTCAGGGCTCCCCGAATGGTGTGCAACCATGTGGGGAGCCCTGAAATCCATGACAGTCCTGGTACGTCATGGGTCATTTAGTCACTTTCCCCATGACGTACCAGGACCATCAAGGGTCATTAAGTGGTTAAAATATAAGATTTTGATCCAATTTACCCCAAAGATGAAAAAAAAAAACAGCCAACGACTTGTGCTAAGAAGAAATACTGGCTAAAAAACCCACCTTGGGCAATAATATTGTAGGCATTTTCACCCATTGACACACAATAAAACACCGAAATATGCTATTCAGTAGTGTTGAGCGAGCGTGCTCGGCCGATGCTCGGATCGGCTCGAGCATCGCTCTGCTCTGCACATGGCGGTACTCGTACGAGTACCGCCATGTGCTCGCCCGACATGTTCGGGTGAAGAGGATCTGTGCCGGAAGAGGCACAGATCCGAAGACGCTCCGCTGGACCACCAGGGAATGGAGGTACGGGGGCATTGCGGAGATGAAGGGGGCATTGCGGAGATGAAGGGGGACATTGTGGAAGAGGGGCATAGACTCTATGCCCCTCTTCCACAATGTCCCCCTTCATCTCCGCTATGCCCGTCTTCCACAATGTGCCCCTTCATCTCCGCTATGCCCCTCTTCCACAATGTCCCCCTTCATCTCCTATGCCATAGAGGAGATGAAGGGGGACATTGTGGAAGAGGGGCATAGCGGAGATGAAGGGGGACATTGTGGAAGAGGGGCATAGACTCTATGCCCCTCTTCCACAATGTCCCCCTTCATCTCCGCTATGCCCCTCTTCCACAATGTCCCCCTTCATCTCCGCTATGGCATAGGAGATGAAGGGGGACATTGTGGAAGAGGGGCATAGCGGAGATGAAGGGGGACATTGACCAGGCACCCTCCGCTCATCAGAGCAGGGGGTGCCTGGTTTAATGCTCGAGTGCTCCCATTCATTTGAATGGGGCTCGGGTGCTCGGCCGAGCACTCGAGCATCAGGGGGTGCTCGGTCAGAGCACCCGAGCACCCGAGCATCGGGGTGCTCGCTCATCCCTACTATTCAGTTCCATGAGTTAGGCACTAAGATCTGTTAAGGGACCCACTTTAATGTGTAAAAATCTGCACCCAGTTTTTCTGGGAGCAGAGTTCCTTAATGCATCTCAAAAGTGTCAATGCAGGAATTGAACTTGAAAAAAGTTTTAAAAAACCTAAGTGCCCAGTATGTATTAATATGGGTCCCTAAGCCCCATATCAGTACATCCAAAGCAATCCCAAAATTTGCCAAATGTTAGTATAATTAACCCTATTAGGGCCAGTGGGGTATTCTAATCCCACTGGCACTTACAAGGTTCTAAGTTAAAAAAATAGTGGCGCAACCTGGTCATCCACTGTCCATCTTCTTCTTTAATCTTCTCTCTTCTGGTTCCTGTAATCTTCCTTCTTCTGTCTTCTTTCTTCTCTCTTCTTTTTTATGTCTTCTGTCCAGTCTGTAGTTGAAAAAGGAAAAAATGTAAACACAAAATATTTTAAAAACAAATTCCCCAAAGATATGTGTGACTTAACCCTTTGAGTGCCAGAAGGGTATCCCTCCAACTTTCAAAGGGTTAATGCAGTCTGGCATATCTGTTAAAAAGAATTTGCTGCCATTCCGGTTGAAGAAAGAGGGTTTCTTCATCCCCCCACTAGAAGCTGATTGGCTGAGAGGTGCGTAAGCACACATCCCAGACAATTGTAGGCTGGAATCAATTTTGAACAGAGACTGGTCATATAAAAAGCCAGTCTATGTTCAAAATTCCCTCATTCAGACTTGGGCAATGGCCAAGAGGATATGAAGGGGGATCTGTGGCACTATGCATTCTAGCCTCTGGAGGTGAAGACAGCAGAAACATTTTTAAAACTTGGAAGCCCTCATATTTATTGACAAAAAGAATGGCTTATTTAACCAGAATGGCAGCATATTCTTTTTAACAGATATTCCAGACTGAACTTAACCTTTTGAGTGCGGGAGGGGTACCCCTCTGGCACTCACAGGGTTAAGCTGTGTATATCTTTGGGGAATTTGTTTCTTTATAAAACATCTTGCACCCACATATTTTTCCTTTTTCAACTACAGATTGGACAGAAGACAAAAGAAAGCAGACAGAAGAAAGAAGACAGAAGACAGAAGATTACAGAAACCAGAAGAGAGAATATTAAAGAAGAAGATGGACAGTGTATGACAGGTAAGTGTAACACAGATCTGGGTGTTAAGCTAGCATTATGGGTAGTCTTGTTGCACTTTGCTGTTAGGGGTAGCATAGGGGTAGTGTTTGGGAGGGTGACTGTGTGTATGAGCTAACAACAGGTGCTTGACAGTGTGTCAGGCACAGATCATTAGCTTTTTTCCTTTGATGTTCCCATTATTCACCCTTTTCAGTTTATGTTTTGGGAAATTAACATAAAATGGACGTTTGGTCAGAAGTCCGTTTCTGTGGCCTAACGTCCTTTGTGGTTTCAGTTGGTAGGGCAACTGAATTGCTCTGCTAGCAATTTTTGCTAATGAATCTTTAGTCATTATTGCCCTTTTGGCTGTTTTACCGGCCTCAATTGAATCGAGGTCAGTGAGTGGGATGGAGGAGGAAGGGAAAGCAGTGAGGGATATGAGCTAGCATATGGCTGACATGTAAGCCAGTACTGGTTAATTAACACAAACACATGACAACCACATACGTAAATCTAAATAACTCAGAAAATTTTTTATATATGAAAATATCTTATACAACATAATCACCTAAATTCGTAAGCAATACTTTAACTAATATTTTTTCTTTTTTTTGGTGTCAGTGATACTTTAGAGCAGGGGTAGTCAATCTATGTTCATCCAGCTGTTGCAAACTATAACTCCCATAATCCTTAACCAGTCATTCACTGATTGGTGATGATGCAGTGAATAGTCTACAACAGCTGGAGGTCTAAATATTGACCACCCTTGAGTTAACATTTTTCCCACTTTTGTTGGATTTGACATTAGGAAGCAAAATAATTTTCAATTAAAACAAAACTTAATAATGACCATAGTAACAGAACACTTGATAAGGCTGAAAAAACACATGCGCCCAACAAGTTCAGTCCATGCCACAACACCCCTGTTGATCCAGAGGAATGCAAAAAGACCCCTCTTGAAGCCTATTCCAATTAAGCCCCAAGTGGCTCAAAAAAATTCCTTCCTGACACCAAAAGGCAGTCATATATTTCCCTGGATCAACATGTTATCTGCTTTGAAGCCAACTGTCATAATGCTCAATATTGTTCTGAATAGAAATGTATCTATTGCTTTTTTTGAAAGCAACTACAGTGTCTGCAAACACGGCATCCCAAGGCAAAAAATTCAAATTCCTAATTTGTGGTAATTTACAAGGGAATATCATTTTTGTAATTTTCAGTACTAGCTACAGACATTAATGTCATAAAGCTCTAGTTTTGCTTGTATTTTCTGCCAGTCCAAATCTAGTCCAAGCAGCCTTCCTTATGCAGATTCTTCACAGAGTGATTTGCTTGTTTTGTAAGCTAGACTGCACCTGTAATGTGGGATTGAGTTAAAAATGACAAGCGGACAAGCACAGAGCACATTATCTTGACAAACCTGGCCTCTGAAAATTAGCTAGTGTCTGAATTATTGAAATAACAAGGAATATTTCACTCAGTTGTGCAGAAATAGTCTTAATTGTCCACTTTAGCCAACTCCTTTTAGACTTTGCCATCAGTCAATTTAATGCACGATAGTGGCCTGCAAATTTCTAAACCCCCATTAAAAGAAAGAGTAACAATAGTGCATCCCTCTCTCATTTATTTTAATAACCTGCCAAGCAGATGTGAAAATGTTAAAGTTAGGAGACTATAACATGACAGAGTTGCCAGAGTTGTATTATATTATACTTAACCATCTGATTGCCAGAGCTGTGTACGTAACACATTGTGAAACATTGTAGTACACTCCATAAGACATTCAAAGAGTTAAACTACACTCCGCTATTTAATGAAATGTAAAAATGACTAATTTAGAGCTGAACACCCCCTCCCTTTACAGCATTCAATGGGTTAACCTTTTGTGTGCCAACAGGTGTTCAACGCATTTGTTCACAATGTGATAGACACCTTTCTGACACTTTAAACATTTTGTCAGTTAATGAATTGTAAACATTACTGATTTAGAGGTAGGTTACATTACATTACATTTGATACATATTATCATTTCTATTCTCTTACATATTCCTATTCAAGTCTGCTGATGGATGAGGATGTTTATTCATCTACTGGTTTGCCCCAGAACTGCACCATATTCTGAGTATATCAGTATCAGCAAGTGAACTGCTGACAATCTGATCTCTGAATGACCACATCTCATCATTTATACCACTGTACACAGTGCAAATCCTTCCGACATACAAGAGTTCAGATTCTGTATCCAGGAAATTGCATCAAATAACATATCTGATTATGATTACAATCAAGATATCAGAAATATGGACTGCTAGTAGTAACCGTATACACAGTTCTGAACATTTTCAAACCTGATATTAACAAAACACTTCAAAAAAGAAAGAAAGGGCAAAACAATGGAACCATATCCATTGTGACTATATATATCTTTTAACCCTTTGAATGTCAGAGTCATACAACTCTGGCACTCAAAGGGTTAATTCTGGACTTTTATGAAAACCCCACACTGCATGGATACACTGGTTTATGTGCAGTCCCACAGAATGAAAAGTTCATAAGCATTCTTTATTAAACGGAGATCTGGTCACAGTAACCCCTTCAAGACCAGAGGGGTGTGAAACGTATTAAAAAACAATGCAGTGTACAACTCCTCAGGCTTCAAAAGGTTATTCATAGGAAGCAATTATTCCAAAATTGTCATTGACTTAAATGGAGCTTTTAACTCACTGAATGCTAAAGAGGGCTCCAGTACAATGTAAAAGTGGTTAAAACACCAATTTCAATCAATGGAGATTTTCATTAATCCCATGATTCTCTGCATTAGCCACATAATTGTTCCATTCTGATGTATAGGGCTTTATGTTGTAAAGCAAACTAACTGAATTATGGGTACAAATAAAAATTCCCCAAGATCCCTTGATTTACATGGTGTGTTTTAACCCCACAAATGCAAGCCATGTCTCCAGTGCATTTAGAAGCAATTCATTAGAGGCTTCTTCAATGTATTGCTTCTAAAAGTGTATCTATCACCTTGATTCAAGTTTGCATATTTGAAAACTGCATTAAAAACTGCCTATATGTCATGTTAACCAAACATCCAACAGATGTATAGTTTAGGAGATATTCACACTATTATTATTGGACAAAGTGAAACTAAACACTTCCTGGTACTGCACAAATCTGTATTAACATATGATACATCACTGAAAAGGCTTAATCAGCATACGCAATATAAGTGATTTGCTTAATTAGCTTATGAAAATATCACTCATGCCGCACGGTGCCGCAATTAGCATACATTAGCATATGAAAGAAGTGTGAATATCTCCTGAACTGTATGTTTGCTGGCCTTTTGGTTAACATGATATATAGACAGTATTTAATGCAGTTTTCAAATGTGCAAACTTGAATTTACCCCTTAAGGACTGGCCGCGCATGCATGGTGCTATCACTTAAGGACCAGGAACCATTTTTTTTTTTCAGATTCCGATTCTGGACTCCCCGAACAGCGTGCAGCCACGTGGGGAGCCCAGAATTCCATGACGGTCCTTAAGGGTATAACAACCCATGACGTCCAGGACCGTCATGAGTCCTTAAGGGGTTAAGGTGATAAATCCACTTAAATGCTAGATAGGCCTTGAGAGCATTGCTTCTAAATTTGTTGACCTTTGAAGTGTTCAAGGGGTAAAACACTGGGCCATTTTTCCTATAGTGCAGTTGGTTTACCCCAGAATTGTATCACTTTTCTATTATAAATGCAAGCCACAGTGTGCACATACACAAATATAAACAGGACCAGATTTCCCAACATACACTCTACAAACTGCTGCACCATGACTAGAGACATTCACATAATAAAACTCTTAATCTTTATTAATTCAGTATAAAAAACATGGTGGTACTTATCAACTCATTGGACTTGTGTTGGCAATATCCCAAATGCCCGGAGGTATGGAAGCATCAACGCGTTTCGCGTAATCACCGCTTAATCATGATGACTAAATCCGGAAAGCTCAACGGCTATCGTTTAAAAAGCTCACTCATCCAATCAACATAAAGAGCCAAATGACCGCATAATACGAGTATTCAATAGTAGCCATGTTGCAAACAAAACTTAAATCAGCATCTTAACCCTTTGTATAACAAATGGGAATCTAAAAGCAGGTATCTTACCACTTGATAATAAACGTTTTCCAATTGTATGATCTCAATAGATATACCATTAGGGAAGACATCAAAAAGTTTTTAAAAGGCAACATGGAAAATGAATGTACCTGACTTTAGATACATTCTTACATTCATCTGAAACAATCTATATTGATTGTAACAGTTCCCCAAAAGATAGTGATATAGTGAAGTACCAAAACAAAGCCACTGATCCGGATCTCCATATTCTATCTTAATGTATGAATTTAATATATGATCAACTAATAAAACAGAAAATCACTTCATATACAAAAAGACAGTATAAAAAAAGAAAAAGACAAACTCTACTTATGCAATAAAAATAAACAGACATCTAAAAATTATATAAAAATCATAAATAGAACAATAATAGTAATACAATAGATCACTAGAACCAAAGTGCATACTTTACCAAAGGACTAATAAACAATATTGTGAAAGCTATTACTCATCAAGGGAATACATATGAAATAGTTCTCTTCCCATGTGAGATAAATAATAACACAAGAAGTGACTACTGGGAAAATATACTGTGACATAGATACAATATAACTCAAAGTCAAACGTAACAAGAAACATCATACTCACGATTTAAACCCTCAGGAGACCTAGTCCTCAACCAGAAAATCCAAAAAACTTCCCTTCTCGATAACAATTCTCCCAAATTACCTCCTCTAATGCCCAAGCAAACTTTCTCAATACCTTGAATACGTAAAGAATTGCTGTTCTTATTATGATGGACCTCAAAGTGATTAGCTATCGTTGATTTAAAGGCTCCACATCGTATATCACTAAGATGTTCATTCATGCGTTCCCTCAACGGTCGACTGGTCTTTCTGACATATTGCATGTTACACAACACACATGTAAGCACATAGATAACATTTTTAGAATTGCAATTAATATAATGTCACATCTCATACGAAAGACCAGTGACCGTTGAGGAAAAAGCATTAGAAACCACTATCCTAGAACAAAGTTTGCATCTCATACCACCACATTTATACATTCCAACTGTTGAAAGCCAGGATCTATTACCCTGAGCTCTACTAGCTCTGTAGAGACTCGGAGACAAATAATTTCCAATAGATTTAGCTCTCTTGGGTACACACTTAATGTATCTCCCGTAACTTCTCATCTGCAGCCAACATTGGAACGTGTTTAAACAACACCTTTTTAATCCGATAGAAATCTTTATTGTAATTCGTGGTAAAGATAACTGATTTTTTAATATTATCCTCTCTTTTAGTACCACTTAACTTCATATCGGAATTGGTAGACTCTGTAATACTGATTTTTGAATATTATCCTCTCTTTTAGTACCACTTAACTTCATATCGGAATTGGTAGACTCTGTAATACATCCGGGCATTTGGGATATTGCCAACACAAGTCCAATGAGTTGATAAGTACCACCATGTTTTTTTATACTGAATTAATAAAGATTAAGAGTTTTATTATGTGAATGTCTCTAGTCATGGTGCAGCAGTTTGTAGAGTGTATATATACCTTTATTAGACAAAGGGAGGTCTTTTTTGTCTAGTGGGCACATACTGAGACATGTCTATTTTTGCATTTTGCACAATATAATACTCTATCCAAATATTCTTAAAGCCGCTATAAAACAGCATTTTATATATTTGGTCCAGATTTCCCAACAGGCATAGTAGGCAAGTGCCTAGAGTGCTACATTTTAAAGGGCACCTCAGCTGGGCTGGTTATACCCACATTCTGAATTGTGGGTATAGCCAGAGCAATTGCCCTGTACAAGTTGTATGCCCCAATTATTTAATCTCTTGGATGCTAGCGATCAAGGGGTTAAAACATTTTTATTGTTATAGTCAAGGGCATTTTCTGTGCCAGGAAACATTGGATGGGACCAGCGGTGGGGTCATGTGAGGAGAGGGTGTGTGGTGGGGGGAGCTAAGGGTGCCTAGAGTGTTTCGACTAGGGACACCTGGGATATATAAATCCTGGCCTGAGATAAATAAGCAATTTGATCTATTAGTAAACATATAGAATGTTTTCAAGTAACCAAATATGTGTATATGGGTGCCTTTTAATGCTTTGCAATGCATTGGCTAAATCTCTGGTACTCAGAGGGTTAAATCATAGCACATATATTAATTCAAGTAAATATCAAATCCTGTTTGAACTCAATAACAATTTGGGATAGGCGAAATAACCTATTTTTGCAGAAATAACACATAGAGAGAGGGAGAGAAGTTGAGAAAGATAGAGGGAAAGAAAGAAAGGGTGAAATAAAATATCTTTGAGTGGAGTTTACCATATGTGTTGCTGGACTCTGTTTAAAAAGAGTAAGTAGTAGTGCAAGTAGTAATGGGAACCCAACACAAGCAGATCGTACTGCCACAAGCTTCAGCCTGCTAACAATTTCAAGATAAAGGCCTACGACAATGTAAGCCATGAAAAAGTGTATGGTGTATTATGTTTGCAGCATCTGTCAGTCTTTGTCCAGTCTCAGCTAACGTAAGATCACCTGACTGTATGACTGTTAATGTCACTGTTACCTATTAGTCAAAAAGTTTTGTTTATATTTTTTTCTTCTCTCCCTTCTGTAGGTTTCTCAATCTCTTCTAAGCAAAGACTGATAGCATGAGGTAAACTGACACTCCCTTTTATGCCAGAGAGTTAGCAGGGAAGGAATATATAGGGGAGACACAAGCAGGGACATTACATTATTATCATACATTTCAATGCAATGCAAAAGGCAGAAAAACTACACTGTTCATGGGAATTCCCATGGAAGGCAGGAAGTGCCATTTCTCATATTTCTCTTTTGCGGTGAAAGTTGTCACCCATAACCAGGGATGGGTGAAATATTTTGCCTCAACACTGAAATAGGTGAAAAAGGTACTTCCCGCCTAGTGGGAAATTTCCAGCAAAAAGTGCAGTTTTTCACTTCTTTCACCTAACTCATTACATTGAAAACAATGGGAAGACTGAATTTACATAAAATACATAGCACAATTTATTTTATTTCCCACAGCTATTGTATAAAAGGGGTCTGAGGGTCCCTGTGTTGGTGGAGTCTGGAGAAATAATCAATTGAACAAGGAATTTTTAATGGGAGGGTTTGTTGGCATGGGGGGGCAGTTAATAAAATAAATAAATAAATAATAAAAAACATAAGAAATTGGTAAGTAACATGGCAGAGACAGGGACCCCCTGACTTAAGCTGCACCTGGGGCAGAATGATGCTTGATGGGATAAAGTATTTTGTAGTGGATGATTTGTAGAACTTGTTGTTAGAGGCCCAAGCCTCGAAGAAACATTGACTTGTAGGACTTGTTAGGCCCAAGCCCTGAGGAAACATTGATTTGTAGGACTTGTTAGGCCCAAGCCCTGAGGAAACATTGATTTGTAGGACTTAGATTTGTTTAGCACAAGCCCTAAGGAAACATTGATTGGTAGTACTTTGGCGTCACAAGTACGGTTGGACAAAACATCTTGTTGTGTTCCTGTGAAAAAATCCAGGAAAACCACATGGTTGTCTGCTTTTTCATGGATTTTTCATGGAAAAATCCACGTTAAATTAAAATCTTCACAGTTTTCTCCCATTGCCAAAAAATGTTTTGCTATTTTTTCAATGGCTTGAACGTTTTCACCCCTTTAATCACGTTTTGCACCTTTTCTCTATAAAAATGTGTATTTTCCAGGAAGTGAAACACAATACAAGCAGCTACAGAGAGAGAGAGAGGTTTGAGGGTGTTGTGCTGTGAGTTAACAGCAAAATTTAGGCAGGAGAATCTCATAGTGACTGCTTTCACTATAAGCAAGTTTAATAATAATAAAAGGAGGAGCTGGAAAGAACGTTAGGCATCAAGTGACCCTGAGGAGGAGGAAGTGACCACTACCAACATGAAAGGGTCTGGATGCCCTGGTTCTCCAGACCCAATGATTGCCAATCCCCCTTCATCACCCCTAGGGATCTTGGGGAAATTTGTTTCACAGGAGGGAGAAGAGGGTAGTAGTATGATCATGACAGGTCACATATCTGTGCCTGCTTCCAGTGCTCCCCCGCCTGCCAGTGCTGCGCCTGCCAGGGTGTCTTGTGATTCTCAGGAGGGGGGTGATATCAAGTGAGACAGCAGGGGATCCTAAGTCACATTTGCCATCCCCAAGCAGTCTCACTACCCCAACTACTACTATTACTAAGAAGATCCAGAAGCTACACACTCAGAATGTTAGAAGTGGGGGGTGGGTGATCATACTACTAGCGATGAGTAAGACCGAGGGACTGAAATTGATGTGATTGGTGTTAGTATAAACAGTGATGGTGAAGCAGCTGGTGGGACTACCAATACCACAGTAGATCCTTCTAGTGATGCTGAGGTGGTAGGGGATAATGCAAAGTAGCCAGACTAGTGGACAAGGGAGCCCACAACATTCCCCTGACCCTGGGACTCCCCTTACCCCCACAACATTCTCCAGATGGAACATGATCCTGAAAAAGGCAGAATTCTTGCCTAGGAACAATAATACCACCACCACCACGACCACACATAGGCTGCACGTGCCTGCTACTAGTGCTATCAGTATGCCTTCTTCAGCGCCACAAGTGATGGCAAGTGTGACAGTAGGGGACCCTCTCTCACATTTCTCATCACCTCCTCCAACTAGTGAGATGTTTGTAATAGAGCAGCAGTAGCAAGAAGGGACTGATAGTGGTGTTGGTGATGATGATGGTGGTGAAGCTGGTGTGGAAGAGAGATCATGTTCCACCTGGAAAATGCCATGGGAGGAAGGGGACTCCCAGGGTCAGGGGAATGATCTGGGCTCCCTTGTCCGCTAGTCTGGTTGCTCTGCATTCCTTCCCCTACCACTCCCCTACTGCTACTCCCACCAGCTACTTCACCATCTTTATTACTACTAACATCAACCACATCAACTTCAGTCCCCCAGTCTTCCTCCTTACTAGTAGTATGATCACCCCTCCCTCACTTCTAACACTCTGCATCTGTACAAGCTGCTGGACATTCTTAGTAGTACTAGTGGCGGGACTGTTTGGGGATAGCAAGTATGACTTAGGATCCCCAGGTGTTACACTTGGCATCATCTCCTCCTCTGCCCCTCCAGAGAATTACAAGACACACTGGCAGCAGGCACAGGTAGCTGACCTGTCCCGTTCAAGCTAATACCCTCTTCTTCCTCTGCCCCAAGATCCTTAAGGGTGATGTAGGTGAACTAGCTATCACTGGGACTGTGGAATCAGGACATAAAGATCTTGAAAACATGCACTGTTGGTAGCTCTTGAGGACCAGGGTTGGCAACCCCTGACCTAACTTATTTTTGCTCATGGCATACCATATGTAGATTGGAGATTAATCTTCTATCAAGTAATCTTGTGATATCTCGAGCAGAGATGGGTTAATATCTTCTGCCTGTGCATCTGTCAGGTTATCAAATGCCTGACCACCAATCTTGTTGTTTTGTATTTTCAAAGGGATGATATGGCAACTCTACTTATCAATAACTAATTGAAAAATTGCAAAAGTGTAAAAAAATACACACAGATTGAGAACAGTTTGTTTACCTGCAAACCTTACATAAACTCTATTAATAAATGTACTTTTTTTACAGAGGGTCCTTTCCTCTGGTGAAATTGAAAAAGCTGCAGCACTGGAAACATTCAGTAAGCCCTTGTAACTTACTCAGACAAGACAGCTGTTTTTCTTTAGCTTTTTGTTTGCATTTCTTTGCAGATGCTGGAAATAATGTCACTGCCTGCTGATACATCTGCCCAAGGCTAATGAGATCTTCTAAATAATGCAAGGACACTTGCACGTGCCATGTAAGTGATAACTGCAAAGACAAAATGGATGCTCCTAGCATTGCAGCCTGCAAAGTTCATTGAGGCTGTGTACTAACAAAGCGGATCAATTACTGGGCAAACCAACTGCACCGTAAGGGACAAATAAATGTTCACATTAATATAAAGAGCCATTTTAATCTCATAAATACTAACTGGGTCTCCGGTGCATTACTTCAAAGTGAAGATTATGTACTAAGAAGAACTGAAGCGACTCTGGAGCAAACCAACTTCACCATACGGAAAGTATCTCATTGGTTTCATTGAGGATTTAAACCTCTTAAATTGTAGAATTGGGGTTAAATGTTGCATTCTAATTAATGGAAGTTTGATGGATTTTTATTTGGTGCAGCTGATTTGCTGCAGAATTGCTTCACTTTTCTTAAAACATTATTCTCAGTATGTCTCAAGCACGACAATCAAGTTCCACCAGCACTGGAAGTTTTTAAAGATTTCTGTGAGTAAAAATGTGTCATTAGGGGATCATTAATACTGGTCAGTTCACCTCTGCTCAAGCAGAGAGATCCTAAACCCTTTATGTGCCAGAGAGGTATGCAATTCATTTCTTCGCAATGCGTTGTGTACCCCTTACAAGCCTGGTAAGGCCCAGTAAACATTCACCACATTTTTTTTAAATATAAATATTTAACTATATGCTAGGTTAAATTTATTAAATCTAAAATAATTTTATAGTCAAACACAAATCATTAAGAGCAATCCTGTGATAAGATAAGAACACTTTATGTTGAGAAAAAAAGAAATGTGTTAGTACTTTTAGAAAAAAACATAGCAAAATTTTTTAGCTGGGTTAGAAATGAAAGAAATAATACTGTAAGTGGCGCTACTATGGAGATATAGAGGAAAAACAATGACCTTTCTGCTGCCTGAATTAGGGCCTCCACTCACCAGGTCCAAAACCAAAAATATACAAAAGAAGTCTGGCGCATTAAAGGTGAATATGGATTATTCCTTCAGTATATAAAAATATCCTACAAACATTCATTTTGTAAAAAATATCAGTGTTTATTAGATACGAAGTATTAATACGCTGTAGATAGTATAATACAGATATATATCCTTAATATCTGAAAATATTCTCAACAATAATCACTTCTTAAAATATTGGTACTCCAGAGAATATAATCATGTAATTGGGTATCGAACTATTCTTGAATTCCCAATCTACCAATAAGATAGGGATACTCAAGTCAAATAACCTACAATTTTACTCTGAATAGTCTGTCTAATATGCTAACGGGTATAAAAAAACAGGATAAACAATATTTGCAGGATTCCTTCCAAAAGACGGGCCCACACATATACACAGCAGTACAGTATAATACATCTACTCTAACTCTACTGCCGTTGACCCTAAAACTAGCTAAAATGATCGATCATAATATAAAAAATACAAAAAGGAAAAATAAAAAATAATAGAGTAAAAATAAGTTAAAAATAAGTTTTCATGAAGACGGAAGATGTCCGTGATGTTTAGTCAATCAATAAATCTTCCTGGATGTTGACACAAATCCCACAAACATATATTTGAATCTTATATAGATGTTGTCCTGAGTAATTAGTTCAGTCAATGTATGTTGTAACATGATCTGTCTTTTTCATATATGTATCTGTATTTACAGTCATGTATTTACAATTGTAACACTATCCACCGTTTACACAATATACTTCATTTAGCAAATTTTTCTAAAACATAGCAATCATTCTGTGGTTTTTGCACATCTATTTCAATTTCTTGTGTGCATATATCCTATGTTCTACTTTCACCGATTTGCACCAGAAGTTTCTGTTAACCCTCTTTTATGGTTGAGTTTCTCAATTCGTGTAACCCATTCAATGAGTCTAGTGTTACTTTCTCTCATGTGACTAAGAAAAGCAATAATCACAATTAGTGGCCAAGGGGTACCGGTCAGCAATCAAAAGGTGTTATGCATAATTTATATAATACCGCTACCACCCCTCAATGCACTTTTTATTGCCACAATTCTTAAACCATATAACTAGTGTTGAGCGAGCATGCTCGGCCGATGCTCGGATCGGCTCGAGCATCGCTCTGCTCGGCACATGGCGGTACTCGTACGAGTACCGCATGTGCTCGCCCACCATGTTCGGGTCTCCTCCCCGCACGTTTTGCGGCTGCTGCGCAGCCAATAAACGTGCAGGGAGGCTCTGACATCAGTGTAATGCCAGCAGCCATGTTGGCTGCTGGCATTACACTGATTGGCTGGCCAGAACCCGTGGTCAGGTGCTGTATAGCACCTGACCAGCGAGTTCGGCTCAGTCTTAGCCAGGGAGAGCTGAGGATAGGAAGGGAAAGTCAGTGTAGGGAGAAAAAAAGCAAAATTGTGAAAAAAAAAGAACCAAAAGTCATTTTTAGGACTACTGTGTGTGGGGGCAGCAGGTTATTTTGTGTGGGGGGAAAAAAACAAAAAAAAAAAAATTTCATATATTCTGTTTAGTGTGCAAAGTTGCAGATTAGAGCACATTCTGTTTAGTGTGCAAAGTTGCAGATTAGAGCACATTCTGTTTAGTGTGCAAAGTTGCAGATTAGAGCACATTCTGTTAATTCTTCAAACTAAAATATCAAAGTCACATATTCCATTCAGTGTGCGTCGCCGCAGTTTAGCAGCACATTCTGTGTACTGTGCAGAGTTGCAGAATAGGAAGAAATACTGTTAAGTCTTCAAACTAAAATATCAAAGTCACATATTCCATTCAGTGTGCTTCGCCGCAGTTTAGCAGCCTATTCTGTGTACTCTGCACAGTTGCAGAATAGGAAGAAATACTGTTAAGTCTTCAAACTAAAATATCAAAGTCACATATTCCATTCAGTGTGCGTCACCGCAGTTTAGCAGCCTATTCTGTGTACTGTGCACAGTTGCAGAATAGGAAGAAATACTGTTAAGTCTTCAAACTAAAATATCAAAGTCACATATTCCATTCAGTGTGCTTCACCGCAGTTTAGCAGCCTATTCTGTGTACTGTGCACAGTTGCAGAATAGGAAGAAATACTGTTAAGTCTTCAAACTAAAATATCAAAGTCACATATTCCATTCAGTGTGCTTCACCGCAGTTTAGCAGCCTATTCTGTGTACTCTGCACAGTTGCAGAATAGGAAGAAATACTGTTAAGTCTTCAAAGTAAAATATCAAAGTCACATATTCCATTCAGTGTGCATCACCGCAGTTTAGCAGCCTATTCTGTGTACTCTGCACAGTTGCAGAATAGGAAGAAATACTGTTAAGTCTTCAAAGTAAAATATCAAAGTCACATATTCCATTCAGTGTGCTTCACCGCAGTTTAGCAGCCTATTCTGTGTACTCTGCACAGTTGCAGAATAGGAAGAAATACTGTTAAGTCTTCAAAGTAAAATATCAAAGTCACATATTCCATTCAGTGTGCGTCACCGCAGTTTAGCAGCCTATTCTGTGTACTCTGCACAGTTGCAGAATAGGAAGAAATACTGTTAAGTCTTCAAAGTAAAATATCAAAGTCACATATTCCATTCAGTGTGCGTCGCCGCAGTTTAGCAGCCTATTCTGTGTACTCTGCACAGTTGCAGAATAGGAAGAAATACTGTTAAGTCTTCAAAGTAAAATATCAAAGTCACATATTCCATTCAGTGTGCGTCACCGCAGTTTAGCAGCCTATTCTGTGTACTCTGCACAGTTGCAGAATAGGAAGAAATACTGTTAAGTCTTCAAACTAAAATATCAAAGTCACATATTCCGTGTAAGATGAAGAAGGCGGGTAAAAAGGGACGGGGAAGTGGACGTGATCCTGATAGTTCAGGGCGCGGGTCAGGACGCGGAGAAACTGTGCCTGGTGCCAGAGCACAAGAAAGAAAGACATCCACCATACCTAGCTTCATGTCTAATTTTACAGGGCGTCGCAGGACATCACTCTCGAGGTCCGACCACTGCGAACAGGTGGTCGGTTGGATGTCAGCTGATACTGCTTCCAGTCGGTTAAGCACCACCCTGTCTTCCACCAAGTCCACTCTCAGTAGCCAAGAGTCTGGTCAACATAATCCTCACTCTGATCATCCTTCCTCCCACCATAGACGGTCTGGTCAAAGAAGTGATCCCACACTGGGATATAGTGAGGAGCTCGTCTCATCACCAATCCTTCATTTGACCCTCTCTCCAAGCACGCTTGCAGAGGAACATGACATCTTATGCCCTGATTCACAACCTCTAGAGGGTACCCAATCAGAAGAAGATGACAGATGTGAACGGCATTTAAGGTCAAAGGAAGTAGTGGATGATGATGATGATGATGAGACACAGTTGCCATTAAATCAACCACTATTACTGTCTCAAGACCTTGTTGAGGAGGATGTTATACAGTTGTCAATGACTGAGTATGTGGTGGGATCAAGACATGAGGAGGATGATCAGAGTGAGGAAGTGGAGGAGGACTTGGTGGACGATGAGGTGACTGACCCCACCTGGGAAGGTGTAGAGCCGAGCGATGACAGCAGTCCTGAGGGTGAGCCATCTGCAGCACCGCAACAGGCTGGAAGAGGCAGTGGTGTGGCTACAGAAAGAAGGCGGACCGCACCAAACCGGCCCGCAAATGTTCCACGGAGCACCCCCTTGCGTAAATCTCCCTTGCCAAGGGGTAGGTGTTCCGCGGTATGGCGTTTTTTTAAGGAAAGTGCGGACGACAAAAGAATTGTAGTTTGCAACCTGTGCCACACCAGAATGAGCCGAGGCATGAACACTAGAAACCTCACCACCACCAGCATGATCCGACACATGGCATCCAAGCACCGTAATAAGTGGGAGGAACGCCTGGATCGCCCATCTGTGTCTGCAGGCCACACCACTGCCTCCTCTTCCCCTGTTTTCGGTGCCGGCCAATCGCCTGTCGAAGGCGCAGGCCCGCATACCTCCCGCCCTGCACCTGTACCATCTGAAGCACCATCAGCGACCACATCCACTTCCCTGTCCCAGCACAGCGTCCAAATGTCGTTACCCCAGGCATTTGAGCGCAAGCGAAAATACCCAGCCACCCACCCACAGGCCATAGCACTAACCTCACACCTTTCCAAATTACTGGCCATCGAAATGCTGCCATTTAGGCTTGTGGACACTGAGTCCTTCCACAGCCTGATGGCAGCAGCTGTCCCTCGGTACGCGGTCCCCAGCCGCCACTACTTTTCCCGGTGTGCCATCCCCGCATTACACCACCATGTATCCCGTAACATCACCCGTGCCCTGACCAACGCAGTTACTGGGAAGGTCCACTTAACAACTGACACATGGACA
This sequence comes from Rhinophrynus dorsalis, assembly GCA_037306005.1. Taxonomy (NCBI): domain Eukaryota; kingdom Metazoa; phylum Chordata; class Amphibia; order Anura; family Rhinophrynidae; genus Rhinophrynus; species Rhinophrynus dorsalis. The sequence continues at coordinate 266,216,735 of CM074723.1, read as the reverse complement.
AGTGCTTGTGGCCAGGGACGCTACATTTCCCTGACGGCACACTGGGTGAATGTCGTGGAGGCTGGGAGCGACTCGGACCCTGGGATGGCACGGGTGCTACCCACGCCGAGGATTGCGGGCCCTACCTCCATCAGGGTTTCCGCCAGCACCTACGTTATTGGCTCCTCCTCCTCCGTTTCCACCTCCGAATTCTCTACACGCAGCGCCACTCCCCCATCAGCCAGTAGCTGGAAGCAGTGTAGCACTGCAGTGGGGAAGCGTCAACAGGCCGTGCTGAAGCTGATCTGCCTTGGGGACAAACAGCACACGGCCTCAGAGCTGTTGCAGGGGATTAGTCACCAGACCGAGCAGTGGCTCTCTCCACTCAAACTGCAACCAGGCATGGTTGTGTGTGATAATGGGCGTAACTTGGTGGCGGCTTTGGAGCTCGGCAAGCTCACACACGTACCATGCCTAGCGCATGTATTTAATTTAGTGGTTCAGCGATTTCTAAAAACCTACCCCAATTTGCATGATCTCTTGACCAAGGTGCGCCGCGTGTGTGCACATTTCCGTAAGTCATCTACAGCTTCAGCCGGCCTGTTGAAGCTGCAGCAGCACTTACAATTGCCAGCTCACCGGCTGCTGTGTGACGTGAGCACGCGCTGGAACTCCACCTTCCACATGTTGGCCCGGCTTTGTGAGCAGCAGAGGGCAGTAGTGGAGTACCAGCTGTTACACGGTCGTCGCCTCTCCGTTCAACTTCCTGTAATCAGAAGTGAGGAGTGGGAATGGATGTCAGACCTCTGTGAGGTTTTACGCAATTTTGAGGAATCGACACAGATGGTGAGCGGCGATAACGCTATTATCAGTGTAACCATCCCACTTCTGTGTCTACTGAAACGCTCGCTGCTCACAATTAAAACTGACGCTTTGCATGTGGAAGAGGTGGAAATGCGGGAGGAAGAGCTTACACAAGGTGATAGCCAGAGCACCCTCACTTCGTCTTCTCAGCGACAATTGGAGGAGGCGGAGGAGGAGGAGGAGGAGGAGGAAGACACGGTTGCCTCCGCTACAGAGGGTAGCCATGGAACTTTAGTTCCATCTCTTCAGCGTGGGTGGACAGAAGAGGAGGAAGAGGATGAGGAGATTGAGAGTCATCCTCCTGGTGAGGACAGCGAAATCTTGACTGTTGGTACTCTGGCACACATGGCTGACTTTATGTTAGGCTGCCTTTCCCGTGACCCACGCGTTATACGCATTTTAGACAACACGGATTACTGGGTGTTCACCCTTCTGGACCCCCGCTACAAAGAGAATTTCTCATCTCTCATTCCTCCGGTGGAGAGGACAAGCAAAATGGTGCAATACCAGAAGGTTCTTGTTGAAAAATTGCTCCAAAATTTTCCATCTGACAACGCTGGCGGCAGAGTACGTGCTACCTTGGCCAACCGAGAAGGGGAGAAAAGGGGAGCACACAGCAGTTCCGACAAAGGCAGGGCAACACTCTCCAAGGCGTGGGACACCTTCATGACACCCCGCCAGCACCCTCACCCTGATGCGCAGCCTAGTGTCACAAGGAGGGAAAAGTTTTGGAAGATGGTGAAGGAGTACATAGCAGACCGTGTCAGCGTCCTCAATGATCCCTCTGTGCCTTACAACTACTGGGTGTCCAAGCTGGACACGTGGTATGAACTGGCACTCTACGCCTTGGAGGTGCTGGCCTGCCCTGCCGCCAGCGTTCTGTCTGAGCGGGTATTTAGTGCTGCTGGTGGCATCATAACAGATAAGCGTATCCGCCTTTCCACCGACAATGCTGATAGGTTGACACTTATAAAAATGAACTAGGCCTGGATTTCCCCTGACTTCTCCACTCCACTGGAGGAAAGCCATGGGGGAACATAAACTCACTTTATATATGTTATTTACAATGATGGGAATACTCTGTATTCCCATTCACCCCTTCCACCCAAAAAACGGGTATATGGTTGACTCTTAATCTTCTCATCCTCCTCCTCCTCTTCCATATGCCCTGGTATATAATTTTTATATAGGGCCCTGTGATATAATTTTTATATAGGGCCAGCTCACCAGCGGGCCCTGTTTGACAATTTTTATATAGGTCAGCTCACCAGCGGGCCTTCTCATATAATGTTTTATTGGGTCAGCTCTCTAGCGGGCCCTCTCATATAATGTTTTATAGCGTCAGCTCACTAGCGGGCCTTCGCATATAATGTTTAGGATGGTCAGCTCCGCAGCAGACCCTCACCCATAATGTTTTAGATGGTCGGCTCAGCGCACGTTTCCCTCTTAATCATGGCCCCAGTTCAGAAAAATCAAGGAAATTTTTGGGAGAATTTGCCTTTGCGCACGTTTCCCTCTTAATCATGGCCTCAGTTCAATAAAATCAAGGAAATTTTTGGGAGAATTTGCCTCTGCGCACGTTTCCCTCTTAATCATGGCCTCAGTTCAGAAAAATCGAGGAAATTTTTGGGAGAATTTGCAGATGATATACAAGTAAATATACAGCAAATATTGTTTGGTAACAATTTTTCGCCTAAAGTCGTTTTTATTTTCCTTTTTGTGTGTTTTACGGTCAGTCTGTAAAAATGGCGTACTACGGGCGAAAGATCGTTCCCAGCAGCAATGTTGGAGTCCAACATGCATCCAGACATCCTCACTATGCTGTCCCTGAACCATTTCTGTGGTGTTTCCATCATTTTCTTCCCTTTTCCTATGGACCAGGCACCCTCCCCTCATCAGAGCAGGGGGTGCCTGGTGTAATGCTCGAGTCCTCCCATTGACTTCAATGGGGCTCGGGTGCTCGGCCGAGCACTCGAGCCTCAGGGGGTGCTCGGTCAGAGCACCCGAACACCCGAGCATTGGGGTGCTCGCTCATCACTACATATAACCCATTTGGTAAGTTAAATTCCTCTTGTCCCAGACTCATGGTTACCACGACCGCTCCACAGTTGTATTTCACTCAACAGGGTGCTTCTGGTCTGTTGTTCTTTTCAAACGGTGTAAATAAGGTTCTTGTAGCTGGTGCATTCACGGCAGTATACTCTGTGTTCTCATAGAGAGTTGTAGAACTACAAATAAGGCAGATCAAGAATTGACATTCTTTAATACACATATAGTCCATTCAGACGGACATACACTGGGCATTCACACAAAGTATTTAGACACACGCACATGGCATTCAGAAACATAAACACACGCACACATGGCATTCCATCATACAAACACGCAGACACACACTGGTATATACACACACACTCTCGATCTGCAGAGATAAACACACAAACATGAACTTTAGCCCTTTTATTTCTAAATTAATTTTGTCTCTCTATTGCTTTGGGGATTTTAAAGTAAATAGGAGAATTTTTTAGCACCTAACAGGTGCAAATAAAATGTGTTGGAACCACAGGTACAGTATTTGGAGAGTGCCACGTGTGGAGAGACTATCTCTGAGAGAAACACCCTAACAAAAGCACTGTCATTGGGGGCCCTGCAGACATACCCAGTGATATAAGATACATTACTATTAATCTAGTGTATTATTGCCTGTATGAATGGTAAACCTATACTTTTGTGATATTTATATAATTGGGAAATATAATTCACCATATATAGTGGCAGTTATCTATGAAAAAAGTCCTATGCACAATTTTAGTGAATTTGAATAAAGCATCACTGCTAGATCTGGCATCAAAACATGAAATGTCCAGAGATACCACTAGTTAAATACATTTGTCTATTTTAAAAAATATATACTTTTGTGGGTTTACTTTTTTTTTTTTGAGACTGCTAGGTACTGATGATTGCTCAGACCCAGCAAATGAACCTGAAATATTTTAGATGTGTACTGGTGATGTAATCCAGGCCTTATACATGATACAACTCCTGGTAAACCGATACATACTTGAGAGTTCTATAATCATATGATGCAGATAAACACATCTATGGGAACCTTCCTACAGTAGTATACAGTATTTGCTAAGTATACTCTACAGTGAATGTAAAAAATGTGCATAAACATTATTAATTCTAAATTTGATTTGGAATTGTGGAGAAACTGTCAGATGAAAATTCTTGAAATACTGCTAATTAAATAACTTGGATTGTTTATTTTACTACTTTATATTCTTTTGTAGGTTTATATTGTGCTCTTGGGCTACTGTTTTAGATGAAAGACAAGTGCTTCAAGCTCTGAAGAATTCCTGTTTAGAAATGTTGATGCAAATCATGTAATGTTAATAAAGTATGACACTTCAAAACATGTTGCACTGATTTAGGCCCATATGTTCAAAAGAAAAGTGGTGGAGTTTTGGTGCAAACCATTTGCCCTATAAGGGTGAGCTAAAAATTAAAAAAATCCCATTGATTTAAATGGGAATTTTAACCCCTTGAATTTTAGAGAAGTCTCCAATGCATTGCTTTGCAATATGTTGAAGACCTCTCTAACATTCAAGGGGTTAAAATCCCTATTTTGCTAAATGGATATTTTTATTTCTCCCATGTAGTGCAAGTGTCTTGCTCCAGAACTCATCGGGCTTGATTCAAATGCAGAAGATAAATGTTACCTCCCGTTTCATCAAAAATGTTCCTGTTGAAGTCTAAGGCGATACCCGGAGATAAAAGCAGAGATAAAATTAGCACCTACATTTGAATTCAGCCCTGAATATAGCACTGAATTCAAATGCAGGTGCTAATTTTATCTCTGCATTTATCTCCAGGTTTCCCCATAGATTTCAGTAGGAAAATATCTGGTAGAACGGAAGGTAACATTTATCTCCTGCATTTGAATCCAGCCCTTTATCTCCAGCGGCTCGATACTGTTAGCCTCGCTATTTTTAATACAGTTGTTAATGGTTTTGACAGCACAGTTTACTATTCTATAAAATGTGCTGTCAACACCAAAAACCATGCAAAAATGTTCAAAGCTAGTCTACTAGAGCCCCAGGTCTGCACCAGATTGGGTGTCTGCTAGGTACAGGGGAATAACAAGAGAATAGTCAGGCAGAGCCACAGGTCAGCACCAGAGAGGGTAGTCAAACAAGCCAGGTCATACACAGTTCAGGTAGTCAGCCAGAGCCACAGATTTGCACCAAATTAGGTGTTCATTATAAGGATAAGGCAGGAGAATAGTCAGACAGAGCCACAGGTCAGAACCAGATTGGATAGTCAGACAAGCCAGGTCATATACAGACCTCAAGGACACAGAACTGCTTTGTATAACAACGCAAGGGCAACTGAGTCAGGACTCAGGCTGACCTTTAAACCCCTCCTCAGGAAGTAGGTAGCAGCAGCAGGCTCAAAGGAGGGAAGTAGGTAGGAGGAGACTACAGGAAGCATGGCATAAAACAGAGGCCTGCTTTACTCTGAAGCCTCGCGTCTGCAGATGACGCGTGGAGGGCACATACAAAGGGCTCTCTAAAGATCTGTTCATTAACAGAACAGTACAAAGGACAAGGGGCCACCTACTTAGACTTGCGGAAAGGAGATTTAATCTACAACAGCGGAAGGGTTTCTTTACAGTAAGGACAATAAAGGTATGGAATTCACTGCCTGAGGAGGTGGTGCTATTGAATACATTAGATGCCTTTAAAAAGGGCCTGGATATTTATTTAAAAGAGCATAGAGGGCTATGTACATTAGTACTGGGATTAAAATTTAGTTAGGGCTTGTTGATCCAAGGAGAAATCTGATTGCCATTCGGAATCAAGAAGGAATTTTTTCCCCCCATTCAGGGTAGAATTTGAAATTGCTCTATTGTGAGGCGGGTTGCCTTCTTTTGGATCAACGATGGTGGTAAACAGGAATAGGAAAAGGGTTGAACTAGATGGACGCAAGTCTTTTTTCAACCTAAATTACTATGTTACTATGAATGATGCCGAGCATCGCTGAAGCAGTGGCACTGGAAACAAGGTAAGCTGTGACATAGCCTCAGGCACTTTAAGCAACTTTGAAAACACATGGTCCCAGTGGCTTACCCCTGCCCCGTGACCTTTAACTGCACCTTAACGCGGTTCCCCTCCCTTGTTTAGACCTTTGGATTGTGTCACTTCACTACTGTAGATATTAAGATCATGCTCTATTCATTGTTACAGTGTCCTTGTTCAGGAGGACGCTTGGTTGGGAGTGAGCAGATGTTTGTAGTTCTGGTCTCCCCCCCCTTTAATTTCTCCCTTCTTCCTTCCTCCTCTGTTAGCTCACTCCTCCCCACTGACTCCACCCATATAGCATTCTATGACTATCTCCCTCATTTACAGTTACCCCTCCCAGTATCACTGCCATCTGCTCGAAGCCCACATCTGCTGACCATTTTCTAAATTGCTAACTATTGCCTAATGATATGACCTGCTACTCTGTTTAATTACCCTCTTCCTGTGGGTCCATGGCTTCCATTTGTATGCAATAACTTTTGTATCCATCCCTACTTGCTGTCATTGTCTTTGTATGTTTATTCTTTCAATAAAGCTTATGAAATTTAAAAAAAAAAAAAAAACAAAAACAAGTCACACTAACAACTTTATTACATACAAGATGCCACGGCTACCCATCTGGCGCTCAAAGGGTTTCTGGGGAAATATTTTATTTATTTCAAATTATAAAACTAATATTTTTGTTTTTTATTTCAGAGAAGAAAGAAGGTCAGAGGAAGAAACGAAGACTGGAGAAATGAAGACAGAAGAGAAGAAAGAAGGAAAGATTAATGAAGAAGACAGACAGTGGTTGACAGGTAAGTGATACATTTTCTGACTAGTTTTAGTGCACTCTCGTTGTTTGACACTGTCATACGACAGTTTGTGTTTTTTTCCTTTGATGTTCCCAAAATGTGTGCTATTTAGAGCAAGTTGTAGGAATAAAAAAAACATAACAAGCATTTTGACAAAATGTGAGTTTTGGACAACAACGGTCTTTTTGCCATGTACCTCTCCAGCAATAGAGTAGCTAGAGTACATGGTTGATTGTTTTTGGAGCTACTGTTTTTGCTATTACCACCAGTGGTAATAGTATTGAGCCCCCATGTGTCCTCATAGACTTCAATAGGAACATTTTTGAGAAAACAGGAGGTAACATTTATCTCCTGCATTTGAATCCAGCCCTTAGTGCTGTAGTTTAATACAATACAGTATACAATGGTAGAAATAGCCAGTGGCCATTAATGATGCAAGCATTCACAGGTCATCTTAGTGAAAAATATTATTACATTCTCATGCATACACTAAACAATTAAAATGTTAAACCTGTTTTAAAGGGATAGTAAAGTCCCCAAAAAAGTATCCTGTAAATGGTAGCTGCAATAAAAAAACACTTAATGCGCTTAATCCTCTCTCTCAAACCATTATGGTTTGAGAGATATAAGAAAATAAAGTCCTCCGTTCCCTCCCCTTTCTGCCTGACGAGCTGTAAAGGTGTCAGAGGCAGAATCCGGTAGCCTGACTGTAGGCGGCTCTTCAGGAGTGTTGTCATCGGGATATCTAAGTATAATTACTTCATTGGCATGGTCTACAACGTGTGCCTGGCTTGCAAGCACACGTTTTAGACCATTCTGATGAAGTAATTATAGTTAGATATCTTGATGACAGCACTCCTGAAGAGCCGCCATCTGGTCCTGGAAGCAGGATCTCATGACGTCCTCTGTACAGCGGACACATGAGAAGGAGGAGGGAGCAGAGGTCTTTATTTTCTTACATCTCTCAAACCATAACGGTTTGAGAGAAAGGATTAAGCGCAATATATGTTTTTTTTATTGCAGCTACCATTTAGAAGATACTTTTTTTGGGACATTACAATCCCTTTAAGAAACAAATCAGATTTCCCTGGTCGCAGACGCAGCCGCATGAATGGTCTTTTAGGGGTTATGTGAAGTGGACAAATTATACTGTAAGTGTAAACCTTATATAAAGGTATACTATTTAATTTTATCAACAGTGACACGTGAAAACTCTGTGCTACAAACATGCTTTATGATAACTGCACTGCATATTTGCAGCACATATTCTTTAAATGAAGTCATTTCAGATGAGGTTAAACATATCTACTAATGCAGGCACTGTCATAGAACAATGGGGAAAGCATCAAAGTGCTTAACAGAAGTGATAACATAAACAGTGATTGATCCTTATTACATAGGTAAATAAATACAGCTTTCATTCAAATGCAATTTGCCTTAAGCTTCCTCTGTACACTTTATGCCTATCTGTCAGCAGTAATACCATGTAAATGAGCCACTGAGCTTTTCATGCGGCATCCTCTTTAATCTTCTTGCATTCGTTTAATCAGTCTACACACATGGACCAATATCTATTTTCACCTGACATGATACAATCTCTTATGGAATTAAGAGGTTTTCCACTAACTCCTTAGTATACAGAGGTTTGCCTGTGATCTAAGGCTTTAGGGATTTCTTATAACGAATAACTGTTTGGATCGAAGAATTGAGTACTTGCAAGTGTATTTTTAATCCTCTCCTAGTCCATGTTAGGAACTTCAGTTATTTAGGCTATTTGATTAGTCAGGACTGAGCTCTTTGATTGAGTGAACCTCTGAAGACATTGTGCAGCTGTGATATCTGGTTAGTTGTTTAAGAACTGGATAAGTCAGAAAACACTGACTTTATTGCACTGTATTTTCTAATTTAACTTCTATACAATATACTCTGTAAGCGCATACCAAAGTATACCAGAACTGGCAATTATCTTAGTGAAGTACTCCAAAAATGTTATTGCCAATGTATATTACTTTCACCTATCTTTGTGCTTGTATCCATATACAAATATAAATTACAGACCCAGCCTTGTTCACATATAAGCTCCACAAGTCATTTTAAAATAGCATTTTCATGGTTGCTTGTGATTTAGAGAATTGTAATAATACTGGCATCAATTTACTAAATGTCTAAATAACTGTAGTTATTAGTGGGGATATACTAGTATAATTCCATGCTTAAAGGGATAGCAATGTTTTAAAATAAATGCAGCACTGATTATTCTTTATAGTTTTTGGGCCATTTAGAGCATTATTATTATTCTCTATGATGTGTAGTTCCAGAGTAATTAAATCATAAAGTGTCCTCCTCCCGCCCCTTTTACCTGTATAAAGCTGCACAGCAAGACAGTCCGGGTGGATCGCAGCAAGGGACAATCTTCTGTTAGCATAAGGAAAAACCTGAATCCTCCTTCAAGGAGGGCAAGGTTTTCCTTATGATCTTAGCCAGAAGATTGTCCCTTGCTGCGAGCTGTCTGGAAAAGCAACTATATTCCACATCTGAGGGGAGGTGGCTTACAATAGGTATAAGGGGTGGGAGGATGACACTTTATCATTCAAGTACTCTGGAGCTACACATTGTACAGAATGGTAATACTGCTCTACATGAGCAAAAAATATAAAGAATAATTGGAGCTTCATTTATTTTGAAACATTACTATATCTTTAAAGGGATAGTAATATTTCACAAAAAAAGCATCTCAGATTAATCTTGATAATATTTGGGCCATGGAGAGTGTTATTTCAATACTGTCCGAGTTGTGGTTCAAGAGTAAATGAATGACAAAGTATCCCCCTCCACCCCTTCTACTGATGTAACATTGATCACCTCAGAGCAGCAAGACTGTCCAGATGGATCGCAACATGGGACAATCTTCAGTGAGCATAAGGAAAAACCTGAAAAACCTGTCGGGGGGGTGGGGCAGATTTTCCTTATGCTCACAGTAAGAAGATTGTCCCTTGCTGTAAACTGTCTAGTCAAGAGACTAAATTCCACATCTGAGGGCAGGCGGCTTACACTAGGTAAAAGGGGCGGGAGGGGGATACTTTATCATTCAATTACTCTTGAACTACAACTCTGACAGTATTGAAATAACACTCTCCATGGCCCAAATACTAGGAAGATTAATTGGAGCTGCTTTTTTGTGAAACATTATTATCCCTTTAAATAGGAGCTGAATTCAAGTTACTAATATTGTTTTACTTGCCTAATGCCAATTTGCCGACTTTTTTAAAGGAAAAGTAAATGGTTTTATGTCAGTTTGAACTTTCGGAAAGTGAGCTTTCTAGATCTCTGTTTCCAGAAAGTCTAACGGTTTTGAACTGTTTCTTCTTTTGAATAAGATAACTGCCAGCAGTGGGTGTACCCTTGTTTTAGGGAAAAGGGGTGTCAAATTTCAGTCTTCATGATCTATCAACAGTCCAAGATTTAAGTTTTGAGCAAAACAAAATTAATGTACCACTGATTAACTCACCTATGCTTAATCAGGGAAATCCTTAAAGAATGGCATGTGACCCTTGAGCATTGGACTTGGGCACTCATGACATAGAGTTTTTTTTTTAAATGTGCTGCTCCTTTGAGTTAAATATTTTCTCACTTGCACCAAAAAGAGGGTAGTGCGGGAGTAAGGACATTTTTAGTGAAATTCTGTTCCTTTGAACCTTGTTTAATGAATGAACTAAAGAAGGTACAGGGGAGATTGTAGTAGCTTAGCTCAATTTCCTGTGCATCTATGGCCTTTGGGCTTGCTTGTATTAATATTTTCAGGATGGAGGAATGTGCACATGGTATGCACTACATTGATCATACACTCTAGTTTAAGTGGGACATTTTAGGTTATTTCATAACCCACTGACACCTCTTTGTGTATCTGAATAAATTATATAGAGTAAAACCAAAGTATTTTATTTAACAGATACAGTTTTATTGCTGTGGAGCAATGTGATACACATATATACACACCACACTGTCTGATCTCCTAAACACAGGGACACCAGGGTAGGAAAGAGAGACAGAGAGATTTGGGTCTCAAAGAGGGGCTGTTCCTCTGAAAGAGTAACACTTGGGAGTTACCGACCCCTAATATCTCCTAAAAAGGGACACTTAGGAGGTATGGAACCCTAATATCTCCTAAAGAGGGACACTTAGGAGGTGTGGAACCCTAATATCTCCTAAAGAGGCACACTTGGAAGGTATGGACCCCTAATATCTCCTAAAGATACAATTTATGAGCTATAATTTTGTGTTTTCTAAAGAAGAGTTAATGTTACAAAAACCTGAAGAATATGTAGAATTAGCATACATGCCGGTAGAAGAGAAAAGGTTGAAGTGGCTCCTAATATAGCTACTGTTCTTGCTTTTTAGACCAAAGCTTTTACATTTTTAGAAAGTAGACATCTTTATCATTTCTCAGGATAATACAATTCTAAATGTATTGGCTAAACAAGGGGTAATCCTATACAGTTTGGAACACATATGTAGGAGTGTTGACTCACACTAGTGGGAAAAATAATTTTGTGATCGAAGGACTCCCTATTACAGGGAAAACTATGTTGATTCAGCCTGTTTGTGAAGTCCATAAGACACCTCTTGTCTAGTAAAGATTTAGCTGTGAGGTCTATTAAGTAGCAGCATGGAGTCTGTATGATATGGTAACATTGTATCAGCTGGGATTTGCATTAAACAGAGGGGCCTTGGCAACACAGATAATTATTAATATATCAGACACAAACTATGTGCCCAAGCTATGGGCCTTTTGCTTAAAGGGATAGTAATGTTTCATAATAAAAGCGGCTCTAATTAATCATCATAGTATTTGGACTTTGAAGAGTGTTATATCAATACTGTTAGACTTGTAGTTCAAGAGTAATTCAATGACAAAGTATCCCCCTCCCGCCCCTTTTACTGATGTAACACTGTTCAGCCAGATCAGAAGGGAAGTGCCCAGGTAGATTGCAGAGAGGGACAATCTTCAATTAAGATAAAGGAAAAACCTGAAAAACTTGTCAAGGGGGGCAGGGCTTTCATTGTTCTCACTATAAGAAGCCTGTCCCTTGCTGTTATCTGTCTGGTCTATGGACTGGACTTCACATCTGAGGAGAGATGGCTTACACTAGGTAAAATGGGCAGGAGGGGAAACTTTGCTTGTGAATATCTCTCAAACCATAAAGGTTTGAGAGATAAGACTTATATAGTTATTCATGTTTTTTTAATGCCTACAAAATAAAATAAAGATAAACAAAGTATTACTATTCCTTTAAAGGGATAGTAATACTTAATATGTAAAAAAAATGTTGTAGGGTTTATCCCCCTGAGTAAAACAAGGGGACTCCCACTGCTGAAAGGTGTTTCATTCAAAAGTTATTACATTTCAAAGTTGAATTTTTTAGGTGCTATATCGCAGTGACCTGAAATTGTACAGTGGCGCTGTTGCTACACCATCCTATGGAGATTTATGGTCCCGGGACCAGAGCTGTCCATAGGATCGTGTAGCAACAGCACCACTGTACAATTTCAGGCCACTGTGATATTGCACCTAAAAAATTCAACTTTGAAAATTAATAACTTTTGAATGAAACACCTTTCAGCAGTGGGAGTACTCTTGTTTTATTCAGGGGGATAAACCCTACAACATATTGTTTTTTACATTTTAAGTATTACTATCCCTTTAAAGCAGGATATCACCCTAAATAAAGCCCCCCCCCCAAGAATTAGGCATATAGCAATAAACTTAGGAATAGTGCTATTATGGAGCATAAGTACTGCGTTATTAAGAAATCTTTCTTCTTCTGACATTGACGGCCAGGCTTCTTTCTTTAGAGGCATGTGCATGCCTGCTCCGTCAGTCCTTTTTTGTTACCTTAAGATACCATGAAGGAGACCGGGAAGGACAGCGCAGGCATGCAGATGTCTCTAGGTCAAGATATCTGCACTCATGCCTGGCTGTCAATCTCAGAAGAAGAATGATTTTTTAATAATGCAGTAATTATGCTCGATAATAGCACTATTTCTAAGCTTATCGCTATATGCTTAATTATTGGGGGGGCTTTGTTTAGGGTGATAGTTCCGCTTTAAAAGGAAGTGTCTCAAACCAACGGTGACACAAGAGACAAATTTTAAAAATCCCCACATTCCATTTCATTTTATCGGATGTTTTTAACAGGAACGAACAGATATAATAAGAAAGCGCTGGTGATGATGAGATGTGCAAATATGAATGGGGCAATACATATCTAGCACTTAAAGGGTTAAAGGCAGGAGGAAACAGAGGAGACAGGGTGAATAGGAGCGACAGGATGTAACAGACATGTTACGATCAGGCAAGAATGGGGCACCACAACGCTGCTTTGGCAATACTATTATATTGCGACACGCTGATGGCTGCAACATCAGAATGTTGCCCTTTTCATGTGGGCGACATTCTGATGTTGCCCTTTTCAACCAGGTAACATTTTTAATGCTCCCTTGTGTTGGTCTCTAAATAGAGGGTAACATTTTAATAATGGACCTAAAGCAAAGTGAGCATTGAAAACAAATTGTTCTCAGGCTTACATCAAGAAAAGCCTTGAAAAAAATTAATTGCTTCCAGGTCTACATCAAAGAAATGACTGAAAAATTAGTTTGTAGTTTTCTGGAAAGTCAAGCTTTGAAAACTTTTCTAGTATGCCTCCATTAAGGCAAACCTTTCAGAAACTGTTTGCAAGCCTACTACAACCAGATAAGCCACCACCAGGAATATTTTACTTTACCTATAAAGGTTATTACAGTGTAAGCTCTATATACAGTGTACATTTGATGGCAAAATGATTAGCACCAAAATTTTATTGAATTGCTTATGTTTTTTCAGAATTAGTAGAATTTTATGGTTTTTTTGCAAATGCATTTCAAAAAGTGGGAATGGCTAAAATGTCCACCATTTGTGAGGGAATTAGTGATTGCACCTAATTCAGCAACATAATTTGCACACAATTTCATAGATCTGGCTAATTTTGCCAATAATGTATCTGCATGTGTTATTCAGCATTAAGGAGTTAGTATATTTCTTTCATCAAAACATGAGCAAGCTCATATAGTGCATACATTTAAGGCATTCAAAAATAGTGAATGCTCCACTTTCTTGCATTCCATCCTTAGTTCTTGCTGCTAAGTTGCCTGAACATTACATCAGAGGATCAGGGTGGATTATTATCAGCCATGCAAGCAGTATTAGTACTATTAATGGTGGTGACGATGGTGGGAAACTGGCACTTCAAGTGCAACTGGGGAAGAATTTGTCCAGTCATAATGTCTTCTCTTCCTGCGCATACCCTAAAATCATGGCTGTTCTAATCTTTTATTTTTTCGGTAGAGGGAGATACTATGCAATTATTATCAATAATTGCAATGTGCATAGCATATGGAAATGGTTGTGAATAAGGCAAAGGACTCTCATTAAACATGTTGACAATGTTATAACATCCCCCAAGAAGTCAGGTGATGTAAGTTACCACTGATGATGGTGGGACAGTGGGGGGCTAACACTTCCAATGGGGCATTCATTAATGCTCAATAAAAACAGGAGTTTGGTGTATTCTTCAGGCTGATCTGTCTGCAGATGCTCTCTTATACCTTGCATTTGATGAACCTTAAACACATTGCTACGTGTGGTCATTGTACTACACAATGTGTTATTTGTGGAGACATACTGCTACACTTGGGCAACTGCAGGTTCAATATCTGATGGTGGTACTGGTGGCAAATTTTTCTGTTGCCACTGCCAAAATGAACCCAGATGGAGCCAAGGGGAAGAATAATAATACTAATAATTCAAACCGTAGGATTACATAACATTGAGCCAGATGATGCTGTCAATGTTTTGGGCTGGTAGAGGAATTCCTCCTACCTTTTTGGTGGCATTTTTGGGACATACTGATGGTGGAGGATGAAGAGAGGGCATGGTGATTTTTTTCATGAGGGACAACTTTGCATGTTCCATGTGATGGTTATGCTGAATTGCTTTACTATTTCAGATGTGCCAAGGTGGGAGCCCTCCTTTCTCCTCTTCGCAACATTTGTCACAAGTCTGTGCTTGTTGTAGCTTAGGACAATTGCAGGCCCTGCCCCCAAGGGTGGACATACCAGCCTGATCTTGCTCTAACATTTTATGATGTTAGTGGGACTGGGAGTCAGACAATGCAGCAGCATGAACATCACAAACGTCAACTATATCACCACCAAACAATATCATACCAATGATGATGAGACCCATTAACACCATGTCTCTCACACACTCCTGGTCTGTACAAGCCAGGATAGTTCTCATAATATTACCATTTGTACCACCACCTGGAGCAATTCAACAACATTACAGTGAACAAATAAAACTTCTGCAAATTTACATTAAGAATCTCTTAACTGTTTGAACTGATTACTTTATAGTTCATTGGAGGCATGTCTAGCATTCAAAGAATATCATAGTTTCCCTAGGGGTAGATATGCTCCCCTGGAAGCAGCCCTGAAAATTAAGCCGGGGCTGCATTGTGAACCCTGGCGCAGCAACAGGGTAGTAAACAGGGGTTTGGAAGGAGGCATCTAATGCTCCCCAGGTGTATATGTACAGCATCCCACAGGACAGTTTCTTGCAGTTGAGGGTCTATGGTGACTATGCACACAAACTGGCAGTTTGTAGCTGAGGGCTAATATGCTTTGAAGCTCGAGAGGGAAGGTTCTGACCCTCTGATATGACTGATGCTTAATGGTGCTTAGTTGGAACTGCATGGGGCAGTCCTAAGATTTTTTAATCAGGTCTCCTCCTAGTGTAACAGACTTAGTAAATGTGATCATTGTCCTTGAAGCCCCACTTAAATCTAATTTAACATTTATTTGGCCTCTATAGTGCAATTGGTTTGACTCAGGATTACCCCAGTTCTTCTAGTACATCAGCCTCACTGATTTTGTTCTAGATTAGGGGCTGAAAATTATTTTCTAGCTCTACTACTACCTAATACTAAATTACTAGCTTACATAAGCTAACATACTATCCTTAACCCTTTGAGTGCCAGAGGGGTATGCAACACCTTGCTTTGCATTACGTTGCGTACCCCTCTGGCACTAAAAGGGTTATCCCCTTTGAGTGGCCAGAGAAGTAGTCAATGAATTGTTGTGTTCCAGGGCATTCCTTTCCTCTGCGCTGTCAGAAACTTTGTTCTGGTGGAGAGTAGAGAGTTAATTTTAAAAAGCAGAATTGTTTGAAAGTATGTTTTAAATGTGTTTAAATTAGCTCATTCTTCTAGACAAAGGGGGCCTCTTTCCATCAATGGGAGTGAAAATGGTTGACTGACTTTATGGTAAATTATGGCTAAAATCCAGACAATGATACTAGGGGGAAGATAACAACGTCTGGGATTTTGGGTCATAACTTGTATAAAAGACTGGGAGTACAGATTCCAGGGATGACAGTTACATGAAATGTGATGACCTCTTGACGTATCACTACAGATCACATAGATGCCATATGTAAAATTTTAATGTGGAGTAAGAGCGACATCTCCAGGCTATATTGCATTATTACTAGTGCTTGGAATTTTTTCAAAAATGATGCATGATGTCATATGGAAATTAGGAATTAAGGGCGTCCAATCAGCTAATACTGACGATGTCACTGCATAATGAGAGGAATCTTTATCCAATCAGAGGAGATTCTGATAAGGGTAATTTTACATTATAAAAATTTAAGTTTTAAGAGAGGGGGGCTTTTTCCTCTTGGTTTCCTGGCTCTTGATTTCCTGAAATGTACCTGGCTGGCTGGTAAAGAGATACTAAGAAGCACTTATTGGACTGGTAACTATATTTTTCCTTATTTTAATTCTGCAAAATTCAGGATCAAATATATATTTCTTCTATATTTGAAGAAACATAATTTTTCTTATAATTTATCTTAATCGGACTGGCCACCCAATTGTGACCAATTATAATAAGCTATATTGGCTGTAGTAATTCTGAATTAAGCATAATTCATTAATTAATTGATAAATTGTTATATTTTGCCAGATAAATGTAAAATAAATAGCAGTGAGATCTATTTATCCTTGTTTATAAATTAGTTAATATAATTGTTGATATTTCTAGAATATACTGTGTTTCTGGAAAGGTTATTATAGCTAATATTTGATATGGGGGAATTCTTTGAATTCGGTTATTAACCTTTCAACTGCTATTTGTCTGTCTAATTTGAGGTGTTTCTTTGGATTTCTTTGTGTGTGTTTTGGGTATACATTTTTGTACAGTGAGAAGTCGCCATCTTGGGTGTGGTATCATATATTTCTAAGTGGATTAACCCTTAAAGTACCATACAGGTTTTACATAGGATTGCTATGGTTATGTGTATGATATATGTTGCATGAAGTTTGGAATGCTGCCTATTAGTGTTGAGCGAGTATGCTCGGCCGATGCTCGGATCGGCTCGAGCATCGCTCTGCTCGGCACATGGCGGTACTCGTACGAGTACCGCATGTGCTCGCCCGCCATGTTCGGGTCTCCTCCCCGCACGTTTTGCGGATGCTGCACAGCCAATAAACGTGCAGGGAGGCTCTGACATCAGTGTAATGCCAGCAGCCATGTTGGCTGCTGGCATTACACTGATTGGCTGGCCAGAACCCGTGGTGGGGTGCTGTATAGCACCTGACCAGCGAGTTCGGCTCAGTCTTAGCCAGGGAGAGCTGACGATAGGAAGGGAAAGTCAGTGTAGGGAGGAAAAAAAGCAAAATTGTGAAAAAAAAGAACCAAAAGTACTTTTTAGGACTACTGTGTGTGGGGGAAAAAAAAAAAAAAAAAAAATATATTCTGTTTAGTGTGCAAAGTTGCAGATTAGAGCACATTCTGTTTAGTGTGCACAGTTGCAGATTAGAGCACATTCTGTTTAGTGTGCAAAGTTGCAGATTAGAGCACATTCTGTTTAGTGTGCAAAGTTGCAGATTAGAGCACATTCTGTTAAGTTTTCAAACTAAAATATCAAAGTCACATATTCCATTCAGTGTGCGTCGCCGCAGTTTAGCAGCACATTCTATGTACTGTGCAGAGTTGCAGAATAGGAAGAAATACTGTTAAGTCTTCAAACTAAAATATCAAAGTCACATATTCCATTCAGTGTGCGTCGCCGCAGTTTAGCAGCACATTCTGTGTACTGTGCAGAGTTGCAGAATAGGAAGAAATACTGTTAAGTCTTCAAACTAAAATATCAAAGTCACATATTCCATTCAGTGTGCGTCGCCGCAGTTTAGCAGCACATTCTGTGTACTGTGCAGAGTTGCAGAATAGGAAGAAATACTGTTAAGTCTTCAAACTAAAATATCAAAGTCACATATTCCATTCAGTGTGCGTCGCCGCAGTTTAGCAGCACATTCTGTGTACTGTGCAGAGTTGCAGAATAGGAAGAAATACTGTTAAGTCTTCAAACTAAAATATCAAAGTCACATATTCCATTCAGTGTGCGTCACCGCCGTTTAGCAGCCTATTCTGTGTACTCTGCACAGTTGCAGAATAGGAAGAAATACTGTTAAGTTTTCAAACTCAAATATTAAAGTCACATATTCCATTCAGTGTGTGTCACCGCCGTTTAGCAGCCTATTCTGTGTACTCTGCACAGTTGCAGAATAGGAAGAAATACTGTTAAGTTTTCAAACTCAAATATTAAAGTCACATATTCCATTCAGTGTGTGTCACCGCCGTTTAGCAGCCTATTCTGTGTACTCTGCACAGTTGCAGAATAGGAAGAAATACTGTTAAGTTTTCAAACTCAAATATTAAAGTCACATATTCCATTCAGTGTGTGTCACCGCCGTTTAGCAGCCTATTCTGTGTACTCTGCACAGTTGCAGAATAGGAAGAAATACTGTTAAGTTTTCAAACTCAAATATTAAAGTCACATATTCCATTCAGTGTGTGTCACCGCAGTTTAGCAGCCTATTCTGTGTACTCTGCACAGTTGCAGAATAGGAAGAAATACTGTTAAGTTTTCAAACTCAAATATTAAAGTCACATATTCCATTCAGTGTGTGTCACCGCCGTTTAGCAGCCTATTCTGTGTACTCTGCACAGTTGCAGAATAGGAAGAAATACTGTTAAGTTTTCAAATTCAAATATTAAAGTCACATATTCCATTCAGTGTGTGTCACCGCCGTTTAGCAGCCTATTCTGTGTACTCTGCACAGTTGCAGAATAGGAAGAAATACTGTTAAGTTTTCAAACTCAAATATCAAAGTCACATATTCCATTCAGTGTGTGTCACCGCCGTTTAGCAGCCTATTCTGTGTACTCTGCACAGTTGCAGAATAGGAAGAAATACTGTTAAGTTTTCAAACTCAAATATTAAAGTCACATATTCCATTCAGTGTGTGTCACCGCAGTTTAGCAGCCTATTCTGTGTACTCTGCACAGTTGCAGAATAGGAAGAAATACTGTTAAGTTTTCAAACTCAAATATTAAAGTCACATATTCCATTCAGTGTGTGTCACCGCAGTTTAGCAGCCTATTCTGTGTACTCTGCACAGTTGCAGAATAGGAAGAAATACTGTTAAGTTTTCAAACTCAAATATTAAAGTCACATATTCCATTCAGTGTGTGTCACCGCCGTTTAGCAGCCTATTCTGTGTACTCTGCACAGTTGCAGAATAGGTAGAAATACTGTTAAGTTTTCAAACTCAAATATTAAAGTCACATATTCCATTCAGTGTGTGTCACCGCCGTTTAGCAGCCTATTCTGTGTACTCTGCACAGTTGCAGAATAGGAAGAAATACTGTTAAGTTTTCAAACTAAAATATCAAAGTCACATATTCCATTCAGTGTGTGTCACCGCCGTTTAGCAGCCTATTCTGTGTACTCTGCACAGTTGCAGAATAGGAAGAAATACTGTTAAGTTTTCAAACTCAAATATTAAAGTCACATATTCCGTGTAAGATGAAGAAGGCGGGTAAAAAGGGACGGGGAAGTGGACGTGATCCTGATAGTTCAGGGCGCGGGTCAGGACGCGGAGAAACTGTGCCTGGTGCCAGAGCACAAGAAAGAAAGACATCCACCATACCTAGCTTCATGTCTAATTTTACAGGGCGTCGCAGGACATCACTCTCGAGGTCCGACCACTGCGAACAGGTGGTCGGTTGGATGACAGCTGATACTGCTTCCAGTCGGTTAAGCACCACCCTGTCTTCCACCAAGTCCACTCTCAGTAGCCAAGAGTCTGGTCAACATAATCCTCACTCTGATCATCCTTCCTCCCACCATACACGGTCTGGTCAAAGAAGTGATCCCACACTGGGATATAGTGAGGAGCTCGTCTCATCACCAATCCTTCATTTGACCCTCTCTCCAAGCACGCTTGCAGAGGAACATGACATCTTGTGCCCTGATTCACAACCTCTAGAGGGTACCCAATCACAAGAAGATGACAGATGTGAACGGCATTTAAGGTCAAAGGAAGTAGTGGATGATGATGATGATGATGAGACACAGTTGCCATTAAATCAACCACTATTTCCGTCTCAAGACCTTGTTGAGGAGAATGTTATACAGTTGTCAATGACTGAGTATGTGGTGGGATCAAGACATGAGGAGGATGATCAGAGTGAGGAAGTGGAGGAGGACTTGGTGGACGATGAGGTGACTGACCCCACCTGGGAAGGTGTAGAGCCGAGCGATGACAGCAGTCCTGAGGGTGAGCCATCTGCAGCACCGCAACAGGCTGGAAGAGGCAGTGGTGTGGCTACAGAAAGAAGGCGGACCGCACCAAACCGGCCCGCAAATGTTCCACGGAGCACCCCCTTGCGTAAATCTACCTTGCCAAAGGGTAGGTGTTCCGCGGTATGGCGTTTTTTTAAGGAAAGTGCGGACGACAAAAGAATTGTAGTTTGCAACCTGTGCCACACCAGAATGAGCCGAGGCATGAACACTAGAAACCTCACCACCACCAGCATGATCCGACACATGGCATCCAAGCACCGTAGTAAGTGGGAGGAACGCCTGGATCGCCCATCTGTGTCTGCAGGCCACACCACTGCCTCCTCTTCCCCTGTTTTCGGTGCCGGCCAATCGCCTGTCGAAGGCGCAGGCCCGCATACCTCCCGTCCTGCACCTGTACCATCTGAAGCACCATCAGCGACCACATCCACTTCCCTGTCCCAGCACAGCATCCAAATGTCGTTACCCCAGGCATTTGAGCGCAAGAGAAAATACCCAGCCACCCACCCACAGGCCATAGCACTAACCTCACACCTTTCCAAATTACTGGCCATCGAAATGCTGCCATTTAGGCTTGTGGACACTGAGTCCTTCCGCAGCCTGATGGCAGCAGCTGTCCCTCGGTACGTGGTCCCCAGCCGCCACTACTTTTCCCGGTGTGCCATCCCGGCATTACACCACCATGTGTCCCGTAACATCACCCGTGCCCTGACCAACGCAGTTACTGGGAAGGTCCACTTAACGACTGACACATGGACAAGTGCTTGTGGCCAGGGACGCTACATTTCTCTGACGGCACACTGGGTGAATGTCGTGGAGGCTGGGAGCGACTCGGACCCTGGGATGGCAC
The DNA here is from genome assembly GCA_037306005.1 of Rhinophrynus dorsalis. NCBI lineage: Eukaryota > Metazoa > Chordata > Amphibia > Anura > Rhinophrynidae > Rhinophrynus > Rhinophrynus dorsalis. The sequence goes on along the minus strand of CM074723.1, from coordinate 266,195,420 downwards.
GGGTGCTACCCACGCCGAGGATTGCGGGCCCTACCTCCATCAGGGTTTCCGCCAGCACCTACGTTATTGGCTCCTCCTCCTCCGTTTCCACCTCCGAATTCTCTACACGCAGCGCCACTCCCCCATCAGCCAGTAGCTGGAAGCAGTGTAGCACTGCAGTGGGGAAGCGTCAACAGGCCGTGCTGAAGCTGATCTGCCTTGGGGACAAACAGCACACGGCCTCAGAGCTGTTGCAGGGGATTAGTCACCAGACCGAGCAGTGGCTCTCGCCACTCAACCTGCAACCAGGCATGGTTGTGTGTGATAATGGGCGTAACTTGGTGGCGGCTTTGGAGCTCGGCAAGCTCACACACGTACCATGCCTAGCGCATGTATTTAATTTAGTGGTTCAGCGATTTCTAAAAACCTACCCCAATGTGCATGATCTCTTGACCAAGGTGCGCCGCGTGTGTGCACATTTCCGTAAGTCATCTACAGCTTCGGCCGGCCTGTTGAAGCTGCAGCAGCGCTTACAATTGCCAGCTCACCGGCTGCTGTGTGACGTGAGCACGCGCTGGAACTCCACCTTCCACATGTTGGCCCGGCTTTGTGAGCAGCAGAGGGCAGTAGTGGAGTACCAGCTGTTACACGGTCGTCGCCTTTCCGTTCAACTTCCTGTAATCAGAAGTGAGGAGTGGGAATGGATGTCAGACCTCTGTGAGGTTTTACGCAATTTTGAGGAATCGACACAGATGGTGAGCGGCGATAACGCTATTATCAGTGTAACCATCCCACTTCTGTGTCTACTGAAACGCTCGCTGCTCACAATTAAAACTGACGCTTTGCATGTGGAAGAGGTGGAAATGGGGGAGGAAGAGCTTACACAAGGTGATAGCCAGAGCACCCTCACTTCGTCTTCTCAGCGACAATTGGAGGAGGCGGAGGAGGAGGAGGAGGAGGAAGACACGGTTGCCTCCGCTACAGAGGGTAGCCATGGAACTTTAGTTCCATCTCTTCAGCGTGGGTGGGCAGAAGAGGAGGAAGAGGATGAGGAGATTGAGAGTCATCCTCCTGGTGAGGACAGCGAAATCTTGCCTGTTGGTACTCTGGCACACATGGCTGACTTTATGTTAGGCTGCCTTTCCCGTGACCCACGCGTTGTACGCATTTTAGACAACACGGATTACTGGGTGTTCACCCTTCTGGACCCCCGCTACAAAGAGAATTTCTCATCTCTCATTCCTCCGGTGGAGAGGACAAGCAAAATGGTGCAATACCAGAAGGTTCTTGTTGAAAAATTGCTCCAAAATTTTCCATCTGACAACGCTGGCGGCAGAGTACGTGCTACCTTGGCCAAACGAGAAGGGGAGAAAAGGGGAGCACACAGCAGTTCCGACAAAGGCAGGGCAACACTCTCCAAGGCGTGGGACACCTTCATGACACCCCGCCAGCACCCTCACCCTGATGCGCAGCCTAGTGTCACAAGGAGGGAAAAGTTTTGGAAGATGGTGAAGGAGTACGTAGCAGACCGTGTCAGCGTCCTCAATGATCCCTCTGTGCCTTACAACTACTGGGTGTCCAAGCTGGACACGTGGTATGAACTGGCACTCTACGCCTTGGAGGTGCTGGCCTGCCCTGCCGCCAGCGTTCTGTCTGAGCGGGTATTTAGTGCTGCTGGTGGCATCATAACAGATAAGCGTATCCGCCTTTCCACCGACAATGCTGATAGGTTGACACTTATAAAAATGAACAAGGCCTGGATTTCCCCTGACTTCTCCACTCCACTGGAGGAAAGCCCCGGGGGAACATAAACTCACTTTACATATATTATTTACAATGATGGGAATACTCTGTATTCCCATTCACCCCTTCCACCCAAAAAACGGGTATATGGTTGACTCTTAATCTTCTCATCCTCCTCCTCCTCTTCCATATGCCCTGGGATATAATTTTTATATAGGGCCAGCTCACCAGCGGGCCCTGTGATATAATTTTTATATAGGGCCAGCTCACCAGCGGGCCCTGTTTGACAATTTTTATATAGGTCAGCTCACCAGCGGGCCTTCTCATATAATGTTTTATTGGGTCAGCTCTCTAGCGGGCCCTCTCATATAATGTTTTATAGCGTCAGCTCACTAGCGGGCCTTCGCATATAATGTTTAGGATGGTCAGCTCTGCAGCAGACCCTCACCCATAATGTTTTAGATGGTCAGCTCAGCGCACGTTTCCCTCTTAATCATGGCCTCAGTTCAATAAAATCAAGGAAATTTTTGGGATAATTTGCCTCTGCGCACGTTTCCCTCTTAATCATGGCCTCACTTCAGAAAATCAAGGAAATTTTTGGGATAATTTGCCTCTGCGCACGTTTCCCTCTTAATCATGGCCTCACTTCAGAAAATCAAGGAAATTTTGGGGATAATTTGCCTCTGCGCACGTTTCCCTCTTAATCATGGCCTCACTTCAGAAAATCAAGGAAATTTTTGGGATAATTTGCAGATGATATACAAGTAAATATACAGCAAATATTGTTTGGTAACAATTTTTCGCCTAAAGTCGTTTTTATTTTCCTTTTTGTGTGTTTTACGGTCAGTCTGTAAAAATGGCGTACTACGGGCGAAAGATCGTTCCCAGCAGCGATGTTGGAGTCCAAGATGCATCCAGACATCCTCCCTATGCTGTCCCTGAACCATTTCTGTGGTGTTTCCATCCTTTTCTGCCCTTTTCCTATGGACCAGGCACCCTCCCCTCATCAGAGCAGGGGGTGCCTGGTGTAATGCTCGAGTCCTCCCATTGACTTCAATGGGGCTCGGGTGCTCGGCCGAGCACTCGAGCCTCAGGGGGTGCTCGGTCAGAGCACCCGAACACCCGAGCATTGGGGTGCTCGCTCATCACTACTGCCTATACATATGTCTTACTCACCTGACAACCTACCTTAAACCTCAATTAGCATAGTTTATACAATTTCTGGGGCAGAGGTATTCATATATGCTGCTACCAACTGTATTTTAATTAATTATAGGCTCAATTATCCTTTTCTATGCTGCTGAGTTCAAGTATTGTTATCTAATACCTCTGAATATACCTATGTGTGGTTAACCCTTCAATTGCTGGTAATCCTAATGGTGATAATTGTGATTTGAGTCACTGTATATCTATTGTAATTACTGATCACTCATTTATATCATTGTTGTTTACACTTTATGTATATTATATTTTACTTAAATAAATTATATATATTTTTGCACAAATATATGGGATTGATTATTTTAACCAATTTGTTACTGTGAAGAAGGGTGTCAATACCTAATATAGTGTAAAGTTCTCAAAGGGATAGTAATGTTTCATAATAAAAGCAGCTCTAATTAATCATCATGGTATTTGGACCTTGGAGAGTGTTCAGCCAGATCAGAAGGGAGGTGCCCAGGTAGACTGCAGAGAGGGACAATCTTCAATTAAGATAAAGGAAAAACCTGTAAAACTTGTCAAGGGGGGAACGGTTTTCATTGTTTTCATAGGAAGAAGATTGTCCCCTGTTGTTATCTGTCTGGTCTTACAACCAGATTCCACATCTGAGAAGAGATGGCTTACATTAGGTAAAAGGGACGGGAGGGGGAAACTTTGCTTACGAATATCTCTCAAACCATAAAGGTTTGAGAGATAAGACTTATATCGTTCTTCATGTTTTGTTAATGCCTACAAAATAAAATAAAGATAAAATGAAGTATTACTATCCCTTTATTTTTATCTATTTATGTGAAAATATCCAACTTAATTGGTTTTCCTGTTAACCCTTGAATATCTTCTACAGCACAGTGTTCTATGTGCAGATGCAGAGGAAAATGGTTTATGGCACTGAAGACTGTATGCAGGTATGCACTGTAGTGATCATACTCTGTAGTGAAAGAAGCCAAGGAGCTGTACTGGTAGTCACCATGCTATATATCTTCTTTTATTTTCTCATCTCTTTTCTTCTCTCTCACTTTCCTTTCCCTAACTTCACATAACACAATTTTTAGTTGCTCTGATTAAAATATAATAACAATCACATTTTTGGGGGGTTGAATAGATTTATCTTCTACTTTATAGTTTTCTTTGCTGATATGGATCAACTGTGTGCAAATCCAATGCACCATAGGGGATAAATAAAATGATCATAGATTTAAAAAGGGCTTGTAACCCCTTCATTGCTTAACTGGAGGAGTTAAAAGCCCAATTTAAACCACTGAGGATTTTGGATTTTTTTGTCCCTTATGGTACAGTTGGTTTACTCCACAATTACTCCAGTTTTTATTACATCAGCCTCATTATGCTGCACAATTTAGTGCTCAGTAAATGTATGACTTAAACAGGAAAATACACTTCTCTCACTGCGCTGTTCAAGTGAATCATGAGCCTAAGGTAAATTCTACAGGTTTTTATAATCCAGACGCTCAATCGGTCATTCAGTACAGCAAGAAAAGCAAAGGGAATGCAATTCCTTATCTATTTATAACCATTATCGTCAAGCTTCTCATCATGATGTTTATCTGGGAGGAGAAGCAAGGTTCTGCTTGATAACATCCTCAAATGATTAGATGGCTACACCAGGGATTTAAGTGCTTTAGATACTAGAGGTTGATTGGACTTTGACTTTCTGTGTAGCAGCCTAAATCTCTTATCTGTCTCACCAAGTAAAGAGATTAGTAACTTCCAAATGAAGCATCCAAGTTAAAGATAAGATACAGAACACATTTATATATATATTTTTTTAAACAGAATAATCAGACTGTCACAAAGTTGCATGTATATAAGTGGCACATGTTACACTAAGCTAAAAGGAAGGACCCATTCAACTGACTAGAGTCTCGTGACTCTAAGTTTTAATGTTTGTCTATTTATCTATCTGTCTATCTATCTATCAATCATAAAGTACATAAGCACGCTCAGGTCTTCAAAAGAAGAGCAAAACGTTATTTTACTAGATCAACATTTCAGATGCAAAATTAGCAGCCTTCTTGAAGATAACATACAAATGAATAGTGAGCCCTTTTAAACCCTTCTCCATGCTTAGGTGCCAACATTCGTTGTTTCAAAATGGTTACATCATAATTGGAGAAAATTAAGTGCAACTGTGTACTTAATACATTATGATGTGATTGAAACCTACTGTATATAAACCAAATACCATATACACATGACATTACTGCAATTATCATGACACCCTAATTAAGCAAGTCATTTTCTGTTGCTACTTTTGGTCTTTGGTCTTTTCCTTTCAAGGCATAGGCTCATTAGTATCAGGGCTTATGCAGGGATGTTTTTAGCTTTCCCCCAAAACAGGAACTTTTCCCAGACTAATGCATTAATAGTTCACTGTGCAGCCCAATTGTGCAATTACTAGTTGGGAAATTAGCACCATTACATTCCCCAAGCTGGCAACCTGGAACTTTAAGCATGAGACCTTGGATTTGGCCACCTCAGACAGAACCTAACAATGTCTCTGTTGCTGACCGATTGAGTGTCTGGGTTATAAAGACGGTGTACTTTTGCTTGTGTCAGATGAATTGGGCAACAGGAACATTCAATAGGCACACAAAGGAAGAAGAAGAGTCAGGTGAACTCTACCAATGTGCCATGCATCAATAATTAGTTTTACTGATCAGTTTTCAGGACATAGAGAATATTTCAGATAAAATTGAATACATTTGTAATGGATCGCTTATGGAAAGTGTGAGGGGAAGAGGTGGACAAATGGAGACTGGGAAGAAAGTAAGGAGCAATGAAGAGAGGGGGGATATAAATGTGATGGGAATACTAGAGAGTGTGGAGAGAGTGGGGGTGGGAAAATGGGAGAAAGAAGGGACGGGACTGTTGAAAAATGCTGGAGTGAAAGAATGGGTAAGACTGATGGAATAGAGACAAGATGCAGGAGAAGGGGCGAGAAAAGGAGAGAGAAATTGATTGGGAGATAGTGTGGGAGAAGGTTGAGATAAAAAGTAGGGGAGAGTGAGAGAGGCGAGGAGAGTTGTTGCTTGTTTACTAACCATCCAAAGAAGCTCTCCTACCTTATTCATACATGTGACCCATACAGGAACCTTTTGACTGACATCAGAAAGTAAGAAAACCTACTTGTCTTTCTGCACATCATGTGATCAATTTTGTTGGAATCTGATGAATTATGATATCAAACAATACACACACCTGTTTCACATAATGCATCTTTTGGGCTTTTTTGAAGTTTCATATTTGTTTTTGATGCTTATTCCTTTTAAAGGGTTGTATACTATCACTAATTCCAATGTGTTCCTAAGAAAAAACTAATCTGCTCCAAGGAGCTTAAAGTGGCAGTACACCTAAGCTATTATACTAACTACATCTTCACTTAGAATTGAATCAGGTAGAGACTTGCCTAAATCTGGGATGTCTTGATGGGGCAAGCAAGCTTATCATATTTTAGGCAGAAACATGTAGCTAAACACCACTGTTTATTATCTATTGTAAGTTACAGGTTATTTATTAGTAAAGGTCAGGATTTGATGCACAGACTTTGTTTCTTTTTACTTTGTATTTGTATCCAAAATATAGCTCTTATTGCTCTCCTGACCACACACATACGTAACTATGTGAATACTATTTATAAAATGCTACCTTGAGCTCATCACTAGGAACCTGTGTATTGCATTTTTTGCATGTGCAGAGGGAAACATATTCCCACACTCATGGTTTCAGTGAGAGAGAGGTTTACAAGGAACAACATTAGCACTAGAGTTAGAACCAGGAGGAGTGGTGGTAAGTGGTACCTGTTCTAATCCCATATCACTGCTTCCTGAGCCCAATCCCATGGTAACCATGACGGTCTGTTGCATACAAGCCTGCTCTTCATCATCATCATCCTTCTGCTGAAACAGATAAAAGTCTATCTTTGATAACTCAGCAGCATTAATTACAGCAGAAGTAAACGCCAGAATGTCACTGCTGCTGGTTGTAGTGATGTCAATCCCTAACATTCTCCCATTCCTTATCCCTCTTTGCTAAAAATGTCCTCATACTCACACCTGTTGTTCCAATATCTCACTCTAATTACCACCACCACTACACTCTTGCTGCTCTATGAATCTGGTGTGACAGAGGGTCCACTGCTGTCATACTTGCCATCATCTAAGAAGGAGGTACACTGACAGCAGCAGCAGCTGATCTGTGCTGCTCATACTTCTATCCGGTGATCTCTTCTTAATTAAACCTCCCCAGGTCCCTAAGGAAATTAAGAATGTGGATCATGTGGGCAGAAGGAAGTGGACTCCCTTTATTGCTGGGGCTGTTGAATTCCTCCCTGTCTGATCCAGCAACATCAGCAGTGTAACTCCAGCTTCTCCCACCACTAATTGTGCAAGTCAGCACTGACTCTCTCTCTCTCTCTCTCTGTCTTCTTCTACTCTCTGTCTCTGCTATTCAACAACATGCTGCAGGGAAAGTTCTTTTTTTATAGTATGGTGGTACCACCATTTTTCAGTCATCCTGGCTCTACTGGTGACATGGTAACTGACCTTGTGATTATCAATATTAGTTTGGTTTAGGCTGCAGCAGACCTGAGAATGGGACACCAGTGCACTCTAACAAAGAACCCTAGTACTGTTCCCCAACTACTGGAGATGTGATATTGGATTGGGGTCACAGGGCATTTTTCCTTAGCTCATCTATTCACTTATCCATGATCTGACCATGATGGAAGTGTTGGGCTTGGAAGGTGGAAATTTACCAATAAAATCTATGGATACTGAGGATCTAGGACACGGTAGCATAAGTTGAGGGGGTAATTTTCCAGGCAGTTTTGTTTCTAGGTCATTGTACAAGTTGTGTAGGAGCTAATGTTGTTTAGTTGATTACTGGGTGCACAGATAATGGAGAGTCATGAATAAACTAAAGGGGTTTACCATCTCTATGATAGAATTTAACTTATGGCAAACCACAGGGGGATACATAACAGAATTTGATTTGAGTAAAATATGCAATATGCAAGCAAAAATGGCTGGAATCAAGGATTAGAAGCAATGTGTTCAGAAGACAAATGGCGAGAGTTGGCATCAGCTTTTCCACTGTGACACATTGGTCACTAAGTTAGATGAAAATAGAACTGGGAGAAAAACATAGCACACCTGGATTGTCATGGGTGAATTCTCTTTGCGGGGAAATAGATTTTCCAGGTTTTGATGGTCAGCAAAGACAGTAAAGGAATAGTGAGCCCTTTCAAGCATTTTGCTGTCAGTAACATCATAATTCCTTTCTGTTGGAGTAAACTTGCAAAAGAAAACAAAAATATCAATTGTATGTAAATAATTATCATGCTCACTAAACTGAGAAAGGGCAGCATCATTCACAGCAGCCACAAAGTCATCAATGTCACATATATGGAGCAAAGGGACATGACAGCATTTCAAGATAGAGGTTTCTTAAGTACATGTCTTACATTACAGGAAAACCCTCTGTGTGACAGGAAAACCCTTTGTGTATGACAAAGAAAATTTTAGGGCTGGTTAAGATTGTTAGGGTAGAACAGATCACATAAAGGTTGACAAAGCAGTGGGCCAGGTGGAAATAGCAAATACCTTTTATGGATTCTTTTTCATCCTGTATGGAGAAATTATGAAACCCAGAAATTTAGCTGATAGATTCCTGAAAGAAAATTTGAACTTGCATATGCAGATATAACATGTCTATTGATGGTCTTCCAGAAACAAGGAGACGATCAGAAGGTAAACAACTGTATATGTGTTAGTCAAATATGAGAAAATGTTATTGACAAAATGCTGAAAAGTTGCAGGAGCATTAGAAAGACAGAACAGTCACAAGATATTAGATAACTAGAAGGATGTTTTGATTTAATCTCATTACGCTGACCAGGTTATAATCTCCAATTTAGTAAACATGGTATCTGATCTCCATCTGAGAAATATTTCTGGAATGATTGGAAGTGGTAGACATTATTTATAGTTACATCATTAAATTCCCTAAAATCCCCAAGGATCTTAGAGTCATCCTTCTTTTTCCTGGAAAGAGAAGTAGATTGCTAGATAAATTCTTTATTCAGATTCATTTAGGGACAATCCTTCTGGTGCTTTAGCTTAGTTTCCCTGAGAAGGAAGATATGGCAAAAGAGCATTTTGATTCCAGGAAAAAGCTAAATAGAGTAATCATAAATTCAATTTGATTCCTTTTTGAGAAAAAAAAAAATCAGAAAAGTCCTTAAAGGTATCAGGGATGAGAGGGTGCATGACAACTATTGATGCGAAGTAAGGCCCATATATTTTCTTAATAGACTGTGAGGAGCAGTGTTGATAATAAAGGGAAAAAGAGACTTGGCTGGAAACCCAGTTGATGCTAAGACTAGGAAATGAAGCAAGGGTAAACCCAGGATGAGAGAAAATAAACATGACTGAACCCCAATGAGCTGAAGCAATTCTTTATGATCATTAATTTCAACAGTCATTGTCTCATGAGTAATCAGTGCTGAACTTGTTAGGGTTCTATCGAAGACCCGTCTATGCATTGGTAGCATTTGAGGAACCAGTGGAAGCTGAAGAGAGCTTGTGAAGAGCAGATCCATAAAGTTGTTTGTAGCCCTAATGAACTCTCAAACCTGGATTATACTTCTGTCCAGATGAAAAGATAAAAGGAGAAGGAAGTTCCACCATCTCTCAGGAAGGAATGATAGTGGTTTCTAATGAGGACGCAGCATAACTTGTTGAGTTCTAACAAGACAAGTGTGAATAAATTGACCTTCTCCACCACATAATGTTTTGGAGGCTGAGGGTTGCAATAATACATCATAGTGTATTCCTCTGCTAGATATCTACATTGTCTCAAGGATCAGAGAACAGCCTCATCTGAAGATGTCCAATGAGGTCATCTAAAAGGGGAGCCATAGAACCCTAACAGACTCTGGAGCATATGACTGTTGGCTATAAAAAAGTTGATGGACCTAGGCAGCAGGCTTTCCAGTAATGCACCTGTCTCTTACATTTTCCAAATGGACAGGGTGTGACTTCTGTGAAAGCAGAAGATCACAGGAGTTAACAAAGCCAAGGAACTTTTTTGTTTCTTTTGTTTTCCTGGAAAATTTGGTGGTAAAAATTAGCATATAACATTAACATTCTAAGAAAAAAGAGAAGCAAAACCTAATAACGCCACAAGGGGGCAATGGGAAAAGATCAGGCTTGGAGCAATAGCAAGTAGAACTAGAAGATGGAGCTGAAAGCAGAGTTAAGTTGGTGAAGTAACTGTCACTCCCATTCACCTGTGACCCTTTCTCCTCATTGGTCTGCACGCCTTTATCTACCTGCTCTGCCATCTTATCTGTGCCTGATCTTCGTGCCTCGTGCTTCTGAGTCTCAGCTTCTGATCCTCAGCATTTCCAGTTTTCCCATGTACCGAATCTTGGCGTGTCTTGACCTTGCTCCTTGTCTGCTGATCTGAGTTTATCGTCCCTCCATCTTCGACCCATCTTGTCTTCTAACCTTGCTTCAGTCTCACCCCTAGCATCTCCACCTGTTTGGTTCTGATGTTCTTAGCCTGCAGCAGGTTCCGGTTCACAACAAGCGTCACTTCAGCCACCTTCAACCTGTGAGTCCTGCTTTGCTGAATCCTTTTGTCGACTACTCACACCTCAGGCCTTCTGTCTGGTTGAGGTCGGTGTTGTTGGTTCTCCAACCTCTGTCTGGTACTTCTGACTAGTCGAGGATGTGATTAGGCCTTGCTTGACTCCCTTCTTCCTGCCTGTCGGACTTGTTGAGGGCGTCGTAGGTCATAGCTTCTGAGACCTCTGCCTCTGGACTTTCCGACAAGTCGAGGGTTTGGGAGTCGAAGACTTTAATCTTCGACTTCACCTTCAAGCCTCGGGACTCGAATACTAATCTCCGACGTCAGCTCAGAGCCCCAGAAGTCGAATACTATATCTCTGACTTCACCTCTGAGCCCTGGGAGTCGAATACTATTTCTGCGACTGCCTCCTGAACTATCAGCTCGACTATCTTCAGAGACTTTGTCGTAGAACTGAACTCTGTCCTTAAACCTCCAGCATTAGGATTCAGATATTTCCTTCATTCCTTTCTGCTCTAGAACCTAACTTGAGAGTAAGATCGAGCCAAGATGGATCCAGCGGAGGTATCTAACATACAGTCCAGACAAGAATTACAGGACCAAATACTATACCCCCACGCTTCACACCTCCAATCCCTTGACCATAAGCTGAACACTATCCTGGACATGTTGCGTTCAACTTCTGTTACGGCAACACCCCAGATCCCCTCTGTTCCTGCTCCTCCTGGTGGTGCTGTTCTTCGTTCTCCAGTTCAGAAACCACCCAAAATTCATTTGCCTGAACGCTTTTCAGGGTGCCCTGCAGATTGCAGGGGATTTTTAAATCAGTATCAGCTTCACTTTAGAACCCTGCCTCAGACTTTTGGTACCCATGCCTCCAGGGTGGCCTTTATCATCTCCCTTCTAAAAGATGAAGCACTGGCCTGGGCTTCACCCCTTGTTGAGAAGAATTATCAATTAATGGAGGACTCCAATGCCTTTATTGCAGTTTTCCGGACTGTGTTTGATGTCCCTGGCTGCCGAGCTAATGCAGAGGCCACATTGCTAGAGCTACCTCAGGGATCTAGACCTGTAGCTCAGTACGTGATTGAGTTTTGCACTTTATCCTATGAAACAGACTGGAACCCAGGGGCCCTCAGAGCCTCCTTTCGCCAAGGACTGTCAGACCATATGAAGGATGCCCTAACCAACTGGGAAGTCCCAGAGGATTTGGAGGGTTTCATTATGCACTGTCTTGAACTCGACAGACGCATGCAGGAATGACAACAAGAGAAGGATCGTTCACTACGTTACAGAAGTAGCAACGGGTCTCTGAGTACTGCCTCTTCTGAGAACACCTTGCCCCGGGAGGAACCTATGGAAGTAGGATCAGTCACTAAACTCTCTGACCAAACGAAAACTCGGAGAAGAAACCAAGGCCTTTGTCTTTATTGTGGCTTACCGGGACATATGCTTCACCAGTGTCCTACTAGGCTGGGAAACGTCTGGGCTTAAGGATTCAAGGAGACGCTTCCTTAAGCCAACATTCTAACTGCATCTTGACCAGCTCTACTCGCTTGATGGTTCCTATTCAGCTCCAATGGTCAGAATGCTCAGTCTCCACTAAAGCCTATGTTGACTCTGGTGCCACGGCATCTTTATGGATAAGGACTTTGCGTCATGCCTCCAGATTCCTTTAAGATGTAAGCCGGAACCTCTTTTGGTGTCTGCAATTGATGGCAGTCCTTTAGGCCCGGGTTTAGTGACTACTCAGACCATTCCATTACAGCTCACTACGGGAATTTTGCATTCAGAGACAGCTACTTTTGATATAATTTCCTGTCCTGCTGCTCCAGTGATCCTGGGTCTTCCATATTTACATCTCCACAATCCTACCATCAATTTTAGGAATGACCAGATTACCACCTGGAGTCCCTCGTGTCATAACACCTGTCTGACTAAGGTTAATCCTCCCTGTCAAGAACTGGGTAACATCTCTCTGCTTCAGAATTCTATTCCTGAGCCATACAGAGATTTTGTCGATGTATTTTCTAAGCAAGGCAGCGGCTACTCTTCAACCACACAGATCCTATGACTGTCCTATAGACTTACTACCAGGAACAGTTACACCCAGAGGCAGAATGTGTCTACTATCCGAACCTGAAAACAAAGCCCTTCTAGAGTACATAAATGAAAGCCTTGCAAATGGCTTCATCTGACATTCAACATCTCCTGCCAGAGCAGGGCTTTTCTTCGTATCCAAGAAAGAAGGATCTCTCAGGCCCTGTATTAACAATAGGGGATTGAATAAAATTACTATAAAAAACATAATCTACTGCCTCTAATTCCTGAATTATTTGATGCCTTAACAGATGCTAAGATCTTCACTAAGCTGGATATGCATGGGGCTTACAATTTAATATGCATCAGAGAGGGTGATGAGTGGAAAACAGCCTTTAACACCAGGTACGGCCACTATGAGTACCTCGTCATGCCTTTTGGACTTTGTAATGCCGCACCAGTATTTCAGCACTTCATTAATGAGATATTTCAAGACATCCTACTCTCATTTGTCGTTATATATCTGGACGACATACTGATTTTTCTTTAATCTTTACAAAAGCATTGAGAGCATATTTGAATAGTCCTTCAATCATTGAGAGAGAACCAATTGTTTGTCAAAGCAGAGGAATGCATCTTTGAAGTCACTCAGTTACCATTTCTGGATTATGTTGCCTAAGATATGGGACGTAGAATGGATCCTTCTAAGGTGCCGCAACCCATGACCCTGAGAGCCGTGCAAAGGTTCCTTGGGTTTGCGAATTATTATAAGCAATTCATTCATTAACTTTTCCTCTTTGGAAGTCTTGATTGTGGCTCTCACCAAGAAGGGGACCAATCCTAAGATGTGGTCGCCTGAAGCAAAAAAAGCCTTTGCCAAGATGAAGCAAAATTTTACTTCAGCACTACTCTTGAGATGTCCCAATCCTTCCCAGCCATTTGTTGTCAAGGTGGACGCATCCGAGTTGGGAGCGGGAGCCGTTCTATCCCAAAAAGATGAGAAGTCCAACTAACTACATCCTTGTTCTTACTTCTCCAAACAATTTTCATCTTCGGAGAAGAAATATGATGCTGGGAACAGAGAATTACTTGCCATAAAAATGGCTTTGGAGGAGCGGTGTCATCTTCTGGAAGGAACCCAGGTTCCAGTGGTCATCCAAACTGACCACAAGAATTTACAGTTTTTGGAACAAGCCCAATGTCTGAATCCTAGACAAGCCAGCTGGGCATTGTTTTTCACTAGATTCAACTTTATCATCACATACATCCCGGGTTCCAAGAATCTGAAGGCCGATGCCCTTTCACGTCTTTTTAATCCCGAATTGGAGTCACCACCAGAACCCATTATCTTGGCTAAGCATTTCATTGCCAGCCTCTCTTTGTCCACCCTTCAAAGATTCAAATCTCTTCAACATCATTATTCTGGGATCATGAGAGGCAAACCGACTCACTTGCTGTTCGTTCCCAAGAAGCATTGGTGCTTCCTCCTTCGATGGTCTCATCAATCTCCCATGTTTGGTCATCCAGGAGCACTTTGGAATTCGGAGTTCCTTCTCTACTGATTCTTGTGGCCTATGCTCAAGTGAGATGTTGACGCCTTTGTCAAGTCCTGCGACCGCTGTGCTCAGAACAAGTCTTAACATAAGAAGCCAGCAGGTCTGTTGTGTCCTCTGCCTACTCTCAGTACTCCTTGGACTCATCTCGCCATGGACTTCGTCACTGATTCACCAGTCTCAGATCATTGTATGGCGATTCTAGTTGTTGTGGACCGGTTCTCCAAACAGGTCCATTTCGTCCCTCTCAAGAGTTTACCCACGGCACAACTCCTAGCTGATATATTCCTGAAGGAGATCTTCTGTCCCCATGGCGTTCATTTACAAATCATGTCCGATACAGAAGTCCAGTTCACTTCTTGATTCTGGAGAGCCTTTTGCACAAAATTAGGCATCCAACTGCAGTTTTTCTCGTCTTACCATCCTCAGATGAATGGACAGACTGAGAGGACCAGTCAGTCCTTGGAGACTTATCTGCGTCACTATGTGAACGCACATCAAGACAACTGGGTAGCGCTTCTACCTCTGGCAGAGTTCGCTTTTAACAATTTGTTTCACTGTTCCATCAAGCTCTGGGGTACTATCCTCAAATACAAAACAATATATGGTGCACCACCTAGGTAATTGGGGTGTATTATGTAACACCAAAGGGAATGTGCTTGTTGTAGAAAATTGCAATAAATAGACAAAAAAGAAAAAGAACAACAATACAGCACCAAACCCACCCCCTAACTACGGAAAATGAATTGCACCGAAAAAAGGGGGAAGCAGGAAAAATAACAATAAAACTTAACCTTTATTAAGGAATTTAAAAGCAGTGAATTAAAAAGAAAATATTCCTGGCCATCGTTATCATTATGAGTGTTATGATAAAGAGTTATGTCAAAAACTGATGTTCAAGTGTTGATGCTTAACACAGCACCCCATTAATAGTTATATATTCACCACGTTCGCAAAAGCGGTGCTAATATGAAAGCATTAAGATAGTACTAACTCACAGTCCAACACCCCGTTCGACAATTGTGTATTCACCACATTCAAAAAAGCGGGGCTTGTATGCAAATATTCAGACGATATAAGCTCACAATCCAAAGTGCGCTGAAATCTCATTCAATAAAGATGAGATCAGATCCGCACAATACAGAAAGTGAGCTACGCCATCAACATGGAGAGAGACAAGGATAAGGACATCACTGGAAGGGGCAACTAGGGAAAGAACAAAGAGAGGTGCTGCTGGAGAAACAGAATGAGAAAGGGAAAGGACAAGATGGTGCTCTGAGACACAAAATTAAACTAGCACAGTTCATCCCATCAGAAGTTCTCTCCTGACTACCAGACCTTGCTTGTGTGCCTGTGTCTTAGCAGATATTGAAGCAGAAGTTAAAGATACAGGCGTGCAGTAAATAAGAATGTCACATACAAAAATAGGATTAAAAAAAAAATAATTCCATATACAATTGACTTATTGCACCCGTGGAAGATTCTCCTGCCTCATTGCCAGAGCGTAACACAAATACAGTTCACTTTAACCCTCTGAGTGCCATAGGGGTACACAGTGCATTGCTTTGAAATGCGTTGCATGTCCCTGTGGCACTCAAAGGGCTAATCTTAACTCCAGTTTGCCACTCTCTACCATCGGATTTCAACCGTAGGTTAGGTCTCACTATGGTTCCCTGGCACTATGTTGCTCCATGGGTGCAGTAAGTCAAAGAGTTATATAGACTGCATGGAGACAGAAGTATCCTCCATGAGTGCAATAACTCAACTGAATTTGGAATTTTTTTTTTAATCTTATTGTTGTATGAGACATTATTTCCTGAGTGCCTGTGTCTTTAACTTCTGCATCAATATCTGCAAAGACATTGTTGCACAAGCAAGGTCTGGTAGTCGGGAGAGAACTTCTGACGGGATGAACAGAGGTCTAAGGGTTGAAGCAACATTTTAAAAGCGCGACATGAGAATCTTGAGCTTTTGATTTTCATGTTGCCCTTTTCATCACGGCGACATGGTAAACGTGCAGTGTAGTACCACACTATTTTCATTGCAACATTTTAAAAGGATACCCACGTAATGTAGTTGGCTGGACTCAAGTTGCAGCATAAAATTGATAAGAGCTAGCATTGTCAGATGAAATCCAAGTAAGGGCAGGCATCAAATATGAATAATCTGGAACTGATCAGCCCAAATACCAGAAAAACTCAGGACCACAGAGAAACACTGGGAACAGGAATTTGTCACTATGAACATGCAAAAAACTATGCACAGAGAGGGTTCAAATAAGGAAAGGGTAAGAAAGAAAAAAGGTCAAGTATCAAAGCATATGTGAAATGCGATATTCCCAAATTCCCATTAATTTAAAATGGGTTTTGAACCCATTGAATGATAGTGAAATATTCAACGCACTGCATCACAGCGCATTGGTGACGTTTCTAGAAAAATAGAGGTTAAAATCCTATTAAACAGATGGAAGAAGTTATTTCTGTCCACTGGTGCACCCCAAATGTCTCCACTTTTGTTTTGAGCTTAAAGCCCAGTGTCAACCAAGGTATGTATGATTGTTAAATTAATACTGTCTTTTTTGACTATTTAAAAAAAAATACATAACTGTTATGTTAGTATCCTTTTAAAAATGTCACATGATGATGCCTAGCAATGAGATTTCAGAAAATTAATGAATAAAAGGTGATGTGACAGAGCACAGAATAGTGTGTATATAAGTCATAAGCTATAACTTAAAAGCTTTGTGTTTTTATGTGAAACTCTCTGAAAGGCTATTAACGGAAAAAAAAATTAATCAAGACATCTTTGTATCCCTAAACTGTCATTTATGGTCCAGAAGGCTGAAATCAAAATCCTCAGCTTCTCTTTATTGTCTTAATCAAAGAATTAGGCACTTTGCTTCAGAGTCGTCACTCAAAGTGAGCCTGCAGTGTTTTGAAATTGGTTTTGGTGATCATTTCAATCATGCCTTCTTTCTTCAAGGTCTTGTCAACATGCACACATGAAACAGGTTCACGTGAAATATTTAGTACTGAGATTTATGTATAATGTAAGCGGCCATTCTACAGAGATAATGTTTACCATTCACTATAATAAAATGAGGAAATGTGTAATTAAAAAACACTAAAAGAAGACTGTAAGAGCATTCTGTAAAAGATCTAATTACTACACTATAGGGTACCATAATTTCATTGTACTACAAAGTATTATATCATAGTGAGCAGACATCATTATCAATAGCTATTTGTAACTGATTTTTAATAGAATTGTATATCATTGGTTGGTTGGAGAGGAACAAAATAAAAAATACTGCACTGTGGTAGCTGATCATTTGTCACATGGCAAGAGGTCATAAAAGTTTGTATAATTATCTGATGTGAAGAAATGTACAGCTTCCAAAATGTTTCTAGGGGGTTGAGGATGAAGCACACTTCTGTGAAGATTTGTTCAAAACAATAATGGATACCTGATGTAAAAAGCATTTGCAGAACCAATATATTAAGTCATGCACAAAAAACGCATTCCATTCTATAGTAATTATGTAAAAAATATTAACTTGCATTGAGTTTTCTGCAAAAAAAATCCTTGCACAGCTATATAAAATATAATTTTCAACTGGCTAATAGAGATAAGAACAGGATCTTAATCATGAATATGCACAGTTCTTTCTTGTACGCACAAATGTTTCCAGTTCTTAAAGATGTATGTTGACACACATTTTTTTGCCATCATTTCCTAGAACCACTGAAATTCATTGTTACAAGCTGTACCCGGCGTAACATACACCGTTATAGCAGATTTTAAAGGTTATAAATTAATAACTCATTTTATTTGACCCTGAATGAATGAGTTTGTGTGTGTGTGTGACCCTGAGTGAATGAGTGTGTGTGTGTGTGTGTGACCCTGAGTAAATGAGTGCATGACCCTGAGTGTGTGTGACCCTGAGTGAATGAGTGTGTGTGTGACCCTGATTGAGTGTGTGTAACACACTCTGTGCTCAACTGGTGGTTGACCCCTACTGCACTTTCAAATGTTAAGTGAAACTTTACTCAACATGCAAGTAACGGTTTTAAAAACAGAGGTTTATGTGTGTGTGACCCTGAGTGAATGAGTGTATGTGTGTGTATGTGACCCTGTGTGAATGAGAGTATGACCCTGAGTGTGTGTGTGATCCTGAGTGAATGAGTGTGTGACCTTGAGTGAATGAGTGTATATGTGACCCTGAGTGAATGAGTGTATGACCCTGAGTGTGTGTTCCTGAGTGAATGAATGTGTGTGTTACCCTGAGTGAGTGTGTGTAACACTCTATGCTCAACTGGTGCTTGACCCCTACTGCACTTTCAAACGTTAATAGAAACTTTACTCCACTGTGAGTAAAGGTTTTAAAAATAAAGGTTTATGTGTGTGACCCTGAGTGAATGAGTGTGTGACCCTGAGCGAATGAGTGTATGACCCTGAGTGTCTGTGACCCTAAGTGAATGCTGAGATATACGCTTGGGTTTCAAGCAGTGTTTTGCATGTGCTGACTACATGTCCCAGAATGCTGTGCTATACACTTAGGTTTCAAACGGTGGTTGTGTGTGCTGATTGGTCATCGAACATTTCACAGTATGCTGTGCTATACGCTTGGATTTCAAGCGGTGGTTGCGTGTGTTGATTGGCCGGCGCTTGGGCCAGTGAACAGAGTAATATGATTGGCTGGGTATGTTTCCTAAGCGGCCAGGAAATTATAGATTTGTGAGCTTGACTTCCATAGTGGGTAAGATACTAGAAGGGTTACTAAGTGACACTATTCAGAGCTATGTGAAGATAAACAATATTATTAGTAGGAATCAGCATGGTAAGTAGTAATTTGGACAGGGGAATTGCTGTAGATGTAGTATACTTGTATTTTGCAAAAGCCTTTGATACAGTGCCTCACAACAGGTTCTTAGATTAAAAGGCTTCAGTTTGGGTGATGTTATCTGTACATGGTTTGAGAACTTGTTAAATGATAGAATGCAGAAAGTTGTTGTAAATGGAACCTTTTCAAATTGGTCTAAAGTTATAAGTGGGGTTCCGCAGGGTTCATTCGTGGGCCCAATGCTTTTTAATTTGTTTATTAATGATCTAGGAGTGGGAATTGAAAGTAGCATCTCAATCTTTGCTGATGACACTAAGCTATGTAAGGAAATACGTACAGAGCTGGATGTTTTTTCTCTGAAGATGGATAAACTGAGTGAATGGGCAGAAAAGTGACAGATGACATTTAATATAGATAAATGTAAGGTTATGCATTTGGGCTGTAGAAACAAACGTGCTACATATACACTAAATGGGAATCAACTTGGGGAATCCTCATTAGAGAAAGATTTAGGAGTGCTGATAGACTTTAAAGCAGTTTGCAGAGTCGCTCAGCTGCTGCAAGAGCAAATAGGGTACTAGCCTGCATAATAAGAGGTATAGATGCAAGGGATGCAAATATTATCCTTCCTCTGTATAAATCCTTGGTTAGGTCTCATCTACAATATGGAGTACAATTTTGGGTGCCAGTTCTTAAAAAAGACATTGTTGAACTGGAAAAGGCACAGAGATATGCAACAAAACTGATAAAGGAATTGGAGGATCTGAGTTATAAAGAGAGACTAGCCAAATTGGGTTTGTTTACATTAGAGAAGAGTCGTCTAAGGGGTGATATAATTACCATTTGCAAATACATTCAAGGTCAATACAAAGAACTAGCCAATTAATTATTTACACAAAGAGCTGACCTAAGAACAAGAGGTCATCCATTAAGACTAGAGGAAAGGCGCTTTTGACTAAAACAAAGGCAGGGATTCTTTACAGTAAGGGTGGTAAAGCTATGGAATTCTTTGCCTCAGCATGTTGTACTTGCAGATAATGCAACTGCTTTCAAAAAAGCAATGGATTCCTATCTAGCACAGAACAATATTGAAAATTATGACAGATGGCTTGAAAGCAGATAGGATGTCGATCTAGGGAACTATCTGACTGCCATTTGGAGTCAGGAAGGAATTTATTTTGCCCACTTGGGGCTAAATTAGAAATTGCTCCAGAGGGTTTTTTTTTGCCTTCCTCTAGCTCAACAGCGGTGTTTTTGGCATGGGCTGTACTTGATGGACACATGTCTTCTTTTGGCCTCATCAACTATGTTACTATGTTATAATCAGCACACTGGGAATGGAAACATACCCAAGTGTTTTATATATACACTAGTTGAACAGCCCGTTACACAGGCCACAGTGCCACTGCCACCTGGTCGCGGGGCAGTCACGCGCAGTAGAGACTGCTCGCGCCACGGCTGATACAGAGCTGGATGCCCTTCCTGCGTCGCGGGCAGTCTCTACTGTGCATGACTGCAGCACGTGCAGCAGTGTCTACTGTGCATGTAGCGGTGTTACACATGTTTTAGCGAATTATTATATAGGATATATATATATATATATTGACAGTGCCACTCACTGGATCTCCAATATCCAAATTTAAATTCAAAGGTTATTACCTTGGTGCACGTCTCATATAAAGTAATGTAATCTCCAAATGTACTCAGCCTAGGGATTTCGCAGCGTTGCACGAGACAGTACTCAGTTTGAAGCCACTGAAAAAAAAGTATTTATTGCATCCATATAACGCCGAGAGAGAGAGAGAGAGAGATTTTAATCATTTACATGTTTATTATTGCATTGAATAAAAAAACACCCTAACAGACCATGTGCCACCATATGTGAATAGAAATCTTTTGATCATTTACAAAGAATTCTGTTTAAATGTGTAAAAATATACCCTTTTAGTGTAACATTGTCAGACAATAATAAATGTACTAATGACAGAATTAATATTCACTAAAGCAGTAGTAGGCAAACTTTGGATTTCCAGTCATTGAAGGCTACAATTTCAATCTTCTCCAATCAACTAAAGACTGGTTGGGAAATACTGGAGTCATTGTCCCCAAAAGCAGGAGAACCAAAGATTGCCTACCCCCGCAATAAACATTTGACCACTCAATTCATTTATGTGATTGTTAGCAATAATTTTTTTGAATGATATTAAAAACTGTCTCCACAGACTGCGGTTGTACAATTATGTCTTACTGGGCCCCTCTGATGACTGGCCCGTCATATTACAGTGATAAGAAAATACATCAAACGCAAATTAAGTAAGAGGGGGAGCCACTTATAGGGTGTGCTGTTCAAAGAGTCGTCATAATGGAAAAAATTGTTGGATTGGGAGTTGGTGGTAATATAATGAAATATTTTCAGAAGTAAATTTGTTATGATTGAAAATGTGTTGTAACTAATTAAAAATGGTGGTAAGATGAACTTCAAGAACTTGAAGAAATGTTGTTTAAGGCCAAATGTATTGCTCACTTTGCTATTAGAAATTACCTCAGTTCTGTGTTCTGTCTGATTCATAAATCGCACATTAGGTGATAATGTTGATAATGTAGCGCCACTAAGAAAATAAAAACTAGCATATCAAAAACAACAAATGTTACAAATAAAAGACAAGCACAACATATATACACATATTTTAATTCTCATTAACATTAACTACATTTTTCTTAAAGTCCAACATTGTGAGTACATTCATTATCCTTACCCTAGTTTTCATTTGGAAGTCTATCAGGCACTATTGGGTGCCCCTTTTTCTTGTTCTTTTGTTACATGTGTACTTCCAAGTAGATATTTCCTGGGAGCAGCCTATTGTGAAGCTGTGGATGAATACTGTTGTCTACCACCAACTTATACAGTGTTACACTAGGAGCTCCTCCTGTTTTCTCTCTTTTTTTCTACTTATTTAAATTAGTTTTACGGTTCCCTTCATTACCAAGCCATTTACAGTAATGTCTTTGGTATAATACTCACATTTTCCCCCTTTTAAACTCAATTGAAACATAAAGATGTAGGCAAGGAAGCAAGTGGCAAATTCAAGCATGTCTCCACCCAGCAGATCTTCTACCACAAACAGTTGTATTACACACGTATAATTTGCACATGTAAATAAAAAACACCTGCTTCCTTGTTACTTCTCCAGGTCCTGCCAGGATCTATCTTTCAATGTGCATATTCACAGAACTAGACCAACACCAAAGTCTAGTTTTAAGTCTGTGCATTGACAGACAGATCCTGTTAGGGCCCAGAGACATACATAAGGAAGTGAGTGGCAAATTCAGACATGCTGCCCAACTTTCAGATTTTCTACCAGTCTGGATCCACAATATTGAGGTAGAGGGAGGGTGAGGAGAGAGACAGAGAGAGGGTGGGATGAAATGGTGTCTGTGTTCCATATGTGTGATGAGGGCTGTTGTGCCAAGGTGAGTTCCCTCCTTTCACCTTTTCACTGATTTGTCACAAATTGTGCAGTGTTGTTGCTGCGTCTGTCCCAAGAAAAAAATAATCCCACACCCATGACTTCAGTGGGTAGGGAACAGGTGGAGAAGAATGGCCTCTTCCTTCTTCTCCTTCACATACCCCTTCACTGGCTGCAGCAGAGGATGATGTTAATGCTGTTGCTGCTACTGTCTCATATTCAGCAGTACTGCTAGGACCAGGAGTATTGCTGCTGGCAAGTGCTACCTGTCCTAGTCCCACATCGCTACTGCTGGACCCCTTTCCCACTGTGTCCATGGTGGCCTGTGGCACACTAGCTCCTCATCATTCTTCAGCCCTTGCAACTCAGCAGCAACAGAAATTACAGCAGCTGCAAACTCTGCATATTCACCAATCTCAGTGCTGGAGGTGTTGGTGATGCCCATCCTTATATCTATATTCCATTCCTTCTTGGTTTGGGCTAAAAAAAGGCCATTAATGCCTCTTCCACCCAGCTGCTCCATAATCATCCTCATCATCATCATCACCACTACCACCAATCCCTACTTGCTGCTTATGCTGCTCTGTTACATATATCTCACCAGTTGGAGGTGATGACAAATGTGACATAGGGTCCCCTACTGTCACAATTGCAATCTTTTGAGCTGAAGAAGGCAGACTGGTAGCACTAGCAGCAGGCACAGACAGCTTATATGTGCTCATGGTGGTGGTATTACTGCTGATAGTCACCAGTTCTGCCTTCCTCAGTATCATGTTCCATAGGGACAGTACTGTTGGGGGAAGGGGAATCACAGGGTCAGAGGAATGTTGTGGGCTCAGCTGATCTCTAGTCTGGCTGCTCCACATCACTTCCACTACCACCTCAGCAGGAGGATTTACTGCAATAATGCTAGTCCCACCAGCTGCTTCACTATCACTAACAGTAACCGTCAGTCTCTGAGTCTTCCTCACTACAAGTATCACCCCATCCCTCACTGCTAACACTCAGAGTCTGTAACTGCTGGATTGTAGTAGTATTAGTAGTAGTAGCAGCAGTGGTGGGACTACTTGGGGATAGCAAGTGTGACTTAGGGTCCCCTGCTGTCACACTTGCCATCATCTCCTCACCCCCTCTTGAGAATCACAAGACACACTGATAGATGAAGTACTGGCACAGGCACATGCAGTCATCTCAGCCATGATTATTAGCATCTCCACTTCCAAATCCAACTCCACCCAGTAACACATACTACTATAATGTGTTAAGCAGCAACACAGACGATCATCCACATCCTTAGCTATGATATATGCTTTTGCTGCTGCTTAAAATTGCATAGCCAATGGTCCCTGCTGCTAGCATTATTGTAGCATTATTGTCCATGTCCCCAAAAGTTGCCATTATTATGTAAATCAAGAAGGTGACAAGTGTGATAGAGTCCTTACTCCCACCACCACCACTAGTCATGTTGCTAAAACTTATTGTTACATATCTCTTTTTTTGTGCACTGCCCACCCATCTTTAAATACTGAGTTCTTGGAAAGATATTTTCAAAAATGCAAAAAAATAATAAGTCCAAAAATACATTGGTGGAATTGCAAAATTGACAAGCTGTAGTTACTTTTCAAGGTTGTGCCAGAGTTGTACAAGCAAGTGGGTAATGTTGTGAGCAAAAGGATTCAGCCTACTAAGTTTTGTATGTCTTATGTTTCTTTAGGCCTTCTAACAACTTCTACTTTCAACTGTGGATTCTTCCACGTCACCATTCAGCAGGTGTAATATTTCTGTGGGTATTCTTGCAGCCAAAGAAAGCATAAGTGGTAACCAGCAAAGTTCTAATGGGAAAACCATTGTCAGTAGATAAAAATTGGAAAATGTATGTATTTCTTTAGACATTCTTGCAAAATTAAATAAATAACTGTTTCTCCATCTCTTGTAATGAGTCAGAATACTTTGAGCTTTGCTGGTATTTCTTTGCAATATTTATTAGGTATCATAAATTCACATTTTACCTTAGAAAGTAAAATCATGGTAAGGCCACAGTTGATTAACCAGTGAGTGGCATAATTTGCTAGGAAATAAGAGGATTACCTTATGCATTAGCCATTAAACAAATTTTCAATGGCTGTATCATTCCAGGCCTTTGATCATTCATCATGTATCAAAAAAGGTCAGATAGATCCACTAATTCAATCTACCAGCATTAGGCTGGTGTATCCCATAGAACCTATGGGCATGGCCACAGCATACACAAACACAGAATGTGTGAGGTGCACATTGCCCAAAGGAGGCATTTACTCATGTTTCACTGTATTAACTTGCTTCACATATGAATGATTATGAAACATGATTGGTACTTGAAGAATACCTGAAGGTATCCATCAATGATCACAGTACCCATTGATGAATCCCAAGCTATGACTGTTTCACAGTCCCCAAAACAAAGAACAAAACGTATGACGGGTACCTACTTTGTTGACAGATAACATTTTTGTTTCTACCTTTGGTGATTGCCTACGATTTTGCTGCCTGCTAGATACTCATCAAAGTGCCCTACAAATACTACCATGCAATATTTTTCTCCTATGTCTTTCTATCCTACTTTACTAAATACAAGCTTAATAGAATGAAACTTAGCTGTGACTTTTCCATCGTTCAGTAGGTTTTGTGAATTTTACTACTTAAGCTGAGGTGCATCAATTGCAATGATCGATATGCTGATCACCCAAATATGATCAAGTCAGGATATCTTTAAATCCTGACCTACTGGTGTGTCCTGAGGACAAATGTAGAAAATAACTTACGGAAGGTAGTGTTATGATGTCTAGAGATGTTTAGTGAGGCTCACTCTTTTTATAGTAGTCATTGGTGGCATGGGTCAGGAGTGACAAACACAGGCGGGAGGTGCCCATAGGTGGTTTCAATTATTTTAATCATAAATCTTTCTGTTCTGGACACTATTATCCTCCTACCCATAAAACCTATATACTACTTAATGTATAATTTAACATAATTTATTGTTACCAATGTAACTATTTTGGTTCTTGACAAAAAATAATTGACATAATATCCATGACTACCATATATATCTCACTGCTTGTGAGACACATTTTGAAAACATTGGTAAATATGGAACTGGCTTACCACAACTGGAGTCCTACACAATTCTCAGTGAATTGACTGCAGTTATTTATCCCTGTGTACCTTAAAAATAATAGTATGCACTTCTATCATTTTATATATATATATATAAAGTTGTATTTTGATAGATTGTGGCTAGAGTTTTCTGTCTTCTTTTCAGGATTTCTAACCTACCACTCTGTGACTAATTCTTCCTCATTTTTTGTGGGGAAAGCATTTCAATTATCTGCTATTAGATTCATAAATACCACAAAATATATATTTTTGACATAATCTAAAATACTTTAAAACAACATTTTTATAAAGGTGATTTTCTAAGTAAAATTGGCATATTTGTGGCCAGCAGTTAAAAAAGAAGACTTACATTTAAAGTTCTCTGAACAGAAAAACTTATTCTGATTGTAACAAAAACTGCCATAAATCTATGCACATATATATTGATCTTGGCTGCCTCTTAAAAATGACTCTGTCCCTGTAAGTTGGCATATTTCATAAAGAAACCAACAAATTATTGATCCATCACATACTCTAAAAGTCCTTTGTGGAATCTAGGTTTCTTTTAAGTTCATGCTGCACCTAGGGGAATGGAAAGCTCTAAAATGAAAAATGGGTATTTAAAAAGCAGCAGAAAAATAGAAGATATATAGTAGTTTCTACTTTTATTTAAAGAATTCTATTGAAATCTAATCTGTGCAATTCAAATGTGTGCATTCAATGAAATTCAAGTTTTTAATATGTTATTGTAAATTCCACCACCAAAGATATGCAAATAATAATTTAACATGATTCTAATATTGTCTGTTAATAATAATAATAATAATAATAATAATAATAATAATAATAATAATAATAATAATAATAACAATAGAAGCTTGCCAACACATTGGTAGATAGAAACATTTTTATTATGTATCAAATCCCTTGATGCTGACAGATTTCCAAATGTCTTTTTAGTGTGTCATGTTTAATGCCAAAATGTATAATATTTATTAGAGGTTGCCATGTAGAGAAAAGTAAATTGGCTTACTGAATTTTGGTTTCACGGTAGAATAAGACAGTTTACAAGTAACAGCTGGCTATCATGCTCAATGACAGTTAGTTTACTAAACTCTATGGTTGTGTGATTAGTTTGTCTGCTTTTTTTCTGTGGTACAGAGGTTTAACACTTCTTTGGTGAGATGCACAAATTAGTGAGGGTCTCTCCAAAGAAATAAATTATGCTTGTTCCTATGCTATTGTATATAACTTTGTGATTTATCTGAGCTTTCTGGACCATGTCTGGTTAAGCGAGACAAAAACTTGCATGGACGTAAAAGGAAGTTGTTTATCAGAAGATAAGACAGAAAATCGAAAGTTATGGCTTATATACAGTTAGGGAAAAATGATTTGATCCCCTGCTGATTTTGTACGTTTGCCTACTGACAAAGAAATTATTAGTCTATATTTTTAATGGTAGGTTTATTTGAACAGTGAGGGACAGAATAACAACAAAAAACCCATTTCAAAACAGTTCTAAATTGATTTGCATTTTACTTAGTGAAATAAGTATTTGACCCCTTTGCAAAACATGATTTAGTACTTGGTGGCAAAACCCTTGTTGGCAATCACAGAGGTCAGACGTTTCTTGTAGTTGGCCACCAGGTTTGCACACATCTCAGGAGGGATTTTGTCCCACTCCTCTTTGCAGATACTCTCCAAGTCATTAAAGTTTTCTAGGCTACTCCAGGACCTTGATGTGCTTCTTATTGAGCCACTCCTTTGTTGTCTTGGCTGTGTGTTTTGGGTCATTGTCATGCTGGAATACCCATCCACGGCCCATTTTCAAAGCCTCCATGTCTGACAGTGGGGATGGTGTTTTTGGGGTCATAGGCAGCATTCCTCCTCCTCCAAATACTGCGAGTTGAGTTGATGCCAAAGAACTCGATTTTGGTTTCATCTGACCACAACACTTTCACCCAGTTCTCCTCTGAATCATTCAGATGTTCATTGACAGACTTCAGACTGGCCTGTACATGGGCTTTCTTGAGCTGGGGGACCTTGCAGCCACTGCAGGATTTCATTCCTTCACGGCGTAGTTTGTTGCCAATTGTTTTCTTGGTGACTATGGTCCCAGCTGCCTTGAGATAATTGACAAGATCCTCCCATGTAGTTCTGGGCTGATTCCTCACCATTCTCATGATCATTGAGATCTTGCATGAAGCCCCAGACCGAGGGAGATTGACAGTTATTTTGCGTTTCTTCTATTTGCAAATAATCACACCAGCTGTTGTCACCTTCTCACCAAGCTGCTTGGCGATGGTTTTGTAGCCCATTCCAGCCTTGTGTAGGTCTACAATCTTGTCCCTGACATCCTTGGACAGCTCTTTGGTCTTGGCCATGGTGGAGAGTTTGGAATCTGATTGATTGATTGATTGCTTCTGTGGATAGGTGTCTTTTATACAGGTAACAGGTAACAAGCTGAGATTAGAAGCACTCCTTGTTGATAGGGGGTCAAATACTCATTTCACTCAGTAAAATGCAAATCAATTTATAACTTTTTTGAAATGTGTTTTGCAGGATTTTTTTGTTGTTATTCTGTCTCTCACTGTTCAAATAAACCTACTATTAAAATTACGGACTGATCATTTCTTTGTCAGTGGGCAAACGTACAAAATCAGCAGGGGATCAAATAATTTTTCCCTCATTGTACTTAGCTAATTTATAGGAATATATTCAACCAAAATGTGACTCCAAAAATGGCATATTGAATTAAGTTGGGATACATCATTCACTATCCTTTGTTAGTGCAGCTAACCCAGAACTTTTATGTTTGTTAGCACCTTTGTGAACCTGAGCCATAATTATGTATATGTTGATGTCTCTCTAAATATATCAGTGTCAGGAACACACTTTTTATCACTCAAGTTCTGCTGTAATCTTGGTTGTGAGCTTTCTAAAATACTAGTAAAAATCATAGACACTAATTTACAGATGCAGGGTCTCCAAGAAAATACAAGATAATTGAAGTCACAGTTTAAAGGCATAGTAACGTTTCACAAAAAAATGCAGCTCCAATTAATCTTCATGATATTTGAGCCAGGGAAAGTGTTATTTCAATACCGTCAGAGTTGTAGTTCAAGAGTAATGATAATGTATCCCCCTCACCCCTTTTACTGATGTAACACGGCTCACCTTAGAGCAGCAGGATGGATAGCAGAAAGGGACAATCTTCAGTGGGCATAAGGAAAAACCAGAAAAACATGTCAAGGGGGACAGGGTTTTCCTTATGCTCACAGTAAGAAGATTGTCCCTTGCTGTTATCTGTCTGGTCAAGTAACCAGATTCCACATCTTAGGTGAGCAATGTTATACTAGGTAAAAGGGGCGGGAGGGGGATACTTTATCATTCAATTACTACTGAACTACAACTCTAACAGTATTCAAACAACCCTCTCCATGGCCCAAATACTATGAAGATTAATTGGTGCTGCTGTTTTTGTGAAACATTACTATTCTTTTAAGTAAATACATAATATCAGTGTTTTTATTTTGGTCCTAAAATCACATAGACTCATACAAATATTTTTAAAAATGCAACAAGATTGCTGTTTTTGAGGCAATTGAAGGAGCCTTTGCTCTCATTTTATTTTACTCTTATGAATTCAGCTTCTCAAATCCCAACCTACCCTATCAGCTGATGCTAGCCCTTCAAATTTTCATCAGTAGATTAGCTTTTAATCAGTGGGAGCATTAAAGGAAAAAATGGCAGAATGAAGTGGGAACCAGTTGAATGTAGAAGCCACAGAGAAGTTCGGATAATGGAGAAAATATCAAAACTAACTAATTTTTTGAAAGGCCACTTATGAGGTCAGTCATAATTATCCCAGTGATTTATTTATTAAGAATTTGTTTTTGTATTTGTGGAAAGGCAAGTAAAATATGCTCTAAATAGCTAGTATAAAATATGGTTGACCATTTAAAATGTTATTTACAGAGTGGGGTAGTACATTTTTACCTACACTGCTTGTTTCACATCACTCAAGCTACTGCATTTGTATAGACAAAACAGATTAGCCATTTGATCAATCTATTATATTTTGATGCCCACTGATCTCCAATTATTGTTCATCTATATCTGCCTGGGAGGCAGAGCACAGAGCAGGAATGAAACTAATGGGGAGAGTGGCATACAGTAATAAATACTTTTAATGAGATTCTACATATAGATTTTGTCACAGAGAAAGAGGGAAATTGATTAACAATATCATATTCCTAATCCCATGTCACTATAATACATCAAAAAAATTCAAACATTTTGAAACAATATGAAAAATGCAAACACATTTATTAGAGGACAGAGATTATTGCAATACCAATCTAAATGGTTAAACATACACCCTTGTACCAGTTTTTTATATAATGCAACTATACACAAGCTATATGAAACGCATGATTTCATTATTTTCTAAAGAACAATTGTATGCCGTTTTTGTTGTGGAAATGTGACCTTATTGAAAACATTTTTTTAATGGTAGTGTTCGTATTGACCACCCACTATCTGTTGCTTGGTTCTCATTCTCTGTCTCTCTCTCTCTTTCGCTCTCTCTATGGAGTCACTGAAACTGAGCCACAGCTTGTCAAGACATTCAAGGGTTAACCTTATGGGATCAGAGGCCTGTGTTGCATCAGTCTTGTAGCCTTTATCATTTGTAAGACATTAAAGCAATTTACTACAATTAAATGTATACCTCTGTATGATAGATGTAAGTGATATAACATTTTCAATCCCCAACAGCATCCATTATCCAGTCTTATTTAGCAAGGCACCTGGAAGCTTCATAAAAAGAAGATATAATATTATTTAAGCAAATTATTCTCAGTGGAGCTCCAAATGGTTTTTAGGCCCCAGTATCAAGTTGATACTTGATATAGGTCATAGTATTCTATTCTGTGTAGTTCAAAATTGTTGTAGTACATCTCCCAATTTTATTTCTTTTTACCATATTCACAAACTTTTAATATGTTCAACCACTAATAAATACCTGCAAATGTTATGAACAATGCATGAGACTACTAATGATAAGCAGTTTGTGTGGATGTGTGGATTGCACAAATACAGTGTTTAAACTCACTCATTGATACAGTTTGACTACAAAGAATTTTTTATTTTTTTATTTTGACTTTAGACAAACCCTAGAAGTACTTATTTATGTAGTCTACAATTTTTCATTGTTCTTAATCGAAAGAGAATAGTTTATTACAAAAAGCATGATATAATACTCAGCGGAACACATTTTATATTGGTTACATGACAATGCCAGCATGCACACCAAAGTGTTATTTCTATGAACTGTCACTTGTAAATAAGTGGCTAATTAATTAACTGAATTTCTGTTGCTGAATGATTCATATGTTATAAAAAAAAAGATAAAGGGACTAATTTTATGCACAAGCTAATGTAAAATCATGTACCTATATCTTAATTACTTAGACTCTTAAATGTCTAAAAATAAATACTGATAATTTTTTAGGAAATATTGCTAAAAAAGGTTTGAATGCAGCACATAATATGTGATAAACTGCTCTTTTTTATTTTTACTGTCTTAGATCTAGCCCCCACTCTTAAAGGAGCAGTAAACTTTTTTTATGAAAAAATATATATTGTAGGGATTTTCCTATTGAGTAAAATAAGGGTACTCCCACTGCCGAGAGATTTATATTTCCAGAGTTATTACAGTTTAAACCCATGTTTTTTTACACTACCAGTGCCCTCTAGTGGTCAAATTCTGATTAGATTTCCTGTTAAATTCTAATGGAGATGAAAGTCAGAAAAGTCAGAGACATAACAGTTCTCCATAGAACGTGACAGAAACTGCCTGTCACTTCCTGTCAGTTAGAACTATCAGGAAGTAAACACAGTAAATTCACTTCCTGGTTATTTAAACTGCTATAATTTTTGAATAAAATAACTGACAGCGACGGGAGTACCCTTGTTTTATTCAGCAGGAAAAGCTCTATAAAATATGTGTTTTCATAAAAAAAAGTTTACTGCTCCTTTAAATGTATTTTCTTCATTTTAACTTATAAATGGTCTAAGGGACCATTCTTATGTGAGATAAGAAAAGACAGATGTGTAACTTATTGCATTACTCTGGTCACTTAAGAATTGTTTACATAACATCAATGCCAATGTGGTGAAACAGGAGATAAACAGCTAATGTCACTATGATGTGTGGGGACTAAGGAGTTACAGGCAGGATATTTGCCATGGGCATTTCCAGCAAAAAACTGAATTTTGCCTACACTTGGCAGGGTCTTTGTTTATAATCCACAGTTGTATGGTAGTAGAGTAATGTAATAGTGTGTGGTATTACAATGTAAATATATGTACCTTGTTGAGAGCAGGGGACTGAAGTGCTCTGTATAAATAAAGGTTAAACCCAACAGTCTGTTCCTTGCTGCCATGTCCCTTTTACTATAGATCCTGCATTGTGTCTTCTGGTGTAGTTTTCTCTGTTTCCCTGTGTATGTGGTATGCCCAGATAACAGCCTCCACCATATACAGAATTATTGAAATGCTGATTGACTCCTGCTATGCTTCCTGTTTAAAGACTTTGGTTTATCTAGTATCATCAGTAGGGATGGGTGAAAGTTGTTGCTGTGTTCCCATGAGAAATTTCGCGAAAACCACGTTGTTATCCGCTTTTTCACAGGAAAATCTGCTTTAAAAACTAGCGGTTAAAATTTTCGCATCTTTCGCCCATTGGCCAAAATCTTTCACCATTTTTTCAATGGCTAGAAAGTTTTCACCCATTGATTTACGTTGTTTTGCACTTCCGCTATAAAAACGTGATGTTTTCGCTGAAAGCAGACACAATAGAAGCAGTTACGGAGCGAGATAGACATGCTGTGCTGTTCTGCTGTGATATTTTGCAAAAATTGAGGCAGGAGAGGATCATAGTGACGCCTATCACTATGAGCAGCAAAAAGAGGAACTGGAAGGAGCCTTATTATGTGTCCACTGAGTCTGAGGAGGAGGAAGAGGAAATGACTAGCAGTACTGAACCAAGGCTGTCCAGTCGCCCTAAATCATCCCAAGGGATCTTGGGGAATATAATGAGAAGGGAGGGAGAAAAGGGAATGGGACAGAAGGGAGAAAAGGGAAGGAAGGGAGAAAAGGGAATGGGAAAGAAGGGAGAAAAGGGTAGTACTAGTGAAAGCAGGACAGGTCAGCTGCCTTTGCCAGCTGCAAGACGTACCTCCCTTGCTGCCAGTGTCACCATTGCTGTTCCTGCAGCCACTAGTGTTGTACCTGCTGCCAGATGTGCTGCCCCTGCTGTCAGTGCCACCACTGCTGTACCTGCAGCCACTAGTGTTTTACCTGCTGCCAGTGTTGAACCTGCTGCCAGTGCTGGACCTGCTGCAAGTGCTGAACCTGCTGCTAGTGCTGAACTTGCTGCCACCAATACTTTGCCTGCTGCTAGTGTTTCTTGTAGTACTCGGGGGTGGAGGAGAAAATTATGACAAACGTGACACAAGGGACCCTAAATCACACTTGCCATTCCCAAGCAGTCTTGCCAATGCTAGTACTACTGCTACTAAGGTCCAGCAGCTTGTTAGCCTTAGGAGTGAAGCGGGGGGTAATCAACAATATTCTCATATTACTAGTGACTGTGAGACTGAGGAAGAAGACTCTGTGGCTGAACTTGATGTGCTTGAGGTAACGTCAATGTAACGGATACCGCTGCCACCCAGCCTTGGGTGACTCCGTTAGTCGCCGCTTCCCTCGCTCTGGAACAGGAAAACTCCACCAGCTTCTCCCAAGGTATCCCAATCGCCAGGCAGGACTAGTGTCAGGATAACAAGAACTCTCCCAGCATACCAGCAGCTTAACCTCACCAGACAACACTTGTGTAGGTTAAAAGAAGAACTGCTTTATTGGAACCAAGACACACATATTTATACAGGTTAACATAAAAGGCCAAGAGGGGTGGAGGGGCTATACAATGGTGGGCTGAACAAAACACACAATGGTAAAGTGGTAATATGCATCTTTACAAAAGGGTCAATGGGTGGAGGGTGGTTTCAGTATAAACATGCAGTACACTGAACACAAGGGGAGTGTCAACACACGGTGTGATGAGACAATGGGTAGGTGACAACAAGATACAATAGGCCAGACCTGAGTGAGTTCACTATACAATGGGACAAAGGAATAGGGCTGGGTACAAGTGTAACAGAGGGACCAGAATACACAAAACAGGATGAGGTTCTGAAACATCATTAACATATTATTCTTTTGGGAAGTGTGATATCCTTTGACCAGGCTGGGCAGAATGTTCACTGGGTTTCTTGGTCACCCTGTACCCCCAATAAGTACAGGGTGACTTAGCCCCAAGAGGGGACTGGGGGGCTGCTAAAAGATCCTCCATGGCAAGGGGCAATCAGGGCAGAGATTAGTCTGATGGCGAGGCCATACCCTGTTCCAGGACTAGGTCCATAGTCTGCGGGCAGGAGGCTGGCCCTCAGGCCCCTCCAGGAGCCAGGGGCCCGGTGGTTCCTGTGACAGTCAAGATGGCCAGAAGGCCTGGTGTTTATACCAGATGAACGCACACATATAGACCTATTGTTGGAATACTTAGACATCTGTGGAGAACTGAGATGGAGAGTGGCCAGTAAAATGCAGGTGACAGTGTGATCCTCAAAGGTGAAGAAGAACTGGTGAACCCCACGGAGGTATACCAGTTAGCCACTCTGCTTCCCCAACCAGCCAACTTAGTAGAGAATCCTGACAAACCTTGCTGTGAGGAAACCAGTGACAGAAAAGAAAAACCTAGGCTTGAGAGTGTCATGGAACTGATGAAGTCCTTGGAGGATGGAAGCCAGTGAGACAAAGCTGCTTCCCAAAAGCGACTGCAGGGCAAGGAGGTAGAGTACCCAGAAGTCCATGGCCAATACAGCAGAAAGTGTCGCTGATAGGAAGGCAGTTTCCTGGAAGGATGGTAATGGGGCAGGCAGCCATATACCCCATCGGCCCATTCACTCATGATCAAAAAGCTAAATATTTTTCTCTCTGTTATCAGTGTAAAAGCATGCAAGCAGAAGGGAAGCAAGATAACCTCTAGGCACATAGTCATTGAGATTACAATTGAAGCAAGACTACAAGTCTGGTTGGGACGTACACCAGCATCATGGCAGAGTTGTCATGACCAGCAGCAGTAGAAGCACTCCTAAAATTGCACATAGCCAAGGGCCATATGATAGTAGGTGCATAGATTTCTCAAGATGTAGGACAATATATTCCTCTGTAGCACCCATGTCCCCTACTGATGTTATTGTGCAAATGCAAGGCATGTAGGAGGATGACTCTGAGATATTTGGAGGTGACAATAATTATATAGTCCCTACATCCACTGCCACCACCACCTCCATTATTCATGTTGTTAAAATAATTAAGTTACACAGTTCTTCTTCTATGCGCTGTCAATACCCTACTTATTGTCATTGATGTTACAAGCAAAAACAGCACAGGATGCAGAAATTCCACAAGAGAGCTGGAGCTTGGGATTGAAGCTAGGGATCAGGGCTCATAAGAGGGGGGCTACTGCTGCTAAACCTTGCTGTAGGCTAAAGCTGGATAAAGATGCCAGCCACAAGGCCAGATAAAACCCACCAGTTGAACTGGTGAGTACTCAGGATAGCCCAACAGGAACAACACAACCTCTCCTGTGAGGGAGAGCGAAGGCTGGGGTACAGTGCTAAAGCTTGGCTCTAGCATACAGTAACTACCTGAATGGGATTAAGAGGTAGGTAACTCTCCTGAACTATGAGTCCTGCAATATAAGAGATGCGCAGGAGTTAGCAACAGAGGAACAATTCAGAGGGCTAGATAGAACTAGCTACCATTTCTGACAGTAGGAAGATGAGCAAGGAGAATAGGTAAGAGTTCACCGTCTGTACAATGGTTACATGAAGACTGAGGGGTCAGCAGTAAGTAGACTCCAGTAGGCATGAAAACAGTTGTAGGGTAGATCAGCAGGCAGATAGGAACACCTGGTAATAGCTGAGGTCAGAAACAGGTGATCACGTAGGCAGCAGGCAAGAAGATAATCACGAACTAGCTGGAGTTTGCAGTATAGGAAATCATGAAAGAGACTGGCAAAAGGAATACAGGAACATGAGAGGTCTACAATGAGGCTTGGGATACAATCAGACTCTTAGATCACATGTAGGGAAGAGAGAAAGGACAGCATTTAATGAACTATAATGATGATAGACAAGAGGTCAGAGAAGGGGAAGAGGCTGCTGGTAAGGTAGAATACTGACACACTGAAATAAGTCAGAAACTGCACAAAGTTCTCCAAAAGTATACTTCTGGAATGGCAAAGTTGCAGAAATGTTGGTGGTTGACATGCTGCACTTTTCTTTTGTTGAAAATGGAGGTTTTAAAGAACTAATGACATGTTTTGCAACCTGCTAGTATATCTCAAGCCATAGTAATCTTTCAACAAAGTGTTTAGCGGCATATGTTGCTGTAGGGCTCAGTCAGTTAACACCTTTTACTTTCAGCTGTTTCTCCACTTCAGCCCTCAGCAGCAGTAGTATTGCAGTACAAATTCTCAAAGCCATAGAAAAAAAACAAAAAACGGTAAGGTTCTAAGGTGAAATTAATTGGCAGTTGGACAAATGAGG
Organism: Rhinophrynus dorsalis; assembly: GCA_037306005.1. Classification (NCBI taxonomy): domain Eukaryota; kingdom Metazoa; phylum Chordata; class Amphibia; order Anura; family Rhinophrynidae; genus Rhinophrynus; species Rhinophrynus dorsalis. Next base: position 266,159,158 of record CM074723.1, on the reverse strand, counting down.
GGATGTATTAACTGTTGCTATCACAAAGAAATCACACTCACATTCCCTGCAACGTCAAGCAACTCCAGCTTTCCTTCTTTGCCTGTCTGCATGCCTCTACACATAGTATCAGTAGCAGCTTTCTTCATCTCCCATTTTCAATGCAGTCTTAATTTTACAATACATTACAGGATGAAGATAGACCTGTTAGCTTTAGAATCAACATTTCTGAAAAAGGACAAAAGTTAACTGCACAGCAGCCTTCTCAGTATATGCTAGGCAGCTCAGGAGGAAATGCCTGTCTGAATCTTATTAACTTTCATTTATCAGTCAAAAACTTTTTTTAATTTTTTAACTTTTTCACTTTAACCCCCAATCCCACATAGAGAGCCGATTCCTAGACTCCCATGGAACAACTCTAGCTCCCTTCTCTTTGCCTGTCACCTCATCTCACCTAGCATCAAAATTCAGCTGCTTTGTCACCTTATCCAAAGCACATACTGACAACATGCAGTAAAACTGCACCCCTTTTAAACTAGCACAGTGGGAATACAAGGAGAAACTCTCCATGGGTCAAAGGTGTTAAACAAGAATAGGAAAAGGGTTGAACTTGATGGACACAAGTCTTTTTCAACCTAAACTACTATATAACTATATAATTATGTAACTATGATTATTTATTTTATTTATTATTTATCACTGATTTCAATGTTATAAAGAAGGGTGAGAGCAGGAAACCAATACCTTGTGCTGGTAGTTTTATACACCATGATGCCAGTTTTTATATTTTACTTTTTGAGAAGAAACATTTCTTCCATCCCTATATGTAACACCCAGTTACCATACAGTATTTTCCTAAGCATAGAGCATTCCTCTGAAGTTTGCTGCTGTTCTCTATTTGTTGCTTGATGTACCAAGCCTTGGCTTGTCTATCCTTTTATGAATCTGGTCCACCTGCCCAACCTCTGACTTGTTATCTGCTTGTGAACTTCCTGCTGTGAGCTTTGGCTTGTATTGAACTTTATTTCCTGGTTACTATTTCACTTCAATACTTCCTGAGCTGAATACGAGGGATGGGCGAAAACTTTTGCCTCAAACTGAAATAGTTGAAAAATGCCACTATCCACTTGGTGAAAAATTTCCCCTCGAAAAGTGCTGTTTTTTCCGCTTTTTCCTCCTAGCTCATTGCATTGAAATCAATGGGTAGAAAATTTTTTCTCCACCTCTCGAAAGTTTTCTACACTCATATAAAAGGTTGTCAGGCTCTCACAGCATGCAGTTCTGTGTTTGTGAGAGGAGTGAGTAGCATGTTTTTAAGCTAGAAAAGATAGGTAAATAAAGGGGAATTGAAGCTTAGTTTAGGGAGTCATTTAGATACGACATTTGTTCTCTGTAGTAGGGGAGTCTAGGAGGAATAATAGGGATAAGAAGGGAGGAAGAATGTTGACCCAAAATCCCTAAAATTTGGTGTGACTAACTGGCAAGACACAGGCAGCTGGGGTGCAAATTGCTTGCTGATTTTACTTTTATTGTCTCTGTGCTGGGGAAGTCTGGGGAAAGAAGTTGTTGATTTTGTTTTTTTAGTTATATTTTTTTGAAGGGGACTAACTGTCATAAGATATTGTGGATAACTTAAAATTAAATAAATAAATAAATAAATAAAATAAAAAAACATAAATAATTAAACAAATAAATATATTAGACAGCTGACTGGGAGCTCTGTGACTGAGGCAGACTTGATAGACAGCAGACGACATTGAGAATTATGTTCAGGACCAAGGCAAGACATCACACTCCATCAATTTTGAGTAAAAACACACACAGTAGTTGACTAATATCTAGCAAATGCACAAGCAAGAGGGGGAAAGGTTGAGGAAGTGCAGGGACGTTGGAGTAAAGTGTTCGTGCAAAAACTAACTGCAGCAATCGCTGCTGCAGCATGTGCAATAAATGATGATGATCCCTCTCCTCCCGGGGTGGATGCAGCTTGTCAAGGTCCCACCAATCTCACCATGCTAGTCCCCCACCACCAGTACTATACACATCTGCCACATTGTAGATTGTACTTTAATTTTCTTTAATCACTTGACATCATCATGAATACGTGCCAGTGTCACTTAAGCAGGTAGTAAGAGTTGTGGACAAAGGACAAAGGCACTCTGCATGCTAACATTTTTCAAGGCATATGTTGCTGTAGGACTCACAACTTTGACTTCCAGCTATGTATTTCTCCACTACAACCCTCAGAAGAAGTAATATTGTGCTGGGAAATGTTGCACCGTATTAAACATAGGAAAAAAATGTGTTGGAATAGGAGACACTAAGAGAAAAATGTGTTAGAATAGGAGAAAAACATGTTGAATAGGTGAAAAATTTGTTAGGCTATGGGAAAAATGTGTTAGAATAGGAGAATATTATGTTGGAATAGGTGAAAAATTTGCTGGAAAAAAGCAAAAAATCAGCCGTTTTTTGCGAAAAGTCATGCAGGAAATTTTTCTCACTTTTCTCCCACCCCTACTGAATACTCTGACCGTTTCAGCTACTACTTGGGTTTTAGGCGTATCCATCCTAATATTGCCTTGCCTAATGTTAGGACAGATATTTGACCTCATGGTTGACACATTTAAGCTGACTTCTAGCAGCAGGAAGGATATACTTACACTAAATATTGATCTCAAGCAGCTAATGGTACAGCACTCTCTAGCCATCTAGTAATAAATACTTCCTTCTTTCTTCTGATTCTCTTGCCTCTGACTCTGGAGTCCTATCCTCTTTTCAGGTCTGAAGCAATTACATGCCGAACTATGAAACCCATGGAGGTTGCCAGAGTCCTGCCCCAGCAGTACCAGAAGATTGGGTGCTGTCTTCTCATACCTCCTATATCCTGTTATTGGGCAGAAAATTTGACCATCCTGAGCTACAAAGCTTAAGAGATTCCTGTTCTCATGTAGGATCTACTCCAGATGCTATTTTTACTCTGCCTCCTTCTTCATTGACAAACCTTTTCCATTCAGTTCTGAGAGTAGAAAAGCATCTAACACTTCTCTGATGGGCAGTTTAAAGCCTAGACACCATTCTGTCAGCAGAATTCTATCACTGAGGTGCGTCCTGTGGCAGCTATTTTTTTAAAAAAAGTGTTCAAAATCTTATTGGGGATACTTTCATGCTTTTTCCAAGAAGAAGGCAGACATTATCATACCTCACAGGCAATATTATTGCCCCATTGAGTTAATTTCAGGTACAACTCCCCCAATGGACTGTTCTTTCATACTCTTTGACACCCAAAAAATAAGCTGTGATAGAATATATTATGGAACACCAGGAGGGGTTCTGATGCCCCCCCCAGCGAGGTATGATTTTTATAAAATTGAAACAGTGTATAGTGGAGGATTAGACTACAAAACTAGGCTGAAGGAGGCCAAATGCATTATTAGATAAAACATTTTTTAGATATATAAATGAAAGCAAAAAAATGAAACAAGGAATATAGACTGAAAACAAAAAATGAAAACTATGTAAATGAGAATAAAGGTGACTGTCTCAATGAATATTTCTGTTCAGTTTTTACAGAAGAAGATGAAGGGAAGGGACCTCTGCTAGAAAAATGAAATGACAAGACACGGGAAACATGCATGTTTACAGATGAAGAAGTTCTACTTCAACTTTCTAAAGTAAAAACAGATAAAATATATGGGACCAGATGGGATACACCGAAAGTTATTAAAAGAACTTAAGTGTGTTCTGGCAAAATCTTTAACAGAATTATTCAATCAGTCACTAACGTCAGGAATAGTGCCAGAAGATCGGAAATTAGCAAATGTAGTACCGCTTCACAAAAAAGGTAGCAGGGAAGAGTCTGGTAACTACAGACCAGTAAGTCTTACATCAGTAGTGGGAAAATTAATGGAGACTATGTTAAAGGAAAGAATTGTTGAATATCTGAATTTAAATGGCTTGCAAGATACCAAAGAGCATGGGTTTACAGCAGGGATATCTTGTAAAACTAACCTCATAGACTTTTTTTGACTGGGTAACTTAAATAATAGACCAAGGGGGAGCAGTAGATATAGCCTATCTAAGATTTCAGTAAAGCATTTGACACTGTCCCTCATAGAAGACTCATTAATAAACTGCACTGTTTGGGTCTGGATGTAAAAATAGTTAAATGGATAAGGCAATGGCTGTGTGACAGGAGACAGAGGGTAGTAGTCAATGGAGAATATTCGGACAAAAGGAGTGTTACTAGTGGAGTACCTCAGGGATCTGTACTGGGGCCTATTCTTTTTAATATTTTTATTAGTGATATTGCAAAAGGTCTTCAAGGAAAGGTATGCCTTTTTGCAGATGATACCAAGATCTGCAACAGGGTAGATATTCCAGGGGGAATAAGCCAAATGACAAATGATTTAGGTAAATTAGAAGAATGGACAAGAGTGTGGCAGATGCAGTTTAACATTGATAAATGTAAAATAATGCACTTGGGACATAAAAATCCAAAGGAAAAATATTCTATTGAGGGTAATGTGCTGTCAGAGACAACAGAGGAAAGGGATTTGGGAGTAATTATTTCTAATGACTTAAAGGTAGGTAGGCAATGTAATAAAGCAGTGGGGAATGCAAGCAGGGTACTGGGTCTTATAGGTAGGGGCACTAGTAGCAGAAAAAGGGAAGTGGTCATGTCACCTCACCTATAGTATTGTGCACAGTACTGGAGACCCCATCTCCAAAAGGATATAGATACTCTAGAGAAAATTCAAAGAAGGACTACTAAAATGGTGACTGGTTTACAGGAAAAGAAATATCAGGATAGACTAAAGGCTCTGAACATGTATAGCTTGGAGGAGAGACGAGAGAGAGGGGATATGATTGAAACATTCAAATACATGAAGAGATTCAACAAACTGCAGGATGGAAGTATATTTCAAAGGAGTAAAGTTGTTAGGACAAGAGGCCATAGTCTAAAACTAGAGGGTCACAGGTTTAGTTGTAATGTAAGAATGTTTTACTTCACTGAGAGGGTAGTAGATAAGTGGAATAGCCTACCAGCAGAAGTGGCAGAAGTTAATACAGTGACAGAATTTAAAGGGATAGTAATACTTCACTTTATTTTATTTTGTAGGCATTAAAAAAACATGAAGAATGATATAAGTCTTATCTCTGAAACCTTTATGGTTTAAGAGATATTCACAAACAAAGTATCCCCCCCCTCTTCAACCAGATCAGAAGGGAGATGCCCAGGTAGACTGCAGAGAGGGACAATCTTCAATTAAGATAATGGAAAAAGCTGAAAAACTTGTCAAGGGGGGAAGGGCTTTCATTGTTTTCATACAAAGAAAATTGTCCCCTTCTGTTATCTGTACTGTCATACAACCAGACTCACATCTGAGAAGAGATTGCTTACACTAGGTAAAAGGGGCGGGGAGGGGAACTTTGCTTGTGAATATCTCATAAACCATAAAGGTTTGAGAGATAAGACTTATATCATTCTTCATGTTTTTTTAATGCCTACAAAATAAAATAAAGTTAAAACAAAGTATTACTATCCCTTTAAGCATGCATGGGATAGGCATAAGGCTGTAAGAAAAGACCAAGGACCAAAAAAGGTTTGAGGTTTTTATAGTAGGAAAATGGGCAGACTAGATGGGCTGAATGGTTCTTATCTGCCGTCAAATTCTATGTTTCTATTAGAAACAAAGCATATGTAGACTATTAACCCTTTGAGTTGGGGTGGATGAAAAAAAAATTCCTTCATGACTTTCTGTGAAAACTGGCTGATTTTTTTCTTTTTTCGTGAAAGTTTTCTCTTTTTCGCCAATGCAAGATTTTCCTCCTTTTCACCTATTTTACCACATTTTTCACTTACGTTTCCTATGGGTACTACATTTCCCACTGTAATATTATTTCTTCTGAGGGCTACAGTTTAGAAATGAGTGGCTGCTTAAGTGACACAGGCACATATTCATGATGATGATGTCAAGTAATAACAAAAATAAAGTACAACCTATAATGTGGCAGATGTATATTGTAGTAGTGATGGGGGGGGATTGGCTGGTATGGTGTGATTTGTGTATGTATATAGTTTTTACCATTGTCATGTTTGTGTCAAATTTCTATCCTCCTCAGACTATTGACACACATTACTTTTCTGTCATAGCAGTGGTCCCAAGTGGGGTAGATTGTGGCAACCCTTCTTCACATCCCTCCTCCACCTCCTCCTCTGTTTCTGTTAATATATTTGACCTGGCTTTCTCTGTCATGTGTGGTTTCTGCTACCTGATACTCAGATGATATGAGACGTTGGTTCATTTTTAGAATGTTAGTCTCCCAACACTGCTGCTTGATAGCCACGTCCTGCGGTCACTGACAATGTAACCAGCTGCACTGAAAACCTGCTCAGACTCAATGCTTGCTGGAGGACAACTAAGGGTTTCCACTGCAGTAGATGTCAATGCTGGTCACTGCTTTGTTTGCCAGTAGTCCATGGGGTAATTGTTTCTGCCTAGAACATAGCTATCCTGCAGGTATGCAGAAACCATCTCACATGCACTACTTCTACTTCTAGGAGCTACATGGTGGTCCTGTGTGTCAGTTACCAAACCATTCTCAGGCAGCAAGTCCCAAAGATATGTGCCGTCACCACCACCACCACAATCACTACCAATGTTGAGTTTTTGCAGCCCCTGCTGAGAGAGTTGATGCTGATCATCATGACTCCTTTTTGTGATAAGCTGCTGATGGACCTTTGGCAGAAATTCTGAAATTTTGTGTTTGAAGCAAAGTGGCAAGAATGTATTCCTCATTGCTTTTAATGGACACAATAAGTGGATCTTGATCAAAGCACGCTAACATGTTATCAGCTGGTGCATGTCTGTGTTGTCATTATGGCAAGAATCCTCAGCCATGCTCCTCATTTTTTTCTGCAATAAAAATATAAGTGGTAAAATTTCAGTATTTTCTGCCCCAATATGATTCACCAGCATTGTTGCCTTCTCAAAGGGTTTCAGCAGATCACATACATCGCACATAAGTTGCCATTGGCCAGGTAACAAAGAGGCTCCCTCCAAAGCCTTCCTGTTTTGCAGGATGTACTCGCTAATGGCCTTATTATGCTTGTACAAATGCGCCAGCATGTAAATTGTAGAATGCCACCTAGTAGGGACCTCTATTCTCAGCTGGTGATGGGCCAGGTTGTTACGCTCTTGTATGGAGTATAGAGCTTTGTGTGCACTGTAGGAGCGACTAAAATGGGTACCAATTTTGCAGGCAATATAAAGCATCTCTCTGAGGGTTTCGGATTCTGCCAGGAATGTGGTCACAACTAAATTTAGCACATGGGCAAAGAAGGGCACATGCACCATACCACCTATTCTCAATGCAGCCATTTGCAGCAGACACAAAACAAGCATTTAAGGAGTGGGGTACAAGCCATTCCTCTATCAACTGCTCTAGCTTACTTAAAACATCTACAGCTTTGAGGGACTGTCTATTAAAACTCTGTATGCACAAGGTGGTGTGACGATGGTATGGGCTATCCTGCTGCTGCAGCCTTTTAATCACACTGCCAGAACCAGAAGCACAATTACTGGCTGCCACCTAATGCTGTAAACTAGTTTTGTCCACTTTTGGTGAAGGGAGGGAAACCCAGTGAGCAGTCACATTCATATAGTCTGTGCTCTGCCCACTTATCCACATATCTGTTGTCAGGTGGATTTTCTTGCCATACACACTTTTCAGCCCTTTGCCCACCACACAAACCGCCTTCTTGTACAATTCAAGCACAGAGATCCTGGAAATAACTGCAGCATGGGATATTCCAGCGTGGAGCTACACATGACATCAGTTCTCTGAAACCTTGGTTTTCTACAAAAGAATATGGCAGCATGTCCACTGCCAACATCTTGGCAACCTTGCCATTCCACAGGTGTACTTTGGGATAGTTTTTGTGATGTTTTTGACTCTTTCCCAGGTACTCAGTTAATGTGGGTTGGCAGGACATGGCAGAAGAACCCTAGAACTTTATTGCTTTAACAGCATGACTAGAGGAGGTGGTGGAGGTAGAGACAGCATGTGTGGGCAGGCTATGACTCTTGCTATCTCCTACAGTAAATCCAGAGTCATCATACTCCTCTGCAGCAGGAGCCATAGGTGTTATTCTGAGTGAACTAACGGTTGGCAGTTGCAAACTCTCTGACACATAAGTAACTTTACTACTTATTTTTTCTGCCCCAGAGCCATGGGAACTTTTTAGTGTGGCTCTGCTGCTGCTAGTTGTGGCACCATTGACCTGCTGATAATGTGTCTCTCAGTCAGACCTGTGGTTATGCTTCAGGTGGAATCTCATAGAGGAGGTGCCTAGGAGTGATCCTGCTTTTCCCCTGCTCATGTACTTTTTGCACAGACAACAGATAGCAACATCCTTGAGGGGATCCTGAGGTGCTGTTGCTACTGCTACTACTACTGGGTCTAGATGTTGATGCAATTCTACTGCACTACTAGGTGTCAAAGGTGCAGCACTTCCAACATCAGCAGAGGCGCTTGTCATATCTAACATTGTGGATATTAATAACCTGTGTTGTTACCTCGTCATATCTAACATTGTGGATGTTAATACCCTGTGTACTCAACACAGGTGTGCGTGGCTGAGTGGGACTTGGACTTTGAAGAGATGATAATGCTCATGATGACTGATAGGATGACTGTGTACTTTTTGATATCTTTGCTTGTCCAGGGTCAGATTTTCTAATGGCTTTCTCAAACAGTTTATAGACAGGCACAATGCATCTTTTCAGTGGTAGAAGATTCAGCCGTTGACTTTCTGCTAAACTTATAGCCATGTCATCATCCTCACTCTCAACTTCATCTGTATCTGAACAAGAGAAGGATGCTGGTGGGATATATTCTAGATCTGCGTCATCATCAGTCATCATTAGGTCACCCTCAGCAGCATCAACATCACCTGCCAATTCTTTCCCACTACCCTTATATTCCTCTAAGCTTTTAGAGGTGTCAAAACTGCATTTTTACTTTTACTGTAACAAAGTCAGCTACTAGTTTGAGGACAGGTGTTTTGGTGCTTGTTTATCTCAGTAGCTGATGAAGCAGGCAGTGCAGCTGCTACACCTTCCTCTATTATTCTCTTGCCATCAATACTTAAATGTGACTTGATATCTTCTTCAGTGTTCTTGTATGTCTTCTTATATGTTCTTCTTATTTATTTGTACTTGCACTGGTGGTGCTGTAGGTTTTTCTTGGACCATGACAAACTGCCTTTTTTAAACTACTATTTTACTCTCACTTCCCTGCAATGCTCCACCCTTCCCTCTGTCTCCTGCCTCTTGTGAGTTTGCTGGACATTACTAAACTACTCTGTGTATTCATGGATGCCCGGAGTGGGGGCAAGGGGGGGCACTCCCCCTCTACAATTACCCCCTCCATATAAACAAAGGGGCTGGATGGGCTGGCCTGGGAGTCATATTATGGATTTGCCCCCTGGAAAAATTTCTACTAACACCCCTGTGTGTGTGTATACTCTACAATACACAACACAACTGATGGAGTATGATGTCTTGCCTAAGCACAGTCAGCTGTCTGTCATCTAATATATTTATTTCTTTATTCCTATTTTTTTTTTTTTTTTACATTTTTTATTTTGTATTTTTTTTTAAGTTGTCCACCCTGTCTTATACAGTCTGTCCAAAAAAAAATTATAACTGAAAAACAAAATCAGCAACTTCTTTTACCAGACTTCCCCAGCACAGAGACAATAAGAGCAAGATTAGCAAGCAAATATGTCCCCAGCTGCCTGTGTCTTGCCAGTCAGTCACATGGAATTTTGGGGTATCTCTTCTTCTCCCCAGAGTGCCTCACTGACTCCCCTAATACAGAAAACAAATGTCCTACCTAAAAGATTCCCTAAACTAAACTTGAATTCCCTTATCGTCTTTAGCTCAAAAAATCATGGTGCTCTCTCCTCTCACAAACACAGAATGGCATTCTGTGAGAGCCGGACAGTCTTTTATATGGCTATAGAAAAGTATGAAAAACTTTTATACCCCATGGACACTGCTTGACCCCAGCCTTGTTCCCTTGGGAGGGCACAACATGTATGAAATCTGATACAGAGCTGAAGGGATGATTGTATACTGCTTAATGTACTTTTTTCAAACCTTTTAAGAACCACAGGGGTGGGAATGCACATCCCTATGGCACTCAAAGTGTTAAGGAAGTGATGCTGTTCATGCTGTTGAAAGTATCCTCTCCACTCCCCTACTGACCAAGTGGGGAAGCAGAGAGAATGCACTCAGGCTTCAGGATTGTTGTACTGCTTGTGTTGTGCAAGGGATGGCATCCCTTTCACATCAACACCAGTTCGATAACTTGTATGCTAATGGAGACCTTCTCCTTCCCTCTCCTTGCATCCCTAAATTTTACTGCATATGGAGATGCATGTCTACATTGAAAGGTTGAAGTGATATGAACACATTGCCAAAATCATATCACCACCCCATCAACATTTAGTGCATCTCCATCAAGGGGTTAAAAGTCACATTAAATGAATAGACATTTGTATTTGTTCTTTGTGGTGCAGTTGGTTTGCTCAATAATTACTGCCAAAATATATTTATAAAGAATGTTTCTTTCATCCCTTTATTCTTTTATGTCCCAGAGAGTTTACGACCACAAAACTTGCTGGCAGGGACTGCATATATTGCCATTTGGGGAGAGCGAGTGGTGGAGGAGGAGCTGCCTGAAAGAAGTACATCTTAACCCTTTGAGTGCCAGAGGGGTACGGAACGCATTGCTTTGCAATGCGTTCCGTACCCCTCTGGCATTCAAAGGGTTAATACAAGTGAACAGGCTAGGCCTGTATTTGTGGGAGGGGCTGCAATTTCAAATTCTGCCTTGAATGGGGGGAAAAAAATTCCTTCTTGATTCCAAATGGCAATCAGATTTCTCCTTGGATCAACAAGCACTAACTAAATATTAATCTCAATACCAACGTACATAGCCCTCTGTGTTCTGCTCTTTTAAATAAGAATTCGGGTCCTTTTTAAAGTCATCTAATGTATTCGATAGCGCCACCTCCTCAAGCAGTGAATTCCATACCTTTATTGTCTTTACCGTAAAGAAACCCTTCCGCTGTTCCAGATGAAATCTCCTTTCCTCAAGTCTAAGCGGGTGGCTCCTTGTCCTTTGTACTGTTCTGTTAATGAACAGGTCTTTGGAAAACCCTTTGTATGGGCTCTGAACATATTTATATAGTGTTATCATATCCCCTCTAAGAAGCTGTTTTTCTAGTGTGTACAAGGTTAACTTTTCTAGCCTTTCTTCATAACTAATACTTTCCATTCCCCTTACTAGTTTTGTAGCCCTCCTCTGCGCTTTCTCTAGTTCCATAGTGTCCTTTTTCAGAAAGGGCACCCAGAACTGAACAGCATATTCTAGGTGGGGTCTTACCATGGACCTGTAAAGAGGCATAATAATATCTTCCTTCCTTGAGTTAATACCCCTTTTAATACATGCCAATATCTTATTGGCCTTTGCAGCTGCCAGCTGGTACTGCACGCTACTGCTAAGTCTATTGTCTACCATTACTCCCAATTCCTTTTCATTAGTAGATTTCCCCAGAGAAACACCATTTAAACTAAATGTTGCATTTTTATTATTATACCCAAAATGCATAACTTTACACTTGTCTACGTTGAATCTCATTTGCCATTTGCCTGCCCAGTTACTCAATTTGTCCAAATCCTATTGTAATGAAGACACATTACCATTACTTGATTACCTTACTTAATTTTGTGTCATCGGCAAACACTGATACATGGCTCCTTATGCCCTCTGAGAGGCTATTAATAAACAAATTAAAAAGAAGAGGACCCAGGACAGATCCCTGAGGTACTCCACTTATCACGTTTATCCAATTGGAGAACTTGCCATTTACTACTACTCTTTGCATTCTATCTTTCAGCCAATTTCCAATCCATGCACAAACATTTTTCCCTAAGCCTATTTCATTCAATTTGTACAGTAACCTCTTGTGTAAAACCGTATCAAATGCCTTGGCAAAGTCTAAACAGATCACATCAGCCGCCGCTCCCACATCTATATTTCTACTCAGGTTTTCATAAAATGCAATCAAGTTGGTTTGACAAGACCTGTCTTTCACAAAGCCATGCTGGCTCCTGCTAATGATATTCCTGTTCAAACTGAATTCTTGAATATATTTCCTTATCAACCCTTCAAACAGCTTCCCTATGACAGATGTCAAGCTTACAGGTCTGTAATTTTCTGGCTGTGATTTTGATCCCTTCTTAAATATGGACACCACATCTGCTTTAAGCCAATCTGTGGGCACCATACCTGAAATAAAAGAATCCCTGAAAATCAAAAATAACGGTCTGGTCAGGGCCTGGTTTAGCTCTTTACATACCCGTGGGTGTATACCATCCGGCCCTGGGGCTTTGTCTACCTTAACACCATTCAATTGTTTTAACACATTTTCTTGTGGTAGCCAATCCCATGCTTGCTGTGACTGTTCTTTAAAAGTAGTTTGCAGATTCTTGTCCATTGGGTCTTTCTTGGTAAAAACAGAAGAAAATAAATTATTTAAAATATCTGCTTTCTCTCTGTCCCCACTGACCATCTCACCCATTTCAGATAACAAGGACCCAACATTATCAGACTTTAATTTTTTGCCATTAATGTATTTAAAGAATTTGTTTGGGTTGCTCTTGCTCTCCTTAGCAATAATTTTTGCATGCTCCAGTCTAGCTAATTTTATCACCTTTCTACAGGTTTTGTTGGTATTTTTGTATTCTGCAAATGCCTCTGCTGACCCTCAGCTTTATAATGTTTAAATGCCGCTTTCTTGTTATTTATTTCATGAATTACTTTACTGGTTAGCCACATTGGTTTTAATTTGCTTCTTTTGTATTTGTTTCCAACGGGGATACATATATATGTATATTTTTGCAATGTTATTTTAAAGGCATTCTACTTACCTTCTGTATTTTTCCCTGAAAATATTCTATCCCAGTCAACCGAGACTGAGGGATTAATTAAATATGTTAAAGTTGGCCTTTTTAAAATTCAGTGTTTTGGTGGAACCCATACCAAATTGCTTTTTTGAATTAATCTCAAATGATACCATGTTATGGTCACTATTCCCCAAGTGCTCCCTTAATTGGATGTTAGAGATAAGTTCTTCAATGTCCGTTATTACCAGATCCAGACACGCATTCCCTCTGGTTGAGGTCTGCACTAGTTGAGACAAAAAATTGTCATTCAACAAGTTCAGAAACTTACTGCTTTTAGCAGAATTAATTGTTCCATTTTTCCAGTCTTTTTCTGGATAATTAAAATCTCCCATAGTTATAGTTTTCCCTATTTGAGAAGCCTTTTCTATTTGCATTAATAGCTGTGATTCTTCAAGGTCAACAATGGTACCTAATAATATTTTCTGGGCAGTTTTACCCCCACTGACTATTTCAACCCACAGGGATTCTACATGTTCACTACTCTCATCACATATATCTTCCTGCAAATGAGGCAATAATGCTGGTTTGACATACAGACAGACCCCACCACCTCTTTTGTTTGACCTATCTTTTCTAAACAACATGTAGCCCTCCAAATTGATTGACCAATCATGTGTGTCATCCCACCATGTTTATGTTATGCCAATCAAGTCATAGTTTTCGATTTCAGCTACCAGCTTCAATTCCCCTATTTTACCAGTTAAACTTCTGGCATTTGCAAGCATACAATTTATGCCACTGCTATGTTCCATTTGTGATTTAATTTTGATGTGGTTTATAGGCTTCTCCCTATCATCTGTACTAACCCAGCCCCCAGATCCACCCACCTGGTTATTAACTACATCGCCTTCCCTTTCTATACTATCTAGCCCAGTATTTATTGGCCCCTCCCCTCTTTCTAGTTTAAAATCTCCTCCATCCGTCTAGCCATCCTCTCCCCAAGCACTTGAGACCCTCTTGCATTCAGGTGCAATCCATCCCTACTATAGAGATTGTACCCCAAAGCAAAATCAGCTCAGTGCTCTAAAAACTCAAAGCCCTCCTTCTTACACTACAACTTCAGCCATACATTGAGCTCCCTAATCTCCCACTGTCTCTCTGGCATACTGCATGGCACAGGTAAGTATCTCTGAGAATACTACCTTGGAGGTCCAGTTCCTAATCCTACTCCCTACATCCCTAAATTCCCTTTCAGTTTACATGTGTTTTATGAAAATCTGCTAAAAATCAGAAATGTGGTACAGCTCAAATATTTGCCAGAGAATACTCCACGGCCAAATGGCAGCAAGATCACCAGGAACCAGAAAAGATATAACAATAAGCCTTTTGAAAATAATGACGCATGGTCTGGCTGCAATCAGTTCCTATATGCTTCTTCCTTTCTCTTCTTTGACTGAGCTTATAAACAGATGCCTAAGTAGATTTATTGAAATATAAGTGCTTAGATATATAAGAATGTGACTTATCTCATTCACTATTGCCAACCAAAATCTGCATGGTGGTCTTCCATAGAAGCTTTAACATTTCTAAGTATTGTAAAACAGTCATGATCATTTGAAACAATAAGGCAAGGGTGTTGCCTGGTTTTCAATGCATGAACACTCTGGAGTGTGTCATTCAGCAGATTACTTTGTAAAGATACCATTAGTCATCACAGTTCCATCAATCTGCTGAGCAGAGAAGGGGAAAGGGGATGGTGTAACAAAAAAGGGGAAAGAAGAGATAATACACGTTTAACAATGCGTTATGTACCTCTCTGGCACTCAAAGAGTTAATAACTGGCAAATTTAGCATGTTTAAGAGTGTGAATGAAATCAGTCCCACTATTAAGCATTATTATCTTTTTAAGACCAACATTCATCAGTAGATGAGAAAAGCAATTCATCAGATATGTTGTTGTTCTGTGTGAAGGGTGCCATGCAGCCAATACAAGGCACCAGGGTCCCAACATCAAGGGGCCCATCTGTACAGACCAAATTAATTGAAGGCTATAGCCATGTCATAATTTGCCATTGAATTTTGGCTCCATGCAAATCATTTCCCTCCCTGTAGACACCTACCCTAACACTGATTAACTTCAGGTCCTGATACTGTGCACATTGAATTTTGGGACATAACAAAGGAAGAAGCTGACTGTGCAGAATATTTTAATATTGCAACCTTGTCATCAACTCTCTTTGCTCTCCTTACAGTGCAATCAGCAGCAGTGAGTACTGGGAAGGTTTGTCAGTGGCTGAGAGTGCATGGTGGAAGCAGCATGATGTTATGGGCTTGGGGATATGTGCAGAACACAGATTCTGACTGAACCCATGTAATGGTTCATAATGAACTGTGGATAGGTGATCTATATTATTCTTTAGCACTGTCAATAGTCTTAAATCCTTTGAGAACCATAGATTTGTGTAATGCATTAAGGTGCAATTAAATGCATGCTCTCTGGTAAACAAAGGATTAAGGGTACTGAGGTGGCTTTTGTTGAAAAATGAAACTAAACTGTTGTTGTACACTTAACAGTGGCGTAACTATAGGGGTTGCAGGGGTCGCACCTGCGACCGGGCCTGTCACTCCAGGGGCCCGGCCACCCCCTTTGACCCCTCCACCTGGCTCCTGAAATCTCCCTCTGGTGCTCTAGTAATGCAGAGAGCTGGGAGATTACATCATCTCCCATCGCTCTGCATTACTAAGAGGACAGCACGTGAGCTCCAGGGAGGTAGGAGATGGGGGCATTGTGAAGATTGAGGGGCATTGTATAGGGGGTCAGTGTGGTCGAAGGGGGCCAATGTGGTGGTGGTGGGGCCCTGTGACACTTCTTGCACCAGGGCCTGGAGGCTTCTAGTTACGCCTCTGACACTCAACCTATGAGGGGAAACTAGTAGATTGTTTTTCCAGTTTCAGATGCATTGCGTGATGTGTAGTCTCACACCCAGGTAACTTAACAGTAATAATGGGGCTTGAATTTTAGCAGAAACGAATTGTGCCTGCTCACATTCTACAGAAATTGTTGCTCTAGAATTGCACTTCTTTTGCTAAATATAAAGACAACAGCTAAATCAAAGGCATCTTACAAACTGAACATTTCTAAATCTGAATACTACATTAAAGTTGTATTATTTTGAAATGTTAACTATAGATTCAAGGTCAGTCGACATTCTTCTTCATAAAATTATTCTATTGTCTGTTCATCAAGGATGTTTTGATGGAATCTCTCTTAACATGCAACTTTCCCATGTAATTCGTAAACCTCATAAATTCATGGAAAGTTACACATGATAATACTCACAGTACATTTTTTTCTCTGTAGCACATACATCATGCAGTGGCACTTATGGCACATGCTGATTTTCAATGTAACATTGCAGTCAGCTGTGCATATTAATGTGAATAATCTTCAAATATTTTTCACAAATTTCTACAGGGTTAACCCCATGAGCACCAGAGTGGTATCCAATCAACTGCATTGCAATGGGTTGGATTGTTCTCTGGCACTCAAATTATTAAATACTGATGGTAAGGCCTACAATATGTCCCAACTGACCTGCACACTACAGATTATTGGAGGGAAACTATGAGTGGCATGTACTTCCACAAATAAGCATAGAGAACTGCTCATGTGAGCTAACTGTACCTGCACCTGCTTTATGTCTATATATAAAGCTACTGTGCACCACATGGACTAAGGAGATTTCATAGGGCCTTTAGTACAAATGAAAACAGGAGCAATTCTGGAGCAAATCAAATGCACCATGTGGACAAATATAACTTCCCATTTATTTAACTGGGGCTCTTAGACTAGATCAGGGCTGTCCAAGTTCAGTCCTCAGGGCCACCAACAGTCCAGGATGTAAGGATTTCCCTGATTAAGCACAGATGAGCTAATCAATGTCTCTTTCATTATGACTGTCTCACCTGTGCTTAGTCAGAGAAATCCTTACATCCTGGCTTGTTGGTGGCCCTTGGAGACTGAACTTGGACAGCCTTGGAATAGCTACTAAAGCCACATTGAAAGGAATAGTAATACTTTGTTTTATCTTTATTTTATTTTGTAGGCATTAAAAAAACATGAAGAACAATATAAGTCGTATCTCTCAAACCTTTATGGTGTGAGAGATATTCACAAACAAAGTTTCCCCTCTCGCCCCTTTTACCTAGTGTAAGCCATCTCTTCTCAGATGTAGAATGCAGTCCATAGACCAGACAGATAACAGAAGGGGACAATCTTCTTCCTAAGAGAACAATGAAAACCCTGCCCCCCTTGACAAGATTTTCAGGTTTTTCCCTTATCTTTATTGAAGACTGTCCCTCTCTGCAGTCTACCTGGGCATCTCCCTTCTGCTCCGGCTGAGCAGTGTTACATCAGTAAAAGGGGTGGGAGGGGAATACTTTGTCATTGAATTACTCTTGAACTACAGCTCTGACAGTATTGAAATAACACACTCCAAGGTCCAAATACTATGATGATTAATTAGAGCTGCTTTTATTATGAAACATTACTATCCCTTTAAATAAATGGAAATGCATCTTTCATTTCTCTCCTATGAAGCAGTTAGTTTGCTCCAAAAAAATCCTTTTTTCTTTTGATTGTGCTTTTGTGCCATGTTCAATAAGTTGCAAATGTGCAAGTTTCCTGTAATTTAAAGTGATAGTAATGTTTCACAAAAACAGCAGCTCCAATTAATCTTCATAGTATTTGAGCCATAGAGAGTGTTATTTCATTACTGTGAGTGTTGTAGTTCAAGAGTAATTGAATTATAAAGTTTCCCCCTCCTGCCCCTTTTACCTAGTATAAGCCCCCACTCCTCAGATGTGGAATCTGGTCCATAGACCTGACAGTTCACAGTAAGGAACAATCTTCTTACTGTGAGAACAATGAAATCCCTGCCCCCATTGACAGGTTTTTCAGGTTTTTCCCTTATCATGTTTGAAGATTGTCCCTGTCTGCAATCTACCAGGACACACCCTTCTGCTCTGAGTTGAGCAGTGTTATATCAGTAAAAGAGGCAGGAGGGTGATACTTTATCATTCAATTACTCTTGAACTACAACTCTGACAGAATTGAAATAATACTCTCCAAGGCCCAAATACTATGAATATTAATTAGAGCTGATTTTATTATGAAACATTACTATCCCTTCAATATATGGGGAATATTAATCCCCGTATTGTAGCTTTGGTAAAAATAATGTATTTAATTATTTATTTATTTATTTATTTATTTATTAAAAAGAATTTATTAGCCCCCAGGTTCATCTCTCAAACCTTTATGGTTTGAGAGATAACAGAACGAAAAGATCCCCCCTCCCACTTCCCTGAAGTCAGTGTTGTAATTGACTGCAGGGGAAGCCTGTCATACAACAGTCAGGCAGCTCTGCAGCTGAGCCGAGATCGTTAGTAAAAAATAATTATCTCACTGAAACGGTCTTCTACATGTGCTTGGTTTGCAAGCACACATAGAAGATCGTTTCAGTGAAATAATTATTTTTCACTAACGCGATCTCGGTTCAGCTGCAGAGCCACCTGATGCAAATAAGACTGGATATCCCTGCAGTCAGTACAACGCTGACTTCAGGGAAGGGGGAGGGAGGGGGAACTTTGTGTTCGGTTATCTCTCAAACCATAAAGGTTTGAGAGATGACACTAGGGACAATTAAATTGTTTTTAACATGGCTACAATATGGGGATTAGTAATATTTAAGTATTACTATCCCTTTAAATGAGGGTTTTTTTACCATTTGAATCTGAAAGTGTTCTCCTACATACTGCAGTCAAGGCTTTAACAACCTCACTAGCATTCAAGCGATTAAATGCCTCTTTTAATTCTTGTAATTTTAGGAATTTTTATTTTGATTGCTCCAGAATAAAGGTACAATATAAACCCTTTGTGTACCCCTCTGGCACTCAAAGAGTTAAGTCACTTAATAATTAGGTTTAGCCAAGAGATTGTATGTTTTATTTCTTTTCTGTCTAAAGCTTAAACATCTGCACAGTGTTTAGGATTGTACAACATAGCGTCTTTGATCTTCATTTTCATAACAAGCTCTTCTCAGAGAAGAATATCATGTTAGACAATACGATGGAAAAGGCCACAACAACTCTCTAGCTATTTATTTTCATAATCTTTATTACATGAACAGCTAATCCAAGCACTGACTGGTGATTCTCCTTTTCTTTTTAACATATCATGGGGTTGTATGTGGAAAAGAAAAGTGGAGGCGTTCTGGGTCAAACCATTCATACTAATAGGGGAGAACTAAAAGTCCCCATTGATATAAATGGGGATTTCAAACCTATGAATCTTACAGAAATCTCCAACACATTGCAAAGCAATGCATTGGAGACCTCTCTAGCATTCAAGGGGTTAAAATGCATTGGATACCTGGCACTCGAAGGGTTAAATCAATGGGAATTTGAGGAATTTTTAGTTCTCCCCTATAGTAACATAGTAATTTAGATTGAAAAAAAACTTGTGTCCATCTAGTTCAACCCTTTTCCTATTCCTGTTTATCACCGTTGATCCAAAAGAAGGCAAAAAACCCTCTCAGTACCATAGTGGAAATGGTTTGCCCCAGGGCTCCTCCTGTTTTCTTTTGAACATAAGGCCTAATTCAGTTCAATTATGTGTGCCTAATAAGGCCTATTCAATTCCCCTCCATGCTGCGAGTTAACCCTTTGAATGTCAGACAGGTATCCAACAAATTGCATTGCATTGTATACCTCTCTGGCACTCAAAAGGTTAAAGATCAGTTGGTGCATTCCTGCTGAGGAAGCTCAATTAAAATGTCTTTACTGAAATTTATCTGACAGGAAAACCACACACAGAGTCTCTCTCACACACACACAAACTAAACTCTACATTCACTCTGCCTGCACATCCATGTCTAAGTCTTTCTTGGCTGCTACCCAAAAGACTCTAAAAACCCATTAAGGCTATTAGAGAAATTATTTATTTTCCTTTAGAGCTTGGGTAAATTTCACAGTTATCATTGCAGGAGGAAATGAATTGGGAGTATATCTATCTAGGGGATGACTGGTGCTTCAGTGGAAATTAAGTCAAGTCGATATACCGCAGTAGCAGCTAAATTAATCATTGCATGTACCTGCAAGTACATATCAGTGGATGGCAGTACAATATAACAATTGTACTAAGTAGGCCAGCCAAGAATCAAGGCACTGATGTGAATTTGTCAGTGCAGTCAACAGTTCCTTGCAATTATGAGGTTTATTTGGAACTAGAACAACTCTTCTCTGAGCCTTTCCTCTCAATTAGACATAGAAACTAGTGTTTTTCGTGTATGTTATCTGTCTCGTCAATGTCTATGGCAGTGCGCAAAATCCATTTGCCTCTGCATAAAGGATTGTCTCTCTAATGTCTGCCTTGTATATTTGTTCTCCTGAAGGTTGCAAAACAGGAACTACGAGGAAACAATCTTTATTTAACTCTCTGGGCAAGCACTCAACAGACAAACGGGTGTCTGTTTCTTGGATTAATATTAGCTACAATTATACTGGTACCCTGGAGGAAATGCTTCTCTATTTGAGATAGCACTTAGTTGCTTCTGAGAATTTCAAGTGTATATCTGTAAAGATGTTTCATTGTGGACAGAATTAAATCACAATGAGGCTTATGTGCTAAGAAGCAATTAATACATTCTGGAGCTAACCAACTATGACAGGGGACAAATAAAAAAGTCCCTTTGACATAAATTGGACATTGAACCACTTAAAGAGATAGTAATGTTTCAAAATAAAAGCAGCTCTAATTAATCAATATTTGGGCCTTGGAGAGTGTTATTTCAACTCTGTCAGAGTTGTAGTTCAAGGGTAATTGAATGATAAAGTATACCCCTCCCGCCCCTTTTACTAATATAACACTGCTCATCTCAGAGCAGCAGGGAGGTGCCCAGGTGGATTGCAGAGAGGGACAATCTTCAATTAAGATATGGGAAAAAGCTGATAAACCTGTCAAGGGGGGAAGGGCTTTCATTCTTCTCACAGTAAGAAGATTGTCCCTTGCTGTTAGCTGTCTGGTCTGTGGACCAGATTCCACATCTGAGGGGAGCAGTGTTACACTAGATAAAAGGGGCGGGAGGGGGATACTTTATCATTCAATTACTCTTGGACTACAACCCTGACAGTATTGAAATAACACTCTCTATGGCTCAAATATTCTGAAGTTTAGTTGGAGATGCTGTTTTGCGAAACATTACTATACTTTTAAATAATAGAGAGGTATCCAATGCATTGTTTTGCTTTGTGTTGGAGACCTCTGTAGCATTCAAGGGATTAAAAATTCTATTTTAAAGGGATAGTAATGTCTACTAGAAAATAGATCTCCGAGTCCTCTATATTGTATACATAACACTTTGTACTATATAGTTCAAAAGATATTAAATGTAAAAAGATACCTCCCCCGTCTGTCTGGCTGTGTCACATTTCCTCTAACTATGGTCTTGATGGAGAGCAGTGACGGACAAACTTCAGTAAGCAAAGGGAAATCCTGCCCTCTTCATCAAGGGGGTAGGGATTTCCTCATACTTACTAACTGAAGATTGTCCCATGCTGCATCCATCCGCTCCCATGACTGAATTTCAGATATAAGGGGAGGAGGCTGGAAGGGGCGGTGGGGATCTTTTTTACATGTAATATCTTTTGAACTACAGAAAAGTTATTAAACATAGCGCAAAGTGTTATGTTTACAATAGAGAAGACTCAGAGATCTACTTTATTGTAGACATAACTATACCTTTAAATAAATAGGAATTTCTATTTGTCCCCCTAACATACTGTGCAGGGATTTAGTATACAATGTTCCACTATACCATTGAAATATATAGGTTAATTTCTCAAAAAATGAATTTAGTTTTACAGAAACATAGGTAATACAACCTATAGACATATTTGAACTGTTTGTTGTTTGGTTGCATTTGGTTTGCTCCAATTCCTCTTGGTATATCTGCCTCAGAAGGGTGATGTACAGTCTTAATACAATTCCATGATAAAGCAGGTGCTGGAACAGATTTCCTGCAGTTGTTACTCCTGCTTAACTCCAATTTACTGTTAAACTGTTTGTATCAAGAGGAGAATAGTGGGATAGTGCATGGGTATTTTGGGATTTTTTTTCAATTTTATTTTCCTTTGTGCCCTGTTTAAAGGGATAGTAATACTTTGTTTTAACTTTATATTATTTTGTAGGCATTATAAAAACATGAAGAATGATATGTCTTATTTCTCAAACCTTTATGGTTTGAGAGATATTCACAAGCAAACTTTCCCCCTCCCGCCCCTTTTACCTAGTGTAAGCCATCTCTTCTCAGATGTGGAATGCAGTCCATAGACTGGACAGATAACAGAAGGGGACACTCTTATTCCTAATTTCCTATGAAAACAATGAAGGCCCTTCCCCCCTTGACAAGCTTTTCAGGTTTTTCCCTTATCTTAATTGAAGATTGTCCCTCTCTGCAGTCTACCTGGGCACCTCCCTTCTGCTCTGGCTGAGCAGTGTTACATCAGTAAAAGGGGCGGGAGGGGGACACTTTGTCATTGAATTACTCTGGATCTACAACTCTGACAGAATTGAAATAACACTCTCCAAAGTCCAAATACTATGATTATTAATTAGAGCTGCTTTTATTATGAAACATTACTATCCCTTTAAGAGGAAAATGATGTCACTTTTTGTCATTTCCATGCTCATGCTACTGGCGATGCATTTGAAGCTTGCTGACATAAAAGTCTTATTGATGATGGATTATGTGTGCTGGTAAGCACTAAAGAGATCACACATGAAGGCTAATGCTAGTGGTTTCATTATTATTATTATTATTATTATTATTATTATACCAATATAAAGTTAGCAAATACATTTATATAATATATGAATATAATTGACTTTGTATCTGTATTTTTTTGTATATATTTAAAATTATTTATATTGTTTTTTGTTGTTTATTTTATATCCAAAAAACAAGGGGGACAATTTAATTTAATTTGTCAATGTCCTAATATGTTTAAAATGGGGTTAAGGAGAGATTAGTAAAACGGCAATAAACAGTGTCAACCTGCCAATAAATTATGAATATATATACTTTTTATGTCTTTGGCCTTGATTCATTTGAGTCAGATGCCAAAAAAAAAACACCCAACGGCATTTTTTCAAGCACCCTATGCAATTCAGTTACCTGTGGTATGAAGAAATGCCACCAGAAAAAAAGCACATTGGGTGCTAAATTTGCGCCCATTGAAACACATGAAAAGTAGACTTCCGTTCCAATTCCGTTCCATGTGTTAGGCATTAAGATGCATTAAAGGGATAGTAATACTTCGTTTTAACTTTATTTTATTTTGTAGGCATTAAAAAAACATGAAGAATGATATAAGTCTTATCTCTCAAACCTTTATGGTTTATGTGATATTCACAAGCAAAGTTTCCCCCTCCCGCCCCTTTTACCTACTGTAAACAATCTCTTCTCAGATGTGGAATGCAGTCCATAGACTGGACAGATAACAGAAGGGGACACTCTTTTTCCTATGAAAACAATGAAATCCCTGCCCCCCTTGACAAGCTTTTCAGCTTTTTCCCTTATCTTAATTGAAGATTGTCCCTCTCAGCAGTCTACCTGGGCAGCTCCCTTCTGCCCTGGCTAAGAAGTGTTACATCAGTAAAAGGGGCAGGAGGGGGACACTTTGCTTGTGAATATCTCTTAAACCATAAAGGTTTGAGAGATAAGACTTATATCATTCTTCATGTTTTTTTAATGCCTACAAAATAAAATAAAGTTAAAATGAAGTATTACTATCCCTTTAAGAGACCCAGTCTAACTGGCGAAAATCTGCATCCAGTTTTTTTTGGATTGCAGAGTCCCTTAAAGGGTTAGTAATGTCTTTATATAAAAAAATTTAATATTGTTGCTATTACAAAAATAAAGAAAACGATCCCAGTCCCATCCCCATATCAATACATCCACTGGTCACTTACGTTTTTTTAGGCTTTTTTTCAGTTTCAAGTCTTGCATCAGCAGTTTTAGGATGAATTAAAGGGTTAGTAATGTCTTACTAAAAAAATGTAATATTGCGGCTATTATAAAAATAAAGTAAATGATCCCAGTCCCATCTCTCAAACCTTTATGGTTTGAGAGATATACAATGCTTAAGCCCCCCCCTCCCCTTTCACTGATTTTAACTGTAAAGCTGACAGCAGGAGAAATGTGTCGGCCAACTTGAGGCAGCTCTTCAGCAGAGCAGAAAAAAATGCAATGTATACTTCATTGGAAGGTCTATAAAGTGTGCCTGGTTTGGAAGCACACTGTAGACCGTTCCAATTAAGTATTTTTTTACTCATTGCACTATTTTGGCTCTGCTGAAGAGCCACCTGCTTGTCCCAGGACCAGGATGTCCTGCCGTCAGCTTACAGCTGATATCAGTAAAAGGGGAGGGGGAGCTTTAGCAATGTATATCTCTCAAACCATAAAGATTATTAACCCTTCAATTCATCCTAAACTGCCGACACATGACTTGAAGCTTAAAAAAAAGCCTAAAAAAACATAAGTGACCAGTGGATGTATTGATATGGGGCCCTAAGCCCCATATCAGTACATTCAAAGCACTCCCAAAATGTGTGAAAAGTTAGTAGAATTAACCCTATGAGTGACCGTGGGGCATGTTTACCCCACTGGCATTCACAGTGTAAATCGAAGGAAGTTAAAAAACAGCCCCTGACAATAAACACTAACCATTAATGCAGATGTCCAGCGGAGTCTTCACCACCCTGATCAGCTACTGTCTGTCTTCTTCTCCAATCTTCTATCTTCCTTCTTCATCAGTCTCTTCATCTTCTGTCTTCTTTTCTTCTGTCTTTTTCTCTTCATCCTTGTATCCAATATTTACCTGTAAAGAGAAAAAAATAAACATCAAATATGATCAACAAACATAGCTTGGAAATATGTGCATTGTTTAACCCTTTGACTGACAGAGGGGTATGTGTACCTCTCGGACACTCAAAGGGTTAAAGTCACAACACAATATTCCCCCAATGGAAAAATCAGTTTCCCAATTGATTTCACTCAAAGAGATTCATCGTTCCAATTAGAAATATCAAGGCTATTGCAAAAATATTGGTGCATTGAAATAAATAACAAGTTGTGGGTTTTGCCTCTGTCACTGGTGGTGGCAGCAAGAAGTGACCTTAAGAAAATCCCTAAGCTGATGCCAGAGCCAGTATATGTGAAATTTGAACAGAGACTGGCTTTTATATGGCCAGTCTCTTTAAAAATGTCTCCCAGACATCCATTGGCAAGGATGTGTGCTTACACACATTGCAGATCCTAGTGGGGGCAAGGATGAATTCCACTAATTATAGGGCCCATCTTAGTTTTTTATTTTATTATGTTTAAAAATATTTGTTGTCACACTCATCCAAATGGAGAGATTTAGGGATAGTGAGATATAGGGTCATTTGAACTTTTTACTTTTTTTTAGCTAATTAACCTATAATTTGACAGTGTGGCTGATTCTAGCCACAATAGCAATCAAGGAAGGTTAATTACATATTATATTAGAATAGTGTGGGGGATAAAGAATGTATAGTGAGGGGTTTTATTTTAGGCCTAAAAATTGCTGCAATCTGACAATGAAGGGGTTAACAATAATAAGTGTGGATGTGGAGGGGCCATGGGGACACTAGCAATAAAGAAGGCAACTGGACAGTCTATTTGTACTTCAGTTTCCGCTGTCTGATCCTTCCTAAGGGAAACAAATGATACCCACATTCTTTCTTTGTGGTGCCAGGGGCAGTGCTTATTTTTCAGTGCTCCAAAATGATTCTACAGCATCTTAAAAAATCAAATAAAATAACAATTTGGAAATCAGATTTCTGCCCTTGGCCAGAATCTGATTGCAAATTCGGCCTCAAGAAAATATCTACCGATAAAGCAAATAGCATTTTTTTTACTTTTTGTTTTTTTCTTTTTGAAATGGAATCCAGGATATTTTTTAATGTTGCATCTTCCTTTACTGGAAACCACATGACTGAGGAAAAAAATTTACATAGCATCCAGTGACCAACAAACAGAAACCGGAATAGAATTTGTGTGGTCAGAAATAACCAAGATCTTGGATGGACTGTAAAAGCAGATGTGAGGTACAGTGCAGTCCATAAGTATTTGAACTGTGACACAGTTTTTTTGTTTTGACTCTGTACTTCAGCATGTTGGATTTTAAATGAAGGAATGACTAAGAGGATAAAAGCGCAGACTGTCAGCTATAATTTGAGGGTATTTACATCCATCAGCCATGAAACTTTTAGGAATTACAGGTCTTTTTATACATAGTACCTCCATTTTACAGGACCAAACGTAATTGTACAAATCAATAATCTTACACAAAATCATCATATTTAATACTTTATTGCAACTCCTTTGTATTCATTGACTGCCCGAACTCAGCATCCAATAGAAATCCCCAGACTTTGGGCATCTTCCCTGGTGATGCTGTGCCGGGCATGTACTGCAGCCATCCTCAGTTCCTGTTTGTTTTTGGGCATTTGTCCCTTCAGTATTGTCTTCAGCAAGTGAAAAGTATGCTCAATTAGGCTAATATCAGGTGATTGACTGAGATATTCAAGAATATTCCCCTTTTTGGCCCTGAAAACCCATTGGTTGATGTAGCAATATGTCCGGGATCAATCCCTAGCTGGAAGGTGAAGTGTCTTCCAAAGAGTTTTGAGGCATTTGGTTAGATGTGAGCAGATAAGATATTTCTGAAAACTACAGAATTCATCCTGCTTTTACTGTCAGAAGTCAAATCATCAATAAAGACACATGAGCCAGTTCCGGTGGCAGCCATACATGCCAAAGCCATAACACTAACTCTACCACATTTCACGGATGGGGTGGTAAGC
The DNA here is from genome assembly GCA_037306005.1 of Rhinophrynus dorsalis. Classification (NCBI taxonomy): domain Eukaryota; kingdom Metazoa; phylum Chordata; class Amphibia; order Anura; family Rhinophrynidae; genus Rhinophrynus; species Rhinophrynus dorsalis. Next base: position 266,132,248 of record CM074723.1, on the reverse strand, counting down.
TTTGAAGCATGTGCCATTCTCTGTCCAAACTTTGCTCTTTACGTCACTCTGGCACAGGTTAACTTTCATCTGATTTGTCAATAAGACTTTGTTCCAGAACCATCTATAACATGGCCTTTCTGTTCTTGGGGCTTACCAGTGTGGTTGTGTTTTTGTACTCTTCTCTTTGTGTACTCTTTAACACTTTTATGCCTACATCCTAAAGTGTGCCCTTGATCAGATCAACAGGTGAAAGTGGGTTTTTCTTCACAATTGCAAGAATTCTTCATCATACACTACATTGGTCAGTTGATTTTGATACATATAATGATTTTGCTATGTCTGTGATTGATTTATTCTGATTTATCAGCCTCATGATGGCCTGCTTTACTGGCATTGACACGTCTTTACTAATAAAGATCATTTTGATTTATAAAGTTTATGCACACACCAGTATAAAGTACAATAAAATTTACTGTATGAATATTGTCTTATATCAATATATGATTCATTTTATTGCACTTTTGCTGACTTACTGACATGTGTTCAGCTTTATGAATCCATTGTGGAATATATGGTGCTGAACATAGTAAAATGTAATTGGACCTGTTTGTGGCTATTTGTTATATTGGATTAATGTAGTGCTGGATGTGAAGTCTCTATACAAGGGTGCCACCATCACACCCTGTGTTTGCTCAAAATTGGAAAATGAAACTTGAATTTCAAAAGAGGGCAAGACTAATCCAAAACATGTTTTTTAAGTACATAAACATAAAAATTCCTGGGAAGGAGAGCACTTTCAAAAATGAAAGCCGCACACTGATTAATAAGAAAAAGGGAAACAAAAAGTCTGAGGTACTGAACAGACTCTTTTCATCATTATAGACAAAGGAATAACTAATGGTACAGCCACAACCTTATCAGTTTTTGGTTTAAAATGTTAGGAAGTCAAGGAGATACTGAACAAAATTAAGACTGACAATAAACCCGGTCCTAATTTATTCATATAAGGGTTATTTGATAACTTAGTTAAGTAATAGCAAGACCTCAAATTCTAATCATCAAATATTCAATCTCCTAAGGCTCAGTGACACACAATCATTTAGGTAATTTTATTTAAGAAGGGATCTAAAACAGATCCTGGAAATTATAGACCCACAAGTCTGGCCTCAGTAGTGGGCAAATTAAGTAAGGGATTATATTCAATTATGCATTGTAAAAAACAAAATTATTAAATGAAATCAACATAGTAGTATGAGAAATACATTGTGTTCCTTTGAAAAAGTAACTAGCAACCTAGATATGTTAAAGCAGTATATGTAGTATATCTAGATTTTGCAAAGGCATTTGATACCCTGCTGCACAGGAAAATAAGGATCTTAGGTCTGAGCAATAATTTGTAACTAGTTATAAAACTGGTTGAAGTGGAAAGATGATTAAGATGAGTTAGTGGGCTGCGGTTGCTGTTTGAAAGAAACAAGCACTAACAGTAGTAGTAGCAGAAGTGGGAGCCAGAAAAAGCATCCTCCATGTCCCAGGGTATGTTGTGTCTAAAAAATGGTAATATCTGATTTCCCCATGTGGATCTGTGCAGTGGCAGCACATAGGTGTAGCTGTCTGAATCTGCTATGCCTGTGAGGAAGAGAAGAGGATAATGAGGCTGATGATGATGAAGGTGAGGATGATAACTGTGAAACAAGAACTTTCATAGCTCAAGCAAATGTAAGTGTTATGGACCAGGAAGCAGACAGGACACAAAAACGTAAAATGCAAAACACCTTTATTAAAGTAACAAAAAATAAACAAAACAGAATCTTGATCCAGGAGCATAAACCAAATGACAAGCCACGGTCAGGAACCAGGACAGGTACTCAGCCAAGCCGGAGTCAGGAGCACAGAAGTCCACGAAGTCAGGAAAAAGCCAGTGGGTCTGGAGCCAGAAGGTTCGTCAGAGGAAGCCAGGTCATACACGGATAAACAGGAGCTCAGTAGAATCACAGCAGTCAGCAACAAGGTCAGCAACAAACACAAGGACAATGGGGAAGTGAGCTAAGCTGCTTTAAATACCCTGGGATGGTTGGCTGATAACAGTCAGGTGAGCAATCAGAGAGGTCAGCTGATAAGCCTGAGCCAGAAACTCAGAAGACAGCAGCAGTGGATAGCAGAGCACTAGATTAGTTCAGACAACAGAATCAATAGGCAGAGTTGAGCTGCTCAGCAAAACCTGACAGTACCCCCCCTCAATGACTTTCCCCGTGGGGAAGGACCAGGTTTATGGGGAAAGCGTGCATGGAAAGAATGGAGGAGGGCGGGGGCATCTATGTCTGTGGCTGGAACCTATGAGCACTCTTCTGGACTGTAACCCTTCCAGTGAACCAAATATTGAAGGTTCCCTCGGAACCTACGAGAGTGAACTATGGATCGGACCTCGTACTCCTCATGGCCCTCAACGGGCACCGAATGAGGTCGAGGAGTGACCGTAGTGAAATGATTACATACCAAAGGTTTTAGCAGCGAGACATGGAACACATTGTATATCTGCATATTGAGAGGAAGGTCTAGGGCACAGGCCACAGGGTTCACATGTCGGAGGATACTGAAAGGCCCCACAAAATGGGGATCCAGTTTCTGAGAGGGAACTCAGAGGTGGACATTACTGGAGGACAACCAGACCCTCTCCCCGACCTGGTAGGAGGGTGTGGGTAGCCTTTTACGATTAGCCTGGAGCTCCTGGGATTATTGTGAGGGTCGCAAAGACTCTTGGACCTGCACCCATGTGGCATTGATTCACTGAAGAGGATCCTCCAATGCCGGGATCCCCTGGGGAGCGAATGAATTTGGAATCATGGACAGTTGATACCCATAATTCACCATGAAAGGGGAGAGCTGGGTAGAAGCTGAGACAGCACTGTTATGAACAAACTCTACCCAAGGTAGCAGGTCTGACCAGTTGTTCTGATGGTCTGAGATGTAACACCGCAGGAATTGCTTGATTAGCCCTTTTCACTGCCCCATTCGACTGCAGGTGATAGGCCGAGGAGAAGGAGAGTTGGATACCTAGTTGCACACAGAATGCCCTCCAGAATCTTGAAACAAACTGGCTACTCCGGTCAGAAACTATGACTTTGGGAACCCCGTGTAGCCGATAGACCTCTTTGAAAAAGACCGTAGCCAACTCTTTGTAACGAATGAGACCCAGTAGAAGGGATACCCACTAGTAGCCGCCCCTAACCAGACCTAAGAGTGAGGCAGGTCAGACTCCTCCAACAGGGGATAGAGGAGCAAGCTGCTGGGGAACGACGCTGGGGTGCGTAGCTTGCGAACAGTGGTTGCCAGAAGGGCGACGCGCTGCGGTCATGGCCGAATAAAGGTGCTAGCTGCAAGGATAGATTGGACCCCTTCGGTTGAGCCAAAGAGGTCCCGCGATGCCCCCCTCCTGACAATCTATATTACCGCTATCCCCAGGGAGAAAACAAACTCCAACAGGAACAGTACTCACTCAGATGGTCAGAAGGACTAAAAGGAGGTCCCTCCACGAGTCCGAAGAATGGTCAGCAAAGCCGGGTCATACACAGGAGCAACAGGAACACCGCCGGAGCCGCAGGTACAGAGCACAGACGGGCATCAACCAGGACACACACGGAGGCCTACAGAAGACAGAAGATGACACAGGATCAGGACTGGCAGGAAACACAGAAGAAGAGCAGACTGACAACTGACAGCACTATACTGCTAGAGGACGCTATAACAACGCGTCCATACAAAAAACTCACCCCCTAATAAGCAGTAGAGACAGGAAGGGGCAGGGCTGGAGGTCCACACTAGGCACAGCAAATGCGCATGCGCCCAGTATAGAAGGAGAGGGGAGAACGGCGCATGCGCTAGGATAGCTGGAACCGGCTACTGGGCATGCGCACAAGGAGACACGGCCCCGACAAGGGAAGACGCCGAACGGGAACGCGCAACATGCGGCGCAAACCCCTACTGCAGGTACAACACTCTTTAGCAGATGGAAGTTTTTTTTAATGGTATGCAATGAATCATCTTAGAAAATCAGTCAACGACCATGAGGATGACAGTGTTACCATTAGTCAAAGGAAGATCGACAATGAAGTCCACTGCAAGGTGTGACCATGGCTTCTCCCCATTGAGTATAGGTTGGAGAAGGCCTACTAGAAGGTGACGGGTTTTTTTAGTCTGCACACAGACAGCGACATGGCTTTATTCTCTGCAACAGACAGAGGGTAGACTCGACCTTGAGGAGGTATGGCACCTGCTTGCAGTTCAATGGTACAATCATATGGGCGGTGAGGTGGGAGCTCACCAGTTCGGCTCTTATCGAATACATCTTGGAACTCTTGGTACTCTTCAGGCAACAAAGTTACTAGGGATGTGGTTAGCACCTTCACCACTGTCACTAGGCATGTCTTGAAACAGCTGGGTGACCATGCCATAACTTTGGCTCTTGCCCAATTAAATGTTGGATTGTGTTTGCGCAACCATGGATAGCCCAGGATCACAGGATAGTGAGAAGCGTGGATCACCTGGAACTGTAAAGTTTTGTGATGGAGAGCCCCTTTAGCCATAGACAAAGAAGTGGTTTTGTGGGTGACCTGCGGTGGCTGTAGAGGTTTGCCATCAATCACCTCAATGGCAAGTGGAGTGGTACGGAGCTGAAATGGAATGGAGTGTTTCTGGGCAAAGGCAATGTCAATAAAGAGGCCCATTGCACCAGAGTCAATAAGTGACTCTGTAATAATGGAAAGCTCGCCCCAGGAGAGCCCAACGGAGACTGGTGGTTTATCCTTCTGGATAGCCTGGGGTGCTGAGACTCCATCTACGGTCTGTCCCCTATAGGACCTTAGGTGCAAGCGTTTCCCAGACATATGGGACAGGTACGCAACAGATGCCCAGTCTTACCGCAGTAAAGGCATAGGCCCTCCCTCCTCCTGAAGGCCTTCTCCACAACTGAAAAGTGAGTGAACCCAAGCTGCATGGACTCCACATCTCCAGAGGATTCGAGACTAGGAGGAGCGGGAGGAGAGGGAGGCACAGGTGGGGACGAAAAGCTCTGGGCTAAGTGGATGGGATGCCTCCACAGGCACTCCCTAAAGGAAGGTCTCTCACGGATACTGGAGTCAATCAAAATGCAATATGAGACCAAATCCTCAAAGTCACTGGGAAGGTCCCGGCCTGCTCTCATCTTTAATCATACCCTAGAGCCCATTAGAAAAAGCAGCAACGAGACCCTCATTATTCCAACCAACCTCAGCTGCCAGGGTATGAAACTCTATGGCATAATCCGCAACCATCTTAGTACCCTGTAGGATGGACATTAGGTGCTTGGCAGCCAAGGTGGAACGGCCCGGTACGTCAAATACCCTTTTAAAGGACATCACAAACTCAGGGTAATTGTGCACTATAGGTTTCTGAGACTCCCAAAAGAGGTTAGCCCATGCCAAGGCCCTGTCAGAGAGTAAGGAAATCACGAGGCCCACCTTACTCCTATCAGACGGGAAAGCCAGTGGTACCATCTCCAGATAGACACCAACCTGGTTCAGGAAACCTCTGCACTGGTTAGGGTCGGCCCCATAATACTGGGGAAGCGGGGCGTACCCAGTCATGCCTCTCACAACATTGGAATCATTAATGACACCCGGAGCAGGAGCAGTAGCAGCTATAGGAACAGACTGCGCCGGGGGCAGCTGAGGCAGTGGAGCCAGATGCTCAGTACGGAGCAACAAGGTCTGGAGGGCTAATGCAAACTGGTCCAGCCTGGAAGAAATATTCAGTAGATTGCCTGCACCTTCTGAATTCATGGTCCTTGTGTACTGTTATGGACCAGGAACCAAACAGGACACAAAAAAATGCAACACCTTTATTAAAGTAAAAAAAATAAACAAAACAGAATCGTGATCCAGGAGCATAAACCAAATGACAAGCCAGAGTCAGGACAGGTACTCAGCCAAGCTGGAGTCAGAAGCACAGAAGTCCACGAAGTCAGGAAAAAGCCAGTGGGTCTGGGGCCAGAAGGGTCGTCAGAGGAACCCAGGTCATACACGGATAAACAGGAGCTCAGTAAAATCACAGAGGTCAGCAACAAACACAAGGACACTGGGGAAGTGAGGCAAGCTGCTTTAAATACCCTGGGATGGTTGGCTGATAGCAGGTGAGCAATCAGAGAGGTCAGCTGATCAGCCTGAGCCAGAAACTCAGAAGACAGCAGCACTGGATAGCAGAGCACTAGATTAGCTGAGACATCAGAATCAATAGACAGAGTTGAGCTGCTCATCAAAACATTGACAGTGAGGCAGAGATCTTCAGACTGAAATTGCTATTCACACCAGTGACATTAGTTCCTGCTAAGTAGTCTAAGGCTAAGCATCAAATGCATAGTACCCAAATGGTGTAGCCACCATTTCCTTGCCTAGTAGTAAAGGTGGTGGGAGTTGGACTGGAATCATCATCCCCACAGAGTCAGTTGGTGGATCCAACACAACTGTCATATATAACACGTGGTGGTGATTCCTGATAGTCCAGTGATGAGCCAGCAGCAGCATCAGTACAACAATAAACCACCATCACTTCAGGTACATCCATCCAGATGGTGCCCAGTCACATAATGCTTTTCCTCATCCATCTAACCTGAAATTATGGGTGTGGGAATATTTTTTCTTGGGTGCAGCCTTGAACATTAGGGGTGGCTGGCACATTGCCAAATGTGTGGTTGTGTACCACAATACTTCCTTTTGCATCCATTAAATAAATGGGGTCAGTGTCTGCTGCTCCAAATGCAATGAGGTGTCAGGTGTGCCTATTGATCACAGGAGGCACATTCAGTGGCATTTAACAAGGTTCCAGTTTCAGCCAGCACTGGAATGAGGTCATAGAAAGATCACAATGAGAAGCCACATCGCAGTATGGTGGGTGACAGCCTGGTATAGTGGGTGACTGACTTCAGTTGCTGACCATGCCTGGATTTATTTTTTATAATAAATGTTTAACACTATGGGCTAGGTTTGGTAGGGCAGGATGGGTCAGAGAGGTTCTTAGGTTGCCTGTAAGATTTACAGGAAGTGGAACAGTAACACACGAGCTCCCACCCTACACTGGTTAAAAATGTGGGAGGAAGGAGAGAGAGAGAGAGCTGAGTCTGTAGCAGAGCTCATGATGGGTAGGGGAAGCAAGGCACTGGTATGAGATTATGGGGTGGAATAGCTTCTATGTTTCACAGTGGTGACTAGCAGAAGATGTGTAGGTTCTGGCAAAAGCTCCACACAGGTACCTAACCCATATATTTGTTATATATAACCCTCACAAAAGAAGAAAAATTAAAAGACATTTGCTTTACTATGTACAATGTATACATGACAGAAATGGAAGGCTAGTTCAGTACTCTGAAATAGCTAGGGATGTATAAGTGAAAAAGTATCCTAAAATGCAGCAAACGGCCAGTCATCATGCACTCCTTAAACCCCTTATTACAAGGGGGCACTTAGCTACTCTCAGTTAAAACCTCTCTAATGCTATAGTTACAACTCATTGCAAAGTAATATATCAAAGTTAGACATGGAATGAACTATATTCATAAAGTACTCGACTCGACGGGCAAAATTTGTCATACCTTCCCGGACATGGCAGGTACCTTCCAGACCTTCTTCCAGACTTTGTATAATATACTCACATCTCAACAATATCCTACTCATGAGGCCAGGGAGGTGGCGATCCGGGACTTTCTTCAGAACTCTAAACTAAGTCCTGTCTTGGCTGAGGTATGAGAGATCCTGGATCTTCGTTTCACAGAAAGGGAGTTATCCCTTGCTCTAAAATCAACTCCCAAGGGGAAGAGTCAAGGCCCAGAAGGGTTCACCATCGATTATTACAAGAAATTCTCTCACATTCTCCTCCCACGATTTGCTTATTCTTGTAACCAAATAGCTCAATACCCCTCTTCCCAAGCAATCCTTAGAGGCCCACATAACAGTGCTATTGAAACCTGATAAAGACCCCCTTTCCTGTGGCAGCTATTGTCCTATCTCATTATTGTTGTCCATTATGACCATTCTGGTTTTGTACCAGGTAGGGAAACTAGAGACAATGGCACAAAAGTAATTTCTCTTATGCACTAGGCAACACAAAAGTGTTCCACTGCCATCCTTCTGTCTCTTGATGCTGAGAAGGCATTTGATAGAATCAACTGGCAGTATCTCTCTGGAGTCCTCCAACATTTGGGTTTGGGACAGCGCTTTTTTGGTACTGTCATGAGTCTTTACTCGGCACCTTCCACCCGGGTGAAGCTGAATGGCTCTCTCTCAGATGTATTTGACATTAAGAATGGCACGAGACAGGGGTGCCCCCTCTCATCTATCCTCTTCGTATTGGCGATTAAACCTCTGTTGCAATCAATTAGACTTGCCACTTCCATTCGGGAACTCCCTTCTTTGTCTCCTGGGTCACCTCAGCCTAAACTGATATGCTTAGCAGATGATCTGATTCTGTTCCTCTCTTCTCCCCAAACCTCTTTGCCTCCTCTGTTGTGCCTTTTAGAACATTTTGGTGATCTTTCCTTCTACAAGGTTAACATGTCTAAATCAACCGCTATGGATCTGAACCTGGACAATACTTTACTCTAAACCCGTTTCTCCTTTCACTGGTCCTCTCAGGGTTTCCGCTATCTGGGAGTTCACATTTCACATCCATATTCTACTTTGGCCAAGGTCAAATTGACCCCACTTATAGAATCTGTTAGAGCTGATATATTGAAGTGCTCTAACTTATTTGTTTCCTGGATAGGTTGTATTAATCTCATGAAGATGATATTTCTTCCTAAAATATTGTATTTGTTTAATGCTCTTCCAATTCTCTGCTCATTACATTTGTGCGTTGCGGAAACTAATCTCTTCTTTCATTTGGAAAGGCAGAATGCCCAGGTTACCCTTACGCATCTTGCGTATGCCACCGAGTCGAGGTGGTTTGGGTGTCTCTGATTTACATTCTTATTACAAAGCTGCTACACTGGCACTGCTCTCTGATTTGGCTACATCCCCAACAAGGGAATGGGTCTCTCTGCTTTCTGATTCTGTGTCTGGGATAGAATTGAGTTGTCTCTGCTGGTTTGATCCTGACTCTTTTCCTGTTTCCTGTCACAGTCATCCTGTTCTAGGCCATTTGCTATCTTCCTGGTGCTCATAGAATACTTTGCTTGCTCTTATCCCATTTCCTTACACAGTAACCTAGTAAATTAGGTTGAATAAAGACACAAGTCCATCAAGTTCAACCTTTGCCTCATACTCTAGTGACATGAGAACAAATAAGTTAGTCTTTTTCAGACCTTCCTGATCTGCCTACTAATAAACAGTATAACCCTGTATGTTCCCTTTTGAAAGAAATTTAACTAATCTTCTCTTAAATGTGTCCATTGTATCTGCCATAACCACCTCCTTGGGCAAAGAATTCCACAATTTAACAGACCTTACTGTAAAAAACCCTTCCTCTGCTGAAGTCTAAACCTCCTTTCCTATAATCTCAAGGGGTGTCCCCTGGTCACCTGATCAGGCCTTGGAATAAATAGCTCACCGCAGAGATCCTTGTATTGACCTCTCATATATTTGTACAATGTGATAAGGTATCCTCTTAGTCGTCTTTTCTCTAGGGTAAATAAACCAAGTTTGTCTAGTCGTTCCTTATACGTCAAGTCCTCCATTCCCTTAATTAATTTTGTTGCTCTTCACTGTATATCCTTTTTCAGAACTGGTGCCCAAAACTGCACTGCATACTCAAGGTGAGGTCTTACCAATGATTTGTACAATGGCAAAATAATGTTATCCACTCTTGCTTCAATACCTCTTTTTATGCAAGACAGGATTTTGTTTGCCTTTGCTACTGCTGTTTGACACTGGTCACGGTTTCCAAGTTTGTGGTTGACACGGATACCCAGGTCTTTCTCTAGCAACAAGTCCCCTAAAATGATTCAGTTAAGTTCATAAGTAGCCTTGGGATTATTTCCTCCCAAATGCATGACTTTACACTTCCCCACATTAAACTTCATATTTCATTTGTTTGTGAGACAGGGGTAGGGGGAAAAGTTAAAGTGGAGTCTGAAAGAGACAGTCACAAACATGGACTGGAGAAGAGGCAGGGGGCTGAGGGAGAAACATAGAGAAGAGCCAGAGGAGACAGAGATAGTCTGGGATGTATAGGGAAAGAGACAAACAGGAAAAAAGGACTGGAGACGAGAGAGAGAGAGAGAGAATAAAAAACTGAGGGACAGTAAAAGAAAAGGACTGATAAAAAGAGGGGGACAGTTAATAAAATAAATAAAATAAACATTTGGTATGCAGTGTGACAGAGACAGGGATACTTCATGGGATGGAGTATTTTGTAGAACACGATTTGCAGGATTTTGACGTTGTTAGAGGCCCAAACCTTGAGGAAACATTGATCTGTAGGACTTAGATTTGTTAGGCACAAGCCCTGAGGAAACATTGATTTGTAGGACTTAGACTTGTTGTTAGAGGCCCAAGCTCTGAGGAAACATTGATTTGTAGAACTTTGACTTGTTGTTAGAGGCCAAAGCCCAGAGGAAACATTGATTGTTCGACTTAGACTTGTTAGGCACAGGCCCTGAGGAAACATTAATTTGTAGGACTTTGACTTGTTGTTAGAGGCCAAAGTCCAGAGGAAACATTGATTGTTCGACTTAGACTTGTTAGGTCCAAACCCTGAGGAAATATTGATTTGTAGAATTTAGACTTGTTGTTAGAAGCCCAAGCCCTAAAGAAACATTGATTTGACAGACCTGTTAGGCCCAAGCCCTGAGGAAACATGGATTTGTAGGACTTACACTTTATGCACAACTTAAAGGGATAGTAATACTTTGTTTTAACTTTATTTTATTTTGTAGGCATTAAAAAAACATGAAGAACGATGTAAGTCTTATCTCTCAAACCTTTATGGTTTAAGAGATATTCACAAGCAAAGTTTCCCCCTCCCGCCCCTTTTTCCTAGTGTAAGCCATCTCTTCTCAGATGTGAATCTGGTTGTAAGACCAGACAGATAACAGAAGGGGACAATCTTCTTTGCATGAAAACAATGAAAGCCCTTCCCCCCTTGACAAGTTTTTCAGCTGTTTCCCTTATCTTAATTGAAGATTGTCCCTCTCTGCAGTCTACCTGTGTACCTCCCTTCTGATCTGGCTGAACAGGGGGGGAGTACTTTGCTTGTGAATATCTCTTAAACCATAAAGGTTTGAGAGATAAGACATATCATTCTTCATGTTTTTTTAATGCCTACAAAATAAAATAAAGATAAAGCGAAGTATTACTATCTCTTTAAGCCCTGAGGAAACATTGATTTTTTAGGACTTAAACTTGTTAGGCACAAGCCCCAAGGAAACATAGAATTTGTAGGCCTTAGACTTGTTGCTAGAGGCCCAAGTCCTGAGGAAACATTGATTTGTACTAGCTAGACTTGTTGACAGAGGCCCAAGCCCTGAGGAAACAATAATTTGTATGACTGAGACTTTTAGATATAAGCCCTGATGAAACCTTGATTTGTATGAGTTAGTCTTGTTTGGCCCAAGCCTTGAGAAAATATTGATTTGTAGGATTTACACTTGTTAGGCCCAAGCCCTGAGGAGATATTGATTTGTAGGACTCTTGGCTTGTTAGAGGCCTTGTTAGAGGCTTGCTTGACTTGTTAGAGGCACAAGGCCTGAGGAATCAGTTATGATTGGTTGAACTCAGGTTTGTTAGAGGCGGTATTTTTTAAAGCATTTCATTGAAAACATTGTGCAGCTACATGTCGCAATCAGCATGTCACCATGATGTAAAATAGCATTTCATTAGCTGCCTGAACTTTTTTTTACAGCTGATTGCTAAAGTTGGGAGAACAGACTCAATTTGATCCTCGCTGTCTGGTAGTGTTGTACATTTAACGATGGAAGAAGCGATAGGTGCACTGGATAGTACAGTAATTGCCTGCAACTTTAAAATTCAATGCTTACTTATTTCAGTGTCTAAGAATATTTACTAATATGTAGAATAGTAGGTTGACAAGAGGTTATTAACCTTTTTCATGACAGTACAGGACACAATGCATTGCTTTGCAATGCACTGTGTCCCCGCTCTGGCACTCGAAGGGTTCATTTGCTCTTGTCAACCTACTATTCTACTATAGCAATTACTGTGCTATCCAGTGCACCTATCACTTCTTCCATCATTATATGCATAACACTACTGGCCAGAGAGGATCAAATTGAATCTGTCCTCCCAACCTATCGCTTCTTTCATTGTTACATGTATGACACTACCGGCCAGCGAGGATCAAATTGAGTCTGTCCTCCCAACTTAAGAAAAATGCAAAAAAATGCAGGCAGCTAAAGGAACACTATTTTACTATTGTCTTTTTCCAGCTGTAAAGTTGAAGCGCCATTTATGGACACAACATGAGAATCTCACCCTGTTATGTTATGTTTTTAACGTGACCTTTTATCTCTTTTCCCCTTTACAGTGATGTAACATATAAGGGTGCACAGTGCCACCACTGAAGACTGAGCTATGCCTGCCAAGACAAAAATAGTACCATATCCATGACCTCAGGGGTGAGGAGAAAGGTGGAGAAGAATGGCCTCTTTCTACTTCTCCACAATCTCCTTCACTACCTGGGGCTGAGGATGCTGCTGCTGCTGCCTCACAATCAGCACTACAAATAGGACCTTCCACCTCAGCAGGAAGATCTACAGCAGTCAAGCTAGTCCCACTATCAGCTGCTTCCCTGTCATCACCATCATCATCCCTTCCTTCACTCTCAACACTCTCTAGATGTTGCTTGATAGTTGTGGGACTCCTTGAGGATGGCAAGTGTGACTTAGGGTCCCCTTATGAGGTATTTCCTCCTTCCCAGTTGTTTCATCTTTGCAGATGGATAGTCATTTCACTCACCTTATAAGATGGCAAGACCAGCCTCCAGGTATATGAGCCTTCACTGGAAAACCCCCAGTGTCGTTGTCAATAGGTGTCTCAGGATCCCTCTTTTTGTTTTTTTCACATTCCTTCCAGGTAGTGCACAAAATGATACTCCCTAATATGAAAAGATCCTCTATCAAGGCCTTAATAGCAATAAATACATTAAATGAATAAAGGGAGTATAAACTGGATCACATGTGAACTAGAGAGTATTAGTGTCCAATATCCTATATAATAATTCGCTAAAACGTGTGTAACGATGCAGTCATGCGCAGTAGAGACTGCCAGTGATGAGGCTGATACAGAGCGGGGTGCTGACAGTGGCACTGTGGCCCATGTAACTAGTATAAATATAACTGACATCTAAATAAAATAAAAATGGTTTATTAATACTACAACAGGTAAAGTAATACCCGTAAAGATATCATATAATAAAATTGGAAAGTGTCCTTACTTTTGGAAATATCCTAAATTCTCTTTGATTTAAATATTATTTTTAACCCCTTGAACACTAGGGACATGTCCAATGCTTTGGCCACTCCTAGCAGTATTATAGCAGTGTCCAGAGAAGAGGGAGTCCAAGGAAATAAAGTGGTTAAGAAGAATATGTGAGAAAACCATGCGAAAACCCCCAAACTGGGTGATATTATACATGTCCTCCTTACTCCTACCATATAAAGGGACTTCCCCACCATCCAGCCTGGAAAGGTGGAGTAAACAGGGAGCTCCGGTCACCGCAGAGTGAGAGTGAGTCTGCTGGTATAGAGCTTAACAAAGCCCAGGGTAGTTCAAAAGAAAAACATTGCATCCATGAAAGGGATGGTTCCATCTAGGGGTAGGTGAAAAGAGAGAAAAATTTCCCACATGACTTTTTGTGAAAAATGGACGATTTTTCCCTTTTCTTGCGAACGTTTTTTCCTTTTTTCCAATCCAAGATTTTCCTCCTTTTTGCCTATTCCAGCAAATTTTTTGCCTATTCCAGCACATTATTCTCCAATTCTTTTTTTTTTTTTTTTTTTTTTAAAGTTTTATAAAGTTTATTAGAAAATGAAAGAAAAGTACAGTATACTCAGCACTGGCAAGTACAATGTCAGGACTATAGAAGAAACACACGTAGTACATAGATAAGCGCAAGGACAAAAACAAAAACAAATGGCATCCAGAAGCATAGACAAATACAGTAGTCATAATGAGAAATCCAAACACCTACATCTTGACTTTGCTCATGGAAGAGAAGGTGAGTTGAGTATAATGGAAAAAAGTAAGAGAAAAAGAGACGGGAACAGACAGTGAGAGAGGAGAAAGAATGGGAAGCAGAAGGAGAGGAGGGTGGGAAACATTGGGCATTTATCTACAGAGACAGAAGGTGGGACTCGGCATAAATAAAATAAACAGGTCGAGCCATTAATTATCCCTCTAATGAAGGCTGTCGCCTGTAAGTAGTAGACAATGAAAGAAAAGCAGTGGCCCATTGTCACGAGAATAACTGCAAAAGAGCAACTATCAGCCCGAGGACACATTAGTATCAGTATTAATATTGATATTAACATTAATAGTAAGCCAAGGATCCCAAATTTTGTGAAAGGTCGCTAAAGTTCCCAGTTTCGAATGAGTAAGGTGTTCACAGAGCATTATGTCATGGATCTTGGAATGCCACATTTGTATCGAAGGAGGTGCCGTACTCCTCCAACAAAGGGGGATTCACATCCTGGCCGCAAGGAGCAAGTGGGAGAGTAAAATTCTCGTAACTTTAGAGCGGACAACAGAACGCAGGCCCACTGACAACAACAACAGCGTAGGATCCGAGGGCAGGTTCAAGGAAACAGCACCATTAATCTCAGAGATCACAGCAGTCCAAAAGGTCCGAAGGGCAGAACACGACCACCAAATATGCAACATATGACCCCCCCCAGCCCCACACCTCCAGCAAACATCAGGAACGTCAGGGTAATAAGAATGGATCACCTCTGGAGTCCTGTACCACCTCAAAAGTATCTTGTAGTTCAGCTCAACTGCCAACAGATTACGCAAGGAGTACAGAGATCCTCGCACTGTCTGGGTCCAGGACTCCTCAGGAATAGGAACACCAAGTTCAGCCTCCCACTTTAGGCGAAATTGAGAGAAAGAGTAAGTCGTTTCCCCTAACAAAGAGTAGAGTTTAGAAATCAGATGAGTCGGAGGGGAAGGGGATAGCCCACCAGGGCGGCAGAGACACTCAAAGGGAGTAAGATCCCTGAGGAGGTACCGTTTGTGAGGGTGGGAAGAAAGAAAGTGAGAAATTTGCATGTAGCCCCAATAGTCATGAGACTGAAGGTGAAGAGATTCCTGCAAAGAGGCAAAACTCTTAAGAGAACCTCCGTGTTGTAGATCAGTAACAAGCAACCGATCGGAAGTGCGCCAATGTAAGAAGGCAGAGACGGGTTGACCAGGGAGGAAATCCGGATTCGAAATAAGAGATAAGAGCGGGGAAGGAATACTAGACAAAGTTGAGGAGACGGAATCCCAAGTCCTAAAAATGGGACGTAAGATAGGGGATCGGAGAAGTGAGGTGGGTCTCGAGGAAGAAGGGAAACAGAGCCAATTGGAAAGGGGCGAGGAGGGAGAAAAGGTCTGGAGGAGGGGGATCCATGGTTTATCTGCTGAAGAATGGAACCAGTAAAGGAGGGAAGAAAGGTGAACAGAGTGATAATATTGACAAATATTTGGAGCCCCCAAGCCCCCAAGTCACCGCGGAAGAGTAAGAATAGAAAGCCGAATCCTAGCCGGCTTATAATTCCAAGTGAAAGATGTAAATACCGACTGGAGGGATTTGAGATAGGATTTAGAAAGAGAAATGGGAACCGCCTGTAGGAGATAGAGTACCTTGGGCAAAAAGATAGATTTAAGCACATTAATCCGTCCAGACCAGGAAAGGTAAAGGAAGCTAATACGTTTCAGGTCCGAAGCAAGGCGAGAGAGAAGAGGGATATAGTTAGCGCGGAACAGAGAGGCAGCAGAGGAGGTAAGGCGGATTCCTAAATATGGAATGGAAGAGCCAGCCCAGCGGAAAGGGACAGCCCGAGCCAAAGATGCAATCTCAGAATGTGGAACCGTTAGATTGAGAATTTCACATTTTTGCAAATTAGCCTTAAAATTACTAACCAGCCCAAAGGACTGTAATTCCAGGAGAACTGCAGGTAGAGAAACAGAAGGCTTAGAGAGTAAAAAGATGAGATCATCCGTGAAAAGCGCCAATTTGTGTTCCTTCGAGGCCATTGGGATGCCATGTACATTAGGCATGGACCGGATCCTGTTAGCTAAGGATTCCATGACCATAATAAAAATAAGAGGTGAAAGGGGGCAACCTTGGAGCGTACCATTATGGAGGGAGAAGGAGGAGGACAACGACCCATTGACTCGGACCCGAGCGGTGGGGTTTGCATAAAGGGCCATTACAAATTTGACAAATTTGTCCCCAAGTCCGAAGCCCCTCAGCACTAGGACAATGAAGTCCCAGTTCACCCTGTCGAACGCCTTCTCCGCATCTACTGAAAGAAAGAGAGAAGAGTCCGACAAGGTGTGAGCATGATCAACCAGAGAAATAAGATAAATGGTATTATCCCTAGCCTCCCTTCCGGGCACAAACCCAGCCTGATCTGAATCAATCAAGCCCCGAAGGTGAGGACGCAATCTGTTAGCCAGAATTTTAGCATAAATCTTCAAGTCGACATTGAGAAGGGAAATGGGACGGTAGCTAGAGCAGAGGGAAGGGTCCTTACCAGATTTAGGGAGGACAGAGATATGAGCCTCAGAGAAATAAGGGTGGGAAGCTACAGAATCAGGCAAAGAATTAAAGGATCGGGTAAGGTGAGGAACAAGAAGGTCAGCATATGTACGATAAAAACGTACTGGAAAGCCATCTGGTCCCGGGCTCCTACCCAAAGGCATCTGTTTAATTGCGGAGTGAACTTCAGAGTCAGTGATATCAGCATCCAGGGCAAGTGACTGCCCCGGAGAGAGGGATGGGAGGCAAGCCTCCTTCACATAGTTAGACTGGAGCCCTTGGAGATCAGAAACCGCTGGTTGGGGTAGATTATAGAGGTCCGCGTAGTATCCCCTAAAGGAATCCGCTATTGCAGGAACGTCCTGAACCAGACTTCCCGTAGAGGATCTGATTGAGTGTATACGAACAGGAGGCGCGATTGGGGACAGCAAGTTGGAAAGCCATTTACCACACTTGTTGCCCTGCTCATAATAAACCTGTTTCGTCCGTGCAAAGGATTTAGAAACAAGGGAACGCAAAAGAGATCGAACCTGCTCCCGCTGGGAGAGGAGTTCCCGTAGTACCACATCCGAGCCAGAAGACTGATGGCTACGCTCAAGGTCAGATATTTTGGACAATAATGAATCAAGCTCCTGTCTGGCCTTCTTCTTACGGTCACTCCTCAGACTGATGCGCTCACCTCTCAAAACGCACTTGAAAGCTTCCCATAATGTCAAGGGGGAAATAGAGGAATCAGTATTCAAGCGAAAGTATTCAAGTATTGCCTTTTTGAGGCGAAGTGTAGAAGGAGCATCAAGTAAGATGGAGTCGTCCATCCTCCAGCCACCTGGAGAAGAAAGGAGCAAAGGCAGGGAAACCTCCACCGGTGCATGATCAGACCACGTGATTGGATGAGTCACAGCAGAAGAGACATAATGCAGAAAGGATTGGGGTATAAGGAAAAAATCAATACGAGAATAGTTAGAATGAGGCGACGAGAAGAAAGTATAAGAGCGAGACGCCCCATTTAAAAGGCGCCACACATCAATGAGAGAATAGCGAGACAATAAGGATCGTAGACGGGTAAAATGAGACATAGGGAGGGAGGAAGAGCCCAAGGAACAATCCAAAGACGGATTTAAAACCGAATTAAAATCACCACCTAGAAGTAAAAAACCCTCCTGGAAAGCATGGAGAGAGGCTAGAACCGAGTCAAGAAATGGGAGCTGGGAAGAATTGGGAGCATAAATGGTGGCAAAAGTACAGATAAGAGAGCCAACCTTGCCCTTCACAAATAGGAACCTGCCCTCGGGGTCCCACAAAGTGTCAGTGGGTTCAAAATGAAAAGATTTGTGCAGTAAAATAGCGACCCCACACCGCTTGGTAGGAGCTGGGCTATGAAACTGGAGTGGATACAGGCGACTAGAGATAGATGGTAATTTGGAAGAGGCATAATGTGTCTCCTGTATAAAACAAACCTTGCCTCCCAATCGGGAACACTCCCGATATAAGAGAGATTGCTTTTGCGGGGTATTAAGGCCCTTGGCATTTATAGAGATGGCCTTAAAGACGTACGGCATGATCAAGATCTATAAGACCCTGCTGAGCAAACGTTGCACAATAGTGCAAAGAGAGTGTACACGGAAAGAAGAGAACAAAGCGACCTCCCACAAAAAGAACACAGACCCACAAAACACACTAAGTCCCAGAATGGACAGATAGATATGGCCCAAAGAGGGAGAGGGGAGAGCAAGGAAAGAAGAATAGAAAAGGGAAGGAGTAAGGGAGATAGAGAAGAAAACAAAAGAAAAAGGAAACCAGGCCAGACAGACCTAGCCTGTAGCGGAGAGAAGGTATCAAACCACAACATTTCAACTGCACATCTTGTAACAAAAGGACTCAAACTTGTGATTAACATCTGCAGTCTAAGAGGGGTATACAGTACTCGAGATACTCGAGATAGAGCCCAGAGTAGAGAACAAAATGTATGAGTGTAGACAGATCCATCAGAGAGGAAAAAGAGAAAGCCGAAATGACTCCCAGCTACTAGCTAAAGCTAGAGAAAAAGATACAGGCAAGCATAGAGCAGAGAAAAGGAGGGACAGGAAGGGTAAAGAAGAAAAGCTAGTGAGGGAGGGAAGAGTGTATAGGGAAGAAAGAGTACACAAACCCCTAGAATCCAACGGAGGCAGAATAACACATAAGACCGTTACAATAGCATCATGAACATAAGTAAATACTGTATATATCTGACAGTGAGAAATCAGGAGGTGCGGGCGGAGGCCACCCCTCGAGAAGGCCCGCGGCCGCACCCCACACATGCACGATGACCCCCCGCTGCCCAACAGAATCCGAAGGGCGAAGGGGAGGCCACCTGGCAGGAGAGACAAAAGAGTCCCCCAAAAATGCAGAGGAGTAAAACATAACAATAAGGTATAAACATACAAAACATGAGGTAGACTAGGACATGGAGAAAACCTGATATCATAAAAGCATGTGAGTATCAAAGGCAGTCCTACAGTCCCAAACCTGATGAGTTAGCAATTCAGGTGGTCTCTGCAACGGTAAGATCAGGCGAAGCGGGCCGAGCCCTCTTATTATGCACCGGGATCCACCGTTCCCTTTGAGGTAGAGCAACCCCAGTTGGAGGGGCCCGTCTTGTAGAGTCAGTCAAATCAGGCACTGGAGTAAAGTTCAACAGTTTACAGAAGTCCTGCACCTCAACAGCCCGCCGGATAAAGTGCGATTGACCATCCACAGTAGCTATCAGGGCAAACGGGAAACCCCAGCGATAGGGAATATTACGGTTGCGAAGCTCATCAGTGAGGGGTTTCAGTTGGCGCCTCAGCTGTAGAGTTCTAGGGGATAGATCTTGAAATAGCGTTATCTGTGCCTCACCATGCAGCAGAGGACCAGAGGTTCTAGCCAGAGCCATGATGCGTTCTTTCTGCGTAAAGGAATGCAGGCAACAAACAACATCCCTAGGTCGGTCCCCCAGTTGACTGCGGGGCCGCAGCGCACGATGGGCCCGTTCAAACTTAATCTCGGCACCGGAGACACCCAGTAGCTTGCCGAACAAGTCTTGCAAGACCTGAGCGATAGAGGCAGGAAGAACAAACTCAGGTAAGCCCCGAACTCGGATGTTTGATCTCCTACTCCTATTTTCCAGATCATCCAATTGGGATTTAAGGAGCTCGATAGTTTCATCTTGGTAATCCAAACGACGCTGAAAATTGTCCTGCACATTGAGGAGAGATTCCTGAGTGTCTTCCAAGTCCTTTACTCTCATGCCCAGGCCATGGAGATCAGACTTGAGATCCGCAATATCCGACTTTATAGAGTCTCTGACAGAAAATAGCAGGCGCTCCATATCACCCATCGTGGGGAGGGCATCACTGGGAATCGGAGGTAGAGCTAAGGAAGCGTCCGGGCCCACCTCTGCATCCATGGTAAGCGGTAAAGATGGCGCGTCCGCGCTTTTTTGATCGCTCCGTGGGCGTCGGTCAAAGAAGGTCCCGATGGGAAGAGATTTCTTCTTCCTGCTGGGCATCGAGGAGGAGAGGGGAGATGGAAGGGAATAGGGCAGCTCGATCTGTCTAGTGGCTGTGAGAAAGCTGTTAGAAAGCTAATGCGTAGGTAGGGCTCTGGAGCTCAAGGATCACACGTCCGCCATGTTCAACGTCCAGACACGCCCCCTTATTCTCCAATTCTAACACATTTTTCTCGTATTCCAACAAATTTCTTTCCTAGTCCACCACATATTTCTCCTATATTTAATATGGTGCAACATCGCTCAGCACAATATTACTTCTTCTGTGGGCTGTATTGGAGAAATACCTAGCTGGAAGTCAAAGCTGGGAGTCCTACAGCAGCATATACCTTGAAAAATGTGTTAGCTTGCAGAGTACATTTGTCCTTTGCCCACAACACTTACTTCCTGCTTAAGTGACACTGGCACATATTCATGATGATGCCAAGTGATAAAAAAAAAAATAAAGTACAACCTACAATGTGGCAGATGTGTATGGTAGTAGTGGTGGGGGACTGTTGTGGTGTTATTGGTGGGATCTTGGCAAACTGCATCCACCCTGGGATGCTGCAGCAACGATTGCTGCAGTCAGTTTTTGTACTGCACTGCTCCACCTTTCCCCCTCCTGCTTGTGCATTTGTTAGACATTACTCAACTACTGTGTGTATTTTTACTCTCTACAGTACACAACTAATGGAGTGTGATGTCTTGCCTTGGCCCTCAACAAAATTCTCAATGTCGTCTGCTGTCTTTCAAGTCTTCCTCAGTCACAGAGCTCCCAGTCAGCTAATATATATTTTTGTTTAATCATTTATGTATTTTTTATTTTTATTTTTTTTAAGTTGTCTACTCTATCTTATCAATTAGTCCAAAAAAATATATAACTAAAAAACAAAATCAACAACTTTTTTTCACAGACTTCCCCAGCACAGAGACAATAAAAGTAAAATCAGCAACCAATTTGGACCCCAGCTGCCTGTGTCTTGCCAGTCAGTCACCCCAAATTTTGGGGTAATTTGGGCCAACCTCCTTCCTCCCTTCCTCTCCACCATTGTGCCCCCAGACTCCCTTACTACAGAGAACACGTCCTACTTAAATGGCTCCCTAAACTAAGCTTCAATTCCCCTTTATTTGCCTATCTTCTCTAGCTTAAAAACATGCTGTGAGAGCCTGACACCCTTTTATATGGCTGTAGAAAAATTTCCTGTAGTGAAGAAAACTTTTTCTAACTATTGATTTTAATGCAATAAGCTAGGAGGAAAAGCTGGAAAAAGTAGGAAAAACTGTGCTTTTCATGGCGCAGCGGAAAGTACCATTTTTCAATGATTTCATTTTGAGTTCGCCCATCCCTATTTCCATTCCAGCTGGCAGCAGTAGACAGAAAAATACACTATTACAGGGAGAGGGGTGGCTTAATTATAACATTTGGAGATTCTGTTTCCTGTCCAATCGACTGGAGATGGATGCTTAACCCTTTTGTGAACGCTGAGGAAGACTGACCAGGCAGTTTGTTTAAAAAGCTAACATAGATGATCACAACTTAGTTTAACTCTTTGAGAGCCAGATGGCTGTTCCACTCATTTTAAAGTAACGCATTAGAAAACCCTCTGACACTCTTAAATGTTAAAAGATTATTGCAGAATATGTTAAAATATATGTACTTAAAACCATATACAATGCATGCAATACAAATATATTTGTGACAAATAAATGCTGTTAAAAACAGACAAATTTGTCATCCCAGTGGTGATTTTGCTGGTAATCAGTTGCTCAAAATAATGACATTTATTTATTGTGTTCTCCAGTATGAATCACACAGAACAGAAATGAAAATAATGGAAATAAAGCATGAGGTAAAAAAAAAGGAAAATGGTTTTCCCCTGAAAGATAAAGCCACATAATTGACTATCTGTAAATGTTGTTATGAAACACCAACAAAGAAATGTAAAACAGGATTCTTGAACTACAACAGCTTGTAGAATCTTGTTAAGCCATGTTAAAAAGGACACTAATGTTCCCCTTAGAAAATACAGTTTCTTATTTATTGCTTATTTTCCCCTGCTCTCCTCAACACATTTTTTTATCTTCTGCTTTTTCCTTCTTTTAGAGCCTACAGCACTCATTGAACTCTTGGCAATTAGCGTAATTGAAATTTATTGACAATGTAGCCGTCTGCTGGAGCTTCATTGTTCTGAGTGTTTAGTGAGCAGCACTATTGAGTACTGCAATGGCAGTGTCAGACAGCTCATACCTAGCTCAATTATATCAATGGCCCAGTGGCTGCCAAGGATTCCTTTGGGGGTACGAATGTTACTTAGTGATAAGAGCCTTTCAAAACAGGATCCCTGAGCCCCATCACTGGTGGGAAATGGAAATGAAATATGTATTTCTGTACTGTGGAAAATTAATGTAATTGGCTTCGTCAAGAAGCTTTGACAAGTTGACCCGTAAGAAATCTGAGCAGAGCATATGCCTCAATACGATTATGGTATGTCTGATATCTTCCCCCACCTTTCGGACAAAAATAACAGTTATATTTAGAATTGTTTGGGAATATAGTCAGATATTATCAAACACAAATTTTCTGAAGATGTTTGCAGGCTCCTTTTATCTAACAAAGTCCAGATATGCTCTCATTTAGATTATCCTGTTTTATGTATTATTACATATAAAAGTCTTTTGAGATTTATTTAAAAAGCGTATTTTTTTTTAGAAATGTAGCTGAATTTATGTTCTATATTTCCAACAAACAGGAGTGTCATTGTTTTAGAGGATGTGAATGCTTTAAAGTAATTTTTTCACCTCACAGTGACATTGGCAAAATGGCTACATTTTCTTTGGCCTACGTGAAGCTATTTCTCCGATACATTATGTCCAATGGGCAACACAAAATACAAGAGGAGAGTCAATAATCAGCTGTTTTAAGGGGGTTACCTAAATATTAGTAATATTATTGTTCTTTTTATTTATTAATAACAGTGAAACTATACCTCAGAAATGCATAAAAGAAGTGGCGTAGTTATGAGGAAAACAAAATGCATAAAAGGGGACAAATACATTTTCTCCAAATTCTATAGGTTCAAATGGAGCTTTTAACCCCTTGAATGCTATAGAGGTCTCCAATACATTGAGAAAATATGTGCTAGAGATCTGTTAGCATTTAAGGGGTTAAAAGCCCATTTATATAAATTGAAATATGTAATTATCCCCTATGGAGTTACTTCAGTTCTTTATATCAGCCGAGGAGATGTGGAAATATAAAATGTACTAGTGTAAAAGCCTGTGTACACGGTCCAAGGTCCTGGTGATGTTAACCTTTGAGTGCCAGAGGAGTACGCAATATGTTGCTTTGCAATGCGTTGCATACCCCTCTGGCACTCAAAGGGTTAAGAGACTGGTCCTGCTCCGCATACTGCCACCTCCTCATTGGTGGCACATGCAATGAAGTCATGCACGGTAGAGACTGCCCGAACACACAGAATGCTCCCAGCATTCCTACACCTCCCAGCATTCTGTGTATTCGGGCAGTCTCTACTGTGCATGACTGCCTCGCACATCTGTCCTTTTATATTATAGGTGTACACTGATAATCAGATAAAAATAATTAGTGGACTCACAGGCATATTTCAATGTCATTGCTTTTGAAGAGGGGCTCACAAAATAAATAGTTTACAACAAACGCAGTATAGAAAACATTTCTGTAGAAATTAAAAGGTAAAAGGGATAATGCCTCTTCTGCCTTTTGCCTCTAAACTCTTGGAACGCATAGCCTGCTCACGCCTGCTTGACTTCCTTAACACATATGACCTGCTGGACCCTTTACAATCTAAGACCCCACCAGCATGATAATTATGTTAGTAGCTTCAGAGATGATAGTGTAATATTGTCTTTACATTTCCCCATATCTCTATTGGGCTTTCAGTCCCTTGGATGCTAGCAAATTCTACAGTTGTTTTGCGCTATAATTCATTTCTTCTTAGATCATCAGTCTTGTTATCCATGAAAATTCTCCTGCCATACTATAAAAACACACAACTTCCCGCCATACTGTAAAATTTTGGGCTTAAATCAATTAAGCCCGGTGAAACAGTCGGTAGGGCAAAATTGGGTAACGGCCTATTAGCAGAAAGTGCTAATGAGCTATTCAATTGCCCAACCAGCTGAAAGCACAACCGAAGTCGGGCCACAGAAAAGGTCTTTTGGCCAAAGGTCTGTTTTGTGCATTAAGTTCCCAAAACGCCGCTAAATAGCGACAAAAATGGAAACATCAAAAGGATAAAGGCTAACTATCAAAAAAGATACATATATAAATGTTTCCATAAAATATGTATGCACTAGTGTAAAAGCCCATGTACACGGGCCAAGGTCCAGCTGATGTTAACCCTTTGAGTGCCAGAGGGGTACGCAACGCATAGTTTTGCAATGCGTTGTGTACCCCTCTGGCACTCAAAGGGTTAAGCGGCCGGTCCTGCTCTGCGTCCTGCCACCGACGCAGTCTTGTACTGTAGAGACTGGCCAAAAGCACAGAATGCTCCCGGCACAGAGCTCCCAGCATTCTCTGCATTTGGGCAGTCTCTACTGCCCATGACGGCTTCTGACAAACATTCTAGCGAATTATTATATAGGATAGTTTAACCCCTTGAGTACCAGAGGAGGGAAGAAATGCATTGAGTCGCATACCTCTCTGGGGCTCAAAGGCTTACACTGTCTGAGATAAATGAAAAGCCAATATGAAAATAATAGGAATGGGTACTAAATAAAAATATCTGTTTAACCCATTGATTGCAAGAGGGGTATCCAATGTATTGGAAAACAATGCTCTGGATACCTGTCTGGCACTCAGTGTGTGCATTGATTTACTATATGCAACTTTTGCTTTGCATTGAGTCAGAAGCTATGAAAATGATGGGCAAAGCAGCGAGTGAATAAAAGTACACTGCTGAATTCTTCTATTAATGTGATTTATCTTTTGTTTCTATTTTTGAAACAGACATATTCCCCAAGTCACTCTATAACAGAACAACACTTACTAACATATAAAATCACTTCCTTCAAGTGCATTGCTTCTTGTTGATTTGCCAAATCTCTATGATAATCCCAATCCAAATTCATAAAAATAGAAAAAGAGGCAGATAGAGATGCAAATATAAACAGGGGAGGGCTGGCAACTTGTGGCCCAGGGGGCAAATACAATTAAGTGGCCCATTTTTACTATCATTTGATCCCACTGTCCAGGCCCACCCCTTTTGTTAATTTTAAAATGTGCATTAATATTGTGAAGGCAAGTGATACCACATGGTTTACAGTTGAAACATATCTAAAGCTAACTAATGGTATCATAGAGCTTACAATGGAGATAGGTGTAATGTAGCTCCATTTGGATTGCAGCACTGTGGTATAATTTGCGTAGCTCAATTTCAATTGCAAGCTCTGTGGTATCACTAGTGGAGCTCCATTTATAGCAGCAAGCAGGAGCAGTAGTGGCCCATTGTCCCAGACATATGACCGTCCCAGGGGGCAATTGCCCCCTTGCCCCCCAGGCCAGCCCTCCCCTTAATATAAACCAGGGCAAACCTTCTGCTGTAAAGCACACATGAAGGGTACATAGACATAGCAGACATTTCAGGGATGCTTGTGCCCTTTCTCAATGTTTCTTTAGTATGATTAGACAAACACAGACACCATTTTGTCCATATCTCTTCCAATTAGACCAGTGGGAGATTGACAAATTGAAGGTGACAAGCACATAAATTAGGAGAACTTACGTATCCACTGGAAGATTTATTCTTATTTACATTGGATATGTCCAGTCTCTATACATAGGATTAGATACCAGTTTCCCTTTAAGATGAGCACTGGTGAGTGACCCAGCAATGAAAGAGTTAAAATATTATTTAAAACAAGGAAGGGCTACATGGTGCATCTGTTGATCCAAATTCCAATGCAGTCCTGCATATAAACTACTTTAACTACTTTTGCTCACCTAGGAAGAAACATTGCTAGACACTCTAGAAATAGGACATGAATTCACTGAATTTATTGTTACATTGCTTAGGATTGTTCTTCTACGAATAACTTCAGATACAAGTTCGTTTATTATGAATAAATAAAATGCAGGCCCCTGCTTATTCTAATGCATATACTAATATATCCATTGCATTATCTGAGAAGTACTTTATAGTTAATAAAGAGTCTTTTAATAAGAATATCCCAGTACGGTATCACTATAGAGATGTTTTTGCCTTTGGACAGGTTACCCAAAACAATTTGCAGTCAACAAGGTCGATACTGTTACTGTGGCCAAGTTATACGAAAAGAGTTTTCAGTTCAGGAATTTCTATGAATGTATCAGAAACCACAATATGCAAGTGATTAAATGCAGTTGAAGTAATTTTTATGTAGAGAAAACAATAAGAATTGCTATAGACAGAATTACAGAACATAAAGGAGATATTGGTTATCATCATGATAGCCGTATACTTTAAAGGGATAGTAATGTTTCATAATAAAAGGGGCTCTAATTAATCATCATATTATTTGGACTTTGGAGAGTGTTATTTCAATTCTGTCAGAGTTGTAGTTCAAGAGAAATTCAATGACAAAGTATCCCCCTCCCGCCCCTTTTACAGATATAACACTGTTCAGCCAGATCAGAAGGGAGGTGCCCAGGTAGACTGCAGAGAGGGACAATCTTCAATTAAGGGAAAAAACGGAAAAACTTGTCATGGGGGACAGGGCTTTCATTGTTCTCATAGGAAGAAGATTGTCCCCTGCTGTTATCTGTCTGGTCTATGGACTGGATTCCACATCTGAGAAGAGATGGCTTACACTAGGTAAAAGGGGCGGGAGGGAGAAACTTTGCTTGTGAATATATCTCAAACCATAAAGGTTTTGAGAGATTAGACTTATATCGTTCTTCATGGTTTTTTAATGTCTACAAAATAAAATTAATATAAAATGAAGTATTACTATCCCTTTAATACCATAGAGATCCAATAAGCAGGGGAGGCAACAGAGAGAAAGTTCTCTTATAGAATTAAGCAACACGGACTTACAATTTATAACATGGGGAATCTTGTGAGTTACGTAAGAAAATATCTATAACTGGTTTTTATAAAATGTGATTCTCTTTTATTGTGAAATTATGTAGGATACAATATGTAGGATAATAACCTTTATCTTGTTCAGGTATGCCTTGATAACCTATTCATAGAAGTATATGATACCCTATGGATCTTTTTAAAAGACAAACAATGGAAAGTTAAAACATCCATGACAGGATGAAGCAAACTACATATAACATCTAGCACACTTCCAGGAAAATGTCAAAACAGTGACATGTCTAGCAACTAACATAAATAACACAATGAATACACACAATGTCATCAAAATTAGGTATTGTTGCTGTAACACCCATTCATTCAATTTACCACACCAAGGGGGTATGAGTAAATTTATGATCCCAATTCCAGGGCTCCTGAATCTGGTCAAAATCACCAAGATCACTTAATTAAATTATTTGAGTTGCTTTAAAGTCCTCTGAGCTCTGAAATTTCATGTTTCCATTATTGCTGCACACTAGTGCACCTAGGTTCTTCGTATATATGTTTGTTTATGCATATGTCTGTTAGTGTATGGGTAAGCTAGAGGGAAAGTCAGGTGATGTATGTCTGGAAAGGTAAGATCATTCATTTAAATGTGCTTAATCTTCCCAAGGCTGTTTCAGCCATTCCTGCATTACACAATATCACAATGAACAAACACATAAAAACCCACACACGTAAGTCATTATACACATAAGTGTCATTAGACATACAGATATATATCAAAACAAATAGTTTACTACCACTTTATTCCCACGGTTAACATTTTTGCACATATCTAAATGTGTGTGTTTGTATGTTGTTTGAAATAAAGACATAACACAACTTTCAGGAGGAAAAATTGGCAGTTATGATTTATTAAAATATCTAACTATTTAAATGCCTTCAAAGTCTCCCACATAATGTGGTGCTCCAAAAGCCATTAGGTCCTAGAATGGGACAACACAACCTGCAAAAACTGAGGCAGGATAACTACATCAGTGAAATCCCTTCTACTATACATACCTTGTTGAACTCTTAACTTTCCACTGCGGATCACCACTTCTAGCTTTCTGGTGTTGTTACTGGCAAAAAACTGTGCTATGCAGAGAGCCCAAACTGTGGAACCAGTGACAGCACTGTGATCTGAACCAAAATCCTTTGGCATGCCACACCAGCACAGTGCCCAGGAGTAGGGGTGGGTGAAAGATCCCGTCGTGTTCCCATGAAAAAATCTGTGAAAACCATCAACTCTCATCTGTTACTCTTTCTTTCTAATCCTACCTCATTGATTCACTCTCTGGTCAGTATATTACATAATTATTGGTCTTTATCCTCGGCTAAAATCAATTACTCCAGATCAGAAGTACTTGATATAGGAGTACCTCCTACTACATCCTCCTCCCTCCAAAGAGCCTTTAAATTCAAATGGCTGACTCAACTTATTCCCTCTCAGAGACTCTATTATGAAGGACTTACACAATTGGCATTTTCTATTCTTACCTTGGACCAGTTAAGATCAATTTGTTTAAAATTATTATTCTTCCCAAGATCCTCTACATTCTTAATGCTCTTCCCATTCATATTCTTAAACTTTTTCTTGACTCCCTTAGATCTACTATAATGTCACTTATCTGGTCCTGCAAAAAAAAGAGACTCTATACTATTTTAAAAATTAGATAAAGGAGGATTGGTCCTACTAGATCTTCATAGATATCACAGAGCATCGATCTTTGCAAAACTATTGGATTTCTCCCCTCCGTTCCCTAAGTGATGGGAAGGTACTCTCTTGGATGCCTTAGGCCCTTTTGACTTCCTATGTTGGGCTGCAAACACCTCTTACCCCCTTCTGTGCTCAACCATCCTATTATTGGCCGTATTTTGAATGTCTGGTACAATATCAATAGGACATCCCTCCTGATCAACATTAAGTAAGAGGCTTGGTGCCCTGGACAGTATAGGCAAACTCTTATATTCATTCCTTAATTGCACTACCTTTATTTTGCTCCCTTCTCCCTCTCCACTACCCTCCTCCCATACCCTTTTTATAATTTCAATTTGGATATCTGAAGAATATTATGTAATATCTAATTTTTGGTTTAAAATTAAAGTGGAACTTTTACCTTAATTCAAGTTTGCATATTTGAAAACTTCATTAAAAGCTGCCTATATATCTTGTTAGCCAAAAGACCAGTAAATGTACAGTTAAGGAGAAATTCACACTTCTTACATATGCTAATGTAATGTAATAATTGCAGTACCTGTGCTGTACCAGTAACATTTTCATATGCTAAGTAAGGTCATCAGTGATGTTGCATATGCTAATGAAACCTTTTTCAGTGATGTAGAAAATGCTAATGCAGGTTTCAATTACATTATGTAATATCTAATTTTTAAAATTAAAGTGGAACTTTTACCTTAATTCAAGTTTGCACATTTGAAAACTTCATTAAAAGCTGCCTATATATCTTGTTAGCCAAAAGACCAGTAAATGTACAGTTAAGGAGAAATTCACGCTTCTTACATATGCTAATGTAATTTAATAATTGCAGTACCTGTGCTGTACCAGTAACATTTTCATATGCAAATTAAGCTCATCAGTGATGTTGCATATGCTAATTAAACCTTTTTCAGTGATGTAATAAATGCTAATGCAGGTTTCAATGACATTTTATATGCTAATGATATTTAGTACAGTACCAGGAAATGTTCATTTTCACTTTAACCAGAAATAAAAATGTAAGTATCTAATCTAGCTGATGGACTTTTGGTTAACATGACATACAGGCAGTTTTTAATGCAGTTTTCAAATATGCAAACTTGAATTAAGATGATAAGCACCACCATTAAATATGACAGATATGAATAAAATAATTTAGAGGTAAACTGGGCATTAGACCCTGGGTGACCAAGGGAAATAGGTATAGGTAGAATAGGGCCTGGGGGAATATGAGAGTGTTTGCATGGGTGAGAGACCTAAAAATCCTCGAGAGGGTGAGATACAAGATTATTAAGATGATTAGGACAAGCTTCAGCGCCATCATCAGGTACAGAATAATGATCTAGCCATTTCTCCCACCTATCCTGGTACTGATAATTTTTGTTTAGGTAGAGAGCATGTAAACTCTCACGTTTTTCAAGAGACTGAGAGGTAGTGTAGGAGATATATAATGTCCTTTGACATGTTGCTACTTGACTGTAGGTTCAAATTTATGGATTCAAGATTTGATAATGTAATCTATGTTTATAAGTCATGCTTTTATTAGATTTTTTTTATTTTAAGTATTATGTAATTGTTTCCTTTGATAATTTTAGAGATCGTTTAGACCGTGATTTAGGAACGCAAGCTATGCATTTATTTCATTAGTCTAAGTGCAAATTAATCAAACTTCAAATGATTAGATAGATGCAGTCTTTATTTCTGTCCGCTTATTAACTTTCATTATGTGCAATAGCTGAAGTGTAATTGTTAACAGGATGGATTATGCAGTAAAGAATTTTTTTTATATCATTATTCCTTCACAACACCCTTATTAAAGTGTAGCCAAGTGATACATTATGTTAAGAAGGTTTATAACATAAGGTGACAATGACCTTCCCTTTAATTAACTATGATGGAAACAAAGGTGAGAACAATGATGATGAAGCTTTGGTTGAAACCATTAATCATCAGCTGTAGTGCTAGACAAGACACAGTTACAAAAATAACCTTGTAATTCATAGGTTAAATGAGAGTTCCAGAGGCTGTCTTACTTATTTATTAAAGCATACAGGCTTATTTTAAGTTAGCTGTACATTGACCTAGAGCTACATACTCATGATATACAAAAAGAGTATATGAGGTTTATTAATTACAAGGTCTAACCACAACTGAATATTATTTTAGGTGAATTAACCTTTTTTCCACAATTCAGGTTCATCAATTTAGATGTTGAATTTAGAAGTGTGCCAGGTTTTTTTTAATGTTACATTTTTTTCCCAATGAAGAACCAAAAATGACTCATATTCATCAAAACCAACCTGGCTATAAACTGTTCTGCTATCTAGACTGTAAACTACACTGTGGCTGATGTAGTAAGAAGAATTAAATAATTCTGTAATAAAGTAGTGATTTTTAAATAGAGTGATCATATCAGGAAGGACCTAATGCTACTAGGCATAGCTGGAGTAAGATGCTACTGAATGATGATAGGGAACAGTGGAACAATAGATGAAACCTTATAGTGGTTACTGATAATGATTAATGTTGCTGACTGAAGGTCTAATAACCATAACCAGTTGATCCTGGACTGGAAATGGATGTGCACACCTACATTCCATATGATTGCAGGTCCACTAGACAAGGGTGGCATGATGAGAGCATTAGCCCATGGAGTTGTTCTGAAGTAAACCAACTGCACCACAGGGTACAAAATAAAAATTCCTAAATTCCCATGCATTTGAACAGAGATTTTTAACCCCTTACATTCAAGGGGTTAAAAGACTAAGTTAATAGGAATTTTTATTTGTCCCCTATGGTGTTGTTGGTTAACTCCAGAATAACTTCATTTTTCAATTGTAACTATAGGCCATAGTACCCAGGAGATGGATTCATGGTGCAGAGCATGAACAAGAGAAGGCTAAAGTGAGGTAGGAGACATGGGGGGTTATACACTAAGACTTCTCCAGTTCCTATGTTATTCCATGGAGCCTATGCATTAAGATCTCCAAAGCTGGAAAAATCTAAGTGTATTGACTCCAATAACATTACAGTTGGAGAAATTATATTACTGGAGAAGTAATCACCTCTTTACCACCCCTTTATCATGCCTTAGTGCATTTCCTCCCATTATTGTAACCAGGTCAAAGCCAAAGGTCAGGGCAGGCAGCACAGGATTGTAGTCAAACATACCAAGGTTTGGTTTGCAGATCAGCAATGCAGAAAAGACATGCTCAGGATATGACTCTTTGCATGAGCAACTAGAGTAGCAAATTAACTGGTAGAAATTCCTCTCAGAAAAATCAGTGCATACACAGGAAAATCTGCACAGGAAGTTGAGCAACATGACCTGAGGATGCCAACGATGTCACTGAAAGCTAGAGGTATGACAAATTCTTGGACTCATCAATTACAATATAAGGGACAAATAAAATACCCATTAATCTAAATGAGACTTTAATCCCTTAAAGGCTTGAGATGTCTCAAATGCATTGCTTCACAATTCACCCGAAAGTTCTCTAGCATTGAAGGGGTTAAAAACACCATTGAATCAACCACAATTTGGAATTGTTTTTTTTAATTTCTCCCACATAGAACAGTTGATTTGATCCAAGATTTCTCAAGTTGTTCTTATGCTTATTCTTATGCTTATATATATATATATATATATATATATATATATATATATATAGTTAGTGGTTAATAAATATGAACCCTTTGAGTGGCACTCAAAGGGTTAACCCCACGTGGGCTAGATGGGGTTTGAAATGCATTGTGAATCAATTCGTTGCACAAAACTCTGGTCCTCAAAGGGTTAAATATGCAATGAGCATTAAAATAAAAGCATAATATCGTTATGGGATTTCGTGGACCTAGGAAGGTGTAGAAAATGAATATTTATTTGGTGCTGTACCTGTGTTAAAAATGCATTCACTGGATTGCTAGATTCATGTAAATTGAAGCTGGCATATGTATGTACTTCCCACTCTTGAACTGTACAGTACATCCCTTCATATTTTATAAACATATGTTTTGCATTGATAGCATTAATAAATTATCAATAAAGAATCTCATTGCAAGATTAAACTTTAATAGGGAAATGTCTAATTTATGACATATGGTGCTACTTAAAAATAAACTAATAATATATGTATAGCCAATATTAATGGAAAGGTGAAGATGTTTAATTAAAAATAAACATTGATTCAATAAGAGCTGCAACTGACATTTGGGTGCAAGGCAGAGAAGTCAAGCAATATATATTTATACTACTGTAAAAGCCCGTGTACACAGACCAAGGTCCGGGTGATGTTAACCCTTCGAGTACCATAGGGGTATGCAATCGTACCCCTCTGGCACTAAAAGGGTTAAGAGGCTGGTCCTGCTATGCATCCTGCCTCCGATGCAGTCATGCACTGTAGAGACTGACCAAAAGCACAGAATGCTCCCAGCACAGAACTCCCAGCATTCCGTGTGTTCGGGCTGTCTCTACTGTGCATGATGGCTTCTGACAAACATCCTAGGGAATTATTATATAGGATATGCTAATAATGAAAAGATATTTACTAAGAACAAAACTATGCTTTCTTTTTCTATGTTTCATTGTTTCTGTTTCTGTCTGGCAATGCATTACATCTAGCAATGCAAAATCCCCATTCATGTGACAGGTCAATCTGAATTTTGGACATTTTTATTTGTCACCTTTGATGCAGTTGGCTTGATCTGAAATTGCTCAAAATCTTAATACATCAGGCTCAATGTACGAATGTGTATCTGGAAGAGAAAGCAGAATGTATTTTGTATCTGAATTTGTGTACTAATATGTATAAGAGATAGACTGAAAGATGATTCAACTCTAAATCAGCAGCTGGAAATTATTTACTAGTCCTACACCTACCAAACACCAATTTATTAAGTTACTTTCACTAAAATTTCTCCGCTCATCACCCACCACTTGTGCCAAATGAAGGTCAGCGAGGCAGCGTATGGATATTTTCAGGCTTTGGTCTCCTTTGTGTCATGTTTAATGTCATATACCCATTTGAGTGCCAGAAAGGTTGTGTTGGATACCTCTCTGGCACTCAAAGGGTTAATTAACAAAAGGAAATGGAATAACCTTACTCCATTCTCATGTGCATCCAATGTGGCAGGAATACTAGGCTTGCATTCATTAAAGTCTTAGGGGTAGATTTAAAGGTTCAGTTAAACCAGCAGCTAAGTAAAAAAGGCACATCGGCCACAAATAAAACATGAATTACGGCGGATTTAACAGTAAGTGTATGAGAATAGCTAAAGAGCGTAGGCACATCAAAAACACGTAACATAAAAACATGGGTCGCACCTGTTTTTGCATCACTGTGCATCCTAAACACCCATTAAAACACAACTTAAGTCAAAATGTATCATTACAGCTGGCGTTGGCTAGCAACCCTGATAGATGCACAAAAAAAATTCAAACCTACAGCCAATCCCAAGGCCCCAAAGTAGTAAAAATGTTCAAATACACCTATATATACCCCAAAATAACAGTCACAACCTGTCTGTGTTTTGAGATTTAGCAAGCTAGGACACAGGAGCCAGGAGTGGAGGTTAGTGATCGAGAGAGAGAGAGAGAGGCATGTACACTTGAGGTATGTAACGGAAGCTGAGAAGGGACCGCGTCGCCTTCCACCATCGTTCCTGGGTCTCTCCTTCTCAACGCCAGATAAACGCCGTCAGGTGCACCGGTTGGAGTATGAAAAGTCACTGGAAACAGCCACAGGATCGCTGGAAGCAGGGAAGAGTCCACGTCGCCGCCTGACAGTCCACGAAGTTAGGTCGTAGGAAACTGGCAGCAGGCCGTCGGCGATTCAGGATAATTGGCGCAGATGGGTATCAGAGTGGATACTTTAGACCATAAGCAATACAAGACTCAAGGACTCCTTGTTCACTCCAAAACAGAACTCTTTTTTATTGTCACAAACCACAGATATTTATATACAGTACAGTACATTGGATCACATGGGGAAACCTGATACAATAGGGAACATGATTAAATTATAACACATCAGACAAAAGCCAGCAACCGCTGGTCTTAACAGATACAATGACTCAGACAGGGTTACATTTCAGATACACAGGGGTTTGATTGAACAAAGACTTGAGGGCGTGAACTAATTACCACATGGCAGGGGGTCAACATAGTGAATGGCTGGAGTTGCTATAATCCACATCTTAGGGACAGTGGCCCAAGGTTGGAGCCTTTGATTGACTATTTTGAATGCCCTGCCCCAACTTTGATCAATCACTGGTCTGCCTACCATTTCCCATGTTAAGCTAAGGAAGATATTTGCATACCTGGTAGTTGGTGATTGCACAAACCTTCAAATTGGACAAGTACAATTAAACATATACAATATTTGAAAATACATAAAACCAAACTTAATACACAAACCAATGTTCATACCTATAAGTCTTTGTTCCTGGCAATAGCTGGCCAGTTCGTATGCCAGAGCCCACAGCTACATCCAAGCAGGGCAACAAGGTCCATAGTTTTTAAGTAATAGTTTGTGGTCCAGACAAGGGCTCAGTAACGGGTAGGATCCGTTACAAGGTAGAAGGAGTTTTTGGAGTTTGGAGAGAGGTGCACACAACTATAAACATATTACACGTTTGCACATATTACATACACCCATACAAACACTAACACATACACATACATAATCTTTTTTTGTTTTTGTTAACACCTTACACATTTTTTTAAACTTTATTTTCTCATTGTGAATCTGTGAGTGACAGAGAGTGAGTGGGATCAAGTGTGTCTGTGAAGGCCTGTGAGAGTGCCTGGGTGTGAGTGGGTGAGTGATGTTTACGAGAGGAGGACAGGAGAGAGGGATAGTGGAGGAGGAGGGAGGAGAGCAGGACATCCCTGTTGAGAGTAGGGGTGGGTGAAGGAGATCTGCAGGGTGGAGGGGGAGCCGGCCCAGAAGAGCAGGCACACAAAGGACAGGACAGAACCTGCAGTGGGACGAGGGGTACATGGTGGTGACCACCATACACAGACAGGGGCAGCGCAGGCAGGGCAGTCTGGTTCTGACTCCTCGCAGACCGGAGGTGAGGAGGAGAGGATCAGGGATCCCCGAGGGAGAGGGTCCCTGGCTGGCTTGCTAGGAGGAAGGCTGCTTGGAACCAAATCTGCAGCCAGGACAATGTGTTGACCACCTGCAGACGGGATGTGGACTCAGTCAAAGTCATGGGGTGACTGCAAAAGACAGGTTAAGAAGAAGATGGGGGATGCCGCCCTGCACGCCCAAGGCACTGGAGGTAGTCCTCCTGTCTCTATCACCTTCAGCGGATGGGAGGAGAGGCTGCTACAGACCTTGTCATCCACACTGATTGAGGGGGTCCCTGGAGGATCGGACACTGGGGATGAGAGGAGCCTCCACACTACCGGTAAGTGCATCATCTCATAACCACACACCACATCAAATCACACAACCATCACACAAACACAGTCACATCCCAACATATTCCCATCATTCATCCACACATCTGAACCAATACAGCACCCTGAGGGTTAAAACAGGATGCAAGACAAGGACAAATATCAAGGTTCAAAAAGGCCCAAACCTGTCCAAGTCCCAGGTCAACCCTCATATTGCTGTGCTGATCACAAACTATACACATACCATGCTCAGAAAAATGTTATATGTTAAGCATCAGAACTGCTCCAACACAATGTCACCCATATCTCCACAGGGAAACCAGTACATAGCCCCTTGAGTGCTAGAGGGATTGATCAACAATGCTTTGACAACCCCTCCGGTACTCAAAGGGTTAACCAGACAACAAACACAAGTCGATAGGATAACAATTACATGCCACACAGGGGACATTCACTAAGCTGTGAAAAATAAATGATGGAGAGAAATTTACACTTACACACCCTCACTTCACCAGTCCCAATGTTAGTCTATGGAGAATATTCAATAACATTAATCAAGTTGCAAAGGTCACATTGTATAGCCTCCATAGAAAACATTGCAAATGGGGAA
The DNA here is from genome assembly GCA_037306005.1 of Rhinophrynus dorsalis. Lineage (NCBI taxonomy): Eukaryota > Metazoa > Chordata > Amphibia > Anura > Rhinophrynidae > Rhinophrynus > Rhinophrynus dorsalis. The sequence goes on along the minus strand of CM074723.1, from coordinate 266,095,219 downwards.
ATGAGATCACTGGAGAAGTCAGCATCATGTTCAGTTCACCAGGTCCACTTCACCACTTATTGAATCACAAAAAGAATGGAGCAGGTCATAAATCACAGTACCACTGAGAATAACTGGTTGTATGTGCAACACACAGGCCTAAAACAATTCCACAGAACTAAAGGTGAAAATTAGGCCTTGGTGTTATGTATGCAATCATTTACTCTAACTTGAAATTATATATCTCACATTTGATTCCCACATGGATTCTCAGGAGTGCTGATGCCATAGATGGATGGTACACCAGCCACTATTTGCAGGATACATATGTGAACCAAATATGAACCATTGTAGTTTGTTCAACAACAAGCCATGAATTATGGTTATCAATGATTGAGTATGGCTGCCTCACTCAGAAGAATGGATGGGCTCATCCCCCCCAAAAAAAAACAGGCCTCAATCAAAGATATCCTTTAATACTGGCTTGATTGTTGCTCTTCAGGATTCAACTGGAACATACCTCATGGACAGGATCCTGTCAAGTATATCAATCTCTGATTGCCAGGGTGATATCCCATGCATCACAATGCAATGCATAGGATACCATCATGACAACCAGAGAGTGACATGTACAATCAGACAAAATCTTGCATTGTACGGGATAAACTGATAACATAGGGATGAATACCACTTGAATCCCACTGCAGATCTGTTCAAAAAAGATATGTACACAAAGAAAAACAGTCAGATATGTATGTGGATAGGTACCTTTCAAATGGGTACAAATATGTCCCAACAAGATGTGAACCCAGAGATCAGTTCAGTATGTGTGATTGCCTTACTGCCCATATATGTGCACCCATCACAATCTAATTCTTATTGATATCATCAGAATAAACATACCTAGTATATTCCATCTTACTTAGATGGGATATGTGAGGTATGTTTGTGTTCATGATATGATATCAATAAAAGTTAGTTTGTGATGGTTGCACAAATATATATCACATGTACTGAAAGGATCTCTGGGTTCATATCTAGTAAGGGTATGTTTGTACCCATATGAAAGGTACATATCCACATACATATCAGTCCATATTCATTTCTGTGTCCCTTGCATGGGATGGCAATGGTTAATTTCACCTTGATGTAATATTGTAGGCACTGTAAAAAGATGCGTTTCAAAGTTAGTCCTATCCTTCCTATCTGGTTAGACAGATAATGCTCTATGTGACAGCTGGACATATCTGTAATTTGACCACACAGAGGCTCTTCAGCAGAGCCAAAATTGACCCATTTAGAGATAAATACATATTTGGAATGGTCTACAAAGTGTGTCTAGTTTGCAAGCACGCTCTGTAGACCATTCCAATTAAGTATTCATCTCCAAATGGGTAAATTTTGGCTCTGCTGAAGAGCCTCCATGTGGTCAAATGACTGAAATCTCCAGCTGTCACATAGAGCAATATCTGTCTAACCATGAGGGTAGGAGGGATAGAACTAACATCGATACACATCTTTTTACAATGCCTACAATATTACATTAAGGTGAAATTAACCATTTCCGTCCCATTAAAGGGATAGTAATACTCAAAATGTTAAAGTAAAAATATATGTTGTAGGGTTTATTCGCAGAGTAAAACAATGGTATCGCCACTGCTGAAAGGTGTTGTATTCAAAAAGTCTCACAGCTGAAACTTGAATATTTCAGGGGCAATATCTCAGTGGCCTGAAATTGTACAGTGGCGCTGTTGATACACCATCAAACGGACAGCTCTGGTCCTGGGACCATGAATCTCCATAGGATGATGTAGCAACAACGTCAGTTTACAAATTCAGGCCACTGGGATATTGCACCAAAGGAATTCAACTTTGAGCTGTGATACGTTTTGAATGAAACACCCTTCAGCAGTGGGAGTACCCTTGCTTTAATCAGGGTGATAAACCCTACAACATATATTTTTCTTTTCACATTTTAAGTATTAATATCACTTTAATCCTATCATGGCTATGTTTACTAATCACACAATCTCATTTCTACACACAGCTTACGGGCCTCCATAACAGCAGGAGCCCATGGAGGAGGCTACCTCACCACTCAGTGAGGAGTATACAGAGGAGGGGTCCAGCCGCTGTCCACCGTACTCACCACCCACACCTCCTCCACATCTGTCTCTTACCCAACTGGTGCACCTCCACCAGCTGTTACCCAACTGGCTGATCCCCAGCTGGCTGCTTTACCCCAGTCCAGTGGCTGGATGCAACAGGAGGAGAGGTGGATGCATCCCACCACCTCCAGGAGCTGCTACCCTCCAGCAGCACCACCTTCACCACGGAGGCAATGGCTGCCAGGGACTGTGTCCACCACCCAACATGTGCCTTATTCCACCCAGATGGACATACCCTCCTGGATGGCTCCCCAGCGTGGCCCCAGGTATGATCCCAGGTGGGGGCAAGCACATACCAGTGGCCAAGATATGACCCTTGGGCACTCGACTACCTACCCCTGGGCCTGATTGGGGAGCCCCAGCGCCCTCTACCGAGGGAAATATTCACTCCACCACCAGGACAGACATCATTGGGCAGCAGTTAGTCACTTGATGTGGTGGGCATATGCCCATCATCTGCACAAGCCACTCCAACAGCTGTCATAGCAACAGCAGCCACATCGCATTCAGCAGCAGCAGAGGACACAGCAGTAGCTGAGGACGCAACAGCTGAGGACACAGTAGCATCTTAGGACACAGCAGCTCAGGAAACAGCAGCAGCTCAGGACACAGCAGCTGAGGACACAGCAGCAGCAGCTCAGGACACGGCAGCTCAGGACACAGCAGCAGCACAGTCACCAGGCACATCCATGTCCAGCACTGCACGCACCACGGAGATGGAGGTGGAGTGCATGGCCCTACAGAGGCAACTACTCCAGTCAAGCCGCAGTACAGACAAGAATATATCAAGGTGCCGGAGGGAATTGTGTTCTCCAGTAAGTCACTTTCACAATAAGAGTTTGAATCACAGCCTAACATACTGGATAACCCAATAATCTTCCTAAGATTTCAATGTGTAGCACACACATTGAAACCTTAGGCTGAGCATTTGGTTTTGTATTAAGTTGTGTTGTTGTTTTACTAAGGTTGTAACTCACTTCACCAGTGATAACACTTGTCCACTTGGTCTGGTTGTTTGTTGAGGTAGCCCATGTACTGAGATATGTCAAACTAAAGCAATCTCAGGACATTGATTATAATGAGCAACACAGAAACCGTGGACATGAAATCACTGTGGAAGTATGTCCCCTGTATCACCTCTTCATCACTCACAACACACATTAGTGTATCACTGCCATCATCTGTATGCATGAATACATCATAAAGTCCACTCATGGTCATACAACTAGTGGACTGTGATGTAGGTCATGCCTTCCCATGTATGAGGGATACTCTAGTGATGGTTCTCCTTTATTGTGTCTCAAACTACTGTAAAACATACATGTGTTTTCTGGGTATATTGCCAATTTATGCATTGAACACTTGTATGAGCACATGAAAGGTACATTTAAACTGAATATGAATACCTTAGAAACACCACTGAACTGCTCATGTGTTGTCCACAAGGTTTGTTAGCTCTGTAGATGAGCATTCTTACTGTACAGGTTTGATACCTGGATGTTAGTACACACATGAATTTGTGTCTTCTTGTGTGGATATGTGAATGTTCCAGTAGAGGTTGCTGTGATCATCAGGTCAAACATTGCGTCACCAACACAATCACTTGAAACATCAAGAAGTGAGCTTCATGGAAGTGTTGTCACAGCTTCAGTCCAGTCACATGGAAACTTCTCTGTTCAAGGATGGATCATGATATGGATGCCTGTAGGACAAGAGGACAGGATTTGGAGCTACACCATCAAACTGATCGTCATGCAACAGCTTCCATATCATTATCCCCTTAATCTTTTCTGTTACAGGGGAGTACACAAACCATTGCTTTGTAATGTGTTGTGTATTCGTCTGTAATCCATTATGGAGAGAACTAAGGGGATGTAAACCAGCCCTAGGGATATGTGCCCATGACATGTATACACACATCAACAAATATGTCCTAATAGCTCCATGAAACAAATACATCTGGCCTGCCACTGTGAGAGTGACAGTGGCAGGCCAAAGGTATTTGTTTCATGGAGCTATAGGACATATTTGTTGATGTGTGTATTTATGTCAGGGACACACACATCACTGCACACAAACAGGTCAGCATGGTGTCTCTTGAGATCTGATCCACATTTCATGACCTCTATGTTGTGTACCAATACCACTGTAAATCCATCCCTCTGCTGCTCTTCTCAGCTCCAGCAAAGTATAGGTCCCATGTTGACTCCAATGGCCCTTTAACCTCTGATGGGACAGAGTGTTATCCAATGCATTGCATTGGATAACACTCTTTTGCTACAAGGCTACCATAGTTGCTCTGGCTATGATCATGGCAAATCACGTTAGTTGCTGTCAGTCAAGCCCTGGAAGATGCTGAACATGGGTTATGTGTTGTACCTTGGTTGTCATGGGGGTGTGCATGATATCCTTAAGGTATCTATGTCAAAGTGGAGAAGGTAATGGAAGATGGTTATGGAATCCCCATACACAATATGCCACGTCCATGGTATGGATGATGTTAGGGGCCATACTGCTGCCAGTGCAGTGCTGTGTCAATGATCCTGTGGGGTAAAACAGAACATCATGTGCAGTGTGGTTAGTGTGTTGGCACCAATTATCAGGACTGATGGAGGAATTGCATGGATTGTTTGAATGCCTGTGTCATACTCACAGCTACAGTGGTCCATTTTGAGCCGGTCTCTGATCTGCGCCCCTCTCAGGTATGGGGGGGCCTGGATATCATCCACCAGCCTGGTGACCACTGCAATCTTGTGCCAATGCACACGACATTATGATGCTCCCCCGAGTGGTCCAGACATTGGAATCGAAACTTAAGGAGGCCAAATGTCTGCTCAATAGTATTCCTTTTTCTGCCATGCGCCTGGTTGTATCTTTCCTGGGCATCTGATTGGGAATTGGTGACTGGGATCAGTAGCCAGGATTTGCATCCATAGCCCGCATTACCTGTGGAAAGTGAGTGACATGGTGAGACAGGGAGCACATGTTGTGTGAATGATGTTTTGTATGGTGGACGTACTAGCTGTGAGTCAGGAGCATGGTGAGCAGTGTTGTGTGTACACCTGTGGATGTGGTGTGATTTAGTATTGTGAACTCACCCAGTAGCCATCCCCCTGTATAAGTTCCATTCTCTAAGTCTCTGTGTACTGAGGAGTTTTGGAGAATGTACGAATCATGAGAGCTGCCAGGATATTTTGCACAGACATTCATAATCCTCACACATACCATCTGTACGTTCATGGAGTGGAAGTTCTTCCAGTTGATGAATAGATGTGTGTCACATGCCGGGGCTTTGATACGGACATGGGTGCAATCTATAGCACCCATGACCCTGGGCATGCCTCCCCTTGCATAAAAGCCCTGCTTGAGATGTATCCACTCCACGTTGGTGGTGGGGAAATGTATGTAGGTACTGGCCTTGCTTTTGAGGGCTGGCAAGACCTGGGCCAGCACTCTGGAGAATGTGGCCTGTGACATGCCAGATGTGTAACCCTCAGTGGACTGGAAGGCGCCACTTGCCATGAAGTATATGGCACACAGTAGTTCTTGCAGGCCAGATAGGGCATGGTTGTGGATGTTGATGGGATCCACCTGATCCTTGATGACCTCATACAAGGCAATAATGCTGTGTGGCCTCAACCTGTAGCGATCAATCACCTCATCATCGGCTCCTGTGTGGCTCTTGAGCCAGCTCCTCCTCACTCTCAACAGATAAAGGGTGTTGATCAGGTGTGCCTGGGGCTTGCTGGTGTTCCATAGCTCTCTCCCTTGCACACCTTCTCCCCAGTCTTCTCATCAATAAATATCCCAACATACTTATTGTTCTCTCTCTCTATCTCTCTCTATCCCTCGCTATCACTTTCTCTCTCAGTGTAAAACAAGCCACAAATGAGTGTGGTGGGTTGTCCCTTTAAGTACCTTATAGGGCGTTGTGTAGATGTGGTGATGACCAGTGGAAAGGTGTTTGTTGTCCAGGTAAGTGTTTGTGTTTTAAAATGTGGTGTTTTCTGATTGATGTGTCTGTGTCAGTTGTGGGTGTGAAGTTGTGGGGTGCAGGTGGCTTCTGGATTGTGTGGTGATTGTGTGCTTCTTTTGTATTTGCAGGTGTCCGTGTTGTTTGATAACCCCCATTGTTCTGTGCCATGTTGTGTTGGTGTTTTTTTGGAGGTCCATGTCCCTGTGATGTTGCTTGTTGTTGTGTGTTAGAGTGATTTGTGGTGCATGAGCATGTTTTTGTGTTATTTTGGCATTGCACAGGTTAATTTTGCCATTTACATACTTGTGCGGATTGTCTTTAACGGTAGTTTCTTTTTGACCGTTATGTGTCTAACGGCTAATAAATCTGGGTCTTAAGTTTTAGCCGTTAACTGTATCTTTTTTTCAGCTGTTAGCAGTACCACACTCCTTTAAATGGCTCTGGGGTATCTTGTTCTATGTGTCTCAATGCACATCAGTCTATCGGCCATAAGGATTTGTGAACTGCCATTAGCTGTTCTTAAGACAGACCTTTAAATGGCTTACAACACGTTAATGCACCCGTTCGTGCTTTTTTTTGCTAATGGCTGCCTTTAAATCTACCCCTTAATGACTGGCAGACTGTGTTTGTTGGTATATACTAATATAATCATACACTCAAATGCATACCCCTGAGCACAGGTGCTGGAGTCGGAGGATAAAAGCAGTGGAGCTGCGCTGTTGGATTAGCACATTCAATATCTGAGTGCAGAGAAAGGATGGTACTTTGTTAGCATTAAAAGGATGAGGAAGCAAAACAAATATGCAATAAAAAAAAATAATACAGACTAACTAAGTAACTGATAGAGAGGATGTTGTAGAATTTCAGGACACTAAGAAAGGCCTGGTTAATGAGGGTGGGAGATGGTGAACCTACAGTTCCAGACCCAATAAAATCAACAGGCCCATTTTTATCAGTAGTAGTTAATCTGGGCCTACACGTAAGCCTCTTCTTCACAAACATGGTTATCTGTAAAGCCATGATCTCATGTCTTACATAAGTGCAATGTACTGTGATTAAGCACAAATGTTGTGAGGTCCTAAAAAGAAACCACAAGAAACAAAGGGAGTTATAAGATGAAATTGATGTGGTGGAAAAGGAATAGGACCAGGAGAATGTTAACTCATTGAGATCCAGACAAGTATCCAACACTTTACAATGCAATGATCTGGATACTTCTTTGGCACTCAAAGGGTTAAAAATAAGAGAATTCAAGTTATATAGGCGCTAAAAGTCTGATAGGCTACTGGTTGGCAACTAGGTAGGAGATGAGTATCCACAGCTTTCATGCATCATTTACTATGGCAAATACAAACATAAGCTATCTTTGAAAATGTAAATGAAAATATAGGGCTCTTTCATTGGTCATACTGTATATTTTCAGTAGTGAGGGTTTCTGATCCCCTAGGGGATTGGTACTCTTTAACAGGGATGACAGAGAAGGGAGCAGAAGGGGATGAGGGACATGAGAGATATAATATTCAGTAGCTGTTGGGGAGGATTAGCTCTCCACAGGCCAACAAACATTTAGCAATCCCTCCAGGCACCCCAAATTAAAATTAGGGGCACCCTGGGCACAATACATGCAGGCAGTATGTTCTTTGATCTCCTAGTACCTCTAAGTTTAATTGATAATATGGGGTCTTTAGAGCTCATTTTAATAAACACTGCAAAAGTAAGGATCTTTAAATCCCACTTCTATTTCCTTAACCGATCTTGGGGAAAGTGGAAAATAATATGATATCTGGTGTGAAGCGGTGTTTTTTCTAGAAGATAAGGAGTTAAAACATGACTGCTTAAGAAACAAGCACTACAGAGAGCTGCATTAGAGTAACAGATGCATCATATAGCCCTGCATTTTTTAAATTAATCGTTTAACTCTTTCTGTGTTTTGTTCATATTAGTGGGAACACTGGTGAGAAGTAGAGGTAGGAATTTATGGATAACTACATTAGGCATAAACAATTAATATGAAGTCTATTCATCCCATTGTTGATTGTATTTATCTTCCACACTGGGGACTGGGTGATAATGAAAGGGGGATCTAATAAAGGGTCTTTGGACTTTATATTAATTTTTAAGCCTCCTCTCCTCAACAGGATCTTAGTGAATAGACAATGGATCATTAAATATACCCTAGGATATTTTAGGTCACTGAGTCCTTATGCACTTATTTTCATTTTTTATCCCACTTATTAATAATTTTGTTGCCATAGTGACTGAAAAGCATAAAGGCCTCTTTGGCAATAGAGAAGTGGTATAGGGAGAATAAGCACCCATTTTTCACACGTTTCAAATTCCAGTACTGGTTTATTGGAAAGATCATGCAACTGAGATGTTAAAGAGATAGTAATACTTCGTTCTATCTTTATTTTATTTTGTAGGCATTAAAAAAACATGAAGAACGATATAAGTCTTATCTCTCAAACCTTTATGGTTTAAGAGATATTCACAAGCAAAGTATCCCCCCTTCCTGTTCAGCCAGATCAGAAGGGAGGTGCCCAGGTAGACTGCAGAGAGGGACAATCTTCAATTAAGATAAGGGAAAAAGCTGAAAAACTTGTCAAGTGGGGAAGGGCTTTCTTTGTTTTCATACAAAGAAAATTGTCCCCTTCTGTTATCTGTCTAGTCTTACAAACAGATTCACATCTGAGAAGAGATGGCTTACACTAGGTAAAAGGGGCGGAAGGGGGAAGCTTTGCTTGTGAATATCTCTTAAACCATAAAGGTTTGAGAGATAAGACTTATATCGTTCTTCATGTTTTTTTAATGCCTACAAAATAAAATAAAGTTATTACTATCCCTTTAATGAAAGTTATTGAAAGGCAGTAAAGGGAGGAAGAGCCTTTTCACAGTCACATGGTAGTAAGATGAACCCTCTGGTTTGTGCACCTGGATCATTTAAATACCTGGATCATGGAACCTCATTGAACCCTGTTTGTGGCACATACTGCTTCATACATAGGCACATTACTGACAATTATGAATTTATGGATGGTCCTGAGGCTGATATTTTGGAAGAATCTGAGTAATTCTGGAGAAAACTAGACACACCAAAATGGAAACCAGAAAATCATCATATTCCAAAATATTTAAATAGGAACTTGAACCCCTTGATGTTTTTGAGCAACAAATCAACACTTTTGAGACATCTGGACCACTAAAATGGTAAAAAGCCAATTTGGAATCAATAGGCATTTTTATTTATCCCCTGTGCTGTAATTAGTCTTCTCCAGAAGTGCACCGGGGTTTATGCACTACAGTGTGATAAAGAGGTTATAAAGAGAAGATAACTTCTCCAGTGATATCAGTTCTCCAGTTCCTGTGTTAGTCTGTAAAGCCAATGCACTAAGACTAAGATTTTTTCTTAGTACATAGGCTCTATATAATAAAATAAGAAGTGGAAAAGTGATATAATTGGAGACATCATCTCCACTTTATCATCTCTTTAGCACCCCTTAGTGTATCTCCCCCAATGTTTGTGTGCAATCATTCAGATATTTTCCACCAATTTTCATTCTTGTCACCATTTCATTCTTGTCAGATTCATTTGTTGATGCTTTACAAATAAATTAAAAAATAATAATTTATGAACAGGGTTATTTTATATCTGCATTTTCCAGGACATGTCCTCTTTTTCAGGGCTTAAGGGTCTGTCCTCTTGTAAATTATGTTTTCCTTGTAGAGCCAGTTGAGCTTTATTTCACTTCCTGGTGAGTGCAGGAAGCATCACAACTTGTAACCATTTCCACTGATGCAGAAGCATGCAAGTCTCTTTGAAATGATGCTGGGCTCCAATCCATGCTTAAGGTTTTGTACTATCCACAGAGAAAAAACAAGCATTATATTTTAGTGTCTAAAATGAACACATTCATAGAAAATGGTTATGTAATGTATCATTCTCCCATCCATCTTCTGAAGGGTTAAATCTGGTTGATACTCCAAAGTGTCCTCCTCTCAGAGATCAGATATGATAACCCTATTTTTGACTCTATGTGTGTCCACTTTTTTCTCCCTGTCACACTATTACCTATTACAATACTGCCATATCATATTAAAAGTTTGATTCTTTTAAAAAATTACATTGTTAATGATATAACATGCATAAAATATAGATTTAAAAAATATACAATGATTAGTTTCTTGCTTTACTGTCAAAATAATTAACAATACATTTGAACATTTAATATACGGTGGGAAAATACTTCAACATTTTTGATGGTCTATTTAACACATAAAAGTCAAACAAATGTGCTTTCAGGTTTTTCAAAATATATTTACTTAAGTTTATGGTTTGATTCTAATAGTTAGTTTCCACACCGTGTGGTAGTCAGGCATGACAAATTGCCTCACCTTTGAGCATTCTGTGCACTAATAATGCCATAAAATATCCTTATTTAATTGCTTCCTCAGGCCAGCATTGCCATGCAAGCTAATAAAAAAGAAAGTTTCAGTGACAGGTTTCACTTTCCCAGATTTATAAAGGATGTCTTACTCCTGCTTGGTCAGTGTATGTTTATATTGCCATTTTAAACTGACCTTTTGAACAAAGAAAAAATACGTATTATGCTCTCAATCAACCCACACACAAAGGCATAAGACGACATCCTTTCAGAAGCCATGGACATATTTCTACTTAGGAAAACTAGAGAGTGCTGCTGATTTGTGTATTGAAATACTGTCAGGTGTTCTAAGGGTTAGCATTAATTTCTAGCAACTGAATGGCAGACACAGTATTCCAAATGTCATATATATGTGGAAAAAATAATTATTTATATATATATATATATATATATATATATATATATATATATATATATAATTATTTTTTCCACAGTGTCAAGACATAGTATCTGAATAGTAAAAAATGTAGCTTTATGTTAACATGGTGCTGATGTACTAAGAATAACTGGAGCAAGTTTAGGTCAAGCCAGCTGACTAAAGGGGACATTGATTTAAAGGAGATTTTTTAAAGAACACTAACATCTATTAGTAAAAATATGCACGTTACTTCTCAGTTGTCCACCCACTAACATTAGATCATGACCTCATGAAAATGTTTCCTTCCTAAACTATATTAAATCCCTTAGTATGTGATTTTCTGTCATATCACAATAGGCAAATCAAGGGATAACAATAATTTATTCCCTTACACCCTTACTCTTCTCAGCAATTAAAAATAGCCCAACTCACTTATATTACCAGTATATTAAAGAACACTGACTGGGGGTCACTGGTCCCCTGACTCTCACCCACAGACACATTTGACACTATGTTAGTATTTCTGAATATCAAATCTAGTATTGTTGCCTTTCAAGTTGGCTCCTTCAACAACTGTATAAAGGATGCTCCTAGCAAGGAGTGCAACCACTAAAATTGTGAAAATCCAATTTGAATCAAGGCATTTTTATTTATCCCCTGTGCGACAATTAGTTTTCCCCAGAATTGCACTGGGGTTATGCACAATGGTGTGATAACGAGGTGATAAAGAGGATATAACTTCTCCAGTGATATCAGTTTTCCAGTTTGTACAGTTAATGCACTAAGATTTTTCCACCTTTACAGGTCTTAGTGAATAGGCTCTATATAATAACATAGTAGAATTGATATCATTGGAGAAGTTATCTCCACATTATCATCTCTTTATCACCCCTTAGTTTATCTCTCCCCAGTTCTTCAATAGCCTCTTTATTAGTGATGAGCAAGCACCCCAATGCTCGGGTGTTCGGGTGCTCTGACCGAGCGCCCCCGGAGGCTCGAGTGCTCGGCCGAGCACCCGAGCCCCATTGAAGTCAATGGGAGGACTCGAGCATTACACCAGGCACCCCCTGCTCTGATGAGGGAAGGGTGCCTGGTCCATAGGAAAAGGGCAGAAAAAGATGGAAACACCACAGAAATGGTTCAGGGACAGCATAGGGAGGATGTCTGGATGCATCTTGGACTCCAACATCGCTGCTGGGAACGATCTTTCGCCCGTAGTACGCCATTTTTACAGACTGACCATAAAACACACAAAAAGGAAAATAAAAATGACTTTAGGCGAAAAATTGTTACCAAACAATATTTGCTGTATATTTACTTGTATATTATCTGCAAATTATCCCAAAAATTTCCTTGATTTTCTGAAGTGAGGCCATGATTAAGAGGGAAACGTGCGCAGAGGCAAATTATCCCAAAAATTTCCTTGATTTTCTGAAGTGAGGCCATGATTAAGAGGGAAACGTGCGCAGAGGCAAATTCTCCCAAAAATTTCCTTGATTTTATTGAACTGAGGCCATGATTAAGAGGGAAACGTGCGCTGAGCTGACCATCTAAAACATTATGGGTGAGGGTCTGCTGCAGAGCTGACCATCCTAAACATTATATGCGAAGGCCCGCTAGTGAGCTGACGCTATAAAACATTATATGAGAGGGCCCGTTAGAGAGCTGACCCAATAAAACATTATATGAGAAGGCCCGCTGGTGAGCTGACCTATATAAAAATTGTCAAACAGGGCCCGCTGGTGAGCTGGCCCTATATAAAAATTATATCACAGGGCCCGCTGGTTAGCTGGCCCTATATAAAAATTATAGCACAGGGCATATAGAAGAGGAGGAGGAGGATGAGAAGATTAAGAGTCAACCATATACCCGTTTTTTGGGTGGAAGGGGTGAATGGGAATACAGAGTATTCCCATCATTGTAAATAACATATACAAAGTGAGTTTATGTTCCCCCGGGGCTTTCCTCCAGTGGAGTGGAGAAGTCAGGGGAAATCCAGGCCTTGTTCATTTTTATAAGTGTCAACCTATCAGCATTGTCGGTGGAAAGGCGGATACGCTTATCTGTTATGATGCCACCAGCAGCACTAAATACCCGCTCAGACAGAACGCTGGCGGCAGGGCAGGCCAGCACCTCCAAGGCGTAGAGTGCCAGTTCATACCACGTGTCCAGCTTGGACACCCAGTAGTTGTAAGGCACAGAGGGATCATTGAGGACGCTGACACGGTCTGCTACGTACTCCTTCACCATCTTCCAAAACTTTTCCCTCCTTGTGACACTAGGCTGCGCATCAGGGTGAGGGTGCTGGCGGGGTGTCATGAAGGTGTCCCACGCCTTGGAGAGTGTTGCCCTGCCTTTCTCGGAACTGCTGTGTGCTCCCCTTTTCTCCCCTTCTCGGTTGGCCAAGGTAGCTCGTACTCTGCCGCCAGCGTTGTCAGATGGAAAATTTTGGAGCAATTTTTCAACAAGAACCTTCTGGTATTGCACCATTTTGCTTGTCCTCTCCACCGGAGGAATGAGAGATGAGAAATTCTCTTTGTAGCGGGGGTCCAGAAGGGTGAACACCCAGTAATCCGTGTTGTCTAAAATGCGTACAACGCGTGGGTCACGGGAAAGGCAGCCTAACATAAAGTCAGCCATGTGTGCCAGAGTACCAACAGTCAAGATTTCACTGTCCTCACCAGGAGGATGACTCTCAATATCCTCATCCTCTTCCTCCTCTTCTGCCCACCCACGCTGAAGAGATGGAACTAAAGTTCCATGGCTACCCTCTGTAGCGGAGGCAACCGTGTCTTCCTCCTCCTCCTCCTCCTCCTCCTCCGCCTCCTCCAATTGTCGCTGAGAAGACGAAGTGAGGGTGCTCTGGCTATCACCTTGTGTAAGCTCTTCCTCCCCCATTTCCACCTCTTCCACATGCAAAGCGTCGGTTTTAATTGTGAGCAGCGAGCGTTTCAGTAGACACAGAAGTGGGATGGTTACACTGATAATAGCGTTATCGCCGCTCACCATCTGTGTCGATTCCTCAAAATTGCGTAAAACCTCGCAGAGGTCTGACATCCATTCCCACTCCTCACTTCTGATTACAGGAAGTTGAACGGAGAGGCGACGACCGTGTAACAGCTGGTACTCCACTACTGCCCTCTGCTGCTCACAAATCCGGGCCAACATGTGGAAGGTGGAGTTCCAGCGCGTGCTCACGTCACACAGCAGCCGGTGAGCTGGCAATTGTAAGCGCTGCTGCAGCTTCAACAGGCCGGCCGAAGCTGTAGATGACTTACGGAAATGTGCACACACGCGGCGCACCTTGGTCAAGAGATCATGCACATTGGGGTAGGTTTTTAGAAATCGCTGAACCACTAAATTAAATACATGCGCTAGGCATGGTACGTGTGTGAGCTTGCCGAGCTCCAAAGCCGCCACCAAGTTACGCCCATTATCACACACAACCATGCCTGGTTGCAGGTTGAGTGGCGAGAGCCACTGCTCGGTCTGGTGACTAATCCCCTGCAACAGCTCTGAGGCCGTGTGCTGTTTGTCCCCAAGGCAGATCAGCTTCAGCACGGCCTGTTGACGCTTCCCCACTGCAGTGCTACACTGCTTCCAGCTACCGGCTGATGGGGGAGTGGCGCTGCGTGTAGAGAATTCGGAGGTGGAAACGGAGGAGGAGGAGCCAATAACGTAGGTGCTGGCGGAAACCCTGATGGAGGTAGGGCCCGCAATCCTCGGCGTGGGTAGCACCCGTGCCATCCCAGGGTCCGAGTCGCTCCCAGCCTCCACGACATTCACCCAGTGTGCCGTCAGGGAAATGTAGCATCCCTGGCCACAAGCACTTGTCCATGTGTCAGTCGTTAAGTGGACCTTCCCAGTAACTGCGTTGGTCAGGGCACGGGTGATGTTACGGGACACATGGTGGTGTAATGCGGGGATGGCACACCGGGAAAAGTAGTGGCGGCTGGGGACCGCGTACCGAGGGACAGCTGCTGCCATCAGGCTGCGGAAGGACTCAGTGTCCACAAGCCTAAATGGCAGCATTTCGATGGCCAGTAATTTGGAAAGGTGTGAGGTTAGTGCTATGGCCTGTGGGTGGGTGGCTGGGTATTTTCTCTTGCGCTCAAATGCCTGGGGTAACGACATTTGGACGCTGTGCTGGGACAGGGAAGTGGATGTGGTCGCTGATGGTGCTTCAGATGGTACAGGTGCAGGGCGGGAGGTATGCGGGCCTGCGCCTTCGACAGGCGATTGGCCGGCACCGAAAACAGGGGAAGAGGAGGCAGTGGTGTGGCCTGCAGACACAGATGGGCGATCCAGGCGTTCCTCCCACTTACTACGGTGCTTGGATGCCATGTGTCGGATCATGCTGGTGGTGGTGAGGTTTCTAGTGTTCATGCCTCGGCTCATTCTGGTGTGGCACAGGTTGCAAACTACAATTCTTTTGTAGTCCGCACTTTCCTTAAAAAAACGCCATACCGCGGAACACCTACCCTTTGGCAAGGTAGATTTACGCAAGGGGGTGCTCCGTGGAACATTTGCGGGCCGGTTTGGTGCGGTCCGCCTTCTTTCTGTAGCCACACCACTGCCTCTTCCAGCCTGTTGCGGTGCTGCAGATGGCTCACCCTCAGGACTGCTGTCATCGCTCGGCTCTACACCTTCCCAGGTGGGGTCAGTCACCTCATCGTCCACCAAGTCCTCCTCCACTTCCTCACTCTGATCATCCTCCTCATGTCTTGATCCCACCACATACTCAGTCATTGACAACTGTATAACATTCTCCTCAACAAGGTCTTGAGACGGAAATAGTGGTTGATTTAATGGCAACTGTGTCTCATCATCATCATCATCATCCACTACTTCCTTTGACCTTAAATGCCGTTCACATCTGTCATCTTCTTGTGATTGGGTACCCTCTAGAGGTTGTGAATCAGGGCACAAGATGTCATGTTCCTCTGCAAGCGTGCTTGGAGAGAGGGTCAAATGAAGGATTGGTGATGAGACGAGCTCCTCACTATATCCCAGTGTGGGATCACTTCTTTGACCAGACCGTGTATGGTGGGAGGAAGGATGATCAGAGTGAGGATTATGTTGACCAGACTCTTGGCTACTGAGAGTGGACTTGGTGGAAGACAGGGTGGTGCTTAACCGACTGGAAGCAGTATCAGCTGTCATCCAACCGACCACCTGTTCGCAGTGGTCGGACCTCGAGAGTGATGTCCTGCGACGCCCTGTAAAATTAGACATGAAGCTAGGTATGGTGGATGTCTTTCTTTCTTATGCTTTGGCACCAGGCACAGTTTCTCCGCGTCCTGACCCGCGCCCTGAACTATCAGGATCACGTCCACTTCCCCGTCCCTTTTTACCCGCCTTCTTCATCTTACACGGAATATGTGACTTTAATATTTGAGTTTGAAAACTTAACAGTATTTCTTCCTATTCTGCAACTGTGCAGAGTACACAGAATAGGCTGCTAAACTGCGGTGACACACACTGAATGGAATATGTGACTTTAATATTTGAGTTTGAAAACTTAACAGTATTTCTTCCTATTCTGCAACTGTGCAGAGTAAACAGAATAGGCTGCTAAACTGCGGTGACACACACTGAATGGAATATGTGACTTTAATATTTGAGTTTGAAAACTTAACAGTATTTCTTCCTATTCTGCAACTGTGCAGAGTACACAGAATAGGCTGCTAAACTGCGGTGTCACACACTGAATGGAATATGTGACTTTAATATTTGAGTTTGAAAACTTAACAGTATTTCTTCCTATTCTGCAACTGTGCAGAGTACACAGAATAGGCTGCTAAACTGCGGTGACGAACACAGAATGGAATATGTGACTTTAATATTTGAGTTTGAAAACTTAACAGTATTTCTTCCTATTCTGCAACTGTGCAGAGTACACAGAATAGGCTGCTAAACTGCGGTGACACACACTGAATGGAATATGTGACTTTAATATTTGAGTTTGAAAACTTAACAGTATTTCTTCCTATTCTGCAACTGTGCAGAGTACACAGAATAGGCTGCTAAACTGCGGTGACACACACTGAATGGAATATGTGACTTTAATATTTGAGTTTGAAAACTTAACAGTATTTCTTCCTATTCTGCAACTGTGCAGAGTACACAGAATAGGCTGCTAAACTGCGGTGACACACACTGAATGGAATATGTGACTTTAATATTTGAGTTTGAAAACTTAACAGTATTTCTTCCTATTCTGCAACTGTGCAGAGTACACAGAATAGGCTGCTAAACTGCGGTGACACACACTGAATGGAATATGTGACTTTAATATTTGAGTTTGAAAACTTAACAGTATTTCTTCCTATTCTGCAACTGTGCAGAGTACACAGAATAGGCTGCTAAACTGCGGTGACACACACTGAATGGAATATGTGACTTTAATATTTGAGTTTGAAAACTTAACAGTATTTCTTCCTATTCTGCAACTGTGCAGAGTACACAGAATAGGCTGCTAAACTGCGGTGACACACACTGAATGGAATATGTGACTTTAATATTTGAGTTTGAAAACTTAACAGTATTTCTTCCTATTCTGCAACTGTGCAGAGTACACAGAATAGGCTGCTAAACTGCGGTGACACACACTGAATGGAATATGTGACTAATATTTGAGTTTGAAAACTTAACAGTATTTCTTCCTATTCTGCAACTGTGCAGAGTACACAGAATAGGCTGCTAAACTGCGGTGACACACACTGAATGGAATATGTGACTTTAATATTTGAGTTTGAAAACTTAACAGTATTTCTTCCTATTCTGCAACTGTGCAGAGTACACAGAATAGGCTGCTAAACTGCGGTGACACACACTGAATGGAATATGTGACTTTGATATTTTAGTTTGAAGACTTAACAGTATTTCTTCCTATTCTGCAACTCTGCACAGTACACAGAATGTGCTGCTAAACTGCGGCGACGCACACTAAATGGAATATGTGACTTTGATATTTTAGTTTGAAGACTTAACAGTATTTCTTCCTATTCTGCAACTCTGCACAGTACACAGAATGTGCTGCTAAACTGCGGCGACGCACACTAAATGGAATATGTGACTTTGATATTTTAGTTTGAAGACTTAACAGTATTTCTTCCTATTCTGTAACTCTGCACAGTACACAGAATGTGCTGCTAAACTGCGGCGACGCACACTAAATGGAATATGTGACTTTGATATTTTAGTTTGAAGACTTAACAGTATTTCTTCCTATTCTGCAACTCTGCACAGTACACAGAATGTGCTGCTAAACTGCGGCGACGCACACTGAATGGAATATGTGACTTTGATATTTTAGTTTGAAGACTTAACAGAATGTGCTCTAATCTGCAACTTTGCACACTAAACAGAATGTGCTCTAATCTGCAACTTTGCACACTAAACAGAATGTGCTCTAATCTGCAACTTTGCACACTAAACAGAATGTGCTCTAATCTGCAACTGTGCACACTAAACAGAATGTGCTCTAATCTGCAACTTTGCACACTAAACAGAATATATGTTTTTTTTTTTTTTTTTTTTTTTTTCCCCCACACAAAATAACCTGCTGCCCCCACACACAGTAGTCCTAAAAAGGACTTTTGGTTCTTTTTTTTCACAATTTTGCTTTTTTTCCTCCCTACACTGACTTTCCCTTCCTATCCTCAGCTCTCCCTGGCTAAGACTGAGCCGAACTCGCTGGTCAGGTGCTATACAGCACCCGACCAGGGGTTCTGGCCAGCCAATCAGTGTAATGCCAGCAGCCAACATGGCTGCTGGCATTACACTGATGTCAGAGCCTCCCTGCACGTTTATTGGCTGCGCAGCAGCCGCAAAACGTGCGGGGAGGAGACCCGAACATGGCGGGCGAGCACATGCGGTACTCGTACGAGTACCGCCATGTGCCGAGCAGAGCGATGCTCGAGCCGATCCGAGCATCGGCCGAGCATGCTCGCTCAACACTACTCTTTATGTATCTTAAGTATTGCAGACAGATTCCACTTTACAAAATCTCCAATATCTTCTAACTTGGCTGTGTGCAATCCTTCAGACATTGTCCACCAACTTTCCTTCTTGTCACCATATTTTACATGGCAAATACATTTGTTGATGTTTTATAAATAAATGAAAACATAGAAACTTATGAATAGGGTTATTTTATATCTGCATTTTCCAGGACATGTTCTCTTTTTCAGGGCTTAAGGGTCTGTCCTCCTAGAAATAATGTTTTCCTTGTGGGAAAGAGCTAGGTGAACATGCAGAGAAGGGGAGAGAGAGCCCGGAGCATGGGGCAGTTACTAAGCAAGTTTAATGGGACTCCCAATATAAAACTAAATAATTCAAATATATGTATGTAGAATGATAGTACTCGATCTACCTGAAATCAATAATTCAATCAACATTGTCTCTTAAATTAGTCATCAATATCTGTGAGGATGGAAATTAAATACTCTCCAAACTTCAGGGGTCCAGAATTTACTATTAATTGAAGCAGACAGGAGCTCCTTTCCTTCCAACTGAATAGGCACTCAGGCCCCTGTTTAAACTGATTGTTGAGAATGGCGATATAGTAAGGCACCATTGTGTCTCCTCCATATATATGCTGGTGGTTATGGACTCCTCTGCCAGATATTATTGATAGCGGACAGAGGAAAGGTGAATTTACGCATTCATATTTCTAGTTGAATACTTCAAGGAAAGTACAAGATACCTAGTGCTACATACCCTGCTTATATAAAATGTAAAATTTCTCGATATCCAATAGATCGCTGCCATGTTAATTAACAAAAAGACAGGGAGTATTTCATTTTCATCCTCACAGACATTGATGACTAGTATAAGAGACAATATTGATTGAACTATTGATTTCAAGTAGATAGAGTACTGTCATTGTACATATATATTTTTTAATCATTCAGTGTTATATTGGGAGTCCCATTAAATCTGCTTAGTAACTGCCCCATGCTCCAGGCTCTCTCTCCACTTCCTGCGTGCAGAATGACAGGGCAGAGCGGAGCACACAGAGAATGGGAGAGAGAGCCCGGAGCAGCACTCAGCAAAATTGGGATCAGGTTTTCTGCTTTCTTCGCAAGAGGACAATTTCTTGTAGCAAGATTGGACTTGAAGTGATGTTTAATCCTGCAACATGAAAATGCAGGGCAATATTCTCATGACACCCTTTTAATCATGGCGACATGGCTAATGCACAGTGTAGTTGCACGCTCTTTTGTGTGCAACATTTTTAAATGATACTTCATGTCTCAGTCATGAGACTCACTGATCCAAGACTAAGTTATAGCCCCCACATTGAAATTATCCCTAGTCATTATTGTAACAATTTCATGACAGTCATTCCCTAAACTACTAGCAATGTACACATACCATAGAGATCCTTTCTGGGGTTTTCCTAACATTAATGTTTTCTGTACCCTACTTCTGTATTCACTTTATGATTTTAAAGTTAACTGCAATATCCCTGTATTAATCACCAGACAAGCACGCTCCATAATTTTGTGGGTGGTAGCTAGCTATACCATATATGGCTATCACCCCCCCACTTTATCTAGTTTAAATAACTGCTAATATAGCTTTTAAATTTCTGACTTATTACCTCTGCTTCCCTGCTAGAGAGTTGTAAACAGCTTCTCATAAAGAGTCCTTCATGACACAAATGGCTGCCATGGTGTCAAGATATCAAACTCCTGATATCTTGCACCTCAGTTAGGTTTTAAGCCTCACCTTGGATTTCAAAGCAGAAATCCGTGTTCAGACAAAAAAAAAAACACTGGAAGGGGGGAGGTACAGATTACAAAAAAATGGAGGGACAGAAGGGTACAGGAAAGTAACCACTAAAAGAAAATGGATGGAGGACAATTAACATAAAGTAGATGGAGGGAAGTTTACACCAAATGGATGGAAGGCAACCTTAAGCATAATAAAGGCCCACAAAAACAGTGGAAGGGGGGATAAAACTGACTACTGCAAGTATGCACAATATCGAAGATGGATATAAAAGAATGGTAAAAAAAATTACTGAAACAGTCAAGTGTTTTTACCCTTTGAGTTGTAGAGGGGCTGCAAAGTGTTGTATACCCCTAACACTTAAGGGGTTAAACAGTAAATTGTGAAGAACTAAATAAATAATACAAAAACCAGAAAAACAATACAGTAATGAAGAAAAAAAACCTTTAGCAAGCCACATTGAAACAAAAAGAAATTGCATCAAACTGATGTTTCTCAACTCTGGCAAGGGAGGGTTTTATTTTTAGGAGCTGTTAATTAGGGATGGGCGAAAATTTCCACCTCAAACTGAAATCGCCAAAAAATGGCACCTTCCTCTTCGCGAAAAATTTCCCTCTAAAAGTGCCGATTTTCTACTTTTTTAACCTTGCTCATTCCATTGAAATCAATAGGAACATAGAAGTTACACACAACACATAGCAAATATTATTTTATTTCCCAAAGGCATAGTATAAAAGGGGCATGAGGGTGCCTGTGTTGGTGGGGTGTGGAGAAAGAATCAGTTGAACAGGGGATGATTTTTGCGGGGTTGTTTACTGGGATTGGAGGGCAGTTAATAAAAAATAATTCCTAAATAAAATAAAATAAAATAGAAACCATAAGTCATGGTATAAAGGAGTCTGAGGAGGGTGCCTGTGCTGGTGAATAAATTAATCATTTGAACAGGGAATTTGTTTTGGGGGGGTTCTTGACTGCTATTGGGGGGACAGTTAATAAAAAAATAGGAAATTTGTATGTAAAGTGATAGAGACAGGAACCCCCTGACATAAGCTGGACTGATACTTGACTTGATAGAGTATTTTGTAGAGGATGATTGGTTTGATTTGTAGAGGCCTTTGTAGGATTTAGACTTATTAGAGGCCCATGTCCGAAAGAAGAAACATTGATTTGTAGGACTTAAGCTTGTTTGACACAAGCTCTAAGGAAACACTGATTTATAGGACTTAGGCTTGTTAGAAACAAACCCCCCAAATTGTTTATTTTTTTGTAGGACTTTTTTTTTTTAAAGCACAAGCCCTGAGAAAAAAATAAAAGTGTCAGCATGTCATGTTGGCCAGTGGCCACTGTCAAATGTCCTCCTGAGACCTGAGTTGCAACTGCTGTTTGTACTGCTGCTGCTGAGTTGCTTAAGCAGCAAGATGATTAGGCAGCTGAAAGGGAATGGGATCAACAATAGCAGTAACATGGAAGATGGATGATGAAGGTTCCACTTGTCACGACTGACTCCAGTGATGCGCCTGAGGCTACTGAGAATAAGTAGCCCCCAGTATATGTGGAGAAAAGAAGAAGTTGGCCATTAAATCTTCTCCACCTGCCCCTCCTCCAAAATCATAATGCGTGTGTTGTTATTAAAATATATTTTTTCCCTTGAGAGCAGGAACAGCTGGTCTCCTCAGCAACTGCAATGTGCACAGTGTGTGTGTGGTAAATAACATCTGGGGGCACAACTCTATCCAAACACCATGACACCCAAAATCAAGTACTGCATCTGTCACTATACCCCTTGCCCAGACCCCGATAAGGACATGACAACTTGCTGACAGTTTAATAGTAATGATGAACCCTCCCTGACACCATCTTAACATATTCTGCAGGATGGAATCCCTTCAGATGCCGCTTGATGCACTGATTGTGATTCTCCTCCACCACACTGGCATATGTGGTCAGTGCACCACACAGTGTGCAATAGGTAGAGATGAACTGCCACATTCTAACATCAACAGAGTGACTATCATTTGGCGGGGGAGGTAATGACTGAGGTGGATTAGCAGAAGATGCAGTTACCCTAAAAGGTGGTGTAGAGCTAGCTGTTTCACTCGTCATGGAGCTTCCAGTCTCTGCCTGGGTTGTTCTATTTCTCCTCCTCTTTGATCTCCACCTTGCCTCTTGTTGCCTTTCTGGAGATTCTAGCACAGCTAAAGCGGTGCTTGATTTCTGTGGTGGGTGTTTGTCTTTAACACGTTTGGAGTAAATGTCATGATGTCTGTGTTTCATGTGTGATATCAGGGCGCTTGTGCCAAGGTGTGTTCTCTCCTTTCCTCTTTTCACTGACTTGTCACAAATTGTGAACAGTGCCTGCACTGTGACTGCCCCAAGAGAAAAATAGTCCCACACCCATGATGACTTCAGGGGGAAGGGAACAGATGGAGAAGAATGGCCTCTTTGTTCTTGTCCTCCACATTCCCCTTTGTTGTCTGTGGCAGTGGATAATGTTGCTGCTGTTGCTGCTACTGCCTCAGATTCAGCACTGCAACTAGGATCAGGAGTATTGCTACTGCTGGCAAGTGGAACCTGTCCTAGTCCTGCATCACTTGTTGACCCCATTACAACTGTGTCCATGGTGGTCTGTTGCACACTAGCTTGCTCCTCAGCATCCTGCTGCCCTTGCAACTCGGCATCAGAAGGAATTAGAGCAGTTGCAAATTCCTCTAATTCCAAAATGTAATTGCTAGTGGTGGTGGTGATGCCCATCCTCATCTCTGTCTCCCATTCCTTCTCAGTTTCTGCTAAGTAGGCCATCAGTGTCTCTTCCACCCAAGTTTCTCCATCATCATCATCATCATCATCATCACCACCAGACCCTACGTGCTGCTGCTCTATTCCAGAAATCTCACTGCTGCTTGGAGGAGGTGATGAGCAATGTGACAGAGGGTCCGTAATCTAACACTTGCCATTTCCTTTTGACCTGAAGAAGAAGGCAGACAAGCAGCAATAGCAGCAGGCACAGGCAGCTGATCTGTGCTCCTGCTGTCTGTGGTATAAACTGTGTGCCTGCTCTCCCCATCAACAGTTCTGGCCTCTTAGTCTTCAGGATCTTGTTCCACGTGGACACTTTAATGAAGGGAAAGTGAGGACTCCTAAGGTCAGAGGAATGGTGTGGTCTCCCTTGACCGCTAATCTGAATGCTGTCAAATGTTTCCTCTACCAATCTGGCTGCTTCACCATTTCTGCTACTACTACTAACACCAACCACATCAAGTTCAGCTGCAGGGTCTTCCTCCACAGTCTCACAGTCACTAGTAATATGAGGATATTGTTGATTACCCCCTCCTTCACTCCTAATGCTAACAAGCTGCTGGACCTTAATAGCAGCAGTAGTACTAGCACTTGCAGTACTGCTTGGAATGGCAAGTGTCATTTAGGGTCCCTTGCTGTCACACTTTGTATCATTTTCTCCTTACCTCCCTAAGTACTACAAGAAAAACTAGCAGAAGACAAAGTATTGGAGGCAGCAGGTTCAGCACTAGCAGCAGGTTCAATACTGGCAGCAGGTTCAGCACTGGAAGTAGGTACAGCACTGGTGGCAGCATGGGCAGCACATCGGGCAGCAGGTACAGCACTAGTGGCTGCAGGTGCAACAATGGTGGCACTGACAGCAGGGGCAGCATATCTGGCAGCAAATACAACACTAGTGGCTGCAGGTACAAAAATGGTGGCACTGGCCGCAGGGGCAGCACATCTGGCAGCAGGTACAGTACTAGCGGCTGTAGGTACAGCAGTGGTGGCACTGGCAGCAGGTCTGGCAGCAGGTACAACACTAGTGGCTGCAGGAACAGCAATGGTGGCACTGGCAGCAGGGGCAGCACGTCTTGCAGCAGGCACAGGCAGCTGACCTGTCCTGCTCTCACTAGTACTACCCTTTCTTCCTTCCTTCTCATTCCCTTTACTCCCTCCCTCCCTCCCTTCCCATTAAATTCCCCAAGATCCCTTGGGGTGATTTAGGGGGACTGGACAGCATTGATGCAGTACTGCTAGTCACTTCCTCCTCCTCCTCAGACTCAGTGGACACATAATAAGAGTCCTTCCAGCTCCTCCTTTTGATGCTCATAGTGATAGCCTCAATTATTGCAAAATATCACAGCAGAACAGCACAGCATGTCTATCTTGCTCTGTAGCTGCTTCTATTGTGTCTGCTTTCAGCGAAAACATCATGCTTTTATAGCGGAAGTGTGAAAACAACTTAAATCAATGGGAGGAAACTTTCTAGCCATTGAAAAAATGGTGAAAGATTTTGGCCAATGGGTGAAATATGCAAAAATGTATCCTTTAGTTTTAAAGCGGATTTTCCCACGAAAAAGCGGATAACAAGTGGTTCTCGCAAAATTTCTCACAAGAACACGTTGACAACTTTCGGCCATTCCTACTGTTAATATTCCTCTAACATCTTAAATGCTGGAGTGATTTGCAATGAGTTGGATGCAGCTATAGCATTCAATGTGATAAAACCCCATTTAAATCAATTGACATTTTTATTTTGTATTCCCCCCCCCCCTCTAATTGGCAGTTGGTTTGCCCTGGAATTGTTCAAGTTTTTTCTGGGTACATAAACCTCAGTGGGAAAAATGTACAATTCCACCAGAGCAGCTCACTTTCTGACCCTATGCTTTAATTTAAAAAAGTACCCATAAACCCCTCCCCCCCAAGCACACACACACGGCCCAAGCAGTATAGGGAGAACAACTGTGGTATACAAAGCTTAGTAAATAAGTGTTATGCAGAAACCTCACTAAAAATGGTTCTTGCACCCGTCTTATTGCGGACTCATATTAGTAAATTCCTCTTAGAACGTATATTTTACATTTAATCAAACATTCTGTAAATTAAACGGTAACATTACCCAAGGATTAATTTGTGTAACTGCAAGACTTGCCTAGGAAATTGACTTTCCCACAGCAGTCAGGTAAATCTATTTATATATTCCTCACATGGTATCTGCAGTTTCCTGTACATATTGATTTCTGTTGAAGTCTGCCTCTAGGTCACACCTCTTCACAACAAACAATAGGCTTCATTAGTCCCGAATAGCTCATGTGGGTCAACTGTCTTTATCAAACTGTAAACAAACTTGTCAGCAGCATACTACTACAGCAGAGATAAAACGTAAAATAAAAAAATGTGCATGTATAACTGCTGTTTGAATGGCAACTATCTACATAAATCCTTCTGTTAAGCAAATGAAACACCATTTGTTCTTAGGGCATAATACCCCTTAATATAGAGTGTATTGTATTGTTTTCTTTGAAATATTATAAAAAAAAATTGTCTGCATGTGTCAAGGCTGAAAGCCAAATTCCAAATATTTTGCTGTTAGCTGGCCAAAGGAAAATGTTCATAGTCTTGCAGCTTGTGGAAATATAAAGAATGCAGATGTAAACAATGTGTCTGTCCTGATGCAACACACACACATTGGCCAGTAAGGTCATAGGCAATACAATACAATGGAAAAAGATAGTGAGTAGTAACCATTGCAGGTGCAGAAGCAACATTGCCAGGGGAAGCATAAAAGAGAAACATATCCATTAGAAATGGGGGCACTAGGAAGAGCAGTGGAAACAGTTTTCACATCAAGGCCAGTTGTAGAAGGAGACCAAAATAGCCCACTTATAGAAGGTGGACCCGCAAGGCCAATTATATAAGGTGACCTAGCAAGACCAAATGTAGAACATAGCTTTCCAATGCCAAATGTAGAATGTGCACTAGCAAATTCAGTTGTAGAACGTAGCACAGCAAGACCAGCTCTTGAAGGCTGCACAGCAAGGCCATATGTATAAAGTGGCTATTCATTATCAAGTATAGGTGAATCAGCAAAGCCAGATGTACAAAATAAATTACCTCTGAAAGTTTGGATGGAAAGTGTTATCCAGCATGTACTGATGTATAAAAGGAGATTCAATCCGTTATGCACAAACTTACTCAGCAATGCCACATGTAAAAGGTGGCCCATCAAGACCATGAAGACCAGCAAGACCATGAGGATGTGTAAAGTTAGTTGTAGCATATGGCTGAGGCAAGACAATTGTAGCAGGTAGCTGAGGAAAGACAGTTGTACTAGGTGGGCAAGATAATTAAGTTGCATCAGATGGACTACAGAAGGCATTTATAGCAGGGAATGGGGAAAACTAGTTGATGTACTTGTACCAGACGGACCAGGTAAAACAAACAAAAAGAAATCGAATTATGACCATATGTAACAGATAATAGAGATGCAGAAGATGGACATGTAACAACTTAGGGAAATATTTTATTGTTCTGGCTCTTTTCTGCACAACTATTTCCAGAATGTGGCTCTATTTCCACCCATTCAAAGATACAGAAATGTATGAAAGCCATGTAAATGATTACAGTATTCTGTGGCTGTCCCTCAAAGAAAAATGGTACCCCATTGGCATGGGTTAAAAATATATTTTAGAGGTTGCTATGAGCACTAAACTTTACCTTCCACATTATGTCTGTTCCTTTCTAAATTTTTGAAATGACATGCCTACAGTTAAAGGTTGTTAGGGATGGGCAAAAGTTTAATCCTCAAAAGAGAATCATTAGGAAAATGGCACATTTTGCCAAGCTGGAAATATTTTGTGAAAACTGCCATTTTTTCACCTAGGTCATTGCATTGAAATCAATGGAAAGACAGCATTTCTCCCCAGAACAAGGTTGTTAGGTTCTTATAGCATGCCATTCTGTGTTTGTGAGAGGAAGTGAAAGGAGCACATTTTTGAGCTAGAGGAAACAAGTAGAATTGAAGGGAGTTGCGTAGGCATGAAATCTGTTCTACTGACTCTGGTGACCAGAATGGAGACAGGAATTTGACCCCCAAAATTAAATGTGACTGACTGGGAAGGCAAAAAATACACAGTCATCCTATCAGTCATAATCAGCATCATCTCGGCTTCCAGGTCCAAATCCCACTCAGCCACACATACACTAATAGTGTTGAGTAACCAGCAGCAACACAGGTTATCAGCATCTCCAGCCTTAGCGTTGATGAGTGCCTCTGCTACTCTTGGAAGTGCAGCACCTGTGATACCTTTTAGTATTACAATTTCAGCAACATTTAGCTCCAGTAGTAGTAGTAGTAACAGCTTCTCAGGAACCCCAGTCTATGAAGGTCACAATATGGCGATGCTTCACACAGGATCCAAAATCTAAGAATGATGCTATTTGACGTTGGTGTAAGAAGCATATGAGCTAGGGAAAAGCAGGCTCACACCTAGTCAACTCCTTAAAGAAGTCCCACCTGAAGTACTACCACTGGTCAGAAAATCAACAGGTCAGAGGTGCCACAACTAGTGGCAGCAGAAGTACTCATAAATGTTGATAGAAGAAGTCAGAGATACTCAAATAGGCTCATGAGCTTGTAAAGGTATGCACTAAGCTCACTGCAACTGTGTCATCTTGCCCAAGGTGCAATCTCTATTACCTCACCAATGCCATACACAGAGAAGAAATATTCTGAAGCATATCATAGAGGGTCTGTCAAAATGACAGTCCAGCCATGAAATATCAGACAATTAGTCTCTGAACAAAGAAACCAGCTAACCCAAAACATACATTTCGAGCATGTTGGCTTCATCCATAAGGTGCAGCTGATCCCTCTAGGCACTTGTGAGCAAGGGGTCCATGTCTGTATTCACTCATTACCCTTAGGGTGACTAACCCCAAGAGAAACTTGCATATAGATAGAAGTCAAAGACGCTCAAATAGTCTTATGAGCTTGCAAGGGTAATCAAAAAGTTCACTGGGACTGTGTCCTCGTTCCAAGGGTGCAATCTGTTTTAGCTCACAAATGCCATATACAGAGAAGAAATATTCTGAAGCATATCATACAGATCCTACAAAATTGTTAGGCCAGCCACAAAATGCCAGACAATTCCTCTCTGAACAACAGAAACAGCAAACCTCACAGGTAGGTTTCAGCCTTGCTGAGCCTCGTGCACTTGTGAGCAAGGGGTCCACGTCTGGATTCCCCCATTGCCCTTAGGGTTACTAACCACAAGAGCAATTTGCATATAGATAGAAGAAGGCAGAGATGCTCAACTAGGATCATAGGCAAGGGTTTGCAAAAAGCTCACTGGGACTGTGTCCTCGTGCTCAGGGTGCAACCTCTTTTAGCTTGCAAATGCCATAAACAGAAAAGAAATATTCTGAAGCATATCATACAGGTCCTACAAAAATTACAGGCCAGCTATGAAATGCCAGACAATTCTGCTCTGAACAAGGAAAAACGCTAACAACAGACATGTGTTTCAGCCTTGTCAGATTTCTCTAAGCACTTGAGGCTGCATCCTCACACCAGTGGTGCAGTCTCTTTTAACTAACAAATGCCATACACAGACAAATAAGTATTCTGAAGCATATAATTCATGTACCACCAAAATGACAATACTTCTCTGAACAAGCTAAACCACAGACAAATATTTCAGGCTCTTTAAACCTAATCACTTATGTAAAGCTGATCCCTCTAGGCACTTGTGAGCAAGGGGTCCACATCTGGATTACCCCATTACCCTTAAGGTGACTAACCCCAAGAGTAATTTGCATATAGGTAGAAGAAGTCAAAGATGCTCAACTACACTCGTGAGCTTGCAAGGATATGCAAAAAACTCACTGGGACTGTGTCCTCACATCCAGAATGCAATCTCTTTTAGCTCACAAATGCCATACACAAAGAAGAAATATTGTGAAGCATATCGTACAAGTCCTGCCAAAAAGACAGTCCAGCCATGAAATGCTAGACAATTCATCTCTGAACAAGAGAAACATCTAACCCCAGATGTGCATTTTGGCCTTGTTGGGCCTTGTCTGTGAGGTGTAGCTAATCCCTCTTGGCACTTGTGTGCTAGGGTGACTATCCTTAAGAGCAATTTGCATATAGATAGAAGTCAGAGATGCTCAACTCGGCTCATGAGCTTGTAAGGGTAGGCAAAAAGTTCATTGGAATTGTGTCTCCACCCAGAGTGCAATCTCTTTTAGCTTACAAATACCATTCACTGAGTAAAAAATATTCTGAAACATATCTTACAGGTCCAGGCAAAATAACAGTTTAGCCACAAAATGCCAGACAATTACTCTCTGAACATGAGAAACAGCTAACCACAGATGTACACTTCAGTCATGTCTGTGATGTGCAGCTTATCCCTCTAGGTATTTGTGAGCTAAGGGGTCCACATCTGGATTTCCCCATTACCCTTAGGGTGACTAACCCTAAGAGCAATTTGCATAGAGATAGAAGTCAGAGATGCTTAACTCAGCTCAGCTCATGAGCCTACAAGGATATACAAAAAGCTCACTGGGACTGTGTCCTCGCACCCAGGATACAATCTCTTTTAGCTCACAAATGCCATACACAGAGAAAAAATATTGTGAAGCATATGATTAAGGTCCTGCCAAAATGACAGTCCAAACACAAAATGCCAGACAACTCCTCTCTGAACAAAGGAAACAGCTAACCCCAAATGTACATTTCAGCTTTGTTGGGACTCGTTGGTGAGGTGCAGCTGATCCCTCTAGGCACTTGTGAGCAAAGGGTATACATCTGGATTCCCCCCGTTACCCATAGGGTGACAAACCCCAAAAGGAAATTGCATATAGATAGAAGAAGTTAGAGATGTTCAAGTAGGCTCTTGAGCTTGCAAGGGTATACAAAAAAAAAAAAATCACTGGGGCTGTGTCCTCACACCCAAGGTACAATCTCTTTTAGCTCACAAATGCCATACACAGAGAAGAAATATTCTGAAGCATATCGTACAGATACCAGCAAAACGACAGTGCAATTACAAAACCGCAGACATATGTTTCAGCCTTGTGGGATCTCATCAGTAATACGCAGATGATCCCTCTAGACACTTGTGAGCAAGGGGTTCAGGTCTTGATTTCCCCATAACAGTTAGGGTGACTAAACCCAAGAGCAATTTGCATATAGATAGAAGTCAGAGATGCTCGACTATGCTCATGAGCTTGCAAGGGTATGCAAAAACATCACTGGGACAGTGTCCTCACGCTTAGAGTGCAATCTGTTTTAGCTCACAAATGCCATACACAGAGAAGAAATATTTTGAACCGTATCATACAGATCCTGCAAAAATGACAACTTAGCCACAACAGACAATTTTTCAATGAACAACAAAACACAGCTAACCCCTCAGATACATTTCAACCTTGTTGGTCTAGTTGATGATGTGCAGCTGATCTCTCTAGACACTTGTGAGCAAGGGGTCCATGTCTGGATTCACTCATTACCCTTAGGGTGGCTAACCCCAAAAGCAATTTGCATATAGACAGAAGATGTCAGAGCTGCTCAACTACGCTTGTGAACTTGCAAGAGTATGCAAAAACCTTACTGGCACTGTGTCCTCACACATAGAGTACAATCTCTTTTAGCTCAGAAATTCCAAACACAGAGAACAAATATTCTGAAGCATATCATACAGGTCCTAGCAAAATGACAGGCCAGCTACAAAATGCCAGACAATTCCTGAACGAACGAACGAACGAACGAACGAACGAACGAACGAACGAACGAACGAACGAACGAACGAACGAACGACATATGTTTTACTATTGTTGAGCCTCATTGGTGAGGTGCAGCTGATCCTTCTTAGCACATGTGAGCTAGGGGTCCACATCTGGATCCCCTCATTTCTCTTAGGGTGAGTAACCCAAAAAGCAATTTGCATATAAATAGAAGTCAGAGATACTCACCTAGGCTCATGAGCTTGCAATTGTATGCAAAAACTCTAGCCACAAAAACAACAAGGGAAACAGCTAACCCCAAATGTATGTTTCAGCCTTGTTGGGCCTCATTTGTGAGGGGCAGCTGATCCCTCTAGACACTTGTGATCAAATGGGTCTATGCCTGGATTCCCCCATTACTCTTATGGTGACTAACCTCAAGAGCAATTTGCATATACATAGAAGAAGTTAAGGATGCTCAACTACACTCATGAGTTTGTAAGGATATGAAAAAAAAGCTAACTGGGGCTGAGCCCTCACACCCAGGGTGCAATATCTTTTATCTCCCAAATGCCATACAGAGAGAAAAAAATTTCTGAAGCATATCATACATGTTCTACTAAAATAACAAGCCAGTTACAAAATGACAGACAATTCCTTTCTGAACAATGGGAACAGCTAACCCCAGACATACATTTCAGCCTTTTTGCATATCCTTGGTGATGTGCATGTGACCCCTCTAAACACTTGTGAGCAAGGGGTCCACGTCTGGATTCCCTAATTAAGCTTAGGGTGACTAACCCCAAGAACAATTTGCGTATAGATAGAAGAAGTCAGAGATGCTCAGCTAGGCTCATGAGCTTGCACGGGTTTGCAAAAAGCTCACTGGGACTGTGTCTTCGTGCCCAGGATGCAATTTCTGTTAGCTCACAAATGGCATACACAGAGAAGAAATATTCTGAAGCATATCATACAGGTCCTGCCAAAATGCCCGACAATTCCTCTCTGAAACAGAATAAAGCCAGAAGGGGCGCAATCCCACTATAATAAAATAATAGCATATAAGGAAGGACTGATACTCACAATATGAATATTACCTGGTTGATCTCAGTAACAACCGGTTCATCAACCAGGGATATATATCCTCCCTGATACAGGTAAAGTTCTCTCTGGATCTCGAAGTTCAAAATAAAAAGTGTTAATAGCATCAATTACAATATATCAAATAAATGTATTAAAATAAAATAAAATGTGACCATGAGTAAAGAGCCCAAACGCTAGACACATTTTGAAACTGACACTTCTTCTTCAGTAGCAGAATAGTTAGGGCAGTAATAAAAAACCTTAATGCTTAATGTCACAATAAAAATAATATATAACAAACTTATCCACACTTACCCCTGCTTTCTGAGTCTCTCTTATAGCTATCCGGACAGGCGTCTGAAAAAAATGGCGCCAAAAAATGAAACATAAATCACATGGGAGGAAGTACATATACGTAATGCATTCCAAAGTTGAATCGCTACATAAGTTGGACTTCAAGGCTGTAACCATGGTCAAAAGATGGCCATCAAAAATGAACAACAACACCTATGTAAAAGAACACGTATCTGGCCAAACATGGCATCATAAATATTATATAGAGACCAGAACAAGTTCAACTGATGTAATAAAAATATTTTGTAATAAATCAATAAAAATAAATAGTATATGTAAAAATTCTCACAATAAACGGACTGCAAAAAGATAGACTGGGAAAAAAACAAACATGGGGTGTTATAGATATGTCTATCATAAAATACAGTAAATAAAAAATAGTATATAATACAATCAGATCCTAAACAAAAAAGAGAAGTTGTAATAATAATAATACATCCAAATATACAGAAAAAACAGAATACATACATATAACATAAAAAAGCATAAAAATTAACATGATAAACATGAAAATAAATAAATAAATAAAGATATTATGATAAAAAATACAAAATAAAAATTAAAAAAATGAAAATAAGGAATAAAAAATCAACTAAAAATGAAAAAAAAATTATTAAAAATGAAAATAGATAATAAGATATGAAAAAATTATAAAAAATGGAATTAATAGAAAGAATAAAAAATGGAAAATAATTAGTGCATGATAATCATTGTGATCAATATAATATAATGAATTAATAATGTGAAGCAATAATTATTCTATAAATATAATTTTCTTCAAAAAAGGTGAATGAGATAAAAAAAATAACAAATATAAAAAAATAAATGCTTGATAATTGCTATAATCAATGTAACATGCTAAATTAGTGATGTGATCCATTAATAAATCCGTGAATATGATTATCAATTTTCTGTGTGTACAGTGTGTGAATGTGATCTTGAAATAAAAGGAAAATTGAAGTGACTATTAATAGTGTGCTAATGCAAGTGCTTAATATATATATTTTCTGTTCTCTCATTAAGGCCACATGGACTCATAGTTTGAAGACGGAATATCCAATATGCCTCTCTGTGATTTAATGTATTCACATTATTTTGACCATTGACTTTTTCAATAGGAATTATATTCACAACTAAAGGGTCTTTGTTATATACAGTAGCACTGTGTCTGGATACACTGTGTTCAGAGAACCCCCTCAACACATTCTGACAAATAAATATTCTGAAGCATTTCATATATGTCCTACTAAAATGACAGGCCAGCTACAAACTGCCAGACAATTCCTCTCTGAACAAGGGAAAAATCTTACACCAGAGGTACATTTCAGCCTTGTTGGGCCTCATTGGTGAGAAGCAGCTGATCCTTCTAAACACTTGTGAGCAAGGGGTCCATGTCTAGATCTCCTCATTTCCCTTAGGGTGACTAACCCCAAAAATCAATTTGCATATAGATGGAAGAAGACAGAGATTCTAAACTAGACTCATGAGCTTACAAGGTTATGGAGAAAAGAAAGGGGGGGGTAGAAATTCCATCCAGAAAACACAGGAGAACTCCTCTCTGAACAAGGGAAACAGCTAACCCCAAACGTACATTTCAGCCTTGTTGGGCCCCATCAGTGAGTCGCAGCTCATCCCTTTAGGCACTTGTGAGCAAAGGGATCTATGCCTGGATTCACCCATTATCCTTAGAGTGACTAACCCCAAGAGCAATTTGTATACAGGTAGAAGAAGTCAAAGATGCACAACTACACTCATGAGATGGTAAGGATATGCAAAAAGCTCACTGGGACTGTGTCTTCACACCCAGGTTACAATTTCTGTTAGCTCGCAAATGTTATACGCAGAAGAAATATTCTGAAGCATATCATACAAGGCCTGCCAAAACGCCAGGCAATTCCACGCTGAACAAGAGAAACAGCTAAGCCCAGATGCACATTTCCACCTTGTTGGGCTTCATTGGTGAGGTACATCTGATCCTTCTAAGCACTTGTGAGCAATGGGTCCACATCCGGATCTCCTCATTTCCCTTAGGGTGACTAACCCCAAAATCAATTTGCATATAGATAGGAGAAGTCAGAGATTCTAAACTAGGCTCATGAGCTTGCAAGGGTATACAAAAAAATCCAGCCACAAGATGCCCAACA
Source organism: Rhinophrynus dorsalis (assembly GCA_037306005.1). Classification (NCBI taxonomy): domain Eukaryota; kingdom Metazoa; phylum Chordata; class Amphibia; order Anura; family Rhinophrynidae; genus Rhinophrynus; species Rhinophrynus dorsalis. The sequence continues at coordinate 266,060,465 of CM074723.1, read as the reverse complement.
ACTCCTCTCTGAACAAGAGAAACAGCTAACCCCAAATGTACATTTTATCCTTGTTGGGCCTCATCGGTGAGGTGCAGCTGATTCCTCTAAGCACTCGTGCGCAAGGGGGTCTATGTCTGGATTCCCCCATCATTAACCTTAGGGTGACTAACCCCAGAGAAACTTGCATATAGGTAGAAGAAGTCAAAGATGTTCAGCTACAATCATGAGCTTGTAAAGATATGCAGAAAGCTCACTGGGACTGTGTCCCTACACCCAGGGCAAAATCTCTTTCAGCTCACAAAAAACATAAACAGAAAAAAATATTCTGAAGCATATCATAGAGGTCCTACCAAAATGACAGGCTAGCTACAAAATGTCAGACAATACAACTCTGAACAAGAAAAAACAGCTAACCCCAGGCATAAGTTTCTGCCTTGTTGGACCTCATCAGTGAAGTGCAGCTGATCCCTCTAGGGGCTTGTGAGCAAGGGGTCCACATCTGGATTTCCTCATTAACCTTAGGGTGACTAACCCCAAGAGCAATTTTCATATAGGTAGAAGAAGCTAAAGATGCTCAACTACGCTAGTGAGCTTTCAAGGATATTCAAAAAGCTCACTGGGACTGTTTCTTCATCCCCAGGGGGCAATCTCCTTTAGCTCACAAATACCATACACAGCAAAAAAGTATTCTGAAACATATCTGCCAAAATCACAGTATAACCACAAAATGCCAGAGAACTCCTCTATGAACAAGGGAAGCAACTAACCCCAGACATATATTTCAGCCTTGTTGGGCCTCGTCGGTGAGGTACAGCTGATCCCACTAGGCACTTGTGAGCAAGGGGTCCATGTCTGGATTCCCCCATTAGCCATAGGGTGACCAACCTCAAGAGCAATTTGCATACAGATAGAAGAAGTCAAAGATACTCAGCTAGCCTAGTGAACTTGCAAGGGTTTGCAAAAAGATCACTGGTACTGTGTCCTCACATTTATGGTGTAATCTTTTTTTAGCTCACAAATGCCCCACACATCAAATAAATATTCTGAAGCATATCATACAGGACCTGGCAAATTGACAGACCAACCACAAAATGTCAGACAATTCCTATCCAAACAAAGGCAACAATTAACCCCCAGAAATACATTTGGGCCCTGGTGGGTCTCATCAGTGAGGTATAGCTGGTGCTTGTAAGCAAGGGGTCCACATCTGGATTTCCCCATTACCCTTAGGGTGACTAACCCCAAAAGCAATTTTCATATAGATAGAAGTCAGAGATACTCAACTATGCTCATGAGCTTGCAAGGATATGAAAAAAACTCAATGGGACTGTTTCAGCAGACCCAGGATACAATCTCTTTTAGGTCACAAATGTCATACACAGAGAAGAAATATTCTGAAGCATTTCATACTGGTCCTGCCAAAATGACAGTCCAGCCACTAAATGCCAGAAAATTGCTCTTTGAATAAGAAAAACATGCTTTCAAATGCCATACCTTCTCACAAAATAATGAAGGATCTCTGAAATTTTATATGTTGGTGATAAGATCAGTTGAGGGGGCAGCACAACCAGAATTGCGGCTACAGATATCCTTTCTCCATGTTGTGAAGAAACACATTGAAAAGTCCTTCTGAAGTAAGTGTGCACACTGAATGAAGCAATTGTTTGACCCAAAGTGAAGACGGCAACATGGGTACTCAGGGACTGATCTACATTCCTAAATAAGGAGTTCTGTCCAGTTGAGTGGTTGTTTGGAACATCTGACTAGATTTACTTTTAAGTCTTGGTAAAATAAATAATATACATAACCAAGTGAAGAATATTGATAATCAGTGGTTGGGATTGCATAAGGGATCTCCTGAAAAAGAGACCAACAACCATGTCTTGAACACATGTAATTGTAAGTGTACAGATTTACATATCCTGATGGCCCTAAAAAATATTGGTGATATAGTACTTCAAATAAAAGAGTGACTGTGTATGATTACAATAAAGAATAAAGCTAATTGGCATTTAACAACATATATTTGATTTTAATTATTTCATATTGTTTTTAGCATTTTTATGTTTAGGGTTATACTCATATCGGAGGACATATCATGACTGAATTTGATTTCCTAAGCTTATATTACATCTTTGGTTACGGGTCTTTTGTAGGGGCCCCACAGGACACCTTTAACAACTATAGTATTGTGATCTATTCCTCTGTTTGATAGCTGTTCCTTCCAGTAATATTGGACATGTTTGTATTAAATATATCTGGATATAGTGTTGGACCAGTTCATATTGTGATATGGTTTCCTCTAGCAATGTTGGAGACACTTATATAGTTATAGATTTGGAGGAAAACGAACCACTGTTTTTTAATATATTGTATGTGACAATTCCCTTTATTTTTTATTTAATAAATTATTTTGGATTTCGTACAGCTATCTGGTTTGGACATCCATGATTAACTGATTATCTCTATTTTATATTTTGATATTTAGTGCTAGGATATTTTTTCTTATATAAATTTGTCATTTATACTTCTTAGGTGAGGGAAGTAATATATCTTATAGCAGCTTTTGGGAGATAGTGGAATCATAAACTTGCCAAAAGGTTGGTAGTTGCCATGTTCCCTTTTCTTTTGTTGAAAATGGAGGCGTTAAATAACTGTCATGTGTTGCACTCTTCTGGAATATCCAATGCCACAGTTAATTTTCAAGGATGGTTGTGTCAATGTTACTTAAACATGAAATTAGCGTTGGGGGCAAAGGCCAAAGACATTCAGCCTGCTAACAATTTTTTCAAGGCATTTTATGTTTTAGGACTCACAGATTTTACTTTCAGCTATTTATTTCTCAACTTAAAAGGACAGTAATGTCCCATAAAAACGTTTTATAGTTTTACAGAGCCTTAGAAAATAAGCAGAATGGTGCAAACTCTATCTCTCAAACCGCTATGGTTTGAGAGATATGGGAATTCAAAGTTCTCCTCTCCCTCTCCTCCTGATGTCAGCTGTAAAGCTGACAGCAGGAGAATCGAGTTTTATGACTTGAGGAGGCTCTGCAGCAGAGCCTAGATCACATTATCTATAAAGAATTCATTCATTGGAAAGATTTACAAAGTGTGCCTGGTTTGCAAGCACACTTTGTAGACATTTCCAGTGAATGAATTCTTTATAGATAACGTGATCTTCGCTCTGCTGCAGAGCTGCCTGCTGGTCCTGGAGCGGAATCTCCTGCTGTCAGCTAAACACTGACGTAAGGAGAAGGAAAGAGAGGGGCGCACTTTCAATGCCTATATCTCTTAAACCATAGCGGTTTGCACCATTCTGCTTATTTTCTAAGGCTCTATAAAGCTATATAAAGTTTTTATGGGACATTACAGTCCCTTTAAGCACTCAGAAGAAATAATATTGAGGTGTGAAATCTTTCCACTTTCTCGTGGTAATGTATTGGCAATGGCCAAAAGGTGGAAATTTTATGTATTTACTGTGGGTGGGAATTTTTGCTAAAAAAAAAAAAGCAGGAAATTGTTGTTTTTCCATGAAATTTCCTGTGCAAATTTCCTTTTCGCCCATCCCTAGAGGGGGCAAAAATGACCGTGCATTGATTTTTCCTCTGCAACCTCAGAAAGAAAAGAGCAAAGCTCGATGTCTATTAATTGCTTCAAACACACACACTCTTAATCACTAACCACGCTGGAATACCAAAAACCTTGAAAAAAGCCACCATCAACAAATTCTTCATGAGTGAAAGGAAATATGTGGCTGAAGCCCTGATGCTGCTCTGATTCTGCCAATCTCATAACATGATACACTCAGGGAAAAAATAATAACAAACGCCCCACTAAAGTGGATCTATCGCACTTTCTCATGCAGGATAATATTGCATCACTTCTAAGCAAATCTGATAAAGCGAATCTCCTGCTCAAGATCCAGGGCTCTTTTAAAGCCGTATTACTATTCTGGGTAAAGAGGTAGCCCACATGGGTCAAGATTCAAAGACTTGCAAACCTCCCAGGAACAGATATTCTCTGACCAGGATATACTGTTTCATCATACAGCCCAACAAGAAGAAACCCTTGCCTGGTTTAAGTATCAGGTAAATGTCCTTGAAAATAGAAGCCACCACTCCAACATCAGAGTGAGAGGTTTATATGAAACCATCCCACTTATAGAGTTTAAAACATTTTAAAACAGCTTTTTGGCTTCATACTTAAAAACCCTTCAGACAAAGTGATTGCTGTTGAATGTGCACAGAGAACCCTTTGCTTGAGATTGCAAAAAGATAATAAGCCCAGTGATGCAGATTTTGGTATACAGAAGGTTTGGGTGAAACATTTTGCCTCAAACTGAAATCTGTGAATAATGTCACTTCCAGCTTGGCAAATAATTTCCTGCGAGAAGTGAATATTTTCCACTTTTTCCCGCTTTTTTCACCTAGCTCATTCCATTGAAATCAGTGGGAACATTGAAGTTACACACAACACATAGCAAATATAATTTTTTTCCCAAAGGCATAGTATAAAAGGGGCATTAGAGTGCCTGTGTTGGTGGGGTGTGGGGAAAGAATCAGTTGAACAAGGAATGTTTTTTGGAGGTTTGCAAGTCTTTGACTCTTGACCCATGTGGACCACCTCCTTACCCAGAATAGTAATATGGCTTTAAAAGAGCCTTGGATCTTGAGCAGGAGATTCTCTTTATCAGATTTGCTTAGAAGTGATCTGTGCTTCTGCTGGTGGTGGTGGACATTATTGCAGTGGTGACAGTTCTGCCTTGTCATTCACTCCTAACACTAACAAGATGCTGAACCTTCTTGGTAGTAGTGCTAGTGGCTGAACTGCTTGGGAATGGCAAGTGTGACTTAGGGTCCCCTGATATACTTGGCTTCATATTCTCCCCCCTTCCCTCCTGAGTATTTCAAGACACACTAGCAGCAGCTTCAGCACTGGTGGTAACAGGTTTAGCAATGGCAGCAGGCACAGCACTGGTAGCAGCAAGGGCAGTACTGGCAGCTGGCACAGCATTGGTAGTGGCAACAGGTTTAGCACTGGCAGCATGCACAGCACTGGTGGTGGCACTGGCAGCAAGGGCAGCATGTCTGGCAGCAGGTTCAGCATGTCTGGCAGGAGGCACAGCATGTCTTACATCAGGCACAGGCAGCTGACCTGTCTTGCTCTCACTAATACTACCCTTTTTTCCTCCCTTCCTATTAAGTTCCCCAGGATCCCTGGAGGTGATTTAGGGGGACTGGACAGCATTGGGTCTGTAGTACTCACTTCCTTGTCAGACTCAGACTCAGTGAACACATTATGGTCCTTCCAGTTCCTCCTTTATTATTTTTAAACCTGCTTTTAGCAATAGTAGTCACCATGAGTCTCCCCTGCCTCAATTTTGCCTCAAAATCACAGCAGAGCAGCACAGCACGTCTACCTCACCCTGTAGCTGCTTCTGTTGTGTTTGACTTCCTGTAATACATCACATTTTTATAGCGAAAAGGTGAAAACCACATATATAAATGGGCAGAAGCTTTCTAGCCATAGAAAGAAAAGGCAAAACATTTTTGCCAATGGGCAAAAAATGCAAAGATTTTAATTGCAGGTTTTAAAGCAGATTTTCCCGCTAAACAGCAGACAACAACAGGTTTTTTGCAGAATTGCCCAAGGGAACATGGCGAGATATTTTGCCCACCCCTAGTTTACAGTCTTACATGCTGATATGTATGAGTTCTGTTTGACAGCATCCCCAAATCAGATGGAGATGTTATTCAACGTACAATAATCTCACCTCATTTACTGTACAAGAATGGATGGGTTTCAAGCCATTTGCCAATTCTGTCAGAGAACACCATATTAAATACTGACAAGGCTTCCCTTTTTCTCTTATTGTTTCTTATGAGGACAAGATTCACACAGTTAGAGGCTTAAAAGATGTACTATGAAGCTCTAGGATTTTCCCTCACTCAGTGTCACCAACCAGATGGCCCAACAACACAATCTAAATATTCTCCTCTTCTGCAGGAGATTAGATGACCGTGAGCCATTCCTAAGAAATGATAATCAAAATCAAACAGAGGAGTGGAGCTCACTGTGACATCAGAGAGCTTCAGGCCTTTGACATACATATATCTATTTGGCCTACCATATTCTTTGTGCTGCTAGTTCTTCTAAATTGGACTTGTGGTTAATCTTTACATTTTAAACTCTTTGCCTTCAATGTGACTCTCAACTTATTTTTGTATGATGGATACATCTTGGCTTTATTTGCCTCTCTTTATGTGTGTGCTGATGCAACATTCCTTACATTGGAACTCCCTGGGTCTACTCAGAGGTATCATTGTGGGACTTGTACATGTCAGATTTTTTTTCTTACATATTTTTGATTTATGATGTGCTTGTGTTAAAACATATGTGAGTTCCTTCTTATTTTTTCTTATTACTCACCTCATTTCACCTTATTTTAGCTCTCCAGTTGCATTTTGAGGGCTACATCACTCTGTGTGATAATCATTGTGACTATGAGCCTAATTTCTGATTATTATTTTCATGTACACATTGCCATTGCTTTTGATGTATGATGTTTAGATTTTATTTTGGTTATAAACTGTGTTGTTTTGATTGTGATATGTCATGTTGTAATGTCTGATGTGCCATTATATAGGTAATGTTTAATAGTGACATGAACTTCCTTTTTTACTCTCACTGTTCCGCCCTCCCAAATTTATTTTACTGTTGTACAGTTGGCCTATTTTAATGGATTCTTTGCTTGCCCTCTTAAGTTTTGTATACAACATTAATTTTGGTCTAATCTAAGGATTCAGGAAGGCACCCAATGAGATTGCAATTTGTGAGGCAACCCATCACAAGACATTTTGTGTCTGCACAACACAGGATCACTGACTAAATTCATGCCTATAGTACAGATTCAGCCCCCTAAAAGAGGGGGTTACCGGCATCAGCTACTGTTAGAAATGAAGTCCAGATTAATTTATAGGCTCAATATATTGCACCCTATGGGCCTCAATTATGAACTTCAACTGAGTCACTTTCTTTGATTTTCTGTTTTATTGCAGGGGATTGGTATATATAGTAGATGAACCCTTTGTGAATTTTTACAAGGCTTTACACCCAGTTTATCCCTTGGTTGATGATTTACAGAGAGAATATTGTGCTCTTGAACTTTGTATAACAACTTTCAGGACCATTCTAAGCCTAGCGTGGCTCTAATAACATTATAAGTCTCTGTTGGAACTTTCTACAGTGTGTTGGGAGCGGATGACACAGATTACCTCCTGGTATTAATCCTATTGTCTATTCCTATTGGGATATTTGCTGTGATGGACCCACTGGGTCGCCTAGACTGTTTTGGCAGTGATGCAATGAAAGCGACTTGCCCTGCTTACAGGCTTGATGATCCTGTTTATGTTGCAATACTGTAGCAGTGATAGACTGCCCATGGATGTGCCTCTCTCATATACACCCACTTCTAACATTATCTTTGCAATGCAGTGGTGTGCTTCTGGTTAATCTGTTGCATGTACATATACCCATTGCTTATTGTGCTTCAGCTAGCATCTACTAGCCCTTTGATTACCACTGCAAAGGGCAGTAGACCAGCTTGTGTCATTATTTGACCAGTTTAGGTCTTTGTGGGCATTCGGGGGAGGTTTCAGATTGGGTTCTATATCTTTTCTTTTTTCTTTTTTTTTTATGTTTCCTTTTTCAATTTTGTTTTTGTGTTTTCTTGAACTCCTGAATATTTTGTTCTTTTGTAGTTAGTGTAAGAGACGTCGCCCTCCAAAGATGCCCGTGGGTTTGCTCCCCTTGGCAATGTCATGACCTGTTCTTTGGTGCTGGCGTTTCATGTGAGAATTGGACTGGCATGCAGCATGGAAGATACAGTTGGTCTGGAGTTTTTAGTAAGTATAAATACTTGTGCTTTCGCATGTGTGCTGGTTACCCTGATGAAGGTCCCTCTTTGGGGACCAAAAATATTTTGTGTATGGAGCATCGATTGATTACATTTCATCCACCAAGATTCCAGTGCGCTGTCTCTTCTCTACAGATCAGGCTGAGAACTTTCTATATACACTTTATGGGATGTTCACCTATATGTATTTATTTGTTTCTGCATTTGAATTAGTTCTTATTCCTTATATTTCTCATCTCAGACCCTGAATTTCCATCTGGGTGTTTGCCTGGTGGCTCTTTTTCTTGCTGGATGATCAATGGTAAGCTATTGGCTACCAACCTCATAGAAGGTGGAACGTTACTCCTTTTCCCAACTTTCAAACCAAACTGGCACTAGATTATTTGGCATACTAGAGGTGTAGACAAGTTCTTAATTATCTTCACACATACATCTATTTGTCATTTTTTTCACTTCCTTACAACATTTGACTTTCTGTGCATAGCCAAAGACATTCCTAAGAGATATATCTCTCTCCTTTTGAATCTGCTTATACAAACTGTACCAAATCTCTCACTACAGCAAAAATTAAATACAAGTCCATCTTCCATCAAAATGTTTTGAGCCAAATATGGTCTGAAACCATTACAAATGTTATGCAATTTACAAGGAACATCTCAGCATCGTAGAAGTCTTATAAAATTATTAGTCATTAGTACAGAACCATTTAAGTTCTACACATATTTTACGTAAATATATATTCTTTAGGTTGGGAATGTAAATCCCAGATTGGGTTTCATCTGTCTATAGTGGGATTAGTCCTACCATGATATCACTTAAATTGTCACAACCTACCCTTGTTAACCTTCCACACAAGCAGAAAGTATACTTTCATCTCTTCAGTTCTGCTATCCCTTCATTCAGTCCTGTGTGTGTCTTGTGTTGCCACTGTGTACCGACAAATTTGGTAATTTCATCCACCCATCTTGTCTTTGGGCTTCTTCTTGGGCGTTTAGAATCCAATCCAAAATTTGTTTTGTCCATCTACTGTCAGGTATTCTCACTATGAGGCCACCCCATTTCCATTAAGGTGCTTTACTCTACCAGTGATGTCATAGACATTTGTTTAGTAATGAATCCATGCACATATTTTTCGGTCTCTTCTTTTTTCCACTCCATACTTATCTGCTTAAATTTTTGTTATGCTTTGGCATTTATTGTCCATGTTACACAGCCATACATAAGGAGTGGGAGGACACATTGGCCAAAAACATTTCTCTTGAGTAGAGTGGTAAATTTGCCTTAAAGACAATACTACTAAGTTTTCCAAATGCTTACCATCCCAATTTTATTTGTCGCTCAGTTTGCATCATGGTGTTTCCTTCTGTTAACATTTCTCGTCCAAGGTAAACATACTGGTCAACATCTTCTAGTTTCCTTGGCATGGTAAATTTGTTAAACATAACTTGAGTTTTGTTGATATTCAACTTCAGACCAAAATGTTGCTTTACTGTTCTACCTAAATGATAGGGGAGTCACAGTGCTAGGAGATAGAACGCTAAGAAGGTTGGAGGAGTTTTTAAAGTAGGAAAGGGGGAAAGGTATAGATTGAATTAATGGGGTAAATAGTGTAGATAGGAACTGGGTCCAAATTAAGGATCATTGGGAGTGGAGAAGGGGTGGGGATAAATGTCACCAAAAGAGCTTCTATTAAATGAGGATGTAGAAAAAAGGCAAGTAGTGTATAAAATATGTAAAGACTTAAAAATTAATTGTATGTTGGTGAATGCAAGAAATACGGCAGGTGCTGAAGAAGTGGAGACATATCAAATCACTATAGCACTCTTCCCACACCCCCTGTGAGGTCCCCACAATCTTTCATTTGTCCATCCCGCCTCCAGCAGCATACAGCATTGGCCTACGGCCATGTGCACAATGACCCTTCCACCATATTTTGTACCGATACAAGCTTACTCTTTGCGAAAGTTATTATTACCAGCAGAGACATTGTACCTCCTACTACTGGCAACATCATTGAGTTCAAGATTTCATCTATTGGAGTGGAATTCATACAAGTTGATTGGACTGGCTAGAAAAGTACCAGTTGGGACACAAACAAAAGACAAAGTACCAGTGGGAATCCTACAAAGGAAGCACTTAAGTCAATGAGTAATTAGAACTGAAATAGATATTCACAGGGATAATCATACCAGTGTTCGAATCACACCAGTATTGTAAATTGATTGCAGAGATATTTTCAGCTTGTCCCTGCTCAAACAGCCACAAGCAGTCTTCCGTAGTTCTACACAGTAGAAAAGAATATGGTCTAGCAGGCTTATGTATCCAAAATATTTATTTAAAAATATTGAAATGTATTTTTCCTTTCAAATCATAAAAGCATATATAAATATATGAGCATGTGCATTCAAATATTACAACATGTTTTGTGGATGAACGGACCACCACTTTATCAAGTATAACAATGAACCTGAATGAATACTTATTGTTATAAAAAAAAAAATAAAAAAAAAAAAAAGGGGGTTTACGAAAATGCCGATGAACCTATACCACACTGTGCAAGCAGGGAGCTCCTAAATTAAAAGTGTTTAAAGTTAAGTGAATACCTATCCTTTTTTAAAAAACAAGAACAGTGTATAAACAAAAAGTCCCAATATATGTCAATTATAGAAAATATTGTAGTGAAGAAGTTATAATATTCACATATAGTGATGATCAGTGATAAAGTGACTCTTTCAAATATATGTCATCACTAGGAATGGCTAAATTTTTGCCTCAAACTGAAATCAGCGAGTAATTGCACTTCCTGCTTGGCGAATAATTTCCAGCGAAAAGTGCAATTTTTCTGCTTTTTCCCGCCTTTTTCGCCTAGCTCATTGTCCATTGAAATCAATGGGAATAAAAATGTTTTTCCACCACACAAAATTTTCTACAGCCGCATAAAAGGCTGTCAGGCTCTCACACATGCCATTCTGTGTTTGTGAGAGGAGAGAACAGCACCTTGTTTGAGCTAGAGAAGATAGGGGAATTGAAGTTTAGTTTAGGGAATCTTTTAGGTAGGACATTTGTTCCCTGTATTAGGAGAGTCAGTGGGGCAATCTGGGTAGAAGAAGGGAGGAAGGAGGTTGACCCCAAATATCCCAAAATTCCACGTGATTGACTTGTAAGACACAGGGATCTGGGGACCTATTTGCTTGCTGATCTTGCTGTTATCGTCTCTGTGCTGGGTGGGGAAGTCTGGGGAAAGAAGTTGTTGATTTTGTTTTTCAGTTATTATTTTTTTGGACAGACTATGATAAAACAACAGGGTGGACAACTTAAAATAAAATAAATAAAAAAGAATAAAGAAATAAATAACTAAATATTTTAGGTGACAGTGACAGACAGCTGACTGGGCTTATGCAAGGCATCATACAGCTGTATCAGTTGTGTTGTGTACTGAAGAGTAAAAACACACAGGGTAGTTAAGTAATGTCCAGTAAATGCACAAGGGGAAGGGGGAGGGGTGGAGCAATGGTTGCTGCAAGGTCCTAGCAAAACTAGTTCCAGAGAGAGAGAGAGAGAGAGAGAGAGAGAGAGGATGCTAGTCTGTTGTGCTGTGATTTATTTAGCAAAATTGAGGCAGGAGAGGCTCATAGTGACTGCTCTCACTATGAGCACCTGCATCTGGAAGGACTGTTATGTGTCCAGTGAGTCTGATGAGAAAGAGGAAGAAGTGACCACTACGAGCATTGAAGGGTCTGGAAGCCCCCCAGACCCAATAATGGCCAGTCTAGCTGCATCACCTCTAGGGTTCTTGGGGAAAATAGTGTCACAGGCAAAGGAATAAGAGGGTAGCAGTATGAGCAGGCCAGGGTGCCTTGTGATTCTCAGGAAGGGGGAGGAGGAGAAAATGACAGGTGTGGAAAGCAGGGGACCCTAAGTCACACTTGCCATCCCCAAGCATTCCCACTACTACTAAGATCCAGCAGCTAGAGACGCAGTGTTGTGAGGGAGGGGTGATGATAGTAATGAAGACTCAGAGACTAAAATCAATGTGGTTACTGTTATTGATAGTGAAGCAGCTGGTGGGACTAGCTTGACCACAGTAGATCCTCCTGCTGATGCTGAGCTGGAAGGGGAAGTGATGCAGATCAGCCCGACTAGCGGTCAAGGAAGCCATAACATCCCCCCTGACCCTGTGATTCCCATTGTCCATGCATTGTCCCTCCTGGACATAATACCGAGAAAGGCGGAAATGGAAGTTAACAGCAGTAATACTACCATGACCACAGATTAGCTACCTGTGCCTGCTAGTAATGCCAGTCTGCCTTCTTCCCCTCAAGAGATGGAACTTGAGACAGTAGGGGACCCGCTGTTACATTTGTCATTACTTCCAACCAGTGAGACTCTGATTGAGCATCAGTAGCAAGCAGGAACTGGTGGTGATGATGATGAGGGTGATGGTGGAACAGCTGGGGTGGAAGAGACATTAATGGACTTTTTTGTCCAAACTGAGAACGAATGGGAGACAGAAAACCAAATGGGGATGACATCACCACCAGCAGTGAGATTACAGTATTTGTGGAGTTTGCTGCTGCAGTATTTCCTGCTGCTGCTTGATTACAAGGGCAGCAGGATGATGAGGAACAGGTTAGTGGGCCACAGACCACCATGGCCACAGTAGGAATGGTGTCCAGCAATAGTGATGTGGTACTAGGACAGGTTCTACTTGCCAGCAGCAATAATCCTGGTCCTAGTTGTAGTGCTGATTCAGAGGAGCAACAGCTTTTTTCTGGGTGTGGGACTATTTTTCTCTTAGGGCAGGCATAGTGCAGTCATCAGTGATGGCACAGTGCATGATCTGTGAGAAGTTAGTGAAAAGGGGAATGCACGTTCGAACAACCACCCTCATAACACTTATGAAACACAGACACTATGACATTTATGTGAAACATTTTGAAGCAAAGCCCCCACCAAATAAATTGAGCACCACTGTTGCTGTACCCCCTGACTCTCCCCAAAAGCAACAAGAGGTGAGGTGTAAATCGAAGAAGAAAAAATAAAATAGAGAAACCCAGCCAGAGCATGAAAGTTCAATGGCAAGCCAAACATCTGGCTCACCATTACTTTCTTGCTCTACAATGTGGCTATGGGAAGACAAAACTACATCTTCTAGCAATCCACCTCATTCATCATTTTCTCCTGCACCAGTTGGCAACCATTGCGCAAATGTCAGGATGTGGCAGTTTGTGTCTATCCATTGCACACGGTGTGGTGGAAAAAATTGTAACCAGGGCATCAAGTGGCATCTGAGGAGATTCCATCCTGCCGAATACCCTAAGCTGGTGGCAGGCAGGGTTAATCATTATTATAAAAACTACAAGTGGTCAGGTGTCCTTAGAGGGGAGTGGACAAGGGGCATAGAGATAGCAGCAGTACTTGGTTTCTGGTGGGACCCTAAGCATCATAGTGTTTGGTTATAGTTGTGCCAGGTGTTTGATGTCGGTACAGATATACCAATTGCTCCCAGCCCTCATTTACTAAACACACTGTGCACATTTAAGTTGCTGATTAGAGGAACAGTTCCTGCTCTCAACAAGGGAAATGTTTCTATTCCAAAAACACATCCATGATTTTGGAGAAAGGGCAGGCGGAGAAGCATTATTTCTCCACATATACATGAATCGGTGGGGGCTAGTTGTGGTGCTGCTACTGCCTCAAGCCATCACTGGAGCAAGTAGTGGCAAGTCAAACTATGATCATCATCATCCAGATCACTGCTGTTGATTCTATTTCCTTGGGACTGCCTAATCATCCCGCTGCTTAAACAACTCATCAATAGGAGTAAGAACAGCAGTCGCAAATGCTGCAATGATACAGGGGCATTTTCCCAATGGCACTAGGCAAGTAGGGCATGTTTTTTTTTCCCAGGGCTTGAACACAAACCAGAAGTCTACAAAGAAACAATTTTGGAGAGCTTGTTCCTAGCATGCTTAAGGCCTACGAATCACTGATTCCTCAGGGCTTGTGACGTTAATATCATGGTTGGAGAGCAAAGTCAAGGAGTCAGACAGTGTAGAAAAATCACCTTCATTAGAATGATAACAGTAAAGAATAACAAGCAGAGGATGACAAGAGAGACTAGAGACTCTATCAACAATAGGAGCCGCCAACAGGTCCACCACAACTGCTAGAGACTAGGCCGGAGCCAACTGGTAGTCTGAATCACCCCAAGAGGAACACCGAATCGATCCTACTGTCTCCCAATAAGATGGCAAAAAGGGAGACTACTGACTCACACCTGCAATCAGTATGGCCGGAGTCCGCCAGAGTCACAGGTCTGCACCAGATAGTATGTCCACTAGTCAGGAGGCAACACAGAGAGGGTAGCTGGACAGAGCCCCAGGTCAGCACCAGGTTGGATAGTCAGATAAGCCAAGGTCATACAAGGAACGGGTAGTCCGCCAGAGCCACAGGTCTGCACCAGATAGGATGTCCACTAGTCAGGAGGCAACACAGAGAGGGTAGCTGGACAGAGCCCCAGGTCAGCACCAGGTTGGAGAGTCAGACAAGCCAAGGTCATACACGGAGTGGGTTGTCAGCCAGAGCCGCAGGTCTGCACCAGATTGTATGTCCAAACAGACAAGGAGAGCACAGAGGAGAGTCAGACAGAGCCACAGGTCAGCACCAGGATGGATGGTCAGCAAGCCAAGGTCATACACAGGATATCAGAATACAAGCAATACAACTGCACAGGACAACAACGTAAGGGTAAGATCAGACCAGACCAGAACTCCCTGTAAAAGGGTGAGGCCTGCGTCAATTTTCTCTGACATGATTCCTCATGGCTTCAGCCTCTAAAAGGTCTAAGTCCTACAAATCAATGTTTCCTTAGGGCTTGTGCCTAACAAGTCTAAGTCCTACAAATCAATGTCTCCTCAGGACTTGGGACTCTAACAAGACTAAGTCCTACATAGGGAGGGGTGAAAAGTTTTGCCTCAAACCAAAATTGGCAAGAAATGGCACTCTCCACTTGGTGAAAAATTTCACGCGAAAAGTTCATTTTTCTCGCTTTTCTGCCTAGCTCATTGCATTGAAATCAGTATGATGAAAAATTAATCCCCATCATATGAAAGTTTTCTCAACTTTTCTACAGCCATGTACAAGGGTGTCAGGCTCTCACACCATGTCACTCTGTGTTTGTAAGAGGAGAAAGCAGCATGTTTTTGAGCTAGAGAAGATAGGCAAATAAAGGGGAATTTAAACTTATTTTAGGGAGACTTTTAGTTAGGACATTTGTTCTCTGTATTAGGGGAGTCTGGGGGCAATATGATGGAGAGGGAGGGAGGAAGGACGTTGACACCAAATACCTCAAAATTTGGTGTGATTGACTGGCAAGAGACAGGCAGCTGGGATCCAAATTACTTTCTGATTTTGTTGTCTCTGTGCTGGGGAATAGGGATGGGCAAAAAATTTCGCCTCAAACTGAAATCAGTGAATAACGGCACTTTCTATTTGGCTAATAATTTCCTGTGAAAAGTGTTGATTTTCTGCTTTTTTCTCCTAGCTCGTTCCATTGAAATCAATTAATTTACCCACAACACATAATAAATATTATTTTATTTCCAAAAGGAATAGTAGAAAAGGGGCATGAGGGTGGCTGTGTTGGTGGGGTGCGGGGAAAGAATCAGTTGAACAGAGAATTTTTTTGTGGGGGGGTGTTTACTGGGACTGGGGGCAGTTAATAAAAAATAAATCCTAAATGCAATTTAAAAAAACCCATAAGACATGGTATAAAATGGTCTGAGGAGGGTACCTGTGTTAGTGGGTGGCATCTGGGGAGAGAATCGGTTGGAAAGGGGATTTGTTTGGGGGTGTTTCTTGACTGGTATTGTGGGGACCGTTAATAAAAAAATAAATCAATAAAATAAAATAAGAAATTTGTATATAAAGTGATAGAGACAGGAATACCCTGAAATAAGCTGCCACTGGGGTAGACGGATACTTGACTTGATGAAGTATTTTGTAGAGGATGATTTGTTAGATTTGTTGTTACAGGCCCAAGCCCTGAGGAAACATTGATTTGTAGGGCTTAGACTTATTAAAGGCGCAAGTCCTGAAGAAACATTGATTTGTAGGACTTAGACTTGTTTGGCACAAGCCCTAAGGAAACATTGATTTGTAGGACTTAGGCTTTTTTTTTAGAAACAAACCCCCCAATTTTTTTTTTTTGTAGGACTATGTTTTTTTTATATTTTAAAGGTCATGCCCTGAAAAAAAAATGTCCTACTGGCCTAGTGCCAGCAGTTCATGCTGGCCAGTGGCCACTGGCCATTGTCAAATGTCCTCCTGAGTCTGAGGCCATAATTGATGAATTTGCATCTGCTGTTCTTGCTGCTGCTGCTGAGATGTTTATGCAGCAGGCTGATTAGGCAGCTGAAAGGAAATGGAATCAAAAATATCAGTAACATGGGTGATGGATATTGAAGGTTCCAATTGCCACAATTATCTCCAGTGATGCACCTGAGGCAGTAGCAGCACAATAAGTAGCCCCAAGTCTATGTAGAGAAAAGAAGATGTCTGCCAATAATTCTTCTCCACCTGCCCCTCCTCCAAAATCATGGGTGTGTTGTTACTAGAATAGAAAAATGTTTCTTTGAGAGCAGGAACTGTGGTAAATAACATCTGGGGGCACAACTGTATCCAAACACCATGACATCAGAAACCAAGTACTGCAACTGTCACTATACTCCTTGTCCAGACCCTGCTAAGGACACATGATAACTTGCTGACAGTTTAATAGTAATGGTGAACCCTCCCTGCCACCATTTTAGCATACTCTGCTGGATGGAATCTCCTCAGATGACACTTGATGCCCTGCTTTCGATTCTCTTCCACTACACTACCATGTGTGGTCAGTGCACCACACAGTATGCAATGGGTAGAGATGAACTGCCACATCCTAACATCAACAGAGTGACTATCATTTGCTGGGGGAGGTAAAGATGGACGAGGTGGATTGGCAGAAGATGTAGTTACCCTAGAAGGTGATGGTGAGCTACTTGTTTCACTCATCATGGAACTTCCAGTCTCTGCCTGGGTCGCTCTATTCTTCCTCCTCTTTGATCTCTGCCTCACCTCTTGTTGCCTTTGTTGAGAGTCAGGGTGTACAGCAACAGCGGTGCTTGATTTCTGTGGTGGGTGTTTGGATTTAACATGTTTGACATCAATGTCATTGCGTCTTTGTTTCATGTGTGATATCAGGGTGCTTGTGCCAAGGTGTGTTCCCTCCTTTCCTCTTCTCACTGACTTGTCACAAATTGCGCACAGTGCCATTGGTGATGACTGCACTGTTTCTGACCCAAGTGAAAAATAGTCTCACACCCATGACTTCGGAGGGGGGGGGGGACAGGTGGAGAAAAATGCCTATTTCTTCTTGTCCTCCACATTCCTCTTCACTGTCTGTGGCAGCGGATAATGTTGCTAATGTTGCTCCTATTGCTTCAGATTAAGCACTGCAACTTGGACCAGGAGTATTGCTGCTGCTGGCAAGTGGAACCTGTTCTAATCCTACAAATCAATGTTTCCTCGGGGCTTGGGCCTGTAACAACAAATCTAACAAATCATCCTCTACAAAATACTCTATCAAGTCAAGTATCAGTCCACCACAGTGGAAGCTTATGTCAGGGGGTCCCTGTCTCTATCAGTTTACATACAAATTTCTTATTTTATTATTATATTTTTAATTAACTGTCCCACCAATACCAGTCAACAAACCCCGCCCAAAACAAATTCCCTGTTCAACTGATTAATTCATTCACCAACACAGGTACCCTCCTCAGACCCCTTTTGTACTATGTCTTATGGGGGGTTTTGAATTTTATTTAGGATTTATATTTTATTAACTGCCCCCCAATCCCAATAAACAACCCCCCAAAAAAAATCACCTGTTCAACTGATTCTTTCCCCATACCCCACAAACACAGGCAACCTCATGTCCCTTTTATACTATGCCTTTGGGAAATAAAATAATATTTGCTATGTATTGTGTGTAAATTCAATGCTCCCATTGATTTCAATGGAATGAGCTAGGCGAAAAAAGCACGAATAAGGGGAAAATCAGCACTTTTCGCTGGAAATTATTTGCCAAGTGGAAAGTGCCATTTTTCGCCGATTTCAGTTTGCGGTGGAAATTTTCTCCTGTTCCTAGTTGTTTCACTCGTCATGGAACTTCCAGTCTCTGCCTGGGTTGTTCTACTCTTCCTCCTCTTTGATCTTTGCCTCGCCTCTTGTTGCCTTTCTGGAGAGTCAGGGGGTACAGCAACAGCAGTGCTCGATTTCTGTGATGGGTGTTTGGCTTTAACATGTTTGAGATAAATGTCATGGTGTCTGTGTTTCATGTGTGATATCAGGGCGCTTGTGCCAAGGTGTTTTCCCTCCTTTCCTCCCTGACTTGTCACAAATTGAGCACAGTGCCATTGGTGATAACTGCACTGTGCCTGCCCCAAGAGAAAAATAGTCTCACACCCATCACTTCAGGGAGGAGGGAACAGGTAGAGAAAAATGGCTTCTTTCTTCTTGTCCACCACATTCTCCTTCACTGTCTATGGCAGCAGATAATGTTGCTGCTGTTGCTGCTACTGCCTCAGATTAAGCACTGCAACTAGGACCAGGAGTATTGCTGCTGCTGGCAAGTGGAACCTGTTCTAGACCCGCATAACTTGTTGACCCCATTTCACACTGTATCCACGGTGGTCTGTGGCCCACTAGCTTGCTCCTCAGTATCCTGCTGTCCTTGCATCTCAACAGCAGCAGGAATTAGAGCAGGTGCAAATTCCTTAGACTCCAAAATCTCACTGCTAGTGTTAGTGGTGATGCCAATCCTCACCCCTATCTCCAATTCCTTCTCAGTTTCTACTAAAAAGGCCATCAATGTGGCTTCCACCCCAGCTTCTCCAGCATCATCATCACCACCACCACTAGTCCCTAGATGCTGCTGCTGCTCTATTACAGACATCTCACTGCTGCTTGAGGAAGTGACGAGCAATGTGGCAGAGGGTCCCCTAATGTCACACTTGGCATTTTTTTTACCTGAAGAAGGCAGACTGGCAGCAGTAGCTGAAGGCATAGACAGTTGGTCTGTGCTCCTGCTGGTGATGGTGTTTATGATTGTGTACCTGCTCTCCCCCAACAACAGTTCTGGCCTCTTAGTCTTCAGGATCCTGTTCCACTTGGACACTTTAGGGAAGGGAAGGGGAGTATCTCTCAGGGTCAGAGGAATGGTGTGGGCTCTCTTCACTGCTAGTCTGAACGCTCTCAAATGTTTCCCCTACCACTCCGGTTGCTTCACCATTACTGCTACTACTACTAACACCAACCACATTAAGTTCAGCAGCAGAGTCTTCCTCCTCACGGTCACTAGGAATATGAGGATATTGTTGATTACCCCCTCCTTCACTCCTAACACTAACAAGCTGCTGGACCTTAGTACTAGTACTTGAACCGGCAGGACTGCTTGGGGATGGCAAGTGTAACTTAGGTTCCCTTGCTGTCACACTTGGAATCATCTTCTCCTTCCCCTCCCCTCCTGAGTATTACAAGACACACTAGCAGCAGGTTCAGCACTGGTGGCAGGAGGTGCAGCACATCTGACAGCAAGCACAGGAATGGTGGTATCAGTAGTATGGGCAGCACATCTGGCAGTAGGCACAGCATTAGTGGTAGCAGGGGCAACACATCTGCAGCAGGTACAGCACTAGTGGCAGGAGGGGCAGCATGTCTTGCAGTAGGTACAGCACAAGTGACAGGAGGGGCAGCACATCTGGCAGCAGCTACAGCACTAATGGCATCAGGGGCAGTACGTCTGGCAGCAGGTACAGCATGTCTGGCAGCAGGTACAGCAAAGGTGGCAGCAGGTACAGCAATGGTGGTAGCAGGGACAGCACATCTTGCAGCAGGCACAGACAGATGACCTGTCCTTCTCTAACTACTACCCTTTTCTTCTTCCATTCCCATTAAATTCCCCAAGATCCCTATGGATGATTTGGGGGACTGGACAGTATTGGTTTAGTTGTGCTCACGTCCTCCTCCTCAGACACAGAAGTATCTTTCAAGTTCCTCCTTCTATTAGTTTTAAGTCTGCTCATAGTCATAGCAGTCACTATGAGCCTCTCTTGCCTCAGTTTTACAAACAATTCACAGCAGAACATCACATTTACCTCACTCTGTAACTGCTTATATTGTGTTTGACTTCTGCAAATATGTCACGTTTTTATAGCGATAAAGCAGAAACCATGTAAATCAATGGGCGGAAACTTTCTAGCCACTTAAAAACTGACGGGAAATGCAAACATTTTAACTGCTGTTTTGATAGCTAATTTTCTAGTGAAAAAAAAAACAGTCAATAACGTGATTTTTGCAGGATTTCTCGCAGGAACACAGAGACAACTTTTGCCCACCCCTACTGGGTAAGTTTGGGGAAAGAAGTTGTTGATTTTGCTTTTAGTTATATATATTTTTTGACTGACTGTGATAAGATAGGGTGGACAACTTAAAAGAAGAAATAAAAAGAAATGCATAAATAAACAAATAAATATATTAGGTCAAAGACAGCTGATTGGGAGCCTGATATGAGCTCTGTGACACAACTTTAACTTTCAGCTACTTATTTCTCAACTATTTCTTGCATCATAGGAAACATATGCAAAAAACGTGTTGAATAGGAGAAAAATGTATTGAAATAGGCAATAATTTGCAGGAATAGTCAAAAAAGAGGACATTTTTGCATTGGAGAAAGAAAACTTTCATGAAAAAGGAGAAAAATCACCGTTTTTTCCCAGAAAGTCATGCAGGAAATTTATTTCACTTTTTGTCAACCCCTAGTCCTATACATCAGTGTTTCCTCAGGGCTTGTGCTTAACAAGTCTAAGTCTACAAATCAATGTTTCCTCAAGGCTTTGGCCTCTAACAAGTCTAAGTCCTACAAATAAATATTAACATGTGGCTTGAACCTCTAACAAGTCTATGTCCTACAAATCATCCTTTATGAAAAAAATACTCTATTCCGTTAAGTATCAGTCTGCCCCAGTCACAGCTTACGTCAGGGGGTCCCTGTCTCTATCATATTACATACCATTTTTAAATTGTATTTTTTATTTTGTATTTTGTTTCTCCCCAATCCCAGAAAAACCCAACCAAAAAAAAATCCCTACTCAATTGATTCTTTTCCCAGTCTCCACCAACACGGACAACCTCCTAGACCCCTTTTATACCATGTCTTATTTTACTCATTTATTTAAATTAACTGTCCCCCCATTCCAAGTCAACGACCCCACCAAAATTCCCTGTTCAACTAACTATTTCCCTACACTCAACAAACACAGGCATCCTCAGACCCCTTTTATATTATGCCTATGGGAAATAAAATAAAAAATGCTAAATGTTGTGTAAATTCAGTGTTGTCCTTGATTTCAATTCAATGAACTAGGTAAAAAAAGAAGAAAAACTGTACTTTTCACTGAAAATTATTCACCAAGCGGGAAATACCATTACTCTCCAATTTTGGTTTTGGTTTCAGGAGAAAATTATCACCCATCCCTAATCATAAAAACTTCATCATCAAGCTTCATTTTAATGCACAATTATTTCTATCTACAGACCAGGTGTACAGAAATGGGGACAGCTGGTGCAACCACCTATGCTAACATCTGCTTAAGTTTTTGGGAAAGGGAGTTTGTTTTCAGTGATCAAATGCTAAAATACACTGAGCATGTACTGATGTGAATAGGTTACACTGATGATGTCCTCCTTCCATGGGAAGGGGATGCAGATCTTCTACATGAGTAGAAGACCATTATGGTCTTAATCTTAGAATTACTCATCAAATCAAAAAGTCAGAAATTCAATCCTTAGATTTAAAGATCATGTTCATGTGGGAAGTTGATGGAATACTTCAAACAGATCTTTTCCATAAACCTACTTCAAGTGAATAGTCGCCTACATAATATGTCCTCTGACACAAAATTTACCATTTTCAACCTACCAGGAGGGGAATTTTTGTGAATCTGTCTGTATTTAAAAGTAGACGCTCTGAGCTGAAAGAAAGATTACTGCAAAGAGGTTACACTAAAATGTCAATAATCATGCCTTGCGTACTGATAGGAATTCCTTGTTGGTTCCTAAAATAAATCTGGAGTTGACTTTATCGGTTATGTTACCACTTATGGTTCTGACACTGGATATATCACATACATCATTAATAAGAATTGATACATCCTTACATCAGATTCAATGCTGAAATGAATACTGGGACATAAGACTTCCTTCAGTTTCAGAAGAAATAAGAATCTTGGAGATCTAATGACAAATAGTCACTTTGTCAGTGTAACCACCAGCTCGAACAGGTCTCTCCTGCAGCCATTGCAGAATGTGTCCTTATATGAATAGGCTGACCATACCTCACCTTTAAAAAGGGACACATAGGAAATAGGCATATTTCAGGAGTGCACCAAAATCAAAGCAACCCTGTAGTATGCATTTTTCATGTATGTCCCTTTTTAAAGGTGAGGTATGGTCAGCCTATATATGAAAAATGATAAACAAAGCAAGGACAGATTTGGAAGAATACATACCTGTAATGACCTAGTCACCCATCAGACAAAATATATAATTTATTGCTTACAGTGTACCTGTAAACTACTGTATGTTGCTAGAGACTGATGTCTGTGAAAGGGCCGGGAGGGGGAAACTTTATACGTTTATATCTCTCAAACTATACATGTTTGAGAAACGGGACCTACATCATTGCGTTAATATTTTTAATATCTACAATAGTCAACTTTGTTAAAAGTAACCATTACTATCACTTTACAAAGGGCTCTCTTCCACGACCCTTGCTTTCAGCCCTTGACAGTGCTGGTCAGGCGAAATACACGTCAGATGTTTTATCTTTGACAATGCCAGCATACTCTATTGTTTATTAGATATGATCTTTACTTTCTATTTAAATATTGTGATGTATTGTTTCAATTTTTTTTGTTGTGACTCCCTCACTGCTTGTGGCAAATAAAGGGACTAAGATAGCTAATTACATTTAACTTTAAAACACATTTAGTTTAGGATCTCACTGCTTGTACAGTGTGGTATAGGTCCATTAGCATTTTCATAATTTTGCATCACCATATGCATCAACCAATGATATTATTGTACTTGATGTAATTGAGATATTGATATATAGCCCCAAGGCAGAGAATGGAATAACACAGATTCCCTGCTTTTAAAGGTATAGTCACCCTAAAAGTAGGCTGACCAGACCTCACCTTTAACCAGGACACATATGGAAAATACATACTGCAGCGCTGCTTGATTTCAGTGCAGTCCTGAAATATGCCTATTTCCTATGTATCCCTTTTCAAAGGTGAGGTATGGTCAGCCTACTCTTGGCTCTCATGCACTTTTTCTTAGAGTGCTCAAATAATTTGCAGTTCCTGCAGCAATGTACTTTATCACAGGTCATATTTGTATGACCATTTCATTATACTTGTGAAAGAAACTGCTCATGCAAGAAAAAATAAATCTCCATTAAACCTCCCAATGCTAAAACTGGCTAGTGTTAAATTTCCTTTCCTGGGGGCATCTTTAACCCTTTAAAGACAGAGCGGTCTGAAGGACTAGAGCACATTTTTTTTCTTTACACACAATTCATCCATGATCACAATGTGGTGTGTAGTCGTGCTGTAATCACAAATGTCCGTGATGAGCCAGGACAACCACTGGTTCTTAATGCCCCAACAGCAGTGACAGTCCTGTTCCAGCATTGGGAGTTAACGGGTAAAAAGAACACAACCAGTTACTCCCTTTTGCATGTCCACAACTCAAAGCATTACCACTGCTACAAACAAAATGAACTGTGCTTCCCTAATTAAGGTAAACTAATTGACAAGGTATCTTTTGTTAATCTCAGGAGCAGGAAAAGTATTTTTTCTGCTTGGAAGAATATAATTAAATTTTAATATCCGATTGTGACAAGTGTTTAGTGTAGTTATGTTATTAAACCCAGCAACAGAAACACCTGCAGGATTGACATAAACTAGTAACGCTTGGACTTTGTTTCTTTGCTTCTGTTAACCTCTTTGAGTGCCAGAAAGATATCCAAAGCATAGCATTGCAATGTGCTGAATACCTATCTGGCACTCAAAGGATTAAACCTTTAAGGAGCTTAGGGCCGGGGTATGGAATGCATTGATAAGCAACATGTGTTGTACACCTATCTGGACCTTAATGGGTTAATTATATGCTAGAGCATTGCCTTTTGTTGTCATTCCACCTGTCAAAAATGACCTTCTTAAAGGGATAGTAACACTTCGTTTTAACTTTATTTTATTTTGTAGGCATTAAAAAAACATGAAGAATGATATAAGTCTTATCTCTCAAACCTTTATGGTTTATGAGATATTCACAAGCAAAGTTCCCCTCCCGCCCCTTTTTCCTAGTGTAAGCCATCTCTTCTCAAATGTGAGTCTGGTTGTATGACAGTACAGATAACAGAAGGGGACAATGTTCTTTGTATGAAAACAATGAAAGCCCTTCCCCCCTTGACAAGTTTTTCAGCTTTTTCCATTATCTTAATTGAAGATTGTCCCTCTCTGCAGTCTACCTGGGCATCTCCCTTCTGATCTGGTTGAACAGGGGGGGGGGATACTTTGTTTGTGAATATCTCTTAAACCATAAAGGTTTCAGAGATAAGACTTATATCATTCTTCATGTTTTTTTAATGCCTACAAAATAAAATAAAGTTAAAATGAAGTATTACTATCCCTTTAATTATATTTCTCCCTAAGTATTGTCTTCTTTTTACTCCTCTTCTCCCAGCCCCAGTACTGTCAACCTGTGGTTCTACTGTTGTTGTTAGGGTACAACTGTTTAAAATGATGGAATGTGTAGTCAAACAGCGACTGGAGAATCAGATGTTTATTACTGTTGCTGTGGATAAGAAATGACTAGAGGGGAGAGTTTGTATGAAAATAAATAAGTTGAAGTGAAATGAGTCACAGTCCAACAACATCTGAAGAATCACAGGTTGCCAACACTTGAGGGAAGAATAAACATCAGTTAAAAGTGTGACTGGTTAAGGGTTGTATTCAACACACTAAAGAGTTGCCATTCTAGAGCAATCAGCTGCACCATAGAAGACAAATAAACATGTCCATAGATTTTTATGGGGCTTTTATCCCCTTTAGTATTAGAGAGGTCTTCAATTCATTGAGACCTAATGTGTTGAATACCTCTCCTGCATTCAAGCTGTTAAAAGCCCCTTTTAAATCAATAAGAATTTTGAGAATTATTATTTTACCCTTGTAATGCCGCTGATATGCTCCACAATGGCTCATATTTTGCTTAATGCATAAGGCCCTATATTTCCAAGAAATTACACTATTTGGAGTTAACCTTATAAAGTTACACACTGTTTTCCCATAAGTGCCTTTAGATTGTGTACATCCTAGTTAACCTTTTGAATGCCAGTGGCTTTGGGCCATTTATTAGAGCACGGAGGCCTGAAACATAACACCTCTTTGTGCAGATATTGCTGTGGGTAGGCTTTAAAGGGATAGTAATACTTAAAATGCAAAAAAAAAATATGTTGTAGGGTTTATCCCCCTGATTAAAACAAGGGAACTCCCACTGCTGAAAGGTGTTTCATTCAAAAATTATTAATTTTCAAAGTTGAATTTTTTAGGTGCAATATCACAGCGTACTGAAATTGTACAGTGGTGCTGTTGCTACACGATCCTATGGACAGCTCTGGTCCCGGGACCATAAATCTCCAAAGCATGGTGTAGCAACAGCGCCACTGTATAATTTTAGGACGCTGTGATAGTGCACCTAAAAAATTCAACTTTGAAAATTAATAACTTTTGAATGAAACACCTTTCAGCAGTGGGAGTTCCCTTGTTTTACTTAGGGGGATAAATCCTACAACATATTTTTTTTTACATTTTAAGTATTACTATCCTTTTACTGACTGCTCCAGGACCAGAGCAGTAAGTTCCAGCCATTCCCCAGTGTTTCCGCACATGTCATGACTGCTACAACTATCACAAGTGTAGGTGGGGCCACATGACAAAGGCAATGTATGTAAACATTGTCTTTGTCACTGTTTATTTATTTATTTATTTAAAAATGTTCTACCAAGAAGAAATCTCAATGTATTCCTCTTGGTAGACTACAGCAAATGTTAATGAGAGCACATAATGACCATAAAGTTATATTATCCAATGTGAAATAGAAGGGAGTAGAGAATCAGGGAGAAAGTACTTAACTTTTATTAAACATATTGTTAAAAATTAGTTAACACTAGAAAGTCCTCACTCTGAGTCTGTTGCGGCAGGAAGCTCCTATGCTAATGTGAGTCCAAGGACCAACATATACCTGCTATCTAGGTCCCTTAATTTGCTGTTGCACCATTGGGAGTCCAGAAAAAATTGTATTGTATAATTGTAATTATATATATAATACTAACAATGTGGATATATAGGGAATTAATGCGCACACACAGATGCAAGACACATACACACAGAGACACGCACGCAAATGCACACGCATGCATTTGCACAGTCATACACACATACATGCAATGCACAACATGTAGACACAGAGTGTGATACAGACATGCAACACACACAGTGAGTAACACACAGAGACACACATACACACAGAATTGAGTCATAAGGGAGTGACTTATGTGTCATTGTAATGAGTTTGTGTTTGTACTTATGCCTCCACTGTGGCATTCATTCATACAGTTGAAATGCATGTGGTAATTGCACATACTATGGTGGAAGGTGGATCATGCTGGCTCCCGGGGTGTGAGTGAGTGTGTGTGAGTGGGAGTGAGTGGCATTCATTCATGTAGTTGAAATGCATGTGGTAATTGCACATACTATGGTAGAAGGTGGATCGTGCTGGCTCCCGGGGTGTGAGTGAGTGTGAGTGAGACTATGGTGGAAGGTGGATCGTGCTGGCTCCCGGGGTGTGAGTACGTGTGAGAGTGAGTGATTGCGTGTGAGTGATTGCGTGAGTGTGTTTGAGTGTGTGTGATTGTGATTGAGAGTGAGTGTGAGAGAGTGTGATTGAGAGTGAGTGTGAGTGAGTGTGAGAGTGAGAGTGTGTGAGTGAGAGGGTGTATGAGAGTAAGAGAGTGTGAGTGAGAGTGATTGAGTGTGTGAGTGAGAGAGTGTGAGTGTGTGTGATTGAGTGTGTGAGTGAGTGTGTGAGAGTGTGTGTTATTGAGTGTGAGTGTATGTGAGTGTGTGTGAGTGTGTGTGATGTGTTTGTGTCTGTGGTGTAGGAGTGAGTGGCAGCCATTTTGTTTTTTCAGTTACTTAGATAGTGGTGGGCAGGCTGGATTGTGGGGGCAGGCCAACTCCCTGAATGATTTAAATCACTCCCCCATTGAATCACCCAATGGGAGCAGTAACTCCTCCTTACTTAACCCTTTGAGTGCCAGAAGGGTACACAATACATTGCTTTGCAATGCGTTGCGTATCCCTCTGGCACTCAAAGGGTTAAGTTGAGGTAACATAGCAATATAACACATGGTGGCTCTTCAGTTGAGGCAGAGTAGCAATATGCTGAGGGAACAAATAGATAGTGGTGTTTGAGGCTTGCCCTCTGTAACATACAGCAAAGCATCTCTCTCCCTTTAAGGAGAAAGGGCGGAAATCAGGAAGCAGGAAGTGGAGGAGTGACAGTTGAAAACAGACAGTTAGTGAGGTTGACTGAAGAGATGAAAAGAGTTAAATAAAAGAGTTGCTATTAAGTTTATCCCTGAGTTTGTATTTTATGGAAACATTACACCGTCGTACTGAAACAGAGTGTATGGAGGGTTACAATTATCTGTGGGAGGTGAAACAGTGTGTTTGTGGGGTCATGATCCTGAGTGAGAGTGTGTGTGGACTGGGAGAAGATACTGATATCCTCTACTTTAGGAGCGAGTGGCAGCTATATTTTTTTTTGTCAGTTGGATAGTGGTGGGTGGGCTGGAGGGGGAGGGCCAACTCCCTGTATGATAAACATGCCCCCATTGAATCACCCAATGGGAGCAGTAAAGTCCCCATTGAATCACCCAATAGGAGTTGTGCCTCCTAATGAGACATAAATTATGTAATGAGGCATTCTGTTCAATGTGTGTTTGTTTTCTGAGGAGAGATAAATTATGTTCTGTGTGTGAGGTACCATAAATTATGCAATGAGGCTTATTCTTTTATATATATATATATATATATATATATATATATATATATATGGATTCAGTGCCTAGATAATTGAATAATGTCAGGTATCTTGTAGACCTGTACCTCACTTACTGAGGCAGGGAGCTCCTATACTTATGTGAGTCCGAGGACCCCCATGAAAACTACTAAGTCCCTTAATTTGCTGCCGCAGTTGTAGGAGTCCAATAACAATCAATACTTCATATAAAAATGATTTCAATACTTTAATATGATGACAGCTTCAGAGTGCGACTAACATTAAAATTTATTGGTTAGGAAAATGCTCAAGCATGAAAGGAGCAACAAAGAAAAGCACCCATGGGTCAGAGTTGGACTGTCATTGATCCTGAGTTAGCACTTATTATAATTTCCCATACTGTACACCAATCAAACAGCAAAGGTATACTGTTGGCAACATCCAAAATTAAATCAAATGCCTACTATTACCCTTCCCTTGTTTTGACAGACTCAGAGTGAGTTTATAGTTTCAACTCACAATTTTTAAAATATGTTTAATAAAAGTTAAATATTATTTACTTTCTCTTGATCCTCTACTCACTTCTATTTCACATTGAGTGATGTATCTCTATGGTCATTATGTACACTCATTAAGGTTTGCTTTAGTCTACCAAGAAAAATACATTGAGCTTTCTCTCTTATTCAAGAATGTCCTGAAGTCCTGGGTGCAGAACTATTATTCTCTTGGAGCATGCACAGTGCAGTCATCAGCAATGACAATGTGCACAATTTGTGATAGATCAGTGAAAAGGGGAAAGGAGGGAATGAACCATGACACAACTACCCTGATAACACACATGAAACACAGACACCATGATATTTATGTGAAACATGTTAAAGCCAAACACCTTACAAAGAAATCATGCACCACTGTTGCTGTGCCTCTGACTCTGCCCAAAGACAAGGGGTAAGGTAGAAATCAAAGAGGAGGAAGAATAGAGAGGTTGAAAGTTCAATCGCGAGCGGAACACCTGCCTCTCCATTACCTTCTTGCTCTAGGGTCTAGGCATGGAAAGATCATATAACTACATCTTCTGGTGATCCACCTCGTTAAACTGATAGCCATTCAGTAGATGGCAGGATACGGCAGTTCGTGTCCACTCATTGCACACTCAATTGTGCTATGACCACACATGGCAGTGGGATGGAGGTTAATCACAACCAGGGCATAAAGAGGCATCTGAGGAGATTTCATCTGAATATGCTAAGCTGGTGACAGGGAGGGTTCATCATTATTATTAAACTGTCTGCAAGTTGTCATGTGTCCTTAGTGGGGAGTGGACAAAGGGCAGCAGTAGCACTTGGTTTCTGGTGGGATGATTTCACATTTGAGACCCTAAGATCATGGCTTTTGGTTACAGTCATGCCAGGTGTTTGATGTGAGTCTAGATGTGCCCATTGTTCCCAGTCCTTCCCTTATTTATCACACACTCTGTACACATTGCATTTGCTGATGAGTGGCACAGTTCCTGCTCTCAAGGGAAACATATGTATTTTAACAGCACCCCCATGAGTTTGTAGGAGGGGCAGGTGGAGAAGCATTATTGGCTAACTTCTTATTTTCTTCACATATACTGGGGGCTAGTTATTGTGATGCTACTGTCTCCAGCGCATCACTGGCAAGAGGAACCTTCAACATCCATCACCAGTTTTACTGCTGTTGTTGATTCCATTCCATTTGAGCTGACTAATCATCCCGCTGCTTAAACAGCTCAGCAATAGCAGCAAGAACAGCAGTCACAAATTCTGCAATGACACGGGGGCATTTGACAATGGCCAATGGTTACTGGCCACCACAACATGACCTGTTGACTCTAGGTCAGTTCAGTACACACGGAGATAGGCAGCCAGTCCTAGTCAGCAACGGAAGCGGGTTCTCAGCCAAAGCCAGTTCGGTACACACAGAGTTAGTCAGCCAGTCCTAGTCAGCAATGGAAGAGGGTTCTCAGCCAAAGCCAGTTCAGTACACACGGAGGTAGTCAGCCAGTCCTAGTCAGCAACGGAAATGGAATCAACTCAGAAACAACAGAAGAATAGTCAGGCGAGCCGGGTCATACACGGAGCAGGAACATGCAGCAACACAAACGCTAGGTAAAGGTACACCACAAAAGGGTGCTGAAAGAATGACAGGGCCAGGTATAAAAGGGCTAGCCCTAGGCGGAGTCAGAGCCCAATAGCCAATAAGAACCGTGCAGAGTGAAACCCGGAAGTAGCAATGTCGCCATGCAGAAAGGATCACGGGCATCGTGATACACAGGCACCCTCATACTCCTTTTATACTATGCCTTTGGTAAGTAAAATAGCATTTGCTATGGGTTGTGTGTGAAGTCAATGTTCTCATTGTTTTCAATGCAACGACCTAGGTGAAAAAAAAATGGAAAAACAGCACTTTTCGTGGGAAATTTTCCACCAAGTAGAAAGTATGATTATTCCCAGAGACAAAAATTTTCACCCATCCCTGCATGCTGGAGGGATGTATTCTTGATCAACATCATAAATAGTAACTAGATCAGATTCAGCATCTTCCATCATTTCATCCCCACTACTTTTTTATTTTTCCAGGCTTTTTCAGTTCTCAAACAATTTATTTTTACTTTTCCCCTTGGAGACATTTTCAGAACATTATCCTTTACTTTGAGGACTGGTGTTTTTAGTAGCATAGCAGTTAGTTGAACTGCTGTACCTTCCTCAGTTATGCCATCAACACTGGAATACTACTCATTGTCATTTTCAGCATTCTTAGGTGGTTTATTAATATTACTAGTCGTGGTGGAGCTTGTTAAGTGACTTTGAAAAACAGCCTCCTCAGAAGGAGAAGGATCATAATTTATTGTCTATACTGCAGCAACCTTGGCTGCTGCCATTTTACTAACACATGCCTGCACTGCATTGAAACCTTTTGCCCTACCCTGCCCCTAGTGTATTTACTAGAAATTATTAAGCAGTGAATTCCACAACAGAAATGATTATGTGTGATGTCTCAGCCTTTATAAAATACTCTCTTCTCTTCTCTTCTAGTGTCTGTCTGCCTCATTCACAGCTCATGTCAGGGTCCCTGTTGCCTATCAGTCAAACTATTTTGTTTTTTAAATGTTTATATATTTTTTAATTAACTATCCCTATCAGCATCAGAACAAAATGTACATTCATGCAACTGCTTCTTCCCCCACACTCCTCAAACACAAAGAACAGCCAGCAGAAAGTAAATTGGATCAGAGCTGCCTGCGTCTTCTCAGTTACACAAAACATTGTAGTATTTGGGGTAAATATCCTTTGCTACCTTCTTACACCCCCAGACTGCCCTAACACAGAGATAACAGCCAGGTCAGGAAGGAGCTTGGACCACAGCTGCCTGTCTCAGTCAACCAAGATTTTGTGATATTTTACATAAATCTCCTTTATCCCCCAGACTCCCCAGCCTACTAGACTCCCTAAACTGCACTTCAACTTTACGTAATTTGCCTATCCTAGGTAGCAGAAATATTGTGCTGCTTTCTCTACCTCTCACAAACACAGAATGACATGCTCCTTTCGCATACCCCCAGACTTCCCTACAGCAGAGAATAGCCAGCAAAAATGAACTTAGATCAAAGCTGCCTGTCTCCTCTAAGTTACACCAAAATTTGGAGCATTTGGTGTATAACCCCTTTGCTCCCTTCACACACCTCTAGGTTCCCCTCTTGCCTTTAAGACTCCTCAAACTGCACTCCAACTTAGCTTTTTTTTGCCTATCCTAACTAGCCGAAAAATTGTGCTCTTTCTCTACCTCTCATAAACACAGAATACTATGCTACTGGAACCCCTTTTTTACTATTCTTGCGGGAAAAGAAGGGAAACTTGTCATGTGGGGAGGGAAGTTCAGTCTTACCATTTATGTTAATGCAATGAGCTATGCGGGAAAAAGTGTAAAATTGCCACTTTTCAGGAAAAAATTGAGTATCAGTGGGAAGTGCCATTTTTCTGCTCTTTAAGTTTGAGGCAAAAAAAGTTCACTCGTTGCTACTATGATATGCCAGGCCAGCAGGGTACAACATTTGACTTCAGTTATTTAAAACATCCATATTCATCAACACATTTCACCCATCCCTTTGAGACAGGCAAAGACAATGGAGGGGTGTTGATTTTTAGGAGTCTTTCTGGTAATTTAGTCATGCGTACATGGTGACCAATCAGTAATTACCAGCTTGATATGTACTTTTTTATATATGTACAAGTATTGTCATTGTTCTAAAAAATGCTAGAAAAGTGATACAGAATTTGTAACTGTGCAATAGAAAACGCAAACAAAAAGAAAACACAAACAAATGGCACATATATTACTTTTCCTTTGTTCCCATTGCTGCAAAAACCAAGAACATTTTGCTTTTACTTGGGAAGGTCATTAATACATGTTCCACACATGCACAAAACATCTGTCACGCACTGGAAGCTGAGGAATTTGAACAGCTACAGCTAAAAGTGCCAGTATTCCACTACTTTGATGATATCATGTTGACCAGAGTTCCAAACCTAGTGGCTACTGAATTAAAGAGACTGATAGAGCATCTGCAGAACATAGGATGGACCATAAATCATCAGAAGATACAGTGTCCTGAGCAAGAGGTACAGTTTTGGGGTATGGTAGGGCCAAGCCTCAAAATGGAATGCCAGCTAAAGTGATAGAGACAATAACAGCAGTAGCCCCACTAACGATCATAGAAGGTCAATATTTCTTAATAAATGGTTAGTGCATGAGTGTTAGTTTTACAGTATGTGTGGACTACTATTTCCCCAGGGAAATGTTAATGCAAAAGCTGCATTTTGCTGCTTTTTCCTTGGAAATTCCCAAGCATGCAAACTACATAAAATGTCCACCTTTTCAAACCCCAATGCATTTTCTATGAAAACTATACTGTTTTTTTCCTGCCCATTCTGTAGTTTAAGAATTCCCACAAAAATATTGTGGGGACAGTGGTCATATTCAGTGTGTGTGGTTGTATGGCTACAAGTACAGTTGGACAATGCTGAGGGTCAGTTTGAATGGTACTGTGGCTACCATGGGACAAGGCTGGGTGGTCAGAATGTGTGGTTCTATGGCTACCAGTGAGACAAACCTAGGGGTTAGTATGTATTGTTCTTTGGCTATGATGAAACTAGGCTGGGAGGTCAGAATGGCTACTAGTACACCTGAGAGTTCAGAATTTGTGGTTCTATAGATAACAGTGGGACAAGGCTGGTGGTCCATGTTTCAATAGCTTTCTCTCTCTTTTAGCAAAGACTGACAATAGGAATACATTGGGGAAATTCAATAGACTGGAGAGAATTACAATAATGTCATTAATTTCAAAAAGTTAAAGTCATATTTGCATGTTTCTTTTTTCAGGTCTATCCCAAATTGCCAAGGATCATTGGTATAGTTGTGCCTCTTATTGCCTGTTATTGTTGGAGGATGGACATTGAGAGCTAAAATTCCTGGATTTGAGAAGAACAGTGAAGAACTACACAGAGAGGAAAAAGACACATAGCCTATCTTTATAGTTATTTAATGTATTTGAAACAATTTATAGTTAGTTCACCTGAAAAAAAAATCATGAAATTGCACATGTTTTCTTTAAATGGATAGTAATGTTCCCATATGAACAATGCTGCAATCCTTCCTTGTAGTGCATACAACTGATCAGTTACATTAGTAATGCTGAATTTGCTACATACAGTGGATATAAAAAGTCTACACACCCCTGTTAAAATGCCAGGTTCTTGTGATGTTAAAGAATGAGACAAAGATAAATCATGTCAGAACTTTTCCCACCTTTAACTGAAATCATTGAGGATGAAAAATAAAAAACTCACAATAACCTGGTTGCATAGGTGTGTACACCCTCTTATAACTGGGGTGTGACTGTGTTCAGAATTAACCAATCATATTCAAACTCATGTTAAATAGAAGTCATTACACACCTGCCATCATTTAAAGTGACTCTGACTAGTCACAAATAAAGTTCAGCCATTCTAGTAGGATTTTCCTGACATTTGCTTAGTTTCATCTCAGAGAAAAAGCCATGGTTCGCAGAAAGCATACAAAGTATCAGAGGGATCTCATTGTTGAAAGATATCAGTCAGGAGAAGCGTACAAAAGTATTTCCAAAGCATTAGAACACAGTGAAGACAGTCATCAAGTGGAGAAAATATGGTACAACAGAGACAGAGATGTCCCTCCAAAATTGATGAGAAGACGAGAAGAAAACTGGTCAGGGAGGCTTCCAAGAGGCTTACTGCAACATTAAAGGAACTGCAGGAATTTCTGGCAAGTACTGGCTCTGTGCTACATGTGAACACAATCTCCTGTATTCTTCATATGAATGGGCTATGGAGTAGGGTGGCAAGACGGAAGCCTTTTCTTACAAAGAAAAACATCCAAGCCCGGCTGAAGTTTGCAATAACAAACATCAGGTCCCCCAAAAGTATGTGGGAAAATGTGTTATGGCCTGCTGAAACCAAGGTTGAAATTTTTGGCCATCATTCCAAAAGGTATGTTTGGCGCAAAAACAACACTGCACATCACCCAAAGAACACCATACCCATAGTGAAGCATGGTGGTGGCAGCATCATGCTTTGGGGCTGTTTTTCCTCAGCTCGAACCGGGACCTTAGTCAGGGTGAAGGGAATTATGAACAGTTCCAAATACCAGGCAATTTTGGCACAAAACCTTCAGGCGTCCATTAGAAAGCTGAAGATGAAGTTCACCTTTCAGCACGACAATGACCCAAAGCACACATCCAAATCCACAAAAGCAGATTAACATTTTGGAATGGCCCAGTCAGAGCCCAGACCTGAATCCAATTGAACATCTGTGGGGTGATCTGAAGAGGGCTGTGCACAGGAGATGTCCTCGCAGTCTGACAGATTTGGAGCGCTTCGGCAAAGAAGAGTGGGCAAATATTGCCACGTCAAGATGTGCCATGCTAATAAACTCCTACCCAAAAAGACTGATTGCTGTAATAAAATCAAAAGGTGCTTCAACAAAGTATTAGTTTAAGGGTGTGTACACCTATCAACCAGGTTATTGTGTTTTTTATTTTTCACCCTCAACGATTTCAGTTTGTTTTGCAATTGAATTGTTCATGTTATAGGTCACATTAAAGGGATAGTAATACTTAAGTATTACTAATCCCTATACTAAAGTCCTTTTAAACATACATGTATTGCCCCCAGTTTCATCTCTCAAACCTTTATGGTTTGAGAGATGATCGCTCCTAAAGTTGCCCTCTCCCTCCCCCTTCCCCGAAGTCAGCGTTGTAGCTGACTGAAGGGAAATCCGGTCTTAGATCATCAGGCAGCTCTGCAGCAGAGCCGCAATCACGTTAATTAAAAAAAAACTTTCACTAAAATGGTCTTCTACATGTGCTTGCAAACCAAGCACACGTAGAAGACTATTTCAGTGAAAGTTTTCTTTTTTATTAACGTGATCGCGGCTGTGCTAGTGAGCCTCCTGAAAGTCATACGACTTGCTTCCCTGCACTCAGCTAGAACGCTGACTGTGGGGAAGAGGGAGGGAAAGGGCAAGAACCTGGCATTTTAACAGGGGTGTGTAGACTTTTTATATCCACTGTATACCCTGAAATAATATTATAAATTATCTCCCTCACTCCACTTATTCTTATGCCATTCTTTGAGCCTTAGAGCTGGAAGCAGATGGTGACAGGGTTTTCCATATAAAGAATGAATGCAGATTGTGCCTTGTAGCTCTCTGTCCAGTCAAGCCACCAGATCTCATGGGATGTGGTCTGGTATTTTGAAAAGGTGTGTGAGGGGGAAAATGTATAATATTTCAAGGGATATAGAGTGAATTCAGCATTACTAAAATAACTGATCAGTTGTATGAACTACAAGGAAGGATTGCAGCATTGTTCATATGGAACATTGCTATCCCTTCAATTATGGATGGGAGGAGAGCACACTCCTTCTTTGATGCACTTGGACAATGTAATGTTGGTGTGTATAGTGGTTAGATAGAAAGGTTTCAGTTTCAAATTGACATGGAATTTTGAGCGCACATCACAACAGCAGTTCAAAATGTTGCAGCCGTCAAAATGGCGTGATTAAAATTTAGCTGTTTAAAATGTTGCCTTACTCTAACCTAATGTAACATGCCCTAACCTAATTAACCTAACCTACTATAACCCTGCCCTAACTACCCTAACTGCCCTAAAAAGAATTAAGTCAAACCAAAACCACCCCAAACCCTAACAACTGAATAACCAAACTACCCTAAACTATATTAACATAAGTCCTGTAACCCAGGAACACTAACCTAACTACTGCTTCAGATAGGTATACTTTTGTAAGCGCAACTTTTTAACCTGTGACATTCTAAATGCACCATTTTGATGGCCACATTTAAACTGCACTGTTTTGACTCTCACCATTTTCTACATACAATTGCAAAAGAATATTGACAGAAATGTAGTGAATAACAAAGTAACAGGAAGTGTCCACGTAAAATCCAGTGATGTCACCTATCCTTGTATACAGTTGTGTGAAAAAGAAACTACACCCTCTTTTAATTCTATGGTTTTACATATCAGGAGATAATAACAATCATCTGTTCCTTAACAGGCCTAAAAATTAGGTAAATACATCCTCAGATGAACAAAAACACATGACAAATTACACTGTGTCATGATTTATTTAACAAAAATAAAGCCAAAATGGAGAAGCCATTTATGAAAAACTAAGTACACCCTTAATGCTTCCATAGGAATTAAGATGCTAAGTAGCAGGCAGGTGCTGCTAATCAAATTCCATTGATTAATTGGCATCAGCAAGTGTGACCACCACTATAAAAGCTGAAGTTTTATCAGTTTGCTGGTCTGGAGCATTCAGGTGTGTGTTAACACAATTCCAAGGAGGAAAGAAATCAGTAATGATCACAGATAAGCAATTGTTGCTGCCGATCAATCTGGGAAGGGTTATAAGGCCATTTCCAAACAATTTTACAGTGAGAAAGATTATTCAGAAGTGGAAAACATTGAAGACATTTGCCAATCTTCTCAGGAGTGGACATCCCAGCAAATTCACCCAAAGGTCAGACCGCAAAATTGCAAAAAACCCAAGAGTTACATCTCAGACTCTACAGACCTCAGCTAGCATGTTAAATGTTAAAGCTCATGACAGTACAATTAGAAAAAGACTGAACAAATATGGTTTGTTTGGAAGGGTTTCCAGGAGAAAGCCTCTTCTCTCTAAAAAAGAACATGGCAGCATGGCTTAGATTTGCAAAGTTGCATCTGAACAAACCACACGACTTCTGGAACAATGCCCTTTGGACAGATGAGACCAAAGTGGACATGTTTGACCATAATGCACAGCGCTATATTTTGCGAATACCAAACACAGCATATCAGCACAAACACCTCGTAACAACTGTCAAGCACGGTGGGGGAGGGTGATGATTTGGGCTTGTTTTGCAGCCACAGGACCTGGGAACCTTACAGTCATTGAGTTGATCATGAACTCCTCTGTATATCAAAGTATTCGAGAGTCAAATGTGAGGCCATCTGTCTGACAGCTAAAGCTTGGCTGAAATTGGGTCATGCAACAGGACAATGATCCCAACAGAATGGCTGAAAAATGAAAGAATCAAGGTGTTACAATGGCCCAGTCAAAGTCCAGATCAACCCAATTGAAATGCTGTGGCGGGACCTTAAGAGAGCATAGACAAATGCCCCCAAACCCAATGAACTGGAGCAACATTGTAAAGAAGAGTGGGCCAAAATTCCTGAACAACAATGTGAGATACTGATAAAGTCATACAGAAAATTATTTCTTCAAGTTATTGCTGCTAAAGGTGGTTCTACAAGCTATTGAATCATGAGGTGTACTTAGTTTTTCACACATGCCTACTCCATTTTGGCTTTATTTTTTTAAATAAATCATGACACTGTGTAATGTGTCATGTGTTGTTCATCATTTGTTGTATTTACCTAACTTTTAGACCTGCTAAGGAACAGAAGATTGTTACTATGCCCTGATATGTAAGACCATAGAATTCAAAGAAGGTGTACTTTATTTTTCGCACGACTGTATGGTTCTAAGTATTATTAGTAAATATTTTTGCTATACTACACTGATGGATTTAACTTCATTTTACTATATTCGTATTGTCTTAGGTTGGGATAAGCCTTTTGGATTGTTTAGAATAATGTGTCAAGTACATCCTTCCTTCTTGATTCTCTCACTTAGGACTTGATCCAATTGTCCCCGGTAAAACTGTCTGTAGTGGTACCATCATAATCCATTTCCGCTACCAACATTCAACCACGATGAGCACTGGGACACAGAACCTCACTTTTGACCCAGTGTTTGTTGTGTTTTTTTGTTCCCATAACTCATGCCAAAGAGCGTAAGAAATGGGAACATCAAAAGGAGAAAACTGCTAAGGATCCGTGTTTGACACACTGTCAAACACAGAGCATGAGCTAAAATAGTCACCTTCCCAAGGACTAACCCTATATTACCGCTAACAATAAAGTGAAACAATACTAGCCCTAACACTATTCCTAACAACAATAACCCAGAGCTGTAACACTTACCTGTCATGCACTGTAAGGCTTTTTCTTTAATATTCTATCTTCTGTGTTCTTAGGGCCCCATATCAATACATCCACTGGTCATTTAGCTGTTTTTTTTAGCTTATTTTACACTTCAGTTCCAGCATATGTGGTTTTAAACATGCATTAGAGGACTCTGCACCCACATTTTTTGGTGCAGATTTTTGGTGGAAACCATAATGCATGTTAACACCCAATGAATGGAACTAAATCACAGTGCCGAGACCACGATCTTTGAAAAGAACTACTTAACTGGAACTATCTACAAAGTGTGCCTGGCTTGAAAGCACACTTTGTAGACCATTCCAATTAAGAAATTCTTTTTAAAGATGGTGATCTCAGCACTTCTGGAGAGGCACCGCCGGTCCCGGGACCGGATTCCAAATCTGAAGGGTGGAGCAATGACGTCACTCCAGGGGAAACTTTACTTCTGAATATCTCCCAAACCATAAAGGTTTGGGAGATAAGACTTATATCATTTTTCATGTTTTTTTAAGGGCTACAATATAAAATAAACTTATTTTCAAGTATTACTATCCCTTTAATACCTGTTCCAGGAACTGCAGTCCTGCGGTGTGCCACTAGTTTCCACCATATCATTGCTGTCAAAAGGCAGGGAAAGCAAATTTTAATATTTTAAGTAAAAAGGGTTGGTCAATGTAAAATGTGTGAATTTACACAGCATTTGAAAAAGGTTTAGAGGCAGTAGGGGCATTAGAGTTATTAATGTGTATATTCATGTCTCTAACAATGTGGGTAAGAAATTACATAGAATGTTTAAAAATAATTAAAGTGCTGAAGAAAGGAAGGAAACTAGAAAAATAAGTAGGATTTATAGATCAAAATGTATTAAAATTATGCAAATGTTAATATTACAAAAATCTGTTCAAGCACTCTGTTTACAGAGCAGTTGTTGTAAATAAATTATTTTAAGCAAAGTTAGTTTTTATTTAATTAGTGTTTTTAAATTATTTAAGATACGTTTTCTTCATGGCTCAAAATGATGGAATTAAATAAGATACATAATATGTGTTTGCAAAATAAGAAATTAATTAAATTTAAAATCGAATAATATCTTTCTTTGGAAAAACACTGCAAATATTTCAAGTCACAGACATGAGATTTTGATAACTGATATATGCTTTCAGTGGTTAAAACAAAATTATCAGTTGTCTTCCTGCTGTTTTTGTATTGATTCATATATTCAAATTTTCTAACAGGGCATGTCTACTGCAACAAATAAAAGGGAAGAAAGAATTGAATTTGATAAAGTTGATTCACTTTAAGTAACTACTGTTGCAGCTGGAGAATGTTACTATCTAGTCATATTATTCTATTGACATACAGTGAATGTCCTGCATTTGCAGAGTCTGACCTAAGCTAATTGTTAAAATATGCAGCGGCTGTCACTGGTTTTTCAGAAGACTTATAGAAGAGCATGTAGAGAACTTATAGATGCAATTTGAAGACTTGATCAATTTGAATAATATATAACTTTTGTACTTTTTAATTTTCTATGCAAGCAGATTAACTTCATTTTTAGTCAACAGAAAGTAAAGAAAACATTAAATATCAGAAAAGATTAAATAATGTACTGGTAATGATATATATATATATATATCATTGATGTTAATGAAGTCTGGTGCTCTATATTAATTTAAAAGTAAGCACAATTTATAGTAACATGTTTGCTGGTTCTTATTTCTCTTTGTCCATGAAATTCTTTTAACATAAAGAAATAACATTTGTTGTATTGTAATTACGCATTATAAGGCTCATCATATAGCTACAGAATTAGTTTTTGCCTTTGCCTAAGCTTTACATTTAATAAATAATCATTTATATGTACTAACAAATTACAATGCCAAATGAGAACATCTGTATTGTATGTTTTTTTTGTACAAAGTTTGCCACTTACATTTCAGTCTTTGTTCTAAAGTTTGTCACTCATTTTTCAGAATTTGTTATAAAGTTTGTCACTCACATTTCATTCCCTGTCTCTTTGGCATAATTATTAAAGATTGTATACCCATTATATGATTTTTATGGGGTACTAATAATTTATATATCTATTTTTATTCAATATTTAAGTCAGTGATAAGAAATGTTACAAGATTTCAGAGTATACCTCATTAAGAACTTATTTAAATGTATTAAATGTATAATTTGTGTATATTATTTTGCTATTATATGTTATGTTTTAAAAAATACTTCATTTACACACTTTCACATTCAACTCTATTATTTATTTATCTAATTAGAATTTTGCCAAATATATTCACTAGATAGTTTGACAAATTGAATTTTAAATAAAAAGTAGTAGAAAGAAATCCAGTAGATAGAACATTTATAATACAACTACTTGATCAACAATATGCATTTCTAGGTGTATATAATATGGCATATTTAGAAATACATAATTTCATTATTATTTATAGATTTAATAATTCCCTTTTTAATGACTAAAGTACTAGCACGTCATAAAATCTTGGAATTAAATTTTGGCATTGTTTATAGTCAAGCAACTCCTAAATATTAATATTGATTACAAAGTCCAACTATTTTCTATTAAACACTTTTAAAAAATGTTTAAACTCTTTAGTTGGGAATTATTATACAAAATAGAGCCTTATCATTAACTGATTTAATGCATAGCATTATTCAAGTGCTGCCTTGCAGAATCAGTGTTCATATGAGAAATAGTAGACTTAAATGTTCACATAATTCTAAAAAAATAAAAAGTGACAGTCTATGAATGTGTATTACTTTATGTTTTAAGTTTGCCAGTTGGGTGGGTGTTCTAAATTTGTAAAGTGAATTTCTATCTCACCAGCCATGGTTTGTCATTATTTTTGTTTTTTTCCTACCCCCCTCCCTTTTTTAACTGATTCATAGCATAAAATCATCCTGGACACCTAATTATCAAGCCAGCTCACAGCTGTCTGCTTGGAGAACCCATTAGATGCAGCAGTTGAAGCCTCCATAATTCCCCAAACTTCCTGGATTGTGAATATTAAGAAAAGATTTTTACATGTCATATGCAATTCGGAGGTGATGTGAATGGCATTGAAAATGACGAGCTCTGAATGCTTGTCCATCACTCTATTCACTGGTTACAGGTGGTCTCATTTTCCACTTTCTGATATCGGCTAGCTATGACAGCAGGCGCTTAATTTGCATGTTCGACAGACAACAAACGGCCCTGTGCATGTCAAAATAGGTGGCGATGCGTGACAGTTCCTACACAATACTGTCTCCTCTCTGCTTGACCTTTGGCCTGGTCTTATGTCTTTTTACATATTCTGAAAAAGAGAATGTATATAGATAAATTGATAAATAGATAGATAGATACATTTGTTTAGTACTGTTTCGTAGCAGCTAATTATTTGTTCTAGTCTCTCTCACTTCCATAATATTGTATTCGCATTAAATATGGCACTATATTTAACAGATATCTTAATGATTGCACAACCTTTCTATGAACAAATACATTGTTGGCAAGTCACAGGTAAAGGGGAACTACTTGTTATATTATTTGCAGGTAT
The DNA here is from genome assembly GCA_037306005.1 of Rhinophrynus dorsalis. Classification (NCBI taxonomy): domain Eukaryota; kingdom Metazoa; phylum Chordata; class Amphibia; order Anura; family Rhinophrynidae; genus Rhinophrynus; species Rhinophrynus dorsalis. Next base: position 266,018,168 of record CM074723.1, on the reverse strand, counting down.
TCATTTCTAATATTTTGTCTTGTGTAAGTATCATATTTTAAATTCAGGTCATAATTTGTATCATATTGCAATTCTGCCAAACTGATCTATGTATATATGGAATATAGTTGCATTTCAGCAGTGTATGTCAGTGTGCAATAAATTCCTTTAGTTTAATAACATATTTGAATGATTTATAATTAATTAATAACAAATTATTAAAAATTTGACATGCTGATTTTATATTCTATACAAAAATATGCATGGTGTGTGTTGTTAAACTCTAATTTAATATGTTTCAGTAGCAGTGCATTATACAGCCGTGTGACACTCAAAGAGGCTGATGTATTAAGGAAAAATAAAATAATTATGAGGCAAACCCACTGGATCATAGGGATTAAGGAACACATATAAATGTCTGTTGATTTAAATTTGATATTAACCTCTTGAATGCTAGAGATGTCTACAATAAATTGTTTTCCAGTGTAAACCTATAGAATTAAAGGGGTTTAAAGTCCCAGTTGGTGCGGTTGGTTTACTCAAGAATTGCCCCCTCTAATTTTTTGTATTACATCAGTCTCCCAAGGGTTAACCCCTTTGAGTGCCAGAGGGGTATGCAACACATTGCTCTGCAAACCCTTTGGCACTCAAAGGGTTAAAAAATTAAGTTCAAAATATTGCTAACCACATGTCCTAATTTGCATTGCAATTAATCTTATGTGTGAAAGAGAGTGAATATAAGATATCTTTCTGAATTTAAGAAAGTCAATCACATCATTCTTTAAGGTGCAAAATGCTGTTTATTGTCCATTGATGTAGCATTCAAGCATTGTTTTCATGCCTAAAGCACTTTCATGTCCTCCAAGTTCTACACAGCTACGATGTGCTGCACTTTGAAATAATAGAGGTTGCCTATAATCCTCCCACTGATCCTGTTTCAAGGCCAGCTCTAGTTTTAATTAAGAATTAAATCATGACAGTACATAATCACACCTCTGGGGTGTTACAAGATTTAAGATGCAGCTGTACATCAGATACCCAAGGGTGTGATTATCCCATGATAACCACACACCCTTTTCTGCCTGCATTGAAAATGAAATCCTGTATTTTCTCTGCCAAACAAATGCTAAACTGATGGACCAGGCTGTTTAACAGCAGCTTTAGCTGTGCAATGACACAGAGATCAATGAATTATATATTCATGACAAATACCATGAGGAACGTTTATCTTCTGTGTACTCCTGCAAAGACATAGAACACAGGATACATATTTCCATTGCTCCTTTTACTGCTGGAAGGATGTAAACTGTCCTTAACCTGATATCATTCTACAAAGTTGCTTAATTTTGTCTGTGGAGCAACAGCTCTGAGCTAATTAAAACAGTGGTTAAAAGGCAAGCCATAAGTAACGAGGGGAATATACAAATCTTCAATCACAGTCCAGCTGTTGCAGTAACACTTGCCTGTCACCGTGCTTGTGTACATACGCCTTTAGTACAGTGGTTCCCAAACTTTTTGAATTGATGTCCCCTTTTTGTTTTTTGTCAAATCTTGATGCCCCCTATTTATTTGAATAAATTTTACCATTTGCACATGTATTTATATTACTACTTTATTTGCATTTTACTTGTTTTGAAACATACTCATTATTCATTTTCCTTGCCACTAACATATACATGTATATACACGCTAAATATTTACATTACAAGTACACCTATGGCAGACACACCTCTTCTTTGAATTATACTTTTCCAAAGTTCTGTCAATTACACCATTTTAACAATACGAATAATGTTCTGGTGAGAAGACTGGTGCTGAAAGAAAGTCTCTCTCCTCCCTGAAAGTGCTCATGCGCACCCAGGAGAGCATGCCCCACTGTTTGGGGATCACTGCTCTAGTACATACTGGTGTACACAACTATGCAAGAGCAAAAAAAAAACAAACCAAAAAAAATCAACTATATATTTCACTGAAACATATTTGAAACACTGCAATTTGAACTACATGCATGCTTTCTTATCTGTTATCTACAAAGCATCCTGACGTGCAAAATTCCACACCTCAAACCTGCCTGCATCCTAAAGAACAGGACAATGTGATCATCCCCCACAGCTGACATCCCTGTAAAACTCAGAGGCTATTTTAACCCCCTCACTTCTGAGGGAATCACATATTCTGCCTCATATTTGTATTCCCTACAACCCCAAAAGTAGTCACTCCACTCAGCCCCTCGCAAGCAGTTACCTTAAAATCGCTTGGCATCTTAAAAGGCACTCACAGGGGCTGCCGTGGTGGTAAATCAAAACTTAAAGTTCAATCTCCTGACACTATCATAGCCACTCCGCCGCTTCTACCTGCAAACCCAATTAAAGTGATTCAATCCAGAAGTCACAAAAAGTGCACATTCAAATCAAGGAGACCTCTTTGTGTGATCCCCATAAGAAGACACATTGTTTCCAAAGTACAGAGCAAGAACTCAGGACCCCAAGGCTGTCCTATCAGATCAATCCTGTGCAATGCCATATCAATAAAGAACAAAACAGCTATTATCGCCAACCTTATTGAAACATGTGAATTAGCGTGCATTACAGAATCGTGGCTAGATGACAATGCGGGGTCTATCCTAGCAGCAGCTGTTCCAGGCAATTATACAGTGTTCCACCGCCCGAGACAAGAGTGCAAGGGAGGTGGAGTAATGATCTGTGTCAAATCATCCTTAAACCCCAGGCCAATATCAGTCCACAAACCCCAATCTGCTAGCATCTCAATAGATAGAGGATTTCAGATACTGTTAATATACAGACCCCCCAGGAGATGGGAAGAGATTTCTTTAAGAACTCTCAGACCTTTTGACTGGTTTAATCCTTGAACACCCTAGATGGATTATATTGGGAGACTTCAACACTTGGATTGATGACACACTATCCCAACTTGGACAGGACCTCCTCAGCCTGATGAATGCGCTTGGCTTCATACAAATAGTTGCCACTTCCACCCACAGAAAAAGTCATACACTTGATCTAGTGTTCCAGTGTGGACTAGAAGTGTCGCCAGTAACTGTAAATCAAGTTGTATGGTCAGACCACCACTCCATACACTTTTCCATTGGATCACAATCAGACCACAGCCTCAGAACCTAGACAAACACCGCTCATTAAAAGGGGTGACCCCACTGGACGTAACATCAAATATGGATCTAAGTGAGCTGATGGGCACTTGTGAAGACCCTGGCTCCTTAGTCCAACTCTACAACAAAACCATAAGGGACACCCTAGAAAGCACTGCACCATCATGCATATGCACTATCAAAACTCACAATAATGCACCTTGGTTTGATAGCACCATCAGAGAATTGAAGAGAACAGGCCATAAACTCGAGAGAAGGTGGCACAGGACACATGACCCAGAGGACAAAGTTGCTCTTACCAATCACCTCAATGAATATCAATTTAAGATAACTCAGAAAAAATCCTCATTCTTGTCTTGCGAAATCACACTTTCCCACAATAGAGCCAGGCAACTATTTCGCACAGTAGAAAGGCTCTGCAAACCAGCATGCACGCATATACCCACCAACTTTTATCAAGATAAGTGTGAAGAATTTGTGATCTTCTTCAAAGACAAGATTTCCTCCATCCGGGCCTCCATCACAGCAGGCCAACCAGTTATCCACCAGAACCACTGCAGTGGAAGACCAGATCCCCCCAGTTTATGGTCTACATTTACAAATGTGGATATAGACTAAGTTAAAAGAACCATGCAAAAAGTTGCTCCCCACTACGTGTGACTTAGACCCTGCCCCAACTCGTCTTATATCTGCATGTCCTGAAACACTTGCCCCAGCCCTCACAAAAATAGTAGAGTGTTCACTAAAAACTGGAATCTTCCCTGATCCTCTAAAAGAAGCAGTGGTAAAATCCCTCCTAAAGAAACCCTCACTAGACCCAGACTGCATAGCAAATTACAGACCAGTATCCAACCTTCCATTTCTGGGGAAAATCATTGAAAAAGTAGTGGCAACTCAACTGGAGGCCCATCTATCAAGCTAAAACATCTTTGATCCTTTGCAGTCAGGTTTCAGATGCTGCCACAGCACAGAAACAGTGCTAGTCCGAGTGCTAAATGATTTCCTTTTGGTGAGAGACAAAGGTGATTACTCCATCCTAATCCTCCTGGATCTCTCAGCTGCATTTGACACCACTGACCATGGGATTTTAATAGCGCGCTTGCAGCACATCTGTGGTCTAGGAGGCAAAGTTTTTTTCTGGTTTAAATCTTTCCTCACTTGTAGATCACAGAGAGTAACATCAGGATCTTGCTCATCGGCACCAACAGAATTAGCCTGCAGAGTTCCATAAGGTTCCATCTTGTATCCTATGCGATTTGCAATTTACTTACTACCACTGGGAGACATCATCAGAAGACACGGCCTAAGATATCATTGTTACGCAGATGACACACAACTCTACTTCTCCTTTGCTCCAGATACTAAAGACCCAACATGCCTCATCAACAGTTGCTTAGCAGACCTCATAGAGTGGATGAATGCTAGTTGGCTTAAAGTGAACCCTGACAAAACAGAGTTACTCTTGGTGAGGGGACCCTGGGCAACAAGAATATCTCAGGATCACCCAACTGGCCAGGAACTTGGAGGCTCTGAATTCATTAGTTCAACAGAGGTACGAAGTCTCGAAGTGATGATTGACTCTGGACTGTCATTTAAACAGCAGATCTCTTCTGTAATAAAATCTGCCTTCTTTCATATGAGAAACATATCTAGGATACAACACTTAATTCCACCGGATGATATGCCAACATTAGTCCATGCATTTGTGTCTTCTCTTCTAGATCACTGTAATGCACTTTACTTGGGCCTCCCAGAAAAAGAACTCCATTGCCTACAGACAGTACAAAATGCAGCAGCGAGACCACTGACCAACAAAATTCACTCATGTCACATAACACCCGTTCTCCACTCCCTGCATTGGCTTCCAATTAAATGGTGAACATATTTTAAAATTGGCTTGCTGACCTTCAAAGCCTTAAATAATCAAGGCCCACAGTACCTGAAAGAGCTCCTGACACCCTATATTCAATCCCGCTCACTGCAGTCAGCCAACAGATCACTTCTGTCATTGCCCAGAATAAAGACAACCTCAGGTTCCCTGGCATTCAGCCATGCTGCCCCCACATTCTGGAACTCTTTACCATCCTCAATCAAAGAGGCACCATCATTTCAGACTTTCAAAAAAAGCTAAAAACCCATCTCTTTTATCAGGCATTCAGTCAACTCAAGTGACCATAAGGAACCTTTAAATTTGTTGTCTGTTTATAGATTTGTAAAGTGCTTTGAGTCTCACAGGGAGAAAAGTGCTATAAAAATCACAAATTATTATTATTATTAGTATTATTAAGACTTTATTGTAAGCAAGTCCTAATGCTGGATATTTCTATTGAAGTCCCTCAATGTGTATTGCAAGACATACTGTTTACTAGTTACAAAAAATGTCTTTTCAGATTTAAAAAATGCTGACTTTTGTTTTCTGATTGAAGAAAATTAAAATTAATATTTTTAAGTAAAACTGTCTTAGCACAGTTTTGTGATACAAAAGAAAATAAGCAATATTACCATGTAGCATCACCACTACATATATGTTATAGCGTGTTTACCGATGAGTGACACTGCCACTTCTGGGGGATTTTTTTATCTTTAATTTATATTTTTTGGAACCTCTCAGGTGCTGCTCAAGTCATATTTTTCACTCCCATGTGTCCCATGCTACGTAAATTCCCTGATAAACAGGAAATACTACAAACAAATACTTTATATGAAATACATAAATAAGGTACACATTTAGCAATACCTAGTACCTCCAAATAGATGTACAAAGCCATATCTAAAGTATTTAAATAAATAAAACAAATGAAGTAAATAACAGGTATTTTATGAGCAAAAAATCTTCCTGAGAGTGCCATCTTTTCTCCATGAACTGTATGTATTTTTTTATTTTTTGATGTGAACCCAGGTCTTATTCATAAGTGGCAGAGAGTGCATCTCAAATACTGTGTATGTAAAGTATTAAAGAGATACATATAAAACCAAAATTAAAAAAATGCATAAATGATCATAAAAAGAACATAATGAATATAGACACCATTCTCATCAGGGTGACATCATGTTTTGAATTAATGTCATTAGGTCATCTTGTTGCCAAACAGAGTATCCACTTGATCTCAGATCTATCCAGTATGACTTGTAAATCACCTTCTTTTTCTGTGAGTGAAACTCTTTCAATTTCTTGGAAAGAAAATAAGGATACATTCAAATTAGAGGGATTGTTAAAATGTCATTATTCTTGATGGAGTTACCATAATTTGCTCTCTAACACAATCTTTTAGAGTTCTATGTGTGCGGCCCACATATTGCATATAGTATTTCAAACAAGTAAATAAATACACTACATAAGTGGTGCTAGTCGCCACAGACATACATACCAACAGTGCTTAAAGCAGAACTACCATCAGAAGTAAAGTTGCCCTGCAATAATAAGGCAGGTGGCGATTAGCTTCATAAGAGTTCTCTTACCTCTCACAACGACATGAGGCTAAAGAAATCCTTAATCTTCTGAGACTGGAAACCAGGTATCAGCGCAGACATCTTGTCTGCATGCCTGAGCTATCAGTACCGGTCTCCCTTCAGATGCACTGCACTGTCCCGAAAGGCACCGGAAGGGACTGACGGTGCAGGCACGCAGACTGCACTAACCTGGATGTCAGTCTCGGAAGATTAAAGATTTCTCTAGCATTGTATCATTGTGAGAGGTAAGAGAACTCTTATGAAGCTAGTCGCCACCTGCCTAATTATTGCAGGGCTACTTTACTTTAGATGGTAGTTCCGCTTTAACCAAGTTGCCACTGTTGGTGAAGTACTTCTATACATACTTGGGGACAGCATTCTACCTATAGTAGGAGGTCTTCTATTAACATATTTACAACCTAACATGGTTGTCACCTAACAATATGTCATCCTAAGCACAGAATCCCCATGTGGATTCTCAGAAATTTCTCTACACCGGAAAAATTTGAGACACAATCAAATGATTTGAAATCATGCTTCCTACGAAGGGGACATCCTTCAGATCTTATAGGACATGCTTAATCACAAGCAATCAAAACAGAGAGTGATACCCTTATCACCAGACAAATTAGACTTTCAGAAAATATCAATTCTAGTCAACAGGATTTAATGTTCATTACAGATTACAGTCTTGAATTGGTGAAATTAGGGATATTGTCAGTAGACATATTCCTATCTTTTTGGGTGACAACAGTTTCAGGTAATCTCTTCAACCAGGTTGTAAACACGTTAATAGAAGATCTCCCATGTATGTATAGGAGTACTTCACAAACAGTGACAACTTGGTTAAGCACTGTTGGTATGTATGTCTGTGGAGCCAGACAATGTTTCTCCTGTTCTCATGCTAAGAAGGGTGGTAAGTTTTACCAATAGTTGTACTAGCAAAACTATCATATCAAACAGTATATAATGTGTACTTGCTTACTTGTTTGAAATACAGTATGCAATATGTGGGCGCACAGTTAGAGCTCTAAATGATCATATTAGGGAGCATATTAACTCCATCAAGAATAATGGCATAACCAAAACAGTAACTTGTCATTTAAACAACAGCTCTAATTTGAATTTATCCTTTTTTATTTCCAAGGAATTGAAAGGGTTTACCTCACTGAAAGTGGAGGTGACTAACAAGTCATATTGGATAGATCTGAGGTTAAGTGGATACTCTATTTGTCCACAAGACTACCTATTAGCATGAATTCAATAAATGATATCACACTTTTTGTTCCCGTTTATCAGGGTATTTCCACAGCATGCACAAAATGCACTTTATAATTTAGTACACTTTGTAGATTTCGAATGTCGTTACCTTATTTTATACACTTCAATATGCAATCTATATATTGCTGTTGAACACTCCTCATTGCCTGATGTTCATTGCGATATTGTATTATTTTTGTTTCAATGATGTATCCATAGTTCAAGTTTGGTAATGGGGGACTCTAGCTGTTTGAATGAAATTGATCATGAGTCTGATACAATGTGCTTAGTTTACGCAGAATGTGTGGTTGGAGCTTTTAAAGTTATAATTGGTTCCAATCATGTTCATGCCTAGTGATGAGCGAGCATGCTCGGCCGAAGCTCGGTTCGGCTTGAGCATCGCTCTGCTCGGCACATGGTGGTACTCGTACGAGTACCGCATGTGCTCGCCCGCCATGTTCGGGTCTCCTCCCCGCACGTTTCGCGGCTGCTGCGCAGCCAATAAACGTGCAGGGAGACTCTGACATCAGTGTAATGCCAGCAGCCATGTTGGCTGCTGGCATTACACTGATTGGCTGGCCAGAACCCGTGATCGGGTGCTGTATAGCACCTGACCAGCGAGTTCGGCTCAGTCTTAGCCAGGGAGAGATGAGGATAGGAAGGGAAAGTCAGTGTAGGGAGAAGAAAAGCGAATTTGTAAAAAAAAAAGACCCAAAAGTCCTTTTTAGGACTACTGTGTGTGGGGGCAGCAGTTTATTTTGTTTGGGGGGGCAGAGATATAAAAAAAAAAACTTCACATATTCTGTTCACTGTGCCTAGCCGCAGATTAGCAGCGCATTCTGTTTAGTGTGCAAAGTTGCAGATTAGAGCACATTCTGTTCAGTGTGCAAAGTTGCAGATTAGCAGCACATTCTTTTTAGTGTGCAAAGTTGCAGATTAGAGCACATTCTGTTCAGTGTGCAAAGTTGCAGATTAGCAGCACATTCTTTTTAGTGTGCAAAGTTTCAGATTAGCAGCACATTCTGTTTAGTGTGCAAAGTTTCAGATTAGCAGAACATTCTGTTTAGTGTGCAAAGTGTAAAATATCAAAGTCACATATTCCATTCACTGTGCGTAGCCGCAGATAAGAAGCACATTCTGTTTAGTGTGCAAAGTTGCGTATTAGGAGAACATTCTGTTAACTGTGCAAACTGTAAAATATCAAAGTCACATATTCCATTCACTGTGCCGAGCCGCAGTTAAGAAGCACATTCTGTTTAGTGTGCAAAGTTGCATATTAGGAGAACATTCTGTTAACTGTGCAAACTGTAAAATATCAAAGTCACATATTCCATTCACTGTGCCTAGCCGCGGATAAGAAGCACATTCTGTTTAGTGTGCAAAGTTGCATATTAGGAGAACATTCTGTTAACTGTGCAAACTGTAAAATATCAAAGTCACATATTCCATTCACTGTGTCTAGCCGCAGATAAGAAGCACATTCTGTTTAGTGTGCAAAGTTGCATATTAGGAAAACATTCTGTTTACTGTGCAAAGTGTAAAATATCAAAGTCACATATTCCATTCACTGTGCGTAGCCGCAGATAAGAAGCACATTCTGTTTAGTGTGCAAAGTTGCATATTAGGAGAACATTCTGTTAACTGTGCAAACTGTAAAATATCAAAGTCACATATTCCATTCACTGTGCGTAGCCGCAGTTAAGAAGCACATTCTGTTTAGTGTGCAAAGTTGCATATTAGGAGAACATTCTGTTTACTGTGCAAAGTGTAAAATATTAAAGTCACATATTCCATTCACTGTGCGTAGCCGTAGATAAGAAGCACATTCTGTTTAGTGTGCAAAGTTGCATATTAGGAGAACATTCTGTTAACTGTGCAAACTGTAAAATATCAAAGTCACATATTCCATTCACTGTACGTAGCCGCAGTTAAGAAGCACATTCTGTTTAGTGTGCAAAGTTGCATATTAGGAGAACATTCTGTTAACTGTGCAAACTGTAAAATATCAAAGTCACATATTCCATTCACTGTGCGTAGCCGCAGATAAGAAGCACATTCTGTTTAGTGTGCAAAGTTGCGTATTAGGAGAACATTCTGTTTACTGTGCAAAGTGTAAAATATCAAAGTCACATATTCCATTCACTGTGCGTAGCCGCAGATAAGAAGCACATTCTGTTTAGTGTGCAAAGTTGCATATTAGGAGAACATTCTGTTAACTGTGCAAACTGTAAAATATCAAAGTCACATATTCCATTCACTGTGCCGAGCCGCAGTTAAGAAGCACATTCTGTTTAGTGTGCAAAGTTGCATATTAGGAGAACATTCTGTTAACTGTGCAAACTGTAAAATATCAAAGTCACATATTCCATTCACTGTGCCTAGCCGCAGATAAGAAGCACATTCTGTTTAGTGTGCAAAGTTGCGTATTAGGAGAACATTCTGTTTACTGTGCAAAGTGTAAAATATCAAAGTCACATATTCCATTCACTGTGCGTAGCCGCAGATAAGAAGCACATTCTGTTTAGTGTGCAAAGTTGCATATTAGGAGAACGTTCTGTTAACTGTGCAAACTGTAAAATATCAAAGTCACATATTCCATTCACTGTGCCGAGCCGCAGTTAAGAAGCACATTCTGTTTAGTGTGCAAAGTTGCATATTAGGAGAACATTCTGTTAACTGTGCAAACTGTAAAATATCAAAGTCACATATTCCATTCACTGTGCCTAGCCGCAGATAAGAAGCACATTCTGTTTAGTGTGCAAAGTTGCATATTAGGAGAACATTCTGTTAACTGTGCAAACTGTAAAATATCAAAGTCACATATTCCATTCACTGTGCGTAGCCACAGTTAAGAAGCACATTCTGTTTAGTGTGCAAAGTTGCATATTAGGAGAACATTCTGTTAACTGTGCAAACTGTACAATATCAAAGTCACATATTCCATTCACTGTGACTAGCCGCAGATAAGAAGCACATTCTGTTTAGTGTGCAAAGTTGCATATTAGGAGAACATTCTGTTAACTGTGCAAACTGTAAAATATCAAAGTCACATATTCCATTCACTGTGTCTAGCCGCAGATAAGAAGCACATTCTGTTTAGTGTGCAAAGTTGCATATTAGGAGAACATTCTGTTAACTGTGCAAACTGTAAAATATCAAAGTCACATATTCCATTCACTGTACGTAGCCGCAGTTAAGAAGCACATTCTGTTTAGTGTGCAAAGTTGCATATTAGGAGAACATTCTGTTAACTGTGCAAACTGTAAAATATCAAAGTCACATATTCCATTCACTGTGCGTAGCCGCAGATAAGAAGCACATTCTGTTTAGTGTGCAAAGTTGCGTATTAGGAGAACATTCTGTTTACTGTGCAAAGTGTAAAATATCAAAGTCACATATTCCATTCACTGTGCGTAGCCGCAGATAAGAAGCACATTCTGTTTAGTGTGCAAAGTTGCATATTAGGAGAACATTCTGTTAACTGTGCAAACTGTAAAATATCAAAGTCACATATTCCATTCACTGTGCCGAGCCGCAGTTAAGAAGCACATTCTGTTTAGTGTGCAAAGTTGCATATTAGGAGAACATTCTGTTAACTGTGCAAACTGTAAAATATCAAAGTCACATATTCCATTCACTGTGCCTAGCCGCAGATAAGAAGCACATTCTGTTTAGTGTGCAAAGTTGCGTATTAGGAGAACATTCTGTTTACTGTGCAAAGTGTAAAATATCAAAGTCACATATTCCATTCACTGTGCGTAGCCGCAGATAAGAAGCACATTCTGTTTAGTGTGAAAAGTTGCATATTAGGAGAACGTTCTGTTAACTGTGCAAACTGTAAAATATCAAAGTCATATATTCCATTCACTGTGCCGAGCCGCAGTTAAGAAGCACATTCTGTTTAGTGTGCAAAGTTGCATATTAGGAGAACATTCTGTTAACTGTGCAAACTGTAAAATATCAAAGTCACATATTCCATTCACTGTGCCTAGCCGCAGATAAGAAGCACATTCTGTTTAGTGTGCAAAGTTGCATATTAGGAGAACATTCTGTTAACTGTGCAAACTGTAAAATATCAAAGTCACATATTCCATTCACTGTGCGTAGCCACAGTTAAGAAGCACATTCTGTTTAGTGTGCAAAGTTGCATATTAGGAGAACATTCTGTTAACTGTGCAATCTGTAAAATATCAAAGTCACATATTCCATTCACTGTGACTAGCCGCAGATAAGAAGCACATTCTGTTTAGTGTGCAAAGTTGCATATTAGGAGAACATTCTGTTAACTGTGCAAACTGTAAAATATCAAAGTCACATATTCCATTCACTGTGTCTAGCCGCAGATAAGAAGCACATTCTGTTTAGTGTGCAAAGTTGCATATTAGGAGAACATTCTGTTTACTGTGCAAACTGTAAAATATCAAAGTCACATATTCCATTCACTGTGCGTAGCCGCAGATAAGAAGCACATTCTGTTTAGTGTGCAAAGTTGCGTATTAGGAGAACATTCTGTTAACTGTGCAAACTGTAAAATATCAAAGTCACATATTCCATTCACTGTGCCGAGCCGCAGTTAAGAAGCACATTCTGTTTAGTGTGCAAAGTTGCATATTAGGAGAACATTCTGTTAACTGTGCAAACTGTAAAATATCAAAGTCACATATTCCATTCACTGTGCGTAGCCGCAGATAAGAAGCACATTCTGTTTAGTGTGCAAAGTTGCGTATTAGGAGAACATTCTGTTTACTGTGCAAAGTGTAAAATATCAAAGTCACATATTCCATTCACTGTGTCTAGCCGCAGATAAGAAGCACATTCTGTTTAGTGTGCAAAGTTGCATATTAGGAGAACATTCTGTTTACTGTGCAAAGTGTAAAATATCAAAGTCACATATTCCATTCACTGTGCGTAGCCGCAGATAAGAAGCACATTCTGTTTAGTGTGCAAAGTTGCGTATTAGGAGAACATTCTGTTAACTGTGCAAACTGTAAAATATCAAAGTCACATATTCCATTCACTGTGCCGAGCCGCAGTTAAGAAGCACATTCTGTTTAGTGTGCAAAGTTGCATATTAGGAGAACATTCTGTTAACTGTGCAAACTGTAAAATATCAAAGTCACATATTCCATTCACTGTGCGTAGCCGCAGATAAGAAGCACATTCTGTTTAGTGTGCAAAGTTGCGTATTAGGAGAACATTCTGTTTACTGTGCAAAGTGTAAAATATCAAAGTCACATATTCCATTCACTGTGCGTAGCCGCAGATAAGAAGCACATTCTGTTTAGTGTGCAAAGTTGCGTATTAGGAGAACATTCTGTTTACTGTGCAAAGTTGCAGATTTGCAGCACATATTCCGTGTAATATGAAGAAGGCGAGTAAAAAGGGACGGGGAAGTGGACGTGATCCTGATAGTTCAGGGCGCGGGTCAGGACGCGTAGAAACTGTGCCTGGTGCCAGAGCACAAGAAAGAAAGACATCCACCATACCTAGCTTCATGTCTCAGTTTACAGGGCGTCGCAGGACATCACTCTCGAGGTCAGACCACTGCGAACAGGTGGTCGGTTGGATTTCAGCTGATACTGCTTCCAGTCGGTTAAGCACCACCCTGTCTTCCACCAAGTCCACTCGCAGTAGCCAAGAGTCTGGTCAACATAATCCTCACCCTGATCATCCTTCCTCCCACCATAGAGGATCTGGTCAAAGAAGTGATCCCACACTGGGATATAGTGAGGAGCTCGTCTCATCACCAATCCTTAATTTGAACCTCTCTCCAAGCACGCTTGCAGAGGAACATGACATCTTGTGCCCTGATTCACAACCTCTAGAGGGTACCCAATCACAAGAAGATGGCAGAGGGGAACGGCATTTAAGGTCAAAGGAAGTGGATGATGATGATGATGAGACACAGTTGCCATTAAATTAACCACTATTACTGTCTCAAGACCTTGATGAGGAGGATGATATACAGTTGTCAATGACTGAGTATGTGGTGGGATCAAGACATGAGGAGGATGATCAGAGTGAGGAAGTGGAGGAGGACTTGGTGGACGATGAGGTGACTGACCCCACCTGGGAAGGTGTAGAGCCGAGCGATGACAGCAGTCCTGAGGGTGAGCCATCTGCAGCACCACAACAGGCTGGAAGAGGCAGTGGTGTGGCTACAGAAAGAAGGCGGACCGCACCAAACCGGCCCGCAAATGTTCCACGGAGCACCCCCTTGCGTAAATCTCCCTTGCCAAGGGGTAGGTGTTCCGCGGTATGGCGTTTTTTTAAGGAAAGTGCGGACGACAAAAGAATTGTAGTTTGCAACCTGTGCCACACCAGAATGAGCCGAGGCATGAACACTAGAAACCTCACCACCACCAGCATGATCCGACACATGGCATCCAAGCACCGTAATAAGTGGGAGGAACGCCTGGATCGCCAATCTGTGTCTGCAGGCCACACCACTGCCTCCTCTTCCCCTGTTTTCGGTGCCGGCCAATCGCCTGTCGAAGGCGCAGGCCCGCATACCTCCCGCCCTGCACCTGTACCATCTGAAGCACCATCAGCGACCACATCCACTTCCCTGTCCCAGCACAGCGTCCAAATGTCGTTACCCCAGGCATTTGAGCGCAAGCGAAAATACCCAGCCACCCACCCACAGGCCATAGCACTAACCTCACACCTTTCCAAATTACTGGCCATCGAAATGCTGCCATTTAGGTTTGTGGAGACTGAGTCCTTCCGCAGCCTGATGGCAGCAGCTGTCCCTCGGTACGCAGTCCCCAGCCGCCACTACTTTTCCCGGTGTGCCGTCCCCGCCTTACACCACCATGTGTCCCGTAACATCACCCGTGCCCTGACCAACGCAGTTACTGGGAAGGTCCACTTAACGACTGACACATGGACAAGTGCTTGTGGCCAGGGACGCTACATTTCCCTGACGGCACACTGGGTGAATGTTGTGGAGGCTGGGAGCGACTCGGACCCTGGGATGGCACAGGTGCTACCCACGCCGAGGATTGCGGGCCCTACCTCCATCAGGGTTTCCGCCAGCACCTACGTTATTGGCTCCTCCTCCTCCGTTTCCACCTCCGAATTCTCTGCGCGCAGCGCCACTCACCCATCAGCCGGTAGCTGGAAGCAGTGTAGCACTGCAGTGGGGAAGCGTCAACAGGCCGTGCTGAAGCTGATCTGCCTTGGGGACAAACAGCACACGGCCTCAGAGCTGTTGCAGGGGATTAGTCACCAGACCGAGCAGTGGCTCTCGCCACTCAACCTGCAACCAGGCATGGTTGTGTGTGATAATGGGCGTAACTTGGTGGCGGCTTTGGAGCTCAGCATGCTCACACACGTACCATGCCTAGCGCATGTATTTAATTTAGTGGTTCAGCGATTTCTAAAAACCTACCCCAATTTGCATGATCTCTTGACGAAGGTGCGCCGCGTGTGTGCACATTTCCGTAAGTCATCTACAGCTTCAGCCGGCCTGTTGAAGCTGCAGCAGCGCTTACAATTGCCAGCTCACTGGCTGCTGTGTGACGTGAGCACACGCTGGAACTCCACCTTCCACATGTTGGCCCGGCTTTGTGAGCAGCAGAGGGCAGTAGTGGAGTACCAGCTGTTACACGGTCGTCGCCTCTCCGTTCAACTTCCTGTAATCAGAAGTGAGGAGTGGGAATGGATGTCAGACCTCTGCGAGGTTTTACGCAATTTTGAGGAATCGACACAGATGGTGAGCGGCGATAACGCTTTGCATGTGGAAGATGTGGAAATGCGGGAGGAAGAGCTTACACAAGGTGATAGCCAGAGCACCCTCACTTCGTCTTCTCAGCGACAATTGGAGGAGGCGGAGGAGGAGGAGGAGGAAGACACGGTTGCCTCCGCTACAGAGGGTAGCCATGGAACTTTAGTTCCATCTCTTCAGTGTGGGTGGGCAGAAGAGGAGGAAGAGGATGAGGAGATTGAGAGTCATCCTCCTGGTGAGGACAGCGAAATCTTGCCTGTTGGTTCTCTGGCACACATGGATGACTTTATGTTAGGCTGCCTTTCCCGTGACCCACGCGTTATACGCATTTTAGACAACACGGATTACTGGGTGTTCACCCTTCTGGACCCCCGCTACAAAGAGAATTTCTCATCTCTCATTCCTCCGGTGGAGAGGACAAGCAAAATGGTGCAGTACCAGAAGGTTCTTGTCAAAAATTGCTCCAAAATTTTCCATCTGACAACGCTGGCGGCAGAGTACGTGCTACCTTGGCCAACCGAGAAGGGGAGAAAAGGGGAGCACACAGCAGTTCCGACAAAGGCAGGGCAACACTCTCCAAGGCGTGGGACACCTTCATGACACACCGCCAGCACCCTCACCCTGATGCGCAGCCTAGTGTCACAAGGAGGGAAAAGTTTTGGAAGATGGTGAAGGAGTACGTAGCAGACCGTGTCAGCGTCCTCAATGATCCCTCTGTGCCTTACAACTACTGGGTGTCCAAGCTGGACACGTGGTATGAACTGGCACTCTACGCCTTGGAGGTGCTGGCCTGCCCTGCCGCCAGCGTTCTGTCTGAGCGGGTATTTAGTGCTGCTGGTGGCATCATAACAGATAAGCGTATCCGCCTTTCCACCGAAAATGCTGATAGGTTGACACTTATAAAAATGAACAAGGCCTGGATTTCCCCTGACTTCTCCACTCCACTGGAGGAAAGCCCCGGGGGAACATAAAGTCACTTTATATATGTTATTTACAATGATGGGAATACTCTGTATTCCCATTCACCCCTTCCACCCAAAAAACGGGTATATGATTGACTCTTAATCTTCTCATCCTCCTCCTCCTCTTCCATATGCCCTGTGATATAATTTTTATATAGGTCCAGCTCACCAGCGGGCCCTGTGATATAATTTTTATATAGGGCCAGCTCACCAGCGGGCCCTGTTTGACAATTTTTGTATAGGTCAGCTCACCAGCGGGCCTTCTCATATAATGTTTTATTGGGTCAGCTCTCTAGCGGGCCCTCTCATATAATGTTTTATAGCGTCAGCTCACTAGCGGGCCTTCGCATATAATGTTTAGGATGGTCAGCTCCGCAGTAGACCCTCACCCATAATGTTTTAGATGGTCGGCTCAGCGCACGTTTCCCTCTTAATCATGGCCCCAGTTCAGAAAAATCGAGGAAATTTTTGGGAGAATTTGCCTCTGCGCATGTTTCCCTCTTAATCATGGCCTCAGTTCAGAAAAATCAAGGAAATTTTTGGGAGAATTTGCCTCTGCGCACGTTTCCCTCTTAATCATGGCCCCAGTTCCGAAATATCGATGAAATTTTTTGCAGAATTTGCAGATGATATACAATTAAATATACAGCAAATACTGTTTGGTAACAATTTTTTGCCTAAAGTCGTTTTTATCTGCCTTTTTGTGTGTTTTACGGTCAGTCTGTAAAAATGGCGTACTACGGGCGAAACATCGTTCCCAGCAGCGACGTTGGAGTCCAAGATGCATCCAGACATCCTCCCTATGCTGTCCCTGAACCATTTCTGTGGTGTTTCCATCATTTTCTGCCCTTTTCCTATGGACCAGGCACCCTCCCCTCATCAGAGCAGGGGGTGCCTGGTGTAATGCTCGAGTCCTCCCATTGACTTCAATGGGGTTCGGGTGCTCGGCCGAGCACTCGAGCCTCCGGGGGCGCTCGGTCAGAGCACCCGAACACCCGAGCATTGGGGTGCTCGATCATCACTATTCATGCCTGCTTATTTGCAAACTATTCAAGCTCTGATCCTTGTTATGATTCCTTACCTATGACTACGTGATGTTCTCACTAAACACATAAGGAGGGTCATGCCTCTCGTGTCCATGTATTAGCCTGACTACATCTTTGTTTGGAGCAGATTTTTAAATTTTGTAATAAATATGAAGAATTTTTTACTTTAATTGAATGAACTGAATCTTCTTATGAGAGTGGATCTGTTGAGCACTACGTTCCTGTGTCTTCGTGGGGGCCACTATACCTGGGAACAAATCACTTTACTTTGTTCATTCTTGGCAGGGCCGGTGTTACCACTTTCAGCCTAAGTCAATGGCATAGTGAGGGGAGTCCAGAAAATGTTGGCCATCCCAAAACATTGACAATAAAAGCAGTAAGGACTATGTGACATGCAGCTATGCAGACACAATGCATACTGGGTGTTTCTTCATCAGTCTGGATGCCACTTTTAAACTTGCACTGTCTTCCGAACAAGTTTTAAAGTGGTGCCCAGAAAGATTAAGAAACCTCGAGCATGCACCACGTCTGCGTTGCTGCATATCATACGGTCCTCGCTGATGTCACTGCAGGCAGTGGCCATTGGGGGAAAAGAGACTGGAGAGGAGACATCATGGAGGATGTGTTGACAGTAAATAGTGACACATATTATCATTGCATTTTAGTCATATTATTTAGCATTGAGAAAGCTTAAGTTATTATATGATTCATAAGTGTTTTGTTACATATGGACACCCTGTAGATATAATTACCTGTGTGAAGTAGACCAGTATTCTGCCATCAATTTGTTTGTTTTTAATCTCGCCCTTATAATTTTTTCTATACCATATTAAAGTTTTGATTTATAAACAGTGTCCAATAATCAGACTGAATAAGACTCGCTAGGGCCCTAGGCAGAATCCCTATTGGCCCTCACCATATATCCCTGAACGTCACCTGACTGCAACAACCAATCTGTAGCACACAGGGAGCATTTATAGCAGGGGTGTTCAACATATGTCTCTCTTCCTGCTGTTGATTACAAACACCATAACACTGAGGATTATGGTAGCTGTAATCTTACTTCAGCTAGAGAGTCACATGTTGAGAAACAAGAGTCTGCAGGACCCTCTGTTACAATCTGTAACATTTGAGTGTCAGTGGGGTATCCAACACACAAAGTGCCTTGGATACCCATATGGCACTCAAAGGGTTAATCTACTTTAACCCTTTGAAAACTGGAGGGTTGGGCACCCTTTTGACATTTAAAGTGATTTGTGGAAGACAGCCATGGTGCTTCTCCATGTATGGAGGTTGGGGTCTCCCAGACACAGATGTTTTGGAGGGAAGGGTGTGATACTGTTCCATCTGTGCACATGGAAGTGGAATCCTTTTTATCACTGTCCCAACTGTGTGGGTCACTCCTGAGCTCTTTGCCAAACTTAGACTGTCCCAGGTTTTAGCCAGCTCTGAATAAAGAAAGTACCTGTCCTGTGGGAGTGTAGATATCCCTCAGCAGACCGAATGTTCTGGCAGGTAATTTATTGATGCTTAAAAGTGAAACTGTGTATAAAGGGACGGGATACAAGGGGCGTCAAAATTAGGTTTTGCCTAGGGTGGCAAAAATCCTTGCACTAGCCCTGGTTCTCTGTGTGTGCTCATCACATCTTTGTAAACCACCAACATTTTGACAAGTTTGCAATTCCACAAACTTACATTTAGATTACTTCTGTGCAATTTTTAACTTGCTTCTGAGGACTCAGTAAGAATGGGTTGGCAGCATAAATAAGACCTCTCTAATTATTTGAACAACATTACTAGTGGTGGTGGAGGTGGCTATGGCAGTTGGTGTGAAGACGGTATGACCCTTCTCACCTCCAACTAACTCAGTGATCCTCGTCTGTGATTTACATTTGAAGAACAACAGAAGTAGGAGACATGAGAGATACTGTTACAGAGGAAAAAGTTGTCCCACTGTATGAGAAATCTACAGCATTACTGTTATGCTCCCCTGATCCCTGTGCGCTTTTAGTACTGCTTCTACTATTTGCTAGTCATGATACGTCTGATGTGCTGCTGTTGTGTGTCTCCCATAACAAAATGTGATAGGCTTTGATGTTCAGCTAGTCACTGCTTTGGAACATTACATTTTAGCTCTCAAATGCCATTACAGAGAATACATTTTCAAATACATATTAGCCTAATCCCACCCAAAAGGCAAACCAGTTCCAATATGATGGACAAATCCCCTCTACACAAGAACATTATCTAACCCCACATGTACATTTCTGTTTTGTTGTCCCTCATCATCAGTAAAGTGCATCTGGATTACCCGTCACTCTTAATGAGGTCCCCTAAGAGTATGCAAAGCACATGCCAAAATGTGAGAGGCTCTGAGGACAAATAAAAAGCAGAATGACTTCTTCTGCAGCTAATCGCAGAGCAGAGGCATTACATTTGAGCTCTCTAGTTCTAACACAGAGAAGAACATTTCCACATACATTTCAGACTAATACCCCCAAAAAGGACAGTTTATTTCCAAAATAACAGGAAGCTTCCTCTGCACGGGACCACCCGCTATCTCCATCCATATGTTTCAGCCTTGTCATTGAGGTGCAGCGGGTTTCTTTAGGCATGGAGAGCAAGGGGTCCAAGTGGGGATTACCCTTCTCTCTTAGGGAGACCCCCTAAGAGTATTTAAATTATATAACAAAATGTGAGAGGCTTTGTGGATGAACAAAAAGCAGAATGGCTTTTTCTATGGCTAATTACTGCTCAGCAGCATCACATTTTAGTGCTACGGTGTGTAGGCGCATGTGTATACGTGTGTGTGTATTTGTGTGTATACTTGCATGTCAGAATAACCAGATGACACATCTATTTTAGCACAGGTCTTGCTGCTTGATCTGAAGGAGTGAAGAGGCCTTGGCTCTGATGATTCCTCCCATCCTGTACCTGGAGACCTGCCAAAGAAAAGGGAATTAATCCCATTATTTACTCCTTTTTAGAAACATAGAATTTGATGGCGGATAAGAACCATTTGGCCCATGTAGTCTGCCCATTTTTCCTACTGTTAATATCCATGGTTTTTCTTATATTCAGGACAGCCTTATGCCTATCCCATGCATGCAGAAATTCTGTCACTGTATTAACTTCTACCACTTCTGCTGGTAGGCTATTCCACTTATCTACTACCCTCTCAGTGAAGTAAAACTTTCTACATTACATCTAAACCTCTGTTCATTTAGTTTTAGACTATGGCCTCTTGTCCTAACATCTTTACTCCTTTGAAATGTACTTTCCTCCTGCATTTTGTTGAATCCCTTCATGTGTTTGAATGTTTCTTCTCTCATTCGGGCGATACGTTTTCAGATCCTTTAGTCCATCCTGATATTTCTTATCCTATAAACCATTTTAGTAGCCCTTCCCTAAATTCTCTCTAGAGTATCTATACCATTATGGAGAAGGGGTCTCCAATATGGAACACAATACTCTAGGTGAGATCTAACCAGAGATCTGTAGAGTGGCATGACCACTTCCCGGGTTCTGCTACTAATGCCAATAGCTACACAAACCAGCACCCTGTTTGCATTCCCAGCTGCTCTGTTACATTGCCTACCTCACTACCTAGTCCGTCCTCACTTCCTACCCCAGGCCACACCCTCACACCAGCACACCAGGTGATTACCCCCACCCAAAAAAAGGGTGTGGTGGGGAGGACCACCCCAACCCATCAGAGAGTGGAAAAAAGGCAGGGCTGTCATATTAATAGGCAGAAGGGGCAATATGTAACTTCAACTTTTCTTTTATTGCTGCCCTGAACCCTCACTAAGATCTTATGGAAAGGTGCATAAGTATAGGGTGAGATTGCAATACCCTACAGGATGTAAACCAACATTCTAAAGTCCACAATAAAATCCACATCAATTGATGATATGTAAATTTGGAGCGGTAGGTCTCAGGTAAGTAAGGGTTTATTGACATAGTCCTAAGCAAACAGTTTTAGTTGTTTTTTGCAGTGTCTCTGTAACATTCTCTTCCTGGCTGTGGTTGTTGCCCAGAAAGAAAGGGTTCCAGCTTTAGTTCTGTCAAGCATTATTTCTTTTTAATCCACATATAAACTTTCAAATCTTTGGGTGGCATGATCCAAGTAGTTGATTGAATCCACTGTGTCAAACTTCAACTGCATTTCTGGTTTTTGGAAGTTCATGCAATGCAGAAGCATGACAATTCCAGAGATGCCCATGAAAGAGAGCTTTACTCCTTTCACCTCTTCTGCACGGTCTTTCCATTCATTTATCCTCAAAAATAATTAAGCAAAATAATTCATCAATATGCTCAACAGCAAAATTTGGTCAAAAGAAAAAAATGGTATCCTAAGTTATATAGTGAGGTCTGCTGCAGGTTAAAGTAATTTGATAATTCGAAGAAAAGATGTATTGTAATCCCTAGCACATGTAGGTAAATGACCCACTATTTTGTGTAATACAATTAATTTACCAGTTCAGCACCAACAGGAGCCCTGTGACAAGTGTAGCAGGTTAAAAACCTTTAATTAAATATTATTATTAAAAACTTCGTATTTGGTTTTAAAAATACTGTAACTGTATGGGAATTTAACCTTATTCCCTCAGTTGCACAGTATGTAAGTATTAAAGGCATTCGCCGCTTGAACACTGATAAGACACTACAACCCATTTGCTGCTCCTGGAGCTTGTGTGTAAGAGACACAGGCACTAAATACTTCCTGGTTAAAATTCCCTGAGTCACATCAGAAATGTAAGTAGAAAGAGGAAAGTAAATTGTCAGTATAGATTACTAGAGAGTTTACTCATTAAAATTCTATTAACTAATATATGCAGCAGACTACTGAGTCCAAGCAGTGAATAATTAACCTTTGCACTAGCAGCCTACACATTTTGCTGCTACATGTGGCGGCTTCATCAGGGGCTAAATTTAGACTGTACTATGTTGCATAAATTAGCTAATAGAATTTTAGCAAGGGAACTCTCTAGTAATCTATACTATACTATACTACTATACTGTACTACTTACATTTCTGATGTGACTAAGGGAAGGTTACTGGTGAGGTTAACTCTGACGGGCATATTTAGTGCCCATGTCTTTTACACAATCACTCCATGAACTTTACTCTTTCCTTTCTACTATTAAGACACTAGCAATGTAGAGGCAGCAAATGGGTCATAGTGACTTATCAGTGTTCAAGCAGTGAATGTCCTTAATATTTACATACTATGCAACTGAGGGAATAAGGCTAAGTTCCCATACAGTTGCAGTATTTTTACAACCAAATACGAAGTTTTTGATAATAATATTTAATTAAAGGTTAAGTTGTACCCTGCTACACTTCTCAAAGGGTTCCTGTTGGAGCTGAACGGGTTAATTAATTGTATTCCATTCCATTGAAACCCTTAGTTGCCCTTCAGCAAGCATTGAGACTGGCATGTTTCAGAAAAGCTAGTTATCTTGTAAATGACTGTATCAAACAGCAGTGTTGGGAGAATAAAATTTCTAAAAATGAACCAACATCTAATGCCATCTGAGTATGAGGTAGCAAAACTGGACAAAATCACACATGACATGTATTATTAACAGCAGCACTGTGGATAAAGTGTATTAGGGTTGCTACAATCTTCAACTGTTGGGACCATTGGTATGATCACTAATTAATGTATGTCAAAATGTCGAGAAATTATGCAAGCTTAATTTACATTCAAAGATGAAGATACTGAAATTCGCTGTAGGATTAATAATGAATTCAAATAAATTTATATCTATCTATCTATCTATCTATCTATCTATCTATCTATCTATCTATCTATCTATCAACATCAATCACACTACACCGGTTCACCACCACCACCGTACACATCTGCCACATTCATTGTGGGTTGTAACTCTATTTTTCCCTCTTTACAAATAATGGTTAGCGAGTAAAGCAGCAGGCCTACAAAAAGCCTGAAAATATTTGTGCGTGCCAAACACAAGCCCTGTGAAAAATAGTTTTGCAGGACTTAGGCTTGTCAAACATAAATCATGAAAAAGATTGTTTTGCATGAATTAGGCTTATGAAACACAAGCCCTGGTAAAAAAAAAATTGCAGGACTTATGCTTGTTATACATAAGCCCTGAGAAAAACTGTTTTGTAGGTCTGGGTCTTGCCAAAAACAAGCCTTAGGAAAATAAATATGCCCTTGATACTATGATACTGCTGTAATTACTGCTGCTGAGTTGTCTAAGCAGCAGCAGGAGGATGCGACTGCTCCAAAGATGAAAAGCAGTGATTTGAGACAGGTGATAGAACGATGATGATTCCATTTGCCACTAGCTCCAGTGCTGTTGAGACAGCAGCAGCACCACCACAACAAGCCCCCACCACTTCAGGTGTATCTAGAGAAAACAAGTTTGCCAATTATTTTTCTCCTGTACCACCTCGTCCATAATCATGTGTGTTTTAAAAATGTTCCATTGAGAGAAGGAGGATCTGTGCAATGTGTGTGTAAAGGAACATTCTGAAAAAGAGAAATGACTGGGAACAATTGACACATCACACTCATATGAACCAACTGGCACAACTACAAATAAATACTTTAATGCCTAGATCATCACTATAAATCATGTCTGAAGAAACAGAGTACTGCTGCTACTATGGCCCTTGTCCATTCCATTACGGACATGTGACAACAAGAAGACTTAAGCCAAAAGATGTGAGAGGCCCTGAGCACAAACAAAAGCAAAGTTTCCTGTTCTCTGCTTAGACACCACTCAAGAGCATCAAATTTTATCTCTCTAGTGCAATTACAGACGAGAAATTTCAGCATACATATTAAACTAATCCCACGCATAAGGGCGGTCCAGTTCCAAAATGATGGGCAAGTCCCCTCTGCATGGGCAAACCAGCTAACCCTAGACCCAGACTGGGGGAGCCAGCTGCACCTCACTGACGAGGCCCAAACAAGACTGAAATGTACGTCTGGGGTTAGCTGGTTTTTCCCGTGCAGAGGGGACTTGCCCATCATTTTGAAACTTGACTGCCCTTATGGGTGGGATTAGTCTGATATGTATTTGGAAATTTCTCCTCTATAATGGCACTAGTGTACCAAAATGTGATGGTCTTGAGCAGAGACTAGCCAGAAAACAGGCAACTTTGCTTTGTTCATGCTCCGAGCCTCTTACATCTTTTGACTTGTTAACAAGAAGACTTATTAATAATAATGAATCCTCCCTTCCACTAGCTTAGCGTGTTCTGTCAGATGGAATGTCCTCAGATGCTCCCTGATCCCCTGAATCTGATTACCCTCCACCACATTGCCATGTGTGGTTAGTGCACAACACAATGTGCTCACATCTACAAAATCACTATCAGCTAGTGGGGGAGAGAATTTGGCTGAGGTGGTACACCAGAAGAGGAGGTAGAGGACTGTGAGGGTGCCAGAGCAAAGTCAGTTGGTACGTCTTCTCATGCCCATACAGTAGCACAAGGACCTGATGAGCTAATTTCCAGGCACAGGCTGAGTTTCTCTATTCTTTCTCTTGGCTTTTTATCAATTTTCTTTTTGCCTTTGGGAAGAGATGGGGGTACAGGGATAGTGGCTCGAGATTTCTTTTATAGTAAAATACAATTTATTAAACAACAATAAGGTAGCAAATGGAAAAATAGCAGGTACAAACAAAGGGTCACAGCCAGCCAGTGCTACTATCACAAATAGTAAACTACCATGGAGGACCACTCTACTAGAGACTAGGCCGAAGCTCCTGGTTCTCTGCTGGAACCAGGAGCTGGAACAGGAACAGAACAGGAAACGAAACTCAAAGTCTTGATCTAAGGTAGCAAGAAAATCTGACTCACGCCTGCAGTCACAATGGAGCATATTCATATCTCTGACTCACACCTGCAGTCAGTATAAGGAAGTGATACTTGACTCACGCCTGCAGTCAGTATCAAAGCTAGTCTGCCATAGCCCCAGGCCCGCACCAGATAGAGTGTCTGCCAGGTACAGGTGAAAATCAAAAGAATAGTCAGACAGAGCCACAGGTCAGCGCCAGAGAGGGTAGTCAGACAAGCCAGGTCATACACAGATCAGGTAGTCAGCCAGAGCCACAGGTCTGCATCAGTTTGGGTCTCCACTATAAGGATAAGACAAAGGAATAGTCAAACAGAGGCACAGGTCAGCATCAGATTGGATGGAAGACAAGCCAGGTCATACACATAGCCCAAGGTAATAGAACTGCTTTGAACAACAATGCAAGGGCAACTGAGTCAGACTCAGGCTGCCTTTTAAACCTCTCCTCAGGAAGTAGGTAGGAGGAGCAGGCTCAGAGGAAGGTAGTAGGTAGGAGGAGATTACAGGAAGCATGGCATAAAACAGAAGTCTGCTTCACTCTGAAGCCTCGCGCCTGCAGATGATGCATGGAATGACCCCGAGCGTCACTGAAAACAAGGTAAGCTGTGACAGTACTCCCCCCAAAGGTCCCCCTCCCAGGAGCCGCCCAGGGTTTGTCAGGAAATCGCATATGAAATCTGAGCACTAAAACAGGAGGGTGAAAATCGCCAGCTGGAACCCAGGAGCACTCCTCTGGACCGTATCCCTTCCAATGAATAAAGTACTGTAGGTGCCCTTGAATCAAACGGGGGTCCAGAATATTTTGAACTTCATACTCCTCGTGATCTGCAACTATCAAGGGAGCAGGACGGACAGGAGCAGAGGTTTACCGGTTGCAGCCCAAGGGCTTTAACAGGGAAACATGGAAGACATTATGAATGCGCATATTAGCAGGGAGCTCCAATGCATAAGCCACAGGGTTAATTTTGCGCAACACACGGAAAGGACCAATGAAACGAGGAGCCAATTTTTTACAAGGAACCTAGAGGTGCAAGTTACTGGAGGACAACCACACTCTGTCTCCTACCTGAAAGGTAGTATCACGGTGCCCGTGTTCTTGCTCTGATGGCGACTTTGTTACTTTGCTTAATTTCAATGCTGCCCTCTTATTGGCCTGACATCCTTGCTCCACTCAGGGATTGCCTTTATAAATCCTGTCACGTCTATTCCAAGGCACCCTTTCATGGTGTATCTGATTCTGATGTTTGTTACTGTGTTGCTGTTATCTTGTATGACCTGGCCTGCCTGATGACATTCCTGTGTTTCCTGTTTACTGCTCCATTACCGACTGATCTGGCTGAGAACCTGCTCCATTGCTGAACTGCTCTGGCTGAGAACCCGTTCCATTACTGACTGATCTGGCTGAGAACCCGCTCCATTGCTGAACTGACCTGGCTGAGAACCTGCTCCGTTACCGACTGCTCTGGCTGAGAAACCACTCCGTTACTGACTGATCTGGCTGAGAACCCACTCCATTGCTGAACTGATCTGGCTGAGAACCTGTTCAGTTACCGACTGCTCTGGCTGAGAACCCGCTCCATTACCGACTGATTTGGCTGAGAACCCGCTCCATTGCTGACCTGATCTGGCTGAGAACCCTCTCTGTTGCTAGCTTGTCTGGCTATTGTGCCGTTCCATTGCTCCTGATCAGTCTGTGCTTCCGTTTGTTTGCAAACCTCTCCTGGCTGAGCCTATGTCCCTTTGCCATCCGTGCATGGCTGTGTCTCCTCCGTTGTCCTAGACTGGCCAGCATTACAATCAACGGATTCCAGTTGCCTTGTTGGTGTGCGCCGGGTGGCGCTATTCTTATCTTGTCGACCGTAGGTATAGCATTCGTGCTATAGCCACTTACTCTAACCGCCCGTGGCGGTGTGCACACACGAAGTACCGGTACAGTGCTATCAAGTGCTGACTGAGTTACTCAGATCTATCTGTGTCTCCCTTTGCGCTATTGCTGGGCTCACTCCCTGTGGGAGTTCCTGTATATCTCTGGGCATCTCCTGTTAATTCGTTCAGTGCCTAGACTGTCTAGGCAATCCTTTTGCTCCTTCCTTGTTGCAGTGCCTGGGCTAGAGCTAGCAATTGCGCTTTATTCCACTGTCGTGTGAGGGGACACTTCCAGTTGTTCGCCTATGATCCACCTCTAGCGCTCTAGGGTTTACCATCTGTAAGTGGTGGCCTCGGTCACCCTGGGGCCCCTGTCCCTTGGTCAGTGTTGCCTCGCTGCCTATTTGGGTTCTGTGCCACCCAGGCATCTGGGTCTCGTGCCAATTACCATCTCCAGGACTTCCTGCCATCGTCTGTCCTGCTGTCAGTCCTGGGTCCAGTAGCCTGATCTTTCCAGGTTCTCTAGAGGAGGGTTGCCTGCTTTAGATACCTCCTGTTTCCTGCATCCCATCTCAGTCATTCTGATTATAGTCATTGCCTCATTGACTACTATATATTGTTGTTTCATATTGTGGGCCTGCGGCCTTATTCCTTGTATGCTCTTTACTCAATAAATTCATTTTAACTTTACTGATCTGTCTGCGTGTTCATCAAAATCTGTGACAGGTAGGTGCCAGCAGTCGCTTACGGTCAGCCTGCCTTTTTTTTCTCTGCACGAAACCAGGTAGGATATGCTGTTCCCGAACACAAGAGGAACGGATTGCCCTCAAATGCTTGTCAAGAGCTGGAATCGCTTGTAATTGGAAGGTCTCAGGAAGAACCAAGGGTTGGAACCCATAGTTGACCAAGAACGGGGAACTCTGAGTAGACAAGTTAACAGCACAATTCCTGGCAAACTCCGCCCAAGGTAACAGGGTAGCCCAATTATCGTGGTGGTCAGAGATATAGCAGAGGAGGAACTGTTCTAAAGCTTAGTTAGACCTTTCTGCCACACCGTTAGATTGCTGGTGGTACATGGAGGAGAATGCCACGTGAATTCCCAGCTGAGCACAAAAACACCTCCAGAAGCGGGACACAAGTTGGCTTCCTCTATTGGATACAATTACTTTGGGTATGCCATGGAGTCTGAAAACCTCCCTAGCAAAAACCATTGCCAATTCCTGCACAGAAGGTAAGCCCTTAAGTGGCACGAAGTGAGCCATCTTTGAAAATTTGTCCACAATCATCAATATGACTGTACAGCCCATGGAGCAAGGGAGGTCAACCATAAAATCTATAGATAGATGTGACCAGGGACATTCCTTGTTGGCCACTGGCTGGAGCAAGCCCACTGGCAGGTGTCTAGGTAACTTATTTTGAGCTCATGCGCAGGCAGCGGTGAAGGCAGCACAATCAGACCGGAGACTAGTCCACCAGAATACTTGAGACAAGGACCAAATCATTTGGTCTTGACCAATGTGACCAGCAAGTTTTTGAGTCATGATAGGTCTCCAACAACTTAATGCGCAACTGCGCCGGAACGAAACAACAGCTATCAGGTTTGTCAGCCGGTGCTGAAGCTTGAGAAGCCAAAATCTCTCCTCCCAGAGGAGAAGTAATAGAGGTTCGTATAGTAGCAAGGATACTATCAGCCGGAATGATCGTGGACAGTGCAACCTCCTCCCTGGAAGGCAGGCAAAACTGGTGAGACAAAGCTTCCGCCTTAACATTTTTCAAGTCAGGAAGATATGAGACCACAAAACGAAATGGTAAAGGAAAAGCTCCCATCTGGCCTGCCTGGAAGACAAGCACTTGGCCTCGGAAATATAAATGAGGTTTGTGTAGTCAGTCAAGATTAAGATAGGAGTCTTCATGCCTTGCAATTAGTGCCTCCATTCTTTCAGGGTCAGGACAATTGCCAGTAACTCTCTGTCCCCAATTTGATATACCATCTCTGCTTTGGACAGTTTTCTGGAGAAATATCCACAAGGGTTCAAGACCTCCCCAGGAGCAGAACGTTGTGATAATGAGGCGCCCACTCCAATCTCGGATGCGTCCACCTCCAGGGTAAAAGGCAGGGAGGGATTGTGATGCGCCAATATCGGTTATGCAGAAAAAGCTGCCTTCAAAAGCCAAGATAGCTGTTTGGGACCATTCAGAGGTCTTGGCCCTTTTACAAGTCATGTTAGTTAGAGGTTTGACAATAGTAGAGAAGATTTTTATGAATTTTCTGTAATAATTCGCGAATCCCAAAAATATTTGGTTCGCTTTGAGTCCCATAGGACGACGTCATTCCAGTACCGCAGACAACTTTTGAGGGTTCATGGCGAACCCGAAAGCGGAAATAACATACCCCAGAAATGTTACTTAGGGCTTATGAAATTCACACATCTTCAGCTTGCAGGGCAAGTTGTTCTCACATAATAGGCTCAAAACCTTGGATATATCAGAGCGATGGATTTCTATCATTGGAGAGTGAATGAGAATGTCATCCAAATAAACAACCACACAACTGTGTAGGCGTTCTCTTAAGACATCATTAATGAACTCCTGGAAGAAATCCGGAGCATTGTACAGACCAAAGGGCATAACCAAGTATTCATAGTGCCCACTCCGGGTATTAAAGGCTGTCTTCCACTCTTTGCCCTTCTTTGATTCACACCAAGTTATAAGCGGCTCTCAGATCAAGTTTCATGAATATTTTAGACCCTTTGACACAGTCAAAGAGTTCAGTAATCAAAGGTATGGGATAAGCATTCTTGACCAACAGTTTGTTTAAACCACGAAAGTCAATGCATGGACATAGCTCTCTGTCCTTTTTCTTGAGAAAAAAAATCCAGCACCAGCTGGGGATGTGGATTTAGGAATGATTCCTCTTGTCAGCGCATCTGAAACATACTCCTCCATAACCTTATTTTCCTCAACAGATAAGGGGTAGATACGACCCCTAGGAGGTGTAGTACCAGGCAACAATTCCAAAGATCAGTCGTAAGGCCTATGTGGTGGTAAAGACCTGGCCTTACTTTTGCAAAAGACGTCTTTTAATGTGTCATACTCCTTGGGGAGGAGTGGAGCAATAGCGTGGGTGAGTCTTATAGGACATGACAGACAAGACTTAGTACATTGTGGAGACCAAGCCACAATGTCACACGTGTGCCAATCCATCCTGGGGTTATGTTTCTGTACCCAAGGAAACCCCAGAACGATGGCATAATGCGGAGAATTAATCACCTGAAATTTCAGGGTGGAGGGCTCCCACCCTCAGGGTTAGCAAAGCGGTTTCATGTGTAATGTGTGAGGGCTGCAATGGACGCCCATCAATGGCTTCTACGGCCAGAGGAGAAGCAAGGGGCTGCAAAGAGATATTATTACTAGCTGCAAACTCTGCATCAATAAAGCAACCAGCGGCCCCGTGTCGAGGAATGCTGGAACTGAGATTGACATATCTGCCCAATAAATGCAGGCCTTCAACATGGGCTTATCCGAAACATTCTCTGGGGAAAGTGAAATGTCGCCAATTATTTGTCCCCAGCCTAGACGGACTGGACAGGAACACAACAAATGTCCAGATCCACCACAGTAAAGACAAAGTCCCTCCCTTCCTCTTTCGAAAGCCTGGTAGCACCCGCTTGCCTGGGTTCACTGCCTTCAGAGGCCAGTACAGGAGTTGTGGGAGGTAAGTCAGAAGGATGAGAGGACAATCTAACCGGAGCCCTCTGCCGGCGCTCACGAATGGGCCTCTCTCCCCAATAAAGGCATCAACTTGCATGGGTTTGTAACAGTCAGAAACAAGGCCAGGAGGCATGGGAGGTGAGGAAGGATAGGGTGGGCTAGAAGAACAAGAAGCCCATCTGCCCGAGGGCCTCCACAGGCTCTCCATAAATGAGGGTCTCTCCCTGATTCTAGTGTCAATCAAGATACAAAACAAAATCAATTTGCCGCAATTTCATCCTTCAATGTGTCACACAGCCCTTGGGAAAAGGTGGCTATTAAGGCCTCATTATTCCAGCCTACTTCTGCAGCCAGGGGGCGAAATTCAATAGGAGTCCACCACACAACGTGCGCCCTGACAAATGGCCATAATGTTTTTTGAAGCCAAGGCGACGCGGCCTGGCCTATGAAAAATTTTTCTGAAGGAGTCCACAAACTCCGTAAAGTTATACACAATGGGTTTGTCCGTCTCCCACTGTGGGTTAGCCCAGGTCAATGCCCTACCAGTGAGGAGGGAAATCAGAAAGCCAACCTTACTGCGCTCAGAAGGGAAGGCATGCAAAACCATCTCAAAGTATATGCCGAGTTGACTGAGGAAACCACGGCAAGCATCTGGGTCCCCACCATACCACTGTGGGAGCTGAGTGGAACATGACAACCCCCTGATCATGCCTGCATCAAAAGAGGTTTGAGCCACTGGTGCCAGGGAGGGAGCGGGGATGGCCACCACTTGTGGTTTAGTGCATTCAATTTGTGTGGTGCATTGCAACAATGTTTGTATGGCAAAAGACAATTGGTCAATACGTTGATCCAATGACTCCATCCTCTCCAGGATGCTTTGAAGAACTGCATTACTATCACCATCTGAATTCATGGCACTTACGTACTGTCACGGTTCCCCAGAGATGATCAGGAGTCAGTACGAAATAGTAAAATGCAATTTATTAAACAACAATATGGTAGCAAACAGGAAAATAGCAGGTACAAGCAAAGGGTCACAGCCAGTCAGTGCTTCTACCAGAAATAGTAAACTGCAGTGGAGGACCACTCTACTAGAGACTAGGCCGAAGCCACTGGTAGTCTCTGCTGGAACCAGGGGCTGAAACAGGAACAGAACAGGAACCAGAACTTGAAGTCTTGATCCCAGGTAGCGAGAAAATCTGACTCACGTCTGCAGTCAGAATGGAGCGTATCTCTGACTCACACCTGCAGTCAGTATAATGAAGCAATATTTGACTCATGCCTGCAGTCAGTATCAAAGCTAGTCTACCAGAGCCCCAGGCCCACACCAGACTGGGTGTCTGCCAGGTACAGGGGAAAATCAAAAGAATAGTCAGACAGAGCCAAAGGTCAGCACCAGAGAGGGTAGACAGACACGCAAAGTCATACACAGTTCAGATAGTCAGCCAGAACCACCGGTCTGCACCAGATTGGCTCTCCACTACAAGGATAAGACAAAGGAATAGTCAGACAGACCCCCAGGTCAGCACCAGATTGGATAGAAGACAAGCCAGATCATACACATAGCCCAAGGTAATAGAACTGCTTTGAACAACAACGCAAGCGCAACTGAGCCTGACTCAGGCTGCCCTTTAAACCCATACTCAGGAAGTAGGTAGGAGGAGCAGGCTCAGAGGAAGGAGGTAGGTAGGAGGAGATTACAGGAAGCATGGCATAAAACAGAGGCCTGCTTCACTCTGAAGCCTCATGCCTGCAGATGACGAGTGGAATGATGCGGAGCGTCGCTTGAAACAAGGTAAGCTGTGACATTAACATAAATGTTGTGGTCTCTGTGCTGCATATGGTTTATGAGGGCAATTATACCAAGGTGCATCCTTTCCTTTCCCCTTTTCACTACTTTGTCACTAGAGATGAGAGAAACTTTTTGCCTCAATAGAGAAACAGGAGAAAAGTCACTTTCCTCCTAATGGAAAATTTTCTGTGAAAAGTAATGTTTTTCTACTGTTTTTGCAATGCATTTCATTGCATTGAAATTGGCGGGAAGACTGAATTTCTCCCAACCACATGGCAAGTTTTTCTTGTTTTCCCACAGGCATAGTATAAAAGGGGTGTAAGGTTCCCACAGTATGCCATTCTGTGTTTGGGAGAGCAAGAGAGAACAGCAGATTTTTCAGCTAGAGAAGACAGTCTAATAAAAAGGAGTTGAAGTGTAGCTTCTGAAGTCCTCTAGGCAGGACATTTGTTCTCTGTATTTGGGGAGTCTGTGGGCAGTATGAGGGGACAAGAAAGGAGAAAGAAGGTTGACACCAAATAGTCCAAAATCTTGTGTGACTGAATGGGATAACAGAGGCAGTCTTGATCCAGGTTCTTTCCTGATGTGGCTGATATTTCTGTGCTAAGGGAATCTGGGATGATCAGTCTGAGGGTGTGATAAGGGAGCAAATGAGTTTTACTCCAAATACCCCAACATTTTGTTTTACTGGGAAGACCCAGTCAGATATGATCCAAGTTCCTTTCTGTTGACAGTTCTCTGTGTTAGGGGAGTCTGGGGATGTGAGAATGTAGCAAAGGAGAAAGTGCTGCGGAATAGGTTGGCGCTATATAAATAATAAAGAATAATAATCCCAAACACCCCAAAATCCTGTGTGACTGACTGGGAACACACAGGCAGCTGTAATCCAAGTTCATTCCTTATCTAGCTGTTGTCTCTGTGCTAGGGGAGTCTTCGGGTGTGAGAAGGGAGCCAAGAAGATTTACCCCAAATGCCCTAAAACTTTTGTTTGACTGAGCGACTAGGGAGACACAGGCAGCTATGATCCAAGTATCTTTCAGATATGGCTGTTATCTCTGTGCTAGGGAAGTCTGGGGAAAGAAGCAGACAGGGGGTATTTTTTTTTTTTATCTTTGACAGTGATAGGGATAGGGGGACAGTTAATTATAATAAGTAAATAAATAAATTGAAAAGTGACAGTAGCAGGGACCCTGACATGAGCTGTGACTGTGACAGACTGATACAATATTTTGTTGAGGGCCAAGCAAAACATCATGCACAATAAGTTCTATTGTGTACTTTATAGTAAAAACACACACAGTCATTGAGTGATGTCTATAAAATGCATAAAGAGAAGGGGTATGGGGAAAGGATTAGGGGCAGTACAGTGGTAGCAAAAAAAAAAACTGACCACAGCCATGGTTACTGCAGTGTGTGCAATACATTATGGTGATCCCTCTCCTCATATGGAGGGTGCAGTTTGTCAAAGTCCCACCAGCACCAGTGCCAGTATTTTTAATAAACCATCTAAAATGAATATGATAACTAGGCACATTCTAGTGTTGAATGCATAGCAGAAGGTGTAGCAGCTCAACCAACTGCTGCATCTGACAGTGAGACAAAAACAAGCACAAAAGCATGTCATGAAAGCAGTAGTGGTCGTTTTGAACATCTCTCAAATGTAAAAAAGTAAAAGAAATTGTTTTAAACCTCTAAAAGTTTAGCAGAATAAAAATTAGTGAGGAAAAAGTGGTGGGCGATGCTATGGTTGAGCTAATGACTGATGATGATGATGTGATGTAGATCTGGAATATATCCCACCAGCATCCTCTTCTCCAGGCACAGATAAAGTTGTGAGTGAGAGAGAGCTAATGCCACAAAAACAATCCCAAAGTGTTGCCAAGATGTTGTAAGTGGACATGCTGCTGTATTCTTTTAATGAAGATTTAAAGAACTGATGTCCTGTGTAGCTCCTCACTAGTATATCCCAAGCCACAGGTACATTTCCAGGACAGCTGTGCTGAAATTGTACAAGCAGGTGGTAGTGAAGTGAGCAAAGGGCTGGAAAGTTCCACTACCACCATGCTCATCTGCCGCATTCTTTGTAGATTGTAACTCTTTTTTTTCTGTTTACAAATAAAGGTTAGGCAGCAAAGCAGCAGGTTTACAAAAAGCCTCAAAAATATTTGTATGTGTATGACTCATGCATGCCCTGTTATAAATTGTTTTGCAGGACCTAGGCTTTTTAAACACAAGCCCTGAAAAAAATAGTAGTACTTAGACACAAGCCCTGAGAAATTTTGCTTTGTAGGACTTAGACTTGTTAAACACAAGCCCAGAGAAATTTTGTTATGCAGGACTTACACTTGTTAAACATAAGCCCTGATAAAAAATTGGTTTGTAGGACTTAGGATTGTTAAACACAAGCCCTGAGAATAAATTGGTTATTGGGACTTAGGCTTGTTAAGCACAAGCTCTGAGAAAAAAAGTTTGTTTATAGGCTTTGGGCTTGCCAAAGACAAACCCTGAGGCAAAAATAATTATGCCCTAGTGTCAGCAGTTCATTATACGTTTTGCATTGATAAATGCCACTGTGTAACGGTTTTTTGAGACACTCAGACCAGTAGGTTAGAATAAAACACAGTTTTATTAAAAGACAAGAAAGGCTGCCCTCTATATGCAGTACAGAATGACTGGAAATAGGCAAGGAAGTACAGATGCCCTCTCAGGCCCAGTATACAGGGAAAATAATATATACTGTCACAGGACAGGCATAAGCTAGCGTACAGGATACACAAGGGTCAAAGTTCATAGAAAGCAATCAGTCTCTATTGTGGTGTGTTTGACAACACCTATAAGATGGTAAAGGAGCGATATTGTGGTGCTAGATGTGAGAGCACCAGTAAAGAGCAGGACTGAGACTACTGCTTATGCTGAGCAGGGAACTGAGGCCAAAATACTCTGCAAGAGCTAGCACACGTTGAGCCGTGAGCAACCGCCCGGTGCTGTAAGCATAGATATTTGTTCTGCAAGAGCTTGGGAGCTTGGAGCCACTAGCACCCACCAGTGCGTTAACAGAGACCAAATGCACTGCAAGAGCTGAGATGTAAAGAGCCAATAGCACCCAGCCGGTGCGTTAACGGAGACCAAATACACTGCGAGAGTTTAGGAGTATAGAGTCAATAGCACCCAACCGGTGCTGTAACTGAGACAAACTACACTGCAAGAGCTGAGATGTATAGAGCCAATAGCACCCACCCGGTGCTGTAACGGTAAACAACTACACTGCAAGAGCTGAGGTGTATAGAGCCAATAGTACCCAACCGGTACTGTAACGGAGACCAACTACACTGCAAGAGCTGAGGTGTGAACAGATGCGCAATGTTAATCGGAGACCACCATGCTCTGCAAGTGTTAATGGGAGGCTCTTTGTAACGGAGACAACAATGCTCTGCAAGTGGAAGTGGAAGGATCAGGGTTAACGGGTGCTCTGCAAGTGTGAACGGAAGGCTCAATGTAACTGAGGTAACAATGCTCTGCAAGTGATAATGGAGGCTCAGTGAACGGAGGCAACAGTGCTCTGCAAGTGCAAACGGAAGGCTCACTGAAACGGGGACCACTGTGCTCTGCAAGTGTTAATGGAGGCTCAGTGTAACGGAGGCAACAGTGCTCAGCAAGAGTGAACGGGAAGGTACTGTGAATCAGAGGCAAAAACTCTGTCAGCCCTGCAATCAGCACAGCGGAAGTCAGAATGTCGCCCAAGCAACACAGGATCAGCAGGAACACAGGCAGGGTCGTCAACGTAGCCGGGTCAGGTCACGGAGCAGGAACTTCAGCCAGGCTGGGTCAGATCACGGAGCAGGAACGTCAGCCAGGCTGGGTCGAATCACGGAGCAGGAACCAAGGAGAGTAGTCAGACGGGCCAAGTCGGTACACAGGAATGCAGGAACACAGCTACACAGCAACACTGGTACAGGAACACCACGAAAAGGCACCTGACAGGTGCCAAAGGCCCGGTATAAAAAAGGCCATACTGGGCGGGCCAAACAAGCTCAGCCAATGGGAGCGCACCACAGCAAAGAGTGACAGCAAGGATCACGGGAACTGTGATACACTGGTGACATTCTGGTATTGCTGTAATTGCTGCTGCTGAGTTGTCTAAACAGCAGGATGATTATACAGTTAAAAGGGACTGGGATCAACAGTAGTGACATGAGACAAGCAATTATGGTTCCACTTGCCACTAGCTCCAGTGATGTACCTAAGACAGTAGCAGCACCACAACTAGCCACCACTACTTCAGGTTTATCTAGAGAAAAGACATTTACTAATAATTCTTCTACTCCTGCATTGCCTCCAAAATAATGGGTGTGCTGGAATATTACTTTTTCCCTTGAAAGCAGAAGGAAAAGTGCCTTTCATCATAAACTGCAATATGCACAGTGTTTGTACGGAAACATTGTGAAATAGGGGAAGGACTTAGAACAATGGGCACTTCTGAGATCATATGAAACATAACTGCATAACTGCAACCAAAACCCTTCACTCTTAGGTAAAATCATCCCACAAGAAACTAAGTACTGCTATCACTATGGCCTTTGTCTACCCCGTTAAGGACACATGACATGACAATAAGAATACTTATTTATAATAATGAATCCTCCCTTCCACCATCTTAATGTGTTCTGTCAGAGGGAATGTCCACAGATGCTCCCATATCCCCAGCATCCAATGACTCTCCACCACATTGCCATGTGTGGTCAGTACACCACACAATATGGAATAGGTGCACAGGAACTGCCACATCCTTGCATCTACAGAATTACTAGCTGGTGGGGGAGGTAATACTGGCAAAAGTGTTACACCAGAGGAGGAGGTCAGTTGGTACATCTTCCAATGCCCGGACCCTAACACAAGAAGCTGATGATGACAAGTGTTACATATACCATTGACCTTTCAGGCTCAGTCTGGGTTTCTCTAGTCTTCATCTAGGATTTTCACAGATGTTCTTTGTGTCCTTAGAGAGGGACAGATGGCACAATGACAGCAGCTCTTAATTTGTGGGGCTTAAACATTAAGGTACATGTGTTTAATGAGGGTGGTTGCGCCAAGGCTTGTCCCTTCCTTTTCCATTTCACTAACTTTACACACATAGTGCACAATGCAGTCAGTGATGACTGCACTGTGCCTGATCCAAGAGAAAAATATTCCCACAGCCATTATTTCAGGGAGGTATCAGGTGTAAAAGAATGGCCTTCTTTGTCTTCTCCATGTTCACCTTCAATGGCTGGGGCAGATGGTGCTTTTGCTGTCAGCACCAGGACCAGGATTATTGGAAGCAAGTGGAACCTGTCCTAGTTCCAAATCATTACTGGAGGAACCCAGTCCCAATGTGGCCACAGTGGTCTACAGCATACTAGACCTCTCATCAAGCATCTCGATGCTGAGACAGATGAACGTTCAGCCCTGGTGACTCAGCAGCAGGAATGACTGCATCTGACATGTCCCGCTGCTCATAATGCTAGCTAGTTCAGTCTTCTTCAACATAATTCCCCAGAGGAACAATATTGAATGAATGGAGGGTTATGTGGGCTCCCTTGACCACTAGTCTGGTTGCTGACTTCACCTTCTGTTTCAGCAGCAGCATCAAGGTCCATCCAAATAGATCCAGCTGCTGCTTCACCTCACCCTCTCTGATATTAGTTTCTGGCTTCTGTGTAGTAGTGGAACTGCTTGGGAATGACAAGTAGGCATAGGCAAAATGTCAGAGAAATTTCCCTCAGGAAGTGTCATGAAAAAACAAATATTTTATGCTTTTTTTGTGAAGATCTCCGCCCATAGAAAATATATTAAATGTTTGCCTTTTTCTTGACAAATATATTTTCCACAAAATGTTGATATTTCTTGCCTAAGTTTTCTATGACTGCAAGATATCTCACACAATATTACTTCTTCTGAGGGCTAAAGTGGAGAAATAAATAGTTGAAAGTAAAAGCTGGGAGCCCTAGAACAACATATGCCTTGAATAAATTATTAGCAGGCTGAGTGTGTTTGTCCTTCACCCACAACATTAAATTCCTACTTAAACAACATCGACTCAAGCATAATTGTAACTTGGGATATTTCAGCAGCATGACATTAGTTTTTTAAAGCCTCTGTTTATTAACAAAAGAAAAGGGCAACATGTTAAACACCAACATTTTGGCAAGTTAAGTATTCCGCAGGCATACTTTTTCATTATGTTTTGCAGGTTTTTGACTTCTTTCTGACTTACTAAATGTGGGATGGCAGTACAAAGTGGAAGAATTGTGCAGCTTTATTGCTTTAATGATTTGACTTGTGGAGGTGGTGGGGTTGGTGGCAGTATGTGTGGGCACTCTATGACTCTTGCATTCTCTAAAAACAAACTGAGAGTCACAGTCCTCTGCAGCAGGAGCAGAAAATATTGGCACACTCTCTGAGACATCAACAGCATTTCTGTTATGTATTCTAGTGCCCCGGAAATGTTTAGGAGTACTTCTGCTGCTGCTGCTGGTTGTGGCGTCTCTAACCTGTTGATGTTGTGTCTCCCAGTCAGACCTGTGGTTATGCTACACATGGGATCTCATTGAGGAGTTGCCTAGGTATGAGCCTGTTTATGCCCTGCTCACATGCTTCTTGCACTGACAACAGATAGCAACATGCTTAGCCTTGGATTGTGAGTGAAGTATCTCCGTAATGTGGACTTCATATACTGTGGGATTCCTGAGAGGCTACTGCTATTTCTGAGACTAGATATTCCTGAAATTGTACTAATACTAGGTGTCACAGGTGCTGCACTTCCAACAACAGCAGAGGCACTCATCATTGCTAAGGCCATGGATGCTGATAACCTGTGTTATTGCTGGTTATTAAACACTGGTAGTGTGTATGTCTGAGTGGTGGTGATGCTAATGATAAATGACAGGATGACTTTGTATTTTTTCACACCATTGCTTGTCCTGGGTCAGACTTGCCATTAGTTTCCTCAAACAGTTTATAGTCAGGCTTCTTTTCAGTGGTGGAAGATTGACCCTTTGTCTTTCATCTAACTTTCTCACCATGTTATCATCTCTCTGTCTCAACTTATCTGATCTGATCTGCATCCTCCTCAGAAAGAGAGGGATCACCATCATTTATTGAATACGCTGTATCAACAATGACTGCAGTCAGTTTTTGAACTACCACTTTATTCAGGTAATCCCTGCACTGCTTCTAATCCTTTCACTTTACCTGTATCCCTTGTGTGTTTGATGGACATTACTTAACTACTGTGTGTTTTTACTGTAAAGTATATAATAGAACTGATATCTTGTCTTGGATCTCTACAAAATATTCATCTAGTATCACCCTGCCTCAATCACAGCTCACATCAGGGTCACTGTCTCTTTCACCTATAATTTTTTTATTATTATTTATTTACTTTAATTAACTGCCCCTTTATCCATATTACTGTCAATAAAAAGAAAAAAAAACACTTCCTGTTCAACTGTTTCTTTCCCCAAACTCACCTAGGACAGCGATAGTAGCCAGATCAGGAAGAAACCTGGATCACAGTTGCTTGTGTCTTCCCAGTCAGACACACACATTTTTGGGGTATTTCGCCCCCCCCCCCAGTTCCCAAGCAACAATATTAGGGGACTGAGCATCACTTGGTTTTGGAAATATGGGCTTCTAGTACCTTCTCCTCTGTGTCCCTGGGCAAATCAGTGTCCTGCCATTTTCTCTTTTTTTCTATTACTACTTCTCATAGTGTCAGACAGCACTATGAACCTGTAATACTGCTTTATAATTTGCTATAAATATTATTTTCTGACCTCTCTCTTTCTATCTCCTTCCACTCTGTTTACTTTCTACTTATATCATTCTCTTTGGTGTATAAATTAGAGATTTTAATGACATGTGGGATGTGAGTTTCGCAATATTAAAAGACATGGGCGAAAGATGGAACCATTTCATGAAATATTTTTGTGTGTAAGCGAAACATAGAGAAATTTTATGGTATCCCTATGGGCAAAATTGCTCAGGAAAAAAAAGCAGAAAGTCACATGGTTTTCACAAAATAGCTTGTGAGAACAAATTTTGCACGTTCTTAGCTGCTGTATCAATGCATTCTTCGAATAAGTGGATTTATGTACTGCACAAGTTTCACGTCTATGAACATGCAGCAATGATGCTCAAATATGACAGCACTAGCTCCACCGCCAGCCGGTCGCGGTGCAGTCATGCGCAGTAGAGACTGCCCGTGCCGTGGCTGATACAGAGCTGGACGCTCCTCTGTATCAACCGTGGCGCGACAGTCTCTACTGTGCATGACTGTAGCACGCGCAGAAGTCTCTACTGTGCATGACTTTGTTGTTACAACAGCTTTAGCGAATTATTATATAGGATAGGTGCAATGGCAAGAGACATTAACACTCTGCCTTATCAAACACTTCACAACAATGATGCGCTCTTAGAACAACAGAGATGTAACAACCTGAGACCTTCCAGTTTTGCCTCAATGGTGCCCGCTCTTTACAGACACTCAATCATCTATGTGGGTGACATTACTAATGCACTATTCTGACGTACGTCAAAATTCAGCAACAGTTCAATGGTAAATCTGAAAAACTAATATACCTGTCACAAAATGTTGGTGTCTTCTAATGGCTTAATACACAGGAGATAGAATAGTGAAACATTTCATCTGTGTTTGTTACAATTGTCAGTCAAGATAATACTTTGTCAAAGTAAGCAAAGCATATAATTACTAGCAGTATAGTCAAGGTCTTTTAGCAAAACACCTAAGTGAGTTTACCTCTGGAGGAAAAGGGAAGGGCACGTGTAATTAAGTAAGCTTTCCATTAAACATGAACAAACAGATTCATCAGATAACTAGTGTATAATTTCTAAGCATGTCAGAAGCTTATGAACAAATTAGTATTTTGGATCCCTTTGGTTTTTGTACATGTATGTTAATTAGACAGCAAGATATCATACAATCATAATGCAAAACAAGTTTAATATTAAACATTAAACTTTAACAATAAAACATATATGCAAAGCTTTGCATTTATCTAGATATTACAACTTACAGTTTCTATATGCAGGCTTAGACTTCTGTTTACAGTTTCCCTCTATGTATGCAACCGTACTTGCCTCGAGATACCATGGTATAATGTCAATTACACCTACACATGATTAAAGGTGAAGAAAATTGTAAGGATAATGTACTTTAACTTAGGCAGTTACCTGGAAGCTATGGGAAATGAGTTCCAATAGATTAATACTCTGACATTTCACTATTTTCATTATGTATATCTCTGTTATCTGAAGGGATAGGTGATGTCAGTGCTTAACATGGCTCTTCTGAGAGAGGAAGCAATACAACCTTCATTTCCGTTGAATGCCTCTGTTGACTAATGTTTAATTGAGAGGTCAGAAATCTACCAAAGTGCCTGAGTGAAGCACTGATACCACCCAGTCCTGCAGACCACAAAGATCTGCAGGAAAAACAGGAGAGAATGACAGAGATTTAAGCTATGTAAACCTAATTACCTTGCCTGTCAGAAAGCTGGATACATTTAGAAAGCAAATTCCCCTTATTGACCCCCTTACTTCCCATTTAAAAGTATGTTCAAAGCAGTAGCTAGTGGTTTATGTATCCAATAGTGTAACTGGTCATGAATCACTTTTAGAATAACATATCCCTGTTAGAAAGATAAGTTGTTTAATAGTAAGGTGCATTTGATACTGAAATCTTCATTGAGATGAACAGGTTGTCAACTTGCTGCAAAGGTCAGAGAACAATTTATGAAATCCACACTACTATATATATTTGGGAACTTTTACATGTATGCCTGGTATTATAAAAGTGTGACCTTATTATAAAAGTGTGACCTTTTTAACAGATATAGCTGAAGATACTAAACTTTTTTCATTGCTGTTTTTTTAATAAATTAAAAAGGCATCAATACAGAAAAAAAACTATGACAGGGAACTGAGGTATTGCTCACTATTAAATTTTATATATTTTCACTAGCATTAAATTTCATGATAAGCATGCTATGATTTAATGTGTGCATATTTAATCACATGATACCTCAGTGACAGAACTTATACTGTATGATATCTTAGCTGGAATTCATAGCAATGTTGCCATGAAAAATTATAGTAACTCAGACTACATCTGTATAAGAGCTGTGATGTAAATAGTGCTATCTATTAGGGATATGCCTTTTTTCTTCCTTCAGAAGAGAAATGTGAAAAACTGCACATCTATAGCAATTCATGAAAATCTGCAGGGATTTTTTTTGTTGCATTAAAATCAGGATAATGAAAAATCTCTCTGGATAGTCTTCCTCATTTATTCACACCATATAAAAGTGGGTGTATCATATGTTGTCAGTCTGAGAGAGAGAGAAAAAGAAGATGCATGTTTTAATGCAAGCTAGTGTAGGGGCAGACAGGCAAAGATCGGGAGCTGGAGTTGCTTGTTAGCAGTATTGGTGGGGAAACCAGTTTTTCTCTGAACAGGTAGTGTTCAAGGATTGTAAATGTGAAGGGATAAACGAGAATAAAAAAATTAATTAAAAATTAATTAAGTAGCGAGACAGGCATATAATCCTTCCTACATGAGCTGGCTGAGTCTGATACTTGACTAAGACTGAGAGACTGATACTACTCAAAGAGACATTATACACTACAAATTCAAGACAAGATAAACAAAAGGCATAAAAAGCTCAGTCCCATATCCACGCAGACAAGAAGTCAAGGGCTGCACCTACTGTTGTGCACTTTATTCTTTACCTCAAGTTGCTGATTCTGAAACTAACAGGTCTATACTTACTTTACCATAAAAAATAACAGTCTGTGGGAGAGAAAGAGAAACCTGCTATTGCTATTTTGACAATATCAACATATGTAGAAGCAGTATGTGCAGTTCTAGGACACAGTTGTGATGGTAGGGTAATCAGTATGCCAGTTCTATGGCTACTGGTGCA
Organism: Rhinophrynus dorsalis; assembly: GCA_037306005.1. Lineage (NCBI taxonomy): Eukaryota > Metazoa > Chordata > Amphibia > Anura > Rhinophrynidae > Rhinophrynus > Rhinophrynus dorsalis. The sequence goes on along the minus strand of CM074723.1, from coordinate 265,974,420 downwards.
GTGGGACAAGGTTGGAGTGGTCGGTATGTGTGGTTCTTTGTCTACCTTGCGACAATGTTGGAGGACAGTATGTGTGGTTCTATGGCTACCAGTGCAGTGGAACAAAGATGAAGGGTCAGTATACATGGTCCTATGGCAGTGGTGGACAATATAAGGCCCTCCAGATTCTGCCAGAATACAACTCCTGCTATTCCACACCAGCCATTGGCTGATGGGCAGTGATCAGAGTTGCAGTCTAGTAGCAGCTGGAGGGCCTCATGTTGCCCACCAGTGCAGTGGGGGCAAGCCTGGAAGAGTCAGTATGCAGCTTTATGGCTAAAGTGGTTCAGGACTTTTTGAAGTCAGTATGTGTGGTTCAGTATGTATGCTCTGTGCACTGGTGCATACTGCAGTGGAAACCTATAGGTTTTAGTACAGCTGGCTACTAGGGGTGGGTGAAAACTTTTGCCTCAAACCAAAATCAGCAAATAATGTATCTTCCTTCTTGGTGAATACTTTCCTGCAAAAAGTGCTGTTTTTCTGTTTTTTTCGCCTAGTTCATTTCATTGTAATCAATGAGAAGAAAAAGGTTTCCCCATCATATGAAAGGTTTCTCTACTTTTCTACAGCCATATAAAATGGTGTCTGGCTCTCACAGCATTTTTATTCTGTGTTTGTGAGAGGAGAAAGAAGCATGTTTTTGAGCTAGAGAAGATAGGCAAATAAATGGGAATTAAAGCTTAGTTTAGGGAGTGTTTTAGGTAGGACATTTGTTCTCTGTATTAGGGAAGACTGGGGGAAAAGAAGAGAGGAAGGAGGTTGACCTCAAATACCCCAGAATTCAGTGTGACTGACTGGCAAGACACAGGCACCTGGGGTCCAATTTGCTTGTTGATTTAGCTTTTTTTCTCTGTGCTGGGGAATTCTGGGGAAAGAAGTTGTTGATTTTGTTTTTCAGTTATAATTTATTTTTCTTTTTTTAGATAGACTGCGATAAGATAGAGCGGACAACTTAAAAACAATACATAAAAAATAATATACAAATAAATATATTAGGTGACACACAACTGTTACTGGGATCCTGAAGTGAGTTGTATAACTGACGCAGACTTGATAGACACTAGGCAACATTGAGAATTTTGTTGAGGACTAAGGCAAGACATCACACTCCATCAGTTGTGTATTGTAGAGAGTAAAAACACACACACAGTAGTTAAGTAATGTCCATCAAACACAAGGGGTGGGGAAAGGTGGAGCAGTGCAGGACGTGGTAGTAAAATGATAGTTCAAAAACTAACTGAAGGCATAATTTCTGCAGCATGTGCAATAAATGTTGAATAGGGAGGATGCAGTTTGTCAAAGTCCCACCAAAAGTTCCACCACCACCAGCACCAGTACAAAAAAAACATACAAGAAGAACACTGAAGATGATAATGAATTACATTCTAGTGTTGATGATGGCAATGGAGGAAGGTGTAGTGGATGAACCAAATGCTGCATCTGACAGTGAGCTAAACAAACACTAAAACACTTGCCCTCAAAGTAGTAGTGAACTTTGTGAAAGTAAAAGTAAAAAGGCATTGTTTGACATCTCTAAAAGCTCAGTGGAATATAAGGTTAGTGGGCAAGAAGCTGTGGCTCAGTGGAACATAAGGTTAGTGGGCAAGAAGCTGTGGGCAGTGGTGTTGCTGAGGATGACCTAATGATGAGATAGCTCAGTGGTAAATTCTCTGACTATGGCACCTATTCAACCTCAGGGTTGCAGGTTCAAATCCCGGCAGGGCCAACTCAGCCCTTCATCCTTCCGAGGTCGATAAATGAGTACCATTGATTGGGTAATAATAACACCTATTATTTCAGCTGCCAATTTGGTTAATTCCAAGAGCGTGCGCTGACAGCGCTTTGAGTCCCACTGGGAGAAAGGCGCTATATAAATACTAGTTATTATTATTATGATGATGATGCAGATCTAGAATATATCCCTCCAGCATCCTTCTCTTCTTCATATACAGATGAAGATGGGAGTGAGATAGATGATGACATGGACAGAAAGTTAGCATAAAGGCAAAAGCTCCATTCTCCCCCACTTAAAAGGAGTACTGTGCCTGTCTATAAACTGAGAAAACCATTGGAAATTCTGACCCTGAACAAGCAAAGGTGGCAAAAAGTACACAGTCATTCTGCAGTCATCATCAGCATCATTGCTGCTTCCAAATCCATGTCCCACTCAGACACATTCTCTTGTGTTGAGTGACCAGCAGCAACAACAACAGCAACATGGGTTATTAACATCCACAACCTTAGCTATGATGAGGGTCTCTGCTGCTGCTGGAACACCTAGTAGTAGCAGTATAATTGCATCACCATCTAGCCTCAGTCAACAGTATGGATATATGTCACTCAGGATCCAAAAGCTAAGTATGTTGCTATCTGTTGTCTGTGCAGAGAACATGTGAGAAAGGGAAAAGCAAGCTCACACCTAGGCACCTACTCTATGAGATCTAACCTGAAGCACAACCACAGGTCTGACTGGGAGAAGGTCAGAGGTGCTACAACTAGCATTAGCAAAAGCACTACAAAATTGTCCAAGGGCACTGGGGAAGATAAGAGAAGTAGAGATTGTATTTATGTGTCAAAGTGTGTGCCACTGCCAACAGTTTGTTAATTCCAAATAACACCTATGGTTCCTGCTGCAGAGGACTATGATGACTTTGGGTTTGCTGTAGGAGATAGCAATAGTCATAGACTGTCCACACATGCTGCCTCCACCTCCATCACCTCCTCTAGTCATGTTGTTAAAGTAATAAAGTTACAGGGTTCATCTGCCATGTCCTGCCAACCCCCACTGACTGAGTTCCTGGGAAGGAGTCAAAAACTTCACAAAAACAATTCCAAAGTACACCTGTGGAATAGCAAGGTTGCCAAGATGTTGGCAGTGGACATGCTGCCTTATTCTTTTGTAGAAAAAATATATATATAATTCCTAAATCGGTTTTTAACCATTATTTGTTTTTGCAGCAAATGTAAGCTATCCTTCTTCTCAGATTGCTGATATAAATTACGCATTGGTCATAGCTTCCTCCTCATCCCTTATTACACTTGTCCTGGCTTTCTCTGTCTTGTGTGGTTTATGCTATCTGATACTCAGATAATATGAGATGTTGGTTCATTTTTTAATAATGTTACTCTCCCAGCATTGCTCCTTGATATCCTCATCCTATGGTCATTCATAATGTAACCAACAGTACGGAAAACCCACTCCGACTCAACGCTTGCTGGAGGGCAACTAAAGGTTTCCACTGCAGTATGTGTCAATGCTGGCCACACATGTTGCGTTGTTTGCCAGTAGTCCATGGGGTCTTTGTTTCTACATAGAATGTAACTATGCTGCAAGTATGCAGAAAGCATCTCACATGCAGTAGGACCACTCCTAGAAGCTACACAGTGTTCCTGTGTGTCACCTGCAGTGCAGTCACCATCACCACCAATTTTGGATTTTTGCCACCCTTGCTGAGACCCATGAATTGCCCTGTGTTCAGAATGGGATGTTCTGGTTGATGATGTAGGTGCTGCTGCTGCTGGTTGAAATGCATTGCTGCCTTCTTTTTCACTATGCTCTGCCCTAAAGTTCTTCCTGTCATCCTCCACAATACTGTCACTTAAGCAGAAAGTTGGTGTTGTGGGCAAAGGACAAAGGTACTCTCCATGCTAACACATTTTTTAAAGGCATATGTTTATGCAAGACCTACCAATCTGACTTTCAGCTATTTTTTTCTCCACCAGAATTTCAGCTCTCAAAAGAAGTACAATTGTGGAGGGAAATGTTGTACCGTAGGAAACATAAGAAGAAATCTTTTGCAAAAAATGCAAAACATTGTCAGTTGTTCACTATGTGTTATGCAGAAATGTTTCTGACTTTTCTCCCACCCCTATTTATAATAGTCAAATGAAATAAAGTTTAATATTGTGAAAAGGGAGGTAGAATGAGAAAGAAAAGGATGATATATTTACAAAGGAAAATATAACTTTTATATACCTGTACATATATAATATAAATGAAATTAAGATCCCAGGGATTTCATTCATATTATATATTAAGAAAACACAAATGGTGGAGCTATAAGGAGGAGGGTGCAAGTTTGCACGATATGATTGTTGCCTGAAAAAAAGACCTCTGCTACAAATTGATTTCAAAAAGCTTTGCTACCATAACATATGACAAACAAAAAATAAATTATTGAGAGTCAAACTATTGAATTTATCTCTCTGTTTATAAATAAATAAAATAAATGCTCCTTATGGCCTTGATCCAATGAAGTACAGTATAACTGCTGTTAAGTCAAAAAAGGCCAATGGACATTAGCCATTCCTGACTTACATTGTATTCAATACGTAGGTGATCAGAAAGGTGATTAATGAGAGTAGGCCCAAAGAAAAGTAGCTCAAGAATCAGTGTTGCACCTTTTCTTTCACCTCATCGTGCGTCCCAATCAGTCAATACTTACAAAACGTCTAATGCAAAGGAAAAAGATAATGGTCAGTGTTATTTAGTGACACTAAACATTGTCAACACAAGTTCAAACTCACAGCCAATCACAACACACCAAAGTATCAAATACATTAAAATACACCTATATATACCCCAAAATAAATGACATACATTGTCTGTGTTTCAAGTTTTGGCGTGCTAGAGCACAGGACCCAGTAGCAGAGCATAGTGATAGAGTGAGAGAGAAAGTAGCATTCATTCAAGCGAGGTAGAAGGTATAAGTTTGGAGTGGAGAGACTTGATATACCTATAGCAACACATAATACACCTTGGCACATATTCCATGCATGCATACAAACACACACACACAATTTTTTTCTCACACACAACTCAACTCTATCCTTTATTTAAACAGTGTAATTTACTGAGTGCAAGAATGCGAGTGTGTGCGAGTGAATGTTAACAAGTGTGTCTGTGAGGGCCTGTGTGAGTGTCTGAGTTTGAGTAGGTGCTTGCTGGAAGGGGGTGGAGAGGAGGAGAAAGGGATGTGAAGAGGTGCAGTAAAGGAGGAAGGTAAGGAGTGCATCTCAGGTCAGGAATGAAGTGGGATAGGGAGAACAGCTGGATGGAGTGGACCTGACCAATGAGAGGCACACAGAGGCCAAAGATAACTGTGACACTAGGACAATTAGTAGAACCTGAGGAGCACCACACATAGTCAGGGTCAGCATTGGATGGCCGTGAAAGCCACAGGTCCGATACATCCATGGCAGGGGCTGATGAGGAGAGCCTGTGGGACAGAAGAATAGTCGGACAAGCCAGGATCAAAGCTAATCAAGCAAAATGGTACACAATCAGCAGGCAGAAGAGAAGTCGAATAAACAGGCCGTGGTCAAAACCACTATAGGAAGACGAAGCAGAATCAGGAGACAAAGATGAAGTTGAGGAAAGCCGGGCATAGGAGAACCCCCAGAGTCAAAGGAAGAGCAGTCGACGAGCCAGTTCGGTAACAGGCAGGCAGAGAAGGTACCAGGGATGAGACATGAGCATAGACAGACAAGCCAGGGTCAAAACCAGTCAAGCAAAACAGTACACAATCAGCAGGCAGAAGAGAAGTCGAATAAACAGGCAGAGGTCAGAACCAACACAGGAAGAAGAAGCAGAATCAGGAGACAAAGATGAAGTTGAGGAAAGCTGGGTTAAACACAGAAATCACTGTAACAATAGGAATACTGATCGCATACTGACACAAATGTGCCGGCACTTGATAAAGGCTCAAACAGAGTGTCATACAACAGGGTGGAGATGAGTAAACAAGAGAGAAACAGAAGGTCTTGCAAGAGATGCCATCAAAGCCCAGAAGGACATGACACAATATCAGGACTGGGAATATAGGTCATCCTTTGGGGGTGAAACAGATCCTTATTTGTTGTGTGAGTGTGTTTGCACACATTCCCCAAGCCTCCTCATCCTGTGCATGTGGAACAGATACCTCAACAATGGGTAGAGTTTCAATCTTGTCCATTAGTTGTGTGTTCATGGCTACATTGTGTAGTTTAGCACAGGATAGGATAATGTTGCATGCCTTGCCTAGTGCATAATGCAGAGCTCCCCCTGAGTAATCCAGGCACCAGAATCTGGATTTGAGCAGGTCAAATGGCATTCCTTGTTTGGACGTGTTATGTGGATAATGTTGTGTTAAGGGGACGTACTACTTGTGTGTCATGACCATGGTAAACTGTGGATGTGGTGTGATGTATGTATTATTGACTCACCCAAAAGCCATCCCCTTGTATAGGTTCCATTGTCAAAGTCCCTGTGGACAGAGGAGTGCTTGAGGATGTAGGACTCGTGACAGCTGCCAGGATAAGAGGCACATACATTGGATATCCTCATTTTAGCTTCACACACCATCTGTACATCGATGGAGTGGAAATTCGTACTGTTGATGAAGAGATGTACCTCATGCGTTGGCACTCTTAAGCGCACATGTGTGCAGTCTATGGCACCCAAGACCCTGGGCATTCCTCACCTTGTGTGGAAGTTCTGTTTTACATGTGTCCACTCCATGTTAATGATGGAGAAGTGGATGTATTTCCATTCCTTCCTCTTGAGGGCTGGCAACATCTGAGCCAGTATGCTTAAACATGTGGACTGAGACGTGCCAGATACATATCCTTCTGTGGACTTGAAGGATCTGCTTGCCATTAAATGCATGGCACAGATCAGCAGCTGCAAGCCAGATAGGGCATGGTTGGTGCCGTATATGGGGTCAATGTTTGCTCACCTCATATAAAAGGATGATGATGTGTGACATCAGTCTGTAGTGCTATCTGACTTCAGCGTTTGTCTTTCCGAGGAACATGACCCTTATGTGGAATATCCTAGGTCTGTGCAGTTGTCTGTCATCCCTATGCTGCTCCACAGGTCCCTGTGGGAGCTATGGAGCATCTGGTTGTGGCAGCTGGGGTGCAGCTGCCTGGTGTGGTCACTCGGGTGGAGATAGACTCATCAGTGATTGCATCAAACAGAGGTGGTTCAGCAGGGGTTGATGGTGATCCCTAGCCCTTGCATGCCTTTGTCTACGGTATCAATAACAACTCCTTCTCCCCTTCTTTGCCTCTCTGTAGCTAATACTTTTGTTTGTCTTAAGAGTCAGATCGTCTCACATACTTTGGCTGTTTTTTGTAACCTCTCCTACGGTGTATCCCTAAGAGTAAAGGGTTATACAGAAGTAGACCCTTTGCTCTCAGTTCCTTAGGAAACAAGCCCCTTACAGAAGGGGATCCAAACAAAGCTGAAATCCGCATATGGGGTTAGCTAATATTACTCATGCATGGGGACTGGTATGTGATTTTGGAATTGGATGCCCCCTTTTGTCCCATGATAGCCATAGAATCACACATACTGCCCCCCAAGCTTTATCCCACTGTTGCCATCGAACCACATATAATGTCCAGCTGAAGCTATGGGCAATGTGAGGCCCTCCATCTGCTGCTAGACTGCAACTCCCATCGGTCCATGTCAACCAAAGGAATGAAGGGACTTGTAGCCTGGCAGGTGGAACATCTCATGTTGTCCACCACTATTGTTACCCGAGTCCCATGGTAGCCATAAAACCACACATTCTGCCAAAGTATGACCTCAACATTGACCCACAATAACCAGAGAACTATGCATACTTTCTCTTCCAGCCCTGTCTCACAGTAGCCCTATACCGGCAAATGCTGACCTCCCAGCCATGTCAAACAGTTGCCATAGACCCTCACAAGCTGACACCTAGCCGTGTCCCACAGTATCCATTGAGAAAATGAATACTAAATCTCTCACCCAGCCTATTCCCACAGTAAAGAAAAAGTGCAAAAAAAGCACAAAGGCTATCTGAGAGTAGCATATGATGTCACAGATCAAATGAGACAAATCAGTCTACTTACAAGATATATTCTTGTGAATAATGCCTAACATCTAAGCCTTAGTCTGCTCCTGTAAGTCCAAAAGAGCTCTCCTGAAACAACGCAGTTTCGGGAATCCTTATACATGCTCACGTCCTTCCATCTGCTCACTCTATACCAGAGAGATACTCCTTGTGGGTAAAGGAGTATACATTATTCCTCTAAGAGCAACTCTATCACAGAAAGATCTTACCCCCTTACCTCACCAAAAATCCTATTGTCCATGTGCACTTCTTCAGGGGATAGTTTACAGTACAAGTGCTCAATCTGTTATCAAACACCATGACACCAGAAACCATGTACTGCTGCTTTGACTATACCCCTTGTCCACACCGTGCAAAGGACACATGATCAGTTGCTGACAGTTTAATAGTAATGATGAACCGTCCCTGCCACCAGCTTAGCATATTCTGCAGGATGGAATCTCCTCAGATGCAGCTTGATGCCCTGCTTGTGATTCTCCACCACCACAGTGCCATGTGAGATCAGTACACCACACAGTGTGTAAAGGGTGGACATGAACTGCCACATCTTAACATCTACAGAGTGGCTATCATTTGGCGAGGGAGATAATAATGAACGAGGTGGATTGGCAGAAGATGTAGTTAACCTAGAGGAAGACAGGGATGGCAAGCTAGCTGTGCCTGCCTCAAGAAAAAAATAGTCCCACACCAATGACTTCAGGGGGTAGGGAACAGGGGGAGAATAATGGCCTCTTTCTTCTTGTTCTCCACATTCCCCTTCACTGTCTGTGGCAGCAGATAATGTTGCTGCTGTTACTGCAACTGCCTTAGAATCAACTAGGACCTGGAGTATTGTTGCTGCTGGCAAGAGGAACCTGTCATAGTCCCCCATTTATGTCAAACATGTTAAAGCCAAACACCCACCACAGAAATCAAGCATCACTGTTGCTGTACCCCCTGACTGTCAGGGTTTGGCTGAGCTGCTCTAACACCGATTACTAGACTTGTGTGATTCAGTTCAGCGACATTCGGAATTCAATGAAAAAGGGGTCATTCGACAACATTCGGACCTTCCGACAGGCAAGGGTTGTTCACCAAAAAAATATGAATCCGATTAGCCCAGGTCCGAATGTCGTTGAAACTTTCGGAAATTCTGCAACTACTACCTGCGCTCGATTACTTTCCCTCCATACTTTCCCTCCATGTCTCTAGTCCAATTAGCTTCTCTGTTTCATGCGCTACTTTCCCTCTTTGTCTCTATTCCAATTGGCTTCTTCGTTTCATGATGGAGATTGGACTAATGACACAGACACCCAGACAGACAGCCTGCATTTCCTCATTGTGTTGTTGGGGCTCAGAGAGAGGAGGAGGAGATAGAGAGTGTCCAGTTGTTGTGTTGGCAGGCAGTTAGCATTAGGCATAGGCAGGCAGCCAGCATTAGTGCCTTATTGCCACTGCAAGGGAGATTCATCTTTGTTCCTGTGCAAAAAATTAAAAATATTAGGGATTTGTTTGAATAATTTTCAGAGTGACACATCAGCCAGTCTCACAGTTCTGCAGGCAGGCCTAGTACCTTATTAACACCACAAGGGAAAGTCACCTTTGTTTCTGTGTTTAAATGGTTAGTAATGTCTAACATTAACTAACCCTAATACTGAGGGTATTAAAAAGATAATATTAATGTGCCAAGTGAGAGAGCTGGGGAGTAAGTATATTTCCTGTTACGGAAAATACCTGCTCAGTCTGGACAATGGTTGGAGGGCAAGAAAGCAAATCCTGGGCTACCAGGGACAAATTAGGCCACACGGCCCTCTTGTTATCCCAGAAACACAAGGGATCTTTACTTGGGGGCAAAGAAGGTTCTGCAAGGTAAGCCTTAAACTCAAACTCAGAGCTTTTTCTATTTATGGGGAGCTGTTTCTTTTGTCTGAAGCATAAACTGTCCATTGCCTCAGCATAAAAAGCAAGATGAAATGCTACTGGCGCTGCTACTGATAGGTCCCGGAAGACTACCACACTCCTCCAGATCATCTGCGGAATCTTTTCCCGCCTCCTGTGACTGCATCCTGTTTTTTCTTTGCCTCTCATGCACCCTCACTATCAATTGTTCCCTTCATGCAGTGAGTGAACTGGAACTAAGTGCCATCTTGACTTTGATTTGAAGATCGCAAATTTTCGCAAGCATTAACTCAGGACAATTGTCCATTCGCACTTCCATGCGTCGAGTCAGTTCCTTCTTCATCATCATTAAAAGGGCAGTTGTGTTGTGTACGGTACACAACACAACTGATGCAGCTGTATGATGCCTTGCCTAAGCCCTGTCAGCCGTCTGTCACTGTCATCTAAGATATTTATTTTTTTATTCTTTTTTATTTATTTTTTTATTTTCTTTTTATTTATTTGTCCACCCTATTGTGTTTGTCCAAAAAAATTATAATTAAAAAACAAAGTCTTTCCCCAGACTTCCCCACCCAGCACAAAGATAATAACAGCAGGATCAGCAAGCAATTTGCCACACAATTTGCATTTCACTAGCTGACCATCGCCAAGTGTCACAAAATGTTCTCACACTTTGGAGCAACGGATGACTCTGCCAGTTGACATGGAAGGTGGTGGAGAAGAAGAAACTGAGGTGACACTTTCTTCATCTTCACATGCTGGAGCAACCTCAGAATGCTTTTTGCTTCTACATACCTTTAGAGGGGTACTAGTAGAACTAGACATGGCAGCAGGGATGTTGGCACTGGGATTGGAGGAGGATTGTGGAGTAACAGTGGTGGCAGAGACACTAGCAGCTACTACGTGCCTGGAAGACTCAAATGGAACTGGAGAGGCAGGTGTTGAGTTCTCAATAGAAGAGACAATTGTAGCTGGAGAAACAGGAGGAGTACTATGTGTAGCAGGGAAAAAACCAAGCTGTGGGGAAAAATCAAGCTCAGTGGAAAAATCAAGCTCAGTAGGCCTCAGCCCCTCCCATTCTTCTTCTACCTCTTGTAGGTTTGGACAGGAAGAAAAAATCACCATCAGCAAATTTTGAGGAGACCTGCTGAATTGCGTCTTCTGCCTGGTGGCTACCTGGAAATGGTAAACAATTATTTCCCTCACCCTCAATAACATTTTTTGGAGAAGATATGCTCTCAGTGGCAGTGACATTGGCAGCAGGAGGAATTTTCTCCAAATACTACAATAATTCCCATTTGGGCTGCTTATACAGACGTTCACTGTAAAAATCCTTCATTGATACTGCCTGCAGTTTCCGAAACAGTAGTATTCTACACTCTACGTATCCCTAGGTTTATAGAACTGGCTGAAGCAGAGGGGGTGACTGAACTAGCAGGGGCACTAGTCATTGTGCAGGTGGTTCTGAGGCAATCATCATGAAACAGCTGAGGATGAGAAACAGATGCTGGCTGCTTCATGGTCTCAGAGGAGGACCTGGACCACTCCACCCTGCTAGTAGAGGTAGAACAACCTGCAGTTCCCTTCTTATTTTTATTTTTTGGGTTGGAGTGCTGCTGCTGAGTCTGACTAGTACTACTGATAGTCCTCTTCTTTAGTCGCCTGCTGCTAGCTCTGCCTGAAAGAAAGGGCACTGTGGTGGTGTTGGTGGTTGATGGGTCACTTCAGCTGGTACCAGGACAAGCAACATCAGGTTGTTCACTAGGGCTCAAATCCATTATCATGGGTCGGTAGTGTAAAATTTTAAAACCTGGCCACATGAAAACTGTCACTGACTGTGTCACTCTGAATTATTATTTACACAAATCCCTAATATTTTTCTTTTAAACAGGAACAAAGACGACTTGCGGTGGCAATAAGGCACTCCTGCTGGATGACTGCCTGCCTACACAAATGTCACACTGGCTGTGTCACTCTGGGAATTATTTACACAAATCCCTAATATATTTCCTACACAAATGTCACACTGGCTGTGCCACTCTGGAAACTCTTTACACAATTCCCTAATATTTTACTTTTAAACAGGAACAAAGATGACTTGCGGTGGCAATAAGGCACTTCTGCTGGATGCCTGCCTGCCAACACAAATGTCACACTGGCTTTGTCACTCTGGAAATTATGTAAACAAATCCCTAATATTTTTCTTTTAAACAGGAACAAAGATGACTTGTGGTGGCAATAAGGCACTTCTGCTGGATGCCTGCCTGCCTACACAAATGTCACACTGGCTGTGTCACTTTGAAAATTGTTATTTACACAAATCCCTAATATTTTTCTTTTAAATAGGAACCAAGATGACTTGCAGAGGCAATAAGGCACTAATACTGGATGCCTGCCTAAACAACTGTCAGATTGTCTGTGTAACTTTATAAAAAAAACAACTCCTGACAGTGTCAGTAAGGCACAGGACTGGCTATAAGACACTAGACTGGCACTAGACTGGCTAATAAGGCACTAGACTGGGTAGTAAAATCGCTTATCTCTGGACACCCTCTCTCTCCTTCTCTCTCTGAACTCCAACAACAGACTAACAGGAAATGCAGGCTGTCTGGGTATCTGTGTCATTAGTCCAACCCCCATCATGAAATGAAGAAGCTAATTGGACTAGAGAGGACCCCCATTATGAAAGAGGAAGCTAATTGGACTAGATGGGGAGGGAAAGTAGCACATGCGCACGGGAAGCCGTTGTCCGAATTTCTGAAATTTACACCGAAATTTCAGACCATGGTTGTTCGGATTCAGGTCTTTTTTTACGAACAGCCCTTGCCTTTCAGCCAGTCCGAATGATGGGAATGACCCTTATTCGTCCGAATTCCAAATTTGGGCAAACCGCACAAGTCTATTGGAAGGAGTATGGTCCAGAGGAGCGCTTGTGGGTTCCAGCCTCTAACATGCATGCCCCTGCCCTCCTCCGTGCTTTCCATACGTGCTTTCCTCTCAAACCTGGTCCTGTCCCATGGGTGGGGGGTTTGGCTGCTCTGATCTAACACTGTACTGTTGATTACTGCTGCCTTTCCTTTTCTGGGTCAGGCTGACTCAGCTGTTGATTAACAAACTATTATCATCCAACCCCTTCCAGGCTATTTAAAGCAGCTAGGCTCACTTCCTCCACACCTTTGTGTTTGTTTATGGCTGCACGTGCTTTCTCCTGTGCTCCTGATTATCCGTGTATGACCTGGCTTCCTCTGCCATCCCTTCTGACTCCTGACTCCTGGCTTGACTTCTGACTCTGGGTTGTCTGAGTACCCGCCTTGATTCCTGACCCTGGCTTGTCTTTTGGTTACACTCCTGGATCACCATTCTGCTTTGTTTGTTTTGGTTACTTTAATAAAGGTATTTGGCATTTTATATTTTTGTGTCTGTCTGGTTCCTGGTCCCTAACACTGACTCTCCAGAAAGGCAATAAGAGGTGAAGAGGAGCTCAAGTGAAACAATTAGCTCTCCATCACCTTCTAGGGTAACTGCATCTTCTGCCAATCCACCTCATTCATCGTTACCTTCCCCACCAAATGATAGCCACTTTGTTGATGTTAGAATGTGGCAGTTAGACTCTACCCATTGCACACTGTGTTATGCACTGACCACACATGCCAATGTGGTGGAGGAGAATCGCAAGAGGTGCATCAAGCGGCATCTGAGAAGATTCCATCCCACAGAATATGATAAGCTGGTGGCAGGGAGGGTTCATCATTAGTATTAAATTGCCAGCAAGTTGTCATGTGTCCTTAGCAGGGTCTAGACAAGGGGTATAGTGACAGCAGCAGTATTTGGTTTCGAGTGTCATGGTGTTTGGATACAGTTGTGCCCCCAGTTATTTACCACACACACACACTGTGCACATTGCAGTTGCTGATGAAAGCCACAGTTCCTGCTCTCGAGGGAAAAAATAATATTCTAATAACAACAGACCCATGATTTTGGAGAAGGGGCAGTTGGAGAAGAATTAATGGCCAACTTCTTCTTTTCTCCAAATAGACTGGGGGCTACTTATTGTGCTGCCACTGCCTCAGGCGCATCACTGGAGATAGTCGTGGCAAGTGGAACTTTCATTATTCATCACCCATGTTACTGTATCACGGTGCCCGTGATTGTTGCACTTCCTTGTCAGTCACCATTAGGGGGCTCCTATTGGTTGTTTGCCTTTAACCTGCATCATTCTGTCTATTTAAACCTGGTCTGGGCACCCTATGGTTGCCCTTTCGTGGTGTCTCTGACCACTTTAGCCTTGACCATGTTCCAGTATTCGTTTGTACCTGTAGCTGTGTTCCTGAGTTCCAGAATACATCTTGTTCCTGACTCTCCTGTTTGCAGAGTTGTTTCCAGAGGGGTTCCGGCCTAGTCCTGAGAGGTTGATGTTTCCTGCTGATCGTCTTCGCTGAGACTTCCTAATTGCTTGGTTTCCTGCGAGTTCCTGTCGTCTCTTGTCCAGCCAGATGTATCCCTGACGCCTGGTCGCTTTGGCGACATTCTTAGTCCCAGCGTGCGGTCGCTGGTTTCTTCCAGCCTTGCAGCTACACGAATTACTGTTGGTTCCAGCGTGCGGACGCTGGTTTGCTCCAAAGCCTTGCGGCTGTACGAATTGCTGGTGGTTCCAGCATGCGGACTCTGGTTTGCTCCAAAGCCTTGCGGCTATACGAATTACTGTTGGTCCCAGCGTGCGGACGCTGGTTTGCGCCAAGCCTTGCGGCTACACGAATTATTGTTGGTCCCAGCGTGCAGACGCTGGTTTGCTCCAAAGCTTTGTGGCTATACGAATTACTGTTGGTCCCAGCGTGCGGACGCTGGTTTGCTCCAAAGCCTTGCGGCTATACGAATTACTGTTGGTTCCGGCGTGCGGACGATGGTTTGCTCCAAAGCCTTGCGGCTATATGAATTACTGTTGGTCCCAGCGTGCGGACGGTGGTTTGCTCCAAGCCTTGCGGCTACATGAATTATTGTTGGTCCCAGCGTGCAGACGCTGGTTGCTCCAAAGCCTTGTGGCTATACAAATAACTGTTGGTCCCAGCGTGTGGATGCTGGTTTGCTCCAAGCCTTGCAGCTAGACGAATTACTGTAGGTCCCAGCGTGCGGACGCTGGTTTGCTCCAAGAGCATTAAAAACGTACTCTCTGCTGGGCATTCCTAGAGTGAGTTCCTTTGGGCTGCCTTGCCCGGTATTGGTAAGGCCGGTAGAACCTGGTACATATTCCATCTGCAGGTTGCCTTACCCGGTATTGGCAAGGCCGGTAGAGCCTTCGCAAAGCTTTTTTGGGCTGCCTTGCCCGATATTGGTAAAGCCGGTAGAACCTAGTACGTACTCCATCTGCAGGTTGCCTTACCCAGTATTGGCAAGGCCGGTAGAGCCTATTGTTTAGTATATCTGGCTGTCTTGCCCGGTGTATTGGCAAGACCGGTAGAGCCTACGCAAGCTCCTTTTGGGCTGCGTTGCCCGGTATTGGCAAGGCCGGTAGAACCTGGTACATATTCCATCTGCAGGTTGCCTTACCCGGTATTGGCAAGGCCGGTAGAGCCTATTGTAATAGTATATCTGGCTGTCTTGCCCGGTATATTGGCAAGACCGGTAGAGCCTGTAACTTTTATCTCTCAATTATTGTATGTTGTATGTCATGTTGGAATCCTAAGGGATCATTTTTTAAATTATTTTCAATAAAGTTGTGTTTTTACCTGCTGTTGTTGATCTCATTCCCTTTCAGCTGCCTAATCATCCTGCTGCTTAAACAACTCAGCAGCAGCAGTAAGAACAGCAATTGCAAATTCCACATATCAATGTTTCCTTAGGGCTTGTGCCAAACAAGCTTATGTCCTACAAATCAATGTTTCCTCAGGGCTTGGGCCTCTAACAACAAATCTAACAAAACAGCCTCTACAAAATACTATATCAAGTCAAATATCAGTCCACCCCGGTGGACTGTATCACATACATTATTATTTTATTTTATTGGTTTATTTTTTTATTAACTGTCCCCCCAATTCCAGTCAAAAAAAACCCCAAAACAAATTCCCTGTTCAACTGATTAATTCCCCAGACTCCACCCACCAACACATGCACCCTCCTCACACCCCTTTTATACCAGATCTTATTATTTTTTTTTTTTATTTTATTTAGGACTTATTTTTTATTAACTGCCTCCCAATCCCAGTAAACAACCCCCAAAAACTCATCCTCTGTTTCTTTCCTCACACCCCACCAACACAGGCATCCTCTTGCCCCTTTTATACTATGCCTTTGGAAAATAAAGTTATTTTTGCAATGTGTTTTGTGTAACTAAAATGTTCCCGTTGATTTCAATGGAATGAGCTTGATAAAAAAGCGGAAAATAGGCACTTTTCACGGGAAATTATTTGTCAATCGGCAAGTGCCATTTTTTGCCGATTTCAGTTTAAGGCGGAAATTTTTGCCCATCATTAGAGAGGAGGGCAGGAGAGAGGGATGGGGAAAGTAGCAGAAGAGGAAGAAGGAGAGCAGGGCATCCCCGGGTCAGGGTAGGAGTGGAAGAGGGAGGTGTTGTTGGGTGGAGGGGGACCCAGCCTAGAAAAGGCACACAGAGCACAGGGACAGAACTGTCAGTAGGACAAGGCATACTTTTTGGGAAGCATCCCACACAGTCAGTGGCAGCACAGTCAGGACATTCTGGCCACATCTCCGACACCTCGCAGGCCGGAACTGAGGAGGAGAGGCTGAGGGATCCTCGCTACATCAATGAGGAGAACAGGACCCTCATCGAGGCTAGCTTGAAGAGCGAGAGCATACTCTTGCTGAGATAGAGGGTCCCTGGCCTGGCTCCTAGGAGGATGGCCACCTGGAATGAAGTCTGCAGCAGAGTGAATGCAGTATCCACCTTGCAGACAGACCATGGACTCTATAAACAAGTGATGGGGAGACTGCAAGACAGTGGTCAAGAAATAGATGGGGAGGTTGCCCTGCACACGCGAGGCACCGGAGGTGGTCCAACTGCGCACATCACCTTCAACAGCTGGGAGGAGATGCTGAGGCAAAACCTGTTGGCCACAGCTGTTGAGGGGGTCCCTGGAGGATCAGACACTGGGGAAGAAAGCAGCCTCCACACTACTGGTAAATGCATCATCACATAATCACACATCACATCAACAAACACAACCATCACGCACAAACATAGTCACACCTCAATACATGACGATCATTGATTCACACAACTGCACCGACACAGCACCCCTCAAACAAGGACACAATACAAGCACAAATGGGAAGGGTCAACCAGGCCCAATACTGTCCAAGTCCCAGTTCAAACCTCTTATTGCTGTGCTGATCAGACACAATCCACACAAACCAGGCTTCCCAAAACGTTGTCTATTAAAGATTATTACTGTTCCCCCCACAATGTCACCCATTTACCCACAGGGAAGTCAGCACATAACCCCTTGACTGCTAGAGAGACCCACCACACATTGCTCCACAATGCATTGGCAACCCCTCCAGCACTCAAAGGGTTAACCGACAACAAAGACAAGTCAACAGGCTTACAATTAAATGCTCCACAGGGGACATTCACTAAGCGATGATAAAGAGATGATGAAGTGAAGGTTACCCTTCCATATCATCACTTCCCATTTCAGTCTATGAGAAAATTCAATAACGTGTTTCACGTTATTGAGATCTCAGTGCATAGACTTCCTAGAAAAACATAGGAAATGTAGACGTTATATGACTGGAGAAGTCATCATCTCCATTTCACCTCCACGTCACCAAGTCTTCATCACCGCTTAGTGAATCGCAATAAAGACGGATCAGGTCACACATCACAGTGTTGTTCCCTATTTGTTTTATATGCAATCATTTGTTCTCACTTGAACTGTCATTACGTACGTTTGGTTGTGACATGGATCCTCAGGAGGGGTGATAGCTAGGATGGATGTTAGACTATCCTCTATTATCAAGACACATATGGGAACTAAATGTTAACTACAGTAGTTTGCACACCAACCAGCCATGATTGAATGTTATCTCCTATTAAGCACAGCTGGGTCACTCAAAAAGATGGAGCTACCGATGAACACAACAATAGGCCTTAAGGAGAAATCCTTCACTACTGACCTGTTTGGTTGCCTTGAGAATTAACTTGGACAGACCTTAAGTACAGGATCCTGTCAAGTTCATCAATTTGTGATTGCCAGGGTGGTATCCCATGCATTGCAACACAATGCATTGGATACCATCATGACACTCAGAGATTCGCGTGTCAATGACATAATCTTGCATTCATTCTGTCATCTCTTACATTATTAATCACACTATGTCATTTCTCCACACAGCATACAGGACTGCAGCACAGTAGGAGGGTATGAAAGAGGAGGAGACAAACTCATCACCTGGTGAGTTCCCAATTGTGAAACAAGATGAGAGAACCATCAGGTGGTCACCATCCCCACCAGCTCCACTATCCCCAACAGCTCCACCAGATGCACCAACTGCACCAGCTCCACCAGCTGCACTGGCTTCCCCAGCTCTACCAGCTCAACCAGCTCCACAAGCTGCACCTGAATACAGGCATCCAACCACCCCCTATAGCAAGTGGATGCATAAGGAGAGATGGATGCAGCCGCCCACCTCTGGACATTGTTACACAGCACCACCACCACTAGGAAGGCACTGGATGCCTGGAACAGTGCCCACACCTCAGGATTTTTATATATGTTACTGCCACCAGACAACGGTTGCTGTCCTGTATGGCTCTCCAGCATAAATAAATAGCCCAACTTGTTATTTTTCCCCCAACAATAAAAAAGAACACTTCTGCATTTTAATCCTGTTTGAGAAGGTTTGTGGTTACTGGTTAAGTGGCAAAGATGTCTCCAATGCATTACAAAGCAATGCAGTGAACACAACTCAATTTAGGTTACTTGGCTGTAGAGTGTTTTAACATGGATTAGCACATACACCACACAAAGTTGTCCAATTCCAACTCAAAATCCAGCACTGGAGTCAAACAGCATGACAGTGTTGTATGGCCATGATGTGGATCGAATTTGAACAACGGACACCCTTAGCATAACAACAGGTGCCACACAGTGAATATTAAGTTGCATCAATTGTTGTGATTTATAGGGGTTATCCAAACAGTATATTCACTTATCTAAGTAACAGGAAAGAAAGAACATCCAGCCAAATAGGCGGTGATTCCCACTCAGATCGTGAAACTAACAGCACACACATTGAAATGTTAGGTTGATCATTGGCTTATCCATTAAGTTGTGTTAATGTGTTGATAAGGTTGAAACTGACTTCTCCAGTTAGTCTGTTTGTCAGTGTAGCCTATGTACTGAGATATGTCATACTAGAGCAATCACAGAACATCAGTTACATTGGCCAACATGGAAACTGTGGACAGGAGATAACTGGGGAAGTTATGTTCCCTGTATCACCTCTTTATCACTCACAACACACCTTAGTGTATCACTGCCATCATCCCCTTGCATGAATACATCACAAAATCCACTCATGGTCAAACAACCAGCGTACTCCTGTGATTAAGGCCATGTCTTCTTATGTATGAGTATTGTTCCACATTGAGATATATCTAATCCAACATTTAATTTAACAGACACATATTGAATAGTGATGGTTCTCCTTTAATGTGTCTAACACTACATTAACCCCTTAAGGACCAGCGGTCCAGGGAACTTACCTTCCCTTAAAGACCACTTTTATCCTTGCTGACGCACCGGTACACGTGACCTGTTACGCGTACCGGTAAGCCGCTTTGAGGCATAAGAGAGATCACTCCGGTCTTGGAGCGATTAATTTTAGGCCCCGTTTTTACTTACAGTGCTCCCGGTAGAGCACTGTAAGTAAAATGTACGTGACGTGCTATGACCGTCACTGGTCCTTAAGGGTATAAGGACCGTGACGGTCATAGCACATCACGTAGTTCTTAAGGGGTTAAAACATACATGTTTGTATATTACCTATATGCACTGAACACTTGTATGAGCACCCAAAAGGTACATATAAACTAAAAAAAGGATACTGTTGAAATACAACTGAACTGCTCATGTGTTGTCCACAAGGTATTGTAACTCTGAGAATGATAATTATTACTGTACAGGTTTGATACCCGGATGTTAGTCAACACATATATTTGGATCTTCTGTGGCTATGGGAATGTTTCAGTAGAGGTTGCTGTGAACACAAGGTTGAACACTGCAACACCAACACAAGCACTTGAAAGCAGGAGTCAGATGAATGACAGGATTTGTAACATCACCCTCTAACTGGTTGTCATGCAACAGCTACACCATCATTATCCCTTTAATCTTTGCTGTTAGAGGGGAGTACACAAACCATTGCTTTGTAATGTGTTGTCTACTCGTTTGTAACCCGTTATGAGGGAAACAAGGGGATGTCAACCAGCCATATGAATAAGTGCCTGGGACATAAATCAACACATCACCAAGTATATCATTAGAGCTCCATGAAACAAAGGATTTTGGGCTGCCAATGTCATAGTGCTGCACACACACACACATGTCAGCACACTACCACTGTAGATTCATCCCTCTGCTGTTCCTTTCAGCTACACCAAGCTACAGCTCCCATGTTCACTCCAATGGCCCTTTAACCCTTGATGTGACAGAGTGTTATCTGTTGCATCGCACTGGATAACGCTGTTTCGCTACAAGGGTTCCATAGTGGCTATGGCTATGATCATGGCAATTCATGTTAATTGCTGTCAATTGAACCCTGGAATATGATGAACTTGGGCAATGTGTTATACCTTGGTTCGCTTGGAGGATGCATGATATCCTTGAAGTAACAATGTCAACATGGACGAAAGAATGGCAGATGTTATTAGAGTCCACAGCCACAATATGACAGGTCCATGGAATGGATGATGCATGGGCTCCATACTGCTGCCAGTGGGGTGAAACAGTGGGGTGAAACAGAATATCATGTGTGGTGTGGTTAGTGTGTTTTCACATATTCCCAGGGCTGATCATGGACATACATGGATTGTGTTAATGCCTGTGTTATACTCACAGCTGATGTGGTCCCTGATCAGCCTGTCTCGTATCTGTGCCCCCCTTAAGGTCTCCTCATCCTGGACTCTGTCCACGGGTACATCAACCATTGGTGGGGGCTGTATATCATCCAATAGTCATGTGTCCACAGATATGATATGTAGTATTGCACATGCCAGGATGATGTCGCAAGCCTTGCCTGGGGCATATTGTAGTGCACCCCTTGAGTGATCCAGACATCTGAAAGTGCACTCAACAGCATTCCTCATTCTCACATGAGCCACATTGTAGCGCTCCTGGGCATTGTTTTATGGATTTCCGACTGGTGTGAGGAGCCAAGATTTACACTCATAGCCTGAATCACCTGTGGAAAGTTCCCTAGCCCTCTCACGCCGTCTCCGCAGTCTTCGCATCAATAAGTATGTAAACATACTTGTTGTTGTTTCTGTCTCTTTCTCTCTCTCTCTCTCTGTTTCACTCTCTCTCTCTCTCTCTCTGTTTCTCTCTCTCTCTCTCTCTCTCTCTCTCTCTCTCTCTATATATATATATATATATATATATATATATATATATATGTCTCTTCCTGAGTGGTATCAGTCTAAACATGCCTCATGTGAGTATGGTGAGCTATCCCTTTAAAACAGTGTTGGGGCGTTGTCCAGGTGTGGTCATGAGGTGAGTGATGACCAATGGGAAGGTGTTTGTGGTCCAGGTAAGTCTTTGCCGGTGTGTTTGTGGTTTAAAATCTGCTGTGTTCTGATTGCTGTGTCACTGTCAGGCGCAAGTGTGACGTTGTAGGGTGCAGGTTGTGTCTAAATCGGCTGGTGATGTTGCACAGGTGAGCTTGGTTTGTATTGACAGGTGTATGTGTTGTGTCTTAACCCTCATTGTTCCCTGGTATAGTGTGATGTCTTGTGTTGGTCTGCATTTTGAAGGCCTTGTCCCTGTGGTTTTTGTTTTGTGCCCAACAGTTATTTGTGGGGCATGGACATTGTTTGTGTGTTATCTTGGCTTTGCAGAATTAATGTTGCCATTGGCATACTTGTCTAAATGTTGTGTGGACTGCTGTTTCTCTGTTTTATTTTGTGCAACAGTGGTTTTTTTTTTTTTTGCTGCTATGTGTTTTATGCCTAACAAAACTGGGTCTTAACTTTTGCCCATTAAATGTATCAGTTTATCATTCGCTAGCAGTACCACACTCTTTTAAATACCTTTGGAGAGCCTCAATGGACGTACAGTTATCTTAGAATTGCTGTTAGCTGTTCATAAGACGCCCTTTAAATGGCTTACTGCATTTACAAAACACCCGTTGGTTGTTTTTTTTTTGCTATCGGCTGCCTTTAAATCTGGTCCTAAAACAGATTTGTTATTAATATGATGTTTTCCTTCACCATGGTTTTATGTGAAACACTGTTATTCTTACAAAAATATGCTTTTGTATTGGTTTTGATTTTTATGCCATTCTAGTATATTAATAACAGTGTTTATATATACTGCATGCTTTACTTATTAACACAAGAAAATATTATATTTTCCAATACCTATCTTTATTAAAGAGGATAAGATCTGAAATACCTAATAAAAAATTATGCTAGTGTTGAATTATATCACAAAAGTATTTTAAAAAAATGTTGAGTATAAACCTTGGGTTGTATGTTTATGATGAATTATACTGCGTTACTTTTTCTAAAATGTCAGCTGTTATAGAAACCAAAACTTACATTGCCACAGAAACATCTATCTTTCTTAGAATATCTTGTTTCTAAGAGCATATTGCAGGGATAGTAGGGTCAAAAATTATTACAAAGACTTTATTGAGAGACAACTTAGCGTCAGCTGTAAATCCACTCACATTCTGCTTGCAGATGGCCTTCTGAAGAAATTTTGCCCTGAGAACTTGAAGAAGATTGATTGTTCATGATCTCCATGTAAGATGTCAATGTTTAGCTCAAGAAGCCTGTCATCAGCTTCAGTTCACAAATCTCACCTCTGGGCAACAGAATAGTGTAATTGGTGTTCAGTGAGCCTCAAGGGGTTAAAAGATTAATGCTTCACAAAGGTATTTAGGAAAAAGGATAGGAATAGATCTGCTGTATTACATTTTACAAATAGTTTAAAAAAGAAATCATACAAAAGAAAATTAAAGTGTATATATTTTTAAAAGGAAAACAGGACTGTGTAGAATCTTATAACTAAAAGGTGATGCAACTTTATATATTTCTGCATTTATGGTTTGACACTGCTTTTACTTTTACTGTCAATTAAATCAACTACCTGACTATTGAATTTGCCTACATAATAATTATTTATTGGTAGTCCTCAGTTATTACTTTTTTTAAGAAACTTATGAAGTTAACTTAATTACCAATGTTTAACTTGTATATTTTTGCATATCCATTTTGAGGCCTATAAATTGTATAAAAGGTAATCTGAATCATTTTCAAATTTCAGTATTTGAAACGGAAGTTTACCACAGGATTGATTGGCTCTTAATTTGTTTAACAGATTAACTTACCTAGGTAAATGTCCTTCATACAGCTTTCAGGTAGTCTTTTTCTAGGTCACACCTCATCACAATAATCAGCAGCAAATATAATTATATATATATCAAAATATTGAAATTCCAGGAAAAGCGTTGTTTGTCACTTGTTCTGCTCTTTTTTTTCACTGTACTGAAATCAGTTATATTAATGGACTTTCCATCAAGCATTCCTAGGTCTAGATGCACTAAATGTCGATTTGGTGTTGGTATGATATTGTCTATGTGTTTGAATCACACAGACAATTTGATCTGCACACACATCGACATATTCACAAATATTGTCGGATGGAAGGGGAGGGCTGGAGAAGGTCCCTATTAGCATACAGGATTTTCGAAGTGCTGTCAGTGTGGAAGGAATCTCCTCCCCTCACACATCACCAACACTACGACAGAACAGTATTCTCTGTGCTTCCCTACTCAGCCAGTAGGGGAACACAGAGAAGGCTTTCAGCACCATGGACAGCATTGAATGTCATAGGGATGTGTACTGCATACCCCTGTGACATTCAAAGGGTTGAAATAAACAGAAATAATACACAAAGCACTCACAGTGTCCCCCACTTTGACATCCCCCCCCTTAGTATGTCAACATATATTGCATATATTCAACATACTAACTCCATCCAACATTCACCTCAGGGACTGACATGTAGTAGTCGAACCTGTCTTTTATTCAACACTTAACCCTTTGAGTACCAGAGAGGTAGGAAAGCATTGCTTAGTATGTGTTTCCTACCCCTCTGGTACCCAAAGGGTAAATAGGCAAGGTATCGACTGCATACCTTGCTTGTATATATGTGTGTGCGTGTTAACCATTTATTTTGTATTAAAAAATGTGTATTAAAAATGTGTTTAACTGTAAATATGTGAACATTAGACCTCAAGGGGGGTATCATGACCCCTCATGACACCCTCTTAACATGAGGCCGACAATTGCACGTTAATTACTTTGAGTGCATATAAGCTATGTGAAACATAACATGAAAAAAAACTTACATGAACAAGGTTAAAGGGATAGTAATACTTAACATGTAAAAAAAATGTTGTAGGGTTTATCCCCCTGAGTAAAACAAGGATACTCCCACTGCTGAAAGGAGTTTTATTCAAAAGTTATTATAGCTCAACGTTGAATTTTGTAGGTGCAATATCACAGTGGCCTGAAATTGTACAGTGGTGCTGTTGCTACACCATCTATGGACAGCTCTGGTCCTGGGACCATACAAAATTGCTCATCTTTTTTTTTCTCAACACAGTACTACAGTATATATTATCTCATTTAATTACTATTATTGTTATTCCAACAATAAAGATAATGAAGATAATATCTGGCTGATTAATCCAATGTACATAAATACTAGTGATGATCGAGCACCCCAATGCTCGGGTGTTCGGGTGCTCTGGCCGAGCACCCCCGGAGGCTCGAGTGCTCGGCCGAGCACCCGAGCCCCATTGAAGTCAATGGGAGGACTCGAGCATTACACCAGGCACCCCCTGCTCTGATGAGGGGAGGGTGCCTGGTCCATAGGAAAAGGGCAGAAAATGATGGAAACACCACAGAAATGGTTCAGGGACAGCGTAGGGAGGATGTCTGGATGCACATTGCCCCTTCCTCAATGCCCCCTTCATCTCCACACTGCCCCTTCATCTCCACAATGCCCCTTCATCTCCACAATGCCCCTTCCACACTGCCCCTTCATCTCCACACTGCCCCTTCATCACCACATTGCCCCTTCCACAATGCCCCCTTCATCTCCACAATGTCCCCTTCATCTCCACACTGCCCCTTCCACAATTGCCCCTTTATCTCCACAATGCCCCCCTTCATCTCCACCATGCCCCTTCCACAATGCCCCTTCCATCTCCACACTGCCCCTTCCATCTCCACACTGCCCCTTCATCTCCACACTGCCCCTTCATCTCCACACTGCCCCTTCCACAATGCCACCTTCTCCACACTGCCCCTTCCATCTCCACACTGCCGCTTCCACACTGCCCCTTCCATCTCCACAATGCCCCCTTCATCTCCATCTCCACGATGCCCCTTCCACAATGCCCCCTTCATCTCCGCAATGCCCCTTCCACAATGCCCCCTTCATCTCCGCAATGCCCCCATCTCCACTTCACCTCCACATTGCACCTTCATCTTCACATTTCCCCTGGTGGTCTAGCGGTGTACTTGACAGATCTGTGCCTCCTTCGGCACAGATCTCTTTGACTGAAGCTCCCGGCGCCGCTGTAGTAATGCAGAGGCTGGGAGATGATGTCATCTCCCAGCGCTCTGTATTACTAGAGAGGCGAGATGAGTGAGAGATCAGGTAAGCTGTGGGCGTGGGGGTTGAATCTCCCGGCCAAATGAGGGGGGCCCGGAAAGCCTCATTCAAGTTGAATGAGGCTTTCCGGGCCCCCCTCATTTGGCTGGGCCCTAGGCAGGCGCCTTGTGCGGGGAGGAGACCCGAACATGGCGGGCGAGCACATGCGGTACTCGTACGAGTACCGCCATGTGCCGAGCAGAGCGATGCTCGAGCCGAACCGAGCTTCGGCCGAGCATGCTCGCTCATCACTAATAAATACATTTATGCAGTAAATTACTATCTAACTGCTGAAACATAAGATAAAAAATGCAACATTAACTAAACTATCTGTCCAAAAGAATATCATATATAGAGAGTTCATTAATGCAGTGAAAGCACAGTAATGATATTACTGCAAATGTGTATTACTTAACTGAACCATATTTTATTATCTAAAATGAATAGATAACAGACACTTTAACTTCAGATGAAAATTGGTTAGGTAGTCTGTTCGACAAATATTTGTATAGAAATTGAGATAGAGATGACTTGACAGCATTACATAGCTCAGTTGCAGTTACTTATCTCGGTCACTGAGGTGTGCATTAATCTGACTATAGTTTAACTTCATGTAAGAACAGGAAATATAAAACTCAAATTTTAAGTGATCAGATCACTCAGATTGTTCTTGGGCAGCACTTAAAGGGATAGTAATACTTGCAAATTACTAATCCCCATATTGTAACTTTGTTAAATAGAAACTTATTGCCCCCAGTGTCATCTCTCAAACCCTTATGGTTTGAGAGATGATAGCATTCAAAGTTCCCCCCTCCCTCCCCCTTCCCTGACTGAACGCTGAATGCTGACTGCAGGGATATCTGGTATTACTTGCATCAGGCGGCTCTGCAGCATTGCCGAGATCGCGTTTATAAAAAAGAAATCTTTCACTAAAACGGTCTTCAACGTGTGCTTGCAAACCAAACACACGTAGAAGACCGTTTAAGTGAAAGAATTCTTTTTTTATAAACGCGATCTCGGCTCAGCTGCAGAGTCGCCTGATGCACATCTGACTGTCATACGACTGTTTCTCCTGAAGTTGGCATTCAGCGTTCAGTCAGGGAAGGGGGAGGGAGGGGGGAACTTTGAGCACTATCATCTCTCGGACCATAAGGGTTTGAGAGATGACACTGGGGCAGTAAGTTTCTTTTTAACAAAGCTACAATGTGGGGATTAGTAATTTGCAAGTATTACTATCCCTTTAAGGTGGCATCATCAACAGTTCTATAAATTACACTAAAGGAAACCTATATAATTTTTTTTTACTAACAAAAGACCGTACCTGGAGACTGATTGTCTCTGTCATGCATCAATTAGGCAACCCTATTAGCATGATTTTGCTTTTGAACATTGTTGTATTCTACAGCTGGTCATTGGTGTGAATGTACCACTGATTCTGCACAAAAACAGGAGCTGGAATCGATGTTCAGTTCCTACTTCTGTCTAAGGTTAATTTACTAAACAATATATCCCTTAGTTCCTTGCCTTAAAGGGATAGTAACACTTCGTTTTAACTTTATTTTATTTTGTAGGCATTAAAAAAACATGAAGAACGATATAAGTCTTATCTCTCAAACCTTTATGGTTTATGAGATATTCACAAGCAAAGTTCCCCTCCCCGCCCCTTTTACCTAGTGTAAGCCATCTCTTCTCAGATGTGAGTCTGGTTGTATGACAGTACAGATAACAGAAGGGGACAGTTTTCTTTGTAGGAAAACAATGAAAGCCCTTCCCCCCTTGACAAGTTTTTCAGCTTTTTCCATTATCTTAATTGAAGATTGTCCCTCTCTGCAGTCTACCTGGGCATCTCCCTTCTGATCTGGTTGAACAGGGGGGGGATACTTTGTTTGTGAATATCTCTTAAACCATAAAGGTTTCAGAGATAAGACTTATATCATTCTTCATGTTTTTTTAATGCCTACAAAATAAAATAAAGTTAAAATGAAGTATTACTATCCCTTTAATACTGCTTATCTCAAGAGGAGGAGAATGGGGCAGTCTGTGGGCATTTTGGTAATTCCTTTGCATGAGTGTAGACCATTTCTATATGCATACCGTGTGTCTGGAGTGTGGAGCTTGATGATAGTAAAGTCCTAAGCATAATGCATATTTCCACTGGTATGAAATGAAGTGCATAATATGAAGTACAGCCCCTGGAGTTAGAGGCTATTGCCAGTGGGACTGCATTAGTGCTTTTGCATGTTCCTTCCATAGTCTGACTTTACAATCCAAACAATAAAATGTTCCTTAGGAATAGGAATAGGTGTAAAGTTATAAAAATTCTCAGTGGAAATTTTCACGGAAAACTAAAAATTACCTCCATTTCCAGTGAAAATTCCCATTCATAGAAAATACTTAAAATTTCCATCTTTTTACTACTGCCAATAAAATTCCTTTGAGAACTTTGCTATTTTTAGCTTATTTACAGGAATTCCAGCAGCCATTCAGACTCAGTGTATGGGGTTCTTTTGCTACCAGTGCAGCTGAACAAGGCTGGGACTCCTGGGAGGTCATCATATGTGGTTCTCTGGCTACCAGTGCAGTAGACAAAGCTGGAATGTCAAAGTATGTGTGTGGTTCTGTGGCCACTACTGCAGTGGGGCAAGGATGGGTAGTCAGCATGTGTAGATCTGTGCTACCATTGGACAAGGTTGGGTTGATGGCCAATATGAGACTCTCCAGCTATTTCCAGAATACAACTCCTATCATCCCCTGCTAGCCGATAGCTGGTGGGTAATGATGAGAGCTGTAGTCTAGCAGCAGCAGGAAGGCTGGGGGTCATTAAGTGTTTCTACATTAACAAATTATAGTTGAGAAGGCTGGGGGGGTCAGAATGTGGTTTCAAACTATAAATGCAGTGGTACAAGGCTGGGGAGGGGGCTTGTGTGGTTATATTGGCTACCAGTGCAGTGGGACATGTCTGTGGGGGTGAATATGTGCCATTCTTTAACTACATGGTACAAAGCAGGGGGTCAGTATATGTTCTTCTATGGCTACCAGTGATCTGGTAGACGGCTGCAGAAAAAAAAAGAAAAATCTGGACTTTTCACTGGAGATTTCCAGCTCGATGGGAAGTGACATGGTTCTCCTGTTTTGCTTATGAGGCAAAACATTTTGCCCATCCCTACTTAGGTCCATGAATGAGGCTTTTCTTAATGGTATTTTCATTCAGAATGTTGAAGCCAATTATCTGTAAGAAGGTTTAATGTAAATGGCAGACTCAATTTGAGATCACTAAGTAAAATTGACTACAGAAACAATGCTAATGTGACTTGTTCTAGTAAATATGTTATTAAACTGCTGGCTTTTTTCAACTTTGTTCCCATGGCATAAATCGGGGAGACCAGTAAGTGTGGATCTAGGACTGGGGGGTTAATATTTGTGGGTCTATGGCTACTCTGAGGCAAGGATGGGGAGTTTGTATGTATTGTCCTATGGATGACTTGGAAAAATGTTGGGATCACAGCAGTAGAGGTCAACTTGAGGCCCTCCAGATGCTGGTAAACTGCAACTTCCATTGTTCCCCACTAGCCATTGGATGGCAGGGTCTCATGGGATTTGTAATCTGGCAGCAGCCTGAGGTTTCTAACAATTGAACATCCCAGCTAACAGACAGCAGGGTAATGCTGGGTGTTAAGTATGCATGATTCTATGGCTACTATAGCTGGGAGGTTAGTATGTGTGATTCTATGGCTTCCAAGGGACAATGCTCAGAGGTAGGGTTTAATGTATGTGGTTTTATGGCTACCAGTGCAATGGGACAAGGCTGGGAGTGTTAATATGTGTGGTTCTATGGGTATCAGTGCAGTAGGGCAAGGATTTGGAGTTAGTTTGTGGAATTCTATGGCTACTGTGGGACAAAGTTGAGTGGTCACTACATGTGGTTCTAGTGCAGTGGAAAAGAATAGGGGGTTGCAACGGAAAAAAATCAGATTTCCTTTGGAAGGCGAAAACTGTGGATTTTCTCTTTGTGATCAGAAGTTTTCATGTAGCATGACATAGAATGTTGGTGGATGGTGAATCAAGTGCATTGAGGATTATTATCAAAGTTATAGTATTCTTTAACATATTTGCTCTTGTTTAAAGGATAGAATGTCAGATTTTCCGGTTTCTAATCCTGATTGAATTTTCCAATATCAAACTGCAGAGGGAGTTTCTTAAAGGGATAGTAATACTTTGTTTTATCTTTATTTTATCTTGTAGGCATTAAAAAAACATGAATAACGATATAAGTCTTATCCCCAAAACCTTTATGGTTTGAGAGATATTCACAAGCAAAGTTTCTCCTCACTGACCAAAATGGTCAAGTCTGCCATCTAGCTGTCAGATTTGGAATCCGGTCCGTGGACTGGCCATGGCTCTGCAGCAGAGCCAAGATCGCAAGATATAAGAAGATCTACTTCATTCGAATAGTCTACAAAGTGTGCCTGGTTTGCAAGCACACTTTTTAGACCCTTTCAATGAAATAGTTATTTTTATATCTTGCAATCTTGGCACTGCTGAAGAGCCACCGGTTTATTTGTGGACTGGATTCCAAATCTGACAGCTAGATGGCAGACTTGATCGGACATCTGGCTTCGTGGCTAGCACCTTTAATCCGGCTACGGCCTCAGCAAGGGATTAGGGTAACTGTCACCACTCCTGAGCTACTCTCTCTAGCGCCGCACTCCAGCATCTGGTAGAACCCCTTAGGGAATCGTGACACACCCCTATTACTTCCATCATCATCATTATCACTAGTGATGGACGAACAGTCCTTTTGCTTGTAGCTGGAATTTTGTACAAAAAATAAACAAACACATTATTTACTCTTTTTTGAGAAAACTCACATTGACAGTTTCATAGTTTCATATTTACATACTTATTCGGTTGAAAAAAATCCATCACAGTTAACTTGTCTCAGTGCCTAAGGAATCTGGCTGCACCACACTGATGAGGTGTATCAAGGCTGAAACATAAATCTGGGGTTAGCTGATGTTCCCCTGCATCGGAGACTTACTCATCATTTTGGACTTGGACCGCCCTTTTGGGCAGGATTAGCCTAATATAAACATGGATATTTCTCATCTGTAATGGCACTAGAGAGCTAAATCATGATGTTGCTGAGCAGTGACTAGCCGTAGAACAAGCCATTGTGCTTTATGGTCGTCCTCACAGCCTCTCACATTTTTTATATAGATTTTAAAAAAATATGCTCTTACCACCATATGAAGCTGCTGATGGTACATTCTGTTCACTCTTGCAGGAAATGTAATACTTTATTAGTATACCTTGGCTTAAAGCAGCATAAAACTTAGGGAAACCTTATGGCAAAGTAAGCCTTTTGTTCCTGAAGGTGGTAGGCTGGCTGACTGAAAACCGACTAACAACCTTTCCTTCTTATAACTAGCGCATGAGAACAGGGAGCTATTAACCAAGAAGTTAGGATAAGCCAGAAACTCCTAAAATACATATAACAATATACATAAATTCTAGCCAAGTTCAAGCTAGTTTACCATTAGTAGGTATAAGTACAAGCCTTACGTCCCTCACAAGATAAGGTGTAATTACGCACTTTTAATTGCATTATACTAAATATATGTTCACTTAGACTTGAAGCAAATGGGGACTTGCTTAATCTGAGTTGCCATGAAAAGCAGGCAAGCTTATCCTGGTTTTGGCCATTAACATGTAATTTAACCTTACTTTACCTCATTAGAGTAAGTCACAGGTTGTTTAGTAAAGGTCAAGATTTAAAGTGCAGACTTTTTCTTGTTAATTTTTGTATATGTAGCCAACATATCATTTGTGTTGCTCTCCTCCTGATGACATGTATATGTAACTATTTTAACACTGTTGATAAACTAGCTTGAACTCACCAGGAAACATCTCCCTAACTTCCCTCACAAGGGCTTTGATCATAGCAGAAGTAACATTGTATCACAGCTTTTTAATTGTATTATCTAAATACATGATCACTTAAATTTACATTGGAATCTTGGATTCTACTGACCTTCCCTATCATCCATCTCCCCTCCCCGCCCTTTTTATTTCTCTCTCTCTTTCTTTTGGTGGCAGGAAATGGGTATCCCCCTTAAGATTAGACATTCACACTCCCTATATTGACCTTTAAGTCCTGAATTCTCCTGAGAAGTGTGCTCCTAGCCCTTTGAGACTTTGATTGTCTCACAGCCAATATCGTTTTAGTCCAGGAAACCCACATCCTATATTCCACCCTGCCCAAATTCCATGTATCATACTTTTTCTCTACGCAGGAGAAAAATAGGGGGATGCACATTCTTATCAGAGCAACACTCCCTTGGACTCTGAATGGCATTGTCAAGGATCAGGACAATGACGAACAATGCCTTTTAATTAAAGGGCTGTTGCACAACAAACCCTTTGCCATCCTCAACTTATACTGCCCCAACGCTAACCAAATCTCCTAACTGAAGAAGACTCTCTCCCTTGTAGCTACAGAGAGTGACGGCAAAATAATTGTAGGAGGGGACTTCAGCATTGCTTTCGATCCCAATCTTGACAGCTCGTCAGGTAAATCTCTTTTTAAATGCTCACATCTCCAAGACATAAGTTCTCAGACCAACACTTAATTGATGCTTGGAGATCATTGCACCCAACCGACCAGGACTACATCTTCTACTCATCACCACACTCCACATACAGTAGCATCAACTACATATTCATCTCTCAGTTCCTACTTCAGTACCTTTCCTCCACCCATATCAAAACTTCTTCATGGACCTATCACTCCCCAGTATCAATATCCCTTTCCCTTCCCAGATACATCACTCCCTTTAGATGCTGGAGGATAAACAAAATGTTTCTCAATTTTCCACCTTCCCTTGAAGTGTTACAAAAACACTTGGATGAATACATTTAAGTATCCTGATCCTATTGTCTGGTAAGCACACAA
Organism: Rhinophrynus dorsalis; assembly: GCA_037306005.1. NCBI lineage: Eukaryota > Metazoa > Chordata > Amphibia > Anura > Rhinophrynidae > Rhinophrynus > Rhinophrynus dorsalis. The sequence goes on along the minus strand of CM074723.1, from coordinate 265,941,781 downwards.
AAGAGTGATTCAGGGTCACCTCATCAATCTAGGGGCATCCAAACATCAGTAAAACAAAACAAATTAATGTTCTTCTTGAAAAAATCAGAAGCCTTGAAGCAAAACACAAGAAGTTGTTTATCCTGGCTGACCTTGCCGACCTTACCACATGCACAATCAAACTTACTACGCTATTGCAAATTAATGATATCAAATCCTTTAGATTGATGCCTATTGACACTGACTAAGTATCACGGTCCCCGTGATCCTGTGTGTCACTCTTTGCTGTGCTGCTCCCTGATTGGCTGAGCTGTGTTGGCCCGCCCCTGGTTACCCTTTTTATACTGGCCGCTGGCACCAGTCGGGTGCCCTTTCGTGGTGTTCCTGAGCCTTGCTGTTGTTCTCTGCGTTCCTGATTTCTGTGTATCGACTTGGCCTGCTTGAGACTCTCCTGTGTTCCTGCCTGTTGCTGATCCGGCTTGTCTATGAACCCACTCTGGTATCCGACCCGGCCTGGCTGACGTTCCTGCTTGTTGCTGATCCAGCTTGTCTACGAACCCGCTCTGGTATCCGACCCGGCCTGGCTGACGTTCCTGCTTGTTGCTGATCCGGCTTGTCTATGAACCCGCTCTGGTATCCGACCCGGCCTGGCTGACGTTCCTGCTTGTTGCTGATCCGGCATGTCTACGATTCTCCACAGTTCCCGGTTCCAGTCTATCTACATTCCTGCTGCTGACTACTGGGCGACATTCTTACTCCTGGAGTCGCGCTCGTGCTCGAGACTGACCTTAACCCTTGAGTCACTGGTCACTGTCAAACGCTACTGATCTATACTACTGCTGAGTCTCCTTAAGCTTGCAGAGCGATATTATCAGGGCGATTCTGATTGCTGAGCTGATTCCTTGCTGTGCCTCTCCTCCTACCAAGTGCTTAGTTAACCCGTTCAGTGCTACGCTACTACTGCTGTGCCGGCCGCTTGGGCCTGAGAGACGGCTGCTCATAGTCCATCTATGCAGGGTAGTTGTTCCGGTACCGTACCGGTGGTCATCTTGCCCACGCACTTGCACTGGTGGAGTCGTTATACGCCCGTGGGGGCTACCTGGCACTAGCTATTGGCTTCCGTTTACACCCGAGGGGGCTTGATCCTTACACTTGCAGCTTGAAGTCTCTGTTCTACGCCCGTGGGGGCTAACGTGCCTTGCTCTTGCAGCTTGTAGTCTCCGGTTTACGCCCGTGGGGGCTAACGACTCACAGTTCCCAAATACTGGTGACACTTGTTACGCCCGTGGGGGCTATCCATTATTGCTCTAGCGTTCTGGGTCAGTTCTGCCGTGCAAGTCGAGTGCTCTCCTACAGACTTGGTATTGACTCCTCATACTTATACAAGCTTCAGCTACACCTTGGGCGTGCCTACACCACAACAAAGACTGATGAGGACTGAGTTAACTATTATGTGCTCCTAGTACCAGTCCTAGTATATATTTCTTGTACATATATTCTACTCTGTCTGTTCTCAGTATACTGGCCTGTAAGGGTCTAGACACTTGTTCTTGTTTACCCTGTGTGCCTGTAGAGGGCGATATTGTTCATTAATTTATTTAATAAAACTGCGTTTTACCATACCCTCTGTCTGAAGTGTCTGAAAACCGTAACACTAAGATAGGGAGTTCCTGTGGATAATTGCAATGACTACACCACTGAGATTTCACTCCTGCCTTTGAGATTTATTACCTCACTCTTATATACCTATTTCACTTTTTCATTCTCTTTCCCCCTTCCTTTCTCCCTCCCACAACCTCCCTCCCCCAGCCTCCCTAGTCCCTTACAGTGATTATTTTGCTAGACACTTGGCAGTGATGTCCGTTACATACACGAGAATTTATTCTGATGAAGCGGGCAATTTCTATCTTCTCCTGGGAGCTATTAGCAATAACATTAACCCCCTATTATTCCCTCTGAGGTTGTAATTAGTATTTCAGATTGTTATTTAGCTTTATATTCTTGTACTGGAATTTGAACACAGCAACAAATGTACTCTAGGGCCATATGATCAAAGGGATAATGACAAAAAATGTTGTATGAAAGACAAAAGTAAGTCATTGAATTCATAAACGACATATTTTCTATAGAGTATAAGAAAAAAACTACTAATGTCTGTTGTGTACAACACAACTCCAGAATTGGGCAAAGGGGTGGGCTAGGGCGTGGTTACAATATTCCCCAGTGTTGTATAGAGGAAAAGAAAATTTGTCGTAACTAACGACAAAAAATGTCTTTTAAAAGACAAAATTTGTATGTTAAGAAAAAAGTGGCGAGAATGTGCTCTGAATGTGAGAATTTTTGTCTTTAGTTAAGACATTTTTGTTGTTAGTTAAGACATTTTTAAAGACATTTTTGTCATTAGTTAAGACATTTTTATGTTGTTAAATACGACAATTTCAGTCAGGACAAACAACATATTTCCAATCACAACCGACACTCTCCGAAAATATTAATGATCCCAACAACACTGCACTTTGAAAAGTCGTTACTAACGATAAAAGCTATTTCACTACTTCATTGAACATATGGCCCAATATGTTGTCTTTTATGTTTTTACACACTTTTATATAACTATTTTATTACCTCCAATAAAGCTTTTAAAATAAAGAAAAAGAAAACACTTCATTGCTATGAGAATGAATAAATGGCAAGTTATAGGTGAAACAGTTGTGTATATCCACACTATAAAAGCAGGGGTCATTATGGGAATAATGACCTCACACATTTTCTCAACATACTCCACTATTTCAGACTAGAAATTGTGAATCTTGGGACAACTTCACAATAGACACACAATGCAGAAAATTCCCATTGAGCTTCAAGCTATTTGTAACCACTGTTCCTCTGTCCTCAACACCAGATATGTACATGTTTCCCCTCTCTGCCCAAAGAGGCTAGTAGTATACCCTGCCTATTTGCATGCTTAAACCACTTACAACTCTGGGTAATGAAACTGTGTAGCCTCTACTAACACTGTCTTATACCCCTTCCTAGTGATCTGTTAATTGGGGGTGTCATGTGTCAACATTCGTCTGTAAGCGTTAGTAAGAGTGACCTGCAAAGAGTTTAATTAGGATTTTCAAAACATGAGAAAGAGGGGAGATGTTATCTGGTGTGTTGTTTTTTTGGATATCCTGCACATCAATCTGGTGTTTGGATGCAAGTCTGTGTAGTTCCATTGCAGGGAGATCTAGCATCAGAATTCCCCACTTGCTTCTAAACCGGTTGCATGGAATTATAGCCGGTTAAACGATTTATGTGCGTATCAATCCACCTTTTTTCTCAATTTATTTGCTGTTTAAGTGAAACAGGATAGCTCTCCTTGCTGTCTGCCAGAGTCACAGAGTTCTCCGAATTGACAAGACATGGGAGCACCAAAGAGAAGGTATGGGTCTGCCTCACCCTTAGAAAGTAATTGGCATCCCAAGCAGAGACATCCAGCTTACTTGCAATATGGCGACTGCAGGGCCCTGGCGGTAGCCACAAGACACTTTTTAACCATATATTGTTGGGGACTGTGCAATACTAAATGTTCTGGTGTAAATCTGTGGACTAGTCCCCTGTAGAGTCACCTCTATTATCATTGTCGTCATCATCATCATCATCATCATTTTTATTTGTCTGTTATTGTTGGGACTGTCTTTAAACTTCTATCAACTCATATGACTCGTTTGTCATCGACTCTGTCAATTCTTTATCATTATCCATAGTGCCAAAGTGCCTCTGCATCCTTTGAAATGTACTTCCCTCCTGAACTTTGTTGAAACCCTTCATATATTTGAATGTTTTTATAATATTCCCTCTCTCTTCTCTCCTCCTAGCTATACATTTCATATACTTAAGTCTATCCTGATATTTATTTTTCTGTATACCATTCACCATTTTAGTAGCCCTTCTATGAGTTATCTCTAGAGTATCTATATCCTTCTTTAGATGGAGTCTCCAGTACTGTACACAATGCCCTAAGTGAGGTCTAACCAGAGATCTGTAACAATTTCCCTTTTTCTGCTACTAATGCCCCAGGTTATTCTACCCAGCACCCTGATTGCATTCCCCGCCACACTGTTACTTTGCATGTCTACCATTAATTAATATATCAGATTAATTCACTTATGGTGTTAGTGGGCAAGGAGGTAACCTTGGTGAATAGAGAAACAGAAATGTGGACTTGCCTCAGTTGGTTTATACTTACAATGTGATTCCCTGTCTTGTGTGTATGGCACACACAACTCCTTCATTTTAGCCTTTTTATATTTGGATAACATTGAATGTTATGTTACTTTATAACACCCCTTTAGGTCTGTAAACTGTGATAATAACTAGCTTCAGTGTAATGAAGATTGCATAATTTTGCTTTCTCAAACTAACATTTCAAATTACATTCCTCTATTTGCTTATTTAAGTTAATTTGCACAGGAGGGATGTTTAATTTGCCATACATATACTGTATTATATTAAGGGTCATTAACAATTTTAGCTACATACCTTTGATAGGTAATGAGTCATCTTCAATCATTTCATTTGAATTCATATATACAAACAGGATATTCAGTAATATTACCTAAAACTGCAGAAAAAAGTTAGAAAATATTTTTAAAGGAAAGCAAAACACAAGATTAGAAGTGCTAAATTCTTCCATGTTTTGCCTTGATACAAGGTTTTGTTTGTTCAGGAATCAGGATTTTAAAATAAACGGTTAGGTCTTTAAGTAACGATGACAGCCATAATGACTGCATTAATAGGATATTTATACAAGCAATGAAACATGATTTTAAAGCATATTAAAAACTTTAAATATAAATATAGTTCAGACAATATTAACATATTTTCAGGTTAAAACTAGAAAACTTGACTTTGAATAATATTTGCTCTTTTGTTCATGCCATAGAATAAACATTTTACTTTATGTATTTTTGGACAAAAACCAACAAGAATTATGTAGCATGTTCATGACTATCATTTCCCTAGTATTTGTTGTGCAAACCTGTCAAACTAACCCAATAGGTTTCCTAATTTTTACTTTATTTCAAGGCTACAAATAGACTTATTTTTGTACAACTGTGTCAAGGAAGATTCTGCCAAAAGCATGCTTCAGTTTCTTTCTTTCATGCATTTTTCATGCATTTGATGCATGAGTATTAAGAAAGCCAAATGCCGGAAGTCTTGGAAACCCATTCGTTTGCCATACATGTATAGACATGGGATGGAGATACAGAACATTCTTTAGAGGTGTTAATGACTTTAAGCCTGTCAAGAATTTCTCACTTTCTAGAACAAGGAAATTTGAAAGCTTAAATAAGAGAAGTAAAACATTTCTTACAGGTACGCTTAAGTGATAAAGAAAAGAGGAGTTTTAAATTTATTTCTATTCAGAGGAAGCATTATTGAATGTAACCGTATACCTTTGATGCAATGTAAGCTTTCAATGTTGTCAGCATTCTATAATCAGGCTTATGTTGAAGTTTTTGTTGATTTTGAATACAAAAAAGAAAAGAAAAAGAATTATAGTACCAGACCCTCCCTTCTTAAAGGAATAGTAATGTTTCATAATAAAAGCAGCTCTAATTAATCATCATTTTATATGGGACTTGGAGAGTGTTAATTCAGTTCTGTCAGAGTTGTGATTCAAGAGTAATTGAATGATAAAGTATCCCCCTCTCGCCCCTTTTACTGATATAACACTGCTCAGCTCAGAGCAGCAGGGAGGTGCCCAGGTAGATTGCAGAGAGGGACAATCCTCAATTAAGATAAGGGAAAAAGCTGAAAAACCTGTCAAGGGGGGCAGGGATTTCATTGTTACAGTAAGAAGATTGTACCTTGCGGTTATCTGTCTGGTCAAGCAACCAGATTCCACATATGAGGTGAGGAGTGTTACACTAGGTAAAAGGGGTGGGACGGGGATACTTTATCATTCAATTACTCTTGAACTTCAACTCTGACAGTATTGAAATAACACTTTCTATGGCTCAAATATTATGAAGATTAATTGGAGCTGCTGTTTTTGTGAAACATTACCATCCCTTTAACATAAGACATGCTTAACAATATAAATGCTATTCTGCTGAAGTACTGAGAAGTCTGGAGAAAGAAGTTGTTGATTTTGTTTTTAGTTATCATTTTTTGGCCTGACTGTGTTAAGATAGATAGGGTGGAAAACTTCAAAACAATGAATACATAAATAATAAAAAAATAAAATAAAAATAAAAAATAAAAACAAAATGCATAAATAATTAAATGAGTACATTTATTAGGTGACAGACAACTGACTGGGAGCTTGATGTGAGCTCTGTGACTGAGGCAGACTTGATAGACAGTAGACAACACTGAGAACTTTGTTGAGGACTAAGGCAAGACATCACACTATGAGTTGTGTACTGTAGAGAGTAAAAACACACAGTAGTTGAGTAATGTCCAGCAAATGCACAAGGGGCAGGGGCAGTGCATGGACGTGGGAGTAAAGTGGTAGCTCAAAAAATGACTGTAGCAATGGTTGCTGCAGTGTGTGCAATAAATAATGATGATTAGGGGTGAGTGAAAGGTCCCAATGTGTTCCTGTGAAAAAGTCAGCGAAAACCATGTTGTTGTCCTCTGTTTCACACCAAATCCGCTTTAAATACAAAGTCTTTGCCTTTTTTGAAAATTGGCAAAAATCCTTTGCCAATTTTTCAATGGGTAGAAAATGTACACCCATGCCGTTTTCCATGAAGTGGAGCACAATAAATCAGCTACACAGTGAGAGAGAGGTGCTGTGCTGTTCTGCTGTGAGTTAGTAGCAAATTTGTGTCAGAAGAGGCTCATAGTGACTGCTATCACTTTGAGTACATTTACAAACAATAAAAGGAGGAGCTGGAAGCACCCTTATTTGTCCAGTGAGTCTGAGGAGGAAATAACCACTTCAGACTCAATGCTGACCAGTTCCCCTAAATCACCACTAGGGATCTTGGGGAAATTAATTTTGCCCATCCCTACCACTACCACTAGTCTCTGGAAGCTCTCGGTAAGAGAAGCATCAATGAGTAGTCAAAGTTGGATGCCAAAGTCAAGCCGGGAGGACAGCAGAGGTAACGGAGTTAAGAGGCAAGCCGGGTTGTAACAGAATGTCAAACATTTCAAAGGATCAAATGGGAACGGCAGTCGAGAACAGGCTAAGGTTGACTCAGGAACATAGTGTAGGTCGAAGATTAGGTGCGGGAAGCCAGAAACCAGAAGAATTTCATGGATAATTTCCAATCAGGCATGAGAGGGGCAGAGAGCAGGCAACAAAGTAACACTCTGTTCCTTAAAACTTTTTCTCCAGATGGAAAAATCAAAACATCAAGTTAGAGTCCAATCTGATCTTCAACAATCGAGTAGCCAACTATCACACACACACTCAGACACAAGTTCAATTAATCAGCTACAGAATCATTCTGAAACCAGAAACAATGACATTATCTACACTTTATCCCTCACCCTAAACTTTGAGCTTTCTCCACTAGAGAAACTTTACACTGACCTAAGTGATTAAAGAGACCTCATATCCAAAATGTATAATACTTTGTCTAACTGGTCTTTTCAATAAACCACACAAATATGCAATGTTGTGGTAAAGGGACTTGTAGATTAAGATCCCAGAGAGAGTTTGGACACCAGTCTGAGCCTGAGCTGTTAAAACTTCTATTTTTACAACTACAAAAGAAAACATTTACACAATTATCCTCATGTACATACACTCTCTGGACAACATAAATATTTCTGTAACACTCTAACAGGTACTGGAGGAAGGAACATCCTGAATATTTGGTTCAAATGCCTGATCATTCAGTTCTTCTGAAAGAAGGATTGTGAAGAGTCACCAAAATTAAAATGTTTATCACAGCTAATAACCAGGCTGAAGCCTCTTGAAATACTTTTATCCCCACATCCTAAAAAAGGCCCAAAGGAGGCATCTGCTACCTTAGACACTGATGCATCAGGTGCCCCAGAAGTCAATACATCAACAGTATCTTTAATCCCTTAAGGACCGGACACACATGCTGACGAAGCCACAGTCGGTGGTGATACGCATTGGGTCCTGGTGATCTGGAGTCTGGCCGTTACTTATTGTTCCTGGGTCTTCGCCTACTATATTCATTTAAATAAGTTTTCTTGTCTCTTATTTTCCTAGTGTTCATTTGCTCTATTATTTATGGTGTTTATCTGTCTGATTTATTTTGTCAGCTCACTTATCTATTTCATTATGGGGCTATTATGCTAGTTTATTCATTTATCTTATAAGGTGGCTTCCCAGTTTACAGTGGCATTATCATCAATTTAGCCTGGACTCTCCAGATTTGGTTTTTAGTTGATTTTAAGTTTGTATGTTACTTTTTTATATCAATAAAATATATATTTTTTTCTACTTTTGATAAATTCAGTGTGCCTTACTTTATTTGGGTCTCTTTGTTTTTTTGTTTTTTTTTTTGTTTCTTGTACCATTTTGAGCCCTTCATTGGTTTGTTTGTTTACTTAAAGGGATAGTAATGTTTCATAATAAAAGCAGCTCCAATTAATCATCATAGTATTTGGACTTTGGAGAATGTTATTTCAATTCTGTCAGAGTTGCAGTACAAGAGTAATTGAATGATAAATATCCCCCTCCTGCCCCTTTTACTGATGTAACACTGCTCAGCCAGATCAGAAGGAAGGTACCCAGGTAGATTGCAGAGAGGGACAATCTTGAATTAAGATAAGGGAAAAACCTGAAAAACTTGTCAAGGGGGGGCAGGGTTTTCATCGTTCTCAGAGGAAGAAGATTGTCCCCTGCTGTTATCTGTCTGGTCTTACAACCAGATTCCCCATCTGAGAAGAGATGGCTTACACTAGGTAAAAGGGGAGGGAGGGGAAACTTTGCTTGTAAGGTTTGAGAGATAAGACTTACATTGTTCTTCATGTTTTTTTAATGCTTACAAAATAAAATAAAGATAAAATGAAGTATTACTATCCCTTTAAGGACCACAGAGCATTTTTTAGAAGCCTTATAGCTAACCTTTGTCCATCATCTTTCACGCTTTCCCATGATCTCCCACATAGACTATAAATGCATGAAGAGGCTTACTGCCTTTTTAGACAGCACCGTACCTACATATAACAATATCTGGAATATGTAGCATTACTTTCTTGACTCATCAAGGAGGAGCTCTTTGATAAATTAAGCTGGATTCCCCTGTCTTCCAAATCTGAAGACATTGCCAGAGGGACAGATGAAGGAACAATCTCATACCAGCTTTTCTAACCTCCTCTCTTCACCTTTCCAATTCATCTAGTCTTCTTTTTTGCCCATCTATTCTATTTATTTCTATTCTTTCGTTTCCTCATAGTTGACCAAAACAAATGGGGGAAAACACAAATCATTTTTGATGAAGTAGGTGCAAAATCTGTCCTGTTTAGCTCATTACGGTAACCAAAAAAAAAATGGATGATAAAAATATTCTTCTTAATTGTACTTTAATTATTCATGCTGTTCTGAATATAAAACTCGCTAGACTAAGTGAAAAATGACTGGTGAAAGGAAACAATAGAGTTTGTCTTAGTTAATTAAGCTTAACAATTTTTTTGCATATATTTTGAAAATATATTTGCAGTTAGTTAAGGAAATGCCATTAAAAGCAAGTTTGCACAACACTCAAAAGTAGGATGAAAAAGTATGGTTTGCAGAACATCTTACATTGAAATGTGTGCCCAGATGTTTTACAGTTATTAAATCTAGTATGCTACAGTCATTAGCACAGAGGGTAAGTGAGCAGAAAATGCCTTAGTCATTTTGCTTGGCACTAAACAGACTACAATCACCACATAATTGAATGACTCCAATTATGTGCCTTTACTTAGAAAAATAATCATGTTTTCAGTAAACAAAAGGAAGTGATGCTTATCACCCTGAGAGCAGCATGAGATTTGAGTTAAGTGTTGTTTACTTTATTTCATCAATTGAGCCTAAGTGGAAAACCTAGTGCTATTTCCAAAAAGTCATACATGTTTATTTTCTTTTTCGTAGTGTACAATATTTAAGAAGTGTTATAAAATGTATCTCCTTTGTAATTAATGCAATTTCAGTTTTGCAATCAACATAATATGAATTGCAAATAAAATATATTCCTGTATGTTTCCGATCAAAATTGTTAGTTAGAATAAATTAATTATGAATCTCTCTCTCTCACTCTTTCTCTCGCACATAAACACACATACACACACATTCTGTAGCATACAAACTGCACTGTAAGGGACAAATATAAATCCCCCAAACTTTGGTTCATTTAAATGGTGCTTTTAACCCCTTCAATGCTAGACCATTCTCCACTGCATTGCAAAACAATGAGTTGGAGGCCTCACTCGCATTCGTGGAGGAGGTGGTTAAAAGATCTATTTAAATCAATGATGTTTTTTTAATATAAACCCCCCCATTGTACAGCTGATTTGCTCCAGAATTATCTTCTTTTTTTTTGCAAAATACCAATAACACTGTGTGTGCCATTACATGTGCAATTTTCAGCAGACTGGGTGACATTTTTCTTCCACTCCAGCATTAAAGAAAATAAAATGTAGGTTCACATACTTTTAGACACCAGTAACAACATGTTCCTCTCCATCAACAAGGTAGGGAAGGTCTGTAGATAATATCACCCACTTAACCCCATTTGTTCCCCTCCTTCCCCATAATTATCTCACCTGCATTTCAGCACTGTTCTAACCTGTTTCTTCTCCTCTGTCCTGAACTACTCAATTTCGGGCCCTTCCACAGCATATTTTTCTTTATAAGTTTTCGCCAACAATTATAATTTTCTATTTCATGGCGCACATGACAGGATGATAATGGGAACATATTTTTTGGACTTGGGGCATATTTTTCAGTATTGACTCACAAATATATGCATAGCTTAACCCTCTGAGTCCCAGAAAGGTATGCTACGCATTGCTCAGCAATGTGTTGCGTACCCCTTTGGCACTCAAGTGGTTGAACTATGCATAGATGTGCGGGTTCTTTTCATGGCATATTTATTTAAATATTTCTTTTTTTTTTTTTTACAGGTAAATTAAGAGAAGACAGAAGAAGGACCAGAGGAAGTAAGAAGATGGAGAAGTAGGAAAGAGGAGAAAGAGAGAGAAAAAGAAAGATAGAAGATGAAGATGGCAGTAGCTGACCAGGGTGCTGAAGACCCCAATGGACATCAGAAATAAAGTAAGTGTTTGTTTCCAGGGGGTGCTGCTTTGTTACTTAATCGGATTAAGCCTGTGAGTGCCAGTGGGGTATTCTTACCCCACTGGTACTCATAGGGTTAATTTTACTAACATTTGAAACATTTCAGGAGTGCTTTGGATAAATTGATATGGGTGTTAGAGCCCCATATCAATCCATTCACTGGGGACTTAGGTTTTTTAACTATTTACACATTCAACTGATGCGTTGGTGGATTAAAGTTGCATTAAGGGACTCAAACAAACTGCGTCACCAACAATTAAATGTTAAATTCTCAATAAATGACTCTGCAGCTAATGACTAGCATAATGTAAGCATTTTTCTAACTTTCAGTTTTTTATATTGAATATTTCAGAGGGGCAAAGAGGGAAGGATGCATAGTATATGAAACTCTCAAGATATATTACAGTTAGGCATATCAATATGTAGAAATGTAAATTACCTCAAAAACCCTATATAGTAATACTGGCTTGAGTCTAATATAGAAATTAGGAGCAATGCCACCATGTGCATGTCTCTGTATATTAAGCGGTGCACTGCAATCAGACATAAAGTCTTCTATTATCTTCAATAAAATAAGTGTTAATGAGGGGTGGGTAGAATAAAGGTAGGTAGGAATGAGAAACAGGGTACCCTAGAAGGCACAAGGGAACAGTAGTGAGCCATGCAATATGTTGCACATACTAATATGATATCAAATAAAAATGGGCAAAGGTAGATAAGAAGGAAAGAGAGCATAGAAAAAAGGAAGTGGGGATAGAATAAAGAAAAAAGGGCAGAAGGGACAGATAGAGAGAGAGAGACATAGAAGATAAATGTGGGGACTAGAGAACAAAAGAGTAAGAGATAGCTGGCATTGGCTTCAAATCAACATATGTATTATGGTAACTCATGTGTAAGAATTTCAAAACTAAAACTAGGGATAAGAGAAAAATAAAGAAAAGGAATTTTTGCAGGAAACCTACAATTTCTGCAAAATTCCCACCAATAGAATTTCTGCCTTTTTGCCAATTCCAATAAATTTCACACACTGACTTTGCCATTTTTCTCGTATGCTTTCGATGGCTGCAAGATTTACTGTCTTACCGGTTTTAACTGGGTCAGCAATAATGTAACCCAGAGAAATATGTATATATAAATGTGATAATTTCACATGTACATATACATAAATATTTCCGGTTATGAGGATTCAGGCGCAAAAGAGATGGTTGAATCAAAAAAAATGTATTAGAACACCAGTCAGAGTCTTAAATTTCATGGCAAATTATAACCTACTAGTTGAACAGCCCGTTACACGGGCCACAGTGTCACTGCCACCCAGTCGCGATGCAGTCACGCTTGGCAGAGACTGCCCGCACCACGGCTGATACAGAGCTGGATGCTCCTTTGGAGCGCCCAGCTCTGTATCAGCCACGGCACGGGCAGCCTCTACTGCACATGACTGCAGCACGCGCAGCAGTGTCTACTGCGCATGTCGCGGCGTTACACACGTTTTAGCGAATTATTATATAGGACACTTCCTTATAAGGAATTAAATAGCATGCACAACAGAAATTAGACTAACTACAAAAATACGTTTAAGACTACAAACTGCTAGGTGTGTAAAAAACACATTAGAGTGGACTTTGTGATACACAGCTGACAAGTGTGGGTGTCTAGCTTGCTGGCAAAAACCTTATTTGGGACACTACTGAAAATGCCTATTTCTCTGAAGGATAAGGGAATGTCAGCCTAAGGCCAGCAACCCCCCTGTCAGATATGTACATCTATACTGGTTCCCAGGCCATTTGTCTTGTCAGCAAACAGGTGATACCCTCACTGAGTCGGCAAAGGCAAAAGGATGATACATACATCTGATTTGTGTATACTATCTGTTTTTGCAGAATAAATGTTATGTATCAGTATTATGTATGCACTATAAAACATACTGTACATCCCATTATCACTGATACATATTTATTCATTCATTGACTGTTCATAGATAGCATGAGTGCCCATACTGCAAGGACATAGAGCCCACCTGACCACAAACAAGCTGACCCCTGATATTATGGGAGTGAGAGAAAATAGATCTGCATCTGAGCATGCCTGTGGGCCACCTGTTCCAGAATAAGCTGCCCACTGAGTGTTGTATAAAATGCAGACATATATCTATCTATCTATCTATCTATCTATCTATCTATCTATCTATCTATCTATCTATCTATCTACTGTATTGGTACATACAGTACAACATCTATTTACATGAAATGGAGATATTACACAAGCAATAACCCATCTGGTAACAACTGCCACAATACTACTTACTCTTCTGAGGCCTGAAGTGGAGAAACCAACAGCTGAAAGTAAAAGTTATGAGCAGTCTGAACCGTGCAGCAACATATGCCTTAAAGAGATAGTAATGTCAGGAAAAAAGTATTAGTGATATGATTAATACAATTAAAAGAGATTACATGCACTTATTCATATCTCTCAAAACATTATGGTTTGAGAGATACATATGAAAATAAAGTTCCCGCTCCCTCCCCTTTCTGCTTGACGAGCTGTAAAGCTGTCAGAAGCAGATTGTGGTCACTTGACCAGACACGGCTCTTCAGCAGCGCCAACATAACAATATCTAAAGATAAATACTTAATCGGAATGGTCTACAACATGTGCTTGCAAAACGTTGTAGACTGTTCCGATAAAATGTTTATTTTTAGGTATCAATATGTCGGCGCTGCTGAAGAGCCACCATCTGATCTAGGAACCAAGATCTCATGCCATCAGCTATACAGCTGACATATGAGAAAGGGGAGGGAGCGGAGAACTTTTTTTTTTATATGTCTCTCAAACCATAATGGTTTGAGAGATACAAAGAAGCATAAGAAATCTCTTTTAATTGTATCAACCATATTGTTAATACTTTTTGTCTGACATTATTATCCCTTTAAGTTGTAGGCCCAGCAAAAATTGTTAATCAAATGAATCTTTTTGTCCTTTGCTCACAACAACCACCTCCTTGCATAAGTATTGTCACAGTCATCCTTGAAATATATTGACGGCTTGGGATATGCCAGTATGGTGCAGCACATGACACTGGTTCTTTAAACCCTCTGTTTTTTTATGAAAGTGTGTATACATTGTTCTCAAAAAAGATAAAGGATAGACCTAAAAGAGGACAACCCCTATGCTAAGAAGTCCTGTAATAGAGGCACTCAGATCCAAAGAGCTGATATATAGTACAAAAATATAACTTTATTTGTGAAAATATAACCAAACAGATATAAATAAATGTTTAAACCAATTAATAACAGAGTAGAGATTGGTTCTCATTACATATATATCAAAAGTACATAATGTAGTGCAGCTCAATAGGATATCATAATCCCATGTAACAGTAAACAATACATACATACATATGACAGAATTATGTTCAAAATAAGAGCCCACCACTAAAGTACTATATGGATACAATAGCGTAGCATATATAATCCAGATCCACCTGGATGTTAACAAGTATAAACTCGAATCCCTTTAATGCAGAGAGTCCAGAAAGTTCAAGCGCGTATCTCCTATATTCAACAGAGCCGAGTGAGAACCATGACAACTTAAGGCAAAAGTTACATGAAAAATACAAGTGGAAAAAACAAGAGCTAAATATACATATCCATATAACAATGAGGACCACTCTCTACTCTGTTTTTAATGGGTTTTAACATTTCTTTCTATCTGTCTGATTATATTTGCACAAATAAAGTTATATTTTGTGCAATATATGAGCTCTTTGGATCTGAGTGCCTCTATTACTTCTTAGCAAAGGGGTTGGCCTCCTTTAGGTCTATCCTTTAGCTTTTTTGAGATATATGGTTTCAAGTTTTGCATACACCCTGCTATTTTAGTGGTTTAATCAGTATCTGAATATTTATATGACAGTGCCTGCCATGTTTTACAAGTGTGATGATGGTGTTTATACACAGAGCTTGTCTCTCATTTCCACATAAATATACTGGGTACTCATTTTATCTACTTCAGAAAGGTGAAAGGCTGAGTTGACCTTGAACCTACACCCTTGAGGTATAAGCAGATTCTATAACTGGAGCATTAACTTATGAATATATTTCACCAGCTATCACCCTTTGTTTTCAACAACAAAAAAAAGGCAGCATATCAGCCGCCAACATTTTTGCAACCTTGCTATTCCTCATACAGTTTTTGATTCCTTTCTAGGAACGTATTAAGTGTGAATTGGCATTGGCAGTACATAGTGGAAGAACTGTGTAACTTTATTGCTTTTACATCACTTTTGTTAGTGGAGGTGGTGGTGGAGGTAGGTGTTGGTACTCTATGACATGTAATTTCCACCAACCAACTCGGAGTCATACTCCTACGTGTTTAGCATTGCAGAACAGCAGAGGAACCATAGGTGTTATTACAAATGAGGAAAAAAAGATGGTACCATGTTAGCCAGTAGAGTAGATGGGATTCAGTGTAGTAAAAAGGTATGCCCTTTATGTGAGTTTTTTGCTACATTACAAATGAGGAAAATATTGGCCCACTCTCTAACAAATCTATAACACTGCTATTATGTACCTCTGAGCCCCTCAGTTTCATGGAGTGGTACTGTTACTGCTTGATGTTTCATTTCTGATGTTCTGCTGTTTTGTCTCCATGTCAGACCTGTGGTTGAGCTTCAGGTGGGATCTCAATGAGAATTTTCCTAGATTAAATATTGCTTAACATCTGCTCATATGTGTTTTACATAGCCAACATATAGCTAAATGTTTAGCTTTTGGATTGTGAGTGAAATCTCTCCATATGGTGTTGCTGAACAATTTTGTATGTGGAAAGGTAGGGCTTGGACTTGGAAGTGGTAAAAATGCTGAAGATGACTGAGAGGATGAATATGTATTTCTATGTATCTTTACTTTCCCAGCTGATCTTTGAAATTGCAATAAATGTGGAGATCTGGCATTCTGAGAGGAACAAGATTAGATACACCATAGATATAATAGTAATTATAAGACTATAGAAAATGATTTTAAAAAACATTGGAATATTTTAAAGTTTGATCCTGTCCTTAAAGATAGTATTGATGTTAAACCTAGCTTCTCATATAGGAGGGCAAAAATGTGTTTTTCTTCTCTTCCTCCATGCACTGGTAGTTACCTAAATAATAATAATAATAATAATAATAATAATAATAAAACATTCCTATCTGTTTTGGGTAGTTATGAGTAGGGTTCTGCAAAATGTAATACATGCCAATTTAATTCTAGTAAAATAAATAATTTAAATCTAGAGTAACCGGAGAGACTCATTGCATAGGTTCTTTCCTAAATTGTGGCTCATCATTTGTAGTCTATCTGACTGAGTGTTTGTGTGGTCTCCATTATATAGAGCTTACCACACAGTCCCTCAGATCAAGATTTGGCCAACATTTCTGCAATGTGGAAAAGGACTTTGCACTTCATAGTATATCTCGACATTGCCTTTTGGCACAAGGTAGGAATCCATCAATTCTTATTATTTCACCAATAGAACAGATTAAGGGCAGTAATAAAATCAAAAGACTGAACCACCAGGAAGCTTTCTGGATCTATAAAATGCAGACTATGTGCCCAAATGGACTAAATGAGTCAGTAGAGAATATATATTGAGGAATTATATATTTTTAATTATGTGTTTAATTTATTTTAATTTTATTTTGTACATTTTTCATTTTCTAGATTTTTTTATATATTTTTACTTTCATATTTTTTCTTTAATAGACATTATTATAGTTTCTAACATGTATGAATGAATGTACATATCTGCTCATACCTGTTCGCATAGTTTAGTTTATAAAGGTGTTATTTTAGGTCACATAGTAGTTATATTTCACATAGATTAAATACAAACACTCAGCTTTAGTTATTATAGGATTTTATTGATCCCACATTCTTATTCTTTTCATTATTCTTCTTTATCACATTTATACACAAATTTTTATAGGATCCGTTATATGTGGGATTAGTTATTTATATATGCACATTTTTTTTTATTTGAAGCATTTTGGGACCCTGATAATTTACTACTTATATTGGGTTTAGTCACCTTTTCATTGCAGTATAAAGCATTAATATAATTCTCAATTTATCATTTTTTATTTTCTATTTTTAATTTATTTAATTAATTCACACATTTCTTATATTATTATTTCTATTACTATTTGTATTTATTTATTTTTTATTAACTCATTATTTTTTCTCATTTCATTAATGTGTTTATGAATAGAAACATAATCCTATTTGGACTAAAAGGTTGTTTGTGTAGCATTTATGAATGAAATTTTTTTTTTGCTATATCTAAATGATGTTAATATATTTGAATGTATATTTTTGTAATTGATTATTTGTAAAACTACTATGTAATGGTTATAATGTTACTATGCAGTCTTTGGGTGCTGTCTGTCTCTTCATTAAAGGGATAGTAACACTTCGTTTTAACTTTATTTTATTTTGTAGGCATTAAAAAAACATGAAGAATGATATAAGTCTTATCTCTCAAACCTTTATGGTTTATGAGATATTCACAAGCAAAGTTCCCCTCCCCGCCCCTTTTTCCTAGTGTAAGACATCTCTTCTCAGATGTGAATCTGGTTGTATGACAGTACAGATAACAGAAGGGGACAATTTTCTTTGTATGAAAACAATGAAAGCCCTTCCCCCCTTGAAAAGTTTTTCAGCTTTTTCCATTATCTTAATTGAAGATTGTCCCTCTCTGCAGTCTACCTGGGCATCTCCCTTCTTATCTGGTTGAACAGGGGGGGGATACTTTGTTTGTGAATATCTCTTAAACCATAAAGGTTTCAGAGATAAGACTTATATCATTCTTCATGTTTTTTTAATGCCTACAAAATAAAATAAAGTTAAAATGAAGTATTACTATCCCTTTAAGGTTCATTCATAAAAGAGTGGGTAGACTCCAATATCGCATCAAAGCCATTTAGATCAGCTAGATTATATACTGAACGGAATAATTAACTTGTTTATGTAATTATGCGTAACAGGAGGTCTTATGATCCAGAACAAATATAGGGCATTAAACTTGGTATTTTAAAATATTTGTTTGTTATATTTTTAGGTTCCTGAGGAAAGAGGGTTACAGTTAGAAACAAGTTGGACTCAGTAGAGCCAATTGTATGGTTTTGGAATTGTTTTTAAAATAAATATATTTATTTATTTTATCCTTTTTTTACACTGCTTAGTAGCTTTTTATCATTGCACTAGCTGTTTCAATGAGACAAGTTCTGCAGAACTAGTATAACCAAAGCAGGACAGGTGTATGTTCCTGATTGTAATATGCTGGCAATGGAGTGAAAAGCCGGACGGCTTTTAAATGTGAGTTCTTCAATTATTATTTCAATGTTTATTTCATTTATGTTGCCTGTCAGCACCCCATCTGCCTTTTGTGTTTTGTTCTTTTGAGGAGCTTCAGATATCCTTTATGTTGGGGAGCAGTGAATACATCAATATTTACTGAGTGTAGGCAGTCCAAATCCTTCATCCACAATGGCTGTCCATTCCTATCAGACCCATATATTTTAAGTACTTAGGTGCTTGTGTGGATATGATATCTTTTATTGATATCACACTATGAGCACCCCTTTGTCCTTTGTGCAAGATCTTTCAAAATGTTTGTAAACAGAGTGCTGTTTTTCAGTGATGGAAGGTTGAAACTTTTCCTTTCAGTTAATTTTATGGGCATGTCATCATCATCACACTCACTCTCTATCTGTATTAGAAGAAGTGGAGGGACCTTAGATGTATTCTACATCAACATGATCCTTAATAATTAGGTCATCAATTGCACTGCCTAGTGCACACCAATTCCTCCCTGTTACATTCATATTTGGGTTTTTTGAAATCTTGACTCGCAAGCAGTTTCTTTTTACTTTTATCCTTAGGGGAGTTTTAAGAACATTCACAAATACTTTGGGATTTTTTATTTTCACTATCAGATGCAGAAGTTAGTTTACCTGTTACACCCTCCTCCCCTAAGCAATCAACACTAGAATGCAACTTATTGTCAATATCCATGTTCTTAAAAGGTTTCACACAACTGTGACTGGGGGTGGAGCTTTTCATAACAGCTAGTGTTGAGCGAGCATGCTCGGCCGATGCTCGGATCGGCTCGAGCATCGCTCTGCTCGGCACATGGCGGTACTCGTACGAGTACCGCATGTGCTCGCCCGCCATGTTCGGGTCTCCTCCCCGCACGTTTTGCGGCTGCTTCGCAGCCAATAAACGTGCAGGGAGGCTCTGACATCGGTGTAATGCCAGCAGCCATGTTGGCTGCTGGCATTACACTGATTGGCTGGCCAGAACCCGTGGTCGGGTGCTGTATAGCACCTGACCATCGAGTTCGGCTCAGTCTTAGCCAGGGAGAGCTGAGGATAGGAAGGGAAAGGCAGTGTAGGGAGGAAAAAAACCAAAATTGTGAAAAAAAAGAACCAAAAGTCCTTTTTAGGACTACTGTGTGTGGGGGCAGCAGGTTATTTTGTGTGGGGGGGGAAAAAAAAAAAAAAAAAAAATATTCTGTTTAGTGTGAAAAGTTGCAGATTAGAGCACATTCTGTTTAGTGTGCACAGTTGCAGATTAGAGCACATTCTGTTTAGTGTGCAAAGTTGCAGATTAGAGCACATTCTGTTTAGTGTGCAAAGTTGCAGATTAGAGCACATTCTGTTTAGTGTGCAAAGTTGCAGATTAGAGCACATTCTGTTAAGTCTTCAAACTAAAATATCAAAGTCACATATTCCATTCAGTGTGCGTCGCCGCAGTTTAGCAGCACATTCTGTGTACTGTGCAGAGTTGCAGAATAGGATGAAATACTGTTAAGTCTTCAAACTAAAATATCAAAGTCACATATTCCATTCAGTGTGCGTCGCCGCAGTTTAGCAGCACATTCTGTGTACTGTGCAGAGTTGCAGAATAGGAAGAAATACTGTTAAGTCTTCAAACTAAAATATCAAAGTCACATATTCCATTCAGTGTGCTTCGCCGCAGTTTAGCAGCACATTCTGTGTACTGTGCAGAGTTGCAGAATAGGAAGAAATACTGTTAAGTCTTCAAACTAAAATATCAAAGTCACATATTCCATTCAGTGTGCTTCGCCGCAGTTTAGCAGCACATTCTGTGTAGTGTGCAGAGTTGCAGAATAGGAAGAAATACTGTTAAGTTTTCAAACTCAAATATTAAAGTCACATATTCGATTCAGTGTGTGTCACCGCCGTTTAGCAGCCTATTCTGTGTACTCTGCAGAGTTGCAGAATAGTAAGAAATACTGTTAAGTTTTCAAACTCAAATATTAAAGTCACATATTCCATTCAGTGTGTGTCACCGCCGTTTAGCAGCCTATTCTGTGTACTCTGCACAGTTGCAGAATAGTAAGAAATACTGTTAAGTTTTCAAACTCAAATATTAAAGTCACATATTCCATTCAGTGTGTGTCACCGCCGTTTAGCAGCCTATTCTGTGTACTCTGCACAGTTGCAGAATAGTAAGAAATACTGTTAAGTTTTCAAACTCAAATATTAAAGTCACATATTCCATTCAGTGTGTGTCACCGCCGTTTAGCAGCCTATTCTGTGTACTCTGCACAGTTGCAGAATAGTAAGAAATACTGTTAAGTTTTCAAACTCAAATATTAAAGTCACATATTCCATTCAGTGTGTGTCACCGCCGTTTAGCAGCCTATTCTGTGTACTCTGCACAGTTGCAGAATAGTAAGAAATACTGTTAAGTTTTCAAACTCAAATATTAAAGTCACATATTCCATTCAGTGTGTGTCACCGCCGTTTAGCAGCCTATTCTGTGTACTCTGCACAGTTGCAGAATAGTAAGAAATACTGTTAAGTTTTCAAACTCAAATATTAAAGTCACATATTCCATTCAGTGTGTGTCACTGCCGTTTAGCAGCCTATTCTGTGTACTCTGCAGAGTTGCAGAAAAGTAAGAAATACTGTTAAGTTTTCAAACTCAAATATTAAAGTCACATATTCCATTCAGTGTGTGTCACCGCCGTTTAGCAGCCTATTCTGTGTACTCTGCACAGTTGCAGAATAGTAAGAAATACTGTTAAGTTTTCAAACTCAAATATTAAAGTCACATATTCCATTCAGTGTGTGTCACCGCCGTTTAGCAGCCTATTCTGTGTACTCTGCAGAGTTGCAGAAAAGTAAGAAATACTGTTAAGTTTTCAAACTCAAATATTAAAGTCACATATTCCATTCAATATTAAAGTCACATATTCCATTCAGTGTGTGTCACCGCCGTTTAGCAGCCTATTCTGTGTACTCTGCAGAGTTGCAGAATAGTAAGAAATACTGTTAAGTTTTCAAACTCAAATATTAAAGTCACATATTCCATTCAGTGTGTGTCACCGCCGTTTAGCAGCCTATTCTGTGTACTCTGCAGAGTTGCAGAATAGTAAGAAATACTGTTAAGTTTTCAAACTCAAATATTAAAGTCACATATTCCATTCAGTGTGTGTCACCGCCGTTTAGCAGCCTATTCTGTGTACTCTGCAGAGTTGCAGAATAGTAAGAAATACTGTTAATTTTTCAAACTCAAATATTAAAGTCACATATTCCATTCAGTGTGTGTCACCGCCGTTTAGCAGCCTATTCTGTGTACTCTGCACAGTTGCAGAATAGTAAGAAATACTGTTAAGTTTTCAAACTCAAATATTAAAGTCACATATTCGATTCAGTGTGTGTCACCGCCGTTTAGCAGCCTATTCTGTGTACTCTGCAGAGTTGCAGAATAGTAAGAAATACTGTTAAGTTTTCAAACTCAAATATTAAAGTCACATATTCCATTCAGTGTGTGTCACCGCCGTTTAGCAGCCTATTCTGTGTACTCTGCACAGTTGCAGAATAGTAAGAAATACTGTTAAGTTTTCAAACTCAAATATTAAAGTCACATATTCCATT
Source organism: Rhinophrynus dorsalis (assembly GCA_037306005.1). NCBI lineage: Eukaryota > Metazoa > Chordata > Amphibia > Anura > Rhinophrynidae > Rhinophrynus > Rhinophrynus dorsalis. The sequence continues at coordinate 265,919,591 of CM074723.1, read as the reverse complement.
CAGTGTGTGTCACCGCCGTTTAGCAGCCTATTCTGTGTACTCTGCAGAGTTGCAGAAAAGTAAGAAATACTGTTAAGTTTTCAAACTCAAATATTAAAGTCACATATTCCATTCAGTGTGTGTCACCGCCGTTTAGCAGCCTATTCTGTGTACTCTGCAGAGTTGCAGAATAGTAAGAAATACTGTTAAGTTTTCAAACTCAAATATTAAAGTCACATATTCCATTCAGTGTGTGTCACCGCCGTTTAGCAGCCTATTCTGTGTACTCTGCAGAGTTGCAGAATAGTAAGAAATACTGTTAAGTTTTCAAACTCAAATATTAAAGTCACATATTCCATTCAGTGTGTGTCACCGCCGTTTAGCAGCCTATTCTGTGTACTCTGCAGAGTTGCAGAATAGTAAGAAATACTGTTAATTTTTCAAACTCAAATATTAAAGTCACATATTCCATTCAGTGTGTGTCACCGCCGTTTAGCAGCCTATTCTGTGTACTCTGCACAGTTGCAGAATAGTAAGAAATACTGTTAAGTTTTCAAACTCAAATATTAAAGTCACATATTCCATTCAGTGTGTGTCACCGCCGTTTAGCAGCCTATTCTGTGTACTCTGCAGAGTTGCAGAATAGTAAGAAATACTGTTAAGTTTTCAAACTCAAATATTAAAGTCACATATTCCATTCAGTGTGTGTCACCGCCGTTTAGCAGCCTATTCTGTGTACTCTGCAGAGTTGCAGAATAGTAAGAAATACTGTTAAGTTTTCAAACTCAAATATTAAAGTCACATATTCCATTCAGTGTGTGTCACCGCCGTTTAGCAGCCTATTCTGTGTACTCTGCAGAGTTGCAGAATAGTAAGAAATACTGTTAAGTTTTCAAACTCAAATATTAAAGTCACATATTCCATTCAGTGTGTGTCACCGCCGTTTAGCAGCCTATTCTGTGTACTCTGCACAGTTGCAGAATAGTAAGAAATACTGTTAAGTTTTCAAACTCAAATATTAAAGTCACATATTCCATTCAGTGTGTGTCACCGCCGTTTAGCAGCCTATTCTGTGTACTCTGCACAGTTGCAGAATAGTAAGAAATACTGTTAAGTTTTCAAACTCAAATATTAAAGTCACATATTCCGTGTAAGATGAAGAAGGCGGGTAAAAAGGGACGGGGAAGTGGACGTGATCCTGATAGTTCAGGGCGCGGGTCAGGACGCGGAGAAACTGTGCCTGGTGCCAGAGCACAAGAAAGAAAGACATCCACCATACCTAGCTTCATGTCTAATTTTACAGGGCGTCGCAGGACATCACTCTCGAGGTCCGACCACTGCGAACAGGTGGTCGGTTGGATGACAGCTGATACTGCTTCCAGTCGGTTAAGCACCACCCTGTCTTCCACCAAGTCCACTCTCAGTAGCCAAGAGTCTGGTCAACATAATCCTCACTCTGATCATCCTTCCTCCCACCATACACGGTCTGGTCAAAGAAGTGATCCCACACTGGGATATAGTGAGGAGCTCGTCTCATCACCAATCCTTCATTTGACCCTCTCTCCAAGCACGCTTGCAGAGGAACATGACATCTTGTGCCCTGATTCACAACCTCTAGAGGCTACCCAATCACAAGAAGATGACAGATGTGAACGGCATTTAAGGTCAAAGGAAGTAGTGGATGATGATGATGATGATGAGACACAGTTGCCATTAAATCAACCACTATTTCCGTCTCAAGACCTTGTTGAGGAGAATGTTATACAGTTGTCAATGACTGAGTATGTGGTGGGATCAAGACTTGAGGAGGATGATCAGAGTGAGGAAGTGGAGGAGGACTTGGTGGACGATGAGGTGACTGACCCCACCTGGGAAGGTGTAGAGCCGAGCGATGACAGCAGTCCTGAGGGTGAGCCATCTGCAGCACCGCAACAGGCTGGAAGAGGCAGTGGTGTGGCTACAGAAAGAAGGCGGACCGCACCAAACCGGCCCGCAAATGTTCCACGGAGCACCCCCTTGCGTAAATCTACCTTGCCAAAGGGTAGGTGTTCCGCGGTATGGCGTTTTTTTAAGGAAAGTGCGGACGACAAAAGAATTGTAGTTTGCAACCTGTGCCACACCAGAATGAGCCGAGGCATGAACACTAGAAACCTCACCACCACCAGCATGTCCGACACATGGCATCCAAGCACCGTAGTAAGTGGGAGGAACGCCTGGATCGCCCATCTGTGTCTGCAGGCCACACCACTGCCTCCTCTTCCCCTGTTTTCGGTGCCGGCCAATCGCCTGTCGAAGGCGCAGGCCCGCATACCTCCCGCCCTGCACCTGTACCATCTGAAGCACCATCAGCGACCACATCCACTTCCCTGTCCCAGCACAGCGTCCAAATGTCGTTACCCCAGGCATTTGAGCGCAAGAGAAAGTACCCAGCCACCCACCCACAGGCCATAGCACTAACCTCACACCTTTCAAAATTACTGGCCATCGAAATGCTGCCATTTAGGCTTGTGGACACTGAGTCCTTCCGCAGCCTGATGGCAGCAGCTGTCCCTCGGTACGCGGTCCCCAGCCGCCACTACTTTTCCCGGTGTGCCATCCCCGCATTACACCACCATGTGTCCCGTAACATCACCCGTGCCCTGACCAACGCAGTTACTGGGAAGGTCCACTTAACGACTGACACATGGACAAGTGCTTGTGGCCAGGGACGCTACATTTCCCTGACGGCACACTGGGTGAATGTCGTGGAGGCTGGGAGCGACTCGGACCCTGGGATGGCACGGGTGCTACCCACTCCGAGGATTGCGGGCCCTACCTCCATCAGGGTTTCCGCCAGCACCTACGTTATTGGCTCCTCCTCCTCCGTTTCCACCTCCGAATTCTCTACATGCAGCGCCACTCCCCCATCAGCCAGTAGCTGGAAGCAGTGTAGCACTGCAGTGGGGAAGCGTCAACAGGCCGTGCTGAAGCTGATCTGCCTTGGGGACAAACAGCACACGGCCTCAGAGCTGTTGCAGGGGATTAGTCACCAGACCGAGCAGTGGCTCTCGCCACTCAACCTGCAACCAGGCATGGTTGTGTGTGATAATGGGCGTAACTTGTTGGCGGCTTTGGAGCTCGGCAAGCTCACACACGTACCATGCCTAGCGCATGTATTTAATTTAGTGGTGCAGCGATTTCTAAAAACCTACCCCAATGTGCATGATCTCTTGACCAAGGTGCGCCGCGTGTGTGCACATTTCCGTAAGTCATCTACAGCTTCGGCCGGCCTGTTGAAGCTGCAGCAGCGCTTACAATTGCCAGCTCACCGGCTGCTGTGTGACGTGAGCACGCGCTGGAACTCCACCTTCCACATGTTGGCCCGGCTTTGTGAGCAGCAGAGGGCAGTAGTGGAGTACCAGCTGTTACACGGTCGTCGCCTCTCCGTTCAACTTCCTGTAATCAGAAGTGAGGAGTGGGAATGGATGTCAGACCTCTGCGAGGTTTTACGCAATTTTGAGGAATCGACACAGATGGTGAGCGGCGATAACGCTATTATCAGTGTAACCATCCCACTTCTGTGTCTACTGAAACGCTCGCTGCTCACAATTAAAACCGACGCTTTGCATGTGGAAGAGGTGGAAATGGGGGAGGAAGAGCTTACACAAGGTGATAGCCAGAGCACCCTCACTTCGTCTTCTCAGCGACAATTGGAAAAGGCGGAGGAGGAGGAGGAGGAGGAAGACACGGTTGCCTCCGCTACAGAGGGTAGCCATGGAACTTTAGTTCCATCTCTTCAGCGTGGGTGGGCAGAAGAGGAGGAAGAGGATGAGGATATTGAGAGTCATCCTCCTGGTGAGGACAGCGAAATCTTGACTGTTGGTACTCTGGCACACATGGCTGACTTTATGTTAGGCTGCCTTTCCCGTGACCCACTCGTTATACGCATTTTAAACAACACGGATTACTGGGTGTTCACCCTTCTGGACCCCCGCTACAAAGAGAATTTCTCATCTCTCATTCCTCCGGTGGAGAGGACAAGCAAAATGGTGCAATACCAGAAGGTTCTTGTTGAAAAATTGCTCCAAAATTTTCCATCTGACAACGCTGGCGGCAGAGTACGTGCTACCTTGGCCAACCGAGAAGGGGAGAAAAGGGGAGCACACAGCAGTTCCGAGAAAGGCAGGGCAACACTCTCCAAGGCGTGGGACACCTTCATGACACCCCGCCAGCACCCTCACCCTGATGCGCAGCCTAGTGTCACAAGGAGGGAAAAGTTTTGGAAGATGGTGAAGGAGTACGTAGCAGACCGTGTCAGCGTCCTCAATGATCCCTCTGTGCCTTACAACTACTGGGTGTCCAAGCTGGACACGTGGTATGAACTGGCACTCTACGCCTTGGAGGTGCTGGCCTGCCCTGCCGCCAGCGTTCTGTCTGAGCGGGTATTTAGTGCTGCTGGTGGCATCATAACAGATAAGCGTATCCGCCTTTCCACCGACAATGCTGATAGGTTGACACTTATAAAAATGAACAAGGCCTGGATTTCCCCTGACTTCTCCACTCCACTGGAGGAAAGCCCCGGGGGAACATAAACTCACTTTATATATGTTATTTACAATGATGTGAATACTCTGTATTCCCATTCACCCCTTCCACCCAAAAAACGGGTATATGGTTGACTCTTAATCTTCTCATCCTCCTCCTCCTCTTCCATATGCCCTGGGATATAATTTTTATATAGGGCCAGCTCACCAGCGGGCCCTGTGCTATAATTTTTATATAGGACCAGCTCACCAGCGGGCCCTGTGATATAATTTTTATATAGGGCCAGCTCACCAGCGGGCCCTGTTTGACAATTTTTATATAGGTCAGCTCACCAGCGGGCCTTCTCATATAATGTTTTATTGGGTCAGCTCTCTAGCGGGCCCTCTCATATAATGTTTTATAGCGTCAGCTCACTAGCGGGCCTTCGCATATAATGTTTAGGATGGTCAGCTCTGCAGCAGACCCTTACCCATAATGTTTTAGATGGTCAGCTCAGCGCACGTTTCCCTCTTAATCATGGCCTCAGTTCAATAAAATCAAGGAAATTTTTGGGATAATTTGCCTCTGCGCACGTTTCCCTCTTAATCATGGCCTCAGTTCTGAAAATCAAGGAAATTTTTGGGAGAATTTGCCTCTGCGCACGTTTCCCTCTTAATCATGGCCTCAGTTCTGAAAATCAAGGAAATTTTTGGGAGAATTTGCCTCTGCGCACGTTTCCCTCTTAATCATGGCCTCAGTTCAGAAAAATCGAGGAAATTTTTGGGAGAATTTGCAGATGATATACAAGTAAATATACAGCAAATACTGTTTGGTAACAATTTTTCGCCTAAAGTCGTTTTTATTTTCCTTTTTGTGTGTTTTACGGTCAGTCTGTAAAAATGGCGTACTACGGGCGAAAGATCGTTCCCAGCAGCGATGTTGGAGTCCAAGATGCATCCAGACATCCTCCCTATGCTGTCCCTGAACCATTTCTGTGGTGTTTCCATCCTTTTCTGCCATTTTCCTATGGACCAGGCACCCTCCCCTCATCAGAGCAGGGGGTGCCTGGTGTAATGCTCGAGTCCTCCCATTGACTTCAATGGGGCTCGGGTGCTCGGCCGAGCACTCGAGCCTCAGGGGGTGCTCGGTCAGAGCACCCGAACACCCGAGCATTGGGGTGCTCGCTCATCACTAATAACAGCCTCTTCAGGAGGAGGAGTATCATCATTTTTATTGCACATACTGCAGCAACCGTGGCCTCATTCAGTTTTCAGACTGACAATTAAATACCATGCCCATGACTTTCTTCAACTCCTTTCCCATTATCCCTGTCCCTAGTATGTTTATTGGACATAGTAAAAGTATTGTTGGTTTTTCTTGTAAAGTACACAACAGAACTGCTTGCATGTGGAGTGGTCTTTCCCCTCTCAAAATACTTTATTGTATAAGTCTCTCTCTGGTATCTGTCAGTCTTGCTTTCAGGCACAGCTCAGGTCAAGGTCCCTGAGGGGATGTTATTTATTTGCTTTTTTAAAACTGTCCCTGTTTATCACTGCCTAGAGTCTACAAAGAAATTGCAGACATACCCTCTGCATTTGAAAGCAACTCCTTTACCCCCTCTTTCACTATCTTCCTGTATACCTAGCTAATGTTAAAAGTTCAGCAGCAGCTTTCACTCTCCCTCAATGTCACTGCAGTCTTAATTTTTGCAGTTAAAAAGGATAGATCTGTTAGTTTCAGATTCAGTGGTTGGCAATGAGGGATAAATTGTGCCGTTCTGAAGCTGCTGCATGTATGAAGTAGGGAAGAGAGAAAAGTCCTTTTTTGTTCCAGAGAGAAAATTAATGGGAAACACATATTTTCCGCTTTTCCTGTGGGAAATTTTTCTCATAGAGAAACATGTAAATTTTCCATGTTCTTGCTAAGAGCATTGGTTCTATTCCCCACCTATGTTATTCAATGAGGCAAATTTTCCTGCCATATATTATCTAAACCCATAATCTCCTGCACTGTAATGTAGTCTATTTTAGGAGAAAAGCAGAGTAGAATGAGTCAGAGTGAGAAAGAGAGGAAAAAAAAATCAAATATTAAAAAAATAAAGTGGTTACATAGTGGTTCATAGTGCTGGATGACACTATGTCCACCACCACCACTGATGAAATAAACAAAATGAGAAGTTCAATCGATGCCTGAGGCTAGCTGTCTGTGCCTGCTGCTACTTCTGCCACTGGGCCTTCGTCTTCTGAAGAGGAGGAGATGGCAAATGTGACAGCAAGGGACCCTCAGCCACATTTCATCATCCCCAAACAGACCCATCACTGTAGAGAAGCTAGAGACTGTGTCAGGTCCCTCGCCGTCCTTGCCAGTAGCTCTACTGGCTTCAGGACGGCTGGGCGCATGCGCGCGTCCTCGCGCATGCGCAGTAGCGAGGCCTGACGTCGGTCGTCGCACCAACATCATTCCTTGGGCGCCCGGCGTTCTATTTAAAACTGGCGGCAACCGGGACTCGGCGCTCAGTTGTCGCTTGAGTCCCGGGCGGTCTACTTGCCGCAGTTTCGCCTCCCAGCTCTTCCTGCTTTCAGGCTCTGCATTCTTCAGCCCAGCCTTCTCCTGCAGTCCTCCAGGCCAGCCAGCTTTCTCCTGGGGTCTTCCAGCCAGTCTTTCTCCTGGGGTCTTCCAGCCAGCCTTTCTCCTGGGGTCTTCCAGCCAGCCTTTCTCCTGGGGTCTTCCAGCCAGCCTTTCTCCTGGGGTCTTCCAACCAGCCTTCTCCTGGGGTCCTCCAGCCAGCCTTCACCTGTGGTTCTCCAGCCAGCTCTCTCCTGTGGTCCTCCTATCCAATCTGTATCTTCTGCCAAGCTGCCACTCTACAGACCTTCCTCTTGGACCTTGTATTGGATCTCAGGTACTGACCTCTGGCTTGTTACACTGGACTTGCATTATCTCAGCCTGTACTGACCTCTGGCTTGTTACACTGGACTTGCATTATCTCAGCCTGCCCTGACCTCTGGCTTGTTACACTGGACTTGCATTATCTCAGCCTGCCCTGACCTCTGGCTTGTTACACTGGACTTGCATTATCTCAGCCTGTACTGACCTCTGGCTTGTTACACTGGACTTGCATTATCTCAGCCTGCCCTGACCTCTGGCTTGTTGCACTGGACTTGCATTATCTCAGCCTGCCCTGACCTCTGGCTTGTTACACTGGACTTGCATTATCTCAGCCTGCCCTGACCTCTGTCTTGTTACACTGGACTTGCATTATCTCAGCCTGCCCTGACCTCTGGCTTGTTACACTGGACTTGCATTACCTCAGCCTGCCCTGACCTCTGGCTTGTTACACTGGACTTGCATTATCTCAGCCTGCCCTGACCTCTGGCTTGTTACTCTGGACTTGCATTATCTCAGCCTGCCCTGACCTCTGGCTTGTTACTCTGGACTTGCATTATCTCAATAAAGCTACCCTTGGCCTATCTACTGTTTCCCTGCATTCTGGGTTCCTTATTCGCTTATCTTAGATTATATAGCTTCCTGCTAATCTCTGGGTGGCTCCTCCCACCCAGAGATAGGCTTCAGTAAGCTTACATCCTTACAGTAACAACTGAGCCCCAAAATTGTTATGGAACCCGCGGGGTTGCTCGAAGCCTTAAATACCCTGGGTAGTCGGATAGCGGCTCTCACTGCTTCTGTACAGGAATTACAGGCCAACCAAACACATCTCCAACAGCAACTACAGGACCTTCAACCAAGTTTAACCCAAGCAGCAGGTGGTTCTACACCACCCCTTCCTAGCCTTGAGATGAACTCTGCTCCAGAACCTCGTGTTCCCCTGCCTGAAAGATTTTATGGGGATAGAGCCCGGTACAGGTCCTTCATCACGGCTTGTGAGTTACTGTTCTCAATCAACCCACGTACCTATGCCTCTGACTTCACCAAAGTACGTACTACCATCACATTGTTAGGAGGAGAACCACAGGGCTGGTCCCATCACCTCTTACAGACCAACAGTCCTGTATTAACTACATGGCAGGCTTTCCGGCAGGCTATGGATTCATTATATGATGACCCTTTTAAAACGGCCTCAGCTCAAGTAGCATTAAGGTCCCTAACTCAAGGGAGACGCCCAGTTGAGGACTACGTTGCTGACTTCCGTCGTCTGTCAATTGATTCAAAGTGGAATGAAGCTGCGCTCATGGATCAATTTCGTCTAGGCCTATCTGAAAGCCTGAAGGACGAACTGGTTAGAGTACCTATACCAGTTACACTAGACGAGATCACTCATCTCTCCATACAAATTGACCGCCGCTTGAGAGAACGGCGGCGTGAACGCTCTGCTACTTCTTCTCCTCCCCATCGTACTCCAGCTTCATCTCAACCACCTGCTACTGTCACCACCACAGAGGAGCCTATGCAGCTGGGTGTTCTACGGGGACCTCTATCTAAAGCTGAACGAGACCGTAGACGCCTTCTAAATCTTTGCCTCTATTGTGGAAAAGGGGGTCACCATCTCAGGACTTGTGATACCAGACCACGGCCTTCCCAAGGTAGGCATTTTTTACCTGCAACATCATCCGCTCCTATTCTGTTGCCCACTTCTTCTTACATATCCCTCTCTGTTATTCTACAGTGGAACACACAGCAGAGTGAGGTGTCGGCCATCATAGATTCCGGAGCCAGTAGTTGTTTCCTGAGCCAGGAGACAGCTTTATCCTTGGGCATACCCATCAAACGCAAAACCCAACCGTTCACGCTTCAGATGGCGGATGCAAGCTACCTACAGTCAGGTCCCATTCTTTATGAAACTTTACCTCTGTATCTTCTCACTGCTGTAAATCATAGAGAAGAAATTAAATTTGAAGTTGTTCCATCTCTTTTGTTTCCTCTTATTTTGGGTCTTCCATGGCTACAAATTCACGACCCCCATATTGAGTGGTCTTCCAAGACTGTAACCTTTCTTTCCACCCACTGTAGAGAAAAATGTCTTATCAAAACAGAGCCTAAACTGTTGACCTGTGTTACAACGTCAACCATACCCATGGTCTATCAGGACTTCTCAGATGTGTTTGATAAAAAAGGGGCTGACCTTCTTCCACCTCATAGACCATATGATTGTCCTATCGAACTTCTCTCGGGATCTACTATCCCCTATGGACATATATATCCTCTATCCGGACCAGAACTGCAACATTTTAGAGAGTACATCTCTGAAAATCTGGAGAAAGGATTTATTCGACCTTCCACTTCTCCAGCTGGAGCCGGGATTTTCTTTGTACCTAAGAAAGACGGTGGTCTACGCCCCTGCGTAGACTATCGGGAACTCAATGCCATTACCATTAAAAATCGCTATCCGTTACCACTGATCCCAGAATTGTTTGAACGCATGTCAACTGCAAAGATCTTCTCAAAAATCGATCTACGAGGAGCATATAACCTGGTTCGCATCCGCAAGGGAGACGAATGGAAGACCGCCTTCCGAACCAGATATGGACACTTTGAATACACCGTGATGCCCTTCGGGTTATGTAACGCTCCTGCAACATTTCAGCATTTCGTAAATGATGTTTTTCGGGATCTTCTGGATCAGTTTGTTGTCATTTACTTAGATGACATTCTTGTCTTCTCACATTCACTACAAGAACATCGCAGTCATGTCAGGAGAGTGTTAACTAGGCTTCGTACACATGGTTTGTACGCTAAATTGGAGAAATGTTCTTTTGAAGTGTCTAAGATCGAATTCCTAGGTTTCCTTGTTTCCCCAGGGCAGTTAGAGATGGATCCTCGTAAGATAACAGCTATACTGAAGTGGCCCATACCATCTGACAAGAAGGCAATTCAGAGGTTCATTGGTTTTGCCAACTTCTACCGACGCTTTATCCGGGATTTCTCAAAATGTATTTCACCACTCACATGTTTAACCAAGAAGGATGCCAGTTTTCAGTGGACTCCTGAAGCTCAACAAGCTTTTGACCGTTTAAAACTTCACTTTACGCAAGCACCTATTCTACAACAACCTGATGTCAATAAACCTTTCTTTTTAGAAGTTGATGCTTCTAATATCGCTACAGGGGCAGTACTGTCGCAACATATGGGCATTAAAGATCGTTTACATCCAGTAGCCTTCTACTCCAGGCGTCTCACACCTGCCGAACAAAATTATGATGTGGGAGACAAGGAATTGCTCGCTATTAAATGCGCCTTGGAGGAATGGAGACACTTATTAGAGGGTTCAGAGTATCCTATTACAATATATACAGATCACAGAAATCTAGAATATCTCCAATCAGCCCGCAGACTACGACCTCGTCAAGCCAGATGGGCAATGTTCTTTGCACGATTCCAACTACACATCACCTACAGACCGGGCTCAAAAAATTTGAAAGCAGATGCTTTGTCCAGGATGTATATGGTACCTTCCAATACTACTATACTTCCTGATACAATTTTGCAACCACGTCAATTCCTCCTTGTCACCACCAACTTACTGGAACGTATCAAACAAGCCACCACTCCTTCTCCTCGTTTGATACAACTATACGCCTTAACCTTCACTGATGGCCTATTGTATAAGCAAGATACAGTTTTTGTCCCTGAATCTGTCCGTCAAGAGACTCTTCACCAGTTTCACGATCTTCCTGTTGCAGGCCATGGGGGAATCCAAAAGACCTTAGAAGCCATTCAGCGGTATTTCTGGTGGCCAAACTTAAAGCAGGACGTCAATCACTACGTATCCTCTTGTGACACTTGTGCCAGAGCTAAAAGCCAACACACCAAACCATCCGGTTTGCTCCATCCTTTACCCATACCTTCTGGTCCTTGGAGAGATGTAACAATTGATTTCATTGTGGATTTACCAGGTTCAAACCAACATAATACCATTATGGTCGTAGTAGACCGATTTACTAAGATGGCTCATTTTATCCCAAGCAAAGGTCTACCTTCAGCCAGCCGAACCGCTTCTTTGTATCTGCAGGAAATCTTCCGTCTTCATGGAGTACCACAATCCATTACTTCAGACAGAGGTTCCCAATTCACATCAAAATTCTGGAGAGCATTTTGTGCCGGTCTTCAAATTACCAGTAACCTATCTTCAGGATATCACCCACAAACAAATGGGCAGACAGAAAGGACCAATCAGACTTTGGAACAGTACTTACGTTGCTTCTCTTCTCACTTACAAGATAATTGGTACCACTTACTCCCCATGGCAGAATTTGCTTATAATAATCATTATCACAGTACCTTAAAAAACTCTCCTTTCTTGGCCAACTATGGATACCACCCGGCAGCTCTACCAGGACTCACCCCCATCACTCCAGTCCCAGAGGCTAATCAACGAATACAACAATTACAGCAGTCTCATCATGTGTTAAGTCAAATTCTGAGATCTGCACAGCAAGACTATAAACGTTATGCTGATAAACACCGACGGAGAGGACCGGAACTACAGATTGGGGATAAAGTATGGCTGTCCTCTTCACATGTTCGCCTTTCTTGTCCCACCAAAAAATTGGGACCTCGCTTCTTGGGACCTTTTTCTATCACTCAAGTCATTAATCCAGTAGCATATCGTCTGGCACTACCTACCTCATACCGGATTCACCCAACGTTCCACATCTCTCAATTGAAGAAATGGATTCCCAGCACGTTTCCTGGTCGAGAACCTTCTAGACCTCCTCCTGTTTCCATTACAGATCCTGATGAGTTCGAGGTCAAGGAGATTCTAGACTCTCGTTTTCGTCGGGGCCGTTTGGAATACCTGGTACATTGGAAGGGGTACGGCCCAGAAGACCGCTCCTGGGAACCCGCAGGCAACTTCAACACCATGGCCTGTATTCGTAACTTTCATCGGAGTCATCCAGACCGACCTGCTGACCTGACCACCCGGAGGTTGGTCGTAAAGGGGGGGAACTGTCAGGTCCCTCGCCGTCCTTGCCAGTAGCTCTACTGGCTTCAGGACGGCTGGGCGCATGCGCGCGTCCTCGCGCATGCGCAGTAGCGAGGCCTGACGTCGGTCGTCGCACCGACGTCATTCCTTGGGCGCCCGGCGTTCTATTTAAAACTGGCGGCAACCGGGACTCGGCGCTCAGTTGTCGCTTGAGTCCCGGGTGGTCTACTTGCCGCAGTTTCGCCTCCCAGCTCTTCCTGCTTCCAGGCTCTGCATTCTTCAGCCCAGCCTTCTCCTGCAGTCCTCCAGGCCAGCCAGCTTTCTCCTGGGGTCTTCCAGCCAGCCTTTCTCCTGGGGTCTTCCAGCCAGCCTTTCTCCTGGGGTCTTCCAACCAGCCTTCTCCTGGGGTCCTCCAGCCAGCCTTCACCTGTGGTTCTCCAGCCAGCTCTCTCCTGTGGTCCTCCTATCCAATCTGTATCTTCTGCCAAGCTGCCACTCTACAGACCTTCCTCTTGGACCTTGTATTGGATCTCAGGTACTGACCTCTGGCTTGTTACACTGGACTTGCATTATCTCAGCCTGTACTGACCTCTGGCTTGTTACACTGGACTTGCATTATCTCAGCCTGCCCTGACCTCTGGCTTGTTACACTGGACTTGCATTATCTCAGCCTGCCCTGACCTCTGGCTTGTTACACTGGACTTGCATTATCTCAGCCTGTACTGACCTCTGGCTTGTTACACTGGACTTGCATTATCTCAGCCTGCCCTGACCTCTGGCTTGTTACACTGGACTTGCATTATCTCAGCCTGCCCTGACCTCTGGCTTGTTACACTGGACTTGCATTATCTCAGCCTGCCCTGACCTCTGGCTTGTTACACTGGACTTGCATTATCTCAGCCTGCCCTGACCTCTGGCTTGTTACACTGGACTTGCATTACCTCAGCCTGCCCTGACCTCTGGCTTGTTACACTGGACTTGCATTATCTCAGCCTGCCCTGACCTCTGGCTTGTTACTCTGGACTTGCATTATCTCAGCCTGCCCTGACCTCTGGCTTGTTACTCTGGACTTGCATTATCTCAATAAAGCTACCCTTGGCCTATCTACTGTTTCCCTGCATTCTGGGTTCCTTATTCGCTTATCTTAGATTATATAGCTTCCTGCTAATCTCTGGGTGGCTCCTCCCACCCAGAGATAGGCTTCAGTAAGCTTACATCCTTACAGACTGATGGGTTCTTGATGAGAGTGAGGATGGTGGTGGAGCAGCTAGTGTGGATGAGAGAGCTTGAAGGATTTTTTATTAAAGGGATGGTAATACTTTGTTTTATCTTTATTTTATTTTGTAGGCATTAAAAAAACATGAAGAATGATATGTCTTATCTCTCAAACCTTTATGGTTTATGAGATATTCACAAGCAGTTTCCCCTCCTGCCCCTTTTACCTAGTGTAAGCCATCTCTTCTCAGATGTGGAATGCAGTCCATAGACCAGACAGATAACAGCAGGAGACACTCTTATTCCTATGAAAACAATGAAATCCCTGCCCCCCTTGACAAGCTTTTCAAGTTTTTCCCTTATCTTGATTGAAGATTGTCCCTCTCTGCAGTCTACCTGGGCACCTCCCTTCTGCTCTGGCTGAACTGTGTGACATCAGTAAAAGGGGCGGGAAGGGGACACTTTGTCACTGAAGTACTCTGGAACTACAACTCTGACAGAATTGAAATAACACTCTCCAAAGTCCACATACTATGATGATTAATTAGAGCTGCTTTAATTATGAAACATTACTATCCCTTTAATAAAAAAATAAAAAGAAAAGGAGAAAGAAATGCAAATGGGGATGGGCATCACCACCAACCCCACCAGCAGTGACATTGTGGAGTTTGCCACAGACTTTCGTCTGTCTCAGCAGCAGAATGGTGATGAGAGGTGTATTGTGACACAAACCATCGTTCCCACCATGGGACTAACTTCTTCAAGCAGTGATATGGGACCAGGGCCTGCTACACTTGCAACTCACAGGGTTGCTTTTCTTTTCTTTATTATTTTTATTTTTGCATTTCTCAGACCTCGTGGGGGACATCAGGACCCCTCCTGGTGTCCCCCAGTTATTGATCTCCCAGCCGATTGTGCTGGGAGATCAATTTGGCGACCGCAGGAGAGCAAAAGCTCTCTTTCTCTTCACTCCTACCTCTAGTAGGAGTGAACTGGATTGGGGAAAGTTTTCTAAGGTCACCAGTGACTATGACACCGATGACGTTAGGAGGTTCCCCTGGTCCCGCCCACTCCTACCCAGAAGTTTGGGTAGGAGAGAGGGGAGAGTAGAAGCTGAGCTTCTTCTTTGGATAGATTGATCTCCCAGTGAGATTGGCTGGGAAATCAATAACTGGGTGGGGGCATGAGGAGTGATCCTCATGCCCCCCCAAGAGTGCCAGGCTATTTTTTTTTTAGATGCAGCCACTGCAAGCCGGTTATACCAGCTTATGCAATGACCACATTTTACCTGTACCACATACGAGCCTGGCACAGAAGGTACAGCTGTCCATTCTCGTACGTGGTAAGTGCTTGGCACTCTAGGGGTTAAAAAGTTACAATTCACAATTAACGAATGAATGTGGCAGATGTTTATGGTGTGATTTATGTGTGTGTGTGCATATATCTATCTATCTATCTATCTATCTATCTATCTATCTATCTATCTGTCTGTCTGTCTGTCTGTCTGTCTGTCATTCTATCTATCTATCCATGTGGGTATATAGCTATATATATATATATATATATATATATATATATATATATATATATATATATATGTGTGTAAAATAAAGTTTGTATCTTGTAATAGCTTTTTTATTGGACTAACAGAATTTTGGATTGACAGGCTTTCAGGAGAACCTCCCTTTATTTATTTATTTATTTAGAAAATATTTTACCAGGGAGAATACATTGAGATTTCTCTCGTTTTCAGGTATGTCCTGGATGTCCTTTCTCAAGTCTAAAGCATTTCTGAGTAAAAGGACACAGAATTCACAGTGATACATACAATTAAAAGCTTAGCTGTGTGCTGGGGTAAAAAAACATAACTGCAGATAAGACAAGAGAATCTACACTCTTCTTGCAGAGGATCGTAAATACCTTTGTGTAAGGATTGTGTGTGTGGGGGGGAAATGCAGGAGATGGTAATGGAGTGGAGAGATTGCACATGTTAAGAATGGTAGAATTCTCATCCAACAATCCAGCATGGCCATGCAGGCCTATATACAACTTGTGCCCACATGTGCACATACATACACACACACACACACACATATACATAAACATATATACACATATATAAATAAATACATACATATACAGACACATATACACATATATACCTACATACCTACCTACCTACGCACACACACACCTATACGTACACGTACAATGTGTCTATATACACACCCAGAAATATATATACATATAGTAAATATACATATGTATATAAACACATACATATGAGCACACACATATACACAAATGCATACACCCAAATATGTAGGAATACATACTGAAACATAAATCCATGCACAAGAGCCTATATATATATATACTAGTACATATACACATACACAAACACATACATACATGCATACCTACATGTACATATATGCACATAAACCCATATACACATGGAGAATAGCACAACCACATATATATGCCTACATGTATAGGAGTATGGGAAAGCATCTGTCTGTACGCCATGTTAATATACTAATAATAATATTGAACCTGTCATTAGAATGCATTTTAACGTGGATACATATGAAGAGTGATAATGATAGAGGGGTCATGTGAAACTTTTATAGTGGGGCAGGAAACCCAAATCAATGTTTAGTCCTACATTCTTGCTGTTAAGAAATATAATTATTCTGGCTTCAAAATTTTTCTTTCTTGGGTACTTCTAAAATTCCCTTTGAGCACTTTGATTTTAGGTCCTTAACTGAATGGTCAGGCTGGGTAAAATGGTGTCCCACAGGGGTGCAATAAGATCCTTCTTTGTGATGTTTGATGGAGTGCCTGTGCATGTTCATTCTGCCATTTAACTGCTGGGTGGGTTCCCTAGAACCCTAGGTGGCATCACTGTAGCTAGTAGAGGCAAGTCGAACCTTCACCATCCTAACAACTAATCAATACAATCCATACAACTAATCAAATCAATGTTTCCTCAGGGTTTGTACCTCTAATAAGTCTAAGTCCTACAAATCAATGTTTCTTCTGGGGTTGGACATCTAACAAGTCTAAATCCTACAAATCATCCATACTTTATCCCGTCAATTATCAGTCTACCCCAGTTGCAGCTTATGTCAGGGGGTTCCTGTCTCTGTCATGTTATGTACCAATTTCTTATTTTATTTTATTTGTCCCCTCAATGCCAGCCAAAAAAATCCCAATTCAATTGATTAATTCCCCAGACTCCACCCAACAAAACATGTACCTCATCATATTATATTTATTTTTTATTAACTGTCCTCCTAGTCCCAGTCAACAAACCCCGCAAAAATTCCCTGTTCAACTGATTCTTTCCCCACACTCCACAAACACAGGCCCTCATACCGCTTTTATACTATGCCTTTGGGAAATAAAATTACATTATCTCTGTATTGTGTGTAAATGTAATGTTCCCATTGATTTCAATGCAATGAGCTAGGCGAAAAAAAGCAGAAAACAGCAATTTTCGCTGGAAATTATTCGCCAAGCAGAAAGAGCCATTATTTACCAATTTTGGTTTGAAGTGAAAATGTTCACCCATCCCTACACCTAATGTCACGCTTGCCATTTCTTGTGACCTGAAAAGGGCAGACTGGCAGCACTAGCAGCAGGCACAGGCAGCTGATTTTTGTTTCTGGTGGTGGTGGAATTATTGCTGCTAGCCACCACTTCTGGCTTCTTCAGGATCATGTTCTATGTGGACACTGCCATGGGGACTAAGGAAAGGGGACTCCCAGGTTCAGGGGAATGTGGGGTCACTTGACCACTAATCTGGCTGCTCTGTATTACTTCCCCTACCACTTCCCTAATGCTATTCTCAACTGCTGCTTCTCCATCTATATTACTAGTAATGCCAACCACATCAATTTCAGTCCCTGAGTCTTCCTCCTCAATAGCAGTATGATCACCTCCTCCTTCACTTCTAACATTCTGAGTCTGTACAAGCTGCTGGACCTTTGTAGAAGTGGTACTAGTTGTACTTAGGGTTCGCTTTTGTCACACTTCGCATCATCTCCCCCCCCCCTCTGGAGAATCACAAGACACATTGACAGCAGGCACAGCACTGGCAGCAGGCGAAGCACTGGCAGCAGACATAGGTAGCTCACCTGTCCTGTTCACACTGCTTCCCTTTTCTTCCTCCCATGACACAAATTTCTTCAAATTTTATGTACGGGGATAGGCCATCATTGGGTCTGGGGAACCAGGGCATCTAGACCCCTTCATGTTGGTAGTTATCACTTTCTCCTCATCAGATTCACTGGACTCATAACGGTCCTTCCAGCTCCTCCTTTAATTATAATTAATGTTGCTCATAGTGATAGCAGTCACTATGAGCCTCTCCTGCCTCAATTTTGCTATTACCTCAAAGCACAACAGCTAGCACTCTCTCTCTGTGTAGCTGCCTATATTGTGTTTCACTTCCTGAAAAATGGCAAGTTTTTATGAAAAGGTGAAAAACATGTTAAAGGCATGAAAACTTTCTAGCCAGGGGAAAAATAATAGACACAAATTTTTGCAATGGGCGAAAAAGGCAAAGATTTTAATTGCTTTATTCAAAGAGGATTTTCCAGTGAAAAAGCAGACAACCATGTCGTTTTTGCTGATTTTTTCACGGGTACACGACGAGACCTTTCACCCACCCCTAATTCTAATCATGACATATGGGCAGCTAATTTTCTTTAGGCATATCATTATCACTGTCACTCTCTACTTCACGTGTATCAAAAGAAGGGAAGGATGGAGAAGGTACATATAAATAATCATCATCATCATCGTCATCAATAATTAGGTTCTCATCATCGTCATCAGCAGCTGCATCATTTGCTTCCGTTTCCATACTTTCATTACTTTTCCTTTGTACTTTTTACCCTAAGGCAGAGTTATAGATCATTGTAACCAGATGTTGCTGTCACTGTCTGATGCAGCTGTTGGTCTCAGTTCTAAAGCCTCCTACAGATAAATAAATACTATAATGTGACATCTTCTTAAATGTTGTTAAAATGTTCAGTACTACTCCTGGTGGTAGAACATTTCTTGTCTGCCTTACAAACAGCTTCCTCAGGAGAAGAAGGATCATCATCTTTTATTGCTCAAGCTGCTACAAACATGGTTGTCCTCAGATTTTGTTGTATGACTTTACTACCACTACCAATAAGTTCATACACCCTTTCACTCCATTTTGCTTTCCCTGCCCCAAGCACATTGATGGACAGGATGAAAGTGTTGATTTTTACTGTAATATGCACAGCAGAGCTGTGGAGTGATATTTTGTTCTTCTGACAGTGTCTATTATATGTCATTGTCAGTCTCTGTCACAGGTCAAGTCATGGATCTCTTGACTATCTCAATCACCTATCAGTCAAACTTTTTTTAATTAAGTCTCCCTTCTATCACGGTCTACATTAATATCCCACCCAAACTCCTTGAAAACAGAACTAACTCCAGCTCTCCCTTTTGCCTGCCTACCTCTATGTGTAGCTAGGGTAAACATTTAACCAGCAGTTTTCTCTTCCTCTAGTAACTTGACAGCAAGGTTAATATTTGAAGAACAGTATAGGATGATTTGCCTGTTAGCTTCAGAATCAGCAGCATTCAATAAAGGATAAAGTGAGCCATACAATCAAACAGCAGCTGCTGTATTAATGAGTTTGTGTGTACGTTTGCAGTATGTTATGTTGTACCTGTCTGTTGGTCATAAATGTAACTTTTATAAAAGGTTATTGTATAAAATATTGATTTCTGTTAAGTAATGCTGTAAATAATCAAGGAATGAAAATATTGAATAATAGAAAGGGAGGACCTTGTAGGCAATATTAAAGTAAAGTAATTTAGGAACTCCAAATATCTAAGGTTCTTCTAAGACTTAAACATGACAGAGTTTTTTTTAAGTAGAGGGATAAATGGGCTGATTAGATGGGCCAGTTGATTGATATCTTCTATCAAGTTTTATATTTTACTTGTGTTTATGTAAGTACTGGTGATTGTCATAAATCATGTACAACTAATTGATCAAAGAATACAAAGTGACTGTTTTATAGATAAATAATTAATTATAATTAAACAACATTTTCCATAGAATAGTTCACTTCACATGACTTGTTTGAATAAGTGAATGTACAATCTATATTTTTAAAAAAAGAAGCACAGTTTATCAATAAAGAAAATAAATATTTACGAATACTGTAGGAGATGCATACCTTTATATATTACAGTAATAATTTATTAGATGAATCTTCCATAATGTGTGCATACTTGAAGGGTATAGCTCTATGCATGTCATTTTAGCTTTATTCTGAGACATTTCACATTTGGGTTAACTTTGGATCCATTGAACATGTTTAGTAAATCAGACAGACAAGTTTAACATCCTCTTTCTTGCGTAACTTTAAAACAAATACATTTAACTCCTTGGTTTAATATAGTATGATTTATAAAACAGCAAATATAGATTTTAGGTAAAGGCTGAGTCTGTGCAATGCTTCTGTTTTCTCTTTACTTTCATTTAATGCTATACACTTTGATATACTACCTCATTATATTCCAGAGTTGGAGGGAGGAACATAAAAACAACAGTATTAATTCATGGTATTTTTCTTTAGTGTATTTAATATGACATATTTACTTTTGGAGAAGAAAAATAGTGCAGCATAGTAAAAAATTGTAATCTCTTTACAATTGCCGAATACATTAAATTAAATCAAGGAGATGTTTTTAGTGTAGTTTCACCAATGTACTCATTTCAATTTCAATTAGGTTTATAAGTTAACTGGTAAAATGCAAACAATAAATATTTAAACAATTAATACATCTTGTTGATTTAAACAAGTATTGTTAAAATGGATTACATTTTATAAATGTTTAATCAAGTTCTTGAGGTACTAAAATATTTACTTTGTAACTAGCAATAATTTTTTACCATATTCAGGTTTTAATAAGTCATTGTAGAGATGAATAGGTTCCTGTTCTCCAAATGTGAAGGCCTACAAATGCCACTGATCTGAGTTAGCAGTCAATTTTGCTCATTTCTTGTATACACCTTGATTCAAATTATCATTTGATGACTCGCATCAGAGAGAAAGAGAGAACATGGAACTGTAATATTTTGCATATATTTTATATAGAGCAAAAATTGCTGTATACCTTTCAATCAGAATCAGATCAACAGAACATGGAACAACAAATTAAAGGGATAGTAATATTTCATAATAAAAGCAGCTCTAATTAATCATCATAGTATTTGGACTTTGGAGAGTGTTATTTCAATTCTGTCAGAGTTGTAGTTCAAGAGTAATTCAATGACAAAGTGTCCCCCTCCTGCCCCTTTTACTGATGTAACACTTTTCAGCTAGAGCACAAGGGAGGTGCCCAGGTAGACTGCAGAGAGGGACAATCTTCAATTAAGATAAGGGAAAAAACTGAAAAGCTTGTCAAGGGGGGCAGGGCTTTCATTGTTTTCTTTGTAAGAAGATTGTCCCCTTCTGTTATCTGTCTGGTCTTACAACCAGATACCCCATCTGAGAAGAGATGGCTTACACTAGGTAAAAGGGAAACTTTGCTTGTGAATATCTCTTGAACCATAAAGGTTTGAGAGATAAGACTTATATCATTCTTCATATTTTTTTAATGCCTACAAAATAAATTAAAGTTAAAACGAAGTATTACTATCCCTTTTTAAAGCATACCAACTCATTTTAGATAACTAACCTCCATGTAGATTTGCTATTTGTTTAGTGTATACAAAGTTTACTGAATGTTTATATATGTAATACTTACTGGCAATAACTTTTCTGCATACTAGTAGATACAAAACATATATACTTATAATTGATTAGATATTTGTTCAAATTTGTTCAAATAATATTTTTACATTTACATTGTTACAATTTTACATTACACACATTATTATATTTATATGTATTTAGCCTGCAATAGCCACAAAAGTAATGGTTAAAAATTGAAACTACACAAATAGTAAAGAAACAACACACACATTTTATTTCTTGCTTTATTTTTTGTTTTTTTAAATTTTCAGTTTACAAGGAGAAATTTGCTTGGAAAAAACATTACATTTAAAATACAAATATGTATTTTATGGAATTTTAGCTGATACACACCATAGAATTGTAAACCTGTCAGCTTTCAAAATCTGTCAAACAATAGTGCTTTATTACATTTCACCTCAGGAAATAATTCATATAATATTAATTTGATTTCTTCAAGTATTAAAAAGAAACATCAAGAATTGACCATGGGTACAAACATACCTTAGAGTAGACTGTTATGAATACAGGAATTACATTTACAGGGAGAAAAATTTATTTACAGATATTATGAAATACAAAAGTTGCCGATAGAGAGATCAGATAACTTCCACCTAGTTATTTGTTCATTGGTTTAGTAAAAGGATTTTTCTCGCTTATATCTTGCATCATAAAATTAATACCTCATAAAAACAATAGCTCTGAAATTAAGCACTAGTAATTCATTCCATGACCATGAATATATAAAGGGGGCCACTTATTTGTTTTTACTCAAAAATAGGTGTTTTTTGTTCTCAAATGTGTACAAGAGCGCATATTTGACACTACTGTGAAATTGTGGTTCTGGCTCTAAAATTTGCAAATATTTCTCTAAAGATGCTAGCATGCATAAATCATCTAGAGATGTTTCAGAACTTTTCTGAGTAGAATACAAATTATTTTGAAATATTTATAATTGCCAGCATGTTTCTCAGTTATTTATACACAATAGGCGAGCAATGATTACACATTACATGCAAAAAAAGACCATCAGAAATGATGGAGAAGGCCTGCATTTGAGACCTTATGGTCTAGAGGAAAATGGTTGTACTACAAAGATACAAACTCATATCTATGATATACAGATAAAATATCAATGTTATAGTTGGTGGTAACGCTGTTACAAGGAGGGGAAATATAGGGTGCAACCACAGTTTTCTATGAAAAAAAGCAAAGGTACAAGTGTTTGCACTCAGAGTGTAGAGGATGTTCTACAATAGGTTTTATTAGTAATACATATCAAAATATACTGAGTGAACATTATGGAAATGAAATTACACTGTAAAATTAATGTGCACTTACACATCAATAAATTATGTAAGGGTGGGTGCAATGTAGTAAATTCCCATTCATTCAGCAGATGCTAATTGGTTGGTGGGTTGCTAGACACCATTTCAAATGGTTAAATAACTATAAGCAAATAATTTCCCTGCATGGGATTTGTTGTATAGCAAATTAGATTTTAGTATCTTGATTAATCACCTATGATATTATTTGCTCTGCATTGGGAGAATTGCCTGAATGGCAATACACAGGAAAGAATTGGGAAATTGAGAGAGAGAGAGAGAGAGAGAGAGACTATCAACCAACCAAGGCACCCCTGTAGAAACATGGATAATAGGAGGATGAATGTAGCCTCAGGAAACTATGGGAAGAGCTAATGATATGGGATACTCTTGGAAGAGGTATCTTTATGTTTTTCTTTTGAGTTCCAATCCCACATTGCTACATGGGTGAAAGAAGCAGAGGTGTCTCAGTGTGTGAATTCTGGGGTTTCATCATTGTGTGCTGGATCCTTGGAGGCAAGGTGTTGTCTTTGTGGAAAGAGTAGCAATCCTGGATAGGTTGTAGTGTCTGAAATTTTATTTGATGATACTGCACCTCTCACATATATATGTTTGTACTTAGAATGGAGGAAGTGTTGAATGGAACAATGGCAGAGCAGCAACCAATGAAGTGCAGAACAGGATCAGTGATTTGTCAATCAAGTCTATCCAATCATTTAAATATTTGGTTTTTTTTTTTTTAAGTCAGACTACAGTGTATTTCATTGTGTGATATTTTTTACATTATTAACTGGTAATGCTGGTGGGGACAGATTATTTTCAGAAAAAATGTCAACTGTTTGGCTGGAATGGTGTTCTTGTAACCTTATAGGTTTTCTTCCTTATATAGGGACTTATTATTTTCTAAAGAGTGAATTGAGAACACAAAATGTTACATTTATGTAATGTATTTTTATAGTTCCCTTATTTACAAAGGGAAATGTTGATATTTAAATCCAGAAAGCCAATCACTAGACCAGAATTTTCCTATTGAATTTCCCATTCATAAGTTAGAGTTTGTCTATTGACTGCAATGCATTTTTACTCATTATTTAAAAAATATAAATACTACAAACATTAATTATGTTTACCTGTTTCAGGAAGGATAATATATCAGTCAATGGGGAATGCATTTTATAGTTGGTTAAAATAAGAAGTATTCATATGCAAATGAACTGACAAAGCAGTATCCTTTTTGTAGGACTTTTGTGAGGCCTTAAACAAACCCCTTAAAATCTTCTCCTGTTTTGCCTACTGCCAAAATTTTTCACTATTTTTTTTTCAATGGCTACAAAGTTCCTGCCAATTTACTTATGTGTATTTCATGTTTTTGCTCCAAAAATATGGTGTTTCCAGGAAATGAAACACAAAATTATGCAGCTAGAGAGATAGAGAGGATTCTAGGTGATTTTGGAGCTATTTATATAGCAAAATAAGGGTATCAGAGGGTCAGACTGTTGGCTAAGAAGATCAGCATCCATCCAAAAAAGGAGGAGCTGGAAGGGCTGTGATGTGATTCGTGAGTTGGAGAAGGAAGTTACCACCACCAGCATAGATGTATCTGGGAGCCCTGTTTCCCAAAATCCATTAATACCCAGTCCACCAACTTCATCTCTTGGGATCTGGAGGAAATTTGTGAACAAATCAGCAAATGAACATGAAGAAGTGGGTAGCAATGTGAGTAGGACAGGTTAGCTACCTGTGCCTGCTGTTTCTGCTGCCAGTGTGCCTTCTGATACAGAGGAGAAGGAGGAGGAGATGATGGCACGCTTGACAGCAGGGTACTCTAAGTCATCCTTGCCATCCTCAAGCATTCCCACTACTACCATGCAGAAGCTAGAGAGTGTTGGGGGTGAAGGAGGGGATGATGATGATGATGATGATGAAGCAACTGGTGGTGGGTCTAATGTGACCACAGCAGACCCTTCTGCTTAAGTGGAAGTGATGCCAAGCAGCCTGACTAACACTTAAGGGAGCCAGCAACATCCCCCTGACCCTGTGATTCACCTTCCCCCGGACATTGTGCCTCTGGGACATGATGCTAAGGAAGGCAGAACTGTCTAGCAGTATTAGCATCAGCACAGATGAGCTACCTGTGCCTGCTGCTAGTGCTGCAAGTCTGCTTTCTTCACCTCAAGAAGAGATGGCAAGTGTGACAGTAGGAGACCCTCTGTCACATTTGACATCATCGCCAACCAGTGTGATTCTCATAGAGCAGCAGCATCAAGAAGGGACTGGTGATGGTGATGATGAGGGTTATGGTGGAGTGGCTGGGGTGGAAGAGACATTAATGGTATTTTAGCAGAGGGCATGAAGGAATGGGAGACATATGGAGACCAACAGTGAAATTGTGGAGTTTGCTGCTGTGATTCCTGCTTTCACTGCTGAGTTGAAAGGTCAGCAGGTTGATGAGGAGCAGGCTAGTGTTCCACAGACCCCGTCACCACATGGGTATGGGGTCAAGCAGTATTTGTGATGCAGGACTAGGAAAATTCCACTTGGTCCTAGTTGTATACAGTACTGATTCTGTGGTGGCAGCAGCAGCATCCTCTGCCTCAGCCAGTGACGGGGACTGTGGAGGACCAGAAAGATGGCATTATTCTCCACCTTTCCCCTCCCCCACTGAGGTCATGGGTGTGAGACTATTTTTCTCTTGGGCCAGGCACAGTGCAGTCATCAGTGATGGCACTGTGCATGATATGTGAAAAATCAGTGAAAAAAAGAAAGGAGGGAACTCACCTTAGTACAACTGCCCTTATAACACACACATGAATCACAGACAGCATGGCATTTATGTGAAGCATGTTAAAGTCAAACCCCCACCAAGAAAATTGGGACCTGATGTTGCTGTACCCCCTGTCTCTCCCAAAGGGCACCACGAGCTGAGGCAGAAATCTAAGAGGAAGAAGAATAGAGAAACACAGCCTGAGCCTGAAAGTTCAATGGCGCTTGGGTCTGGGTACAGTAAGATGTAGCAATGACTTCTGGTGATCCATCTCTGTCATCTTTTCCTCCATCACAGCTTAAACCGAAATTCTGTAGATGTGAGGATGTGGCAGTTCATGCCCATCCATTGCAGATTGTGTAGTGCACTGACCACACATGGCAATGTGGTGACATAATCTCAGGCATAGAATAATGCAGCATCTGAGGAGATTCCATCCTGCAGAATATGCTAAGATGGTGGCAGGGAGAATTCATCTTTATTATTAAGACTGCAAGTTGTCACGCTTCCTTAGCAGAGCAGAAAAGGAGCTTAGCAGCAGTACTTGGTTTCTGGGGGAATAACTGACTTGACATTGAAGACGTAAGCATTAGGGACTGGTGAAAACTTTCACCTCAAACCAAATTCGGTGAAAAATGCAACATTTTATTCAGCTTTTTTCGCCTAGCTCATTGCTTTGAAATCAATGGGAAGAAAATTGTTTCCCCACCACATGAAAGCTTTCTTTTCTCTACTTTTTTACAGGCATGCTGCCTCGATTCAGGCTGTCACAGCATGCCATTCTGTGTTTGTGAGAGAAGAAAGCAGCATATTTTTGAGCTAGAGAAGACAGGCAAATAGGAGTATTTTAGGTAGGACATTTGTTCTCTGTATTAGGGTCTGGGGGCACTCTGGAGGAGAAGAAGAGGGGGAGGAGGTTGACCCCCAAATACCCCAAAATTCAGTATGACTGACTTGCAAGACACAGGCAGCTGAGGACAAATTTGCTTGCTGATCTTGCTTTTATTGTCTCTGTACTGGGGAAGGCTGGGGAAAGAAGTTGTTGATTTTGTTTTTTAGTTTTTTTTTTGACTGACTATGATAAGATAGAGCGGACAAATTAAAAATAATAATAATAATAATAATAATAATACAGAAATAATTAAACAGCAGATGACATTGAGAATTTTGTTGAGGTCCAAAGCAAGACATCACACTCCATCAGTTGTGTACTGTAGAGAGTAAAATCACACACAGTAGTTGAGAAATGTCCAGCAAATCACAAGGGGCAGGTGGAGCAGTGCAGGACATGGGAGGAAAGTGGTAAAAACTGACTGCAGCAATGGTTGCTGCAGTGTCTACAATATATGATGATGATCCCTCTCCTCCTGGGTTGGATGCAATTTGTAAAGGTCTCATCATGCCAGTACTCCATCATGAATATGTGCCAGTGTCACTTAAGCAGGACGTTAGTGTTTTTGGCAAAGGACAAATGAACTCTGCATGCTAACACATTTTTCAAGGTACATGTTGCTGTAGGGCTCACAACTTTGACTTTCAACTACTTATTTCTCCACTACAGCCCTCAGAAGAAGTAATATTGTGCTGGGAAATGTTGCACCATAGGAAACATAGGAGAAAAATGTGTTTGAAAAAGAGAAAAAAAAAGTCAGTTTTTCGCTAAAAGTCATGCTAAAAATTTTCTCACTTTTCGCCCACCCCTAACTAAGCAACAAGGTGTTTGCTTTCAATTTTGCCAGTTGTTTGATGTGAATGCAGATTAGTCTATTGTTCCCAGTTCTTCCCTACACACACTGTGCATACTGAAGTTGCTGATGAAAGGCACAGTTTCGTCCTGATATAGTGTCAAGGGAAAAATTTGTATTTCAACACACCCATGATTTTGGAAGAACTACAGGAGTAGAAACATTATATGCCAACTTCTGTTCTCCACAAATACCTGAAATGGTGGGGGCTAGTTGTAGTGCTGCTACTGACTCACATGCATCCCTGGAGCTAGTGGCAAGTGGAACCATGATCATCATCACCCATATCACTGCTGGTGTTGATCCCATTCCCTTTGAGCTGCCTAATCATCAATACAGCAGCAGCAAGAACAGCAGTCGCATATGCCACAATGACACCAATGCATTTGCCAATGGCCACTGGCCACCACAACATGACCTGCTGGCACTAGACCAGTAGGGTATATATTTTTTCTCAGGGATTATTCTTTAAATATGCAACAATGGCCTACAATAATCAATTCTGGGCGACTTGTTTCTAACAAGCCTAAATCCTAGAAATCACTGTGCGTCTAACAATTCTGAGTCCAAAAAATAACTAATTCCTCAGGGCTTGTTCTTCCAAAAATCCTGAGTCCAAAAAAGCATCACTGATTCCTCAGGGCTTCTTCCTCTAACAAGCTCGAGTCCAACAAATCACTGATTCCTGAGAGCTTGTGCCTCTAACAAACCTGAGTCCAATCAATCATAATTTATTCCTCAAGGCTTGTGCCACTAGAACTGCACATACTGACCCCCAGCCTTGTCCCGCTGCAATGGTAGTCACTGAGCCACACACACTGACCACCCACCCCTGACCCACTGTCTGTTAGCTGTGATGGGCAATGTAAGGCCCTACAGCTGCTGCCATGCAACAACTTTGGCTGCTGAGTAATGATAGGAGTTGTAGTCTGGCCACTGCCTCACATTGCCAACAACTGTCTTACATCTTAGCCTTGTCCTATGATACCACAAATTCTGACCCCTGCATTGTCCCACTGCACTGGTAACCATAGAACTACACATACTAAACCCCTCAGCTTTGTCCTACAGTAGCCTTGGAGACACACATACCGATTGCAACCCTTGCCCCACTGCAATGGTAGGCATAGAACCCAACATATACTAACCGTTCCTTTGTAGCCAAAGAACCATATATACTAACTTCCCATTCTTGTCAGAATGCACTTTTAGCCATAGAACCACACAAGTAACATATGATGTTATATCATATTTCTGATTGTTGATAACTGCATGCAAAAATGACTTACTCTCACAAAATAAGTCATTGCCTTTGCGATGTTTTTACATGTCCCATTGGAATGCAGGCTGATTTATTTTCAACCCAATCACTGGATACCTACCTTATTGTGTCTGTCTGCATAGACTGGTATAAATATCCCTGCACATTTAATTTATACTCGTTGGTAACATGATTTGCATGTTTATAATGGTCTCTTTTGCCTAAAGTGGGTCGTACTTTTTTCAAGTAGCATTTTTTCATCAGCCTTTCTGATGGTCTGTAGGGAGAATGATGAAGTCATTATTTAAAGAGCTAAAACTAACTTAAAAATTACAATTTCATTTACCAGATTTTTAGGCAATCATAAGGAGTCTTGTTTATAGAGTGTTAGAAATCATTTCACACTTCATAAGAAGATGACAGAAGTTTTTTTTTTTTATAGGAAATGGAGTTCCACAGCTCTTGAGGTAGGATGAGGTAGCTTATATTTGAGTGACCCTTATAACTTGGTGATTGTTCTCAGTAATGTAAATCTCAGTGATTAGGAGGCTTATTATTTTATTTTTTTATGGTTAATCCCTCTGCTAATAGTGAAGCAAGCAACACATTTCTTTGAAATGCATTGTTCAGCTCTATCAGTGGTAATTATAAAAAGTGCTTCTTTTCCACAGCTACTGCATGTGAGCAAGCTAACAACAGAGGTGATCTAAGTAGTATGGATGGGTAAAAAGCCTTATTTTTTCCATTTGGGATTTTTGTTGAAATCCTGCAATTTTCACCTTTGCCATAGCAATTCCAGTGCATAGAAACCACATAAAATTAGCTTTTTTTGCTTACCCAAAAACATTTCCTGCAACAACTTTGTCAGTTTCCTCCTATTCTCAAGACATCCTGTCGGAGTTCAGACTCTTATTTATATATTTTATGGCTACCAGTTCAGTGGGATAAGGATGGGATTCAGGGGTCACTATGTGTTGTTATATGGCTACTGCTTGAACAGATTGGGGGCCAGTATGTGTGATGCTATAGATACTAGAACAGTGGGACAAAAGTTGGGAGTCAGTATGTGTGGTTGTGGGGCCACTGTATAACAATGCTGGTGGTCAGTAAGTGTGATTCTATGGCTACCAGATTAGAGGTACAAGATTGGTGGGGCATCAGTATGTGTGGTTATTTGGCAGTTATGGACAAAAAGAGACCATCCAGCTGCTTCCAGACTACAACATCATGTATTTAAGTCATGGAAAAGGCTTGGGTGGGTTACTATGTGTGGTTCTATGGCTTCCAGGGATGTGGGACAACAGTTGGGGTCAGTATTCATGGCTCCATGGCTAGATGTTTGGTTGCAGTTTTGCTTGCTGCTTAATATGAGTGCAGAGGTGTTAATTGTTGTGATATTTCCCAGTTCTTCCCCTATTTCCTTGTGAACACTGTGCACATTGCATTTGCTATTGAAAGGAAAAATTCTTGTTCTCAAGGAAAACTTACTATTCCACCACACCCATGATTTTAGAGGAGGTGCAGGAAGAGAAGCATAACTGGCCAACAGCTTTTCTCTAGAGGCACCTGACGTGGTTTGGGGGCTTGTAGTGTAATTGTTGCTGCCTCAGCAACACTCGTATAAGTGGCAATTGGAAACATCATTGAACCACCGCCTGTCTTACATCAGAAATCACAGCAGTAGAAAAAAATAGAATGTGGCAAGCTGCATTTGCCAGTACTATCTAGCACTGTGGATACTAGGCCATTAGGGTATACAATTTTTTTCAGGGCTTGCTTTTTGGAAGTTTTAGGCCTACAAACATATTTTTCACAGGGCTTGTTTTGGCAAGTCTGAGGCCTACAAACTCATTTTTGTCAGGCTTTGTTTTTGGTATGTAAAGTGGAAGTCAGAGACACTCAACTAGGAACGAGTCTGCAATACAAATTTGGAGGCTCTCTAGGAATGGTGTCCTACCCAGGGCGCAGTCTCTTTTAGCCCACTAGTGCCTTTCACAGAGAGGAAATATCCTAAAGCATTTCATATTGGTCCTGCCATAACAGCAGTCGAACCACGAAATGCCAGGCAATTCCTTTCTGAACAAGAGAAGCAGCCAACCCCAGACGTACGTTTCGGCCCTGTTGTGCCTTGTCAGTGAGGTGTAGCTGATCACTCTAAGCACTGTGAGCAAGGGGTCCAGTGCTGGATTCCCCTATTACCCTTGAGGTGACAAATCTCAGGGGTAACTTACATATGTAAAGTGAAAGGCAGAGATGCTCAACTAGGAACGAGCCAGCAATACAAATTTGCAGGCTCTCTAGGAATGGTGTCCTACCCAGATTGCAGTCTCTTTTAGCCCACTAGTGCCTTTCACAGAGAGAAAATATTCTAAAGCATATTATATTGGTCCTGCTCTAACAGCAGTCCCACCATAAAATGCCAGACAATTCTTCTCTGAACAAGAGAAGCAGCCAAGCCCAAACGTACCTTTCGGCCTTGTTGGGCCTCGTCAGTGAGGTGTAGCTGATCTCTCTAAGCACTGTGAGCAAGGGGTCCAGTGCTGGATTCCCCTATTACCCTTGAAGAGATTGCACCCTGGGTAGGATACCATTCCTATAGAACCTGCAAATTCGTATTGCAGGTTTTTTCCTAGTTGAGCATCTCTGAATTTTAATACACATATGCAAATTACCCTTGGGATTAGTCACCCCTAGGGTAATAGGGGGAATCCAGTATTGGACCCCTTGCTCACAGTGCTTAGAGAGATCAGCTACACTTCACTGACAAGGCCCAACATGGCCAAAATGTACATCTGGGGTTGGCGGCTTCTCTTGTTCAGAAAAGAATTGCCTGACATTTTGTGGTTGGTCTGCTATTATGGTAGGACCAATATGATATGCTTTAGGATATTTCCTCTCTGTGAAAGGCACTAGTGGGCTAAAAGAGATTGCATCCTGGGTAGGACACCATTCCTAGAGAGCCTGCAAATTTGTATTGCAGGTTTGTTCCTAGTTGAGCATCTCTGACTTTTTCTGTAAATTTTTTTTTTTGGTAGCCTGAGACCTACATATTTTTTTTACAGGGCTAGCCTTGTTTGAAACCTGATATCAATATTTTTAAGCCTAGCATTACTGTTATATTTTGAATGTTTGACTTTCCCTAAGCCTACAAAAGAAAACATGTTCATGTTTTTCTTTCTGCAAGCCTACTGCTATGCTTGCTAAACATTATTTTTAAAAAAAGATAATTAAAAAAAAAAATAAGGTTACAAATTCCTCTAAATGTGGCAGATGTGTATGGTGGTTGACTGATGTGGTGTGATTGATGTATATATATATATATATATATATATATATATATATATATATATATAGAGAGAGAGAGAGAGAGAGAGAGAGAGAGAGAGAGAGAGAGAGTGAGTCATGATTCATAGGGCTGAAAAATAGACCAATTATTTGCATTATCATCTTTGAGTCTTACTTAAGCTTACATTATTCTCAGATTCTTGTCAAACATTAATTAATCAAAGGTTTACTTTTAAAAGGTTTCACACGGAAGAGCGTGCAACCACATATCACTTTAGCCATGTCACCATTATAATAATGGCAACATGAGAATCTTGCACTGCATGACAGAGAGAGATTCTCATGTTGCCTACTGAAAGGTAGCATCCCAGTCTTGCTTAGCGTTGCCCCGGCTCTATATCCCCACTCAGCTGACATCTGCTGCCACCTGCTCTGGACCTTCAACTTCTACACAGCCTGGAGACCTGAGGGATAATCTGGACCTTCTTCTCTGCTCAGAACTGGACCCCTGGACCAGGAGGCGGTGCGGAAGGGCAACACGAAGGAGCCACTAGATCACCATTTAACCCTCCTCATGTTTGACTCCTGTGTGTGCTGTAGAGTAGAGCCAATCTGTGTGGATTAAAATATTATTAGTACAAGACTGGGATGCAACCTTTCATTAGGTGACCTGAGAGTCTTGCTCTGTCATGCAGTATGAGATTGTCATGTCGCCATTTTTATTGTGGAGACATGGTTAATGTATTATGTGGTTGTGCGCTCTTTTGTGTGCGACCTTTTAAAAGGATACCCTCTTCAAATCCCTCCTATTCTTCCTCCTCATTCTCAGTGTTGCTGTTCACAGCACATATACCGTGTCATGTGTGATTTTGCCCACTTCTGCTACCTGATATTCAGATGGTTTAACACATTGTTTCATTTTTAGAAAAGTAAGTCTACCAGCACTGCTGCTTGATAGCTGTGTCCTATGCTCATTTACAATATCATCCACTGCACTAAAAACCCACTCAGACAGCATGCTTGCTGGTGGGCAACTAAGTGTTTCCATGGCAGTATGTGTCAGTGTTGCCAGCAGTCAATGTCGACATTGTTTTGCCTAGAATATAGCTTTCATCCAAGTATGCTGTAACCATCTCACATACAGTGGAGCTATGCAGAGATCATGTGGTTTAGATGAAAGGTCATGTGAGCCACCATTGGAAGGCCCCAACGCATATTCTGGGAGCAGGTTTCATAGAAGTATGCAGCTAACACCACTGCAAATGTTACATTGCCACCCTTGAGCCACATGAATTGTTTTCAGTGATGATGAGGATATGTGTTCAGAAAATGTTCAGGGATATATTTGTTGATGTTGTTGCTGCTGTTGCTGGTTTAAACCCTTTGCTGACTTCTTTTTTCACTATGCTATCGACCAGTTTTTTGGCCCTAACTTTCTCTCTCTCATCCCCCCACAATGCAACCCTCCACTCCATATCTTATATGGAGTCTTATAGTCTTTGATAGAATACCATTCCTTAGAGAGATGCTGCGGATCATCACTCTTTATTACAAATTGATCATGCTTTGGCAGAAATTCAGAAATGTTACGTTTAAAATGGAGTAACACAAAGTAGCAAGAATGTATTCCTCATAGCATTTAATGGACACTATGCAAGGATCCGCCACAAAACATGTTAACATGTTCCTCACTAGATGGTACATGTCTGTGTTGTCATTATTGTAAGATTCATCAGTCATGTTCCTCAGGTTTCTCTTCTGTCAACATATCAGTGGGAAAAATTCATTAATTCTTGCCCTTACACAACTAACCAGAAAGGTGGCCTTCTCAAATAGTTTCAGGAGCTCACATATATCACTCATTATTTGCTATTGCCCAGGTTCCCTCAAAAGCCTTACAGTTTTGCATTGTGAATTCGCTAATTGCCTTATTCTGCTCGTACAAAATGTTTTAGCAT
Source organism: Rhinophrynus dorsalis (assembly GCA_037306005.1). Lineage (NCBI taxonomy): Eukaryota > Metazoa > Chordata > Amphibia > Anura > Rhinophrynidae > Rhinophrynus > Rhinophrynus dorsalis. The sequence continues at coordinate 265,885,878 of CM074723.1, read as the reverse complement.
GTAAAGTGTGGAATTCCACCTAGTTGGGAGTTGGGACCTCTAGTTTCAGCTGGTGTATGGAATATAATGCATTGCAAGCACTGTAGGGGCGGAGGAAACGGGCACATTTTTTCAACGGTTAGAAAGTTTCCACCCATTGATTTATGTGGTTTTCGCCTTTTCACTATAAAAACATGACGTATTTGCGCAAGTCAAACACAATAGAAGCAGCTACAGAGCGAGGTAGACATGTTGTGCTATTCTGCTGTAATTATTTTTCCAAAATTGAGGCTGGAGAGGCTCAGAATTGACTGCTGTCACTATGAGCAGGTTTAAAAATATTAAAAGGAGGAACTGGAAGGGCCCTTATGTGTCCACTGAGTCTGAGGAGGAGGAGGAGGAAGTGAGCACTGCTGAACCAATCCTGTCCAGTCTTCCTAAATCACCCCTAGGGATCTTGGGGAATTTAATGGGAAGAGAGGGAGGAAAGGGAATGGGAAGGGAGAAAAGGGTAGTACTACTGAGAGCAGGACAGGTCAGCTGCCTGTGCCTGCTGCTAGACGTACTGCCCCTGCTGACACCATTGCTGGAAAGGGAATGGGAAGGGAGAAAAGGGTAGTACTACTGAGAGCAGGACAGGTCAGCTGCCTGTGCCTGCTGCTAGACGTACTGCCCCTGCTGACACCATTACTGCCACCAGTGCTGGACTTACTGCTAGTGTGTCTTGTAATACTCAGGAGGGGGAGAAGTAGAAGATGATGCCAAGTGTGACAGCAGGGGACCCTAAGTCACACTTGTTATCCCCAAGCAGTCCCACCAGCGCTAGTACTAAGGAGTACCAGCAGCTGGTTAGTGTTAGGAGTGAATGAGGGAATAATCAATATCCTCATATTACTAGTGACTGTGAGGAGGAAGTCTCTGAAGCTGCACTTGACGTGGTTTGTGTTAGTAGTAGTAGCGGTAATGGTGAAGCAGCAGGTGGGACTAGTGTTAGGGGAGTGGTAGGGGAAACATTTGAGAGTGTCCAGACTAGCAGTCAAGGGAGCCCACACCATTCCTCTGGCCATGGGAGACCTCCCCTTCCCTTCACTACAGTGTCCAAGTGGAACATGATCCTGAAGAGGTCAGAACTGTTTGTAGGGGAGAGCAGGCACATAATTAATACCACCACCAGCAGCAGCACAGATCAGCTGCCTGTGCCTGCGGCTACTGCTGCCAGTCTACCTTCTTCAGGTCAAAAAGAAATGTCAAGTGTAACATTAGAGGACCCTCTGTCACATTGCTCGTCACCTCCTCCAAACAGCAGTGAGATGTCTGTAATAAAGCAGCAGCAGCAGATAGGGACTAGTGGTGGTGGTGATGATGATGGTGAAGTCATGGATGTGGGACTATTTTGCTCTTGGGGCAGGCACAGTGCAGTCATCACCAATGGCACTGTGCACAATTTGTGACAAGTCAGTGAGAAGGGGAAAGGGGGGAATGCGCCTTGGCACAACTGCCCTGATATCACACATGAAAAACAGACACAATGACATTTATGTCAAACATTTTAAAGACAAACCACCACAGAAATCAAACACCCCTGTTTCTTTACCCCCTGACTCTCCTGAAGGCAACAAGAGGCGAGATGGAGATGAAAGAGGAGGAAGAATAGAAAAACCCAGACAGAGACTGGAAGTTCCCTGATGAGTGAAACAACTAGCTCACCATCACCTTCTTCCTCTAGGATAAGTACATGTTCTGCCAATCCACTTCGTTCATCGTTACCTCCCCCACCAAAATGATAGCCACTCTGCTGATGTTAGAATGTGGCAGTTCGTCTCTACCCATTGCACTCTGTCTGGTGCACTGACCACGCATGCCAGTGTGGTAGAGGAAAATAGCAAGTTGGGTATCAAGCGGCATCTGAGGAGATTCCATCCCACAGAATATGCTAAGATGCTGGCATCATTATTATTAAACTGTCATCAAGTTGTCATGTGTCCTTAGAACCTTGTTAGTAATTTCCTTAAAGACCACCACTGTCGATGTACAAGAGGTGCAAAGAGAAGAACTGCATAGAGAATTAAATAATTGGTGTTAGGCTGGAATAGCACAAAAATTGTTCTTGCAGCTTTTTTTTACATTAATATATTAGTACATCCCCCTATTTTATTATGTTTTAAGACATAAAACTCTAAGTACTAGTCTAACGTAAAAAAGTTCTTAGTCATACCCTCATTGTGTTCCTCTCTTTCTAAGATATGAAATGGCAATATACTCTTATCTCTGTACTGGTGGTTTGTATACTCATGTATTACTCATGTATTATTTTTAAATTTATACTGTGCTTGTTTGATTATGTTTCTTTGTAATGCCTTTATCATCCAATAAAGTATGTTTTTAAATATGTATAAAAAAAAGTAATGTAATCTTTCCCTTACATTGTTGTCAGCACTAAAGCAGTTCAAGATATAATATGGCATTTTGCCATGCAAATTTACATTTTTTTCAAATCAAAACTATTCTTGTGTATGTGTGTGTGTGTGAGTGCAATTGTTTACATCATAATTGCACTCAGTATATTAAAGATATAGCTCCATTTAATAATATTAAAATGTTTTGCTGATATATACAATGCAGTTATTTCAACCAGAACTACTCTACATTTACCTTGATACATGGTCCTTTAAATTATGCTAATAAACATGGAATAACACTACAGTACAGTAAATTAAACACTTTTTATTTAAATCTTTAGTAAGCTATGACTTGATCCAATTTATTCCTTAAAAATAGTACTGTAGGATTTTTAACACAAAGCATATTCTTCTGTGTTGAGTTTTGACAATGGAGAAATGGATAACTACAGTTCAGGTTTTCCAAAATGTCTCCTGATACCACATACTAAGCCTGACTGAAAGCAAAAATAAAATTCTGTTTATTTCTTACATCTAGCTTCTTTTGTCAAGTGGCCAATTTAGTGACGAGAACAAAATCTGAAAGCATCTTTGTAAACCTAAATATACAGTACTTGAAAACTGACTCTGCACAAGTTAGGTCTCCATAGTCCTTAGAAAAGCAATATTCTAACAGTTTCTTTTTTTGGATTTCTTAAAAGTGCTTATCAAGATGAATGGGAATAGTGGTGTGTAATTTCAAAAATGTAATTGCTTTTCTCTCTAGCCTTATCAAAGCATTTTCAAGGTCACCTATGAGAAAAGGACAGATAAACCTTCTCCATGCCTTCTCCTATTGTCAGTACATATTATATGCATTCATGAAACAATTATTGTTGTTGATTTTCTTGAAATCAGTGATGATATATTTTAATATACAACAGAAGTATTTTTCAAAGTTAACCTAAATTTTGCAGTGAACATGTCTGCTCTTTTTTATTTGTACACAAGACTGCAAGACTCTATAGATTGGTAACATTTTCAAATATAGCCATAGAGTCTTCATGAATTTTGAAAACCCCACTGCAGATTAAATGTGACAATGTGCATTAACTAACAAATGTACCTTTGTTGTTTTAGTTTTCTTCTGGATTTGTTGAATGGACAACTCAAGAACCCCCAAATAGTACCTTTAAATCAGTGGCTGTCAGTCTTGTTTTATATGTACACTGACTCAACCAAGGTTCTTGTTCCAGGGCACTGCTGGCTTGACCAAGGGTGCTTGTTTTTGTTAATTACTGGTGTCAACCAGGGGTGTCAGTGATAATGGCTCAGCTGGAAGCTCTTGTCCAAGTTCCTCCTGTATCTAGAATTAATACAGCAACAGTGAGTATATTGCATGGGGAGAATCCAATGAGTGGTTCAGTTCACTCATTGCTCTTCCGTTCTAACTTGATCAATGACATCACAGATTATGAAAATATCATGACAATGAATCCTGCAGAGGTTCAAAATACTGTGCAACAGCAGGGAATATTGTTGGCAGTAGGGATCGGTGACAAGTTTTGCCTTAAATGCAAATATGCAAAAAAACAGCAACTCCAAATATGTAGAAATTTCCCACAAAAATTTCAGTTTTTCTGCTTTTTTTCTCCACATATTTCATTACATTTAAATTGATGATAAAATATATTTGATATCAAATGGAGAGTTTGACCAAGTATCCCTGCCAGGATGGTATAAAAGGGGTATCAGATATATTTGTTCTATTGAAGATAACTCATATGAAACATGTATTTCATTTATTTTATCCTGGTCTCCTTGGATAGATAATTTATATGAATAAAATTTCAATGAACTTTTGCAAGCTTAATACTAATTATAATAAACTTTTATTGAGTCTGGATATTTAATTTAGCTGATGTGTTTGTTAATGTTCTATATTCTTCAGTATTCTTCTGTATAAATCAATAAAAATGTATGGTTAAAAATGTATATATATATATATATATATATATATATATATATATATCTATATTATTATGTTTTTGTTTAAATATGTAAACAAAATATGTAACATTTTACTGTAAAAGCTCTCCAGGCCATACTTTAAAATGAGAGTCAACTCAATGTATTAATGTATTCTTCCTGGTAAACATTTTCTAAATAAATCTAATAAAATAAATATTGTACAAAAAGTAAACATAAATGTTTGCACCTCAAACTTTTACCATTAAATAACCTGTGAATTACTACAGATAATAAACTGGGTTTTAGGTACCTTTTTATGCCCATAAACATACCTAAACTTCACAGCTTCTTATCTTTAGTAAATCACAAGTTATTTATTGTTAAACTTTAGTATTTGATGATTTTTCTGCTTACTCTTTGTATATGTAGCCAAGATATAATTCTTGCAGCTCCATGATCACATATATATGTAACTATTGATGGGCTTGCTTGAGCTCACCAAGTGTTTGCATATACAGTTTTGATGTGTAGCACACAGTATCCTGTATTGTAAACTGCTAATTCTGAAGCTAACAAGACTATCCTACTGTAATTTTACAAATTAAGATTATAATCAAGTTAAAAAAGAAAGAGAAAGCTGCTGCTAAATTTTGACACTCACTATGTGTAGGGCAAGACAGACAAGCACAGAGGTGTAGAGAGAGTCACCTGTGGCTGCAGGACATGTGTGTGACTGTCAGGAGATTCCTTGACCTGAGCTGTGACCTAGACTGACAGTGACAGATACTAGAGACAGAGACATGAATCATACATTTATTTAGAGATGCCTGAAACATCAATCCACACACAAACATCTATGTTGTTTACTTTACTGTAAAAGTCAACACTATATTAATTATCTGAAGTATTCTAGTGTTTTTGCCATAACGAAGGAGGTTTAATATTAAACCAACTCTTGCAGTTGTCAGTGACTGTAAAACACAGCCACAAAGAAGTGGTCAATGTTCTGTAAATCTCACTAAGAGAAAAAATAAAAAGAAAGACTTCAAAAACATAGAAGGATAAGAAAGTAGACGGGAGAAATAAGAAAATGCGGATGGTGACCTAATTATTGATGATGACAATGATTACCAATAATTCCCGTTTTGTTCCTGTGACAAAAAATAAATTAAATCTAATTAAAAAAATAAAGAGGTTACTTTGTGGTTCATAGTGCTGGCTGAATCTGTGACCACCACTACTGTTTTTTAAAAAAATAAAAGCTGGATGGACCCTGAGGCTAGTGACTGAGAGGAAGTGTGTCACTAACACTAGCAGTGGCACCTTCAGTGCTAAAGGGACAGGGATCCCACATTCCCCAGACCACCACCAGTGTTTAAAAAAAAAAAGAGAAGCTGGATGGACCCTGAGGCTAGAGACCCAGTCTCTGAGGAGAAGTGTGTCACTAACACTAGCAGTGGCAACCCCAGTGCTAAAAAGATTTGGAGACACAGTCCCCAGATCAAATGAGACTGAGTTCTCAATACTGTCTCTTCCTTGTTATCTGGGGGTGGCAGATTTTCTCAGCAGAAGGATGGTGATGAGAATGCTAGTGGTTTGCCACAGTCTGAGCACCATGGTCGCCATGGAATTGGCTTCTTAAAGCAGTGATATGGGACTAGGGCCTGCTTCACTTGCCATCAATAATCCTGATAGCTGCAATGATGATGCTGAGGCACCAGGATCACCTGCCCCAGCCAGTGAAGGTAATTGTGGAGAAGTTGATGACCATTGTTCTCCACTTCTTAGTTCTCTGAAACCACTGTTTGTGGTAAAGTTGGGAAAAAGGGAAAAGAGGGACACATCTTGACACAACAGGCCTAATTAAGAAAAGAAAAAGGTTACAACCTATAATGAATGTGGTGAAAGGTACCATTGTGTTCCCAGAAAAAAATAAACAAAAACAACATTGTTGTCTGCTTTTTTGAGGGAAAATCCACTTTAAATACAGGGATTCTCACCCATTGGCAAATATTCTTCACCACTTTTTTCAATAGCTAGAAAGTTTTTGAGCTTTGATTAACGTGTTTTTCGTCTTTTCGCTATAAAAATTAGCTGTTTTCCAGAAAGTGAAACACGATAAAAGCAGCTACAGAGTCAGAGAGATGTGCTGTGTTGTTCTGCTGTGCATTAGTAGCAAAACTGACACAGGAGAGGCTCATAGGGAATGCTATCACTATGAGCAAGTTTTCAAATAATGAAATGAGGAAGGACCCTTATGTGTCCACTGAGTCTGAGGAGGATGTGGCCTCTACAAACTTAATGCTGGCCAGTCCCCCTAAATCACCCCCCAAAGATCTTGGGGAAATTAATCTCAAGAGAGGAAGAAGAAGAACAGAGTAGTAGTGAGAGCAGGATATGTCAGCTGTCTGTGCCTGCTGCCAGATGTGCTGCACCTGCTGCCAGTGCTGCCACTGCTGCCACCAGTTCTGTGCCTGCTGCCAGTGCTGAACCTGCTGCCAATGTGTCTTGTAATACTCATGAGGGGGGAAGGATAAGATGATGCCAAGTGTGACAGCAGGGGACCCTAAGTGACACTTGCCATTCCCAAGTAATCTCGCCAGTGCTAGTACCACTACTAAGAAGGTCCAGCAGCTTGTTAGTGTTAGGAGTGAAGGAGGGGTGATCATCATCATATTACTTGTGACTGTGAGGAGGAAGATTCAGGGGCTGAAAGTGATGTAGTTGTTGTTAGTGTTAGCAACAGTGATGGTGAAGCAGCTGGTTGAACTAGCTTTAGGGGAGTGGTAAGCAAAGCAATGCAGACTGTCCAGTCTAGCGGTCAAGGGAGTCTATACTACTCCCCTGACCTTGGTTGTCCCTTTCCCCCCACGGCATTGTCGAGGTGGAATATGATCCTGAAGAATGCAGAATTGCCTAGCAGCAATCACACCACCACCAGGTGCACATATCTACTACCTGTGCCTGCTGCTAATGCCGGCAGTCTGTCTTCTTCAGGTCACCAAGAAATGGCAAATGTGACATTAGGGGACCCTCTGTCACATTTCTCATCACCTCCTCCATATGGTGAGATGTCTGTAATAGAGCAGCAGCAGCATGGGGGGTCTGGTGGTGTTGGTGGTGATGATGGTGGAGAAGTTGGGCTGGAAGGGACATTGTTCTGAGGCAGTAGCAGCAACAGAAGCAACATGATCCTCTACCCCAGCCAGTGAAGGGGAATGTGGAGGAGAAGAAGAAAGAGGCCATTCTTCTCCACCTTTTCCCATCCCCCTGAATATTTTTCTTCTGAGGCAGGCAAAGTGCAGTCATCACCAATGGCACTGTGCACAATTTGTAACAAGTCAGTGAGAAGGTGGAAAGGAGGGAACATAACTTGGCACAACCGATTTGATAACACACATGAAACACAGACACTGACACCATGTTAAACATGTTAAAGCCAAACACCCATCATAGAAATTGAGCACCACTGTTGCTGGTTCTCCAAAAAGGCAACAAGAGAGCAAGGTGGAGAAGAAAAGAAAAACCCAGCCAGAGGCTGGAAGTTCAGTGACGAGCTAAACAACTAGCTTGCCATCACCTTCTTGCTCTAGGGTAAGTACATGTTCTGCCAATCCACCTTGTTCATCGTTACCTCCACCGCCAAGTGATAGACACTATATAGATGTGGCAGTTCATGTCCACCCATTGTACATGGCAGTGTGGTGGAGAAAAATTGCAAGCAGGGCATCAAGCAGCATCTAAGGAGACTCCATCCCACAGAATATTCTAAGCTGATGGCAGGGAGGGTTCATCATTTCTATTAAACTGTCAGCAAGTTGTCAAGTGTCCTTAGCAGGGTGTGGTGAAGGGGCATAGTGACAGCAGCAGTACTTGGTTTCTGGTGGGAGATTTCACATTAGGTCCCTAAGTGTCATGGTGTTTGGATAGAGTTGTGCCAGGTGTTTCATGTGAGTGCAAACGTACCCATTGTTCCACTTCCCAGTCCTTCCCTTATTTACATTGTGCACATTGCAGTTAATTATGTGAGAGACACAGTGAGAGCTAGACGTGGCAAGTGGAACCTTCATGTTGTTGATCCCATTCCCTTTCAGCTGCCTAATCGTCCTGCTGATTAAACAACTCAGTAGCAGCTACAAGAATAGCAGTCGCAAATTCCGCATTTACATCAAGGTATTTGACAATGGCCAGTGGCCACTGGCCAACACGACATGACCTGCTGGTACAAGGTCAGTAGGGCATTTTTTTCTCAGGGCTTATGCTTTAAATTAAAAAAAACAAACAAAAAAAAACATAGGCCTACAAAAATATAAACTTTTTTGGGGGACAAGGCTACATCCTACAAATCAATGTTTCCTTACCCTTATGCCTTGTGCCAAACAAGTCTAAGTCCTACAAATCCATGTTTCCTCAAGGTGTGGGCCTCTAACAGCAAATCTTACAAATATCCTCTACAAAATACTCTATTACGTCAAGTATCAGTCTACCCGAGTGGAAGATTATGTCAGCAGGGTCCCTGTCTCTATCAAGTTGCACACGCATTTCTTTTGTTTTTTTTTTATTGTATTAACTAACCCCCCAATACCAGTCAACAAACTCCTCAAAACAAATTCTCTGTTCAAATGATTTTCAACCCACCAAACAGGCACCCTCCTCTGACCCCTTTTATATCATGTAATACCAGTGAACCCTATGTTTCAAAAGGCAGTAGAAAGAGAACTGGTACAGCTGAATCAGGATTATCTGTTGAGCAAGTTTTACAATCTTTCTCTGTTGGAGATGGAAGCCCTGAAACAAATTCAAAACAATTCTCAAATTGTAGTGAAGATGGCAGATAAGGGTGACTCAGTGGTTAATCTCGATGCATCTGCTGATTGCCAAGAAGCTCTACATCAGCTGAACGATAAGGAGACTTACACTGTTTTACATTTTAATCCCACTCTTAAATTTAAACATTGGTCAATTAATTCAAGTGGGTTTGTCGTTGGGTGTTTTGTCCAAGCAAGAGATGCAGGCTATGATCCCTGGGGGATCAGTGACACCAATTTTCCACCATTTGCTGAAAGTCCATGAGTCCTTGGTTCCCCTCCCGGAAGGTCAATAGTATCCACCGTTGGCTTTTTAAATGAGTCTCTGTCGGAGTTTGTGGATTTTTACCTTTGGCCTCTGGTGGAGGTGTTGCTGGGTCTACTCAGGGATACAAAGCAAATGTTGCAACCAATGACCCAGATTGAGTGGAAAAGTCACTTTTCATGGCTGTCAGCAGATGTGGTATCATTATATACCTCAATCCCTCATGCAACAGGCCTTTGTGCCCTAGATGTCCAGTTACATAATCTTTCTTATGATGCATACACTTTGATTTCCTTTCTCTTCCAGGCCACTGCATACCTCCTGTACAACATGTTTTGCCCACTCCCTGGCCAGTCTATATATGGGTTAGTGAGAGGCTTCCCACATCTATCGTGACAGGATCTTGTGGTATGGGAGGTACATAGATGACCTTTTATTTATTTGGACGGGCATAAAGGAAGACTCTATTGCGTTTATAGATTATTTAAATGACAGTTCTTGCTATTTAATATTCACCTCTTCCTATCATGATTCCAATGTCTCATTTTTGGATCTGTTACTTACTTGTCATCCTGATATGGTTAAAGTATCTACAAATAACTATGGAAAGCCTGTCTCAGGGAACAGCCTCTTACATGCCCGGTCTGCCATTCTCGCTTTCAGGTTAGGAATATACCTCTAGGTCAATTCCTGCTGTTGCACAGGTATTGCTCCATGGAGGAGGATTTTGAAAGAGCCTCTGCTGATCTGACGCAGAGGTTTCAGGCAAAAGGATAAATATGGGGAGGATCTACTGAGAGGGGCTTTTAATTATGCGAAAGGCATTCAGAGAGATGGGCTACTGGAGAAATCTGGTCAGAGGATAAGGTCACGGCGTAAGAGATGGGTGTCAGATTTATTACAACTTACCATTCACAATATAACCAGATATGTAGCATTTTGAAAAAATATTTGCCAGTTTAACATGCAGATGACAAGTTAGCAGGAGTTTTGAAGATTTATTGTAATTTTGTTGCAAAACAAGGGATGACAATTGGTAACCAGATTTTCCCCAGTTTGATTATGAGTGATAGATCTATTCCAACCTGGTAGGATTATAAAGAATTTTTCAAATGTGGTGCAAGAATATGTAAATGCTGTAGATTTGCTCAGATTTCTAAACAGTTCCAAGGAAAGAGAGATAAGACCATGTACGACATAAAAAGTAACATTAATTGTGGCTCAGAAAATACAAATGAGCAAAGATACCCACGCACTCAGACAAAAATAAACCTACTTTCACAGCTTACCTTGGTTCCAGTGCTGCCGCTTCAGTGACGCTCGGCGTCATTCCATGCGTCATCTGCAGGCACGAGGCTTCAGAGTGAAGCAGGCCTCTGTTTTATGTCATGCTTCCTGTAGTCTCCTCCTACCTACTGCCTCCCTCTGAGCCTTCTCCTCCTACCTACTTCCTGAGGAGGGGTTTAAAGGGCAGTTTGAGTCCTGACTCAGTTGCCCTTGCATTGTTGTACAAAGCAGTTCTGTGTCCTTGGGCTCTGTGTATGACCTGGCTTGTCTGACCATCCAATCTGGTGCTGACCTGTGGCTCTATCTGACTATTCTACTGTCTTATCCTTATGGTGTACACCCAATCTGGTGCAGACCTGTAGCTCTGGCTGACTACCTGAACTGTGTATGACCTGGTTTGTCTGACTTCCCTCTCTGGTGCTGATCTGTGGCTCTGTCTGACTATTCTCTTGTTAAACCCCTGTACCTAGCAGACACCCAACCTGGTGTGGACCTGGGGCTCTAGTAGGCCAGTTATTTAACTGACTGCAAGCATGCAACAAGCATCTGTTTTCTCCATACTGATTGCAGGTGTGAGTGTGTGAGTAAGGCATCCTCTGCTACATTTCTGACTGTAGGCATGAGCCAAACTTCCGCTTTCTCCATACTGACTGCAGGTGTGAGTCAGGTATCCTCTACTACATTTCTGACTGCAGGCGTGAGTCAGGTAGCCTCCTCACCACGTCGGATCAAGATCCTGTGTTCCTGTTCTGTTCCAGTTCCTGCTCCTGGTTCCAGCAGAGACTACCAGTGGCTGAAGGCATGAGTCAGGTATCCTCTGCTACATTTCTGACTGCAGGCATGAGTCAAGCTTCCTCTTTCTCCATACTGACTGCAAGCATGAGTCGGGTAACCTCTGCTACATTTCTGACTGCAGACGTGAGTCAGGTAGCCTCCTCACTATTTCCTGTGTTCCTGTTACTGCTCCTGTTCCGTTCCAGTTCCTGCTCCTGGTTCCAGCAGACTAGCAGTGGCCTCCAGCAGTGTGATCAATCTAGGCAGCCTACTATTTCTGATAGCAGTGCTTGCTGGCTTGTGACTCTCTGAGGGCTTTAAGGCATAAAGGAATAGAAAGGGCGAGGGAGGATATCAGGATTTTAAACTGCCTGATAGTAATATGAACTCTCCGGTCATAAAATAAACATACTTCTCCCTTATCCTTCAGTAGAACACAATACTCCAGGGAAAGGAATCAAATAAGATTAAGATTAAATGCAGAGTGGGACATTAGCCATATATTTTAAGTATGTATTTTTTCTTTAGTTTTCAAAAGAGCTTTATTGAAGTTTAAGGATGTACAGAAAAAGGTTTGAAAAACAACATACAAAATATTAAAACAATGAAAAGATATATAATCAGTGATCAAGATAATGTTCTCACCAAATAACATTAAATTTGATAGTCTCAGATGGAGTATAAGGTAAAGTGTCTCGCTCTAGCCAGGAGTGTAAAAACAGAGTAGTAGGAGGAGGAAGGATGCACAAAATTTTGCAGGAGAGGGTGATGGGGGGGAGGGGTGAAGAGTGTGCAGAGTGTGGTGCAGACGCTGAATATAGGCAAAAGTAAAAGTGCCTAAAGCTGAAGGTGCTGTTCTGAGAGGGATGCCCCATGGGGAGAGGATACCAGCCGGAAGGTACCACACAAGCAGGATGAAGCAAACACCAAGTAGCCCCAAAGGTTCTGATTAAGACTGAAAAGAACATTTTCTATGTAAGTGCAAGTCGTGGGGACCTGGAAGATAACCAGGGATGCCATTTGGTATGGTATTTGGAGGTGGTTGAGGTAGCTATTAGGGGTTGCGAAAAGTGAGAAAAATTTCCTGCATGACTTTTCGTGAAAAACGGCTGATTTTTCACTTTTTTCATGAAAGTTTTCTCTTTCTCTAATGCATAATGTTCCTCCTTTTTGTCAATTCCAGCAGATTTTTATCCTATTTCAACACATTATTCTAACAAATTCTAACAAATTTTTCACATATTCTAATGTATTTTTTGACTATTCAATACATTTGTCTAATATTTTAACACATTTTTCTCTAATTCTAACACATTTTTCTCGTATTTCCTATTCTTACACATTCTAACACATTTTTCTCCTATTCCAACACATTTTTTCCTATTCCAACACATTTTTTAACTATGTTTAATATGGTGAAACATTTCCCAGAACAATATTACTTATTCTGGGGGCTGTAGTGGAGAAATAAGTAGCTGAAAGTCAAAGTTGTGAGTCCTACAGCAACATATACCTTGAAAAATGTGTTAGCATGCAGAGTGCCTTTGTCCTTTGCCCACAACACTTACTTCCTGCTTAACTGACACTGGCACATATTCATGATATTGTCAAGTGATTAAAAAAATAAAGTACAACCTACAATGTGGCAGATGTGTATGTTAATGGTGGTGGGGGACTGCCGTGGTGTGATTGGTGGGTCATTGACAAACTGCATCCACCCTGGGAGGAGAGGGATCATCATCAATTATTGCACATGCTGCAGCATTGATTGCTGCAGTTAGTTTCTGCACTGACACTTTACTCCCACACCCCTGCACTTCCTTCACCTTTTTCCCTTCTGCTTGTGCATTTGTTAGACATTACTCAACTACTGTGTGTGTTTTTACTCTCTACAGTACACAACTAATGGAGTGTGATGTCTTGCCTTGGCCCTCAACAAAATTCTCAATGTTTTTTATTTATTTATTTATTTTAAAGTTGTCCACCATATATTATCACAGTTAGTCCAAAATATATATATAACTAAAAAATAAAATCAACAATTTTTCCAACACAGGGACAATAAAAGTAAAATCATCAAGCAATTTGGACCCCAGCTGCCTGTGTCTTGCCAGTCAGTCACACCAAATGTTGGGGTATTTTGGGTCAACCTCCTTCCTCCCTTCTTCTCCCCATTGTGCCCTCAGACTCCCCTACTACAGAGAACAAATGTCCTACTTAAATGACTCCCTAAAACTAAGCTTCAATTCCCCTTTATTTGTCTTCTCTAACTCAAAAACATGCTGCTCTCTCCTCTCACAAACACAGAATGGCATGCTTTGAGAGCCTGATACCCTTTTATTTGGCTGTAGAAAAGTTTCATGTGGTGGAGAAACATTTATTTACCCATTGATTTCAATGTAATGGTGAAAAAAGCGGGAAAAAGTGGGAAAAATTACACTTTTCATTGGAAATGTTTCGCCAAGAGGAAAGTGCCATTTTTTGCCAATTTCAGTTTGAGGTGAAAATTTTTGCCCATCCCTAGTAGTTATGGCATGGAATCATTCAAGAGTCAAGAGAGAGTCTACTAAAGGGAGCCCTACGTCTGTAGTAGGAGGGTTTGTTGAATGCTATAACCTGGGTATAGGGAGTCTGGCAGTAGTCAGAAGTGAATGTAGGAGGGATGTATCTGATTTCGTGAGCTGGGGTTGGGCCAAGAAATCATAAGAGAACAGAAAAATGAGAGGGTCTAGAGGTATTGAGATACACATTGTGTTGGAGATGATGGAATCAACCTGGGTTCAGTAAGGAGCTATCAGAGAACAAGTCCACCAGAGATGCGTCAGGGTCTCTCAGGCACCGCCAACATAGGTCTGAACAGTCAGGGAAGATATGCGCCTGTGTGGCAGGGGTTCTATACCAACGGGAAAGAAGTTTGTAGTTTGCCTCTTTAGTAGAAGAGTCTATAAGTCTAGAGAAGTTGAGACTGACGATTGCAGACCATACCTCCAAAGGAAGAGAAATGGCTAGTTCTTTTTCCCATTGAAGCAGAAAATAAAGTTTAGAGACATGGGATGAGCGAGTGAAGAGAGAGTAGCAGTAGGGCAGACGGAGTAAGGAGGGGGGGAGCTGAGACATTTTTTGAAGGGTGAAAAGTTTCATTGTATGTATCCACTTTTAATTGTGCTGGTAGCCCAGTGTCTAATTTGAAGATATTGCCACAACAGGGCCCTAGGGAGTCCTAAAGAAGATTGTAGGTTATGAATAGGAGGGAAATCGAAGTCAGCTATGAGGCTACCCAAAGTGTTCAACCGACGGGAGTGACATAGAAAAAAAGACGATTAATTCATGCCAGGTGGAAAAGATGGATTACCTAGGAAGGAAGCGAGAGGGAATGGTGCAAGCATCAGGTCATGGCCAGCGTTGGAGTCCTGCCAGGTTTTGAGGAGATGACCGATGATCACAAGCAAGGAGCAGGCATGGGGGAGCAAGTGTGGAGGGACCCATAATAGCTGTATGAAGTAGGAGTGGCCCAGCCCATAAGAATGTAATTTTTAATAATAATGGATGCTATTTTAGGCACCCATTAGGGTTGATTTAAGGTATTGTGATCCTTTCTGTGTTGTTGTCTTCATGTATACTTTGCATGTATTATTCAATTGGTGGGGAGGGAATTAATGAATATATTAGGGTTTTCCCTTATTTGTTTTGGAGAATGTTCCTCAACATCTAAGTGCATACTTACATGTAATGTTTCTAGTTGGAGGAGAAGAGTTTTTTGGGATAGATTTCTATATATGTGTACTAGTTGAACAGCCCGTTACATGGGCCACAGTGCCACTGCCACCCGGTCACGGGGCAGTCACGCGCAATGGAGACTGCCCGCGCCACGGCTGATACAGAGCTGGACGCTCCTTCGAAGCGTCCAGCTCTGTATCAGCCGCGGCACGGGCAGTCTCTACTGCCCATAACTGCAGCACACGCAGCAGTGTCTACTGCGCATGTCGCGCCATTACACACGATTTAGCGAATTATTATATAGGATATAATTGGAGGAAAATTCCCCTTTAAAAGATACATTATACAAGCGACTCACATATGTGGATCTGAAAATAAGATGAGAGCATTCAAACCCCTTTAAGTAGTAGGCTAAATGGTTTGATTGACAGCTAATAGGGTAAGAGGTTACATTGTCTTTTCTTTTTAACCAATCCCAGGGTGTTTTATACTTTTTAAAATCTGTGTTTTCAGTTGCCTGAGTCTATGATTAAGTGATCAATAAAGCAAAATGCCTCAGAGGGTTCAATAACCGGCCTTTTCTGTCTGTGTGCTGTTTCACCCATGTCTGAAATGTGTTTATTTTAAGATCACTGAACAAATGAAAAGTTTTTAATTGATGTGCTCCTCACATGTATAACACCTACCAATTGGGTGTGCTCCTGATCTGCATCTTGGATTCAGCTTGTTCATTGGTGTAGGTTGTGGTTGAAGTACCCCGCTATTGGAAGTGAGCCTCCTGATTCAACAAGTGCATTTTTGGATGTGGCTGGAATTATTGGTGGTGTGTAGCACTACATCTGTACTATGTTTGACTTCTCTCCTGACTTTGACTTCTGTGTATTGACCTGGTGTGCTCCTGACCTGGCTTTCTGCCTGCTTATTCGTTTTGTCTCAGACTTCTGGCTTTTGACCCAGCTTGCCTCCTGACTTGATCCAGTGATCTCCTCTGGTTTCTCTATTACTCATCTGGTATCAACCTCGGCCTGTCCCTGACCTTCCGACTGTCATCTCTTCCAGTTCTGCCACCGTGTTCATGACTATATGTGTTCAGTAGCATTCGACTATACCATTCCAGGCCTTTCCAGTGTATTGCGAAATCTGTGTGATGGTAGAATCTGACTAACCTGCTTCAGGCCTTGTCGGTGTGTCTGTAGTTTTGGTGTCTCTGCATTCAATCCTATGACTCCTTAGCTGATCAGCCATTCTCTGCAGAACTCTGTCCAGTGGCTGAGCAAGACACTACTCTATGACTCCCCAGCTTTTCAGTATCTGCTGAGATCTACTGGTGGACTTTGCATTGTTGCTCAGTACTTCAGCCATCTACTGAGTCAAACTAAACCTGCTAACATCCTTTGTCTGTCTACTCTTCTGAGCCAGCTATCACTGACCTCCTGCATAGTTGGATCCATTCTCCTGCATAGCTTGGCCAATCCAGCTAGTTTTTGGAGAGGTTCATCATGGTACAGTTCGCAGCTCCTCTGGGGCTGGTTACCTGGCTTTGTGGGCAACATCTTTACCTCAGCCTTGGCTGTAGCAAGAACCCTCTGGTTAGTGCCACCGCTCCCCAGCACTGCACCAAACCCCACATACACTAACTTTGTAGTTGCCCATCTCTCCATCCTTGCTAGAAAGGATTTGACATATAAAAGGGGGTCTCAGGGTCCTACAGCATGCCATTCTGTGTTTGTGAGAGAAAGAGAGAGCAGCACATTTGTCATTTAGTGAAGTCAGGCAAATAAAAAGGAGTTGCAGTTTAGTTTATGGCATCTTGCGGGCAAGACATTTGTTCTATGCATTAAGGGAGTCTGGATGCAATCTCAGGGACAGGAAGGGAGAAAAGAGGCTGACACCAAATGTCCCAACATCTTGAGTGACTGACAGAGAAGGGGCAGGCAGCCATGATAAAAGTTCCTTTCTGACCTTTCCGTTATCTTTGTGTTAGGGGAATGTGGGGAAATTATATGGGAGTAAACGCGTATCACCCCAAATACCCCAACATTCTGTGTGACTAACTGGGATGACACATTCAGCCATGATCCAAGTTTCTTCATGATCCAGCTGTAATCACTGTGTTGGTGGACTCTGGAGAAAATATCAATTGAAAAGGGATTTTTTTTAAGTTGACTTGGATAAGGGGTACAGTTAATAAAACACTGATACATGACAGAGACAGGGACCTTGATGTAAGTGATACTTGACAAGGTAGAGTATTTTGTAGAGGGCCAAGGCAAGACCTCCCACACAGTCAGTTGTATTGTATACTTTCTAGTAAAATACACACAGTATTTGAGTAATGTCCAGCAAATGCACAATGGGTAGGGAGGGGGTGAAAGAATTAGGAGCAGTGCAGGGATATTTGAGTAAAGTGGTAGTCCAAAAATAATGCAGCCATAGTTGCTGCAGCATGTCTATTAAGTGATAGTAATCCATCTTCTACAGTTTGTTAAAGTTCCACCAAACGTTAAATAACCACCAGTACTATTAATCAGCCATATAAAAACACCAAACAACAACTGTTGTTGATGGCATAGTGGAAGAAGGTATAGTAGCTCAACCAACTGCTGCACCTGACAATGAGACAAACAAGCACAAAAACACCTGTCCTGAAAGTAGTAGCAAACATTGTGAAAATAAAATAAAAATAAATTGTTTGAGACCTCTAAAAGCCTTGAGCAATATAAAAGTAGTGGGCAAGAAGCATTGGGCAATGCTGAGGATGACTGATGATGATGTAAATCTATAATAAATCCCCCATAATCTTCCTCTCCTTCAGATACATATGAAGATGAGAGAGAGAGATGATGACATGGGAGACAAATGCTCAATCTTCCACAACTGAAAAGGTGCACTGTGCCTGTCTATAAAGTGTTTGAGAAAACAGTTGGAAAGTCTGAAAGCCTGACCTTAGGCAAGCGAAGATGCCCAAATATATACAGTCATCTTGTAAGTCATCATCAGCATCATTACCACTACCAAGTTCAAGTCCCACTCTGCCACACACACTAATGTTGAATAACCAGAAGCAACAACATTACAGGTTACTAGCACCCACAACCATAGCTATGATGAGTGCCTCTGCTGCAGCTGGAGGTGCTACATCTTTGACACATAGTAGTAGTAGTAGTAATAGTAGTAGTAGTAGAATTGCATCAACATCTTGCCCCAGTAGTAGTAGCATCTTCTCTGGTACAACTCAGACTATAAAGTTTACAGAATGGTGATACTTCACTCATAATCCAAAAGCTAAGAATGTTGCTAACTGTTGTCTGTGCAAAAAGCATGTGAACAGGTGGAAAGCAGGCTCACATCTAGGCACTAGGAATGGGTGAAAGGTCCCGTTATGTTCTGACAAGAAATGTCACAAAAGCCCCGTGGTTCTCTACTTTTTGTGAGACATTCTGCCCTTGGAAAAACCCTTAAAAAAGCCTAAACCAAAAAATATTTCTCCTATGTCTTTTAATAAGTATAAACTTCCTGCCATTTTATTATGTGTATCTCACATTTTTGCACCAAAAATGTTATGATACTAGGAAGTAAACCAGAGAAATAAACAGCTAGAGAAGGCAGATGGTGATTTTAATGCTATTTAATTAGTGAAATAAGGGTAGCAGAGGACCCGTATAAAAAAAGGAGGAGCTGGAAGGACCATGATGTATACAGTAAATCAGAGGAGGAGGAAGTGACCCCCACAGCATTTTCCAGATCCAATGATGCCTATTCCTCCACCAGCTGATAGCCATTCTGTAGATGACAGAATGTAGCAGTTTATGTCCACCCAATGCACATTGTGTGGTGAGATGACAACACATATTACTGAAAAAGTTCTATACTGTGTCCGTGAATCATGATATTTCACAGCCTCCAATACTCTTAAGGGGAGAGGAAAATCCGGATCCACATCTACAGCCAAGGAGAGACTATCTGACTCTCCTAAAGAAGAGTGCCCCTAATGTTTCAATTAAACAAACAAAGGAAAAAGAAAGTTAAAGACAAAAGATACAGAAAATATTCAAATATAGGGTGGCAACAAATCTTATTAAATTTAATAAAGTCCTCAGATAAATTCTTCACAGCTCAGGCTATGTAGGTTTAGACACTCCACAAACAATCATCTGCAGAAAAAAAGAAGAAGCTGGTACAGAGGATTTCTTTAAGAGTAGTATTTTCAATCTCAACTTTGGCCACCACCTTCACCACAGTGCGCTCTTTGTTCTGGTACTCATATATTAATAAGGATTTTACTCTGCCTCTAAGATATGTTCACTTTCCCAGTATATACCTCAGGTATGGTATTCTTTACTCTCCAACACCCACACCCACTGTTGTTTATTATTCAGGATAATTTGGGGTTTTTATAATGGGACAACTCCACAAGGACTATCACCCCCACTAAGTATGTCACTTTGACGCTTTCTTCCCGAAAAATGAATCTATAGGCTAAGGATAATAAGTTTTGAGTAATCGAAAATACAGCACAACACAGGTTACTTACATGGAAGGCCTAAAGAATTATTCACCATAAGGTTTAGCCAACCAACAATATTTATAAAAAATGGAATGGAAAACATTAAAATCTAACCATTTGCAAATGGTATTAAAAACATCAGTTTAAAAAAATGCAATACACACTGTACATCAACTCTAAGTATTTCTTGCCTAAATACCACTTCCTCAGGAGCAGAGAAAAGATAAAGGCTATCCACAATGCGGCATTGTGGAAGTCCTTTATCTTTCTTCTGCTCTTGATGACTTTTTAAACTTTTTAAATTTTTTTATCTTAGAGTCAGAGTAAAAGCCTCATTAATATGTGAGTACCAGTACAAAGAAAGCACTGTGTTGAAGGTGAAGGCCAAAGCTGAAATTGAAAATCTTCTGCGCTGGCATCTTCTTTGTTTTTTCTGCAGACGCTGACCACACATGGCAATGTGGTGGAAGATAATTGCAACCAGGGCATCAAGCAGCATATAAGGAGATTCCACCCCACAGAATATACTAAGCTCGTGGCAGGAAAGATTCAAAACACAAACAATGATTCACACCACTGCTACATAAAGTTCCTATTAACTGTCCATGACTCCACTTGGTTAAATCATCAAAAATGCATTATACAAAAAATATAAAAATCATACCTGCATATACAGAAAATTCAAAAGACTATGGAGGTAAGACAGAGTTGGGAACAAAAAGTTAGGGCTGGTACAGATGATCAATATGTTTTGCACCAAATCTGTGCTTAGGCAAGGAGGATTCACCATTATTATGAAGTCTGCTAGTTGTCAGGTGTCCTTAGCGGAGAGGACAAGGAGCATAGTGACACAGCAGTACTTTCTGGTGGTATGTCATGGTGTTTGATTACAGTTGTGCCAGTTGTTTGATGTGAGTGCAGATGTGCCCATTGTTCCCAGTCCTTCCACTATTTCCTACACATACTATGCACTTTGAAGTTGCTGATGAGAGGCACATTTCCTTACTGCTCTCAATGGAAAAATGCATATTCCAAGAACACACCCATGATTCTGGAGGAGCATTATTTATTGGCCAACTTATATTCTCCAGATAAACTTGAAGTGTTGGGGGCTAGTTTAGGTGCTGCTACTGCCTCAGACAATTAATTGAGTTAGTTTTGAGTGGAACAATGATCATCATCACCCATAGCACGGATGTTGTTGATCCAAATCCATTGGAGATGCCTAATAGTCCTGCTGTTTAAACAACACAGTAGAAGCAGCAAGGACAGCAATTGATAATGCCACAATGACACTGTGGCTAGTGGCCACTGGCCACCACAACATGACCTGCTGGCACTAGGCCTGCAGGCCATTTTTTTTCCGCTGGGCTTATGCTTTAAATATACAACATAGGGCTACAAAAATATATATTTTAGGGGCTTGTTTCTAACAAGCCTAATTCCTAGAAATCACTGATTCCTCAGGGTTTGTGACTCTAACGAGCCTGAGTCCAAAAAAATCATCACTGATTCCTCAGGACTTTTGACTCTAACAAGCTAAAGTCCTACAAATCAATGTTTCCTTGGGGCTTGGGCCTAACACAAATCTAAGTCCTACAAATCAATGTTTCCTCAAGACTTGTGCCAAACAAGTGTAAGTCCTACAAATCAATTTTTCCTCAGGGTTTGGGCCTAACACAAGTCTAAGCCCTACAAATCGATGTTTCATTAGGTCTAGTGCCAAATAGGTGTAAATCTTACAAATCAATGTTTCCTCAGGGCTTGGGCTTCTAACAGCAAGTCTAAGTCCTGCAAATCATCTTACGTCATTGGGTCCCTGTCTCTATCATGTTACGTACCAACTTTTCACTATTATTATTATAATTATTATTTATTTTATTAACTATCTCCCCCAATCCCAATCAACAATCCCCTCCAAAAATAAATTTCCTGTTCAACGGATTCTTTCCCCAGACTTCACCAACACAGGCAACCTCAGACCCCTTTTATACCATGACGCTAGGAAATAAAATAAAATTTGCCATTTGAGATGTGTAAATTTAGTCTTCCCATTGATTTCTATGCAATGAGATAGGCGAAAAAATGGAAAAAAGGCACTTCTCAATGGAATTTTCCCGTTAAAAGGGGAAGTGCCATTTTTTTACTATTTTTGGTTTGAGGTAAAAATTTTCACCCTAATCAGGACATGCAGCAAACAAGTGAAGTCAGGAACAAATTAAAATATACACTGGAAACAATGCTCATCAGTGTAAACACTTTACATGTACACTGCAGTTCTAGTGAAGTTGCTTGATATAGGCCTTAGGGGTGTGTCCAACAAGGTGATCAGAATCAGAGGTAATTCTAAAGCAGGACTGAGTGGAGCGGGTATCCAGCAAAGCAGATAGAACTGCAGGTACAAGCAGAACAGGATCTCTGGGAGAGGTTTTTCAAAGCTGGTGAGGATCCAGACCCTAAGTCAAACCAGCAACTTCTAAGGAAGGCTCACAAGCCAAGGTCATAAACTGGAAACAAAGCTTTAGGACGTTAGTTAGTGTAAACACTTTGCATGCTAGTGAGGCTGCTTGATATAGACCTCAGGGGTGTGTCCAGAAAGGTAATCAGAAGCGGAAGTAATTCCAGAGCAGGATTGTGTAGAGTGGGTGTATCCAGAGAAAGAGACAGAACTCTAGGTGCTACCAGTACATATCGCTGGGATCCAGACCCCATGTCCACTGGTCAGTTCTATATGTTTTATCGTCTGCCCTATGGGCCTGTCATTCTAGTGTGGCCAGTCAGCCTGTAACATTTATTAGAATGTTTTTGTTTTCTTCATTACTTGTTGTTTAAAAATTAATGTGTTTTTTAGGCTTGTGCATTTGGAATCATTTATGAATCCATTAAAATTTTACTAAAAGCCTATGTTTCATGAGTTTCAGATTAAAATGACATACTAAGGAATAGTTGAAAAAAAGTGACAGATTAACAAGTGACAATTTCAACAGGTTTGCTGAAACTGATTTGGTCATTCATGTTCTTTCATTGGGGAAAGTAGGAAGGGACTATGAAGATGAATAGAGAGAAGAAGTAATTAATACACAGAGTAGCCAATACAATCCTGGAAGGAAGGGGAAGCCTGTGACTCTCTATCTGTGATGTTTTTTATCCTCTGTTCAACCCTGATTTCCAAGGAGATAGACCCTCAAACTTATATAATCTGGATGTAGCATGTTTGCCTTACTTGCACTAGCAGCCAGAAGAAAATCAGTGCTGTTTAAACTTAAAGGGATAGTAATACTTGAAAATAATTTTATTTTATATTGTAGCCCTTAAAAAACATGAAAAATGATATAAGTCTGATCTCCCAAACCTTTATGGTTCGGGAGATATTTACATGTAAAATATAGTAAAGTTCTCTTTTCCTGGCTGTTTCAGCCAAGTCTGCCATCTAGTGGACAGATTTGGAATTCGGTCCACAGAGCAACCGGCAGCTCTTTAGCAGTGCCGAGATCACGATCTTTGAAAAGAACTACTTAATTGGAACTATCTACAAAGTGTGCCTGGCTTGAAAGCACACTTTGTAGACCATTCCAATTAAGAAATTCTTTTTAAAGATGGTGATCTCAGCACTTCTGGAGAGGCACAGCCGGTCCCGGGACCGGATTCCAAATCTGAAGGGTGGAGCAATGACGTCACTCCAGGGGAAACTTTACTTCTGAATATCTCCCAAACCATAAAGGTTTGGGAGATAAGACTTATATCATTTTTCATGTTTTTTTAAGGGCTACAATATAAAGTGAACTTATTTTCAAGTATTTCTATCCCTTTAAGTGCACACCTGCACACATATAGGCAAACACTGTGCACAGATGGTGTTTCATTCCACTGTTGTCTCCATTATTTATTTTTATAATTTGTTCATGTACCCTGAATCTGAAAACACAGATGGAACAGATGACCAGGTTTTATGTAATTTATTTGAATGCCAAATGTCAGTCCAGACAAGGCAGCAGGGGCCGCCCCACTGAAAATAACATTGAAATAATTTAATCTGGCAACAAAAATTTTAAACAAAATTCTGACTAACAGAACGAAATGGCAAATGAAGTTAATTTGCCCCGATCATGTTTATATTTCTTGCATGAGTAATTCAGACAAAACTACTTTTTTCTTCATGGACAAATCTAGCATTTACTTATAGGAATCTCAAGCTATCATCTGAAATTAAAAAGATATAATTAAGTGTTGAAAGTTATGCATTTATTGACAGTGTACATGCCAGTGTACTTTTCATTCATTTATATATATAGACAGTCACTGAGATCTATATCACTGCAATCACAATAACAGTTAACCCTTTCAGTGCCATAATGAAGTATATGGATAAACAAATAAATAAAAAGAGATGACATATTTAAAATTTTAAGGTTGTGGGAAGAATAAATGTTACCCTTGCATCTTTTTTTTTCTTTTATATAATACGCTGAAAACTTTGGAAATTCTGTTTGTACAGTACTGTTACACATGCTTGAACCCAGCTCCACTTTATACTCTTACATTTCATATATATATTCATTGCATATGGAGAAAAGTAGTCTGGTTTGTCTATGCAATTCACCAAGGTTTTCCAGTTTTTCATAGACCTTCTGTTCCCATACCTCCCAAGTATCCCTCTTTAGGAGGGACAGTCCCTCTTTCAGGCCCAAATCCCTCTGTCCCTCTTTCCTACCCTGATGTCCCTCTTTTCAGGAGATCAGACTGTGTGTTGTATATAAGTGTATCGCATTGCTCTACAGCAATAAAACTCACATTATTGTTTGTTTAAATGTCAGTATATGTGTTTATAAATTAGTTTGTGTAAATAAAATATTTTGGTCTTGTTATAAATCATTTATTAGGTTACACAAGGATGTGTCAATAGGTCATGAAGTAGCCTAAAAATTCTCGGTAATGCCCCACCCATCGGCCACGCCCCCAGCAACACCCATAAGCCACAAGTGTCCCTCTTTGGCAATATGAAATGTTGGGAGGTATTCTTTCTTACAACTTTTTAATCTGCATTTTTATTATTTTTATTTTCCCTTGTTTCAATTAAATAATTATTTATTTTAGACTACAACACTGTCACTCTATTATAGCACCCACATCACTTGTTTATATAGGCATAATTCTAATACTAAATTTCAGTAAAAATATACATCTATATAGTTTTCATTGGTTTTTCTTTTTGGATGCTAAAGGGTTATTTAGCAACCAAAGTATTTAACCTTTGAGTGCCAGAGAGGTATCCAAAGCATTACAATGCAATGCGTTGGCTACCTCTCTGGCACTCAAAGGGTTAAAGGAAACCATCACAAGCATAGTGCCCTATCAGCAGATCTTCTCCTGTGGAAGCACACTTGCAGTTCAGTCTCATTGGGCTGTGTGAGCAGCCCCCAAAGACCAGAATGAAGGGTTTCTAAGCATTTAATTCTGCTGTCAGCAAAGGAGGTCAACATTCTGAGAGCTGGAATGGCTGACTGGAGCTGTTTTGGAGCTGTACAGCAGAGCCCCAGGATTTGTTTACAAAATCTGTCCCCATAGGAGCAAAATTGGTAAAACATGATACTTTCCCTTTTAAAGGGATACTAATACTTAAAATGTAAAGAAAAGTATATTGTAGTGTTTATCCCCCTGAGTAAAAAAGGGTACTCTCACTGCTGAAAGGTGTTTTATTCGAAAGTTAATACAGCTCAAAGTTTAATTTTTTAGGTGCAATATCACAGTGGTGCTGTTGCTACACCATCCTATGGACAGCTGTGGTCCGCAGACCATAAATCTCCATAGGATGGTGTAGCAACAGTGCCACTGTACAATTTCAGGCCACTGTGCTATTGCACCTAAAAAATTAAACTTTGAGCTTAATAACTTTTGAATAAAATATCTTTCAGCAGTGGGACTACTCTTGTTTTACTCAAGGTGATAAACCCTACAACATATTTTTTTTACATTTTAAGTATTACTATCCTTTTAAGAGATTTAGAAGTCATAAAATAAGCAATAACAAAGATGATGTTTGAAAATAAGAAAAGGAGCTACAATCAGTTTTTGTTTGTTGTACCTGCCTACCACCTATGTACTGAGAATCTGTGTTGACATTTCTTCCATTAATGCCACTTGTAACAAGGGAAGGGCAACATGGAAGTCTATGACCATTTCAGAGCATGCTACCTTATCTGCCTAGTTTATTGTCTTGTACTAATAAAGAACAGATACATCTATGTAAAATGACTTCACTTACCTGTGCATGCTATAGAAGTGGTGTATGGGGCTTGTTCACTTCATAAGGATAACAGAATTTGTACACTGGAATGCACTGAAGAGATGTTCTCTCTCTAGGTTACACCCAGAAGGGCAGACAAATGATTGTTATGCCTATGTCAAAGTACAGCAAAATAGTTAATTTGTACATATCCACTGTGAGTTCCAATTTGGCTTTACCACTCCTGTTAAACAAAAGAAGCATCCAGAAACAGTTTTAAAAACGTGCAAGTTTTTCATTTTATAGATACTGCAGGTTGCTCTTAAACCAATCACACCAAGTACACTAAGCACACTTTGTTGACCGTTCCACTGAAGTAGTTCTTTTTCTCTCGCATGATCTCAGCTCTGCTGAAGAGCCTCCAACGTTCCCGGGACTGGATTCCCCTGCAGTCAGCTAGAACGCTGACATCAGGGAAAGGGGAGGGGAAAACTTTACTGCTGAATATCTCGCAAACCATAAAGGTTTGAGAGATGGGACTGGGGCCATTTAGCTTAATTTTTAAATATATATATATATATATATATATATATATATATATTTTTTTTTTTTTTTTTTTTTTAAGTTGACAATATTATCCCTTTAAAAGCAGAAAAATAATGAACCACTATGCACAAAAAGGCTAGCAATTCTGGATCAAAACAACTGCAACATAGGGAAAATAAAGATTTCTGTTGTAAGTAGGTATTTTAATCCCTAGAATGCTAGAATGATGTTCAACACATTGCTTTGCAATGTATTGGAAACCTCTCTAGTATTCAAAGGGTTAAAAGACCCATTTAAAGCAATGGGAATGTTGGCAAATTTTATTTCTTCCCCTTGTTGCATTTTGCTCCAGAATTGATGCACTTCATTTGTACATAAGATCCAGTGAAATAAGTGCATTGAAAGTAGGTGTAGAAGCACAATGTATATTTTGTTCATTATTAATATTAATTTCTAATATATTAACATATTTTACTGCTCATTATAAAGAGGTTACAAAATCACACACTAACAGGAATGAAACAAACAATTTCTATATAATGCATTGAGCCTGAAGCAATGATTATGAGAGCTTGCAATCTAGATAGTTTACGGTCTACAGAACAATGAACCTTTACACTGATCCCAATAGACATTTACTTAATGAAAAATGGAGGTCAATGTGTTCTCGAGTCACAACACTAGCTCTGCTTAAACATTTCCAGCTTTAAATTTTTCTTGCAGAAAGAACAGCCTACCATTACAAGTCTACATAATTATGTTTAAAAGAGGAATAACCTGTACAGCACTCTATATGGATTACAATGTGTCAGTTAAGCAATAAGCTGAATTGTGTGCACTTGGGCACCCAAAGAATCACTTATCTGTAGCAAATTAATTACTTTCCTTAAAGCACTTTTACTAATTAGGCATTAGCTATTTTGCAAAATGCAGTGAGCTATATCAAATGAAACAAAAGTCATCACAAACAAAGGTAAACAGAGTGACATATGAAGTGAGAAAGGCATACAAATATAAATATTTCATACTGTACATGTAAGAAGCATCCCTGAATCTGTCCCAAAAAAACTCAGTAAAACTGGTGTAGATTAACTTAAACATGTAGTGTATGTAATGTACTTGTTAATTCACATTTAATAAATTATGTCCTTATTGCACTTTAATTTGCAGGTGACCTATATGTTTTAGATATTTAATTTGGTTAGAAAGGCATTTCAAACATTGGCCTGGATTCTATTACAACTGGAAATATTTGCAGAAGGTTTTTTATTTTCAGCTGCTCAGTTGTGCAATTACATTCTAGCTGAGAATCTGTTTCCTGAATTGTATTTTATTTTTTGGCCGATGTCCCCTTAGGAATCCTTTTGGAACCCAAAAGTGAGGCTCAAGAAGCCTAAGGGTAGTGAAAAGATATTGGCCAACCAGTCACCTGCCCTGTCCCCCACATCCCTGAACACCCTCACCACATCCCAATCACCCACAGTTAACCCCTTTGACAGCTAGAATGGCACAGAAAACTGAGGAAATAAACACTCCTCACCATCCCACATACACTCACCCCTATTCAACACTTCTTTTGCGAGATTGCGTCAAAAAAATATATAAACAAAAAACCCTGCCAGCCCACTCTTAATCACCCAATCCAAAAATATAACTATCACTCTGTTACCGGGACAGATAAATTGATGCAATGGTTGAGGTTAATCAATGTAAAAATAAATAAATACAATTAAAAACGGGTCAAAATGACACTAGAAAAGAAAAACTCTTTATTATGACAATATCATGATGTATAATGTGCAAAAGAATAACATGGGCTCTAGTCAGTTAAACCATAGAATGTGTCAGTGCAAAATATGACCAGAATCAAAACAAATACAATAAGTGACATAAAACACCTTGTGACTCTTTCACTTTCACTACAAAGTGCCCTGAGATAACCTACCTTCCAGCCAACAGGAGCACAGAAAGATACTTACACAAAAAATGGCTGTATATAATCTCTGATTTTTCACAGTGGCCTGGACAATGGCATAGACAGGACTGTGGGGAGCAGGGGTATTTCTTTGTAGTATTTGTGAAAGTGGTGGTGAGTTTTTAAGGTTTTTAGTTTATTTTATTTTTATTTGTTCTTGGGCAGAAGAGTATGGTTTTGGGGACACTGGTGAATCTCTGACATCCATGTAGTAAATATAAGCACATACACACACACTATGCCTGGGAGGGTGAAAGGGGTCCTAGAGAGCCCTCATAGGCATTTTAAAAATTAACACATGGGTTCTGAATCCCATATAAATTTATTGTAACACTTCCTCTTTCTTAGGGAGGGGTTCTGGATCCCTTCTTAAGAGCTTCCATAGACTAATATGTGGGCTCCAGACCCCTTTATAGATTTAAACACTCTCCATCATGATAATATGATCTGCCTGGAGAGATGGGGGATAATATTATCTATACAACATTTTTGGGGGGCCATTTTCCCTCTTATTTAACAAATGTTTTATTTTTGACAAACTTAACCCCTCCATTGCTGGGTCAGCTGGAAAGCATTGATTTTAATGTGATCCCAGACAATCTAGCAATGGAAGGTTTAAGGGTGGGACTGCTTAGGCTAGTGGGGGTGGCAGCAATAGCTTAAATGTATTTTTTGGGCAGTAAACCCCTCCAATACCAGGCATTTTATATGTCAATGCATAGCAATGCATTGCAAGTTGTCTGGCATCAGAGGAGTTAAAAGAGACTTGGGTGACTGTTAGGAAAGTGGTTGGGCATATGATGAGGCTAGAGAGGCTGTGGTGGTTATTGCCTTTTGAAACTTGAATAGGCCTTTCAAACAGAGCTGCTGAGCCTGGGAAGGTCTGTCTTGCTCTGAAAGGAAGCATTGCAAATGCTATCCTGCTACAATGTAATAGCAGAATGGTTGTTTGCAGTGCTTTCTTGTCTGTTTTTGTATAACCTAAACTGCCAATTTCAGGATATATGTCAACTATAATGCAATGACAAGAGTCAGAAAAAAGTCCAGAGCTAATCTGATTTGACACTGACTGCCTGTCCATTATTTTTCATCATGATTATACCAAAAAAAATAGTTTTAAACAATGAGGCTAAATGTATTTGCAAGAACGCAAGATGAAATCAATTACTACTACTATATATGCAATTTAAAATAAAGATACATTCATTTCAGTGAGAAAATCTGTAAACTCTAAATAATGTCTCCTACCATTAGATGGCAGCATTGTCAAGGAACTAACATCCATGTGCTTAGTGACAGAAACATATCATTCTCACAAATTTTGCATATGGAACGTCTCCTGACCTTTTATAAATTTGTCACCCCCAGTGAGTGCCATTAGGTGTAAGTAACTTATTCGTCTTGCAAGCTTCGTCTGTGACTTGGTCAAGTAATTGGAGAGTTCCAGCTCTCTAGGTGACTTGACTGAATTATACAATTTGCTGTTTGTTTTTACTATGTGACACAACCTGCATAGTTTAACAGAACGTTTTCCCGGACCCACTCAGGTTTTCTTAACTATGACATTTAAAAAAAGTGTAGAAGAAAAAAGGAGAATATATAATTTTGAGAAATAACATAAGAAACAAACAAATTCCTTCTTGTGGAGGACTATTGCGCAGAGTTGTGTTTTTCAAGCTATACAATATATCTATATCTATCTATCTATATATATATTTTTTTGAGTAGTAATATATGTTTATTCCTCAATTTTAAATTCTGCTAAATTTTATTCTATTAATAATCTTATGTATGTATGTATGTATCTATCTATCTATCTAGATATATATAGGTAGATAGATAGATAGATAGATAGATAGATAGATAGATAGATAGATAGATATAGATACAGGTATAGATATACACATACAGAAACTTGTTTAGCAGTGTGTGAAGAAAGAAAATTAAGTGTTACATTTGAAATACATTTGAGATACAGTATCAGTACTGTAAATAAATTTTAAACCTCATGTGTGCTCTTTCTGAATTTCTTTTAAAGTATTGTAAGGTCAACAAGGTGTTATTGTATTTTATATAAAAGCAGAGTTAGTATTGGCATACTGATAACATATCAATAGGTCAACATATTTAATGTTGACTATATAACTATATTAAGATTTACTGCATTGGAATAACAGATGTATCATGCATCCATACCCTGTTTAAATAACACTTTTGACTCTTGCAGTGCTGGGTCACTCACCGGAGAACTCACCTTAGAAGGATTTTGAGAGGACATGTGCACTGTGGTTTTCTCCTTTTTCAATTCTAAATAGGTTATTCAGTGTTATGCAGTTATGAATGATTGAAGAAGCCTTGGAGCAACTACAAAAGAAAGAAACTACATTTTACATCAACAACTGTAACTGAGATTAACCATTTTAAATGTCATGCATTGATTTCAGTGACAATTAAATGAGCTCCATTGCTTATAAAATAAATATTTAAAATCTAAAAACAAATCTTCTAAAATACTTACTGATTTGCACCTTTTGGACTATTGTTTGTTTTCTAAATTATATTAATAATGTAAATATAATTATTCAAACTAGTGGTATAGTAAAAATTAAAGTGTTGCTACCTAAGTTTTACAAATTAATTTAAGCAAATTGAGAGGCTGATAGATGTAAGACAAACTGTTTTCAAATTAGATCATTGTAACAAATTTTCTTTGTATATGTGAGGAAAATTGTTATTCACATTTAGATTTTGAAAATATAGTGCACATACTCAAAACAATAACTTCTGAGCCCAATACATTGGGAGCAGTACCATAAATCAGCAAGTGTTAAGAGTGAGTGAACAGTTCTACATTAGGCTTATTTTGGTGCCAAACTGGGTGGATTTACCTTCAGATGGGATTTTTTTTTTTTTTTTGACAGCATCAATTTTGTTTTCTAAACAACACACGTTGACAAAAATTTAGGTGAACTGTCACTGACTCTTAGATTGCCAAATTTGTAATCTATTATCAAATGTTCAAAACACTTTCATACATCCCTCTTAATCTGCCTAATTATATTAAAAAGAACCTGTACACTAGAATAAGTCTCATGTTTTACTTGCCTAGGTAAGTGTTATTTATACATTGGACCAGTACACCTATCTACATATTTTTTGCATAATGCATACCACCCAAGTGTCCGTCTTTAGAAGGGACAGTCCCTCTTTTAGACCCAAATCCCTCTGTCTCTGTTTCCCACCCTGATGTCCCTCTTTTTAGGAGGTCAGACTGTGTGGTGTGTATATCAGTGTATCATATTGCTCTACAACAATAAAACTCATATTATTATGTGTTTAAACATCAGTATATGTGTTTATAAAGTAGTTTCTGTAAATAAAATACTTTGGTCTTGTTATAAGTCATTTATTAAGTTACACAAGGAGGTGTCAATAGATTATAAAATAGCCTAAAAATTATCTGCAATGCCCTGCCCACCAGCCGCGCCCACAAGAACATCCCTTAAAACACAAGTGTCCCTCTTTGGGAATTTGAAATGTTGGGATGTATGCATAATGTTTGTAGATTCCTGTATACCATGATATCCATTAGATTCTGCTTCTAGATAATACCTCCTAACAACAAGCAGTGGACTTCAATTGGCACAAATGTGAATTGTCTTCATCATCAGATTGAACTGACAGCCTTAGTTTTTAGGAGACTAAAAAAAAAGAGTAGAATTCAAAAAATATTGTAGCTACCTATAACTGACTGCAGTCTGACAAACAGCTACCTAGGTAAGTATTTCTTATAACTGAATTAAGAACCACTTGTGCCTAGGTTATTGCTCTCCTTTAAGAGAAGTATATTTTGCTAAATTAAGCTTATATATAGTTATATATATATATATATAGTTATATGCTGTAGTGTATTAGTGTAGTGTATATTGGAGTATACTGTGTTAACTAATGATGCTCTGAAGACAGCTTCCAAAGCTTTGTCGATATGAATAATTAAATTGCACACGGTCTATAGGGAAGGAATTTAATGTTCTCTATCTATTTTTGTTAGGAAGTGTCTGCCTTTTGGTGCAGGATCTTTGAAATCTGGATCTCAAATTTCAGTTAGTTTGTTTTTGCGTTCCATTCAGGCTGAAGAAATCAGTTTTATTATTTTGCCACACTAATTGACTGCTACACTGATGAAGTCTGTATAGGTTATAGATATGCACTATAAAACACTGTTTGAAGTGTAAAATGATAATATAGTAAATATTTATCACTAATTATACTGTCAACCCTTTGACTCAAAGAGAAGTGTCCAACATATTGCAAAGCAATGTGCTGGATACCTTCTGGCACTCAAAAGATTAAGGAACAGGTCAAAATGGAGAGCCGCTCCTGTTTCAACAAAATGCAATAGTTGCAATTAGCGTAACCAAGGTGCTGTTAATTGTATCACTGACATTTCCTCTATTCTAGTATCTATACTTTATCTTGTTTATAATCTTACCTCTAACATCAATTGTACAGCACTGTGGAATTAGTTGGCACTATATAAATAAAGAATAATAAAAATAACACCAAGCATTAGTAATTGGCAAAAAATCAGTAAGAGGAACACTAGTGTTTAATAATAATTAGAAAACCCATGGATAACCTAGTATAAGATTTCTGAGCTCCATAATATAAGTAGAAGACCCCAAAAGCAAGTAGTGGATCCCTTTGAAGGCACACAAGTAATCTGAACACAAAATATAGCAATAAAGTTTAAAAACTTTAGTAAAAAATCAGTCAAAATCAAACAATCACAGATACAATGAATCAATATTCTATGCACGACCCCTAAAAACCCAACATAAAAACAATTCTGATTTGGGAAACTCTAAACAGATATGTTCCAGGCTGAACATATTAATTTGTAGCAGCCTTATTGGTGCAGTTTTAGTAATCTAACTTGGAAAATACTTTGTGATTGAACAGACATTGTGATCTAGTATAGCTAGACCTGAGGAAGAGAGCTGATCTTTCCAAAGCTTGTCTTAAAGGGACACCAAAGTCCCAAAAAATATTCTTGTTTGGTAGAGTTTAAAAAATAAGTTATGTGGCACAAATCCTCTCTCTTAAACCTTTACTATTTGAGAGATATTCGCATGTAAAGTCCCCCCTCCCCTTCTCCTGACGTCAGCGCTGTGCTGACAGCAGGAGGTCCTGGGACTAGCCGGCGGCTCTGCAGCAGAGCCAAAATCATGTTATTTCAAAAGAATTCCTTCATTGGAAAGGAGTACAAAGTGTGCCTGGTTTGCAAGCACACTTTCTAGACCATTCCAATGAAGTAGTTCTTTTTAAATAACTCAATTTCGGCTCTGCTGAAGGGCATCCTCGAGTCAGCTGACTCGAATCTCCTGCTGTCAGCTTTACAGCTGACATCAGGAAAAGGGAAACTTTAGATGTGAATATCTCTCAAACCATAAAGGTTTGAGAGATAGGATTTTTGCCACATAATTTATTTTTTCAAACTCTACAAAACAAGAAGACTTTTTTATTGCACATTATTATCCCTTTAAATTATAAACTGTTAGTGCAAATAAAAAATGTATCACCAAGTACCAAAGCACTCATATCTTTGTAGGCTGAACATAGGAACATCAAAAATATCTTACAACAGGATATCAGAACATCTATATGTTAAGATATATAACAAGTCAACATCCCACTATCCAAAAGAGACAAGCAAAAACAAGAGCCTAAGTTCAAGGGTTAATCCACTGTAGAGAAGGTCATGTTTGAGCTAAATGCAGCAGTCAGTGACAGGTTGATGTACTAAAAGGAAATGGATTGCAGAAGCATACGGTGGGAAGAAGAAGAAGTTTTTTGCAAAGAGCTGATGATATGCCTAGACTCATCGGCCTAGATTCACTAAAATTCAAAGATGGCTGAAAATGTCAATGTTCTGTTGGAGCAGAGTTGGAGGTACATCGATAGTATTCACTAAAGTGTTTATGACATCACATCACCATCACAAAAATATGTCCACATCGATATCCATCTAACAGGTTTATGAAATTTAATTCATCACATCGTCTATGGCCTATTTCCACATGGAAATGAAACATAATGGTTCATTTCCAAATGGAAATGCTGAATAATGAGAAAATTCTGTATGCAAGGGTGTGTGTTGATATGTCAATGTGACATTTGACACAAGTGCTAAACTCCAATAGCAGCTTCTGCTGTCGGAGTTCACCGTCTCGACTTCACCTACCTTACTTTCCAATGAATCACAAATAGGGAGAGCTGTAAACTGTTGTTGGCGTGAAAGGGATTTCCTCCCTTCACATGTCATCAACACTATGACAATACTGCAGTTGTGAAGCATTCTCTCTGCTCCCCTACTTGGGCAGTAGGAGAGTGAAGAGAAGGCTTTCACCACCATGGAGAGCATCAACCCATTATACCTTTGAGTGCCATAGGATATAATAGTGGAGGATCCTGTGAGTGGGTGTGGATAAGAATAATAAGTGCAGGATCCTAAGAGGGGGCAGGGGTTGGTGGTAAGTAGGTAAGAAGAGGGACAGGATCCTGTGAGTGGTTAGGAGGAAGAGGTGCATGAGCTGGCTGTGAGTGAGAAGGAAGAGGGGCAGGTTCCCATGAGTGGGGAGGAAGAGGGGCAAGTTCTGGCAGTCAGTGGAATGAAAATGTGGTGGTGGGGATGGTGACAGCAGACTTGAAGAGCAGAATGAGAGAGGCAGAGCACAATGATCATCAGGGGCTAAGTCAGACTCAAGGTCTGCAGCAGATGTTTCAGTGACATCTCCTCCTCCTGCACTGAAGTCCTGGGTGTGGGAATATGTTTTCTGGGGATTAGATGAGCGTAGGAAACTGGTTTATGCACCCTGTTTGATCAGTAAAGAGGGGAGGAGCTTTTAAACTAGGAATGGGGGGTGGGTATAGATAGCAAAAATGGGGTAGGTAGAGCAGATAGGAACTGGGTCCAAGTAAATGACCAGGGGGGTGGAGAAAGGGTGGGGAAAAATTTAGTCAGTAGGGAGGAACTCCTAGTAAATGAAGGTGTAGAAAAAAGGCATGTAGGGAGTAATAAATGTAAAGACTTCAAAATTAATTGTATGCTAGCAAATGCAAGAAGTATGGAAGATAAAATAGGAGAACTAGAATTGCTGGCGGTTAATGAGCAATTGGACATAATTGGAATAACAGAAACATGGTGGAACGATGCACATGACTGGACTGTAAATATACAGGGCTATTCCCTGTTTAGAAGAGACAGAATTAATAGAAAAGGGGGAGGTGTGTGCTTATATTTGAAAACAGAGCTAAATCCAGTTTTGCGAGGTGATATTAGTGAGGAAACTGGCCAAATTGTGGAGTCCATGTGGGTAGAAATGTGGTGTAAAAGGTAAAAAAAGTTGTTGGTGGGCATATGCTACAAACCACCAAATATCGATGACAATGATGAGGCCCAACTGCTATTGCAAATGAGGAAAGCTGCCCAGTTTGGGCATACTATAATTATGGGAGATTTTAATTATCCAGATATCAACTGGAAAAATGAGACCTGTCAGAGTGCTAAGGGTAGCAGGTTTTTGAATACACTTCATGAAAGCTACATGTCACAAATGGTGGAAGCGCCGACAAGAAATAACAATGTATTGGACCTAGTGATCACTAATAACACAGAAATGGTATCCAATATTAAGGTAAGAGAACATTTGGGAAACAGTGATCACAACATGGTTACATTTGAGATCAGTCTGGCAAAGCAAAAATGTATAGGTTCAACCAAAACTCTTAATTTTAAAAAAGGTAACTTCAAATTGTTAAGGGCTTCAATGCAACACATAGACTGGGATATTTTATTTAAAGGCAAAAATACTGAGGAAAAATGGTCAGAATTCAAATTTAGGCTGCAGAAATGTACCCAACAGTATATACCAATGGGGAACAAATGCAAAAGAAGTAAGTCACAGCCAATGTGGTTAACTGCACATGTAAAGAAGGAAATGGCAAGGAAAAAAAATGCATTCAAATTATTTAAGTCTGAAGGAACTGATCAATCTTTCTTAAAATACAGGGAGTGCAACAAAGATTGCAAAAAGGCAATTAGGGTAGCAAAAATAAATAATGAAACTCAAATTGCAAGGGAAAAAAGTTTTTCAAATATATAAATAGCAAAAAACTTAAGAGGGAGTGCATTGGACCATTCAAAAATTAGATGGGTGAGTTGGTTAGTGAGGATAAGGAAAAGGCCGATGTTTTAAACACTTTCTTTGCATCAGTATATACAAGGGAGCAAGGAATGGTAGAAGAGCCTCCGCAAGTAACAAATAAAACAATACAATTAATAGATATTGGGTTAACTCAAGAAGATGTCATGGGAAGACTGAACAAAATCAAGACCGACAAAGCACTGGATCCTGATCGTATACATTCAAGGGTTCTTCAGGAACTTAGTGCAGTGTTAGCAAAACCCCTATATTTACTATTTAAAGATTCTATTACCACAGGCTCAGTGCCACAGGATAGGCGAAGAGCTAACATAGTACCTCTATTTAAGAAGGGAACTAAAACAGAACCTGGGAATTATAGACCAGTGAGTTTGACCTCTGTAGTGGGAAAACTGTTAGAAGGGATAATAAGGGACTATATTCAGGATTACAACACAAAAAATAAAATCATTAGCACAAGTCAACATGTTTTTATGAAGAATAGATCATGCCAAACTAATCTTTTCAGCTTCTATGAGGAGGTAAGCAGCAACCTTGACAATGGCAAGGCAGTAGATGTAGTATATATAGACTTTGCAAAGGCATTTGATACAGTGCCACACAGAAGGCTGGTGTATAAAATAAGGAAATTGGGACTAGGAGATAACCTTTGCAATTGGATACAAAACTGGCTGAAGGATAGGGAACAGTGTGTGGTTGTAAATGGAAAATTCTCCAGTACAGTTAAAGTGGAGAGTGGAGTACCTCAGGGTTCAGTATTAGGTCCGCTGCTTTTTGTTTATATGTTTATAACATGTTTATAAATTACCTGGAAATAGATATAGAAAGCAAAATATCAATATTTGCAGATGATACTAAATTATGCAAAGTCATTAATTCAGAACAGGATATTTTCTCTCTACAGAGGGACTTACATAAAATGCCAGATTGGGCAAACATGTGGGGAAGTGTAAAGTTATGCATTTGGGAGGAAACAATCCGAAGGCTACTTATAAACTTAATGGAATAATTTTAGGTGCCTCATTGCTAGAAAAAGACCTGGGTATCCTTGTCAACTACAGACTTGGAAACAGTGACCAGTGTCAAACAGCAGTAGCAAAGGCAAACAAAGTCCTGTCTTGCATAAAAAGAGGTATCGAAGCAAGAGTGGATAACATTATTTTGCCATTATACAAATCATTGGTAAGACCTCACCTTGAGTATGCAGTGCAATTTTGGGCACCGGTTCTGAAAAAGGATATACTAGAACTAGAGAGGGTACAGCGGGAAGCAACAAAATTAATTAAGGGAATGGAGGACTTTACATATGAGGAATGACTAAACAAACTTGAGAAAAGACGACTAAGAGGAGACCTTATCACATGGTACAAGTATATGAGAGGTCAATACAAGAATCTCTGCGGTGAGCTATTTATTCCAAGGCCTGATCAGGTGACTAGGGGACACCCCTTGAGATTAGAGGAAAGGAGGTTTAGACTTCAGCAGAGGAAGTGTTTTTTTACAGTAAGGTCAGTTAAATTGTGGAATTCATTGCCCAGGGAGGTAGTTATTCTTTTCTTTCAAAAGGGAACATACAGAGTTATACTGTTTATCAGTAGGCTGATAAGGAAGGTCTGATAAAGACTAATTTAATTGGTAGCAGGAAAGCTATAAAATTCTCAGTTACTGAGGTATGAGGCGAAGGTTGAACTTGATGGACTTGTGTCTTTTTTCAACCTAATTTACTATGTTACTATGAAAGCAGAGATCACACCTTGGCACATCTGCATTACCGAAGCATATGCAACATAGGAATGCTGACGTATATGCAGAAAAAAATGAAAAGTCCCATTCCCAAGCCACTGCTAATGTTGCTGAAACTTCTAGTACTACCCTTTGTCAAAAACGTTGATACAAGAAAACCTCACTAAATTGACTGCAGAACCCCCACTATCAGCCAGCAGGAATTATCAGCAGCCTTTGCAGCCAATAACACCAGTGGCTCCCCTCCCAATTTCTATACCCATTCAAAGTGTTCCCACAGAGTCAAATATCCCTCCACCAATGCCATTATTCCCTCAGGACAGAAATTTTGTGCAGGCATGAATATGGTAAAATTTTCCACACATTGCACCCTATGGAAACAAACAGGGTGCAGGGTATAACAGTACACCTAAGAGCCATGCATCCTGCAGAATATGAGAGCCTGTTAGTGGTGAGGGTAAATTATTTTTATTGTTTTTTTCTTTTAATAATTTGTGTAAATGTTGTTGCTGCAGAGCTGAGTCATTTTGTTTATATTAACTTTATACATTTATTTTAATTTAAGTTTCCCACCTCCAAATAATGTTTCTTGGCAAGCTGGCGTACAATTGTATATACTATTATTTAAACAAAATATATTGAAGCCTTAATTTTAGTAAAGCAATTTTTGGCTACTGTGAGTCAAACAAGAAAACAATAACGTGAATAAATCACATATTTTGCAAAATATATGTTAGTGACAGAAGCTCAGCCAGATAAGGAAGGAACGTGGATCACCTGCCTGTCTCTTCACTGAGATCATAGCCAAGTCAGTAAAAAAAAAAATTACATTAAAAATAAAATAAGAAATTGCTACTTAACATGACAGAGACATGGACCTCCTGATGTAAGCTGTGACTGGGGAGACTGATGCTTGATGGGATAGAGTATTTTGTAGAGGATGATTTGTAGTACTTGTTGTTAGAGGCCCGAGGAAACATTGATTTGTTGAGGGACATACACTTGTGTTAGGCCCAAGCCATGAGGAACCATTGATTTGTAGGACTAGACTATATCCCTCCAGTATCCTTGTCTTTTTCAGATACAGATGAAGTTGAGAGTGAGGATGATGACAGGGCTATAAGGTTAGCAGAAAGTCAAAATCTGAATCTCCCAACACTTTTAAGGAGCACTGTGCCTGTCTATAAACTGTTTGAGAAAGCCATTGGAAAATCTGACCCTGGACAGGCACAGATGTGAAAAAGCACACAGTCACCCTATCAGTCATCATCAGCGGCATTGCCTCTTCAAATTTCAAGTCCCACTCAGCCACACACACCTGTTTTGAGTACCCAGCAACAACAACACAGGTTAACATTCACAATGTTAAATATGACGAGTGCCTCTGCTGCTGCTGCTGCTACTGTAAGTGCTGCACCTTTAACACCTAGTAGTAGTGGCAGTAGAATTGCATCAACATCTAGCCTTAGTAGTGGTAGTAGCAGCACCACCTCTGGAACCCCTCATTCCATTAAGTCCACAGTATGGAGATACTTCACTCAGGATCCTCAAGCTAAGCATGTTGCTATCTGTTGTCTATGCAAAAAGCCCACAAGCAGGGGAAAAGCAGGCTCACACCTAGCCACCTCGTCTATGAGATCCCACCTGAAGCACAACCACAGGTCTGATTGGGAGACACACTGTCAGCAGGCTAAAGGTGCCACAACTAGCAGCAGCAGAAGCACTTTAAAATGTTCCCAAGGCACTAGGGCAGAAAAAAGTGAAGTTATTTATGTGTCAGAGAGTATGCTACTGCCAGTGCCAACAGTTAGTTCAGTCCAAATAACACCTATGGCTCCTGCTGCAGAGGAGTATGATGACTCTGGCTTTGCTGTAGGAGATGGCAAGAGTCATAGACTGCCCACACGTGCTGCCTCTACCACCACCACTTCCTCTAGCAATGTTAAAGCAATAAAGTTTCAGGGTTCTTCTGCCATGTCCTGCCAACCCACACTGACTGAGTTCCTGGGAAGGAGACAAGAACTTCACAAAAACAATCCCAAAGTACACCTTTGGAATGGCAAGGTTGCCAAGATGTTGGCAATGGACATGCTGCCGTATTCTTTTGTAGAAAACCAAGGTTTCAGAGAACTGATGTCATGTGTAGATCCATGCTGGACTATCCCAAGCCGCAGTTATTTTTCCAGGACAGCTGTGCCTGAATTGTACAAGCAGGTGGTTAGTGTGGTGGGCAAAGGACTTAAAAGTGTGTATGACAAGAAAATCCACCTGACAACAGATATGTGGACAAGTGGGTAGAGCACAGACTATATGACTGTGACTGCTCACTGGGTTTCCCTCCCAGCACCAACAGTGGACAACACTAGCTTAGAGCATCAGGTGAAAGCCAGTAATCATGCTTCTGGTTGTGGCACTGTGATTAAAAGGCAGCAGCAGCAGCAGCAGCAGCAGCAGCAGCAGCAGGATAGCCCATACCATCGTCACACCATCTTGTGCATGCAGAGTTTTGAGAGACAATCCCACAAACCTGTAGATGTTCTAAGTAAGGTAGAGCAGGTGATAGAGGAATGGCTTGTACCAAGCTCCTTAAAAGCTGGTTTTGTGTCTGCTGATAACAGCTCCTACATAATCACTGCTTTGAGAATTGGTGGTATGGTGCATGTGCCCTGATTTGCTCATGTGCTAAATTTAGTTGTGACCAGATCCCTGGCAGAATTCGAGATCCTCAAAGAGATGCTTACTATTGCCCGCAAAATCTGTGCCCATTTTAGTCACTCCTACAAAGCATGCAATGCTCTATATTCCGTACAAGAGCATAACGACCTGCCCCATTACCAGCTGAAAATGGAGGTCCCTAACAGGTGGAATAACACCATGCAAAACTGGAAGGCTTTGGAGGGAGCCTCTATGTCACCTGGCCAATGGCAACTAATGTGTGATGTATGTAAGCTGCTGAAACCCTTTGAGGAGGTAACCATGCTGGTGTGTCTCATTTGGGCAGGAATTAGTGAAATTCTACCACTGATATTTTTATTGCAGAAAAAAATGAGGAGCATGGCTGAGGATTCTTGCCAGAATGACAACACAGACATGCACCAGCTGGTAAAGGACATGTTATAGTGCTTTGAACAAGATCCTCACATAGTGTCCATTAAAATCAATGAGGAACACATTCTTGCCACTTTGCTGGACCCCCGCTTTAAACAGAATTTCTGCCAAAGGGCCATCACAACAAGGCGATCAGCAGCAACTCTCTGAGGAATCGGATACTGTCAAGTAATATTGTGACATACTTATTGATCGAGTGGAGGGTTGCATTGTGGAGGATGAGAGGAAGAAAGTGAGGGCACAACAAACATCTAGGTAGTATAGTAAAAAGGAAGGCAACAAAGCATTTGAACCAGCAGAAGCAGCTTCATCATCAACCAGAATATCCCATTTGGAGCACAGGGCAATTCATGGGTTTGAGCAGAGGCAGCAAAAACCCAGCATTAGTAGTGGTGGTGGTGGAGGCACATCTCTTTGGGACTTGCTCCCTGAGTATGGGTTGGTAATTGACACACAGGAACACCGTGTAGCTCCTAGAAGTGGTCCCAATGCATGAGATGGTTTCTGCATACTTGCAGGATAGCTATGTTTTAGGTAGAAACAATGACCCCATGGATTACTGGCAAACAAAGCAGTGTGTGTGGCCAGCATTGACACGTACTGCAGTAGAAAGCCTCAGATGTCCTCCAGCAAGCGTTGAGTCTGAGAGGGTTTTCATTGCGGCTGGTTATATTGTCAATGACCGCAGGACACGGCTATCAAGCAGCAATGTTGGGAGACTAACATTCTTAAAAATGAACCAACATCTCATACCATCTGAGTATCAGGTAGCAGAAACCACATATGATGACAGACAAAGCCAGGACAAATATATTAACAGCAGCACAGATGAGGAGGTGGACGAGGGATGTGAAGAAGGGCCGCCACTATTTTCCACACTTGGGACCAGTCCACTGCTATGACCGATAAGTTATGTGTGTCAATAATCTGAGAAGGAGGATAGCATGTGATAATAGTAAAAATATGTACACAAATCACACCATGCCAGTCCCCCACCACCACCACTACCATACACATCTAACACATTGTAGGTTGTATTTTATTTATTTTTTATTACTTGACATCATCATGAATATGTGCCAGTGTCACTTAAGCAGCAAGTTAGTGTTGTGGGGAAAGGACAAATGCATTCTGCATGCTAACACATTTTTCAAGGCTATGTTGCTGTAGGACTCACAACTTTGACTTTCAGCCACTTATTTCTAAACTTCAGCCCTCACAAGAAGTAATATTACAGTAGAAAATGTAGTACCTATTGGAAATATAGGCGAAAAATGTGTTAAAATAGGTGGAAAATGTGTTAAAATAGGCGAAAAGGAGGAAATTTTTGCATAGATGGAAAGGCGTAGGTTTTCACGGGAAAAGCGATAAATCGGAAAATTTTCACTAAATTTTTTGCAGGAAATTTTTCACACTTTTTGCCCACCCCTACTGATGACTGCACTGTGCCTGCTCTAAGAGAATAATAGTCCCACACCCAGGACTTCAGGGGGGAGGAGTAAGGTGGAGAAGAATGGCCTCTTTATTCTTCTCCTCCACATTCCTCTTTGCTGGCTGGGGCTGAGGATGATGTTGCTGCTGTTGCTGCTACCTCAGAATCAGCACTGCAACTAGGACCAGGAGTATTGCTGCTGGAAAGTAGAACCTGTCCCGCATCACTGGACCTCATCACCACTGGACCCATGGTGGTCTGTGGCACACTAGCCTGCTCCTCAGCATCCTGTTGCCCTTGCAACTCATAAGCAGCAGGAATTACAAAAACAGCAAACTCCACAAATTCTAGAATCCTACTGTCACACTTGCTATCTCTTGTTGACCTGAAAAAGGCAGGCTGTCAGCACTAGCAGCAGGGAAAGACAAGAAATCTGTGCTCATGGTGATAGTGGTATTATTGCTGCTAGGCAACAGTTCTGTCTTCTTCAAGATCGTCTTTCATCTGTAATTAAAGGGATGAAAAGTTTGTAGCCATTGAAAAAAAAAAAACATTTTTGAAAGTTGGCGAAAAAGGCGAAGATTTTGATTGCTTTATTCAAAGAAGATTTTCCCATGAGAAAGAGGATAACCACTTGGGTTTTGTGAATTTTTTCTTGGGAAGATGATGGGACCTTTCTCCCACCCCTATCCAGAGTCCCACAGACTCCTCTAACACAGAAAATAAACTACCCTTCAACTATCTTGATATGCTAATCCTAAGTAGATTAAAAATATGGTGCTTTTTCTACCTCTCACAAACAGAAAATGACAAGCTGTAGGAACATGACACCCCATTTACACAATGTCTGCTGGAAAAGAAGGGAAACTTGCTACATTGGAGGTAAATGCAATACAATGACATGTGACAAATGGAAAAAGTATAAAACTGTCACTTTCTGCAGAAAATTTCCCACTCAGCGAGAAGTGGCATTTTTTGCCTGTTTCATTTTTGAGGAGAAAAATGTGAACATCTCTAGTCAGAGGCAGACGTTCATCAAAAGGATGACTATGATCAGGCTAGTGTATCACAGACCATTGCAGCCACCATGGGGCTGGGTTCAGCAGCAGCAACAGCTGAAAAATATTTCCATACACATGATTTCAGTGAGGGGAGAAGT
Organism: Rhinophrynus dorsalis; assembly: GCA_037306005.1. Classification (NCBI taxonomy): domain Eukaryota; kingdom Metazoa; phylum Chordata; class Amphibia; order Anura; family Rhinophrynidae; genus Rhinophrynus; species Rhinophrynus dorsalis. Next base: position 265,841,781 of record CM074723.1, on the reverse strand, counting down.
GGAGAATGGCCTTCTTCTTCTTCTCCAAAATCACCTTCACTAGCTGGGGCAGGTGATGTTGCTGCACCTTATCTTATTTGATAGTAGTCAGTGGAGTCATTGTTTTGGCCTAAAACATAGCTATCCTGTAAATATGCGGTAATTATTGCACATGCAGTGGGACCACTCCTAGGAGCTACACAGTGTTCATGTGTATCAGTTACCAACCAATAGTCTGGGAACAAGTCCCATAGATATGTGCCACAACCAGAACATTGCTTACAGCTGCCTGTGTCTTTTGAACCACACAAAATGTTGGGGTGTTTGGGGTAAACCTCCTTTGCTCCCTTCACACACTCCTAAATTTCCCTAAAACAGAGAACAGCCAGCAGAAAGCAACTTGGATCACAGATCCCTGTCTCTTCTCAGTCACACAAGTTTCTGAGGTATGTGGGGTAAATCTCCTTTGCTCTATTCAGCCCCCCCAGACTCCTGTAACACAGAAATAGCAGTCAGGTAAGGAAGGATCTTGGATCACAGCTGCCTTTATTAGTCAAACAGAATTTTGGTGTATTTTGGGTAAACCTCCTTCCTCCCTTTCCACTCCCTGGATCAGAGTGACTCCCTAAACACAGATAAATATGGTGCTTTCTCTATTTCTTATACACACATAATGACATTCTGATGGGACCTAACAGCCCTCTTACAATATCCATGTGAGAAAAGAAGGCAAACTTGCTAAGTGTGTGTGTGGCGGGGGGATTCAGTCTTACCAATTAAAATGTTTATTTTCACAGGAAATGTCCCTCTTTTTGGGAAATAAAAATACTGTGGTATACAAATGCAGGAGAGAACATGTAAAGCATCATCTTTCACAGAGGAAGTAGAGCAATACGTTTGGGCTCAGTATCACTCACTTATTTACCCAGACCCATCTTTCATGAACCTGTTAGTTTCATTCAACACCCTCTCATTCCATGGCCTGTCAAATGATCACACTATAACTCTAGCCACATCTCTCTAGAGCCCTGTTACTCTGTAGTTGCCTAATAACTGTTTTTATGAATTTGGCATCAGAAGGATAACTGCATGAAAAAACTTCTAACATATACCAAACATCAGCATATCTTCATTATTTTTCATTTTCATATCCATTTTTCCTTTCTATCTTAACATTAGAACTTTTATTATACATTACAGCTCTGTGTGGGTGAAAAGTGAGATAAATTTCCTGCATGACTATTGACAAAAAAATGGAGGATATTTCTCTTTTTATTGCAAAAGTTTTCTCCTTTTCTCTAATTCAAATGTTCCTCCTTTTTGCATATTCCAAGAAATTTTTCTCCGATTCCAACACATTTTTCTCCTATTTCAACAAATGTTTCTCCTATTCCAACACATTTCCTCCTATGTTTAATATGGTGCAACATTTCCCAGCACAATATTACTTCTTCTGAGGGCTTTAGTGGAGAAATAAGTAGCTGGAAGTCAAAGTTGTGAGTCCTATAGCAACATATACCTTGAAAAATGTGTTGGCATGCAGAGTGCATTTGTCCTTTGCCCACAACACTTACTTCCTGATTAAGTGACACTGGTACATATTCATGATGATGTCAAGTTATTAAAAAAAGTTCAACCTACAATGTGGCAGATGTGTATGGTAATGCTGGTGGGGGACTGGAGTGGTGTGATTGGTGGGACCTTGACAGACTGCATCCACCCCAGGAGGAGAGGGATCATCATTATTTATTGCACATGCTGCAACAACTACTACTTTACTCCCATGTCCCTGAACTGCACATCCTTTCCTCCTCCCACTTTTGCATTAGTTAGACATTACTCAACTACTGTGTATGTTTTTACTCTCTACAGTATACAACTGATGGAGTGTGATGTCTTGCCTTGGACCTCAACAAAATTCTCAGTGTCGTCTGCTGTCTATCAAGTCTGCCTCAGTCACAGAGATCACATCAGACTCCCAGTCAGCTGTATAATATATTTGTTTGTTTAATTATCTATGTATTTTTTTTTTTAAGTTGACCACCCCTCCTTGTCACAGTTAGCCCGAAAAAATATGTAACTAAAAAAAAAAATCAACATCTTTCCCCTAACTTTCCCAGCACAGAGACAATAAAAACAAAATCCCAAAGCAATTTGGACCCCAGCTGCCTGTGTCTTGCCAGTCAGTCACACTAAATTTGGGGGAATTTAGGATCATCCTTTGTACTCCCTTCTTCTCCCCCAGAGTGCCCCCAGACTCCCCTAATACAGAGAACAAAAAGACACCCTAAACTAAGCTTCATTTCCCCTTTATTTGCCTATCTTCTCTAGCTCAAAAACGTGCTGTTCTCTCTTCTCACAAACACAGAATGGCATGCTGTGAGAGCCTAACACCCTTTTATATGGCTGTAGAAAACTTTCGTGTGATGGAGAAAAATGAGTTAGGTGAAAAAACACATGGTGCTTTCTCAGCAAAAAATGACACTTTACACTAGGCATATAATATCCTGCAAAAAGTGCAGTTTTCCCACTTCTTTGCCTAGCTCATTGCATTGAAATCAATGGGAAGAAAAATTTTTCCCCACCACATAAAAATGTTCTCTAATTTTCCTACAAGCAAATAAAAGGGTGTCAGGCTCTCAAAGCATGCCATTCTGTGTTTGTGAGAGTAGAAAGCAGCACGCTTTTTGAGCTAGAGATGGCAGGCAAATAAAGGGGAATTGAAGCTTAGTTTAGGGAGTCTTTTAGCTAGGACATTTGTTCTCTGTGTTAGGGGAGTCTGGGGGAACCTTGGGGGAGAGGAAGGGAGGAATGAGGTTGACCCACAAATACCCTCAAATTTGGTGTGACTGACTGGCAAGACACAAGCAGCTGGGGTCCGATTTTCTTGTTGATCTTGCTGTTATTGTCTCTGTGCTGGGGAAAGAAGTTGTTAATTGTGTTTTTCAGTTATAATTTTTTTTGTTTAACAGACTGTGAAAATATAGGGTGGACAACTTAAAAATATAATAACAGAAAAAATAAAAAAAAAATAAAAAATAGAAAACTAAATAGAAAACTAAAAAATAATAAATAAACAAGTAAATATATTAGGTGACAGAAAGCTTAATGGGTACCTGACATGAACTGTATAACTGAGGCAGACTTGATACACAGCAGATGACATTGAGAGTTTTGTTGAGGGCTAAGACAAGACATCACAATCCATACAGTTGTATACTGTAGAGAGTAAATACACGCACAATAATTTAGTAATGTCCAGCAAATGCACAAGGGGGAGAGGTTGAGCAGTACAGGGATGTGGGGGTAAAGTGGTAGTTCAAAAAGTAACTGAAGCCATGTTTTCTGCAGTTTGTGCAATCAATGATGATCCCTGTCCTCAAAGTAATAGCGAACTTTGTAAAAGCAAAAAGACACATTTTGACACCTCTAAAAGCTTAGAGGAATATAAGGATAGTGAACAAGAAGCGGTAGGCGATGCTGGTGCTAAGGATGAACTAATGATGACTGATGATGATGAAGATGCAGATCTACAATGTAACGAAGGGTTGCTACCATCTACCAGACATGGGATCACTGCTATAACCAATAAGTAATGTGAAGCAGTGATCTGAGAAGGATAGCTCACATTTGACATAAACACGATAATGGCAAAAACTTCTATAGGAATATATATATTGATGCTACTGATGTGTGAGTATGTATATAAATATAAATAAATATATATATATATATATATATATATACACTCACACATCAATCACACCACTCCAGTCTCCCACTACCATTACCATACAAATTTTTCACATTGTAAGTGGTACTTTTTTATCTCTTGACCTCATCATGAATATGCCTGTGTCACTTAAGCAGGAACACATTTTCCAATGCATATGTGTTGTAGGACTCCCAAATCCCAACTTTGACTTTCAGATACTTATTTCTCCATTGCACTCAAAAAAAGTAATACTGTGGTGGAAAATGATGCACCGTAGGAAACACAGGTGAAAAATTTATTGGAATTGGTTAAAAGGAGGAACAGTTTGCATTTGAGAAAAAGAGAAAATGTTCATGAAAAAAGAGATAAATAATGCATTTTTTTAAGTCATGCAGGAAATTTTTCTCACTTATCTCCCACTCCTAGTGTAGACATATTGCCTGATCCTCACATCTGTAGATTCGCTGTCAGTTGGTGATGGTAATGGAGGCAGCTGTGGAAGTGGCAAGGAAGAGGACCCTGAGGGTGCCAAGGAATACAGCAAGGATTTTATCCTAGACTCAGAACCCAGCACAAGATGACAACACAAGCATTATTGTTGTCAATATTCTTGGCTGGTAGGGGGTTTCACTTGCTTCACACACTTTTGTGTGGTATTTTCACCCACGTCCTTTCCATCATTGGGGAGAGACAAGGTGTATCGTGAAAGCAGAATATGACTTTTTTCATAGGGAATGGTTCCACACTTTTACCATGCACCTCATGGTGTCGACTGCATGTGCGTTATTAAGAAAGATTGTTGAAGTCAGATATTTCCAGCAGGAATTTTCACAAAAACACAATTTCATGCTTGTTTTGCGAAAATTACCTCCCATAGAAAATAAGTAACATTTTCACCTTTCTCCCCTGCCAATACATTTTCCGCAAGAACTTTGTTCCCCTATGTTGTCTATGACTGCAAGATTTTCCACTGCAATATTACTACTTCTGAATGCTGAAGTGGAGAAATAAATATCTGAAAGTAAAAGTTGTGAGTTCTACAGCATCATATGCCTTGAAAAAATTGTTAGCAGGAGGAGTGTCTTTATCCTCTGCCCACAACACTAACTTCCTGCTTAAGAAACATTGGCATAGCTATCCTTGAAAAATAACTGGATTGGGATATTCCAACAAGGTGCACCGCATAACATATTTTCTTTAAAACCTTTGCTTTCAACAAAAGAAAAGGGCATTGTGTTTCTCAGTGAGACCTGTGATTGTGATTCAGGTGAGAGCTCATTGAGGAGGTACCTAGGTGTGAGCTTGTTTCCCATCTGCTCACATGCTTCACACACACAGACACCAGATAGCAACATGCTTAGCTTTTGGATCATTAATAAATTATTTATATAATGTAGACTTCATAGTCTGAGAGTTTCCTGAGAAGCCGCTACTACTACTACTGGGGCTAGATGTTCCTGAAATTGTACTACTACTACTACTACTACTACTACTACTACTACTACTACTACTACTACTACTATGTCACGGGTTCACTTACAAGAACAGTAGAGGAACTCATCATAGCTAAAGCTTTGCATGCTCATACCTGTATTGTTGCTGGTTACTCAACACTATTAGTGTGAGTGACTGAGTGGGATATGGACTTCGAAGCTGTAATGATGCTGAAGATAACTGACAGGATGACGTGTATTTTATTGTATCTTGTCTTGTCCATGGTCAGACTTTCCAATTGATTTCTCATAGAGTTTATAGACAGACAGTGTTCCTTTTCAGTGGTGAGACTTTTGCCTTTCAGCTAACTTGCTGGCCATGTCATCATCATCTCTCTCTCATTCTCAACTTCATTTGTATCTGAGGAAGAGAAGGATCCTGGAGGGATATATTTGAGATCTACAGCATCATAATCATCAGTCTTCACCTTCTACTTCCCCACTACTTTTATATTCTTCTAGGCTTTTAGAGGTCTCAAACAATTTCTTTTTACATTTCCCCTTTGAGGATTATTCACAACATCTATTACTACTTTCAGTATAGGTGTTTTTATGTTTGTTTGTCTCACTGTCAGATGCAGCAGTTGGTTGAGCTACTACACCTTCTTCCATTATGTCATCAACACTAGAATGCAACTCATTGTTGTCTTCAGTGTTTTTAGAAGGTTTATTAATAGCGCTGGTGGTGGTGGAACTTTTGGTGGGACTTTTACAAATTCCATCTTCCTCAGGAAGAGAGGGATCACCATAATTTATTGCACAGGCTATAGCAACAATGGCTGCAGTCAGTTTTTGGATTATCACTTTACTCACATGTCCCTGCACTGCTCCTAATCCTTTCATCCTCCCCCTATCCCTTGCTTATTTTCTGGATATTTCTCAACTAGTGTGTGTGTTTTAACTGTAAAGTACACAATAGAACTGATTGAGTGTGATGTCTTGCCTTGGCCCTCTACAAAATACTTTATCTCGTCTAGTATCAGTCTGTCTGAGTCACAGCTCATGGCCGGGTCCCTGCCTCTGTCATAAATTTTTTATTTTTTTATTATTTTAATTAACTGTCCCCCTATCCTTATCACGGCAAAAAACAAAAAAACAAAAAACTACACTCCTTGTTCAACTGCTTATTTCCCCAGACTTCCCTAGCAAAAAGATAACTGCCAGATCAGGAAGGACTTTGGATCACAGCTGCCTGTGTCTTTCCAATCAGTCACATAAAATTTTGGGATAGTTGGGGTAAACCTCATCTGTTCCCCTCTCACCTTCACCCAGACTACTCTACCACAGAGATAATAAGCATCATGTCAGGAAGGAGCTTGGATCCTCTAGCACAGCCTGTTTATTCCAGTCAGTCAGTCACACAGAATTTTGGGGTATTTGGGGAAATTCTCCTTTGACCTTTTTTCACACCCCAGACTCCCCTGACACAGAGATAACAGCCAGTTCAGGCAGGTACTTGGATCACAGCTGCCTATGTCTACTAAGCCACATAACATTTTAGTGTATTTTGGGTAAACCTCCTTTGCTTCTTTCTCACAACCCCAGACCCTGTAGAACAAAGATAACCGCTATATCAGGAAGGTGCTTGGGTCATGGCTACCCGTGTCTTCCCAGTCAGTCACAAAGAGTTTTGGGGTATTTGGGGTCCCCCAGACTCCCCTAGAGAACAAATGTCCTGCCTACAAGAGTCCCTAAACTAAGCTTCAGCTAAACTTTATTAGCCTGACTTCACTAGCTCAAAACTCTTCTGCTCTCTCTTCCTCTCCCAAACACAGAATTGCATGCTGCTGGAAACTGATACCCCTTTCATACTATACTTTTGGGAAATGAAGGGAAATTTGTCACATGATGGAAGAAATTCAGGCTTCCCATTGATTTCAATGCAATAAGGTAGGCGAAAAAGTGAAAAAGTACTATTTCTTCTCCTGTTTCTCTTTTGCCCATCCCTAGACAGGAGGTATAATGACCAGCATTTTTATTGTTTTTCTTGGAGGATGGTTCCACATGATTCTCAAGGAGGGGATAGTATATGTGTGACCAGTCCTTCTCACTCTTTTTAAACTTGTCTTAGACAATTATGCTGACCCATGCCCATGTTTTTTTAGAGGGGGGATAAAGAAGGATATACTTGACTACATATCTTATCCCCAGATACACCTGAAGTGACTTGTGGTGCTGTTGCTGAAGATGATGTCTCAAACTAGATCAAGTAGTAGTAAGTGGCACATCCACCTGTTCTAAATCACTGCTGGTACTTCCACTACTACCACCACCATCATCTTAATCTGTGACTGAGATGATGATTCCACTCTCATCAGTACTCAGCAAGGTAGATACAACAGCTTGATCGTTCTGTAACATTTGATGATGCTATTAGGACTGAGAGTCAGACATCAAACAATAACATATCATTGCAGGTGATACCCATTCCAATCATGTATCTCCCACTCTTGGTTTGTTTGATCTAGAAAAGCTCTCAACATCATATCTGAATCATCACCAACACCCTCACCATCAGTAGTACCACCAACAACACCTCCTCTTTTATTTATAGTGGTGGTGACAGAGTATGATAGGTGGTGCACCTGGGGTCACAAGTACAAAGACAGGAACAGTAGGCTCAGAGTCAGACAGCTGCAACTTTGCATTGCTAATGCTACACACAGCCACCTGTCAAAAGACACTTTTTCCCCTTTCAGTAGTTCTCCTTAGGGCCCTTGGGATATAATGATGCTGGTGGCTGCACTATTTGCTGGTGAGGATGAGATGGAAATGGTGGCAAATGCTGCAATATCTGGTATTGGTGGGCTCTAAGTCATAGTCGGTGTGGCAAAGGTTGTTACAGAATTTTCCAGTGGTGGGTTCAATCACCTCTGAGTCACATGATATGTGGTGGGGTGATTGCAGCGCTTTCTGCAAGTGGCAAATTATGGGTTTTCTGAAAAAATGTTATTAAAAATGTGCACCTTTTTGCATATCCATACTCATGTGATCTTGTCTGTTCACGCTGCCAGTACTACAAAGTTTCAGGTACCCTAGTTAACTTTAAGGTATATTCAGAGCAGTTTCATTTCACAGTTACCCTTTTCTATACACTACTTTTGCTACCATACATCCTGAGAGGAACACATCTTTGAGCAGTAAAAGACTAAAAAGTGTGCTTGCAAACCAGGCACACTTTGTAGACCATTCCAATGAAGTCATTTGTTTTAAATAAAGTGATTGCAGCTCTGCTGCAGAGCCTCCATGTTGGCCAAAATGGATCTCCTGATGACAGCTTTACAGCTGACAGCAGGAAACATCAAAGTTTGAATGCATGTATCTCTCAAACCATAGCGGTTTGAGAGATACAGTTTTTTGCATTCAACTCAACCTTTTAAGCTCTACATAAACTATTTTTACTGGGACATTTCTAACACTTTAATATTTTACATAGCTCATATCATGAAAGTATTCATTTCCTGTTAAAATTAATTTCTGAAACAGTATTGTTCCAACACATCATGCTGATTAGCAGATAATATTCATTTTGAAAATAACTTTATTTTACCACCCTGTTTAGTAAATAAGTAATATCAATGCAAATGTTTCATAGCTATAATATAGTACTTAAAATGTTGCAGTGTTTCAAATTAAAAATAGCAAATGTATGTGTTAGCTTATGTAAAGTAACTTTAGTTACAAAACAGAATTATTATTATTATTATATTATTACCAGCAAATATAATTTCTGACTGCTATTGTAATAAGTGTGCTGAGTCTACAAAGTGTTCACCATAAATCCAGCACATGGTAAATTATTCATAAGATGATATATGAAAACATGTGACATTTTCTTTTAAATGCATTTTCTTGGGTCTTGCAATCAGCTGGAATGTCACATTGTGCCTTATTTTTCTGAATCTCAAAATCTGAATGCTTAGAATAAATTGTCATTTTAAGTATGTGGTACTTATGTTGCCAGGAATCTCTTTTATGATTCCTATAGTTCAATTTATATTGTATTACTTTACTATTCCTTTCTGTTTTCTTAATGTCTCTTTTTTATCTGTTTGGTTTATTTGGAGATCCACCCCTTACAGTGTTATCTTAACTTTGGATAGAATTGTGTATCTTTTCTGTCTGACCTATTTTGGATGTTGTTCAATTTATGATACTCTCACGTGAATCCACAGAATTATTTTTCAATGGGGGATGGGGGGGCAAACCCATCTTGCCCAGATCCTATATTATTCTGGAGGGACAAGTGTAGGGGAACAAGTGCCCCAGTGGACCCCCTCTGGACATTCATGCCTCGTGAACCTTTCTAGCACAGTCCAAAGAGTCCAAAACCCAGTTATGGCTGAAAAGTCAAGTAAATGTCCCATAGGACTTTTTGTGAACAAAAAAAGATTTCTCACTTTTTTTGCTTAACTTTGCGCCATAGACAATACATAAAATGTTCTCGTTTTCTCTACTGCCAATAAATTTAATGCAAGAACTTTACCATATTTTACCTATGTTTTCTATGAATTCAAGATTTCCTGCTACAATATTACTTTTTCTGAGTGTTGAAGCAGAGAACTGTATACCTGAAAGTAAAAGTCGAGAGTGTTATAGCAACATATGCCTTAAAAAAAATATTTGTAAGCTGAGCGCCTTTGTTCTTTACTCACAGCACTAACTTCCTGCTTAAGTAACATTGGCACAACTATCCTTGAAAAATAACTGCAGATTCGGATATTCCAGCAGGTTGCAACATATGATATTAGTTCTTTAAAGCCTTTGTTTAAAAAAAAAAAAAAAAAAAAAGTTAGCATTTCAACATTCCATAGGTGTACATTTGCTTTTTTTGTGTGCAGGTTTTTACTTCTTTTTAAGAATGTAATAAGTGTGGCTTGTCAGTACATAGTAAAAGAACTGGTGGGGGGTATGTGTAGGCACTCTATGACTCTTATCATCTCTAAATGCAAACTCAGAGTCATACTCCTCTGCAGAAGGAGCAGAAAATCTTGGCACACTCTCTGACACATCAACAGCACTTCTATTATGTACCCCAGTGATCCAGGAATATTTAGGAGTACTTATGCTGCTGCTGCTGCTGCTAGTTGTGGCACATTTGACCTGTTGATAGTGTGTCTCTCAGTTAGACCTGTGGTTATGCTTCAGGTGGGAACTCACTGTGGAGGTGCGTAGGTGTGAGCCTGCTTTCCCCCTGCTAACATGCTTCTTACACAGAAGACATATAGCAATATGCCTGAGTGAAGTATCTCCATACTTTCATACAGGTTCCTGAGAGGCTACTATTAATACTACTGGTGAGAGATGTTGCCAAAATTGAACTACTACTATATGTCACAGGTGCTGCATTACCAAGAATAGACGAGGTACTCATCATAACTAAGGTCATGTATGCTGAAACCTCTGTTGCTGTTGGTTACTGTTACCAAACCTCTGTTACTGTTAGTGTGTATGTGGCTGAGTGGGACTTGGACTTGGAACCTGTGATGTTGCTGATGATGATGACTGGCAGTGTGACTTGTATTTCTTCCTTCTTTCCTTGTCCAAGGTCAGATTTTCCAGTTGTTTTCTCAAACAGTTTATAGACAGGCACAGTAATCCTTTTCAGTGTTGAAATATTGAGCCTTTGCCTTTCAGCTAATATTCTGACAATGGCATCATCTCTCTCATTCTCAGCTTCATCTGTATATGAACAAGAGGAGGATTCTGGAGGGATATATTCTAGATCTACATCATCATCATCATCACTCAATAAGTCATCCTCAGCATCGCCAGCCTCTTTTTAACCACTACTTTTATATTCCTATAAGCTTTTAGAGGTGTCAACTAGTGATGAGCGAGCACCCCAATGCTCGGGTGTTCGGGTGCTCTGACCGAGCACCCCCGGAGGCTCGAGTGCTCGGCCGAGCACCCGAGCCCCATTGAAGTCAATGGGAGGACTCGAGCATTACACCAGGCACCCCCTGCTCTGATGAGGGGAGGGTGCCTGGTCCATAGGAAAAGGGCAGAAAATTATGGAAACACCACAGAAATGGTTCAGGGATAGCATAGGGAGGATGTCTGGATGCATCTTGGACTCCAACGTCGCTGCTGGGAACGATCTTTCGCCCGTAGTACGCCATTTTTACAGACTGACCGTAAAACACACAAAAAGGCAGATAAAAACGACTTTAGGTGAAAAATTGTTACCAAACAGTATTTGCTGTATATTTACTTGTATATCATCTGCAAATTCTCCCAAAAATTTCCTCGATTTTTCTGAACTGAGGCCATGATTAAGAGGGAAACGTGCGCAGAGGCAAATTCTCCCAAAAATTTCCTTGATTTTTCTGAACTGAGGCCATGATTAAGAGGGAAACGTGCGCTGAGCCGACCATCTAAAACATTATGGGTGAGGGTCTGCTGCGGAGCTGACCATCCTAAACATTATATGCGAAGGCCCGCTAGTGAGCTGACGCTATAAAACATTATATGAGAGGGCCCGCTAGAGAGCTGACCCAATAAAACATTATATGAGAAGGCCCGCTGGTGAGCTGACCTATACAAAAATTGTCAAACAGGGCCCGCTGGTGAGCTGGCCCTATATAAAAATTATATCACAGGGCCCGCTGGTGAGCTGGCCCTATATAAAAATTATATCACAGGGCATATGGAAGAGGAGGAGGAGGATGAGAAGATTAAGAGTCAACCATATACCCGTTTTTTGGGTGGAAGGGGTGAATGGGAATACAGAGTATTCCCATCATTGTAAATAACATATATAAAGTGAGTTTATGTTCCCCCGGGGCTTTCCTCCAGTGGAGTGGAGAAGTCAGGGGAAATCCAGGCCTTGTTCATTTTTATAAGTGTCAACCTATCAGCATTGTCGGTGGAAAGGCGGATACGCTTATCTGTTATGATGCCACCAGCAGCACTAAATACCCGCTCAGACAGAACGCTGGCGGCAGGGCAGGCCAGCACCTCCAAGGCGTAGAGTGCCAGTTCATACCACGTGTCCAGCTTGGACACCCAGTAGTTGTAAGGCACAGAGGGATAATTGAGGACGCTGACACGGTCTGCTACGTACTCCTTCACCATCTTCCAAAACTTTTCCCTCCTTGTGACACTAGGCTGCGCATCAGGTTGAGGGTGCTGGCGGGGTGTCATGAAGGTGTCCCACGCCTTGGAGAGTGTTGCCCTGCCTTTGTCGGAACTGCTGTGTGCTCCCCTTTTCTCCCCTTCTTGGTTGGCCAAGGTAGCACGTACTCTGCCGCCAGCGTTGTCAGATGGAAAATTTTGGAGCAATTTTTCGACAAGAACCTTCTGGTATTGCACGATTTTGCTTGTCCTCTCCACCGGAGGAATGAGAGATGAGAAATTTTCTTTGTAGCGGGGGTCCAGAAGGGTGAACACCCAGTAATCCGTGTTGTCTAAAATGCGTATAACGCGTGGGTCACGGGAAAGGCAGCCTAACATAAAGTCAGCCATGTGTGCCAGAGTACCAACAGGCAAGATTTCGCTGTCCTCACCAGGAGGATGACTCTCAATCTCCTCATCCTCTTCCTCCTCTTCTGCCCACCCACGCTGAAGAGATGGAACTAAAGTTCCATGGCTACCCTCTGTAGCGGAGGCAACCGTGTCTTCCTCCTCCTCCTCCTCCGCCTCCTCCAATTGTCGCTGAGAAGACGAAGTGAGGGTGCTCTGGCTATCACCTTGTGTAAGCTCTTCCTCCCGCATTTCCATCTCTTCCACATGCAAAGCGTCGGTTTTAATTGTGAGCAGCGAGCGTTTCAGTAGACACAGAAGTGGGATGGTTACACTGATAATAGCGTTATCGCCGCTCACCATCTGTGTCGATTCCTCAAAATTGCGTAAAACCTCACAGAGGTCTGACATCCATTCCCACTCCTCACTTCTGATTACAGGAAGTTGAACGGAGAGGCGACGACCGTGTAACAGCTGGTACTCCACTACTGCCCTCTGCTGCTCACAAAGCCGGGCCAACATGTGGAAGGTGGAGTTCCAGCGCGTGCTCACGTCACACAGCAGCCAGTGAGCTGGCAATTGTAAGCGCTGCTGCAGCTTCAACAGGCCGGCTGAAGCTGTTGATGACTTACGGAAATGTGCACACACGCGGCGCACCTTGGTCAAGAGATCATGCACATTGGGGTAGGTTTTTAGAAATCGCTGAACCACTAAATTAAATACATGCGCTAGGCATGGTACGTGTGTGAGCTTGCCGAGCTCCAAAGCCGCCACCAAGTTACGCCCATTATCACACACAACCATGCCTGGTTGCAGGTTGAGTGGCGAGAGCCACTGCTCGGTCTGGTGACTAATCCCCTGCAACAGCTCTGAGGCCGTGTGCTGTTTGTCCCCAAGGCAGATCAGCTTCAGCACGGCCTGTTGACGCTTCCCCACTGCAGTGCTACACTGCTTCCAGCTACCGGCTGATGGGTGAGTGGCGCTGCGTGCAGAGAATTCGGAGGTGGAAACGGAGGAGGAGGAGCCAATAACGTAGGTGCTGGCGGAAACCCTGATGGAGGTAGGGCCCGCAATCCTCGGCGTGGGTAGCACCCGTGCCATCCCAGGGTCCGAGTCGCTACCAGCCTCCACGACATTCACCCAGTGTGCCGTCAGGGAAATGTAGCGTCCCTGGCCACAAGCACTTGTCCATGTGTCAGACGTTAAGTGGACCTTCCCAGTAACTGCGTTGGTCAGGGCACGGGTGATGTTACGGGACACATGGTGGTGTAATGCGGGGATGGCACACCGGGAAAAGTAGTGGCGGCTGGGGACCGCGTACCGAGGGACAGCTGCTGCCATCAGGCTGCGGAAGGACTCAGTGTCCACAAGCCTAAATGGCAGCATTTCGATGGCCAGTAATTTTGAAAGGTGTGAGGTTAGTGCTATGGCCTGTGGGTGGGTGGCTGGGTACTTTCTCTTGCGCTCAAATGCCTGGGGTAACGACATTTGGACGCTGTGCTGGGACAGGGAAGTGGATGTGGTCGCTGATGGTGCTTCAGATGGTACAGGTGCAGGGCGGGAGGTATGCGGGCCTGCGCCTTCGACAGGCGATTGGCCGGCACCGAAAACAGGGGAAGAGGAGGCAGTGGTGTGGCCTGCAGACACAGATGGGCGATCCAGGCGTTCCTCCCACTTACTACGGTGCTTGGATGCCATGTGTCGGATCATGCTGGTGGTGGTGAGGTTTCTAGTGTTCATGCCTCGGCTCATTCTGGTGTGGCACAGGTTGCAAACTACAATTCTTTTGTCGTCCGCACTTTCCTTAAAAAAACGCAATACCGCGGAACACCTACCCCTTGGCAAGGTAGATTTACGCAAGGGGGTGCTCCGTGGAACATTTGCGGGCCGGTTTGGTGCGGTCCGCCTTCTTTCTGTAGCCACACCACTGCCTCTTCCAGCCTGTTGCGGTGCTGCAGATGGCTCACCCTCAGGACTGCTGTCATCGCTCGGTTCTACACCTTCCCAGGTGGGGTCAGTCACCTCATCGTCCACCAAGTCCTCCTCCACTTCCTCACTCTGATCATCCTCCTCATTAGTGTTGAGCGAGCATGCTCGGCCGATGCTCGGATCGGCTCGAGCATCGCTCTGCTCGGCACATGGCGGTACTCGTACGAGTACCGCATGTGCTCGCCCGCCATGTTCGGGTCTCCTCCCCGCACGTTTCGCGGCTGCTGCGCAGCCAATAAACGTGCAGGGAGGCTCTGACATCAGTGTAATGCCAGCAGCCATGTTGGCTGCTGGCATTACACTGATTGGCTGGCCAGAACCCGTGGTCGGGTGCTGTATAGCACCTGACCAGCGAGTTCGGCTCAGTCTTAGCCAGGGAGAGATGAGGATAGGAAGGGAAAGTCAGTGTAGGGAGAAGAAAAGTGTTGTTGAACAAAAAAAAAGAACCAAAAGTCCTTTTTAGGACTACTGTGTGTGGGGGCAGCAGTTTATTTTGTGTGGGGGGAAAAAAAAAAAAACCCATATATTCTGTTTAGTGTGCAAAGTTGCAGATTAGAGCACATTCTGTTTAGTGTGCAAAGTTGCAGATTAGAGCACATTCTGTTCAGTGTGCAAAGTTTCAGATTAGCAGCACATTCTTTTTAGTGTGCAAAGTTGCAGATTAGAGCACATTCTGTTTAGTGTGCAAAGTTGCAGATTAGAGCACATTCTGTTTAGTGTGCAAAGTTGCAGATTAGAGCACATTCTGTTAAGTCTTCAAACTGTAAAATATCAAAGTCACATATTCCATTCAGTGTGCGTCGCCGCAGTTTAGCAGCACATTCTGTGTACTGTGCACAGTTGCAGAATAGGAAAAAATACTGTTAAGTCTTCAAACTGTAAAATATCAAAGTCACATATTCCATTCAGTGTGTGTCGCCGCAGTTTAGCAGCATATTCTGTGTACTGTGCACAGTTGCAGAATAGGAAAAAATACTGTTAAGTCTTCAAACTGTAAAATATCAAAGTCACATATTCCATTCAGTGTGCTTCGCCGCAGTTTAGCAGCACATTCTGTGTACTGTGCACAGTTGCAGAATAGGAAAAAATACTGTTAAGTCTTCAAACTGTAAAATATCAAAGTCACATATTCTATTCAGTGTGCTTCGCCGCAGTTTAGTAGCACATTCTGTGTACTGTGCACAGTTTCAGAATAGGAAAAAATACTGTTAAGTCTTCAGACTGTAAAATATCAAAGTCACATATTCTATTCAGTGTGCTTCGCCGCAGTTTAGCAGCACATTCTGTGTACTGTGCACAGTTTCAGAATAGGAAAAAATACTGTTAAGTCTTCAAACTGTAAAATATCAAAGTCACATATTCTATTCAGTGTGCTTCGCCGCAGTTTAGCAGCACATTCTGTGTACTGTGCACAGTTTCAGAATAGGAAAAAATACTGTTAAGTCTTCAAACTGTAAAATATCAAAGTCACATATTCCATTCAGTGTGCTTCGCCGCAGTTTAGCAGCACATTCTGTGTACTGTGCACAGTTTCAGAATAGGAAAAAATACTGTTAAGTCTTCAAACTGTAAAATATCAAAGTCACATATTCCATTCAGTGTGCTTCGCCGCAGTTTAGCAGCACATTCTGTGTACTGTGCACAGTTGCAGAATAGGAAAAAATACTGTTAAGTCTTCAAACTGTAAAATATCAAAGTCACATATTCCATTCAGTGTGCTTCGCCGCAGTTTAGCAGCACATTCTGTGTACTGTGCACAGT
Organism: Rhinophrynus dorsalis; assembly: GCA_037306005.1. Lineage (NCBI taxonomy): Eukaryota > Metazoa > Chordata > Amphibia > Anura > Rhinophrynidae > Rhinophrynus > Rhinophrynus dorsalis. The sequence goes on along the minus strand of CM074723.1, from coordinate 265,825,380 downwards.
TGCAGAATAGGAAAAAATACTGTTAAGTCTTCAAACTGTAAAATATCAAAGTCACATATTCCATTCAGTGTGCTTCGCCGCAGTTTAGCAGCATATTCTGTGTGCTGTGCACAGTTGCAGAATAGGAAAAAATACTGTTAAGTCTTCAAACTGTAAAATATCAAAGTCACATATTCTATTCAGTGTGCTTCGCCGCAGTTTAGCAGCACATTCTGTGTACTGTGCACAGTTTCAGAATAGGAAAAAATACTGTTAAGTCTTCAAACTGTAAAATATCAAAGTCACATATTCTATTCAGTGTGCTTCGCCGCAGTTTAGCAGCACATTCTGTGTACTCTGCACAGTTGCAGATTTGCAGCACATATTCCGTGTAATATGAAGAAGGCGGGTAAAAAGGGACGGGGAAGTGGACGTGATCCTGATAGTTCAGGGCGCGGGTCAGGACGCGTAGAAACTGTGCCTGGTGCCAGAGCACAAGAAAGAAAGACATCCACCATACCTAGCTTCATGTCTCAGTTTACAGGGCGTCGCAGGACATCACTCTCGAGGTCCGACCACTGCGAACAGGTGGTCGGTTGGATGTCAGCTGATACTGCTTCCAGTCGGTTAAGCACCACCCTGTCTTCCACCAAGTCCACTCTCAGTAGCCAAGAGTCTGATCAACATAATCCTCACTCTGATCATCCTTCCTCCCACCATAGAGGGTCTGGTCAAAGAAGTGATCCCACACTGGGATATAGTGAGGAGCTCGTCTCATCACCAATCCTTCATTTGACCCTCTCTCCAAGCACGCTTGCAGAGGAACATGACATCTTGTGCCCTGATTCACAACCTCTAGAGGGTACCCAATCACAAGAAGATGACAGATGTGAACGGCATTTAAGGTCAAAGGAAGTAGTGGATGATGATGATGATGAGACACAGTTGCCATTAAATCAACCACTATTACTGTCTCAAGACCTTGATGAGGAGGATGATATACAGTTGTCAATGACTGAGTATGTGGTGGGATCAAGACATGAGGAGGATGATCAGAGTGAGGAAGTGGAGAAGGACTTGGTGGACGATGAGGTGACTGACCCCACCTGGGAAGGTGTAGAGCCGAGCGATGACAGCAGTCCTGAGGGTGAGCCATCTGCAGCACCGCAACTGGCTGGAAGAGGCAGTGGTGTGGCTACAGAAAGAAGGCGGACCGCACCAAACCGGCCCGCAAATTTTCCACGGAGCACCCCCTTGCGTAAATCTACCTTGCCAAGGGGTAGGTGTTCCGCGGTATGGCGTTTTTTTAAGGAAAGTGCGGACGGCAAAAGAATTGTAGTTTGCAACCTGTGCCACACCAGAATGAGCCGAGGCATGAACACTAGAAACCTCACCACCACCAGCATGATCCGACACATGGCATCCAAGCACCGTAATAAGTGGGAGGAACGCCTGGATCGCCCATCAGTGTCTGCAGGCCACACCACTGCCTCCTCTTCCCCTGTTTTCGGTGCCGGCCAATCGCCTGTCGAAGGCGCAGGCCCGCATACCTCCTGCCCTGCACCTGTACCATCTGAAGCACCATCAGCGACCACATCCACTTCCCTGTCCCAGCACAGCGTCCAAATGTCGTTACCCCAGGCATTTGAGCGCAAGCGAAAATACCCAGCCACCCACCCACAGGCCATAGCACTAACCTCACACCTTTCCAAATTACTGGCCATCGAAATGCTGCCATTTAGGCTTGTGGAGACTGAGTCCTTCCGCAGCCTGATGGCAGCAGCTGTCCCTCGGTACGCGGTCCCCAGCCGCCACTACTTTTCCCGGTGTGCCATCCCCGCATTACACCACCATGTGTCCCGTAACATCACCCGTGCCCTGACCAACGCAGTTACTGGGAAGGTCCACTTAACGACTGACACATGGACAAGTGCTTGTGGCCAGGGATGCTACATTTCCCTGACGGCACACTGGGTGAATGTCGTGGAGGCTGGGAGCGACTCGGACCCTGGGATGGCACGGGTGCTACCCACTCCGAGGATTGCGGGCCCTACCTCCATCAGGGTTTCCGCCAGCACCTACGTTATTGGCTCCTCCTCCTCCGTTTCCACCTCCGAATTCTCTGCACGCAGCGCCACTCACCCATCAGCCGGTAGCTGGAAGCAGTGTAGCACTGCAGTGGGGAAGCGTCAACAGGCCGTGCTGAAGCTGATCTGCCTTGGGGACAAACAGCACACGGCCTCAGAGCTGTTGCAGGGGATTAGTCACCAGACCGAGCAGTGGCTCTCGCCACTCAACCTGCAACCAGGCATGGTTGTATGTGATAATGGGCGTAACTTGGTGGCGGCTTTGGAGCTCGGCAAGCTCACACACGTACCATGCCTAGCGCATGTATTTAATTTAGTGGTTCAGCGATTTCTAAAAACCTACCCCAATGTGCATGATCTCTTGACCAAGGTGCGCCGCGTGTGTGCACATTTCCGTAAGTCATCAACAGCTTCAGCCGGCCTGTTGAAGCTGCAGCAGCGCTTACAATTGCCAGCTCACTGGCTGCTGTGTGACGTGAGCACGCGCTGGAACTCCACCTTCCACATGTTGGCCCGGCTTTGTGAGCAGCAGAGGGCAGTAGTGGAGTACCAGCTGTTACACGGTCGTCGCCTCTCCGTTCAACTTCCTGTAATCAGAAGTGAGGAGTGGGAATGGATGTCAGACCTCTGTGAGGTTTTACGCAATTTTGAGGAATCGACACAGATGGTGAGCGGCGATAACACTATTATCAGTGTAACCATCCCACTTCTGTGTCTACTGAAACGCTCGCTGCTCACAATTAAAACCGACGCTTTGCATGTGGAAGAGGTGGAAATGCGGGAGGAAGAGCTTACACAAGGTGATAGCCAGAGCACCCTCACTTCGTCTTCTCAGCGACAATTGGAGGAGGCGGAGGAGGAGGAGGAGGAGGAAGACACGGTTGCCTCCGCTACAGAGGGTAGCCATGGAACTTTAGTTCCATCTCTTCAGCGTGGGTGGGCAGAAGAGGAGGAAGAGGATGAGGATATTGAGAGTCATCCTCCTGGTGAGGACAGCAAAATCTTGCCTGTTGGTACTCTGGCACACATGGCTGACTTTATGTTAGGCTGCCTTTCCCGTGACCCACGCGTTATACGCATTTTAGACAACACGGATTACTGGGTGTTCACCCTTCTGGACCCCCGCTACAAAGAGAATTTCTCATCTCTCATTCCTCCGGTGAAGAGGACAAGCAAAATGGTGCAATACCAGAAGGTTCTTGTTGAAAAATTGCTCCAAAATTTTCCATCTGACAACGCTGGCGGCAGAGTACGTGCTACCTTGGCCAACCGAGAAGGGGAGAAAAGGGGAGCACACAGCAGTTCCGACAAAGGCAGGGCAACACTCTCCAAGGCGTGGGACACCTTCATGACACCCCGCCAGCACCCTCACCTTGACGCGCAGCCTAGTGTCACAAGGAGGGAAAAGTTTTGGAAGATGGTGAAGGAGTACGTAGCAGACCGTGTCAGCATCCTCAATGATCCCTCTGTGCCTTACAACTACTGGGTGTCCAAGCTGGACACGTGGTATGAACTGGCACTCTACGCCTTGGAGGTGCTGGCCTGCCCTGCCGCCAGCGTTCTGTCTGAGCGGGTATTTAGTGCTGCTGGTGGCATCATAACAGATAAGCGTATCCGCCTTTCCACCGACAATGCTGATAGGTTGACACTTATAAAAATGAACAAGGCCTGGATTTCCCCTGACTTCTCCACTCCACTGGAGGAAAGCCCCGGGGGAATATAAAGTGACTTTATATATGTTATTTACAATGATGGGAATACTCTGTATTCCCATTCACCCCTTCCACCCAAAAAACGGGTATATGGTTGACTCTCTTCCATATACCCTGGGATATAATTTTTATATAGGGCCAGCTCACCAGCGGGCCCTGTGATATAATTTTTATATAGGGCCAGCTCACCAGCGGGCGCAGTTTGACAATTTTTGTATAGGTCAGCTCACCAGCGGGCCTTCTCATATAATGTTTTATTGGGTCAGCTCTCTAGCGGGCCCTCTCATATAATGTTTTATAGCGTCAGCTCACTAGCGGGCCTTCGCATATAATGTTTAGGATGGTCAGCTCCGCAGCAGACCCTCACCCATAATGTTTTGGATGGTCGGCTCAGCGCACGTTTCCCTCTTAATCATGGCCCCAGTTCAGAAAAATCGAGGAAATTTTTGGGAGAATTTGTCTTTGCGCACGTTTCCCTCTTAATCATGGCCTCAGTTCAGAAAAATCAAGGACATTTTTTGGAGAATTTGCCTCTGCGCACGTTTCCCTCTTAATCATGGCCTCAGTTCAGAAAAATCGAGGAAATTTTTGGGAGAATTTGTAGATGATATACAAGTAAATATACAGCAAATACTGTTTGGTAACAATTTTTCGCCTAAAGTCGTTTTTATCTTCCTTTTTGTGTGTTTTACGGTCAGTCTGTAAAAATGGCGTACTACGGGCGAAAGATCGTTCCCAGCAGCGACGTTGGAGTCCAAGATGCATCCAGACATCCTCCCTATGCTGTCCCTGAACCATTTCTGTGGTGTTTCCATCATTTTCTGCCCTTTTCCTATGGACCAGGCACCCTCCCCTCATCAGAGCAGGGGGTGCCTGGTGTAATGCTCGAGTCCTCCCATTGACTTCAATGAGGCTCGGGTGCTCGGCCGAGCACTCGAGCCTCCGGGGGTGCTCGGTCAGAGCACCCGAACACCCGAGCATTGGGGTGCTCGCTCATCACTACTCCTCATGTCTTGATCCCACCACATACTCAGTCATTGACAACTGTATATCATCCTCCTCATCAAGGTCTTGAGACAGTAATAGTGGTTGATTTAATGGCAACTGTGTCTCATCATCATCATCATCCACTTCTTCCTTTGACCTTAAATGCCGTTCACATCTGTCATCTTCTTGTGATTGGGTACCCTCTAGAGGTTGTGAATCAGGGCACAAGATGTCATGTTCCTCTGCAAGCGTGCTTGGAGAGAGGGTCAAATGAAGGATTGGTGATGAGACGAGCTCCTCACTATATCCCAGTGTGGGATCACTTCTTTGACCAGACCCTCTATGGTGGGAGGAAGGATGATCAGAGTGAGGATTATGTTGACCAGACTCTTGGCTACTGAGAGTGGACTTGGTGGAAGACAGGGTGGTGCTTAACCGACTGGAAGCAGTATCAGCTGACATCCAACCGACCACCTGTTCGCAGTGGTCTGACCTCGAGAGTGATGTCCTGCGACGCCCTGTAAACTGAGACATGAAGCTAGGTATGGTGGATGTCTTTCTTTCTTGTGCTCTGGCACCAGGCACAGTTTCTACGCGTCCTGACCCGCGCCCTGAACTATCAGGATCACGTCCACTTCCCCGTCCTTTTTTACCCGCCTTCTTCATATTACACGGAATATGTGCTGCAAATCTGCAACTTTGCACAGTACACAGAATGTGCTGCTTATCTGCGGCTACGCACAGTGAATGGAATATGTGACTTTGATATTTTACAGTTTGAAGACTTAACAGTATTTCTTCCTATTCTGCAACTGTGCACAGTACACAGAATGTGCTGCTAAACTGCGGCGACGCACACTGAATGGAATATGTGACTTTGATATTTTACAGTTTGAAGACTTAACAGTATTTCTTCCTATTCTGCAACTGTGCCCAGTACACAGAATGTGCTGCTAAACTGCGGCGACGCACACTGAATGGAATATGTGACTTTGATATTTTACAGTTTGAAGACTTAACAGTATTTCTTCCTATTCTGCAACTGTGCACAGTACACAGAATGTGCTGCTAAACTGCGGCGACGCACACTGAATGGAATATGTGACTTTGATATTTTACAGTTTGAAGACTTAACAGTATTTCTTCCTATTCTGCAACTGTGCACAGTACACAGAATGTGCTGCTAAACTGCGGCGACGCACACTGAATGGAATATGTGACTTTGATATTTTATAGTTTGAAGACTTAACAGTATTTCTTCCTATTCTGCAACTTTGCACAGTAAACAGAATTTGCTGCTTATCTGCGGCTACGCACAGTGAATGGAATATGTGACTTTGATATTTTACAGTTTGAAGACTTAACAGTATTTTTTCCTATTCTGCAACTGTGCACAGTACACAGAATGTGCTGCTAAACTGCGGCGACGCACACTGAATGGAATATGTGACTTTGATATTTTACAGTTTGAAGACTTAACAGTATTTTTTCCTATTCTGCAACTGTGCACAGTACACAGAATGTGCTGCTAAACTGCGGCGACGCACACTGAATGGAATATGTGACTTTGATATTTTACAGTTTGAAGACTTAACAGTATTTTTTCCTATTCTGCAACTGTGCACAGTACACAGAATGTGCTGCTAAACTGCGGCGACGCACACTGAATGGAATATGTGACTTTGATATTTTACAGTTTGAAGACTTAACAGAATGTGCTCTAATCTGCAACTTTGCACACTAAACAGAATGTGCTCTAATCTGCAACTTTGCACACTAAACAGAATGTGCTCTAATCTGCAACTTTGCACACTAAAAAGAATGTGCTGCTATTCTGAAACTTTGCACACTGAACAGAATGTGCTCTAATCTGCAACTTTGCACACTAAACAGAATGTGCTCTAATCTGCAACTTTGCACACTAAACAGAATATATGTTTTTTTTTTTTTTTTTCCCCCACACAAAATAAACTGCTGCCCCCACACACAGTAGTCCTAAAAAGGACTTTTGGTTCTTTTTTTTTGTTCAACAACACTTTTCTTCTCCCTACACTGACTTTCCCTTCCTATCCTCATCTCTCCCTGGCTAAGACTGAGCCGAACTCGCTGGTCAGGTGCTATACAGCACCCGACCACGCGTTCTGGCCAGCCAATCAGTGTAATGCCAGCAGCCAACATGGCTGCTGGCATTACACTGATGTCAGAGCCTCCCTGCACGTTTATTGGCTGCGCAGCAGCCGCGAAACGTGCGGGGAGGAGACCCGAACATGGCGGGCGAGCACATGCGGTACTCGTACGAGTACCGCCATGTGCCGAGCAGAGCGATGCTCGAGCCGATCCGAGCATCGGCCGAGCATGCTCGCTCAACACTAGTGTCAACAATTTCTTTTTCTTTTCACCTTTGAGGGATTTTCACAATGTTCACTACTACTTTCAGGACAGGTATTTTTTTGCTTGTCAGATTTAGCAGTTGATTGAGCTACCACACCTTCTTGCACTATGCCATCAACACTGGAATGTGACTCTTCGTCTTCAGTGCTTTTACATGGATTGTTTATAGTACTGGTGGTGGTGGTGGTCGAAGTTTTGGTGGGATTTTGACAAACTACATCTTCCTCAGGAGGACAGGGATCACCATCATTTATTGCACAGGGTGCAGCATGCATGGCTGCAGTCAGTTTTTGTATTAACACTTTACTCACATGTCCCTGCACTGCTCCTGAGTCCTAGTTCTTTCACCCTACCCCTTGTGTGTTTTCCGGACATTTCTCATCTACTGTGTTTGTTTTTACTGCAAAGTACACAATAGAACTGATTGGGTGTGATGTCTTGCATTGGCCCTTTACAAAATACTTTATCTAGTCTTGTATCAGTCTGCCTCAATCACAGCTCACATGAGGGTCCCTGTCTCTGTCACCAACCAATTTTTTTTTTTTAGTTATTTTAAATAACTGTCCCTCTCATGCCTATTACTGTAAAAAAATCCCTGTTCAACAGCTTCTACATTCATTTTTGTGTAGTCCTTTTAGCTGTACCAATATTATTTTCAATTGATTGAATCTATTGAAAGATTTCCTGTTCTTGGCCCTAAATAGAGGAGAGGGCTTCACCTTGAAAAACCCAAGGATATATGGCCAAAAAGCATAGGTGTTTGACCCTGTCCACTTGTCTTTATCCTTCATGTCCATAACTGTGTAACGGTTTGGACGCTGAGCTGCTTAAGAGGAATGGCCGCATATATGGAAACAATATGTTATAAGGACACTGCATGATTTCAAGGATACCAAATTACTAAAGAAGCACAGTGAGATACTGTGTGTTTGACACTATGATACAGAGAGCCTGAGAACTCACAGAGCATGGTGAGATGTATCTGATTTAAATGACAAGATTGTGATGTGTTTGGGCTGCTCTTTACACTCCATGTTACAATCAGCTGTTCCCCTTTAATGTACACTATGTTCCAGCTTCATAAGAGAAATTCATGTATCATTGTTTGTGTCCATCCATTATAAGGCCATCTTGAAGTTCGTCTGTGTTTATTGACTCAACATTCATGTCGCCACTGTTTTTTTCATTCATGTATATAACTGGAATTATGTTTGCACGAAATACTCATTGTCAAGTGGATCATTAGAGACCAGCTTCATTATTCATCTTAATACAGAGATCATTCTAGCAACTCAACTGTGTTCTATTCATCATTACCATTACCATTAACTTATTACAGTTTCACAGTCACTGATACTACATATATACCCATGGGTAGCTATTTATGCTGACACTTTAGTCCCTAGGGGTTATAAAATATTGGTACTTTAGTGATAGGTTTGTTTGATTTTGTCACAGTTCCCAGGAATAAACCAGGAGTCAGTACGGTAAAGTAAAACAATCTTTTAACAGAATAATACCAGTAATGCACGTAAACAGATAACACACACAGGGTGATCAAAGAGGCAAGCAGTGTATCAGAAATATCAGTCCACCAATAGATCCATGACACTGTCCGAGATTAGGCCTTAGCCCACTGGAGCCTCGAGGTAATTCGGAACACCCAAAGGACAAGCACTGACTCAGCCTGCAGTCAGTCTAGGAGTCTGATTGAGCCCCAGGTCCACACTAGGATGGGTGTCTGTGGAGCGGAAACCAACACACGGAGGAAACAGACAGAGCCCCCTAGTTAGCACTAGAAAGGAGAGTCAAACAAGCCAGGTCATACACGGAGTGGGTAGTCAGCCAGAGCCACAGGTTTGCACCAGAAAGGATTTCTAAGCCAAATCAGAATGCACAAGGAGAAAGGTCAGACAGAGCCACAGGTCAGCACCAGAATGGATGGACAGACAGGCCTGACCATACACAGTTCAGGTAGTCAGCCAGAGCCACATGTACGCACCAGATTGGGTGTCCACTACACAATGGTAGCAGGCAAAAGAGTAGTCAGACAGAGCCACAGGTCAGCACCAGAATGGAAGGTCAGACAAGCCAGGTCATACACAGTGCCCAAGGGAAACAGAACTGTATTGTACAACAACGCAAGGGCAACTGAGTCAGTAGTCAGTCTGCCCTTTAAAACCCCTCCTCAGGAAGTAGGTAGGAGGAGCAGCTCAGAGGGAGGAAGTAGGTAGGAGGAGATTACAAGAAGCAAACACATAAAAAACACATAAGGCCTGATGCATGCTTGAAGCCTCGCGCCTACAGATGACACTGAAACAAAGGTAAGCTGTAACAGATTTTAACCACAATGTTGTATTTTTTATGTGCTAGGGGTGTTGGATGTATTTGTGGTGCAATGTCACACTTTTCATGTATGAGTATTTTATATATTTTTCCTATTAAAATTACCTTCGGTTCAATTTATATATTGTATATTTTATTTTTTGTTCAATTTTAGAGGACTTTGAGTGCCTGCTTATGATCAACATTTTTCTCTATATTTTTGGTTCCAACTGCTTCTTTCCCTTCTCACACCCCTAGACTCCCCTAGCATAGAGATTATAGCCAGGAAGAAACTTGGATCACAGCTGCCTGTTTTTACTTGGTTATACAGAATATTGGGGTATGTGGGGTGATTTTCCTTTGTTTACTTCTCATAACCCCAGACTCCACTGACACAGAAGCAACAGCCAGATGGTGGGATTTATGGGAACCTCCTTTGCTCCCATCTCACACCCCCAGACTCCCACAGGACAGAGCTATCAGTCAGTTAAATAAGAAACTTGGAGCATGGCTTCCTGTGTCTTTTCATGTCAGTCTCACTAAATTTTTGTGTATTTGGGGTCAAACTCCTTTCTCCCTTCCTGTCCCCCCGAGCCCCCTGACTCCCTTAATACAGAAAATAGAAAATAGATGTCTTGCCTAAAAGATTCCTTAAACTAAACTTCAACTCCGCCTTATTAGTCTGTCTTCTCTGGCTCAAAATGTAATGCTTTCTCTACCGCTCGCAAACACAGAATGGCTTGCTTGGTGAAACCCTATCAAAACCTCCACAACAGTGAGGCTGAAAAAGTGATGCAATTCTAGTGCCAACCAAGGGTAAAGTGGTGGAACTTTGGAGCAAAATAAGTGCACAGCGTGCTAGAGGCCTCTGTAGCATTCAAAGAGTTACAAAGTCAATTTAATTTAATTTAGATTTGTAATTTGTACCCTATAGTGCAGTTGGTTTGCTCTATCATTTCAATTTTACTTAGTACATCAGCTCCACTGTTGTAGGACATTTTCTTCTCAGGTAACAAGTCCAAAATATCTTATTCAGAAAGAAGTGAAGTTCTGGAACATGCCAACTATGATATGGGGTAACAAACACTGCCACATTTCCCACTCATTTAAAATGGGCTTTTAATATGTGGAATGTTAGAATAGTCTCCATTAGTCCTCTATATAGTGTGGTTTGCTTGGGAATTGCACTTTTTTAAATTGTTACTTAATGTCTTCATTGTTCTCAGGCTAATCTAATCACAGATTAACTGCTGTCTGGAGCACACCTTGGAACCTTTTTGTAATTGGCCTATGGAAGAACACAGGACTGGAGATGTGAGTGTCAAACATGACATGATTCATCTCATAGTGTGAGTGAGGCTTACTTGGGGAAGAGAGGATTGCATGGTGGAAGGCAGGATTTGCCATGCAATGGACAAGGAAGTGGGAGGAATGGGGTAGGAGTGAGAGGAATGGGTGTGAAAGTGGACAGGGTTTGCACTGAAATCACCATCACTATAGCTGAGGAAGATTTAGCAGGGCTGCATCAGACACTAACAGTAAGTAACAAACCATTGTAAACTGGTCAGTCTTCTATGTATCTCGTTAAGTTGAAATGACAAAATGTAGTTGTCATGGTTTCCCCAGAGATGTTCAGGAGTCAGTACGGTATAGTTAAATGCAATTTATTAAAATATAAGTAAGGTAATACACGATCGTAATATAGCAAGAACAAGCAGAGAGTCACAAGCCAGCAGGCACTGCTATCAGAAATAGTAGGCTGCCAAACTTGATCACATTGCTGGAGTCTAAGCCTCAGACACTGGTAGTCTCTGCTGGAAACAGGAGCAGGAACCGGAACACAGGATCTTGATTCAACATAGTGAAGGGGCTACCTGACTCACACCTGCAGTCAGAAATGTAGCAGAGGATACCTGACTCACGCTTGCAGTCAGTATGGAGAAAGCAGAAGCTTGACTCACACCTGCAGTCAGTTTAATAGCTAGTCTACTAGAGCCCCAGGTCCGCACCAGATTGGGTGTCTGCTAGGTACAGGGAAATAACAAGAGAATAGTCAGACAGACCCACAGGTCAGCACTAGTGTTGAGCGAGCGTGCTCGGCCGATGCTCGGATCGGCTCGAGCATCGCTCTGCTCGGCACATGGCGGTACTCGTACGAGTACCGCCATGTGCTCGCCCGACAAGCTCGGGTGAAGAGGATCTGTGCCGGAAGAGGCACAGATCCGAAGAAGCTCCGCTGGACCACCAGGGAATGGAGGTACGGGGGCATTGCGGAGATGAAGGGGGCATTGCGGACATGAAGGGGGACATTGTGGAAGAGGGGCATAGACTCTATGCCCCTCTTCCACAATGTCCCCCTTCATCTCCGCTATGCCCGTCTTACACAATGTCCCCCTTCATGTCCGCTATGCCCCTCTTCCACAATGTCCCCCTTCATCTCCTCTATGCCATAGAGGAGATGAAGGGGGACATTGTGGAAGAGGGGCATAGCGGAGATGAAGGGGGACATTGTGGAAGAGGGGCATAGAGTCTATGCCCCTCTTCCACAATGTCCCCCTTCATCTCCGCTATGCCCCTCTTCCACAATGTCCCCCTTCATCTCCTCTATGGCATAGAGGAGATGAAGGGGGACATTGTGGAAGAGGGGCATAGCGGACATGAAGGGGGACATTGACCAGGCACCCTCCGCTCATCAGAGCAGGGGGTGCCTGGTTTGATGCTCGAGTGCTCCCATTGTATTCAATGGGGCTCGGGTGCTCGGCCGAGCACTCGAGCAGCAGGGGGTGCTCGGTCAGAGCACCCGAGCACCCGAGCATCACGGTGCTCGCTCATCACTAGTCAGCACCAGATTGGGTGTCCACTATAAGGATAAGGCAGGAAAATAGTCAGACAGAGCCACAGGTCAGCATCAGATTGGATGGTCAGACAAGCTAGGTCATACACAGAGCCCAAGGACACAGAACTGCTTTGTACAACAATGCAAGGGCAACTGAGTCAGGACTCAGGCTTCCTTTTAAACCCCTCCTCAGGAAGTAGGTAGGAGGAGCAGGTTCAGAGGATGGAAGTAGGTAGGAGGAGACTACAGGAAGCATGGCATAAAACAGAGGCATGCTTCACTCTGAAGCCTTGAGCCTGCAGATGACGAGTGGAATGACGCCAATCGTTGCTGAACCGGCGGTGCTGGAAACAAGGTAGGCTGTGACAGTAGTGTTCCAGACTTTAAAAAACCTACAAGAATATGAAAGCAGTTAGAATGTGGAGGCAGCGGATGTTGCTGCTGCTGACTTAATTATTAATGATACTGGTGATGTGGATTTAGAATATGGCCCTCCACTTTCCTTCCCTTCTTCTCAGATACAGATTAATTAAGAGTGACAGAAATGATGATTTAGCCCAAAAAGTAGCTGAAAGGAAAAGGATGGAAAGGAACATTATGTTTATAAATACTTTGATAGATCATCTGGAACATGCCTAAAAATACAGTAATCTTGGTCATCATCATCAGCATTACCACTTCAAAGTCTAACCCCCACCCAATCACACTGACTATTATTGACTACTAAACAGCAAAACAGGTCAACATCCATAACCCTAGCTATTATGAGTGCCTCTGCTGTTATTTAAAGTGCAGAGCTAATGATCCCTACTGTTAACTATATTATAGCATTTAGTCATCATAGTAGTAGTAGTAGCAGCCCATCAGGAAGCCCTCAGTCTTTGCAATCTGCAGTAAGGAGTTACTTCACACGTGATTCAAAAGTTAAACCTGTTGCTGTATTTTGACTGCATAAAAGCATGTGAGCAGGGGGAAAACAGGATCACATCTTGGTACCTCCTCATTAGGAACTCACAGGTTAAACAGATACATTTAATGAGACTTAAAGCTGAGTAGGTAATAGGTCCATGTTAAGTAATAACAGCTTATAAAACATTTTTTGACAAAAGCAGCCTTCCCAGAAGCTTGAAGATCAACATTCTAATGCCTCCTTAAGATATTAGTCCTGGGATACATTCTATTGGACCCATGGGAGTATGATAGCAGGAGAATATAAAAAGCAGAAGATCCAAGGTGATATTTATACCTAGATTCTGGGCTATCCGGCCTTGTATCGCTGACCAATGCGGAGTTATTCGTGGGCATGTCCACCATATATGGTATAATGACCCAGTTTCTAAGGAGCATCTCCAGCAAAGCGGAGACTTTGTCGAAGAACATTTTGCTAGTTTGAGGGGTGTGAGATAACATCTAGTATATAACTTATAGTTCATTTCTCATAGTGTAGTTGACCCAGAAAATTTAAAGTTAGATTTGAATATCATTGACCATGTTTTCATAAGGTCAGACAGTAATGTTTATGAGATGCCGAAGCGTCATGTAAAAGGGTGTAAGATAACGCAAGTGGGCATTGAACTTTATCAGGACAGGAAATAGAGGATTCGAATAGTGTCAGATCTCTAGTACGTGTCCTCTTTCCTCACCCGGAGAAACGACCACCAAGACACCAGAGTTTTATCAAAGCAAGATTGTAAGTGGTCCTTAGTTAACGGTTGACAAAAGTTGGCAAACACATTTATTGACTCCTGTGAAGGAGAAGGAATGTTTGGATGCAAATTCTGGGCATTGTGTCAGAATCACTGAATCTTCTTAACTGAATGTCAGATAGGGTTGTTTCAAGAAAATATCTTGGATTCCCCCTAATCTTCTAGGTGACGTGAAAGCTAATAACAAGATAGTCTTCTAATTATCAAAATATCTTCCATGAGTGTTGTTGGTAAAATATTTAGATCCCATGGATGATATGAAGGTATAACATTTGGTCTTTTACTCTTGACAGATTAGAGAAATCATTTGATAAGATGAATTCTTCAAAGAGCTGTGCAGACTGCTTCCTAGGGTGGATATTTGAATGATGAGTGTTTATTGAATCTATCCAATAGGACATCTAAAAAACAAGGTATGGGGAATTCTCATTCTCCTCTTTACACAAAACAAAAAAATAATAATTCCAGGTTCTCTTATCAAAAGTTGATGCACATGTCATCCTAAATTTGTGATCACTGAACCACTACAGGAGAGGTTCACTTTGGAGATACTGAATTCTGTTTGAAGACCACATAGTATTCTTTCATAAACATAAAGTGAGCTAACAAGGTAGAGAAAGATAAATTAGAGAAGAAGCTTGGGAAATCTTGACCTGGGGAGACATGCATAGCTGATGATGGAAAAATAGCAACAGCTCACTCTATTTCTTGCCAATAAACTGTTAAATAATCCTTGTATGAAGCTGAGCCCAGAGTACTGCTTCTATTGAAGTCATTATAAGATCCAGAATAAACATTTACTTAGGAACATAGAATAAGCCTTCTTGTCTTGACATGCTGACACTGAATACAAATTGTTAACCTTGCCTGGCAAAAGAAGGGTTTTGCTCATAGCACCATCCAGTGTGAGTTCAAGAAATGTCTTCTCCTGTTCTGAAATCAGGTCTGATATTTTCACATTGAAGATGTATCTGAAAGATCATATGGGAAGAGGATTTCAATAGACAGTCGTATATGCTAGGAATTATAGTAAGTAGTACTTTTTGTGTTTATTCTTGAAGTTGAGGACAGGCCAAAGCACAGAGTAGTAACTTTTAGGATGCAGTATTTTCTCGGATACTGTTTTTTTATCTGTAGATACTGTGTGTTTACAAACATCAAAAAGGAGAGAGAATGAAATCCCTGCAACATCAAGCACTCAGAAAGAAACATCAACGACACCTACCCATTGCCTCTGGTTGGGATCCATCATTGGATCTGAGGGCTCTCTGTCTGACGTTTCATTTAAACTGAATTTGAATACGAATATGAAGGTAAAAATATGAAACATATGCTATGCATTATAACAAATTAAAGTAAATAATGCTCTAAAGTTTGTTTTTTACATTACTATAACTTAAGCAGATCTGCCCCAATACTTTATGTATTATGTCTTCTTCTATTTATATCTTAGTGATTTTACTACAAATGCAGTGGCCAGGCTAGTCCTTACTGAAATTGCTGCAGATACATAGTACCTATGAAAGTCTATGGGCCTTACTGGAATAGTTTTCATAGCAAGCTTGGCTATATGAACATAAACTTTAAGAATTTTATCCTGTAAATAAATGCCTTTAGAATCAAAATGGAATCAAGAAGATTCTACTTTCTCAAGGAAGAATATTCTTTTTCCTGGAAAATATCATTGCTTCTTGTACACCAAATACATAGCAATTTCTTTAGATTTAGGGACATCAGTACTATTGTAAATGAAATAAGTGTTTTGCACCTGTCCTCTATATCCAAGTGCTGGTTAAGTACTAGCTAGGCACAATGGAAGTGATCCAGAATTGTCACAAATGTAATGTGCACTGAGATTGGGTGCAAAAGATTGTTGTGCTTCTGTATATTCTGTTGCAGACAGGGCTCACAGCACTTTCTATTATATATTTTAACAGTGTGCCTAGTGCCCTCTTCCATATACTCATCCCTCTGGTTATACATCCCCTCCCTTGGTGATGTCATCATATATCTTGTGAAACAATCAGTCCTACATGTGTTTGATTCTATAGCATACAGTGCTTCTTCTCTTTGCTGATCATAAATCTTACGTGAATGTAAATAGTGAAAATGGGGTTTTATCCAAAGCTACAGCAAGTTATTTTTACATATTTCCACTAAATGTGTGATTCTCAAACTTGTACACAGAGTCCAACAAGACAGGGCATGGTTTCCTTCCTTGAAAATGTCCATCAGGGCAATCCATATTTTGCTTTTAGTGGACTCTTAGGACAAAATTTAGAAATGTATATTCTGTCTGGTATTCATACTAATTCAAATAATAAATTAATTTCCTCCCTTGAAAATGTTCATCAGGGCAATATCTAAGTATTTTGCTTTTAGTGGACTCTTAGGACAAAATTGAGAAATGTATATTCTGTCTGGTATTCATACTAATTCAAATAATAATTTTATTTCCTCCCTTGAAAATGTTCATCAGGGCAATATCTAAGTATTTTGCTTTTAGTGGACTCTTAGGACAAAATTGAGAAATGTATATTCTGTCTGGTATTCATACTAATTCAAATAATAATTTTATTTCCTGGGCCCTAATCAATAAACCATGCAAAGCACTCTAAAAAAATAAGAAAAAGAGAGTTCTGAAATTATGAGTTCTGCTATATGAATTTAACATTTGCAAATCTTTTAAAGATGAATTCTGATTCCTTGAGCTACTGTTTATTTATACTTTTATTGTTTTGTCTTACACAAACATGATGTAGAGGTAAGGCAAATAAATACAGAGGAAATGCATATTGTACCTATTACAAATTGCATGCAGCTACGTAGGAGGATCAATTTATAATAACACTCAGAATGAACCAGAGGGTGGGAATCATGTAGGATTACATCCAAAGAAAACCTAGTTCTGTTGTCATAAAAGTCAGAGTGATTTAGCAAACAATCAATAATGTCATGCTTGTCATTTAATCAGCCTTCTCATATGCACAGCAAGTTTCATGAGTACAAAAAGGAGGTAAAAATCATGATTTATATGTTAGGGAAACCACCTGTGAGTTAAGCATCTTACTTGGAAATTAGCCACAAGTAGCTTATTACTAAAGCTAATCAAGCATGGTTCAGTACTTTGGCTTCCTGGTTTGCACATAAATAAACCTGTACGTTGCTTCCCTTAGGCTTCAGAATGATTAACTGAGGCGGTTACTGGTGTAAACTGGTATATCCGTGACTTTTAAACTGTGGTAACCTGTGGCGCTTAATAATCACATTATATCTTGTATACAAGTTTTGAGACAATGTGATAATTAATTCTTTGTAATGCAGTTTTATTATTTTGAATACATAAATTTGTTTTAAATATGGTTTGTTTTTAGGAAACATTAGGGCTTGGGAAAACAGGTAATTTTTCTGCTTTCTGGGAATTTCATGGTATGAGATAGATGTTTCTCCATACCACTGAAATTCCTGCAGGAAGGAAAATCAAGCAAGGTTTAGCCCATTGATGCATACATCATCACGTACCTAAAAGTCATCATGCAGATATATGTCCATATATATGAATGCGTTCATGCACACATACATTCTCTCACCTAAATTGTGAATGTGTTGGGTAAATCTCCATTGTACCAGAAATCTAGTGGGAGGTGAAATAGGCTATTTTGCTCTGACTTCTTCCCACAAAGAACCACCCTACAAATTTCTGGAGGGAGTACTATTGAAGGTAATGCCAACATTGCAAGACCATTTATTTTAAAAATGGGAAAGTGCCATGGAAAATCAGTTTCAATTATGTACAACACATTTCTACTCCTTCCCCCACCATAAGAGAATTTCAGTCAAGAAGGAAAAATGCAGCCAAGATATCTTGCTACCATACAAAGAAATCTCCAGCATCACAAATACAACTACTTTCCACCATTGAGGAATACATTGTAAAAATGGCGATCTCTAAAAAAGGAGTACAATTTCCTCATACCTAAAGGAAGTTCACAGAGAAGAGTTAGACAAGTCCATTATTAGGTATTACCTCAAGGACTTGATTTCCAGCTTATAGAGAATTATTGTCAAGTTGATTGTGGTGGATGAAGAGGGGATACATATGGAAAGAGCGCTCAGGGCCTTGCACCCAAAATTTGAAACTGATGAGAAGCCCTATGACATTGTTTTTTGACTACTATCATTTTCCCAGAAATATGATCCCTCTACTTTGTTAGAGGTATAGTTTTGCCACAGGCATGCTGAACCACATCTTTTGAGAATGTAAGCTGATTAGACCATTCTCCAACCAGGTTAATTGAAGCATATTTAAAATCTTGCAGATACCCATCTGAAGGGGCATACGCAAGACCATTATGAACCTGTGACCTTTCTATAGCCCCAGCTAAGCAGAACTTTCCAAACATTGCATATATTATGCAAAACTTGCATTATATTTTTATGGAAACAGACCATCCTGCCACTGGATAATAAGGTTGTCACATTTTATTACTATGCAGAAAGTCACTTTTATTAGAAAAAATGATGTTCATTCATTTAGCGAAGTTTGGCATCCTTAGATCTCCTCTTGCAGTACTAGATGAACTATACGTTAGCTATCCTTTCCTTACTAATTTTATTCATCAGTATGTACAGCTTCAAATTCTGAACCTACTCCACAGACTCCATGGTGCAGACATTACAAGAGCTTACATCTACATAGTGAATTGAGCATTATTCAACTCACTATAATAGGTGCCCATCCTATACCACATTAGATTGAATTTAGCTGCCGTTCAATCAACAGAACGGACTAGAGATTAACCCTCTGATACTCCAATCCATTCTGTGTGAACTAACATAGCACCGTTTAGCTCAGGAATGAAATTATGTTGTATAAGCTATGTTGTAACATAGTAACATAGTAACATAGTAACATACATAGCAATTTAGGTTGAAAAAAGACTTGCGTCCATCTAGTTCAACCTTTTCCTATTCCTGTTTACCATCGTTGATCCAAAAGAAGGCAAAAAAAAACAAAAAAAAACCTCAATTAGCAATTTAAAATTCTGCCTTGAATGGGGGGATCTGCCTTGAATGGGGGGTTCTGCCTTGTAATGTCACTAATCGGATATACTCTTAAGACACAATCATGGGACTGTCACAGAAACCAGCAGAATGCTATTAAGCACTAATATGTCAGAGTAATGACAGAGGTTCACAGGCTTTTCTAATAAAACAATTAGTGGTGATTGAGAGATAAGACTCACCAATGTATCACTATTACCATACTCCTTAGTATTGTTAGTTGATAAAGACACAGTACTCTATAAAGTATTTAGTAGTACTATAGTCCATCATCTAGGAGTTATACAGCAATAACAAATTTATTGCTGAAGGTGATTTACTTAAAATTACATAGGACTGCAAGTACCTAACTAAATACAGATCAATCATAAGAAAACCATTGAGTTATTTTATGTCCCCTAAAGATATTTAGGATATGTATGCAATTCCCTCTATGTGAATCTCCTACTGTATAAATCAGTAGGGATACAGTAACTATTTTATGAACATTACTGAATATTTTGACACTGTATAAATTGTATGCCCCAGCAATAACACTATACAAGTAATCTTGAACCACATTGCATAGTGTTTTAATTTTTCTTTCTACCTTTCTCTCTCTATCCATGTATACATATTTTAATTATTTGAAATCACAGGTACTGTGGAACATGAAGGTGGGCTAAAACCCCTCCCCTGTTTTTCTTTCCATTTCAAGAGCTTAATCAACTTCCTCCTTTTATTCTGTATAGTATTGACTATCTTCTCCTTTAAATCTTTAATTATGCATTTTCATCCTTAATAAAAATGTAAACAAAAATCCAATCTGTATGAAAGACTACATTTTTATACACAGAGTTTATCATGGACTGCTTATGAGAGATTGCAGCCTAAATAAATATAAAGTGTATATTTATAAATGAAGGTGAAAAAAACAAGTCCAGACATTTCTAAGCATGAATAAAAATATGTGTGCATCTAGGAAAAATGAAGATATTTTATTCTGGCAGTCAAGTAGAGTTTAAAGGGCTATACTTTACACAGAATAGGTTAAAAGAACAGATTTATTGTGATAACTCGAAAAAAGATATCTGGATGATACCATGAACAGCCCTTGAGATGTCAAAGATGATAATACAGTAACAACATTTGGGAAGTATCTGTAGCCTTGCACTTAGCCTTTTGGCAGAAATTTATTAAGACAGAATAAGCCTGTGACTTTTCAATTCCGAGTGCAATTTGTTTCTCTAATGCATCTGCACAAGTAATGTGTGATGGAATTTTTCCTTTTCCTAGCTTACTAGTTGTTGGTGATGATATGCTATAATAGGTTCTCACAAGCTATATCTTAGCAATATAAAACACAACATGTGTACATCTGTGGCCCAGTGTCAATTCCTTAAATGTACATCAGAAATGCATTAAATCTCCTGATTGCTATTCGCTTTGTAAGGCTTGTTGGTTCAAAATTTCCTTTGTAATGTATTGTGCTTATTACCTTGAATTACAGGTATTTCTTTGGCAGAACAAGCATACCTTGTTCAGAAATGCAGTGGTACAGATGAGACTTGAGCCTTTTTATGAAAAAAGAAAGAAAAAGAGAAAGAAAGAAAGAAAGAAAGAAAGAAAGAAAGAAAGAAAGAAAGGAAGGAAGGAAGGAAGAAAGAAAAAGAAAGGAAAGGAAAAGAAATGACAGCTCCATTGGTTTATACTCCAGCTATAGAATCTGTTCAGGTATCAGGGTCAAAGGTTCAAGTCCCAGCAAGGTCAACTCAGCCTTTAGAAGTAGATAAAATGAGTTCTCAGGACATACTTGGAAATGAGAGACAGTCTCAATGTGTATTTATATATATATATCTATATATATATATATATATATATATATATATATATATATATATATATATTTTAATTACTTTTTCCAGACTGATTGTAGCCAGGAGCTAGGTTGCCAAAATACTAGAGGGATAAATATGTCCAGTGCTTTATAAGTGTATTGTGTAGCACATTAGTACCACTACCATTAGAGAGATCAGCAGAGTATTGTGCCATAAAAAATGTTTTGATTAACAGGTGACAATGACAGTCAGATAAGCAGGTGATCATTCCTGCACGAGCAGCCTCAGCCTGAGACTAGACTGAGACTGAGTGTCAGCCAGACACTACATAGACAATACATCATACATTCAATACAAGACAGATAGCAATCAGGTACAAGCCAGTCCTTCATTCACACAGAGAAGAACACCCTTAATGCGAACAACCCCATGGACAATTTGCATATTTAAGCAGAACTGGTCAGAGACACTCAACTGAAAGTAATGGTGATATTGTAAACAATGATTCTTTACCCAAAAGGAAAAAGGCTTGATCTTCTGGCACCAAAATGGAGCAATATGCCTGTTTGTAAACTCGTGGAGAGATTAACTGGAAAGTATTGACAAGTAAACATGCATAAAAATGCACAGTTATCGCCTCTGTAGTCTGAGTCCACTACCACAATCTGCTTTTTTATTTCAGCATTTCTGAAAAACAAATTTGTTTGACAAAATGTACAGTATTTCAAACAAAAATACATAATTTTCACCAATAAAAGTAAAAAGTATATTTGTTAGTACATACTACATATGACTGGTTTAACTGGCATTGATTCAACAGGTTTGTGCAGGATTTTACAATACACATTATTCTCGCACTCCTTTAGAGCATCCCAGAGAGTTTCTATTGATGTCAAAGTGTGTTTCACCTTTTTCTTTTTCAAATGTGCCCAAAGATGCTCAGTGAGGTTGAGGTCCAGTGATTGTTGTGGGAAAACCATGCAAATTATCACTCTTGTTCTTCCGTGGACTGATATGCCTGGCACAGCTTCAATGGGTGTTTAGGGTTGCTGTCCTGCTGGAAAATGAATCCACTTCCATGCAACTTTAACCCAGAAGGGATGACATGCCTCTACAGAATAGAGTGGTGCTTCTCTTTGGTCAAAGTGTAGATGATCTTGTGCAAGTCACCAACTTCAGAATAGGCAAAGCATCACCATACCTGAATATTTCCTGTTCCATAATGTAGGTTTTACACACTGTCGTGTTACCCTCTCAAGCAGCCATCTCCTCACATGAACTCAGTGATTGCAACCAAAAATTTATATTTTTGATTCACCACTAAACAGGAAGTTTTTCAGTCTGCCACTGTGACATTTTTGTATTGTTTGGCCCATGATAAATGTTTAGACTTGTTCTTTCTATGAAGAAGTGGATTAGAGGAAGCTACTATCCCATGAAGGCCACACTTATCTAGTCATCTTTTGATTGTGCTTTTGCTTACTGGGGTAGGAAGTTCCTGGTTCAGCTGGGATTTAATTGTGGAGGTACTGGTCTCCTGGTGGTGTGGTCATTTTAGGTCTGCCTAGTCTTGCTTTGGATGAAAATTATTTGGATTCAGAAAATCTATTCAGTGTGTGTTGTACTGCCCCCTTCAAAATATTCAACTTAGCTGCAATTTGGCACTGGAAAAGTTTTCCAGCACTCAAGTGAAAAACTGGTCCTCAAAGTGCATCACTAAGCTCTTTGACATGATTACAAAAGGTATTTCAACCAATGTCCCTTTTCAAAGGCCCTAACAGAAGAACTTGTAGAAGTGCTAGTAGAAGAAGTAGCAGTGCTAGACTAATAGATTTAATATCAGTTGTAAATTGTAAAAAGACAAATACAACTCACATGTGTGCTAGGATGTTACCCTTGGAATTAAATATATAATTTCACAACAATTCTGAAAATGTATAAGCAAATGGAGTGTGAAGAGTATATTTATATAAATGATAATGTCATGTAAATATTTAACAAAGAGATAAACAAATTGATTTGTTTCAGTGGTAAATAATGTATCCATGAATATTAAGTATCAACTGATTACAATATTTTACTACTTTTTAATACATTATCAAATAAAACCAGCTGGTTGTTAAAGACACCAGTTCTTTTTAAAGAATATGTGACAGGGAAACTGACATGAATTGCGTGACTGAAGCAGAATGATACTAGATGAGATTGAGCATTTCATGGAGGGACAAGGGAAGACATCACACTCCATCTGTTCTACTGTGTACTTTACAGTAAAAACATAAACACAGAGTAGTTGAGTAATGTTCAGCAAACACACAAGGGGCAGAGGGAGGGGGCAGGAGTAGGAGCAGTGCAGGGACATTTGAGTTAAGTGGTAGTCCAAAAACTGACTGCAGCCATGGTTGCTGCAGCCTGTGCAGTTTGTAAAGGTCCCACCAAACATTCTACCACCACCAGTGCCACCACTATTAAAAAAAATCTAAAAACACTGAAGTTGCATTATAATGTTTATAGCATAATGGAAGAAGGCGTAGAAGCTCAGCCAACTGCTGCATCTGATAGACAAACAAACACAAAAAGCACCTGTCCTTATAGTAGCAGCGAACATTGTGAAAGTAAAAGTAAAAACAAATTGTATGAGACCTCTAAAAGTTTAGAAGAATATAAAGGTAGTGGGCATGAAGCGGCAGGCAATGCTGAGGATGAACTAATGGTGACTGATGATGATGATGTAGATCTATAATTTATCCCTCCAGCATCCTCCTCTTCTTCAGATACAGATGAAGATGAGAGTGAAAAATATGATGACATTTCCAGAAAGTTAGCTGAAAGACAAAGGCTTAATCTTCCACCACTGGACAAGGCACAATTCTTTTCTGTTTTCAAGGGAAAATAATATTCCAACACACCCATGATTTTAGAGAAGGTGCTGAAAGAAGAATAATTGACCAACTTCTCCTCACTAGATGTACCTTAACTGGTGGGGGTTTGTTGTGGTGTTGCCGCTGCATTAATAGCTGCACTAGGGCTAGTACTAGTGGAACCATCATCATACTACCACATATCTTACGTTATTGCTGATGATCCTAGTTTCATGCAGCAGTCTAATCCTCCTGCTGCTTAGATGACTCAACAGCAGAAAATTCATCAGTAGCAAATGGCAGAATGGCACTAGCATTTGCCACCATCAGGCATCTAGCACTGCTGGACTAGGCCAACAGTGTGTACATTTTTTTCAGGGCTTGTTTATTGCAAGGCCTGCAAACAAATGTTTTTCAGGGCTAGTCCTGCTGGAAGCCCCCAAATTGAGCAATTGTTTTTTCAAACCTAGCCTTGATGAAATGTTTGTAAGGTTTCACCTTCAGTAAGCCAGCAACAATATTTTCAGACTTTTCTTTCTGAATTCTTATAAGCTATTATTTTTAAAAGAGATGAATAAAAAAATAAAATAAAAAGGTTACACTGGATGTGGCAAATGTGAATGGTGATGGTCATGTGATTAATGCATGTGTCTGATCATGATATTAGGAATCAATGCTAGACAAAATATTTGTGAGACACATTAATATTATGAGGTTGATGAGGATATTATCAAACATTAATCAGTGGCCCCAACTCAGGTAGATGGAGGAACCCTCCAATGCTAGCACTACTACTATTAAGGTCCAGCAGCTTGTTAGCATTAGGAATGAAGGAGGGGGTAATCAACAGGGGTGGACGAAAAGTGTGAAAAGTTTCCTGTATTACTTTTTGCAAAAACGTGCTGATTTTTCCTTTTCCTCCTATGTAAAAATGTACTCCTTTTTGCCTATTTTAACAAATTTTCCACCTATGTTAACACATTTTTTGTCTATATTTTCTATAGGTACTACATTTCCCACTGAAATATTACTTCTTGTGAGGGCTGAAGTTTAGAAATAAGTGGCTGAAAGTCAAAGTTGTGAGTCCTACAGCAACATATGCCTTGAAAAATGTGTTAGCATGCAGAATGCATTTGTCATTTGCCCACAACACTAACTTTCTGCTTAAGTGACACTGGAGCATATTCATGCTGATGTCAAGTAATGAAAAAAATAAGTACAACTTACAATGTAGCAAATGTGTATGGTAGTGGTGGTGGTGAGGGACTGGCAATGTGTGATTTATCTGTGTATGTTTATTGTAGTGGTGGTGGTGGTGGCGGACTGGCATGGTATGATTTAAATATTTTTACCATTGTCATACTCTATCCTCCTTCTCAGATTATTGATACACATTACTTATCAGTCATAGCAGTGGTCCCAGTTGGGGTAGATGGTGGCAACCCTTCACACCCACCCTCCACCTCCTCATCTGTGTTGCTGTTAATATATTTGTCCTGGCTTTGTCTGTCATGTGTAGTTTCTGCTACTACTACTACTGGAGCTAGATGTTGATGTTATTCTACTGCCATTACTACTAGGTGTCAAAGGTGCAGCACTTACAGTAGCAGCACCAGAGGTACTCATCATATCTAACACTGTGGATGTTAACCTGTGTTGTTGTTGCTGGGTACTCAAAACAAGTGTGTGTGGCTGAGTGTGACTAGGACTTTGAAGAGGTGATGATGCCTGATAGGGTGACTGTGCACTTTTTGACATCTGTACTTGTCCACGGTCAGACTTTACAATGACTTTCTCAAACAGTTTATAGACAGGCACAATGTTCCTTAAAAGTGGTGGAAGATACACCCTTTGACTTTCTGCTAACCTTACAGCCCTGTCATCATTCTCACTCTCAACTTCATCTGTATCTGAACAAGAGAAGGATGCTTGAGTGATATATTCTAGATATGCATCATATTCAGTCATGATTAGATCATTCTCAGCAGCATCAGCATCACTTGACAGTTCTTGCCCACTACTACCCTCATGTCCCTCTAAGCTTTTAGAGGTCTCAAACAATTTATTTTTACTTTTACTGTAAAAAAAAAATGTGTTACTACTTTGAGGACAGGTGTTTTGGTGCTTGGTTGTCTCACTGTTTGATGCAGCAGGTGGTTCATCTGCTACACCTTCCTTTATTATTTTATTACCAGCATCCTCAACGCTTGAAAGTGACTTTTTGTGGTCTTCAGTGTTCTTCTTATATAGTTGTTTATTTCTACTGACACTGGTGGTGCTAGAACTAGTTTTGCTGGGACCTTGACAAACTGCATCCTCCCTTGGAGTAGTGGGATCATCATCATTGATTGCACATGCTGCAGCAACCATTGCTGCAGTCAGTTTTTGAACTACTACTTTACTCTCACGTTCCTGCACTGCTCCACCCCTCCCCCTTCCCTTTGTGTGTTTTCTGGACATTATGCAACTACACTGTGTTTTATTACTGTACGGTACACAACACAACTGATGGACCTGTATGATGCCATGCCTAAGCCCAGTCAGCTATCTGTCACTGTCACCTAAGATATTTATTTTTTTATTATTTTTTATTTTTATTTTTTTTTTTAATTTATTTGTTTTAAGTTGTCCACCCTGTTGTCTTATCACAGTCTGTCCAAAAAAAATTATAACTGAAAAACTGTCATGACCAAAAGCAAGGACAACTAAGGGACTGGGAGTACCTGGGAGAAGGAACAGGGAAATCCTCCAACAAGGGACCACTGAGCAAGAAGCTAGGGAGTGAAGCTAGAGAATGGAGCTAGAGAGTGTTGGTTGCCTAGACCAGGGTTGTGCTGCGGCTGACCATAGGTGTTGGCCGCAAAACCAGATGTTGTGGTCCCTAGCAGAGAAGCCGATGGGTAACCCTGGATAACCCCAACCAAGACAAACTATACTCAGAAGACCCCAGGGAGGATGGTAATCTCCAAAGAAAAATGGTACTCACTCAGGTCTCCTAAGAAGAGGAATTCCTCGTGGCGGGAACTGCTGATGGGAGACACCACGGTTGGCGGAGAAGAGGTAGGCACGGTCCTGGGAGATCCACTGGATGCCGGCAAGCTGGAACAAGAAGAGGCAGGGTCAAGAACTGGTCCGGGTCATACACAGGAGTACTAAGGCACAGGGTTCAGGCAGAAGCTAGGTCAAAGGCTGGTCCGGATCATACACAGGAGTACTAAGGTACAGGGTTCAGGCAGAGGCTAGGTCAAAGTCTGGTCCGGGTCATACACAGGAGTACTAAGGCACAGGGTTCAGGTAGAGGCTAGGTCAAAGGCTGGTCTGGGTCATACACAGGATTTCAAGCTAATATGCACTACTGGAAGGCACAAAATAGACGCTATACTAACAAGTCTAAACGGAGCAGGAAGCAGGCAGATAAAGGCCCCCAGCCAGAAGGAGCCCTGAGAGTGAGGCTAGGATGTCGGCAGGACCATAGAGAAGAGACAGCTAAAGGTCTGCCGTAATGCGCATGTGCGCCGCCACCGAAAGTGGGCACACACGCGGAGAAGCCAGCCCAGAGACCGGTGGAGCGGCAAGGAGCCGTCAGAATGCCCAGGGTAAAGGCGATGGGCGAATGGGACTTGACAAAAACAAAATCAACAAGTCTTTCCCCATACTTCCCCACCCAGCACAGAGACAATAACAGCAAGATCAGCAAGCAAATAGGTCCCTAGCTGCCTGTGTCTTGCCAGTCAGTCACATGGAATTTTGGAGTATTAGAGGGTCAATCTCTTTCCTCCCTTCTTATCCCCTAGAGTGCCCTCAGAATCCCCATAATACAGAAACTCCCTAAACTAAGCTTTAATTCCCCTTTATTTTCCTATCTCCTCTAGCTCAAAAAATACTGCTTTCTCCTCTCACAAACACAGAATGGCTGCTGTGAGAGCCTGACAACCTTTTACCTGGCTGTAGAAAACTTTCGTGTGGTGGAGAAATATTTTTATTCCTATTGATTTCAATGGGCGGAAAAGGCGGGAAAAAGCTGAAAAACTGCACTTTTCATGGGAAATTATTTGCCAAGTGTAAAATGCCATTATTCGCTGATTTCAGTTTGAGGCGAATATTTTCACCCATCCCTTGTAATAAATAGCCTCATATTAATAATGACTGTGAGGAGGCAGACTCGGGGGCTGAAATTGATGTGGTTGGTGTTTGTAGTAGTAACACTAATAGTGAAGCAGCCGGTGGGACTAGTGTTAGAGTGGCAGGGGAAGCAATTGAGAGCGTCCAGACTAGTGGCCAAGGGAGCACACACCATTCCCCTGACTCTGGGAGTCCCCTTCCCCCATGACATTGTCCATGTGAAACATGATCCTGAAGAAGGCAGAATTGTCAACACCGCAATAATCCCACCACCACCACCAACAGGAGCACAGATCAGCTGCATGTGCCTGCTGCTACTGCTGCCAGTCTGCCTTCTTCATGTCACCAAGAAATGCAAGTGTGACATTAGGGGACCCTCTGTCACATTGCTCTTCACCTCCTCCAACCAGCAGTGAGCTTTTGGAATTTGCATCTGCTCCAATTCCTGCTGAGTTGCAAGGGCAGCAGGATGCTGAGGAACAGGCTAGTGTGCCAGACTACCGTGGACACAGTGGGAACGGGGTCAACAAATAATGTTACTAAGACAGGTTCCACTTGCCAGCAACAGCAACACATATACCAGAAGTGGTGGGGCTAGTTATGCTGCTGCTACTTCCACAGGCGCATCACTGGAGCTAGTCGTGTGGCAAGTGGAACCTTCATCATCCATCACCCATGTTACTGTTATTGTTATTCCCATTCCCTTTCAGGTGCATAATCATCCTGCTGCTTAAACAACTCAGCAGCAGAAGTAAGAACAGCAGTTGCAAATTCCACAATTATGGACTCAGGAGGAGGATATCTGACAATGGCCAGTGGCCACTGGCCAACATGACCTGCTGGCACTAGCCCAGTAGGGCATTTTTTTTTCCCTCAAATAAAATATTAAAAAAATCATAGTCCTACAAAAAATAAAAATAAACAATTTGTGGGGTTGTTTCTAACAAGCCTAAGTCCTACAAATCAGTGTTTCCTTAGGGCTTGTGGCAAACGAGCTTAAGTCCTACAAACCAATGTTTCTTCAGGGCTTGTGCCTCTAATAAGTCTAAGTCATACAAATCAATGTTTCATCAGGGCTTGGGCCTGTAACAAGAAATCTAGCAAATCATCCTGTACCAAATACTCTATCAATTCAAGTATCAGTCCACCCCAGTTGCAGCTTATGTCAGGGTGTTCCTGTCTCTATCACTTTACATACAAATTTCTTATTTTACTTTATTGATTTATTTTTTATTAACTGTCTCCCCAGTGCTAGTCAAGAAACCCCCCAAAACAATTTCCCTGTTCAACTGATTCATTCCCCAGACTCCACCTATCAACACATGCACCCTCCTCAGACCCCTTTTATACCCCAATCCCAGTAAACAACCCCCCAAAAAATCATCCCCTGTTCATCTGATTCTTTCCCCACACTCCACCAACACAGACACTCTCCTGCACCTTTTATACTATGTCTTTGGGAAATTTAATAATATTTGTTTTATGTTGTGTATAAATTCAATATACCCATTGATTTTAATGGAATGAGCTAGTAGAAAAAGTGGAAAATCTGCACTTTTGAAGGAAATTTTTCGCCAAGGGGAAAGTACCATTTTTTGCTGATTTCAGTTTGAGGCGAAAATTTTTGCCCATCCCTAGACCTGAAGCTCTTATAGTTCATCAAGGGGAAATGCATTATTGTACTTTATTAATAACACACACACTTTTGCATAAGATTACTTCAGTAAAGATGAAGTGATGGAAACACGTGCAATATTGGACATAGTTATCTGATAATCTTGTGTTTGCCCCGATACTGCTTTTGTGCCTTTTTGCATTTATTTGTAATTTTTATTCATGAAGAGCACATGTGATGGTTGGTCCTGAAAAGAAAATGCTTCATACTCTTTATGCTGAATTCATATTCTGAGTATTCTCTAAAATCATCAATAAACCTATCAATTAAGTTCAATGGAATATGAAGTGATCTTACTTTTTATTATTGTGGTCAAGGTTTTATTGTTCCTATCATTTTCTGTTGAGAGTCATAGTCTAAAACTCATGCTGTGTCATAGAGTATATTACAAAAAAATGGTATCTCTTCTGGACACCACGTTGCTAACAGTTAAAAATAAACACACACACACATTAACACTTTTGAATTAAGGGACTTTCAGCTGTGAGAGTATCCTTGTTTTACTTAACTAGAAAAGCCTTGTAACACACATTGTTCATAATAAAAGTTTACTGTTCCTCTGAGTAGCGTACGTTTATCACATAATGCTTGAACAAAAAAATACTATATTATATTAGTATATTTAACATACAGCCACACTATAATTAAAATACCAAGATAAATCTTGTTATAAACAGGGATTAATATAGTTTTTCTCTCCTGCTGAGATCATAACCCCCAGCCATACTAGGATTCAAATCTCACCCTTGTTACACTGGCACAAGGATTAAGTTTCTCTTGTTATAGAAAATGTTTATCAATTAATAGTCAGACTACTTTATAAACATCCCATAAGCCCTTGCAGATTAAAGGTGAGCAAACCAGCACTGAAAGAATGAAAGAGGACTGTTTGTGTAGGGCTACAATAGAAAAACAGATGCTCCATGCAACCCTAGCCAGTTTTAATTACTACTTTAACACTTTTAGTGCTTGTTTGCTGACCTTAGAGGCAATACTAGGTATATGAGTTCTGGTCCGTTGTGGATCAGTAAAGATAAGAACAGTGGTCAGTTTTCGGACCTCAACTCTTCTGCATGGCAGATCAGCAGGGCTGTGCAACACATCCCTATTTATATTGGCAGGATTCCTTCCATGGGAGATGATCCTAAATGAGAACTTTCAAATGATATCTGCTATTTAGCAGAGCCTTCAATTCCTTTATATTTGTATATTATGTATGCTTTCAGTATAATGTGAGTATTGCTTTGTAGTTGTATTTAATAGCATGTTATAATATTTTCATGGAAATTTTGAAATGGTAAATACCAATGTTTCTTTAAAAGTGCATGACAAACAACCAATATTCCTTGCACCACTTTGGGTTCTTGTAAAGTAAATTGCCATTGTTTCCATATCCTTTTGATGCTTGTCAGCTCTGCTTCTGCTTCTTAATCAAGTTATTGCAGTCTTCCAAATATTACATGTCAAACTGTGCTTTGACATGTCAGAGTAATAGATTGAAAATACAATTATCACTTACCAATAAGTTTCCTTTGCTTTGGATGTAAAGCACATACATCAAAAAATGCTGTTTTTTCCCCCTAGCCTATACAATAAATAAATGTTACACCAGGATTCTTAAACCCTTGAAATGGGTTTTGTATTGATTTTGTAACTACTCTATTGGATGACGTTATCCCTTAGAGTGTAACATCTAGCTGGGCCTGCCTGAAGCAGGTCATTGAGGTGATAACTGTCATTTGGGGTGACACAAAAATGATCATAGCATTAATGTATTGTTTTACTCCTTCAGGTGACATATTATGACTTTCATGATTTGAGTTTCATCCTGAAATTTTGTTTGGTAATACTGTATAACATTGCAGACGTAGTGATTTAATAAACAATGGAAATATTGTTGAAATACTCTATAAATGTTTTAGTAATTGTTAGTATTTTTTCTGTTTGAACTGGAATGCATGTGAAAGGTGTTCGGTATTTTGTGAGTGCTAGGGAGTTCTCCAAGAGATTATGAACAAGTAGTTAATAGTGAAAAGAATATTGATGGACATAAATAGTTTCTTATATATTTGCTGTAAAATGCATATTGAATGTTTTTCTGGAAACAATTTGGGGGTACATCATTTTTCATATGAAGGTTACTCAAAAAAGTATTGAGCCACATTTAAAAAATAAATACATACATTCACAAGGCAAAAATGTAAAGAAAGAATGTTTGTTTGACAGATGCAGTTTTAGACACAACTGACTAAACATTCATTCTCGGTCATCTAGTAACATAGCAGCGGCTTATCAGAACTGAAAAAACAGTTCTCTTTTTCCCATAATGTTTTTTGGAAAATATGAGAATTTAGTGACAGGTAGAGATGAGCAATTGTTGTGGTGCTGTTCACTTATCAGTATGTGAGAATGGACTTAAGATAAATAATGTTTTGGTTTTGAGTACCAGCTTGTAAATGAGCTAAGGTTGGCTAACCTGTTTCAGAATCATGTGGAGATCTTCACTTCCTCCATGATCAATGCACCCTGTTAAAGAAAAACTGTCATGTGTTTTTACACTTGTCCACTATTAATATTAATTCAGAATAATCAATTCATAAACTTGGTTTTAAACTTACATTTTGCATTTTATTTTTACATTATATCTAACTGATAAACTCGCAATGCAACATTACCATTTGAATTAACTGAAGATGTAAGTTAAGTGGATTAATTTATGGCTTATCTTGTACTGTAGCAGTGAACTCTCTGCCATAAAGGTCATTCTTCCCTCCCTGCAACATTCATTGTTTATATTGACAGTCTGTTGTGGACAGATGTGTGTAGATGTGTCTTTGAATGTAAATGCAAATGTGTGAGGGAGATTGTGTGTAAATGTGCACATGTATGCTTAAATATATTTGTGCACATGTTCATGAATGTGTATGCATATGAAGGAACTTGAGGTGTGTGTGTGTGTGTGTGCAGATGTGCTTGCACAAATATGTGCAGACACAAATGTGAGCATGAATGTTTGTTTGCACTCATCCTAATGTGTTATTCATACAAATGCATGTGACTGAGCAAATTTGATCATGCAAAATGCATACATAAATGTGCATTTTACTGTTTGTACAAACGCATGCTCAAATGCATGTGAATATGTGTGTAACTGTAAAAATGAGATGCACATGTCCATGCAAATATACCTGAAAATGTGTGTGAATGTGTGCAAGTGCAGCTGCACACAAATGTGTGCTCATGTGCATATGTTTGTGTCCATCCAGCTGTTTTTGTAATACATTAGTCTGCTGGCCAGTGTTGTATTCCAGAAAGAAAATTGTGGAGAGCATGCAGTGGGCCTGAAGTTAACAAAAGGAGTTAGGCCTAGACTTCCTGACCCTTCTGCTTGGTGGATGGTGATCCCACAAAGGGGAGGACAACGGGAGGTGGATTCTCCCTTTCCCTGGCTTTTGGAAACAGATGATGGAAACAGGAGGAGTTAGGGCTAGAAAGGTGGCTACTAGGGTTAGCTGTGTCATTG
The DNA here is from genome assembly GCA_037306005.1 of Rhinophrynus dorsalis. Taxonomy (NCBI): domain Eukaryota; kingdom Metazoa; phylum Chordata; class Amphibia; order Anura; family Rhinophrynidae; genus Rhinophrynus; species Rhinophrynus dorsalis. The sequence goes on along the minus strand of CM074723.1, from coordinate 265,792,295 downwards.
TACTATTGTTTTTTGGAATCTCTTTTTTTTATTCTTTTTTTTTTTTTGATTAGATCTTCAGCAGTAGTAGTATCCTCTACAGGAGAAGTATTGTTCTTGGGGCAGTTAGACACCACCTAGGGCTGTCTTGTGGCTCTCCTGGGAAAAGCCCATGTAGCTAGCCAATGGGTGTTTCTGGTGCAGGGACTCTGACCTGGTGGTCAGGTCTCTTAGTGCTGGCTATGCCATTATGCATTGAGGTGAAGGGGAGTCGAGGGTAAGTTGTGTTGAATCATCTCACCTCCCTCATCTCCTTGGTTGTATTTTGAGATAGCCACTGCTTGAAGGCTAATGCACATGGGGCAGCCCTGCACCTGGAAACATTCTCATACCTATCCCATGGCAGCATGCAGCAGGGAAGAAAATGCTAGGTTATGCTGCAGCTATAGTCCTGGGGGTGCCACAAGTGTGGGATTTGAGAGGGTCTCCCAAGGTTCTCTTAAATAGATCAAATCTACTTTTAATAAAAACTGTGACCTTTTTAACTTGCCTCCTATATCTTATGCCATGTTATTTTTCAGTGTGTGAGTTATTCCATTATGGTTTTATGGTTTGGTTTTGCTAATGTGTTTTTTCTTGCAGGTCAGTGAGGGAGGATCAGGTATATGGGAAAGGGAAGTGTTATAGGCATTTGCATCTTCAAGCTTGAAAGCCACTACTTCATGACTTCATCAAAAATATCTGTTATCAACTAAAAATAAAGGTTTACCATGCCTTCTCTATGCCACACTACACAATAGTATACTTTCCGTCTCCATCTAAGCAGGAATTTTACTCACTTCTGATTTACCAGAGGTGTGTGCAAGGTTGCACATATATCACACCTCTAGTTATAACCTGAAACCTTGCTCAATCTATTCCATGAGAGTAGTAAATCAGCAGTCAGTAAGTACACAATGAATGAGAAACACTAGCAAAATACGTTTGATAAGCAACAACTCCAGAACTACAGCAAACCAAAAAAAAAAAAAAAAAGTTTTAGCTTTGCCATAATACATAAACCACACATTCCAATATGACATTCACCTACAAAACCACCCATCTTGCCCTTCAAGCTACTTGCCAGAACATTTGCCAAGTCACAGCTGAAGCAATATGTGTACAGTCTACACAAAGATGTTTCACATACCTACACTCAATATGGATTGGGAAATAGTCAATTTTCCTTCCGAAGGAGCATTCAAGGTTGCAGATGATGAGCAATGTCAATCAGGGATGGTCAGAAGTTACAGCTGGGGAAACAAGTACATGCTAGCACTACACAGGATGCAGAATGTGGCAGCAGCAAGACATCGCAAATAATGCTTGGCAGCTGTGAACAGTAACAACTTTTCAGGGAAAATGGGGAAATATGATAATGATGACAATAAACAATGTGCACATATTAAAACATAGATCAGAGACAATAGACTGAAATTTAGATCCAAAAACACTGGTCTGGTAGCAATAGTTTAGAATAACATGATCCTCAGCTTAAATTTCTTGGATTTAAAAATAGATCTCTCAACACATAAAATTGTTCAACTTCATTGTTATCATTTTAACCATTGCTGTTATCAGATATATGTTTTTCCCATAAGGAACACTACGCAACAGTGAAAGAAAATTCAGAGGATTAATATTGAAATTTAATCCCTACAGTACTGGTCTGGTAGTAATATTTGTATATATATATAATAATTTGAATTTAATTACTTATTAATACATAAAATTGTTCAACTTAATTTATCTTACTATTTTATCAGATTTATCATTCCAGAAAAGCTGAACCCCAAGATTTAATTATAGAAGGAGCAATAGGCAGTAGTGACAATACATAGATATCCTAGTAAAACATGGTTGTCTTTTGCATGCCAGCCAGCAAAGGAAATTAGTTATCCAATAAAATAATAATATTATTTATTAGCTACATATATAGTTGAAAATATTTGGTTTTCTATATAAGCATCAACCAAATTATAGCGGTTTCTTCTCTTCTACTAGCTAAAGTTGTTTAGGTATGCTAGATAAGTATGTTGAATGTAATTTATTGCACTAGAAAACCTGTGCACCCAAATTAACAAAGACTAATGACAATATGTAATCAATTAAATTCCAATTCCCTATTTCCCATTCCCATTCCCACTCACAAATCTTTTATTCTTAGCCATGGTGAAGCTTCCAAGCCACCTAGCCTAATGCCCTGCAGCTCTGTAAAGTACAAAACTACTACTATTAGCTGATTCTGACATCATGTGACCACTTTTCTACAATATAATTGGTTAAAATACTGCACAGCTAGTATAAATGTGTCTTGACTTTTATGTGTTAACCGTAGATTGGTGGACTTATTGAAAGTTCATTAATGGATGTTAACATGTGGGAGTTAAGATACCTTACAATAATGGCTAGTAAAAATAAATGTGTATGTGCTATATTGGTCCTAATACATTATTATACAGTATTCTGTAATCAAAATATACCAATGCCCCCGTTATACTACAAATAAACAGAATTAAATACAATTAAGTAGTGTAAATTAGAATTAAACAATTGACAGTCTGGTGAAGGCTAATCTGGAAAATACTCCCTTTATTGTAAAGTTAAAATCTATTACAAACAATGCATCAGTGTTGATTGTGTGTTTGCTCACAAACTCATGTTCAGGCACCACCTACTCATTCATCTGCATCTACAGAGCTAGCCAACAAAATTTACATCATATTTATAAATGTAATGCATGCTATATAAAATCTGAATAGTGTACCTTGGGTCACAACTATTGTAAATATCTAAAAATAAATATAGGCACAAAAAGTCTATATACAACACTAAGTGTATGGTGGTATATGTGGTGGTATATTTGATGGTATATTTTGCCACCAGCAATTAACACCCCAAAATATATAATAAATGTACAGTATTAAAGTCCTTTCTCATTCCATATTACAAAGAGTCCAATGGGTCTCAGTTCCAATGATTTATGAAAAAGAGGAATATGATGAAATGGTGACAATAAATATATAGATTGAGAATTGAAAAAGTCCATGAGACTTATTCTAGTATCTTAAATGAACCATAGATAATAGACTTTGTCCAGAAAATTACAGATAGAGATGAAGAATAGCATATGATGACAAATTGATTAAAAATGTTGAATCACAGAGAATCCTTGAAGCATTTGGTATTGGGTGATAGATGATGGTACAGTTTGATGTCATTAACTATAATGCCATTAATCCACTTTCTTAGGCAATATAATCATTTACCTTCTGAAATTTGGTTTAAACCAGTTTATATTGTGTTTTTGTCCCCTTCTGAAGTACTCACGTATTGTCTTCTACCCAGCTTACTCATTTTATATTATCTATTAAATGCTTCCTATGCAACAGCATTGCAATTAAATCAATATACTTCTAGCTTTGATTCTCCATTTCTTATAGCAAATTTGCATGTTCTTTACTACTTTTTAAGATTAAAGATGGGTGAAAAGTCAAATTCTACACATAGAAAAGTTGCCTGGCTTTTCTGCATGTATAACGGAAGATAAAAACACAGGCTTGTCCTTAGCCGTTGTTCTGGGTTTCCCTCTCTTTGAAGCGGATACATTGGGGTTGCCGTGCTGGTCCTGCAGAGTAGAGTTCCTAGGAATTGGGGTCAAAGGAGACCCTTTAAACCATTCCTGCATTAAAAGACACCATGTAGTTCTATTCCACAATGAATACTGTCATTTACTGGAAGTGGCCAGGGTTTATATAGACACATTGACAAGGGAAGAGGAATGTGACATGCAATCAGATTAATACAATTAACACATAGCACAGTGGAATCAAGTTTTACAGACAACCACAACACCAAACTAATCTCATCACACAGACAACAATGGTCTAACACCTAATCAAACCTGGACCAGACAGTGCGACATACACACACACACACACACACAAAATGGAAAACACCAGGTGAGATAGCTCACTAGTAAGTTCCCTGACTATAGAGTCTGTTCAAACCTCAAGGTTCCAGGTTCAAATCTCGAAGCGTCAAGCTCAGCCCTTCATCTTTCTGTGGTTGAGAAATGAGTACCATTGATTGGGTAATAATAACATCTATTATTTCAGCTGCCGATTTGGTTAGTTCCGAGAGCGTGTGCTGAAAGTGCTTTGAATCCCACTGGGAGAAAGGCGCTATATAAATACTAGTTATTATTATAATACCATAAATTTATTACACACAAAAATACAACAATTTAACCATCATAGGCCAATGTAAGATTGTAGTCCAAACAATTTCTTAAAACAGGGGTTCAGCATCTGTTTCATGTATTACAGATGCACTTACAGTCCTCAACTCTGGTCTGCTACATTCATGAAATGTTCTCATGAAAAGTTTGATGTTTACCACTATATTTCCCCTATGTTTTCCATTTTATGAACAGTGTCCTGAGTTCTATAGAGCGATGTAGATGAATTTTAACAAACAGAAAGACAGAAAAATGATGGAAAAATAACTTAAATAACACTGCAAAACTTGGAAAAGTTATGAGCAGGGTTGCACGGCACATTAAGCCTTTAAAAACAATAGGTGGAAGCCAAGCCAGGCAGGTAGTACACCAACACTACCAGTGTCTTCAAAGTACAAAGGCCATCCACCTGTGACATTATGGTATTTTCTGCAAAATGAGTTCCTGATGCTTAGTCGTCTCAGTATCGTATGTCACAGCAACTTCTGTAGCAGAAGCTGCATCAGCTGCAGCAGCACAACAAGCCAATTAAGGCACACTCAACGTACTCCTTCCTCTCCTCTCAGTCCCCTAAAATCATGAATGTTTCCTTGGAAGCAGGGAGAGAATATTTGCAATGTGTACAGTGTGTGAAATGTTGTGAAGAGGAGCAAGGACTAGAATCCCACAAGCGGTACATCAGAACAAACATAAAGCTGATCCAAAGTAACAACAGCAACCTCAAAGTGCTGCTATCTATAGTAAATTGCTCCCTATAAATCATGTGCAGTCTATAATTCCTAAAAATTGTGTACCCTCCCCCAGATATCACATTGGCATATTCAACAGGGAGTGACATCCGCAGATGGTTCCTTATGTTCTACATTCTATTGATCTCCACATTTCCATGTGTGGTTGTAGCACATTGTGCACAAAGCTGAAGTTCAGTATTGAACAGTCCCTGCTCCCCCAAAGTAAAATAATCCCATATCAACAATTTCAGAGCAGGAAAAGGTGGAGAGATATTGGGATGCTAACTGTCACTGCCTGAAGAGCCTTCTTGTGCTGTTGCTGCTGTGCTTTTTGGTACTGATGCTGCCTCACTAGTACTACAGCTAATACTGGTAACTGAAACAACTTTTTACATCACTGTCTGCCACATGTCACCACCTTTAGGTGGAAATCAATCACCATCTTCCTCACAACACTATGCACCCTTGACTGATCCATTTGAGAGCAAGGTTGATTCATTAGCAGCAGCCTGATGGGTATCATGCTGCTCTGACTGCTTCTGAGACATATGATCATCATTGTGGTAACTAAAAACAATTCAGCAGCAGGAACAAAACTTGTAGAATGCAAAGTGCTGGTGGTGGTGGGGAACACATACTCAGGTGACACTTCTACATACAGTGCAGCTGTATCAGCCTGCGACAACTGCACTGTCCTCATATTGGTGATGCTGGGGAGTATCAGATTGGGACACAGTGGGAGACTTGAAGTGGGACAGAGTGATGGCTGTGGGGGACCCAGAGTGGGAATGGGACATGGGGGGTGGAACAGTGTTGTGGATGGGGGCTCTTTGGGCTTGAACACTCACTATGGATGCTTCTTGTGGAAAAATCTTCCTCCACAACAGAAGTAGCACACCTCCAGCTTTTCCTACTTGCCCCAGCATAATCTCCAATGCATTAGACCAGGAAGTGATGCAGACATCCACGCTCCAAACATAGATCACTCAGAGGCATACATTGCGGCAAAATTAATACCATATAAACACTACAAAATGTCTCTTTCTCTCTCTGCACACCACTGTTGGAAAGCAGGATCCAAGCTAATATCTTCCTGTTCCTTAATCCTGGACAGATATCCACGCTTCATCTATGGAATCCATTACGATAACCCAAATTCAAAAATAAAAATGAACTAACAAAGTGCATACCTTGTGTCACCCCCCATATACCCTCTATTGCACTCTATGTAGATAAAAGGTGACATATTAGCCTCTCCACTGGGCTTCTTAAAAAAATTCAGATCTACCTTATCCCATAAACTAAGTTTAATAAAAAAAATCCATATAAATCCTAACTACTTATTCTACTTTTACTCTATTATACCACAGAGTGACAAATTAGCACATTATCATAATTTTATAAATAAATGTGTATATCCATTTGGAGTCACTTAGAATCCCCTTTTATTGCCACTACTCATCCTCCCTGGTTAATACTAATTTGGGGCCTGCAACAGTGGTAAAATATATACACATCTGCTGTATGTGGTGTAACGGACCATAGGTCATTATTAGGGGCTCCTTTAAGAGCCATAGAAATACCCCAAAAGAGACTGGAAGGCACTGGGTGAAGTCCCATCTCTGGGCGGCTGGAAAGCCACAAAATACGGCCAGGCATGCTAAATTCCACACCATCCATGTGGAAATGTAGGCAGCGTCCTGGTCAGCTGCCTATCGTTCTATGTTAAATATTTAATGTGTTGTCATGGACTGTAATAAATGTAAAAGATGATGGACCGCTGTGTTAATTCTGGGCCTACAATCTTACATGGGTCTGAAGGGATTAAATGGTTGCATTTTTGCAATGCCTTCCAAACTGTATCTGTCTCACTCTTTGGTCCAGGGTTTGATTACGTTTCCTAATCCTTTCTCCTCTTTTGTGTATTCGCTATTGTCTTCTATGTGATGGGGTTAGTCTGGGGTTCTGATTGCATGTAACACCTGTTCCTATTGTACTGTTTTTGTTGTTTGTATCAATCCCATTGTATTGTCCCATTGTCTGGTGTGTACTGTAAACACCACCACTGTTCACTAGGGATGAGCGAGCACCCCGATGCTCGGGTGCTCGGGTGCTCTGACCGAGCACCCCCTGATGCTCGAGTGCTCGGCCGAGCACCCGAGCCCCATTCAAATGAATGGGAGCACTCGAGCATTAAACCAGGCACCCCCTGCTCTGATGAGCGGAGGGTGCCTGGTCAATGTCCCCCTTCATCTCCGCTATGCCCCTCTTCCACAATGTCCCCCTTCATCTCCTATGCCATAGCGGAGATGAAGGGGGACATTGTGGAAGAGGGGCATAGCGGAGATGAAGGGGGACATTGTGGAAGAGGGGCATAGAGTCTATGCCCCTCTTCCACAATGTCCCCCTTCATCTCCGCTATGCCCCTCTTCCACAATGTCCCCCTTCATCTCCTCTATGGCATAGGAGATGAAGGGGGACATTGTGGAAGAGGGGCATAGCGGAGATGAAGGGGCACATTGTGGAAGACGGGCATAGCGGAGATGAAGGGGGACATTGTGGAAGAGGGGCATAGAGTCTATGCCCCTCTTCCACAATGTCCCCCTTCATCTCCGCAATGCCCCCTTCATCTCCGCAATGCCCCCGTACCTCCATTCCCTGGTGGTCCAGCGGAGCGTCTTCGGATCTGTGCCTCTTCCGGCACAGATCCTCTTTACCCGAACATGTCGGGCGAGCACATGGCGGTACTCGTACGAGTACCGCCATGTGCCGAGCAGAGCGATGCTCGAGCCGATCCGAGCATCGGCCGAGCACGCTCGCTCAACACTACTGTTCACCATTGTATGACTTAATTCACTCATGTCTGTCCCCCTTGTGCTACGTTTACATGTCTATTGTCCCTATTGTTCCACTATCTGCCTAGCCATTGTACCATTGTGTCTCTTTGTGTCCAGTTCCTGGTTAACACTGTTACCTGTGTATAAAAGAACTGTTTTTGCCATTAATAAACCAGTATTCATTTGGGACTCAACCTGTGTCCTGTGTCTTCATTCCTGGATGGTTTAAAGAGTCCCCTTTGACTCCCATTCAGGAGACCAATATTCCTGCTTTATGTTTCCAGCCTTTCAGCTTTGGTTTCCAGCTTGGTTTTCCCAGTGTTCCAGCCAGCCATCCAGCTTTAACAGACCAGATACCCCTTGGTAGGTGCTTCAAGGAGAGAGGATCCTGGAACGATGGCTAAGGACAACGCAACATCCTTAGCTTCTATCACGGTGCCTGTGCTCCCTGTGCTGCCTTCTGTCAGTTTTGGCTGTGCGATGCTCCCATTGGTTGATCTGCAGTTGGCCCGCCCAGTATGGAGTTTACGTACTGGGCTCTGGCACCTATCCAGTGCCCTTTCGTGGTGTTCCTGTACCAGTGCCTACTTGAGCTTTGTGGATTCCTGTGTACCAGCTTGGCCTGTTTGACTACTCTGCTTCTTGTCTCCTGCTCCCGTGATTCGACCAAGCCTGGCTGACATTCCTGCTCCGTGATCTGACCCGGCTTGTCTGACGTTCCTGCTCTGTGATTCGACCCGGCCTGGCTGACATTCCTGCTCCGTGATCCGACCCAGGTGTCCTGTTCCAGTGTTTGCTGTGTTGCCTGGGCGACATTCTGACTTCCGCTGTGCCTGGGGCCTAGTGTCCATTACTGCTACGGCAGTGAGCCATTGGATGTGTCCTCCGTTAACCCTTGCAGAGCTTCCATGTTGCCTCCGTACTGCTACGGCATTGTGCCATTGGTTGAGCCCTCCGTTAACTCTTGCAGAGCTTCCGTGTTGCCTCCATACTGCTACGGCAGTGTGCCATTGGTTGAGCCCTCCGTTAACTCTTGCAGAGCCTCTGGGTTGCCTCCGTTACTGCTACAGCAGTGTACCATTGGCTGAGCCCTTCGTTAACTCTTGCAGAGCCTCAGTGTTGCCTCCGTTACTGCTATGGCAGTGTGCCATTGGCTGAACTTTCCATTAAGCTCTTGCAGAGTCTCAGTGTTGCCTCTGTTACTGCTACGGCAGTGTGCCTTTGGCTGTACTTTCTTTTAAGCTCTTGCAGAGTCTTAGTGTTGCCTCCGTTACTGCTATGGCAGTGTGCCATTGGCTGGACTTTCCGTTAAGCTCTTGCAGAGTCTCAGTGTTGCCTCCGTTACTGCTACGGCAGTGTGCCTTTGGCTGTACTTTCCATTAAGCTCTTGCAGAGTAGCAGTGTTGCCTCCGTTACTGCTAAGGCAGTGTGCCATTTGCTGAGTCCTCCATTAAGCTCTTGCGGAGCATCTGTGTTGCCTCCGTTACTGCTACAGCAGTGATCTTTAATCTCAGTTTCTGCTCCGGCAGAGTGCAAGTACTCTGGTCTCCATTACTGCATGGCAGTCTCCTGCATTGCGCTATTCTACCATACTGGGCATTACAAAGAGAACTCACCACAGACTTCTCTGCACAGAGACTGATTACACCCATTGGAGAACTTTAACCCATGCTGAACTGTTGTTCTGGGTATACACCCTTTCCTGCCTGACCTGTTTCAGTATAAGACCACTCTGGACTTTAAAGCTATACTGGACCTGTGTAGGCATATGCGTAAATAACCTGTCTTGTGTCTGTATTATTCTGCTGTGTGCTACAGGGCCTGTGAATGTTATTTTATTATTTACGATTTCAATAAAACTGTGTTTTATCCTAAACCACTGTGTCTGAGTGTTGAACAACCTGTTACAGCTTCCTTTACACTGGTGGCAGCGGTGGGATCATCTCCATCACCAAATTGGATGGCGCCAGTGGAAGATATGGTGGAGTAACCAGGTACCTGGAATCCCTGAGCCCATCAGCATTGGAGCTACAGAGTTATGTGGAATTATGGACCCTGTGGAAGCCCCTGCTAGGGGGACTTGTTCTGGCAGAATGGGAGGACTAGCTTGATAGCTGCATCCAAACTGAGATGGCAGTACTGGATGCGTACTGGGCTCTGTGCAACAAAGCAAACCAGGAGTTTTTCCACTTGCCATCCTACACCAGCCCCCCACCTGTACTGGGATACGGTGGTCTAGGGCTGGCATTGGATGCCTTGCGCCAGGACATTAAGTTTGGCTGCCAGGATTACAGCCAATGCTGGGAGAACTGACGCAAGAGGGATTATATCCTGGGTCAATACCCTTTCCAAGACTTACAGCAGGAGTTGTGGCGGCTAGTCACCATTGAGTGGACTGTTGAGCAGAGGTATGCCACTCTGCTACAAAGTGTGAGAGAGTACTGCAGCAATCAGTTCCTCAAAGACCTCTATGTTGTCCCTGCCACGGTGAGTGGGATTGCGATCCTCACCAGTCCCTGTGATACCCCTGCCCTGGTGAGTGAGACCAAGGTCACCACCAGTGACTTTGATGCCCCGGCCCTAGAGAGTGGGAACAGTGTGCTCTCCAGTGGCTTTGTTGCCCTGGCTCTGGGGAGTGGGACTGAAGTCCTCCCCAGTGGATCTGTTACTCCTGCCCTGGTGAGTGGGACCGAGGTCCTCACCAGGGGCGATGTTGCCTCTATCATGGTGGATGGAATTGTGCTCCTCACCAGTCCCTGTGATACCCCGGCCCTGGTGACTGGGACCGAGGTACTTACCAGTGGCTTTGATGCCACTGCCCTGGGGAGTGGGACTGAGATCCTCCTCAGCGGTACTGATGCCCCATTCTTGGTGAGGGGGACCGAGATCCTCACCAACCCCATTGTTGCCCTGCCCTGGGGAGTGGACCGAGGTCCTCCCTAGTGGCTCTGTTGTCCCTGCCCAGGAGAGTGGGATCACCGTCCTCTCCAACGGCTCAGTTGGCTCTAATTTGGGGATTGGGGCTGATACCTCTGCCAGCCTGCTTGCTGTCCCTGACCTGGATCCTTGGAGTGGGGATCAGGTCCTCTGGAAACAGCGTCCCTCCAGTTCTTCCATTAATTCTGGGGTCCCTTTGTCTCGTGGGACTTTTCCACACAGACATGCCCTGGACCAAGAGCCCCAGACCCCAGATCCAGTGGGGACTAACACAGACTTTGCCTGACTAGCTGGACCCCTGAGTCCCCACAAATACTTACTGGCCTTGGACAAGAAGGTGGGAAAAACCCTTTAGGTTGCTCCGAGCCACGGACCCCTAAGTCCACCCAAACTTTTACTGGCCTTGGACAAAAAGGTGGAACAAACCTTAAGGTTGCTCCGAGCCACGGACCCCTGCCTCTACCACTCCGTCGAGGACTATCTGGACCCCCACAGACTCTGGGTCCCAAGGACTAAAGAGCCCTCTGACTACCAAGCCACCGTTCACCAGTGTTGCCACTAGCCTGGGATTCAAAAGGGGGAAAAATGTAACGGACTATAGACTGTTACTTGGGGCTCCTTTAAGAGCCATAAAAATACCTCAAAGAGACTGGAAGGCACTGGGTGAAGTCCCATCTCTGGGTAGCTGGACAGCCACAAAATATGGCCAGGCATGCTAAATTCCACACCATCCATGTGGAAATGTAGGCAGCGTCCTGGTCAGCTACCTATCGTTCTATGTTAAATATTTAATGTGTTATCATGGACTGTAATAAATGTAACAGATGATGGACCCCGTGTTAATTTTGGGCCTACAATATTACATGGGTCTGAAGGGGTTAAATGGTTGCATTTTTGCAATGCCTTCCATATTGTATCTGTCTCACTCTTTGATCCAGGGTTTTATTAAGTTTCCTAATCCTTTCTTCTCTGTTGTGTATTCGCTATTGTCTTCTGTGTGATGGGATTAGTCTGGGGTTCTGATTGCATGTAACACCTGTTTCTATTGTACTGCTTTTGTTGTTTGTATCAATCCCACTGTATTGTCCCATTGTCTTGTGTGTACACTCTGTTGTTCCATTGTCTGGCCTAGTGTTTACTATAAACACCACCACTGTTCACCATTGTGTGACTTAATTCACTTATGTCTGTCCCCCTTGTGTTATGTTTACCTGTCCATTGTCCCTATTGTTCCACCATCTACCTAGCCATTGTACCATTGTGTCCCTTTGTGCCCAGTTCCTGGTTAACACTCTTATATATATGTGTATAAAATAACTGTTTTGCCATCAATAAACCAGTATTTGTGTGGGACTCAACCTGTGTCCTGTGTCTTCATTCCTGGATGGTTTAAAGAGTCCCCTTTGACTCCCATTCAAGAGACCAGTGTTCCAGCTTTATGTTTCCAGCCTTTCAGCTTGGGTTTCCAGCTCGGGTTTCCCAGTGTTCCAGCCATCCATCCAGCTTCACTGGACCAGGTACCCCTTGGTAGCAGCTTCAAGGAGAGAGGACCCTGGAAAGATGGCTAAGGACAACCTGGCTTCCTTAGCTTCCGTTACATGCAGTATTGATGCTGTATGGACCTGGAGAGGTGAAGTATACCTTGGACAATCTTTTCTGGAGGACAAGGTTGCAAGCAGTTGGGTGGACATAACTGGAGGTCATATCCAGTCAAAGCAAACACACCTAGAGGCAGGCTCATCCTCTGATAAATGTGAGTACCCTAATAATGGGATTTTTATACCTTTTTCTTGAGATACGGATTTCATCTTACTACACTTAGAGTGGATCACACTGTTCTGTTTTTTCTTCTTTTCTAAATGTTTTTTGAGAACCTGTCCAACCTCTAGCTAACAAGCTGAATTTTCAGACTCTAAGAATTTGGAAGTATCCAAGATTTAAGGGACTACCCTTGATTTTTGGGACTCTATTCTCTTGTGGCACGCAACATCTTTCACAGATAAACACCATAAATAATGTCTTTGATGGTGCTCACAGCACATTTCTTGGGGTTATAGGTGTGGATGACCAGTCCTTTGGTGAAACTAAACCCATCAGCATTCCCCACCCTTTATTTAAACAGCTACAGAGGGGGGTCACTGATGAACTGAAGATTTATATTGCAGATGATATGCAACAGTGGGTAAACAACCAACAATTTCTGATAACTGTTGTCATAGACATTTATCATGTTGGATGCTGCTGTGTATACTTGTGCGTGTGTAATTAGACTAACCTACAGTAATTTATATAAGATGAAGCAATATAAAGTACCAGTCAACAGTACAGAATGGGCTAAATGGCACCCCAATCTGACAGTCAAGACCCCAGTCCTTGATCATTTATACAGACTGTCACATAAAAAGCTGTTTCAAGAAGCAGCTGAGGGGGAGAGGGACAAGTGGTCCTCTTGATATAATGAGGACAGTCACTATTTATGTTGTCAATAAAGCCACCCACACTGCTAGTATGGGAATGGGTATTGGTAGTGTTGACCTCCTCTCTACCATTGTTGCTGCTCCTCTAGGTTACTTGATGTGCCTTAAAAATTTGTTAGTCAACACTTGACTGTTAAGACCAAAAAGCCTGATGAGATTTGAGTGATGGCTGATGTAAAGCTCAACAAAATCAGACCACGTATCTACTGCCCACATTGACAAGAACATTTTAAAACAATAGCTAATTTGGTTCTTGATAAGGGTATCAGGTATAGTAATAGACCAGTGCTAGGGTACAAAAAACAACAACATCTCTCTAGAGGCAACCCAAAACAAACTGCTACAGCACTCTTAGTCACCCATCAAGATGCTAGAACATGCAACCTCTTGGTTGTGATGGGCTGGGCTGTTAAGATAAGAGCAACACATATCTTAAAAGTTTACTAACATAGTATGCCCCCAAAAAGAGGCAGATAGATGTTGTCCCAGGGCAAATAAGACACTTATAGGGGCATTGGCCTCAAACCCTCATGGGGAAGCTCATTTTTGGCCCTAAACCCTTAAGATCTTGATGGCGACTAACATTTTGCTTTACAACAAAAAAAACAATCCTGCAAGTCTGTTAATATTGTGTGCCTCAAACAAGGAGATAGAATGAATCCCAAGGCAAACAAAACAGTTGAAAAGGTTTGGCCCCAATTCAGACATAAATCAAATTACAAGAGGCTGAGACCAGACACACTGCAAGTTATAATGAACTGAATACAGACACACAGGAAGTTACAAGGCGCAGAGTAGAAACACAAAGCAAACTGAAAGGGGCTGAGTATAGACATATAAGATACAAAGAGTCCAGACACACAGCAAGTTTTGGAGAGCTGAATCCAGAAGGGGCATTTAAAATTATGAGCATACCTAGCATGGGGGCTAAGGGTGGGCATAATTTTTCTCCTCAAACTGATAGATGAAAAATTGCCATATAGACTATTTAAACTAATATCCGACGCCTGGTTTTTAACATGCTATAAAGGTTCCCCTTGCAAACTGAATGGCTACCATCCCTACTTAAATTTCCCAGATGCTTGCTAGATGGAGAATACAATGCATTTTGCAAACATCATGCTTTTTCCATAGTTCTGAAATCATGTAGCGTGACTACAGTTTTTGCAGTCTGCATGCAGTGTTGGCAGCATTTACTGTGAGCTAACAGAGGCTTTCAAGGAAATATTTTTGAACTCCTAATCCTTACTACACCAGGGGGTTTATTAAATAAAAAGGTAGAGGATTACCTCCTAAAGGGATTTACCAAAATACATTACAAAATAAGTGGTGGGTATAAATTACTGTTTGCTGTAACTGTTTTGTTGTAAAGTTATTTAGTGTGTTCTGTTCTGCATATTTTTTTCAAGATGATAAACTAGTGTTATATACGAAATCTAATATCACATATTGTATGGAGCAACACCTTAGACATAACAATGGGCTATACGGGAGCATTTTAATAAATTAACATACTCTGATTTTTCCATGATCCATCTGTTCCAACTAAAGATGAGCAAAATGTCATTCTTTGAACAAAGAAAGCTGTTTTTAAGACCCGTCCTGTGAAAAAGGTGTTACATTTCTGTATTGTTTGTTTATTTATCCATACAGCTGTAAATGTTATCATTTGATGTTCATATTTGTGAAGAAAAAGCAATTTAAGTTTCTTTTAGACATAAGACACGGAATGCTTTTGTCCAGAGCACTCATTTTAGCAAGAGTTACTCTTAATATAACTTGCTTTCTCCTACTCTCTCCCCTTCCTACTCCTTCCTACTTTTTCACTCTCTTTGCATCCTTCATCCTCCTGTACTCCCGGCCTCACTGTTATTTGTTATTTTCCCTATCTCTCCTCCTGCTTCAGACTGCAGGCTATCTGTTTTTATGATTTTGGGTATTCCACCCTGCTGCACCTGCTATAGCCCCTATATCTGCCCATACTTGGCCTCCCTTTTTATTCAGGAACCTTGCATTCATGTGCTTTTACTGTCCTGTGCTGATATACTCCCATACCTGCTCTCTCTCTCTTTCTCTCTCTCCTCCATACTCTCACACAATTGATGTCTTTCTTCTGTTCTCCCCCCTGTTCACTATTAACCCTATTCCCTATTTTCCCCTTGCCTCTGAGATATATGCCAGAATGAATTTACTGCAGGTCCACCAGATCGATCTACCAAAAGAATTGTGGAAAGTTCTATTCCCAATAGTTCAGGTTTTATGGAAAAGAACCCATTTAATCCTGTGCTTAGATAGTCAGGCTAGAGATAAGTGATTGTGGGTGCACAACAATTTCCTGTGACTGTTTTTCTCACAAACATGAAGTAGAGAAAAGGGATAATACTGCATGCACATTATTTCTCATTTAGGTGTTACTAGCACAGATTTTAACCCCTTAGTGACCGTCCGCGTGCGCACTTAATGCCCGCCGAACTCTTTTTTCCATTACTTAGAATGTTTTCCTAGACGTACATGTACGTCCTCTGTCCACCTGGGACATCCGCTCGGGACATACATGTACGTCCTCAGGTGGTAAGGGGTTAAATTAACTGTTTATTTTGGAGGCCTAAATGTAGTCACTCTGTCACCAAAGCCTCAATTTTACATTGATCTCCAATAATTTACCTCTTCAACCAAGTTTAGCTAAAGTAATAAACCATATATTAATATTCATTACAGATTCTGAGACTGAGGTACAAAGAATAACAATTATTGACCAAACGATCAGCACCAACAGGGACAAAAACGGCCATTGATCTAAATAAGCTGTTTATCCTCATGAAAGCTATAGAGTTTTCAGATGCATTGCAAATAATTGTGCTGCAAAGAGCTGGTCAGAGATGATCAACTAGGAATAGACCTGCCCTAGAATTTAGCGGGGTCTATAGGAAAAATGCCCTATCAAGGGTGAAATCTCTTTTAGCTCAATAGTGCCTTTCTAAGAGAGAGAATATCTAAGAGCACATCATACTGATCCTACCAAAAAGGCAGGCCATCCGCAAAAAGTATGGTAATTTCGCTCTGAATAAGAGAAGCAACCACCCTAAGACATTTTTTCAGACTTGTTTGGCCTCGACAATGAGATGCAGATTATCTATTTAAGCACTGAAAGCAATGGGTCCACATCTGCATTCCCCTATTACCCGTAAGATGACCAATCCCAAGAGTAATGCATATGCTCAACTAGGAATGAGCCGTGCCTAGAATTGAGTAAGCTCTGAGGGAAAACTGCCCTACCCAGCATGCAATCTCTTTTAGCTCACTGATACCACAAAAAAATGCAGGCCAGCCATAAAATATCAGGCTTTCCAAGCTCAAGAAGAAGAACAAGCAGCAAAAGACATACATTTCAACATTAGGTCTCATCAACAAGGTGCATCTGATCTCCCTAGACACTGCAAGCAAGCGGTTCAAGCCTGGATTAACCTATTTCCATTAGGGTGACCAATCCCAAAGGTAATCTACATATGCAAAGAGATGACCAGATCTGCTCACCTAGGAACAAGGCTGCCTTAGAATTGAGCAGGCTCTATAGGAAAAATGTCATACCCAGGGTGCAGTCTCTTTTGGTTCTCTTGTGCTGCCTTTCTCAGAGACAAAATATCCTAGAGCACGTCATACTGATCCTATCCTGGATAGAAACAAGCCAAAAATGATGTGAGAGGCTCTGAGCACGAACAAAAGCACAATGGCCTGTTCTCCAGCTAGTCACCGCTCAAGAGCATCACATTTTAGCTCTCTAGTACCATTACAGAGGAGAAACTTCCACATACATATTAGACTAATCCCGCCCATAAAGGCGGTCCAGTACCAAAATGATGGGCAAGTACCTTCTGAGTGGAAAAACCAGCTAACCCAAGACGTACATTTCAGCCTTATGTGGTCTTTGTCAGTGATATGCAGCTGGCTTCCTTAGGCACTGAGAGCAAGGGGTCCACATCTGGATTACACTTTACACTTAGGGAGAGACCCTAGTGTTTCGCAAAAACAAGCCAAAAATGATGTGAGAGGCTCTGAGCACGAACAAAAGCACAATGACCTGTTCTCCGGCTAGTCACTGCTCAAGAGCATCACATTTTGGCTCTCTAGTGCCATTACAGAGGAGAAATTTCCACATACATATTAGACTAATCCCGCCCATAATGGCAGTCCAGTACCAAAACAATGGACAAGTCCCCTCTGCGTGGAAAAAACAGCTAACCCCAGACATATGTTTCGGCCCTATGTGGGCCTCATCAGTGAGGTGCAGCTGGCTTCCCTAGGCACTGAGAGCAAGGGGTCCACGTCTGGATTACTCTTTACACTTAGGGAAAGACCCTAAGTGTTTTACAAAAACAAACCAAAAATGATATGAGAAGCTCTGAGCACGAACAAAAGCACAATGGCCTGTTCTCCGACTAGTCACCGCTCAAGAGCACACAATTTAGGTCTCTAGTGCCATTACAGAGAAGAAATTTTCACATACATATTAGACTAATCCCACCCATAAGGGCAGTCTAGTACCAAAACAATGGACAAGTCCCCTCTGTGCAGAAAAACACAGCTAACCCCAGACATATGTTTCTGCCTTTTGTGAGCTTCATCAGTGAGGTGCAGCTGGCTTGTCTAGGCACTGAGAGCAAGGGGTATCCGTCTGGATTACCCTTTACACTTAGGGAGAGACCCTAAATGTTTCGCAAAAACAAGCCAAAAATTATGTGAGAGGCTTTGAGCACGAACAAAAGCAGAATACTCTGTTCTCCGGCTAGTCACCGCTCAAAAGCATCACATTTTAGTTCATCAGTGCCATTAGAGAGGATTGTTGTTTTAGCTGGATCAATATGATGTGCTTTAGAATTCATCTTCTCTCTGTAAGACACCAATGAGCTAAAAAGTACTTCACACTGGGTAGGACATCATACCTATAGAGCCTGCTCAATTCCAAGACAGGCTCATTCTTAGTTGAATTTCTAAAACAAATAAATAATATCTTAGAGCTACACTATAAATGAAAATAGTGCCAAAAGGTTAGCAATCAAAGGATGTCCGTAAAAAAGATGTGATAAAATAAAAAATATATTTATTATAATGGAAAACAGAATGAAAAGCAAACTGAAATTTGGTCTGTAATATCAATCCACCCTCCGCGTAGTATCCAATACGCTGGAAAGGAAACAAAATATATTTGATCCGTCCAAACGCAACAGTAACAATGCAGAGCGTGGCAAACAATAGGTTAATATACCAAAAAAATGTGGAAATAAAAATCCAATAACACCCAATCAGCTGAGGTGTCTCAAGGGGTCCTAATGAAACAACCAAACACCAGGGTGTATAAAGTACAAATGGATTTAAAAATGAATCTCCAAAAACCTTCGTTATTGCCTTGTAATATTCAAACAATATGATTGTGTATAACAGTTATATAAAAAGTATTGTCATATAAACCTAAACAAGGAGAAAAAAATGGAACACAATCCAAAAGGAGCTCCTAATTGTGGGATATGGATACAATATTATTAGAAAAAAAATGAACATTGTTCAAAAAATAGTTACACAGATATAAAAAAGGATCTCTCTCCTTTTAATCCTGATGGAATACAACTCCAAGACTTTTTAAGGTCAAAGGAATTCGTGCCTCAGTACACCTTTAATTCAGATATAATTACTGTGTAGAAGTCTGACTGCCATTTACTTCACTTGGATAATATATATTAGTTGTTTCCAAGACTTGTTTGCAAGTCACAGTCCCACTTCTCTTAAGTAGTACTTCGTATTCACAGATCATTTCATGGACAAACTGACTGCAACAATTTTTCACTTGGTATAATAGATGTTAATATTCCCAAGACTTACTTGCAAGTAGACTGGTTGTAACGAAGTCCTGTTTCACTTATGGATAGATCCGTATCAACGAGTAAACATAGATTCAGGTGTACTCACCGTTGCAGTCTTCGCTTGGAATAAAACGTCAATTTCAGATTAGCATATCCATAATTGTAACAAACCAAAGGGTGTTCAAATATTTGAGAGAACAGATGTAAAGTCCTCTGAGGCCTCAGTTGTAATGACTTTTCCACAAACAGCAGGTCCCACAATCCAAGGATATAAATTATTATATCTTTTATAAAGTATTATATCTTCACTTCTGTTTCACATTATATGTTTTTATATCCAGTAGTAAGTAGCACACTTTCGTATTCCCACTATTTTCATTCCTAGTTGAACAACTCTAACTGTTCTTTTGCTTATGCAAATTACCTTTGTGATTTGTCTCCCTAAGGGTATTAGGCTAATCCAGATGTGGACCCCTTTCTCACAGTGCCTAGCGAGATTGGGCACACTTCACTGATGAGACCCAATGGTATTAAAACATACAGCTGTTGCTGGCTGCTTCTCTTTTTCAGGGGACAAATTGCTGGTCACTTTGTGGCTAGACTGGAATTTTGGTTGGATCAGTATGAAGTGCTTTAGGATATTTCTGCTTTGTGAATGGCACTAGTGAGCTAATAGAGACTGCACCCTGAGTAGGATGCCATTTCTAGAGATCCTGCTGAATTCCAGTGCAGGCTCGATTTTGACCATCTCTGACCATTTCTTTTGCTTATGGAATTTAAACTTGGGATTGGTCACCCTAAGGGTAATAGAGGAATTCAGATGTGAACCCCTTGCTCACAGTATTTAGAGATATCAGCAACACCTCACCGACAAGGCTCAACAAGCCCGAAACATTCTGGTGTTGGTTGTTTCTCTTGTTCAGAAAGGATTTGTCTGGTACTTTTTGGCTGGACTGCCATTTTAGCAGGATCAGTATGATGTGCTTTTGGATATTTCTTCTCTATGAAAGGTGCTAGTGAGTAGGGATGGGCGAAAAATTTCACTTCAAACTGAAATCAGTGAATAATGGCACTTCCCACTTGGCGAATAATTTTCTGTGAAAAATGTCGATTTTCTGCTTTTTTTCACCTAGCTCGTTCCATTGAAATAAGTGGAAACATTGAATTTCTACACAACAAATAGCAAATATTTTTTTATTTCCCAGAGGCATGGTATAAAAGGGGCATGAGGGTGCCTGTGTCAGTGGGGTGTGAGGAAAGAATAAGTTGAACAGGAATGTTATTTGGGAGGGTTGTTAATAAAAAATAAAACCTAAATGCAAATAAAATACCCCATAAGACATGGTATAAAAGGGGTCTGAGGAAGGTGCATGTGCTGGTGGGTGGAGTCTGGGGAATTAATCAGTTAAACAGGCAATTTGTTTTGAGGGGGTTCTTGACTGGTATTAGGGGGACAGTTAATAAAAAAAAATAAATCAATAAAATAAGAAATTTGTATGTAAACTGATAGAGACAGGAACCCCCTGACATAAGCTGTCACTGGGGTGAACTGACACTTAACTTGATAGAGTATTTTGTAGAGGATGATTTATTAGATTTTTTGTTAGAGGCCCAAGCCCTGAGGAAACATTGATTTGTAGGACTTAGACTTGTTAGAAACAAGCCCCCAAAATTGTTTATTTTTTATTGTAGGACTATGCTTTTTTATTATTTTTTGTATTTTTTTTGAATAAAGCACAAGTCCTGAGAAAACAAAAATCCCTACTGGCCTAAAGCCAGCAGGTGATGTCCTGTTGGCCAGTGGCCACTGGCCATTGTCAAATGCCCTGATATAGATACAGAATGTGTGACTGCTGTTCTTTTTTCTGCTGTGGAGTTGTTTAAGCAGCAGGATGATTAGGTAGCTGAAAAGGAATGGGATCAACAACTGCAGTAACATGGTTGATAGATGATGAAGGTTCCACTTGCCATGACTAGCTCCAGTGATGCATCTGAGGCAGTAGCAGCACAATAAGTAGCCCCCCAAAAAAGAAGAAGTTGGCCAATAAGTCTTCTCCACCTGCCCTTCCTCATCAATCATGGGTGTGTTATTATTAAAATACAATATACATTGTTCCCTAGAGCAGGAACTGTGTCTCTCAACAGCAACTGCAATGTGCACAGCGTGTGTGATAAATAACATCGGAGGGCACAACTGTATCCAAACACCATGACACCAGAACCCAAATACTGCCGCTGTCACTATACCCCTTGTCCACATCCTGCTAAGGACACATGACAACTTGCTGACAGTTTAATAGTAATGATGAACCTTTGCTGCCAACAGCTTAGCATATTCTGTGGGATGGAATCTCCTCAGATGCCACTTGATGCCCTGCTTGCGATTCTCCTCCACCACACAGGCATGTGTGGTCAGTGCACCACACAGTGTACAATGGGTAGAGACAAATTGCCACATCCTAACATCAACAGAGTGGCTATCATTTGGCAGGGGAGGTAACAATGAATGAGGTGGATTGGCAGAAGATTTAGTTACCCTAGAGGAAGAAGGTGATGGCAAGCTATTTATTTCACTCATCATGGAATTTCCAGTCTCTGCCTGGGTTTCTATATTTTTCCTCCTCTTTGATCTAAGACTCACCTCTTGTTGCTTTTCTGGAGAGTCAGGGGGTACATAACAGTGGTGCTTGATTTCTGTGGTCGGTGTTTGTCTTTAACATGTTTAACATAAATGTCATGGTGTCTGTTTTTCATGTGTGATATCAGGTCGGTTGTGACAAGGCACGTTCCCATCTTTCCCCTTCTCACTGACTTGTCACAACTTGTGAATCGCAAAAAATATATCGCTATATCAAGGTCAACTGCATATTGTGATAAAAACAAAGATTTATTTCACAAAGTATAAAAATGTAGATACCTTGATTTGCATTACACAAGCTTATTCATGATCACGAGTAAGCGTGTGTAAAGTGAAACATGTTGATCGGTGAGGGACCAATGTGAATGCACCTTGCTTGTCTGAATGCCCTGAAAGTCTCTCTTACGTTTGTAACCCCAGAAGTTGTGAAGGTATCTACATTTTTATCCTTTGTGAAATAAATCTTTGTTTTTATCACAATATGCAGTTGACCTTGATATAGCGATATAGTTTTTGCGATTTGTATATTGAGAGAGCTTGTGGAGAGGCTCTGGTATAGCCAAGAGATACAACTGTATACTTCTTAGATCGAGATATGGAAATTGTGTAGCAATTTGAAACTTTGCCTTTAAGGTTCAGATACTTGAGAGGTAAGAGCTACTGAATTTGATTGTTTGTCACAACTTGTGGACAGTGCCATTGGTGATGACTGCACTGTGTCTGCCCCAAGAGAAAAATAGTCCCACACCCATGACTTCTGGGGGGAGGGATAGGGAACAGGTGGAGAAGAATGGCCTCTTTCTTCTTCTCCTCCACATTCCCCTTCACTGTCTGTACTGGAAGTGGATGATGTTGCTGCTTGTGCTGCTACTGCCTCAGATTCAGCACTGCAGCTAGGACCAGGAGTATTACTACTGCTGGCAAGTGGAACTTGTTCTAGTTCACATCACTTGTTGACCCATTCCCACTGTATTCACTGTGGTCTATGGCACACTAGCTTGCTCCTCAGCATCCTGCTGCCCTTGCAACTCAGCAGAAGAAGGAATTAGAGCAGTTGCAGATTCCAAAAGCTCATTGCTAGTGGTGGTGGTGATGCCCAACCTCATCCCTGTCTCCCATTCCTTCTCAGTTTCTACTAAAAAACCATCAACGTCTCTTCCACCCCAGCTTATACACCATCATCATCACCACCACCACTAGTCCCTGCTGCTGCTGTTGCTCTATTACAGACATCTCACTGCTGCTTGGAAGAGGTGATGACGAGCAATGTGACATACGGTTTCCTAAAGTCACACTTAGCATTTCTTTTTGACCTGAAGAAGGCAAACTGGCAGCAGTAGCAGCAGGCATGAGCAGCTGGTCTGTGCTCGTGTTAGTGGTGGTGGTATTAATTCAGTGCCTGCTTTCCCCCAACAACAGTTCTGGCCCCTTTAGGATCATGTTCCACTTGGACACTGTAGTGAAGGGAAGGGGAATGGTGTGCTAATTGACCGCTAATCTGGAGACTCTCAAATGCTTCACCTACCACTAACCTAACACTAGTCCCACTGGCTGCTTCACCATTACTGCGAACACAAACCACATCAAGTTCAGCCGCAGAGTCCTCCTCCTCACAGTCACTAGTAATATGAGGATATTGATTACCCCCTCCTTCACTCCTAACACTAACAAGGTGCTGGACCTTCTTAGTACTAGCACTGGTGGGACTGCTTGGGGCTGGCAAGTTTGACTTAGGGTCCCCTGCTGTCACACTTGGCATCAACTTCTCCTTACCCCCTCCTGAGTATTACAAGACACACAAGCAGCTTCAGCACTGGTGGCAGCATCTTCAGCACTGGAAGCAGACACCACTGGCAACAGGGCAACATGTCTGATAGCAGGCACAATATTGGTGGCAGCAGGTTCAGCACTGGCAGTAGGCACTGCACTGGTGGATGCAAGTTCAGCACTGGCAGCAGGCACAGCACTGGTGGCAGCAGGGGCAGTACATCTGACAGCAGGCACAGCACTGGTGGCAGCAAGGGCAGCACTTCTGACAGCAGGCACAGCAATAGTGGCAACGGGCAACACGTCTTTCAGCAGGCACAGGCAGTTGACCTGTCCTGCTCTCACTAGTAATACCCTTTTCTCCCTCCCTTCTCATTCCCTTTCCTGCCTCCCTTCCCATTAAATTCTCCAAGATCCCTAGGGGTGATTTAGAGGGACTGGACAGCATTGTTTCAGTACTGCTAGTCACTTCCTCCTCCTCCTCACACTCAGTGGACACATTAGGGTCCTTCCAGTTCCTCATTTTAATATTTTTAAACCTGATCATAATGATAGTCAATATGAGCCTCTCCTGCCTCAATTTCTTCCTCAGAATAGCACAGCACGTGTACCTCACTCTGTACCTGCTTCTATTGTGTTTGACTTCCACAAATACATAAAGTAATTATAGAAAAAAAGGCAAAAAACACGTAAATCAATGGGAGGAAACTTTCTAACCATTGAAAAAATGGCAAACAATTCTGGCCAATTTCACAAAAAATGCGAACATTTTAATCGTTAGTTTTAAAATGGATTTTCACGCATAAAAGCGGACAATAACATGGTTTTTGTGGAATTCCTCGGCTATAGATTTTTCCCACCCCTACTAGTGAGCTAAAATAGATTGCACCAGGACACCATGCCTATAAAGCCTGCTCAAATCTAGGGCTACTAGATACTCTAGTTGAGTATCTCTGACTAATTATTTTGCTTTTACTAATTACCCTTAGAAATGGTCACCCTAAGGGTGATAGAGGAAATAAGACGTGGAACCCTTGTTCACAATGCCAAAGTTGATCTGCTACACCTAATCTTCTCTTGTTCAGAGAGGAGTTGCCTGACACTCTCATAGATATGGTGTCCAGTATTAAGGTGGGTGTACATTTGGGGAAAGAGTAATCATAACATGCTTACATTTGAGATCAGTTTGGCAAAGCAAAACTGTATAGGTTCAAACAAAACTTTTAATGTTAAAAAATCTAACTTCAAAATGTTAAAGATATAGTAATGTTTCAAAGTAAAAGCAACTCCAATTAATCTTCATAGTATGTGGGCCATGGTGAGTGTTATTTCAATACTGTCATAGTTGTAGTTAAAGAGTAATTGAATGATAAAGTATACCCTTCCCACCCCTTTTACTTATGTAAGTGTGCTCACCTCAAAGCAGCAAGACTGTCCAGATGGATCACACTGAAGGGCAATCTTCAGCCCCCCAAGGGGGCAGGATTTTCCTTATGTTCATAGAAGATTGTCCCTTGCTGAGAGCTGTTCAGACAAGAGACCAGATTCCACATCTGAGGGGAGGTGGCTTACACTAGCTAAAAGGGGTAGAAGGGGTATACTTTCTCAATAAATTACTCTTGAACTACAACTCTGACAGTACTGAAATAACACTCTCTATGGTTCAAATACTCTGAAGATTAATTGGAGCTGCTGTTTTTGTGAAACATTACTATCCCTTTAAGAGCACCAATGCAATCCATAGACTGGGATATATTTGTAAAGGCAAAAATATTGAGGAAAAATTGTCAGAATTCAACGAAAATGGGGTCATTTGGTGACATTCGGGCATTCCGAAAGGCAAGGGTAATTCACCCAAAAAAAATCAGAATCTGACTAGCCCTGGTCCGAATGTCGTTGAAAATTTCAGAAATTCATAGACTACTACCTGCGCTCGATTACTTTCCCTCCATGTTACTAGTCCAATTAGCTTCTCCGTTTCATGCGCTACTTTCCCACTTTGTCTCTATTCCAATTAGCTTCCTTGTTTCATGATGAGGGTTGGACTAATATGACACAGACACCAGTCAGCTTGCATTTCCTCTTAGTGCTTTGTTGGAGATGAGAGAGAGAAGAAGCAGGAGATATTAGAGTGTCCAGTTGTTGTGTAGGCAGGCAGGTAGCATTAGGTATAGGCAGGCAGCCAGCATTAGTGCCTTATTGCCACTGCAAGGGAAAGCCACCTTTGTTTTTGTGTTAAACATTAAAATTAATATAAGGGATTTGTTTGAATAATTTTCAGAGTGACACTTCAGCCAGTCTCACAGTTCTATAGGCAGGCCTAGTACCTTATTGCGTCAGCAAGGGAGAGTCACCTTTGTTTCTGTGTTAAACATTAAAATTAATATTAGGAATTTGTTTGAATAATTTTCAGAGTGACACACTAGCCAGTCTCACAGCTGTGTATGTTTATTGTGTAGCAAGGCAGGGTGCCTTATTGCTACATCCATACTTAGCTACTTTATCCATAGTACCATAAGGCTAAAAGCCCACCTTATACTGTTCCACCATCTTCATTTAGACACTGGAAATGGTTCCATTTATTTAATTTTTTTATTGAATTTTTAAAGGTATTTTAAAGTCGCCTAATAATTTGGACTGTCGTCGAACTTCGTCCGAGTCGAACAGGTCGGATCCAAAATGCGGAGTCAAAGAAGAAAAAAAAATTAATCCAAAGTCGAATTTTACCGAAAATTTTTGAAGTGCACAAGTCTAGAAAATACAAGGGAACAAGGAATGGTTGAAGAACCTCAACAAGTAACACATAAAACCATACCATTATCATATATTGGGTTAACACAATAAGAGGTCATGGGAAGACTGAACAAAATTAAGACTGCCAAAGTTCAAGGTCCTGATGGTATACATCCAAGGGTTCAGTAGGAACTCAGTGCAGTGTTAGCAAAATCCCTTTTTACTCTTTAAAGATTCTCTCATCAAAAGGCTCAATGCCACAAGATTGGCATAAAAGCCAATGTAGTACCTCTATTTAAGAAGGGAACTAAAGCAGAACCTGGGAATTATAGACCAGTGAGTTTGACCTCTGTAGTGGGAAACCTGCTAGAAAGGATAATAAGGGATTATATTCAGGATTACACCACAAAAAATAAGCGCAACAAAATGAATTAAGGGAACAGAGGACTTGACGTATGAGAAAATGACTAGACAAACTTGGTTTATTTAGAAAAGACAACCAAAAGGAGATCATATCACAATGTACAAGTATATGAGAGGTCAATACAAGGATCTCTCTGGTGTACTATCATTAAGGCCTGTTCAAGTATCCAGAGGGCCCCCTTGAGATTAGAGAAAAGGAGCTTTCAACCATCAGAGGAAGGTTTATTTTACAGTAAGGCTGTTAAATTATGGAATTTCTTGCCCAAGGATGTGGTTATGGCAGATACAATGCATACATTTAAGAGAAGATTAGATACATTTCTTTCAAAAGGGAACAGACAGGGTTGTACTATGTATTAGTAGGCAAAACAGGAAGGTCTGATAAAGACTAACTTATTTGACAGCAGGAAAGCTATATGGTCCTCATGTCTATGGGTTATGAGGCAAATGTTGAACTTGATGGATTGTGTATTTTTTCAACCTAATTTACTACTATATACAAGAGACTGCAACCTGGGTAAGATACCATTCCTATAAAGCCTACTCAATTTTAGGGCAGGATCATTCCTAGTTGAGTTTCTCCGACCAGCTCTTTTGCTTAAGCAAATTACCCTTGGGTTTGGTCACCCTAAGCATATTGGGGGGATCTAGACATGGACCCCATGCTTGCAATGCTTAGCGAGAGCAGATACACCTCACTGACAAGGCCCAACAAAGTTAAAACGTATGACTGCATTGGTGTCTTATCTTGTTCAGAGAGAAATTGCCTGGCACTTCCTGGCTGGACTGCCATTGTAGCAGTATTAGTATGATGTGCTTTAGGATATTTCCTCTCTCTTAGAAATGCACTGGTGAGCTAAAAGACACTGCCCCCTGGGCGGGACACCATTCCTATATAGGCTGCTTGATTCTAGGGCAGGCTTTTTCCTAGTTGAGCATTTCTGACCTGTTCTTTTGCTAAGGAATTGTGCTGATAACCTCTCTAGCATTCAATGATTTATAGTCCCATTTACACCAATGTGTATGTAGTGAATTTTGGTCACTTATGGGCAGCCGGTTTGTTCTAGAATTGTGCTAATTATTTTTAGTACATTTGCTTCTTTCTACCCCCACTTGTACTGTACAAATATTGTAGTGAAAAAATAAACAGTATGGGATGTGACTGAAAAAATGCAGAGAACATTAATTCTAATGTCTGTTCAGGAACTTATTTTTTTTTTAATAGATTTTATTATCAGATTGCTCCATACACATCTCAAATACAGAAAAATACATGTATAATTGTTCAAGTACAGCAAAAGTATATAGACATTTGTAACAGTGAAAAGAACATATGCATATCAGTGGGGCGCACAGAGTCAACCCGAGGTTTTTATTATTATTTTAACCTCCAATAACCAAAACTCCTAAAATCTAACCTAACTTAAATTTCACTATACCCCCGGTCCCAGATTCCTCTCTCTCCCAAACCCGCAGCACCACCACCCCCAATCGCCCACCAGCCAGCAGTTTCACGAGGTCCCGGCATGCACAGGGTCTGTTCAGGAAATTATTTACTGTAGGAACGTAAACTTTTTAACGGGTCGAATAGAAATGTATTAACTGTTGTAGTTATGCATTTTTCTCTTTTGGATTTTATCTAGCCCATCATTGTTCACCTCCCACACAGAAACACACCCTCTTTCATTAAAGATTACACAAAATAGCCAAGGGGGGCAAACATAAATTTTCTAGCTGTTTTCATGCTAGTTCACAGAGTTGCAAATTTGTTGCCAAAAATTCCAATAATTGCTTCTGTGGTGCACCACATATTGCAACAGAGAAACAGTCTGTGCTTTGAGTATTTATATGCACTACAAGTTGTCCCTTTCTTTAAATAATGTTAAGACAATTAATGTTTTATAACAGAAAGATCCAGCAGTTTTGGTATCAGCTACTCCTGGTTTACAAGTTGGTTCTTTACTGCTTTCCTACTCAAACAACTTCCTTCGTTTAATAATGAAGAAACCTGAGAAATATTGGAAATGTAAAAGTAATAAAAGTCAGGTCAAATATTTTATAAAAATAAATATGTTTGAACATGCATATACTTATCTATGGTACCATCAGACATACATTTATATTAAGAAGCTAATTTAAAGGGGCACCTAGATGAAAACATCTTTAATAATTAATGCAATGAGCAGAATCTCTTTGAGTGGCCTCACAAACCTTAAAAAGTACAGTTAGCTTTTTTATTTTTTTAGCATTATCTGACCTTCACCTGGGTCCCTAAATTCAGTAGGTTTCCTCTTCCTGTTCCACATATTTCTTTCAATGCTAACACTGACAACATCAGGCAAGCTCATTGAAGAAATGTTTAGGAATGTTTAGAATCAGTATGACCTGAGAAAACTGTGAGTGAAGACGTATACCATTGCTATAGCAACACAAGAAGATAATAGCAAAACATTTTTTCTATTTTTTTTTTATTTTAGAGGTGTGAGAACAAAAACAAAACATAGATCTAATTAATTTTATTACCTTTAATATACTACTGTACTTACCTCACTTTTGTCCTAAGAGGTACTGCTCCTTTAAGTAGTACATTTTCTTTTTGTAACATAATTAACATCTACAGGGCCAGTACCATCTAAACTGCTGTTTCCACATGTTGCACAGAATGAAAAAAAAGATAATGAATCAACATACAGTTTCTATATTAGAATCAGATAAATGGAACTTCAGGTTGAAAGTTTGGTTGCTTAGTTTGACCATGATACATTTTACCAATATTAAATAGTTTCAGAACTGTTTTATATTAGCATTAGCTATTGCTTTTGTAATTTTACAAGTAAGGATGAGCACAAAGTTCAATTTTTTCCCACAGGAATTTTGAAGGAGAACCCAATTTTTTCTGTGGAATTCATGCACATAGAAAATGTCTGCCTTTTCTCTAATCCCCAAATTTTTAAGTTAGAAAGTTATGTTTCTGCCTATATCCAAGATAACACACCAGGGTTCAGACTCAATACTCTAAGTAGTTCTATGACTACCATGCAGTGGTACAAAGCTGGGGGTCAGTATGTATGGTTCTATGAATGATACTGGATGTGGGATTCTATGGCTAACAGTGCAGATGGACAAGTCTGGGAGTCAATATGTTTAGTTCTGTTATCACACAAGAGACTACCAAAATTCTAATCTAAACACTCATGTCCGGTCTCGACTACTTTAACTCACTCCTAATTGGCCTTCCTCTCACCTGACTAACCCAACTACAGGTCATAATGAATTCTGCCACCAGACTAATCTACCTCACACATCGCTCCTCTAATGCTGCTCCTCTTTACCAATCCCTACATTGGAACCCACTAGCATATTCAATTGAATTAAAAATTCTGGTGCTAACTTACAGAGCCCTTACTAACACTGCACCACCCTATATTTCATCAATTATTTCCAAATACACTCACCATCTTCACTCTGTACAGGGAGTTCTTCTCTTTGTAGCTCTTATTACATCCTCCCATTCCCACCTACATGAATTATCTTGTGCTGTGTCTGAGCTCTGGAATTCCCTCCCCTATCCCATCAGACTCTTTCCCAGCCTTCAGATCTTCAGACACTCCCTGAAAACTCACCTCTTCAGGGAAGCCTATCAGATACCTCAGAACAGTTATGAGCAAGGCCAGATCAACAGCCTGTCCAACTTCTCCTCACTCTCATTCCCTTCTAAAATCTCTCCCACCTATAAGCCCATCACAACATTATTGTTCATATACTCTTTTTCTCCCAAACATACCAACTACTTGCCTGGAGCACAGCACTCAAAAGCATTTCTTTCTCCCATCCACTGGCCAGCAGTGCATGTGGCAGGAGGCCCTTATACCCCATAGCACTTACTCCTTCAGGGATAAAGGAGAAAAATTACACTAACTGCCATGATGGTAATTTTTCTTGAAAAGTAGCATTTTACTACCTTTTTCTGCCTTGATCACTGCACTGAAATCAATGATACAAATTAATTCCTGTCCCCCATGTGGAGAATTTCCCTTGTAATTCCTTCTGTGAAGGGGTGTCAGCAGTTCCCTGCAACTTGTTATTCTTTGTGTATGTGAGAGAGAAAACAGCAGCATTTTGAAGCTAGAGGAGTTTATTTTAGGAGTTTTGAAGGAAGCCAAGTTGTTCTCATTGTGTGAAGTGCCCGAGGACGCCACAGAATGTAAAGAGAGAAAGGTAAGTAACCAATAAAAACAAAAACTTTTTTGACTGAGAAATGAGACAGGCAGGTGATCCTACCTGAGCCAGCTGAGCCTCTGTAACTGAATAAAAGTTAAACCCTACAGACAGTAAATCAGGTGTTGTGTTGTTGCAATCCTGTAGCAGCTGTGGAGAGTACAATGTATCCCTTATTGCAAATTGCTGACACTAAAGTAGGTCTTTTATGATCTTGTACTATAAAAATTAAGACTGTAGTGACATTTGTAGAAAGAGAGATAGCAAGTGATTTTTTGAAGGCTTTAGACTATGAAAGAGAGGGAATGTTTAAAAAAAAAAAACCCCAAAAAAACAACATTTTTTCTCTCTACGCGGCCTCTTCTGTGTCGGCCTTCCCCGCTCTTTCCTGCTGGAGTTCTGCCTGGTCCCTGTGCTCTTTCCCTCGCCTGTCCTCTCTCTCGTATTGGATCTCCCTTCTTCTGGGTTTAGGCTTTGCGCGTCATCGCTCAGTGACATCACATCCCCCGCACCTATATCTGGCAGCGTTCTCGGACCGACGGAGCACTTTCAGTGTTCCTTAGGGAGTGTGAACCTGGTCCCTGGTCTGAGAGAGTCAGCCTAGTCTCCAGTTTGCTCCCAGTATTCACTTTAGGGTTCCTGGTAGTCCTCTTCCAGAGTCCCTGTCCAGTCCTGTTCTGGTTTACTTTAGGTTAATACCAGTGTTGCCTTGTCTCTTCCCTAGTGATTCCTGTGTATGACCTTTGACTCCGGATTAGACCACTCTTCTTGCCTACTGATCTTGTCCAGTAAGACTACCCGTGTATGACTTTTGACTCTGGCTACGTTTGTCTACTGACAAAGAAATGATCAGTCTATAATTATAATGTTAGGTTTATTAGAACAGTGAGAGACAGAATAACAAAAAAAAAATCCTGAAAAACGCATTTCAAAAATGTTATAAATTGATTTACATTTTACTAAGTGAAATAAGTATTTGACCCCTTTGCAAAACATGACTTGGTGGCAAAACCCTTGTTGGCAATCACAGAGGTTAGATGTTTCTTGCAGCTGGCCACCAGGTTTGCACACATCTCAGGAGGAATTTTGTCCCACTCCTCTTTGCAGATCCTCTCCAAGTCATTAAGGTTTCAAGACTGACCTTTGGCAAAGTGAACCTTCAGCTCCCTCCACATATTTAAGTCTGGAGACTGTCTAGGACCTTAATGTGCTTCTTCTTGAGCCACTCCTTTGTTGCCTTGGCATTGTGTTTTGGATCATTGTCATGCTGGAATACCCATCCATGACCCATTTTCAATGCCCTGGCTGAGGGAAGGAGGTTCTCACCCAGGATTTGATGGTACATGGCCCCTTCCATTGTCCCTTTGATGCGGTGAAGTTGTCCTGTCCCCTTAGCAGAAAAACACCCCCAAAGCATAATGTTTCCATCTCCATGTTTGACAGTGGGGATGGTGTTCATGGGGTCATAGGCAGCATTCCTCCTCCTCCAAACACGGTGAGTTGAGTTGATGCCAAAGAGCTTGATTTTGGTCTCATCTGACCACAACACTTTCACCCAGTTCTCCTCTGAATCATTCAGATGTTCATTGGCAAACTTCAGGCAGGCCTGTACATGTGCTTTCTTGAGCAGGGGGACCTTGAGGGTGCTGTAGGATTTCAGTCCTTCACGGCGTAGTGTGTTACCAATTGTTTTCTTGGTGACTATGGTCCCAGATGCTTAAGATCATTGACAAGATCCTCCCGTGTAGTTCTGGGCTGATTCCTCCGTTCTCATGATCATTGAAACTCCACGAGGTGAGATCTTTCATGGAGCCCCAGACCGAGGGAGATTGACAGTTACTTTCTGTTTCTTCCATTTGCGAATAATCTCACCAACTGTTGTTACCTTGTCACCAAGGTGCTTGGCGATGGTCTTGTAGCCCATTCCAGCCTTGTGTGGGTCTACAATCTTGTCCCTAACATCCTTGGACAGCTCTTTGGTCTTGGCCATGGTGGAGAGTTTGGAATCTGATTGATTGATTGATTGATTGATTGCTTCTGTGGACAGGTGTCTTTTATACAGGTAACAAGCTGAGATTAGAAGCCGTTGGAATCGTTACATAGTTTTCGCCACAGCAAAATTGAGAAGTGGTCTGTCAAAATTCTAGTACTGTTGCCCAGTATTTTTTGGCTCTCAATGGCAGTTCAAATTAGAGTCTAGGTCATCATAGCCAGGTATAGTGACACACCTTCACCTTTTTCAAATAATCCAAAATTACCCATCTGGAATGATAAACTTTCCAAATTGCTGGCAATCGAAAACTGATGTTTTAAAGAACTGATCTAATGTGTTGCATTCCACTGGCATATCACAAACCATAGTTATTTTTCAAAACTGGCTGTGCTACAGTTGTACAAGTAGATGATTAGTGCTAATGACTTTCACTTTCAGCTGTATATTTCTACACCTCAACACTCAGCAGCAGTAGTACTATAGCAGAAATACTCATAGCCAAATGTGTGTGTGAATTTCTCAGGAAAATTTCTGCACAAAAGTGACTTTTCACCCATCTCTATTCATAACCACTTAAAAATATACATACAAATATACATGTGCATATATATATGTGTGTAGGAACATAAGAGTGCTACATAATAATCAAGACCTAAACAAGCCTATATATATATTGTTCTTTCCCTATTCAATTTCCCACACTGAAAATACACCTGAGAACATGTTTAGATTAATTTAATAATTTCTTTACAAAAGAAGTCTACAGACACTGCTATTCAAAATAATACAGACACTTCTGTTACTGATACACACATGCAGACACACCCACACATTATTGCAGTCATCTATTGCCAAGACTAGGGATAGCCTAACATTTTCACCTCAAACTGAAATTGATGAATAATGGCATTTTCCGTTTGGTGGATAATTTCCCGTGTAAAGTACAGTTTTTCCACTTTTTCCAGCCTTTTTCGCCCATTGTCCACCACATGAAAGTTTTCTACAGCCATATAAAAGGCTGTCTGGCTCTCACAGCGTGCCATTCTGTGTTTATGAGAGGAGACATCATCACCTTCTTTGAGCTAGAGAAGACAGAGAGGGGAATTGAAGTTTAGTTTAAAGAATCTTTTAGTAGGACATTTGTTCTGTGTATGTGTGTATTAGGAAAGTATCACGGTGCCCGTGATTGCTGACTTTTGCTGTCAGTCAGGTGTGTGTACTTTCCATTGGCCGCCTGTCTATTGCCCGCCCAGTATTGCCTTTATAGACTGGGCTGAGGCGCCTTTTGGTTGCCCTTTCGTCGTGTCTCTATGTCAGTAGTCACCTGCCTTGTACCTGTATCTTCGGGCCTGTTGGTTCTGCTACCAGTGTCAGCGATTCATCCAGACTCCAGTGGCACTCCTGCGTGGTTCCTGCCTCCGTTCCTGATCCGGTTGGGATGACGTTCAAGCTTCCGTTCCTGATCCAGTACTGCCGTTGTTCCTGCTCCGTTCCTGACCTGGGTTGGCTGTCCTGTGGTTCCAGTAGCTGTCCTGGCCTGTCTATCGTTCCTGCTTATGGATCCTGACTGACGTTCGTCTCATCAACCTTGAGCGTCTGGGTGACATACTGATCACTGTTTAGCTTCAATCCATCTGGTGCTTGCAGCCCACATTACAGCACCGGCAGGGCATTTCCATTGCCCAGTACGCGGTACTGGTTAACTCCAAATTCACCGGTTGCTGCTGCCTCCAATATTGAACCGGTTGGGCCATACTGTTGTCCAGTACATGGTACTGGTTTACTCCACAATTACCGGTTGCTGCTGCCTCCAATATTGCACCGGTTGGGCGATACTGTTGTCCAGTATGCAGTACTGATTTACTCCACATTTACCGGTTGCTGCTGCCTCCAATATTGCACCGGTTGGGCGATAATGTTGTCCAGTATACGGTACTGATTTACTCCATATTCACCGTTTGCTGCTGCCTCCAATACTGAACCGGTTGGGCGTTACCGTTATCCAGTACGCGGTACTGGTTTACTCCATATTTACCGGGTGCATATTGCCTCCATTATTGCACCGGTAGGGCTTTCCAGTTGTCCAGTATGAAGTACTGGTTTACTCCATTACACCGGTTGCTAGCATCTTCATTACAGCACCGGTAGGGCGTTCCTAGTGTTGTCCAGTACGCGGTACTGGTTTACTCCATTTTCACCGGGTGCTAGTTGCCTCCATTATTGTACCGGTTGGGCCTCCCTGGTTTTCCTGTACGTGATACTGGTTTGCTCCACTGTACCATCCTGTGCTGCTGCTTCCATCCATACAGCACTAGTGGAGCTGTCCTTCAGTCATTTAGGCTGCCTTGCCCGGTATATTGGCAAGGCCAGTAGAGCCACATTCAGTGTCGTGCCATCCTCTAGGCTGCCTTGCCCGGTATATTGGCAAGGCCGGTAGAGCCACATTTAGATTGTCGTGCCATCCTCCTGGCTGCCTTGCCCGGTATATTGGCAAGGCCGGTAGAGCCTTATTCCTTCTATTGTGTCATCTCTCAGGCTGCCTTGCCCGGTATATTGGCAAGGCCAGTAGAGCCTTATTCCTGAAATTGTGTCATCTTCCAGGATGCCCTGCCGGGTATATTGGCAGGGCGGGTAGAGCCTTAGTCATAGTATTGTTCCATACCTTAGGCTGCCTTGCCCGGTACATTGGCAAGGCCGGTAGAGCCTACCATACTGTATCTTGTAAAAGCAACTGTGCATGTGATATATATGTATGTTCAGGACCCGCGAGGGTTCCCATTAAACTTTTCAATAAAGTTTGATTTTTATCTTACTCTGTGTCTGAGAGTCAAAACAAACCATGACAGAAAGTCAGTGGGGCACTCTGGGGAATAAGGAAGGAAAGAGGTTGACCCCCAAATACTCCAAGATTCCATGTGACTGACTGGCAAGACACAAGCAGCTATGGACCTATTTGCTTGCTGATCTTGCTGTTATTGTCTCTGTGCTGGGTGGGGAAGTCTGGTGAAAGAAGTTGTTGATTTTGTTTATCAATAAAAAATTTTTTGGACAGACTGTGACAAGACAACAGGGTGGACAACTTTAAAAAAAGGAATAAAGAACTAAATATATTAGGTGACATTGACAGACAGCTGACTGGGCTTAGTCAAAGCATCATACAGCTCCATCAGTTATTGTGTACCATACAGTAAAAAAACAGTGTAGTTGCATAATGTCCAGAAAATGCACAAGGGAAAGTAGGAGGGGTGGCGCAGTGTAGGGATTTGAGAGTAAATTAGTAGTTCAAGAACTGACTGCAGCAATGGTTGAAGTAGCGTGTGCAATCAATGATGATGATACCTCTACTCCAAGGGCAGCACCACCAATACCAGTAGAAATAAAGAACCATGTAAGAAGAACATGAAGATGACAACAAGTCACATTCAAGTGTTGTTGATTCTGGCAATAGCATAATGGAGGAAGGTGTAGCAGCTGAACCACCTGCTGCATCAGGTAGTGAGACAAACAAGCACCAAAACACCCATCCTCAAAGTAGTAGGAAACTTTGTTACAGTAAAAGTGAAAATAAATTGTTTGAGACCTGCAAAAGCTTAGAGGAATATAAGTGTAGTTGGCAAGATTTGTCAGGTGATGCTGATGCTGTTGAGGATGACCTAATGATGACTGATGATGATGCAGATCTAGAATATTTCCCTCCAACATCCTTCTCTTGTTCAGATACAGATGAAGTTGAGAGTGAGGATGATGACAGGGCTATAAGGTTAGCAGAAAGTCAAAGGCTGAATCTTCACCACTTTAAAGGAGTACTGTGCCTGTCTATAAATTGTATGAGAAAGCCATTGGAAAGTCTGACCCTGGACAGGCACATATGTCAAAAAGCACACAGTCACCCTATCAGTCATCAAGCAGCAATGTTGGGAGACTAGCATTCTTAAAAATGAACCAACATCTCATACCATCTGAGTGTCAAGTAGAAGAAACCACACTTGACAGAAAAAGCCAGGACAAATATATTAACAGCAGCACAGATGAAGAGGTGGAGGAGGGATGTGAAGAAGGGTTGCCACCATGTACCCCACTTGGGAACACTGCCGATAAGTAATGTGTGTCAATAATCTGAGAAGGAGGATAGCAAATGACAATTGTAAAAATACATACACAAATCACACCATGCCAGTTGCCCACCACCACCACCACCACCACCACTACAATACACATCTGCCACATTGTAGGTTGTATTTTATTTTTTTTATTACTTGACATCATCATGAATATGTGCCAGTGTCACTTAAGCAAGAAGTTAGTGTTGTGGGCAAAGGACAAATGCATTCTGCATGTGTCACGGACGTCAATAATATACAAGAAAAAGTACAGTAGTTGAACTCCACCTTTGTTTAAATATGCACATATAACATGAAAAGTAAATGGCAGAAGGACCCAGAACCAGGAGCAAAAGGTTCCTACCAGAAATAGGAGACTGCTCTGGAAGGTCTCAAACAGGAGGTCATGCAGCAATGCCCCAGTGCCAGGGATAAGACCCAGCCAAACACTAATACAGAAGCGAGTAGGAACAAGGCCAACAGTTAAAAGGAGCAGCACTAGGCCAGAACCACATGTCTGTACTAAAGTGGGTCATCAGACTTAGCCAAGGGTCATACACGAAGCGGATAGTCAGCCAGAGCCACAGGTCAGCACCAAAGCTGGTAGTCAGACTTAGCCTGGAGATAGACACTAGACAGCAGGGAAGCCAAGCAAGGGTCAAAAAAATTGATACTGGACACAAGGAGCTATTAAACTGGAACACCACATAAGGGCAACTAATTTGGTGTCCAGGCAGTTTAAATATTTTATGACCCTGCACGGAGGAGTAGTACAAAACTAGCGCTGTAGCTTTAAAAGCAGTGCGCACGTCACTGGATGGCTGCCAGCTGATGCGCGTCCACTATAGAAACTGAATGCAGAAGCTGCTCACTGAACCACCACAAGAGGACATGGATGCGGACGGCTCTCTAGCTGCCGGCAGCAAGGTAAGTCACAACTGTGTTAGCATGCTAACACATTTTTCAAGGCATATGTTTCTGTAGGACTCACAACTTTTACTTTCAGCCACTTATTTCTAAACTTCAGCCCTCAGAAGAAGTAATATTTCAGTGAAAAATGTGTTAAAATAGGCAAAAAGGAGGACATTTTTGCATAGGCAGAAAGGCGAAAACTTTTGCAGAAAAAGCAAAACAATTGGCAAGTTTTCACGAAAAGTTGTGCAGGAAATTTTTCACACTTTTCGCCTACCCCTAGCCAAGACTACAGGAACAAGCAAACAATAAATATATTATTATTATCTATAGACAGGAGGAGGCAAATGAGAGAGGATATAATTATCACATATATTTAATCTTTTAAAAATGTATATTAATTTAAAGAATTTCCAAAATATTTGAGATTCACAAGAGTCTATTATAAATAGAAACTTATTATGTATACAATAAAATAATACTCTAAACTTTATTTTGCATAAACTATAGACAGGATTAGGGTTAGGTAGGGGTAGCCAAGAATTGTGAATCAGTTCCACTGTCTTGCACTATCAAAAGGATGGCACCGTCAGCCTTAAGAGTGTATTTTGTCAGTACAAGATTATTGTTGAGGCCCATGCATACTAACTGCTGCAGGCATTTATATGCATAAATTATGGACAGCAGTAATAAAAGAGGGTTTAAAGGGATAGTAATGTTTCATAATAAAAGCAGCTCTAAATAATCATCATAGTATTTGGACTTTGAAGAGTGTTATTTCAGTTCTGTCAGAGTTGTAGTTCTAGAGTAATTCAATGACAAAGTATCCCCCTCCTACCCCTTTTACTGATGCAACACTGCTCAGCCAGAGCAGAAGGGAGGTGCCCAGGTAGATTTCAGAGAGGGACAATCTTCAATTAAGATAAGGGAAAACCTGAAAAACTTGTCAAGGGGGGAAGGGCTTTCATTGTTCTCATAGGAAGAAGATTGTCCCCTGCTGTTATCTGTCTGGTCTATGGACTGCATTCTACATCTGAGAAGAGATGGCTTACACTAGGTAAAAGGGGCGGGAGGGGGAAACTTTGCTTGTGAATATCTCTCAAACCATAAAGGTTTGAGAGATAAGACTTATATCATGCTTCATGTTTTTTTAATGCCTACAAAATAAAATAAAGATAAAACGAAGTATTACTATCCCTTTAAGGTAGCCAAAAGTACTCCCACTCCTACTATACCTACTTCATCTATCAATTTTCTTACATTACCCACTGTTCCTTTTCTCTTTCTCTAAATAAAATATGAAAGCTATGAAATGTTCTAATTTCTTGTGTTCTAAATATAAAATGGAAACAGTGATTATCTTACGTGTTTTTATTTCTGTACATATTAAGGGACCTGTGGCCCTACTTAACATAGTAATCTATGGCTCTCACTTAATTTAATTATACTAAAAGATCTTAAAAGCTTCTGGCTAAGTAATACATCAATTAGAAATCAGTTTAATGTTGTAGAACTATAAATGTAATGCTTGTAATTTATTGCTTTAAATATGAATTTATGGCTCTGCATGACAAAGTTTATTATTAATTATTATAATGCCCTGATCCTCATTAAGTGAAACCATTTAGGGTTTTTGTTTTGACTTTTGACATCTTAAGTCAATATGCTTTCTTTAAATATACACAGTTTAATTATTTTAAATATATGATTTAACAAACCACTCTTGATTCTTAAAGGTATAAATGTTATAAATGTATGTGATTTAAAAGTATATGATTGAACTTAAGGCATTGTATTTTAGAATTAGCATTAGAAGCAGCATTTAAAATGTCTCTATTATTTTGGCATACATTAATTTAGACAAAGAGGAGTCCATTTGTAATGTAAATTTTTGCTTGATTGGAATATACTAACTCCGAGATAGGGTTATGCAAGCTTGATTTGAATACTCTAACCCAATAATAGGTTTAGTTTATTGTAAAGCAAATGATTTTAAAAGATAATTAAATACTGAATATAAATGTTGTCGTAGCCATTAATGTGTGTTATAATTTGATTTTGAGAAATTAACTTAAAGGGATAGTAATACTTAAGTATTCCTAATCCCTATAGTAAAGTCCTTTTAAAAATACATGTATTGCCCCCAGTTTCATCTCTAAGACCTTTATGGTTTGAGAGATGATCGCTCCACCTGTACGCATGCATCTGATCATACCCGCTTACCTGTCTGGTGAGGTGATAAGATGAGAGAAAATGTCAGAGGTACAGCTTGGCGAAGATCCACTGTCATTTGCATAGTGGTTTCTGTTGCTAAAACTTTCTTGACTTATTTCCCAATGGCACCTTTAATCCTTAGTTAAACTAGTGCAAAGGAGCTCAAATTGTACCTGGTTAACATCATTTTTTGGCCGATTTCAGTTTTAGGTGAAAATGTTCGTCCATCTCTACCTGTGACACTGAAAAGGTTAAAGCAGGGCAATTGATGTCGTTGCTTTTCAGAGTAAAGACAGCAAACTGCCTTCTGGAGCAACAGAGAGCTACAGGGTTGATGTTCGGATTATAAACTCAAACAGCAGAGGCAACTATTGTAGCTTAATGCATGTGGCGAACCACCACAGTAACAGGACAATGGCTCATTGAACTTAATGTCCATATGCAAATTAGCCATTCTGTATGTAGTGAGTGCAAAATCATAAACATTTCAAAAGCATTGTGGGTTCATGTTAATGTCAGCGGACAGTGGTGGTTGGTGGTGTATTCACAAGGATATGATGGTGAAAACATCTTAGTGCATACTGTTATAGACACAAAGCCCACACAAGATCGCCATCCTAGCCCTTACTGCCATTTAGCGTATCTCCCCCCAGGAGTGTATGTGTTTGAACACTTGCTCTGTACTAATGAGCTGGCACCAGGTTATAATAGTATAGCTGTTATCATGAGTACCTCCATAATATGGAGAGTGAGAGAGAACAATTACGTAGGTACTCACGGGGTCTTTCATATGAATGATGTGCTGATTTTGTTTCATTGCTTTACATTTCAGCTCTTATCTGTAAGTCAACTGGGCTCAATAAGCTTTGTTTATGGAGTGCCATGTTTATTTTCCATAACAGTGAATTTAGAACACCAGGCTATATAGGCTGCCTTAGATTGGAAATTATTACTGTTTCATGGCAGTGGAGCACATGGGTAAGAGGTTACAGGGGTATGAACAAGGTGTAAGAACTTGCTCCAGGAATTCCTGCTCTGCTATTATTTGCAGCTCTGTCTGTTTTCCTGGACACCCCTGATCTGCTTTTAATTGTGGCCCTATCTGTTTCTTGGAAACACCCTTGAGGCCTATTCCAGCTGCTTCACAGGAACATTAAAGGAAATGTATACTGTCTCCCTGGTTAGCATTTCAGAGCTTTTATTCCTGTATTCTCTATTTGACCTTGTACTGTGAATTCCGGCCACATCTTATTTTGTTCCTGACATAATTATTCATGCTGTTTTGGATTCTGTGAACAAGTTCTGTTTTTACCTGCATGTGTCGCTTTCTGCTGCTGCTTTCATAGACAAGCAAATACAAACATCCTGGTCTAGATCTGGCTCAGCTGGTCCTAATTATTAGATTGCCTTGACAACTCTTTCTACAGCTTGTAGCCTCAGCAAAGTTGTACTTGCTGTACATAACACTCACTCACTACACACGACATCTTTGGTCTTAAGAAGATCTTCAGAGCAGTCTTGAGAGTTTGTTTTGTTTGCAAGTCTACACAGCATCAGACAGTGAGTAAGAAGACTCTATCCTATATTTATTCCTGGTTTCACTGCCTAGTACCGTTCCTCTAACCTGTGGGTTTGCCTCCTGTATTGTTAGTGTGACAGCAGGAGAGATTCTGCTCACAACACAAAGAAAATTAAGGTTAAAAATTTCTTATGTTGGGGTACCTTGGCACGGTGGCAAGCTTAGCATATTGTTTTAGTGCTGCTGTCACTATGCCCCTTGTCCACTCCCCTCTAAGGAATATAACAACTTGCAGACAGTTTAAAAGTAATGAATAACCCTCCCTGCCAAGTTAGCATATTCTGTGGGATGAAATCTACTCAGATGCCACTTTATGCCCTGGTTGTGATTATCCTCCACCACACTGTCATGTGTGGTCAGCGCACCACACAGTGTGCAATTATCACGGTGCCCGTACTCCTTTGTTGTTGTTTTCCTGTCAGTTTATCCTGTGTGTGCTCCCATTGGCTGTCCTGTATTGATCCCACCCAGTATGGCCTTTATATACTGGGCTCCAGCAACCACAAGGTGCCCTTTCGTGGTGTTCCTGTACCAGTACTAATTTTCTGTTCAGTGTTTCCCAATGTACCGACTTGGCCTGTCTGACTACTCAGCATCAGTTCTCCTGCTCCTGTGTACCGACCCGGATTGCCTGACTACTCTTCAGTGCCTGCTCCTGTGTACCGACCCGGCCTGGCTGACGTTCCTGCTCCTGTGTACCGATCCGGCCTGGCTGACATTCCTGCTCCTGTGTACCGACCCGGCTTGACTGACGTTTCCGTTCCTGTGTACTGACCCGGCTTGGCTGACGTTCCTGCTCCACGATCATACCCGGCTTGAATGACGTTCCTGCTTCTACAGCTTATTGTCACCTTCACGACATTCTTACTCTCCAGGCGATCCGGTTCCACTTGCTCTACTGAGCGCGAGGGTCAGTTTCCGTTACTGCTTCTGCAGGTTGCTCCGTTACTACTCCGGCAGTGTGCCTTTGGCCTAATACTCCGTTACTGCTCATCCCTGTTGCAAAGTGTCTGCCTCCGTTATTGCTCCGGTAGTGCGCTATTGGCTTGTCCTCCGTTACTGCTCCTGCAGGTTGCTAGTGTCTGCCTCCGTTACTACGCCAACAGTGCTCTCTACACTATTCCTGTTGTACTCTGGCAGTTCACGTTTGTTCTGCTAGCATTTAGCATCCAGAAGCTCTCTATCTGGGAAGTGCTATCACAGTACTTTCACACATGGGACTGTTTACACTCCTTGATGAACTTTAACTCTTGCAGTACCTGAGTCCTGGGAAACCTACTCCTTTTGCCTGACCTGTGTCAGTATAGACTGTTTGTACCTTAGATTTGTACTGGACCTGTGTGGGCATTTATATTATTAACCTGTTGTGTGTCTGTATTATACTGCCTGTATACTACAGGACCTGTGAGGGTTCTTATTTTATTGTGATTTCAATAAAATTGTGTTTTTATCCTAAACCATTGTATCTGTGCGTCGAACAAACTGTTAGAGTACGAAGGGGCCATGCCCTCAGACAATAAAGGTGAAGGTAATGCACAGAACATCCACTGGAGGATGGATGTACATGAGCAGCGTTTGGACCAGTTGGCACTGGCCATACAAACTATTCTTGAGTGCACGGTGCACCTTGATAAACCAGTTCAGAACCCAGTGGTCCCCCCAGTTTCGACACCGGAGAGTCAGTTCGTGACTACTGTTGCCTCACTCAAAGTGTTAGCTGATTCAGCTCCGTTACCACTCAGATACAATGGCGAACCCACCCTGTGCAGAGGGTTTATTAACCAACTAGAGATATTTTTGGAGTTAACCCCTCACGCTTTTCCTAATGACCGCAGTAAGGTTGGATTTATGATATCATTATTGACGGGCAGAGCCCTGGCATGGGCCAATCCCTTATGGGAAAATGCAAAACCTTGCACCAGGAACTTCAGGGAGTTTGTGCAGACATTTTGGAGAGTATTTGAAGTTCCTGGTAGAGCCGCCTCTGCTGCCAAACGATTGATGGAGATACAACAGGGCAATCATACTGTGGGCGACTACTCTACAGAATTCCGTACATTGGCATCAGAGGTAGGGTGGATCAACGAAGCATTGGGGGCAGCATTTGCTCAAGGTCTGGCTGACCATATTAAAGATGAGACTGCAGCTAGAGAATTGCCTAGTGATTTGGATGAATATATTGATTACGCTATTCTGATTGATTCTCGGATCCGTGAGAGAATTGTGGCTAAAGACCGTAGGCTACGGCCTAGAAGCAGCAGGCATAACAGTTTTTTATCCCAACCACAGCCCCCTTGCCTCCGAAGCCTCTTGATCATAAACAGGAATCCTGTGAACCTATGCAACTAGGATTCACCAGACTA
Source organism: Rhinophrynus dorsalis (assembly GCA_037306005.1). Classification (NCBI taxonomy): domain Eukaryota; kingdom Metazoa; phylum Chordata; class Amphibia; order Anura; family Rhinophrynidae; genus Rhinophrynus; species Rhinophrynus dorsalis. The sequence continues at coordinate 265,748,260 of CM074723.1, read as the reverse complement.
ACCAAGGAGGAACGGGTACACTGCAGGAGGCAGGGGTTATGTTTGTACTGTGGTAAAGCCAGGCATATGTTACGTACCTGTCCTGTACGTCTAGGAAACGAATGCACCTAGGGTACCTTGGTGGACAGGCCCTAGGTGGTGTTCAGCAGTCCCTAGACCTGATTATGCATAAACCCACGATTCAGGTGGTATTTTCTTGGGCAGAACACTCCGTGGAAGTTCTGGCCCTGGTTGATTCCGGTGCGGCCGGTTACTTCATGGATAGTACAATACATAGAATGGCAGATAGTAGGACTATAGTGATACAGACTCTACCGGTCTTGCCAATATACCGGGCAAGACAGCCTGGGCGAGTAAGGAATAAATGTTTCTACCAGCCCTGCCAATATACCGGGCAAGGCAGCCTAATGGAAACCCAAAGCTGGATGGAATAATGAAAAGGTTCTACCAGCCTTACCAATATACCGGGTAAGGCAACCTCAGGATGGAATAATGTAAGGTTCTACCGGTCTTACCAATATACCGAGCAAGGCAGCCCAGAAGAGCAGGTATCAACCACAGTTACCTTAATACCTGTCAGATGGCAATGACAGTCTAGTAGTAAACGGTAGGCTGCAAGATCCAGTGGTATCACCTTGTAGTCTGTACACTGCAGTACCCGTGTACTGAAGGAATAGCTAGCTGTCTAGGACTGGACAGCGCACAGTGAACAATCAGACTACCTGCGTGAAGAGACAAGGAAGTAAACCAGCGCCCTCATGTTGGGAACCATCAAGCAGGATATAGATTAACTCACAGGTCATGGATCGAACCAACGCCCGCGCGTTTCGAACCAACAGACAGTATAGTATAGCCGCAAGGCTTGGGGAGCTAACCAGCGTCCGCACGCTGGGAACCAACAGACAGTATAGTATAGCCGCAAGGCTTGGGGAGTGAACCAGCATCCGCATGCTGGGAACCAACAAACAGTATAATATAGCCGCAAGGCTTGGGGAGCGAACCAGCGTCCACACGCTGGGACCAACCAACAGTATAGTATAGCCGCGAGGCTTGAGGAGCAAACCAGCGTCCGCACTCTGGGAACCAACAGACAGTAAAATACAGCTGCGAGGCTTGTGGAGTGAACCAGCATCCGCACGCTGGGAACCAACAGAGAATGTCGCCGAAGCGACTGAAGAAGAAAGTCACCACAGATGCAGGAACCTGACACAGTAGACGAACAGGAACCAGCAAGGATGATCAACCGGATCAGGAACGGCAACGAAGACTGGCAGCAGGAAACAGCAACCTCTGAAGACTCAACCGGAACCGGCACTGGAACCAGCACTGCAGACAGGAGGCTCAGGAACAGGATGAAGTCAGGAAGTCAGGAACACAGCAAAAGGCCCAATAGCTTCTGTGTCATATGGAAGTGAATGCAGTCAGAGACACCAGGAAAGGGCAACCAAAGGGTGCCCAGACTCAGTTTAAATGGGCACAGTGAGGCGGGCTAAAGGCAGACAGCCAATGGGAGCCCCCTACTGGTAACAGACTTAAAAATGCAGCAATCACAGGCACCGTGATATGTATGAAACATTGTGTGACTCATTCATTTAAGATCCTGTGTACCTCTCCCTCCGTGCCAGCCGAATACCACCAATTCAGTGACGTTTTTAGTAAGGGAGAGGCTAGCACTTTGCCCCAGCACAGGGTATATGATTGTGCCATTGATTTGCCCCTAGGTATTGTGCCCCCTAGGGGGCACACATACCCACTTTCGTGCGAGGAAAATCGAGCTATGGAGGAATACATTGAGGATGCCCTAAAAAGAGGGATCATTAGAAAGTCAACCTCGCCTGCTGGTGCTGGGTTTTTCTTTGTTAAAAAGAAGAGTGGCGAGTTAAGGCCGTGTATCGATTATCGTGGATTAAATAAATTGATGTCCAAGAATGCCTACCCCATACCACTCATCACTGAACTATTTGACAGGCTAAAAGGTTATTCCATCTTTACGAAATTAGATCTACGTGCTGCCTATAACCTGTTCAGGATAAAAGCTGGGGATGAGTGGAAAACGGCATTTAATACCAGATCTGGGCTTTATGAATATCTAGTTATGCCATTTGGTCTCTGTAACGCACCTGCAGTGTTTCAAGAATTTATTCACGATATCCTCCATGATATGCTACAATCCTGTGTAGTAGTCTACCTTGATGATATACTCATACAATCGGCTAATTTGTCCCAACACATCAAGGATGTGTCCGAGGCGTTGCTTCGTTTACACAAAAATAAGCTATTCTGTAAAATGGAAATGTGCGAGTTTCACAGGTCCAAAGTGCCTTTTTTGGGTTTCGTGATCTCTAAGGATGGTATTGCTATGGACCAGGAGAAACTCGCAGCAGTATTACAATGGCCACGGCCTAAAGGGTTAAAGGCAATTCAGCGTTTTTTAGGGTTCGCCAATTATTACAGAAAGTTTATCCAGAATTTTTCCACTATTGTGAAGCCTCTGTCTGACCTCACGCACAAGGGTGCTAATTCTTCCCAATGGTCTGAGGCAGCTGATCATGCTTTTGAGACACTGAAATCCACCTTCGCATCTGCTCCTGTACTGTCCCACCCCAACCCGTCCCTTCCATTCACGTTGGAGGTCGATGCCTCTGAGATTGGGGTAGGGGCAGTACTATCAAAGCGCCCGGTGGCAGGGGGCACTCTCAGACCATGTGGGTTTTTCTCAAAAAAGCTGTCTAGTGCTCAGAGTCATTATGAAATTGGCGACAGAGAACTTCTGGCTATCATTCTCGCCTTGAAGGAATGGTGTCACCTACTGGAGGGTACCAGAACTCCTGTGCCAATTCTAACTGACCACAAAAACCTGACCTATCTCTCAGAGGCTAAGAGATTGTCCTCTTGTCAGGCCAGATGGGCTCTGTTTCTATCCCGCTTCAACTTCGTAGTATCTTACTTGCCGGGTTCCAAGAATGTTAGGGCTGATGCCCTGTCTAGAAAATTTGGGCCTGAAACAGAGAGGGATGAGGTCCCTGTAACCATCATTCAGCCTGACCGCATCCTGGCTACCCTATGTACAAGTATCACTTCACCACTGGGGGAAGATATTCTGGCTACCCAGGCTATGGCTCCCCCAGAAACCCCAGTGGACCAGTGCTTTGTGGATGAGCCTTTCCGTACCCGTTTACTCGAGACATATCACTCGTCTAAGGCTGCTGGGCATATTGGGAGGGATCAATTAATATGGTCTCTCTCACAAGTTTTCTGGTGGCCCTCCCTACGGGCTGACTGTTCCGCATTTACCGCAGCCTGTGCCACCTGTGCCCATGCCAAGACCCCTAGACACCTCCCAGTGGGCCTACTCCAGCCAGTGCCTAATGGTGAATGTCCCTGGCCCCACATATCCATTGATTTCCTGGGAGAACTGCCAGTGTCTAGGGGTTACTTGTTCATCCTGATGGTGGTTGACAGATTCTCTAAAATGGCTCATTTCGTGCCCCTTTCTGGCCTTCCCTCTGCCCAGGAGTTGGCTGTTGTTTTCGCTAAGGAAGTGTTCCGGTTGCATGGGGTACCTAGAGTTCTGGTGTCCGACCGCGGGAGCCAATTCGTATCCAGATTTTGGAGAGCATTCTGTGAGCAGATAGGCATTCAACTGTCCTTTTCTTCTGCCTACCATCCCCAGACCAATGGGGTCGCTGAGCGTGCCAATCAGGGATTGGATCAGTTCCTGCGCTATTTTGTCACCGATCATCATGATAATTGGGCAGACCTGTTGCCGTGAGCAGAGTTAGCCAGGGATTGTGCGGTCAATTCATTGTCCGGGAGCTCCCCGTTTCTCATCAACTACGGGTTCCAGTCATGTTTGCTCCCGGACTCATTTCAGTCGCAACAGATTCCAGCTCTGGACGAGCACATCAAGCAACTCCGCTCCACTTGGGCACAGGTTCAGAGGGCCCTCAGTCAGTCGTTCCAGCATCATTAGAGCCACGCTAACCGTAGACGGCTGCCAGCGGTCTCCTTTCAGGTTGGGGACAGGGTATGGCTCTCCTCCAGAAACCTCAAGTTGCAAGTTCCGTCTAATAAGTTGGCTCCTCGGTTAATTGGTCCATTCAGGGTGATCCGTAAAATTAACCCTGTCTCATATGCCTTGGATCTCCCTGCGTCTATGCGCATTCATAATGTGTTCCATGTATCTCTACTGAAACCTTTGGTATGCAACATCTACACTACCACTCCTGTGGTTCCCGGTCCAGTGGAGGTTCAAGGTCAGGAAGAGTAAGAGGTTCAAAGCATTATTGATTCACGCAGATTTAGAGGAAAATTGCAGTATTTGGTCCAGACCAAAGGCTATGGTCCTGAGGAACATTCCTGGGTTGATCAGAAAGACCTTCATGCTCCTAGATTACTGCACATTTTTCACTCTAAATATCCTCAGAAGCCAGGTCCCTCTTCCAGGAGAGGGGGTCTTTGAGAGGGGGTCTTTGAGAGGGGGCTACGATTACGGTGCCCGTGCTCCCTTGTTGTTGTTTTCCTGTCAGTTTATCCTGTGTGTGCTCCCATTGGCTGTCCTGTATTGATCCCACCCAGTATGGCCTTTATATACTGGGCTCCAGCACCCACACAGTGCCCTTTCATGGTGTTCCTGTACCAGTACTAGTTTTCTGCACAGTGTTTCCCAGTGTACCGACTTGGCCTGCCTGACTACTCAGCATCAGTTCCTGTAGGTTGCTAGTGTCTGCCTCCGTTACTGCTCCGGCAGTGTGCCTTTGGTCTAGTCCTCCGTTACTACTCATACCGGTTGCAAAGTGTCTGCCTCCGTTATTGCTCCAGTAGTGCGCCATTGGCTTGTCCTCCGTTAACTACTCCTGCCAGTTGCAAGTGTCTGCCTCCGTTACTGCGCCAACAGTGCTCTCTTCACTATTCCTGTTGTACTCTGGCAGTTCACGTTTGTTCTGCTAGCATTTAGCGTCCAGAAGCTCTCTATCTGGGAAGTGCTATCACAGTACTTTCACACATGGGACTGTTTACACTCCTTGATGAACTTTAACTCTTACAGTACCTGAGTCCTGGGAAACCTACTCCTTTTGCCTGACCTGTGTCAGTATAGACTGCTTGTACCTTACATTTGTACTGGACCTGTGTGGGCATTTATATTATTAACCTGTCATGTGTCTGTATTATACTGCCTGTATACTACAGGACCTGTGCCAGCCACAAGAGAAGAATAGTCACACACCCATGACTTCAGGGGGGAGTGGAAATGTGGAGAAGAATGGCATATTTTTTCTTCTCCTCCACATTGCCCTTCACTGGCTGGGGCACAGGATGATGTTGCTGCAGTTGATGTTACTGTCTCCGAATCAGCACTGCAACTAGAACCAGGAGTATTGCTGCTAATGGCAAGTGGAACCTGTCCTAGTTCCGCATCTGTTGACCCCATTCCACTGTGTCCACGGTTGTCTGTAACACACCAGCCTGCTCCTCCGCATCCTGCTGCCTTTGCAACTCAGCAACAGCAGCAGGAATTAGAGAATTTGCAAACTCGGCAAATTCCAAAAGTTCATTACTGGTGGTGGTGGTAATGATGCCCATCCTTGTCTCCCATTCCTTCTCACTTTGGGGAAAAAAGACCATTAATGTCTCTTCCACCCCCGCTTCTCCACCATCATCATCATCACCACCACCACTAGTCCCTCCATGCTGCTGTTGTTCTATTACAGACATCTCACCGGTTGGTGGAGGTGATGAGAAATCCCCTAATGTCACACTTGCCATTTCCTGTTTACCTGAAGAAGGCAGACTGGCACCACAGGCAATGTAGCTGATCTGTACTCCTGGTGGTGGTGGTATTATTGCTACTGGGGAAAAATTCTGTCTTCTTCAGGATAATGTTCCATCTGAACAATGCTGTGAAGGGAAAGGCACTCCCAGGGTCAGGGATCCCTTAACCGCTAGTGTATATTCCCCCATTCAAGGTAGAATTTGAAATTGCTCTATTGAGGGGATAGTTTGCCTTTTTTTGGATCAACAATAGTTAACAGGAATAGGAAAAGGGTTGAACTAGATGGATGCAAGTCTTTTTTCAACCTAAATTACTATGTTAATATGTTAGTACTAGTGGCAGGACTGCTTGGGGATGGCAAGTGTGACTTAGTATCACCTGCTGTCACAATTGGCATCATCTCCTCCTCCCCACCTCCATAGAATTACAAGACACACTGGCAGCAAGATAAGCACTGGCAGCAGGTGCAGCACTGGCAGCAGGCTCAGGCAGCTGACCTGTCCTGCTCACACTACTATCCTCTTCTTCCTCCCATGAGATAAATTTCCCCAAGATCCCTAGAAGTGAAGTAGGGGGCTAGCACTGGGTCTATTGTTATTAAACTTGCTCATAGTGATAGCAGTCACTATGAGCATCTCCTGCCTCAGTGTTGCTATTAATTCACAGCACAATAACCTAGCACCTCTCTCTCACTCTGTAACTACTTGTATTGTGTTTGACTTCCTGGAAAATGGCAGGTTTTTATAGCAAAAAGGTGAAAAACATATTAATAAAGGGACAAAAACTTTCTAGCCATTGAAAAAAATAGAGAAGAATGTTTGCCAATGGGTAAAAAGTCAAAGATTTTTATTGCTGTATTTAAAGTAGATTTTCCCACAAAAAAAAGGACAACCATGTGTTTTTTCAGATTTTTTCATGGGAACACAACAAGACCTTTTGCCCACCCCTAGTCACTATGCGCTCAGCTAAAGACGTGTTAACAAGAAGAATTGTTCATTATTCTTTTACCCATGAGGAAGAGATGGAGAACAATAGCCTTCTTCATCTTCTCCAGAATCACCTTCACTGGCTGGGGCAGGTGATGGTGCTGTTGCTGCCTTAACATTAGCACTAGAGCTAGGACCAGGATTACTGCTGGCAAGTGGTCCTGTCCTAGTGGCATATCACTGCCTGAATAACTCAGTCCCATGGTGGAAGGTATGGTCTCTGGCACATTAGTCTGCTCATAATAATCCTGCAGCTATGACAGATGAATGTCTGCCTCTGATGACTCAGCAGCAAGAATTACAGTAGCCTCAAACTCCAGAGTGGTGGTATTGAATTAATCTCCATTTGCATCTCTTTCTTCCATTCCTTAAAGCTTTCCACCAAAAATGCTCTCATACTCTCCTTTACACCTGCTGCTCCACCTTCACTCTCATCACCACCTCCAGTCTCTTGCTGTGCTATGGAACACTATGGAAACAGTGATTTGTAGGACTTAGACTTGTTAGGCACAAGCCCTGAGGAATCAGTTATTTGTAGGACTTGAGTTTGTTAAAACAATCCCCTAAATATTTTTCTTTTAAGGCCTCTGTTTTTTTTTTGTTTTTTTTTTTAAAGAACAAGCTCTGTGAAAAAAAATGCCTACTAACCTAGTGTCAGCAGGTCATGTTGAGGTGGCCAGTTGCCACTGGCCATATTCAAATGCCTTGGTGTCATTGTGGATAGGGATGGGTGAAAAATTGTGCCTCAAACTGAAATCAGCTAATAATGGCACTTTCCTCTTGGCAAATCATTTCCTGAGAAAAGTGCAGTTTTTCCATTTTTTCCCCCCTTTTCTGCCCATTGAAATCAATGGGAAGAAAAATATTTCTACACCACAGGAAAGTTTTCTATAGCCATATAAAAGGCTGTCAGGCTCTCACAGCAGCCATTCTGTGTTTGTGAGAGGAGAGAGCAGCATGTTTTTGAGCTAGAGGAGATAGGCAAATAAAGGGGAATTGAAGCTTAGTTTTAGGGAGTCATTTAGGTAGGACATTTGTTATCTAGTTGATAAGGGAAGAAGGAGGTTGACCCCCAAATACTCCAAAATTCCATGTGACTGACTGGCAAGACACAGGCAGCTAGGGACCTATTTGCTTTCTGATCTTGCTGTTATTGTCTCTGTGCTGGGTGGGGAAGTCTGGGGAAAGAAGTTGTTGATTTAGTTTTTCAGTTATCATTTTTTTTGGACAGACTGTGATAAGGCAACAGGGTGGACAACTTAAAAAAAAAAAATAAAAAAGAATTAAAAAAAAAATATCTTAGGTGACAGTGACAGACAGCTGACTGGGCTTAGGCAAGGCATGATACAGATCCATCGGCTGTGTTGTGTACTGCACAGAAAAAAAACACAGTGTAGTTGCGTAATGTCCAGAAAAAGCACAAGGGGAAGGGGGGTGGAGCAGTGTAGGGACATAAGAGTAAAGTAGTAGTTCGAAAACTGACTGCAGCAATGGTTGCTGCAGAGTGTGCAATCAATGGTGATGATCCCACTACTCCAAGGAAGGATTCAGTGTTTCAAGGTCCCATCAAAACTATTTCCAGCACCACCAGTGCCATTAGAAATATATATACTGGCAATAGCATAATAGAGGAAGGTGTGGCAGCTGGACCGCCTGCTGCATCAGACAGTGAGACAACCAAGCACCAAAACACCTGTCCTCAAAGTAGTAGCAAATTTTGTTATAGTAAAAGTAAAAATAAATTGTCTGAGACTTCTAAAAATTTAGAGGAATTTAAGGGTAGTAGTGGGCAAGAAATGTCAGGTGATGCTGATGCTGCTGTGGATGACCTAATGATGACTGATGATGATGCAGATCTAGAATATATCCCTCAATTATCCTTCTCTTGTTCAGATACATATGAAGTTGAGCGTAAGTATGATGACAGGGCTATAAGGTTAGCAGAAAGTCAAAGGCTGTATCTTCCACCACTTTTAAGGAGCACTGTGCCTGTCTATAAAGTGTTTGAGAAAGCCATTGGAAAGTCTGACCCTGGACAAGTACAGATGTCAAAAAGCACACAGTCACCCTATCAGTCATCATCAGCATCATTGCCTCTTCAAAGTCCAAGCCCCACACAGTCACACACACACCTGTTTTGAGTACCCAGCGACAGCAACACAGGTTAACATCCGCAGTGTTAGACATGATGAGTACCTTTGGTGCTGCTACGGTAAGTGCTGCACCTTTGACACATATTAGCATTGATAGTAGAATTACATCAACATCTAGCTCCAGTAGCAGGAGCAGAAATCACACATGACAGAAAAAGCCAGGACAAATATATTAAAAGCAGCACAGATGAGGAGGTGGAGGACGGATGTGAAGAAGGTTTGCCACCATCTACCCCGCTTGGGACCACTGCTATGACCGATAAGTAATGTGTGTCAATAATCTGAGAAGGGGGATAGAGTATGAAAACGGTAAAAATACATACACAAATCACACCATGCCAGTCCTCCACCACCACCACCACTAGAATACACATCTGCCACATTGTAGGTTGTACTTTATTTTTTTCATTACTTGACATAATCATGAATATGTGCCAGTGTCACTTAAGTAGAAAGTTAGTGTTGTGGGCAAAGGACAAGTGCATTCTTCATGCTAACACATTTTTCAAGCCATATGTTGCTGTAGGACTCACAACTTTGACTTTCTGCCACTTATTTCTAAACTTCAGCCCTCATAAGAAGTAATATTACAGTGAGAAATGTAGTACCTATAGGAAAAATAGGTGAAAAAAGTGTTAAAATTGGCAAAAAATGTGTTAACATAGGCAGAAAGTTTGTTAAAACAGGTGAAAAGGACATTTTTGCATAGGCGGAAAGGCAAAATTTTTTGCTGGAAAAGCAAATAATTGGCACGTTTTTCGCAAAAAGGCATGCAGGAAATTTTTCACATTTTTCGCCCACCCCTAACTGTGGAATAAGAGATTGCTGTTCTTGCTGCTGCTACTGAGTTGTTTAAACAGCAGGCTGATTAGACAGCTCGAATGAACTGGAATCAACAACAGCAGTAACATGGATGATGAAAGATCATAGTTCCACTTGCCACTACTAGCTCCAGTGATGTGCCAGAGGCAGTAGCAGCACCACAACTAGCCCCCACCACCTTAGGTATATGTAGATAAAAGAAGTTGGCCAATAATGCTTCTTCACCTGCCCTTCCTCCAAAATCATGGATGTGTTGTTACTGGCACATCTGCACTCACATCAAACAACTGACACAACTCCAACCAAACACTATGACACTTAAGGTCCCCAATGTAAAATCATACCACCAGAGACCAAGTACTGCTGCTTTCACTATGCCCCTTGTCCACTCCCCGCTATGGACAAGTGATAACTTGCAAACGGTTTAATAATAATAGTGAATCCTCCCTTTCACCAGCTAAGCATTTTCTGTGGGATGGAATTTCCTCAGATGCCGCTTGATGCCCTGGTTGAGATTACCCTTTTCCACACTGCCATATGTGGTCGGCAACCACACAGTGTACAATGGGTGCACACAAACTGCCACATTCTTGACATCTACAGAATGGCTATCAGGTGGGGGCAGAGGTAAAGATTTGTGAAGTGTATTGCCAGAAGATGTAATTACATGATCTTCCCCGGCCTGACCGTAAAGCAAGAAGGTGATGGTGATCCAGGGGTTTCACTTGCCATCAAACTTTTAGCCTCTGGCTGGGTTTCTCTATTCTTCCTCCTCTTTGATTTCCGCCTCACCTCTTGTTGCTTTTGGGGATAGTCAGGGGGCACAGCAGCAGTGAAGACAAATTTATTTGTTGGGGGTTTGGCATTAACATGTTTCACATAAATGTCATGGTGTCTGTGTTTCTTGTGATTTACACAATGCCATCACTGATGAACCTTTTCAAATTGCTCTACAGTAATAAGCGGGGTTCTGCAGGGTTCAGTCCTGGCCCAATGCTTTTTAATTTGTTTATTAATAATTTAGAAGTGCGAATTGAAAGTAGAATCTCAGTCTTTTCTGATGACACTAAGATATGTAAGGAAATACATACAGAGCTGGAAGTTTTTTTTCTCTGCAGAAGGATTTAGATAAACTGAGTGAATGGGTAGAAAAGTGGCAGATGACATTTAATGTAGAAAAATGTAAGGTTATGCAAACAAACTTGCTACATATACTTTAAATGGGAAACAACTTGGGAATCCTCATTAGAGAAATATTTAGGAGTACTGATAGATGATAGACTTCACAGCAGTGTGCAGAGTCACTCAGCTGCTGCAAGAGCAAATAGGGTACTAGCCTGAATAAAGAGAGGTGTAGATGCAAGGGATGCTAATATTATCCTATTTCTGTATAAATCCTTGGTTAGACCTCATCTAGAGTATGGAGTACAATTTTGGTCGCCAGTTCTCAAAAAATACATTGTTGAACTGGAAAAAGTGCAGAGACGTGCAACAAAACTGATAAAGGAATTGGAGGATCTGAGTTACAAAGACAGTCGTTTGGAGTCAGAAAGAAATGTTTTACCCACTTGGGGCAAAATTGGAAATTGCTCCAGAGGGCTTGCCTTCCTCTGGATCAACAGAGTTGTTTTTGGCATGGGTTGGACTTGATGGAGAGGCATGTTTTTTTTTAGCCTCATCAACTGTGTTACTATGCATTGTGCCTGCTCCTAGAGAATAATAGTCCCGCACCCAGGACTTCAGTGGGAAGGGGAAAGGTGGAGAAGAATTACCTCTTTCTTCCTCTCCTCTAGGCAACAGTTCTGCCTTCTTCAGAATCATGTTCCATCTGGACAATGCAGTGGGGGTAAAGGAACTCCCAGGGTCAGGGGAATGGTGTGGGCTCCCTTGACCGCTAGTCTGGCTGCTCTACAGTACTTTTCTTACCACATCAGCATCAGTAGGAGGATCTACTGTGGTGATGCTAGTCCCATCATCTGCTTCAAATTCACTGTTACTACTACTAACACCAACCACATCATCAGTCACTGAGTCTTCCTCCTCATTAGTAGTATGATCACTTCCTCCCTCACTCCTAACACTCTGAGTCTGCAGCTGCTGAATATTCTTAGTACTAGTAGTAGTGGTGGGACTGCTTGGGGATGACAAGTGTGACTTTGGGTATCCTGCTGTCATACTTGGCATCATCTCCTACTTCCACCCTTCCTGAGATTCACAAGACACCCTAGCAGGCACAGCACTGGCAGCAGGCACAGGCAGCTGACCTGTCCTGCTCACACTACTACCATCTTCTTCATCTACCCTTGACACAAATTTCCCCAAGATCCCAAGGTGTAGTTTAGGGGGACTGTCCATCATTGTGAATGGGGAACCAGGACATCCAAGCCCTTTCATGTTGGTAGTGGTCACTCCTCTTCAGACTCAGTGGATACATAATGGTTTTTTCAGCTCCTCCTTTTATCTTTCTTCCACTTGCTCATAGTAATAGCCTCTCCTGCCTCATGTTCGGTATATTAATCACAGCTCAACAGCATAGCACCCTCTCTCTCTCTCTCTCTCTCTCTGTAGCTGCTTGTATTGTGTTTTGCTTCCTGGAAAACATCACTTTTTTATAGAGAAAAGGACAATACAAAATGTAATTAAAGGGGAATAAAAGTTTGTAGCCATTGAAACAATAGCGAAAATTTGTTGGCAATGGGCAAAAATGGTGAATATTTTAATGGCTTTATTTAAGGTAGAATTTCGAGCGAAAAAGCTCACAACCACGTGGTTTTTGCTAAGTTTTTGAAGGGAACACAATAGAATCTTTCGTCCACTCCTAGAACAGACAACCAACACAGACCACCTAGAAAACAACTGAGATGTAAAATCTCTAAGCCAACCACATTACAGACTATTGCTTTGTCTGGTAATTCTGATACAATTGACAGTGATACCATTAATTTAATTACGTCTTCACACCCTCCACCTCTACACAAACGAAATATCTTTTATGGTTCAATACACGCTCACAAACAAAACCAGACCCCGCAAAAAGTGAGGGGGTGCAAACATCATCTCCACAAAACCTCCATGTCCACCAAGGAACCATTAATTTAGTTAAAAATCATATACAAGGCATACTATACACCTGTGGGACTACACAAAATTGGTAAGCTTGGTAATGATTGATGTATGAGGTGTGGTAGCTCAGGAGGAACTGGTTTTCACCTTATTTGGGAATGCCCTGTGATTCTTGATTTCTGGACATAGGCATTTGAGAAAGTCTCTTGCCTAGAGTGTGTACTCTATCAGTCTTTCTAACTACTGATAACATGCTGGTTAGGAAAATTTTGTTGATGGTGAGAAAGGTGGTAGCTATGGTATGAATGTTGACAAGACCTTACTGTTTTAATAACTGGCTCAACCTTATTAATCATTATGTTCCACACTATAGAGAACTATATGTACCTAGGAGGTCACCTCAAAAATGTTGTCAAATTTGAGAGTCATGGCTTAATAAATTAATTTTGCCCACTCCTCCAGGACTTAATTTATAATTCATGGAATATAATGATTAATTTTTCTTTACACCCTACTTATACCTAATACATCTCCACTCTACATGTATTACTATATGAATGTCTATAACTATGCACGATTGTGTAAACTCTGTGGAGTGAAGTAATAGGTCCAGACTTACCAGTTTGTCTGGACATGGCCTTCTCGGTGTGGGGGGCAGTTCTCGAGGGGGTGGGGTTTCTCAGACTACAGATTTGTAGAAGGGAAAGTTAGAGGGGAGGGTAAGCTGGATAGGGGGAGTGTTTTTTTTCTGCTTTCTCCTGTTAAAACCGTTCCTTCATATTTCTTCTATTATCATGCAGTATTTCATGTAGGGGTTTTTTTTCGATTTTTTACTAAGATGTCAATGTTGGACACTGTATTTTTGACTATATTGCTTGAATACCAGTGCTGTCCTCAATAAATACAATTTAAAAAAAAAAAGAGTAGAGAAACACATATTATTCAGGAATAAGGAAAAAAATAATTGTGATAGAAGAAAGATCAGTAGTAAGATAACAGTGAAACAATATGAATGTACCACTGGACCTGAAACTCGCCCCAAATGGAAGGAACACCTACTCTAATACTCATTTATAATAAAATACACCAACAGCTTGTACAGATATATATATTTTATTTCTTTGAGATAAGCTTCTTTTACATCGGTTTCCATCAATAGAGGGACATACAAAACATATGATTTATTTTACTATACAGAGTTTATAAGTCAGCTTTTTTCACCCAATATCTAAAATCATATTCTATTCATTTTTGAAATCTTATTATTTTATATTCTGGGCCCAACATTGGCCAAGTGTTTCCATTTTTATGCATCTTTTATATTATGCATGAATGGTCAGGTTGTGCTTTTGTCTTGTTTTTATATATTTCTTTGTTGGTATTACCTTTGTAAATAAATATAAATAATATTATGTATCACTAATACACTTAGAGAACAGCCAATTGCTCTGTTGCTCCCCCATTCCGTGCTCAATTACACCTGCAGATTGTTATCAAAATGTCTGTTTGCCTAGAATCCTTCTCTAAACATAAAATATGTATTCACCATTATATGTACACCTCAAGAAGATAAATGAATATGGAGGAGAACTGTATTCAAAAGAGATGATGAATGACAGAAAATATATTTATTGAAAGTTAGTTACATACCAAATTATGACCTTGATTCAATTCAGGCCGGTAAAACAGCCAGTAGGGCAATATTGGCTGACGGACCTTTTGAAAATTCAATTGCCCTATCAACTGAAACAACAAAGGACAACAGGCCAAAGAATCTGACCTATGGCCAAATGTTCATACTTTGTTTTTAGTTCCCACAACCCACACTAAATAGCATAATGGGAACATCAAGGGAAAAGAGCTAACGCTCAGTGCCTGACACACTGTCAAGCACAGAGCGTGAGCTCAAACACACAATCACCCTCCCAAACATTAACCCTACACTAACAGTGAAGATCAACAATAATACCCCTAAAATGAGCCTAACGCCCAGAGCTGTTAAACACTTACTTGTCATCCACTATCCATCTTCTTCTGTCATCTTCCATCATTCTTCTTCTTTCTTCCTCTTTCTCTTCAATCTTTCAACAATCTCTTCTGTCTGATTCTCTCCTGTGTCTATCTCTTCTGTCTGCTTATCTTCCTTGTTTCAAATAGATTCCTGTAAAGAGAAAAAACATTAAACATTACATTTTGCACCACAAAAAATATTTAGTTATAAATGCAGCTTAGGTACTTCAATAGAATGAAAAGTACTGCTGTGTGATGCTCTTATTGTTCAAACCTGTTCAGTTACAATGTATTTAGATGTTGAAGTAGATCCATCATGCCCCTTTTTCCATAATTAAGCTGCCTTTCTTCACTTGACCTGACAGATCTCAATGAGGGACAAAACTTTGTTCAGTCAGTGTAAGGAAAAACCTGTCCTCCTTCATCAAGGAGGGCAGGTTTCTCCGAATACTGAATGTAGATTGTCCCTCATCATGATCCGCCGTCGGATCTGAGGTGCAACAGCTTCATAACGGGGAAAGGGGAGTGAGGGATCAACTTCAGCATCTAAATACATTGTAAATGAACAGTTTACAATAAGAGCACCACACAGCAGTACTATTAATTCTACTGAACAATTCAAACGTTTATAATGAAATATTACTTTCCCTTTAACCCTTTGAATGCAAGAGGGGTACGAAATGCATTACAGAGTAATGCATTGCGTACCTCTCTGGCACTGAAGGGGTTAAAGTAATACATCTATCCCAAGTTGTAGGACAATATTCGCCCAAACGAAAAAACATTGTTCCAATCCTTTTTGCAAAAAACAGCAATTTTTCATTCTAAATAGAAATGTTATCCAGAAAGCGAAGCTATTGTTGCTTTTAAAAAAGAACCCAAGTTGTGGGCTCCGCTGCTGTTGCAGCCTGTGGCAGCAGGAAGTGAGGCTAACAAACCCCACTTTGGTACACTTCAGGCCAATGCCCAAGCCAATTTGTGGGAAATTTGAACAGAGACTTTTATATGGCCAGTCTCTGTTCAAAATGTCTTCTAGATGTCCATTGGCAACAATACTTTCGTTTTATGGATAACATTTCTATTTAGAGGGAAGAATTGTTTTTTTGTGAAAAGGATTGGGACAATGCATTTTTGTTTGGTCGAGTATTATCGTTCAACTTGGAAAATAAGCATTACTTTAACCCTTTGAGTGACAGAGAGGTACGTAAAGCATTGCTCTGCAATGCATTCTCATACCCCTGTGGCAGTCAGAGGGTTAAACAATGCACATAAACCCAAGTTATGTTTTTGGGTAAAATGTAATGTTTTTTTCTCTTTACAGGAAACTATTTGAAACAAGGAAGATAAGAAGACAGAAAAGCCGAAGACAGAATAAAAGAACACAGAAGATGAAGAGATTGTCAAGAAAGCAAGATAGAAGATTGGAGAAGAAGACAGACAGTAGCTGACCAGGGTGCTGAAGACTCCGCAGGACATCACAATTACTGGTAAGTGTTTATTGTCAGGGGCTGTTTTTTTTTAACTTATATTAACACTGTGAGTGCCAGTAGGTGAAGCATACCCCACTGGCACTCATAGGGTTAATTCTACTAACATTTTACACATTTTGGGAGTGCTTTGGATGTATTAATATAGGGGCTTAGGGACTCATATCGATACATCCACTGGGGAGTTAGGGTTTTTTAATGCTTTTTTTAAGTTTCAATTCCAGCATCTATACTTTTGAGATGCATTAAGGGACTCAGCTCCCCAAATATCTGGTTGCAGATTTTCACCCATTAGAGTGAGTCCCTTAACCCCTTAATGACCCTTGACGGTCATAGTACGTCATGAGTAGATCTGAGTTAACGACCCATGACGTACTATGACCATCATGGAATTCCGGGCTCCCCCCGCGGCTGCACGCCATTTGGGGAGTCTCGAACCGGAAATTAAAAAAAAAAAAAAATGCTCCGTGGTCCTTAAGTGACCACGCTGCGCCGCCGGTCCTTAAGTGACCGCACTGCACCGCCGGTCCTTAAGTGACCTCGCTGCGCCGCCAGTCTTTAAAGGGTTAACACATCTTAATGTCTAATGCTTCAAACTGAATTGCAAATTTCGACGTTTTGTAATATGTTTCTATGTGTTCAAATGGGTGCTGACTTTAACACCCAATGTGGTTTTTCTACCCTAATTTTTTCATAGCACTGGTAATGGACTTGCTTACTGTACTTGAAAACATGCTGGCAGGGTTTTTTTGGCGTCAACTTCAATTGAATCGAGACTTATGATGGAAAAAATTCACATGGAGCAGTGCTAAAATATCCACTTTATGAAGCAAATTAAAAGCGCAAACAAACAAACAAAATAAAACCTAGCACTTTTATATAATGCATCAGCAGTAAAAGGTTTTACCATACTATGAACAGATCCTTTAGTGTTTTCTAAGAAAAACACAAACAAAATATGTTTTAGAACTATATCAAAATTCAAGGCATGCGTCAAGAACATAGACAAAAGGTTCAGTGTTGATTATTAGTATTACTCAAGAACTCTCCACTTCCTCTTGCATAAGTTTACCTTAATTAACTAATCAAACAAAAGGACATTTAGAATAGCTTCAATTATTTGCATGATGCAAGAACTTGCTGTAATTATATGACAAAATTGCAACTGTTTAGGTTTTCAAAAAACATATTTTCCTCTTTTTATTAGATAATGTTGTTTTATTTTGCATATATTTATACTAGATGAAAAGCCCGTGTATACGGGCCACAGTGCCACCCAACAACCTCATCTGGTGGTCGGATCCTGTTGGCCGTGCTGCAGTCATGCGCAGTACTGACTGGCCTAACGCTCCGTGGCTGATAAAGGAGCAGGGCATTCCAAATTCAGACCGTAGTCCTCTCTTCGCACCTTCCTGAGACCCTTAGTCCCAGGAAGGTGTGCAGAGAGGGCTACGGTCCTACGTAGTTCTCTCTGTGCACCTTCCCCAGGAAGGTGCACAGAGAGGACTATGGTCTGAATTCTGAGCGCCCCGCCCCGTTATCAGCCGCAACGCGGGAAGTCTCTACTGCACATGATGGCTTCTGACAAACATACTTAGTGAATTATTATACAGGATTATCTTAAGTTGTAAAATTTTCTTTTAACAATGTTGTTATGCTTAGTGATTGATATATACTATATATATCAATCATTAAGTATATATCAATTGTAATAGTAAATGTGACTTTTAAGGTATATGTATATATATATATATATATATATATATATATATATATATATATATATATATATAACAGAAACAACATGCTCATTCTATATGAGCATAATCTCACTATAATATGCTGTGTCTTTAACAAACCCCCTTATGAGTAACACCTGAAATGTTGAAATAGCTGCTTGAGAGTATGTTTCTAAGCAACTATATGAAGTGAAAATTCCAAATTATCTAAATAAAAAGTAATTTTAATAAAATATAAGTATCTACAATGGTATAAGATCATACAATAATATGATGTTTGTCCGATGCAGTCATGAGCAGTAGAAACTGTCCGAACACACAGAAGCAGTCATGCACAGTAGAGACTGCCCGAATGGTGCCCGCAACAGCAAAGGGGAACCATCCAGTCAACCCGCCAAGAGCTGTGGGCAGGCACAGGGAGCTCGGGAATTGTCTGCAAAAGCTGGCAGGTGGTGATCTCATGTAGCAACAGAACAAATGAGGTAACTAGGGATGCTTGTGAGGGGAAAGTGTGATGGGAAGAGAGAGCAAGAAGTGCAGAAAGACTGGCATGGGGAGAGTGTGAGAGACAGCTGGAGAGGCATCATCAACACCACCACCCCAGGAAGAGTGTGAGAGAAAACTAGAGAGATGAGAGACACCAGTAAAGGAATAGAGAACTGGAGAGACATCAGCAAAGAGCAAAGTGTTAGAGGGAACTGGTGAGAGAATAGACATCAGCAAGGGGAGAATGTAAGAGAGAAGAGAAACACCAGCAAGGGGAGAGTGTAAGAGAGAAGACAAACACCAGGCAGGGGAGAATGTAAGAGAGAAGAGAAACACCAGCAAGGGTAAGAGAGAGATGGAGAAAGAAGACACAAGTAAAGGGAGATTGTGAGAGACTGCTGGAGAAAGGAGAGACACAGTAAAGGCATACTGCCCAAATGGCAGTGTCTACTGCCCATGACTGCTTCCGTGCATTCGGGTAGTCTCTACTGCTCCAGACAGCATCGGTCAAACATACATCTGGCCTTTTATCACGCACTTTGGCCCGTGTACACAGGCTTTTACACTAGTGAGCAATAAAAGATAAAAAACTGATATTTAAAATAATAAAAAATGCAGGGTCCTGGCGAGCTCAACATAGCATTTTTTAATAGTATTATACTGATCACATGTTGACAGACTTGAGACAGATATGGACTTGCCTAAATCTTGGGTGCCTTGATGAGGCAGGCAAGCTTTTTCTGCTTTTGGTCAAAAATATATTACTAAAATCCCACTGTTTATTATTTATGGTAAGTCAGTTACATATTTGTAAAGGCCAGGATCTGATGCTCAAACTTTCCTTTTGTTTACTTTGTATATGTAGCCAAGTTATAGTTCTTTCTGCTCTCGTGACTATACATATATGTAGCTATTGAAGCACAATTAATAAATGCTAATTTGAACTCCCCAGGAAATTTTACATTTTGTACATAATTTAGGAGGTTTTGGCTCCTCCTCGCTTGGTTGGTATCAGGTAATAGTTGAATAGGGATAGTTGAACGCACCTCCCAGCCAATTAGGTTTGAGCGGCTGTGCTTTAAACTGATTGGCTTGGCAGTGCGTCAGCATATTCCGGCCAATGGCTGTGAGAGGATTAGAAGTAAGACTGCCCATATATAAGGGCAGTCTCAATTCTAATTCTCTCAGACTGGAGTGGGCATCGGCCTGTGGACATGAAGAGGAGGGGGGTGGCACATTATTCTGTCTCTGCCACTGCCTCAGCATCCTCACACAGTGGCGGAGACAGCTACATCAATGCTAAGTATCATGCTGGCATTTTTAATTATGTTACTACTATTTTCTTGGCATAACTTTGAAACATTTACTATGCATGGGGCATTTATATATTAACAACCGGCACACTACTGCATAATTTAACCCTTTGAGCCCCAGAGAGGTATGCAACGCTTTGATTACCCCTCTGGCACTCAAGGGGTTAAACTATGTATTAGTGTGCCGCATATGTATGCTTTTGACTTATACATTGTTTTTGTGTTTTACAGCAAGAAGACAGAAGATTCATGAGAAGAAAGAAGACAGAAGATAAAAGAGAAGAAAGAAGACAGAAGGGAAGATAAAAGAGAAGAAGGAAGACAGAAAGGAAGACAGAAGAGAAGAAATAAAGACAAAAGATGACCAGGAAGCTTAGAACTACTCTGGACATCAGGATTAATGGTGTTACTTGTAATGTGATGTTTTTTCACTGTCGGGTTAACCCTATGAATGCTGGTAATTATACCCCACTGGCACTCATAGGGTTAATTCTACTAATGTCTGACACATTTTTCATACTTTGGATGTATTGATATGTGGCTTTGAGCCCCATATCAATACATTCACTGATGACTTAGGGCTCGATCCAAATGTTGAAGTTAAAACCAACGTTATGAAAAAAATGGCCATCGTGAGTTAACCAACACTGGGTAACGAGAGATTCAAATCTCCATTACCCAGAAAGGCTAACAGGCAATGGCCTACAAAACACACGGAAACTACAAAACCTGTGTCTCCTAAAATCTGACCTCATCGCCATCGCAAAACACAAAAAAATAACATGCGATACATCCCAATCCAAGAAAGAAGCGAAGTCCAACATTACCTAGTGCCCCAGCCAATCACAGCACCCCAATGTATCAAGTTATTTTGAATAAACTATATATAGACCCAAAATTTCTGATACACCTTTGTCTGTGTATCTCGTTCCTTGAGCTAGAGCACAGGACCCAGGAGTGGAGGCTAGTAAAAGAGAGTGAAGTAGAGGAGCAGAGCACATCAGTTAGATGGAGTTGGAGAGTTGCACACCATAGAGCTACACATAAAACACTTTTGCACATACCCAAAACACACATCCAAACACACATACACTCACACACACATAGCTTTTTTTATATCCCACATACACTTTTATATTTTGTTTTGACAGCGTGAGTCTGTGAGTGCAAGTGAGTAATAGAGAGTGAGTGTGTGTGTGTGAGGGCCTGAGTGAGTGCTTGTGTGTGAGTGGGTGAGAGGAATGGAGAGGAGAGGAGGACAGGAGAGAGGGATGGGGGGAGGAGGAGGAGAGGAGGAAGAAGAGCAGGTGGGCCTCCCCTGTCAGGGTAGGGGAGGAAGAGGAAGAGCCCTGGGGAGGAGTGGGAAGCCACACTAGAGGAGGCACACAGAGTGCAGGGCAGGAGCTGGCAGAGGGAAGAGGGGTATGACATGGGGAGCACCACACGCAGGCAAGGCTCTCAAAGAACCTCTGGGGATGAGGAGAAGGAGTGGGTGAGAGGCCCCAAATATACAGAGGAAGAGAACATGGTCCTGGTGGAGGCCATCATTCAGAGGGAGAGGATCCTGTTCCCCAGGGGGAAGGTCGTTGGCACGGGGGCCAAGAAAAAAGTAGCATGTCTGCTGTAAATGCAGTGTCCAGCTGCAGCCATTTGTTGGAATCCATTAAAAGAGGTGGATGGACTGCAAGGCCAAAGTAAAGAAGAAGATGGGACAGGAGGCCCTGCATGCTGTTTGCACAGGGGGTGGTCTGCCCCTACACCGAGTGGATGGAGTAGTGCACAGGACCATGTCTGCAACAGCAGTGCAGGGGGATCCTGGGATGGAGCGACACCATGGATGAAAGCAGCCTCCAGACCACCGGTAAGTTCATCAAGGCCTAAATACACATCACAAAATCTTGACACCTACCATACATAGGCCAACACAGTGACACCTGAACACATGGTCAGCATTCCACACTACAAATCTAGCAACACAGCTTGGAGGGGCTTCAAACAAGGACAGAATACTTGACAAAACCAGCCTGAATGGTAATGGTCAAGTCCCTGTTTAATCCCCTTCATGCTATTTATAACAACAATCTTCACAGCATAAAAACAATGCACACCATCATGTTTGAGGCAAAGATATAACTGTTATGTGTATTGCAATGTCATACATAGAGTGACAAATAGGTCAGCACATAACCCCTTGAATTTTAGAGGGATAAGCAATGCATTGTTTGACTATACATTGGCTAGTCCCCTGGCAGTCAAAGGGTTATAGAAGGTAGCAAGGAGGGGAAATTAAGTTTTTTTGGAGTATTGTTACTGCATGTCAGGGCTAGTCGTTGTACATGTAGGTAGTTAGTCCAAGTGGAATAGTCAAGGTTCAGCTTTCCGCATCATATGTATCCTGCAGAATGTGGATGGCTAGAGGGCATTCACCGCCATCACCACTCTGCAGGACATATTTGATTCACAAGGCTCCACCATGACGGGGTGACATTCACTAGGGTGTAAGAAAGAGGTGACAATGTGTACATGACAACTGCAGTGTCATCACACCTGCAATCCCTGTGTTATTCTGTGGAGCCAATGCACTGAGAGCTAAACAACTTGTGACATATCACTGCTTAGGCTCCACAGCATAACATAGGAAAAGGTAGAAGTAACCTCCAATAGTACTGAATAACCCCGCCCATGTTTGCTGTGTGTTAGGATTCTAGCTGTCCTTGGGTGTGTTTGGTGTGTCCTCCAGCTGATTGGGTTGTTGGGTTCCACAGATCATGTTTGTTGGTGTGCTTGGTGTTTCCGTTACTGTTGCTGACATCATTGGTTGTACTCTGTAGTCATTGGTCATCACTGATGCATTGCTGTATTTGGAGGGCCTAGTGTGTTTGCTGTTGAGGCCTAGGTGTAGGACATGCAATGGGTTTGTGTCACTCAAGGTGTGATGGTTCAGTTTTGGTCACCACATGGATCCTGATGAATGGGGATAGCAAGGAGGTACGCTTTGGCATCCACACTGCTCAGGATATACATGATGACCAAAGCTACACCACTGTAGGTTAGTAGAATAAATGTATGGGATCATGTCCAGCTCAGCAATGTGTGTCAGGATGGTAACCAATGCATTGCAAAGCAATGCCATGGATTCCATCCTGCCACTCAACAGTTCACATGTCAATGTAATAGTCTTGCAGCATGCCTGTCATAGCTCACATAACTAATTACATCATGTCATTTGCCCACACAGCATACATGCCATCCCATGCGGAGGACTCCAGAGGAACCTCCTCTGAGGAGGCCACCACCTCCAGGGAGCTGCCACCACCACGACCACCGCAACAGCAGCAGCAGAAGTGGCCCCTCATGGCCCCCAGGTTCCACCACAGCAGCAGTGGCCCCACCATGACCCCCAAAGTCCTCCACATCAGCAGCAGTGGCCCCACCATGGCCCCCAGGGTCCACCACAGCAGCAGCAGCAGTGGCCCCACCATGGCCCCCCAAAGTCCTCCACAGCAGCAGCAATGGCCCCACCATGGCCCCCAGGGTCCACCACAGCAGTAGCAGCAGCAGCAGCAGTGGGCTGATCTTGCCCTCCAGGACCCACTACCACCACAGACACTGTGTACTTTTTCACAGCACAGGCATTTGCATAGCTTACAGTGCTGGAAAAATGGCGTTGGCAGAAAAAACAGCCGTCTCCATAATTGTGGAATTTGTATCTGCTGTTCTTACTGCTGCTGCTGAGTTGTTTAAGCAGCAGGATCATGAGGCAGCTCAAAGGGCATGGGATAAACAATAGCAGTAACATGGGTGATGGATGATAAAGACTCCACTTGTCACGACTATCTCCAGTGATGCTCCTGAGGCAGTAGCAGCACAATAAGTAGTCCCCAATCTATGTGAAGAAAAGAAGAAGTTGGCCAGTAATTCTTCTCCACCTGGCCCTCCTCCAAAATCATGGGTGTGTTGTTATTAGAATATAATTTTTTCCCTTGAGAGCAAGAATTGTGCCTCTCATCAGCAACTGCAATGTGCACAATGTGTGTGATACATAGCATCTTAGGTTTGAGAGATAAGACTTATATCATTCTTCGTGTTTTTTTAAAGCCTACAAAATAAAATAAAGATAAAACGAAGTATTACTATCCCTTTAAAACCTTTGTTTTGACAAAAGAATCAGAATGATTATCAGCTAATATGGAATACAATCTGTTCTGTAGAAGTATACTACATGACATAACTATAGTTAATATAACAGCACACAAGGCCACGTCACATGTTGTGATCCATTGTATGACATCTTTACATTTTACCAAACAGTATAAAATACAAACATTTCTGCTGCTTTTGTAAAATATTTTCCTTAAAAGGGTAGAAGCATCACTATGAATCTAACAGAATCTCTTTCTTACTCATGGCCAATAATGGATATCAAAATCAACATCTGAACAGATTTCTTATTCTTCTAACTTGTTTAAATTATGTGACATATCATTTATATTATATTCACCCCCTGGCTGTACACATTGTTTTATCTGGAACAACCATAATTTGTGTCAGATATTCTCTTTTTTTACGTGTGTTCTCCACTCCTGGCTCTTGTCCTGGAAACTTAGTATAAAGTTATTGAAAATGTGTGAAAAAAGAAACCTTTGTTGGAGAACTTTGTTTATAATAGCAAATAGTTTCTGTCATTGTTATATCTAACTAGTACTCACTGGGCTTCTCTCAACATGCTGAAAATTCCAACAGTCTCTGTTTTTTGTAGCTTACTGCTCTTCACTGCTTTTGGCAAAATATTCACAGATATAAAGTGAAAAACAAATAACCAAAATACAGACGTTCATGTAATCTTGGATAGGCTTTATCTTTAGTATTATTACTTTTATCTGTTAAGTCTAAAAATACTTTAGACAGAACTCTACTGTGCACCAGTGAATCTGTCTATTAATATATACTAATAAGACAACGTCACACTCACACCTGACAGCTACACAGCAATCAAAACAGATCACAAAATTAACAAAACACACCGACAAACACTTACCTTGACTACAAATACCTTCCCATTGATCACTACATACCTCATGACAGTGCCTGAACAACACCCCACCACTGTCTTAAAGGGACAATTCACCATCCTCAGCTGTTGCATGTTTACAATGAGACCACTCAGAGAGTGACTCAGAGAGAGAGAGATTATGAACATTATGTTCGTATACCTATTTCTTCTACGACAGCAGGAAGGAAGGCGTGCAAGAGCTAAGACCTGACCAAGCACACCTGTTGAGACTGATGCTCCACCTGAACATTCAGACAGGAGCCCATCTTCACCTGGAGAACCTCACCAGGCAGCAGCACCACAGCTGCCACAATCAGATCTCCCACAGCTGCCACAGAGACCCGTGGAACAGCACAAGGTTGGAAGACAACCACCAAGGCCTGGGATATGCCAGACAAGGGTCATGCTCCTAGGAATGACTGAGGATGAGGTGATAGATCTCTACAGGTTGATGTTTCATAGTATCATCAACCTATGAGGTCATCAAAGATGAGGTCAACCCTAGAAACTGCTGTGTGCAATACATTTCATGGCAAGGGGAGCCTTCCAGTCCACAGAAGGATATGCATCCGACATATCCCAGCCCACATGTTCAAGATTTCCCTCAAGAGTATCACGGTGCCTGTGCTTTCTGTCAGTCTGTGTGATGCGCTCCTATTGGCTGAGCTATGTTTGGCTCGCCCAGTATGGCCTTTTTATACTGGGCTCTTTCACCTGTCTGGTGCCCTTTCATGGTGTTCCTGTACCAGTGCTTACTTGAGTTGCTGTGTTCCTATCATGGTGCCCGTGATCCCTTTCTGTCACTCTCGCTTGTGGTGCTCTCCTATTGGCTGAGGAAGTTTGGCCCGCCCCCAGTGACCTTTTTATACCAGCCATTGACACTTGTCACTTGCCCTTTCGTGGTGTTCCTGAGCCAGTGTTGCTGTCTTCAGTTGATCCTGATTCCTGTGTACTGAATTGGCCTGTTCTGACTACGCTCCTGTGTTCCTGTTCCGTGATTCCACCCGGCCTGGCTGACGTTCCTGATTTGTGACTGATCTGGCTTGTCTGAGAACCACCTACGTGTACCGACCCGGTCTGGCTGACATTCCTGCTTGTGATTGATCCGGCTTGTCTGAGAACCACCTCCGTGTACCGATCCAGCCCGGCTGACTTCCTTCTCCATGACCTGAACCAGCTTGTTACAGTGACCTGCGTGTACAGCTTCCTGCTCTACTGTCGCTGTTGCTACATTCTGACTTCAGCTGAGGCCGAGTACCGGACTCATTGTCTCTCGCCACAGTACTCCTTCTGTGTTGGGCCTCCTGTGCTGAGTCTCCTTTACCGAATGCAGAGCTGTGCTTCCGTAAGGAGCCTTCCTGATACTTGCAGAGCATTTCTCATTCTCGCTAAGCTTGAGTTCTACGAGCTGCTTAACCTGTTCAGTGCTGGCATACCTCTTGTGAGCCTTTACGCTTATTGCTGAGCCTATTCCTGTATAACTGCTACTTCTGCCGAGCTGGCCATGTTGTACGCTTAATTTGGACGGCAGCTCAATCCACCACCTAGCAGAGTAGTCGATATTGCTTACCGCGTCCGGTAGTGGCGCTATTGGCTCCAGCAGATTGTCTCCGGTATACGCCCGTGGGGGCTATTGGTTCACCTCTCATGCAGCACAGAGTGGTCTCCGGTGTATGCCCGTGGGGCTATTGGCCATCTCTAGCGTTACAGCAGTCTCAGTATTACACCCGTGGGGGCTATTGGCTTAAGCTCTTGCAGGTTTCTCCGGGATACGCCCTTGGGGGCTAAAGGCTCGAATCACTGTATTGCTGGTTTCCATTATTATGCCCGTGGGGGCTATCGGCCAGCTCTTGCATTCTAGCAGTGTCTGTTAGTGACGCCTGTGGGGGCTACCGACTCTAGCACTAGCATACATTGTGGTCTTCATCGCTACGCCCACAGGGGCTATGCACCACTATAATCTAAGGCAGTACTGACTGTGCATTCAGCCTCCTGTGCACTACCATCAACAGCTTTATCAGCACCTTGGGCGTGCCAAACTCCACAATTGAGACTGACTTTGTTGTGTTAACCCTTGAGTAGCCTGGCTACTGTGTACCTATCAGTATATGCTATTGTTGCAATCCTGTTCACCTACTTACTTGTAATAGCAACTCTGCTAGTGTTTGCTATTCCTATTGTTGCCTGTAGAGGGCGTTCCTTTATATTTCTTTTTATTTAATAAAACTGTGTTTTATTTTACCGGCTGGTCTGAGTGTCTTGAAAACCATAACAGTTCCCGTGTACCGACTTGGCCCGTTAGACTACCCTGCTTCTGGTTCCTGATCCGTGATTCGACCCGGCCTGGTTGACGTTCCTGCTCCGTGATCTGACCCGGCTTGTCTGATGTTCCTGCTCCGTGATTTGACCCGGCCTGGCTGACATTCCTGCTCCTTGACCTTACCCGGCTTGTCTGACGTTCCTGCTCTGTGATCCGACCCAGCTGTCCTGTTGCTCACCACAGACTTCTCTAGAACAGAGACTGATTATACCTATTGGGACTTTAACTCATGCTGTTCTGCTACTCTGGGTATTCACCCTCTCATGCCTGACCTGTGTCAGTATATGAACTCTCTTGCTTCCTATTATACTGGGCCTGTGTAGGCATATGTATCTAAGTCCTGTATTACACCTGTATAATTCTGCTGAGATATGCTATAGCTTGTTAAGGGTAATTATCATTGTGTTTTCAATAAAACTGTGTTTTATCCTAAACCACTGTGTCTGAGTGTTGAACAAACCGTTACAAAGAGCAGGTACATCTACTTCCCCAAGACCGACATGGAGTGGACTTCTACACAAGGGGAGGCATGCCCAGGGTCATGGGTGTCATAGATTGCACACATGTACTCATCAAAGCACATGAGGGAAATCTCTACATCAACAGAAAGAATTACCACTCCATCAGCGTGCAGATGGTGTGTGACTTCAACATGGGCATAATGAATGTGTGTGCCAAATATCCTGGGATCTGTCATGACTCATACATCCTCAAGTTAACAATACAAAATGACGCCACATACATGGTTGTACACAAAACACTGCTCATCATACTCATGACACACAAGCAGTACATCCCCCTGACACATCATCCACACAACTAGGGATAGGCAAAAGCTGTCACTGTGTTCTCGCGAGAAACTCTGCGAAAACCACTTTATTGTCTGCTTTTTCAGGAGAAACTCTGCTTTTGAAATAGCAAATAAAATTTCCCGCCAATTTTTTTAGTGGCTAGAAAGTTTCCACCCATTGATTTATGTTGTTTCCGCTTTTTCGTTATAAAAACTTGATGTATTTGCAGAAGTCAGACACAATAGAAGCAGCTACAGAGCGAGGTAGACATGCTGTGCTGTTCTGCTGTCATTTATTGTGAAAATTGAGGTAGGAGAGGTTCATAGTGACTACTATCATTATGAGCAGCAAAAGGAGGAACTGGAAGGACCCTTATTATATGTCCATTGAGTCTGAGGAGGGGGAGGAAGTGACTAGCAGTACTGAACCAATGCTGTCCAGTCCCCCTAAATCACCCTACGGGATCTTGTGGAATTTAATGGGAATGGAGGGAGAAAAGGGAATGGGAAGGGAGGGGGAAAAAGGGTAGTATTAGTGAGAGCTGGACAGGTCAGCTGCCTGTGCCTGCTGCAAGACATGCTGCCTCTGCTTCCAGTGCCACCATTGCTGTACCTGCAGCCACCATTGCTGTACCTGCTGCCAGATTGCTGCCCCTGCTGCCAGATGTGCTGCCCCTGCTGCCACTAGTGCTGTACCTGCAACCACCATTGCTGTACCTGCTGCCAGATGTGCTGCCCCTGCTGCTTCCAGTGCTGTACCTGCAGTCATCATTGCTTTACCTGCAGCCACCTTTTCTGTACCTGCTGACAGATGTGCTGCACTTGCTGCCACTAGTGCTGTACCTGCAACCACCTTTGCTGTACCTGCTGCCAGACGTGCTGCCCCTGCTGCCACCAGTACTGTTCCTGCTGTCAGACATGCTGCCCCTGCTGGCACCAGTGCTGAACCTGCTGCTAGTGTGTCTTGTAGTACTCAGGAAGGCTCCAAATTACAGTCAGATAGTTCCCTGGTGTTAGGGACCAGGAGCCAGACAGGACACAAAAAGGTAACATGCAATACACCTTTATAGTGCAATAAGAATAGAAGCATAATCCAAGAGCATAAACCAAAAGACACGCCAGGTCAGGAACCAAGACAGGTATTCAGCAGAGCCAGAGTCAGGAAACCAGAAGTCTGCAATGTAAGGAACAAGCCATGGGTCAGAAGCACAGAAGTCAGTGAAGTCTGGAACAAGCCAAGGGGTCTAGAACACAGCAGACAGGAGCGCAAGAAAATCCACAGCAGCCAGCAGCAACATGTCAGCAAACAAAGACAAGGACAATGGGGAAGTCAGCCAAGCTGCTATAAATACCCTGAGAGGGTTGGTTGATAACAATCAAGTGAGTAATCAGAGAGGTCAGCTGATACAGCCTGAGCCAGAAACTCAGAAGACAGAAGCAGTGGATAGCAGAGCACAAAATTAGCTCAGACAGCAGAATCAATAGGCAGAATGGGAGCAGCTCAGCAAAACCTTGACAGGTAGGGGAAACATTGGAGAGCATCCAGACTAGCTGTCAATATAGCCCACACCATTCCTCTGACCCTGGGAGTCCTCCCCTTCTCTTCACTAATGTGTCCAAATGGAAGAGGATCCTGAAGACTAGGAGGCCAGAACTGTTGTTGGGGGAGAGCAGGCACCACCACCAGCAGAGAAAGAGCACAGATCAACTGCCTGTCCCTGATGCTAGTGCTGCCACTGCCAGTCTGCCTTGTTCATGTCATCAAGAAATGACAAGTGTAACATTAGGGGACCCTCTGTCACATTTCTCGTCACTTCCTCCAAGTAGCAGTGAGATGTCTGTAATAGAGCAGCAGCACGTAGGGACTAGTGGGGGTGGTGATGATGATGCTGGAGAAGTTGGGGTGGAAGAGACATTGATGGCCTTTTTAGCAGAAACTGAGAAGGAATGGGAGACAGCAATGAGGATGGGAATCACCAACACCACCACTAGCAGTGAGCTTTTGGAATTAGAGGAATTTGTATCTGCTCTAATTCCTTCTGATGCTGAGATGCAAGGGCAGCGGGATGATAAGGAGCAGGCTAGTGTGCTACAGACCACCGTGGACACAGTGGGAATGGGGTCAATAAGTGATGCGGGATTAGGACAGGTTCCACTTGCCAGCACCAACAATACTGCTGGTCCTAGTTGCAGTGCTTAATCTGAGGCAGTAGCAGCAACAGCAGCAACATTATCCGCTGTCACAGAAAGTGAAGGGGAATGTGGAGGACAAGAAGAAAGAGGCCATTTTTCTCCCCCTTCCTTCTCCCCCCTGAAGTCATGGGCATGGGACTATTCATCTGTTGGGGCTGGCACAGTGAAGACATCAGCCACGGCACTGTGTACAATTTGTGACAAGTAAGTGAGAAGAGGAAAGAAGGGAACACATCTTGGCACAACCTCCCTGATATCACACATGAAACACAGGCACCATGACATTTATGTCAAACATGTTAAAGCCAAACACCCACCACAGAAATCAAGCACTGCTGTTGCTGTACCCCACTGACTCTCCAGAAAGGCAACAAGAGGTGACACGGAGATCAGAGAGGAAGAAGAATAGAGCAACCCAGGCAGAGACTGGAGGTTCCATTATGAGTGAAACAACTAGCTCACCATCACCTACTAGGGTAACTACATCTTATGCCAATCCACCTCATTCATCGTTACCTCCCCTGCCAAATGATAGCCACTCTGTTGTTGTTAGGATGTGGCACTGACCACACATGCCAGTGTGGTGGAGGAGAATCGCAAGCAGGGCATCAAGCGGCATCTGAGGAGATTCCATCCCGCAGAATATGCTAACATGCTGGCAGGGAGGGTTCATCATTACTATTAAACCATCAGCAAGTTGTCATGTGTCCTTAGCGGCATCTGGACAATGGGTATAGTGACAGTGGCAGTACTTGGTTTCATGTGTCATGGTGTTTGGATACAGTTGTGCCCCCAGATGTTATTTACCAAACACACACTGTGCACATTGCAGTTGCTGATAAAAGCCACAGTTCCTACTCTCAAGGGAAAGAAATATATTCTAATAACAACACATCCATGATTTTGGAGGAGGGGCAGGTGGAGAAGATTTAATGGCCAACTTCTTTTATCCACATAGACTGTGGGCTATTATTGTGCTGCTACTGCCTCAGGTGCATCACTGGAGCCAGTCGTAGCAAGTGGAACCTTCATCATCCATCTTACATGTTGCTGCTATTGTTGATCCCATTACCTTTCAGCTGCTTAATCATCCTGCTGCTTAAACAACTCAGCAGCAGCAGTAAGAACAGCAGTTGCAAATTCCACAGTTATGGACTCAGGAGGATATTTGCCAGTGGCCAACATGACCTGCTGGCACTAGGTCAGTAGGGCATTTGCATTTTATTTTGTGCTTTGAAAAAAAAAAAAAATAGTCCTACAAAAAAATAAACAATTTTTTTTTTGGGGGGGTTCTAACAAGCTTAAGTCCTACAAATTAATGTTTCTTCAGGGATTGGGCCTCTAATAAGTCTAAGGCCTACAAAGGCCTCTAACAACAAATCTAACAAATCATCCTGTACAAAATACTCTATCAAATCAATTATCAGTCTGCCCCAGTGGCAGCTTATGTCAGGGGGTTCCTGTCTCTATCACTTTAAATACAAATGTCTATTTTTATTATCTTCCCCCAATACCAGTCAAGAAACCCCCCAAAACAAATTCCCTGTTCAACTGATTAATTCACCAGACTCCACCCACCAACACAGGTACCCTCCTCAGACCCTTTTTATACCATGTATTACGGGTTGTTTGTTAATTTTAATCAGGATTTATTTATTAACTGCCCCCCAATCCCAGTAACATCCTCTCCAAAAATCATTCCCTGTTCAACTGATTCTTTCCCCACACCCTGCCAACACAGACACCCTCATGCCCCTTTTATACTATGCCTTTGAGAAATTAAATAATATTTGTTATGTGTTGTGTGTAACTTCATTGTTCCCATTGATTTCAATGGAATTAACTAGGCGAAAAAAGTGGGAAACAGAGGAAAATCAGCACTTTCAACTGGAAATTGTTCACCAAGCGGAAAGTGCCATTTTTCGCTGATTTCAGTTTGAGGCAGAAATTTTCGCCCATCCCTACACACAACATGTGATCTGTCTCTGACCATATCATTTACATTCCACAGGTGATACAGGCTATGGGTGTAAACTATGGCTCCTCACTCCACTAACAAATCCCCAAACACTTGCCCAGGAGCACTATAATGAGGCTACAATGAGAACAAGGAATGCCACTGAGCGCACCTTTGGCCTGCTCATATCACTCAGGGGGAGCTCTACAATAAACAAATGCAAAGGCATTCAGCATTATCCTGGCATGTGCAATACTACAAATATGGACACACGTCTACTGGATGAGATGCAGCCTCTACCCATGGTTGATGTACCTGCTGCAATTTCACAGGAGGATGAGACTCTGAGAGGGGTGCCGATATGAGACAGGGAACACTTCACCCATGAGTATAACACAGAAACTAACACAATCCATGTATACCATGATCAGCCTCTGCTAATGTGTGCAAACACACAAACACAAGACATAATGTTCTATTTCATCCCATGAAAGACATGCACAGTCCCGAGATAACCTGCAGTATATACCACATGCATCGTCTATTCCATGGATGTGTCATATTCAACTGACATCTGCCATTCCTTTGTCCATGTTGACATTGACTTGAAGGATATCATGCATCACCCCATGCGAACAAAGGTACAACACATTATCCATGTTCATCATATTCCTAACACCAAGTAACATAGATTGCCTTGACCATAGTCATAGCAACTGTGGAACCCTTGGAGCAAAAGAACAATATCCAGTGCAATGCATCGGATACCACTCTGTCACATCAGGGGTTAAAGGAGTATTGGAGCTAACATGAGAACTTCAATTGGATATAGCTTAAAGGAGCATCATGGGGACATATCTACCATTGTACTGTGGCACCTTACAATATTGTATGTTACAATAAATAAGGGGATAAAATAAGTGCCACATTCCTAGGAGAGAGGTCCCTGCCCCAAGGAGCTTACAGTCTAATGGGTAATAGGAATTTTAATTAATACAAAATTGTATTAATAAAAAAATAAAAAATAAGTACAATAAAAAACATAAGATATAAAATAGGTCTGATGAGGGTGACTGTGTTGGTGGGTGGAGTCTGGGGAAAGAATCTCTCTCTGTAGCTGCTTGTATTATGTGATAAATTTTTATAGAGAAAATGCAAAAAAATGTGATTAAAGGGCAGAAAATTTTCTAGCCATTGAAAATATAGCTAAACATTTTTGCCAATGGGCTAAAATGGGGAAGATTTTAATTGCGTTATTTAAAGAGGATTTTCGAGAGAAAAATCATACAACCATGTGGTTTTCACTGATTTTTTCACGGGGACATGAGCGAAACCTTTCGCCCACCCCTATCTCCAATGTCCTTATTCTGCTCGTACAAATGTTCTAGAATGTACAGTGTGGAATTCCACCCGGTAGGGAGAGACCTCTTGTTAAGTTTTTGTAGTGCACTGTAGGAGTGGCTAAATTGTGCACAGATTTTGCACCAATATTCAACATCTCTCTGAGGGTTTGGATTCTGCCAAGAATCTGGTCATAACTAAATTTAGCACATGGACAAAGCAGGGCACATGCAACGTATCATCTATTCTCAATGCAGCTAAAATGTTGGAGCCAGAAGACACAAAAAACAGCTTTTAAGGAGCTGGTTAAAGCCATTCCTTTATCAACTGCCCTAGTTTACTTAATACATCTATGGCTTTTTTGGGACTGACTCTCCAAACTCTGCATGCACAAGGTGGCATGCCAATTGTATGACCTATCCTGTTGCTGCTGCTGCCTTTTAATCATACTGCCAGAACCGTAGGTAGTGTTGCCCACTGATGGTGGGAAGGAAACCTAGTAAGATGTCACAGTCACATAGTCTGTGCTTTGCACACCTGTCCATATATGTCATCAGGTGGATTTTCTTGATGTATGAGCTTTCCAGCCCTTTGCTCAGCACACTAACCACCTGCTTGTACAATTTTGCCACAACCATCCTAGCAAATTAACGGCAGTTTGGGGTATGCCAGCAAGGAGCTACACACTACATCAATTCTCTAAATCATCAGTTTTCAACAAAAGAATATGGCAGCATGTCTACTGCCAACATCTTGGCAACCTTGCCATTCCACAAGCCTACTTTGGGATTGTTTTTGTGAAGTTTTTGACTCCTTCCCAAGAACTCAGTAAGTGTGGGTTGGCAGTACGTGGCAGAAGAACCCTGTAACTTTATTATTTTAACAACAGGACTAGAGGAGGTAGTGGCTGTGGATGCAGCATGTGTGGCATGCACAATCTATGACTCTTGTCATCTCCTACAACAAATGCAGAGTCATACTCCTTTGCAGCAGGAGCCATAGTTGTTATATCAAATGAACAATCTACTGGTATACTCTCTTACACACCAACATGCCTACTTATGTGCCCCAGAGCCCTGGAAGCTTTTACAAGTACTTCTGCTGCTGCTAGTTGTGGAACCTCTAACCTGTTGTTGGTGTATCTCCCAGTCAGACCTGTGGTTGTGCTTCAGGTGGGATCTCATTGAGGATATGTCTAGTTGTAAGACTGCTTTCCCCCTGCTCGCATACTTTTTACACAGTGAACAGAGAGCAACATGCTATGAATTCTGAGTAAATAATCTCCATACTGACTGAGGAGTTCCTCAGGGGCTGTTACTACTGGGGCTAGATGTTGATGCAATTCTACTACTATTACTAGGTGTCAAAGGTACTGCAGTTCCAAAAGCAGAAGAAGCACTCATCAGAGCTAGGGGTAGGTGAAAACTCTCACAGAGTTCCCCTCGAGAAATCCTGTGAAAACCACATTTTTGGCCGCTTTTTCACAGGAAAATCCTCTTTAAAACCCCTAGCAGAGAGATAACAGCAAAATCAGGCAGGAACTTGGATCACCTCCACCTATGTCTTCCTAATCAGTGAAACAGAATGTTGGGGTATTTTGGGTAATTGTCCTTTTCTCCCTTCTCACACCAGCAGACTTCCCTGTCCCTGACACCGAGATAACAGCCAGATCAGGAAGGAAATTGGATCACACCTGCCTGTGTCTTCCCAGATAATCACACATAATTTATGGATATTTAGGTTAAATCTCACTTGTTCCCTTCGCACTCCAGCATACTCTCCTAACACTGATATAACAGCCAGATAAGGAAGGAAACTGGATCACCTCTGCCTGTGTCTTCCCACAAGAAGTTGGGGTATTTGGGCAGGTCAACCTCATTTCTTCTTTCCTGTCTCCCACAGTGCCCCAAGACTCCCCTAAAGCAGAGAACAAATGTCCTGCCTGCAATATTCCCTAAACTAAGTGTTGTCACTTTTTTATTAGCCTGTCCTCACTAGCTGACAAATGTACTGGTCTCTCTTTCTCTCACAAACATATAATGACAACATGTGGGACCCTGAGACTCCTTTTATACTATGCCTGCAGGAAAAGAAGGGAAACTTGCCATGTGGTGGGTAGAAATGTATCTTACCATTGATCTCAATGCAATGAGTTAGGTGAAAAACAGCAAAAAAAATGGCACTTTTCTCACAAAATTTGCTGGTAGGCGGAAAGTACTATTTTTCTTCTGTTCTCTTTTGAGGTGAAAATTTTCACCCATTATTACTTTCCAATTGTTTTCTCAAACAGTATATAGACATTCACAGTGTTCTTTTTCAGTGATGGAAGAATGATATTTTGCCTTTCAGCTAACTTTCTGGCCATGTCATCATCATCTTTCTCACTCTCAACTTCATCTGTATCTGAAGATGAGGATGATGAAGGGATATATTTTTGATCTATATCATCATCATCAGTCATTGTATCTTACTCGGAATTTACTACCACTTCTTCATGGCTTATTTTGTATTCTACTAGGCTTTTAAAGGTCTCACACTATTTATTATTTACTAGTGTTGAGCGAGCATGCTCGGCCGATGCTCGGATCGGCTCGAGCATCGCTCTGCTCGGCACATGGCGGTACTCGTACGAGTACCGCATGTGCTCGCCCGCCATGTTCGGGTCTCCTCTCCGCACGTTTTGCGGCTGCTGCGCAGCCAATAAACGTGCAGGGAGGCTCTGACATCGGTGTAATGCCAGCAGCCATGTTGGCTGCTGGCATTACACTGATTGGCTGGCCAGAACCCGTGGTCGGGTGCTGTATAGCACCTGACCATCGAGTTCGGCTCAGTCTTAGCCAGGGAGAGCTGAGGATAGGAAGGGAAAGGCAGTGTAGGGAGGAAAAAAACCAAAATTGTGAAAAAAAAGAACCAAAAGTCCTTTTTAGGACTACTGTGTGTGGGGGCAGCAGGTTATTTTGTGTGGGGGGAAAAAAACAAAAAAAAAAAAAAAAAAAATATTCTGTTTAGTGTGAAAAGTTGCAGATTAGAGCACATTCTGTTTAGTGTGCACAGTTGCAGATTAGAGCACATTCTGTTTAGTGTGCAAAGTTGCAGATTAGAGCACATTCTGTTTAGTGTGCAAAGTTGCAGATTAGAGCACATTCTGTTAAGTCTTCAAACTAAAATATCAAAGTCACATATTCCATTCAGTGTGCGTCGCCGCAGTTTAGCAGAACATTCTGTGTACTGTGCAGAGTTGCAGAATAGGAAGAAATACTGTTAAGTCTTCAAACTAAAATATCAAAGTCACATATTCCATTCAGTGTGCTTCGCCGCAGTTTAGCAGCACATTCTGTGTACTGTGCAGAGTTGCAGAATAGGAAGAAATACTGTTAAGTCTTCAAACTCAAATATCAAAGTCACATATTCCATTCAGTGTGCTTCGCCGCAGTTTAGCAGCACATTCTGTGTAGTGTGCAGAGTTGCAGAATAGGAAGAAATACTGTTAAGTCTTCAAACTCAAATATTAAAGTCACATATTCCATTCAGTGTGTGTCACCGCCGTTTAGCAGCCTATTCTGTGTACTCTGCACAGTTGCAGAATAGTAAGAAATACTGTTAAGTTTTCAAACTCAAATATTAAAGTCACATATTCCATTCAGTGTGTGTCACCGCCGTTTAGCAGCCTATTCTGTGTACTCTGCACAGTTGCAGACTAGGAAGAAATACTGTTAAGTTTTCAAACTCAAATATTAAAGTCACATATTCCATTCAGTGTGTGTCACCGCCGTTTAGCAGCCTATTCTGTGTACTCTGCACAGTTGCAGACTAGGAAGAAATACTGTTAAGTTTTCAAACTCAAATATTAAAGTCACATATTCCATTCAGTGTGTGTCACCGCCGTTTAGCAGCCTATTCTGTGTACTCTGCACAGTTGCAGAATAGTAAGAAATACTGTTAAGTTTTCAAACTCAAATATTAAAGTCACATATTCCATTCAGTGTGTGTCACCGCCGTTTAGCAGCCTATTCTGTGTACTCTGCACAGTTGCAGACTAGGAAGAAATACTGTTAAGTTTTCAAACTCAAATATTAAAGTCACATATTCCATTCAGTGTGTGTCACCGCCGTTTAGCAGCCTATTCTGTGTACTCTGCACAGTTGCAGACTAGGAAGAAATACTGTTAAGTTTTCAAACTCAAATATTAAAGTCACATATTCCATTCAGTGTGTGTCACCGCCGTTTAGCAGCCTATTCTGTGTACTCTGCACAGTTGCAGACTAGGAAGAAATACTGTTAAGTTTTCAAACTCAAATATTAAAGTCACATATTCCATTCAGTGTGTGTCACCGCCGTTTAGCAGCCTATTCTGTGTACTCTGCACAGTTGCAGAATAGTAAGAAATACTGTTAAGTTTTCAAACTCAAATATTAAAGTCACATATTCCATTCAGTGTGTGTCACTGCCGTTTAGCAGCCTATTCTGTGTACTCTGCACAGTTGCAGAATAGTAAGAAATACTGTTAAGTTTTCAAACTCAAATATTAAAGTCACATATTCCATTCAGTGTGTGTCACCGCCGTTTAGCAGCCTATTCTGTGTACTCTGCACAGTTGCATAATAGTAAGAAATACTGTTAAGTTTTCAAACTCAAATATTAAAGTCACATATTCCATTCAGTGTGTGTCACCGCCGTTTAGCAGCCTATTCTGTGTACTCTGCACAGTTGCAGACTAGGAAGAAATACTGTTAAGTTTTCAAACTCAAATATTAAAGTCACATTTTCCATTCAGTGTGTGTCACCGCAGTTTAG
The DNA here is from genome assembly GCA_037306005.1 of Rhinophrynus dorsalis. Taxonomy (NCBI): domain Eukaryota; kingdom Metazoa; phylum Chordata; class Amphibia; order Anura; family Rhinophrynidae; genus Rhinophrynus; species Rhinophrynus dorsalis. Next base: position 265,709,980 of record CM074723.1, on the reverse strand, counting down.
CAGCCTATTCTGTGTACTCTGCACAGTTGCAGACTAGGAAGAAATACTGTTAAGTTTTCAAACTCAAATATTAAAGTCACATATTCCGTGTAAGATGAAGAAGGCGAGTAAAAAGGGACGGGGAAGTGGACGTGATCCTGATAGTTCAGGGCGCGGGTCAGGACGCGGAGAAACTGTGCCTGGTGCCAGAGCAAAAGAAAGAAAGACATCCACCATACCTAGCTTCATGTCTAATTTTACAGGGCGTCGCAGGACATCACTCTCGAGGTCCGACCACTGCGAACAGGTGGTCGGTTGGATGACAGCTGATACTGCTTCCAGTCGGTTAAGCACCACCCTGTCTTCCACCAAGTCCACTCTCAGTAGCCAAGAGTCTGGTCAACATAATCCTCACTCTGATCATCCTTCCTCCCACCATACACGGTCTGGTCAAAGAAGTGATCCCACACTGGGATATAGTGAGGAGCTCGTCTCATCACCAATCCTTCATTTGACCCTCTCTCCAAGCACGCTTGCAGAGGAACATGACATCTTGTGCCCTGATTCACAACCTCTAGAGGCTACCCAATCACAAGAAGATGACAGATGTGAACGGCATTTAAGGTCAAAGGAAGTAGTGGATGATGATGATGATGATGAGACACAGTTGCCATTAAATCAACCACTATTTCCGTCTCAAGACCTTGTTGAGGAGAATGTTATACAGTTGTCAATGACTGAGTATGTGGTGGGATCAAGACTTGAGGAGGATGATCAGAGTGAGGAAGTGGAGGAGGACTTGGTGGACGATGAGGTGACTGACCCCACCTGGGAAGGTGTAGAGCCGAGCGGTGACAGCAGTCCTGAGGGTGAGCCATCTGCAGCACCGCAACAGGCTGGAAGAGGCAGTGGTGTGGCTACAGAAAGAAGGCGGACCGCACCAAACCGGCCCGCAAATGTTCCACGGAGCACCCCCTTGCGTAAATCTACCTTGCCAAAGGGTAGGTGTTCCGCGGTATGGCGTTTTTTTAAGGAAAGTGCGGACGACAAAAGAATTGTAGTTTGCAACCTGTGCCACACCAGAATGAGCCGAGGCATGAACACTAGAAACCTCACCACCACCAGCATGATCCGACACATGGCATCCAAGCACCGTAGTAAGTGGGAGGAACGCCTGGATCGCCCATCTGTGTCTGCAGGCCACACCACTGCCTCCTCTTCCCCTGTTTTCGGTGCCGGCCAATCGCCTGTCGAAGGCGCAGGCCCGCATACCTCCCGCCCTGCACCTGTACCATCTGAAGCACCATCAGCGACCACATCCACTTCCCTGTCCCAGCACAGCGTCCAAATGTCGTTACCCCAGGCATTTGAGCGCAAGAGAAAGTACCCAGCCACCCACCCACAGGCCATAGCACTAACCTCACACCTTTCAAAATTACTGGCCATCGAAATGCTGCCATTTAGGCTTGTGGACACTGAGTCCTTCCGCAGCCTGATGGCAGCAGCTGTCCCTCGGTACGCGGTCCCCAGCCGCCACTACTTTTCCCGGTGTGCCATCCCCGCATTACACCACCATGTGTCCCGTAACATCACCCGTGCCCTGACCAACGCAGTTACTGGGAAGGTCCACTTAACGACTGACACATGGACAAGTGCTTGTGGCCAGGGACGCTACATTTCCCTGACGGCACACTGGGTGAATGTCGTGGAGGCTGGGAGCGACTCGGACCCTGGGATGGCACGGGTGCTACCCACGCCGAGGATTGCGGGCCCTACCTCCATCAGGGTTTCCGCCAGCACCTACGTTATTGGCTCCTCCTCCTCCGTTTCCACCTCCGAATTCTCTACACGCAGCGCCACACCCCCATCAGCCAGTAGCTGGAAGCAGTTTAGCACTGCAGTGGGGAAGCGTCAACAGGCCGTGCTGAAGCTGATCTGCCTTGGGGACAAACAGCACACGGCCTCAGAGCTGTTGCAGGGGATTAGTCACCAGACCGAGCAGTGGCTCTCGCCACTCAACCTGCAACCAGGCATGGTTGTGTGTGATAATGGGCGTAACTTGGTGGCGGCTTTGGAGCTCGGCAAGCTCACACACGTACCATGCCTAGCTCATGTATTTAATTTAGTGGTGCAGCGATTTCTAAAAACCTACCCCAATGTGCATGATCTCTTGACCAAGGTGCGCCGCGTGTGTGCACATTTCCGTAAGTCATCTACAGCTTCGGCCGGCCTGTTGAAGCTGCAGCAGCGCTTACAATTGCCAGCTCACCGGCTGCTGTGTGACGTGAGCACGCGCTGGAACTCCACCTTCCACATGTTGGCCCGGCTTTGTGAGCAGCAGAGGGCAGTAGTGGAGTACCAGCTGTTACACGGTCGTCGCCTCTCCGTTCAACTTCCTGTAATCAGAAGTGAGGAGTGGGAATGGATGTCAGACCTCTGCGAGGTTTTACGCAATTTTGAGGAATCGACACAGATGGTGAGCGGCGATAACGCTATTATCAGTGTAACCATCCCACTTCTGTGTCTACTGAAACGCTCGCTGCTCACAATTAAAACCGACGCTTTGCATGTGGAAGAGGTGGAAATGGGGGAGGAAGAGCTTACACAAGGTGATAGCCAGAGCACCCTCACTTCGTCTTCTCAGCGACAATTGGAGGAGGCGGAGGAGGAGGAGGAGGAGGAGGAGGAGGAAGACACGGTTGCCTCCGCTACAGAGGGTAGCCATGGAACTTTAGTTCCATCTCTTCAGCGTGGGTGGGCAGAAGAGGAGGAAGAGGATGAGGATATTGAGAGTCATCCTCCTGGTGAGGACAGCGAAATCTTGACTGTTGGTACTCTGGCACACATGGCTGACTTTATGTTAGGCTGCCTTTCCCGTGACCCACGCGTTATACGCATTTTAAACAACACGGATTACTGGGTGTTCACCCTTCTGGACCCCCGCTACAAAGAGAATTTCTCATCTCTCATTCCTCCGGTGGAGAGGATAAGCAAAATGGTGCAATACCAGATGGTTCCTGTTGAAAAATTGCTCCAAAATTTTCCATCTGACAACGCTGGCGGCAGAGTACGTGCTACCTTGGCCCACAGAGAAGGGGAGAAAAGGGGAGCACACAGCAGTTCCGAGAAAGGCAGGGCAACACTCTCCAAGGCGTGGGACACCTTCATGACACCCCGCCAGCACCCTCACCCTGATGCGCAGCCTAGTGTCACAAGGAGGGAAAAGTTTTGGAAGATGGTGAAGGAGTACGTAGCAGACCGTGTCAGCGTCCTCAATGATCCCTCTGTGCCTTACAACTACTGGGTGTCCAAGCTGGACACGTGGTATGAACTGGCACTCTACGCCTTGGAGGTGCTGGCCTGCCCTGCCGCCAGCGTTCTGTCTGAGCGGGTATTTAGTGCTGCTGGTGGCATCATAACAGATAAGCGTATCCGCCTTTCCACCGACAATGCTGATAGGTTGACACTTATAAAAATGAACAAGGCCTGGATTTCCCCTGACTTCTCCACTCCACTGGAGGAAAGCCCCGGGGGAACATAAACTCACTTTATATATGTTATTTACAATGATGGGAATACTCTGTATTCCCATTCACCCCTTCCACCCAAAAAACGGGTATATGGTTGACTCTTTATCTTCTCATCCTCCTCCTCCTCTTCCATATGCCCTGGGATATAATTTTTATATAGGGCCAGCTCACCAGCGGGCCCTGTGCTATAATTTTTATATAGGGCCAGCTCACCAGCGGGCCCTGTGATATAATTTTTATATAGGGCCAGCTCACCAGCGGGCCCTGTTTGACAATTTTTATATAGGTCAGCTCACCAGCGGGCCTTCTCATATAATGTTTTATTGGGTCAGCTCTCTAGCGGGCCCTCTCATATAATGTTTTATAGCGTCAGCTCACTAGCGGGCCTTCGCATATAATGTTTAGGATGGTCAGCTCTGCAGCAGACCCTTACCCATATTGTTTTAGATGGTCAGCTCAGCGCACGTTTCCCTCTTAATCATGGCCTCAGTTCAATAAAATCAAGGACATTTTTGGGAGAATTTGCCTCTGCGCACGTTTCCCTCTTAATCATGGCCTCAGTTCTGAAAATCGAGGAAATTTTTGGGAGAATTTGCCTCTGCGCACGTTTCCCTCTTAATCATGGCCTCAGTTCTGAAAATCAAGGAAATTTTTGGGAGAATTTGCCTCTGTGCACGTTTCCCTCTTAATCATGGCCTCAGTTCTGAAAATCAAGGAAATTTTTGGGAGAATTTGCCTCTGCGCACGTTTCCCTCTTAATCATGGCCTCAGTTCAGAAAAATCGAGGACATTTTTGGGAGAATTTGCAGATGATATACAAGTAAATATACAGCAAATACTGTTTGGTAACAATTTTTCGCCTAAAGTCGTTTTTATTTTCCTTTTTGTGTGTTTTACGGTCAGTCTGTAAAAATGGCGTACTACGGGCGAAAGATCGTTCCCAGCAGCGATGTTGGAGTCCAAGATGCATCCAGACATCCTCCCTATGCTGTCCCTGAACCATTTCTGTGGTGTTTCCATCCTTTTCTGCCATTTTCCTATGGACCAGGCACCCTCCCCTCATCAGAGCAGGGGGTGCCTGGTGTAATGCTCGAGTCCTCCCATTGACTTCAATGGGGCTCGGGTGCTCGGCCGAGCACTCGAGCCTCAGGGGGTGCTCGGTCAGAGCACCCGAACACCCGAGCATTGGGGTGCTCGCTCATCACTATTATTTACTTTTTCACAAAGTTGGCTATTACTTTCCGGTCTGGTATTTTTGTGCTTGTTTGTCTCACTTTCAGATGCAGCAGTTCATTGAGCTACTACACCTTCTTCCATTATTCCATCAACACTAGAATGTAACTTGGTTTATTAAAAGTACTGGCGCTGGTGGTTGTGGAACTTTTGGTGGGATTTTGACAAACTGCATCCTCCTTAGGAGGAGATGGATCACCATAATTTATTGCATACGCTGCAGTAACCATGGATGCAGTTAGTTTTCGGACTAACACTTTACTCACATGTCCCTGCACTGCTCCTAATCCTTTCACCTTCCCCCTACTCTTTGTGTGTTTTCTGGACATTACTCTACTGTAACATACACAATAGAACTGATTAGGTGTGAAGTCTTGCCTTGACCCTCTACAAAATACTCTGTCTTGTCTAGAACCAGACTGCCTCAGGCACAGCTTATGTCAGGGTCTCTGTCTCTGTTGGGTTTGTTAGTATATCTATCTATCCATCCATGTTTATGTATTTATTCATTTATTTTTAAGTATTGGAGTATACCTAATTACAACTACAACTATGTTTCACGACTTAAAGCGGAACTACCACCGCATAACAAGTTTATCTCAAATAACTCCCCATCTGACGTCTAACTGCTTAGTAGCGCTAGTCGCCAGAATTATTACCTTATTAAATAGATTTCTCCTTTCTTCCCCAGATGACAGGCAGGACAGAGCACGGACATCTTGCCATAGTGACGTCCGCACGCTTGCTCTGTCACTCCCAGCCGGCTCAAGGAGTCGTTGCTAGGAGCCCTTCAGATCCGGAAGGGACTGACAGAGCAGGCGCGCGGACGTCACTATGGCAAGATGTCCGCGCTCTGTCCTGCCTGTCAGCCGGGGAAGAAAGGAGAAATCTATTTAATAAGGTAATAATTCTGGTGACTAGCGCTAGTAAGCAGCTAGTCACCAGATGGGGAGTTATTTAAGATAAACTTGTTATGAGGTGGTAGTTCTGCTTTAAACAGTCCTTTCATCATGTTGACACTTAAAAGTATCTGCAGTTTACACACCCTGATGATTACCTAAAGAGCTTCCTGATATTGATCAAACATTTTATGCTCTCATTATATAATTTTTTTGAAGGATCAGCATGCCAAAAAAATGTAACCTACCTAAAAGAATAGCTACATGTCCCTGACTATAATTACCATGTTCTCTTAACTCAAGGGTTAATATTTCCCAGTTGCATGGCTGATTCTGTGATGTCAAATGAGGAGTAACAAGAAGCAGCCTTCACTTCAGATGCTAATTGACAACTAGCTATATTTGAACTGAGACAGATTTTTGACACCGTGGGATTGAACATGTGACAGGTTAATTACATTGTTAACTCCTGAGCTTCTGGAGCATGCTAGTGGTAATCAGGTCCAAATGTTCTGTCTCTTAGGTTAGACTTTTTGGTTGTACTATTCCTTTAACACTGCTAGCACTAGAGGAGAGTGCAGCATATTGCAAAGAAATGTGTTTCCAGTCCCTCTGGTTCTAAAGAGTTAAATTATGTGCATTTACTTTAAAGCAGTTCCATAAAGTTTGGTACAGATCCAACACTATATAACTATTCCGTTATGCGTCGTGGTCTTTGATACTACATCTTTTGTACTAATCATGCTGCATTTATTAGATGTTGAGAAGAGCTCACTTACACATGTTATTTATATTGAAAACTGCATATGTTGCAAATTCTTATAGTGTTTGATGTTTCTTGGTGGGTATGTCCATGCACTTTATAACGTTATTAATCATAAGGGACAATATTTTGGGTACTGCTTTGATATATTCCTCTCTTTTTTTGGCATAAATTTAGAGCTAGCATTACCACCTGTTCTTACATTAAACCATCCATTGAATTATATTATTCCCTTATAGCAGATTTTTATGTTGATAGAAACTCATATTAAAGTCATATTAAAACCCACTTCCAACATTAAATGTGCAGAGAATCTGGATTAAATTTGTTGGTCGTGTTTGGCCACCAAAAAATATATATATTGTATAATATAATATTGTATATATAATGTCTGTTATGCATGTATGTAGCAAGTTATTGTAACATTCGTCACATTTAGTACACTTTATTTCTCCATACAGTTTCAAAAACATTGGATGATTATGGAAGATCTGAACAGAGCTGTACCAAGTTGTATATACATCTGCATAAAACTGCTTAAAATCCTCTGGTATCTTAAAATGCATCTTCTTATTTTAACTGTGAGGTATTCTGTTTTTTTTCAGTATTGTTTTAATGTGAAACTGTCATTCCACTTTTTATTTAACATTTCTTTTTTATGCCCTCTGCATTGTATCACTAATTATGTAAACTGGTATATGGTGTTTGTTATATCCTGCCGTACACTAACCTGTGGCATGTCAGTGCAATTTCATAATATAAGTTTAGAAAAAAGTACCTCCCACTACCCTTTCACAGATTCAATGCATATATCTATAACAAGGAAATAGGGTACCATTTCTAGTAAAAGTGTGGCAACCTGGCCTTTATTCCTTTTCCCACTCTCAAATATTTGTGTTTTGTTACTTAGGCCCCTCTTCTTGGTTATTTCTCTTATAAATATTTGTTTCATCTAACACCTTCAGCTTGGTATTACTGGCCAGGATTGAGAAATATCATCAATCTGGGACAGGGTAACTTGGCTTAATGGGGACTTCTGAAAGGAATGGACTCAGGAGTTGACTAGTCTGGACATACTTAGACATATCATCATAAGCATTGCACACCTAAAGATTGAGTCACTGTTGACCCCATAAGCATGTGGCCTGAAAGAAGCCCCAATTCTAATGATACATAGATCAGGAACTGGATGCACATTTTCTCTTGCACCAAGTCCAGGCAGACATAAATTGGTGGTAGGGGCACAAGCTTCCTCACTCTCTTTGCTAAAATTCAATTGAACCCTGCCTCCTAAATTACCTTCCGCATCTTCAAAGATCCCCGTGCTTTACAGGTTTTCAATATATTGCTAACTACATTGATGCATTAACAGCTATGAAGTTAGGGATGTTTTCTTCTTATAAGCCATGCTTTTCTTTTTATTACCAAATGGGAGGGGTGGGATAGACCGAGAGTCCAAGACTTTGATAATTTCTGATGAACATCAAGAAAAGCATAATTTCTATTTTTAACTTTATTTTTTATTACAGCCCACTGAGAAAGAGTTTGAGGGGAGCATGATCTAACCAGCCATTAATTTAAGAGGAAAACAGGAATCAAAAAATGGTTTCTTGCCTTAAGGGGAGAAGAGGGAGTTATTAGATTATCCTCTCTCTGGTTTCACTTGAATGATATTTGTCTTTCGTACTGATATATTCAAATTGCACCACTTTGGGCTTAAACTAAGGCACTGTTTCTCAATTTGTACAGATAAATAAATATATTGTTCTGTTTAGATCTCACAATCAAAATATAAAAAACAAACATATTGTGCATAACAATTTGCATGATTATATCACATTTTTGTAAAAGTCACAAAATTCGATAAGGTAGTTAAATATCCCCGGTTAAATACTGATATTTAGGGAGAATGTTGTTCAATGCAATGAACTCTAAATTTCTTTAAAATAAGTAGCATTTATTTGGAGTTTTTGTATCAGAGCAATGCACACCAGCAACCAAAATATATTCATGTTAGATAACATTTTTAATTAATTGTTCCTTTATGAGAAACTCTACTTAAAAATAAGATATATACAGGTTGAACTACATTTATCAATCAAAATGGAATTTTGAGGTCACAGAGTCTTTAAGCTATCTTTTTTTTTCTTCTTGGATATTTATTGAAGCAACTGCATTATAAAAATCTGACATTTACAGAAATATAAAATATAAGCAGGAGGCTGGTAGAGTAAAAGTGATATCTTTACTGGCTGAGTAGCTTTAGAATGCAAGCTTTCCAAGGTCTCTTTGTCAGGCATGTTTAGAATGAAGGCTGAATACAAAATATATGACATTGATTGTGCACATTGAATGTCCCTATTTATTTTGGAGACTCAGGTATAGTTTATAGACACTGACTGTAAGAGTTTCACCTCAAGTGGAATTCAGGTTAACTAGGAACTTGCATGAATGTACAAACTATTTCATGTATTTTGTATTCAGACTTCATTCTGTTCAATCCTGATGAAGAGACCTGAGCTGTCTTGAAAGCCTGCAGTCTAAAGTTACTCAGTTAGACAATAAATATCTCTCTTTTATACTACGAGTCTCCTATTTCTACAGCTAACATGGTACCATGGAGGTGACAAAAAAAATTGCCAAAACCCCCCCAAAAAACAGTGGTTCAAAATAAATGTTAGGGAGACTTGGAGACTTCTCCAGCATTCAAAAGGTTATTAATTTGTTTCCTACTGGACTTTCTCAAATTAAATTAATATACTTCATATTGACCCAATTTTATCTTATTTTATTTAAAACTGAATAACAAAATATGATCAATGCACCTCATATGTATGTATGTACATATGTATCTTTATTTATATAGTGCCATACATGTACACAGAGCTTTGCAGAAGTTTTAACAGTATACAAAAATACAGAACAGAGTAAGAGCATCAGGCTAAAATGCCATCACTGCATTCTTTGTGTGGGATAAGTGCAACAAAGGCAATCATACATTGGGAAAGGGACCCTGCCCCAAGGAGCTTACAATCTAATTAGAAATCATGACAACATACAGAGACAGTAGGAGGATGATTATAAGTGGAAATACAAGGCTTAGTGAAAGAAGAGCACAGTGCTTCTAATTAGGGGTGGACGCAAAATGTGAAAAATTTCCTGCATGATTTTTCATGAAAACGTGCCGATTTTTTTTCCCGCAAAAAATTTCGCCTTTCCGCCTATGCAAAAATGTCCTCCTTTTCGCCTGTTTCAAAAAGTTTTCCCCCTAATTAACACATTTTTCACCTATATTTCCTATAGGTACTACATTTCCAACTGTAATATTACTTGTTCTGGGTGCTGAAGTTTAGAAATAAGTGGCGGAAAGTCGAGGTTGTCCTACAACAACATATGGCTTGAAAAATGTGTTAGCATGCAGAATGCATTTGTCCTTTGCCCACAACACTAACTTCCTGCTTAAGTGACACTGGCACATATTCATGATGATGTCAAGTAATGAAAAAAATAAAGTACAACCTACAAAGTGGCAGATTTGAATTCTAGTGGTGGTGGTGGTGGTTGAGGACTGGCATGGTGTGATTTGTGTATTTTTACCATTGTCATACTCTATCCTTCTTCTCAGATTGTTGACACACATTACTTATCGGTCATAACAGCGGTCCCAAGTGGAGTAGATGGTGGCAAACCTTCTTCACATCCATCCTCCACTTCCTCATCTGTGCTGCTTTTAATATATTTGTCCTGGCTTTGTCTGTCATGTGTGGTTTCTGCTACTACTACTACTGGAGCTAGATGTTGATGTAATTCTATCAATACTACTAGGTGTCAAAGGTGCAGCACTTACAGTAGCAGCACCAGAGGTACTTATCATATCTAACACTGTGGATGTTAACCTGTGTTGCTGTTGCTGGGTACTCAAAACAGGTGTGTGTGGCTGTGTGGGGCTTGGACTTTGAAGAGGCGATGATGCTGATGATGACTGATAGGGTGATTGTGTGCTTTTTGACATCTGTACTTGTCCAGGGTCAGACTTTCCAATGGTTTTCTCAAACACTTTATAGACAGACACAGTGCTCCTTAAAAGTGGTGGAAGATACAGACTTTGACTTTCTGCTAACCTTATAGCCCTGTCATCATACTCGCTCTCAACTTCATAAGTATCTGAACAATAGAAGGATGCTTGAGGGATATATTCTAGATCTGCATCGTCATCAGTCATCATTAGATCATCCTCAGCAGCATCAGCATCACCTGACAGTTCTTGCCCACTTCTACCCTTATATTCCTCTAAGCTTTTAGAGTTCTCAAACAATTTCTTTTTATTTTTATTGTAACAAAATTTGCTACTACTTTGAGGATAGGTGTTTTGGTGTTTGGTTGTCTCAATGTCTGATGCAGCAGGTGGTTCAGCTGCTACACCTTCATCTATTATGTTATTGCCAGTATCTATATTTCTACCGGCACTGGTGGTGCTGGAACTAGTTTTGCTGGGACCTTGACAAACTGCATCCTCCTTTAAAGAAGAGGGATCATCACCATTGACTGCACATGCTGCAGTAACCATTGCTGCAGTCAGTTTTTGAACTACTAATTTACTCTCACATCCCTACACTGCTCCACCCCTCCCCCTTCCCCTTCCCCTTGTGCATTTGCTGCACATAACACAACTACACTGTGTTTTTTTTTACTGTACTGTACACAACACAACTGATGTAGCGTGTATGATGCATTGCCTAAGCCCAATCAGCTCTCTGTCACTGTCACCTAAGATATATATTTTTTAAATCTTATTTTTTTTTCTTTTGATTGTACACCCTGTTTTCTTATCACAGTCTGTCCAAAAAAAATTATAACTGAAAAACTAAATCAACGTCTTTCCCCAGACTTCCTCACCCAGCACAGAGACAATAACAGTAAGATCAGCAAGCAAATAGGTCCCTAGCTGCCTGTGTCTTGCCAGTCAGTCACATGGAATTTTGAAGTATTTGGGGGTCAACCTCCTTCCTCCCCTAGAGTGCCCCCAGACTCCCTAATACAGAGAACAGATGTCCTACCTATATGACTCCCTAAACTAAGCTTCAATTCCCCTTTATTTGCCTATCTCCTCAAAAACATGCTACTCTCTCCTCTCACAAACACAGAATGGCTGCTGTGAGAGCCTGACAGCCTTTTATATGGCTATAGAAAACTTTCCTGTGGTGTAGAAATATTTTTCTTCCCATTGATTTCAATGGGAGGAAAAGGCGGGAAAAGGTGGAAAAACTGCACTTTTCACAGGAAATTATTCGTCAAGCGGAAAGTGCCATTATTCGCCGATTTCAGTTTGAGGCGAAAATTTTCACCCATCCCTACTTCTAATGTGACTGTCAGTGAGCACAAGGATGATATTGTTACTGAGATGCCTCCTTGAGCAGGTGGGTTTCAGGAGTGTGGATGACTGGCAAATGATGATAGTGGTCGCCAAAGTTGAGGGGCAGCCAGTGAAAAAGATTGCAGCTGAGAGATGACTTGAGTAGTGTAGGCAGAGGACAGGAAGAACCCTTAAGAAGAAAGCAAGTGATGGGAAGGGATGTAGAAGGAGATAAAAGCAGAAATGTAAGAGGACAAGAATCTTGTAAGAAATACAATACTTTATATAGGTAGCTAATAAAGAGATTTAAGGAGCATTTGAGAGGAAAAGTATCTGGGAGCAAAGGTAGTTATTCTTGTAGCTGAACTGAGAATAGACTGAAGAGGAGAAAGATGAGAGACAGGAAGACCAGACAGTAGAATGTTGCAATAGTCGACTCGAGAGAGAATGAAGGCCTGAGTGAAACTTTTTGCCATTGACATAAAGAGGAAGGGATGTATTTTGGCAATATTTTTTAGGAAGAAGTGACATGTTCTGATGACAACTTGGATATTGAGAATATACATTCTCCATTCTGATCTGGTTTGGATGGAGAGAACGGAGGATAATGTTGTCCCCACATATTTAATTTAAAGCAACTTTGTCCTTAAATAAAATTGAATGTTTTATTTTTAATAACCATTAACCCATACACTGCCTATGCAGATAATACAAGCTGACCTGTCCATAAAGGGGTTCTTTTGTGGTCAGGTTATATGGGAGGGTGGCTAGTGTTTCAATCAGCTTTGGCAATGGAGGGGATAAAAGTTGGGGCTCATGTGTGGGGAGGGTGCTACTGGAAGGGGGTCACTATAGGGTTACATATTGACATAGTTGATGAGGCTGAAAAAAAGACATGCATCCATCAAGTCCAGCCAATGCCATATCACCCTTGTTGATCCAGAGGAAGGGGAAAATTTTAAGTAAATTCCATTTGAGCCCCAAGTGGGTAAAAGAATTCCTTCCTGACTCCAAATTACAGTCAGATAGTTCCCTTGTGTTAGGGACCAGGAACAAGACAGGACACAAAAAGGTAAAATGCAATATACCTTTAAGTGAAACAAAAATAGAAGCATGATCCAAGAGCATAAACCAAAAGACACGCCAGGTCAGGAGCCAAGACAGGTATTCAGCTGAGCCGGAGTCAGGAAACCAGAAGTCTGCGATGTCAGGAACAAGCCAAAGGATCTGGAACTCAGCAAACAGGAAGGCAGGAAAAATCCAGAGCAGTCAGCAGCAACAGGTCATCAAACAAACACAAGGACAATGGGGATGTAAGCCAAAGTGCTATAAATACCCTGAGAAAGTTGGCTCATAACAGTCAGGTGAGTACTCAGAGAGGTCAGCTGATAGCCTGAGCCAGAAACTCAGAAAACAGCAGCAGTGGATAGCAGAGCATTAGATTAGCCCAGACAGCAGAATCAATAGGCAGAATGGGAGCAGCTCAGCAAAACCTTGACACCTGGATAAACATCCTATCTGCTTTGAAGCCAACTGTCATAATTCTCAATATTGTTCTGTGCTAGATAGGTATTCATTACTTTTTTGAAAGTGGTTATAGTATCTGCAAGCACTGCATCCCAAGGCAAAGATAGATTTACCACCCTTACTGTAAAACTCCACTGCCTTTGTTTTAGTTGAAAGTGTCATTCCTCTAGTCTAAATGGATGACCTCTCATTCTTAGCTCAGGTATTTTAGAAAATAATTTATTGGAGAGTTCTTTATATTGACCTTGAAGATACTTGTAAATGGTAATCATATCACCCTTTAGATGGCTCTTTTTTAATGTAAACAAAGCCAATTTAGCTAGTCTCAGATCCTCTAATCCCTTTATCAGTTTTGTTGCACATCTCTGCACTTTTTCCAGTTCAATAATGTCTTTTTTTAAGAACTGGTACCCAAAACTGTACTCCATATTCTAGATGTGGTCTTTCCAAGGATTTGTATAGAGTCAAAATTATAATGGCACCTCCCTATCATACGAACTAGCCCATTCCCCCTCTCCACTCCCCATACCCCTTCACTCACCCCATTTCCCCAATTATTCTACTTCCTTATCCTGTATTGCACCACCCTCCCCCCTTTACTAGTTTAAAGTCTCCTTCAACCTTCTAACCAACCTAGCACTCTGACCCCCCTTTCTGCTAAGGTACAATTCATCTGGAATCAAGGGAAAAGACCTCCCCGTGCTCTAGGTACCCAAACCCCTGCTTCTTCAAACCTTTAGCTATGCATTTAACTCCCTAATCTCCCATTGCCTTTCAGATATACAAGTGGCACAGACAGTATTTCAGAAAATACTACCTTAGCAGTCCTTTGGTTAAGCTTATAACCTAAATCCCCGAAATCCTTCTTAAGGGACCTCCATTTTCCACTGACTTTGCCTTGGTACCAACATGAATAGAAGTGATGATGTTGATTTGACAGAGAATGTGGCAAGATTTCATTCATTTGAGATAACAATTATGGCTCCTGCTGCAGAGGAGTATTTTTATTGTAGAAGATGACAAGAGTTATAGAGTGCCCACAAAGAGAGATGCTGAATATTGCCAGCAAAATGGACATGGAAAATCCCTAATGGTAATACAGGTGAAATTGACTTACTACTTACAAATAATAAAATTATATTCACTGACTGCTGAGTCTTAATAGTTTTAACTTTGGAAGTGACTATCATCTAGTGAAAGCAAAATCAAAATTGACAGCAATAAAGAAAGAAAGAAAATGATCAAGTCAACAAATGTAAAACTTGACACTGGGCAGCTATTGAAATAGCTTTATGAGGATTAAGGACAACAATTGAATGTAGTGCCAGAGGCTAAAGCTGTGCCAGAAGCTTTGCTCGAAGAAGCAGAAGTTGCAATAAAATCAATGAAAAATGACAAAGCAGTTGGACCTGATAAAGTTACTATTGAAATGTTGAAAGCTGGAGGTCATTCCTCATTCAAAACACTAGCTAAACTATCTTCAAAATGCCCACTACTTGGTAAACACCTGAAACATGGAAACATGCAGAAGTCATCCTATTGCACAAAAAAGGTTATAAGGATGATTTAAAAAATTGCCAACCAATAAGCCTATTGCCGGTGATCAGAAAAGTTTTCAAAAGATACTATGAAGAAGAATGGACACAATACTTAATACGGCACAACCTAAAGAACAAGCAGCATTCAGGGGCAGTTTCAGTACAATGGACTATATCCACATAGTGCAACAAGTTACAGAGCTGCATAATGAATACAACCTTCCATTATGCATAGCTTTCATCGACTATGAAAAGGACTTGGACTCATTGAAAAGGCAAGCAATAATCAATGTCCTGATCAACCAAGAATTAGATAGAGCTTACATCAATACCCTCCAATCAATGTATAAAAATGCAACTGCATCAATTTAGATCAACAATGATAAAGGCATCCGACAAGGAGACACAATCTCCCCAAAACTATTTTCTGCTTGTTTAGAACCAAATTTCTGCAAACTAAATTGGAACAAATAAAGGACTTAAGATCAATGGAGACTACCTACATCATTGGCAGATAATATCATATTCTTTGCCAGTAGTCCTGAAGAGCTACAAGAACACAACAAGTTGACAGGTATGTTTACCTTGGTTTGACATAGAATCTGGAATAAGGAGCACAAAAGAACCATATCTAAAAATATTATATTTCTTATAGCCATGAACTGCCTGCCCAGACTTAGCCTGGTATTGGAGCTGAGTCAATTGAGTCTGTTTTGGTACCCTGTGGATAGATTTCTTCTTTACACAGTCCTTCACCTTTCTCTCTTAATCCACTCAATAGATGTTTCTTCTAGGACTAAAAGGGAACCAGCTCGGAAAGCAACATGATACTGCTTCAGCATTCCCACCACCTGAATGTGGGCATCTAACAGGGGGCATGACCTGGAGACTTCACAGTGAGGTTTGGTACAGTCTGTTACACCCGACACGTATCATGGCTGATGTGCCACTTCCTCAGGGGTTAAGGACCATTACACTCAGCTGTCCTATTTAATCGGACAGTTAGAGAAAACAATGTATGTATGCCTCAGTTCTGTAAAAGACAACCCCTGAGAAACATTTTGTTGTAGGTCTCAGGCTTGCAAAAAAATCATGTAGGCCTCAGTCTTGTAAAAACAAGCCCTGAGAAAAATGTATTTGTAGGCATCATCTTGTAAAAAACAAGCCTGTCACTATGGCCTCTGTCCAATTCGCTAAGGACACTTGATGTCAAGAAGATAGAAGAAGATTTAGCAAAAATAATGAATAGGGATTGGTGACAATTTTCACCTCAAACTGAAATCGGAGAAAAATGGCACACTTTCTGCCTGGTGAAAAATTTCCAGCGAAAAGTGTAGTTTTCCTGCTTTTTTCACCTAGCTCAATGCATTGAAATCAATGGGAAGAAAAATTTTCTCTACCACACAAAAGTTTTCTCTAGTTTTCTACAGTCAAATACAAGGGTGTCAAGCTCTCACAGTATGTCATTCTGTGTTTGTGAGAGGAGAGAGTAGCACGTTTTTAAGATAATAATAATAATAATAATCTTTATTTATATAGCGCCAACTTATTCCACAGCGCTTTACATTAGGGGATAGACATACAGGGATATTAAATAGTACAAATCATATGTGGAGAACAGAAGGATCAGAGGGCCCTGCTCGTGACAGCTTACAGTCTAGAGGAAGGTGGGTAGGACACAGAAGGTGTAAGCGCTATTGGGTGTAAGTGCCTCCTGCCACATGAGCTGCCAGTCAGTGGGTGGGAGTGAGAAGTGCTAGTGAGTGCAGTGGTCCAGGCAAGGGGTGGTACTTGGTGATAATGTTTATGGAGGTAGTTGATAGGCTTCCCTGAAGAGGTGAGTTTTCAGGGAGCGTCTGAAGATCTGAAGACTAGGGGAGAGTCTGATGGGGCGGGGGAGGGAATTCCAGAGCTTGGGTGCAGCACGGGAGAAATCCTGTAGGCGGGAGTGGGAGGTTGTAATGAGAGATGTGGAGAGGAGAAGGTCCTGTGCAGAACGAAGATGGCGAGTGGGAGTGTATTTGGAAATGAGAGATGAGATATAGGGGGGTGAGGTGTTAGTAAGGGCTCTGTAGGTGAGCACCAGGATTTTGAATTTAATTCTGTGTGCTAATGGGAGCCAGTGTAGGGATTGGCAGAGGGGACTGGTGTTGGAGAAGCGGCTGGTTAGGTAGATTAGTCGTGCTGCTGAGTTCATTATGGACTGTAGTGGGGTTAGGCGGGCAAGAGGAAGGACAGTTAGTAGTGAGTTACAGTAGTCAAGACGGGACATGATGAGTGTTTGGATTAGAATTTTAGTGGTATCTTCATTAAGGAAGGGTCGGATTCTAGAGATGTTGAGGAGGTGGAGGCGGCATGATTTGGAGATTGACTGGATGTGAGGAATAAATGATAGGGCGGAGTCGAATGTGACCCCCAGGCAACATGCTGTAGGGGTTGGTTTGATGATAGTGTTGTTGACAGTGAGGGTAATATCTGGAGTAGGACTGTTAGGAGAGGGAGGGAAGATAATTAGTTCAGATAGAGAAGATATGCAAAGGGGAATTGAAGCTTAGCTTAGGGAGTCTTCTAGATATGACATTTGTTCTCTGTATTAGGGGAATCTGAGGGCACTCTGGGGGATAAGAAGGGAGGAAGGAGGTTGAGCCAAAATACCCCAAAATTTGGTGTGACTGACTGGCAAGACACAGGCATCTGGGGTCCAAATTGGTTGTTGATTTTACTTTTATTGTCTCTGTGCTGGGGAAGTCTGGGGAAAGAAGTTGTTGATTTTAATTTTTAGTTATACATTTTTTTTGGCCAACTGTGATAAGATGGGGTAAACAATGTAAAAAAAAAAAAAAAAAAAAAAATCCCTGAGGAAGTGTTATACAACACGAAACGCGTTGGAGAGATAGGGGGCCCCCCGTATTATATGGACTTTATTCATTGAGACCTGGTGACAGCGTTTATCCTACAGACGTATTACGGTACATCTTACTACAGCGTTTGTATGTTGATTCCGGCTTATACTGCCAGATCGGAGCCAGTATAGTGATTGCATAGCTAACAGCTGTGAAGCCTATGGTTGACCGCATCACACTGCCCGCAGAAGAGGCTTAGAACACGCAGCTCTATTGAGGATCCAGTTGGAAGTGACATTTTGAGGGTTGACCCATTATTGGAAGAATTACAACTGACCCTCTTCTATTGTACACTGGTGTTCTTCAGGCTGCTGAATAGCCCTTCCGGTGGTCGGGAGTGAGTATGTTTGCGGAATTGTAACAGAGGTACTTCAGCTCTCTTCCCCGTTGTTGGCGGGAGAGTGTAGACTGTGTTGTTGCTACATTTACTGGCTCTCAACGGTAACTTTGTATCTGGCTGGACCTTTACATCTTGCTACATCAGATACTATTATAAACCAGTCATTGCTGTTACATTAGGTCTCTTGATTGGGAGATTGTTTTTTCTTTCTTTTTTGTATGCGCATATATTCATTTGATTTTTTGTTGATTTCTTGTTAATTTTATATATACACTTATTTATTTTATTATATACTGGCTCTTGAGCTCGGATCCAGTATATTATTTATATATATTGTTTTACATATTGTATGGGGGTCTAGATAGGTGTCTAGCATAATAAACAATATTTGATGTTTTGATGTTTTATATTTAAGTGTATTTTATTATTATGGGAGGTATGGTTTAACGCTCTCCTTATTTGGATATTTTCTATAGTATTTGCTTTTGCCCTTAGCACTAGAGGGCTATAGGATTGTAGCGATAAACATACCTTTATCATTATTATTATTAATATTTTTTAGTGCTTATTCTTTACGTAGTAGGATCATAGTGGGCGCCATTTCCCAGTATTGGGACCGATTTATTGGTTGTTTATATAAACAAATACAGCTGACTGGGAGTCTGATGTGAGCTCTGTGACTGAGGCAGACTTGATAGACAACAGATGACATTGAGAATTTTGTTGAGGGTCAAGGCAAGACATCATACTCCATCAGTTGTGTACTGTAGAGAGTAAAAACACGCAGTAGTTCAGAAATGTCTAGCAAATACACAAAAGGGAGAGGGAAAGGTGGAGCAGTGCAAAGACGTGGTAGAAAAGTGGTAGTACAAAAACCGACTACAGTAATGGTTGCTGCAGCATGTGCAATAAATGATGATGATCTCTCTCCTCCCAGGGTGGATGTAGTTTGTCAAGGTCCCACCAATCACACCACGTCAGTCCCCCACCATACACATCTGCCACATTGTAAGTTGTACTTTATTTTTTTTAATCAATTGACTTCATCATGAACATGTGCCAGTATCACTTAAGCAGGAAGTGTTGTGGGCAAAGGACAAATGCACTCTGCATGTTAACACCTTTTTCAAGGTATATGTTGCTGTAGGACTCCCAGCTTTGACTTCCAGCTACTTATTTCTCCACTACAACCCTTAGAAGAAGTAATATTGTGCTGGAAAATGTTGCAACATATTAAACATAGGAGAAAAATGTGTTGGAATAGGTGAAAAATATGTTAGACTAGGCAAAAAAATTGCTAGAATAGGCAAAAAGGAGGAAAAGTTTGGATTTGAGAAAAGGAGAAAACTTGCCCGGAAAAAGAGAAAAAAACATTCTTTTTTCAAGAAAAGTCATGCTGGAAATTTTTCTCATTCCAATAATTAATCCTCTGTGCTACCACCTTAATGTATTAAGTGGGATGATACCCTCCATTTGATTCCTCTCTACCACATTGGCATGTGTGCTCATCGCACCACATAATGTGTAATAAGTGAACACAAACTGCCACATCCTCACATCTACAGACTCTCTATCAGATTGCAGGTGAGGTAATGGAGGAAAAGGTGGTGCTCAAGGGGAGACGGTAGAGGACACTGATGGTGCTAGTGCAGGGACTTTGGGTACATCTTTCCACACCCAGATCCATACACAAGAAGAAGGTCATCAAAATTCCATCTTGGGTTTCTCTAGTCTTCTTCAGGTATTTTATCCCGCATTCTTTGTGTCCTAGGGGAGACACAAGGGGCGCAGTGACAGCAGCCCTACATTTCTTTCTTGTGGGGTTGAGTTTCACATTTTTTTTACTATTCAAAAAGCTGTATTGATATTTAAATGCAAGTACATGAAAACCAAACATGTATTACATGAGTCTATCAGCATTCAGTAGCACAAATTCAACCAATATGTCATGTCATGTTGTGACAGAAAAGTCATATATCTTAAGAAGCTCTTTAACCAGTCATACAAATATTAGACGAGATGTAATAAACGTGTTGCAAGATAAAACCAGGTATGTGTGCATGGCAAGCGGCAAACTTAAACAAAAGGAATAAGAGGAAAAAAAAAACAAGTTACACATTTCCGCATCCCTCCACCCCGGCACACCCTGTAAAAGATACTGTAGTGTCTGCATTCAATGGGTATACATACATAATCAGTTTATCTTGTATACCCAGTGGGGCCCTTATGTGGCCTTTTTATTCCTGTAGGAAAACCAAGATTCCCAAGAGCTCAGGAAACATGGTAGATCATCTTGCACTATCGCATGACATTTCTCCATGTCTAGCATATTATCCACTCTATTTAACCTTGATGATATTTTAGGGGTATCAGATTTCCACCAAAGAAGGTAGAACAGCCTTCACTGAATTAAGGAGAGTCTTCATACATTGCCATTGTGCAGTTTTCATAGGGAGAGAAAGATCTATTGAGAAATAAACAGAGCAGGTGCGCTAGAAGGCAGAGAGGGTTAAAAAAAAAAAAAAAAAAAGTATAATGCTAATCCCTCTTCCCCTGGTCCTCAATTCATTTTCTCCCTTATTCCGGATCTTTAGCTTACTGGCAGTGATCCCACGACTGATTTGCTACGACTATTGCTAATGTCGCTTAGGCAGTTATACCTGAACCTCCCCCCCCCAGTTGTCACGGTCCCGGCTGCGAGGAACCCGAGGGGTGCCGGCTCAGGTAAGATGCTAGCGTACGGAGCTGGGGTGCGAAGCTTGAGAGCGGTGACGGCGTGCCAGGTACTCCTTTGCTGCAGCCGAAGCTGTCTAAAGGTGCTGGTCGCGAAACCAGATTGTTCCACCCCAGTTGAGCCGGGGTGCAACCAGGATAGGAGTACCTAGGAACCGTTGGGTAACCAGGCCGGCAGGTCGGGCGAGATACCAGGTAATGAGGGCTGAGCAACAGGAATGGTCAAGCGAAGCCGAGGGTCAAGTTGGGAACGGAGTTCAGGCGAGATCAGGAGCGGAGCCAAAGGTCAATACCAGAAGTGGAGATCTGGAGTAGTCAGGAACAGAGCCAAGGGTCAATACCAGGAGTGGAGATCTGGAGAAGTCAGGAGCGAAGCCAAGGGTCAATACCAGGAGTGGAGATCTGGAGAAGTCAGGAGCGAAGCCAAGGGTCAATACCAGGAGTGGAGATCTGGAGAAGTCAGGAGCGAAGCCAAGGGTCAATACCAGGAGTGGAGATCTGGAGAAGTCAGGAGCAAAGCCAAGGGTCAATACCAGGAGTGAAAAACGAACAAACTTGGAGCAGAGGACCAGAGCCCAAAACCTAGCCAGAGCACTAACTAATGGAACGGGCGCCCAATGTCAGGGGCAGCCCGTTCAAATACTAAGGCTGACCAATGGCTAGGAGAGCGAGAGGGGCTCGGCTGGATGCCGCAAGGACACAGGAGAAGGACCGACTAATAGAACGCCGGGCTCGGCGCATGCGCATCCGCCCGGCTGAAGGCGAGGGGACTCTGCGCATGCGCGGCCCGATCGCCACCGCAACCCGGAAGTGCCGCCGCGAAGGACGCGGCCAGGAGCAACGGTGACACCACCCCCCCCTCAACGGGAGGCCCCCGGACGACCGGGTTTCAACGGAAAGGCACAATGGAAGGCACGCCGAAGGGCCGGGGCATGGACGTCGCGAGCGGGAATCCAGGAACGCTCCTCAGGGCCATAGCCCTTCCAATCCACCAGATACTGGAGGGACCCCCGGACCAGGCGGGAATCCAGGAGTTTCCGAACAACGTATTCCTCCTGGCCGTCGACCCGAACAGGGGGCACCGGCACCGACGAAGGAGTAAACCGGGTGCGAAGAAGCGGTTTAAGAAGGGATATGTGAAAGGAGTCAGGAATCCGCATAGAGGGAGGTAGGTCAAGGGCAAAGGTCACTGGAGAAATCTGGGAGCGGATTCGAAAGGGCCCCACATAGAGAGGACCGAACTTGGCAGAAGGTTGGCGGAGATGCAGATTCTTGGTGGATAGCCAAACCTCATCCCCAGGCTGCAATCGAGGACCAGCAGTTCGCCGCTTATCGGCCGACCTCTTGTACCGTGCCACGGCAGCTACCAGCTTCGAGCGGATCCGTTGCCAGTGGGCTTCCAGATTACCCACATGGGAATCCACAGCTGGGACACCAGAGGATGATGATAGTGGCAGGGAGGTTGGATGGAACCCGTTGGCGGCAAAAAAGGGAGAGCACTGAAGTGACTCATGACGACAGCTGTTGAAGGCGAATTCCGCAAGCGGAAGGAGGTCTGTCCAGTTATCTTGCAATGGCTCCACGAACAGTCTTAGATATTGTTTGAGGGCCTGATTTGTCCTTTCGGTCTGTCCGTTGGACTGTGGGTGGTAGGCGGAAGACAAGTGCACCGCAATACCCAGGCGTGCACAAAAAGCCCTCCAGAACCGGGAGGTGAACTGACTGCCTCTATCAGACACGATCTGGAGAGGGAGGCCGTGCAAACGAAACACCTCCCGGAGGAAGATCTCGGCCAGCTGTTGAGAGGAGGGTAGTTTGGGCAGAGGGATGAAATGCGCCTGGCGGGAGAAACGATCCACTACGACCAGGATAACTGTGTTTTTCTTGGAGGGAGGTAAATCGACTACAAAGTCCATGGCTATGTGGGTCCAAGGAGAGGACGGTATGGGAAGGGGTTGCAGAAGACCTGCCGGGCGGAAGCGCGGCCGTTTATGCCTGGCACAATGATGACAGCCTTGAACAAAGTCTTTTGTATCCCGAGAAATGGAGGGCCACCAAAACTGACGTTGCGCAAGGTCTAAGGTACGATCTACACCAGGATGACCGGAGGTAGGCGACTGATGGGCCCAAAGCAAGATCTCAGGACGGAAACGAACAGGAACAAAGAGTCTTCCCACAGGACAAGACGGGTCTAGGTCTTTTTGGGCTTGTTGGATCTCAGCCAGAGTCTTCGTAGAGAGCGCTGAAAGGATCTTGCAGGATGGCAGGATAAGTTCTGGTGGTGTCCTGGGGACAGGGGCAGTGAACAGACGGGACAGGGCATCCGCTTTCACATTCTTAGTGCCAGGGATGTAGGTGACGGTGAAGTCGAACCGAGAAAAGAAAAGAGCCCACCGGGCTTGACGGGCCGTGAGGCGCTTGGCTTTCTCCAGGTACTGCAGATTCTTATGGTCAGTGTAGACAAGGAAAGGAATACCGGAGCCCTCCAGGAGATGACGCCATTCCTCAAGAGCAGCCTTCATGGCTAATAGCTCTCGGTTCCCCACATCGTAATTCCTTTCTGCTGACGTTAGTTGACGGGATAAGAAGGAACATGGGTGGAGGCGGTTAGTAGTTGGGTCTCTCTGGGATATGACTGCCCCGATTCCCAGTTCGGATGCATCCACTTCCAGAACAAAAGGCCGAGTGATGTCTGGGTACCGGAGAACAGGGGCCGAGGTGAAGGCGGTCTTCAGAGCGGAGAATGCGGACATGGCTTCTTCGGACCAGAGCTGGGGGTCCGCTCCTTTCTTGGTCAGGGCTGTTATAGGCGCCACTAGGGAGGAGTAACCCCGGATAAACCTCCTGTAGTAATTGGCGAAGCCTAAGAAGCGTTGTACCGCCTTGAGATCCGTGGGTTGAGGCCAGTCGAGGACAGCCGTGAGTTTCTTAGGATCCATCTCTAGTCCGGAGCTGGAGACGATGTACCCCAGGAAGGAGAGTTTGTTCTTCTCGAATTCGCACTTCTCCAGTTTAGCATACAGCCCATTCTCACGCAGCCTTTGGAGAACGGCTTTGACATGGAGTCTGTGTTGCTGGAGAGTGGGAGAGAAGATGAGAATGTCATCAAGATATACCACGACATGCGAAGTCAGCATATCCCGGAAGACATCGTTAACAAACGCCTGGAAGACGGCTGGGGCGTTGCAGAGCCCGAAGGGCATCACCAAATACTCATAGTGCCCATATCTAGTGTTGAACGCCGTTTTCCACTCGTCCCCAGGCCTGATACGAACCAGGTTGTAGGCCCCCCGCAGGTCTAACTTAGTGAACCAGTTGGTCCCTTGGAGAAGGTCGAATAGTTCAGGGATTAGCGGGAGAGGGTACTTATTCTTGATGGTGATGCGATTTAGCCCACGGTAGTCGATACAAGGGCGAAGGGAGCCGTCTTTCTTGTTGACGAAGAAGAATCCAGCCCCGGCAGGCGAGGTGGAGGGACGGATGAAGCCCCTGGCCAGGTTCTCCTGGATATAGGTGGCTAGGGCTTCCATCTCAGGAGGAGAAAGCAGGAACGTCCTCCCTCTGGGAGGTTGGGTTCCGGGTTGGAGATCAATAGGGCAGTCGTAAGGCCTATGCGGAGGAAGACGTTCAGCCTGGGCCTTACAGAAGACATCCCGGAATTCATAGTAGGCAGCGGGTAAGGCATCGAGAAGACACAAAGCAGCCGAGACAGAAGGCCGAGGGGAGACCGGGTTGGCGGGGAGACAGGTCGTCAAACAGGTCTTGCTCCACTGAGTGAGATCGCCGGTCAGCCAGTTAAAGACGGGGTTATGGCGCCGAAGCCAAGGGAGCCCCAGGACAATCGGGGCGAATGGAGAGGATACCAGATCGAAACACGCCTTTTCAGAGTGCAGTAACCCGGTAGTCAAGACCAAACACTCAGTCTCCTGTGTGATCCTCCCTGTACCCAAGGGTCCGCCATCCAACGTGGAGACGAGTAAAGGGGTCTTCTTGGTACGACAGGGCACGCCATGGGCCTGAGCCCAGACCTCGTCAATAAAAAGTCCGGCTGCACCGGAGTCGACAAAGGCGGCAGCAGTGACGGTATGGGCTGCCCATCGAATAGAAACTGGAACAAAGACTCTGGATCGTCCTTGGGGAGGCTGTTGGATTTGGCTTAGGCGACCGCCTCGGATGTCGGCTAAGCGCTGTCTTTTCCCGGGCGTACGGGACAACGCCGCAGCAGGTGACCCGCCTGGCCACAGTATAAGCAGAGGCCCTGGGTTCGTCGTCGTTGCCTTTCTTCGTCGGACAGCCGGGTGACCCCTCCGATTTCCATGGGGGTTTCAGTTGCAGGACGGTCCTCCAGCGGGGAGACAACAGTGGGTACCCGCCTCCTGCTGCGGTCTCGTTCTTGTTGTCTTTCCTGCAAGCGCCTGTCCAGGTCCAGACACAAGGAAATTAGATCCTCCAACCCGTCAGGGATATCACGGTAGGTCAAGGCGTCTTTAATGCGTTCGCTAAGCCCACGCCGAAAAGCCGCCTTCAGAGCTCCCTGGTTCCAATCAGTTTCGTAGGAGAGCGTGCGGAATTCTACCGCATACTGGCTAACAGACCGGGTTCCTTGGCGCAGAGCCAGAAGGGCTGATTCAGCTGAGGCGCTTCTGCCAGGGGCATCGAAAACGGCCTTGAAAGCTGCAATAAACGAATTAGAATCGTCGAGCAGAGGTGAATGCTGTTCCACGAGGGGCGAAGCCCAAGCTAACGCTTCCCCTTTAAGGAGAGAGATAATGAAGGAGACCCGGGAGGCATGTGTACAGAAGGTCTGCGGAAGAGTCCTGAAGTGCAACTGGCACTGGTTCAGGAATCCGCGGAAGTCAGCTGACCGGCCAGTAAATTTATCCGGGAGCGGAATGCGAGGGGGTACATACCCCGGAGGAGGAGTAGCTGAAATACCGGAAGCAGCGGAAGTAGAGGGGGCTGGCGCTGCCGAGGGTGATGCGGTTGAGGAACGCAGTAGGTCCAGGATGGCATCTAATTTAGTCTCCAGACTTTGCAGGTGCGCGGCATGAGAGGACAGAACTCGTTCCTGCTCGTCCAGTCGTGCGGATAATCGGGATACGTCCGTAGGGTCCATACCGATCCCTGGCCACGAATGTTGGCCCGTTCCAACTGTCACGGTCCCGGCTGCGAGGAACCCGAGGGGTGCCGGCTCAGGTAAGATGCTAGCGTACGGAGCTGGGGTGCGAAGCTTGAGAGCGGTGACGGCGTGCCAGGTACTCCTTTGCTGCAGCCGAAGCTGTCTAAAGGTGCTGGTCGCGAAACCAGATTGTTCCACCCCAGTTGAGCCGGGGTGCAACCAGGATAGGAGTACCTAGGAACCGTTGGGTAACCAGGCCGGCAGGTCGGGCGAGATACCAGGTAATGAGGGCTGAGCAACAGGAATGGTCAAGCGAAGCCGAGGGTCAAGTTGGGAACGGAGTTCAGGCGAGATCAGGAGCGGAGCCAAAGGTCAATACCAGAAGTGGAGATCTGGAGTAGTCAGGAACAGAGCCAAGGGTCAATACCAGGAGTGGAGATCTGGAGAAGTCAGGAGCGAAGCCAAGGGTCAATACCAGGAGTGGAGATCTGGAGAAGTCAGGAGCGAAGCCAAGGGTCAATACCAGGAGTGGAGATCTGGAGAAGTCAGGAGCGAAGCCAAGGGTCAATACCAGGAGTGGAGATCTGGAGAAGTCAGGAGCAAAGCCAAGGGTCAATACCAGGAGTGAAAAACGAACAAACTTGGAGCAGAGGACCAGAGCCCAAAACCTAGCCAGAGCACTAACTAATGGAACGGGCGCCCAATGTCAGGGGCAGCCCGTTCAAATACTAAGGCTGACCAATGGCTAGGAGAGCGAGAGGGGCTCGGCTGGATGCCGCAAGGACACAGGAGAAGGACCGACTAATAGAACGCCGGGCTCGGCGCATGCGCATCCGCCCGGCTGAAGGCGAGGGGACTCTGCGCATGCGCGGCCCGATCGCCACCGCAACCCGGAAGTGCCGCCGCGAAGGACGCGGCCAGGAGCAACGGTGACACCAGTCCACTGGACAACTCCGTGGTTATTCTTTCCCTGGGGATTGCCAGTCCCCCAGTGCCTTTACACAGTTGATTATGTGCTTTCTCTGATTCTCTCTTCTTACTATTCTCTTCTTCTCATTTCCCTTCCTTACCCCCATTTCTGTTCATTCTGCACCCCCTGATTGGCAGCTCTGGAGTACCCAGTCGGGCGGTGGTTTCGCGTTATCGCCCGTCATCTGCTCAGTTTCCATTCATAGATATTTACTAATTAGATCACCAGTATGGCTCAATGTAAATTGCATGTAGTTTCTTATAACGTTAGGGGGTTAAATTCTCCTGAAAAACGATCGATTGTACTAAGGGAAGCTTCTCGGTTGCAGGCAGATATTTTCTGTATTCAAGAGACGCATTTTCTTTCGGCCGCCGACCCTTGCTAATGCCAGCTATCCGTTGGGTTGGTTCACATCGGCTGGAGAACGTAGACGTGGAGTTGCCATTTTGTTCCATAGAAATGTCCCATGGGTTTTAGAGGATGAGATGGTGGACCCCGAAGGTCAGTATCTTTTTCTCAAGGGCTTGGCTTATGGGAGGCAATTTACACTTGCATGCGTTTATGCTCCTAATACTCTGGTCCCACGCTTCTTATCTAAAGTTCTATCACTTCTTGACTCATTCAAATCCGGTTGCCTAATTTTAGCTGGGGATTTAAACTTGGCTATTGATCCAGATATAGATACATCCCCACATAAATCGTCCTACTCTTTCAGCACACTTAAAAATCTTCGCTCTAAATTGACTGAGTCGCATTTGTGTGACGTATGGAGGCTCCACAATCCAACATCCCGTGACTATTCCTATTACTCTGCACTTCATTCAACTTATTCGCGGATTGATTACCTGCTAGTAGATCAGTTTCAGCTACATAATGTGACTCACTCAGAGATAGGGTCAATTACCATATCTGATCATGCTCCCATCTCTATAGCAATTCTCCTCCCTCAGACTTTGCAGAACAGACCGCCATGGCGATTGGATGATCGACTATTATTGGATCCTGAGATCGTCTCCTCTTTGACACCTCTTCTCACTACCTTTTTTGAAACAAACTGTACGCAAGATGTCTCTTTGGCTTCTGTCTGGGAGGCGCATAAGTGCGTACTGAGAGGGCATCTTATTAAATTAGCTTCCCTTAAGAAAAACCGTGCCCAACAACGGATGGAGGAAGTTCTTCAGCTGATCAGAGAAAAGGAGGAGATTCATAAAACTACGTTGTCTCCAGTTGTGCTCGCAGAAGCACGTGCTTCCTTGTCGGTTTTAATACAAAGCAGGACACTTAAATATTTTCAGTGGCATAGCTTTCAAAGATACCTCCACGGTGACAAGTGTGGCAAACGACTAGCCACACTGGTTAAGGTGCATCAACGTCTGAACTATCTTCATAAAATACGCTCTTCGGACGGTAGGGTCTGTAGGACGTTCCCAGATATTGCGGAAGCTTTTAGGAAATTCTATCTCTCTTTGTACAACCTCCCACCTTCTTCGCGTTTCTCGATGCCTGAATCCAGATCCCACGTGATCCAAACCTTTCTGCGGAATTTGAGCCTCCACCCCTTACCTGTTGAGGTGAGGACATTGTTGGACGCGCCTTTCACCGAACAGGAATTCTCTTTAGCTCTTAAATCCACTCCCATAGGGAAAAGCCCAGGCCCTGATGGTCTAACTGTCTCTTATCTTAAGAAATTCCAACACATTCTGCTCCCACATTTTGTATCTGTGTGTAACCGCGTAGCAACTGATTGTCCTTTTCCCAAACAATCGCTAGAAGCTCACATCACTGTTATACTGAAGCCGGACAAAGATCCCCTATCGTGTGGAAGTTACCGTCCCATCTCTTTTTTGAATACGGATGTTAAATTATTTGCCAAGGTTATGGCTAACCGTTTGAAGCTCTTCCTCCCTAAAATCATCCACACAGATCAATCCGGTTTCATACCGGGGAGAGAGACGAGAGACAATGTGGCTAAGGTATTTTTGCTTATGCATAGAGCTCTGAACGGGTGGATCCCTTCTGTTTTCTTGTCCCTTGACGCCGAAAAGGCTTTCGATAGAATTAATTGGCAATACCTTTCAGCTGTTCTGCAACATTTAGGTCTTGGACCACACTTTCTTGGATCAATTATGAGTCTGTATTCAGTACCAAACGCCCGAGTTAAACTGAATGGTTTTTTGTCGGATGCCTTTGATATTAACAATGGTACCAGGCAGGGATGTCCTCTCTCACCCATATTATTTGTGTTGGCCATGGAACCTCTCCTACAGACCATAAGAATGTCTGACTCTATTCAAGGTCTTCCTCCTTTGACCTCTGGTCGACTCCGACCGAAACAAGCCTGCTTCGTGGATGATTTGATTTTGATGCTTTCTTCCCCAGTTTCCTCTATCCCACCTCTCCTGTCGCTGTTGAATGACTTTGGTGATTTATCATTTTACAAAATCAACATGTCTAAGTCCACTGCCATGGGATTGAACTTAGATCCATCCCAATTACAACTACTTAAAGCGCGTTTCCCTTTCACTTGGACTTCGCAAGGCATCCACTACTTAGGCATAATACTACCTCCTTCCTGCTCTAGTTTGGCACGGGCTAATCTCCTACCCCTGTCTGCCACCATTAAAGCTGATATTGCAAATTGGTCAAAATTATTTGTTTCATGGACGGGACGTATTAACTTGATAAAAATGATATGCCTCCCCAAAATGTTGTATATTTTCAATACTTTACCAATCCGTATTCCGACTTACTACATTTCAGATTTACAGAAGTTGATTACGTCCTTCATATGGAAACATAGGAGACCTAGATTACCATTACGTATTTTACGTGAGCCACCTAAAAGAGGTGGTTTGGGAGTACCTGACCGACTATCTTATTATAAAGCTGCTGCTTTGACGAGACTCACAGACCTTGCTCGACAACCTCCCAAGGAATGGGTATCTCTCCTCTCGGAGTCTGCACCTGGGATACATATACAACACCTTTGCTGGTTTGACCCAACCCACTTTCCAGAGGATTGTTATAAACACCCGGTTCTAGGTTACCTCCTATCCCTTTGGGGGTCGCTGAACTCTAAACTGTCGCTTATTCCGTATCCTTCTCCACGAATGCCCTTGTTGGGGAACCCGGCCTTTCCCCCAGGTATGGCAGGTGGCTCTGTAGTATCTTGGAGTACATTGAATATTAGCATCTTAGGCATCATCATCCAGGGCTCAGAAGTTCTGTCGTTTGAAGACTTAGTGAGGGTCAAAAGTATTCCTGCCACCCACTTTTGGCAATATATCCAGATTCGACACTTTGTATCTCCCTTGCTTCCGAGGTTTGATGCCTCAGCCCCTTCTACACCCTTTGAAATTTCTCTTTGTAGTCCGGCAACCCTTCGTCACACATTGAAAAATTGGTACTCCTTTCTACTCACATCTTCTCGAAGATGTTCCAAAATTCTTAAAGGACTGGGAGCACGATCTTGCTTTATCGTTGGACCCACCTCAGTGGCTTAAGATATGGAATACTCTCATGGAATTCTCACCGGATGTTCCCACCAGAGAATGTAACTATAAAATATTTACTAGGTGGTACCGCACCCCGTATTTGTTGGCCAAACTCTACAACACTTCTTCACCTCTATGTTGGAGATGCGAACAAGCGCCGGGGACATTGTTACATATCTTCTGGGAGTGTCCTTTAATTTCCCAGTTTTGGGAAGATATCCGAGCTGAGATACAGGCAGTACTTGGCCTAACTTTCGACACATCCCCATCCTGGATGCTCTTTGGCTACCCTTTACCGGAGGGACTCGCGTCTTCTAAAACTCTCCAGCCTTTGTTTTTCCATCTGACCAACGCCGCCAAGTAACTTGTATCCTTACATTGGAAATCACCCACATCTCCTTCGTTGGCCGAGTGGAAACAACGTGTCGCTCAGGTGTATGATATGCATCGTTTATGGCATATATCTATGGGTGCCACTTCAATGGTCCCTGTTGAGTGGGAACGGGGGTCCACCTATACTTCCTGAGGCCGCTAGCTTATGGAGCTTGGTTGTAGTGGTTGATGGGCGGGTGCCTCCCTTGACTGGATGTGCTCCGGAGCTGCCTCCCTCCCTCCCTTCTCCCTTCCTCTATCCCTCCTTCCCACTCCCCCTCTTTCCCTATCTTACCCTGCCTCGATTACTGTCACTCTTTTACTGACTTCCCTTTCACTCAACTATCCTATCAACTTCCTCTTTGGGTTTATATGATTCCTTTGCTTTACTCTCTATATTCTTGTTCTTGTCATCTTTAATTCTTTACATTAGTACTCCTCCTTTACCACTGCGATTGAGTGGTAATTTTTGTTCAAATTTCCTAGATATGATTTACATTCTACTACTGTTCTGTTTTTTCAATAGAATGTTTCCACCTATGTACACACTTGTTGATTCATTACATCTGTATCTAGTGTTTTTTCTGACTTTTACGATTTATCGCTACCTTTATATTCACAAGCTTTCACTTTGTACTATGCCTTTTGTAATTTTGATATTCAATAAAGATTTGAAAAAAAAAAAAAAAGAGAAATAAACAGAGTAATGAATCTAAAGGAAGATGAATTTGTAAAGCAAGCCGAATCTGAGAAACTACCAAGGTCCAGTAAGACTGGACCTTAGTACAGAACCACCAGATATGTGACTTAGCGCCAATTTCCAAGTCACAGCACCAACACAATGGAGACCTGTCTGGGGGGAATCTTGAGAGTCTATGTGGCGTCATGTACCATCGTGTGAGTAGTTTGTAATTCATAAGAGATTTTGATGATTTGAGGAGTTTTCTAGATATTGAATACCAGGAAACGATCTCGGAGACTTCATTTTCCCATTGTCTAAAAAAGTATTTAGTTGGAGGTGTCACGTTGGAGAGCAGAGAATAGAGGAAAGAAAGTGGTCTCAACTTAGAGGATTGGTTAGTCAGTTGAGATTCAAATTTCATCAGATCACGCAGAGGAAGAGGGTTCTTTAGCACAGCACATTTCCAGTCCAAAATTTGAAGTGTAGTCCACCATGGAATAGCTCTCAATACTGTCTGGTCCCTTTAAGATCTGGCTGACCCCGTTAGATCAATATGTGAGACGGAACTTAAGGTATCTAGATAGTTCACTTTAAGAGATGTAAGGACTGGATTTTGTATACCTGGGGTAAAGTCGGGTTTTCACATTCATAACATAAATGTGGTGGTATCTGTTTTGCATGTGCTTTACGAGGGCAGATGTGTCAAGATGTGTCCCCTCATTTCCCCTCTTCATTATCTTATCACACACAGTGCACAGTGCAGTCCCTGATGAATGCACTGTTATTGCCCAAGGAAAAAATATTCCCACACCCATGATTGCTTGGCTTTCCTTTTCTTCTTCCCCAGAGTCACCTTGACTCTGCATCATCACTGGAGCTTGTCCTGGTCCTATATCACTATTTGAAGTATCCAGTCCCATGGTGGCCACAGTGGTTTATGGCACATCCACCCTCCCATCATCATCCTAATATTATGACAGATTAATGTCTGCCTCTGGCAACTCAGCAGCAGGAATTACAGCAGCAGCAAGCTCTTGATTCTTATTGCTAGTGGTGGAGGCGATGCCCATCCCCATTTACATATATTTTTCAATTCTTTATTGCTTTCTCCTAAAAAAAACTTTTATACTCTACTCCACACCAGCTGCTCCACCATTACCTTTACACTCATCTTCATCACCCCACCACCAGTTTTTTGCTGCTCTATGGGACTGGTTGGGGATGACAAGTGTGACCTAGGGTCATCTCCTCAGAAGAAGACGCACTGGCAGCAGCTGACATGTGCATCTGTTCCTAATGCTAGCCAGTTCAATGTGAACCATTGGATCAGGGGTATGCAGGCTCTATTCACTGCTGGTGCTTCTGACTTTCCCCAGTATAAGTAGCATCAAGGTCCATGAAGCCTTATAGTCAGCACTTACAACTATATTTAACTTTTTTTTTCACTCTCCCTCTGCTTCTGGTCTCTGGTCTCCTATAGAGGTGGGAAGCTTCTTTACCATTGAAAAACATAAGTGAGAAATGGAACCGTTCTCGTGGGAAATTCTATGGTGTTAGCCAAATGGCAGAAAATTTATAGGTTTCCTTGGGAAAAGTGGAAAAACAAGCTTTTGTCATGAAAATTCCTACTGAAATAAAATGAGACTTTTCACCAATCCATACTCACTATAGTGAGTGTAAATGTTCGTATACATGCAGATATATGGTGTGCCATTAATGCTTTGAGTGTCAAACTCAAAAAAAAGAAGTCACATATTCATTATTTATGTATTGTTATTCAGCATGACTATACTTCCTATGTATGTATGTTTGTCCGATGCAGTCATGCGCAGTAGAGACTGCCCGAATGCACAGAATGCTGGCCCGTGTACACGGGCTTTTGCAGTCATGTGCAATAGAGACTGCCGATGCAGTCATGCAAAGTAAAGACTACCCGAATGCACAGAATACTGGTCCATTACATGGGCTTTCCGAAAGCACAGAATGCTGGCCTACGTACACGGGCATTTACACAAACACAAACACTTTAGTTTTAACTTATATATTACATATTATCAAAAAATATTTATCATACAACTGTTTAGACTAATTGTTATTAATAATTATATATATATATATATATATATATATATATATATAAATAACATTTTTACACTTTAGCCAAAAACTACAAAAGAGATCCATATAATGGTACACTGGATACTTACTGTATGTGTACAGTAATATGTGGATGAAAGGATGAAAAAGCTGTACTGTTTTAAAATATAAGTTTTATGTAGTGCTTTTAAAAATAAAACAAACAAACATCATTTAGCTTTATTACATTTGTTCAACTATATAATCAGAAAGTTAGCAAATCCTGTATTTTCTCTTATATTTGATTTACTAGGAAATTATCACTATACAGGTGATAGTCTGTATTCTTTTATTATAACCTTTTCTTATTATATTGTTACTTTCTCAATGAAGACAGCTTATATCTTGTGTAGACAATACTTTCATTGCTACACAAATTAATACTATGCCAGAATTATCCTATGCTTAATGCAGCTGTGCTCTGTATTGACTCTGAAAATTAAATTTACTCTGCTAGGCCATTGACAGCTGGGTCTTGAGCACATTTAATGGATTTTCTATGGGTCTGCAGTTTGTGCCTGCAAGCAAAAAGCTGATTATTATTTTCATAAAAATAGAGACATCTTTGTTTCACCTTAAAATTAAAATGTTCCATTTTTTGTGCAGAATATTCCAAAAAGATGCATAGAAAGCATTTTTTTACAAGTATAGGATTGCAAAAAATTTTAAATTTATTGAGACTGATAACATATTTTATTGGCTCAATTCAACAATATTGTATTTTAGAATATATTTAAATAAATAAAAGTAATTTATTCTGTAATGTTGACAGATTATTTAGTAAGGAGGATATACTGATAGCCTTTACACTGTACAATAAAGAAGCTAAGCTTCAGTGCATTTAATTTAGAAACAAATAAAGCAACAGATTGTACTATTTTACTGCAGATGTGTATATTTCATGTTATTTACATATCTTTTTCAGCAGTGTCTAAGAATGTGGATGATTCTGAGGAATTTATGATTAAAACAGTGGTAGTCAATTGTTGCACCACCAGCTGCTGGGGACTGCAACTCCCATCAGCCCCAACCAGCCATTAACTATCACTGAATCAGATCTCCCACTCTCTAGAAATCACATAAAAATAGGGAGATTTTCAGTGAGGAGGTGTAGACTTCTGTATACCTTTGTATAGGTGAAGTCCATAGTGCTTACATTTCCTAATTTACAATGCTGTTGCCATAATATAATTCTGGGATAAACCACTTAGGGAGAAACAGACACAAAGACATACCAGTGCTCCTCTATGTTAAGAATAGATGTCATTCTCACTGTACAGCAAGTACTACTCTATATATCTGTAATGCCCTATCTAAAAATTAAAATTAAAATAAATTGAAATTCCCTGATGAGATGTTATTATGAACACGTTGGAGAGCAAGGGACCCTTTAAATGTGATCTTTTTATTGCTTCTCGGTCCCAATGTGGTACAATTAAAAACAGAAGACATACATTATAATCAAAAGATGTACATAGTGGACTTACCTGATATAAAAAGACCCCAATGGATCTACATTGTGAGAATATGAGGGAGCTGTGGATCCAACAGCTCACTCCATAAATGAGACCTTTATAACAACCCCCACAGGTCATGTGAGAAATAATTGATACCAAACAAGGAGCATGCAAGCTAGAGAAGGCTTAAGGCCTGCTCTTAAATGCAAAGTGTGAAAAACAGAAATAAAGATACTGTGATACTAATTGTCCAAAGATAATTGTGTTTAGGGTGAAATATAATTACCCTTGAGCTAAATGGGATGTTTTTCCCCTGAACAATAGAAAGTTATCCAATGCATTTTAAAGCAATGTGTTGGTGACCTGTCTAGGATTCAAGGAGTTAAAAACTCCATTTACATTTTTATTTCCACAAAAATAGAGAATTTTACCCCTAAATATGCAAGATCAAGCAGTTTAATACAAAAATAATGCTTATCACAGAGTGTCAGTGCTAATAGAGACATGAAAAATCCTCCTATCATGAGAGGAGAGGGGAAATCTGTATTATTTTAAAAATTGAACCCATGGAGAAAGATAAATTATCTGATTGGATGTTTCTGACAGCAAGGAGTATGTACGTTTTCTACTTTTAGCCTTCTCACTCCATACAAGTTTTAGTTGTCTTGTGTGTTTGTTATATGTGTTCTAGCTAGTATATCTGAAGAAATGTGATTACAAATGTTGTACATACTTGGTGAGGGCCTCATTGGGGTTTATTTATCCCCCTAACAGTTTTAGGGGTAATTTTTTGTTTTTTTATTTACACCTGTCTGCCTCAACATTGCTAGTTTGCTTTTGTCACAATTCTCTTTCTCTGCCAAGAACCACAGTGTTAGCTAGGGATGGGTGAAAAGTTAAAAAGCTTCCAGCTGTAATTTTCACGGAAAACCAACAATGTCCAGTTTTCCAGTCCATAGAAAATACATAAAATGTTCAATCGTTCTGTACTGCCTAATACATTTTATCATGAACTTTACATTTTTCATGTATGTTTTCTATGTCTGCAAGATTTCCCGCCACAATTATACTGCCTCTGATAGTCATACAGCAACATATGCCTTGATAAAATTGTTAAGGCAAAATCCTTGAGAAATAACTGTGGCTTGGGATATTGCAGCAGGGCAATGACATCAGTTCTTCAAAGCATCTGTTTTCAACAAACTGCAGTATGTCTAGGGGTAGGGAAAAAGTGAGAAAAAATTCCTGTATAACTTTTCTCAAAAAACAGACTATTTTTGTCTTTTGCAAAAGTTTTCCTCCTTTTTAGTAAATTCCAATACATTTTTTGCCTATCTTTCCTGTGGTGCAACATTTCCCACCACAATATTACTTATTCTGAGGGCTGCAGTTGAGAAATAAGTGTCTGAGAGTCAAAGTTGGGAGTCCTACAGCAACATATGCCCTGAAAAACGTGTTCCTGCTTAAGTGACACTGGCACATTTTCATGATGATGTCAAGAGA
The DNA here is from genome assembly GCA_037306005.1 of Rhinophrynus dorsalis. Lineage (NCBI taxonomy): Eukaryota > Metazoa > Chordata > Amphibia > Anura > Rhinophrynidae > Rhinophrynus > Rhinophrynus dorsalis. The sequence goes on along the minus strand of CM074723.1, from coordinate 265,673,449 downwards.
TAAAAAAGTGCAACCTATAATGTGGCAGATGTGTATGGTAATGGTGTTGCCTTTTTGCTAATTTTCTGGCCATGTCATCATCTCTTTCGCTCTCAACATCATCACCTAATATATTTATTTGTTTCATTATTTTTTATTTTTTTTTTATTATTTATTATTATAAAAAAAATGTTTTAAGTTGTCTATCCTTTCTTATCACAGTCTGCCAAAAAAAAAAATTGTAACGGAAAAACAGAAACAAACATTTTCCCTAGAATTGCCCAGCACAGAAACAATAACAGCAAGATCAGCAAGCAAACTGGACCTCAGCTGCCTGTGTCTTGCCAGTCAGTCACACTGAATTTTGGGGTATTTGGGGTATTCTTTGGGGTATTCTTTAGTTTGACTTTAACCAATCAGTTTTTAGTAGGTATGGCTATCACTCTTGTGTGTAGATACTTCCTGGTTTTTGGCAGTTAAAGCAGTATTGTAATTTTATAAACATGTTCTATATTGCATCTCTGCTCATTGAAATAAACCAACACCTGTTAATAATAATAATCAGCATTGTATGTGTATTGGATATCAATAGTAAGCAATAACAAATATTACAAACCTCCTTGATCCCTCCTTTTCTCCCAAAGTGCCCCCAGTCTCCCCTAATACAGAGAACAAATGTCCTACCTAAAAGACTCTCTAAACTAAGCTTCAGTTCCCCTTTATTTGTCTATCTTCTCTAGCTCAAAAACGTCCTGCTTTCTCCTCTCCTCTGCTGTGAAAGACTGACACCCAACTTTTATGTGGTGAGGAAAAAATGTTCTTTCCATTGATTTCAATGCAATGTGCTAGGTGAAAAAAGCAGGAAAATGTCACTTTTCTCAGGAAATTATTCACCAAACAGGAAGTGACATTATTCGCCAATTTTGGTTTGAGGTGAAAATCAAGTCAACCACTAACATTTTGGTAAGTTTACTATACCACAAGTGTAACTTTGTGCAGGTTTTGACTTCTTTCTAAGAACTCAGTAGCTGTGGGATGGATGTACAGAGAGAAAGATCTGTGTAACTTTTTTGCTTTAACAACATGACTTGTGGTGGTGGGGGTGGGGGTGGGGGTGGCAGTAAGTGTAAGCATTCTATGACATTTTGTCAACAACAAACTTAGAGTCATAGTCCTCTGCTGCAGAAACAGAGAATCTTGGCACACTCTCTGACACATTAACCTCACTTTATTATGTTCCACAGAGCCCCATGAAAAGTTAGGAGTGCTTCTGAGGCTGATAGTTGTGGAATCTCTGACATGTTTATGGCGTGTCTTCCAATCAGACCTATGGTTGTACTTCAGGTGGGATCTAAGTGAGAATGTTTTTAGTTGTGGTCCACACTGTTCACATGCTGCTTGTACAGACAAAATACATAAACATGTTTAACTTTTGGATCATTAGTGAAGTTTCTCCATACTCTGGAATTTATAGACTGAGGGGTTCTGACGGGCTACTTCTACTGGGGTTAGATGATGCAATTGTACTAGTTGGTTTCAAAGGTTTTGCTCTTCCAACAGTAGCAGTAGCACTAATCACAACTAAGTTTGTGGATGTTGATGAGCTGTGTTGCTGATTACTTTGTGCTTTTGGCTAGGTGGAGGCTGGACTTGTAAGATGTGTCAGTACTGATGATAACTGACAGAATGATTGTGTATTTTTAGTCATCTTTACTTTGCCAGAGTCAGACTTTCCAACTGATTTCTCAAATAATGTAGAAACAGGCACATAACTCTTTTTCATTTTAGGAAGACTGATCATTTGCCTTCCAGCAATTCAGTATACTAATTCTACTAGATCCATCTGCTGCTTTTGACATTGTTAACAATGCATTCCTACTGAACACACTGCCCACCCTTGGCATCCGTAACACACCTCTTGAATGGATTTCCTCCTCTCTCTCTAAAAGTACTTTCAGTGTTTCTTTTGCTGAAGCTTTCTCATCTCCCCATAACCTTTCAGCAGGTGTACCTTGGGGATCAGTCCTGGGACCACTTCTCTTTTCCCTCTACACTCTCTCACTTGGTGACTTCATCTCATCTCTTGGATTTATTTACTGTCTCTCAGCTATTTCATCATGGGTGGTCCACCATCATCTTAAACTTAATATGGCTAAGACAGAGCTGGTTGTGTTCCCTCCTAAAACCCATCTACCAACACCCTTCTCCATCACAATAGACAACTCTGTCATACATTCAGTATCCAAAGCATGCTGTATTGGGGTCATACTTGACTGCTAAATTAACTTTCTCCCCCCATATCCAAGCTGTCACTAGACCATGTCTTTTCTTCCTAAAAAATATTGCCAAAATACGTCCTTTCCTCTGCATGTCTACTGCAAAATCTCTATCTCAGGCATTCATTCTCTCTAGACTTGACTACTGCAACATTCTACTCTCTGGTCTTCCTGCTTCTCATCTCTCTCTACTTCAATCTGTTATCAATTCAGCCGCAAGAATCACCACATTTGCTCCCAGATACCTTCCCTCTCATCTCCTCCTGAAATCCCTCAATTGGCTACTATAATGTATTGTATTTCTTATAAGATTCTCCTCCTCTCCTGTAAGTCTCTCTGTTCTTCATCACCCTTTTACATTTCTGCTCGTATCTCCTGCTACACCCCTTCCCATCCCCTACGGTCTTTTCAAGGGTTCTTCCTGTCCTCTTCCTACACAAGTCGAGCCATCTCTCAGCTGCAAACTTTTTCACTGGCTATCGCTCTACTTTGGAATGCCCTCCCTATCACAATTCGCCAATCATCCACACTCATCACTTTCAAGCATCTCCTCAAAACCCACTTGTTCAAGAAGGCATCTCAATAGCAATATCTTCCTCTTGCACACAGTCACATCAGAATCCTTCTGCACTTCTTTCACCACACCTTGTACTTGCACTTTTAATCCTACTCCTAATGTCTCTGTATATAGTCAGGCATTCTAACTAGATTGTAGGCTCCTTGGGGCGGGGTCCATTTCCCAGGGTATGATTCCCTTGCTGCACTTCCCCCACAAAGAATGAAATGATCACACTAAATGCTCTTAACTCAGTTCTATATTTTTGTATTGTATTATTTCAACTTCTGTTAAGCACTGTGTACATGTATGGCACTGTATAAATAAAGATACGTACATACATCAGTAATTAGATCATCTTCAAGCATCGCCCCTCTGCTTCTTCCCCACCACTTTTATATTCCTCAAACAATTTATTTTTACTTTTCCCATTATAAGGATTTTCAGCACATTTTCAAGAACTTTAAGAACTGGTGTTTTTAACTCTTACTGTCTGTCACAGAAGTTGAACTTTAACATCTTCCTCCATTATGCCATTAACTCTAGAATGTGGCTTGTAGTCATCAGCAGTGTTCTTAGATGGTTTGTTAATATTTGTAGTAGTGGTGGACCTTTTAATGTGATTTTGACTCAAGAGGAGAAGGATCATCTTTATTTATTGTGCATGCTGCAGCAATCATGGTTGCAGTCAGTTTATGACTACCACTTTATTTTACTTTATTTTATTTTAATAATTTTTTATTGGTACGAAAGAAAGCATTAAAGTAATATCAGAAGCATTAATAAAATACAGTATTTATTCAAGAGATATTCCATAATACAATAGTAGACCATATTGGGACACAATCAAGACATCTCCCTTTCCCTTTTTTAAATTTAAAGAAACATAGCAAAACAATGCAAACAAAAAACCCCTAACTACCCCTAACCCTTCCCCAGATCGAGTGCCCCCCCCCCGGACCATGGGAGCAGCCTCCATGTATAAATCATAATAAAGCAAATCCTATGAATAGTAGGGATTGGAAAGAATGGATGTTATTTAGCCAATGATCCCAGATTCTGAAAATTTGGTGGGGTGAACCTGTAACGGTTTGTACGACACAGTAGGTTAGAATAAAACACAGTTTTATTAAAAGATACAATGAAAATACCCTTAGCGGGCTATAGCGGATCACAGCGGAATAGACAGGAAAATATAGGTCATAGACATATGCCCACACAGGCCAGTGTTACAATGAGTAGGATGGTACAGATAATGTCACAGGTCAGGCATAACAAGGCAAAATCAGCACAGCATGGGTTAAAGTCCAATGATATAATCAGTCTCTGATCTGGTGTGTTCAGTAACGCCCAGTATGATGGATAACAGCTATCAGGAGACTGTGGTGCGAGAATGGAGACAAGCACCTAGATCTGCAGAGCAGAGCTGAGACTTATACTCTCTGCCCTAGCAGTAACGGAGGCCACGCAGTACTCTGCAAGAGCTGAATGGACTAGAGCCACGGGCACCCGACCGGTGCAGTAACGGATGCAACAGTACTCTGCACGAGCTTAGTTAAGTTGAGCCAATGGCACCCGACCGGTGCCGTCATGGAGGCAACAGTACTCTGCATGAGCTTAGTTAAGTTGAGCCAATGGCACCCGACCGGTGCCGTCACGGAGGCAATAGTACTCTGCAAGAGCGGATAGAAATGAACCAATGGCACCCTGCCGGTGCAGTAACGTTGGCAACAGTACAGGAAAAAGCACAGGCACCGTGATAGAACCTCTATGAGTATAGACCATTCCCATTCTGCACCTGATAGGAAGTCTGCTGGTAAAGCAGCAATACAGAAGGATAGTCAGTAGTGATGAGCGAGCGTGCTCGGCCGATGCTCGGATCGGCTCGAGCATCGCTCTGCTCGGCACATGGCGGTACTCGTCGAGTACCGCCATGTGCTCGCCCGACATGTTCGGGTAGCGGGGATCTGTGCCGGAAGAGGCACAGATCCGAAGAAGCTCCGCTGGACCACCAGGGACTGGAGGTACGGGGGCATTGCGGAGATGAAGGGGGACACTGTGGAAGAGGGGCATAGACTCTATGCCCCTCTTCCACAATGTCCCCCTTCATCTCCGCTATGCCCGTCTTCCACAATGTGCCCCTTCATCTCCGCTATGCCCCTCTTCCACAATGTGCCCCTTCATCTCCGCTATGCCCCTCTTCCACAATGTCCCCCTTCATCTCCTCTATGCCATAGAGGAGATGAAGGGGGACATTGTGGAAGAGGGGCATAGCGGAGATGAAGGGGCACATTGTGGAAGAGGGGCATAGCGGAGATGAAGGGGCACATTGTGGAAGAGGGGCATAGCGGAGCTGAAGGGGGACATTGCGGAGCTGAAGGGGGCATTCTGAGATGAAGGGGGCATAGCGGAGATGAAGGGGGCATTGACCAGGCACCCTCCCCTCATCAGAGCAGGGGGTGCCTGGTGTTGCCCCATTCATTCCAATGGGGCTCGGGTGCTCGGCCGAGCACTCGAGCCTCAGGGGGTGCTCGGTCAGAGCACCCGAGCACCCGAGCATCGTGGTGCTCGCTCAACACTAGTAGTCAGGAAGAGCCCCAGGTCAGCACCAGACTGGGTAGTCAGACAAGCCAGGGTCATACATGGAGCGGGTAGTCAGCCAGAGCCACAGGTCTGCACCAGATAGGATGTCCACTAGTCTGGAGGCAACACAGAGGAGATAGCTGGAGAGAGCCCCAGGTCAGCACCAGATTGGATAGTCAGACATGCCAGGGTCATACATGGAGTGAGTAGTCAGCCAGAGCCGCAGGTCTGCACCAGATTTGATGTCTAATAAGGCAGGGAGTGCACAGAGGATAGTCAGACAGAGCCACAGGTCAGCACCAGGATGGATGGTCAGACAAAGCAGGGTCATACACAGGAAATCAGGACACAAGCTAAATACAACTGCACTGGACAACAACGTAAGGATAACTGGATAGGAATCCAGTTCCCTTAAGTACTAAGAGCCATTTTGAGCTGCTGAACCACCTGGCCAGAGGACACGGGCGGCTGCTATAGACTCCAAGTGCTCCCAGGCCCAATGCCGAAGTGACGAGTGGGATGACGCCGAAGCATCATTTCGTGACATCCATTCCCACCGTCAGCCAAAGTGTCGGCGCTGGATATAAGGTAAGCTGTTACAGTACCCCCTCTCAAAGGCCCCTCCTCCGGGGATTTGCCAGAAAAATGAGCATGGAACCTGTGCACCAAGAGAGTAGCGTGAACATCACCGGAGGGTATCCAGGAACGCTCCTCTGGACCATACCCTTTTCAATATATCAAATATTGCAGGCAGCCTCTGACCCACCTGGAGTCCAGAATGCTTTGTACCAGATATTTCTCATGATTACTGACCTTAACAGGAGCTGGCTGGACTGTACTCGAGGTGTAGCAGTTACAAATCAGAGGTTTGAGAAAGGAGACATGGAACATATTATGAATGCGCACGGAGGGGGGAAGCTCCAGAGCATAAGCCACTGGGTTAATTCTGTGCAGCACACGAAATGGACCAATGAATTGAGGAGCCAACTTATTACAGGGAACCATGAGGTTAAGGTTACGGGATGACAGCCACACTCTCTCCCCCACCTGTATGGTAGGTGCCAGCAAACGCCTATGGTCAGCCTACCTTTTCTGTCACTGCATAGAACCACGTAGGGTCTACTGTACCCGAACCCAAGAGGAACGGAGACCCCTCAAATGCTCATCAAGAGCCAGAATTTCTTGTGCTTGAAAGACCGCGGGAAGGACAGAGAGTTGAAATCCATAGTTGATCAAGAACGGAGAACTCTGTGAGGAAGAGTTCATGGCACAATCCCGGGCAAACTCTGCCCAAGGTAACAAGGTATCCCAATTATTGTGGTGGTCAGAGATATAGCAACGGAGAAATTGTTCTAAGGCTTGGTTCGACCTTTGTGCCACACCGTTAGACAGGGGATGGTACGCGGAGGAGAATGCTAACTGAATCCCCATCAGAGCACAAAAGCATCTCCAGAAAAGAGACACGAACTGGCTACCTCTATCCAAGGTAATAACCCTGGGTATGCCATGAAGCCGAAAGACCTCCCTAGCGAACACCATCACCTATTCCTGCGCGGATGGTAGGCCTTTAAGTGGTACAAAGTGAGCCATCTTAGAAAATTTGTCTACGATCATCAGGATGACCGTGAAGCCCAAGGATGCCGGAAGATCAACCATAAAGTCTATGGACAAATGTGACCAGGGACGTTCCCCGTTAACCACAGGTCGAAGGAGACAGACAAGCAAGTGTCGCAGCAATTTATTTTGAGCACAAGTAGTGCATGCTGTGGTAAAAGCAGCACAATTGGATCTTAGGCTCGGCCACCAGAACAGTCTAGACAAAGACCAAATCATCTGGTCTCGCCCAGTGTGACCAGCTATCTTGGAAGCATGCTACATCTACAACAGTTTAATGCACAACTGAGCAGGGACAAATCACCTCCCGCAAGGCTTCTCCGTCGGAGCAGAAGTTTGAGCAGCCAAAATTTCATCTCCCAGGAGAGACGTAATACATGTTCAGATGGTAGCCAGAATCCGATCAGCCGGAATAATTGGTGTCGGAGGAACCTTCTCCTTGGATAGATTGAAACTGGCGTGATAGGGCAGCCTCCTTAATATTCTTAGAGCCCAGGAGATAGGAAACCATGTAGTTGAACCAGGAAAGGAACAATCCCCATCTAGCTTGACAGGACGACAATCGTTTGGCCTCGTATACGTACGTGAGGTTCTTATGAGCCATAAGAATTAAGATCGGGAAACTAGTACCTTCCAAGAGGTGTCGCTATTCTTTCAGGGCCAGTATGATGGCCAATAATTCTCTGTCCCCAATCTGATATACCATCTCAGCTTTAGATAGTTTTCTGGAAAAATATCCACACAGGTTTAAGGCCTCACCCGGGGCCGAGCTCTGCGAAAGGAGAGCATCTACTCCAATCTCAGATGCATCGACCTCCAGGGTAAAGGGTAGAGCAGGATTCGGGTTCACCAAAATGGGAACTGCTGCGAATGCTGCCTTGAGGTCCTCAAAGGCGAGCAACGCACTAGGAGACCATTCAGAGACCTTTGCACCCTTACGGGTAATATCAGTGAGCAGTTTGACAATAGTCAAGACATTTTTAATAAACTTCTGATAGTAATTAGCGAACCCCAAAAATCTTTGGATAGATTTAAGTCCCAAAAGACGAGGACATTGCAACACTGCGGACAATTTCTGGGGGTCCATGTCCAACCCAGATGAGGAAATAATGTACCCCAGAAAGGTTACTTGAGGTTTGTGAAATTCGCATTTTTCCAACTTGCAATACAAGTTGTTCTCTTTCAGCAGTTGTAGGATTTTGGATACATCCAAATGATGAATCTCCAGCATAGGAGAATGAATGAGGATGTCATCTGTAAAAGGTCTCTTAGCACATCACTGATAAATTCCTGGATGAAAGCAGGAGCATTACAAAGACCAAAGGGCATGACAAGGTACTCATAATGCCTGCTCCGGGTGTTAAATGCTGTCTTCCATTCGTGTCCCTCCTTCATTCTGACCAAGTTGTAAGCCGCCCTTAAATCAAGTTTCATGAATATCTTAGAACCTTTTAGATGGTCAAATAATTCCGTAATCAGAGGTATCGGATAGGCGTTTGTTAAGTGCACGGAAGTCAATACATGGACATAATTCTCCAAAAAAAAAAATCCAGCACCGGCAGGGGATGTGGATTTGCAAATGATACCCCTCTCCAGGGCATCAGAGACTTAGTCCTCCATGGCCTTGTTTTCCTCCAAAGACAGAGGGTATATATGGCCCCTAGGAGGGATTCTACCAGGCAGTATCTCCACCGTGTAATCATAAAGCTTATGAGGAGGTAATGCCCTGGCTTGGATTTTATTATACACATCAGCAAAATCAGAATAGGCCTCAGGTAGGCCAGAAAACTTGGCACATGCCAGTCTATCCGGGAGCAGTAGACAAGTCTTGTCACACTGTGGACCTCAAGACAATATTTCGCAAGTCTTCCAATCAATCCTAGGGTTATGTGCCTGCAACCAAGGAATCCCTAGAATGATGGCATAGTGAAGAGAGTTACTCACCTGAAACTTCAGGGTTTCTTTATGGATGGCCCCCACCCTCAGGGTAAGCGGAGAAGTTTCATGAGTAATGTGTGAAGGCAGAAGGGGTCTGCCATCAATGGCCTCAATGGCCAAAGGAGAGGCAAGCAACAGTAATGGAATAAGATTCTGAGCTACAAATTCAGCATCCATAAAGTAACTGGCAGCACCTGAGTCTATTAATGCAGAAATTGAGACTGACTCATTGGCCCAAGTAAGAATCACTTCACGCATTGGTTTATCCTGCGTGGCCTCAGGGGACTGAGAGATACCACCTTAGATCTGTCCCCGACAGGATCTTAGGTGCGGGCATTTCCCGGACGTACTGGACATAACCAGGTGTCCAGGCCTCCACACAGTATAGACACAGTCCCTCCCTCCTCCAAAAGGCCCTCTCCTCCATAGACACTCAGGTGGCCCCAACCTGCATAGGTTCACTGTCCCTAGATTCAGAACCAGGAGGTATGGGAGGTGATGGAGGACTGGGTGGGCAAGCTAAGTGGTGTCACTCTAGAAGGATGCCTCCACAGGCGCTCCTTGAATGAGGGTCTCTCCTGGACCCGAGTGTCAATCAGGATAACAAATCTTAGGTAACTCAGAGGCAGCAATCTCATCCTTCGCATAGTCCACAAGCCCTTAGGAAAAGGCGGCTACAAGAGCCTCATTGTTCCAACCAACCTCAGTTGCCAGGGTACGGAACTCAATACTATACTCCACCACAGTACGATTACCTGGGTGTATGGTCATAAGGTGTTTGGAAGCCGAGGTCCCGCGACCTGGCACATCAAAGACGTTTGAAGGAGGCCATGAATTCATGAAAGTTATAAATTATGGGTTTTTCCATCTCCCATAAAGGATTCTCCCACGCCAATGCCTTGCCAGAAAGGAGCAAAATAATCAAGCCAACCCTACTACGCTCACTAGGGAAGGCATAAGGAATAATTTCCAGGTATATGCCCAGTTAGTTCAAGAATCCACAACATAATTCAGGAACCCATTATAACTCTGTGGGAGTGGAGCAGATCCAGACAACCCACTGACCAACCCTGCATCAGAGATGGTAGGAACTGCTGGTGCCATGGAAGGAGCTGGGGTGGCCACCGGTTGTAGGTTAGAGCATTCCAAGTGAGTAGTATGGTTAAGCAAGGTTTGCAAAGCCAAGGATAAATGATCAATGCATTGATCTTGAACCTGCATCCTGCCCAGTATGATCTGAAAAGGTGAATCACTATTACCATCTGTTGTCATAACCCTTACGTACTGTCACGGATGGCAAGCAAAGACAGAAGTCAGACAGTATAGTAAAAATCACCTTTATTAGAATGATAACAGTAATGAAATATAACAAGCAGAGGGTGACAGAGAGGTTAGAGACTCTATCAGCAATAGGAGCCGCCAAAGGTCAACCACAACTGCAAGAGACTAGGCTTTAGCAAACTGGTAGTCTCAATCGCCATGGGAGGGACACAGAATAGACCCTATGGTCTCACAAAAAGGATCACAACTAGGGAGACTCCTGACTCACAACTGCAGCTAGTCGAAAGAGGCCATTCTGCCATAGGATGGCAACAAGGGAGACTACTGACTCATGCCTGCAGTCAGTAAGGCTGGAGTCCACCAGAGCCACAGGTTTGCAACTGATAGGAAGTCTGCTGGTAAAGGAGCAATACAGAAGGATAGTCAGACAAAGCCACAGGTTAGCACCATATTGGGTAGTCAGACAAGCCAGGGTTACACACAAGAGAGGGTAGTCAGCCAGAGCCACAGGTCTGCACCAGATAGGATGTCCAGTTGTCAGGAGGCAACACAGAGGAGATAGCTGGAGAGAGCCCCAGGTCAGCACCAGACTGGATAGTCAGACATGTCAGGGTCATACAGAGCCACATGTATGCACCAGACTGGATGTCTAATAAGGCAAGGAGTGCACAGAGATTAGTCAGACAGAGACATAGGTCAACACCAGGATGGATGGTCAGACAAGCCAGGGTCATACACAGGAACTCAGGAAACAAGCTAAATACAACTGCACTGGACAACAACGTAAGGATAACTGGATAGGAAACCAGTTCCCTTAAATACTAAAAGCCAGGAAATGGATAGGAGGAGACTGACCAGGCCTTCCTGTATAAAGTTAAGGCCTGCGTCAATACGTAGCATCGCGCCTGTAATTGATGCATCTTGACGAGATGCGCCAAACGCCTGCACCTTTCCTGAGTCACTTTGAGCCGCCTACCCTCCAGGCCTGAAGACATGGGCGGCCACTACAGACTCCAAGCACGCCCAGGCCCAATGCCCAAAGCGAATCATGGGATGATGCTGAAGCGTCATTTTGTGCCATCTATTCCCAGCGTCAGACGAAGCGGCGGAGCTGGATATAAGGTAAGCTGTTACACTCCTATTTGTATTCCTTGTGCTCATAGTGATAGCAGCGACTATGAGCCTCTTGTGTCTCAATTTAGCTAAATAATTCACAGCACAACAGCTTAGCACCCTTTTTTTCTCTCTCTCTCTGTCTAGCTCCTTGTATTGTATTTCACTTACTGGAAACGTCCCATTTTTGGCTTAAAATAAGCAAATAAAGGGCCGCAAAGCAGACAAACACATGGTTTTCAAGGATTTATTTTGCAGTAACACAGCAGAACCTTTTACCCAGCCCTAGATGTGGATATATGTTGTACCTGTTAAAAAACATGTGAGTGAGGGGCTGTGTATCACTTCTAGGCACATCCTTATTGAGATCCCACCAGAAGCACAATCACAAGTCTGATTGAGAAAAACACCAGCAGCTCTTCAGAGGGGCAACAATTTGCTCACTAACAATAATTCCCATGACACTTTTTCTGTGTAGTGAAAATGTAAACCACAGAGAAGGATGAATCTAAGTTAGTTAAAGGTGACAAGAGTCATTGAATCCCATACCCTCATCCATCACCTCCTCCACCATGCCTAGTCAGGCAAGCCTGTAGACTACAAACAATTAATTTTTCAGGCCTAGCCTTATTTAAAGCCCACAATTTTTTTCATACCTAGCCTTACCAAATATGTTGAATATTTAACATTCTGTAAGCCGCAAAACAAATATTTGTCAGGCTTTTCTTTCAGTATTCTTGCTGCTGTGCTTACTAATCATTATTTTAAAGTGATAATTAAAATAAATAAATAAATAAATAAGGTTACAACTTACACTGAATGTGGAAAATGTGTATGGTGGTGGTGGACTTGTGTGTTGTGGTATGACTGATCATCAAATGCCATGGCCCTGAAAGCTAGACCAATTAGTTGCATTATCATCTTTGAGTCTAATTTAAGCTTGCATTATTCTCAGATTATTGTCAAACACTGATTAGTTGTCATAGCAGTTTTCTCAAGAGTGGAAGATGGAAGCAGCCCTTCAAATCCTTCCTCATCCTCAGTGATGCTGTTAATAGTATGTGTGCCTTGTGTTTCCCTGTCACCTGTGGATTTTTCCACTTTTTCTACCTCAGATGGCAGAAGACGTTGGTTCATTTTTAGAACTGTAAGTCTCCTAACACTGCTGCTTGATAAAATAAAACATAGAGTTTGACAGATGATTAGAACCATTTTGCACATCTAGTCTGCCCTTTTTCCTACTGTAAAAACCTCATACCTTATTTGGTCCGTGGTCTTGTCTTGTGTTCTTATGCCTATCCCATGCAAGCCTAATATCCATCACTGTATAAACCTCTACCTCTTCTGCTGGTAGTCTATTCCACCTATCAACCACCCTCTCAGGGAAGTACAACATTGTTGCATTACATTATAAACAGCAACACTGAACACACGGTCAAACTACATGCTTGCTGGTGAGCAACTAAGGGTTTCCTTGGCAGTATGCATGAGTATTGGCCACAAATACAAACTTTGAAAGAGCAGAGCACAAGTAATCCCTCTATCACCTGCTATAGTTTATTTAACACACATATATGGCTTTGTGGGATTGTCTCTCAAAATTCTGCATGCACAAAGTGGTGTGCTGTCATATAGACTGAGGACAAGGTGGGGATTTCGGCAGTGGCATGTGTTTACACTCTACGACTCTTGTCATCTCCTACAACAAACTCAAGGCTAGATTTAAAGGCTCATGTTAAACCAGCCTCTAAGTGAAAAAGGCACATCGCTCGCAAATAATAAATGAGTTACGGCAGATACAATAGGTACTCTACAAGTATAGCTATCGAGCGTAGGCACAGCCAAAACACGTAACACAAAACCCGTTGGTGCTCATGTTAATGCACAACGTGCGGCCAAATCACCCAATAACATTGCTTAAAGCAACTTGTAACATAACGGCTGCCGTTGGCTAGCAACCCTGATTGATGCAACAACAAATTCAAACACACAGCCAATCCCAAAGCTCCAAAGTATCCCAAAACTTCAAATACACCTATATGTACCCAAAAATAACCGTCACACACTGTCTGTTATCGAGTTCTTGAGAGCTAGATATCAGGACCCAGGAGCAGAGTATAGTGATCAGAGAGAGGGTGACAGGAGTGTTCATTGGAGGTAGAGGAGTTTTTGAGTTTGGTGAGCATTGCACATAATTCGACACATATCACACCTTTGCACATATTACATACACTCTGTGATGGTTTGTTTGACACACAGACACAGTGGTTTAGGATAAAACACAGTTTTATTGAAATCACAGTAATAAAATAACCTTCACAGGTCCTGTAGTATATCAGCAGAATAATACAGACACACGACAGGTTATAGATACATATGCCTACACAGATCCAGCATAAACATAAAGTCCACAACAGTCTATACTGACACAGGTCAGGCAGATTATAATGGATTCCCAGGAGCAAGGTCTTGCATGGGTTAATGATCTTCTTAGAGTGTAAACAGTCCCATGTGCAGAGAGGTCTGTTATGGGGCTCTCTGCATATAGACAGCTGAAGGTTTCGTAATGCCCAAAACCAGATAAGCAGAACTAGCGTGAACTGCCTAGGCAACAATGGGAACAAAGTCACATAAGGTACTGCCGTAGCAGTAACGGAGACAACACTTGCACTCTGCAGAAGTAGTAACAGAGGCAAACCGGTGGCTCACTGGCAGAGCAGTAACGGAGGCAGACACTTGCACTTCGCAGAGGCACAAACGGAGATTAGGCCCAAGGCAAACTGCCGTAGCAATAACGGAGGCAGACACTTGCACTCTGTAGAAGTAGTAACAGAGGCAAACCGGTGGCTCACTGCCGGAGCAGTAACAGAGGCAGACACTGGCACTTTGCAGAGGCAGTAGCGGAGACTAGGCCCGAGGTAAACTGCTGTAGCAGTAATGGAGACAACACTTGCACTCTGCAGAAGTAGTAACGGAAGCAAACCGGTGGCTCACTGCTGGAGAAGTAACGGAGGCAGACACTTGCACTCTACAGAGGCAGTAACGGAAACTAGGCCCAAGGCAATTGCCGTAGCAGTAACGGAACTGGCCACTGGTACTCTGCAGGAGGAATAGAACCCAATTGCCAGATTGTCAGAATGTCGCCTAAGCGACACAGCACAAGAACGCCAACCAAGTCGGGTCGAATCACGGAGCAGGAACGTCAGCCAAGCCAGGTCGGATCACGGAGTAGGAACGTCAGCCAAGCCAAGTCAGATCACGGAGCAGGAACGTCAGCCAAGCCGGATCTGATCACGGAGCAGGAACGTCAGGAAATCCAGGTCGGTACACAGGGCAGTAGACAATATGCAGAGTAGTCAGGCAGGCCAAGTCGGTACACTGGGAATCACTGAGCAGAAATAAGCACTGGCACAGGAACACCATGAAAGGGCACCGGAGGGGTGCCAATAACCCAGTATATAAAGGTCATACTGGGCGGGACTAACACACGGCAGCCAATGGGAGCAAAGCACAGGCTAGACTGACAGAAAAACAAAAACAAAAAGAGCATGGGCACCGTGATACACCCATACATACAGAAACACATACACATACATACACATAATCCTTTTTTTTCTTTACACATTTTAAATTTTATTTTTACAGTATGAATCTGTGAGTGAAAGTGTGTGACAGAGAGTGAGTGGATTGAGTGTGTCTGTGAGGGCCTGTGGCAATGCCTGAGTATGAGTGGATGAGTGAAGACCAGGAGAGGAGGACAGTAGAGAGGGATGGGGAAAGTAGTGGAGGAGGAGGAAGGTCAGGAGGGTATCCATGAGCAGAGCAGGGGTGGGAGAGGAAAATCCGCAGGGTGAAGGGGGACCCAGGCCGCAAGAGCAGGCACACGGAGGACAGGGACAGAACTTGCACTAGGACAAGGGGTAGTTGCTGGGGAGCACCCCAACAGTCAGGGTCAGAGCAGGCAGGACACTCTGGCTCAGAATCCTCCCATGCCAGAGCTGATGAGGGCAGGATCAGAGATCCAAAATACACCGAGGAGGAGAACACGGCTCTCATGGAGGCTGTCCTCAAGAGAGAGAGTGTATCTCCTCCACCCAACGACGAAGGTCCCTGGCCTGTCAGTGAGGAGGAAGGCAGTCTGGAATCAAATATGCAGCCGGGTGAACACGGTGGCTACATGCAGGCGGGACATGGAGTCTGTTAAGAAGAGATGGGGCAACTGCCGGAGGGTGGTCAAGAACAAAATGTCTGACATGGCCAAGCAAGCCCGAGGCACCGGAGGTGGCCCACCTGTCCCCATCACCTTCTGCGGGTGGGGGGAGATGGTGCGGCAGAATATGTCCCCGACCCTGATCGAGGGGGTCGTTGGAGGAGTGGACACTGGGGATGAGAGGAGCCGCCACACTACCAGTAAGTGCAACACTACATAACCACACACTACATCGACCAACACCAGCTGCAAACACAGTCACACCTCAACACATGCCCATCATTCATCCATACAACTGCACCAACACAGCACCCTGAGGGTTAAAAACAGGACACAACACCAGGACAAATGTCAAGGTCCAACTTGGGCCAAACCTGTCAAAGTCCTAGTTCAACCCTCCTGTCGCTGTGCCCATCACACACAATACACAAACCATGCTGTTCAAAATGTCGTCTCTTAAACATCATCACAGTTCACACACAATGTCACCCATGTACCCACAGGGAAGTCAGCACCTAAGCCCTTGAGTGCTAGAGGGATCAGCAAAGCATCGATCAACAATGCTGCGACAACCCCTCTTGGACTCAAAGGGTTAACCAGACAACAAACAAGTCAATAGGCCAACAATCACATGCTACACAGGGGATATTCACTAAGCGGTGACAAAGAGATGGTGGAGAGAAGTTAACCCTCACACACCCTCACTTCACCAATACCAGTGTTAGTCTATGGAGAATATGCAATAACAAGAATCAAGTTGATAGGGTCCCATTGTACAGACTCCATGGAAAACACTGGAAATGGGGAAAGGAGATCACTGGAGAAGTCAGCATCATGTTCACTTCATCAGTTCAACATCACCACTTACTGAATCACAAAAAAGGGTGGATCAGGTCACACATCACAGTGTCCCAGAGAATAACTGGTTGTATGTGCAACACACAGGCCTCAAACAATTCCCCATAATTAAAGGTGGATGAAGTAGGCCTTGGTGTTATGGCTGCAATCATTTTCTCTAACTTGAAATGACATATTTCACATCTGATTCCCACATGGATCCACAGGGGTGCTGATGCCATGGATGGATCGTACACCAGCCACTGTTTGCAGGATACACATGGGAGCCAAATATCAACCATTGTACTTTGGTCACCAACAGGCCATGACTGATGAATATCTCGGATTGAGTACGGTTGCCTCACACAGAAGGATGGATGGGCTCCTACACAGAGAAAAACAGGCCTCAATCAAAAATATCCCTCACTACTGGCTTGATTGTTGCCCTTCAGGATTCAACTGGAACACACAACATGGACAGGATCTTGTCAAATTCATCAATCTGCGATTGCCAGGGTGGTATACCATGCATCACAATGTAATGCATAGGATATCATCATGACAACCAGAGAGTCACCTGTCAAGTAATCAAAATTGTGCATTGTACAGGATCAAATAAGAAGACAGGGTTGAATAACACTTGAATCCCACTGCAGATCTATTCCCAAAAGATATGGACACAAACAAAAACGGTCAGATATGTACCTTTCAAATGTTTCTAAATATGTCCCAACACGATGTGAACCCAGAGATCAGTTCACTGCACGTGATTACCTTACTGGCCAGATATGTGCACCCATCAAAAATTAACCTACATTGCTACCATCCAAATACACATACATAGTATATCCCACTCTGCGTAGATGGGATATACGAGGTATGTTCATATCCATCATATCAATCCAATGTATTTTTGGATGGGTGCACATATATAGCCAGTAAGGCAATCACACGTACCAATCTGCTGTCTGGCTTCACATCTTGGAAGGATATATTTGTATCCATATGAAGGGTACATATCCACATACATATCTGACCATTTCTCCTTGTGTGTAACTATAATGGGATAGCAATAGGTAATGTCACCATGATGTAATATTGTTGGCATCGTAAAAAGATCTGTCTCAATGCCATTTGACCACACTGAGGCTCTTCAGCAGAGCCAAACTTGCCACATTTCGAGATAAATACTTCTTTGGAATGGTCCACAGAGTGTGCTTGCAAACCATGCACACTCTGTAGACCATTCCAATTGAGTATTGTTCTCTAAATGGGGAGATTTTGGCTCTGCTGAAGAGCCTTCATGTGGACAAATGAATGAAATCTCCATCTGTCACAAAGAGCAATATCTGAATAAACATGAGTGTAGGAGGGATAGGACTAACAGTGAACAACATCTGTTTTCACAATGCCTACAATATGACATCAAGGTGGACTTAACCTTTGCTATCCCCTTGAAGGGATAGCCATCCCTAAAATGTGTAAAGACAAATGTATGTTGTGGAATTCACCCCCCGAGTAAAACAATGGTATTCCCACTGCTGAAAGGTGTGTTAATTCAAAAGGTATCACAGCTCAAACATGGATATGTCAGGGGCAATATCCCAGTGGCCTGAAATTGTACAGTGGTGCTGTTACTACATTATCATATGGACAGCTCTGGTACAGGGACCAGAAATCTACATGGGAGGGTGTTGCAACAGCCCCACTGTACTATTTCGGGCCTGTGATATTGCACCTCAAAATGAAAAAGTATCAAACAACACCTTTCAGCAGTGGGAGTACCCTTGTCTACCCAGGGGGATTAACCCAACCACATATACTTTTCTTCACCAGATTTCAAAGTATTACTTTCTCCTCAAACCTATGGCTACTTTCACTTCTCATTTCTCCACACAGCTTACGGCCCTCAAGCCCAGCGGGAGCCCGTGGAGGAGGCTACGTCACCCCCCAGTGAGGAGTACACAGAGGAGGGGACCAGCTGGTGGTCACCATACCCACCATCCCCATCTCCTCCAACACAGGCTGCACCACCACCTTCTGCACCACCACAGGCTGCACCCCTCCAAGCTGCACCTCCCCAGTACAGTAGCAGGAGGCAACAGGAGGAGAGGTGGATGTATCCAGCCACCTCCACCAGCTACTACCCTCCAGCAGTAGCACCAACACCGCCAGGGAGGCAATGGCTGCCAGGGACAGTGGCCACCACTCAATATGGGCCATATCTATCCCAGATCAACCCACCCTCCTGGATGGCTCCACAGCATGCCCCAAGGTATGATCCCAGATGGGGTCCAAACACCTATCAGTGGCCAACATATGACCCTTGGCCACTGGACTACCCACACCTGGGCCTGATTGGGGAGCCCCAGCGCCCTCTACCCAGGGACAATTTCACACCTCCACCAGCACACACATCATTGGGCAGCTCGGAGTCACTTGATGTGGTGGGCATATGCCCATCATCTGCACCAGCCACTCCAACAGCTGTCACAGCAGCCACAGCACTTCCAGCAGCAGCAGTGGAAACAGCACTTCCAGCAGCAGCAGAGAAAACAGCACTTCCAGCAGCAGCAGAGGAAACAGCACTCTCAGCAGCAGAGGACATAGCAGCACCAGGGTCACCAGGCACATCCACCTCCAGCACTGCACACCTCACAGGGATGGAGGTGGAGTGTATGGCCCTGCAGAGGAGACTACTCCGGTTGAGCAGGAGCACAGATGTGAACATCACCAGGAGCCGAAGGGAATCCAGGAGGAACAGGGAGATTGGAGACCAGAATCCAAACCCTGGAGTCAGAGGTTGCCAGGGTGAACACACAACTCCACCATCTCCAGACGGGGATCATGGACATGTTCACACAGGTACTTGTGGAGTTGCGAGAGATCAACTGCAGGGAGACCCTGAGAATGGAGAGGGAGAACCTACATTCCACGGAGGGGTCTACTGCACCCACCACCTCCTCCAGTGTTACCCCTGAAGCCACACCTAGGGGGCAGAAGGTGGCCAGGCGATCAACGAGGGCATCCACCTCTGACAACCAGTCTAAGGCCCCCCCAAAAAAAGAAAAAATGAAAGGCCCAACCTGTTAACTGCCCCCTCAATAAAGAAACATTGTGCTTTTGATTCCTGTCTGATCTGCTGTGTCTTCAGTTATGGATTGGGTGGCAGGTTTGTCTCCAATGCATTGCCATACAATGCAGTGAACACAACCTCTGCCTGGGTGAAATGTTTGTGGGATGCTACAACATGGGTTCACACACACACACACACATCATTGTCCAAATTCACCTGGCAAACCATCCCTGTTGCCATATAACACAACAGTGTTACATGGTCATGATGTGTGTTAGAATTGTTCTGAACATACCCCTCATCACAACTGGTGCAACACTTAACATTCATCTGCATCAATTGTTGTGTTTGAAGAGGAAACTAAACAAACAGCTATGTGACTTAGCAGGGAAATAACAAGCAGGACAGATGGAACATGCTTCACTATTGACTTTGGATCAAACTCCTATTGTGCAGCTGACTTACTGGTGAACACAATGTACACCCTAGGATCTTAGTGTGTGTGCTACACATTGGGATCCTAGGGGGAGCATTGTGTTCTCCAGTAAGTCAGTTGCACAACAGGTGTTTGAATCACAGCATAACTTACTGGATAACCCAATGATTTTCCTAAGATGTCAATGTGTAGCAAACACATTAAAAACGTAGGCTGGGCATTGGGTTATGTACTAAGTTGTGTTGTTGTTTAACTAAGGTTGTAACACACTTCACCAGTGATAACACTTGTCCACTTGGTCTTGTTGTTTTTTTGATGTAGCCCATGTACTGAGATATGTCAACCTACAGCAATCTCAGGACATTGATTATATTGAGCAACACACAAACCGTGGACGTGACATCACTGCCAATGGCGAGTGAAAATTTAGCCCTGGTGAGTAGAAATTCAGCCCTGGTGGGTATGCTATGGCTTGCAGTGGTGAGTAACTTTTCAGGTCTGGCTAGTAGCAAAGGACTTCAAATTTTAAGCCCTGCCCTGTATCAACTGCTATCTACTCTAGCCTTGAGTATGGTTTATAATTGAGAGATGTCAAATCCAACATTTATTCATACAGACAAACACATACTGAATAGTGAAGGTACTCCTTTATTGTGTCTCAAACTACAGTAACACATGCATGTGTTTTCTGGTTATATAGCCTATATGCATGAAACACTTGTATGAGCACACAAGCGGCACATCTGAACTAAACAGGGATACTTTAGTAACACTGGGGAACTGCTCATGTGTTGTCCACATGGTTTGTCTACTCTGTGATGAGCAGTCTTACTGTACAGGTCTGATACCTGGGTGGTAGTACACACATGAATTTGTTTCTATATGTGAATGTTCCAGTAGAGGTTGCTGTGAACATCAAGTCAAACATTGCATCACCAACACAATCACTGGAAACACCAAGGGGTGAGCTTCATGGAAGTATTGTCCAAACTTCAGTCCAGTCACATGGAAACTCCTCTGTTCAAGGATGGATCGTGCTATGGATGCCAGTAGGACAAGAGGACAGGATTTGGAACATCACCCTCGAAGTGTTCGTCACAAAACAGCTACAACATCATGATCCTCTTCATCTTTCTCGTTACATGGGGCTACACAAACCATTGCTGTGGAATGTGTTGTTTACTGGTCTATGAACCATCCTGGGGGATAACTAAGGGGATGTTAAGCATCTTTAGGGATATATGCCCCTGACATGGTTACACACATCAACAGATATGTCCTGATAGCTTCCTGACAACAATATATTTGGTCTGCCACTGTCAGAGACAGTCCAAATATGTTTGGATCATGGAGCTATCAGGACATATTTGTTGATGTGGGGATGTCTGTCTGGGGCATATATCACTGCACACACACACAGGTCAGCATGGTGTCCCTGGAGCAGTGATCCACATGTAATGAGCTTTATGTTGTGTAACACACTACCACTGTAGAGCCATCCCTCTGCTGCTCTTTTTAGCTCTAGCAAACTACAGGTCCCATGTTCGCTCAAATGTCCCCTTAACCCCTGATGTGATAGAGTGTTATCTAATGCATTGCCTTGGATGAGACTCTCTCACTACAGGGGTACCACGGTTGCTATGGGTGTGATCCTAGAAAAAACACTTTAGTTGGTGCCTGGGGAGCCGTGGAATATGTTGAAAAAGTGTTGTACCTTGGTTTCCAGGGGGACATTCATGATATCCTTGGGGTGGCAGTATCAACATGGACAACAGGGTGTCAGATGTAATCGAAATCTCTAGGCCCAATATGACTGGTCCATGGAATGGTTGATGGTGGTGGTCCATACTGCAGCCAGTGTCAGGGCTGTGTCACTGATCCTGTTGGGTGAAACAGAAGATGTGTGTTGTGGTGGGTGTGCATGCATGGAGTGTGTGCATACATTTATTATACTCACAGCTGAAGTGATCCCTGATTAATCTGTGTCTTGTCTGCATCCCTGTTAGGGTTTCCTCACCCTGGACAATGTCCAGTGGGTCATCAGGTCTGGGTGGGGGGTGTACATTGTTGATGAGTCTGGTGACGACCGCGATATTATAGAGGATGGCACATGCCATGACAATTTTGCAGACCTTGCCAGGTGCATACTGCAATGCTACCCCCGAGTGGTCCAGACATTGGATTCGGGACTTGAGGAGGCCGAAGGTACACTCAATGGCATTGCGAGTTCTGGCATGAGACTGGTTATATCTTTCCTGGGCATTGGTTTGGGGATTGGCGAGTGGGGTGAGGAGTCATGGTTTGCAGCCATAGCCAGCATCACCTGTGGGAAGTGAGTGACATGGTGAGACAAAGAGCACATGTTGTGTGAATGCTGTTTCATGAGGTAAACAAACGTACTAGCACGTGTGTATGTGGTGTGATTTGGTATTGTTAACTAACCTAGAAGCCATCCGCCTGTATAGGTCCCATTTTTGAAATCTCTGTGCACAGATGAGTTTCTGAGTATATGGGAATCGTGACAGCTTCCAGGATATTTTGCACAGACATTCATGATGGCCAGGTTGCTGTCACACACCATCTGCACATTCATGGAGTTTTTTCGGTTGATGAACACATGTCCCCGACGTGCTGGTGCTTTGATTCTCACATGGGTGCAATCTATTGCACCCATGACCCTGGGCATGCCTCCCCTTTCATAGAAGCCCTGCTTGAGATGTGTCCACTCCATGTCGGTGGTGGGGAAATGTATGTACCTACTAGCCTTGCCTTTGAGGGCTGGCAAGACCTGGGCCAGCACCCTGGAGAATGTGGCCTGGGACATGCCAGATGCATAACCCTCTTTCAACTGAAAGGCACCACTTAAATATATCTTTTTCGCTGCCGTTAGCAGTCCCGCACTTCTTTGAATTGCTCTGGGGAATTTTGTTCTATGGGTCCCAATGTATGTAAATGTATCGGCCGTTGTGACTTTTGCTCTGCCGTTAGCTGAACATAACATGGAGCTTTGAATGGCTTACTGCACCTTAACGCACCTGTTAGTCTTCTTTTGGCTAACGGCTGCCTTTAAATCGAGCCCTCAGAGTCATACTTCTCTGTATCAGGGGCAATAGGTGTTATTTCCAATTATTGAAATCTTGGCATACTCTGACACATCAACATCACTTATATTTTGTGCCCCAGAGAACTTCTAGGAGTACTTCTACTGTTCTTAGTTGTGGCACCTCTAATATGTTTATTGTTTTGGACTGGTGTGGTGTGGTGTCCCTATCACTGATGACAACAAAAACACACTCCCCATTCAACTGCTTCTTTGTCCAGACTCCCCTAACATAAAAATAACACAGGTGTCTGTGTCTTCCCAATCAGTTACACAATATTTTTGGGAACTTGGGGCAAAGCTCCTTGCTCCCTTCTCACACCCCCACACTCCCCTAGCACATAAAATAGCCAGCTTAGGAATATTTGTGGTAAATCTCCTTTGCTTCCTTCATACACACCAAGACTCCTCTAACACAGAGATAACAGCCAGATCAGGAAGGAACTTCGATCACAGCTGCCTGTCTCAATCAAACAAGATTTTGGTATATTTCTGTTAAACCTCCTTTTCACCCTAAACTCTCCTCTTCCCAGTGTGCCCATAGATTCCCCAAACAAAGATAACAATTTTCCTGTCTACAAGACTCCCTAAACTACATTCCCGCTTAACTTGATTTAAAAATATGGTGATTTCTCAATCCATCACAAACAAAGAATGACATACTGCAGGAACATGACACCTCTTTTACATTATTCCTGCAGGAAAAGAAGGGAAAATTTCCATGTGCGGAGGAAATTTAGTCTTACCATTGATTTCACAGCAATGAGCTACGTGGCAAAAAACAAATAATTTCCTGCTCAGCAGGAAGCACCTTTTTTGCTCCTTTTTCTGTTTTGAGGAGAATAATTTAACCCATCCACATATAATGTTGTATTGCAAGTCCTCCTCACAGAGAAACACCTTGCCAGTGGCGTAAGAATAGGGGTCGCAGCAGTTGCACCTGCAACCGGGCCCATCACTCAAGGGGCCTGGCCACCGCCTGCGACCC
This sequence comes from Rhinophrynus dorsalis, assembly GCA_037306005.1. Classification (NCBI taxonomy): domain Eukaryota; kingdom Metazoa; phylum Chordata; class Amphibia; order Anura; family Rhinophrynidae; genus Rhinophrynus; species Rhinophrynus dorsalis. The sequence continues at coordinate 265,649,462 of CM074723.1, read as the reverse complement.
CCTCACCCTCAGCAGTCACCTAGCTGATCTCCCACTTGACATGCCGCCCTAGTAATACAGAGCGCTGGGAGATGACATTATCTCCCAGCCTCTGCATTACTACAGCGACGTGCAGGAGCTCCGGTTGCAGAGATCTGTGCCGAAGGAGGCACAGATCTGTAAAGACACTCCGCTAGACCACCAGGGACTGGAGGTAGGGGCAATGTGGAGATAAAGGGGAAATGTGCATATGAAGGGGCAATGTGAAGATGGGGGCATTGTGGAGATGAAGGGGGCATTGTGGAAGGGGCAATGTGGAGATGAAGGGGGCATTGTGGAAGGGGCATTGTTGAGATGAAGGGGGCATTGTGGAAGGGGCATGCAATGTGGAGATGAAGGGGACATTGTGGAAGGGGCATTGAGGAGATGAAGGGGGCATTGTGGAAGGGGCAATGTGGAGATAAAGGGGGGCATTGTGGAGATGAAGGGGGCATTGTGGAAGGGGCAATGTGGAGATGAAGGGGGCATCGTGGAAGGGGCATTGTGGAGATGAAGGGGGCATTGTGGAAGGGGCACGCAATGTGGAGATGAAGGGGGCATTGTGGAAGGGGCAATGTGGAGATGAAGGGGGGCATTGTGGAAGGGGCAATGTGGATGAGGGGGCCAATATGGTCGGGGGGGGGCATGGCAATTCTTGCACCAGGGCCCGGTGGCTTCTAGTTACGCCTCTGCACCTTGCACACTTTTTTGGAACTTTTATAAAATAATTTCTTGCATTTAACCATCACAGTTCACAGACATAAAAATGAGGAAGAAGTATTTGATTGAGGGTGCTGTACATTCCAAACAATTAGAAGAAGTGAATTCATTCCAATGAAATATTGAAAGCAGAGACTCTTATGACATTATACATTCCAATTGTTTTGTCATGCACAGTTAACCTTCAGTCTATTTAGAAATAAAAGTTCTGCTAATACAGTGGAAGGGTTTCTTTACAGTAAGGACAAAAAGGTATAGAATTCAGTGCCTGAGGAGGTGGTGCTACTGAATACATTAGATGCTTTTAAAAAAGGCCTGGATACTTATTTAAAAGAGCATAACATAGAGGGCTATGTACGTTAGTATTGGGATTAATATTTAGTTAGGGCTTGTTGATCCAAGGAGAAATCTGATTGCCATTTGGAATCATTCCCCATTCAGGGCTGAATTTGAAATTGCTATATTCAGGGTTTTTTTTTTGCCTTCTTTTGGATCAACGATGGTAAACAGGAATAGGAAAAGGGTTGAACTAGATGGACGCAAGTCTTTTTTCATCCTAAATTACTATGTTACTATTTTACTATGTTAGTACTTGCTTTCAAGTAGGAAAATCCAAGATGTGGGACCAAAACAACAATGTTATCATCTCTCAGAAATCATATGATTAAATAAGAAATGTAAAAAGTACATTTTCCTTTCAAAGAACTGCATGGTAAGTGAAAGTAGATTGCACAGAGAAGAAGATGAATGTAAGAACCTGTTGCCATTTGCAGAACATATGTTGAAATAAGCATACAAACTTCTTTTAATAAAGACCTTACATTATCTTAAAACTTGCACAATCCCTTTTTAAAACCAACATTTTAAAAGGAATCCAAGTAGCGAAAAAGCTTAAGCAAATATGAACCTAATCTAATTGGGAACCAAACATGAAAGATAATGAGATTACTATGAATTGATCTGAATATTACTTAAAATAATTAGAAATGATTTTCTCATGGTATACTGTTTAATTAAGTTAAGCTGGTTTTTATGATTCTTTAAAAAGCAACTGAGTTATTGCTTTTTAGAATATTTGCTCGTTGTTTATGACCTTCAGTACATAATATATCAGTATTGGCAAGCATGCCAATCATTTGGTTGTCAAAACCATGCTATTTCTTTGTCTATACTATAGTAGTATTTCTACTGCCTTTTTGCTAAGGATTTGACATTCATTTCTGTACACTTTGATTTTAGAGCAGTCATCTAAGTGTTGGTTAGCCCCCACCAAATAATAAAATCTCATGTCATAAATATTCTCAATGGCATACATTATCCTGATAGAGGAACAATAAAAAGGCTGCAGTTAAAATATGTATTATCTGAATAATAGTACCGTAAGCAAAATCAAGCAGCATAATTTCTTCAACTAAAGTATTGATGTTTTTGCAAAAATAATTTGGAACACATGAAAATGCAAACTATATTTTTTCATAATTAATTTTTATTGTTTTCTAATACATTGATATATACATATAAATATGAAAAACAGCATGTTTTGTATATTCTGTTTACGTGTTTGGATCTCTTACATGTTAGAGATGAGAAGCAATGTGCTGGAGATGTCTCTGTCTATACCATCCTAATGGTTAACCAAGTAAAGTGGATTATACTTAAACTGAAAGTAAATTTGAACTCTGTTGAAAGTAAATTTGAACTCTGTTAAGGGAAGGATAATGGAGCATATTTATCAGGACTTCAATGGAGCAATTCTGGGCAATCTTCTCATATGCAATGGGGTATTCCTTCAATCTAGATTATGTTCATGGGTGTCATTTGACTCATTTCAGTCAAGGACCATACAGTTGTCCAATGCCATCACCACTACCACCACTATGTCTACCATCACCACTATCTATGTTAGACTGCTGCCCCTGAGAAACCAGAATGTCTTTCTGTGATAATGATGACAAGGGTTCTCCTAATCCTTGGGCTGTTGTTGCTTTTGAGAGTACAATCATTTTATGAACTACCTATGCTTTCTATTTATTTTTGTGCCCACACTTTTCCCCCTGTCCTCTACACAATACATGTTCAACTCGATCTGTAATGAATTCTTTATAAACTTGAACAAACTCACTGTTCTCAGAAAAGTTGATCATACCTTGGCACAAATTGATCACATGTTAGTACAAATTCAGACAATTTATGTTTAAAGCAGAGGTCTTCACTGCTTTTTCTAGACACTATTATGCACAATGCATGCTAAAATATTAGTCATGAGCTGGTTTATATCTGTGTTGTCATTATCAACAGAATCATTGGCTATGTGCTTTAGGTTTTTTTCTGCAATGTATCGATAAGTAGAAGCAAAAGAGCTAGTCAGAGACGCTCAACTAGGAACGAGCCTGCCCTCGAATTGATGAGGCTCTATAGGATAAGTATCCTACCCAGGGTACAATCTCTTTTAGCTCACTAGTGCCTTTCACAGAGAGGAAATATCCTAACGCACATCATACTGATCCTACCAAAAGGTAGTCCAGCCATGAAGTGCCAGGCAATTCCTCTCTGAACAAGAGAAGTAGCCAACCCCAAATATAGGTTTCAGCCTTGTTGAGCCTTGTCAGTGAGGTGCAGCTGATCTCTCTAGGCACTGTGAGCAAGGAGTCCACGTCTGGATTACCCTGTTACCCTTAGGGTGACTAATCCCAAGGGCAACTTGCATATGCAAAAGAACTAGTCTCTCAACTAGGAACGAGTCTGCCCTGGAATTGACAAGGCTCTATAGGATAAGTATTCTACCCCGGGCGCAATCTCTTTTAGCTCACTAGTGCCTTTCACAGAGAGGAAATATCCTAAAGCACATCATACTGATCCTACCAAAAGGCAGTCCAGCCACGAAGTGCCAGGCAATTTCTCTCTGAACAAGAGAAGCAGCCAACCCCGGACGTACGTTTCGGCCTTGTTGAGCCTCGTCAGTGAGGTGCAGCTGATCTCTCTAGGCACTGTGAGCAAGGGGTCCACATCTGGATTACCCTGTTACCCTTAGGGTGACTAGTCCTAAGGGCAATTTGCATATGCAAAAGAACTAGTCAGAGACACTCAAGTAGGAATGAGACTGCCCTCAAATTGATGAGGCTCTATAGGATAAGTATCTTACCCAGGGTGGAATCTCTTTTAGCTCACTAGTGCCTTTCACAGAGAGGAAATATCCTAAAGCACATCATACTGATCCTACCAAAAGGCAGTCCAGCCACGAAGTGCCAGGCAATTCCTCTCTGAACAAGAGAAGCAACCAACCCCAGATGTACATTTCAGCCTTGTTGAGCCTTGCCAGTGAGGTGCAGATGATCTCTCTAGGCACTGTGAGCAAGGGGTCCATGTCTGGATTACCCTGTTATCCTCAGGGTGACTAGTCCCAAGGGCAATTTGCATAAGAGCTAATCAGAGACGCTCAACTGGGAAAGAGCCTGCCCTCAAATTGATGAGGCTCTATAGGATAAGTATCCTACCCAGGGTGCAATCTCTTTTAGCTCACTAGTGCCTTTCACAGAGAGGAAATATCCTAAAGCACATCATACTAATCCTACCAAAAGGCAGTCCAGCCACGAAGTGCCAGGCAATTCCTCTCTGAACAAGAGAAGCAGCCAAACCCAGACGTACGTTTCGGCCTTGTGGAGCCTCGTCAGTGAGGTGCAGCTTATCTCTCTAGGCACTGTGAGCTCTTTGTAGATAAGTAGAAGTAATTCACTTATCTCAGAGTCTCTGTCCAAGCACTCTGTGCTGCTGTAGGATGCTTGAGTATGAAAAGTGGGGTGCAGTGCTAGCGTGTGTAGACAGTCTCTGGTCATCCCTTGCTGCAGCCAGAGTCAACTTAAAGTTGTTAGCTACGAAGCCACATGTCTGACCCCTGTTGAGCTGGGGCCAGGACCAGGATGACACCACCAGAGTACCATGTAAGCTGCACTGAGGAATCTGGATGGGATGCACAAGAGAGAGGCAGAGATCTCATTAGAATGAATATACAGATTTAATGCTCACACCAGATGCTGGGCAGGTTAGTAGAACTGGAGTCTGGTGAAGGTGTGTTCAGAGCAAAGATGACTCTCAGAAAAGAACAGAGTATCATCAGGTTCATCACCTGCAAGAACTGCTAGGGTTCGCTCCTTTCTGGGTCAAGGTGAATATGGGAGCCACAATCTTAGAGAAGTCTTGTATAAACTTTCTATAATAATTAGTGTTCCCTAGGACTTGTTGGATAACCTTCAGGTAAATTGGCACTGGCCAGTCAAGAATAGGGGTTACCTTGGAGGGGTCCATGATGAGTCCGGTAGTTGTCAGTCTCAAAATCGCACTTCTCATATAAAAGAAAGCTCGTGATGATGTACTGTCGGAGCACATCGATATTATTCACCAACGTTTCTACGACATTACATCACCAGCACTCGGACAAAAAGATGCCCACATCAACATCAATCCGACAGGCTTACGAATTTTCATTCATCACATCGACAATGGCCTATTTCCATATAGAAATGAAGCATAATGACTCATTTCCATATGGAAATGCTGAATAATGAGACACATTTATATGCAAGGGGGTGTGTTGATATTTTAATGTGACACTTAGACACATTCACTAAATTCCGATAGTAGCCTCTGCTGTCAGAGTTCACTGTCTCAACTTCACCTGCTTCAGGTTGGCGAAGTTGGGATCTCCCTCTACTTTCCTATGGAGTAAAAACCCTTAATCAATATGTAGCACAAAGGATTGTCCTAGTGCTGGCAATGTGGAAGCACTTGGACTTGGACTCACACTTCACTAGCAATTAGACACCCTTAAAGCGGAACTACCACCCAATAAGAAGTTTGCCCCATATAATTGTCCATCTGGTGACTATCTATTCATTAGTGGTAGTTGCTAGAATTATTACCAGATTAAAGAGAATTTGCTATTCTACCTGGACTGACAGCAGGACTGAGAGCGGGCATCTTGCCATAGTGACGTCCGCGTGGCTGCGCTGTCAGTCCCTTTTGCAGCCGAACGACTTTCCTAGCAATGCCTCCAAGACCCGGCTGGGACTGACAGCACAGGAGCAGCTGTCACTATGGCAAGATGTCCGAGCTGCATCCTGCTGTTAGTCCAGAAAGAATAGTGAATTCTCTTTAATCTGGTAATAATTATGCTGACTGGTGCTACTGAGCAGCTAGTCGCCAGATGGGTAATTATGTAGGGCAATGTTCTTATTGGGTGGTAGTTCCACTTTAAAATTTGAAAAACAAAGAAAAATGAACTAATAAAAACTTAAGAAAAACGAAATTCGTAAGAAAAAAATGGTGTGAAAAAAATAATATCATAAAAATCAACAAAATATAAGGGAAAGTGAAAATATCACCAAAAGAAACTAAACTGCATAATGAACACAGGTACCGATTTGTAGTAGCATGAATTACTATTGGGATACCAGCACATTGCAGAGCTTTACTATTCATTTACTTCTGGATTCTCTTGGGTTTCAACCATGTTGTTTTGCCCTATAATAGTATTCATTGCTCTATTTTATCATACTCCAATGCTATGCAATGTGCTGGCATCCCAATAGTAATTCATGCCGCTACAAATTGGTACCTGTGTTCATTATGCATTTTAGTTTCTTTTGGTGATATTTTTACTTTCCCTTACATTTTGCTGATTTTTATGATATTATTAATTTCATCTTACAAATTTCGTTTTCTCAGGTTTGGAGTAGTTCAATTTTCAACAGGAACTCAGTTAATAGGCATTATGGGTTAATAGTCAAGGTATGCAGCTGCTTAATGGGTTTGCATTTTGTTTGTAATATTGAACACTGAAATGTTTTATATTTCCGCCCTACATTTGTATCAGAGGCCAAATTTAGTTTCTTAATATAATAAGTTTTCGTACACATTATGGAGCTTTGATGTGGTCCATACCACATAGTAATATTAAATCAAGCATTTATTAACCAGTGGGAAGAACAGCATATCCAGTTTGTATCTCTCATCATCTGCTCATAGTCATCATATGTCCATTATTTACTTATAGCCATTATGTAGCTTAGGAGGGTAGCTTTGAGATTCCCCTGTAAAAAAATGAATATACAATAATTTACTAACTTTGGGCAGTGATCTCTGCTCTGACAAAATATTTCTGGTGAAAATATCCAAATCAGAACTTCAAGTTATGTGAAAGCAATCCTGCAACAATCCTGCAAAATATTGTTTTTTTTTCCTACAACTACATTTGGCATACAGTTTTGTTGAAAAATTGAAAATTATTTAAAGGGATAGTAATGTTTCATAATAAAATCATCTCTAATTAATCATCATAGTATTTGTACTTTGGAGAGTGTTATTTCAATTCTGTCAGAGTTGTAGTTCCAGAGTAATTCAATGACAAAGTGTCCCCCTCCCGCCCCTTTTACTGATGTCACACTGTTCAGCTAGAGCAGAAGGGAGGTGCCCAGGTAGATTGCACAGAGGGATAATCTTCAATTAAGATAAGGGAAAAACCTGAAAGGCTTGTCAAGGGGGGCAGGGATTTCATTGTTTTCATAGGAATAAGAGTGTCCCCTTCTGTTATCTGTCTGGTCTATGGACTGCATTCCACATATGAGAAGAGATGGCTTACACTAGGTAAAAGGGGCAGGAGGGGAAACTTTGCTTGTGAATATCTCATAAACCATAAAGGTTTGAGAGATAAGACTTATATCATTCTTCATGTTTTTTTAATGCCTACAAAATAAAATAAAGTTAAAACGAAGTATAACTATCCCTTTAAATTATGCAAATGGATTTGTTAGATTTGTGCAGTTATATCAATATAATGAATTTAGAATTATCACAACTGATTCAATTAACAAAAATAACTATGCCAAAATTTGAATAATCAGAAAAGTATTAAATAATTGTTATCAAAAAGTATAAACCTGCTTTGGCTACCTATGTTAAAGTGGAACTACTACCCAATAAGAACATTGCCCCACATAATTGCCCATCTGGACATTAGCTGCTCAGTAGCTCTAGTCCCCAGAATTATTACCAGATTAAAGAGAATTTGCTGGACTGACAGCAGGACGGAGAGCGGACATCTTGCCATAGTGACGTCTACGCACCTGTGCTGTCAGTCCCAGCCGGGTCTATGAGCTAGGAGACGTTCGGCTCCAAAAGGGACTGACAGCACAGGTGCACGGACATCACTATGGCAAGATGTCCGTGCTCCGTCCTGCTGTCAATCCGGGAAGAACAGAGAATTCTCTTTAATCTGGTAATAATTCTAGCGACTAGTGCTACTGAGCAGCTAGTCACCAGATGGGCAATTATGTGGGACAATATTCTTATTGGGTGGTAGTTCCGCTTTAATTTTTATAATAATATTGATATTTGGATGTTCTTTTCTTGGGTTATGGTTCACAATAAATTTAACAGAATAGAAGCATTAAAATAATTGTGAGATTGTTAATGATTATAATATTATTGAAGCTTGTAAAATACAATCAATTTATCTATCACAAAAAATACACCTGACTTTTTTTATTTAATTTGCCAGGTACATTGCTTCACTGTTACATAGAATTTACATTGAGAAGTAGGACTTGACCAAGGTTCTAAAACACAACCAATCTAGGATCCACCACATGTGCTCATTGACAATACTTTCACAGTTAGATTGGCCCCTTCTCTGTATCAGTAGAATTATGTAAAATGACGTCCAACTTTTTATATAGATTCACAGAGAATAATGTATATTTTAATGTATATGTGTAAAATAGTTCATATAAATAAACATGCCAAGGAAATATAGATATTCTGTTTGATACCATTATTTTATTTCCATTGTTATTACTATTATTGTTAATGTTATTATTTTGTTCCATATACAATAATGAATAGAACAGCAAAGAAAATAGCATTATATCATCAACTAGGGAAAAGAATTGTTTCTGCTGTGTTCATTTATACTAGAATCCATGATTCAGTGATCATGATTGATTGCCAAGGGCAGAAATTCAGCCCCTAGCCAAGTTTATTTTGTGAACTGTAGCTTCATTTAACCCTGCAGGCCACAATGATATTGATTTGATATACACTAGATGGCTCTTTATGCTCTTTGGGAAATTTATTGTGCAGATTCAGAACTTAGACAGATGGGAAAAGCAGCTCTTTAAATTGAAGAGGAATATTCAGTTTTGACTTCTGGGTCACTCAGGTTACCAAGTGGCCTGAGTATGGCTAGATCAGAGTGGGCCCTGGGGATTAATTCTCATCAGTTTTGAATGCTGTATCCTTCCAGTGGACTTGACTTACTGCTAATAGAGGCTTAGGCCTATGACATATATGTTAGCCATCATAACCCTTTTTATGTCATACTTAGATATATACATTATATTAGAGCACACCACGTTTGCTCTAGACATTAGCTAAGAAATATAAAGTGCCTTTAAGGGTGATTGCATGAATATTGATATTAGGAACAACAAAAGATTAAACTGTAAATTATTATTTTATAACATTATGTTGCAAACATTATTATGGCAATTAAAAGAGTATGTTTTGCTTATATCTGTACACCAGAAAAGTTGTCAAGTTAAATTATAAATGTTATTTTTATTATAGTATTGTATGTCCCCAAATATAAAATAGTTCAGTGCTATAAAAAATCTATATAAAGAGAGTGGGTTTAGCATAAAATAAATGTTTTAACTCCTTGGATTCTATTAATATCTCCAGTGCATTGCAAACCAATGTGCAGAAGAGTAAACAGAATATTCCTCATTAAAGGAGCAGTAAACATTTTTTATGAAACATATATTTTACAGAGCATTTCCTGCTGAATCAAACACAGTCACTCACATCACTGTCGGATGTTTTATTCAAAATTTATAGCAGTTTATTAACCAGGAAGTGAATTTACTGTGTTTACTTCCTGATAGTTCTGACAGGAAGTGACAGGCAGTTTCTATCACATTCTGTGGAGAACTGTAAGTAAGTGACTTTCCTGACTTTCCTCTCCATTAGAATCTAGCAGGAAATCTAATTAGAAATTGACCACTAGAGGGCACTGCTAATGTAAAAAAACATGGTTTTAAACTGTAATAACTCTGGAAATATAAATCTCTCAGCAGTGGAAGTACCCTTATTTTACTCAATAGAAAAGTCGCTACAATATATATTTTTTCATAAAAAAAGTTTACTGTTCCTTTAAATAGAGGTTCCAGTTTAGGAAACATATTGAGTGGTAACTTTATTATTTGATTACATATTTTAGTAATCCCCTTTTATAGTCAGGCAATATATAATGTCTCACTTACTGTTCTGCTCAGATGCTTTACTGTACCTATGGACCCGATGAGTTTATTTCTTTTACCACTCATACCGCATCAGTGGTGGGCAAATAAATCTGTCCAAAGGCTATGATTAAAGTTGAAATTTGTAGGGGGTTTCAGAATGGGTAACTTGCAAGAAAGTGAACATACACACATATACACTGTTATACACAAACACACACATATTTAAACACACATACAGTGTTGAGGAAAAAATAAGCAAAATCTTTACTCAACAATAGATTTGGTCTGGTTCACCACATCCCAATACATCTGTGTTCAGCCCCATTGTGACACTGGCTGGATTGGTGTGACATGGTGACATCATCACTTCATTATAACCAAACAGAGATCTCATAGTGCACTAGAGATTAGAGAAGTTGGGTAAAGTTATAGGGATTCCACTAACTTCAGTTTTCAATTAAGATTTTTCCCCTAAAGGACCAATGGACTGGAACAGGTAGGTCATTTGGCTAAATCCAGCGTACAGCATTATATTTTGTTCACCACTGTTCTACACTGTTATAGAGAGTGCACCACTAAATACCGTAAATCCTTTAATGTAATCAGTATAAAAACAAAGAGCTATATGAATCGCAGTCACAAAAGTAGAGGTTGTTGATCTGCCTTAGAGATGTAACACACTCAATATTAAATATATTTAAATACAGAGATTAAAATCTTCACAGTTTCGCCCATTTTATCAATGGCTAGAAAGTTTTTGCCCCTTGATTAACGTGTTTTTTTTGCCTTTTTGCTATAAAAACATGCTGTTTTACAAGTGGAACACAACAGAAGAAGCTACAGAGAGCAACAAAGATGTGCTGTGCTGTTCTGCTGTGAGTTAGTAGCAAAACTGAGACAGGAGAGTATCACGGTGCCCGTGATTGCTCTCTTTTCTTGTCTATCACCAGTAGGGGGCTCTCCATTGGCTGGCTGCCTTCAGCCCGCCCTGTGTTACCTATTTAAACCTAGCCTGGGCACCCTTTGGTTGCCCTTTCGTGTTGTCTCTATGCTGTTGCATATGATCCTGTTCCTGAGTATCCTGGGCCTCTGCTGTGTTCCTGTGACCTGTATTCTACCTGTTCCAGTGCTTTCAGTTGAAGAGTTCCTGCCTTCAATTGATCCGGTCGAACCTCTGCTTCCTGCTGCCAGTCTCCGCTGATGTTCCGGTTGACTGTCTGCCTGCTGGTTCCTGCTTCCATTCGCTGATTCCTGTCCAGTCGTTTCCTGTCTTCAGACGTTCCTGAGTAGCCTTGGCAACATTGTTTACTTGCCGGTTAACATATAGGGTACTGGTTCGTTCCCCAAGCCATCCGGCTGCCTTAGTGCTATAGCATTCCACGTACAGGGTACTGGTTCGCTCCCCAAGCCATCCGGCTGCCTCAGTGCTATAGCGTTCCACGTACATGGTACTGGTTCGCTCCCCAAGCCATCTGGCTGCCTCAGTGCTATAGCGTTCCACGTACAGGGTACTGGTTCGCTCCCCAAGCCATCCGGCTGCCTCAGTGCTATAGCGTTCCATGTACCGGGTACTGTTTCGCTCCTCAAGCCATCCGGCTGTCTCTGTGCTATAGCGTTCCACGTACAGGGTACTGGTTCGCTCCTTAAGCCATCCGGCTGTCTTAGTGCTATAGCGTTCCACGTACAGGGTACTGGTTCACTCCTCAAGCCATCCGGCTGCCTCAATGTTATAACGTTCCACGTACTGGGTACTGGTTCGCTCAGTAAGCCATCCGGCTGTCTCAGTGTTATAGCGTTCCACGTACAGGGTACTGGTTCGCTCCTCAAGCCACCCGGCTGTCTCCGTGTTACAGCGTTCCACGTACTGGGTACTGGTTCGCTCCTCAAGCCATCCAGCTGCCTCAGTGTTATAGCATTCCACATACAGGGTACTGGTTCTCTCCTCAAGCCATCCGTCTGTCTTAGACTGATAGTGTTCCACGTACAGGGTACTGGTTCGCTCCGCAAGCCTTCTGGCTGTCTCTGTATTGTCGCGTCCCACGTACTGGGTACTGGTTTGCTTCTCAAGCCACCCGGCTGCTTCAGTGTTATAGCGTTCCACGTACAGGGTACTGGTTCGCTTCTCAAGCCACCCAGCTGCCTCAGTATATATTGCGTTCCACGTACTGGGTACTGGTTCGCTCCATGAGCACCTGATTGCTCTATCGTGGTATGGCGTTCCATCTGTGAAGAGCATTGCTGAGCTCCACTATCTCTGCTGCTGGCGGCTTACTTACTGACTTAGCCTCTTTACTAGTGTTGAGCGAGCATGCTCGGCCGATGCTCGGATCGGCTCGAGCATCGCTCTGCTCGGCACATGGCGGTACTCGTACGAGTACCGCATGTGCTCGCCCGCCATGTTCGGGTCTCCTCCCCGCACGTTTTGCCAATAAACGTGCAGGGAGGCTCTGACATCGGTGTAATGCCAGCAGCCATGTTGGCTGCTGGCATTACACTGATTGGCTGGCCAGAACCCGTGGTCAGGTGCTGTATAGCACCTGACCATCGAGTTCGGCTCAGTCTGAGCCAGGGAGAGCTGAGGATAGGAAGGGAAAGGCAGTGTAGGGAGGAAAAAAAAAAAATTGTGAAAAAAAAGAACCAAAAGTCCTTTTTAGGACTACTGTGTGTGGGGGCAGCAGGTTATTTTGTGTGGGGGGAAAAAAAAAAAAAAAAAAAAAATATTCTGTTTAGTGTGAAAAGTTGCAGATTAGATCACATTCTGTTTAGTGTGCACAGTTGCAGATTAGAGCACATTCTGTTTAGTGTGCAAAGTTGCAGATTAGAGCACATTCTGTTTAGTGTGCAAAGTTGCAGATTAGAGCACATTCTGTTTAGTGTGCAAAGTTGCAGATTAGAGCACATTCTGTTTAGTGTGCAAAGTTGCAGATTAGAGCACATTCTGTTAAGTCTTCAAACTAAAATATCAAAGTCACATATTCCATTCAGTGTGCGTCGCCGCAGTTTAGCAGCACATTCTGTGTACTGTGCAGAGTTGCAGAATAGGAAGAAATACTGTTAAGTCTTCAAACTAAAATATCAAAGTCACATATTCCATTCAGTGTGCTTCGCCGCAGTTTAGCAGCCTATTCTGTGTACTCTGCAGAGTTGCAGAATAGTAAGAAATACTGTTAAGTTTTCAAACTCAAATATCAAAGTCACATATTCCATTCAGTGTGTTTCACCGCCGTTTAGCAGCCTATTCTGTGTACTCTGTACAGTTGCAGAATAATAAGAAATACTGTTAAGTTTTCAAACTCAAATATCAAAGTCACATATTCCATTCAGTGTGTTTCACCGCCGTTTAGCAGCCTATTCTGTGTACTCTGTACAGTTGCAGAATAATAAGAAATACTGTTAAGTTTTCAAACTCAAATATTAAAGTCACATATTCCATTCAGTGTGTATCACCGCCGTTTAGCAGCCTATTCTGTGTACTCTGCACAGTTGCAGAATAATAAGAAATACTGTTAAGTTTTCAAACTCAAATATCAAAGTCACATATTCCATTCAGTGTGTTTCACCGCCGTTTAGCAGCCTATTCTGTGTACTCTGTACAGTTGCAGAAAAATAAGAAATACTGTTAAGTTTTCAAACTCAAATATTAAAGTCACATATTCCATTCAGTGTGTTTCACCGCCGTTTAGCAGCCTATTCTGTGTACTCTGTACAGTTGCAGAATAATAAGAAATACTGTTAAGTTTTCAAACTCAAATATTAAAGTCACATATTCCATTCAGTGTGTATCACCGCCGTTTAGCAGCCTATTCTGTGTACTCTGCACAGTTGCAGAATAATAAGAAATACTGTTAAGTTTTCAAACTCAAATATCAAAGTCACATATTCCATTCAGTGTGTTTCACCGCCGTTTAGCAGCCTATTCTGTGTACTCTGTACAGTTGCAGAATAATAAGAAATACTGTTAAGTTTTCAAACTCAAATATCAAAGTCACATATTCCATTCAGTGTGTTTCACCGCCGTTTAGCAGCCTATTCTGTGTACTCTGCACAGTTGCAGAATAGTAAGAAATACTGTTAAGTTTTCAAACTCAAATATCAAAGTCACATATTCCATTCAGTGTGTTTCACCGCCGTTTAGCAGCCTATTCTGTGTACTCTGTACAGTTGCAGAATAATAAGAAATACTGTTAAGTTTTCAAACTCAAATATTAAAGTCACATATTCCATTCAGTGTGTTTCACCGCCGTTTAGCAGCCTATTCTGTGTACTCTGTACAGTTGCAGAATAATAAGAAATACTGTTAAGTTTTCAAACTCAAATATTAAAGTCACATATTCCATTCAGTGTGTATCACCGCCGTTTAGCAGCCTATTCTGTGTACTCTGCAGAGTTGCAGAATAGTAAGAAATACTGTTAAGTTTTCAAACTCAAATATCAAAGTCACATATTCCATTCAGTGTGTTTCACCGCCGTTTAGCAGCCTATTCTGTGTACTCTGTACAGTTGCAGAATAATAAGAAATACTGTTAAGTTTTCAAACTCAAATATTAAAGTCACATATTCCATTCAGTGTGTATCACCGCCGTTTAGCAGCCTATTCTGTGTACTCTGCACAGTTGCAGAATAATAAGAAATACTGTTAAGTTTTCAAACTCAAATATCAAAGTCACATATTCCATTCAGTGTGTTTCACCGCCGTTTAGCAGCCTATTCTGTGTACTCTGTACAGTTGCAGAATAATAAGAAATACTGTTAAGTTTTCAAACTCAAATATCAAAGTCACATATTCCATTCAGTGTGTTTCACCGCCGTTTAGCAGCCTATTCTGTGTACTCTGTACAGTTGCAGAATAATAAGAAATACTGTTAAGTTTTCAAACTCAAATATCAAAGTCACATATTCCATTCAGTGTGTTTCACCGCCGTTTAGCAGCCTATTCTGTGTACTCTGCACAGTTGCAGAATAGAAAGAAATACTGTTAAGTTTTCAAACTCAAATATCAAAGTCACATATTCCATTCAGTGTGTTTCACCGCCGTTTAGCAGCCTATTCTGTGTACTCTGTACAGTTGCAGAATAATAAGAAATACTGTTAAGTTTTCAAACTCAAATATCAAAGTCACATATTCCATTCAGTGTGTTTCACCGCCGTTTAGCAGCCTATTCTGTGTACTCTGTACAGTTGCAGAATAATAAGAAATACTGTTAAGTTTTCAAACTCAAATATTAAAGTCACATATTCCATTCAGTGTGTTTCACCGCCGTTTAGCAGCCTATTCTGTGTACTCTGTACAGTTGCAGAATAATAAGAAATACTGTTAAGTTTTCAAACTCAAATATTAAAGTCACATATTCCATTCAGTGTGTATCACCGCCGTTTAGCAGCCTATTCTGTGTACTCTGCAGAGTTGCAGAATAGTAAGAAATACTGTTAAGTTTTCAAACTCAAATATCAAAGTCACATATTCCATTCAGTGTGTTTCACCGCCGTTTAGCAGCCTATTCTGTGTACTCTGTACAGTTGCAGAATAATAAGAAATACTGTTAAGTTTTCAAACTCAAATATTAAAGTCACATATTCCATTCAGTGTGTATCACCGCCGTTTAGCAGCCTATTCTGTGTACTCTGCAGAGTTGCAGAATAGTAAGAAATACTGTTAAGTTTTCAAACTCAAATATTAAAGTCACATATTCCATTCAGTGTGTTTCACCGCCGTTTAGCAGCCTATTCTGTGTACTCTGTACAGTTGCAGAATAATAAGAAATACTGTTAAGTTTTCAAACTCAAATATTAAAGTCACATATTCCATTCAGTGTGTATCACCGCCGTTTAGCAGCCTATTCTGTGTACTCTGTACAGTTGCAGAATAATAAGAAATACTGTTAAGTTTTCAAACTCAAATATTAAAGTCACATATTCCATTCAGTGTGTTTCACCGCCGTTTAGCAGCCTATTCTGTGTACTCTGTACAGTTGCAGAATAGTAAGAAATACTGTTAAGTTTTCAAACTCAAACATTAAAGTCACATATTCTGTGTAAGATGAAGAAGGCGGGTAAAAAGGGACGGGGAAGTGGACGTGATCCTGAAAGTTCAGGGCGCGGGTCAGGACGCGGAGAAACTGTGCCTGGTGCCAGAGCACAAGAAAGAAAGACATCCACCATACCTAGCTTCATGTGTAATTTTACAGGGCGTCGCAGGACATCACTCTCGAGGTCCGACCACTGCGAACAGGTGGTCGGTTGGATGACAGCTGATACTGCTTCCAGTCGGTTAAGCACCACCCTGTCTTCCACCAAGTCCACTCTCAGTAGCCAAGAGTCTGGTCAAAATAATCCTCACTCTGATCATCCTTCCTCCCACCATACACGGTCTGGTCAAAGAAGTGATCCCACACTGGGATATAGTGAGGAGCTCGTCTCATCACCAATCCTTCATTTGACCCTCTCTCCAAGCACGCTTGCAGAGGAACATGACATCTTGTGCCCTGATTCACAACCTCTAGAGGCTACCCAATCACAAGAAGATGACAGATGTGAACGGCATTTAAGGTCAAAGGAAGTAGTGGATGATGATGATGATGATGAGACACAGTTGCCATTAAATCAACCACTATTTCCGTCTCAAGACCTTGTTGAGGAGAATGTTATACAGTTGTCAATGACTGAGTATGTGGTGGGATCAAGACTTGAGGAGGATGATCAGAGTGAGGAAGTGGAGGAGGACTTGGTGGACGATGAGGTGACTGACCCCACCTGGGAAGGTGTAGAGCCGAGCGATGTCAGCAGTCCTGAGGGTGAGCCATCTGCAGCACCGCAACAGGCTGGAAGAGGCAGTGGTGTGGCTACAGAAAGAAGGCAGACCGCACCAAACCGGCCCGCAAATGTTCCACGGAGCACCCCCTTGCGTAAATCTACCTTGCCAAGGGGTAGGTGTTCCGCGGTATGGCGTTTTTTTAAGGAAAGTGCGGACGACAAAAGAATTGTAGTTTGCAACCTGTGCCACACCAGAATGAGCCGAGGCATGAACACTAGAAACCTCACCACCACCAGCATGATCCGACACATGGCATCCAAGCACCGTAGTAAGTGGGAGGAACGCCTGGATCGCCCATCTGTGTCTGCAGGCCACACCACTGCCTCCTCTTCCCCTGTTTTCGGTGCCGGCCAATCGCCTGTCGAAGGCGCAGGCCCGCATACCTCCCGCCCTGCACCTGTACCATCTGAAGCACCATCAGCGACCACATCCACTTCCCTGTCCCAGCACAGCGTCCAAATGTCATTACCCCAGGCATTTGAGCGCAAGAGAAAGTACCCAGCCACCCACCCACAGGCCATAGCACTAACCTCACACCTTTCCAAATTACTGGCCATCGAAATGCTGCCATTTAGGCTTGTGGACACTGAGTCCTTCCGCAGCCTGATGGCAGCAGCTGTCCCTCGGTACGCGGTCCCCAGCCGCCACTACTTTTCCCGGTGTGCCATCCCCGCATTACACCACCATGTGTCCCGTAACATCACCCGTGCCCTGACCAACGCAGTTACTGGGAAGGTCCACTTAACGACTGACACATGGACAAGTGCTTGTGGCCAGGGACGCTACATTTCCCTGACGGCACACTGGGTGAATGTCGTGGAGGCTGGGAGCGACTCGGACCCTGGGATGGCACGGGTGCTACCCACGCCGAGGATTGCGGGCCCTACCTCCATCAGGGTTTCCACCAGCACCTACGTTATTGGCTCCTCCTCCTCCGTTTCCACCTCCGAATTCTCTACACACAGCGCCACTCCCCCATCAGCCAGTAGCTGGAAGCAGTGTAGCACTGCAGTGGGGAAGCGTCAACAGGCCGTGCTGAAGCTGATCTGCCTTGGGGACAAACAGCACACGGCCTCAGAGCTGTTGCAGGGGATTAGTCACCAGACCGAGCAGTGGCTCTCGCCACTCAACCTGCAACCAGGCATGGTTGTGTGTGATAATGGGCGTAACTTGGTGGCGGCTTTGGAGCTCGGCAAGCTCACACACGTACCATGCCTAGCGCATGTATTTAATTTAGTGGTGCAGCGATTTCTAAAAACCTACCCCAATGTGCATGATCTCTTGACCAAGGTGCGCCGCGTGTGTGCACATTTCCGTAAGTCATCTACAGCTTCGGCCGGCCTGTTGAAGCTGCAGCAGCGCTTACAATTGCCAGCTCACCGGCTGCTGTGTGACGTGAGCACGCGCTGGAACTCCACCTTCCACATGTTGGCCCGGCTTTGTGAGCAGCAGAGGGCAGTAGTGGAGTACCAGCTGTTACACGGTCGTCGCCTCTCCGTTCAACTTCCTGTAATCAGAAGTGAGGAGTGGGAATGGATGTCAGACCTCTGCGAGGTTTTACGCAATTTTGAGGAATCGACACAGATGGTGAGTGGCGATAACGCTATTATCAGTGTAACCATCCCACTTCTGTGTCTACTGAAACGCTCGCTGCTCACAATTAAAACCGACGCTTTGCATGTGGAAGAGGTGGAAATGGGGGAGGAAGAGCTTACACAAGGTGATAGCCAGAGCACCCTCACTTCGTCTTCTCAGCGACAATTGGAGGAGGCGGAGGAGGAGGAGGAGGAGGAGGAGGAGGAGGAGGAAGACACGGTTGCCTCCGCTACAGAGGGTAGCCATGGAACTTTAGTTCCATCTCTTCAGCGTGGGTGGGCAGAAGAGGAGGAAGAGGATGAGGATATTGAGAGTCATCCTTCTGGTGAGGACAGCGAAATCTTGACTGTTGGTACTCTGGCACACATGGCTGACTTTATGTTAGGCTGCCTTTCCCGTGACCCACGCGTTGTACGCATTTTAGACAACACGGATTACTGGGTGTTCACCCTTCTGGACCCCCGCTACAAAGAGAATTTCTCATCTCTCATTCCTCCGGTGGAGAGGACAAGCAAAATGTTGCAATACCAGAAGGTTCTTGTCGAAAAATTGCTCCAAAATTTTCCATCTGACAACGCTGGCGGCAGAGTACGTGCTACCTTGGCCAACCGAGAAGGGGAGAAAAGGGGAGCACACAGCAGTTCCGACAAAGGCAGGGCAACACTCTCCAAGGCGTGGGACACCTTCATGACACCCCGCCAGCACCCTCACCCTGATGCGCAGCCTAGTGTCACAAGGAGGGAAAAGTTTTGGAAGATGGTGAAGGAGTACGTAGCAGACCGTGTCAGCGTCCTCAATGATCCCTCTGTGCCTTACAACTACTGGGTGTCCAAGCTGGACACGTGGTATGAACTGGCACTCTACGCCTTGGAGGTGCTGGCCTGCCCTGCCGCCAGCGTTCTGTCTGAGCGGGTATTTAGTGCTGCTGCTTGTGGCATCATAACAGATAAGCGTATCCGCCTTTCCACCGACAATGCTGATAGGTTGACACTTATAAAAATGAACAAGGCCTGGATTTCCCCTGACTTCTCCACTCCACTGGAGGAAAGCCCCGGGGGAACATAAACTCACTTTACATATATTATTTACAATGATGGGAATACTCTGTATTCCCATTCACCCCTTCCACCCAAAAAACAGGTATATGGTTGACTCTTAATCTTCTCATCCTCCTCCTCCTCTTCCATATGCCCTGTGCTATAATTTTTATATAGGGCCAGCTCACCAGCGGGCCCTGTGATATAATTTTTATATAGGGCCAGCTCACCAGCGGGCCCTGTTTGCCAATTTTTATATAGGCCTTCTCATATAATGTTTTATTGGGTCAGCTCTCTAGCGGGCCCTCTCATATAATGTTTTATAGCGTCAGCTCACTAGCGGGCCTTCGCATATAATGTTTTATAGCGTCAGCTCACTAGCGGGCCTTCGCATATAATGTTTTATAGCGTCAGCTCACTAGCGGGCCTTCGCATATAATGTTTAGGATGGTCAGCTCTGCAGCAGACCCTCACCCATAATGTTTTAGATGGTCAGCTCAGCGCACGTTTCCCTCTTAATCATGGCCTCAGTTCAATAAAATCAAGGAAATTTTTGGGATAATTTGCCTCTGCGCACGTTTCCCTCTTAATCATGGCCTCACTTCAGAAAATCAAGGAAATTTTTGGGAGAATTTGCCTCTGCGCACGTTTCCCTCTTAATCATGGCCTCACTTCAGAAAATCAAGGAAATTTTTGGGAGAATTTGCAGATGATATACAAGTAAATATACAGCAAATATTGTTTGGTAACAATTTTTCGCCTAAAGTCGTTTTTATTTTCCTTTTTGTGTGTTTTATGGTCAGTCTGTAAAAATGGCGTACTACGGGCGAAAGATCGTTCCCAGCAGCGATGTTGGAGTCCAACATGCATCCAGACATCCTCCCTATGCTGTCCCTGAACCATTTCTGTGGTGTTTCCATCCTTTTCTGCCCTTTTCCTATGGACCAGGCACCCTCCCCTCATCAGAGCAGGGGGTGCCTGGTGTAATGCTCGAGTCCTCCCATTGACTTCAATGGGGCTCGGGTGCTCGGCCGAGCACTCGAGCCTCAGGGGGTGCTCGGTCAGAGCACCCGAACACCCGAGCATTGGGGTGCTCGCTCATCACTACTCTTTACCATCATAGTGACTGTTTTTCCACCAGTCAGTCACTTTAGTGTGTGGTTGATATTTCCTCCCATCTACAGGCTGCCTTGCCCGGTATATGGTAAGGCCGGTAGAACCTGTCCTGTTTCCTTGGGTTGCCTTACCCAGTATTGGCAAGGCCGGTAGAGCCTGTCTATTGGCTGCCTTGCCCGTATATGGTAAGGCCGGTAGAACCTGTCCTGTTTCCTTGGGTTGCCTTACCCGGTACTGGCAAGGCCGGTAGAGCCTGTGTAGTCACCTGTCAATTGGCTGTCTTGCCCGGTATATGGTAAGGCCGGTAGAACCTGTCCTGTTTCCTTGGGTTGCCTTACCCAGTATTGGCGACGCCGGTAGAGCCTCACCTCACCAGTTCCGATCCCCTGGCTGCCTTGCCCGGTATATTGTCAGGGCCGGTAGAGCCGATATTGCTCTTATTTGCATTGTATTCCTGTCTAATAAAGATATATGTGTGTACGTGTATATTACCCTACGGGGCTGCATTAACTTTTCAATAAAGTTGGGTTTTTACCTAACTCTGTGTCTGAGAGTCTTAACAAACCGTGACAGAGAGGCTCATAGTGACTGCTATCACTATGAACAAGTTTACAAACAATAAAAGGAGGAGGAGATGACCACTAAAGACCCAATGCTGGCCAGTCCCCTTAAATAACCCATAGGGATTTTGGGGAAATTAATCTCAAGGGAGGAAGAAGAGGGTAGTAGTGAGAGCAGGGCAGGTCAGAGACAAACTGCCGCATCAACAGAGTGACTATCATTTGGCGGGGGAGGTAACAATGAACAAGGCGGACTGGCAGAAGATGTAGTTACCTTGGAGGAAGAAGGTGATGGTGAGCTAGATGTGTCACTCCTCATGGAACTTCCAGTCTCTGTCTGAGTTTCTCAATTCTTCCTCCTCTTTGGTCGCCACCTTGCCTCTTGTTGCCTTTCTGTAGAGTGAGTGGGTACGGCAACAGTAGTGCTTGATTTCTGTGATGGGTATTTGGCTTTAATATGCTTGATATAAATGTCATGTGTCTGTGCTTCATGTGTGTGATATCAGGGAGGTTGTGCCAAGGTGTGTTCCCTCCGTTCCCCTTCTCACTGACTTGTCACAAATTTTGCACAGTGCCATTTGTGATGACTGCATTGTGCCTGCTCGAAGAGAAAAATAATCCCACACCCATGACTTCAGGGGGGGAGGGGGAAGGTGGAGAAGAATGTCTTTCTTCTTGTGCTCCACTTTTCCCTTCACTGTTTGTGCTGGCAGTGGATGATGTTGCTGCTACTGCCTCAAAATCAGCACTGCAACTAGGACCAGTAGTATTGCTGGCGCTGGCAAGTGGAACCTGCCCTAGTCCCTCATCACTTGTTGACCCCATTCCCACTTTATACACAGTGGTGTGGGGCTCACTAGCTTGCTCCTCAGCTTTCATCTCAGCAGCAGCAAAAATTAGAGCAGTTGCAAATTCCGCAAATTCCAAAATCTCATTGCTAGTGGTGGTGATTGTGCTGATGCCCATCCTCATCCCTGTTTCCCATTCCTTCTCAGTTTCTGACAGAAAGGTCATCAATGTCTCTTCCACCCCAGCTTCTCCAGCATCATCACCACCACTAGGCCTTACATGCTGCTGCTCTGCTCTATTACAGACATCTCACTGCTGCTTGGAGGAGGTGATAAGCAATATGACAGAGGGTCCCCTAATGTCACACCTGGCATTTCCTTTTTCCTTGAAGAAGATGGCAGACTAGCAGCAGTAGCAGCAGGTACAGGCAGCTGATCTGTGCTCCTGCTGTGGTGGTGGTATTAATTCTGAGCCTGCTCTCTCCCAACACCAGTTCTGGCTTCTTCAGGATCATGTTCCACCTGAACACTGTAGTGAAGGAAGAAGGTCTCCCAGTGCCAGTGGAATGGTGTGGGCTTCATTGACCGCTAGTCCGGAAGCTTTCAAATGCTTCCCTTACCACTCCCCTAACACTAGTCCCACCTGCTGCTTCACCATTACTGCAACTACTACTAACACAAACCACATGAAGTTCAGCTCCAGAGTCTTTTTCCTCACAGTCGCTAGTAATATGATGATTACCCCCTCCTTCACTCCTAACACTAACAAGCTGCTGGACTTTCTTAGTACTAGCACTGGCTGGACTGCTTGGGGACAGAAAGTGTACCCTGCTGTCACACTTGGTATCATCTTCTCCTTTCCCCCTCTTGAGTATTACAAGACACACTTGCAGCAGTTTCAGCACTGGTGGCAGCAGGTTTAGCACTGGCAGCAGACACAGCACTGGTGGTAGCAGGGGCAGCATGTCTGACAGTAGGCACAGTATTGGTGGCAGCAGGTTCAGAACTTGCAGCAGACACAGCACTGGTTTCGACAGGGGCAGCACATCTGACAGCAGGCACATCACTGGTTTCAACAGGGGCAGCACATCTGACAGCAGGCACAGCACTACTGGCAGCACTGGCAGCAATGGTGGCAGCACGTCTAGCAACAAGCAAAGGCAGCTGACCTGTCCTGCTCTCACTAATACTACCCTTTTCTCCCTCCCTTCCCATTCCCTTTTCTCCCTCACTTCCCATTAAATTATCCAAGATCCCTTGGGATGATTTAGGGGGACTGGACAGCATTGGTTCAGTAGTGCTCACTTCCTCCTCAGACTCAGTGGACACAAAAGGGTCCTTCCAGCTCCTTTATTTATTCTTTTTAAACCTGCTAATAGTGATAGCAGTCACTATGAGCCTCTCCTGCCTCAATGTTTCTAAAAAGGTCACAGCAGAATAGCACAGCATTTCTACCTTTGTCTGTAAGTCCTTCTATTGTGTTTGATTTCCACAAATACGTAACCTTTTTACAGTGAAAAGGGAAAAAAATTTAATTAATAATTCGGTGGACACTTCTAGCCATTGAAAAAATAATTAAAATTTTGGACAATGGGTGAAAATTTTCAAAATTTTAATAGCTAGTTTTAAAGTTTATTTTCCCACTAAAAAGAGGACAACAATGTGGTTTTCATGGAATTTCTCGCAAGAACACGGCAAGAGATTCCGCCCACCCCTAGTGGTGGTTGTGATGAAGATGAAGGTAGAGCAGCTGTGGTGGAGGAGACATTGATGGCTAGGAGTGGGTGAAAATTTTTGCCTCAAACTGAAATTGGCGAATAATGGCATTTCCAGCTTTGCAAATTATTTCCTGAGAAAAGTGCAGATTTTCTGAATTTTTTTACCTATCTCATTCTATTGAAATCAACAGAAACATTGACTTTCCACACAACACATACAAATATTATTGTATTTCCCAAAGGCATAGTATAAAAGGGGCATGAGGGTGCCTGTGTTGGAGGGGTGTGGGAAAAGAATCAGTTGAACAGGGAATGTTCTTATTGGGGGGGTTGTTAACTGGGATTATGAGACCAGTTAATAAATAAATACTAAATACTATTAAAAAAAGCCCCATAAGACATGTTATAATAGGAATCTGAGGAGGGTGCCTGTGTTGGCGGGTAGAGTCTGGGGAATGAACCATTTAAACCGGGAATTTGTTTTGGGGGGTTCTTGACTGGTATTGGGGGAACAGTTAATAAAAAAATAAATCAATAACATAAAATAAGACAATTTTATGTAAAGTGATAGAGAGAGGAATCCCCTGAATTAAGCTGCCACTGGATTGGACTGATAGTTGACTTGACAGAGTATTTTGTAGAGGATGATTTTTTAGATTTGTATTTTGAGGCCCAAGCCCCGAGGAATCATTGATTTGTAGGACTTAGGATTGTTAAAAACAACCCCCCGCCCCATTTTTTTTTTGTAGGACTATGTTTCTTTTTTATTTATTTTTTTTATTTTTTTAAAGCACAAGACTAGTGCCAGCAGGTCATTTTGGCCATTGTTAAGTGTCCTCCTGAGTTCATAATTGCGGAATGTGTGACTGCTGTTTGTACTGCTTCTGCTGAGTTGTTTAAGCAGCAGGATGATTAGGCAGCTGAAAGGACATGGGATCAACAAGAGCAGT
This sequence comes from Rhinophrynus dorsalis, assembly GCA_037306005.1. NCBI lineage: Eukaryota > Metazoa > Chordata > Amphibia > Anura > Rhinophrynidae > Rhinophrynus > Rhinophrynus dorsalis. The sequence continues at coordinate 265,624,855 of CM074723.1, read as the reverse complement.
AAAATGGGTTCCACTTGCCACAACTAGCTCCAATGATGCGCCTGAGGCAGTAGCAGCACAAATAGCAGCCCCCAGTCTATGAGGAGAAAAGAAGTTGGCTAATAATTTTTCTCCACCTTCCCCTCCTCCAAAATCATGGGTGTGTTGTTATTAGAATAGATTTTTTTCCCTTGAGAGCAGGAACTGTGCCTCTCATCAGCAACTTCAATGTGCAAAGAGTGTGTAGTAAATAACTTATGGGGACACAACTGTATCCAAACACCATGACAGCAGAACTGAAGTACTGCTGCTGTCACTATACCTCTTGTCCACACCCTGCTAAGGACACGTGATAACTTGCTGAGAGTTTAATAGTAATGATGAACCCTCCCTGCCACCAGCTTAGCATATTCTGCAGGATGGAATATCCTTAGATGAGGCTTGATGCCTTAGTTGCAATTCTTCTCCACCACACTGCCATGTGTGGTCAGTGCACCACACAGTGTTCAGTGGGTGTAGACAAACTGCCACATCCTAACATCAACAGACTGGCTATCATTTGTCATGTTAGTGTCACGGTTTTAATGAACACTCAGACAATTTGGTAAGGTAAAATCAGCTTTATTGAATGAATAATGACCACAAACTCCCTTCACGAGTCCAGGTCCAGACAGTGCCAAGGCACTTCCAGATCTGACACAGGTCAGGGTACAAATAAGCAAGCAGATATAACAAATATAAGTACAGGAACGGTAGACAGGAACTGGGACTGGACCTCAACAGTACCACCTAGGAAGTTGCCCACAAGTGGAGGTAGGTACTGCAGGGCAGAATCCTCAATGGAATAGGGGAACTAGTGCGAGGCAACAGGAGCACTAAGACAAAGCACAACCCAGGTAAAAGGTAGCACAAAGGCTGACACTAGTCTGCCCAGATAGGAGACTAGAAAGCCAGGCAAAAGGACTAGCACAGATAACTGATGTGGCCACAGGCAAATTAGCCCAACCCAAGCAACACTAAGTCTATACAGGCAACCAAAAGCCACACTGACAGGAACAGGCTATCTCAGCGTATAGGTAACCTTAGGTCACACTGACAGGTACAGGCTTATAACAGCAGTAAAGGTAACCTTAGGCCACACTGACAGGTACTGGCTTTACCTTGATGGCAAATGAACCCAAAGGCAATGCTGACAGGCACTGGCTCTCTCTCTCTCTCTGAAGTATATACACTAGAGGCAACACGGACAGGCACAGGCTGTATCTCTGGGATTATCGCAACCAAAGGCAATACTGACAGGCACAGATTACCAGAGATAATCGGAACCGGAGGCAACACTGACAGGCACAGGATCTACTCGGAAATAACGTAACCGGAGGCAACAGTGAAAGGCACAGGCTTACTCTCGGGAGGCCGAGGACCAACGGCAACACTGACACAGACAAAGGTACACGCTTGAAAACTAGCGAGTCAGTGAGACGTGGACAATGCCACCAGTTCAATGGAGCTACAACAGATCGGTACACATAGAAAGAAGCAAGCCACAGCCTGGATCAGTACACAGAGAGTGGTAGTCAGCCACAGCCTGGATCAGTACACAGAGAGCGGAAGTCAGCTACAATCTGGATCGGTACACAGATAGCGATAGTCAGGCAATCTGGGTCGGCAACGGAGCAGGCAGCGAAGGCAGGAGCAAGGCCAGGCAGAACCGGTTCATACACCGAGCAGGATACACAGCAACAAACATCTGGTCGGGAACACCATGAAAGGGCACCAAAGGTAGTCAGAACTGAGTATAAAAAGGCAACTACTGGACGTAGCAGAACCCAGCGGCCAAAAAGAATCAGCAGGCAATAGACAGGAAGTAGCAATGTTGACAAAACAAGGAAACACTGCACCCTGATAGGTAGGTAACGATGAATGAGGTGGATTGGCAGAAGATGTAGTTACCCTAGAGGAAGAAGGTGATGGCGAACTAGTTGTTTAACTTGTCATGGAACGTCCAGTCTCTGCCTGAGTTTCTCTATTCTTCCTCCTCATTGATCTCTGCCTCACCTCTTGTTGCCTTTCTGGACAGTCATGGGGTACAGCACACGAACAGAAAGAGCGCAAACCACCTCACATCCCCTCTGGACAATCAAATTAGGTAAATACTCACACGCTTTCAAATGGAGTAGCTGGTGAACAATATAACCAGCTCAAGCAAACGGGGAAACATAGACTGCATCGATTCAGTCACCTCTATATTCCAAAGAACCGGATCCTTTGTCTTATAAAAAATAAAATTTATTAAAATATAATCATGTAATATTAATATAGCATCTTGCATCTAATTGTTATATCTGCCCACAGACGCGTTTCGGGGTTACACCCCTTTTTCAAATCTATAGGCAAAATTGGCAATCTGCTACACAAAGAAATAAAATCATCTCTTACCTCTGTGTTGAACACCTCTGTAAATAATAATCGCTTAAGCCTCAGCGTTCCCCACTCCCGGTACAGGCCCGCGTGAAAGAATGTGAAATATCGCGAGAGGACTAACAACCAAAACCATTGGACAAAAGGGGAAACTCTCGCGAGAAAAAACCCACGTCCATCCATACGTAAATGGCTATATATCCTACTCGTGAGGAACAACTCAATAGGAAATACTATATAAACTATAGTCGCCATCCTCTGTGGTTTAAATGGAACGCAAATTTGTGGAAACATTACTTCTCCATATAGCATTACCTAATCATGCAAGATCTCCCGCGAGACTTCTCGCGAGAATTCCGCTAGCAACTAGGAGTAAGTCTGCCAGAGCCACAGGCCCGCACCAGATTGGATATCTGACTCCACGGAAAGCCACACTAGAGGATAGTCAGATAGAGCCACAGATCGGCACCAGAATGGATGGTCAGACAAGCTAGGGGTCATACAGAGAGCGGGTAGTCAGCCAGAGCCACAGGTTTGCACCAGATAGTATATCCACTGAAACGTTGGTATGCTGGATACACAGTGGACAGAGCCCCAGGTTAACACCAGAATGGATAGTCAGACAAGCCAGGAACCATACACAGAACAGGTAGTCAGCCAGAGCCGCAGGTCTGCACCAGAATGGCTATCAAACTAAGCCAAGGGTCATACATGGAGCAGATAGTCAGACAGAGCCTCATGTCAGCACCAGAACAGATAGTCAGACAAGCCAGATAATACACGGAATGCCAAAGTATAGAACTGCACTGGATTCCAATGAAAGGGCGACTGAGTCTTGTGTCCAGGCAATATATAAAGTGCTAACCACAGGAAGAGGAGGAGTAACTTCAGGTGACTGTCCCTTTAAAAGGAGCACACATCCATGCCCTTGGACATGCGCCCATAGATGACGTCACCTGGCATGGCCAGGATGCCGAATACTGAAGTGGCCGGAGCCGTGCAGAGACCCAGGATGCGGCCGAGTCACAAAGGGGATCAAGCAGCCTAGCCGCCAGAAGCAGGATGTGGTTGGAGCCGCTGGATGAATGATGCGGTCAGTTTGGGCAGCCGCCACAGAGGTACACTGACAGTACCCCCCCTTAAAGACCCCCCCCGCGGACCAGGGCGTGGTCTATCAGGAAAGCAGGAAGTTTCGAATCAGGATGGGAGCATGCAAATCTTCAGAGGAAACCCATGAGCATTCCTCAGGTCCGTAACCCTTCCAGTGCACCAAATACTGTAATCATCCCCTAATTTTCCGGGAATCCAAAACTTCCATTTTGACCTTGATCCTATCCTGCCTGCCCCTGACCTTGGACTGTCTGACCTCTTGCTTGGATTCTCCTCTTTGGATTTGTTTGCTTGGACCTCTGCCTCAGCTGGACTGCCCTCTGTTTAGTCTACTCATCAGTCTGATCACCATTACTTCTGTATACCTCTGCCTATACTACTCATCTGTCTGGTCAGCCATACTTCTGTATACCTGTGCTTATATTGCTCATCAGTCTACCCAGCCATACTTCATTATTGATCATCATGCATATTATAATTTTAAATACATCATAAAACTGAAGCCATCTGAGTGTTCTTTATATTTATATCCACCAGTGCATCTATATATTTATGTGACTTCACTGATTGATTACTGTTGAATGTTTGCATGAATGTACAGGCTTATGTGAGTATGTTTGTACATTTTAATCCTTTTCCTTTGCATATGAAATACTTAATAATACTCTCAAGTATTTCACACATTGTTTATGAAATCAGCAATATTGGATATGCTCAAATATTTCTCAACCACAAAAGTAAAAGAAGACATCATAGTAATCACATCACCTCATCACAAACTTTAGTGTGTTTGGAAAATAAATATACTTTGTAAATAGTATTATATACAATTTCATATGCAATGGTGTGGCAGTCATTGAGACTGATGCCATAAGAAGAACTGGAGCAATATAGAAGCAAGCCAACTGCACCATAGGGAAAATGAATACACTAACTGATTAAAGGGATAATAATGTTTCCAAATAAAAGCAGCGCCAATTAATCTTCGTAGTATTTGGGCCATGGAGAGTGTTATTTCAATACTGTCAAAGTTGTAGTTCAAGAGTAATTGAATGATAATTTATCCCTCTTTTGCCCCCTTTAACTAGTGTAAGCTACCTCCCCTCAGGGAGACAGCTCACAGCAAGGGATAATCTTCTTACTGTGAGAACAATGAAAACCCTTTCCCCCCTTGACAGGTGTTTCAGGTTTTTCCCTTATGCTAACTGAAGATTGTCCCTCTCTGCAAGCCATCTGGACACCAACTTTCTGTTCTGAGATGAGCAGTGTTACATCAGTAAAAGGGGCGGGAGAGAAATACTTTATCATTCATTTACTCTTGAACTCCAACTCCAACAGTATTGAAAGAATACTCTGCATGGCCCAAATACTATGAAGATTAATTGGAGCTGCTTTTATTTTGAAATATTACTAAACCCTTTAAAGAGGCTAACCCTTTTGTGTGGTAAACAGGTAGCCACACTGCACTGCAATACAAAGCAGTAGTATTTTTCTAGCACTCAAAGGGTTAAAACCCTCTTTGAAATTATTGAAACATTGCAAACGATTTATGTGTCCTCATGGTACAGTTTGCTTGCTCCAGAATTGCTCTAGTTCTGCTTACTTCAGCCACAGCATGTCACAAATCAGAACTGTGGAGGAAATTACTGGTATTTGTTTCATAATATGATGTGAGAACTGAACTAAAAAAGTCTTTAGAATTCATACTTACCTAATATATTCTTCCCTGTATTGTCTGACATATTAAACTAGATTATAAATACATTTTAACACTTGATTAATAATATACTTTGCAATTTCCACTTACAGAAATGTAGATTAGATAGATAGATTATTATTTTTATTCATTTTTTGAACTTCCTGCTTTTGCCAGTTGAATAAGAGATGGTTTATAGTATGAATATAGCATTATTATATTTATTTGTGTGTGTGTTTTGTGCAACTAATTCCTTCTGTCATTTGAAATTCAATGTAAATTTTGTTTACAACTGAACTGTAGGGGGTGCAGTAGGCTCATTCTAAGAGAGTCCTTTGCATCTCAGCAGGCCAGAACCATAAAATGAATAGCCCTTTATCACAATGATTCTTTTCTAAGAGTTCAGTCTTCTAAGAATGGGGATCAAAACAGCATGCAGTATTACACTGTAAGCTGCTATCTTAACTTCTGTGCTGTAAGTAAGACCTAAGAAAAAAGAGCAGTTATACATTTATATCGAGGCTCCCTGCAGTTTGAGCCCTCTTCCTGCTTTCTACCAAAAACAGTCTCATCTGGTTGGTTTGAGATGTTAACTGTGTACCTGAATATTTGATTTTCATGTCAAGACGTTGGATTCATTTCTTCAAACATCCCGTAATGTGAAAACATAATTATCCCTATGTTCTACTATAATTATTGATAATACCTTAATAACAGAAGTGAAAATATTAACCCATCAAATATTTGTATGATTTTTCTGTTTATTCATTACACTAATTTTACATTCACAATGTATTACATAGTCATAAACATTCAATGTATATAAATGATTATTTCCTTACAGGAAATGTCAGGTAATATAAAACTTACATTTATTATTGTATGGTTAATGGACAGCATTCATGAGCTATTGCAGTGAGGTGTATACAAATATTTCTGGTACTATTGGCTTAAATCAGGAGGGATAATTGTAGGGATGCTCAAAAATATTCACCTAAAAATCAAACAGTTACAAAAACAGCACTTTTCACTTTCAGTGGTAATTCCTGCAAAAAGTGCAGTTTTCTATTTTTTTTACCACATACTAACACATCAGCCCTGTCCCATGGTAACCATATAATTATATATACTGACCCTCCAGCCTTGTCCCACAGTAGCCACAGGACCACATATAGTGAGCACTCAGCTTGTTCACTTTCTTGTATCAGCTGTGATGGGCAATGTCAGGCTACAGCTCCCACTGGTTTCCACCAGTCAAATGCTGGAGGAGAATGATAGGAGTTGTATTCTGACAGCAGCTGGAAGGCCTAATTTTGCCCATCACTGCTGTGACTCCAGTTTTCATGGTAGCATAGTAGTCATAAACCAGCCTCCCCAAGCCACATTCAATGGTAGCAAAATAACCACACATACTGACAAAGCCCAGCCTTGTCCCACAAAAGCCATAGACACAAACTAACAACTCACCCTCAGCTTTATTCCGTGGTAGCCAAAAAAACACAAATACTACTGACCTCCAATCTTGTCCAACAGCACTGGTATACAAAGAATGACAAATGCCCAACCTCCAGTCTTGTCCTTCTAAACTGATATAATCAGAAATGTGCATGCTGCGTATGGATGGGTAAAAAGACCAGGTTTTGTTCCCATAGGACATTTTGCAGAAAATATTTGGTTTTCCACTTTTCCATTGGGAAATTTTGCCCATAGAGAAATCCATAGATTTTCTGTATTTTTGCTAAGACCACACAAAATTTCACAAGAATGGTTCAGTTTCCTGCTGAAACCATCTCACATGCAGTGGGATCAATCTTAGGAGCTGCATGGTGTTCCTGTGATTAACTAGGTATGGGCGAAAAGTCAAAAATGTCCTTTGTCCTTTGCCCACAACACAAACATCCTGCTTAAGAAACACTTGCACAACCATCCTTGAAAAATAACTGTGGCTTGGAATATTCCAGCAGGGTGCAATGCATGACATTAGTTATTTAAAGCTTTGTTTTCAAAAAAAGAAAAAAGGCAGCATGTCAAGAGATGTAAAAAAAGTGTACAACCTCCAACTTGGCAGACGTTTGGTGGTATAAATATATAAATATTTGTCCACATATCTGTTGTCAGGTGGATTTTCTTTCCATTTGAGTTTTCCAGCCCTTTCGCCACCACACTAACCACTTGCTTGTACAATTCTGGTAAAGCCGTCCCAGAAAAATAACTGTTGCTTGGGATTTGCCAGTGAATAGCTACACATGACATCAGTTCTCTAAAACCTTGGTTTCCAACAAATGAATGTGGAGCATGGCCACTGCCAACATCTTAGCAACCTTGCCTTTTCACAAGCATAATTTCAGGTTGTGTCTGTGAATTTTTTTATTCCTTCCCAAGAACACAGTAAGTGTGGGTTGGCAGTACGTGACAGAAGAACCTGGTTTCTTGATAGCTTTTACAACATAAGAAGAGGTGGTGACAAAGGTGGAGGCAGCATGTGTAGGCAATCTATGATTCATGCCATCTCCTACAGTAATCTCAGAGTCATCATACTGCAGCTGGAGCTATAGGTGCTGTTTGTAATGAACAAAATCTTGGCACACTCTCTGAAAATCAATAATATCACTACTTCTATTATGTGCTCCAGAGCCCCAGGAACTTTATGGAGTGCTTCTGTTGCTAGTTTTGGCACCTCTGACATGTTGATAGTGTGTTGTGCTTTAGTAGGATCTCATTGCATAGGTGCACATTGCCCATGTTCACTTGCTTCTTATACAGACAACAGACAGCAACATGGTTAGCTTTTTGATCATGAGTGAACCATCTCCATACTGATGGAAAATCATTGGGATGGGAGAAGCAAAGTATTGTCATATACAGTGTAAAATATTCCTCAGCGAAGTGCATAAATACTCACAGGGAATCCTCAGAGTGGTCCACCATTAGTATACTGGTCTGAAAGCCAGATGGTAATGTGAGTATCCCAAAACGGGACCATATGCATAAGCACCACCAATCTGTTGATACTTAAATATTGTCACACATGAAGCACAGACACCATGACATTTATATCAAACATGTTAAAGCTAAACACCCATTACAGAAATCTAGCACCTCTGTTATTGTACCCCCTGACTCTCTAGAAAGGCAACAAGAGGTGAGGCAGAAATCAAAGAGGAGGAAGAATAGAGAAACCCAGACAGAGACTGGAAGTTCTATGATGAGCGAAACAACTAGCTCTCCATCACCATCACCTTCTTCATCTGGGATAACAACTACATCTTCTGCCAGTCTACCTCATTCAATGTTACCTCCCCCGCCAAATGACAGCCACTCTGTTGATGTTAGGATATGGCCGTTCGTCTCTACCCATTGAACACTGTGTGGTGCACTGACCACACATGGCAGTGTGGTGGAGGAGAATCGATACCAGCTTATCAAGCGGCATCTGAGGAGATTCCATCCTGCAGAATATGCTAGGATGTGGAAGGGAGGGTTCAACTTTACTATTAAACTATCAGCAAGTTGTCATTTGTCCTTTGCAGGGTCTGGACAAGGGGTATAGTGACAGCGGCAGTACTTGGGTTTTGGTGTCATGGTGTTTAGATACAGTTGTGCCCCCAGATGTTATTTACCACACACTGTACACACTGCAGTTGCTGATGAGAGCCACATTTCCTGCTCTCAAGGGAAAAATGTCTATTCTAATAACAACACAACCATGATATTAAGTAGCCTCCAGTCTTTTCTCCACAGAGACTGGGGGCTACTTATTGTACTGCGACTGCCTCAGACGCATCACTGGATATAGTCGTGGTAAATGGAACCTTCGTTATTCATCAACAATGTTACTGCTATTGTTGATCCCATTCCCTTACAGCTGCCTAATCATCCTGCTACTTAAACATCTCAGCAGCAGCAGCAACCGCAAGAACAGTAGTTGCAAATTCCACAATTATAGACTCAGACTCAGGAGGAGGACATTTGACAGTGACCAATAGCAAACTGACCTGCTGACACTAGGCCAGTAGGAATTTTTTTTTTCTACAAAAAAATAAAAATAAACAATTTAGGGTGTTTTTTTCCTAACAAATCTAAGTCCTGCAAATCATTGTTTCCTCAGGGCTTGGGCCTCTAATAACAAATCTAACAAATCATCCTCTAAATATACTCTATTAAGTCAAGTGGCAGCTTATATCAGTTTCTGTCTTTCACTTTACATACAAATGTCTTATTTTATTTTATTGATTTATTTTTTTAAGTGTCCCCCCAATACCAGTCAAGAAACCCCCACAAAACAAAAAAGTCCCTGTTCAACTGATTCATTCATTCACCAGCACCCTCATCAGACCACTTTTATACCATGTCTTATGTTTTGTTTTGTTTTTTATTTAGGATTTTTTTTTAACTGCCCCTCAATCCTAGAAAACAACCCCCTAAAAAATCATCTCCTGTTCAACTGATTCTTTCCCCACACCCCACCAACACAGGCACCCTCACACCCCTTTTATACTTATATACATTTGGGCATCTTTTCATGTCCAGGATCAGGCTTTCCAATTGTTTTCTCAGTTTATAGACAGGCACAATGCTTTTCAGTGGTGGAAGATAACTTTCTGGTCATGTCACCATCTCTATCACTCTATACCTGAAGAAGAGGAGGATGCTGGATGGATATATTCTAGAGCTACATCATCATCAGTCATCATTAGGTCATCCTCAGCATAACCCACTACTTTTATACTCTTCTAGGCTTTAAGGCATCTAAAACAATTTATTTTTCCTTCCATGTTCACAATATTTGCTACTTATTTGAGGACAGTGTTTTTGTGCTTGTGTCACACTCTCAGATGCAGAAGTTGGATGAGTTGCTACACCTTCTCCATTGTGCCATCAACACTAGAATGGGACTTGCTGTCATCTTCAGTGTTCTTACATGATTTATTAATAGTACTGCCACTGGTGACAGTGGTTGTAAACCTTTTTGTAGGACTTTGACAAACTGCATCCTCCTCAAAAGGAGAGAGATCACCATTATCTATTGCAATTGCTACAACAACCATGGCTGCAGTCAGTTTTTGAACTACCACTTCACTCAGGTCTTAAAATATGAAGTCCTTTGCTACTAGCCAGACCTGAAAAGTTACTCGCCACTGCAAGCCATAACATACCCACCAGGGTTGAATTTCTACTCACCAGAGCTGAATTTTCACTAGCCATTGGCTAGTGGCGAGTGGAAATTTTGAGCCCTGACTTCACTCACACGACCCTGCTCTACTCTTACTCATTCACCCACCTTCCTTTGTGCATTTGTTAGTCATTACTCAACTACTGTGTGCTTTTTTACAGTAAAATACACTGATTGTGTGTGATGTCTTGCCCTCTTTAAAATACTCCCTCGTGTAGCATCAGTCAGCCTCAGTCACATGTCACATCTGGGTCCCTGTCTTAGTAACCTATCAAACTATTTTCAATTAACTGTCCATATCCATATCACAATCAGCAAAAAACAAAAATATAACACACTCCCTGTTCAGGTGTTTCTTTCCACAGGCTCTGCCAGATCAGGAAGAAACTTAGATCACAGGGTATTTTGGGTTAATCTCTTTTGCTCCCTTCTCACACCCACCCCCGAACTTCCCTAGCATAGACATAATAGCCAGATCAAGAAGAAAGTTGGATCACAACTGACTGAATCTTCTCAGTTAGTTAAACTGAATTTTGGGCCATTTGAAGTAAATCTCCTTTGCTCCATTCTCACAAACCCAGACTCAACTGACACAGAACTAACAGGCAGAGCAGGAATAAACTTGTATCATGGCTGCCTTAGTTTTCCCACTCACACAACATTTTTTGGTATTTGGGTAAATCTCCTTTGCTCCCTTCTCACACCCCCAGACTCCCCAGGACAAAAATAACAGCCAGATTAGGAAGGAACTTAGATCACAGTTGACTGAGTGTTCCCAGTCACCAACATTTGGTGAATTTGGGGTAAAATTTCTCAAAACTCCCTTTACTAAACTTCAACTCCGCTTTATTAGACTGTCTTCTCTAACTCAAAAATGGTCTGCTTTCTCTTCCTCTCACAAAACAGAATGGCAAGCTTTGGGAACCTGATACCCCTTTTATACTATGCCTGTGGGGAGAAAATGGAAGCTTGACACTTGGTGGGGGAAATTTATTCTTCCCATTGATTCCAATGTAATGAGCTAGGCAAAAAAGCTGAAAATCTGCATTTTTTTATCTAATAATTTTGAGGTTACTAATAACTTAGCAGAATTCACTACTTCACAGAAAATAAATTTGGCATAATTAATCCTCAAACTTATATTGTTCCGGATGACAAATACAGTTTTCCTTTCCAAATCGGTAGTAATGGATCTTTTGATGTTAAATCAGGGTCTCCTATAGATGATTCTCCAACATGTTTTGTACCAATAGTTGGTGCTTCCTCAGTGAGAAGCTACAACATTGGTATGAAACGCGTTGGAGAAGCAGAAGGGAGGAAGCACCAACTATTGTTACGAAATGCATTGGAAAATCATCTGTAGGAGACCCTGATTTAACATCAAACGATCCATTACTATTGATTTGGAAAGGAAAACTGTATATGTTATACAGTAAAATAAAAGTGTGATGATCAAAAGATAAGAACAGGAAACTGGCAAGTCATCACGCTGAGAAAGTGACTAGCAGGACGGGAGGTCGAGAAATCATTATGGAGGGAAGCTGACAAGGAGGATGGGAGGTCGGTAAATAGTCACGGTGAGAGCATGGTGGGAGAGTGACCTGGAAATAGAGGTGACGGTTATATAGACTATTTTTACTAAAAGAATACCCTCAGCCTGAAAAAAGGTAAAAGCCGGGGTTTGCTATTATCTAATACCACTTATTATACAACGTTCATGATAAAGCAGCACAGCAGAGATAAACACTAGAGATCCCAGGTATATATGAACAAATAACTCTATTGTCACAATTATAGCTATTCATCAAGGTCCCATGCCCATCACTACAGACCTGCCCACTACAATCCATCATATTTCAGCACCCAAGACCTGGCCGAATATGTTCTATATAAACAGCAACGCACAAGTTAATTTTTAACATCCATTACATTGCCTTTAAAAACGTTATCTATAAATACAGTATATGAGCATTAATGCCATTCAACAAAGGAATGATATATACAAATATTGAGAAATAACCAATAATCAATTGGAATAATTATCCAAATAGGGAAGATATCTGGACGTGTAGAAATAACTGCACAATTTTTCAGGGGAATCCTATAGGTTATATGTATTGGGACACTTTTTATATTTATTTTTTGAATTTTTATATAATTTTTTTTTAGCTACAGAGCTAGATTATATATTGTGATGATTGATATATTAAGTGTCTGATTATTTGTATTAATATTTACTGAATAATCTAGAATTCTGTATAGAAGCTACAGTATTAACAATAAATATAGTTTTTTATTATGGTGAACAGTAGCACTCTCCACTTCTGTAGATATATAATAAAATAAACATGAAGTGAATTTAAAATAAAAATAAGTATATGCACAGATATTGACAGTATGTATCTCCAATCTGTACCTACAATCTGTAATGAACACTGATCGATCACACCAAGTGTGCTAAGAATACCAGTTATCAAAATCCTGGATAATCTGTATATGGTGTGACCTGTGATGATACTAATCAATTCTAATGTCTCAGTCAGAGGTCTGTTGGTATTAATCAGAGATGTAATAGCAGCGTAGCTCCGATAGTTTAATCAAGGTATATATAATGGAGCTATGCTACTACACGTGTGAAGGGAAATTTCTCAAACAATTCTTGCAATTAGCTGTAATAATGCAGGGCCTAATGAAATACTATATATTGTATTGTATTATATTATTCTAGGCATACATTTGATGGTCAAATGTCTGAAACTGTATGTTGATTAGTGGAACTGAATTAACCCTGCCTTATATCTGCCAGCCTCAAAAGTTGGACACACAAAAAGTAGCGAGCAGCAGAGGTATAGTCTTCAAAATATTTGAATAATAGATATCTCTCTGCATGTGTCCCTAATGACTGGTAGAGCGCTAAAAGCATACTACAGCGTGTTTTAAGAACAAATACACATAAAGCACGGAGCAACAGAGTTTGTGTCTATGATCCTGATGCGTGTTTCACTGTAATTGGCTTTTTCAGAGGGCAGTGAGCCAGCATGTTCTGCTAATTTCATATACAACAGAGGACAGCTATCGTGGGAAATTAAGATCACTTCTCATTGGTTGAGGTTCCTGTCATTGGATCCTTGATTGACATGAATGCCGATACAGAAAATAATAACAAAGAGTTGACAACAATGTTGCAAAGAGTGAAATCCATCCAAAAAATACAGATCCTACTTGGACTGAAATATTTTTTATCATCATTTGGAATACTAGAGTATCAAATTATATCTAATCATGGATGGAATCGAATTATAAGTATAGAAAGCACTTTTAAGGCTGAGTATGTTTATGTCATAACACATGAAACATATCAATCAACAATCCTAAAAATCTTATACATATGGTATAATCCATATAGATCTAGCTGGGAGTGGATGCTGGTCTATAGATTATGTATATTAATACATGTGGGTAAATAATATTCAGAGATGTTAATTAATGAACAACAAATACTCCTGTTAATCTAGTTCATATAAAAAGACGAGTGGTCTCGGAAAGTTCTTATCATAAAAGTTCTGTGTGCATATACTAAGTATCCATACATTTAAGGAACAATAACATAGAAGTCCACATACGTCTATTGTTCAGTGGACACAGAAAAGATATATTACCATCTGGTACAGCATAAGCTAAAAAGTAATATCCATTCACTCAGGATAGATATGAAAATGAAAATAGCTCATATATATTTTTCTCAATGAGCAAACTTATTGAGCTTGAGTTAGTCAATACCCAATACTAGGGGAGAGAAGAGGATTTTTATGACTAGATTATTATTATTATTCTTTATTTATATAGCACCAACTAATTTCACAACACTGTACAATAGGGAATAGACATACAGAGATATTAAATAGTACAAATCAAATGTGGAGAACAGAAGGATCAGAGGCCCCTGCTTGTGAGAGCTTTGCAGTCTACAGGGAGGAAGGTTGGACACAGAAAGAGTAAGTGCTATTGGGTGTAAGTGCCTCCTGCCACATGAACTGCCGGTCACTGGGTGGGAGAGAGAAGTGCTGTTGGGTGCAGTTGTCTTGGGAAGGGATAGTTCTTGGTGATAATGTTTATGGAGGTACCTGATAGGCTTCCCTGAAGAGGTGAGTTTTCAGGCAGCGTCTGAAGATCTGAAGGATGGGGGAGAGTCTGATGGGGTGGGGGAGGCAATTCCAGAGATCAGGTGCTGCACAGGAGAAGTCCTGTAGGCAGAAATGGAAGGATGTAATAAGAGCTGTGGAGAGCAGGAGGTCATGTGCAGAGCAAAGATGGTGAGTGGGAGTGTATTTGGAAAGAAGATATGAAATATAGGGGGGTGCGGGGTTAGTGAGGGCTCTATAAGTTAGCACTGAAATTTTGAATTTAATTATGTATGCTAACAGGAGCCAGTGTAGAGACTGGCAGATGGGATTGGTGTTAGAAAGCAACAAGTGAGGTAGATTAGTTTTGCAACTGAGTTCATTACGGACTGTAGTGGGGTTAGTTAGGTGAGAGGAAGGCCAATTAATAGTGAATTACAGTAGTCAAGATGGGACATGATGAGTGTTTGGATTAGAATTTTGCTAGTGTCCTGGGTGAGAAAGGGTCGGATTCTAGAGATTTTGTGGAGGTGGGATGAGTTGGAGATTGACTGGATGTGAGGAATGAAGGATAGGGCAGAGTCAAATGTGATCCCCAGGTAGTGTTCTATAGGGATTGGTGTGATGGTAGTGTTGTTAACAATGACGGTAATATCTGGGGTAAGGCTGGTTGTAGAGAGAGGGAAGATAATTAGTTTAATTTTGCCAAGGTTAAGTTTGAGTTGATGGGAGGACATGTGGCAAAAGAAAGCAACACCAATCACAAGTCCTTTCTATGTATCATCACTCACCACCACACAGTGCAGGTTGGAATGCGATGAGCCGGATCAACGCTAATGCATGCAAAACTTGAGAAAAAATCCATCGCACTCTGTAAGCTCCATAAAATCTCTTCGTTTTTTAGACATCAGATGAGATGCTATCAGACAGCAATCTAACGTGTTTCACACACACACAGTGCTTACTCATAGACTGAACACACAGACTCTTAGACCTCATCTTACAGCTAAAAGATCAATGGACCAAATTTGAAACTAACCAATCTCTTGTAGCAATTAATTAGCTCACCCTGCAACATAGTTACAGGGCAGAAAAACTTAACCCATACATGCTATTCGTGATGGCAATAACGTTCAATTCGGTATTAAGTTGAAGGTGTTACTACAATATTAAGAAGTATCTCTATGTAGTTAAAGGAAAAACTCCCTAAGAAAAGTGTAACATATAAGTATACAACAATGAAAGTTATGATTTCAAGATTAAAACCATATTTGTCGTATTTTGATATTTAAGACTTCCCATAGGCTACAGGCTCTCAAACATTGGGATTAACCCATTAGAATTCTACATCACGTATATTTTTTAATAATCTTTAACCCATTGGTGCCAACATACAAAATACATTTCTACAGTAACTTTAGCTCCAGTACTGGAAAGAAGCCATCTTTTAAATTATAGCATAATCTTGATTATTATTGTGCAGATATATAAAGGTTACCTACATATCTTATTTCATTCATCTCATGCTGTCGCAACTTCAATATAGTTTACACCTGCAAGCTGAGAATCCCTAAGACCACGCGTCCCCAGGAGGCAAACCACGTATCTCAATTATAACATTATATATTGTATCATATAGAAGACTGACCACCTGCGGGTTGTGGGTGCACCAAGCACACCAACAAACTATGCACTCCGTACCCTCACGGCGTATCAGGCCCGAACTACACCATACATATTTATTTTAATTCTAAACTATATGGTGCAAGATTAACATCTCAATTCCATTTTATAAAGAGATATATACCAAGGGGACACCAATCTAATTAAGATCCCCAGCAAACAGGTACAAACACTCATAATATGATGTCTATTTCCTTTACCAACATTTTATATAGTACAACCAGACGTTAGAAAGGGTCACTTAGTAAACCTTTCTATTTCCACACCTGTGAGTCCCTACAGTGCTTAACCACGTACCTACACTGCATACTCTTGATTACGGTGGGGATGATGGATTTCTGTGGTATGATGAGGTCTCCGGTGAGGAGGGGGTAGTCAGAGAAGGGAAAGGGAAAATTAGAGACTAGATGCACTCTGATATTCAAGTATTCCAAATTATGATACAAAGTAATTCAATCCAAGTAGGATTTGTATTCTTTGGATGGATTTCGCTCTTTGCAACTTTGTTGTCAGCTCTTTGTTATTATTCTCTGCATCATCATCCATATCAATCAAGGATCTGATGACAGGAATCTCAAACAATGAGAAGTGATCTTAATTTCCCGCGATAGGTGTCCTCTATTTTATATAAACTGGCAGTACATGCCGGCTCATTGCCCTCTGAAAAAGCCAATTATGGCTCATGGACACAGACTCTGTTGCTCTGTGCTTTATATGTATTTGATCTTAATGTTATAGTATACTTTTAGTTCTCCACCAGCCATTAGGGACACACACAGAGAGGTGTTTATTAAACAATTATTTTTAAAGACTATACCTCTGCTGCTCGCTATGTTTTGTGTGTCCAACTTTTGAGGCTGGCGGATATAAGGCAGGGTTAATTCAGTTCCACTAACTGACATCTTGGGTCATATTGCATGTCCCATTTCTGAATACACATATTCAGTCACTGGTCATCAAATGTATGCATAGAATAATATAATACAATACAAAATACAATATTTGATTAGGCCCTGCATTATCACAGCCTAGTGCCAGCAGGTCATGTCATGTCATGTTGGCCAGGGATCACTAGCCATTGTCAAATGCCCCTGTGTCATTGCGGAATTTGCGACTTCTGGGCTTGCTGCTGCTGCTGAGTTGTTTAAGCAGCAGGATGATTAGACAACTCAAAAGGAATAGGATCAAATAAAGCAGTAACATGTGTGATGAAGGTTCCACTTGACACAGCTAGCTCCAGTGATGCGCCTGAGGCAGTAGCAGAACCATAGATAGCCCCCACCACTTCAGGCATATGTGGAGAAAAAAATAAGTTGGTCAATAATGCTTCTCCACCTGCCCCTCCTCCAAAATCATGGATGTTTTGAGAATATAAATTTTTCCCTTGAGAGTAGAAACTGTGACTCTCATATCATCAACTGCAATGTGCACAGTGTAAATAAGGGAAGGACTGGGAAGTGGAACAATGGATACATCTACACTCACATGAAACACCTAGCACAACCTATCCAAAAACCATGAAACTTAGGGTCCCCAATGTGAAATCCCCCCAACAGAAACCAAGTACTGCTGCTGTCCTTATACCCCTTGTCCATGCCCTGTTAAGGACACATGACAACTTGCTGACAATTTAAAAGTAATGATGAACCCTCCCTGTCAGAAGCTTAGCATATTCTATGGGATAGAATCTATTCAGATGCCTCTTGATGCCCTGCTTGTGATTCTCTTCCACCACACTGCCATGCGTGGTCGATGTACCACACAGTGTGCAATGGGTGGACACCAACTGCCACATCTTGACATCTACAGAGGGAGGTAACGATAAATGAGGTGGATTGGAAGAACATGTAGTTACCCTAGAGCAAGAAGGTGATGGTGAGCTAGTTGTTTTGCTCATCATCAGACTTCCAGCCTCTGGTTGGGTTGCTCTACTCTTCTTCCTCTTTAATCTCCGTGTTGCCTCTTGTTGCCTTTCTGGAGAGTCAAGGGGTACAACAACAGTGGTGCTTGATTTCTGTTTTGGGTATTTGGCTTTCACCTGTTTCACATAAATGTCATGGGGTCTGTGTTTCATGTGTGTTATCAGGACGGTTGTGCCAAGGTGCATTCCCTCCTTTCCCCTTTATCACAAATTGTACACAGTGCCATTGCTGATGACTCCACTGTGCCTGCCCCAAGAGGAAATTCGTCCCACACCCATGACTTCCCCTTCACTGCCTGGGGCAGCTCTGTATCTAGGACGAGTAGTATTGCTGCTTCTGGCAAGTGGAATCTGTCCTAGTCCAGAATCACTTGTTGACCCCATTCCCACTGTGTCCACAGTGGTCTGGGGCATACTAGCCTGCTCCTCAGCATCCTTTTGCCCTTGCAACTGAGCAGCAGGAGGAATAAGAGCAGTTGTAAACTCTGTAAGTTCCAAAAGCTCACTGCTGGTGGTGGTGGTGGTGGTGATGACCATCCCCATCTCTGTCTCCCATTCCTTCTCAGTTTGGGCTAAAAAGGGTCATCAATGTCTTTTCCACCCCAGCTCCTCCACCATCATAATCACTACCACCAGTCCCTCCTTGCAACTCTATTACAGACATCTCAGTGGGTGTATGAGGTGATGAGAAATGTGACAGAGGATCCCCTAATGTCACACTTGCCATCTCTTGTTGACCTGAAGAACGCAGACTGGCAGCACTAGCAGCAGGCACAGGCAGCCGATCTGTGGTGATATTATTGCTGCAAGGAAACATTTCTGCCTTCTTCAGGATCATGTTCTACCTGGACAATGCCATGGTGAGAAGGGGACACCCAAGGTCATGGGAATGTTGTGGACTCCCTTGACTGCTAGTCTGTCCATTCTGCATTACTTCTCCTACCACTCCCCTAATTCTAGTCCTACCAGCTGCTTCACCATCACTGTTACTACTACTAACACCAACCACATCAATTTAATTCCCTTAGACTTCCTCCTCACTAGTAATATGATCAACCCCTTCCTCACTCCTAATACTCTGTACAAGCTTCTGGACCTTCATAGTTGTAGTACTAGTGGTGGGACTGCTTGGGGATGGCAAGTGTGACTTAGGGTCCCCTGCTGTCACTCTTGGCATCATCTCCTCCTTCCCCATCCTGAGAATAACAAGACACACTGGCAGCAGGTGCAGCACTGGCAGCAGGCACAGGTAGCTGACCTGTCCTTCTCACACGACTACTACCGTCTTCTTCCTCTCGTGAGACAATTTTCCCCAAGATCCCTAGGGGTGATGTAGGAGGAGTGGCCATCACTGGGTCTGGGGAACGAGAGCATCCAGAAACTTTCAAGTTGGTAGTGGTCACTTCCTCAGACTCACTGGACACATAACTATCCTTCCAGCTCCTCCTTTTATTATTATTAAACTTGCTCATAGTGATAGCAGTCCCTATGAGCCTCTCCTGCCTCAATTTTGCTATTAGCACACAGCACAACAGCCTAACACCTCTCTCTGTAGCTACTTGTATTGTGTTTCAATTCCTGGAAAATGCCAAGTTTTTATAGAGAAAAGGTGAAAAATATGTAATCAATGGAGTGAAAACTTTCTAGAAATTGAAAAAATAGTGAAACATTTTTGGAAATGGGTGATAATAGTGAAGATTTTAATCTCTTTAGTTAAAGTGTTTTTTCCAGATTTTTCTGCAGGAACATGATGGAACCTTTTGCCATCCTCTAATCATTAGGTCATCCTTAATATCAACATCGCCCGCATCTTCTAGTCCACCGCTACCCTTATATTCCTCTAAGATTTTTGAGGTGTCCATCAGTATCTTTTTACTTTTACTTTCAAAAAGTTCACTACTACTTTGAGGACAGGTGTTTTGGTGCTTATTTGTCTCACTGTCAGATGCAGTAGTTACTCCCACTTCCTTGCACTGCTCCACCCTTCCCCCTCCTCTTGTACGTTTGCTGGACAATACTTAACTACAGTGTGTGTTTTTACTTTCTACAGTACACAATTGATGGAGTGTGATGTCTTACCTTAGCCCACAACAAAATTATCAATGTCGTCTGCTGTCTATCAAGTCTGCCTTAGTCACACAGTTCATGTCAGGCTCCTGGTCAGCTGTCTGTCATCTAATAAATAAATATATATATATATATTTTTTTTTTTTTTTTTTTCAAGTGGTCTACCCTATTTTGTCATAATTTGTCAAACAAAAAAAAATTATAGCTGAAAATCAAAATCAACAACTTCTTTCCCCAGACTTCCCCAGCACAGAGACAACAGCAAGATCAGCAAACAAATTGGACCCCAGCTGCCTGTGTGTTGCCAGTCAGTCACACCGAATTGTGAGATATTTGGGGTCACCTCCTTCCATCCTTCTTCTTCCCCAAATTACCCCCAGACTCCACTAATATATAGAACAAATGTTCTACCTAAAAGACTCTCTTAACTAAGCTTCGATTCCCCTTTATTTCCCTATCTTCTCTAGCTCAAAAATGTGCTGCTTTCTCCTCCTGCAAACACAGAGTGTCATGCTGTGAGTGCCTGACACCCTTTATATACCTGCAGAAAAGTAGAGAAAACTTTCATGTGGTAGGGAAAAAAGTTCTTCCCATTAATTTCAATGCAATGATTTAGACAAAAAAGCAGGAAAATTGCACTTTTCATTGGAAATTATTTGTCAAGTGGAAAGTTCCATTTTTCACCAATATGAGTTTGAGGAGAACATTTTTGCCCATCCCTAGTCATAGCATGCCTTCACAGACAGCCACCACCCCACTTCCTTCACATGTCATGTCATTAAAGCAATAAAGTTACACAGTTCTTCTACTATGTAGTGCCATTCCACACTTAATGTAAAAAATGCCTATGGAGTAGTAAACTTGCCAAAGTGTTGGCGGTTGATATGCTTCCATTTTCTTTTGTTGAAAACAGGCATTAAAGAACGGAGGCCATGTGTTGCACAATGCCTGAATATCCCAAGTCACAGTTTTTTCAAGGATGGTGTGCCAGTGTTACTTAAGCAGAAAGTATCACGGTGCCCGTGATTGGTGCTGTTCAGTGTCAGTCACTTGCTGAGTATCATGATTGGCTGTCTGTGATTAGCCCTCCTCACACAGCCTTTTTAAACCCAGGCTGAGCACTTCCAGGTTGCCCTTTCGTGGTGTTTCTGACTCCACTCTGCCTGACCTGCTTGTCAGGCTTCTGGACCTGTTTCTGCTGTTCCTGCTGTACTTGCTGATCCTGTGTTCCAGTGTTCCTGTATGCTAGAGTTCCTGTGTTCCAGAGTTCCAGTGTTCCTGTGTTCCAGCACCTCGCGGGTTAATCCTACTGAGTTCCAGTGTTCCTGTGTTCCAGCACCTCGCGGGTTAATCTTACTGTGTTCCTGAATCTCCGGCTCCAGCCGTCGCTCTGGCGACATTGTTCTTCTCGCTGCTGATCATACTTTGTTGGTTTACTCCACTAAACCTGGTTGCGATATACATTGTTGGTCCCAGCGTGCGGACGCTGGTTTACTCCACTAAACCTGGTTGCAATATACATTGTTGGTCTCAGCTTGCGGACGCTGGGTTACTCCACTAAACCTGGTGGCGATATACATTGTTGTTCCCAGCGTGCGGACGCTGGTTTAGTCCACTAAGCCTGGTTGCGATATACATTGTTGGTCTCAGCGTGCGGACGCTGGTTTACTCCACTAAACCTGTTTGCTATATACATTGTTGGTCCCAGCGTGCAGACGCTGGTTTGCTCCATTAAACCCAGTGGCGCTATTATCATTAGTCCCAACGTGTGGACGTTGGTTTGCTCCTGAACATCCAGTACTGTGGTCAGTCGCTGTCCACTTCCTTGCAGTTGTCTGAGTATCCCTGGCAATAGACTCCTGCTGAGTAAGACCTCTATACTTATGCTCTATGCTGTCTTAGTCACCTGACAGCTGGTCTACTCTCTCAGGCTGCCCTGCCCGGTATTGGTGAGGCCGGTAGAACCTTGACTATACCATCCTGTAGGTTGCCTCACCCGGTATTGGCAGGGCCGGTAGAGCCTACTCCAGTACTCCTTTGGGCTGCCCTGCCCGGTATTGGTAAGGCCGGTAGAACCTTGTAATTCACCATCTTTAAGGTTGCCTTACCCGGTATTGGCAGGGTCGGTAGAGCCTACATTCAGCATTCCGTGGGGGCTGCCTTGCCCGGTATTGGTAAGGCCGGTAGAACCGGTATATGTCATCTCACGGTTGCCTTACCCGGTATAGGCAAGGCCGGTAGAGCCTGTCATTAAAACTGTCACTTGGGTTGCCTTGCCCGGTATTTAGGCAAGGCCGGTAGAACCTATTATATGTTATATTACTGTTGTATTGTTATATATGTTTACCCTACGGGGACTGCCTTTAACTTTTAATAAAGTTAAGTTATTTTACCAAACCTTAAGTCTGAGAGTCTTCAAATCCATGACAGAAAGTTAGTGTTGTGGGCAAAGGACAAAGGCACTCAGCCTTCTAACAAGTTTTTCAAAATATACGTTGCTGTAGGACTTATTTACTTTCAGCTATTTACTTCTCCATATCAGTCATCATAAGAAGTAATATTTCATTGGGAAATCTTGCAGTCATAGAAAACATAGGCAAAATATGGCAATGTACTTGAGGAAATGTATTGGCAATGGTAAAAGGAGAACATTTTATGTATTGTCTATGGGTGGTCAGTTTTGCAAAAAAAAGCAGGAAATCATTGTTTTGTCACTAAAAGTCCTCTGAGGAATTTCTCTGACTTTTCACTCATCCCTACTCAGTACCAGAAGTCCTTTTGCTAAGGCTTGTGGTAGACTGAGCCAGGTCTTACAATACCTTGGTTGATGCTTGCAGTTGACCTCCACATTATCTGGAAAAAAAGAGCTCAAAAGAGAGCATTTACATGTATAAGACAAAAAAAACTCTCAAAAAATTCACCAACCACCTTTTCCTGATGCTACCACATGGTTAGTGTGTATGGAATGAGAGTGATCATGTATTGGTAGATTCTGCTGATATAAGGATATAATTTTAAGGAAGCTCATTTTAACCCTTTGAGTGCCGGAGTGGTACGGAATGCATTGCTTTGCAATGCAGTCCGTACCACTCTGGCACCACTCTGGTACCACTCTGGCACTCAAAGGGTTAAATATTTTAAATGTGACACAAAATGTTCCTACTAAGTGAGTTCTTCTTTGGTATATCTCTCTGGTTATGGTTGCATGGCTGCAGTAGTGAATATGAAGAGGCCATGCCATGAAATGTGATAAGTGAAGAACCTGGAATATGGATCTCATGGGTCAGAGGTCAGAGAGAGCCCCTTCAACATAAGTGACTTGTTCAATGTCAAGTCAGAAGAGCAACGATGATTAAATATAAATATTCTTAATTGCAGTAATTTAGTAGTATAGCCTAAAGATGTTCTATCACTAAAATGAATTATTTAGGGTTGTGCTTATGTTTTTAGTAATCTGTTTGGGTATGAAATGATTTGGTCATCAATAAATGCAAACCTTATCTGTCTTTGCATTACGTCTAATAAATGCTCTATGTTTCTGTTGATGTGTTCCCATCAAGTGGTACTGCTACCTCAAATGAAATGGTATTTCAAATTCAATTTAATTAAAGCCAATAGTAATTTAACTTTCTCCCAAAAACAATGTGTCCATATTGTGCTGGCTTCAAATCACTATCATGTCAAGTAAGGCATTTTCTTTTATAAATAGGAATGCATTGTTAAGCAATACCACAACATTATGCTGCTCTATTTCACTGTTCAGTCATTTAATATACTTACAAGAAAAATAAAGTAAGACACCACATCTACAAGCTAATATCTTCATCTAAGATTAGATCAAAATTTAGCAATGCTCCACAGTGTTGTCTGTGGCTTAAGTACCACCTGCTTCCCGAAAATACATTGATTGACTAGGATGTCTTTTTAAGATGCATATGATGATCTATCCAAATATGTTTTACATTGATCAGATAAAAACTTTTTCACAAGGTCTAGAGCATAAGACATTTATATAGATTAAGGACAGCATTATGTCATTTTAGGTCAAAGTGAGGTTGAATAAATGTAGGCTAATATATGTAAACTCAAACTAGAAAGCTGAATTGAATGGCCAAAGTCATAGACAATTTATAACTAAAGCCCCCATATATATTTAGTTTCATGTGACATATTTTTTTCAATTACATTTGTTACTTTTATTTAAACAGTAAAATTAGAGCCATATGGGTAAGGCTACAATCTCAAACCTAAAAACATATTTTGTTAAAATCACACACTTTATTTCAAAAACCTTCATTCTGGATGTGAAAGTTTTATTTTTAATAGCCCTGAATCCCCCATGTTTGAAAATACCTAATATGTATAGTTTTACCTACATGCATGGCCTGCAGAGACCCCTAATTAACAGTTTTGCAAAAGGGTATCTTCAACTTTATGAATAAAAATGCACATTCCATTGGTTACATGTTAAAGGGATAGTAATGTTTCATAATAAAAGCAGCTCTAATTAATCATCATAGTATTTGGACTTTGGAGAGTGTTATTTCAATTCTGTCAGAGTTGTAGTTCCAGAGTAATTCAATGACAAAGTGTCCTCCTCCCACCCCTTTTACTGATGTAACACTTTTCAGCCAGAGCAGAAGGGAGGTGTCCAGATAGACTGCAGAGAGGGACAATCTTCAATTAAGATAAGGGAAAAACCTGAAAAGCTTGTCAAGGGGGGCAGGGCTTTTATTGTTTTCATTGTAAGAAGACTGTCCCCTGCTGTTATCTATCTGGTCTTACAACCAGATTCCAAATATGAGAAGAGATGACTTTCACTAGGAAAAAGGGGTGGGAGGGGAAACTTTGCTTGTGAATAACTCTTAAACCATAAAGGTTTGAGAGATAAGACATATCATTCTTCATATTTTTTTAATGCTTACAAAATAAAATAAAGTTAAAACGAAGTATTACTATCCCTTTAAAACTAGACATGAGCAAAAACCTTCACATCAAACCAAAATCAGTGAAAACTGGCACTTCCCTCTTGGTGAATAATTGACAAGTGCCATTTTCCTGATTTTTTCACCCAGCTCATTGCATTAAAATCAATGGGAAGAATTTTTTTCCCCACAACATGAAAGTTTTCTCTACTTTTCAACAGTCATATAAACCGGTGTCAGGCTCTCACACCATGCCATTCTGTATTTGTGAGAGGAAAAGCAGCTCTTTTTTGAGCTAGAGAAGATAGACAAATACATGGGAATTGAAGTTTAGTTCAGGGAGTCTTCTATATTAGGGAAGTCTGGGTGCATTCTGAGGGAGAAGAAGGGAGGAAGGAGGGTGACCCAAAATGGCAAGACATAGGCAACTGGGGTCCAATTTTCTTGCTGATTTTGCTTTTATTGCCTCTATGTTGGGGAAGTCTGGGGAAAGAAGCTGCTGATTTTGCTTTTCAGTTATATTTTTTTTTTGGACTGACTGTGATAAGTTAGGATGGACAAAAGAAAATAAATAAAAAATGAATACATGAATACTTAAACAAATAAATATATTAGTTGACAGACAGCTGACTGGGAACATGATGTGAGCTGAGGCAGACTTGATAGACAGCAGTAGGGGTGGGCAAAAGGTCCCACTGTGTGCCCACAAAAAAATCTGTGAAAACCATGTTGTTGTCCGCTTTTTCGTGGGAAAATCAGCTTTAAAAAGAGTGATTAAAGTCTTCACATTTTTTTGCCCATTAGCCAAAATTCTTTGCCATTCTTTCAATGGCTATAAAGTTTCAGCCCATTGATTTACATGTTTTTCACCTATTCGCTATAATTACGGGACATATTTGCAGGTGTGAAACACAATAGAAGCCGCTGCAGAGCGAGGCAGACGTGTTCTGCTGTTCTGCTGTGATCTTTTTGTAAAATTGAGGCAGGAGAGGCTCATAGTGACTGCTATCACTATGAACAAGTTTAAAACAAATAAAAGAAGGAACTGGAAGGACCCTTATGTGTCCACTGAGTCTAAGGAAGAGGAGGAAGAGAGCACTACAGAACCAATGCTGGCCAGTCCCCCTAAATCACCCCTTGGGATATTGGGAAATTAATGTCAAGGGAGGAAGAAAAGGGGCATAGTGAGAGCAGGACAGGTCAGCTGCCTGTACCTTCTGCCAAACGTGCTGCTTCTCGTGCCATGACTGCAGTGCTTGCTGTCAGATGTGCTGCCCCTGCTACTGCTACCACCATTGCTGTGCCTGCTGCCAGGTGTGCTGCCCCGGCTGCCACCAGTGCTGTGCCGGCTTTCAGTGTGTCTTGTAATACACAGGAGGGGGCGAAGGAGAAGATGATGCCAAGTGTGGCAGCAGGGGACCCTAAGTCACACTTGACATCCCCAAGCAGTACCGCCAGTGCTAGTATTACTACTAAGAAGGTCCAGCAGCTTGTTAGTGTTAGGAGTGAAGGAGGGGGTAATCAACAGCCTCATATTACTAGTTACTGTGAGGAGGAAGATTCAGGGGCTGAAACTGATGTGGTTTGTGTTAGTAGTAGTAACAGTAATGGTGAAGCAGCTGGTGGGACTAGTGTTAGAGGAGTGGTAAGGGAAGTGTCACGGTTTGTTTTGACTCTCAGACACAGAGTTAAGATAAAAACACATCTTTTTTGAAAAGTTTAAAAAGAACCCTCGCGGCTTAGGCATACACATATAACAACACAACTTAGTACATGGCAATAGTGAGTAGTGGCACAAAGAATGTGAGACAAGTTCTACCGGCCTTGCCATACCGGGTAAGGCAACCTTAGTCTGGCACGAGATGGAATAGGTTCTACCGGCTCTACTGGCTACCGGCTCTACTGGCCCTGCCAATATACCGGGCAAGGCAGCCTAACGAGATTGGTGCAACGAGGAACGAGGCTCTACCGGCCTTGCCAATATACCAGGCAAGGCAGCCTTGAGACTGGTACAAGGAGGAAGGAGGCTCTACCGGCCTTGCCAATACTGGGTAAGGCAACCTTAAACTGGAACGAGATGGAATAGGTTCTACCGGCAAAGCAGCCTGGAGACTACCGGGCAAGGCAGCCTGGAGACTGCAAGTACTGGTGCAAGACAGAGATGGCCTCAGCGACTGGCCTGTAGGTGAAGCAAACCAGTCGCCTACGTTGGACAGACAGAGGCCTTGCCGGGGCTGTCAGGTGTCAGTGAGGGAATGACTAGTGTCTCCCAGGAACAACAATACATCATCAACATATAATGCAATATTTTCCTCCCTATCACCTAGTTGGAGCCCAGTGATCTCCGGGTTCATACGAATCTGAATTGCAAGCGGTTCCATGGCCAGAGCGAATAAACCAGGGGACAACGGGCAGCCCTGCCTCGTCCCCATTTCCAGAGGAAAATAGTCACATCAACCACCATAGTTTGACACACGGGCCCTGGGCCAGGCATACAAAGTCTGAACCCACCGTATGAAGTTCGGCCCAAAACCAAACTGGACCAGGACACTCCAGAGATACTGCCATTCCACTGAGTTGAACACCTTAGCCGCGTCTAAAGACACCACCGCCCTGTTGCCCAGGTTAGAATGTTGTGTCTTAAGGTGCAGGAAAAGGTGTCACAAATTGTGAAAAGTAAATTTACCCGGCATGAATCCAGCTTGGTCAGGATGGACAATAGATGGAAGAACCTGAGATAGTCTGAGCACTAAGATTTTAGCCAGGATCTTGGCATCAACTGTAAGCAAGGATATTGGACGGTAGGAGTCACATCTCTATAAATCCTTGTTGGGCTTAGGCAGAATGATAATTGTGGCCTTGTTCAATGAGTAGGGCAATGTTGTCTCCTCAAACGCCTCATAGTAGGTATTAAGTAGGTGTGGAGCCAAGACATCCACATAATACCATTCTGCCAGAAGTCCATATCCCCCAGGAGATTTACCCATGGGAAGAACCCTAATACCATCCACAACCTCCCGCAATGTAATTGGCGAGTGCAGCATCTGTACCTCATCCACCTGAAGACATGGGACCAGTATCCCCCCCAGGAAATCATTAATCTCTGAACCAGAAACCCTAGAGTGAGAGCTATAGAGGGAAAAGTAAAATATTAGAGTACCCTGAGTATTCCGAATGGAAGAAACACCCACACCCCATCCAGAACCGCTAATCAAATGCGTCATAAGTTTACCCGCCTTGTCATCATGCTCAAACAGAGCCTGCCTTTAATACATCAGATAATGAAGATTCGCATTTGCCAATTCCAAGTTATATCTGGAAGAGGCTTCTACAAAAGTGTCATAGGAGTCAGGGACACCCCTCCAGATGTGCTCCCACTCGGCCTCCTTTGCCACCTCTTCCAGCACCTGAAGCCTTTCCCCAAGCCTCTTCTTGTGGGAAGCCACTAGAGATATAAGAGATCCCCTAGTCACAGCCTTTACCGCGTCCCACACCACCACCTGAGATGTGGAACCTACATTAGAGAGGAAATAATTAGATAGATCAGCCGCATATTGCTCTATTATATGGTGCACTGTCATCCAGAGAGGCTGTAGCAGCCACTGGGCAGTCTGTCTTCCCCACCCCATATTAATAGTCAACAATGGAGGGGAGTGATCCAATGCTACTCTTGGAAGAAAGGAGCAGCTCTCAACCAGACCCCAGGAATCATGTGAAATCAATGCATAATCAACACGAGAGAATGACTTGTACGTCACCGAATGGAATTAAAATTCCAAATGTCAGGATGTAGTCTCACCCATACATCCAATAATGCCAAATCATCAAACAGACCAAACAATCTGTCTCTAGCCACCCTTGATTCAATGGACGACCCCCCATCCTATCAAGTAGTGGATTGAGCATCAGATTGAATTCACCCATACAGATTGTCATCCCTCCAGATCTAGATAGTACATAGTTTAATGCATTCTGAAGGACATTCGGTGCGAAAGGTGGTGGAACATAAACTGACAGCAAAATAACAGGGGTGATGAACAGTTTACAGTCTAAGAAAACATATCTCCCTTAACATCAGTTTTTAGATCCACAAATTCAAATTAGAGAGATCTGTGAATCAAAATTGACACCCCCTAGAATGCATGGTAAATGTAGAATAATAGTGGTGTCCCACCCAATGTTTCTTTAAGGAGGGCACCTTCTCCCCATACAAATGAGTCTCTTGTAACATAAGTATGTCAGGACCATGCTTTTTGATGAAAGACACAATTAAGGAATGTTTTACAGAATTATTTAGCTCCCTAACATTCCAGGACATGAACCTAAGCTCTCTGCCACCCATGTTGGATTCTAATGAAAAAAGACCTTAGAGCCTTTACTGAGGACACAAGAGGCTCCCGCCCAGCCACAAGAAAACCCCAACTACCCCCAACCTGTCCCCACCCTCCCCAGCTAAATGAGGACCCCACAACCCTAACCAAACTTAGCTTACTCATCCCACAAGAACAAAACCCCCACGAGCCTAGCCGCAGGAACCCACACATTCCCCACTCCAAAGTGAGGCCTGCAGTACACCTCCCATAATGGAGGGCAAAGTGATACATTAAAGAAAGAAGCAAGCATCGCAGCACAGGCAATTCAAAACAGTAATGGTAACATTTCATCTGCAAAACCCATCTTGATAATTAGCAGAGTACAATTTAATGCACAGTCCAAAAAACAAACAAAAAAACCCCACTTCAAGACATACACCGCACAACCCCCCCATCACAACCCGCCTCTGACAGCCTAATTAGAGTACTCCTCCAGAGCAATTATGTCCCATGGAGCACCAGAAGGCTCTGCACAACCTCAGGAACTGATAGGGCAAGGAGCCCAGCCAAACACCGCGGCACCCGCCCCTCGGACAAGACCGGAGGGGAGGAAAAAGCAGCCCCCATACCTGTTCAAATCCCATATAGTAAATAATTAATTAAAATAACATTTATAATTAACACCCCCTCCCCCAACATGTCATGGCTGCAGAGGAAGGGGAGATGGAACAGGGAGCCGCACCGGGCATGACCCGAATACCCCAGTCGTAATCGCAGGCATCTACATTACTGTAGGATGCATTGATAGTGCACACAGAGCAGTATGCACCACTAAGTGACCCCACACAGACATTAGTAAATTATTTCAATGCACATATTTAACATAAAGCAGATACAATAATGTACGAACAAGGACCGTAAACCACCCCACAGTGAACCAGCAACCCCGACCCCAGTTAATACCCCAGGCACTCAGTTTCCACAAGAGACTAACTTGGTCTCCCTCTCTGATGAGCTGGGCCAACCCCCCTCCCGCAAGTGCAGACAGGCCAGTCCCCCTGGCAGTGAGTCCTCTCCCCACATGGCCCCCAGGGCATGGCCCCCACAAGGGAAGACCCCCAAGGGGCGAAAACCAGAGAAGCATCCCATAGAAAGCCCAGAAGCCAGAAGAAGGCAGCCAGGCCAAGGAGGCACGGGCGCCCGGCCGTGACGCCCCCTTCCCAGATCACACCACCCCCCACCTCCACTGAACCCACCACCCCACCACAAACATCAATAGAATAAGAGAAGAGGGGGAAGAGGAGAAGAATCCCACTCCATCTGAACCCCCTGTAATCTGCAGGAGAAGCACATAATGTCTCAGTAAAGGGAGAGATCAGCCCTGAATGCTGCAGAAATAGGTGTCAGTTGGAAATGATGCACAGGAGATCCCCCCCAATGGAAGTCCACATCATGCTGGAGACATCTCAGATAGCCACACATAAGAGGCTGTAAGCCCCTCAGACTCTGATCAGTGGTCCCTAGCAGAGAAGAGTCAATCCTGGTGTGAGGTATCAGTCCCCCCTGAAGACTTCACAATTGACAGGAGATAATCCAGTGTTGAAGGTTGTAGTTATCAATAAATCTGGCTACAAGAGCAGGTACCTCCCATTTTATATCGCTTCTAGCCATGTGCCTGCCTCCTCCGCTGAGGAGAAAAAGGCAGTAGATCCGCCATTCGCCACCCTCAATCTTGCAGGGTAAAGCATAGAGTATACAATGTTATGCTCTCTTAGCTTCCTCTTGACCTCCACAAATTGCTTCCTCTGCCGCTGGACCTCAGGAGAGAAGTCAGGAAAGACTATAATATGATGGTTTTCAAAGTGTATGTCTCCTTTCGCAAAGGTCATGCGTAGAATTGCATCCCTGTCTCGGAAATTTAACACTTTCGCCATAAGAGACCACGGAGCTGCCACAGGCAAAGCAGGTGAGAAGGGAACACGATGAGCACGTGTCATGGTTCCCCAGAGATATTCAGGAGTCAGTATGATATAGTAAAATGCAATTTATTAAAATATAAGTAAGGTAGTACACAATTGAAATATAGCAAGAACAAGCAGAGGGTCCTAAGCCAACAAGCACTGCTATCAGAAATAGTAGGCTCCCCAGATTGGCCACACTGCTGGAGACTAGGTCTCAGCCACTGGTAGTCTCTGCTGCAACCAGGAGCAGGAACAGGGACACAGGATCTTGATCCGACATAGTGAGGAGCTACCTGACTCACACCTGCAATCAGCAATGTAGCAGTGGATACCTGACTCTAACCTGAAGTCAGTATGGAGAAAGAGGAAGCTTGACTCACGCCTGCAGTCAGTAAATAGCTAGTCTACTAGACCCCCAGATCCGCACCAGATTGGGTGTCTGCTAGATACAGGGGAATAACAAGAGAATAGTCAGACAAAGCCACAAGTCAGCACCAGAGAGGGTAGTCAGACAAGCCAGGTCATACACAGTTCAGGTAGTTAGCCAGAGCCACAGGTCTGCACCAGATTGGGTGTCCACTATAAGGATAAGGCAGGAGAATAGTAAGACAGAGCCACAGGTCAGCACCAGATTGGATGGTCAGACAAGCCAGGTCATACACAGAGCCCAAGGACACAGAACTGCTTTGTACAACAACGCAAGGGCAACTGAGTCAGGACTCAGACTGCCCTTTAAACCCCCTCCTCAGGAAATAGGTTGGAGGAGCAGGCTCAGAGGAAGGAAGTAGATGAGACTACATGAAGCATGGCATAAAACAGAGTCCTGCTACACTCTGAAGCCTCGCATCTGCAGATGATGCTTCTTGCTCTGATGCATCCAACCGCCACCATCTTCCTGCGTCATCCGTGCGGCATGAACGGCCGCTGAAACCAAGGTAAACTGTGACAGCGCGCTCCACTACAAATGTAAAAGAGAGTTCAGTCGACCCCAGGAACTCCTTGATCCAATTTTCCAAAAGTGCCTTAGGCTGTCTGCCCTCTGCTCGCTCAGGAAACCCCAAATATCGGACATTGCACCTACATGACCTATTCACCAGTGCTCTGACCTGCTGGTGGAGAGACTCAATGGATTCATTCATCGGAGGTAGAGAGGTTTCCACAGTAGTTATCCTCCTCTGAGCATCATGCAGTCTCTCGCAGGTTGGCTGCTGATCTGCCCTGAGGAGATTCAGTTCCTCTTGTACAGAGTCAATCTTGACCGTCAATACATTCGACAATTTGTTATTGCCGAAAACAAATTCAGAAAAATGAGAGTTAACAGGATCTTCCTGATCTGCAGTATTAGAAGGAGAAGCTGGAGGCGAGCTCGAGGCAGACGGAGATTCCAATGCAGCTTCCATCTCCTCCTCTGCCATCTGGCGCCAAGCATACTTGCATAGTTTAGGTTTATATTCACCACCCTTTTTTCCCATAGCGGATAGAGCAGGGAGCTTATAGATATAGTAACAGAAGATGAGAAACCAGGTTCCAAGGTCCAGGAACCAAAGCAGACACAAGCAAATGTAGGGTATTTAGGGGAGAGCACAGGATATCTTTAGCATAGATGGTATAGCAGATAAATCAGTAAGGTCTACAGTGCATAGGCGCTCATCAGGACCGGGCCATTTTTTTCCTGCTGACAGTTTTACCGGGGACATTTGGATTAGGCCCTTGTTTAAATCTTCTTCTCTACCTAGTTTTCTGGTTACTTCAGTTTACTGTAAAAAAAAAAAGGAAATATAAATATAAAACTAACCATAATATCTCTATTTGAAAAATGCAATAACATACCTAAACATGATTTTTATAACCCAATGGCAAAATCTATAATTAAAATTGCATGTATTCGATCTATAAGTTGTAGCATTAATACTGCTGCAAATAATAGGAGTACAGCTTTGTATAACTTTGTATTATGAAGTTCTGCCTTTTCATTTTTTAGTTATTTGTGCAGTCAAGATTTCATAAGCTCTTGCAGCTGGAACAATAGGTAAATTTACATAGAATTAGGAGATGGGTGTGGCATTTTTAGTGTGAATTTGTTGTTATCTCAACTGACCTAAGAGTCAGTCGCCAGTAAGTGACAATAGAAATTAGAGCA
The DNA here is from genome assembly GCA_037306005.1 of Rhinophrynus dorsalis. Classification (NCBI taxonomy): domain Eukaryota; kingdom Metazoa; phylum Chordata; class Amphibia; order Anura; family Rhinophrynidae; genus Rhinophrynus; species Rhinophrynus dorsalis. The sequence goes on along the minus strand of CM074723.1, from coordinate 265,591,348 downwards.
ATATAAAAATTTGCAATATGTAATGATGATAAAAATGATTGATGTTTGAGCAGAGATAGGTTAAATGTTTCACAAGCCGTTACTGCACTGGAAGCCATATAACCACACATAATGATTCCTGGCCTTGTTTCTTGGTAGCTATAGAACACCATATAAAGATTCCTCAACCTTGTCCCACTGCACTGGTAGCCATATAACCACACATATTGACCCCCACCTTTGTTTCACCAGAATGATGGGCAAAGGGAGGCCATCCAAATGCTTTCAAACTACAACTCACATCATACTTCACCAGCTTTGGGCTGGCAGGGAATTTTGGGAGTTGTGGTCTGGAAGCAGCAGGAGGGCCTTCCATTGTCCAACATCCCAGCCTTGTCCCATGGATGCAATTAAAAATGCATAATACCACACCCCCAGCCTTGTCTCTCTGCACTGGTTGTCACAGAGAAACACACACTGACCCCACCATCCTTGTCCCATGGTAGCCATAGAACCTTGTCGACTGCACAGGTAGCCAGGGAATCACAATTTCTGACCTCCCAGATGCCCCAGCATTGTCCAGCTGTACTGTTTGCCATACAACAACACACAACAAGTCTTCTTAGCTGCAGGAATTCTTGTGATTAGGCAAAAAATGTCAAAGCTCTTGCAGGAAATGTATAGGGGTAAGCAAAATGAGGAAATTGTATGGATTTTCAAAGTGCAGGAAATTTAATAGGGATAAGTGGGAAATCACTTATTTCATGTAATTTCCTGTGAGAAAAAAATCAGATGTTTCTCCCATGTCTATTCAGGAAAACTGACTGAGAGTCAACATTAAAACACAAATTTAAAGGGGCTGTTCCACTGTTATTATTAATATTAGCAGCAATTAGAGATGGAATGTAAAATTTAAGAATGATCAGAACCACTTTCTAGTTAGGCGTGGTAAAAGGTTCCATTGTGTTCCCTTGAGAAATTCCACGAAAACCACAAGGTTGTCTGCTTTCTTGCTTGAAAATCCACCCTAAACAAACCTCTTAAAATGTTCTCTTTTTTCACCTACACAAAAATGTTTTCCCTGTTTTTTCAATAGCTAAAAATGTCACACCTGTTTACTTATGTGTACTTTGCATTTTTGCTCCAAAAAAGTGATGTTTCCAGGAAGTGAAACCAGAAAAAAAGAAGCTAGAGCGATAGAGAGGGTGCTAGGTGATTTTTGAGCTATTTATTTAGTGAAATAAAGGCAGCAGAGGCTCATAGTGTGTGCTATCACACAGTAACACTATGAGTACCTGGAAAGAAAAGGAGGAATTGGAAGGATGTGATACGTCCCATGGGTCAGAGGAGGAGGAAGTGAACACCACCAGAATGGAAGGGTCTGGGAGCCCTGATTCCCAAGACCCAATGATGCCCTCTCCCCCTACATCATTCCTTGGTATCTGGAGGAAATATATAAGCAAACCAGCAAAGACACATGAACAACCCGGTTGCAGTTTAAGCAGCACAGGTCAACTGCCTGTGTCTGCTACTACTGCTGCCAGTGTGCCTTCTGATATTCAGGAGGAAAAGGAGGAGGAGGAGATGATGGCAAGTGTTACAGCAGGGGACAATAAGTCATACTTGCCATCTGCAAGCAGTCCCACTACTACCACACAGCAGCTAGAGAGTGGTAGGGATGAGAGAGGGGGTGGTGGTGATGATAATTGTGATGAAGCAGCTGTTGGAGGGACTAGTGTGAGTGTTGATCTTCCTAAAGCTGAGGTGGAATGGGAAGTGATGATACTGAGCAGTCAGACTAGCCAGACGAGCCTACAACATCCCCCTGACCCTGTGATTCCCTTCCCCTGGCATTGTGCCTCTTGAACATGATGATGAAGATGGCAGAACTGGCTTGCAGTATTAGCATTATCACAGATAAGCTGCCTGTGTCTGCTGTTGATGCTTCCAATCTGCCTTCTTCACCTCAACAAGAGATGGCAAGTATAATAGTAGAGGACTCTCTGTCATGTTTGTCATCATTGAAAACCAGTCCAACTTTCAAAAAGCAGCAGCAACAGCAGCAGCAGCAGCAGCAGCAGCAAGGGACTAGAAGTGGTGGTGATGAGGTCTGTGGGACACCTCCGATGACATGGGTGGTCAAGGAACTGTGTAAGTTTAGTTGCCATATCCACAATAGAGATGGCCGAATGTTGTTGCCGTGTTCCCGTGAGAAATTTTGCGAAAACCAAGTTGTTATCCGCTTTTTTGCTGGAAAATCCACTTTAAAACTAGCGCTTAAAATGTTCGCATCTTTCGCCCATTGGCCAAAATCTTTCACCATTTTATCAATGGCTAGAAAGTTTTTGCCCATTGATTTATGTTATTTTCCGCTATGAAAACATGATGTTTTCGCTGAAGGCAGACACGATAGAAGCAGCTACAGAGCGAGATAGATGTGCTGTGCTGTTCTCTTGTGATATTTTGCAAAAATTGAGGCAGGAGAGGCTCATAGTACTAGTGAGAGCAGGACAGATCAGCTGCCTGTGCCTGCTGCAAGACGTGCTGTCCCTGCTGCCATTGTTACCATTTCTGTACCTGCAGCCACTAGTGTTGTACCTGCTGCCAGATGTGCTGCCACTAGTGTTGTACATGCTGCCCCTGCTGTCAGTGCCATCTTTGCTGTACCTGCAGTCACTAGTGTTGTACCTGCTGCCAGATATGCTGCCCCTACTGCCAGTGCCACCATTGCTGTACCTGCAGCCACTAGTGCTGAACCTGCTGCCACCAATACTTTGCCTGCTGCTAGTGTTTTTTGTAGTACTCACAGGAGAAGGAGAAAATGATGCCAAGTGTGACAGCAAGGGACCCTAAATCACACTTGCCATTCCCAAGCAGTCCTGCAAGTGCTAGTACTACTGCTATTAAGGTCCAGCAGCTTGTTAGCATTAGGAGTGAAGGAGGGGGTAATCAACAATATCCTCACATTACTAGTGACTGTGAGACTGAGGAGGAAGACTCTGCGGTTGAACTTGATGTGGTTGGTGTTAGTAGTAGTAGCAGTAATGGTGAAGCAGTGGTAGGGGAAACATTTGAGAGCATCCAGACTAGTGGTCAAGGAAGCCCACACCATTCCTCTGGCTCTGGGAGTCCCCTTCCTTCACTACAGTGTCCAAGTTGAACATGATCCTTAAGAGGTCAGAACTGGTGTTAGGGGGAGCAGGCTCAGAATTATTACCACCACCACCAGCAAGAGCACAGATCAGCTGCTTGTGCCTGCTGCTAGTGCTAGTATGCCTTCTTCTTCAGGTCAAATGGAAATGACAAGTGTGACATTAGGGGACCCTCTGTCACATTGCTCGTCACCTCCTCCAAGCAGCAGTGAGATGTCTGGAATAGAGCAGCAACAACAACAGCATGTATGGACTAGTGGTGGGGGTGATGATGATGCTGGAGAAGTTGCGGTGGAAGAGACATTGATGGCCTTTTTAGCAGAAACTGAGAAGGAATGGGAGACAGAAATGAGGGTGAGCATTACCACCACCACCAGTAGTGAGATTTTGGAATTAGATGAATTTGCAACTGCTCTAATTCCTTCTGATGCTAAGTTGCAAGGACATCAGGATGCTGAGGAGCAGGCTAGTGTGCCACAGACCACTGTGGACACAGTGGGAATGGGGTCAACATTTGATGCGGGACTATGACAGGTTCCAATTGCCAGCAGTAGCAATACTCCTGATCCTAGTTGCAGTGCTGAATCTCAGGCAGTAGCAGCAACAGCAAAAACATTATCTGCTGCCACAGACAATGAAGGGGAATGTGGAGGACAAGAAGAAAGAGACCATTCTTCTCCATCTGTTCCCATCCCCCAGAAGTTATCATGGGTTTGGGACTATTTTTCTGTTGGGGCAGGCACAATGTAGTCATCAGCAGCGGCACTGTCACAAATCAGAGAGAAGAGGAAAGGAGGGAACAAACCTTGGCACAAGCACCCTGATATCACACATGAAACACAGATACCATGACATTTACGTCAAACATGTTAAAGACAAATACCTACCACAGAAATCAAGCACCGCTTTTGCTGTCCCTGACTCTCCAGAAAGGCAACAAGAGGTGAGGCGGAGATCAAAGAGGAGGAGGAATAGAACAACCCAGGCAGAGACTAGAAGTTCCAAGACAAGTGAAACAACTAGCTCACCATAACCTTCTAGGGTAACTACATCTTCTGCCAATTCTCCTTGTTCATTACCTCCCCCGCCAAATGATAGCCACTTTGTTGATGTTAGGATGTGGCAATTTGTCTCTACCCATTGCACACTGTGTTGTTCACTGACCACGCATGCCAGTGTGGTGGAGGAGAATCGCAATCAGTGCATCAAGCGGCATCTAAGGAGATTCCATCCTGCCGAATATGCTAAGATGGTGGCAGGGAGGTTCATCATTACTATTAAACTGTCAGCAAGTTGTCATGTGCCCTTAGCGGGTCTGGAAAAGGGGTACAGTGACAGCGACAGTACTTGATTTCGGGTGTCATGGTGTTTGCACACAGTTGTGCCCCTAGATGTTACTTCCCACACACACACTGTTTACATTGCAGTTGCTGATAAGACCTGCTCTTCCGGCTCTCAAGGGAAAAATATATTCTAATAATAACACTCCCATGATGATTTTGGAGGAGGGGCAGGTGGAGAAGATTTAATGGCCAACTTGTTCTTTTCTTCACATACACTGGGGGCTAATTTTTGTGCCTCTACTGCCTCAGGCGCATCACTGGAGCCAGTTGTAGCAAGTGGAACCTTCATCATCCATATTCCATGTTACTGCTATTGTTGATCCCATTCAGCTGCCTAATCATCGTGCTGCTTAAACAACTCAACAGCAGCAGTAAGAACAGCAGTTACAAATTCCACAATTATGGAGGACATTTGACAATGGCTAGTGTCCACTGGCCAACATGACCTGCTGGCACTAGGCCAGTAGGGCATTTTTATTTTTTCTCAGGGCTTGTGCTTTAAAAAAAAAAAAACTAGCCCCACAAAAAAATAAACAATTTTGGGGGGTTTGTTTCCAACAAGCATAAGTCCTACAAATCAACGTTTCCTTAGGGCTTGTGCCAAACAAGCTTAAGTCCTACAAATCAATGTTTCTTCAGGGCTTGGGCCTCTAATACGTCTAAGTCCTACAAAGGCGTCTAACAACAAATCAAACAAATCATCCTCTACAAAATAATCTTTCAAGTCAAGTATCAATCCACCCCAGTGGCAGCTTATGTCAGGGGTTCTTGTCTCTATCACTTTAAATACAAATTTCTTATTTTATTTATTTATTTTTTACTAACTGTCCCCCCAATAGCCGTCACAAAAACCCCCAAAACAAATACCCTGTTCAAATGATTCATTCATTTACCAACACAGGCACCCTCCTCAGACCCATTTATACCATGTCTTATGGTTTCTAATTTATTTTATTTTATTTGATTTTGGATTTATTTTTTATTAACTGCCCCTCAATCCCAGTAAACAACCCCGCAAAAATCATCCCCTGTTCAACTGATTCTTTCCTCACACCCCCACCAACACAGGCACCCTCATACCCCTTTTATACTATGCCTTTGGGAAATAAAATAATATTTGCTAAGTGTTCTGTGTAACTTCTATTTTCCCATTGATTTCAATGGAATGAGCTAGGCAAAAAAATCAGAAAAATGCGGAAAATCAGCACTTTTTGCGGGTAATTTTACGTCAAGCGGCAAGTGCCATTTTTTGCCGATTTCAGTTTGAGGTGGAAATTTTCACCCATCCCTAATCCACAATGCCTAGATTAATAGGAATTGTGAAATGGTAAGTATACATGTGCATAAGGATATGGACTGTGATGCTTTGAATTTGCAATGAATATTTTCCAAATCAAATAGGGATCATTGATGAAGTGAAATGCAAATGTTCCCTTATCTCATACATTTACTCTACAATTAAAAAATAAAAATAGACTTTCACAGCTAATGGAATTAACGCACTGGTGTATAGCTATTTATTATAAAGGAGGAGAGATATATGCTTGATAAGTTGTTTTTTCTTTCACATAAAAGAAGTAGTTCTAATTATGCTATTTTATATGACAAGTGTTATACTTCACAACTTTATTACAGTATGAGTAATCTTTGAAATTATAGTATGAATTTAAAAAAGTGACATACCTATCACTTAAAGAACACTTTTGTCTATTAATTATTAAAAGTTGTGTGGTGTGTGTATGTTTGTGTCTATGACTTTTTTGAAAACAGCTTCACTGATTAACCCCTTAAAGGGATAGTATTACTTAAAAAATACTAATCCCTATGTTAAAGCCCTTCACTAAAGATGAAAAATGCCCCCGGCGGCATCTTTCAAACCCTTATGATTTGAGAGTTAACCTCTTTCAAAGTTTGCCCCGGCTGATGTCAGCATTCTAGCTGACAACCCGGGAATCCGGTCCCAGGACCGTCTGTGGCTCTGCAGCAGAGCCGAGATCGCATTAATAAAAAAGAAGTCCTTCACTTAAAAGGTCTTCTACATGTGCTTGCAAACCAAGCACATGTATAAGACCTTTTTAGTGATGGATTTCTTCTTTATTAACACAATCATGGCTCTGCTGCAGATTCCCCTGCTCTTAGCTAGAATGCTGATGTCAGCCAGGGGTGAACTTTGAAAGCGGTTATCTCTCAAACCATAAGGGTTTGAGAGATGCTGCTGGGGGCATTTTTCAACTTTATTGAAGGGCTTTAACATAGGGATTAGTAATTTTTATGTAATACTATTCCCTTAAGTGCCAGAGGATGGCATTTCTTACCTCATTTGCACTCAAAGGTTTAAAATGATCTTTGGAGTCCTTACCAAATATTTTCAATGATAAATACAATTAACTCCTTGGATGCTATAGAGGTCTCCAACACATTGCTTCTTTAGCATCCACAGGGTTTATAGGCAGTGATATGATTCAGAATATCCACACCTAATGGGGAATGATGATGGAGGGGTAAGTAGGTGCTCACCTACCTATATACCCCTTTGTACAAGGACACTGAATGGGTAATGGAAGAGAGACAGCAACTAGCAGTCTACATTTTTAAAACATTCATATTGGATAAATGTATTTTTCCATAGAACTCACAATAGACACTTGAGCTAGTGAATAGGAAAGGGTAGAGCAATATATTAAAGAACACCTTTTACTTGGTTTCAGAGGCAATGATCCCATACCTGTTCAGGCTACCAGTCCGCCACTGCATGGGGAATGGGAAAGATCTTGCAGGGATGAAATAATATTTTCTAACACAAAAAGCCAAAAAATATGTGATTTTTACACCAATTCAAGGGTCTGTTGAAAGTGAGGTTTTTGGACGATTACATGTATCCAGCATCAAAATTGTAGGGCACCAACACTTACAATCTTTTTCCCACTCTATTACTGATGTTAGTTCCCACCTCTCCCACCAGTTGACCATCAAACTAATGATGGTAAATGTACCTTGAGCTAAGCCAAGCAGCACATATTCTGAAGTAGTTCTTCCATTTGCCGCACACATAACAATGTTTTAAACATTTGTCAAAGTGAGGTTAAAGGGATAGTAATACTTCGTTTTATCTCTATTTTATTTTGTAAGCATTAAAAAAACACGAAGAATGATATAAGTCTTACCTCTCAAACCTTTATGGTTTGAGAGATATTCACAAGCAAAGTTTCGCCTCCTGCCCCTTTTACCTAGTATAAGCCATCTCTTTTCAGATGTGGAATCTGGTTGTAAGACCTGACAGATAACAGAAGGGGACAATCTTCTTCCTATGAGAACAATGAAAGCCCTGCCCGCCTTGACAAGTTTTTCAGGTTTTTCCCTTATCTTAATTGAAGATTGTCCCTCTCTGCAGTCTACCTGGGCACCTCCCTTCTGCTCTGGCTGAGCAGTGTTACATCAGTAAAAGGGGCGGGAGGGGGACACTTTGTCATTGAATTACTCTGGATCTACAACTCTGACAGAATTGAAATAACACTCTCCAAAGTCCAAATACTATGATTATTAATTAGAGCTGCTTTTATTATGAAACATTACTATCCCTTTAAAGTGATAGATCCTCTTTAAGCTTTATCTGTTCTAAAGTATTTTAGCTTGAAGTAAATAAGTTAGGTTTACAAATTAATTTTAATTAAGCACAGTCTTAAGTCTCCCTTTTAATTACTGAATATAGTAAATGAAAGGGTTTCCAGATATCAATATACTGTGGTTCTATAATATACATTTCTTGACATTGCTCCTTGACTTTTAAAGTTAAGGCTAAAAGTTGAAGAATATTATTACTGAGCTTTATCTGCATACAACCTAAAAAAAGGGCTCGAGTCATTTATTTATTTTCTAATCAAATATATAAATATCACAGATAAAAGTTTAGCTTTCAGTGAAATACTGAAGATTGCTGCTTATTTGGCAATGCTTCAGTAAATATTTGAAGCAGAATTGATGAGCTTTTGGGGCTGCTAAACATTCTGTCATCCATGTCAGAAGGTCACTGATTTGAATGCATTTCCACATCAAATATAACAAACATATCATTTTTTTCACACTTTTTAGTGGCAGAAACTGAAACTACCTTTAAATGTGTTAGGCACTTAAAGGAGCAGTAACCTTTTTTATGAAAAAATATTGAGTTATTACAGTTTTAAATCCATGTTTTTTTACATTAGCAGTGCCCTCTAGTGGTTGAATTCTAATTAGATTTCCTGTTAGATTCTAATGGAGAGGAAAGTCAGAAAAGTCAGACATACAATTCTAGAAACTGACTGTCACTTCCTGTCAGTTAGAACTATCAGGAAGTAAACACAGTAAATTCACTTTCTGATTATTTAAACTGCTATAATTCTTGAATAAAACATATGACAGCGATGGGAGTGACCTTGTTTTATTCAGCAGGAAATGCTCTGTAAAATATGTGTTTTCATAAAAAAAGTTTACTGCTCCTTTAAAACTACCTTTAAATTTGTTAGGCACTTAACCTATTGGAATATAGCACCAAAATCAAATTTAGATTTATATAGTGTAACCTTCACAGGTCTAAAACTGCTTGTCTCTTTGAATAACTGTTGATTGAGTGTATTTCCTGATTTGAAACAGTTAATCATATTTCAACTAACTTTAAACTAGTTATTTAATCATTTGAGTGCCAATCAGGATAGGCAACACATTGCTTTGCAATACATTGTAAACCCCCCTGGCGTTCAAAGGGTTAATTTAGAGTTTTGCCTGGGGAAAAAAAGAACATATTCTTCTTTGTAAAACATTTATTATGTCTTGAGCTTTACTTAATAATAATAATAATACTGCTAATATCCAAACAAAAAAAATTCTGCACAAAAATATTTTATAGTTCATGAGACCTGATTGATATACAAATCTGTCCCTACTCACTGTACAGAATTTCATGCACTATCTGTAAGTTTCTGTGCTGTTTAGAACGTATACACAGTTGGTCAAAACAGTCACCATCCCAAGTCCACATGAGGCAATCATCACAGGTGTTGGTACATGTGTAGCACTAAAAGACAAAGATAAAATTATACTATACGTATTTTCCAGTATACTCACATTATTGTCAACAAACCACCCCAGTAATGGTGAGAACTATGAATCAAGTACAGAATTTGGCATCAGACGATGCCCGACCATCTTTTCTGACAAGTTTACAATTTAGAATATAATATTACCGCTATTATATCTATAAAAATCATCTATGATTACTTGTAGGTATTGATTTCTATGTTGTGAATAAAAGTCTATCTATGATAAGTAATAGAAAATTAGAAGTCCTGCTAAAGTGTGCTTGTGAAACTTGAACAACATCTTGGAGGTCTTAGAGAAGGCCTACCTAAAATATTCATATACATTTCAGGTAGGCCTTCTCTAAGACCTCCAAGATGTTGTTCAAGTTTCACAGGCACACTTTAGCAGGACTTCTAATTTTCTATTACTTATCATAGATAGACGTTTATTCACAACATCCAAGATTATATTTACTTAACATATGTAGGTCTTGCCTATCATACTTATTATAGTTAGGTCTTATATGCAGCCTCCATAAGATTATTACACATATCTCCACATCCCTGTTCCATTCATTCTTAAATGCCTTTAATGTGTTAGCCCCTACTACTTCCCCACAGAGGTTATTTGATGATGCTAGCACCATCTTCTGTCATCAGCCCTCTCAACGTCACTTCATGCTCTTTGGTTCCAGAATCCTACTTTTTCTGAAAAATGTTTCTTTCCTGAACTTTATTAAACCCATTAATCTAGTTGAAGGATTCTATGATATTGCCACCCTCCCTTGTCTTCTGAGAGCTAAATATATTTAAATTTTTGAGTCAGTTTAATTTATATGTAATGCCTTGTGTAAGTATATAACACTTATCTCCTACATAAATAAAATACAAACTGTTACCCCTTTCTCTTGGGCAGAGAATGATGCTCCAAATAATTGCTTCTCATGTAATGATGCACTGGAAAACAAGGCTAAGAGTCTCAGGTAGATGTAGTTACTTCAATTACCTTAAATAGGTACCATAAAGAAAATACAAACAAGTCAGCCAGGAAGATACTCTGTGTAACACCCAAATATTCAATAGAATATTCAGGCTTTCAGCATCTTACAGTAATACCTCACATGCATTTAAGACTTCACTGGACACCTGGTGTACCATGGTAAAAAACGGAGAATGAGAAAAAGGATGATTACACCAGAGACAATTTTAAAGAACTTTTCAATATGTTTTAAAACTATTTTTATTGAAGGTGTCAGAAGCAAAACATACACAGTTACAATTGTAATATTATAATAACCTGGTAAATCATACAGGATTATAACAAAAGGCAAATGGTAGATTACAGCTCTGCATCCGTTTTACATTGTTTTTATTTAATATAAAAAACACCCACCACACCCAACTTCAAGTCCCCCCAAACCCCCTGTGACTGATACCCATTCTCCGACTGAGTAGCTCCATCAAAAGTGTGCTTCCTTAACCCAGGACAACACTCAGGCACAACCACCAGCAATGAACCAGGATCATAGCTCCATTCACCCAGTCACTTAGACAAGATTCAGTGTAGGGTGAACACACTCTGGATACAGCAAGCTTTACCCCAAGCATCAGACAACACCAGTGTCTTGGGGTTAGAATAACAACTGACTTTATTTCAAGACATTGTAGACATTTTATACAGTTCTTGGGACAAAATACACAATGGAAATGCATACCTTTACAAAGGGTCAATGGGTGTAGGGTGGTTTCAGTACAAACATGGAGTACAATGAATACAAGGGGAGTGTAAACATACTGTGTGATGGGACAATGGGTAGGTGATAACAGGATACAATGGGCCAGAACCGAGTGAGTTAACTATACAATGGTATTGTCACGGTTTATTATGACTCTCAGACACAAGTTTTAGGTAAAAAAAATCAATTTTATTGAAATAATAAATGATAACTTAGGATGGCAATAACATACATAATATATATATACAGAATATAGCACAGACAGAAGGCAGACTCTACCGGTCCTGTCAAAATACCGGACAGGACAGTCTTTAGGCTCTACCGGCCTTGCCAATACCGGGTAAGGCAACCTGCAGATGGAATAGCATAACGGTTTACCGACCTTACCAAATTACCGGGCAAGGCAGCCTCAATAGATACACAATGTAGGCTCTACCGGCCCTGCCAATACCGGGTAAGGCAACCTCAGATGGAATGTGGCAAAAGGTTCTACCGGCCTTACCAATACCGGGCAGGGCAGCCCAGAGATAATAGCAGCAGTCAGATGGAACTGGCAAATTAGCAGAATCGTTAAGCAGCAAGGCTTTGGAGCAAACCAGCGTCCGCACGCTGGAAACAACACTGAATAGTATAGCCGTTAGGCTAGCGAGCAAACCAGTGACCGCACACTGGAGTAACAAGCGAGAGTATAGCCGCAAGGCTTAGGAGCAAACCAGCGTCCGCACGCTGGGACCAACACAGATTTGTATAGCTGATAGGCTTTGGAGCAAACCAGTGACCGCACACTGGTGTAACAAGCGAGTTTGTATAGCCGCAAGGCTTAGGAGCAAACCAGCGTCCGCACGCTGGGACCAACACAGATTTGTATAGCTGAAAGGCTTTGGAGCAAACCAGTGACCGCACACTGGTGTAACAAGTGAGTTTGTATAGCCGCAAGGCTAGGAGCAAACCAGCGTCCGCACGCTGGGACCAACACAGATTTGTATAGCTGAAAGGCTTTGGAGCAAACCAGTGACCGCACACTGGTGTAACAAGTGAGTTTCTATAGCCGCAAGGCTAGGAGCAAACCAGCGTCCGCACGCTGGGACCAACACAGATTTGTATAGCTGAAAGGCTTTGGAGCAAACCAGTGACCGCACACTGGTGTAACAAGTGAGTTTCTATAGCCGCAAGGCTTAGGAGCAAACCATTGTATAGCCGCAAGGCTTGGGAGCAAACCAGCGTCCGCACGCTGGGACCAACACGGAATTGTAGCAATGTCACCAACGCGACCAGGCAGAAGGTCGCCAGGATACTGAAGACAGGTGATGAGATGACAGGAACCAGCAACGATCAGTCAGGTCAGAAAACAGCAGAGAAGATCAGCAGGAACTGCAACACCAGAGACTAGGCCGGAACCAGGACTGGAAGTACTTCAGCATGCAGGAAACACTGGAACAGTAGAGATCAGGAACTCAGGAACACATGAGATCAGGAACTCAGGAACACTGGAACAGAGGCCCAGCTATCACTAGCATAGTGATAGCAAGAAGGTCAGAAACAACACGAAAGGGCACTCAAAGGGTGCCCAATCCAGGTTTAAATAGTCAATAAGAGGCGGGCTATCTGCAGACAGCCAATAGAAGCCCCCTACTGGTGACAGACAAGTAACTGCAGCCAATCACGGGCACCGTGATAGTACCCCCCTTTCAAAGACCCCCTCTCCTAGAATAGGGTTTAGGTTTCTGCGGGTAATTGGCATGAAAGGCCCTAGTTAACCTAGGTGCATGAAGGTCCGTACTATCCACCCATGATCGATCCTCAGGACCATACCCTTTCCAATGTACCAGGTACTGTACCCTTCCTCTAAGCCTACGGGAATCAATAATGCTCTGAACCTCGTACTCCTCCTGGCCCTCGACCTCAACAGGTCCTGGCACCACAGGTGTGGTAGTATAGCGATTGCAAACCAGAGGCTTAAGAAGGGACACATGGAACACATTATGGATACGCATGGATGCAGGTAGGTCTAGTGCATAGGAGACAGGGTTAATTTTGCGAATAACTCTGTATGGACCAATAAACCGAGGAGCCAACTTATTAGACGGAACCTGCAGCTTGAGATTTCTGGAGGAAAGCCATACTCTATCCCCAACCTGAAAGGAAACCGCTGGAAGCCTTCTGCGATTAGCATGGCGCTGATGACGCTGAAATGACTGACCAAGTGCCCTCTGAACTTGTGCCCATGTGGAACGGAGTTGCTCGATATGCTCATCCAGAGCTGGAATCTGTTGCGTCTGAAATGAGTCTGGAAGCAAACAGGGCTGGAACCCATAATTAATCAGAAACGGAGAGCTCCCAGATGAAGAATTGACCGCACAGTTCCTGGCGAACTCTGCCCAAGGCAACAAGTCGGACCAATTATCATGATGGTCAGTAACGGAACAACGGAGAAATTGTTCCAAGCCCTGATTAGCTCGTTCAGCGGCTCCATTGGTCTGGGGATGGTAGGCAGAGGAGAAGGACAGCTGTATGCCCATCTGTTGGCAAAATGCCCTCCAAAATCTAGACACAAACTGGCTCCCCCTGTCAGACACCAGTACCCTAGGCACTCCATGCAACCGGAATACTTCTCTGGCGAACACCATTGCCAGTTCCTTCGCTGAAGGAAGACCACGGAGGGGCACGAAATGAGCCATTTTAGAAAACCTGTCCACCACCATGAATATAAAGGAGTACCCCTTCGACATAGGCAACTCTCCCATAAAATCAATGGAAACATGAGACCAGGGGCGTTCGCCATTAGGCACCGGTTGAAGCAAGCCCACAGGGAGATGTCTCGGGGTCTTAGCGCGGGCGCAGGTGGCACAGGCATTCGTAAATTCGGCACAATCGTTTCTCATGGAAGGCCACCAAAATAACTGAGAAAGGGACCATAACAATTGGTCTCTACCAATATGTCCCGCAGCCTTAGAGGAATGGTAGGTTTCGAGCAGCCTAGTACGAAATGATTCAGCGACAAAACATTTGCCCACTGGGGTTTCATGGGGAGCGGACCCCTGAGAGGCCAGGATCTCCTCCCCTAGAGGAGAAGTGATACTCGTGCGTATAGTAGCCAGTATTCTATCAGGTTGGATGATAGGAGCTGGTGCTTCCACTCTGTCACTGTCGGCCTCAAATTGTCTTGACAGTGCATCAGCCCTGATATTTTTTGACCCTGGTAAATACGATACAATGAAATTAAATCGAGACAGGAACAGTGCCCACCTGGCCTGACGAGAGGACAATCTCTTGGCCTCCGAGAGATAGGTCAGATTCTTATGATCTGTTAGGATTAAGACAGGATTCTTAGTACCTTCAAGCAAATGATGCCATTCCTTAAGAGCAAGGATAATGGCCAATAATTCTCTGTCACCTATCTCATAGTGGCTTTGAGTGACAGTCAACTTTTTAGAGAAAAACCCACAAGGTCTGAGAGTTCCACCTTTCTCGTGTCGCTGCGAAAGTACTGCCCCGACCCCAATATCTGAGGCATCAACCTCTAACGTAAATGGAAGTAAAGGATTGGGGTGGGATAACACAGGAGCCGCAGCAAATGCCAGCTTCAAATTCTCAAAGGCTTTCTCAGCAGATACCGGCCAACAAGAAGGATTAGCACCCTTGTGCGTAAGATCGGACAGAGGTTTGACAATGGAAGAAAAGTTCTTAATAAACCTCCTATAATAATTAGCGAAACCCAGGAAACGCTGTATGGCTTTAAGACCCTTGGGTTTTGGCCATTGTAGGACAGCTGACAACTTTTCTTTGTCCATGGCAATGCCATCATTGCCAATTATGAACCCCAAGAATGGCACACTGGTTCTATGAAACTCACATTTTTCCATTTTACAAAATAATTTGTTCTCACGGAGTCGTAGCAATACTGCGGATACATCTTTGATGTGCTGTGCCATGTTTTGGGAGTAAATCAGTATATCGTCGAGGTACACCACAACACATGTCTGTAACATATCTCTCAGAACATCATTTATCAGTTCCTGGAAAACTGCGGGTGCATTACACAGCCCAAAAGGCATTACTAGATACTCGTAGTGCCCAGCTCGAGTATTAAAGGCAGTTTTCCACTCATCACCTGCTCGAATGCGAACCAGATTGTAAGCGGCCCGTAGGTCCAACTTGGTAAATATCGAAGCGCCCTTAAGCCTGTCAAAAAGCTCGGTGATGAGTGGTATTGGGTATGCGTTTTTTGCCATTAGTTTATTCAAGCCCCGGTAGTCAATGCATGGTCTTAGTTCGCCATTTTTCTTTTTTACAAAAAAGAACCCAGCCCCAGCTGGAGAGGTAGATTTACGTATGATCCCTCTAGCAAGGGCATCAGAAATGTAATCCTCCATAGCCTTATTTTCATCACAAGATAATGGATAAGTGCGTCCTTTCGGAGGTACTGCACCAGGCTGCAATTCAATGCAACAATCATAAGGTCTATGCTGGGGTAGCAAACTAGCCTCTCCTTTGCTAAAAACATCGCCAAACTGTTGGTACACATCCGGCATAGCAGAGGAGGTGCACATGACCTTAATAGGCTGGATAACGCACTTGTCCATACAAAACTGGGACCAAGCAGCAATTTCACACTTTTTCCAATCGAATTGTGGGTTATGTAACTGTAACCACGGAAATCCCAATATCACCGCATGGTGCGGGGAATTAATCAGTTGAAACTGCTGCTCTTCTCTGTGAAGTGCCCCAATAGTCATAGACAATGGCATAGTTTCAAATATAACCTGAGGCGGTTCTAAGGGTCTACCATCAATCGCTTCAATAGTCAAGGGGTTTTCTCTTTCAATGCGTGGAACTCCGTGCAATTCAGCAAAGGTATCATCCATAAAATACCCTGCTGCACCGGAGTCAACCAAGGCCAAAACCTCCACAGAGCGTTGTGCCCAAGACAATACCACCTGTATGGTGGGTTTCATTATGCCCGACACTGGGGACGATTGTACACCACCTAGGGCCTGTCCCCCAAGATACCCTAGGTGTGTGCGTTTCCCGGACGTACCGGACAGGAATTTAGCAAGTGCCCTTTTTTACCGCAGTATAAACATAACCCTTGTTGTTTGCGATATAGTCTCTCTGCCTTGGATAGTCTAGTGAAGCCTATTTCCATAGGTTCACTTGTTTCCCGTACTGGTTCACTAGACTTCAATGCCAAGGGAGGGATGGGTGGGCAAAAAATGCTACTAGGCTCATTATTTTTTGACCGTAACTTACGATCTCTGGCAATTGATCTCTCACGTATTCTGGAGTCAATTATCATAACATACTCAATGTAATCATCTAGATCAATAGGTAGATCTTTAGCAGCGATTTCGTCTTTAATGTGGTCATTCAGGCCTTGAGAGAAGGCTGCCAATAATGCCTCGTTATTCCAACCTACCTCTGCTGCCAATGTGCGGAATTCGATGGCATAGTCGCCCACTGTACGCCTGCCCTGTTGTATCTCCATAAGGCGTTTGGCAGCAGAGGTGGTTCTACCAGGAGGCTCAAACACTCTTCGAAAGGAACGCACAAATTCACTAAAGTTCTTAGTACAAGGTTTAGCATTCTCCCACAAGGGGTTAGCCCAAGCCAATGCTCTGCCAGTGAGCAGTGATATCGTGAACCCCACTTTACTACGATCATTGGGAAATGCGTGTGCCGTCAATTCCATAAAGATTTCGAGTTGATTGATGAACCCTCTGCAGAGACTAGGGTCACCATCATATCTTAGCGGCAAGGGTGCAGAAGCCGTTAACCCTTTAACAGTACCCCCTAGGGATCTGGTATCACTTTCCGGTGTCTGACTTGGCGAGACCACCGGGCTAGAGCTAGATTGGGCAGCAGGTACCGTGCGTTCAAGGATCGTTTGAATTGCAACTGCCAACTGATCCAAACGTTGCTCGAGCACATCCATCCTCCAATGGATATTCTGTGCGTTACCTTCACCCTTGCTGTCTGAGGTCATGGCCCTTTCGTACTGTCACGGTTTATTATGACTCTCAGACACAAGTTTTAGGTAAAAAAAATCAATTTTATTGAAATAATAAATGATAACTTAGGATGGCAATAACATACATAATATATATATACAGAATATAGCACAGACAGAAGGCAGACTCTACTGGTCCTGTCAAAATACCGGACAGGACAGTCTTTAGGCTCTACCGGCCTTGCCAATACCGGGTAAGGCAACCTGCAGATGGAATAGCATAACGGTTTACCGACCTTACCAAATTACCGGGCAAGGCAGCCTCAATAGATACACAATGTAGGCTCTACCGGCCCTGCCAATACCGGGTAAGGCAACCTCAGATGGAATGTGGCAAAAGGTTCTACCGGCCTTACCAATACCGGGCAGGGCAGCCCAGAGATAATAGCAGCAGTCAGATGGAACTGGCAAATTAGCAGAATCGTTAAGCAGCAAGGCTTTGGAGCAAACCAGCGTCCGCACGCTGGAAACAACACTGAATAGTATAGCCGTTAGGCTAGCGAGCAAACCAGTGACCGCACACTGGAGTAACAAGCGAGAGTATAGCCGCAAGGCTTAGGAGCAAACCAGCGTCCGCACGCTGGGACCAACACAGATTTGTATAGCTGATAGGCTTTGGAGCAAACCAGTGACCGCACACTGGTGTAACAAGCGAGTTTGTATAGCCGCAAGGCTTAGGAGCAAACCAGCGTCCGCACGCTGGGACCAACACAGATTTGTATAGCTGAAAGGCTTTGGAGCAAACCAGTGACCGCACACTGGTGTAACAAGTGAGTTTGTATAGCCGCAAGGCTAGGAGCAAACCAGCGTCCGCACGCTGGGACCAACACAGATTTGTATAGCTGAAAGGCTTTGGAGCAAACCAGTGACCGCACACTGGTGTAACAAGTGAGTTTCTATAGCCGCAAGGCTAGGAGCAAACCAGCGTCCGCACGCTGGGACCAACACAGATTTGTATAGCTGAAAGGCTTTGGAGCAAACCAGTGACCGCACACTGGTGTAACAAGTGAGTTTCTATAGCCGCAAGGCTTAGGAGCAAACCATTGTATAGCCGCAAGGCTTGGGAGCAAACCAGCGTCCGCACGCTGGGACCAACACGGAATTGTAGCAATGTCACCAACGCGACCAGGCAGAAGGTCGCCAGGATACTGAAGACAGGTGATGAGATGACAGGAACCAGCAACGATCAGTCAGGTCAGAAAACAGCAGAGAAGATCAGCAGGAACTGCAACACCAGAGACTAGGCCGGAACCAGGACTGGAAGTACTTCAGCATGCAGGAAACACTGGAACAGTAGAGATCAGGAATAGTGTTGAGCGAGCATGCTCGGCCGATGCTCGGATCGGCTCGAGCATCGCTCTGCTCGGCACATGGCGGTACTCGTACGAGTACCGCATGTGCTCGCCCGCCATGTTCGGGTCTCCTCCCCGCACGTTTTGCGGCTGCTGCGCAGCCAATAAACGTGCAGGGAGGCTCTGACATCGGTGTAATGCCAGCAGCCATGTTGGCTGCTGGCATTACACTGATTGGCTGGCCAGAACCCGTGGTCAGGTGCTGTATAGCACCTGACCATCGAGTTCGGCTCAGTCTGAGCCAGGGAGAGCTGAGGATAGGAAGGGAAAGGCAGTGTAGGGAGGAAAAAAACAAAAATTGTGAAAAAAAAAGAACCAAAAGTCCTTTTTAGGACTACTGTGTGTGGGGGCAGCAGGTTATTTGGTGTGGGGGGAAAAAAACAAAACAAAAAAAAAATATATATATATATTCTGTTTAGTGTGCAAAGTTGCAGATTAGAGCACATTCTGTTTAGTGTGCACAGTTGCAGATTAGAGCACATTCTGTTTAGTGTGCAAAGTTGCAGATTAGAGCACATTCTGTTTAGTGTGCAAAGTTGCAGATTAGAGCACATTCTGTTTAGTGTGCAAAGTTGCAGATTAGAGCACATTCTGTTAAGTCTTCAAACTAAAATATCAAAGTCACGTATTCCATTCAGTGTGCGTCGCCGCAGTTTAGCAGCACATTCTGAGTACTGTGCAGAGTTGCAGAATAGGAAGAAATACTGTTAAGTCTTCAAACTAAAATATCAAAGTCACATATTCCATTCAGTGTGCTTCGCCGCAGTTTAGCAGCACATTCTGTGTACTGTGCAGAGTTGCAGAATAGGAAGAAATACTGTTAAGTCTTCAAACTAAAATATCAAAGTCACATATTCCATTCAGTGTGCTTCGCCGCAGTTTAGCAGCACATTCTGTGTACTGTGCAGAGTTGCAGAATAGGAAGAAATACTGTTAAGTCTTCAAACTAAAATATCAAAGTCACATATTCCATTCAGTGTGCTTCGCCGCAGTGTAGCAGCACATTCTGTGTACTGTGCAGAGTTGCAGAATAGGAAGAAATACTGTTAAGTCTTCAAACTAAAATATCAAAGTCACATATTCCATTCAGTGTCTTTCACCGCCGTTTAACAGCCTATTCTGTGTACTCTGCAGAGTTGCAGAATTATAAGAAATACTGTTAAGTTTTCAAACTCAAATATTAAAGTCACATATTCCATTCAGTGTCTTTCACCGCCGTTTAACAGCCTATTCTGTGTACTCTGTACAGTTGCAGAATTATAAGAAATACTGTTAAGTTTTCAAACTCAAATATTAAAGTCACATATTCCATTCAGTGTCTTTCACCGCCGTTTAACAGCCTATTCTGTGTACTCTGTACAGTTCCAGAATTATAAGAAATACTGTTAAGTTTTCAAACTCAAATATTAAAGTCACATATTCCATTCAGTGTCTTTCACCGCCGTTTAACAGCCTATTCTGTGTACTCTGTACAGTTCCAGAATTATAAGAAATACTGTTAAGTTTTCAAACTCAAATATTAAAGTCACATATTCCATTCAGTGTGTTTCAACGCCGTTTAACAGCCTATTCTGTGTACTCTGCAGAGTTGCAGAATAGTAAGAAATACTGTTAAGTTTTCAAACTCAAATATTAAAGTCACATATTCCATTCAGTGTCTTTCACCGCCGTTTAACAGCCTATTCTGTGTACTCTGCAGAGTTGCAGAATTATAAGAAATAAAGAAATACTGTTAAGTTTTCAAACTCAAATATTAAAGTCACATATTCCATTCAGTGTCTTTCACCGCCGTTTAACAGCCTATTCTGTGTACTCTGCAGAGTTGCAGAATTATAAGAAATACTGTTAAGTTTTCAAACTCAAATATTAAAGTCACATATTCCATTCAGTGTCTTTCACCGCCGTTTAACAGCCTATTCTGTGTACTCTGTACAGTTGCAGAATTATAAGAAATACTGTTAAGTTTTCAAACTCAAATATTAAAGTCACATATTCCATTCAGTGTCTTTCACCGCCGTTTAACAGCCTATTCTGTGTACTCTGTACAGTTCCAGAATTATAAGAAATACTGTTAAGTTTTCAAACTCAAATATTAAAGTCACATATTCCATTCAGTGTCTTTCACCGCCGTTTAACAGCCTATTCTGTGTACTCTGTACAGTTCCAGAATTATAAGAAATACTGTTAAGTTTTCAAACTCAAATATTAAAGTCACATATTCCATTCAGTGTGTTTCAACGCCGTTTAACAGCCTATTCTGTGTACTCTGCAGAGTTGCAGAATAGTAAGAAATACTGTTAAGTTTTCAAACTCAAATATTAAAGTCACATATTCCATTCAGTGTCTTTCACCGCCGTTTAACAGCCTATTCTGTGTACTCTGCAGAGTTGCAGAATTATAAGAAATAAAGAAATACTGTTAAGTTTTCAAACTCAAATATTAAAGTCACATATTCCATTCAGTGTCTTTCACCGCCGTTTAACAGCCTATTCTGTGTACTCTGCAGAGTTGCAGAATTATAAGAAATACTGTTAAGTTTTCAAACTCAAATATTAAAGTCACATATTCCATTCAGTGTCTTTCACCGCCGTTTAACAGCCTATTCTGTGTACTCTGTACAGTTGCAGAATTATAAGAAATACTGTTAAGTTTTCAAACTCAAATATTAAAGTCACATATTCCATTCAGTGTGTTTCACCGCCGTTTAGCAGCCTATTCTGTGTACTCTGCAGAGTTGCAGAATAGTAAGAAATACTGTTAAGTTTTCAAACTCAAATATTAAAGTCACATATTCCATTCAGTGTGTGTCACCGCAGTTTAGCAGCCTATTCTGTGTACTCTGCAGAGTTGCAGAATAGTAAGAAATACTGTTAATTTTTCAAACTCAAATATTAAAGTCACTTATTCCATTCAGTGTGTGTCACCGCAGTTTAGCAGCCTATTCTGTGTACTCTGCAGAGTTGCAGAATAGTAAGAAATACTGTTAATTTTTCAAACTCAAATATTAAAGTCACTTATTCCATTCAGTGTGTGTCACCGCAGTTTAGCAGCCTATTCTGTGTACTCTGCAGAGTTGCAGAATAGTAAGAAATACTGTTAAGTTTTCAAACTCAAATATTAAAGTCACATATTCCATTCAGTGTGTGTCACCGCAGTTTAGCAGCCTATTCTGTGTACTCTGCAGAGTTGCAGAATAGTAAGAAATACTGTTAATTTTTCAAACTCAAATATTAAAGTCACTTATTCCATTCAGTGTGTGTCACCGCAGTTTAGCAGCCTATTCTGTGTACTCTGCAGAGTTGCAGAATAGTAAGAAATACTGTTAAGTTTTCAAACTCATATATATTAAAGTCATATATATCGTGTAAGATGAAGAAGGCGGGTAAAAAGGGACGGGGAAGTGGACGTGATCCTGAAAGTTCAGGGCGCGGGTCAGGACGCGGAGAAACTGTGCCTGGTGCCAGAGCACAAGAAAGAAAGACATCCACCATACCTAGCTTCATGTCTGATTTCACAGGGCGTCGCAGGACATCACTCTCGAGGTCCGACCAGTGCGAACAGGTGGTCGGTTGGATGACAGCTGATACTGCTTCCAGTCGGTTAAGCACCACCCTGTCTTCCACCAAGTCCACTCTCAGTAGCCAAGAGTCTGGTCAACATAATCCTCACTCTGATCATCCTTCCTCCCACCATACACGGTCTGGTCAAAGAAGTGATCCCACACTGGGATATAGTGATGAGCTCGTCTCATCACCAATCCTTCATTTGACCCTCTCTCCAAGCACGCTTGCAGAGGAACATGACATCTTGTGCCCTGATTCACAACCTCTAGAGGCTACCCAATCACAAGAAGATGACAGATGTGAACGGCATTTAAGGTCAAAGGAAGTAGTGGATGATGATGATGATGATGAGACACAGTTGCCATTAAATCAACCACTATTTCCTTCTCAAGACCTTGTTGAGGAGAATGTTATACAGTTGTCAATGACCGAGTATGTGGTGGGATCAAGACTTGAGGAGGATGATCAGAGTAAGGAAGTGGAGGAGGACTTGGTGGACGATGAGGTGACTGACCCCACCTGGGAAGGTGTAGAGCCGAGCGATGACAGCAGTCCTGAGGGTGAGCCATCTGCAGCACCGCAACAGGCTGGAAGAGGCAGTGGTGTGGCTACAGAAAGAAGGCGGACCGCACCAAACCGGCCCGCAAATGTTCCACGGAGCACCCCCTTGCGTAAATCTACCTTGCCAAGGGGTAGGTGTTCCGCGGTATGGCGTTTTTTTAAGGAAAGTGCGGACGACAAAAGATTTGTAGTTTGCAACCTGTGCCACACCAGAATGAGCCGAGGCATGAACACTAGAAACCTCACCACCACCAGCATGATCCGACACATGGCATCCAAGCACCGTAGTAAGTGGGAGGAACGCCTGGATCGCCCATCTGTGTCTGCAGGCCACACCACTGCCTCCTCTTCCCCTGTTTTCGGTGCCGGCCAATCGCCTGTCGAAGGCGCAGGCCCGCATACCTCCCGCCCTGCACCTGTACCATCTGAAGCACCATCAGCGACCACATCCACTTCCCTGTCCCAGCACAGCGTCCAAATGTCGTTACCCCAGGCATTTGAGCGCAAGAGAAAGTACCCAGCCACCCACCCACAGGCCATAGCACTAACCTCACACCTTTCAAAATTACTGGCCATCGAAATGCTGCCATTTAGGCTTGTGGACACTGAGTCCTTCCGCAGCCTGATGGCAGCAGCTGTCCCTCGGTACGCCGTCCCCAGCCGCCACTACTTTTCCCGGTGTGCCATCCCCGCATTACACCACCATGTGTCCCGTAACATCACCCGTGCCCTGACCAACGCAGTTACTGGGAAGGTCCACTTAACGACTGACACATGGACAAGTGCTTGTGGCCAGGGACGCTACATTTCCCTGACGGCACACTGGGTGAATGTCGTGGAGGCTGGGAGCGACTCGGACCCTGGGATGGCACGGGTGCTACCCACGCCGAGGATTGCGGGCCCTACCTCCATCAGGGTTTCCACCAGCACCTACGTTATTGGCTCCTCCTCCTCCGTTTCCACCTCCGAATTCTCTACACACACCGCCACTCCCCCATCAGCCAGTAGCTGGAAGCAGTGTAGCACTGCAGTGGGGAAGCGTCAACAGGCCGTGCTGAAGCTGATCTGCCTTGGGGACAAACAGCACACGGCCTCAGAGCTGTTGCAGGGGATTAGTCACCAGACCGAGCAGTGGCTCTCGCCACTCAACCTGCAACCAGGCATGGTTGTGTGTGATAATGGGCGTAACTTGGTGGCGGCTTTGGAGCTCGGCAAGCTCACACACGTACCATGCCTAGCGCATGTATTTAATTTAGTGGTGCAGCGATTTCTAAAAACCTACCCCAATGTGCATGATCTCTTGACCAAGGTGCGCCGCGTGTGTGCACATTTCCGTAAGTCATCTACAGCTTCGGCCGGCCTGTTGAAGCTGCAGCAGCGCTTACAATTGCCAGCTCACCGGCTGCTGTGTGACGTGAGCACGCGCTGGAACTCCACCTTCCACATGTTGGCCCGGCTTTGTGAGCAGCAGAGGGCAGTAGTGGAGTACCAGCTGTTACACGGTCGTCGCCTCTCCGTTCAACTTCCTGTAATCAGAAGTGAGGAGTGGGAATGGATGTCAGACCTCTGCGAGGTTTTACGCAATTTTGAGGAATCGACACAGATGGTGAGCGGCGATAACGCTATTATCAGTGTAACCATCCCACTTCTGTGTCTACTGAAACGCTCGCTGCTCACAATTAAAACCGACGCTTTGCATGTGGAAGAGGTGGAAATGGGGGAGGAAGAGCTTACACAAGGTGATAGCCAGAGCACCCTCACTTCGTCTTCTCAGCGACAATTGGAGGAGGCGGAGGAGGAGGAGGAGGAGGAGGAGGAGGAGGAAGACACGGTTGCCTCCGCTACAGAGGGTAGCCATGGAACTTTAGTTCCATCTCTTCAGCGTGGGTGGGCAGAAGAGGAGGAAGAGGATGAGGATATTGAGAGTCAGCCTCCTGGTGAGGACAGCGAAATCTTGACTGTTGGTACTCTGGCACACATGGCTGACTTTATGTTAGGCTGCCTTTCCCGTGACCCACGCGTTGTACGCATTTTAGACAACACGGATTACTGGGTGTTCACCCTTCTGGACCCCCGCTACAAAGAGAATTTCTCATCTCTCATTCCTCCGGTGGAGAGGACAAGCAAAATGGTGCAATACCAGAAGGTTCTTGTTGAAAAATTGCTCCAAAATTTTCCATCTGACAACGCTGGCGGCAGAGTACGTGCTACCTTGGCCAACCGAGAAGGGGAGAAAAGGGGAGCACACAGCAGTTCCGACAAAGGCAGGGCAACACTCTCCAAGGCGTGGGACACCTTCATGACACCCCGCCAGCACCCTCACCCTGATGCGCAGCCTAGTGTCACAAGGAGGGAAAAGTTTTGGAAGATGGTGAAGGAGTACGTAGCAGACCGTGTCAGCGTCCTCAATGATCCCTCTGTGCCTTACAACTACTGGGTGTCCAAGCTGGACACGTGGTATGAACTGGCACTCTACGCCTTGGAGGTGCTGGCCTGCCCTGCCGCCAGCGTTCTGTCTGAGCGGGTATTTAGTGCTGCTGGTGGCATCATAACAGATAAGCGTATCCGCCTTTCCACCGACAATGCTGATAGGTTGACACTTATAAAAATGAACAAGGCCTGGATTTCCCCTGACTTCTCCACTCCACTGGAGGAAAGCCCCGGGGGAACATAAACTCACTTTATATATGTTATTTACAATGATGGGAATACTCTGTATTCCCATTCACCCCTTCCACCCCAAAAACGGGTATATGGTTGACTCTTAATGTTCTCATCCTCCTCCTCCTCTTCCATATGCCCTGGGATATAATTTTTATATAGGGCCAGCTCACCAGCGTGCCCTGGGATATAATTTTTATATAGGGCCAGCTCACCAGCGGGCCCTGTGATATAATTTTTATATAGGGCCAGCTCACCAGCGGGCCCTGTTTGCCAATTTTTATATAGGTCAGCTCACCAGCGGGCCTTCTCATATAATGTTTTATTGGGTCAGCTCTCTAGCGGGCCCTCTCATATAATGTTTTATAGCGTCAGCTCACTAGCGGGCCTTCGCATATAATGTTTAGGATGGTCAGCTCTGCAGCAGACCCTCACCCATAATGTTTTAGATGGTCAGCTCAGCGCACGTTTCCCTCTTAATCATGGCCTCAGTTCTGAAAATCAAGGAAATTTTTGGGAGAATTTGCCTCTGCGCACGTTTCCCTCTTAATCATGGCCTCAGTTCTGAAAATCAAGGAAATTTTTGGGAGAATTTGCCTCTGCGCACGTTTCCCTCTTAATCATGGCCTCAGTTCTGAAAATCAAGGAAATTTTTGGGATAATTTGCCTCTGCGCACGTTTCCCTCTTAATCATGGCCTCAGTTCTGAAAATCAAGGAAATTTTTGGGATAATTTGCCTCTGCGCACGTTTCCCTCTTAATCATGGCCTCACTTCAGAAAATCGATGAAATTTTTGGGAGAATTTGCAGATGATATACAAGTAAATATACAGCAAATACTGTTTGGTAACAATTTTTCGCCTAAAGTCGTTTTTATTTTCCTTTTTGTGTGTTTTACGGTCAGTCTGTAAAAATGGCGTACTACGGGCGAAAGATCGTTCCCAGCAGCGATGTTGGAGTCCAAGATGCATCCAGACATCCTCCCTATGCTGTCCCTGAACCATTTCTGTAGTGTTTCCATCTTTTTCTGCCCTTTTCCTATGGACCAGGCACCCTCCCCTCATCAGAGCAGGGGGTGCCTGGTGTAATGCTCGAGTCCTCCCATTGACTTCAATGGGGCTCGGATGCTCGGCCGAGCACTCGAGCCTCAGGGGGTGCTCGGTCAGAGCACCCGAACATCCGAGCATTGGGGTGCTCGCTCATCACTAATCAGGAACTCAGGAACACATGAGATCAGGAACTCAGGAACACTGGAACAGAGGCCCAGCTATCACTAGCATAGTGATAGCAAGAAGGTCAGAAACAACACGAAAGGGCACTCAAAGGGTGCCCAATCCAGGTTTAAATAGTCAATAAGAGGCGGGCTATCTGCAGACAGCCAATAGAAGCCCCCTACTGGTGACAGACAAGTAACTGCAGCCAATCACGGGCACCGTGATAGGTATAAAGGAATAAGGCTGGGTACAAGTGTTACAGAGGGACCAGAATGCTCAAAACAGGATGAGGCACTGAAACATAATTTACATATTAGTCTTTTAGGAGGTCTGGTATGCTTTGGATTGACAAGGCTGTGAAAAAGTGTTCACTGGTTTTCTTGGTCACCCTGTACCCCCAATAAGCACAGGGTGACATAGCCCCAAGAGGGGATTGGGAGCCGGTAAAGGATCCTCCACAGGAATAAAATCCATGGTCTGTAGGGAGGAGGGCTGGCCTCCAGGCTCCTCCAGGAGCAAGGGCCCATGTTTCCTGTGATACCCCGCAAAAAACACTTGGGACGGAACCCAGTGGCCCAACGAGCCACATTTTATTCCCCAAAAACATAGGCAGTATACATCCACTACCACATTCAACAATTTGTTCTTCATCCATGTTATACCTTCGTGTGTTCTCCTTGACTTTTGAACCTGCTAGTTCCGGATTGGCCACTGCTGCCTTTTTAGAGGCCCCACTTCCTTTTCCTGGTGCCTGTTTTTTCTGTTAGATTCAGAAGGAGATCTGAGTACAAGGCTGGGATCTCAGGACCTACAAGTACTGAGGCTAGAGTGCGTAGTGTTCGAGGCTGGAGAGCAGAGGAGCCCTGTTGGAGTGCCCTTGCAGCAGCCGCAACTGGATTAAAGGTGCTGGCCGTGAAGCCAGATGTCTGACCCCAGTTAAGCCGGGGCCGGGACCAGTATAGGCACTCCTCAGGCTGTAAGCTACTGTAGGCCCTAAGAGGGGCAGGAAGGATCCCAGTAGCAGACTTATATATTGTATGATACCAAAAGTGAAGATGGCATAAACTCAGGAGTCATAAGCCAAGTGTAGAACCTGCCAGGCCCAACCACCGTACCCGCCGATACTCGAGACCCAGCGCAAGGAAGGAAGAGGATGAAGAAAAACTCCCTGACATAACCTGAGGAAGGTAGGGCAAAAAAGGAGCCCTGAGGGTGGCAAGAAATGCCACTAGAATAATTCTAGATGAAAGGCTGTAAGTCTACAGCAGAGTCTAGGGAGGAAGAGAATAAAAAAGGTCTCACTAAACCAGAGAAGAATCCTTTGCATCAACTACCCTCGTCTATTCCTATGGCTGAACAGAGTAGGATAAGGGAGAATATTGCAGCCTGACTGACTGAAGAGTAAGCCCACCGGGGGAAAGACCACTGGCCAGAATCCCTTGCATCAACTACCCCCGCCTATTCCTATGGCTTAACAGGGTAGGATAAGGGAGAATGTTGTAGCCTAACTGGCTGCTTAAGAAGGCCTGCCAGGGATAGATACCACCTGAAACTCTAGCCTCACCTGGCATTGGAGATGGCGGAGACAGAGATCCGGCCCTGAAGCTGGAGGATGATGCGCCGAAGATGGTGTGAGCTCTGAAGGAAATGGCCACAAATGGAGACCGTGGCCACTGTCTCAGAAAACAAAACTGGAGCAGCAGGTAACAGGGAGAGGCAGAAGACAAGTCCAGGAACGGTCCAGGTTGGCAACAGAAGGGTCACTCGGCAAGGTACCTAAGACAAAAATGGAAGAATAGTCAGAGAATAGCCAGGATCAAAACCAGAGAACACAAGTAGCAAGGTACAAGGGGAATCCAAAGACATAGTCAATCCAACAGAGGTCAGGAGCTTGGAATCAAACACAGGTAGCCCAGGAGTCAAAACAACAAATGACAAAAAACAGGCACCAGGAAAAGGATGTGGTGCCTCTAAGAAGGCAACAATGGCCTGTCCAGAACTAGCAGGTTCAAAGGTCAAGGAGAACACATGGAAGTGTAACAGTCCAAAGAAGTCTATGTCCCCGTTTCGAAGTGCCTCAGCCAGGATTCCAGACTTTCTTACATTTTTGTGGGTATCCATTTGTATAGAGCCTTTGTCACAGTATTGAAAACCTCTGTCCAGTACCTCAGTACCTTAGGATCTTCCCAGAACATACTGAAACCTCTTCACTGTTTCTCTGCCCAAAAGACATAGGTTTACAGGGGTGTAATACACCCTGTGGAGGACTTTACGTTGTATGACTTGGTGCTTGGTATGCATCTTAACAGTCAGGGGACTAGTCTTGTCCATATTCCATTCTCAGACCTCCATAGTTCCCAAGTTATCCTCCCATCAGCACCTTAGATTAGAATTATCAGACAGTATATGTGTGTGGCAAGCCACCTATAAATAAAGAAGACAGGTCTAGTTGGCCAGCGAATCATAATTGAAGTTAAAAGCTTAAAGGGATAGTAATGGTTCCTTTATCAAAGTTTAATATTGTAGATATATAAAATAAAATGTAATTGAAATAAGTCCCATCTCTCACACATGTTTAGTTTGAGAGATACACGCTTATAAAGTCCCCCCTGACCTCTCCTTTCACAGGCGTCAGTGCTCTAGCTCACAAAAGGAGATTCGGGTCACGCAAGCTGATGGCGGCTCTTCAGCAGAGATGAAATAGCTCTATATGAAAAAGAAATACGTCATTGGAATGATCTACAAAGTGTGCCTGGTTTGCAAGCACACTTTATAGACCTTTCCAATTAAGTATTTATTTTTAGATAGTGCTATTTCAGCTGTGCTGAAGAGCAACAGCTGGTCCCAGGACCAGGATCTCCTTCTGTCAGCTAGAGTGTTGATGTCTGTAAAAGGGGAAGTCAGGAGAAACTTTATAAGTATATATGTCTCAAACTATACATGTTTGAGAGATGGGACTTATATATTATTTTTTTATATCTACAATAATAAACTTCGATAAAGTAATCCATTAGTATCCCTTTAAATTCTGTAACATCAGTAGATAGCCCAGGATATTGCACCCTCAGTGCATGTCTGAAGCACAAGTAGTAATAGAAGAAAATATGTAGGATCCATACTCTGTGAGAAGCTGTTTAAATATTTTAATGTTATCCTGGTATAGTTGTCCTATGGTAGAGATGCTGAATCTAAGCCACACAACCCCAAAATCTAGACTATGGAGGTGGTTCAGGGATTTGTTGTTCCACAAGGGTATTGCAGGGTACGCCCTTATAACCCTTTAGAGACTGTATTGCCCCCCATTCTCTATGGACTGTATTTTCGGGCAATGTCTCGTGTCTACTAGCGTCCAAGCCCACAAGCAGTTTTTGAAAAGTAGGATGACAGCTGAGCAGTATCATTCACCGAATAACAAGAATAAAGAATATTTATATTTATATTTATAAAGATTAATTGTAAGTCAAGAGTAGTGACCAAATCTATCTACTAAGTCTAGCAGTTTATCCGGAGATCGATTTATGTCTTGCAGGAATAATAACATATATTCTGCATATAAAGCGATTTACTCCTGCATTCTTCTAGTATGAAATACAGCAATCTCAGAGTCGGAACTGACCAGTGAGGCAAGTGGTTCAATTGCCAGTGCAAATAGTCCCAGCTAAAGCAGGCACCCCTGACATGTTCCTCTACGTAGGGCAAAAGTCAGATAGGATCTCTCCCCTGTTTTAATGTATGCTAAGGGTTCTGCATATAGAGTCTGAATCCAGTTACTGGATTCCAAGTATTTGCCACAGATAACTCCATTCCACTGAGTCAAAAACCTTATCGGCATAGAGGAATGTCACGGCTCCATCACCCCTGTTGTCATGTGAAAGGTACATATGTGTACCTAAAGTCTGTTTGGTCTGGGTGTAAATGTTTTGGGAGAACTGAGTTCAATTTGGTCACCAATATTTTGGCTAGGATCTTTACATACATGGTCAAAAGTGAGATTTGTCTCTACGAATTGCATAGTGTAGGGTCCAGTGGTTTCAGAATGACCACAATCAATGCAGTACTCATGGAGTGTGGCAGAAAGAGCATGTCAAAAACTGATGAAAAGGCACTCAAAAGTCAGGGGGCCAATATCTTAAAATATTTCTTGTACCATTGTGCTGATAGTCCATCTACTCCTAGGACCTTACCAGCTGAGGAATGACACATTCCACCAACAATGCAGCCATTTCAGATTTATCCCTATGTAATCTAGAGGTGTATAAGTGTTAGTACAATTTAGTAAATTTTTGATTGATATCTGTATCCTTGGTTAGTTTGATCACTGAGTCATCTTGTATGCATGAAATGAGGGCAGGTCCCAGGCTATTCCTGATAAGATGAGCCATAATTTTGTCTGCCTTGTCTCCATTTTCAAAGATACTCTTGTTTGTTATGGAACATCTGAACAGCATTTAAGTCAGTAAGATGTATATTAAAGTCTGCACTAATAGTTACAAATTTATCACAGAAGTCTGGATCAACACTTTATGTGTATTCTCTTTTTGCCGTATGAAATTCTTTTCTAGTTTAGCAATTTGCTCCCACTTATGTCCCCTGTAAGTGGAAGTAAGGGAAATCAAAGAGCCACGTACATTGATGTTCTCTGCTTCCCAGATTAATTAAGCTGAAAAAATAAATACTTATAAAGAAAGGGATACAATTTGAACTTATTGACCTTAAATCAGACTACACGACTAGATATCTATTTTTGACCTATGATATGGGTGGAATTCCTACTGTGTTAATGAACATATAAATACCAACTTCCTTCACTAAGCAGCTTCTCACAGATTCCCTTTGCGACATAACATCTTGACCGGACTGTCAGATAATATGCATGGGGGACTTCAACTCTGGAATTGATAACTACCTGAACCGCATGGGTGCAACAACAGCAACAAGTAAAAACACAAAACAATAAATCATTTTCTGGAACTTCTGACTGATATGAGTTTGGTGGACATCTGGAGGACACTCCACCCAGATGAGAGAGCTTACTCCTGTGACTATGCTTCTTACCGTGCCTTCTCACATATCAACTATGCCTTTGCTAATGAGCAGGTTGGACAAAGGATGGTAGCTTGTGAATTTCTACCCAGAGTGGCCTCAGACCACATGCCTCTTTGTTTGAGTGTTAGCAGTGAAATAGGTAAACTGCCCACTAGATGGAAGTTGAGTTCAATGTGGTTGGCGGTGGATCAGGTAGCAGACAGATACAAGACTATTCAGTATTTACTCTGCAGCAGAGCTAGTGCATATCACATTTATTTGTGATGTACCCAATGAAAGCTGAGGTCTTTTGGTACCTATCCTTCTTCTGTTTGACAAATAAGGACTTATGATTAAATATGTACCTGTACTAAAGAAAGAAGACCAATTATTTTCAATTCAATCAGTCTACCCTAATCTGCTCCATGCAACATTATTGAACTGCCATGTTTCAATCATGTGAAACAAAGTCCAGCTAATGAGTTATAAAGATTTTAGAAAACCTGTAATAACAACATCATGTACAAAAAAGGAAGAGACTACATTCTCACAAAGCAATAATGATGGCAGCACCATAAATAACATGTATCATTAAAATATTCAAAAAGCTATTCGGAATATAAGATATAAATACAATTCCCAATTATATTTATTGTCACCTGAGGACCTCCTAGGTACTTTTCTCCTCTTCTAGGTCTACCCTTCTTCATAAATCACTATGTGTTTAATATTGTAAATTGCAACTACCAATTGCATTTACAGGATTAAATATTGACCATGTGAAAATGTTATTACATTTTTTGCTTATCAGAATATTAGAAAAACTACACTGCAGAAAATGTAACTGGACAGAAATATATATGTAATCTTTACTGAAAACATGGCCATGGTAATTCATAACAGACACAGTCATCTGAAATAGATATAACAGCACAGATACAGTAGATGAAGCAAAATTAATTTGGACAAAATGTCCCTAATATTTATGGATAAGAATTCTATCATCAATATATGGTTTAACAGTTTAAACTATTTCTATCAAACATACATAAATATGATTAAAGGGATTTTACAATTTAATGCATGATGATATTGTGGTGGATGTCTGTTCATATTCAAACACAGAATGAGCTTGTGGAAAGTGATAACAACTCCGGGAAGAAAATTTAAAAGAGAAATAATACCTTGTAATAAAAACCCTTGCTATGGCCACACAGACTGATTGAAGATGCTCACTGGGGCTATTAGTACTTTTTTTTAGTAAGGCAAGCAGATGATTAGTATTATTAGAAGCTGTTGCTGCTACTTTAAAGGGATAGTAATACTTAAAATGTAAAAAAAAAAATATGTTGTAGGGTTTATCCCCCTGAGTAAAACAAGGGTACTCCCACTGCTGAAAGGTGTTTCATTCAAAAGTTATTAATTTTCAAAGTTGAATTTTTTAGGTGCAATATCACAGTGGCCTGAAATTGTACAGTGGCACTGTTGCTACACCATCCTATGGAGATTTATGGTCCCGGGACCAGAGCTGTCCATAGGATCATGTAGCAACAGCACCACTGTACAATTTCAGGCCACTGTGATATTGCACCTAAAAAATTCAACTTTGAAAATTAATAACTTTTGAATAAAACACCTTTCAGCAGTGGGAGTACTCTTGTTTTACTCAGGGGGATAAACCCTACAACATATTTTTTTTTACATTTTAAGTATTACTATACCTTTAAAATAAAGACTGGAATTAAAATAACTGACAACATATGTGTTCACCTGAAGCATACCAGCTGCATCATATCAGATAAATAACCAATCCAGTTGATTTAAATGGACCTTTAAAGGTCTAATTTAAATCAATAGGAATTTTGTGAATTTGTATTTATCCCATATATTATAGCTGATCCAAGCATATTTGTGGTTTTGCATAGCTTTTAGAGGGCTGTATATTCAAAAGAAAACTGGATTAATTATCAGGCAAATTAAATGCACCATAGTCAACAAATATCATTTTTGGAATCTCAATTGATAGTTAAAGAGATAGTAATGCTTCATAATAAAAGCAGCTCCAATTAATTTTCATAGTATTTGGGCCATGGAGAGTGTTATTTCAGTACTGTCAGAGTTGTAGTTAAAGAGTAATTGAGTGATAAAGTATTCCCCTCCTGCCCCTTCTACAGATGTAACACTGCTCACCTCAGAGAAGCAGAGTGGTGTCCAAGTGGGTTGCAGAAAGGGAATTAACATAAGGGAAAAACCTGTCAATGGGGGCACGGCTTTCATTGTCCTCACAGGAAGAAGATTGTCCCTTGCTGTGACCTGTCCAGTCAAGAGACCAGATTCCACATCTGAGGGGAGGTGACTTACACTAGGTAAAAGGGGCGGGAGCGAGAAACTTTATCATTCAATTACTCTTGAACTTCAACTCTGAAAGTATTGAAATAGCACTCTCCATGGCCCAAGTGCTAAGAAGATTAATTGGAGCTGCTGCTTTTGTGAAACATTACTATCCCTTTAACTCGTTGAATGCAGAGAAATCTAAAACATTGGGAAGGAACCAGTGGTAACTGGCTTATCCCCTAATATGCAGTTAGTCTTCTAAATAACTTCTCAAGTTTTCTTTTGATCACACAGCACAACGTTTTGCAGAATGTGTTTGTTTCTTAATGTAAACTAGCATACGTTGCATAGCATAGAGCATGGGATTGTGGGTTATATAATGTTTGTGTATTGTATTTTTTAAACATTCACTATAAACCACGGAACACCCCCCCACCCCCAAAAAAAAAAAAAAAAAAAAAGAAAGAGAGAAATTGCTTAGGAACCTACTTTAAACACCGTAACTGTTTGTGTGCAAATGTACCTATAACAGTAAAATGCACCACAAGGGCCTACTGTGATAACACATTGAACACACAGTAATTTCATATGATGTACAGCTAAACATCTTCCATGACATAGCAGAGCTTGATGAAACAGTAAATGCAAATAGCATGTAAGAAGGCTTCCAAACAAATAGTATGAAAGGGGTGTGTCATTGCTTTTGTGCACGTGTACAAAAATAGTGAAAGCACATAATGTTGTTTGGAGCATTGTAGGTTGTAGTGTTTGATTATGTTAAAGTGATGTGTGTTAAAATGCACCAGAATTGTTGAATAAGAGTGTAAGTGAAAGAGAGGTTGTTGTAATGTGACTGAGGAGCTGGTAGTTTGAAATACAAATTAAGCTGTTTGCACTTAGGATTTGTTTTTAATACGTGAGCAAGTGCATTATTTGTGTATGTAAGGCATTCATATGTAGTGAGAAGATGCACCTGAAGTGGTGAGAATGAGGGTAAATAGAGATTGTGGATTATCAAGGGGTTTGAAATACAGGCAAAGTCATTGGCATCTGTTAGGATTTGTTTGTAAAGGGTCTTACATAGCAGGTAAAGTTGGTGGCTGATATTTTGGTGTGTAATGAAAACTTTAATCTTCTGTGATATAAAATGAATGTGTGTAATATGATACTAAATATTAGAGTTGGCAGCTGTGGTGTATGTTGTCATTCACATAGGTTGATTTTCAATCAAGGAGGTTCTGTTTTTGAAGCAAGTGTGTAAACATCGTATTCTTGTATTTGTTTTTGTCAAGCAGTGGGTTTAGTGTAATGTGTTAGGTTTTTTTGCAGATGGACAGGTTCACTGTTTGAGATAGGTGCTTAAGCAATGGGTTTAGTGTAATGTGTAAGCAATGGGTTTAGTGTAATTTGCAATCAATGGCATTATAGGTGTGTGTGAGGCATTCAGAAACATTTTTGATTGGTCAGAGGGTGTATGAATAAGCATAGGAATTATTTGTGTCTGTGAGGCATTCAGAAATGCTTTGGAGCGGATAGTTATGCAATGTCGAGAAACTTTTGCAAGGCATGTCAACAACTGCAAAGTGGATACAGTTTTTCAGGGGAATTTTGAAAGACATAGCATAGAATGGAAACATGGATATAGTTGTTGCAATCGACATGCCATTGAGAAAGGTATTAAATGGAAATATTCCCTTTAAGTCAGTATGTGAAGAGAATAGAATCCATTCATGATTGGCTTGCGAGTTAATGACGTATGTTGATTGCATAGTTCAAAAAACATTGCATGTGAGCTAATCAAACATGTCTATGATTAAGTACGTTTAGTACGAAACGCGTGAGACATAGGGTTTATGTTCTCTATGGTCTGCTGTCTGTGCTTGTATTGGACTAAAGCAATGTTTTTACTCAAGTTAATTCCTTCCAAGAGTGCATCCTTTTCGTTTGTTCCAGTGTTGGAGAGTGGCCATCTCTCTGTACGGCACTGGGGGAATGAAAGCAAAGCCTGATGAGTGATACAAATGTAACCTCAGAAGGAAATTGGTGCCGCCGTTTGCTATGTGCACTGACCACACATGGCAGTGTGGTGGAGGAGAATAGCAAGCAGGGCATCAATCGGCATCTGAGGAGATTACATCCCACAGAATATGCTAAGCTGGTGGCAGGGAGGGTTCATCATAACTATTAAACTGTCAGCAAGTTGTCATGTGTCCTTAGCAGGGTGTGGAAAAGGGGTATAGTGACAGCAGCAGTATTGGGTTTCTGGTGTAATGGAGTTTGGATACAGCTGTGCCAGGTGTTATTTACCACACACATTGTCCACTTTGCAGTTGCTGATGAGAGGCATAGTTCCTGCTCTCAAGGGAAAATTACTCTTCTAGTAACAATACACCTATGATTTTCTCCACATATACTTGGGGCAAGTTATTGTGCTACTACTGCCTCAGTCATATCACTGGAACTAGTCGTGGCAAGTGAAACCTTCACCATCCATCAACCATGTTACTGCTGTTGTTGATCCCTTTCATTTTGAGCTGCATAATCATCCTGTTGCTTAAACAACTCAACAGCAGCAACAGCAGTTGCAAATTCTGCATCTACATCAGAGCATTTGACAATGGCCAGTGGCCACTGGCCAACACAACATGTCCTGCTGGCACTAGGCCAGTGGGGCATTTTTTTTCTCAGGGCTTGTGCTTTAAAAAACATTTAAAAATAAATAAATAATTAAAAAAAAAATAGTCATACAAAAATAAAAAGGTTTTGGTGGTTTGTTTCTAACAAGCCTAAGTCCTACAAATCAATGTTTCTCTATCACGTTACATATAAATTTATTTATTTATTTTTTTTAACTGTCCCTCCAATTCCAGTCAAGAATTCCCCCAAAACAAATTCCCTGTTCAACTGATTTATTCCCCAGACTCCACCCACCAACACAGGCACCCTTCTCAGACCCCTTTTATACCAGTTCTTATGGGTTTTTTTAATTATATTTACAATTTATTTTTTATCAACTGTCCAACTAATCCCAGTAAACGAACCCCCCAAAAAAAGCATTCCCTATTCAACTGATTTTTCCCCACACTCCACCAACACATACAACCTCATACCCCTTTTACATTATGCCTTTGGGAAATAAAATAACATTTACTATGTGTTGTGTGTAAATTCAATGTTCCCATTGAGTTCAATGGAATGAGCTAGGCAAAAAAAGTGGAAAATCTGCACTTTTTGAAGAAAATTATTCACCAAGAGGGAAGTGCCAATATTCACAAATTTTGTTTGAGGTGAAAATATTTGCCCATCCCTACTTGGTTCATTTTAAAGAATGTTAGTCTCCCAGTATTGCTGCTTGATAACCACATCCTGAGGTAATTGAAAATGTAACCAGCTGCACTGCCAACCCCCTCAGACTCAACACTTCCTGGAGGACAATTAAGAGTTTCCACTGCAGTACATGTCAATGCTGGCCACACACTGCTTTGTTTACCAGTAGTCCATGGGTTCATTGCTTCTCCCTACAAAGTAGCTATTCTGCAAGTATGTAGAAACCATCTCATATGCAGTGGGACCGCTTCTAGGAGCTACACAGTGTTCCTGTATGTCAGTTAACAACCCATATTCAGGAAGCAAGTCCCAAAGAGATGTGCCACCACCACCACTACCAGTGTTTGGTTTTTCCCATCCCTGCTGAGACCCATTAATTGCCCTGTGTTCAGAATGGGATATTCTTGTTGAAGATGTAGGTGCTTTTGCTGGTTGAAACGCTTTGCTGCCTTCCTTCTCACTATACTGTCTAGATGTTTTTTGTGCCTTCACTTTTTCCCTCTCATCCTCCACAATGTAACCCTCCACTCTATCAATAAGCTTATCTCGATATTTCACAGAATCCAATTCCTCAGAGAGTTGCTGCTGATCATTATGACTCCTTGCTGTGACAATCCACTGATGGCCCTTTGGCAGAAATTCTGAAATTTTGTGTTTGAAGTCGGGGTCCAGCAAAGTGGCAAGAATATATTATGCATTGTTTTAATGGACACTATGCGAGGATCTTGTTCAAAACACACTAACATGCCATTTACCAGCTGGTGCATGTCTGTGTTGTCATTATGGTATCATTCATCAGAAATGCTCCTCATTTTTTTTTACAATAAAAATATCAGTAGTAGAATTTCACTAATTCCTGCCCCAATGAGACTCACCAGCATGGTTGCCTTCTCAAAGGGGTTCAGCAGCTCACATACATTGCACATTATTGGCC
The DNA here is from genome assembly GCA_037306005.1 of Rhinophrynus dorsalis. Lineage (NCBI taxonomy): Eukaryota > Metazoa > Chordata > Amphibia > Anura > Rhinophrynidae > Rhinophrynus > Rhinophrynus dorsalis. Next base: position 265,553,107 of record CM074723.1, on the reverse strand, counting down.
AGGTGACAAAGAGGCTGCCTCCAAAGCCTTCCAGTTTTGCATGGTGTACTCGCTAATGGACTTATTCTGCTTGTACAAACACTGTAGCATGGACAGTGTGGCATTCCACCTTGTAGGGACCTCTATTTTCAACTGGTGATGGGGCATGTTGTTACTTTTTTGTATGGAATATAGAGTATTGCATACACTGTAGGAGCGACTAAAATAGGCACAGATTTTGCTGGCAATACTATGAATCTCTCTGAGGGTTTTGGATCCTGCCAGGAATCTGGTCACAGCTAAATTTATCACATGGGAAAAGCAGGGCACATGCACCATATCACCTATTCTCAAAGCAGCAATTAAGTTGGAGCCATCAGCAGCAGACACAAAACCAGCTTTTAAGGAGCGGGGTGCAAGCCATTCCTCTATCACCTGCTCTAGCTTACTTAAAACATCTACAGATGTGGGACTGCCAGAACCAGAAGCATGATTTCTGGCTGTCACTAATGCTGTAAGCTAGTGTTGTCCACTGTTGGTGGTGGGAGGGAAACCCAGTGAGCAGTCACAGTCATATAGTCTATGCTCTGCCCACTTGTCTGCATAGTTGTTGTCCGGTGGATTTTCTTTCCATAAGCACTTTTCAGCCCTTTGCCCACCACACTAAACACCTGATTGTACAATTCAGACACAGCCATCCTGGAAAAATAACTGTGGCTTGGGATATGCCAGCATGGAGCTACACATGACATCAGTTCTCTGAAACCTTGGTTTTCTTCAAAAGAATACAACCGCATGTCCAATGCAAACATCTGAGCAACCTTAAGTTTTGACTCCTTCCCATGAACTCAGTCAGTGTGGGTTGGCAGACAGGACATGGCAGAACAATCCTGAAACTGTACTGTGTTAACAACATGACTAGAGGAGGTGGTGAAGGTAGAGGCAACATGTGTGAGCAGTCTATGACTCTTGCCATTTCCTACAGCAAAGCCAGAATCATCATACTCCTCTGCAACAGGAGCAATAGGTGTTATTGGGAATGAACTAACTGTTGGCAGTAGTACATTCACTGACACATAAATAACATCACTACTAGTGTTGAGCGAGCATGCTCGGCCGATGCTCGGATCGGCTCGAGCATCGCTCTGCTCGGCACATGGCGGTACTCGTACGAGTACCGCATGTGCTCGCCCGCCATGTTCGGGTCTCCTCCCCGCACGTTTTGCGGCTGCTGCGCAGCCAATAAACGTGCAGGGAGGCTCTGACATCGGTGTAATGCCAGCAGCCATGTTGGCTGCTGGCATTACACTGATTGGCTGGCCAGAACCCGTGGTCAGGTGCTGTATAGCACCTGACCAGCGAGTTCGGCTCAGTCTGAGCCAGGGAGAGCTGAGGATAGGAAGGGAAAGGCAGTGTAGGGAGGAAAAAAACAAAAATTGTGAAAAAAAAAGAACCAAAAGTCCTTTTTAGGACTACTGTGTGTGGGGGCAGCAGGTTATTTGGTGTGGGGGGAAAAAAACAAAAAAAAAAAAAAAAAAATATATATATTCTGTTTAGTGTGCAAAGTTGCAGATTAGAGCACATTCTGTTTAGTGTGCACAGTTGCAGATTAGAGCACATTCTGTTTAGTGTGCAAAGTTGCAGATTAGAGCACATTCTGTTTAGTGTGCAAAGTTGCAGATTAGAGCACATTCTGTTTAGTGTGCAAAGTTGCAGATTAGAGCACATTCTGTTAAGTCTTCAAACTAAAATATCAAAGTCACGTATTCCATTCAGTGTGCGTCGCCGCAGTTTAGCAGCACATTCTGAGTACTGTGCAGAGTTGCAGAATAGGAAGAAATACTGTTAAGTCTTCAAACTAAAATATCAAAGTCACATATTCCATTCAGTGTGCTTCGCCGCAGTTTAGCAGCACATTCTGTGTACTGTGCAGAGTTGCAGAATAGGAAGAAATACTGTTAAGTCTTCAAACTCAAATATCAAAGTCACATATTCCATTCAGTGTGCTTCGCCGCAGTTTAGCAGCACATTCTGTGTACTGTGCAGAGTTGCAGAATAGGAAGAAATACTGTTAAGTCTTCAAACTAAAATATCAAAGTCACATATTCCATTCAGTGTGCTTCGCCGCAGTGTAGCAGCACATTCTGTGTACTGTGCAGAGTTGCAGAATAGGAAGAAATACTGTTAAGTCTTCAAACTCAAATATCAAAGTCACATATTCCATTCAGTGTGCTTCGCCGCAGTTTAGCAGCACATTCTGTGTACTGTGCAGAGTTGCAGAATAGGAAGAAATACTGTTAAGTCTTCAAACTAAAATATCAAAGTCACATATTCCATTCAGTGTGCTTCGCCGCAGTGTAGCAGCACATTCTGTGTACTGTGCAGAGTTGCAGAATAGGAAGAAATACTGTTAAGTCTTCAAACTCAAATATCAAAGTCACATATTCCATTCAGTGTGCTTCGCCGCAGTTTAGCAGCACATTCTGTGTACTGTGCAGAGTTGCAGAATAGGAAGAAATACTGTTAAGTTTTCAAACTCAAATATTAAAGTCACATATTCCATTCAGTGTGTTTCAACGCCGTTTAACAGCCTATTCTGTGTACTCTACAGAGTTGCAGAATAGTAAGAAATACTGTTAATTTTTCAAACTCAAATATCAAAGTCACATATTCCATTCAGTGTCTTTCACCGCCGTTTAACAGCCTATTCTGTGTACTCTGTACAGTTGCAGAATTATAAGAAATACTGTTAAGTTTTCAAACTCAAATATTAAAGTCACATATTCCATTCAGTGTGTTTCAACGCCGTTTAACAGCCTATTCTGTGTACTCTACAGAGTTGCAGACTAGGAAGAAATACTGTTAAGTTTTCAAACTCAAATATTAAAGTCACATATTCCATTCAGTGTGTTTCAACGCCGTTTAACAGCCTATTCTGTGTACTCTGCAGAGTTGCAGAATAGTAAGAAATACTGTTAAGTTTTCAAACTCAAATATTAAAGTCACATATTCCATTCAGTGTCTTTCACCGCCGTTTAACAGCCTATTCTGTGTACTCTGTACAGTTCCAGAATTATAAGAAATACTGTTAAGTTTTCAAACTCAAATATTAAAGTCACATATTCCATTCAGTGTCTTTCAACGCCGTTTAACAGCCTATTCTGTGTACTCTGCAGAGTTGCAGAATAGTAAGAAATACTGTTAATTTTTCAAACTCAAATATTAAAGTCACATATTCCATTCAGTGTCTTTCACCGCCGTTTAACAGCCTATTCTGTGTACTCTGTACAGTTCCAGAATTATAAGAAATACTGTTAAGTTTTCAAACTCAAATATTAAAGTCACATATTCCATTCAGTGTCTTTCACCGCCGTTTAACAGCCTATTCTGTGTACTCTGCAGAGTTGCAGAATAGTAAGAAATACTGTTAAGTTTTCAAACTCAAATATTAAAGTCACATATTCCATTCAGTGTGTTTCACCGCAGTTTAGCAGCCTATTCTGTGTACTCTGAACAGTTGCAGAATAGTAAGAAATACTGTTAAGTTTTCAAACTCAAATATTAAAGTCACATATTCCATTCAGTGTGTTTCACCGCCGTTTAGCAGCCTATTCTGTGTACTCTGCAGAGTTGCAGAATAGTAAGAAATACTGTTAATTTTTCAAACTCAAATATTAAAGTCACTTATTCCATTCAGTGTGTGTCACCGCAGTTTAGCAGCCTATTCTGTGTACTCTGCAGAGTTGCAGAATAGTAAGAAATACTGTTAATTTTTCAAACTCAAATATTAAAGTCACTTATTCCATTCAGTGTGTGTCACCGCAGTTTAGCAGCCTATTCTGTGTACTCTGCAGAGTTGCAGAATAGTAAGAAATACTGTTAAGTTTTCAAACTCATATATATTAAAGTCATATATATCGTGTAAGATGAAGAAGGCGGGTAAAAAGGGACGGGGAAGTGGACGTGATCCTGAAAGTTCAGGGCGCGGGTCAGGACGCGGAGAAACTGTGCCTGGTGCCAGAGCACAAGAAAGAAAGACATCCACCATACCTAGCTTCATGTCTGATTTCACAGGGCGTCGCAGGACATCACTCTCGAGGTCCGACCAGTGCGAACAGGTGGTCGGTTGGATGACAGCTGATACTGCTTCCAGTCGGTTAAGCACCACCCTGTCTTCCACCAAGTCCACTCTCAGTAGCCAAGAGTCTGGTCAACATAATCCTCACTCTGATCATCCTTCCTCCCACCATACACGGTCTGGTCAAAGAAGTGATCCCACACTGGGATATAGTGAGGAGCTCGTCTCATCACCAATCCTTCATTTGACCCTCTCTCCAAGCACGCTTGCAGAGGAACATGACATCTTGTGCCCTGATTCACAACCTCTAGAGGGTACCCAATCACAAGAAGATGACAGATGTGAACGGCATTTAAGGTCAAAGGAAGTAGTGGATGATGATGATGATGATGAGACACAGTTGCCATTAAATCAACCACTATTTCCTTCTCAAGACCTTGTTGAGGAGAATGTTATACAGTTGTCAATGACCGAGTATGTGGTGGGATCAAGACTTGAGGAGGATGATCAGAGTGAGGAAGTGGAGGAGGACTTGGTGGACGATGAGGTGACTGACCCCACCTGGGAAGGTGTAGAGCCGAGCGATGACAGCAGTCCTGAGGGTAAGCCATCTGCAGCACCGCAACAGGCTGGAAGAGGCAGTGGTGTGGCTACAGAAAGAAGGCGGACCGCACCAAACCGGCCCGCAAATGTTCCACGGAGCACCCCCTTGCGTAAATCTACCTTGCCAAGGGGTAGGTGTTCCGCGGTATGGCGTTTTTTTAAGGAAAGTGCGGACGACAAAAGATTTGTAGTTTGCAACCTGTGCCACACCAGAATGAGCCGAGGCATGAACACTAGAAACCTCACCACCACCAGCATGATCCGACACATGGCATCCAAGCACCGTAGTAAGTGGGAGGAACGCCTGGATCGCCCATCTGTGTCTGCAGGCCACACCACTGCCTCCTCTTCCCCTGTTTTCGGTGCCGGCCAATCGCCTGTCGAAGGCGCAGGCCCGCATACCTCCCGCCCTGCACCTGTAGCATCTGAAGCACCATCAGCGACCACATCCACTTCCCTGTCCCAGCACAGCGTCCAAATGTCGTTACCCCAGGCATTTGAGCGCAAGAGAAAATACCCAGCCACCCACCCACAGGCCATAGCACTAACCTCACACCTTTCAAAATTACTGGCCATCGAAATGCTGCCATTTAGGCTTGTGGACACTGAGTCCTTCCGCAGCCTGATGGCAGCAGCTGTCCCTCGGTACGCGGTCCCCAGCCGCCACTACTTTTCCCGGTGTGCCATCCCCGCATTACACCACCATGTGTCCCGTAACATCACCCGTGCCCTGACCAACGCAGTTACTGGGAAGGTCCACTTAACGACTGACACATGGACAAGTGCTTGTGGCCAGGGACGCTACATTTCCCTGACGGCACACTGGGTGAATGTCGTGGAGGCTGGGAGCGACTCGGACCCTGGGATGGCACGGGTGCTACCCACGCCGAGGATTGCGGGCCCTACCTCCATCAGGGTTTCCGCCAGCACCTACGTTATTGGCTCCTCCTCCTCCGTTTCCACCTCCGAATTCTCTACACACACCGCCACTCCCCCATCAGCCAGTAGCTGGAAGCAGTGTAGCACTGCAGTGGGGAAGCGTCAACAGGCCGTGCTGAAGCTGATCTGCCTTGGGGACAAACAGCACACGGCCTCAGAGCTGTTGCAGGGGATTAGTCACCAGACCGAGCAGTGGCTCTCGCCACTCAACCTGCAACCAGGCATGGTTGTGTGTGATAATGGGCGTAACTTGGTGGCGGCTTTGGAGCTCGGCAAGCTCACACACGTACCATGCCTAGCGCATGTATTTAATTTAGTGGTTCAGCGATTTCTAAAAACCTACCCCAATGTGCATGATCTCTTGACCAAGGTGCGCCGCGTGTGTGCACATTTCCGTAAGTCATCTACAGCTTCGGCCGGCCTGTTGAAGCTGCAGCAGCGCTTACAATTGCCAGCTCACCGGCTGCTGTGTGACGTGAGCACGCGCTGGAACTCCACCTTCCACATGTTGGCCCGGCTTTGTGAGCAGCAGAGGGCAGTAGTGGAGTACCAGCTGTTACACGGTCGTCGCCTCTCCGTTCAACTTCCTGTAATCAGAAGTGAGGAGTGGGAATGGATGTCAGACCTCTGCGAGGTTTTACGCAATTTTGAGGAATCGACACAGATGGTGAGCGGCGATAACGCTATTATCAGTGTAACCATCCCACTTCTGTGTCTACTGAAACGCTCGCTGCTCACAATTAAAACCGACGCTTTGCATGTGGAAGAGGTGGAAATGGGGGAGGAAGAGCTTACACAAGGTGATAGCCAGAGCACCCTCACTTCGTCTTCTCAGCGACAATTGGAGGAGGCGGAGGAGGAGGAGGAGGAGGAGGAGGAGGAGGAAGACACGGTTGCCTCCGCTACAGAGGGTAGCCATGGAACTTTAGTTCCATCTCTTCAGCGTGGGTGGGCAGAAGAGGAGGAAGAGGATGAGGATATTGAGAGTCAGCCTCCTGGTGAGGACAGCGAAATCTTGACTGTTGGTACTCTGGCACACATGGCTGACTTTATGTTAGGCTGCCTTTCCCGTGACCCACGCGTTGTACGCATTTTAGACAACACGGATTACTGGGTGTTCACCCTTCTGGACCCCCGCTACAAAGAGAATTTCTCATCTCTCATTCCTCCGGTGGAGAGGACAAGCAAAATGGTGCAATACCAGAAGGTTCTTGTTGAAAAATTGCTCCAAAATTTTCCATCTGACAACGCTGGCGGCAGAGTACGTGCTACCTTGGCCAACAGAGAAGGGGAGAAAAGGGGAGCACACAGCAGTTCCGAGAAAGGCAGGGCAACACTCTCCAAGGCGTGGGACACCTTCATGACACCCCGCCAGCACCCTCACCCTGATGCGCAGCCTAGTGTCACAAGGAGGGAAAAGTTTTGGAAGATGGTGAAGGAGTACGTAGCAGACCGTGTCAGCGTCCTCAATGATCCCTCTGTGCCTTACAACTACTGGGTGTCCAAGCTGGACACGTGGTATGAACTGGCACTCTACGCCTTGGAGGTGCTGGCCTGCCCTGCCGCCAGCGTTCTGTCTGAGCGGGTATTTAGTGCTGCTGGTGGCATCATAACAGATAAGCGTATCCGCCTTTCCACCGACAATGCTGATAGGTTGACACTTATAAAAATGAACAAGGCCTGGATTTCCCCTGACTTCTCCACTCCACTGGAGGAAAGCCCCGGGGGAACATAAACTCACTTTATATATGTTATTTACAATGATGGGAATACTCTGTATTCCCATTCACCCCTTCCACCCAAAAAACGGGTATATGGTTGACTCTTAATCTTCTCATCCTCCTCCTCCTCTTCCATATGCCCTGGGATATAATTTTTATATAGGGCCAGCTCACCAGCGGGCCCTGTGATATAATTTTTATATAGGGCCAGCTCACCAGCGGGCCCTGTTTGACAATTTTTATATAGGTCAGCTCACCAGCGGGCCTTCTCATATAATGTTTTATTGGGTCAGCTCTCTAGCGGGCCCTCTCATATAATGTTTTATAGCGTCAGCTCACTAGCGGGCCTTCGCATATAATGTTTAGGATGGTCAGCTCTGCAGCAGACCCTCACCCATAATGTTTTAGATGGTCAGCTCAGCGCACGTTTCCATCTTAATCATGGCCTCAGTTCTGAAAATCAAGGAAATTTTTGGGAGAATTTGCCTCTGCGCACGTTTCCCTCTTAATCATGGCCTCAGTTCTGAAAATCAAGGAAATTTTTGGGAGAATTTGCCTCTGCGCACGTTTCCCTCTTAATCATGGCCTCAGTTCTGAAAATCAAGGAAATTTTTGGGATAATTTGCCTCTGCGCACGTTTCCCTCTTAATCATGGCCTCAGTTCTGAAAATCAAGGAAATTTTTGGGATAATTTGCAGATGATATACAAGTAAATATACAGCAAATATTGTTTGGTAACAATTTTTCGCCTAAAGTCGTTTTTATTTTCCTTTTTGTGTGTTTTATGGTCAGTCTGTAAAAATGGCGTACTACGGGCGAAAGATCGTTCCCAGCAGCGATGTTGGAGTCCAAGGTGCATCCAGACATCCTCCCTATGCTGTCCCTGAACCATTTCTGTAGTGTTTCCATCTTTTTCTGCCCTTTTCCTATGGACCAGGCACCCTCCCCTCATCAGAGCAGGGGGTGCCTGGTGTAATGCTCGAGTCCTCCCATTGACTTCAATGGGGCTCGGGTGCTCGGCCGAGCACTCGAGCCTCAGGGGGTGCTCGGTCAGAGCACCCGAACATCCGAGCATTGGGGTGCTCGCTCATCACTAATCACTACTTCTCTTTTCTTCCCTAGAGCCCTGGGACCTTTTTGGAGTACTTCTGCCACTGCTGCTAATTGCAGCACCTCTGACCTGCTGAAAGTGTGTCTCCCAGTCAGACTTGTGGTTGTGCCTCAGGTGGGATCTCAAAGAGGAGGTGCCTAGGTGTGAGCCTGCTTTCCCTACCCCCGTTCACATGCTTTTTGCACAGATAGCAACATGCTTAGCTTTAGGATCCTGAGTTAAGTATCTCCATAGTGTGGACTTCATGGACTGAGGGGTTCCTGAGGTGCTGCTACTATTACTACTGGGGCTAGATGTTGATGCAATGCTACTGCCACTACTACTACTAGGTGTCAAAGGTACAGCACTTCTATCAACACCAGAGGCACTGTAATATCTAACATTGTGGATGTTAATAACCTGTCTTGCTGTTGTTGTTGTTGCTGCTGGGTACTCAACTCAGGTGTGTGTGGCTGTGTGGGACTTGGACTTGGAAGAGGTGATGATACTAATGATGACTGATAGGGTAACTTTGTACTTTTTGCAATTTTTTCTTGTCCAGGGTCAGACTTTCCAATGGTTTTCACAAACAGTTTATAGACAGGCACGGTGCTCATTTTCAGTGGTGGAAGATTCAGCCTTTTGCCTTTATGGACATGTCATCACCCTCACTGTCAACGCCATTTGTATCTGAACAAGAGAAGGATGCTGAAGGAATATATTCTAGATCTGCATCATCATCATCAGTTATCATTAGGTCGTCTTCAGCATCAGCATAATCTGCCACTTCTTGCCAACTACCCTTATATTTCTTATAACTTTTATTTTCACAGAGTTCGTTACTACTTTCAGTATAGTTGTTTTGGTTCTTGTTTGTCTCACTGTCTGATGCAGAAGATGGTTCAGCTGCTACACCTTCCTCCATTATGCTATTGCCATCACCAACACTAGAATGTGACTTGACGTCATCTTCAGTGCTCTTCTTATATGATTCTTTTTTCGTATTGGCACTGGTGGTGCTTGTAGTTTTAGTGGGACCTTGACAAATTGCATGGTCCCTGGGAGGAGAAGGACCATCATCATTTACTGCACACTCTGAAGCAATGATTGCTGCAGTCAGTTTTTGAACTACCACTTTACTCTCACGTCCCTGCATGGCTCCACCTTTCCCCCTCCCCCTTCCCCCTGGGCATTTGCTGGACATTACTCAACTACTGTGTATGTTCTATTTTACATAACTGATGGAGTGTGATGTTTTGCCTTAGCCCAGTCAGCTGTCTGTCACCTAATATATTTAGTCATTTGTTTGTTTATTTTTTATTATTTATTTTTTTAAAATTGTCCACCATATCTTATAACAGTCTGTCAAAAACAATTATAACTGAAAAACAAAATCAACAACTTCTCTCCCCAGACTTCCCCAGTACAGAGTTAGTAACAGCAAGATCAGCAAGCAAATTGGCCCCCAGCTGCCTGTCAGTAACATGGAATGTTGGGGTATTTGGGGCCAACCTTCTTCCTTCTTCTCTCCCAGACCCTTCTAATACGGAGACCAAATGTCCTTCTTAAAAGATTCATCTTCTCTAGCTCAAAAATATACTGCATTCTCCTCTCACAAATACAGAAATGTATGCTGTGAGAGCCTGACACCCTATTCTAAGGCTATAGAAAACTTTTATGTGGTGGGGAAATATTTTTCTTCCTATTTATGTCAATGCAATGCAATGATCTAAGCGAAAAAAAAAACAGAAAAAAGACACTTTTCGCAGGTAATTATTTTTATTTTGCAGGTCTGTGGCAAAGCAACATTTGAAATAACTGGTTTGAAAGCCTGTATGCCGGCTAGGTAAATCACCAACAGGAACATTTTATATCATCTAACTGAGATATTATGGTGTTTTCTAACTTGAATCCTGTTCCTGAGTTGTCTGGTCATTGACGCTTTGAATTGCATAAGGGTACACAATGCATTGCTTTGCAATATGTTGCATAACCCTCTGGTACTCAAAGGGTTAAATATAATTTCATAGGATCAGGCTGGTTTATTATCCACAATGTCCATGGTTAGCAGTAGTAGTGATTGTAGAAAGACTTGGATCACCACTGAGTGTGGTGGTGGAATCATGGGAGTGATAGTATAGTTTTCTTCCTATTATCCTTAGTACTGCTGAGTCAGCAGCAGCACCAGAACAAGCCGCAACCAATTTAGGTGCATTGGTTGTGGTGGGAATAAATAACACTGAACTTCCCCTAAAATCATGGTTACTGGAATATTTTTTCCTTTAGAGCAGGGTGGGACTGTTCAATTATTATCAGCAATTGCAATATGCAGTATATGAACAGGTAGTAAAGAAGTGGAAGGTCTGTGATAACATACCTTGTCATGTCTGCTCTAATTATTCATGCAGACAATGTTAACCCTTTGTATGCCAGAAGGGTATCCAATGCATTGCTTTGCAATGTGTTTGATATGCCTCTGGCACTCAAAGTATTAAACAATCCCCCAAGAAATGAGGCATTGCCAGTCACTGTGCCTTTTGTCCATCACACAAAACCTAAAAGTTATTGTTCGTGTTGGGTAGTGGGTGACTGACACTTCCAATGGGTCAATCATTAATACAGAATAAAAATTATTGACCCTGCCTGATGTAAGCTTGGTGTACTATGAGGTTGATTAGTCTGCATATGCTCCCTTATCACTTACTAGCTACTGGCATCAGCCAGATTATCATATGTATTCACTGTACCACACAATGAGCACTGTGTAGAAACATATTGCCAGATTAGGACATCTGCAGATTCACTGTCCACTGGAGATACTAGTTGCAAATTATTCTGTGGCAGTACCACTGCAGAGGAGAGCCCTTATGTTGCCTTGAGGTGTGACTGGGATATTACTTCTAGTAGCCCAGATCCTAGGATTAGGTAATGATGAGTCAGGTGATGCTGTCAATATTGTTGGCTAGTGGGTTGTTGCTTTACACCATTTTTAGTAATTTTAAGCAATGTTCCTCTTGATGGTGAGTGAAGACAGGGGGCTTAATGATAGTAGCAACTGATGATTTGGTTGGGAGTGGCTTCACATATTCCACATGAAGCTCATAGTGGTTGTGCCGTATGTACCTTACTAGAGTGGACTTACCAAGGTATGACATCTCAGTTCCTCCTCTTCACAATCTTATCTTGCACATTGTATTTGGGTATGATTGCACATCCCGTGTTACCAAGGAAAAGTATTCACACACCCATAATTTTGCAGAGGGAGGTAGAGAAGAATCTTCTTTACTATACACCCTCTCCCCAGATGTACCACCACCTGGAGTGGCTTGTGGTGCTGCTGCTGTAGTCTCATAATCAGTGCTTACAGTAGTGAAATATCCCCTTTCATTTATGGCACTACTACCACCATCACCAGAGTTTGTGGTGCAAATGATAACCCCCTTACACCAGTACCCAGTATGGTAAACATATACCAACTTGATCATCATCTAACATTTCAAGGTGCTGGGTGGAGTGAGGAATCAAATGGTTCATCAGCAGAAATCACAGAAACTGCAACTATATAAACACCAAACAACATTATGTTAATGGTGGTGGAAAGACCCATGTCTCTCACCCACTGCTGACTTAAAAAAGCCAGGAATGCTCTCATCTACATGTCACCATTAGTTCCCATCCTAATCATCAGCAGCAACAGCAGAAAAAACATACTTTCCTTTTCTCTTGCTGGTGATGGTGGTGAGTGTGGTGCACCTGGTGTCACACTCTCAGAAGCAGCAAGCTCAGAGACATGCAAAATCTGAAAAAAATTATCCTTTCAGATATAATCCTTGGGCCCTGGGAATGGAGTGTCAGTACTCATTCCTGGAGGTGGGGAGGCAACTTCAACAATATCTGGTACTGCTGGTGAGTCATAATGAATGTAGTGTTGTTGCTGATCATAGCAACACTATCTGCTGGTGGGTTGTAGTCTCTTTAAAGGGATAGTAATACTTCATTTTAACTTTATTTTATTTTGTAGGCATTAAAAAAACATGAAGAATGATATAAGTCTTATCTCTCAAACCTTTATGGTTTATGAGATATTCACAAGCAAAGTTCCCCTCCCCGCTCCTTTTACCTAGTGTAAGCCATCTCTTCTCAGATGTGAGTCTGGTTGTATGACAGTACAGATAACAGAAGGGGACAATTTTCTTTGTATGAAAACAATGAGAGCCCTTCCCCCTTGACAAGTTTTTCAGCTTTTTCTGTTATCTTAATTGAAGATTGTCCCTCTCTGCAGTCTACCTGGGCATCTCCCTTCTGATCTGGTTGAACGGGGGGGGGGGATACTTTGTTTGTGAATACCTCTTAAGCCATAAAGGTTTCAGAGATAAGCCTTATATCATTATTCATGTTTTTTTAATGCCTACAAAATAAAATAAAGTTAAAATGAAGTATTACTATCCCTTTAACTCACAGGGTAGGCAGTAGGGGTGTTGCTAGTATGATATGGAGTCTTTGAGACACAAGTCATGTGGTGGGGGTGGTGGCAGTAATATGACACACACATGCACAATGCAGCAAGCAACAGCATCAACAGTAGTGGTGTTAATTGAAAACTCTCTCTCACCAAACACTACTCTACAGAGTATTTTTTCTTCTCTCTCAATGTGCAGTAATTTTCATTGAAATAATGGCAAATAATTGATTATAATTTGTTTAAGTGATACTTTTATTTCACCCAATTTAGATCCAATGGATGTATCATGAAACAAATTTAAACTAGTGTAATTAACTAACATTGATGTCAAGTTAGATTGCTAAAGCAAACAGTAAACAGAACACAGGATGTGTTTCCTGGCCCAAGTTAATGCTAAGTATGTGTTTTCAGAATGATTACTTATGATCTTTGAGTTCCATCAATATTTAATCTAGTAAATAGAAACCAAAGCTAAGCCTTTTTGGTAATTGGATGAAAAAAATACACATATGGAAGAATAAAGGCACAGACATGTTTAAAATTAAATGAGGCACTTTAAATTACAGTATATTGTTTTAGTTAACTTTATTAAAACAACCCTTTGCATTTTACTTCTCAAATTCCATGTTATGATTCTACATCCCGTCTTACAAGTGAAATTGTGAAAATATTACTCTGGTCTACAAGATATCATATAAGCTATTCCACAGCATGAACATGAATGTGCATTGAAGGTGGTTAGTAGAGATGCAGGAACTACACAGTGAACTGTGAGAGGAAAAACATTAAAATGTGATGTTTTATTAACTGGAGTGAAATAGCGCATCAAGTACAGGAGACATCTATAGAGTCCATAGGGGAGATGAAGTAAGGGGTGATATGTGGAGATGCGTGTCTGGTGAAATGTGGCAAGCACATCACCTTGGTAATGGAGACAAACATAGCCATGCACACTGAGAATTTGATACAAGGGAAGGGGGGAGAATAACCTCACTTGCATGCAAGATTATCAAACTGTTGACAATGTGTAAGGGATGCCCTCCCATACACATCCCCAGCAGTGTGACAACCCTGAAGTTTGAGCACATCTTCACATCTTCTCCACTTGCCCAGTGTGGCAGCAGAGAGGATCAGCTCTGACTTTTGTACCACAAACAGAATTGCCCCCAACCTTTCCAGTGCCATAGGGATGTGCTTTGCACAACCCTGTGGGGCTCAAATGGTTAAGAGCTGTGACCAATAGTTAAAACAAACACTCATTGGGGTTATGCACTAAGGAGTAATAAAGTGGAAAAGGTATCACTTCTCCAGTTCCTATGTTATTCTATGGAGCCAATGCTTTTCTTCAATTTTAGAGATCTTAGTGTATAGGCTCTATAGAATAACACAGAAATTGTAGAAGTGATATCACACTGGAGAAATCATCACCACTTGATCACCTATTAATTGCATAGCCCCATTGTCATCATATAATCTATCCACTAGACAGGGCAATAAATGATCAACAATGAATCAACATGAGAATAAGGGTAGGCTGATCAAGTGATTCATCAATGAGTAATATCCCTGTATAGCTTTCCTCTCAAGCTCAAGTTATGTATCTGTTTGAATGTATTTTACCAGGAAGGACACATTAAGATTGTCTCTCATTTTCAAGTATGTCCTGGACACATTTTATTTACCTCAGAAGGGTGAAAAACTGAGTGGGCCTTGCTGGAACTAGAACCTGCAACTCTGAGGTTTGTATGGATTCTACAGCTCGTGCATTAACCAACTGAGCCATCTCACCAGATACCTGTATAATTATATCATTAAGCATTGGCAGTAAAAGGGTTAACCAAACACCAGTAATCTGCAGGTCTTTTATTACAAGACAATACAAGAATATAAAAGGAAAACCTTAACCAGGCCAGCACCAGAACCACAACTTATTGATTTTATGGGCTTGCAAAACCGATATGAAGGGGTGAATTAAACAAAATAGACTCTTTATTGTAAACAGAAAATAAAGTATTAAAAACAAGAATATATAAAACTTGAGCAAATTTTCCAAAATTTTAAGAACTCAAGAAAGTAAGTGTATAATCAAAATTTCTCCCTTATGTCTCTAAGTTTATGTTCTGTTTTCATTCTTTGCTCACATCATATACATGAACTCTTGACACTTCAAGTTAGAGGAAGTGTAGAAGCCACTCTTAAAACATGATAAAAGTCCCCACCCTAGATTATAGAAGCACCTTAAAAACTGTGGACCAAAGTTTGCTAATGTATCTAATTAAATTTAAATAAGCACTGGCATGAAACGGTATACTGCTCATTGGTCGCCCTGTTTTGCAGCGAGTGTTGTCTGGTAGCGAATATTTAAAGGGACAGGCACCATATGCAGAAGAATAGGGCTGCTATAGCCAGCATTAGGGCTGGGGATTCTAGGGTTCCCCAGGCTAGGTTTTCTAGGGTTAGGGCTGGGTTAGGGCCCCAAACCCTAAACCTAGCACGGACAAACCTGGCATCCCTAGCCACAGACAGTTAACCCTTAAAACCCCGAGCCCTAACCCTAAAAGCCGCCGAAACCTACTGCACAGCCCCCCTAAACCATCCCCCAAACCCTAGAAACCCCTAAGAACAAAGCCCCCCTAAACCATCCCCCAAACCCTAGAAACCCCTAAGAACAAAGCCCCCCTAAACCAGCCCCAAAACCCTAGAAATCCCTAAGAACAAAGCCCCCCAAAACCCCAGCCCTAACCCTAGACACCACTAAGTACACAGACCCCCAAAACCCAGCCCTAACCCTAGAAAACCTAGCCTGGGAAACCCTAGAATCCCCAGCCCTAACGCTGGCTATAGCAGCCCTATTCTTCTCCATATGGTGCCTGTCCCTTTAAATTTTCGCTACCAGACAACACTCGCTGCAAAACAGGGCGACCAATGAGCAGTATACCGCATGAAACTAGGGTGACTGGCTTAACCAGTCAGCTGCCTCCCCACAATGTAGTTTTATAAGTCCTTAATGAAACAATTCCCCACACTAGTCATAAGGTATTTAAAAGCACTAACAGGCACCTAAAATATTAAGAGTAAAAAAGTAAAAAAAAGTAAAAAATTAAAATGATAAAAGTATCATATGTCTAATTAGACTGAAAATAACGGTACTCTACCTTGAGTTCTTACCACTTTGGAAAATTTGCTGGAGTTTTACAAATTCTTGTTTTTAATACATTAGTTTAAGTGTATAATAAAGGTTAAATTTTATATAATTTGCCCTTGTACGTCTATTTGTGTTGCAAGCCCATACAGTCAATAAAGGGTGGTTCTGATGATGTTTACGTTTTTTTCTGTTTCTTACTCTTGTTTTAAATTATGCTTTATAAACTTGTGGTAAATCCCATGGGAACCAATTCAACAGCTTCCTCTAGGATGTTTTTCTTCTAATCACATGACACTCAAGGCACTCTACAACATTGTGAGTCCATTGTGAGTAGGGATATGTGAAAATTATTTTACCTCAAACAGAATCGGCGAAAAATGGCACGTCCCGCTTGGTGAATAATTTCCCACAAAAAGTGCAGTTTTCCTGCGTTTTCTGTCTAGCTCATTGCATTGAAAATCAATGGAAAGAAAATTGTTTCCACATCACATTATTTTTTTTCTCTACTTTTCCTGCAGGCATAGAAAAGGGTGTCAGCTCTCACAGCAGCCATTCTGTGTTTGTCAGAGGAGAAAGCAGCATGTTTTTGAGCTAGAGAAAAAAAAATGGGAATTGAAGCTTAGTTTTAGGAAGTCATTTAGGTAGAACATTTGTTTTGCCATCTGTATTAGGGGAGTCTGGAGGCACTCTAGGGGAGAAAAAAGGGAGGAAGGAGGTTGACCCCAAATACCCCAAAGTTTGGTGTGACTGACTGGCAAGACACAAGCAGCAGGGGTCCAGTTTGCTTGCTGTTCTTGCTGTTATTGTCTCTGTGCTGGAGAAGCCTGGGGAAAGACGTCTTGTTTTACAGTTATAATTTTTTTTGCAAAGACTGTGATAAGATAGGGTGGACAACATAAAAAAGAAATAATGAAAATAATAAATTAATAAATAAATACAAATATTAGGTGACAGACAGCTGACTGGGAGCCTGAAGTGAGCTGTGTGACTGAGGCAGACTTGATAGACAGTAGATGACATTGAGAATTTTGTTGAAGGCTAAAGCAAGACATCACACTCCATCTGTTGTGTACTGTAGAGAGTAAAGACACAAACAGTAGTTGAGTAGTGTGCAGCAAATGCAGGGGGAGGGGGAAAGTTGAGCAGTTTAGGGATGTGGGAGTAAAGCGGTAGTTCAAAAACTGACTGCAGCCATGGTTACTGCAGCAAGAGCAATAAATGATGATGATCCCTCTCCTCCCAGGCAGAATGCAGTTTGTCAAGGTCCCACCAAAAGTTCCACCACCACCAGTGCCAATACAAAAAAAAATTTAAGAATAACACTGAAAATTACGAGTCTCATTCCAGTGTTGATGATGGCAATAGCATAATGGAGGAAGGTATAGCAGCTGAACCAACTGCTGCATCTGACAGTGAGACAAACAAGCACCGAAACAACTGTCCTCAAAGTAGTAGCAAACTAAAAAGACATTGTTTGACACCTCTAATAGCTTAGAGGCATATAAGGGTAGTGGGCAAGAAGCAGTGGGCAATGGTGATGCTGAGGCTGACCCAATGATGACTGATGAGGATACATATCTAGAATATATCTTTCCAGCATCCTCATCTTCTTCAGATACAGATGAGGTTGAGAGTGAGAGAGATGATGACATGGTCAGAAAGTCTTCTACCTCTGAAAAGGAGCACTGTTCCTGTCTATAAACTGTTTGAGAAAACCATTGGAAACTCTGACCCCAGATAAGCAAAGATGGCAAAAAGTACACAGTTATCATGTCAGTCATCATCAGCATCATCACTGCTTTCAAGTCCAAGTCCCCCTCATCCACACACACTTGTGGTGAGTAACCAGCATCAACAACAACAGCAACACACACTATTAACATCCTCAATTTTAGCTATGATGACTGCCTCTGTTGCTGCTGGAAGTGCTGCACATTTGACACCTAGTAGTAGTACAATAGAATTGCATCAACATCTAGCCCCAGTAGTAGTAGCAGCCCCTCATGGACCCCTTAGTCCATGTAGTCTAAAGTATGGAGATACTTCACTCAGGATCCAAAAGCTATGACAGAGAAAGCCAGACCAATGTATTAACAAAAGCAGAGATGATGATGATGAGGAGGAGGAATGTGAAGAAGGACTGCTACCATCTACCAGACTTGGGACCACTGCTATAACCAATAAGTAACATAGTAACATAACAACAATAACATTGTTGATGAGGCTGAAAAAAGACATGCATCCATCAAGTCCATCCCATGCCAAAAACACCCCTGTTGATCCAGAGGAAGGCACAAAAAGCCCTTTAAAACCTTCCTGACTCCAAATGGCAGTCTGATAGTTCCCTGGATCAACATCCTATCTGCATTGAAGCCATCTGTCATAATTTTCAATATTGCTCTGTGCTAGATAGGCGTCCATTGCATTTTTGAAAGCAGTTGCCTTATCTGCAAGTACAATATCTCAAGGCAAAGAATTCCTTAGCTTTAACACCCTTACTGTAAAGAATCCCTGCCTTTGTTTTATAAGTAATGTGCATCAGTAATCTGAGATATGGCTTACATTTGACACAAACATGATAATGGTAAAAAACTGCTGTAGCAATATATATATATATATATATATATATATATATATATATATATATATATATATATATATAAAATATACACACACACATCAATCACACCCTGCCAGTCCCCCACCACCTTTACCACAGACATCTGCCACATTGTAAGTTGTACTTTTTTAATCTTTTGATATCATCATGAATATGTGCCAGTGTCACTTAAGCACGAACACATTTTTCAAGGAATATGTTGCTGTAGGACTCCCAACTTTGACTTTCAGATACTCCACTGCTGCCCTTAGAAGAAGTAGTATTGCATAGGTTGTACTTTTTTTATTACTTGATATCATCATGACTATGGAAGGTAGTGTTGTGGGCAAAAGACAAATGCACTCTGCATGCTAACGCATTTTGAAGGTATATTTTTCTGTAGGACTCACAACTTTTACTTCCAGCTACATATTTGTCCACTACAGCCCTCATAAGTAATACTGTAGTGGTAAATGTTGCACCATAGGAAACATAGGTGAAAAATTTGTTGGAACAGGCAAAACATTTGTTGGAATTGGTGAAGAGGAGAAAACTTTCTTGAAAAAAGAGAAAAAGTATCTGTTTTTGTGAAAAGTCATTCTGGAAATATTTCTCACTTCTTTCTCACCCCTAATTGTGAGTCCTGTGTGTATCTGGATCAGCTGATCAGTGGACAGCAGTTTGTTTGCTTTTGCACACCCCTCTGCTCCTCAAGAAGTTAATATCAGGTACACAAAGTTGTCAGTTTAAAATATAACAGAGTAGAGCAGACCTGACTACATTTGAGTCTTTGAAATGAATAGCTCATTAGTTGTGGCACAATATATAACTACTTAAGAAAAGTGATGCAGTTCTGTAGCAATCCAATTACATCAGTTTTAACATTTAGAAAACAATCTGTGGAAATGCAATGATGCTTTACTTAAAGCCACAGTTATCATCTCTTCCAAATGTATTCCATACTCCAATGTGCTTTGCTGATGACATCAGACTTGACATAAAAAATTACATAATCAATGACATAATAATGTCATCAAATATGACACCACAAGATACATCATTGATTACATTAAAAAAAAGAAAGCCTGACACTGCAATATTTTGAAACTCTTTTCAGCAGAGGCATTGCAGCAATACCAATAAACAATACACCAGACTTTCCACTATTTCACAATGTTTCCTTGCACACACACTGTGCACATTGCAGTTACTGATGTACGGTTCCTTACTACTCTGAAGGGAAAACATAAAATTCCAACAGACCCATGATTTTAAAGGAGGTGAAGGATGGAAGCATAACTGGCCAACGTCTTCTCTCTAGATGTACCTGAAGGGGTATGGGACCCTCCTGCCTAATATCAGTGTTGATAATCCTAACAGCATGAATTAAATCAATATCAAATGCCAATAAATTACTAGTGGCATTTACCACCACCATCTAGCAATGCTGGCAGTAAGCCGGTAGTGCATACTTTTTTCAGGGCTTATTTTTTATGACCTTAAGGGCTGCAAAAACATTTTTCTGCTTCTATTTCTGTAAGACTGCTGCTATGCTAATAATTTGTGCTGGTGAGATGGCTCAGTTGGTTAATGCACCAGCTGTGGAATCCGTTCAAACCAGTTCTAGTCCCGGCAATGTTAACTCAGCCTTTCATCCTTCTGAGGTTGGTAGATAAAATGAGTACCATTAAACTGGGTAATAATATGTATACCCCCAGGACATACTCGAAAATGATAGACAATCACAATGTATCCTTCCTGGTAAAATACTTTGATATTATTATTTATTTTAAAGAGATAAAAATAAAGTTACACTGAATGTGGCCGATGTATACGGTGGTGGCGGTGTTATTAATCTATCATGATTTAGAGGGCTGAAAGCTAGACAAAATATTTATAGTATCATCTCAGTCTAAGTAAAGCCTTCTTTAGTCAGTGGTCATAGCAGTGGTCACAACAGTGGTAGATGGTAGCAGCCTTCAACTCTCCCCCCTTTCTCCCCATCCTCAATGATGCTGTTAATAGTACATGTGCCATGGAGTTCTCTGTCTTTTGTGGCTTTGTCCAGTTCTGCTACCTGATGCTCAGATAATAGATAATAGGTAATAATAATTAGATAATACTTCATGTTAGAAATATAAGTCTCCCTAAACTGCTGCTTGATAATCATTAACAATATAACCAACTGTACTGAAAATCCACTCAGAATGCATGCTTACTAGTGGGCAGCTAAGGGTTTCCATGGCAGTACACATCAGTGCTGCCCACACACACACACACACACTGTTTTGTTTGTCAGTAGTCAATGGTATCATCATTTAGGCATAGTATTTAGCTATTCTGCTGTAACATCTCACATGCAGTGGAATCACTCCTAGAAGCTACACATTGTTCATGTACATAATTTCTAACCCATACTCTGGGAGAAAGTCCCATACAGATGAACAGCCACCACACGACATTTCTACCCTTGCAACGCATGAATTGGTTTTTGTGATGATGATGATGATGATGAATTGTGTTCAGAAATATGTAGGGAATAGGATGTTTTTGTTGATGTCATTTGCACTGCTAGTATAGACCCATTGTTGACTTCCTTTTCATTATGTTTTCTGATAGGTTTCTACGCCTTCTAATCCTTCACAATGCAATGCTCCACTTGATCGATAAGCATCTTTTTTATTCTTTGACAGAATCTGATACCTGAGAAAGATGCTGCTAATCATCATGCCATGACACATATTGAACACAAATTGTGACAGAAATTCAGAAATTGTATGTTTATAGCGGGTGTCCTGCAAAGAAGCAAGAATGTATTCCTCATTGCTTTTTAATGGACCATATGTAAGAATCCTGTTTAATGTATGGTAACATGTCTTTTACCAGCTGATGCATAACTGTGATGTCATTACTGTAATATTCATCAGTCATGCTCCTCAGTTTTTCCTGCAGTAAATATATCAGTGGAAGAATCTTGCTAATTCCTGCTCATACACGATTAACCAGCAAGGTGACCTCCTCTAAATGGTTTCAGCAGCTCACATATATCAGACATTAATTGCCATTGTCCAGGTGACAAAGAAGCTCCCTCCAAAGCCATCCAGTTTTATATTACATACTCACTGATGGCCTTATTCTGCTTGTACGAATACTCTAGCATGTACAATGTGGAATTCTACCTTGTAAGGACCTCCATTTTCAGCTGGTGATGGGGCAGGTTGTAACTCTCTTGTATGGAATATAATGTGTTGTGAGCACTGTAAGAGCTGTGAGGATGATATTCAGCATCTCTCTGATGGTTCTGGATTCTGTGGGGAATCTAGTCGCAACTAAACTTAGACATGGGCAAAGCAGGGTATATTCAACATATCACCTATTCTCAAGGCATCTGTTATGTTGGAGCCATTATCAGCAGACACAAAATCAGCAAGGAGTGGGGTACAAGCCATTCCACTATCACTTTTTCCAGTTTATTTAACATATCGAAGGCTTTGCAGGATTGTTTCTCAAAATGCTGCATGCACAAAGTGGTATGCCGCTGCTGCTGTCCTTTAATAACACTGCCAAAACCAGAGGCAAGATTAATGGCCATTACTTGATGCTGCAAGCTTTTGTTGCCCACTGATGGGAGGGAATCCCAGTGAGCAGTGACAATCTTTTAGTCTGTACTCTGCCAACTTGTCCACAAATCTGTTGTCAAATTAATCTTCTTTCCATGTGAGGTGTCCAGCCCTTTGCACATTACATTAACCATCTGCTTGCACTATTCTGGCACAGCCATCCTTGAAAAATAACTGCAGCTTGGGATATGCCAGTGTGGAGCTATACAAGAGTTCTTTCAAACCACTGTTTTCTTCAAAATAACAAGACAACATGTCAAGTGCGAACAATTTGGCAACTTTGCCATTCCACAGGTGTACTATTATTGTTGTGAAGTGATAGCTCAGCTGGTTAAGGCACCAGCTACATATTCTATTCAAACCTCAGGGTCACAGGTTCCAGGTCCCAGCAAGGCCATCTCAGCCTTTCATCCTTCTGAAGTAGATAAAATGAGTACCAGGGAAATACTTGAAAATACTAGACAATCTGAATGTATCCTTCCTGGTAAAATACTTTCATTAAAAAAATCAGAAAATGTGGTTTTGGGTTATTTGCTGTAAATCTCCTTTCTCCTTTCAAACACCCTCAGACTCCACTTACACAGAAAACAGCGAGCTCAGGAAATAACTGGTATTACAGCTGCCTGTATCTTCTCAGCAATACATGAGTTTGGAGTATTTGGGGTAAATTACCTTTCTCCCTTTACACACAGCCAGATTTCTCTAACACAGAGAACAGCGAGCTCAGGAAGGAACTCTGATCCCCTGACTGTCTCAGTCAAAAAAGAATTTGTGGTATTTTGAGTACATTTTCTGTTCTCCCCAAACTCGTCTAATAAAGAGAACAAATTGCCTGACCACAAGACTCCCTTAACTAAACTACAATTTCACTTTTTTGCCAATAATTATAAACTGTGCTTCTTTCTCTCTCTAACAAAGTAGAATGGCATGCTTTGGGAACCTGACACCCCTTTTATATTATCACAGTGGAAAAGAATGGAAACTTGCCACATTAGGAGGGGGAATTCAGTCTTATCACTGATTTCAATGAACTAGTTAAAAAAATGCTGAAAATCTGCTCTTTTTGCAGGAAATTTTCAGCTCAGCATTATATGTCATTTTTTCACTTGTTTCACTTTCAAGGCAAACATTTTCTCCCATCTTTATGTGTGATACCACTGGAATGCTATGTGGCTAGCTAAACATAGTATCCAAGGCCCTCAATAAACTCAGGCAACATGTAAGGAGATAATAGACCTTATTAAATTTAGTTTCATTACTGCAAGGAGCAATTAATAATTATTTAGATTGAAATAAAAAGTAAACAAAAGTAAAAACACAACAAGAAATGCTGCCAGCTATTGTTTATAAAATTGCATCCCTCCAAAACACAGTTAATATATTATTAAAGGGCATGTACTTGTCCAAGAATGCAATGTTTACACATTTCATGGCCCTGCACTCTACTCAAATGTTATGGTTTCCTGTTGAGTGTACTTTATTTTAAGAACTTTGTAGTCTTACCAGTCAGAATGATAATGACATTTTCAGAAGATAGAGAGAAAAAGCCTTAGTGAAACTAAACATAAAAATATATCTCATGATAAACACTGATGACACACAGTTAGATATAAATCACTGTTTTGTCAGGTATTGCAAAGTTAAGAATCTGAAAGAGTAACATCAGCAGTAGATGACAAGCTTTTTATGAATACGTGCATAGTGTATGTGAAGACTTGCATTTTTGAACAATTTCAAAGTTCTTTTTGTTGGTCTTTTCATTTTCCTTTGTCTTCACAGCTAACATGTTGAATGCACAGCATTGATTGAATAATGCACATTGGTGTCTTTGAAGACATTTCTGTATATATTCTGATTATCTCACTACCTCACAGATGTGTCTACAGGTGAGCTACTGCTTTGCCAGTATCAACTTCTGCTTGCCGCTTGATCATTTTAGTAGGCACTTTCCTCACCACACTGTTTTCTATGGCCTGTCATCTGTATCAAGAATATATGATTGATCTTCAGTATCCTTCTGCACTGGATTTACAACATGTGAATAACATCATTTTACTCAGTTGTCAAATGTGTTTTGTGCTGTGAAACAATGTCAGAATGATAACACTTTCTTCCTTGCTTTATAGTTTTGTTTTTTTAAGCAAATATTGAACAGTAAATCAATATTTTTTACTTAATATTTTATTGATAATTTTACTATATATTTATTGATAATTGCACATTCTGAGAAATACATTTTTTAATAGTAGATTACACTAAGATGTTTTTGGATAATGCTTCTAAAATTTAAATTACTTAAGTATTTAAATTATTATTTATGAATTGCAATTTTTATTCAAATTATTTACCATAAATTAAATCACAGAGACAGCGCATACCTGCAATAGGGTCCTAATAATGTTACCAGGACAAAGAACCTATTAGTAGATGTAGTATGCAAATCACAAAAATATAAAGCAATTATGGCTGTAATGAAAGTAGAAATTATTATCTAATAAACAGCATTGGTCTCAAAACATATTTAACATTTAAGACATAAAATAAAAATAATATGAGCTAGATAATATGATCTAGAAACACTGGATTTGATTGCAAATAAGAACTAATTTGGCCCATCTAATCTGCCTATTTTCTTTCTGTAAAAACTTCAAACCTTATTCTTCTTAAGCTCAGGTTAGTCTTATGCCTATTCAATTAATTCTTAAATTCCGTCACTGTATTAACCTCTAACACGTCTACTCATCTATCTCCCTCTCAGTAAAGTAAAACTTCCACTGTCCCTTCAGTTTTAGACAATGACCTAGTGTTTGATCCTGAGTCTTTTTAGTTGCACATAAGTATTGACAAGACAAGAGATACATTGGTTTGTAACTTGTAATGCACGTTTCACCTTCTTAGGCTTTTTCAAAGACCATTTGAAAAAGCCTAAGAAGGCAAAACGTGTGTTAAAGCTCAGGACAGCATACTCATGTGATCCTTTCTCATTAGATACTCTCTCTAGCTTTACTTTTTTTGCACTGGGGAATAAGATAGCCTGAAGATATTTTCTAGATGCTCTCCCTCGAGATATTAATAATTAAATTGTTTGCCAGGAGTTTGTTGGTACAGCTGTGAATAAGCTAAACATGCAATTGTTACAAACAAAGTATTTCTTGGCTGGTCAATACTTATGTGCGACTAAAAGGACTAAGGATCATACACTATTATGATTAGGAGATTCTCTCTTTATATCTGTTTGTGTGTTCACAGTAATGGGGCATAAGATAGCCCATGTATGGCCTATATGCCTGTTATTCATATGAGCCACATACACCAAATCACTCAGTATGAGTTTGGCGGGATTGACTCATTGTTACAAGCATAGTTGTTTCTATTAGTGTATCTCTTGGTTATCCAGTGAAAGATTTACAAGGAAATCTAATTCACTGATATAAAAGATAATGATTAGAGATTTAGAGACCTGATATTTACCAGTTCGCTTACGTCCAAGAGTGACACTAGGCACACCAGTCCATTAACTCCGTTATAGACTTCGTGGTAATGGAGTTAGATCTCTAGTTTGTTGCACTAAATACAAGCTCAGTTGGGGAGTGCCTCATCTTTATACCTCTTCATTTAATTCTGTACATCTCATTGTTTGCCACATGTTTGCTGGTATTAACATAATATGGTATGTGCAGTTTTCTTAATATATATTCAATCAGTGAACTTAGGAACTTAAGCTTTCTTAATTTTTGTTGTTCACAAGTAATGGGGCAGGTTGGGCTTAAATATCATTAATCTATGAGAGTATTGCATACCAAGTGATTTACTATGTATTTGATGGTATTCTGATATACTATTACTTATATCACCGGTCCAAATCAATATACAATGTTGAACTTTAATGTTTGTTCATCTATTTATTCATTACTTGATAGATCTCGATATATAGCTATATATAGCTCATTCTACTACTATAAAGTTTACATCTGTGATCATCACTACTGCACATTGCGACACAAACACTGTGGTGCCCGAGTACAGATCACTATACTCTGTACAAGTAAACATTAGTACACCATCATAATACTGTTCATATAGAGATTTATTACCTGCACTGATTACAATTAATGTTTCCTCTCCCAGAGACTCTTTGGAAACAGTATCTATAAACTGTATTTTACCTTGATAAGAGAGAGCTACTATCAATTTATATTTGTCAGGTTTTCTGTTAGACACAATAAACGTTAGGCACCTTTGGTATCGCTTAGACATCACTTATAGTATTGTCCCATCTTGTATCTCTTAGGGATTAGGTTTGGTGCTGACAATAATTTTTTCTTTTTTGTTGTTCAGTTTTGTATTAAGGTATTAGGTAAGGGCTAAGCAGCTGCAGAATAAAAATGAACAACCCCCCACCCCAAAGTACTTGCTTAAAGGGATAGTAATACTTCGTTTTAACTTTATTTTATTTTGTAGCCATTAAAAAAACACGAAGAATAATATAAGTCTTATCTCTCAAACCTTTATGGTTTAAGAGATATTCAAAAGCAAAGTTTCCCCCTCCCGCCCCTTTTTCCTAGTGTAAGCCATCTCTTCTCAGATGTGAATCTGGTTGTAAGACCAGACAGATAACAGCAGGGGACAATCTTCCTTGTATGAAAAGAATGAAAGCCCTTCCCCCCTTGACAAGTTTTTCAGCTTTTTCCCTTATCTTAATTGAAGATTGTCCCTCTCTGCAGTCTACCTGGGCACCTCCCTTCTGATGTGGCTACATGGGGGGGGGATACTTTGCTTGTGAATATCTCTTAAACCATAAAGGTTTGAGAGACACGACTTATATCTTTCTTCATGTTTTTTTAATGCCTACAAAATAAAATAAAGATAAAACAAAGTATTACTATCCCTTTAAAGACTTGATAAATACACAAGCCTCAACCTGTCAGGATAATTTTATCAGAACTGGCTCAAAGTCAGGATTAGGATTTAAATATATGCACATTGAACCAGTTTTGATAAAATTATCCTGTAAAATTTGTTTGTGACATTGTGTTTAAATTGCAAAAAATTCGAATAGATGTATATCATTTTGTTACATAACATAATAATGAAAAAAGGGAAAATATATATAAAATGTATTATGCAATATATATATATACTCTTTTTTGCAAATCCAACACAAAGTCTCAAACATAAACTTAACAGGATAATTTTTTGAGTTTGCAGGGGTGCCCTGCATTTTGTGTTATGCTTCTGGACAAGAATACTTAGTAATAATGATGAATCCTACCTGTCACCAGCTTAGCTTATTCTGTGGGATGGATTGTCTGCCGATGCTCCTTGATTCCCTGCTTCTGATTACACTCTACCGCATTGCCATGTTTGGTCAATGCACCACACAATGTACAATGAGTGGACATGACCTGCCACATCCTTGCATCTATAGAATCGCTAAAAGCTGGTGTGGGAGGAAAAGCTGATAGAGGTGGTACACCAGAAGAAGAGGAGGTAGGGGACCCTGTGGGTTCCTGGATGGGGACAGTTGGTATGACTTCCCACTTCTGGACCTTAGAGCAAGAAGCTGCTGATTACGCAGGTATATGCTAGCCATCGAACCTTCAAGCTAAGTCTGGGTTTCTCTACTTTTCCTCTTTGATTTTCCCTGACATTCTTGGTGCCCTTGGGTAGAGACAACTGGTTCAGTGACGGGGCTCCCAGTTTCTTTTTTTTGGGGTTGGCTTTCACATGCTTCATAGAAACATTGTGGTGTTTGTATTGCATGTGTTAAATGAGGGTGGTTGTGCCAAGGTGTGTCCCCTCCTTTCCCTTTTTCACTGACTTGCCACACATATTGCAGAGTACAGTTGCTGTACTGTGCCTGCCTCAAGATAAAAATATTGCCACACCCATGATTTCTGGGAGGCAACAGGTAGAGAAGAATAACTTCCATCCAGAATCTAAGGCAAGCAACAATGGTGAGTGGTCAGAAGCCACTCTAGTAAGATCCTCACACCAGATGATAATCTAATGGGAAGACCCTTAAACAAAGGCATAGTCAATACTGGGGGTGGGCGAAAAGTGAGAAAAATTTCCTGCCTGACTTTTCGTGAAAAACTGCCTAATTTACTCTTTTTTTCAGGAAAGTTTTCTCTTTTTCCACCAATGCAAAATTTTCCTCCTTTTTGTTTATTTCAGCAAATTTTTCATCTATTCAACACATTTTTCTCCTATTACAACACATTGTTTGCCTATGTTTCCTATGGGGCAACATTTCCCAGGACAATATTACTTCTTCTGAGGGTTGTAGTGGAGAAATAAGTAACTGAAAGTCAAAGTTGTGAGTCCTACAGAAACATATACCTTGAAAAATGTGTTAGCATGTTGAGTGCCTTTGTCCTTTGCCCACAACGCTTAAGTGACACTGGCATGTATTCATGATGATGTCAAGTAATTAAAAAAAAAAGTACATCTTGGATAGGAAAGGTGAATGTGATTAAAATGTGCATCTTTCCGAGATTCTTATACCTTTTTCAAACACTCCCAATCCAAATTCCATCTCGGTTCTGGACAGAGGTCTCTAAGCTACTTTCGACTTTCCTTTGGGGAAATAAACGTCCTAGAATTGGACTTCTCACTCTTCACAGAAACTCCGACACCGGGGGTCTTGGACTGCCAGATCTTAGGCGATACTATTTTGCCACAGTTTTAGCATCTATACCTGATTGGAATACTAATCAATTCATTGCATGAATCTCTCCTCCCTAATGGAGCGCGGATCCCCATCAGTTCCTTCAACCCAATAGTGCGTAATGTACTCGCTTGTTGGTCTTTATCTCCAGAAATAACATGCCACATACCTTTCCCCACTCCATGTGCTCCACTCTTCCTAGAACAGGATACTCTCTATACCTTACCAAAATCACAATTCCCGAACTGGACAAAATCTCAAGACCTCCTTTTATTAGATGTATGTACACATGGTGCAATTAAAGACTTTTCTACACTACAGACATCTCTACATTTACCCCCTCGAGAAATCTGGAATTATATTAGAATTAAAGGCTTGTTGACATCCCGAGGACTATCTACTGCACTCCATAGAGTCCTTTCCCCATTCGAGGAGCTTCTTATTGCTCGCTCCAGGAACAAGAAATTTCTTGGCTCTATTTATCAGATTCTCTCTAACTCAGAGCAGTATTCCAAACCAAATTATGCACAAGCATGGGAGACGGATCTTGGTGGTACCATGACCCAAGAGGATTGGAAGACTGTTTGGTGCTGTACAAAGCAATCTTCTGTCTCGGCCCAAGTGGTTCAGATGAACTATAAACTACTTTTCCGGTGGTATTACACTCCTCATAAACTCCATAGATTTAACCCTACAATCCCTAACACCTGTTGGAGATGTAAGACACATCTGGGGACTCTGCTGCACATCTGGTGGACATGTCCAGTGATTTCAGGGTTTTGGACCTCCTGCTTGTCATTTATACATAAAAGCTTGGGGATATCTCTTCCTCGTGATCCTTGGCAAATATTATTATATAAAGATATAGCTATCAAACCCAGAGCACAAAAACTTTGTTTGGTCAGCATGCTTAATGCAGCTAAGGCTATGATCATCCTTTGTTGTAAGTTGGATGCTACTCCCTCAGTGAATGCTTGGTACAAGAAGGTGATTGATCAGATTCTCTTTCAGAAAATTGCTTGGAAAAGAAAGTCTCTTGATTGCACCCAATTGGATAGTTGGCTATCCGCCTTTCTGGCCCTGGACATCAAGTAGCCCCATTCAACCTCTCTCTTCCTGGGCATGGTGCAGACCCAGACCCGTACCTGCATGCCTTCTACTTCCCTTTCTCCTTCTGGACTTCCCGTTTGCTTACCATCTTTAAACCCTCTGAGTGTCAGGTTGATAACTACATGAAGAGCACGATATGACCCTCTCTTCCTTCTAACCAGACTACCCATATCCTCTGTCTTATCTTTCTTTTCTTTTTTTTTCTCTTTCTCTATCTTTAGAAAATAGGATCCTCCACAGTCTGAGACTCTCATGGTGGGATATACTATGCTGTTAACTACACTTGGATGTATTAGTGAGGGCTGATTCTACCCTGTTAAAATGTTTCCTCGCATTTTTGACTGTGTAATGTTTATATTGTAACGAATGCCTTTTTCTATGTATTCTGTGGAAATCCTTCAATAAAATTCTTACATACAAAAAAAAGTACAACCTACAACATGTGTATGGAGGTGGTGGTAGGGGACTGGCGTGGTGTGATTGGTGGGACCATGACAAACTGCATACACCCCGGGAGGAGAGGGATCATCCTCATTTATTGCACATACTGCAGCAACGATTGCTGCAGTCAGTTTTTGCACTAATCAACAACTTCTTTCCCCAGACTTCCCCAGCACAGAGACAGTAAAAGCAGCAAGCAATTTGGACCCCAGCTGCCTGTGTCTTGTTAGTTAGTCACACCAAATTTTGAGGTATTTTGGATCAACTTCCTTCTTCTCCCCATTGTGACCCCAGATTCCCTTATTACAGAGAACAAATGTCCTACCTAAATGACTCCCTAAAACTAATATTTAATTCCCCTTTATTTGCCTATCTTCTCTAGCTCAAAAACATGCTGCTTTCTCCTCTCACAAACACATAATGGATGCTGTGAGAGCCTGACACCCTTTTATATGACTGTAGAAAACTTTTGTGTGGTGGAGAAAAATTTTTCTATCCATTGATTTCAATGCAATGAGCTAAGCAAAAAAAGTGAGAAAAAGCAAAAAAAAAAAACTACACTTTTCGCAGCAAATGTTTTGCCGATTTAAGTTTGTTGTGAAAATGTTTGACCATCCCTAGTTAATACAAGGCAGGGTACCACCCACGGAGGAGTGACAAGAGTACTCATGGTTTGTCGGTTGAAGAGTACTCCAAGTTTCAACAAAACTCATGTCCCTCATCTAACCATGGAAGGTCACTATCCCATGCGAGCCAGTCTTTGCAACACCCCCCCAGCCAGTCAAGGTCAAGGTCCAGGATATTGTTAAAGTCTCTCATACAAACAACACGATATTCTGGTCTGGATGACTCCAGGGAGTCACGCAGAACTAGATCATAAATAGGGAGAGGAATGTAAATGTTAATAAGTATAGTGCGAGAGCCCACCAAGTTGTACACCAGAAAAAAATATCTTCTCTCTCTGTCAGATTTAAGTTCAAGAAGTTCAAATTGTGTGGATTTATTAACCATTATAGAAATTCCCCTAGCATGGATAAAAAAATGGAACAATAGTGGCAGCTATGGTTTCTTAAGAGAGAGCGTTTTGGAACCAACCAAATGTGTCTCCTGTATAGAACAACATCAGGGGCCTGACGTTTAATGTGTGATAAAATGAGGGATTGTTTGATTTTGTCATTCAGGCCCCACACATCCCACAATAAAAGTTTATGTCTGTCTTGCCATTAGTCTGAAAGTACACAGATGTTACGGCTACCAGGGAGGAACACACCAAGAGTGCCAGGAGGCAGACCGGGGGAGAGAGAGGAGGAGAAAGGGAAGAAAGGAGGGGAGGAGAGAGAAAAAAAACCCCTGAACGAGCCCATATCATTCACCCAACAAACCTATTCCTTTTCCCACCCTGTCTATAACCCACCCAAACCTGAAATAGAA
Organism: Rhinophrynus dorsalis; assembly: GCA_037306005.1. Classification (NCBI taxonomy): domain Eukaryota; kingdom Metazoa; phylum Chordata; class Amphibia; order Anura; family Rhinophrynidae; genus Rhinophrynus; species Rhinophrynus dorsalis. Next base: position 265,521,219 of record CM074723.1, on the reverse strand, counting down.
CCCATACCCAAACTAGTAGAGAAGCAAAGCCTCAACAGGAGGCATGCACTCAGAAACAACAACATTACCAAGAACACACATGAACATATACAGAGCAAATACATCCTGTAGAGATAAAGCGGACACAAATTTCCACATCTAGGCCAGCAGCATAATGAGGCTTAGGGGAGAAAAAAAAGGTGGGAAGGGGGAGAGACAACCTACTGCACCCTGGATCGGAGCTCCACACCACCAGTCGCCCCAACCCCCAGAAGGAACACCACATATCATGATCTCACCACTGGCGGGACAAGAGTGGGGGGACAAGCATCCCAGTCCCCCTTGCCCCACCACTCAGCCAAAAAGACACAAACATGGTACAGAGTGTACAACAATATTGCATAAAAAAACTGCACTGACAACATACCTATTGCCAGTAACCTTAAGGATAACACCCATTGCGTGGACAGAATTCCATGAAATCCATAGAGTTATGCACAGAAGTAGAAGAATAACAGCAGCATAAATTAGAACACAAATGGCATTAAAATAACAAAAAACCAACCCCCCCACAACAATATATTTCTGGCCCCACTATTTCACCCTCCATCCACACCCCCTTTAATATGCTTAATTGTCCCCGATAACATAAAGTACATTATATTGGGCACCATAACTCTGGACCCCCACCCACCTCTCTGCCAGGTAGGATAAAGATCAGAGGAGAATAGGGCGGATTGAAACAGGTGAAACTGCAGGTCCATATTCCAGTGAGGATGACCTATTAGAGCTGTCCATCCAGTCAAGTGGGGCCAAGGCACGAAGACCATCCAGCCACCACCTTATCATGGTGCCAGTGATACACGGGCGACATTTTTACATGTTTACTTCCTGATATCTTTTTATTGGCTACGCTGTCCCTGCTCCTCCCAGTGACAGCCTTTAAATACCTTGGGCTGTCACTTATGCGCTGCCCTTTCGTGGTTTATCCGTTGCCTAGTTCTTGCTCCGTTACTCTCATATGATACCAGTGTATGACCCGGACTTCTGACTACTCTGCCTGTTTACCGTTCCTGCTCTGTGTACCGACCCAGATTGCCTGACGTTCCTGCTTCGTGTATTGACCCGGACTGGCTGACATTCCTGCTCCGTGTACCGACCCGGCTTGGCTGACGTTCCTGCTCTGTGTACAGACCCGGCTGGGCTGAAGTTCCTGTTCCTGCACTGTTCCTGCTTGCTAGTCACCCTGCTTCTGCTGTAGCTCACGCTTCAGTGGTCTTGTCAGACCTCCAGTTGCCTTAGTTCTGTACAGTAGTCCAGTCTGTTATCCGCTCACTCATAGTGCCTATGCTAATTTCCGGTTCATCCCGGTTGCACCACATTCGCTTGGTTTGTTACTACCGTTCCTGAGGTTGGGTTCAGTTGGGCGCCTCAGGCTATTTCCCATCTGCAGACCGGAGTGTTCAGTTCTACTCTGGCTTCACCTGTTCCATATAATTCCAGTCACTGTTGTTACTCTCTGAGTAGAGAGCTACATTGGGCCTTCCACTATTAGGGCCAACCACTGTCCGTGGTCTAATAAGTTCACTCTGTCATATTTACACTGTATCATATGCGATTTTCCTGACCTGTGTTAGTATTGTATATTGTATCTACATACTGGACCCGTGTGGGTTAATCATATCATTGTAACCTGTCCTGTGTCAGTCTACCGTTTATCTGTATGCTGGACCCGTGAGGGTTACTGTTATTCATTGTGTGCTAATAAAACTGTGATTTACAAAAACCTTCCGTCTCTAAGTGTACTAAACCGTAACACACCTTTCAGCACCGCCGGTACTGAAGGAATAGGAAAACCAGCTCAGTCATGGGAACTGAGAAGCCAACAAAGGAACATTCACAGCCACTTGCCCCTATGGCATCTCCAACAAACCTCCATTTTGAAAGTAAAGAAGTGGGCATGATAGCCATGGGTGACATGGAGCTTGGCTGGGTAAAGCATAGCATAAGGAATGTTCCTCTCTCTCAGTCACCTCTTGACATCCTGGAATAACTTGGTGGTTTTCATCGAATAGTTGGCTATTCAGGCTCAAGTATTGCAGGATAGCATCCTAGTCTTTGAAATTCAGGACCTTCACAATTAATGGTTTAGGCGGGGTCCCTGGGGGCAGGGACAAAGATAGTACCCTATGGGCTCTCTTGATAACAAAGAATTAGAAAGGCCCTCCATGCCCAGTGTTGTTCTTAGACAATTTCAAGAAATTATTAAGTCAATCTACCTTTGCAGCATTCTGTCAGGCCAACAATTTGTATATATCGCAGTGGCAAAGTCTATTCTCCAGGTCATCTGCCTTATGGGTGAGAGCCTGCACGTAAGATTGCAAGGTGTGAACCACCTCCTGAACAGGGGAGAAAACATCATCCACTGTCAAGACCCACCTCTGCATATCCAGGATGTTTTCTCTCTTGCTTGTTGGTCTGTCCACATGAGGTTCAGGTCAACTTGAATCATATCAATTTTGGTAGTTAAGACTGCTTGATAGTTGGTGATGGCAGCCATGAGCTCTCCAGAGTGGGACTATGCAGAGTCCTCTGAGTCTGATGACTGGGAAGTAGATGCCGAGGTAGATTGATCTTCCATTATGGCTTCCATTTCGTCCTCAGCAATCTGGCACCTGGCAAACTTACTCAGTTTTGACTTCATTCATCTAAATTCTTACCCATTTTGGAACCTTTAGACTCAAGGGAAGTTGGCCAAGGAAAATGTGCCAAGTAGAGGCGCAGGAGGAGACAGCAACAGTTTCAAAGTAACAGAATAATAGCGGGATGTGAGCTGTAAAGAACAATTCACACAGGGTTACACAGTATAATTAAATAATATGAAGTGGATCCATAGGCAGGACAGCTGAACATAAAGAGTTAGGCAAGAAGGTAAGGAGTGGGTTACAGAGATAGAGCATAATCCCCTACCATATGTTTGTCAGACCCAATTGCAGGGAGAGGATACTGGTGGCACACAGCAAAGGTCTGATGATGACTGCCTTGAGACAAGCATTTACAGGAAGAAGAAATCCAATGGCCAGGTGTAGGCCTGCTGTGGGATCCTAGTTAAATGTGGCAAAGGCCCCTGAATGAGTTATGACCAGGGTAATCAATACACTCTATATACATGTGACGGCCAAGTCAAGAAATGACTGTCACCAAAGGCCCATGGAATGAGTAAGGATACACAATAACCTATGGGAAGGGAAGGGTACTGGGACAATAGAAAAAAACAAACAGGGAGGCATGCTAAGGGAAGTGGGTTGGAGAAGGCAGTCCACTCCATGAAGTGTTAATATTATAGGCTGTGGACCAAGCAGATGGTAGCCACCCCATGTAACACGGAGGGAATCAGGACCACACTCCTTCTTCCTCCTTACAATGCGCCTTGAAGCTCATCTGTCCCACTTGCCTCCTCACCTCCTCACCACATCCCACTCCACCAACCTCCTACAGCAGAATGACAAGCAGTACTTGGACATTCAAGAACCTGCACACAGCCAGGTCCTCGGCGTGAAACTGTAAGACAGTAGGAGTAGGCTCTGTACTCCCCAAGAATGGGATCAGGGTCCTTCAACAGCCAGGATAGGTTTCATGGAGCATTAAGGCAGGGTTTCTCAACACTGGGCTTCTCTCTTCTGTACTGTCCCAGCAATTGTCACAAGCATACACAATCTAAGCCAGCCTCATGCCATTACAGACTGGAACAAGTATTCCCTGCGGCAGTGAAGGTGTTCGCTAAGAAGCTCGGCCCAACTTTATACCGCAGCTTGTGGCCTATTCTTCTAGCTGCATCTTTTCTGAGGCACCTTCACACCCCAAACCAGTATCACCAGAGAGAGGATAGACTGGGGAGATAAATATAGCCAGATTCTGGACACAGGTAACTGCGATGAGGTCAGATGGAGCAGGATTTAGGGAAATTTAAGTTTAGTTTAGGGAATCTTAGTAGGACATTTGTTATGTGTAAGTGCGTTTTAGGAGAGTCAGAGGGGCACTCTGGGGAGAAGAAGGGAGGAAGGAGGTTGACCACAAATACTCCAAAATTCCATATGACTAACTGGCAAAACACAAGTAGCTAGGGACCTATTTGCTTGACGATCTTGCTGTTATTGTCTCTGTGCTGGATGGGGAAGTCTGGGGAAAGAAGCTGTTGATTTTGTTTTTCAGTTATAATTTTTTTTGGACAGACTGTGAGAAGACAACAGGGTGAACAAAAAAAAAAGAATAAAGAACTAAATATATTTGGTTACAGTGACAGACAGATGACTGGGATTAGGCAAGGCATCAAACAGTTCCATCAGTTGCATTGTGTACCATACAGTAAAAAAAGACAGTGTAGTTGCGTAATGTCAAGCAAACCCACAAGGGGAAGGGGGAGGGGTGGAGCAGTGCAGGGTTGTCATATAGTAGTAGGTCAAAAACTGACTGCAGCAATGGTTCCTGCAGCATGTGCAATCAATGATGATGATCCCTCTACTCCAAGGGAGGATGCAGTTTGTCAAGGTCCCAGCAAAACTAGTTCCAGCACCACCAGTTCCAGTAGAAATAAAGAACTATATAAGAAGAACACTGAAGGGGACAACAAGTCACATTCAAGTGTTGATGATGCTGGCAAAAGCATAATAGAAGAAGGTGTAGCAGCTGAACCACCTGCTGCATCAGATAGTGAGACAAACAAGCACCAAAACATCCATCCTCAAAGCAGTAGGCAACTTTGTTACAATAAAAGTAAAAGAAATTGTTTGAGACCTCCAAAAGCTTAGAGGAATATAAGGCTAGTGGGCAAGAAATGTGTTTATCACAAACACATCTTTATTTTAAAAATATATGTATTTTTATACATATATATTTTAAAATGAAGATGTGTTTGTGATAAATACTGAGTGGATCCTGAACACCGTTTTGAAGTACCCGGTGGAGTGGCTTCAATTATTAAAGGCTTTTAATGTACAGTAATCTGGTAAGCAGTTTTAAGCTTAGGGCTGAACAATACACAATATCCACTCAGATGTACTCTTACGAGGGTTCTGCTCCTCTGTCCTTTTGATGTTTTACAGTATTTGAATCCCACATGAGCCACTAGTGTGGAAAAGGCAGCATATCCTAGGAGCACAGGAGGAGGAGAAGAATTGTGATTGGCCCAGAAAAAAAGGATCTGTATGTGAACATTCTATGTATAAATCCACTAAGACCACTTGGGGAAAGACTTCTTGAAAAACATTTTTTCGGACAATTAGGTTACCACTAAAACTGTATTGTGTGTGTATATATATATATATATATATATATATATATATACACACAAGACTGTTTAGTTAGTGACTTCAGTGAACATTAGTTCTTTCTTATCTGCTATTCTTTTTATAATTTGGAAATTCTTTTATACATAATTTTGTTTTTATTTTGCCTGATATTATGACCAAAGAACATATGTGATAGTGTGTAGGCATGATTAATACCATTATGTGAGATAACTGCTTTGAGTCCAGCGTATAGTTCCATTACTGGAATTCTATATTTTATCCCTAAGTGCTAGAATAACTGTTGTTTGAATGGCAAGAATTGTCAGGCAATGCTGATGCTTCTGAGGATGACCTAATGATGACTGATGATGATGCAGATCTAAAATATATGCCTCCAGCTTCCTTGTCTTGTTCAGATATAGATGAAGTTGAGAGAGAGGATGATGAAAGAGATTAGAGATTTGACGCAAACATGACAATAGTAAAAACTATATACATACATAAATCACACCATATCAGCCAGTTTCCCACCAATACCACTACAATACACATTTGCCACATTGTAGGTTGTATTTTATTTTTTTTATTAGTTGACATCATGATAAATATGTGCCAGTGTCACTTAAGCAGAAAGTTAGTGTTGTGGGCAAAGGACAAATGCATTCTGCATGCTAACACATTTTTCAAGCCATATGTTGCTGTAGGACTCACAACTTTGACTTTCAGACACTTATTTCTAGACTTCAGCCCTCAGAAGAAGTAATATTACAGTGGAAAATGTAGTACCTATAGGGAATATAGGTGGAAAATGTGTTAAAAAGGTGAAAATTGTTTTAAAATAGGTGAAAAGGGGGATATTTTTGCATAGGCGGAAAGGAGAAATCTTTTGCAGAAAAAGCAAAAAATCGGCAGGTTTTCGTGAAAAGTCATTGAGGAAATTTTTAACTCTTTTTTCACACCCCTAATAATGATACAGTCTGCTGTAGGAATCTTTATATATACGTACACAGGTCAATCAAACCACACCAGTCCCCCGCCACCACTACCATACACAACTGCCACATTGTAGGTTTTTATCTCTTGACATAATCATGAATATATGCCAGTGTCCCTTAAGCAGGAAGTGTTGTGGGCAAAGGAAAGGCACTCTGCTAACACATTTTTCAAGAGATAGGTTGCAGTAGCATAATAATATGAGTAGGTACACTGTGTATTGAATCTCACTCCCTCATACAAATACTGACATTTACTGGAGAATTCTCCTGCCTCTCATTATATTCTGAATGGGCTGGATATTATTGGTCATTCCAGGCTATGACACCCTCGGAGAAGACTCCAGTAAATGTGAATAGTTTATATGAGGGAGTGGGATTCAATACACAGTATACCTACTCATATTACTACACTTAGAGGGCTGTTTTGCACTGTTTTTCTTCTCTATTTCCTATACAGTGAAGTGAGTTGTGACCTGTAATACTCATATTGAACAGCAGCCGATAACGTCCCCCACACAGAGTCTTCAACCACGGACCAAGAGCTTAACACATCTTCCTTCCATCAATGGTAAAATATATTGCTGTAGAACTAACAACTTTGACCTTCAGTTACTTATTTCTCCTCTGCAGCCCTCAGAAGAAGTAATATTCTGTGCGGAAAATGTTGCTCCACATGAAATACAGATGAAAAAAGTCTTAAAATTGGCAAAAAGGAGGAAAATTTTGCACGGGAGAGAGGGAGAAAACTTTCTCTAAAACAGCAAAAAATCATCTGTCGTCCCCTACCTCAGACTCCCAATACAGAGAACAGATTTCATGCCTACAAGACTCCTTAAACTAAGCTTCAACTCCACTTTATTATACTGTCTTCTCTAGCTTAGAAATGTGCTGCTTTCTCTTCCTCTCACAAACACAGAATAGCATTTTGTGATAAAATGACACACTTTTGTCTGCAGGAAAAGGATGTCTTTCCATTGATTTAAATGCAATATGCTGGATTGTAAAACTTTCACTTTTCGTTAAATATTTCCTGCTTGGTGAAAGTGCCATTTTTCCTCCTGTTTCTCTTTTGAAGAGAAATATTTCACCCATCCTTACTTCCCAAAGCCTCTTCCTTTCCCCATCCCCTCCTGCTGCCTCTTCCCTCTCCAGGAACCCATGCTACTGCCTCCTCTCTAGCAGGCATCCTACTCCCACCTTCTCTTTCTGGCATATTACCCACTCCCACCTTCTCCCCTCTCATGTTTTGTACCTTCACTCTCCCCTTCTAACCCTGTCCTACTTTCACATGTCACTTTCATAATCCATTCCAAATCATTTCATAGGGAACCAGAATTTTATATAGGTTCTCAAAATTAATCTGTAAAATGAATAATGGAGATTTTATTCTTTTGTAGTGGTGTTAATGAGTATATGTTTAATAGTGATCAACACAATATGATATGGTAAACCCCTTGAAAACTTTTGGTTTACAGTGTAGCTTCATTTTAGTATGCCATTTTCATATGTTTCATGTTTGTTTCTGAGTTTGTCTTGCATTTTGTCTCCCAGCTTGCTCTCACTTTGACATATCAGTCTTTATGGCTGATTAAAATACTGGAACTCAATACGAGCCCCTGGGTGTTTTACACCTTAGTTTCTCTATAAATATGTGCTTCAGACTACGCACCTGAAGACTGCTTTCTAATTTGAATGCAATTAAAGACACAGCTTCACATTCTTGTGACAATCTAATTTTGTTGCCTGAGGCAATGAGAGATAAGGTGAATTGCCTAAAGTTGACAGGGAATCAAACCATGCTATGCTGTTTCAGTTACAATTTCAATGTCCTTATCCATTATGCCATTCAGTTACTTAAAATACGGAAGATTTTTCAACTATATTCAATTCCACTTCATGGGGGCATGCTCTGAGATGAAAGAAGACTCTCCAGTGAACTAAATATTTCTAATTACATTCAATCAAGAGGAGATAAGAGAACAACTTTTCTTGGGATATCAAAACTTTTAGGGACTTCAAAAGTAGTGTTGTAATTCATAGAAAACCAATTATAATATAGGTGACACAAAATTTCCAAAATTTCCATTTATTTAAATGGGAATTTTAACACCTCCAATGCTAGTGAAATGCTAATGAGGTCTCCGATGTATGAAATGACTATTACAGATGTTATATTTGTCACAGTGTATCCCCTAATTACCCCATAAAATACAATATGTAAAAATATTGGAATAAAATCCAATTATAACTGTTTCACAATTTATAGAATCTAGTCTGTAACATGATAAATAAAACACAGTATCAAGTTTATGGAATATACCGGTCACTGCAGGGAAACATTTATTTAATTGTAGGAGAACATGCATTAAAATTAAAATAGTGCACAACAAATGTAAAATACTTAAAAGAGTATTCAAACAGGTTAAATGCTTTTAAACAGGAGCTATTGCATGGCTAGTGTCCTACCCGAAAATCTGCTGATGAAACTAGAGCTTTGGCAGCTCAGCAGGGTAACAGGACAGGCATCTGAAAAGATACTTCTCTCTGATCCTGCAGGAAGAGACTGAACTGTGAAACTGAAGTCTCATATTTCAGTCTCTAGTACTATGTGATGCAACTTGTGATGCTTGTGACTGAGAGCCACATACTTCCACATTGCTTTCCAAGGGGAAAGTTTTCTCACCCCTAAATGCTAGGTAGGCGTTATTTTGGTGTTGTTCATTGCAGCTCTTGGTTTCTTACTAAGTACCTTCCGATAGCAGCCTACCAAAATATGACAATTGCCCTTTAAATATATTTTATTAATTAAAAAACAGTGTCTAGAGATCACCTACAAGAAACAAAAAGTTAAATGACATATGCAATATTGGGAGAGACTTGACACAGTACTAATCCTCAAATGCTAATTGTCAGACCCAGTTAACCCAATTTCACATATAATGCTGCAGTTAAAAATAAACACACAAGAACAGTAAAATCTTTTTTTACTTCATCAAATTCTATAGTACCAATTACTAATGAACTTTAATGGTTCCTGAAATTAACTGTGTTCCTTATCCTTTTTTTCAACATGTTCTAAACCCCTAAAACTCTGGTCTAGATCAGTGATTCTCAATCTATATCCACAGGGCCCACTAACATTCCTGGATTTATGGATTTCCTGCTATAGCACAGTTTTTTTGTTGATCAGAAGCTCATTCAATTTGATAAACTCACCTGTGCTCTAACAAGAACATCCTTAAACCTTGGCCTGTTAGTGAGCCTTGAGGTTATGGCTTAAAAATCATTGGTCTAAATCAAAATTTGATTCTACATATAATTAGACTGCACACTTAAAGGGATAGTAATACTTCGTTTTAACTTTATTTTATTTTGTAGGCATTAAAAAAACATGAAGAATGATATAAGTCTTATCTCTCAAACCTTTATGGTTTATGAGATATTCACAAGCAAAGTTCCCCTCCCCGCCCCTTTTACCTAGTGTAAGCCATCTCTTCTCAGATGTGAGTCTGGTTGTATGACAGTACAGATAACAGAAGGGGACAATTTTCTTTGTATGAAAACAATGAAAGCCCTTCCCCCCTTGACAAGTTTTTCAGCTTTTTCCATTATCTTAATTGAAGATTGTCCCTCTCTGCAGTCTACCTGGGCATCTCCCTTCTGATCTGGTTGAACAGGGAAGGGATACTTTGTTTGTGAATATCTCTTAAACCATAAAGGTTTCAGAGATAAGACTTATATCATTCTTCATGTTTTTTTAATGCCTACAAAATAAAATAAAGTTAAAACGAAGTATTACTATCCCTTTAAAAATGAAAGGTTGCAATTGATGTAGTGTATGTGGATGGTGGTGGTGAATATATGATGATCAGTCATTCATCAGGGTTCATAATACTGGTCTAAGCTATCACAGATAGTGGCAACTGTGCAAATCCTTACTCCTTCTTCTCAATGCTGCTGTTTGAGTATTGCAAGTAGAAATGGGCAAAACAATTCACCTCAAAATAGAAATGTGAACAGAAAAAGTTTCCATAGTGAAGGAAAATTTGGGTAAAAAGTGCCAGTTTACTGCTTTTCCCCATTGTTTTCATTGCATAAAATTAGATGATAATAATGCATTTAATTTAACCCCAGGTAAAGAGTTTCTCCCATGTATTCCTGCATTGCTAATATAAAAGGAGTGTTAGTGCCCCACATTTTGTTAATCTGTGATCAGGAGAGATAGAAACGAGATGTGTTTTAGAAGCTAGCTAATGCAAGCAAGGAGAGTGAGCTGGAGTTGCTTGATAGGAGTGTTGTTGGTAACCACTCCCGGTTCTCTGGGTGTGAGTGTAAAGGGAAATTTAAAAAAATAGAATATTTTTGATTGGTAAGTGAGAGACAGTCAGGCAGGTGGGACTACCTACCTGAGCTGGCTGAGCCTAGCTGAAACTCTACTGAGAGACCGATACTGTGCAGAAAAACAGTGCATCATACATTCACAAGAAGACATATAGACAAGGGATGCAACTTGAGATATTGTGTTACTTACATACATTCGCTCCATCATCCACAAGAACAAAAAGGACAAACATGCTGAGGTGTGGTAGGTGTTTCACTTGCTGCTGTGCATCTTATTCTTTTATTGCAAGTTAGCTGGGTTTCTAACACTAAAATACAGAAATATTGTTCTGTACTGTGAAATCTAACACTGCAGTTCTTGAGAGAAATATATATTTTTTATTATTATTTTGCTTACGAACACACATACAAAATTACATACATTTACAATAAATAAATTAAATTATGCATAACAGCATCACAAGTAGGGATGGGTGAAAATTTTCTCCTCAAACTGAAATCGGCGAATAATGGCACTTTCCACTTGGTGAATAATTTCCGGTGAAAAGTGCCGTTTTTACTATTTTCCCGCCTTTTCCGCCCATTGTAATCAATGGGAAGAAAAATATTTCTCCACCACAGGAAAGTTTTCTACAGATATATAAAAGGCTGTCATGCTCTCACAGCAGCCATTCTGTCTTTGTGAGAGGAGAGAGCAGCATGTTTTTTGAGCTAGAGGAGATAGGCAAATAAAAGGGTATTGAAGCTTAGTTTAAGAAGTCATTTAGGTAGGACATTTGTCCTCTGTATTAGGGGAGTCTGGGGGCACTCTATGAGATAAGAAGGGAGGAAGGAGGTTGACCTCCAAATACTCCAAAATTCTATGTGACTGGCAAGACACAGGCAGCTAGGGACCTATTTGCTTGCTGATGTTGCTGTTATTGTCTCTGTGCTGGGTGGGAAAGTCTTGGGATTTAGTTTTTCAGTTATAATTGTTTTTGGACAGACTGTGTTAAGACAACAGGGTGGACAAATTAAAAAAATAAATAAAAAAATAAAAAATAAATAAAAAAGAATAAAAAACAACATGTCTTAGGTGTCAGTGACAGACAGCTGACTGGGCTTAGGCAAGGCATCTTACAGCTCCATCAGTTGTGTTGTGTACCATACAGTAAAAAAACACAGTTGTGTAATGTCCAACAAATGCACAAGGGGAAGGGGGGGTGGAGCAGTGTAGGGACATGAGAGTAAAATAGTAGTTCAAAAACTGACTGCAGCAATGGTTGCTGCAGCGTGTGCAAACAATGATGATGATCCCTTTACTCCAAGGGAGGATGCAGTTTGTCAAGGTCCCAGCAAAACTAGTTCCGGCACCACCAGTTCCATAGAAATATAGATACTGGCAATAGCATAATAGAGAAAGGTGTAGCAACTGAACAGCCTGCTGCATCAGACAGTGAGACAACCAAGCACAAAAACACCTGTCCTCAAAGTAGTAGCAAATTTTGTTACAGTAAAAGTAAAAAGAAATTGTCTGAGACCTCTAAAAGCTTAGAGGAATATAAGGGTAGTAGTGGGCAAGAACTGTCAGGTGATGCTGATGCTGCTATGGATGACCTAATGATGACTGATGATGATGCAGATCTAGAACATATCCCTCAAGCATCCTTCTCTTGTTCAGATACAGATGACGTTGTGAGTGAGAATGATGACAGGGCTATAAGGTTAGCAGAAAGTCAAAGGCTGTATCTTCCACCATGTTTAAGGAGCACTATGCCTGTACAGATGTCAAAAAGCACACAGTCACCCTAACAGTCATCATCAGCATTATCGTCTCTTCAAAGTCCAAGTCCCACTCCGACCGATAAGTAATTTGTGTCAATAATCTGAGAAGGAGGACAGAGTATGACAATGGTAAAAATACATACACAAATCACACCATGCTATTCCTCCACCACCACCACCACTAGAATACACATCTGCCACATTGTAGGTTGTACTTTATTTTTTTAATTACTTGACATCATCGTGAATATGTGCCAGTGTCACTTAAGCAGGAAGTTAGTGTTGGGGCAAAGGACAAATGCATTCTGCATGCTGACACATTTTTCAAGCCATATGTTGCTGTAGGACTCACAACTTTGACTTTCAGCCACTTATTTCTAAACTTCAGCCCTCAGAAGTAGTATTACTGAGGGAAATGTAGTACCTATCGGAAATATAGGCAAAAAATGTGTTAAAATAGGCAGAAAATTTGTTAAAACAGGTGAAAAGAAGTACATTTTTGCATAGACGGAAAGGCAACATTTTTCATGGGAAAAGCGAAAAATCTGCACATTTTTGCAAAAAGTCATGCGGGAAATTTTTCACACTTTTCACCCACCCCTAATCACAAGTACATTCATACATATAAACACAAGCCTAACTGAGGAGAGAATCTGTAAATCTGTTATATGACCAAAGTAACAATGATCGTTAATGTACCAAAATTATTCAAATGGTCTATCCAGCACAAAAGTAAAGGGAGTGGCAGGAGAGGTCAAATCAGCTCGCGGGGGAACTTATTAAGAGTTAGCCAAGGATTCCAAATATCCTCAAATCTCTTGTTATTTTTATAAAAAATATATATTTTTCAGAGCCCGATTAGTAATCAGTCTGAGCTCTGATCTCCTCCCATGATGGGATCTCCCTTCTCTGCCAATACCTAGCCAAGGAAATCTTAATTGCCAATAATATATTGACAGCCAAGATAGTTCCTGATTTTCTCACCAATGGGAGGTCCAAATGAAACAAGAAACTCTGAGAAACTAACCACATATCACACCAAAATAATTCTTGAAACAAATCCACAATTTTATTTTTTTATAGGCAACAACGTTTCACATTCCCGCCAGATATGGAAATGAGAACCTTCATGTCTTTGTCATCTCTATCATAGATTAGAAAGACTGGACTAAAATCTAGAAACTCTGATTGGAACCCAATACCACCTACGAAGAAACTTGTAATATTTTATCTGAAGAGTAATGCAATGTACTGCTCCTCTAGTAACATTCCAAGCTCTAAACCACGATTCTACCGAGAATGTTTTACTCAAATCACCTTCCCATTTCATTACTGATTTAGCTTTATCTACTGGAGAAGCACGTGACAACAGATTCTGAATCTTCTATATCAGGTTAACGGCATTATATCCCTCCATACATGTATGTGGTGTTTGTGCTTAACCTTGGTGCAAAACTTTTTAAAGAAATGATGTGTGCAGGAGTTGTGTTCACTGCATTGTTTTGCAATGCATTGGAGGCATCTCTGTCACATTAATTGTTAGAAATCAGAAATATTCACAGACATAAATGGGATGAATCGGTTCATGTTTATTTAGAAAAAATATGACAAATGGGGCTTTTTTTCTTTTTTTTTGGAGGGGGGTGAAGGGGCTGCAGAGGTAGATGCTCTCACAGATTGATTACTCTTGGGATTCTTGGGGTTGATGCAGGGGTCACACTGGAGAGGAGGGGGTTGGTGCAGTGCACCCCTCTGTGGATTGGCTCTCTCTCCATTCGCTGGTTCTCCCTCCTATTGGATTCCCTCATCTTGACCAGCATTTGGCACAAAATGTCCATTATCCCAGTCCTGAACTGCTGGATCTCACTAATCAATTAAGTCTGCTGGGCTTCCAATGCACAGAGGGTGGCAGTGTTCCTTTGTTCATCCCTCTCGATCCTTCTCCTTTGTAAGCCCAGGCAGTCTACATCTGTAGCAGTGATCTGGCTCACTGTGCCAGAGTGTATGGCCATAGGGGCTGGAGTCACAGGTAGTGGGAATGCCTCTCCAACCTCTTCAGCATGTTCCACTTCAGTATCGAGTTTCACCCTGTCTTCATCTGTTTCCAGTGTTGGTTATGGTGGTGGATTGTCTTGTGGGGCAGGTGTCAGGGGGAAAGCATGCAAGGAATACAGGGATTCTCGGTACCCCATCACATCAATAAAGTCCTCACAGATGTTCCTCCCTCTGGTTGAGATTATCCTGGTTCGTTTGTGGTGGTGGTGGTGTGGGGGTGTTACGGTTTTCAGACACTCAAACAGTGGTAGATAAAATAAATGGAGTTTTATTAAGTAAATGAAGAACAAGGTCGCCACTGTGGCGGTATAGGTAGAACAGAATACCACAGAGATACCTGGCACAGCAGGTAATATAAATCAAGTAAGGAAGCACAAATCAGAACTCAAGAGGTTAATAGTTAATAGTCTCAAATGTGGTGTTAGGCATGCCCTTGGTGCTGCTTATAGCTCTGTGTGCTGTGAGATAGCACCCAAGTCCATACACTGTGCAGAGCTGTAGCATAAAGTCCTGGCTGAACGGAAACTGCAAGTGATAAGGAGATAGCCCCCACGGGCATAACCGGAGATTACAGTAAAATGATAGCGGGAGCCAATAGCCACCACGGGCGTAACCGGAGACTTTCACTATCACAGTCACATAAGCCGATAGCCCCCACGGGCGTAACCGGTGACTACAGTATCGTGATTTGCTTGAGTCAATAGCCCCCTCGGGCGTAACCGGAGACTACAGTATAGTGATTTGCTTGAGTCAATAGCCTCCTCGGGCATAACCGGAGACTACAGTATAGTGTTTACTTGTGCTGGTGGCCCTAGCGCGGGCGTAACCGGAGACTACTGGGTACTGCTTGCCAAAAGCCACGGGCGTAACGGAACCGCTGCTCGGTCACGGAGAGCCGCCGACTACCATGGCCCGCAAGCGGCCAGCTCACAGAGACAGCGGACAGGCTGAGGCGATAGGTGGAGAAGCAGCAGTATCGGATGGACAATGCCAGTGTCTCGAGAGCAGGAATCGACTCAGCACAGTAAGGGTTGGACTCAGCACATGAAAGGCAGATAAAGGAAGACTCAGCAATGGCTCAGCAACTGACAAGCGAAGGCTCAATCACACTATGCAGTATTAGAATGTCGCCGAGGCGACAGCGGAGTGTTCCGTCAGCAATGCAGGAGCAGGATAAGAGTACTCGGTAGTCAGCCAGGCCGGATCAGGATACACAGGAGATTCGCAGACAAGCCGGTTCGGTAACAGAGAAGGGTCGTCAGCCAGGCCGGGTCAGATGCCGTAGGAGATTCGCAGACAAGCCGGATCAGGAACAAGCAGGAAGTCAGCCGGGCCGGGTCAATCACGGAACAGGAACACGGGAGAGTCGTCAGTCAAGCCTAGTCGGTACACGGTAGATCAGGATACAGAAACAGCAACGCTAGCAGGAAACACCACGAAAAGGCACCTGACAGGTGCCAGTGACCGGATTATAACGGATAACCAGGGGCGGGCCAACACAGCTCTACCAATCCGGGAGCAGCACAGTTGAGAGTGACAGAAAGGATCACGGGGACCGTGATAGGGGGGTGAACTCCTCAAGGAGTTCAGGGAATTATAGTACTCCAATGAGTTCATAGTCCAGTGGCCACTGGTCATAGCATGGCCACTGGTAACTGCTTCCCTCCCACCTGCATATCTGGGTCCATGCTGTGGCTGCATCCTGGGATGGAAGTTGGGGCCATGGTGTGGGCCCATACGAGCCATATTTTGGGGTGCTCACTGTGGTAGTGGTGGTGCCATCTATTGCTGGGCATGTGGGTGGTGAGCATCCAACTCCCTGAAGGCATCCACTCTATTGCGTTGGGGGGGTGGCAGCTTATATTCTGCAACTGGTGCTATTGGTAGCCTGGACTCAGTGGCTGGTAGAGATGGCGATGGTGGTGGCGGTGATGATGGTGCTCTCCTTATTACACATTCTTTTGTCTCCTCCAGAAGAAGGTCACTGAAGGGATGTCATAGGGCTCATCCTCCTAACTGTCCTCCTGCTGTGCTGTAGGCATATATGCTTCGTGTGGAAATGAGAGGATGTGATTAGTCACCTGAGCTATGACATGTTGGATGCAAGACGATGACATCTTAACCTTTGAGGGGCAGGATGGTATCCTATGCACTGCATTGTGATGCATGGGATTCCATCCTGACACTCATTGTTTGCTGATCTTGACAAGATCCTGTACATTGCTGTATGCAACCTACAGTGGTTGAGCTTTATCATATATATCCTGAAGAGCGGGGATGGTAAGGAATAGCTTCTTGCCATCTCCACTCTGCAGGATACATCCAAGAATTAAAGCTTAACCATCACAGTACTACTGATACAAACTGATTTCATGTACAACACATAGTCCTCTATGAATAAAACACTGCCTTATTTTTTTTTAAAGCACAAGCCCTGAGAAAAAAAAATGCCCTACTGTCCTAGTGCCAACAGGTCATAGACTCCTGAGTCTATAATTGAGTGATTTGTAACTGCTGTCCTTGCTTCTGCTGAGTTGTTTAAGCAGCAGGATAATTAGGCAGCTGAAAGGGAATGAGATCAACAACAGCAGTAAGATGGGTGATGGATGATGAAGGTTCCACATGCCGCAAATAGCTGCGCCTGAGACAGTAGCAGCACAATACATAGCACCCACGTAGTATATGTGGAGAAAAGAAGAAGTTAGCCAATAATTCTTCTCCACTTGCCCCTCCTCAAAAATCATGGGTGTGTTATTATTAGAATAGATATTTTTCCCTTGCGATTCTCCTCCACCATACTTCCATGTGCGGACAGTGCACCACACACTGTGAAATGGGTGGATATGAACTGTCACATTCTATCATCTATAGAATTGCTATCGTTTGGCAAGGGAGGTAAAAATGAATGAGGTGGACTGGCAGAAGTTGTAGTTACCCTAGAGGAAGAAGATGATGACAAGCTAGTTGTTTTGCTCACCATGGAAGTTCCAGTCTCTGCCTGGATTTCTCTATTCTTCCTCCTCTTTGATGTCTGCCTTGCCTCATCTTGCCTTTCTGGAGAGTCAGAAACAGAGGAGCTTGATTTCTGTGGTGGTTGTTTGGCTTTAACATGTTTGACATAAATGTCATAATGTCTGTTTTTCATGTGTGATATCAGAGTGGTTGTGCCAAGATATGTTACCTCCTTTCCTCTTCTCACTGACTTGTCACAAATTGTGCACAGTGCCATAGGTGATGACTGCACTGTGCCTGCCCCAAGAGAAAAATAGTCCCACACCCATGACTTCATGGGGGAGGGATAGGGAACAGTTGGAGAAAAATTGCCTCTTTCTTCTTGTCCTCCACATTCCCCTTCACTGTCTCGGGCAGAAGATGATGTTGCTTCTCATGCTGCTACTGCCTCAGAATCAGCACTACAACTAGGACCAGAAGTATTGCTGCGACTGGCAAGTGGAACCTCTCCTAGTGCCGAATCACTTTTTGACCCCATTTCCACTGTGTCCATGGTGGTCTGTGTCATACTAGCTTGCTCTTCAGCATCCTGCTGCCCTTGCAACTCAGCAGCAGCAGGAATTAGAGCAGTTGCAAATTACAAAAGCTCACTGCTGGTGGTGGTGGTGGTGGTGGTGATTCCCATCCTCATCCCTGTCCCCTTTCCTTCTCAGTTTGGGCTAAAAAGGCCATCAATGTCTCTTACACCCCACTTCCACCATCATCATCACCACCACCACTAGTCCCTATGTGCTGCTGCTGCTACTTTATTAGAGACATCTCATTGCTGCTTGGAGGAGGTGACGAGCAATGTGACAGAGGGTCCCCTAATGTCACACTTGCATTTCTTGGTGACGTGAAGAAGGCAGACCACCATCAGTTCTGGCTTCTTCAGAATCATGTTCCAATTGGATACTGTCGCGAAGGGAAGGTGACTCCCAGGGCCAGAGGAATGGTGTAGGCTCCCTTGACCGCTAGTCTAGATGCTCTCAAATGCTTCCCCTACCACTCCCCTAACACTAGTCCCACCGGCTGCTTCACTATTGCTGTTACTACTACTAACACCAACTACACCAAGTTCAGCCCCAGAGTCTTCCTCCTCACAGTCACTAGTAATATGAGGATATTGATTACCCCCTTCTTCACTCCTAACACTAACAAGCTGCTGGACCTTCATAGTAGTAGTAGTACTAGTACTGGCGGTACTGCTTGGGGATGGCAAGTGTGACTTAGAGTCCCCTGCTATCACACTTAGCATCATCTTCTCCTCCCTCCCCAATAGTATTACAAGACACACTAGCAGTAGCTTCAGCACTGGTGGTAGCAGGTTCAGCACTTGCAGCAGGCACAGCACTGGTGGCAGCAGGGGCAGCATGTTTGACAGCAGGTTCAGCACTGGTGGCAGCAGGTTCAGCACGTCTGATGGCAGGCACAGTACTTGTGGCAGCAGGTTCAGCACTGGCAGTAAGCACAGCATTTGTGGCAGCAGGTTCAGCACTGGCAGCAGGAACAGCACTGGTGGCAGCAGATCTGGCAGCAGGCACAGAACTAGTGGCAGAAGGGCAGCACATCTGACAGCTGGCACAGCAATGGTGGCAGCAGTATCAGGGGCAGCACCTATGACAGTAGGCACTATTAACCGTTTCTTCCTCCCTTCCCATTAATTTCCCCAAGATTCATAGGTGTGATTTAGGGGGACTAGATAGCATTGGTTTTGTAGTTCTCACTTTCTCCTCCACCTCAGACTCAGTGGACACACAAGAGTCCTTCCAGTTCCTCCTTTTACTAGCTTTAAGCCTGCTCATAGTGATAGCAGTCACTATGAGCCTCTCTTGCCTCAATTTTACAAACAATTCACAGCAGAACAGCTCAGCACATCTACCTTGCTCTGTAGCTGCCTCTGTTGTGTTCCACTTCCTGGAATATGTCACATTTTTGTAGTGAAAAGGCAAAAAACACATAAATCAATGGGCAGAAACTTTGTAGCCATTGAAAAAATGTTGACGAATTTTGGCTAATGGTCTAAAAATGTGAAGATTTTAATAACTGGTTTTAAATCGGATTTCCCCTCATAAAAGCGAACAACAATGTTTTCACAGGATTTCTCACAGGAACACGGCGAGAGCTTTCACCCACCCCTACTTGTTATATGTCAGCAGGGTGCAACACATTATGGGGTAGATTTAAAGGTTTACGTTAAAACAGCAGCTAAGTAAAAACGGCCTATCATCCGCAAATAATACATGATTTATGGTGGATTTGACAGGTAGTCTACGAGAATAGTTAATGAGCGTAGGTACAACTAAAACAGGTAACACAAAAACCTGTGTCGCACCTTTTATTGCATCACCATGCTTCCCAATTACCTGTTAAAACACAGCTTAAGTCAAAATATAACATAACGGCCGATGTTGGCTAGCAACCCTGATAGATGCACAAACAAATTCAAACCTACAGCCAATCCCAAGACCCTAAAGTATCAAAAATGTTCAAATACACCTATATAATCCCCAAAATAACTGTCACACCTTGTCTGTTTCGAGTTTGGTGAACTAAAGCACAGGACCCAGGAGCGGAGGCTAGTGATTGAGAGAGAGAGAGAGAGAGAGAGAGAGAGAGAGAGAGAGAGGCGCATACACTTAAGGTAGAATGAGTTTTTGGAGTTTGGAGAGAGGTGCACTAATTGACATGTATCACACTTTTGCACATATTACATACACCCATACAAACACATACACATAAATACACATAGTCTTTTTTTCATAACACCTTACATATTTTTTAAACTTTATTTTTTCAGTGTGAGTCAGTGAGTGATAAAGTGTGACAGAGAGTGAGTGGGGTCTAGTGTGTCTGTGAGGGCCTGTGAGAGTGCCTGGGTGTGAGTGGGTGATTGACGTAGAGGAGTGGAGGACAGGAGAGAGGGATGGAGAGAGTAGTGGAGGAGGAGGAGGAAGGTCAGGAGGGCATCCCTGAGCAGAGTAGGGGTGGGACAGTATCACGGTTCTCATGATCTCCCTGTCACTCTCTGCTGTGGTGCGCTCCCATTGGCGGAGTTTGTTTAGCCCGCCCAGTGTGGCCTTCATATACCGGGCCTCTGGCACCTGTCAGGTGCCCTTTTGTGTTGTTCCTGTACCAGTGCTACCGTTGCTGTGTTCCTGCGTTCCTGTTACCGATTTGGCCCGTCTGACTATTCTTATTGGTTCCTGCTCCGTGATTGACCCGGTTTGGCTGATGTTCCTGCTCCATGTTTGACCCTGCTTGGCTGACGTTCCTGCTTCGTGACCTGATTCCGGTTATCCTGCCGTCCTGAGAGTGTTCCTGCTGAAGATCCTGATTCTATGTCGCCTGGCGACATTTTGAACTTTTGTGTGCAGTGCTGTGCAGACTGAGCATCCAGTTAACCCTTGCAGTGCTTGTTGCCTCCATACACTGGGCTGTCCGTTTACACTTGCTGAGCACTGTGGCCTCTGATACTGAGCCTTTGCCTCCGTTACTGAGCCTGTCCGTAACACTTGCTGAGCACTGCTGCCTCCGTTATACCGAGCCTTCCATTACACTTGCAGAGCATTTGTGGCCTCCGTTAACTGTGCTTCTGCTTAAAGGGATAGTAATACCTAAAATGTAAAAAAAAATATGTTGTAGGGTTTATCCCCCTGAGTAAAACAAGAGTACTCCCACTGCTGAAAGATGTTTCATTCAAAAGTTATTAATTTTCAAAGTTGAATTTTTTAGGTGCAATATCACAGTGGCCTGAAATTGTGCAGTGGCACTGTTGCTACACGATTCTATGGACAGCTCTGGTCTCAGGACCATAAATCTCCATAGGATGGTGTAGCAACAGCGCCACTGTAAAATTTCAGGCCACTGTGATATTGCACCTAAAAAATTCAACTTTGAAAATTAATAACTTTTGAATGAAACATCTTTCAGCAGTGGGAGTACTCTTGTTTTGCTCAGGGGGATAAACCCTACAACATATTTTTTTTTACATTTTAGGTATTACTATCCCTTTAACACCTTACTTGCACAGTATAGCAGTTGTTGCACCAAAGGGTGCTGTTGGGCCATTCCTTCTGCTCTTGTAGTGTAAAGGGTTCCGTTGCTGCACCGGAAGGGTGCTATTGGCTCTGGTACTATTCAGCTCTTGCAGTGTTCGTGACTCCATTACCGCACCGGAAGGGTGCTATTGGCTCTGGTTCCATTCAGCTCTTGCAGTGTTTGTGACTCTGTTACCGCACCGGTAGGGTGCTATTGGCTCTGGTTCCATTCAGCTTTTGCAGTGTTTGTGACTCCGTTACCACACCGGAAGGGTGCTTTTGGCTTTAGTTCCATTCAGCTCTTGCAGAGTGTTGGGTATCTCGCTCACTGCCAGTCCTTGGAGTGTGTCAGTTCTGCCTCACTGCTAAGGTGATTTCACACCTTGCACCACAGTCTCTTGCTGCTCTTACCATCTACTGGGAGTTGTCTAAACACACAACAGAGACTGATTACCTACCTAGGACTTTAACCCTTGTGCCACTACTGTTTCTTATTTTGCCTGTCTTGTGACAGTATATGCTCCTACACTACATTGTGCCTGAGAGGGCATCCATTATCTATATCTATTTTCCTGTAATTTCCAATTTAGCCTATAGTGGGCAGTGTTCCTTGTTTTTTCAATAAAACGGTGTTTTATTCTAATCTTATGGTCTGAGTGTCTTACAAAACCGTTCCAGAGAGGGAGATCCACAGGGCAGAGGGGGACCCAGCCCAGAAGAGCAGGCACATGGAGCTCAGAAACAGAACCTTCAGTGGGTCAAGGGGTACCTGCTGGGGACCACCACACACAGACAGTGTCAGCACAAGCAGGACACTCTGGATCTGAGTCCTCACAGGCCGGAGCTGAGGAAGAGAGGATCAGAGATCCCCGATATACAGAGGAGGAGAATAGGGCCCTCGTGGAGGCTGTCTTGGAGAGGGAGAGTGTCTTCTTTCTGAGACAGAGGGTCCCTGGCCTTGGTGCGAGGAGGAAGGCTGCCTGGAACCAGATCTGCAGCTGGGTGAATGCAGTGGCCACCTGCAGCTGGAACTTGGACTCCATCAAAACAAGATGGGGCGACTGCAAGAGGATGGTGAAGAAGATGGGGGAGGCTGCCCTGTACGCCCGAGGCTCCGGAGGTGGTCCACCTGCAGATATTACCTACAGCAGCTGGGAGGAGATGTGCAGCAGAGCATGTCTCCTATATTGATTGAGGTGGTCCCTGGAGGATCAGACACTGGGGAAGAGAGGAGCCTCCATACTACCAGTAAGTGCATCATCACATAACCACACACCACATCAACCCACACAACCATTAAACACAAACACAGTCACATCTCAACATATGCCCATCATTCATCCACTCAACTGCACCAACACAGAACACTGAGGGTTAGATCAGGACACAATACAAAGACAAATGTTAATGTTCAACCAGGCCCAAACCTGTCCAAGTCCCAGGTCAACCTTCATGTTGCAGTGCTGATCACACACAATTCACACAAACCATGTTTATAAAAGTGTTTTATGTTAAACATCATAACTGTTCCTACACAATGTCACCAATGTACCCACATGGGAACCCACCACATAACTCCTTGAGTGCTAGAGGATTATCAATGCATCGCTCAAAAATGCTTTGTCAACCTCTCCTGTACTCAAAGGGTTAACCAGAAATCAAACACAAGTCGATAGGCTAATGATTACATACTACACAGGGGACATTCACTAAGCGATGAAAAAGAGATGATGAAGCGAAATTAAACCTTACATACCCCCACTTCACCAATCCCAGTGTTGTCTATGGAGACTATTCAATAAAATGAATCAAGTTGATAAGGTCCCATTGTATAGACGCCATAAAAAACATTGCAAATGGGGAAATTAGATCACTGGAGAAGTCATCATCATGTTCAACACATCAGGTCTTCATCACCACTTACTGAATTACAAAAAGGATGGATCAGATCACACATCACAGTGCCACTGAGAATACCTGGTTCTATTGGCAACACACAGGCCTAAAATAATTCCCTTGAATTAAAAGAGAAAAAAGTAGACCTTGGTGTTGTGTATGCAATCATTTACTCTAACTTGAAATGACATATCTCACATTTGATTCCCACATTGATCCTCAGAAGTGGTGATGCCATGGATGAATGTTACACCAGCCACTATTTACAGGATAAACATGGGAACCAAATATGAACCATTGTAGTTTGTTCACCAACAGGCCATGAATGATGGATATCTCAGATTGAGTAAAGCTTGATCACTCAGAAGGATGGATGGGCTTATCCAGAAAAACAACAGGCCTCAATCAAAGATTTCCTTCACTACTGGCAACGCAATGCATAGGATACTATCATGACAACCAGAGAGTCACATGTGAACTACTTAAAAATCTTGCATTGTACGGGATAAAACTTAAAGATAGGGATGAATAACAGTTGAATCGTACTGCAGATCTTTTAAAAATATATATGTACACAGAAAGAAAAATGGTATAACATTTATGTAGAGATCTACCTTTTATATGTGTACAAATATATCATAAATAAAAACATACCTAGCATATCCGCTTTCAATATTCGGACAGGGCACTATGAGTACTAGTGATGCCCTTTGTGTTATGCAATGCCCCGGTGGTATTTCAAGAGTTTATTAATGACGTCCTTAGGGACATGTTACAGTCCTGTGTAGTGGTCTACCTGGATGATATTCTGATTTATTCCTCTGATTTGGAAACACACCATAAGCATGTCACGGCAGTGTTACAAAAACTGAGAGAAAATAAATTATTTTGCAAATTAGACAAGTGTGAATTTCATAGATCCAAGGTACTGTTCTTAGGCTATGTGATTGGCAAAGATGGCATTGACATGGACAAAGACAAACTCTCTGCTGTGTTGCAATGGCCACGTCCCATTGACCTTAAGCCCTTGCATTGGTTCTTGGGCTTTACAAATTACTATAGGAAGTTTATTCGTGACTACTCCATGATTGTGAAACCACTGACAGATATGACGCACAAGGGTGCTAATGCATCATTATGGTCTCTGGAGGCTGAAAGGGTATTTGAATCCTTAAAATCCAAATTCTCCTTGGCACCAGTCTTGTTGCATCCTATACCCGGCTTGCCATTCACCTTGGAGGTTGACGCTTCAGAGACTGGTGTAGGGGCAGTGCTGTCGCAGAGGCCGGGCCCTGGGAAGACACTAATGTCATTTGAATTCTTCTCAAAAAAGATGAACAAGGCCCAAAGTGTAGGTGCTTGGCCCCATCTGGGATCATATCTGGGCCCATGCTGGGGAGACATCCATGAGGGTAGGTCCATCTGATGGCAATATGGGCCATATTGAGGGGTGACCACTGTCCCTGGCAGCCTTTGCCTCCCTGGTGGTGGTGGTGCTGCTGCTGGAGGGTAGTACCTCATGGAGGTTGTGGGATGCGTCCACCTTTCTTCCTCTTGCATCCAGGCACTGTATTGGGGTGGTGCAATAGGTGTTGCTGCAGGTGGTACAGCTGGTGGAGCAGCAGGTGTCAGTGCAGGTGGTGCAGGTGGAACAGCAGGTTGAGCAGCAGGTGTTGGAGCAGGTGTTGATAGTGGGTATGGTGACCACCGGCTGGTCCCCTCCTCTGTGTACTCCTCACTGGGTACTCATCCAGCCTCCTTCATGGGCTCCTGCTGTGCTGAGGCCTGTAAGCTATGTAGGCAAATTAGATGGTGTGCTTTGTAAACATAGCAATAACAGGATTAACTGGATAGTAATAGTTAATATCACCTTGATGTAATATTGTAGGCATTCTGCAGATTCCAGTCATTTGACCAGACGGAGGCTCTTCAGCAGAGGCAAAATTGCGCTATTTAGAGATAAATACTTCATTGGAATGGTCTACACACATGAAATATTTATCTCTAAATAGCGCAATTTTGCCTCTGCTAAAGAGCCTCCGTCTGGTCAAATAACTGGGATCTGCAGCTTTTCAGAATATTCTGAAGTACCGCAAAGTCCTTGTCCATGAAATAACTGGCCGCACTTGAATCAATCAATCAATCAATCAAAACGTTTCATGACCTCTATGTTGTGTAACACACTACCACTGTAGATCCATTCCTCTGCTGCTCTTTTCAGCTTTAGATAACTACAGGTCCCATGTTCACTCCAATGGAGCTTTAACCCCTGATGTGACAGAGTGTTATCCAATGCTTCGCATTAGATAACACTCTTTCGCTACAAGGGTACCATGGTTACTATGGCTATGATCATGGCAAATCAAGTTAGTTGCTGTCAGTCAAGCCCTGGAAGATGCTAAACATGGGTTATGTGTTGTGCATTGGTTCTCATGGGAGTATGCATGATATCCTTGAGGTATCAACATGGGGGAGGGAATGTAAGATGGTTTTGGAATCCACAGACACAAAATGCCACGTCCATGGTATGGATGATGTTTGGGGCCATACTGCTGCCAGTGTCAGGGCTGCGTCATTGATCCTTTGGGGTGAAACAAAACATCATGTGTGGTGTGGTTGGTGTGTTGGCACCAATTCACAAGACTGGTGATGGACATGCATGGATAGTGTGAATGCCTGTGTTATACTCACAGCTGAAGTGGTCCCTGATCAGCCTGTCTCTCATCTGCGTCCCTGTCAGGGTCTCATCACCACGGCCACTGTCCACAGGAACATCAAGTATGGGGGGGCTGGATATCATCCACCAGCCTAGTGTCCACTGCGATGTTGTGCAGTATTGCACATGCCATTATTATGTCACACACTTTGCCTGGGGCATACTGCAGTGCTCCCCCCGAGTGGTCCAGACATCTGAATCGGGACTTGAGGAGGCCGAAAGTTTGCTCAATGGCATTCCGAGTTCTGCCATGAGCCTTGTTATATCTTTCCTGGGCATCGAGTTGGGGATTGGCAACTGGGGTGAGGAGCCATGGTTTGCAGCCATAACCAGCATCACCAGTAGAAAGTGAGTGACATGGTGAGACAAGGAGCACATGTTGTGTGGATGATGTTTTCTGAGGTGGATGTACTAGCTTTGAGTCAGGAACTTGGTGACCAGTGTTGTGTGTACACCTGTGGATGTGGTGTGATTTAGTATTGTTAACTCACCCAGAAGCCATCCCCCTGTATGAGTTCCATTCTCAAAGTCTCTATGTACTGAGGAGTTTTGGAGACTGTAGGAATCATGACAGCTCTCGGGATACTTTGCACAGACATTCATGATCCTCATGTAGTTGTCACACACCATCTGCAGGTTCATGGAGTGGAAGGTCTTGCTGTTGATGAATAGTTGTCCAGCATGTGCTGGAGTTTTCATACGGACATGGTTGCAATCTATTGCAACCATGACCCTGGTCATGCCTTCCCTTGCGTAAAAGCCCTGCTTCAGATGTGTCCACTCTATGTTGGTGGTGGGGAAATTTATATAGGTACTGGCCTTGCTTTTGAGAGCTGGCAAGACCTGGGCCAGCACCCTTAAGAATGTGGCCTGTGACATACCAGATAAGTAACCTTCTGTCGACTGGAAGGCACCACTTGCCATGAAGTGTATGGCACACAGGAGTTTCTGCAAGCCAGACAGGGCATGGTTGTGGATGTATATCGGATCCACCTCATCCTTGATGACCTCATGCAGGGCAATGATGCTGTGCGGCCTCAACCTGTAGCGAGCAATCACCTCATCATTTATTCCAAGGACAGTGACCCTTGGTGGTATATCCTGGGCCTTGGTGGTCGTCTATACATCCTACACTGCTCCAGGGGTCCCTGTGGCAGCTGGGGAGAATCCTGTTGCTGGGGAGCACTCTGTTGCTGGGGAGCATCCTGTTGCTGCAGCTGTGCATCTGCAGGCAGGTGTTGTTCTCCAGGTTGGCATGGGCTCCTGTGTGGCTCTTGAGCAAGAGCTTCCTCACTTGCAACAGGTGAAGGCTGTTGATCAGGTGTGCCTGGGGCTTGCTGGTGTTCCCTAGCTCTTGCCCTTGCATGCCTTCTCCGCAGTCTTCGCATCAATATGTAAGCCAACATACTGATTGTTCTATCTATCTATCTATCTATCTATCTATCTATCTATCTATCTATCTATCTATCTATCTCTCTCTCTCTCTCTCTCGCTCTCTCTCTCTATCTCTCCCTGAGTTGAAAACAAACCACAGGTGAGTGTGGTGAGCTGTCCCTTTAAGTATGTGATAGGGTGTTGTGTAGGTGTGATGATGAGGTGAGTGATGACCAATGGGAAGGTGTTTGTTGTCCAAGTGTTTGCAGGTGTGTCTGTGTTTTAAAATGTGGTATGTTCTGATTGCTGTGTCTCTGTCAGTTGTGGATGTGAAGTTGTGGGGTGCAGGCTGTGTCTGGTTCATCTGGTGATGTTGCACAGGTGAGCTTGTTTTGTATTGGTAGGTGTCCGTGTTGTATGATAACCCCCATTGTTCCGTGCCATGTTGTGTTGGTGGTTTTTTAGAGGGCATTATCCCTGTGGTGTTGCTTGGTTGTTTTGTTGTGTGTGAGAGTGATTTGTGTTGCATGGGCATGTTTTTTGTGTTCTTTTGGCATTGCATGGGTTAATTTTTCTATTAGCATGCTTGTACTGTATGTGGTTTGTCTGTTTTTCTATCTAACGTGTTGTTGTTTTTTTTACCGTTATGTGTCTAATGGCTAACGAAACTGGGTCTTAACTTTTACCCGTTCACTGTATCTTTTTTTCAGCCGTTAGCAGTACCTCACTCCTTTACTTGGCTCTGGGGAATCTTGTTCCATGAGTCTCAATGCACGTAGGTCTATTGACCGTTAGCTGTTCTTAAAGGGATAGTAATACCTAAAATGTAAAAAAAAATATGTTGTAGGGTTTATCCCCCTGAGTAAAACAAGAGTACTCCCACTACTGAAAGATGTTTCATTCAAAAGTTATTCATTTTCAAAGTTGAATTTTTTAGGTGCAATATCACAGTGGCCTGAAATTGTACAGTGGCGCTGTTGCTACACCATCCTATGGAGATTTATGGTCCTGAGACCAGAGCTGTCCATAGGATCGTGTAGCAACAGCGCCACTGTACAATTTCAGGCCACTGTGATATTGCACCTAAAAATTCAACTTTGAAAATTAATAACTTTTGAATGAAACATGTTTCAGCAGTGGGAGTACTCTTGTTTTACTCAGTGGGATAAACCCTACAACATATTTTTTTTACATTTTAGGTATTACTATCCCTTTAAGAAGGACCTTTAAATGGCTTACTGCATGTTAAAACACACAGCGATAGTTTTTTTTGCCAACACCTGCCTTTAAATCTATCCCTATATCAGGGAGTTATGCACTAAGGAGTGATAAAAAGATGATAACATGTAGATAACTTCTCCAGTGATATAATTTTTCCAGTTCCTCTACAGAGCTTATGCACTAAAATCTACAAAGTTGGAGAAATCTTAGTGCATTGGCTCCATAGAATAACATAGGAACTGGAAAAGTGATATCACTAGGAAGGTTATCTCTGTGTTATCACATCTTTGTTAAACCTCGGTGCATAACACCCAGTTCTTTTTTCAAAGAAAAGGACAGTATGTTAACTGCCAAATATACAATTCCACGGGTGTACTTTTGGATTATTTTACAGCAGGTTTTTACTGCTTTCTAAGAACTCAGTAAGTGTGGGATGGCAGTACACAGTGGAAGAATTGTGTATTTTTATTGCTTTAACAACATGACTTGTGGAAGAGGTGGCAGGTGTGGGTACTCTGTGACTCTTGTAATCTCCTTCAGCAAACTCAGTCATATTTATCCATGTTTTGCATTTACAAAAAAGTATCAGGAGACATGGGTGTTAGTGTATATTAATGAAATACAGGCAAATTCTTTTACACATCTTCAATACTACTATTATGTGTTCCAGTTCCCCCTGAACATTTAGGAGTGCTTTTGCTGCTAGTCTTGGGACCACTGACATGTTGATGGTGTGTCTCCCAATCAGACCTGTAGTTGCTGTTCAGCTGGGATGCCAGTGGGGATGTGCCTAGATTTGATACTGTTTTTTCCCTTCTCATATGTTTCTTGCATACAGCAAATATGGGACTATCCTGTATAAAAGGGGTATAGATGCATGGATGCAAATTTAATTATATCTCTGTAAAATCCTTGGCAAGGCCTCATCTAGAATATGGAGTTTAATGTTGGACACCGGTCCTTAAAAAAATACATTTTTTGAACTGGAAAAAGTACAGAGAAGTGCAACAAAACTGACAGGACTTGATTCAATTTATTCTGCAAAAAACAGCCAGTAGGGCAAAATTGGCTACCAACCGTACACAAAATTTGTATAAGTCAGTACTCAATTGTCCTACCAACTGAAACCACAACGAAAGTTGGGCCACAGAAACAGACTTGTGACCAAACGTCCGTTGTATGTTTTAAGTTCCTAAAACCTGCTCTAAATAGTGTGAGTAATGGGAACATCAAAGGAAAGAGCTAACGATCGGTGTTAGACATACTGTCAAGCACCAAACTTGAGCTCAACACTGTCACTCTCCCAAACACTAACCCAATACTGCCCCTAACAGTTGAGTGCAAAAAAAAAAAATACCACTAACACTAGCCTAACACCCACAGCTGTGTAACACTGACCTGTCATCCTGTGTCCATCGTCAACTGTCAGCTTCTATCTTCCTTCTTCTTCTCTCTCTTCGCCTTCTGTCTTCTTCTCTTCATCCTTTCATTACCTGAAAATAGGCCTCAATTCAATTATGTCTGATGACTAAAAAAACAGCCAATAGAATTTTTACAAGCACATCAAGATATTCAATCACCAGCGCTAAGAAAAAATGCCTGCAAAAATAAACTGTCAGGTGATAAAATTAGCAGCATTTTCTCCCATAGAAAATAATAAAAACTATGTAAGATTCAATTCAATTGCATGTGTTAGCCTTATGATCTGGTAAGTGACCCACTTTATAGTAAGAAATGCTGCACCCAGTTTTTGGGGTGCAGAGTCCCTTATCTGATCTAAAAAGTGACAACATGTGTGCACGTGTGGCCGGCACTTAAGGATCACGTAGCATTTTTTTTTTGTGGATCCGATTCAGGGCTTACCGAGCAGCATGCAGCCACGCAGGGAGCCCTGAATTCTATGATGTGCCAGGACCATCACTGGTCCTTAAGTGCCAGACAGCCATGATAGTCCTGGCATGACACTGGACATGAAGGGGTTAAAGTATGTGCTACTTTAGTCACTCTGCATAGACCATTGGTGATTCTGATACTTAGGATAGGATTGATGTTATAATTAGGGATGAGCGAGCACCCCGATGCTCGGGTGCTCGGGTGCTCTGACCGAGCACCCCCTGATGCTCGAGTGCTCGGCCGAGCACCCGAGCCCCATTCAAATGAATGGGAGCACTCGAGCATTAAACCAGGCACCCCCTGCTCTGATGAGCGGAGGGTGCCTGGTCAATGTCCCCCTTCATCTCCGCTATGCCCCTCTTCCACAATGTCCCCCTTCATCTCCTATGCCATAGCGGAGATGAAGGGGGACATTGTGGAAGAGGGGCATAGCGGAGATGAAGGGGGACATTGTGGAAGAGGGGCATAGACTCTATGCCCCTCTTCCACAATGTCCCCCTTCATCTCCGCTATGCCCCTCTTCCACAATGTCCCCCTTCATCTCCGCTATGGCATAGGAGATGAAGGGGGACATTGTGGAAGAGGGGCATAGCGGAGATGAAGGGGCACATTGTGGAAGACGGGCATAGCGGAGATGAAGGGGGACATTGTGGAAGAGGGGCATAGAGTCTATGCCCCTCTTCCACAATGTCCCCCTTCATCTCCGCAATGCCCCCTTCATCTCCGCAATGCCCCCGTACCTCCATTCCCTGGTGGTCCAGCGGAGCGTCTTCGGATCTGTGCCTCTTCCGGCACAGATCCTCTTCACCCGAACATGTCGGGCGAGCACATGGCGGTACTCGTACGAGTACCGCCATGTGCCGAGCAGAGCGATGCTCGAGCCGATCCGAGCATCGGCCGAGCACGCTCGCTCAACATTAGTTATAATCTTTTTTCTTTCATTTTAGATTCTCTTGTGTTTTTGCTGCCCTCCTATACACTTTTGGTGTGTATGGTCCACAGATTCTGTGCAGGAGCTATAGAAAAGAAGGGTGTTGACCCTCTAAAAGCAAAATCTGTTTACGACAATAATGGAGTCCTTTAGTATCCTATACACTCACCAGATAATTGAAGTTATAGAGCCTCTGAATTACACTTGCGGTAGGTACAATGAAGATAAGTCGATAATTCAATATTCACCATTTATTCGATTAGTAATTCGATAACCCAACACATTTCGTGTTTACATAACACTTCATCAGGAGTTGTAGCCAGTGTGCAAATTAAGACTTACTGTAATAAAGTAAAAAAAAATCAAACTTCAATAATGATCACCCTTCTCCTAAAAACTGATGATACTTTCTCATTCCTTGTTTGCATTTCACTGCTGGAAAACAGTTTGGAAAAGCCAAGTGAAAGAGAACTTCCTATACTAATAAATCAAATAGCTTATTTTAATAATAAAATTTGACTATAAAAATAAATGAAAACATTAACAATTTATAAAAATATCTCTGAATTGTAATATTCCTTGGTCTCAAAATAATTGATACACCATAACAGGGCTGTCCAAGTTCAGTACTCAGGGGCTGTCAACAGGCCAGGATTTAAGGATTCCCTGTTTAAGCACAGGTGAGTCAGTCAGAATGAATGAGACACTGATTATCTCACCTGTGCTTAATATGGGAAATCCTTACAGTTTGTGGCCCTTGAGGACTGAAGGTTGACTAAAACAAAAATGACCAAAACATTACCAAAATTACCAAAACATTTTTGTCCTTATATGAGTAATGTGTAAGTCACATGTATGTATGTATATCTATCTATACACACATACATGTACTTGTTCCTCCATATCCATACACATATGTGCACAGGAGCACACATCTCCCATGAGCTAAATATCAGTAATGATAAATCAAACTAGATTAAGATTTTATGCAGCAAAACTATTAGAATTAGTAAAATCTATAAACTACAACTTATTTCTAAACTATATTATTTGGTAGTGGAAGGAGGAAGAAGAAGAAGAAATCTTAGTCTGCCTTAGGATCAAATCAAACAGAATGTCACCTCTTGTGGGTCCACCGCTGAGCTCCTCTCTCTGCACATGCGCAAGGCGGCCACCGGGTTCCTGCTTCTGCGCATGCGCATGCTCTTCCGGCTCTCACAGCTGACACGCATGCGCCAGGTGTATAGTCGCTGCTTATGAATTAGCAGCACCTCCCTTCTGTCTGTCCTCCTCTCTTTTAATTGGACATTGTCCTGTACCCAATAAGAGAGGATGGACTTCTGTTTACCCATTGGACATCTCATAAGTGCATTTGGGTTTTTGGCAAC
Organism: Rhinophrynus dorsalis; assembly: GCA_037306005.1. NCBI lineage: Eukaryota > Metazoa > Chordata > Amphibia > Anura > Rhinophrynidae > Rhinophrynus > Rhinophrynus dorsalis. Next base: position 265,488,347 of record CM074723.1, on the reverse strand, counting down.
CCTTCTGTTTTCTATTGGGCAGTATTGCCCAATGGGACTCAGGTCTGCCTCCTTTTCCTATTGGTAGCTATTAGTATTTATATCCCTAATTTGCCCTTCAGTCCTTGCCTGTTCTACAAGCTTGTTTCGTATTCTTGCTTCCGGTGCTTTTCTGATTACTCATGACTCTCTGGTATCCTGACCCGGCTTGTTTGACCATTCCTGGCTCTCTGGTATCCTGATCCGGCTTGTCCGACCACTCCTAGCTCTCTGGAATCCTTTCCCAGCTAGTCTGCTCCTCCCTCAGTTGGCCTTCTGGTTCTGGTTTACATGAATCCCAGGTACTCTCATCCTGGCTGCACCCTGGCTCAACTGGGGTGGAACAATCTGGTTTCTTGACCAGCACCTTTACCCAGCTTCGGCTGCAGCAAAGGAGTACCTGGCACTCAGTCAGCGCACCCTAGCATCGCTCCCAAGTGTCGAAGCCAAGTAGCTACCAGTACCTAGGCTATGAGGGTTCCTATCCGTCTCGTGGTGACACAGAATGACTCAAATCTGTTTCTTCATTTAACCCTCCTGGTACCATAGTTACCAGAATGTAAATCCAGAAAGTCTTTTCTATAAAGTCTGGTGAATCTGCATGGAGATAAAATCTATTCCTATCACTTTATAATTTCTTATAACTCCTTCTTAACATGAATTAAAATGCCTTGATATGCTGCAATCGCTAGAGTTATTAATTATGTTCCTTCTATGTTTGCTTAGGCACTCTCTAAGTGTTCTAGTAATACTTCCCACATAAGATGAAGATAATTGTTCTTGGAAACTGGGTTTATATATACTGAGCTAGAGATCCTGCAATTGTCAATATACAGCTTCAAATCCCAAAAGTGGGGCTAAATGTTGATGCAGTTCTACTGCTACTACTACAACTATTAGGTGTCAAAGGTGCAACATTTCCAGCCTCAACAGATGCAATTGTCATATCTAAGGTCGTGGTTGTTAGTAACCTGTGTTGCTTTTGTTATTGCTGCTGGTTACTCAACATAAGTGTTTGTGGCTGAATGGGACTTGGACTTGGAAGCAGTGATGATGACTGATAGGATGACTGTGTACTTTTTGCCATCTTTGCTTCTCCAGTGTCAGAGTTTCTAATGGTTTTCTCAAACAGTTTATAAACAGGCACAGTGATCCTTTTCAGTGATGGAAGATTGAGCCTTTGCCTTTCTGCTAACTTTCTGGCTATGTCATCATCCACTCTAGCAACTTCATCTGTATCTAAAGAAGAGGAGGATGCTGGAGGGATATGTTCTAGATCTGCATCATCATCAGCTATCTTTATGTCATCCTCAGCATCAGCATCGCACACTGCTTCTTGCCCAGTACTTATAAGTGTTTAGAGTTTTCAAACATTGTCTTATTACTTTTATTTTCACAAAGTTCACTACTACTTTGAGGAAAGGTATTTTGGTGCTTGTTTGTCTCACTGTCAGATGCAGCGGTTCAGCTTCTACACCTTCCTCCATTATGTCATTGCCATCGTTAACACTAGAATGTGACTCATTGTCATCTTCAGTGTTCTTCTTATATGTTTGTTTGTTTTTAATGCTGCTGGAGGTGGTGGTGGAACTTGTGGTGGAACCTTGACTAACTGCATCCTCCCAGGGAGGCGAAAGATCATAAGTTATTGCACATGCTGCAGCAACCATGGCTTAGTTTTGTACCTAACACTTTACTTCCACATCCCTGAACTGCTCCACCTTTCCCCCTCTCCTCTGCACCTTGTGTGTTTGCTGGACATTAATTGTGTGTGTTTTGTGTACTGTAGAGTAAACTGATAGAGTGTGATATCTTGCCCTTAGCCCTCGACAAAATTCTCAATGTTGTATGCAGTCTATCAAGTCTGCCTTAGTCATACAGCTCCTGTCAGGCTCCTTGTCAGCTGTCTGTCACTTAATATATTTATTTATTTTCTTCAAAAAAGCTTTATTGAATTGGGTTAAAGTACAGCAATAGACACAGATGAATTTCAGGGACTGTTCAATAAAGATAATATGTAAAATGCAAAAGCAGAGATGTATAAATGACTTAGGAAATGTGTCTACATATCATTACCATGAAGGATTAGATGAATAAAGCATAGTAGAAGCAGAGACAGGGGAAAACATCAGAAAAATAGAGAAAGTGGGTCAAGTGATGAGGCAAAGAAAGTGGGAGAAAAAACAGGGGAGAGTAGGAGGCCTCCACTCTCAACCCATTACTCAGGTGTGTTATGTGTGTGTGGGGGGGCTGAGTGAAGCATAGTAAATAGTAGATGTTTCTTAAAGAAAAGCGAGGGAGGAAGATGAAGATAAAACAGGTATTGCCAAAAATATTTATTTAAAGAAATACCTAAATATTGTACCATAATATTAAGATATTCCAACCAGTATGGTCGTATTTTAGGCCACGAAAACCATATATGCAAGGTGTGCCTCTATCTCCCCTACATCTCCAGCAATGGGAACTCAATGATGAAAACATATTGTGAAGACTAGTATGGGTATAGTACCAGTGCATTAAAAATTTTTAATGAGTTTACAAAGAGTAAACGGTAATAAAAAATGAATAGGTCTCTATCCAAATACAACACCAGTCATTCAGCTCCAAATAAATTCCTGACTCCAAAGCAATAGCGTAACTTGGCTTCCCTGAAAGTGCGGAAGTAGAAAGAATTGCATATACCTGATAGGGATGGGCGAAAATTTCCGCCTCAAACTGAAATTGTCGAAAAATGGCACTTTCCGCTTGGTGAAAATTTCCCTCAAAAAGTGCTGATTTTACACTTTTTTCACCTAGCTCATTCCATTGAAATCAATGGGAACATAGAAGTTACACACAACCATAGCAAATATTATTTTATTTCCAAAAAGGCATAGTATAAAAGGGTCATGAGGGTGTCTGTGTTGGTGGAGTGTGAGGAAATAATCAGCTGATTGGGGGGTGGTAGTTAATATAAAATAAATCCTAAATACAAATAAAAAAATCCATAAGACATGGTACAAAAGGGGTCTGAGGAGGGTGCCTGTGTTGGTGAATGAATGAATCATTTGAACAGGGTTTTTTTTGGGGGGGGTTCTTGACTGCTATTGGGGGGACAGTTAATAAAAAAAAAATCATAAAATAAAATAAGAAATGTGTATGTAAAGTGATAGAGACAGGAACCCTTGACATAAGCTGTAACTGGGGTGGACTGATCCTTGACTTGATAGAGTATTTTGTAGACGATGACTTGTTAGTTTTGTTGTTAGAGGCTAAAGCCCTGAGGAAACATTGATTTGTAGGATTTAGAGTTATTAGAAGCAAAAGCCATGAAGAAACATTGATTTGTAGGTCTTAAGCTTATTTGGCACAAGCCCTGAGGAAACATTGATTTGTAGGACTTAGGCATGTTAGAAACAAACCACACAAAAATTATTTTTTTTTTAGGACTATGTTTTTTTTTTTATTCAAAAAGCACAAGCCCAGAGAAAATATAAAAATGCCCTACTGGCCTAATGCCAATGTCAAATGTCCTCCTGAGTTGCAACTGGTGTTCCTACTGCTGCTGCTGAATTGTTTAAGCAGTAGGATGATTAGGCAGTTGAAAGAGAATTGGATCAACAATAGCAGTAACATGGAAGACGCAGGATGAAGGCTCCACTTGCCACGACTGGCTCCAGTGATGTGCCTGAGGCAGTAGCAGTACAATAAGTAGCCCCCAGTCTATGTGAAGAAAAGAAGAAGTTGGCCATTAAATCTTCTCCATCTGCCCCTCCTCTAAGATTATGGGTGCTTTGTTATTAGAATATATTTTTTTCCCTTGAGAGCAGGAACTGTGGCTCTCATCAGCAACTGTAATGTACACAGTGTGTGTTTGGTAAATAACATCTGGGGGCACAACTGAATCCAAACATTAGGACACCCCAAAACCAAGTACTACCTCTGTCACTATACCCCTTGTCCAGACCCCGCTAAGGACACATTACAATTTGCTGGCAGTTTAATAGTAATGATGAACCCTCCCTGCCAGCAAATGTGGCTTGATGCACTGCTTGTGATTCTCCTCCACCACACTGGCATGTGTGGTCAATGCACCACACAGTGTGCAATGGGTAGAGATGAACTGCCACATCCTAACATCAAGAGAGTGGCTATCATTTGGCGGGGAGGTAATGAATGATGAGGATTGGCATAAGATGTAGTTACCCTAGAAGGTGATGGCGAGCTAGTTGTTTCACTCATCCTGGAACTTCCAGTCTCTGCCTAGGTTGTTCTATTCCTCCTTCTCTTTGATCTCTGCCTCGCCTCTTGTTGTCTTTCTGGAGAGTCAGGGACAGCAAAAACGGTGCTTGATTTCTGTGGTGGGTTTTTGTCTTTAACATGTTTGATGTAAATGTCATGGTGTCTGTGTTTCATGTGTGATATCAGGGCGCTTGTGCCAAGTTGTGTTCCCTCCTTTCCTCTTCTCACTGACTTGTCACAAATTGTGCACAGTACCTTTGCTGATGACTGCACTGTGCCTGCCCCAACAGAAAAATAGTCCCACACCCATGATGACTTCTGGGGGAAGGGAACAGATGGAGAAGAATGGCCTCTTTCTTCTTGTCCTCCACATTCACCTTCAATGTCTGTGGCAGCGGATAATGTTGCTGCTGTTGCTGCTACTGTCTCAGATTCAGCACTGCAAGTAGGATCAGGAGTATTGCTGGCCCTGGCAAGTGGAACCTGTCCTAGTCCCACATCACTTGTTGACCCCATTCCACTGTGTCCACTGTGGTCTGTGGAACACTAGCTTGATCCTCAGCATCCTGCTGCCCTTGCAACTCAGCATCAGAAGGAATTAGAGCAGTTGCAAATTCCTCTAATTCCAAAATCTCGCTGCTGTGGTGGTGGTGGTAATGCCCATCCTCATTCCTGTCTCCCATTCTTTCCCAGTTTCTGCTAAAATGGCCATCAACACTAACATCACACTTGGCATTTGCTTTAGACCTGAAGAAGAAGGCAGACTAGCACTAGCAGCAGTAGCAGCAGGTACAGGCAGCTTATCTGTGCTCCTGCTGGTGGTGGTGGTATTAATTCTGAGCCTGTTCTCCTCCCCCAACACCAGTTCTGGCCTCTTCAGGATCATGTTCCACCTCGACACTATAGTGAAAGGAAGGGGAGGACTCCCAGTCCCAGGGTCAGAGGAATGGTGTGGGCTCCCTTGACCACTAGCCTGGACACTGTCAAATGTTTCCCCTACCACTCCAACTGCTACACCATTATTGCTACTACTACTAACACCAACCACATCAAGTTCAGCTGCAGAGTCTTCCTCCTCAGTTTCACAGTAACTAGTAATATGAGGATATTGTTGATTACCCCCTCCTTCACTCCTAACGCTAACAAGCTGCTGGACCTTAGTAGCAATAGTACTAGCACTGGCAGGACTGCTTGGGAATGGTAAGTGTGTTTTAAGGTCTCTGGAATCATTCCCCCCCCCAAGTACTACAAGACACACTAGCAGCAGGCAAAGTATTGTGTCAGCAGTTTCAGCACTGGCAGCAGGTACAGCGCTGGTGGCAGCAGGGGCAGATCGTCTGGCAGCAGGTACAACACTAGTGGCAACAGGGGTAGCACGTCTGGCAGCAGGTACAACACTAGTGGCAGCACATCTGGCAGCAGGTACAACACTTGTGGATGCAGGTACAGTAATGGTGGCACTGGCAGCAAGGGCAGCACATCTTGCAGCAGCACAGGCAGCTGACCTGTCCTGCTCTCACTAGTATTACCCTTTTCTCCCTCCCTTCCCATTAAATTCCCCAAGATCCCTTGAGGTGATTTAGGGGAACTGGACAGCATTGGTTCAGTACTGCTAGTCACTTCCTCCTCCTCCTTAGACTCAGTGGACATATAATAAGGGTCCTTAATAAGGGTCCTTCCAGTTCCTCCTTTTGCTGCTCATAGTGATGGCAGCCACTATGAGCCTTTCATGCCTCAATTTTGCCAAAATAGAGAACAGCACAGCATGTCTATCTCGCTCTGCAGCTGCTTCTATTGTGTCTGTCTTCTGCAAATACGTCATGTTTTTATAGCAAAAATGCAAAAACAATGAGCAGAAACTTTATAGCCATTGAAAAAATGGGGAAAAAGGTTGGCCAATGGGCGAAAAATGCAAAACTTGTAATCCATAGTTTTAAGGAGGATTTTCCCGTAAAAAAGCAGACAACAATGTGGTTTTTGCAAAATTTCTCGCTGGAACACGGCGACAACTTTCACCCATCCCTAATACCTTACTGAGAGCTCCTTTGTATCTATTATTAGAAGAAGATGTTTTTCAAATTGTGTGGTTGAGGAAGACCAACCGGCCTTAATGACAGATTGCTCCAAGAAGTGTTTAATTTTAAAAACTTTCCTCATTTATCCATGAGGTAATTGCAGTTTGTCTTGTACATTATTAAACTGAATCACATTGTCATTTTCTAGTACATCGTAAATCTGAAGATTATAAGGAAAATTCCAAAGGGGAAAAGAGACAGGGTGCAAAGAGAAAGCAAATTCTTTTTACAAAAATAGAGCAAGCCACCAACAGAAAAAAGCTAAAGAGCCAGACTTGTTTTAAATTGCCTAGATTGACAAAACGTTTGCCAGAATAGGGTGAGACCTTATTTCCTTGTCTTGATTTGACAGATGAAGGAACATCTCTACAAATGGGTCTACTGGGAGGACAGGGGCTCGTTCTAGGCTCACCCAGGTTTTATTTGATGTACTGTAAATCCAATCTATAATTGAAGCAAGAAGGGAGGTGTGAAAATATTTCTTGAGATTGACAATCCTAAACCCCCTAATCTCTTATTTAAAATTTAAAGTATGCAGTTTGACTCAAGATGGTTTAGCATGGCATATAAAGTTAAGTATTGAACTTTCCAAAAGGGACAAAAAGCAAGAGGGAATTTTAATATGTAAAGTTTGGAATGCAAAATCCTGGGAAGGACATTCATTTTAATCATACTAATCCTTCCGACCCATGACAGATAAAGTGTATCCCATTTACATAAGTCTTGTTGAATAGCTTTTAAGAGAGGAGGGAAGGTACATTGTAAAAGTATTTGATTTAGGATGTGGGCCAACAAAAAGGGTGATCCATTTGCAGCCATTGGGCAATAGTGGGAGGTAGTCCCATATTCAGTGTTTCCAATTTTGAGAACTTTATTTTGAAATCAGAAAGAACAGAAAAAATGCTAAGTTCCTCCAGAATAGCAGGCATGCAAGATAGAGGGTTCATAACTGTAATAAGGATATCATCGGTGAACACTTCTAATTTGTGTTCATTGCCATACAGGTGGACTCCTGAAATAGTAGTATTTTGGCTTATATATTGTGCCATCTTTTCCATAATCAGTATAAATAATAGGGATGATAAAGGGCATCCCTGTCTTGTGCAAATAGATATTTGGAGGCCATCAGAGAGACAACCATTAACTCTGACCTTTGCATTAGAGTTAGTATATATAGAGAGAACAAAATTAAGAAAATTGGAACCAAAGCCAAATTCCCAGAGCATATGTTTAGAAAAGACCACTTAACCCTATCAAATGTTTTCTCAGCATCCTTAGATAGAAAGACTGCAGAAGAACCTTGAGGATGAATATAGTGTAACAGATTAAGGGTTTCCTGGTGTTATCATGAGCTAAAATGGGAGGTGTGGTTTTATGCATTCAGCTAGAACCTTAACATATATTTTAAAATCATTATTAGATTTAGGAGCTAGATGGCTCTATAGTTTTCACACTTCTGCAGATCTTTACCCAGCTGAGGAAGGACAGAAATGTGGGCTTCTGCAATGGAAGGATTAGGAGCAACTGAGTCCATAACAGAATATACTGACACAGGTCAGGTGGAATACGAAGGATTCCCAGGGTATCGGTACTGCATGGGTTAATGGTCTTCAGAGAGTGTAAACAGTCCCATGTGAAGAGAGGTCTGTGATGGAGCACTCTCAGAGAGCTTAAAGATAAGTAACGCCCAGGAATAGGTTAGCAGACAAACGTGAACTGCCAGAGTAGTATCAGAAACTGAGCAACTTACAACACTGCCGTAGCAGTAACTGAGGACAGGCAACTTGCACACTGACGTAGCAGTAACGGGGACTAGTCCACTTGCACACTGCCAAGCAGTAACGGAGACTAGGCCATTTGCACACTGACGTAGCAGTAACGGAGACTAGGCCACTTGCACTCTGCAGGAGCAGTAACAGAGACAAGGCCACTTGCACTCTGCAGGAGCAGTAACGGAGACTAGACCACTTGCACACTGCCGTAGCAGTAATAGAAACTAGGCCACTTGCATTCTGCAGGAGCAGTAATGGAGACTAGACCACTTGCACACTGCCGTAGCAGTAACAGAGACTAGACCACTTGCACACTGCCGTGGCAGTAACGGAAACTAGGCCACTTGCAGTCTGCAGGAGCAGTAATGGAGACAAGGCCACTTGCACACTGCCGTAGCAGTAACGGAGACTAGACCACTTGCTCACTGCCGTAGCAGTAACGGAAACTAGGCCACTTGCACTCTGCAGGTGCAGCAATGGAAACAAGGCCACTTGCACACTGCCGTAGCAGTAACGGAGACACACAACTGAGCACTGCCGTGACAGGAATGGACTGGGCAACCAAGCAACTCGCCCTGAGGTCGCAACCAACCGGAAGCGTCACAGATGTCTAACCGATAGGAATGTCGCCAAGGCGACACAGAGGCAGCCAGAGCAGGAATGTCAACCAAGCCAGGTCGAATCATGGAGCAGGAACATCAGCCAAGCTGGGTTGGTACACTGAGCAGGAACATCAGCAAAGCCGGGTCGGTACACGGAACAGGAACTTCAGCCAAGCCGGGTCGGTACACAGGAGCAGAAGAATGGTCAGACAGTCCAGGTCGGTTCACAGACAGGAGACGAGATGCAGGGTAGTCAGGCAGGCCGGGTCGGTACACTGGGAATACTGAGAGCAGGTAGAAGCACTGGTACAGGAACACCACTAAAGGGCACCGGAGGGGTGCCAGAACCCAGTATATAAAGGCCATACTGGGCGGGACAAGCACAGAATAGCCAATAGGAGTAAAGCACAGTGTAGACTGACAGAATGTCACAAGGGGAGCACGGGCACCATGATACCTCCCTTAGAAATGCCAAGACGAGCTCACAACATCCTCCTCCACAGGTCCAAATAAACGGCTGTGAGGTGATAGCTGCACACAGAACCAGACTGATAAAATATAGGGCAAAGACCCGCACTCAGGGGGAAGGCAGATGTACCCTCCACGGGCGACCCCGCCGCAGAAAAAATTCCCCCTCCTGGCAAGGCGATCCCCCCCTGCTATACACAAGGCTATACAGTTATAAAGAGGTTTTATTAAGGGGAAAAAGGACACAACTCAACTTTATGGTTACGAAACAGTATGCATACATTGGAGAGCATATCTCTAATTATAATCACATCTTTATCTAGAGTTGTTGTATTTAACTAAACAAGAAGGAAAAAGTCATTAACCTGACTTGAGAAACATCAGGCCAGCCATCCAGCTACCACACCCCTCAGCCAGAGACTCTAAGACCCAGGCCACAGGGGCCCAGAAACCAGGCCATCGTGCACGCCCCCCCATCAACATCAGAACCAAGCCACACCCCACCCAGTCCTGGCAACCCCCTTGGCCCCCACCCACCCATGACCCTGGAAAGCTGTGATGAGCAAACACCATGGCAGGAACCCCCAAACATTCAAGGCAAACATGAGATTGCCTCAGTTCAAATAACTAGAAACCAGACTTCCCAAGTCATTTTACATACTGTGGTCGGAGACAAGCATATAAAACCGTAACTAAAGTATTTCTCTCCAAACACATCACATCAGAATCCCTAAAAGTGGGGTAATCTGCACATGTGTCAGGAGAGAAACACTTCAGAGATAAGATTACAAAAAATACCTCTTTCTTAGCGTGTTTATTCTGCACCATGATCTACACACGCACTCAAGGTTGAGTCCTGTGGATGGGGATCAAGAAAATAGAGCAGGGTAAGCTATATTTAAGCAGAAACTCATTCCTGAGTTCAGGATCCCTCAGATTAAGTGTCTATTTGGTCTGGCTGCTAGGCTACTCCCCCTTATTTTTTTTTAATTTGTCCAACCGATCGTATCACAGTCTGTACAAAAAAAAAATTATAACTAAAAACAAAATCAGCACAGAGACAATAACAGCAAGAGCAGCAAGCAAACTGGACCCCAGCTGCCTGAGTCTTGCCAGTCAGTCACAATGAATTTTGGGGTAGTTGAGGTCAAACTACTTCCTCCCTTCTTCTCCCCAGAGTGTCTCCAGTCTATCCTAATACAGAGAACATATGTCCTACCTAAAAGACTCCTTCAATTCCCCTTTATTTGCCTACCTTCTCTAGCTCAAAAACGCACTTCTTTATCCCCTCACAAACACAGATTGGCATGCTGTGGGAGCCTGAAACCCTTTTATATGGCTGCAGGAAAAGAAGACAAAACTGCCATGTCTTCCTATTGATTACAATTCAGTCTTTCCATTGATTTCAAAGAAATGAGCTAGGAAAAAAAGTGGGAACACTACACTTTTCTCTGTAAATTTTTCGCCAAGCAACAAGTGCAATTTTTCACCTATTTTGGTTGGAGGCAAAAGTTTTCACCTATGCCTACTTATTGAATACAGCACTTAGTTTTCAAATATAGAATACAGAAATATAGAATAGAAATATAGAATATTTTCATTAGACATTCTAATAAACTGTATTAAAAAAAACAGGGATTTTTCAATGCCTGATCAGTATAGCCATAGCCCCGTTATGCTCAAATTCAGCAATGCGCTAGTACCGAGACATATATATGCCTTAACACATAACATGTCTAGCAAGCATAAATTATGCAATTATGTGTCTCTGTTATGAAATATTATATTCAGCTCATAAAGAATTTAAATTATCTTGAGATAAAGATCTAAATGTAACTGTATTTATTTGTGTTTTGATTTCTTGTTCAAATAATTTTGACCATTGAGACCGAAACTATCCTCTTCCTAAAATATGCAGAAGAATGGAACATTTGTCATGCTGGTATGTTTCAAAGACTTTCTGAAAAGCTATCTTCCTTCATTTTCCTTTCCACTATAGAATTGTACTGCCAGGAAAAGTTAAATGGATTAATTACCTTTTCAGTGTAGGAGAATAAAAAGAAGTGTCTTGTCTTTATCTCCTCTGATTTCAGTGGCTGACTAGAGGCTTTTCAAATGCACATATTCCTCTAATGACTTAATCACCTAATTAGGTGACTTGCAAAGGCAACTGGTAAATGAACAGAGTTATTTTCCTAATTCCCATGTATGCACTTCCAAAGTAAATGACTGTGAATTCTCTATTTAGATTGCAAGATAAAGAGTTAAGATTAAAGTAAAATACAGTCTTTGAACAGTAAACCACATAGCTAAAACTCAGCAAATTGTATTTTAAAATATCTGTAGGTTTTTAAATACAAAGGTAACTTACAGTTTTAGAATTAAATCACTTAAAACAAGCCCTTTACATTAGTTTCAAGCTAAGATTTCATTTTATACAGTATTAATGTTTTGATCTGTCACTATGTGTTTATGTTACCAACAGTGGTTGCACTGCTGTTTATCAGCTTCTAATTCAATAACATTTGGTTTATCCTATAAAAAGATGGATTTCTGTATGTGGGACTTTACATGGTTAAAGGAATTAGCAAGCAAGATTTCAATACTGAGCAACGTTTTATTAACAAAAAGAAGCTAACCTCTTTTTTTAAAGTTCAATCACTCATGTTTTGCAACTGACTGAATTATGCATTATGCTGACATTTCTTTCTTTATCCAAAAAATATAACCCTTTAAATGCCATGTATGTGCAATGCCCATTTGACAGTCAAAGGATAAAATATTGACTTCAAATGTTTATACCAATCTGAAAAATCTTTAAACTTTTTTTAATCAAGCAAAACTTTACCCATACTATAAAATTTACTCCTGGGGCAAATTAACTGTACCATAGGATACAAATATATTTTATTGAGTTAAATTGGTTTTTAAACCCTGAATGCAAAATAGGTCTCCCAAAAATGTCATTTTAGGGGTAAAAATCTCATTTAAACCAGTGTGAATTTGGAAAATTGTTATTTGTTCCTGTGGTACTGTTGATTTTCTTCAGGATTGATTTAGTCCTTCTTATTCATTTATCATCCCTGTGTGGCCACTAAAATACATTTCTTTGAGATATGCTCCCAGTGTTAGCATATGCCATGGAGTGCTGGGCCTACTGAGCACAGACTTAGTGACCCCCATAATTGTGACTAACCCACCTGATCGCAATTAGCTGTCCCTAAAATCTGGCCTTTCTGTGGTCCATAAATACTGCATTTGGGAAAGTACTGGTAATTCTTGGCAATGTGAATAAAATTCAACAATGGATGCTGCTAATGTTGAGAGGGGGTAGATATGGGAGAAAGACAGTGGATGGCGGATAGAAAGATGGAAGGAGAAAGTAGAGGGGGAAGCTATGGGAAGAGGAGAAGCAAGATAAAAACAAGGAGGAGGAAAGAGAAAAGAGGAGAAGATGGAGAGAGAGGTGTGAAAGAAAGAACTCAATGGAAGATAGAAGAGAGAAACAGGAAGGAAACAGAGCATGTGGAGAAAGAAGAAGAGATGAAGATAAGTGAGAATGAGCAAGAAAAAGAGAGGTGAGAGAAAGAAGATGTGATGGGAGTGAGAGAAGAGTGAGAGAAAATGGGGGGAACAAAAAAAGATGGGGACAGTCATCCTAACTACATATACAGACATGCAGCTTTAAAGGGGGTTGAGAATGAAAGACAAAAAACTCAAAGAAGAATACAGGACATTCTTGAAAATAAGAGGAATCTCAATGTATTCTTCCTGGTAAAACATTTTCTAAATAAATAAATTAACAGTAGTCTGTTGACAAATGACAGCAAAGTAAAGGGATTTGATTGCAGTTATATTTGATAATTTAAATGTAGACAAACAATGCAGCACAGTCACTAAGAAAGCCATATATATTTTTTAGGTTGTATTGGAATATATATTAGAAGCAGAAAAATAAAGCTCTTCTTTATGTCACTTTACAGGTTACTAGCTCAATTTCACCTACAGCATGATGAACAGCTCTGGAGATCATTTCAGACTATTCAAAGAAGGGCCCCTAAAATTGTGCATGGGATAAATAGCAAAACATATCAGGAATTACTCCAGGACCACAGTATATACATATAGCTGATTTACAATCAAAATATAGCAAATGGAAACAATATAGCTTGTTCAAAACATTGTGGGTGTCAAACCAGCTCATTAAAAATGTTGCCAAAAAGTCAACATAGCATAATCTTATGTAGCCTAAATTAAACCACCCCCAAACCCTACAGAGACTGACCCTAATCTAACAGATACTAACCTAACAACTTAACCTAACAGTAACTTAACAGATGCTGAGCCTAACTGACCATAACCTAACATATACTGACCCTAATCTAAACCAATAGTAAGGTAACCTAACCTAACAGATAGTACCAACTTGTATTTCAGCAGCATTCTGATAGGCAACACATTGTGGGTGTCATTTTGATCCTCATGACCTTGTGAGCATGCCATAATGACGCTCACCATGTAGGTGGTGCCATTTCTTAACGTTAGCTAAATCTCTTTGCTGATATTAGGGACAGGGGTAATATGACTGAAACTTCAATTATACTAAATGAAGCCTTTGAGTGGCAGAGAGATTGTGCAACACATTGTTCTCTAATGTGTTGTATATCCCTGTGGCATTCAATTGGTTACTAAAATTCAAGAGAGATCTGGTTTTCATAATATAAGCAATACTAGAACATAATAAAAGAGTATATGCCCTAAAACTGAAGGATGGTTTACAATTTATTGCGTACCCCTCTGGCACTCAAAGGGTTAAAAACTACTTTACTGAGAGGGTGATAGATACATTGATTAGCCTCCCAGCAGAAATGGTGTATATATTTAACTATTCTAAGGTTAAAAGAAGTCTGAGCAAACTAGATAAAGGAATTGGTAGACTAGATGGTCCAGTTGTTTATCTGCCAGCATATTCTATGTTTGCATGCGCAAGGATAAAAAATAAACAAGGGAATACTTCATTGTTTAGTTTTACCAGTTTTAAACCAGACAAACACAAGAAGGAGAAAGGTGGATACACACAAGGGCATTACAAGGATCATCAGGTATCCTATAGCTGCAAGGATATTATAGTGCCCTCACAGTTACTGCCAGTTTTTTAGTCCATCTCTGTAACTTGGTTGGGGCCATGGGCCGATTGTCCTACCGCTAGATCATGGGCCAGTGGGGGAGATCATAGGATCTTACCTCACCCTCCCACAATATTTTGAAGGAGAGGTCTGTGGCAGAGCTCCAGGATATGACATAATATCCCGGTGCCTGCTCTCCCATGCCACACAGGGACCACAAGGGGGCGTTGATAGGGACGTCGGTGCAGCTAGTGGGCTGCTTTAAAAAAAAAAATGCCAGGGCTGGTATTCCCCTACAATCCGCCCCTGGTTGGGGCTGTCTCTGATATATACTAATCTCCATAAATGATTAAGTAATACTCAGACACAAGAAAATACAAAAAAGAAGTTTGAAACATGGCCTATCAGCATATACACACAAGACTCAATGTCAGCAGTGTCATAAAGAATGTGAATACTCATAAGCTGTGTTTGACCATTTCTTGATCATGCTGATGACTTCTTCATGCTAGGAGTTTAGCCTTCTGAGGAAATTATTATACTCATCAAGAAATGCATAGAAGGTGTTTGATACCATCTTACGTATTTATTGTTTTAATAAACTGAGTTTTACATATACATTGATTTGTATTGCCTACTTGATCTCCTAGTTTGTGTGCCATTGAGTTCCAAGATGGGGAGGACTAGAATTAGCTGTCCCCACAAGTGTTGAACTGGTAACCAATGAGTATTAACTCACATCATTTATCACATAGCTAACACTGAATCTTTTGTATAAGTGCAAATAGGGCACTTCACATTTTCATATGTTTTAATGTCACCTTATGAACAGAGTATTCCTAGGCTTTTATATGTGGCATTACATGGGTCTGTCTGGAAGCAGACACACTCTTTACACTGGTCTTAATCTAAAGTCTCAGCATGCACTGTACTCATGCACTGGCCATTTTCTCTCCTGACATTAGTAACATATGACAGAAACATTATATACATAGAAACATAGAATTTGACAGCAGATAAGAACCATTCTGCCCATCTAGTCTGCCCATTTTCCTACTGTAAAAACCTCAAACCTTATTTGGTCCTTGGTCTTATCTTATGTTCAGTACAGCCTTATGCCTATCCATGCATCCTTAAATTCTGCTACTTTATTAACTTCTACCACTCATGCTGATAGGCTATTCCATTTATCTACTGCCCTCTCAGTGAAGTAAAACTTTCTTACATTAATTCTAAACCTGTGTCCCTCTAGTTTTAGACTATGGCCTTTTGTCCTAACATTTTTACTCCTTTGAAATGTACTTCCCTCCTGCACGTTGTTGAATCCCTTCATGTATTTGAATGTTTCTATCATATCCCCTCTCTCTCTTCTCTCCTCCAAGCTATACATGTTCAGATCCTTTAGTCTATCCTGAAATTTCTTTTCCTCTAAACTAGTCACCATTTTAGTATCCCTTCTCTGAATTTTCTCTAGAGTGTCTATATCCTTCTGGAGATGGGACTCCAGTACTGTATACAATACTCTAGGTGAGGTCTAACTAGAGATCATGGCCACTTCCCCTTTTCTGCTACTAATGCCCCTAGCTATACAACACTCAGTACCCTGGTTGCATTCCCCACTGCTTTATTACATTGCCTGTCTACCTTTAAGTCATTAGAAATAATTACCCCCAAATCACTTTGCTCTGTTGTCTCTGACTGCACAGCACCCTAAACAGTATATTTTTCCTTTCGATCTTTATGTCCCAAGTAAATTATTTTACATTTATCAACATTCAACTGCAGCTGTCACACTCTTGTCCATTCTTCTTATTTGCCTAAATCATTTGTCTTTTGGCTTATTTCCCCTGGAATGTCTACCCTGGTGCAGATCTTTGTATCGTGTGTAACAAGGCCTACCTTACTTTGAAGACCTTTTGCAATATCACTAATAAAAATATTAAAAAGAATGGGCTCCAGTACAGATCCCTGAGGTACCCCACTAATAAAACTCCCTTTGTCTATTCTTCATTGACTACCCCCCTCAGCCATTGCCTTATACATTTAACTATTTTTACATCCAGACCCAAACGCTGCATTTTATAAATGAGTCTTCTATGAGGGACAGTGTCAAATGCTTTACTGAAATCTAGATAAGCTATATCTACTTCTACCCCCTTGGTCTATTATATTAGTTACCCAGTCAAAAAAATCTATGAGATTAGTTTGACAAAATCTCCCTGCTGTAAACCCAAGCTGTTTGGTATCCTGCAAGCTATTTAAATTCAGATATTTAACAATTCATTAGTAGAGTGTTGTAGGTAAATGTTGGGGCAGAACACTGAAAAGAGGCACCTACCAAGATTATATCTGATATACACCTGAAAACGTCTGAAAACATGCTTGCATTAACAAACCCCCTCCAGAGCTTTGTCTAGGGACAGCTGTACTTCCCTTAATGGTGGTCCTGGTTAGCAGTAAGGTGAGCATTCTCATTTAAGTAGACCATAAATTAAAGAAATGTGCACTAAATGTGGAAAATAAAAGGCCTATGCATATCAATCTGTGGAAACCAGGTTTCCAATTCCTATTTTACTCTTTGGAGCTTTGCTTTCAAATGCACATGAATTTTACAAACCTTCTTAGCTAATGTCTTTGAGAGACAGTATTAATTGCAGAACATTTTTTACTGACTATTTTATAAATGTATATTACAGTGAAGTACATTTTCTCTGAACGTACTGAGGTGTGTTTTAAATTTTCTCAGGTTGGAAAATGATTACCTTATTATAGTTGTATGGTACCATTCAAAACCATGTACATAAAATAAACACATCACTGAAGAGAGAACATTTTATAATACTTGAAAATATCTCCTCAAGCCAAGATATATATACACAGTATATAGTCCTAAAAAATACTGGTTTGATTGTATTTTGCAGTTTTACATTTTGCATTTGTCTGCATAAGAATATGTAAAACTGAATGTATATAAGCAAGTGTACTTAGGTCTGTTATAACACACTCTCTCTTGTCTTTGTCTCCATTATGACAATTGTCAATACTACAAGCCATGATCAGTGAATGTACGGATGTGCTTCACTCTAATACAGGCATAAGGGTTCTGTACTGTGCCTGTTCAAAACATTTTACTCTAAAAGAAGCCACTTTGTGTCACTTGTAACAAGAGATGTGGAGTGGGAGTGTTTGTAAGGATGTGTGAAAGGCTTTTGCCCAAAAAGGGAAATTGCAATTTTTGCCTTGTATGGGAATATCTGAAAAATGTGCCAATTTTCTACCTTTTTCCACTCAGCCTTGTCCAACTGCACTGGTAGCCATAGTACCATACATAATGACTTCCAGCCTTGTCCAACTCCACTGCACTGAAGTAGCTAAAACCACACATAAAGAGTCTAATTCAAATGCGAGAATTGGCAAAGTTCCCACGGGACATTTCTGGAGGCTAGCAAAAAGGTGGACATTTTAGATGCTTAATAAGCACAGGAGCATACACTGAAAAACCTACATATTGCCTGTTTTATGACAAAATTCCTGGGAATTTTCACCCATCCTTAAGTGTATGGTTGTTTTAGGGTATTACATTCCACTTCACCTTTCTTTATGCCATGTACTAACAAGATGCAAAGAACTGTATGCTTTCATTTTCTAGTACATACTATAGTGAAGGTGTTCGGGTTTGCTCCCATTTGAGGCTTGTGGTGACACAGCTGTGTGCGCATCTCTGCACTAAAGGTGTTTGTACACAAGTACATGTGCAAGTCTATAAGCACATCAAATGGGCTGCACTGACAGCTTCATTCATTCCTCTGCAAATTACCTGTTCCTATTTTTCCTATTTCCCTGATATCAGCATGTTTAACTAAGTATTCTAAATACTCTGTGTCCTTTTAACTCTATATACTTTTTAAATAATTAGCATTTTGAGCATAAACGTATTCAGTCTTTCTATTTTAAGACTGCCTATCAATTGGGACTTGTATAGTCTTGATATTTGTATTGTAGTACATTGTACTGCAGAGGGTTAAGATATACAACTCCATAAATATATAAATACTTATTTCCATAAACATTTGAGGTGGGGGTTTTTTTGTTATTCTTAATGGGGTATCTATGTTCGCTCCTCTCTTTTTATTTCTTGTGAACAACTACAGTTAATTAAATAAATATATGTTGCAGCTCATTGGTTTACTATTGAATAACTGCTACTCCCAAGTCTGAAAGTAATTGCACTATAAACTCACAATTGGTTTGTCCCTAATTCCTTATTCTACCTACTTGAAAAGTTGAAGCTGTGCAACACTTACTGGAGATATACATGACATCACAGCAGCCAAAAAGAAAGAATCACCAGCTTCTTCTCCAGAACTCACATCACCACTTATAGAGGGATAAAAAGGGGTTTGGTGCTTCTGAGGGCTGTAAGATTAATAATAACTAATATTTATATAGCACCTTTCTCCCAATGGGACTCAAAGCACTTTCAGAACTAACCAAATCAGCAGATGAATAACATATGTTATTATTACCTAATCCACAGTATTCATTTATCAACCTTGGAAGAATGAAGGGCTGAGTTGCTCCTGCCAGGATTCGAACCTGCAATCTTGAGGTTTAAACAGGCTCTGTAGTCAGGGCTTTTACCACTGCACTATCTCACCAGCTGTCTGCATGATGTCACCAGCTGTTTTGAATGCTCCTACCCCCAAAGGTGATAACAATAGTGTTTAATTTTTTGAATGATAGAAGGTTGTGCAACACATTACAAAGTAATGCACAGGACACCCCCGGGCACTCAAAGGATTAACAGTTTAACATGCATATTTTCCATGTTATTTTTATTTTAACAAACTTGCAAACGCATTATATTTTGTGTGGTTTACTTCTTATTTTTAAGAAACATGCAAAATGTTAATGTTTCCATTTTTAGGTAATTTTGGGGAAATGATGCAGCAATTCATTAGCCTAGATGAAGATTTACCTTTTTGTGAGTTAATATGATTGAGAGAAATACAGAGAGAGGGAAGGAGGTGGAAGAAAGGAGTAGGAATGAGGTGGAAAAAGACCTTTACTTAACATGTTTATAAAACCTTCATATTATTGTACTCCTTGTGGCCTTTAGTATAATTTCTTAAGAAACATGCTTTTGTGTAAAGACGTTTAAAGGATGAGGAAATTCATGAGTCTAGATGAAGATTTATATTGTTTTGAAGTGATGTGTTTGACACTGTAGAAATGTGATCCTTTTGTTCTCTATTCAAACTCTACAGACCAGGGACACTCTCTCTTGTTTGACGGGTCTAATATCCGATGTGAAACAAAGGATGTAACCATTGTGCCTGTCACCAGTGGCTCTATTAGAGACAATCAATGTTATTTCAAAACTACACAGAGCATGGTATGGTTCCATTTTCTATTCTGATCCAGAGATAGGAAAATCAGGTAATTAAATGTGAGAAATCACACAACAGGGGGAGCCTGTTTCTGCTCTGTTGATTATGTGAAGATACTTGCTCAGCCATAGAATACAGAAGATGGTGGAAGAAAGAGACAGCATGGTGCTGGACAATAGATTTACATTGCTTCTAAATGCACTATGTAGCAAACACAATTTGTTGTCAGGAACAAACAACCCATCCATGTCCTTCTTAAGTGGAACTACTTCCCATCAATTTGAAAAGGCTTGACCATGAGTACAATTCACTCCAATTAATATGCTTTATGCTTCAAGATTCCATTGTTTTTAATTGAAATGCTTGAGAAGGAGGAGTGGTTGTATTGTCATAAACAGTACAAAGAAATGGCAGCATCAGAACACATTTATGAAGAAAGTCATATCTGATAAAATAGTGTTTTCTATTAGTCATCAGAAACCCATGTATGGCCTATTTACAACCTTATATAAATGACTTAATGTGATATTTACATCCATGTTGCTGTTGTTTGTCAACACTGCATGTGATATTTAGATTGTGAGGCATGTAAGTTCAGTATGTTATAAGATACAAGTACAAAGTTGTATGGATATGATAATTATGTCTGACACAGTGTGTGCATGAGTGTTTTCAGACCCATGTCAGAGATTATCACTAAATGTATGCCATTATATTTTTAATCTGTCACGCTTGTGGTGCTTATATGAAGTTTTGAGTTTGTATAGTTAAACACACTGCATGTGATATTTAGATTGTGAGGCATGTAAGTTCAGTATGTTATAAGATACAAGTACAAAGTTGTATGTATATGATAATTATGTCTTACACAATGTGTGCATGAGTGTTTTCAGATCCATGTCAGAGATTATCACTAAATGTATGCCATTATATTTTTAATCTGTCACGCTTGTGGTGCTTATATGATGTTTTGAGTTTGTATATTTATACACTATAGTATATATCATATTGTGGCATAGACACAGGCCTATTCATTCAATTGTTCATGGCTTTATTTTATTGAATACACACTTTAAACTTTAAGTCAAGAGCATGCTTTGAGCTAACATCAGGCAATATAATAAAATTTGTCCTGGCTACTGCTCTGGAGAGATGTGCTACTCATTATTTCAAAGATGGCCTGCATGTGAACTCTGTCTTCTCTTACAAGCTTCTCCAACATACTTCTACAAAACATCACCCATGTTGCTCTACTCCTTTGGAACTCATTACTACCATACCTAGTGTTGAATCTATCTGAATGTTACAAACAGATAGATACCTTGTGATCAGATGGATTTGAATAGAGATGCCACATAATAATAATAATAATAATAATAATAATACTCCTTTACTTTTGATAACATCACCATGGAGATCAAATTTTTCTGTCACTTAGGAGATTTCAGTCAGGGGCATAAACAAAAGATCGACATCCCTGATGAAAGCCTTATAAAATATCATATGACATTGTTATCTTATGCTCATTTCTATTCTGATATATAAAATTAAAAGTTTCTGACTGTGCAATTTAGACACTACATAGTTAGTTTTGTATGTTCTATTTGTAATGAGAGGTAAGTATAAAGGCAGCTAATCTTTTGTAATTATCATCCTCCTCCCTTCCACTGTTACTTTATCTTAGAATATTTACAGAAAATACCACACTGTGGGTGCAATATTCAAAATGCCATTGTAATGAAAAAATTTTACATTGTGAGTTATTTGTAAAAGGAGGATAGAATTTTTGGAAGTAAATGTGTCTCTTTAAAATTTGTGATAAATAAATAAAATGAAGGAAAGATGAGAAGTTATTTTTTTTCTGCTAATGTTCCTTTAAACGGTCTTCTTTTCAAAGTTTATACCTTTTATATTATTATTTTATATTATTATTATCATAATGACAGAGAGAAAAAAATGGCTACAAGAAGACCTGTTGTTTCAAATACCTTACAATATGCAGTAAATTAAACCACTGTACCTTTTTAAATTTCTTTTTCACTTTGTTGGAGAGAATGGAATTGAATGTACAAAATAATAGCAATATGTTTGAAAATTGACATACCATGGCATAAATAATAATTTCAGACTATTTATGTTACCATGGCTATGTGGACATTTCCCCTTTAACATTAAATGTACCCTATCAAGATTGCTATGGTAATGAGGTCAGGAAGTTCTACACAAAGCATGAATGGGAGCCCCTGCAGATTATAAGTAAGACAAGATGTTAGGCCTCATGAAGCAAATAGACAATACTTTCAGATGCTACCATGAAGTACAGAGAATTGGGTTAATATAAAACCAGTTTTAGGTGTCTGTGATCATTTAAGCTTGTGTTCTTTTAACTTAGTGTCACTGCTTCATTGAAATCATTATGCATGACTATGCAAATTACATCACCAATTACAACACTTATGCCATAACATACAACATCACAAATGACAACAAGATTGGCAGTGATAGCATACATCACCATATTTGACATTGAATGTTGGTATTATGAAATTGTTTTATCTTGAACGTTCTTATTTTTATAGTAACAATGTAAAGAGTGATATATTTTTGGATGTATATAAATAGATTGATCATTATAATTGTGTACATACAACATGTAGATTTGATATATACAGTATAATGTGGTGAGATATACACCATGCAGAAGAAGTATATATAGTTCTGCGTAATATTACACATGCCACACAGCAGTATTATACAAATCATTCCATATTCATATTTTATTTTTATAATTTTCTCCACTCATTAGCTATACACATGTGGATTGTATTAGAGATGGGCCTACTTGTGATGTATTTATCTTATTTATGTGATTATATGTGCCCTCTTCCCCTTAGGGCTTTTATATATGGTATTTTGTTTGATTACAATTTCAAAAATGATAAACGTCTACAAATGCACTTTCAGTGATCATGGATGTAGAAAAATGTATGCCAAGTGAAGAAATAGGTAATAAAATGGCCTGTTTCACCTCCGGTGCATATTGTAGCAAGAACATGGCTTCCACTGACATGTTCCTGTGGTGAGTTGGTGTGTGTGTGCTCATGCATGCTCAAGAGAATATGGGTGTTTGTTACTTGTTAGCATGTGGGCTCATACATGATGATGTATGCTTGCATACAGTGGGCTTAACCTCCCAGCCATTGCATTAATTGCTTTTGAATCATTCTCTTTCCTGTGTGAAAGTCCACATAAGTTGCTATAGGAAGAAAAGACAGATAGGCATGCTTGTTTCACTAATCAGGATGACACTGGAAAATAGGCATAGCACAGAATTGCACTTATTTAAGCATACATAGCAAAGAGACCTAACAGAATGACCAGGATTTCTCCTGATTACCCTTTTACCTAAACCTTACCTAGTGTTGAAGTTCTGTGCTTTACTTTATTTTATTCTACTTTACTATAGTCCAGATATAGATACATAGTAAGTGTGGACTATATGCTTTATACCAACTAACACGGAATACTAGCTCATCTGGTAGCGCTCTGTACCACTCCGACACTAGAGATCTAGCATTTATTATCATATCATATATTGGTTCTTTTATTTCTTTTTTTAATTTAATTTTTTATTTTTTACTTTTGAATTCATAATCCCCCCTTTTTAGGGAGGAAATTGGAAGTTGCTTTTATTCAACGTGTTTTAAAATATGTTTTATATGTTTTCTTGACCATATTAAATTAATTACTACACTTAGATTGTTTTGTGCAGTCTCAACTAGTGTTGAGCGAGCGTGCTCGGCCGATGCTCGGATCGGCTCGAGCATCGCTCTGCTCGGCACATGGCGGTACTCGTCGAGTACCGCCATGTGCTCTCCCGCCATGTTCGGGTGGAGGGGATCTGTGCCGGAAGAGGCACAGATCAGAAGACGCTCCGCTGGACCACCAGGGACTGGAGGTACGGGGGCATTGCGGAGATGAAGGGGGCATTGCGGAGATGAAGGGGGACATTGTGGAAGAGGGGCATAGACTCTATGCCCCTCTTCCACAATGTCCCCCTTCATCTCCGCTATGCCCCTCTTCCACAATGTCCCCCTTCATCTCCGCTATGCCCCTCTTCCACAATGTCCCCCTTCATCTCCGCTATGCCCCTCTTCCACAATGTCCCCCTTCATCTCCTCTATGCCATAGAGGAGATGAAGGGGGACATTGTGGAAGAGGGGCATAGCGGAGATGAAGGGGGACATTGCGGAGATGAAGGGGGCATTCAGAGATGAAGGGGGCATAGCGGAGATGAAGGGGGGCATTGACCAGGCACCCTCCCCTCATGAGAGCAGGGGGTGCCTGGTGTAATGCTCGTGTCGCCCCATTCATTTGAATGGGGCTCGGGTGCTCGGCCGAGCACTCGAGCATCAGGGGGTGCTCGGTCAGAGCACCCGAGCACCCGAGCATCGGGGTGCTCGCTCAACACTAGTCTCAACCCTTCCTTTTATTCATTGCACAAGAAATATACTGTAAGTAGTTATGGACATAAACATTTTATAACATTGAAACTCATTATATTTGTAGAACAGATTCTGCTATATAGTGTATGGTTTTCCCTTGTGGTAACAGTTATGGTGGCATGACCAGAAGATAGTCAATGAAAAATGTACACATCAATCACATTGGTAATTTTAGAGTAGGTTTAACAATAAATGTAAAAGTAACAGCAGTTAATAGACATTTCTGGTAGTGACATAATTTGTATTTATCACTGGCACAACTGTGGGCCATAGTGATATGGAAGAACATGGAAGGGAGAACACAGAAAGGTAAAACTATTCAAAATAAAGAAACACTAAACACTGAGCTATGTTTCTATCTAGAGGGACACAGGTTTAATTATAATATAAGAAAGTTTTACTTCACTGATAGGGTAGTAGATAAGTGGAATAGCCAGCATAAGTTGTAGAAGTTAATACAGTGATGGAATTTAAGCATGCATGGGATAGGCATAAGGCTATTCTTAACATAAGAAAAGACCAAGGACCAAAAAAGGTTTGAGGTTTTTACAGTAGGAAAATGGGCAGACTACATGGGCCAATTGGTTCTTATCTGCCGTCAAATTCTATGTTTCTATGAAATGAATTGTATCAATTTGGAGAAATGTTATGGTTTATATTTATAGGGCACATGACTGTATAGTAGTATTTATTAAAGGAATAACATTGCTTTTTAAAAAATAGAAGGCGAGATTGGCAAAAATTGTTCTGCTGCAATTCATGTTTTTTTTTTTTTGTTTTTTTTTAGCTAAAATGGAAAAGCCATTCCAGTGGCACTTTAAACAAAATATTGCTTTATTGTGGTGAGCAATATCAACACTGAAGCTCGCTGAACAAACTCAGGTAGTACATAACACTGTTTTTACATTAAGCAACTGTCTGAAACATTTTTTATTAAATGCAATAACTGGAGAAATGCATTTAAAATGTGAACATAACCACACAATTTGCATGAAAAATGTAAATTCCCCCTTTAGTAAATATTCATAGTGTTTTATGCGCTTGTGTTTCACTACAATTTATTTTAGTTATCTATCAGTAACGTTTTATTGGCTTAATAATAAGCAAGTGTACTATTCCATTTTGATCACAAGATGTCCCACTATCTCTATGTGAACAAGGCTGTCTGCAAATAGTCACATGACTTACAAAGTCTTCCGCCACCCCACTCCCACAACTATTTTTTTTATTTCTTGGCCAAATAATAAAAAAAGCATCTGCTGCCAGTTGTGCCACAGTGCCTATTAATAAGCCTTTATGGCGTTAAAATGCATTTTACTGTTCCTTCTTTGATTCAGACAACAATATTAAAGGAACTCTCTCACAACTCTTTTTTTAATTACCTAATGTAAGGCCAATCTGTCTTCTGATCAAATACATGGAAATAGGAAACTGGACAGGTGCTGCCGCCTAACATATTAATGTAATTGATGCAGTCCTAAACGTCATATGTCCATTAAGTGCATCCCAGGCCATATCACCATTGGTGATCCAGAGGAAGGCTAAAAAAATATTTACTCAATTTGCAATTAAACACCAAATACTTAAAACAAATCCTCCCTGCCTCCAAAGGCAGTTGGATGCTTCCCTGGATCAACACCCTATCTACTTTGAAACCAACTGTCATATTTCTCAAATTTGTTCTGAGCTACAAAGTTATCCCCTACCTTTTTGAAAGGATTTACTTTATCTGCAAACTCATGTAAAGAATTCCACATCTTTACTGCTCTTGCTGTAAAAAAACTCTTGCCTTTGTTTAAGTCAAAAAGTAAGAGTAATTGAGAGTATGTTTTTCTATGCTCTTCTTTTTGTAATGTTATTATACTGTTGCTGCATCTCTACCTGGAATCAGTCATTGCCCACAGCTATGCCAGTTGTTGGCAAACAGTGTTTACTACTATTGTGATAGCAATATCTGTGAAATAGTTACTGGGATAAACTAGATCGTTTAGGAAAGAGCATGTATTCAGTCTCCCCAAACTAGTACTACATTTTATTCCTACATGTCAGGGATTTCAAGCCTGATGTTATATTGTATTAATACTACAGTCTATTGATATGATTTATATATGTTATTTTATAAATACCAATCACATCTGGTTTTGTGTCCTTCAAATGGATTTGTTCTATCAGGCATTTCCTTATGACAGAACTGCATTTCACACATAGATAAGTGTTTCACATTACACCATAACTTTTTAAAGTTTCTGTCACTATTGTTCTTTTAAGCTGTTGCATAAGATCAGTTTTATTAGATAATTTTAAAATAAGTTTATTATTTCCATGTTCAAACCATTACTACTATTAACTACAGGTGAATGTGAGTATGTCTTATAGGCACCTTATCTTTGTACTTTCTTTGGTTTATAGAAAGTGATGATTAAAATAACCAGGGTTCATTTTGCAGGTCTGGACCTGTAGCTAGTTTTCCTGCTATCCCAAGGTATTTAAGAGTTTTCTACCTAGATTCATCATCCCTTATAACCTGAGGTTATGGGATGCAGTATCTAAAGAGTATAAAAACCCTTTAAGCTTCAACTGGGGGGGTAACATATTGCATGGTAATGTGTTGCAGAACTAACACTCAAGAGGCATCTAAAGTTAAATTTTTCTATCAGCAATGCAGTTAAATATTGCAAATAAATAAAATGCAAAGGTCATGGAGCTAGACTAAGAATCGGTGGTTCTATATATGCTACTGGTTATTTTCTAAGATGTGACTTCATGCGAACCACACTCCTAGCAAATCATAGAATATGACTATTGTAAACAAAGACACAGCCACCATCAATGTTTGCTTTTTGTCCCAGCTTGTGATTGTTTTTCTACATTATGTTTGGATTTATTTAATCTTGCCATCAGCACATTTGGATTATTTATTTGTTTGTTACTCTTTTTGTTTTGCTATACTGTGTTTGGAATGGGCTGAAGTGGGGATTAATGGCTTTAATAATTACCACAGGGATTCTGGAAATTTTAAGTTTCTTCATCAATATTGTTTATTTATATTTTATTTTAATTTATTTATTTAAACATAAACCCTTTATTAAATGGGCAGGCAATGCATTTTGAACAAGGTGTATTTTGCAGTGTAATATCCTTCATGCGTTTCAGTGGTCCCTATGAGCCTCCTAAATGTATTACTTACTTTCACAATTCCTTCTGTGAAATCAAATCATTTGATTGTACGATCCATACGATCCAACCCTTTCCATAGAAAAGTGATTAGGTATAGTAGGTGAGTCACACCACCCATCTTTTGTTTATTTAAGTATTCTCCACTATCGGCAGCGGCGGACTTGGAACAATCTTGCAAACCCGTCTGTGCACTGATTTTCAAATTCATATACTGGCCTGAAGAAGGGGGGCATTTTTTTACCTTTCTACTTATTTGCTAGAGTGTGCAAATATTAACAAAAGATGGATTATGTATATTTTCCTACCTTCAATGATACTGAAATCTTTGAAGCACATGTAATTTCCTATTTTGTAGCTGCTACTTTCCCAAGTAAAGTGGTACCCCTTTGGTATGGGTTGATATTTAATAGGAAAAAGAACAACAAAACTGCTCCTACCCAGGGGTGGGCAAAATCTCTCACTGTGTTCCCATGAGAAATTCTGAGAAAGAACGTTGTTGTCTGCTTTTTCACTGGAAAATCCACATTAAAACTAGCGATTAAAATTTTCAAATTTTTCACCCATTGGCCAACATTTTTCGCAATTTTTTCAATGGCTAGAAAGTTTCTGCCCATTGATTTATGTGGTTTTTGCCTTTTCGCTATAAAAACGTGACGTATTTGCAGAAGTCAAACACAATAGAAACAGCTACAGAGCGACGTGGATGTGCTGTGCTATTCTGCTCTGATCTTTTGTAAAAATTGAGACAGAAGAGGCTTTTAGTGACTGCTATCACTATGAGCAGGTTTAATATTGATAATATCCAGAAAATTGCGGTTTGTATTGCATATTATTTCCAGTTTTTTGTATTGTAACACCATCAGGTGTTTTATAAAAGATTTTTTTTGTGGTGATATATATGTGTGTCCCACTTTTAAACTGTGTTTTCATTTTCTATTATATGTATTTTTTTAGCATTGCTTAATAACTACTATGTCTTCCCCTCAGCATTACAGATCAATTGACTATAAATTGGATTGGACATCTGACCAATGGGTTTCTTTGAAAGCACTATGTGTAGCATGTGTGGGTATAAATGTTTTGTGTTTAGTATACCAATAACAGGATTTTTATTTATATGTGTCATTTTATTAGCTTGGGAGGCATGGATTTTATGGTGGCTGCTTTCTAATATGTGGGTCATTATCTTTGATAAAGCTGCTTGATGCCCTGAAATATGTTAGAATGGGCCTTGCTTTTTTACATGCACTTTTGTATTTCTGTATTGTCAGTTTATCATTGCTCTTAATAAATCCTTTCTTTGGACATTACTTTTGTGAAAAGCATCTTTTCTTAGTGACCAGTGACATCCTGATTGGACACAAGTGAAATTCTCCTTGAATGAGTCCTGTAGTTGACTTGGAATATTCCTATCCTGACTAAATACTGAAATGGTTTCCATATTTTTGGCAACGTCTTTTGCTTTGTATTTTGATTTTTGTATGGTGGGGATAAACAGAGAGAGAGAGAGAGAGAGGTCGGCAAAGAGAATTGAAAAAAAAAACATTTTCATTTCCTTTGCATGCAGCAGTAATTTACATATCAACAGTTTTCAAAGAATCTGAGCAAAGATAAGACTGCTAGTGGCCAAAGATCAAAAAGGTCATATTTATAATAATACCTTTGGTAGTAGTTTTGAGAAACAGGAAACAAATCACCCATTTTGAAAATGTTTTTTTGGATTTGAGAAACAGTTGGTTTTGGTAAAACTGTTTTGTTCATCCGCAGCAGGAATATTTGAAAATTAAAAGCTTACAGGTACTTCTTTCAATCCTGTTCACAAAAGTGAGTCTCTCAGACAAATGTTAAATTAAATGTGAAGAGAGAGTTATGCCATAATAGACTTAGGTACTGTGAAGAGGATTATTCAGTACCTATCAGTCAATTATTACAAAATGTGTTAAACAAGGTCAGGATTAATATACTCAAAGTATGAGGAACATTGGGAAAAACTCTGTTGGCTTATCCCTCTTTTTGATCATTTCAGCTGTATCTCTACTCACTATCTCCAGCTTGTGCCACTGGTATAGATAGACCTGACAAGCTGGGATGCTTAACAAAGAACTAAGGGCAGTGTGAGCAATTATGGAGCCAGTTGAACCATAGGAGACAAATAAAATTTCCCAGAATTATCTTGATTTAGTTGAGGCTTTTATCATCATGAATGCTGAAAGAACTTCAACGTATTTAAAAACAATGCGTTAAAGATAAAGCTAGCATTCATGCGGTTAAAAGTCCTCTTTAAATTAATGAGTATTTTTATTTTTCACCGATTTTTGTGCATATGGCTCTAAGCTGGTATGTGTTAGTGAAATAAATTAAAATGACTAACGTTTCACCTGCTTTTTACATTGTATCCCCAAACCACATATAAACTAAACCAAGTCCACTGGGCCACTAGAAACCACTTTGTCACAGTTGCTAAAACTACTACTTCAAAAGTGTTATTATAAAAATGACCTTTTTGATCATCAGCTAGCAACAGAAATTTTAGGTCAATTTACTTTTTTTCTCTTATGAATTGATTGAAAGGAGTCTGCTCACATCCTCTGAAAAGTGACAATATGACATTGTAGTCTACTGCAGGGTGCAGAACAATGAAAGTTTCCTTTCCTATGAATTTCTGTTAAAATTATATTTTTATAATGTATTTTCTATTAAACATTTTTCACTGAGATGTCAAAAACGGAAGTAAAATATATTGCTTAGTCTTCCCAAGAGGAGATCATAATTTTACTGAATCTTTCCCAAATTATGAAGTGCTGCATTTTGAAAAATGTACCTCGGATTATTGAACCAGCATGATTGAGACACAGTAACAACAAGTATAGAGGATTACTCCAATGTGATTTTTTATGTAAAACAACCTCTCCCTCCTCACCCATGTTTCACTAAGAGTAAAAATAAGTGCTCTATAACTTGTTAACTGATTGTCTACACATAACATCTGTTTACATTAGTAATGTAATTGCAGTGATAATAAGCTCATTGATTTAGCATCTAAGAAAATAATCACTAAGGACATCACATTTGTCTTGCTTTGCTTGAAAGGCTGAACAGACACTGTCAGTTCCTGCCATTGTCTCAAATGAAATGAAGCAGTAGCTGCAGTCACAGTTCCTGACATCTACCTACACACACAAAAAGTTTGTTACACTCAATTTGAATTGGGTAAATATATTTGCTGTACTGGCTTAGAGTTAACAACACTAAGAAAACATTTCTGTTCTTGACATTTTGAATGGAGGTGCATCAGGTCTATGTTTACTTTCATCTATCAGAGTAAAGTAAAGAATTGAGACAAACTCCAAGTTAAAACATGTGGGTGAAATCAACAATAGATGACCCTGCTCAGAAAGTTTACCCCTCAGTTAACCTCTTGCTAGCTTTTCTGCAGTTAAACATAATGAACATGGTTTTACAAGTGTGGATGGATCACATTTCAGATCACACAGCTCTGTCTTCAGTTGAGTGTATTTTTCTAGCTTGTTTGCTGAAGTAAATGATGGAGGAAATCAGCTTTCATCAAGTACAAATCAAATCCATATGTTTGAACAATTTAAATTCCCTCCTTCCATTGTTGTAGTCATCTCAGATTATATCCAGCTAAAGTGTTGCTATGTAATGTTTTTCCAATCAAATAATTTAGATAGTATGGTGCTATTCAGGTGAATGTATTACAGAAGAATTTGAGTTAAATAAGGAGCTGGAATCAATTTTTAGAACCAACATTAATGCACTAAGCTATATACATCAACATTCTTCCCCTTAATGCTGCTTTCACCAAAGGGAGGACAATGGGACAGTGTATGGGTGTTTTAGGACATGTTTCTCTATGCCTTGTTTAAAGTAATGCATTAAACAAAGAGTAGAGGAAATAGCATGATTTTATACCATTTACGTACTCATACTATAAAGTGGGTATACATGACTTGCTGGTATTAGAGTTCTAACAATGGAGGACATTTCTGACAGTATTCACAAGAGCAATCATGCTCTATAATGCATACCCAGCAACCAGTGATAGAGGCCGACACCAGTGGAGATGTGTTAGAAAATTGGTACATTTACCACATTTTACTTCTAAATAAAATATGATTTTCAAATGCAGATGCATCATGATAATAGATATACCATAATATATAACACATATTATAATATTTAACATAATAAGGTTAGTTTTTATGCAAAACCAGATGAAGTTTAACAACCAGAAGGGAGAGCAGAACACTGCACAGACCTCTGGTCCTTAAAGGGTTAATTATAATTAGTTAATATGATTATTTCAGTTCAAATAATAAAAAGTATTTATATTGAACTACGGCAACCTCTCATTTAGAAAACGCAAAAAGTGCATGTCCCAGTAGGATAGTTTTTATGTCCACTTGTCTATTTTATTTTACATAATATAATTCTGTAATTCAGTAGTGACTTTTGTGAAGAGATACATGTATTATTGGTACTGTATAACTCCATATATATGCACAGACACACTAACAAACGTAGAACAAATCTATAGGCATTTACTTCAGCATAAAATGTATTGTGTGGGTGATTTTCTACCATTAAACTCCTAAACAGCAGTATACTTTTGCCTTATTCACTTAATTTCAAGTACAAAACCTTTACACACATAAAGACACAGAAATATAAATGAATAGCAGCGGTGGTCAGGTACATTATGGTGGGAAAGCTATATTATTTAACTCCTTGAATTCTAGATAATTTTTGCAATGCATTGTGAAGCAATCGCTTGGATATGTCTCCAGCATACAAGACATCTAAGATACACATAAATAACCTAAGAACCATCTTTTTGCTTCTGTGTCATATCTTACCATAAGCAGACAAGTTAACTGGATGATGATGTATGCGATTTTGAATTCACAAAATACAAGTCAAATTTAGTTAACGTCAATAAAAAAAAAGCCATCTTCACTATAAGCTATAGCACTATATCATTCCTAAATTAGATTAGACAGGGTTTAGGACCTAGATCACTGTGAAATTCAATGTTGGTTATGGGCTGCTAATGGTGGAGTACTGATATATAACTTGATAATTGGCTTATCATTGTGAGCATCAGCCTCCTTCCAAGCAACCATATGCGCTCTGCCTTCTGTAGCAATTTAGTAGCCCTACCCAGTGTCACCTTCCTTGTGCGGCACAATTCACGGGCCACTTCTGGGAAGCCGGGCTTACCTTAGTTCATTCCCAGGAAGTTGGCCATGGAAAGCTTGCCTTTATCAGTACACATTCACCCCCCGTTTTTTGGTACCTCTCATATATCTATGCCTCACTCACATTGCATCTACCTCCACATGCCTAAGTCTCCAATGTCTCCATTTTTGCACCTGTTTCACCTCACCGATCTACAATCCCTCCCTTAACTCATTCCCCCTCTCCTTTCATTCTCCCATCAGTATCTTCTACCTCCCCCTATACTTTTTTCTTTTCACTATTTTTTGCAGGCTTAGCTTACCCACTAGGCTATCAATAATTGCATCCCCATCTTGACCACCTCAAGCTACTCATCATCATCTACATCACATTAGTATCAACCCATGTAAGCATGCAACCCCTTCCCACAATTTTTTCTTCTAATATGTCAATCCTTCCTAGCTGTTCCACTTGCGGAAGCACATAAAAATAGATAGAGAAATAATATATATATACATATATATATATATATATATATATATATATATAGTCCAGTCTGATTGGGTGGCTAGATTGGAATGCCCCTCTCCTACTTTCATTCCTGTTTCCTCTCTCCTTACCCTTTTTCTTTTTAAATCAGCCACAACCTTACATCTACTTTAAGGCCTAAGGGTTTGCTTCAGTTCCTTACCTCTGTCACAGAGGCCAAAGATTTAGTACCTATGTCTTACATCTATCACAGTGGGTGAAAGTTCAAGCTCCTATGCCTTACCTCTATCACACAGACCTAAGGTTTAGCCCATATGCCTTTCCTCGATCACAAAGGTCTTACATCTTAACTCTATTACAGAGGCCAAAGGTTAGTACTACACCTTACTTTTATCACAGAGGCTGAGGGTTTAGCCCCTTTGCCTTTCCTCTACCACAAAGGCTGAAGGTTTAGTTGACACCTTACCTCTACTCATAGAGACTGAAGTTCAACACTAATTCCTAATTCAGCTAAGTCCATTTTCCTCATCATCTTATGGACTCAATAAGTCCACTATTTCACCCTTAACCTTACCTCTTCCTCTGGGGCCAAAGACTTAGCTCCCATTCCTTACCTCTTGGCTAGAGGCTAAATAATTAGCTAATTTCCCCCTTCATTCTTAACATTTACTTACTATTTCCCCTTGCTCCCCATACCTCAGCCCCCTTTTTTGTTTTAATTAGTGCCCCTTTTTCTTTTTTTAAATTCATTATGGCAGAACACTCTTCTCATCAGACATACAGTCCTGAAGCTCCATCTTCAGCACCTTTGTCTATCCCACAATCCACGTCAAGACCAGCTATCAGTCCTCCATCCACAAGAGACTGGATGATTCAGAAACTCTTGCAAGAGCTAGGAAAGCCAAGCTTTTAGGCACTCAATTTCCTCTGTCTTTTACTCCTACAACTAGCAGGCAACCAGTTGCTCCTGAGTCTTGTCAAACTCAATTATTGCAAATTTGCCAACTCCGCACCAGCTTGACTTCTGAAGTGTCCAACATCTAGTCATACCTCACAAATTTAGAGAACAAGAATAATTTGTCTGCCTCAACTGCCTTGATCACATTACTATCATCCTCAACAGGTATTCTTCAAAACCCATCCCCCTGTATCTCCCCAGCTCATCTAGTCCCCATCCAAATTCCTAGAGACATTATGGAAGGCAAAGATGTCAATCTCATCTCCTTACTGCTGGCTTCTCAAGATATTACAGAGCATAGTTTCTTGTGGGGACTTTTTAGTCACAATGAGAGCTAAAGATACCATCCTTTCAAAAAACACTATCCATTTCAGAATTGTTCCTAACTCTTAGTATTTACAGGGATAGCCTATGTTCTGCCCACCAACAACAAAGGCAAGAGATGGATCAATATATCTTCAGGATAGTCAGTTTGGGTTACAGATACCAAGGCACTACCTTCTTTGACTATAATCTATCCTTCTCTGCCAAAGAAGCAGCAGTCCTATCACAATCCAACTTCATAAGGGACTTGAGTATACTGGACAACAAACTATACCGCAGGCATTTTGCCATATCCAACAGTCAGTCCCTTTAACTAAGAAAACCAGACTTAAAAAAGTGGGCAATTCCTATTTATTCCACCTTGCACATTGCAAAACAGATACTCTCTGCACCATGGGTACAGATTTAAGTTTTTTCTTACCCAAGACCAATGGTACCCAGTGGCCATTTTGAACAACCTCTTCTCCTTTTTGGACAATAAACCTAATTCCAGCCATCTGTTACCCATTTCTTTTAGCACTCTCAGAACTTAATCTTTATTAGTCACATTAGAATTCTTTTTACTCATTTACAGCTCAATCCTAGTCTATACACTAGCCACTCCTTTAGAATAGGAGCAGCATCATTAGCTTCAAAGATTTCTGTTCCAGCACACATTATCCAAAAATTGGTCCATTGGTGATCAGCATGCTTCACAGGATGCATGTTTAATTACAACACAAAATCCAACCTGCCTTCCATTCTCTCATTCACTAACCCTGCACTGCACTCTTCCCAACCACATCCTTTTGGCCTCTGATCAGGCCACTTAGGTACCTGATCATCCTCTCACCTCTTTATCTCACAGGTTGTATGCACTGACTATAAGTTTAAGGCTTTGCCTGTATTTGTGGCATGGGCTAGAGGTCTTTATAAACCATCTGGTCCAGATCCTCTCCATGCACATCGACTTGTGAAACCCAACCACCTTCACCAGTTTTCTACTTATTTGTATGTTGGGCCCTCTAATCAGCTCTGTGGTCTTTTACCTAGGTTCTGCCACAGTTCATCACAATTCACTATTCCTTCTCTCACCTTTTAACCTCACAGGCTGTATGCCATGTCCACAATAAATGTAACCTAATCCCATCACATCCACCAGAAGTCCATCTCCAGAGCCACAGCAAAAATGCAGTGTAGAAGTAGTAAGGCTAATATATTAAATACAAGTTGAAAAATTTTAAGTCAAACCAAATATACTATAGGGGATGAAAAAATATGCTATTATTTACAGGGTCTTTGAACCCCTTGGTAGAGAGATTTCCAACATTGGGTTGCTATGTACTGGAGACCTTGCTAGCACTCAAGGTGTTAAAGCCCAATTTAAATCAAAGGGATTAGAGAAATCCTGGTTTGTCCTCTATGGCTTACTTGTTTTACCAAAGAATTACTTAATTTCTTCTTAGTATAACAGCCTCTGTATCTTCCCCAATTAAAAATATATATGTATGTATACACTTCTGGTTTATGAGATTATATATTGCATATTTTATGTTTTATTTAGTATTAACATTGTAATGCATACTTCAAAATATATCATTATTTGAAATTTGTGATAATTATATCACTACCATTGTTTTTTTTTTGTTGCATGGGCTTTTATTATGTAGTTCCAATTATTTTATTATTCTAGAGACTAAAAAAATCATCTTTGACATTAGGCAGACAGACTCATGCGGGTTTATGGAACTACAGTATGCCAGCAGCATTCTAGGCCTCGAATTCACTGTTATGCTTTGGTAGTTTATTCTTGGGAATATATTGACTCAATATAACAGGTCATGAAAAGAATCATCTTTAAAGGTAAGGAAGGCAGCATGGTCTACAAAATGTCAGAATATTCTTAAACAGCATAACATCAAAAGTATATCAAATGTTTATATGACATTTACCTTTGTAGCCTCTTGTAGTGAAAATGTTTCACCACAAAAGAGGAACCACAGGAAAATATAAGTCTTGACCAGTGTTTAGATTGATTTGAAGGCGATAAAGAAATAAATAATGTTTAGGATGAGATTATATATAAGCGTGTACATGCGTGTGTGAGTATATGTATGTGTATGTATTAATGATTTGTGAACAAGAAGTGCAGAACAAAATACACCAGCCCGATTTATTTTTTTCAGATGTGAGATATATTTTTATCTGCATTCATTCAAGTAATTGGCTAGGATTGGGGAACTATCACCTACAGATGAGATAGTCAGATGTGAGATATATTTATAACATTTCCAGATATAAATGTATAATTTAAAAATTGTCACCATCTGGTGTTTAATATAGGTAGTAAGATTTTCCCAGCTGAAGTCATCCTCTAGCTCGCTGTGGCACAGGCTGTACCTCAGTCTGTCCCCTCCTGATGAGGATGGAGAGGTGGGGGGGAGAACAATGTTATCACAATCACAATGTATTTAAGCCAATTTTAGCCTTACATTAAGTCATTAGTTTCTTGCTGACAATTGTAATCCCTCCATTGCCACCCACAGGGATTGCAATGTGTTCCAAGTCAGAATAGCAATGGAGGGGGTTAATGGTGGACCTAGTTAGTCTAGTAGGGAGTATCAGGGTAGTGGGTCTTTATTTTTTAACAGGCAACCCCTCAGTTGCCAGAAAGTTTCCAAATTACTGAACAGCAATTTGTTGTAAACTGTATGGCATAGGCATAATAAAGGGGCTTGGGTGAAAGTAAGAAATGTGATTTGGTGCAATTGAGGACACTTGGAGGTTCTGTCCTGGTCCCTGCCTTTTGAAGCTGAGGAGACTTTTTTCCCAACCTCAGCAGCCCTGAGCTTTTGAAGGTCCTTCTCATACAGTGTAGCATCATAACGGCTGCATGTAGTGTTATTTTGGGTTGGACTGACCAGGATTGACCAATTCAGGATCATACCAGCTGCAATGGGATGGGAAAAACTTTAAATTATATAATCTCAGTACTTTGCTTCATAAGCCGACAAAAGGTCTACGAAAGACCTGTAATTTAGAGGTCTATGCCAGACTTCATATTCAAAAAGATGGTTCCCCTAACATGAGGCCCCCTTTGATGCCTGGAAAGATAAGCAAATGAGAAGGTTCTTATGAAAGACTGTGGGAGAAAAAGGGGTAAAAGACTGCTGGAATTAGAGGGAAAAAATTAGGGGTTACATAGGAGGTAAAGATTTGGGGGACAGACAGAAGGAGAAATGGCTGGAGGGGATGGAGAAGAGAATGAAAAAGGCATATGTGGTTCAGTGATTGTCAGTGGACAGTGGGATAAGGTTGCTGTGTCAGTGTATATGTCACTCTGTGACTACCAGTGGACAATGGAACAAAGTTTGTGTGTCAGTGTGTGTATCCCTCTGTAACTACCAGTTTACAGTGGGACAAGGCTAGGGTGGCAGAAAGAGGCTATTTGGTTCTGTAATTACCAGTGGGGCAAGACTGGGTTACAAGGTAGATCATGCAATGTTTTGAGAGGAACAAGGCTGGGGTGTCTTTGTGAGTTTCTGAGACCACCAGTGGACAGTAGAAAATGGCCAGGATGTAAGTGTATGTATGGTTCTGAGACACTAGAACACAGCTGGATTGTCAGACAACGTATATGTAAGTTTGTTACAACCAGTGGACAGTAAAACAAGGCTGGGATACCAGTGTATGTGTGGTTCTCTGACTACCAACGGACAGTAGAACAAGGCTGGGATGTCCTTGTATGTATGGTTCTTTGACTAAAAGCAAACAGGGGGGGTCATACAGTGTATGTTGCCCAAGGGTTTACTGGTGGAAAACGGAGGATGACTTGTGGCTAGAGAGAGGATCAAAAAGACAAAAGGAATGGGAAGCTAGATTTCAGTTGCAAGTGCTGTGTAGCACCCTATAAATTGGGACAACACTTTTATAGCACCATATATGGAAATGAGCATGCTAGATGGACCAGCTAGTTTTTTCTGCCTTTAAAATCTATGATTCTATGTTTCTGTGTGTGTGTGAGAAATATTATGTGTATGAAGAGTGTATGTATAGAGGGAAGGTAAGTATGTGTGTGTGTGTATATATATATATATATATATATATATATATATATATATATATATATATATATGTCTGTGGGGGCAGGGCCGGCCCAACACATTGTGCTGACTGGGTCCAAGGATGATGAAATGCTGCCCCCCCAAACTACACCCACCAAAACACGCCCATGTGTGAGAGAGAGTGAGTGTGTTTGTGTGTGTGAGAGAAAGGGTGGGTGTGTTTGAATGTGATTGTTTATGAGTTAGAAAATGTTTGTATGTCTGTGGGAAAAGAGTGACTGCGGCGGGGGGGGCAGAGGACTGTGTGTGGTCTGTATATATGTGAAATGTTATTTTTCTTTGTAATTTGGACATTCATTACATCTTTGCTTAGATATATGGACTGTCAGGAGCAATCAATACTGTTTATAATCAATAAAGCTAATTTCTGGGTATGTAATAGTTAACTGCATTTTGCCATTTAAAATACTGATTTTCTAATAGCAATATGTGTACAAGGTCATTTGCTGAATATGCTGCATATACATTATGTTTATACTTAGTAAAGGCTTGTAGTGTCTATAAATCTAATCTTATTTTTGGTTTATAGAACATCTCCTACCTAATCTGCAATATGCTAAGAAGTCCTCTTTTTCTGATATAATTATGAGCATCAGGAATACAACTAAAAGGAGGAGATGGATGGACCGTTATTCATCCAGTGAAGTTGAAGAGGAGGAAGTGACAACTACCAACATTAAAGGACTCGATGCCCTGATTCTCAGGACCCAGTGATGGCCAGTCCCCCTACATCACCCCTAGGGATCTTGAGGAAATTTGTGTCACGGGCAGAGGAATAAGAGGGTAGTAGTGTGAGCAGGAAAGCTACCTGTGTGTACTACCAGTGCTGTGCCTACCAGGGTATCTTGTGATTTTCAGGATGGGGGGGATGATGTCAGGTTTGATGGCAGGGGACCCTAAGTCACACTTGCCATGCCCAAGCAGTCCTGCCACTACTACTAAGAAGATCCAGCAGCTACAGACTTAGAGTGTTAGGAGTGAGGGAGGAGGTGATCATACTAGTAGTGAGGAAGACTCAGAGACTGAAATTAATGTGCCTGGTGTTAGTAGTAATAGTGATGGTGAAGCAGCTGGTGGGACTAGCATTACCACAATAGATCCTCCTGCTGATGCTGAGGTGGTAGGGGAGATGCCGGAATAGAGGTCAAGGAAGCCCACAACATTTCCCTTACTCTGGGAGTCCCCTTCCCCCCACAGCGTGGAGCATAATCCTGAAGAAGGCAGAAATGGTGGGTAGCAGTAATAATACCACAACCACCATGAGCACAGATCAGCTGTCTGTGCCTGCTGCTAGTGCTGCCAGTTTGTCTTATTCAGCTCAACAAGAGATAGCAAGTATGACAGTAAGGGAGCCTCTGTCACATTTGTCATCACCTCCAACCAGTGAGATGTCGTAATAGAGTAGCAACAGCAAGGAGGGACTGGTGGTGGTGATGATGGTGATGGAGAAGCTGGGGTGGGAGAGACATTAATGGCCTTTTTAGCTTAAACTGAGAAGGAATGAGAGACATATACAGGGATGGGGATCACCACCAGCAGTGAGATTTTGGAATTTGCAGAGTTTGCTGCTGCTATAATTTTTCTGTATAAATGGTTTTCATACCTGACCTGTTATAATGCACATATTAACATAGTGTTGAAGTTATGCATTAGCCTCAATGTTTCCTTCTGTTATGAATCAGAGTGCTGGATTGTATTAACGGTCTTTCAAAATACTGACCTATAATACCCTCTTTATAACTGAGAGCTCATATAATCAAATACTTTTGTCTGAGATATATTCCATGTGAATCATAAAATGAAACCAGAGGAATCTCTGTTAAAATGTCAAATGGATATGGATTTCACACTTTATTTGCAATACATAAAAGTAAATATATTTAGTTTCAGCATGAATGTTGAAGTAATTTTTTTTAACATGAGGTATTTTTGTTAATGATAGGCAGCATGGTATTTTCGGGATAGGTCAAGATAGAGGATGAATACTATTAATTTTTAGGGGAAACTATCGAAAATGCCTGTTTTTCCATAAAAACAGAATTTTGACTGTTTCACAGAAAAAAATAAAAACGTCACAAGATGCCATTCAATTGAATGCGTTAGCCCTTAAGATCTGATAAGGGGCCTCATTTATTGTGTAAATTTAAGTTTTTTTGTCCACAGTGTAAAAAAAGTCCCCAGTGGATATGTTGATATGAGGCCCTAAGGCCCATATCAATATATCCAATGTACTGAAAAAAATGTGTCCAATGTTAGTAGAATTAACCCTATGAGTGTGAGTGGGGTATTCTTACACCTCTGGCACTCATAGGGTTAATCCAACTAAGGTACAAAACAGCAGCCCCTGAAAACAACATTTACCATTAATCCAGATGTCCAGCAGGGTCCTCAGCACCATGGTCAGCTACTGTCCCTCTTCATCTTTTCTTCTCTCTAACTCCTTTTTACTCTAATCTTCTTTCAGCTCTCTGAAAGGGTTAAACTAACTTTGGAACCCGGGGGGGGGGGCAGGACTAGGATGCCCCCAAATCTAAGGAAGGAAATAAGGAGACTCCTCCAACAAGGGCAGGTAGAGAGAGGCTAGGGAGCGGTGCTGGGGAGCGGTGCTAGTGGACGTAGGCTCCTTTATGGTGTGCTGTGCTGCGGCCGAAGCCGGATAAAGATGCTGGCCGCAAAGCCAGATGACCCCCTTCAGTTGAGCTGAAAGAGGTCCAGGATAACACACCACAAAGGAGGCTAACACCACCTGCCCCAGGGAGAGTCTATACTAGGCTAATAGTGTACAACTCACCAGGTAGAAGAGTGGACACTTGGTGCTGGTGTAGGTAGACAGGCAGGTGATCACTAGGTGCTGATGTAAGTAGATAGAAGAGTGGACCCTTGGTGCTAGTGTAGGTAGACAGGCAGGTGATCACTAGGTACTGATGTAGGTAGATAGAAGAGTGGACCCTTGGTGCTGGTGTAGGTAGACAGGCAGGTGATAAATGGGTTGGCAGGTAGGTGGTTGCCACCTAGAGATCCTATAATCCTATCAGGGAATGCGAGGGGAGTAGCTGGAGAGCGAGGAGGCAGGAGACAGATTCAGCCCCAAAGTACAGAAGACAGAGAGCCAAGGGAGGCGTAGTAGCTGGAGAGCGAGAAGGCAGGGGACTGGTTCAGCACCAAAGCACAGCTGGCAGGGAGCCAAGGGAGACGTTCCGGGAGAGAGGGAGAGAGCGAGCGATACAGCTCCTCTCCAGACACAGGACGCAGACTACTGAGCGCCGGGCGGAAGCCGGGCGCCTGTGTAAGTAGAACGGGGAGCGTCATGACGCCGACGTAACCCGACGTCGGTGCCTGCGCAGACACCCAGTGGAAGACGAAGAGGGGAACAGAGACCTTCCCGCACGTCGCCCAAGACCGGGAAGGTAGCGAAACTCTCTCTTTCTTTCTTGTTATCTTCTTTGTCTCCATTGTTTTGTTCTTGTAATATAAGAAAATAATACTTATTACATGATGTGGCACAAACCTAACACTGTCTACTGGGCATAGTTTAACCCAGTGAGTGCCTTGAGTGCAATGCATTGCATACCTCTCTGGCACTGAAAGGGTTAAACAAGGAACAGCTGACAGGGATCAACATACTCAAATAATGCCCCATCAATCCAGGTCAAATGAAAATATTTTCCCCCAATGTTAGCAGACTGTCCAAAAAATATTGTAATCCTTAATGCCCCTTACTTTTTCTTTTTCACATTGTCTGGGGTGTCAGCTGAGAAAATATGAATGAGCAGACCCCCCCCTCCCCGCTTTGTACCTTACAGGCCGATGCTTGTTCCACTGTGAGGGGATTTTTCATTTTTAAATACGGGCAGTCTCTGTTCAAAATGCCTCACAGCTATTGGCTGTGATGTGTGCGTACGCACCTCCAAGCCAATCAGCTTCAGGCAGGTTTTGTCAATCCCCCACTCAAAGCTGA
This sequence comes from Rhinophrynus dorsalis, assembly GCA_037306005.1. Taxonomy (NCBI): domain Eukaryota; kingdom Metazoa; phylum Chordata; class Amphibia; order Anura; family Rhinophrynidae; genus Rhinophrynus; species Rhinophrynus dorsalis. Next base: position 265,445,959 of record CM074723.1, on the reverse strand, counting down.
TTGGCTGAGAGGTGCATAAGCACGCTTCTCAGCCAATAGCTGTGAGGCATTTTGAACAGAGACTGCCCATATATAAAGACAGTCTCTGTTCAAATTTCCCTCACAGTGGAATGGGCATCAGCCTGTATGTGAGGGGGGGGTCTGCTCATTCATACTTTCTCCGCTGCCACCGCCAACAGTGGCAGAAAAAAAAGGGGCACTGGGACTCAAGGGGTTAAACTATGCACAGATGACGGGGCTAGATTTATGCCAAGTCATATATGTATTATTTTATTTTTTTACAGGAACGAATCAACAGAGACAAAGACAAATAAGACAGAAGAAGGAAGATTTGAAAAAAGAAGGAAGAGAGAAGAAGATGGACAGTGGATGGCAGGTTATTGTAAAACAGATGAGCTAACATTCGGTGCTTGAAAGTATGTCAGGCACCAATCGTGAACATTTCCTTTTTTCCTTTGAAGTTCCCATAATTAACACTATTTAGCATGTGTTTTGGGAATTTATCACAAAATACAGACATTTGACCAAGAGTCCTTTTCTGTGGTCTAACATCTGTTGTTCTTTCAGCTGGTAAGGCAACTGAATACTGACTTCGATATTATTTTTGTCAGCCAGTATCCAGTTTTGCAATACCATCAGTTTTAGGTCAACTAATTGAGTCGAGGCACTTGTACCTAGCACTTGATAGCTCATTCTGATATATCAATTAGCGGATATTGGTGAGATCCACTCTATGCATCTAGATAACTAGTTTGTGTGGCTTTATTTGTGCTTTGCAAATTGAGAAATTAGCAAAAATGTAGAGATTGGCATATTCTTAAAAATGAGTGTGCACTCTCATATACTTGAATATAATCTATTCCTAATTTGAAAGAATGCAAAATGAGCTGGTGTTTAGATCACACGTAAAATCTGCTTACAAAAAGTAATTGTCAAATTAGCTGTTTTATGAATTTTGCAGTACAGGAGAAATGGCTATTCCCCAATTCACAAGCAAGTTAGTGGAGATACATTACGGGAATCTACTAGTACAATTCCACAATAAAGTAGGTGCTGGAATTGATGTTTTATAGTTGTGCATGCCTAATAATGATTTTGAAGCTTAGTTTAGGGAGTCATTTAGGTAGGACATTTGTTCTCTGTATTAGGGAAGTCAGAGGTCACTCTGGGGGAGAAGAAGGGAGGAAGGAGGTTGACCCAAAATACCCCAAATTGGGGTCAAAATTGCTTGCTGATTTTGCTTTTATTGTCTCTGTGCTGGGGAAGTCTGGGAAAATAAGTTGTTGATTTGTTTTTTTAGCTATATATTTTTTTTTTGTTGGACAACTGTGATAAGATGGGGTGGACAGCTTGAAAAATAATAAAACAATAAAATAAAAATAAAAAAATTACATAAATAATTAAACAAATAAATATATTAGACAGCTGTCTGTGAGGCTGATGTGATCTCTGTCACTGAGGCAGACTTGATAGACAGCAGATGACACTGAGGGCCAAGGCAAGACATTACACTCCATCAGTTGTATACTGTAGAGAGTAAAACACACACAGTAGTTGAGTAATATCTAGCAAATACACAAGCGGGAGGGGGAAAGGTGGAGCAGTGCAGGGACGTGGGAGTAAAGTGGTAGCACAAAAACTGACTGCAGCAATGGTTGTTGCATCATGTGCAATAAATGATGATGATCCCTCTCCTCCAAGGGTGGATGCAGTTTGTCAAGATCCCACCAATCAAACCATGCCAGTCCCTCAATACCACTATCATACACATCTGCCATATTTTAGGTTGTGCTTTATTTTTTTAATCACTTGACTTCATCATGAATATGTGCCAGTGTCACTTAAGCAGGAAGTAAGTGTTGTGGGCAAAGGACAAAGGCACTCTACACGCTAACACATTTGTCAAGGTATATGTTACTGTAGGACTCACAACTTTGACTTCCAGCTACTTATTTCTCCACTACAGCTCTCGGAAGAAGTAATATTGTTCTGGGAAATGTTTCACCATATTAAACATAGGAGAAAAATGTGTTTGAATAGGAGAAAAATGTGTCAGAATAGGTGAAAAATGTGTTGAAATAGGAGAAAAAATTGCTGGAATAGGCAAAAAGAAAGAACATTTTGCATTGGAGTAAAGGAGAAAACTTTTACAAAAAAGAAAAAAATTGTCTATTTTTGAGAAAAGTCATGCTGGAAATTTTTCTCACTTTTCACCCACCCCTACATCTAAGTAATGTTTTGGAGAACTCTATAACTTTAACAGTGGTTATAAGTCTCATTACAGTTAATTATAATGTTTAGCTCTCTTCTAGGGTACATCTAATTTGCCCCATAATTGGTCCTCTTTTTTGTGCGTGTGATCCTTAGTTTCTCATTTTCCCATACTTCAAGTAGTAACAATATAATTTTTGGCCATTTTCCTTTAAATGTATATTGGTAATACAGCTGTTTTTTGGTATGGGTTTATGAATTAATATTGTTGTAAACTATCAAGAATGCCAGTATTGATTTCTAATCTGTATTTCATTACATGTTCATTTCATTAGCCGGTATAATTTTTGGACAGCTATTTTAGGTATGTTAGATATTAGGCATCTTGGTCTAAACCCTAGAATATAATAAACAGTTGCTAACTATTTAAAAACCAAAGAGATGTCCAACACACTGGGAAGTAATGAGTTACATACACCACTGGTTCTAAAAGGACTAGTGTGCTATCTCATATATACACACAGAAATTGGTAACGATAGCATGAGCTTTATGGCAGCTAACATGTATCTAAATACGACTGCAAACACCTCATTAACATCAGACAAATGATATATTCAGACTTTAATATAGTTGTAATACCAGTTGAAGCGTGACAACTGCACATCTCCAAACATTGATTTAGAATATTATTCACAACAAAAGAATAAAAATTTTACATTTCACACCACGTCATTCCCTTTGCCATAAACAAAATGGCAGCAACTGCCCCTCAAGCTGGATCAATACTCAGGCCATTATCTTTTTAAAAGAAGCAGCAAATCACATTTACGTGGAATGTTAGGCTCATTATTATAAACAGATGGCAGCCTTTGCACTACAATACAACCAAGAAAATACGGACATCATTTCAAATTAAAATCTATAATGCTAATACACATCTGAAAGTCTTGAGCAGGCCTGAGTGCATTAATCTTCTGAATGATTTACCAATGTGAATGCTGGTTTAAATGTTGTTTTCACTTGAGTGGGTCTAAAAAGAAAGCTTTTAAATGTGGAATGTTAATATTTATTCAGTCAGATTAGTAAAAGCTAATATGCAGTTTTGTTTAGTATTCACTCGCAAATAAGAATTAATTGATTGATTTCATTATAAGTATATGTGTATGGATATATAAAATATATATATATATTATATATATAAATATATATATAAATAGAAAATACTATATTATGTCCTTTAATTTTATATTAAGGCTATGCTTACACAGGTGACTTTTTTGTTTGATGTCATGAAATCGCATGAAAAAATAGATATGATTTTATTTATGTGTTATACTGTATAGTAGCATTTGTTTCTCCCAGTACAATTTTCTTTCACAATAATTTGTACTGATAATGTTGCAGGGAAAATGTATCTACCCCTAATATTTGGGTGAGCTCATTGCAATTAAATTGAAACTTATAATGCCAGTTTGTAGGTACATTAACTACATCAATGCTTAGCCATTTCAGACCCTAGTACTGACCATGTTTTTTTAGGGTTTTGCTACAGTTTATAGTCAAATTACAATTTTAGATGCTTTTCTTTGAAGTGCCAAGACATCATATACAGTTTGTTTCAGAAGACCCTGCGCTTTCAAAACATAACATTGCTTTGTGGATATCCTATATTATGTAGTACAATAGTGACAGGACAAGAATTGCATGTTTCACTAGCAAATGTTTATTGTCTAAAGTTTAGTATTATCTCACATTTCTAAAACACAAAAATCCATGTTTTTATACAAAGGTCTTCCTATAAAAATTTACAATTGAAAAAAAAAATCTAAATATTTTAGTATTTGACACCACTCTGACTTTCAGGCACAATATAATGAGGAATAAACTATGAAACATTTTCAAATATAATGAAATCACTGAAGACCATGGATTCCATTTTTGGTGTGGTAAACAAGGGCTTCCTGAATAAAACTGTACTCTACAGGAAACAGATGCTGCTGTTGTTGATGACCTATTTATTGATGATGATGATGCTAATTTTGATTTAAAATATGTCCCTCCACTCTATTTCTCTGCTTCTGATACAGATTAAGTAATGAGTGTTGATGATATGTCCAAATAATTAGCTGAGAGGAAGAGGTTCAGTGTCCCATCACTAAAAGTAGCACTATGCCTGTGCTAGAAAATCTGACTCTGGCCAAGAAAACATGGCTAAAAATACAAAAGCATCATCTCAGTCATCATCATCAGCTTCACTGCATCCAAGTCCAGTTCTTATTAGTCATGCTTGCTATTATTAACTTACAGCAACACAGGTCATCAACATCCACAATCTTAGCTATGATGAGTGCTTCTGATTATGCTGGAAGTGCAGCACCACTGACACCTACTGCTGTTACAGTTGCAACTTCTAGCACCTAGAGTAGTAGCAGTTCTTTAGGAACCCCATACCCAATCTCATTTAAGCTAAAAATGTTGCTATCTGTAACATAGTAACATAGTAAATTAGGTTGAAAAAAGACGCAAGTTCATCAAGTTCAACCCTTGCCTGATGTAAAAAAAGAAAAGAAAAAAGCATGAATCACTCCTGGTGTATTATCTTCAACAATTAGTCACACACCATCATCAATGAAAATAGACAAGTAGCTGAACTCAAAACATATATGTTGTTCAGCTAAGATCACTTAGGGAATAAGATTCTCACCACCCCCCTCTAGCAGTAGCAGTCACCAGCTCCATTCCAAAAGGCAATCATCCACAAATGGAAGTATATTTATGTAGAGAAAAACAAAAATACACAGAGGGCACCTATAGTTTATTACCCAATGAACAATTGGCAAATAAGTTAGACAAGATCAAATACACTCACAATATGTAGATCGTCAAGCTTATGCCAGCAATCAACAAATATTTCATGCAGGATACTTTACCCATCCCTGCTTGGGTGTAGATAGTGTATCCCTTTCTGATTCTCCTTCGCTTTCTTCGAAAGGATGATCCAGATAGGGATCCAGCAATAAAAAATATATATACAGTACTGTGCATAAGTCTTAAGCAGGTGTGAAAAAATGCTGTAAAGTAAGAATGCTTTAAAAAATAGACATTATAATAGTTTATTTTTATCAATTAACAAAATGATGGCGAGTGAACAGAAAAAAATCTAAATCAAATCAATATTTGGTGTGGCAAACAGCATCAATTCTTCTCAGTACACTTGCACACAGTTTGTTAAGGAACTTGACAGGTCGGTTGTTCCATACAGTTTAGAAAACTAATCACAGTTCTTCTGTGGATTTAGGCAGTCTCGGTTGCTTCTCTTCATTTAGTTCCAGACAGACTCAATGATGTTGAGATCAGGGCTCTGTGGGGGGCATACCATCACTTCATGGACTCCTTGTTCTTCTTTATACTAGCAGTCAAAAGTTTTGGGACACTTCAATTTTTGCTACTTTTAGTTATTGCCATATAACTTGACAAAAACATTAGAAAAACATGCCCTTCGGCAAACAAACTGATTTCTGCTACAACCAAATAATTCAAATTTTGACTCATCTGTCCAGAGCACATGTTGCCATTTTTCTTCACCCCATTTCCTGTGTTTTTTTGTGCATAGTTGAGTCACTAGGCCTTGTTTTCACGACAGAGGTACGGCTTTTTGGCCGTAAGTCTTCTATGAATACCACATCTGACCAGACGTCTCTGGACAGTAGATGGTTGTACCAAGATCCCACTGTTTTCTGCCTATTCTGATCTGATGGCACTGCTGGACATCTTCCAATTGCAAAGGAAATTAACCATGATGTGTCTTTCATCTGCTGCACTTAGTTTCCATGGCCGACCACTGAGTCTATGGTCCTCAGAGTTGACTGTTTCTTTGTGCTTCTTCAAAAGAGCTTGGACAACATATCTGGAAATCCCTGTCTACCTTGAAATTTCTGCCTGGGAGAAACTAGATGGGCCCACTGGTTCTTATCTGCCATCAAATTCTATATTTATATTTATATATATATATATATATATATATATATATATATATATATAAAACTGAGCATTCTCCTGTGTATAATTTGGCAATGGCCTGGGTGCCAGATTCCCAAACAGTATAGATACGATTAGAGATTAAATGAACCGCACTCACAGGTCTTCCTCCTAATGAAAATGTGCAATTTATCACATCAATGTTTTACCCCCTCCTTGGGGCCATTGTGAAGATAGGTTATCTTGGGTGTGCCAGGATCCCACTATGCACAAGAGCACACTATACGTGCACCCACACACTGCGTACTGCATTCTGTGGGTATACACTACACATGTGCACACTGTGTGCAAACACACACTACATAGATGCACATACTACATGAACACACACTATAGGCACATACAGTCTGAGTGCAGAATGTACCCAGACTCGGCACATACACTACACTCGCACGCATTGCGTGCACACACTACTTGCACACACACACACTACATGAGCATACCCACTCTGAGCACACACCCTGCAAGCACAGTTGCTCAGTGGTTAGCACTGTTGCCTTGCAGCGCTGGGGTCCTGGGTTCAAATCCCACCAAGGACAACATCTGTAATGAGTTTGTATGTTCTCAATGTGTTTGCGTGGGTTTCCTCCGGGTACTCCGGTTTCCTCCCACACTCCAAAAAACATACTGATAGGTGAATTTAGATTGTGAGCCCCAGTGGGGACAGGGACCAATATGAGTGTAAAGCGCTGCGTAATCTGTGTGCGCTATATAAATAAAGGATTATTATTATTATTATAAGTACACACACACTCTGCATACACACTACATGTGCACATACAATACGTGCGCACACACTACACATGTGCACACAAACTCTGCACACACACTACACAGATGTAGTACAGACATACAGCACATGCACTACATACACACAGTACACACTCTGCACACACACACTGTGCGCACACCTTCTACACAAACACACACTCTGCACATGCACAAGGAATGGACTACATGAGAAACACAATGTGACAAATGCAATATGAGAAACGCAATACACAAAATGTTATATGCAAAACATTATAAGCAATAGGCTATACACCAAACACTTACGCCAATGCAATATGTAAAGCTCAAAACGCAAAACACAAAACAGAGTATGCAAAAAGCAAAACGCAATTTAACAAACACAATACACCAAACGCAATACTCAAAACATTATAAGCAAAACGATGTATGGAATACCCAATATGACAAACACCATTTGACAAAAACTATACGCCAAATGTAAAATGCAATTTTCCAAACTCAAAAATTATATATGGAATACACAGCACACCAAACACCATAGGACAAAAACCATAAACCAAATGCAAAATACAGTTTGCCAAAAGCAAGACACAATTTGCCATACACAATACTCAAAACATTATATGCAAAATGCTATATGGCATACACAATACAATAAAGTCTATATGTAAAACATTATACGCAAAACGATATATGCAATATACCAAATACCATATGACAAAAACCATATGCAAAATTTTATTTTCCAAATGCAATTTGCTAAACCTTAAATACGCCAAATGCATAATGCCAATGTCATACACAATACACCAAATGCTATATGCACAAAGCTATGCACAATAAGCTAAATGCAAATGGCAACATTCTAAACGCCAAACACAATACACCATACTTTAAACAACATATGCCAAACAGATAACGCTATATGGAAAACGCCAAATTCAATACACCAAATGCTATACAGCATACGCAAGACTCCAAACACCATAGGCCAAATGCTATAAACCAAAAACTATACATCACTTGTTATAAGTAATACCCCAAACGCAATATGAAAAATGCAATAAGCCAAACACAAAAAACACAATACGACAAATGCAATATGCCAGACCCAAAACACAATACACCAAATGCAATATGCCAAATGCAAAACACAATTCTCCAAAGGCTATACTCCAAAAAAAGACGCTATATGAAAAACACAAAACGCTATACACAAAACACAAATGCTTTATGCAAAAAGCAATACAAGCAAAATGCAATACACTAAAAATGCAATATACACAAAACATATGCTCTTACTCACACACGTACTTGCTCTCAACTACACATATGGGCACACTCTCTCACACACGCTCACAATCACACTTACAGATGGAAAGTTGTGCAATGCAGTGCTTTGAAATACGTTACACACGTTTGTTTGTTTTTTTGCTGAAAGGGCTAAGCACTGAAAATTGAAGAAGCCAATCATTGTCTTATTAACTGCAAAGCCGTGGCAATATTGCTAATATATATACTATACTATATAAAATGATGATCAACAGGAAGGACTGATAGACAAATTATTTGCATTATTATGTTATAATCAATTATAACCTTTCATTATGATTAGATTATTGTAATTCATCAGTGGTCTTAGTAGTGGCCCCATCTGTGGTAGAAAGTGGCAGCTGCTCAAATCCCGCCTCCCCTACATGTGCTCTGGGTTTCTCTTTCTTCTTTGTTTTTGTCCATTTCTGCTAAATGATGGTATTGGGTGCTGACAAGGGATGGGCGAAAGTTGTCTCCATGTTCCCGCGAGAAATTTTGTGAAAACCACGTTGTTATCTGCTTTTTCATGGGAAAATCTGCTTTAAAACTAGTGGTTTTTCACATCTTTCGCCCATTGGCTAAAATCTTTCGCCATTTTTTCAAAGGCTAAAAAGTTTTTGCCCATTGGTTTACATTGTTTTCGCACTTCCTCTATAAAAACGTGATGTTTTCGCTGAAGGCAGACAAAATAGAAGCAGCTACAGAGTGAGATAGATGTGCTGTGCTGTTCTCTTGTGATATTTAGCAAAAATTGAGGCAGGAGAGGCTCATAGTGACTCCTATCACTATGAGCAGCAAAAAGAGGAACTGGAAGGAGCCTTATTATCTGTCCACTAAGTCTGAGGAGGAGGTAGTGACTAGCAGTACCCAACCAATGCTGTCCAGTCCCCCTAAATCACCCCAAGGGATCTTGGGGAATTTAATAAGAAGGGAGGGAGAAAAGGGAATGGGAAGGAAAGGAGAAAGGGGAAGGAAGGGAGAAAAGGGAATGGGAAGGAAGGGAGAAAAGGGAATGGGAAGGAAGGCAGAAAAGGGAATGGGAAGGAAGGCAGAAAAGGATAGTGAGAGCAGGACAGGTCAGCTGTCTGTGTCTGCTGCAAGACGTGCTGCCCCTGCAGCCAGTGCCAAAATTTCTGTAACTGCAGACACTAGTGTTGTACCTGTTGCCAGACATGCTGCACCTGCTGCCAGTGCCACTATTTCTGAGCCTGCAGGCACTAGTGTTGTACCTGTTGCTAGTACTGAACCTGCTGCCAGTGCTGAACCTGCTGCTAGTGCTGAACCTGCTGCCACCAATACTTTGCCTGCTTCTAGTGTTTTTTGTAGTACTTGGGGGGAAGGAAAAAATGATGCCAAGTGTGGCAGCAAGGGACCCTAAATTACACTTGCAATTTCCAAGCAGTCCTGCCACTGCTAGTACTACTGCTACTAAGGTCCAGCACTTTGTTAGCCTTAGGAGTGAAGGAGGGAATAATAAACAATATCCTGATATTACTAGTGACTGTGAGACTGAGGAGGAAGACTCTGCGGCTGAACTTGATGTGGTTGGTGTTAGTAGTAGCGGTAATGGTGAAGCAGCCGGAGTGGTAGGGGAAACATTTTACAGCATCCAGACTAGCAGTCAAGGGAGTCCACACCATTCTCCTGACCCTGGGAGTGGGAGTCCTCCCCTTCTCTTCACTACAGTGTCAAGGTGGAATATAAACCTGAAGAGGCCAGAAATGGTGTTGGGGGAGGAGAGCAGGCTGAGAATTAATACCACCACCACCAGCAGGAGCACAGATAAGCTGCCTGTGCCTGCTGCTATTTCTGCTAGTGCTAGTCTGCCTTTTTCTTCAGGTCAAAAGACAATGGCAAGTGTGACAATAGGGGACCCTCTGTCACATTGCTCGTCACCTCCTCCAAGCAGCAGTGAGATGTCTGGAATAGAGCAGCAGCAGCAGCAACAACAGCATGTAGGGACTAGTGGTGGTGGTGGTGATGATGCTGGAGAAGCTGGGGTGGAAGAGACATTGATGGTCTTTTTAGCAGAAACTGAGAAGGAATGGGAGACAGGAATGAGGATGGGCATCACCACCACCACTAGCAAGGACATCTTGGAATTAGAGGAATTTGCAACTGCTCTAATTCCTTCTGCTTCTGAGATGCAAGGGCAGCAGGATGCTGAGGAGCAAGTTAGTGTGCCACAGACCACTGTGAACACAGTGGGAATGGTGTCAACAAGCAATGTTGGACTAGGACAGGTTCCACTTGCCAGCAGTAGCAATACTCCTGATCCTAGTTGCAGTGCTGACTCTGAGGCAGTAGCAGCAACAGCAGCAACATTATCCGCTACCATAGACAATGAAGGGGAATGTGGAGGACAAGAAGAAAGAGGCCATTCTTCTCCACTTTTCCCCTTCCCTCTGTCATCATAGGTGTGGGACTATATTTCTGTTGGGGCAGGCACAGTACAGTTATCAGCAATGGCACTTTGCACGATTTGTGACAAGTCAGTGAAAAGATGAAAGGAGGGAACACACTTTGACACAAGCGCCCTGATATCACACATGAAACACAGACACCATGATATTTACTCCAAAAATGTTAAAGACAAACACCCACCACAGAAATCAAGCACCGCTTTTGTTGTCCCTGACTCTCGAGAAAGACAACAAGAGGCGAGGCGGAGATCAAAAAGGAGGAGGAATAGAACAACGCAGGCAGAGACTGGAAGTTCCAGGATGAGTGAAACAACTAGCTCGCCATCACCTTCTAGGGTAACTACATCCTCTGCCAATCCTCCTCGTTCATTACCTCCCCTGTCAAAAGATAGCCACTCTGTTGATGTTAGGATGTGGCAGTTTGTCTCTACCCATTGCACACTGTGTTGTGCACTGACCACAAATGGTGGAGGAGAATCGCAATAGTGCATCAAGTGGCATCTGAGGAGATTCCATCCTGCAGAATATGCTAAGATGGTGGCCGGGAGGGTTCATCACTACTATTAAACTGTCAGCAAGCTGTCATGTGTCCTTAGCGGGTGTGGAAAAGGGGTACAGTGACAGCGGCAGTACTTGGTTTTGGGTGTCATGGTGTTTGGATACAGTTGTGCCCCCAGATGTTATTTACCACACACATACTGTGCACATTGCAGTTTCTGAGGAGACCCACTGATCCTGCTCTCAAGGAAAATATATTCTAATAACAACACACTCATGATGATTTTGGAGGAGGGGCAGGTGGAGAAGATTTAATGGCCAACTTGTTCTTTTCACCACAAATACTGGGGGCTACTTATTCTGCTGCTACTGTCTCAGGCGCATCACTGGAGCCAGTTGTGGCAATTGGAACCTTCATCACCCATCTTCCATGTTGCTGCTATTGTTGATCCCATTCTGTTGCAGCTGCCTAATCATCCTGCTGCTTAAACAACTCAGCAGCTGAAGTACGAACAGCAGTTGCAACTCAGGACTCAGGAGGACATTTGACAGTGACCACTGGCCAACATGACCTGCTGGCATTAGGCCAGTAGGGCATTTTTATTTTTTTCTCAGGGCTTGTGTTTAAAAAAATAAATAAATAAATAAAAACTAGTCCTACAAAAAAATAAACACTTTTTGGGGGGTTTGTTTCTAACAAGCCTATGGGCTCGATTCAAATGTTGGAGTTAAAACCAGCATGAAAAAAAAACTGGCTTCGCGAGTTAAACAAAACTGGGTAACGAGAGATTCAAATCTTCCTTACCCAGGAAGGCTAACGAGCGAACACCAACAAAATACACGTTTACCTTAAACCTGCTTCGCATAGAAAATTTTCCCTAAAAACAGACGATAAAAATGTTACCTAGCACCACAGCCAATCACAGCACTCCATAGCAGAAAGTTCAGTCAGAATATCCAAAACCAACGTCGACAGTTCTGAACAGCATTCTCTGTGCTTCCCTTCCCAGCCAGTAGGGGAACACAGAGAAGGCTTTCAGCACCATGGACAGCTTTGAATGCCATAGGGATGTGCACTGCTCACCCCTGTGGCATTCAAAGGGTTACAATCAATAAAACTAGTACACCAAGCACTACACAATGCCCCCTTCCACATCCCCCCTTAGTATGTCACATATATTGCATATATGTGACATACTAACCCCATCCACATCCACCTCATGGACAAATCTGTCTTTTATTCCACAATTAACCCTTTGAGTACCAGAGAGGTAGGAAAGCATTGCTTAGCATGTTTCCTAGCCCTCTAGTACCCAAAGGGTTAATAGGCAAGGTACATACCTTGCCTGTATGTATGTGTGTGTGTATTAATACATATTTTTTATTAAAAAGCCATTAATAAATGTATTTTGACTTACAGCCATTCATTCATAATGCCCTACCTCCTGTGTCCCCTTGCTATAAGTAATTTTGCTCCACTTTCCTTCAAATGGAGAGTGGAGCAAAAACACTACTAACAAAGGGACACAGTAAGTAGGACAGTATTAACCCTTTGAGTGCCAGAGTAGGATGCAAAGCATTGCAAAGCAGTGCGCTGCATTCCACTCTGGCACTCAAAGGGTTACTAAAACAGTGACATACTGTATTGCTGAAGGAACCCTGCGCTGACAGCAGTGCTGCCTTTAGCAAATAGGCAACCCCTCTCCCAAGTGTGGGCATGTGCTATATTACAACGAAACTTGGCTTCAGCAAAAGAAGAGGAATTGGAGGAAGCGGGTGGAGGGGAGAGAGACATCGGAGGAAGCGGGTGGCAAGCTTGTATTTGCTGCCCGCTTCCTCCGATACCTCTCTCCCATCCTCACGCATTGGCATTGTGCCCAGCTGCCTGGCGTTGCACGTTGTACAATTCGTCCCTTCTCACAATGCGCATTGTACAACGCATTGCACATCCCTATGGCATTCAAAGCTGTCCATGGTGCAGAAATATATCAAGAATGTTCCACATTGCTTTTAATGGTACTGTTAAGGATATTGCTCAAAACATGCTAATATGTCATTCATTAGCTGGTTAATGTTTTTGTTGTCATAATTGTAAGCTTCCTTAGCCAGGCACTTCAGTTTTTCCTGCAGTAAATAAATAAGTAAAAGTACTTTACTAATTCCTGACCCAACATGACTAACGCACAAGGTAGCCTCTTCAAAAGGTTTTAACAGCTCATATTCATCAGAAATGAGTTTCCTTTGATCAGGTGAAAAATATGCTCCCTCTATAGTCTTCCAGATTTGCACTGCATACTCGCAATGGACTCATTCTGCTGGTACAATTGCTCTAGCATGCACAATATGGAATTCAGTCTGGTAGGGACCTCCATTTTCTGCTGGTGATTGGGCAGGTTGTTGCTCTCTTGTAAAAATATAATGCATTGTGAGCAAAGGAGTGGCTAAAATGGTCACAGATTTTTCTGTGAAGTTTGGCATCTCAGTGGGTTTAGAATTCTGCAACATATCTAGTCACAACTAAATTTAGGACATGGGCAAAGCAGGGTATATGCACCATGTCACCTATTCTCAATGCAGATATTATGTTGGAGCCTTTATTATCAGACACAAAATCAGCTTTCAAAGAGTGGGGTACAAGCCATTCTTTGCATGCACAAATTGAGGTGGCATGGCATGGGCTACCCTGCTGCTGTCCTTTAAAAATACTACCAGAACCAGTGGCAAGATTACTGACTGTGAGTCATGACTAAGAATGGGCAAAACATTTTGTCTCAATCCAAAATCAGTGAAAAATGGCACATGCGCATAGTGGAAATTTTCCATTAAAAATTGTCAGTTTCAGTTGAAATTATTGGGAAATTGTTGGGAAATTATTAATTGAAATTATTGGGAAGACTGAATTTCTCATCACCACATGGCAGTTTTGTCTTCTTTTCCTGCAGCCATATAAAAGGCTGTCAGGCTCTCACAGCATGCCATTCTGTGTTTGTGAGAATAGAGAGCAGGAAATTTTGAGCTAGAGAAGATAGGCAAATAAAGTGGAGCTGAAGCTTAGTTTACGAAGTCTTTTAGGTAGGACAATTGTTCTGTTTATTAGGGGAGTCTGGGGGAACTCTGGGTGAGAACACAGGAGAAAGCAGGTTGATTCCAAATACCCAAAATTTGGTGTGATTGACTGGCAAGATATTGGCAGCTATGGTCCAATTTTCTTACTTTTTAAAAAATGTTTATTATCACTGTGTTGAACCTGTATGGTGGTGTGAAAAGGGAGCAAAGGAGGTTGACCCCAAATACCCCAACATTCTGACTGACTGATGTGATTTGAAAGACTCAGGCAGTTGCGATCCAATTTCCTTGTTGATGTTGTCATTGTTTTTATCTCTGTGTTGGACATGTCTGGGGGGGGTGTTAAATAGAGCAAAGGAGGTTGACCCCCAAATACTCCAACATTCTAACTGATTTGATTTAAAAGACACAGGCAGCTGCAGTCCAAGCAATTTCCTTTCTGATTTTGCAGTTATTGGCTATGTGCTGGGGAAATCTGGGGAAAGAAGTTGTTGATTTTGTTTTTGAGTTATACTTTTTTTTTGGACAGACTTTATAAAGATAGGGTGGACAACTTTAACAAATAAATACATATATTAGGTGACAGACAGCTGACTGGGAGCCTGATGTAAGCTGTGTGACTGAGACAGACTTAATAGATAGAAGATGAGATTAAGAATTTTGTTGAGGGCTAAAGCAAGACATCCCACCCTATCAGTGTAAAAACACACAAAGTAGTTGAGTAATGTCCAGCAATGCACAAAGGGCAGGAAAAGCGGGAAAGGCTGAGCAGTGCAACAGTGAGTAATTGCAACCATTGTTGCTGCAGCATGTGCAATAAATGATGATGATGCCTCTCCTCCCACGAAGGATTCAGTTTGTTAAAGTCCCACCAAAAGTTCCACAAACACAACCACCAGCACCAGTACTATAAAAAAAAATATAGGAAGAAAACTGAAGATGACAATGCGGTGCATTCTAGTGTTGATGATGGCATAATGGAGAGAGGTGTAGAACCTCAACCAACTTCTGTATCTGACAGTGAGACAAACAAGTACCAAAACACCTGTCCACAAAGTAGTAATAGTAAACTTTGTGAAAGTAAAAGTAAAAAGAAATTTTTGACACCTCTAAAAGCTTAGAGGATCATAAGAGTAGTGGGCAAGAAGCAGCAGGCAATGTTGAGGATGCCCTAATGATGATGATGATGTAGACCTAGAATATATCCCTCCTGCTTCCATTTCTTGTTCCGATACAGATGAAGTTGAGAGTGAGAGAGCTGATGATATAGCCAGAAAGTTAGCAGAAAGGCAAAGGCTCAACCTTCCACAACTTGAAAAGAAGCATTGTGCCTGTCTATAAACTGTTTGAGAAAACCATTGGAAACTCTGACCCTGGACAAGCAAAGATGGCAAAAAGTATACAGTCATCCTGTCAGTCATCATCAGCATAATTTCTGCTTCCAAGTCCAAGTTGGCCACATACACTTGTGTTAAGTAACCAGCAGCAACAATAACTGCAACATAGGTTATTAACATCGACATCTTAGCTATGATGAGTGCTTCTGCTGCTGCTGGACGTGCTGCACCTTTGACACCTAGTAGTACAAGGAGAATTGCATCAACATCTAGCCCCAATAGTAGTAGCCCCTCAAAACCCCTCAGTCTATGACGTCCACAGTATAGAGATATTTCACTCAGTATCCAAAAGCTAAGAATGCTGCTATATGTTGTCTGTGCAAAAAGCATGTGAGCAGGGAGAAAGCAGGTTCACACCTAGGCACCTCCTCTATGAGATCCCACCTGAAGCACAGCCGTTGATCTGACTGGGAGACACACTATCAAAAGGTCAGAGGTGCCACAATTAGCAGAAGCACTCCAAAATGTTCCCATGGCTCTATGGCAGATAAACAATGTAATTATGTTTTTGATGTGTCAGAGGGACTGCCACTGACAGTATTCCAAATAAAAACTGTCTCCTGCTGCAGATGATTATGATGACTCAGGGTTTGCTGTAGGAAATTGCAACAGTTAGAGACTGACCACATATGCTGCTTCTACCTCCACCAGCTTCTCTAATCATGTTGTTAAAGCAATAAAGGAACAGAGTTCTTCTGCCATGTCCTGCCAAGCAATACTGACTGACTTCCTTGGAAGGAGTCACAAAAACTATCACAAAGTGAGCCTGTGGAGTGGCAAGGTTGCCAAGATGTTGGCAGTGGACATGCTGACACATTCTTTAGTAGAAAAACCAAGGTTTCAGAGAACTGATGTTATGTGTAGCTTCATGCTGGCAAATCCCAAGAAGCAGTTATTTCTCCAGGATGACTATGCCTGAATTGTACAAGCAGGTGTTTAATGTGGTGGGCAAAGAGCTGGAAAGTGTGTACTGCAAGAAAAGCCACCTGACAACAGATATGTGGACAAGTGGGCAGAACACAGACTATATTACTGTGCTGCTCACTGGGTTTCCCTCCCATGACCACTAATGGCAACATCAGGTGATAGCCAGTAATCGTGCTTCTGGTTCTGGCAGTGTGATTTAAAGGCAGCAGCTGCAGCAGGAAGGCCATACCATTGGCAAGCCACCATGTGCATGCAGAGTGTAGAGAGACAGTCCCCCAAAGCTGTAGATGTTTTAAGTAATTTAGAGCAGATGATGGTTTGTATCCCACTCCTTAAAAGCTGGTTTTATGTCTTCTGATAAGAGTTCTAACATAATCGCTGCCATGAGAATAAGTGATATAGTGCATGTGCCTTACTTTGCCCATGTGCTCAATTTAGTTGTGAAGAGATCCCTGCAGAATCCAAAACCCTCAGAGAGATGCTTACTATTTCCAGCAAAATATGTGCCCAATTTAGTCCCTCCTACGGTTCACGCAATGCTCTATATTCCATACAAGAGCGTAACAACTTGCCCCATCACCACCTGAAAATGGAGGTCCCTACCAGGTGGAATTTCACACTGTACAAGCTAGAGCATTTGTATGAACAGAATAAGGCAATTATCAAGTACACCATGTAAAACTGAAAGGCTTTGGAGGGAGTATCTTTGTCAACTGGCCAATGGCAACTCAACATACTCAGAATCATACTCCTCTGTGTTTTGCATTTGAAGGAAAGCTGCAGGGGCTATAGGTGTTATTTCAGATGAAGAAAATATTTGGACACTCTCTGACAGATAAACAGCACTTCTATTATGTGCTTCAGAGCCCTAGAAACTTTTAGGAGTGCTTCTACTGCTGTTAGTTGTGGCACATCTCACATGTTGATGGTGTGTCTCCAAATCACATCTGTGATTGTGCTTCAGGTGGGATCCCAATGAGGATGTGCCTAGGTATGATCCTGCTTTCCCCACTGCTCACTTTTTTTACACAGACAACAGAGAGTAACATGTTTAGCTTTTTGTATTATGAGTCAATTATCTCCAACCTGTAGACTCCATAGACAGAGATACCTGAGGTCTACTACTACTCCGGAGGATAGATGTTGTAATTGTACTAGTAGTAGGCATCCATGATTCTACACTTCACACAACAGCAGAGGCACTCATCATAGCTATGCCATCAACACAAGAAGGCAACTCATTGTCAACTTCAGAGCTGTAAAATTGTTTATTAATACTACTGGTGGTAGTGGAATTTTATTATTAGTTTCACAAACATTCTCTTCAGGATGAGCACAATCATCATCATTTATTACAAATGCTGCAGCAACAGAGTAAATTGGGAATATCTTGGATGAAATAATTGATCAGGGCTTTAAATTAGGAGTTCTTTCTAAAAGAGAAGTTGAGATTTTACATGTAGAGCATCCCATCATTCCCATATTCCATCATTTGCTGAAAGTTCACAAGTTGCTCAGCCGTCCAATAGGTAGACCTATAGTCTCTGGGACAGATTCTTTAAATGAAAATCTACGAGAGTGGGTTGACATATATCTTCAGCCATTGGTGACCAGGCTCTTTAGTTACCTTTGTGACACAAAACATCTGACTTGATCCAGTCATCTCCTCTGTTTATTGTGCTGCTCATCTGGTATTGACCTTGGCCTGTTCCTGACCTTCCGATTGCCATCTCCTCCGGTTGTGATTATTCTGCCTCAGGCCTTGCCAGGGTGTCAACCTCATTGTGTTGGTACATCCGACTATCCTGCCCCAGGCCTAGCTGATGTGTTGAGGACTCTGTGTGTTGGTAACATTGAATATAATGCCTCAGGCTTGATAGTCTATTCTATCCTATGACTCTTTAGTCAATCTTCCATTTTCTGCAGCACTCTTTCCGATGGCTCAGCTAGACACTACACTACAACTCCTCTACTTGTTTCAGCCAGTCTGCTGAAGTTCTGTTTGTGGCCTCTACATTGCTGCTCAGTATTCCAGCCATCCTACTAAGTCAGACTGTTCCTGCTACTTCTTCTGACTGTCCTTCATTCAGAGCCAGCTTTCTCTGATCTCCTGCATAGTTGGATCCACCCTTCTGCATAGTTTGGGCAACCCTAGAGGTTTCTGTAAAGGTTCTTCCTGGTCCAGTTTCCAGCTTTTCTGAGGGCTTAATATCTGGCTTTGCGGCCAGCACCTTTACCCCACCCTTGGCCACAGCAAGAACCTTCCAGTTATTTTCACTGCTCTCCATCATCATACTCAACTCCACTCTTGTGGTTGCCCATCTCTCCATCCTTGCTAGTAGAGAATTGACAAGGTCACTGAGAAAGTATACTGGGAGCCTGGTTCCTCATGGCTGAGCTGTGATGTTAGCTCCCCATATTTGTGCATTCCTTATAATCTTGGTATCCAAACATTGCATTACCATTTGGATTGTTACAGTATATATGCTCTGATATCTTGAAAAAGTTCATTATACAAAGCACTGAATACCTGTAGACACATTTTTTTCCTCTCTGATGGTGTGTTTTATCTCCAGGAGTATGACACATCAATGGGTGCTAAAGTTATGTCGTCTTTCGCCAACTTTATATGGGTTGGTGGGAGTAGTTGGAGATGGAAACCCATTTTGCGAGGATATTGTTGTATATAAGAGGTTTATGGATGATGTACTGGTGATGTGGTGATCAGATTTAGACAAAATGAATTAATTCATTGCACATATTAACAACAATGATCACAATTTGAAGTTAACATCTGATTGGGATTCCACCAGTATTTCCTTTTTATATCCTACTCTTATTTTTGTAGTGGATAGTGGCAGAATCATTACAGATGTATACTGGAAGTCCACATCTGTTAATTCTTTGTTAAGAGCACACACACAGAAACTATCCCTTGTGTCTAACAGTCTTCTTTAAATATCTTGGTACAAACATTTTACTTAATGCAGCTGCTATTTACTTGATTAATGGGAATGTACCTTACTAACTGGTCACTATCAGAAATGATACACAAAATTCTCAGTTACTTTTGACATAACTTAGTTTACTGTGTCAGTGTTGCAGCTTCTGCTATTGGCATTCATTCAGTACATATACTGAAACTGCAGTACCACTAAAGAGGAGAAAAAGTTATACCAAGCAATTGGCTGGTTGAGAAATGTAAATTATTACAGGGCTACACTGATGAGTCATCTGGGTAATGGGTTAGATGGATATAAAGGTTGTTGACTGGGCAGACTGGCTGTTAAATGTGAAGATGTTCAACACAGTATTTGCAGCTGTGGAATGTTTTACAGCGTGCCTATGGTATGAAACATGAAGAACATTGTCAAGTTACAAACACCAGGAGAAATAAAACCACTGGACTGTGGCAGGACAGCCATTGTTGCACAGTTTGCTAGTGCATATGCATATAGTATAGTCAGTTGAATTCTGCAACAGAACCAATGCAGGAGATAATCTGCACTTAGTACAGTAACTATGGGAGACTTATAGAGGTTAGTGTCTATTACAAAATAATTATAGAATTTATATTGTGTTTTTTATATATATATATTTTTATTAAGAACATCTTCAAAATACAGTACAGAACAAAAAACAATGCATGAAATGAATCAATGATGGCAATACAATGACATTAACAGACCTGCACAAAAATTAAGAAAACAGATAAGGCAATATGGAATACAGATCAATCATTCCAAAGTATCCAAGAATGCTTTGCATTTTGTAATCATAAACCCAACAATGACAGAAAAAAAAATAAATAAATAAAAGGGGGAAAAGTCTCTCTCCCCGATCAGGCCACTCACCCCCCCCCCAACACCCCAGGGTCACCAACCTCAACAACAGATCAGGCAGATCTAGCATGAAACTCAGAGGATGAATCTCAGCTCTACTCAGTTAGTGAAAGGAGTTTGTCCCAAAGTGGGATATCCATGCACCCCAAATTGCATGGAACCTGTGCGGTATTCCTCTGTGAGTGTACACTAAGTGTTAGTGCACAACATTTTGGGCCACCTGATTCACCGATTGTGACGGTGGAGACATCCACGCCATATGCCATAAACAGGGTCTCCCTTAGAAGAAATTTAACAGGGATAGCGTCTAGGTTGTCAGGGAAAATTTACAGGATACCCAGCTTTGGGGTCGGGGGGATTTGTCTGTCAAGGACCCCTGAAAGAGAGGAGAAGACTCACTCCCAAAATCGGAAGACCTCAGGACATTCCCATTTAAGGTGTAAGAATATACCATTTGCATCAGATAATCTATCACACAGATTATTGTCCCTAGCACCCATCTTATACAGTCTGAGTCTGAGGTAAAGTATGCTCTGTGAAGAATTTTCAGTTGGATTTTCTGATATATGTAAAGATACTCCATGTGGACTAGTTTTAGCCATGGACCACTCCCACTCCTCCAGTATCCCCAAGTCCTCCTCCCACCTCTGCCTCAGGGGAAGATCACCCTGAGGGGAGTGAGATTTGAGCCACTTGTAAATAAAGGATACAGGCTTGTCCAACCATCTAGTCATCGCAGAGGAGAGTAAGTGGAACCGGTCCATAAATAGAGAAATTGATGAGAAAAAAATTATGAGGTATATCAAACTCCCTGTGTAGCTGCTCAAACAGTTTCAGGGTGATATTAGTCTACAATGGGGTGGACGGGACACAACCCCTCCAGCCCACCACTGCCTGCATCTCCCCCCATACCTTATACACATCATCTGCTATGGTGGTAGCAGTGCTACTTACCGAAGCTTTCATAGACAACATCTGAGCTAGATGACAATTCTTGCATAGCACAGAT
Organism: Rhinophrynus dorsalis; assembly: GCA_037306005.1. Lineage (NCBI taxonomy): Eukaryota > Metazoa > Chordata > Amphibia > Anura > Rhinophrynidae > Rhinophrynus > Rhinophrynus dorsalis. Next base: position 265,424,480 of record CM074723.1, on the reverse strand, counting down.
TCTTCTATAACTCGAAAACTGAACTGGGTTTCAGGGTTTGACCAGGCCAAGGAGTATTGTCCCTGATATGCCAGGCAAAAAGTCAGGCAAAGTGATATCTCTCTCCTACTTTGCTCTATGCGTTGACAGCCTGATTCTGGGTCCCTCCCACCTCCAGAGGAACCCCAAATTTATAGAATCTAATTCCCAAAAAAACTTTTTCAGAATTTGAATGAACAAGTTCTGAAGAATATCCAGCAGCCTGGACAAAAGTAGTATTTTAATAAGGTTAGCCCATCCAATAACATAACATGGTATGATTTGGCAGGTGGTAGGAATTTATATTGTATTTAATATTCCATTATTATGACTTTATTTATAAAGCTAAAGTTTACTTGATAGCATGTTCAAATGACACAAATACATACAAAAATGTGTTATATAGCATATGTATACATACTAGTTGAGGCAAATGGTTGCCCCTACTATATAAAGCTTACAGTGCTGCAGAATTTACATATGTGTTTCATTGGAATTCAATGCTGTATTTAGAGGTATGTTTTATATAAAATTAACCTACTATATCAAAAATATTTTTCCCTAGCTTCTAAATGGCAAAATAATAAATTATTTTCTCTATTATTCTGTGAAAAGAGCAACATACACAATTCTTTACACTTCATGGTCCTCTGTTCAGTTTGTTTTGCTGACTGAACAGTTAGAGAGATGTCTACTTAACACTGTCAAAAGGTGTTGTAAATAGGAGGCATGCTATTGAGAATCTTGAAGCAGCCCATTCCATGTGACCTGCTTCTGACCTTTCCCATTCAAGGTCATATCTTTGCTGCTTCAAAACAGAGGAACCTGACAGAATTGTATGCAAAGGAACTATAAACTCAACCTACCGTTTGCTGCTATTGCTTTATAGCCTACAAAAGGTCTTCTTATACTCTCAAAGACAGCTTTTTTTTCTGAAGTATTCCCACCAGAAAGAGTAAAACCTGCCTTTGTGCATTATTCATTTTGTATTCATGAGCGCAGGCAAAGTAAAAACACTGACATAAACAGGGCTCACTTTTTGCAATGGTGTATGAATAAAGAGGTTTCTATTAAAACAGCATATTTTAGCTTACAGACTCTTCTGGAATTCAGTTCAACCACTTACAGTTCCTGCTCAAATGATACAATGACCAAAGAATTGGGAGCAAATTGTAAATGTGATATTTTGCTCCCAAAGGTATATTTCACTCTTCCAACTAGTAAGGTTTGCATTTCTGTAGCAGTTATGCATACATCAGATTAATGCAATGAAAAAGATATAAAATCTAACTGTATTTGTTAGTTAAATGGAGATCTATAGTTAAATACTAAAAGCTGCGTAACAGAGTCATGAAAACAGAGTTAAACATTTTTCTATATTGGCTGCAGCTATTAAATTCTTTGTGATCTAAACCGTAGAAGACAATTACATGTCTAATGGAATGCTTGGAAAAAATCCCCTTCTCAATTAATTAATCAAGTCATTTTGCACTGCAGTTTTTGTTTTCAAAATAAAAGATTAAAAAAAATGTAGAATACTATTTGGTAGATTATCTGAGTCATGCATATGATACATGAAGCAGTGTGCAGTATATGTAAAGCAATTATTTAATATTCAGATTTATGGTAATAGCCATGTTCCAAATTATGTGTCGAATGTTGGATTCTGTGTTATGCTCTTGTTCTTGTGAGGCAACAATTTATGAAGTACTGAACCTCTCTGTCACATTTTTAAGTTTTGAAGTCCTATTGTCTATATACAAACTCATAGGGGGTGATTCACTAAGCGGTGATAAAGAGGTGATAAATGGAGATAACTTCTCCAGTTTATCACTTCTCCAATTCCTGTTATTCTTTGGAGCCTATGCACTAAGATTTCTTCAACTTTGGAGATCTTAGTGCATAGGGTCTATAGAATAACATTGGAACTGGAAAACTGATAAACTGGAGAAGTCATCTCCACTTTATGACCCTTAGTGAATCTCCCCCCCTACTGTTACATGTTGCGAAACAAAGTGTTGGATATCCCTCTGGCATTAAAAAGGTTAAAGGAGAAGGAGACTATGTGAAACACAAGGGGGGAGATTCACTAAGAGGTATTAACCCCTTAGTGTTCGGTGACATACCCGGACCGTCACGCCGGTCCGGCACTTAAGGACCAGTGATGGTCCTGGTACGTCAAATACTATTACTCACCCCGCTCCTGCAGGAGACTGAATTTGATCGCTCCAAGACCGGAGCGATCTCTTTCAGTCCCTCCGTTCTGCATGCCACCCCACGTGATCAGTCACATGGGGCGGCACGCCGAAATTCCCTATTGGGCCCTTAAAGGACCACACACCCCACGACCGCTGGTCGGTAAGGGGTTAAAAAGGTGATAATGTGGAGATGACTTCTCCAGTTTATCACTTTCCAATTCCTATGTTATTCTATGGACCCTATGCAATACGATTTCTTCAACGTTCGAGATCTTAGTGCATAATCTCTGTAGAATAACATAGGAAGAGAATGCATCTCCTCTTTATCATCTTGTTATCACTGCTTAGTGAATCTTCCCCATTGTATGTTCAAAAGAAAGCCCCATTAGGTCTAGTTCGTAAAAGTTTTAGGTGATCTAATTTATGACAGAGAAAGAAAGAAATGTATGGGTGGAGAATAGGCTTTTACACATTGTCAATGTGAAAGTTACAGTTTTGCTGTACAGTATAAGTGTTGGGGGAGAGGTTGGCTTCTTTAAAAACATGACATTTCACTTTGTGACCTGCACAGCTCATGTTTGCAACACTGGATCATTTACCATGTGGTCAACACAAGCATTAAAGGGATAGTAATGTTTCATAATAAAAGCATCTCTAATTAATCATCATAGTATGTGGACCTTTTTAGAGTGTTATTTCAATTCTGTCAGAGTTGTAGTTCAAGAGTAATTCAATGACAAAGTATCCCCCTCACGCCCCTTTTACTGATGTAACACTTCTCAGCTAGATCAGAAGGGAGGTGCCCAGGTAGACTGCAGAGAGAGACAATCTTCAATTAAGATAAGGGAAAAACCTGAAAAACTTGTCAAGGGGGACAGGGCTTTCATTGTTCTCATACGAAGAAGATTGTCCCCTTCTGTTATCTATCTGGTCTTACAACCATATTCCACATCTGATAAGAGATGGCTTATACTAGGTAAAAGGGGCGGGAGGGGGAAACTTTATCCTTCAATTACTCTTGAACTACAACTCTGACAGTATTGATATAACACTCTCCATGGCCCAAATACTATGAAGATTAATTGGAGCTGCTGTTTTTGTGAAACATTACTATCCTTTTAAGGACTCTGAAGAGACGATGGTAATCAGACCTCCACTAAAGGGTCCACCAAAAAGAAAGTATTCCTCTCCAATGCTACCCAGCTTTTTTCTTGGCTATCTAATGTCCTGTCTACAATTGATGAGAGGATGGAGGCCTAGTAGTACCTAGTAGATTGGGTAGCCGGAAGCTCCCCCAACATCCTATGAAGGTATAAGGTGGTCAGTTTAACTGGGGTTTCCTAAAGTTCCAGATAAAACATTTGGTCTAGCAGCCCAAATGAAGAGAGGATTTTAATATGCAGGCAGTGGTGTCCGTAGACATTTTTCCGGGGGGGGGGCAAAGCCATAATATGACCCCCAGGCCAGCCCATCTAGCCCCTTTATTTATATGGAGGGGGGTAATTGGGGGGGGGGGGGCAAGTGCCCTCCTTGCCACCCCTCCGGACGCCCATGTATGCAGGGTCTGTATAAGATAAAGAAATCTAGGAAAGATATTAATTTTCACCACATTTACCCTACCATGCCAGGAAAGATATAAAGGCTCCCATTTATGAATGTCCCTCTTGCTGCAGGAGGAGAAGGAAGTTTAGTTGGAAGAAAGTCTCAAAAGTTGGAGAAGTGCAGTCACAGCACACTTCTGATTCGATTTTGTCATTTAAAAGTCTCCATAAAAACTGCTGAGTTTGGTTTATATTATTTGGCGACATGATCTCAGGTAGCTTGTACAGGAGCATTAACCTGCTCATCCAGGGATTCTAACAGCAACATGTCAGTGTTTAAAAAAGTCTTATTTGGTCAAATTTTCAATGTTTAAAACCTCATTTGAGAAATCTCTTGACTAAAAAAACAGTTGTATTGAGAGCTTAGTTCAGTTCTAAAGTATTCCAGGAAATAGTTACATATTGTAACGGTTTGTACGACACTCAGACACAGTAGGTTAGCATAAGACACAGTTTTATTAAAAGACACAATGAAAATACCCTTAGCGGGCTATAGTGTATCACAGTGGAATTGACAGGAAAATATAGGTCATAGATATATGCCCACACAGGCCCAGTATGCAATGAGTAGGATGGTACAGATACTGTCACAGGTCAGGCATAACAAGGCAACCTCAGCACAGCATGGGTTAAAGTCCAATGATATAATCAGTCTCTGATGATGGTTTAACGGCTATCAGGAGACTGTGGTGCAAGAATGGAGACAAGCACCTAGATCTGAAAAGCAGAGCTGAGACTTATACCCTCTGCTGTAGCAGTAACGGAGGCCACAATACTCTGCTAGAGCTGAAAGGTCTTGAGCTGTGGGCACCCGACCGGTGCAGTAAGCGGAGGCAACAGTACTCTGCAAGAGCTAGTTATGTTGAGCCAATGGCACCCGACCGGTGCAGTAACGGAGGCAACAGTACTCTGCAAGAGTTAAAGGGATAGTAATATTTCGTTTTAACTTTATTTTATTTTGTAGGCATTAAAAAAAACATGAAGAATGATATAAGTCTTATCTCTCAAACCTTTATGGTTTAAGAGATATTCACAAGCAAAGTTTCCCCCTCCCGCCCCTTTTTCCTAGTGTAAGCCATCTCTTCTCAGATGTGAATCTGGTTGTAAGACTAGACAGATAACAGCAGGGGACAATCTTCTTTGTATGAAAAGAATGAAAGCCCTTCCCCCCTTGACAAGTTTTTCAGCTTTTTCCCTTATCTTAATTGAAGATTGTCCCTCTCTGCAGTCTACCTGGGCACCTCCCTTCTGATCTGGCTGACCTGGGGGGGGGATACTTTGCTTGTGAATATCTCTTAAACCATAAAGGTTTGAGAGATAAGAATTATATCATTCTTCATGTTTTTTTTAATGCCTACAAAATAAAATAAAGATAAAATGAAGTATTACTATCCCTTTAACAGAAGGCTCAGTGGTAACGGAGGCGACAGTGCTCTGCAAGAGTTAACGGAAGGCTCAGTGGTAATGGAGGCAACAAGCTCTGCAAGAGTTAACGGAATGCTCAGCAGTAACGGAGGTAACAATAGCACTGCAAGAGTTAACGGGAGGCTCAGCAGTAATGGAGGCAACAGTGGTTCTCAGTGTGGCAGGGCCAGACTAAGTGGAAGTCAGAATGTCGCCCAGGCGACACAATGAACAGGAACTGGATAGCTGGGCCGGATCTCAGTGCAGGAACGTCAGACAAGCCGGGTAAGCTCACGGAGCAGGAACGTCAGCCAGGCCGGGTCGAATCATGGAGCAGGACCGTCAGACAAGCCGGGTCAGGTCATGGAGCAGGAACGTCAGCCAGGCCGGGTCGAATCACGGAGCAGGAACCAGAAGCGGAGTAGTCAGACGGGCCTAGTTGGTACACAGCAACACAGTAATACAGTAGAACTGGTACAGGAACACCCCGAAAGGGCACCCGACAGGTGCCAGAGGCCCAGTATAAAAAGGCCATACTGGGTGGGCCAAACGAAGCTCAGCCAATGGGAGCGCAACACACACAGAGACTGACAGGAAAAAGCACGGGCACCGTGATACATATTTGGCAAGGCTGACAAATCAGAATATCATACATTTCAACCTTTGCCATATTTCTTTTGTTGATATAGAGGAAGGCAAGCCAAAAAATCCCCATTAAACACCCATTAAGCACATATTCTGCATTTACTTCTAAATGGCCATGTTTTTCTATTAACACAAGGCATGGAATTCCAAATCTTTACTGCCTTTACTATAAAAACCCCTTTCTGTTGTTACAATTTGCAGTGAAATAACTCTAATCTTAACTCCACGGATGCTAAAGACTTCTCCCACACAATTTGAAGCAATGTTTAAGTCATATATTTAGAATCCAACTGGTTAATGAATTCCACAACACTTTCTGCCCATTCAATAAAGGTGATGCCCTTATATGTTCTCAAAATTCCAGGTGAATGCTTTCAAAGATTTATAGAGCGTTAGAATTATACTCTACTCCTGTGAGTAGGGATGGGCAACATCTTTCTCCTCTATTGAGATACTTGCTACTGAGAGGGAAATTTTTCAGGAAAAGTGCTGATTTTCAGCTTTTCCCCACCCAGTTCATTGCATTGAAATCAGTTCTAAGACTGAATCTCACCCATGTGGCAAGTTTCCCTTTTTCTCCCATTGGGATTGTATAAAAGGGGTATCAGGTTCCTGCAGCATCTCATTTCTGTATTTGTTAGCAAGAGACTAAGCAGTGCAAAGTTTTAGCTATGTAGAAAAGCAAATAATTTAAAGGAGTATAACTTAGGGCGTCTTGGAGGCAGGGAGTTTTTTCTCTTTGTTAGTTGAGTTTGGGGACTTTGAGGGAGTGAGAAAAGAGAAAGGATATTTACCGAACATGCCCCAAAATCTTGGTTGACTGAGACAGCCAGCTGAGATCCAAGTTCCTTCCTCATCTGGCTGTTAACTATGTTTTAAGAAGGTCTGGGGGTGTATGAAAGGAGATTTACCCCCAAATACCAACATTTTGTGTGGCTGACTGTTATCTCTGTGTTAGGGGAGTCTGGGATGTGAGTAGAGAGTAAAGGAGATGTATCCCAAATACCCCAACATATTGTGTGACTAACTGGGAAGATACAGGCAGCTGTGATGCAAATTACTTCCCCAACATGACTATTAAGTCAGTGTTAGGCAAGTCTGGGAAAGAAGCAGTGAGTGTCATTTTTGTTTTGTTTTTTGTTGACAGTGATAGGGATAGTTAATCATAAAAAGTTCAAAATGGTATGACTGATTGGTGACAGAGACAGGCTACTGTCACAGTATTTGAAGACTCTCAGACTTAAGGTTTGGTAAAAACGTAACTTTATTAAAAAGTTAAGGCAATCCCATAGGAAATCATACATATATATAACAATACAACAAGTAATGACAATATTAATGGGTTCTACCGGCCTTGCCAATACTACCGGGCAAGGCAACCAAGTGACAGTTGCAAAGATAGCCGTAGGCTCTACCGGCCTTGCCAATACCGGGTAAGGCAACCGTGAGGTGTAATGTACCGGTTCTACCGGCCTTACCAATACCGGGCAAGGCAGCCTAAAGGAGTACTGAGAGTAGGCTCTACCGCCCTGCCTATACCGGGTAAGTCAACCTTAGAGATGTACCGTAAGTAGGTTCTACCGGCCTTACCAATACCAGGCAGGGCAGCCTGAGGGACACCGATAGTAGGATCTACCGACCCTGCCTATACCGGGTAAGGCAACCTAGAGATATAACGTAAGTAGGTTCTACCGGCCTTACCAATACCGGGCAGAGCAGCCCATAAAGGGAGACCAAGCTGTCAGATGACAATGACAATAGAGTAGAATAGGAATCAATGGTCTCACTCAAGCAGAAGTCTCAGACAACTGCTATAATAAGTAGGATAGCAACCGGCCCTCAGTGTCAGAATAGTCAAGGAGCAAACCAGCTTCCTACGCTGGGACTAACTGTAACATAACCCACCAGGTAATGGAGTAACCCCGCGTCCGCACGCAGGGACCAACAGTATATTATGCCACCAGGTTAAATGGAGTAAACCAGCGTCCGCACGCTGGGACCAACAGTAATTGAGCCACCAGGTTAAATGGAGTAAACCAGCGTCCGCACGCTGGACCAACAGTAATTGAGTCACCAGGTTAAATGGAGTAAACCAGCATCCGCACGCTGGGACTAACAGTAATCGAGCCACCAGGTTAAATGAAGTAAACCAGCGTCCGCACGCTGGACCACCAGTAATGTATCGCCGGAGAGAATAAGCACAATGTCGCCTCGGCGACAGGGAAAGGAGCGAGAGCCCTGAGACCAAGTGGAGGCTAACCGGAATGAGCACCGCTACACTGACAGATGACCGGAACAGAAGGAGCCACGGAAAGCAACCGGAACCGGCTAAAGAGACAAGCAGGCAGGGGACTCAGGAATGAACGGGGCTGGAACACTGGAACCACTGGAACACAGGAACACCGGAACACCGGAACACAGGAACACTGGAACACCGGAACGCAGGATCCTCTGCCCAAGCTCCTGACCAGCAGGTCAGAACAAGCGATGTCAGAGACACCACGAAAGGGCAACCTGGAAGTGCCCAGACTGGGTTTAAAAAGGCTGTGTGAGGTGGGCTAACAGCAGAAGCCAATGAGGAACTTCCAGCAAGTGACAGACACAGGATAGCACGAATCACGGCACCGTGATAGACACTGACATGAGCTGTGACTGAGGTAAACTGATATGGAGTATTTTGAAAAGGTTAAGATTTAATACACAATCAGTTCTATTGTGTACATCAATGTTAAAATGCACATAGTATATAAATAATGTCCAGTAAACTCACTAAGGGCATGGGGAGGGTGCAAAATGTAGGTGCAATGCAGGAATGTGTAGTGGTAGTCCAAAAACTGTCTACAGTCAAAGTCCCATAAAAAGTTCTACCACTGCCACCACCTCCAGTAATATTAATAAACCATCTAAGCACACTGAAGATGAGGAATATTAAAGTAGAGAGGAAGACGTTGGTGATTCTGAGTATAGCCTTATTACTGATGATTGTGTAGATCTAGAATATATCCTTCCAGCATCCGCCTCACCTTCAGATACAGATGAAGTTGAGAGATGATGACATGGCCAGAACGTTAGCTGAAAGGCAAAGGTTCAGTCTTCCACCACTGAAAAGGACCACTGTCTATGACTGTTTATAAATTGATTGAGAAACCATTTGAATGTCTGACTCTGGCCAAGTAAAGATGCACAAAAATACAGAATAATTCTTTATGTCATCATCAGCTTCCATGTCCAATGCTAACCCAACAACACTAGTGCTGAGTAACCAGCAACAACACAGGTTTTCAACATCTATAACCCTAACTATGATTAGTGTCTCTGCTGTTGTTGGATATGCAGAATGTTTGACGCCTAGTAGTACAATTGCAGCAAGTCTATGAAATACACAGTGTGGAAATATTTCACTTATGATCCAAAATCTAAATATGTTGCCTATATAAGAAGCATGTGAGCAGGGGAAAGCAGGCTCATCTAGGCACTTCCTCATTGAGATTCCACCTGAAGCACAAACACAAGTCTGATTGGGAGACAAAACACCAACATATGAGAGGTACCACAACTAGCAGCAGCAGAATCACTCCTAAAATTTCCTGGGACTCTAGGGCACATAATAGCAGTAGTGATGTTACTGATGTGTCAGAGAGTCTGTCAAGATTTTTGGCAATAACACCTATGGCTCCTCCAGCAGAGTATGAACTTGTTGTAGGAGATGACAAGAGTCGTAGAGTGCCCACAAATGCCACCTCCAAAACCCCCACCACCTTCACAAGTCATGTAAAAGTAATAAACTTACACAGTTCTTCTGCCATATACTGTCAACCAAAATGTATTGATTTATTGTAGTCAAATACTTACAAACAAAAATAATATTGTGGAAAAGCAAAGTTGCCAAAATGTTGGCAGTTGACATGATGCCTTAATCTTTTGTTGAAAAGCAAGGTTTTAAAGAACTGAGTTCATGTGTTACACCTCATTGACAGATCCCACCCTGCACTTATTTTTCAAGGATGGCTGTGACAGAATTGTACAAGCAGTTGTTTAGTTTGGTGGACTGGAAACCTAAAAACGACAAGAAAATTCATGTGAGAATAGATATATGGACAAAGATTATCACTGCTCACTGGGTTTCCCTTCCATGCATCAGGTGACAGCCAGTAATCTTTCCTCTGGTTCTGGCAGTATTCTTATATAACAGCAGCAAGATAGCCTAAGCCAATGCCATGCCACTTTGTGGGTGCAGAGTTTTGAGAGACAATCCAACAAAGCCATAGATGTGTTAAATAAACTGGAACAGGTGATTTAGGAATGACTTGTACCAAGCTCCTTGAAAGCTGGATTTGTGTCTGCTTATAGTGGCTCCAACATAATATCTGTCTTGAGTTGAGAATAGGTAATATGGTGCATGTAAACTATAACTGAAGAGAAACTGAGAAAAAATAGAACTAGAAAATAATAAAAATAGTGAAGAAATATATTACAAACTAAAGAATACAGGTGGAAGAAAATCATTCTAGAAAGGGATATAGTATAAATGTACAGAAAAAAAGCTCTTTGCCCTGGCTATAGAAATATAGACTAAGTGCAATCTAAGATATAGCAGCTGCTACAACCTAAGACAGGATAAAAGTGTGTGAACATCCTACCTGTAATACATTAATTCTCTTAGGTCATATGATACATTGGTTATTCAAAAATCTTTAAGCTTTTTCGTGCATATCTCCATGTATATCTGTACACCCATCATTAACATCATACATACATCATTTCAATAAACTTTTTTTATTTCATATTATTTTATGTTACCTATCATTTGTTTTCTACCCTGTATATAGAGTCATAATTTATACATATTTTTAGATGGATAATGTTTGTATTATGTGATCCTTGTGCCGTTCTTTGTTTTCTCAAAGTACATTGATATACATAATTTTCTAATAATTGTTTTATACACATTCATTGATTTATTGGCCTGAGTTTTATATGGTCTTAGTAAAAGATGATCTGATTGAGGAGACCCAGGTCATTTTATGTTTTTATTTATGTATTTATTTTTATATATTTTTGTCTAGAGCTTTGAGACTCCTTCCTCCATAATTAGATCAACTACACAATTATACAAACTATACTTTAATATTAATGAGAATGTTTTTATTATATTTTATATATGGATATGTGAAGCTTGAGGCTCCACACACACCATGTTTGGATTCATTAATTTTATGCCTGCCTGACGATGGTGTGAGGTATGGGAGTGTCTATCATCTTCCAAAAAAACCCCCACCAACATTTCTTCAAGCACGGTAAGCAATTCAATTACCTGTGCTATGAAGAAATACCTGCTAAAAACATCAACCTCGGGAGATGATATTGTGGGCATTTTTGCCCGTTGACACACAACAAAACACTGAAATATGCCATTCAGTTCTTTGCTTTAGCACTAAAATACTTTAAGGGACTCACTTTACATTGCCAGGAATTCTGTTTTTTCCTTGTTATTGTGATATTGCCTTGTTATTGTGATGCTCTTATTTGAGCCTTTATCAAGAGCCGTCACTTTGTGTCAGTACTCAATTAAAGCGTTCCTGTTGATATTGAGTTTCTTGAGTTCCCGATAGTTCCAGTGTTTACAGTATTTGACCCAGCTTTCCATGACTTTGTCTTTGTCTTCTGATTTGGCTTTGATATCCTTGTTGACCTCGGCCTGTTTATTTTACTTCTCTTCTGCCTGCTGATTTTGTATCATTTTGCTCGACTGGTTTTGATCTTGGCTTGTCTAACTATTCGTTTTTCTCATCCCTGGTACTTTCTCTGTCCGCCTGTTACCAACTTGGCTTGTTGACTACTCTTCCTTTGACCCCTAAGGTTTCCTCTGTCCATCGTGTAATGTCCAGTTCAACGCCATTGACCACCCAGTCGAGTTTGACGATGTCGACCATCTAGTTGAGTTCGACTTTTTCCTTTCGACCCTCTGTCGAGTGATAACCTTTTGACCCCTGGTTTGAAGACTGCTGTACCAGTTCCTACATTACGACAGAGACAACTATACTGCCGGTAGGTTACCTAAGCTGATTCCTGACTCAGTGATTAGTTGTCTGTGTCCTAGGTTGACATCCTGTCATCTGGTTTCACAGTCAGCAACTTTAATACAGCCTAGGCCACAGCAAGGCTTCCTTAGAGCAGCCCCTGCTTGCCAGCAACTCTCCCCAGCCTGCGGACTCTAGCCCCTGGCTCACTAAGGTTTACCGAGTGAGTATTTCAGTTTTGTTTTCTGTCTTCTGTATTTCTACATATTTGACAGCAGACTATTTTTCCTTTGCGGGGATACCACCCTGTGAGGTTTATCTCAGGCAGCTTACATTGGGTTCCACCTTTAGATCTTTTTTCAACAGACAGACCTGCTAGGATGTTTCACGTATCTACATGATGTGTAAGAACCAGCTGGCTCTAAATGACAGCTTACTTAGAAGGTCGTCCTCCCTTTCAGGTCCAAAAATCTCACTCACAGTTGTGGAAAAGCATAATGGTGTAATTAGCATTCCCAGCCCAGGGAGTCACAGTTTATAGTGAGATACTCGATATTGTAGACAGTAGAATTCTCAAGAAGAAGGAGAAAGTAAAAATGTATGCTGTGCAGTGTAGGTTTAGATAGTGTCAAGACATTGTCTGCTCTGCATGTCAGGTAAGAAATCTGGGTAGATATATATTTTGTGGTTTTCTTTCTCAATTTTCTCCTTCAGTCCAACAATTCTTAGTATTTCACGCCTTTGTCAATAATTTAACAATTTAGCAATAATTGGTCTAGGTGCTGCCCCTGGTGCTGGTGGGGTCGGAGGGACACAAACATGTTAGATAAGCTATCATTGACCAGATACCCTTGATCCACTTTTCAAAAAATTCCTCCAGTCTGTGATCTTCTGCTTTTTCTAGAAAGGACAGCAGTCTTATGTTATATAATCTAGACCTGTTTTCTAGGTCATCACATTTCCCCTGAAAAGCCTTGACCTGTTGGCAAAGCATTTCGATGGACTCATTCAAGGGTGGCAGGGATTCCTCAACATTGGAATTTTTATACAGTGTGCCCAGAACTTTTTCTCTGATTACTTGCTGGTCAGGTCTTAATAGGTTCAGCTCTGTCTGGACTGAATCAATTTTGGTTGTTACAATATCTTGCCAATTGGTTATGACAGCCATCAATTCAGAAAAATGTAAGTTAAAATGAGTGTGCCAGTGAGGCAGATGTCTATGGTGATTACTTAATTGTTTCCATCTCATCTCCTGATATCTGGAGTCTTGCACACTTACTAAGTTTAGATTTAAACTCCCCATACTTCTTACCCATGATGGAAGATTTTCAGATAAAGTACAGATGATGCACAAAGAGTAAGGAGAGCAAATAGCACTGCTTATATTATATTAGTCATGATATATACAGGACAGACTCATCAACTATTATGCCACTGACTTAGGTATGAAGGTTTATGCTGCTGAAATTCATTAGATTTCAAAATCTCCAAGGTACACAATGTAGTGTAATAAAGTACATATTAGCCACGTAGGGGCAACCATCTATTCCTTAGCAGGGGCCACAGAAACACAGTGCTGGGGGCCCTGAAGGGTCTAGCCAGGCCACAAAAAGTGGACTGCAGGATTTACAGGGCAGGACAAAATGGGAAAATCAACAAATATTATTACATATAAATATTTATTTTATATTTTCTTTTTTCCCTTTCCTTCTCCCTTTTCTCCATTTTCTCTTTTTCCCTTACTCTTTCCTTTTCTTTTTCCTGTTTTCTTCTTCTTTCCTTTCCTTCCTCCTCTCCCTATCCTTTCCTTCAAGGGTTATCATTATGAAGTCCCCTATAGCAGGAATCCCAGTAATCCAGAGGCCTTCCCAGTAGAATGGGATACACAGAGAGCTTATTTAAGGCCTCCAATTATATACAAGAGACAGAGAACAGATGAGGTAAAATTATTTCTTTCTCTTCCTTGCCCTTTTATCTTGTGTATTACTTTTCCTTTGTTTACATGCTCTTACCCCCTCGCAGCTCCTATGAGGCACACCATCTGCATCCTTCATTGTGTCTTGAACAAGGCTGCTCACAAGTGTGACCTGGATGACAAGGCCCTCCCTGTCTGGTCCAGAGTACCAGCCGGAAGGACAAAAACCCCTCCACACACTCCGGTCCTCGTCGAAGAGCACACAGGATAAAGTGGTCATCTGACAGTAAGTAAGGCCGATGGAGAAAATGAGAAAGGTATGCAATGACATAGGCCCTGTGTCAGACCCAGCAGCCACAGTCAGCTCTGTAACTCTCTTTACCTCAGCAGTCTATGATTTTGTCCACCGGCTCAAGTCATCCACCGCAGCAGCACAGGTTGATGATATATTTCACAGTGTGAACTGCCTCTCAGACATAGGCCCAACACCGCAAGTAGGCCTCATACCACTGAGCCTCCTGGGCTGCCTCTCCTGTCCAGATAGACATCAGAGTGGTCTTAAATAAGAGGAGATAAAATATCCAGTGGGGCAGGGTGGCAGTATCACTGTATTTTAGCATCTAACAGGAGGATTACAGCAGATTAGATGCATTCCAGCAGAGCTCTATGAAGAGATGTGTGCTCCGTCTGGTTCCTGTCACACCTCCCACAACTTTTACTTCAAGTTTTTGATTTATCCACTTCAGCCTTCAGAAGCAGTAATACTAAGTTGAAATATAGTTGAAAAATAGCAAAGTTCTGGTTGGCAAATTATTAGCAGTGGTGAAAAAGCAGAACTTTTAAGAAGTTTCTATGGAGAAGAATTTTCACAGGAAAAACAGGAAATTCCAGCAGAAGCATATTTTACTTTTCACCCATGCCTAATTTTGAATACCAGCACAATGGTCTAGCTCTGCATTCATAGTGAGATCATAAAATGGGATGAAAAAAATATCACAGGATGCCTAGCACCAAAGATAGATGACAATGAACACTGTAAAGTATTTTTATACTGCGGAAACATTCATAATAAATAAAAGGTGATTGGAGGAGCCAAAAGTGGCAGGGTAATATTCTATAGTACAATATTTGGGTCTTTTTAGAACAGAAAGTGCATTTTTACAGTTCTTTCCGCAGGAGAGAAACATTCTGAAGAGTTGTATGAAGAGACCATAGGAGTAACATTCTCAAACCCTACTGATACCCAGTGTGAAGTTCTTACCAGACATAATGGTTTTAGAATGTTGCATATCTCTTGATATGGTTGATTGGTGCACCATTACTCCTCCCCTCACAGACACAGAACTCTGTAGTGCCTTCAAATTGATTGTTGCCCTCTCTGTTGCTTCTTTCTAAGTTTCCTTCTTGTTTGAGAGCTGAGCTTTGAGGGATTGCCTTTTATTGGCAGTGTCTGTTTGATTTGATGTAGCATCAACTTCCTGATGATTGATCCAACTGTGCTCACTGGGATATTCATACACAGACACCATTTTCTAATCTTTGCAATTGCATTACTTTATCTGTAACTTATGTAGAATACTCTTTGGTCTTCATGTTCCTTCAGATCCACAGCTTGAGCAAAGATCTGTCAACTCTGGAGTTTTTATTCTAAAAATGTGACAGCAACTTTAATGGTTCACAGGTGAAGGCCAAAGATAAGGTAATTGTTTCATCATTAGGGAAATTTCTTTCATTTGTGTAAACTAGAAGTTTCCACATCACAGGAGTTGAATATTTATGTAATTTTGAGTTTTAATATTTTAAATAAAATATCATACAGATTAAACTTAAAATGTACCATTTTTGATTCAGTAATATGACAGAATATGTCAGGGGTCTGAATAATTTTGCAAGGCACTGTACATGTCACCAAATACTTTTTCAGTATTCAGATGTATGGCAATAGATCACCTTCATCCCCTTTGGGAAGGAGACAGAAGACCTTGCCTTACTTAATTTTGAATCATAATGGATTTACAAACTTCAACAGTGTCCCTAGGGGTTTATTCAAAAGCATTAGTCTGCTGTTTTATTTTTTTAAACTTCATCAGACTTTCCACTTAGAAAGTTCTGTTTACTCTTGAGTTCCATAACAATTAAGTTGGCTTGGTGGCAAAATGATTGGTGTGTACAGCAGGGGGTAAGTTGAAACACTGTCATTGCTCTAATAAAAGTCTAAATTTAGACCAAAATGTTGCCACTTGTCTACTCTATATAAATTCATTTTTGTTTTTTGAGATTTACTTTTATGTGAGTGCAATATTTCCTGGATTTGTACGAGGTATAAAATGTGACAGGATAATGGAAATGTGCTTGTCTTCTGTTTCTCATGTCCTTAGTATCTGTATAGAAAGTAAAGTAATAACTACTAGAATGTTAGGCAATAGACATTAATGAAAATCGTGTGTTTAATGACATTCAGAGTTAAATGACAAGAGAATGCATGTAACACTCAATTTCAGTACCATGCACAGCACATTTATCTCTTTCGTTCAAGTCCATTCCTTCAAGTTGTTCATCCATTCATTCACACACTTACACCATTCATAACAAGTATTACACCCAGTGCCTACTGAACCTTCTGTCAAAATCCAGAAAACATTAACAAAAACTCTTAAACCTTGCTGCCACAGTCTCCACCACTGATTACACAAAGTATCCCCCCTCCCCTTAATCACGCTTGGGCTATTGCCCAAGACAGAATGTTAAAAAAATTGAACAGGGATTGACTTTTATATGGCCATCCCTGTTTAAATTAATTTGCACACTCCAAGTGTTTGGAAGTGTGGGGATGCACAGTGCATGGAATGTACCCTGAAGTAACCTCATCTCCCAGCCAATCTGCATCTAGCTGGATTGGTCTTAGATAAGCATAACTTCACTTGTCCTGTTAGCCAATTCTGTGACCTGAATAACCCCACAATCCCAGCTAATAGGAGCATGGGAATTAATTTTAACCAGGATAGTCATATAAAATACAAATCCTGTTCAATATTTTCTCATTAATGCTCAGGCAATGTCCTGAGAGGGATTAAAGGGGAAAGTTAGTTTGTAGAGGAGGTGGTGGGGACAGTGGCAGCAGGGTTTTAGGTTACTTTATTTGTTTTTTGACAGAAGATGCAGGAGGACCAGGGCATCGAGCACACCTCCGAACCTTTGACATGAAAGTAAGTGATGACGGGAGGACTTAATGTTCAGAATATATGTGAATTAATTTAATTTGGCAATGAAAATCTTCACCAAAATCCTGCCAAAGCAAATGTGGGGAATGGGTATTTGGGAAAAACATTTTCACCTAATAATTCAGTTGAAACATTTTTTTTTTGCAATGCACAAGTCTATTAGACATCCCTCTATTGCCTTCTTATTTTTCTGTTTAATTCAGAAATATGCTATGGAATGAAACAAACAAGTAACTTGATTCATCCATTTCCTTCTGAATTAAATCAATGATAATTAATGTATACATGGTGCATCTCATTCCAAGTCTTTCACCAGATTTTTTGATAAATCTAGTGAGAATGGAGTATCTCAGGGTTCAGGTCTTGGTCCACTGCTCTTTAACATGTTTATAAATGACGTGGAAATAGGTATAACAAGCAAAATTTACATATTTACAGATGACACAATTATGAAAAGTAATTATTTCAGAGTATAATTTTTGTTCTCTACACAATGTACATAAAATGGCAGACTGGACAAATAAATGTTATTTGACATTTAATGTAGGAAAAGTAGGAAAAGTAATGTAGTGTGCATTTAGGATGGACAAATAAACTCACTACTGGTTATGAACTTAATAGCAGCAATCTAAGATACTTGTTGCTAGAGAAATAACTGTGAGTACTTTTAAATTTGGCAATAGTAATCAGTTTCAAACAGCAATAGCAAAAAACAAACAAAATACAATCCTTCATCAAAAGAAGGATGGAAGCAAGAGTGAATAACATAATTCTGCTACTGTACAAGTCTGGTAAAACCTAACTTTGAATATACAGTGTAGTTTTGGGCACTGTTCTTAAAAATTATATTCTAAATTAATTAACGGAATGGAAGAACTGAAAAATGAAGAATGTCTAGCCCAACTTGGGTATATACTTTAGAGAAATTATGTCTAACGTGCAAGCATGTTACATGCTATATGTTAGGTCAATACAAGGATCTCTATAGTGAGCTGTTCATTCCAAGGCCTGAACAAATAACTATGGGCCACATCTTTAGAGTAGAAGAAAGGCATTTTCATCATCTGTAAAAGATACATTTGCAAGAAGATTAGATTCTGAGTTATAGTTATATAGAAAAGATGAGCTTGATAGACTTTGTTCAACCTGACTATGTAACTATGAACTAAATATGGGTTTTACTAATTTCTCCTCAGGATTTCTTTTATTTGGAAACTCACAGATGATCCATTATATCATGTTTCACCTGTATATCTCTCTACTATATAAATGCCCTTTTAGCTGCATAATACATTGTGCACTTTGTGAACTTTCATTTGCAACATTGCTCCAACTCCTCTTTTGCCCTTCTTGTTGAAATGTATCAGTAACTGAATGACTAAAAATCCTAGCACTTCTGTATTAGCCACACAAAAATGTAGCAGTAGAGATATACTAGTTCATTTATCATTTACTTCATGTAAAAATGCAAACTCCATACACCAGGTCTGGCTAGGGTCAATGGATTATAAGATATAATATATTATAAGATATACCCCATATTTGTTGTGTTAAAATCTGTGTTTTGCTCATGGAATTAAGAACAGATATGAAGAAAGTCCTACTATAGCCACTTAAATCAGTATTTTCTTCAGTAGCTTTGCATGGACATATCACCATAATGAAACTTAAACTTGATTATATATATGTTGGCCTAACCATTTCTTTGTAATATAATTTGTTTGTTAAAAAATATGTTGGTGGCATGCTCTGGCACTGTTCTGTGCTGAGCCAATATTAACACACTCTAGACAGTGGGTCATTTCTAGTAAAACAAATGAAAAGGAATAAGGTCAGGAAAAGCAATGCATTTCTTAAAAGGCAGCTATCACCAGGGGAGGAAACCTGCCAGGACTTCATTGTGAGCCCCAGAAATCCAATGGGGAGGAACAATGAGTGTTTGAAAACAGACCCTCAGTGGTCTCCAAAATAAAGGATGCAGCCCCACGCAGGACAATTTCCTGTCATGTGTGACTCAAATCCCCATGAAACATAAAGTGTAGGCCTGAAAGCCCAACTCTTTAGTTCTGTGTGGACTTCACATACAACCCAGCAGTTTAAAGCTGAACAGCATGCATTTTTGTATTGCGGTCCAGCTGAGGGGCTCATTTTTCTGATATCTACCTAATGTCTAATAGGAGCAAGTTGTGGCTGTTCATGTTCAGTATAGCCCTGGACTTTTTACTAACTATTCTCCCACTGAAGCAGATTTAGTTAAATATGATACTTGCCCTTTAAAGTGATAGTAATGTTTCATAATAAAAGCAGCTCTAATTAATGATCATAGTATTTGGACTTTGGAGAGTTTTATTTCAATTCTGTCAGAGTTGTAGTTCAAGAGTAATTCAATGACAAAGTATCCCCCTCCCGCCCCTTTTACTGATGTAACACTGCTCAGCCAGATCAGAAGGGAGGTGCCCAGGTAGATTTCAGAGAGGGACAATCTTCAATTAAGATAAGGGAAAAACCTGAAAAACTTGTCAAGGGGGGCAGGGATTTCATTGTTCTCATAGGAAGAAGATTGTCCCTTTCTGTTATCTGTCTGGTCTATAGACTGCATTCCACATCTGAGAAGAGATGGCTTACACTAGGTAAAAGGGGTGGGAGGGGAAACTTTGCTTGTGAATATCTCTCAAACCATAAAGGTTTGAGAGATAAGACTTATATCGTTCTTCATGTTTTTTTAATGCCTACAAAATAAAATAAAGATAAAACAAAGTAATACTATCCCTTTAAGTTTATTAATCTTAATTTTTGGTCCATTATATTATAAATAGACATTAATTTCTATGTACTTTAGCTAGAAAACTCAGTTCTCATTACTGCTATGCACTAAAGAACTGTAGAAATTATTAAGCAAACCAATTGCACCAAAAGGGGCACATAAAATTGTTGATATAAATGAGGCTTTTAGCCTCATTTTTGCTTATCTGGTTTCCAACACATTGCTTCACAAGCATTCGTCTCATTAGCACATAAGCCTCAGTATGTTCACTAAAGTGGAATGAATTACATATAATGCTTGAATTATATACAAAAAATAAACTTTAAATTATTTTACTAATGTCTTCAAACCATTTTGTCAATGATGTTTGAAATCAAGAATGTTATATACTGAATTCATGATAATAGTATTGTGATAATTTCTAGCAAACATAAAAATGTTATTTTTCCAGCCTGCATTGCAGACTTTTGATAATACTAAAGAGGTTAAACCTTTTTCCCACCATTACCCAAAGGGAAAGTGTGAAGAAAAGAGTGATTAGTTATTCTATGTTACTGATGTGCTAGACATGTTCTATTGATCAGATGTTCCACTACGCTTATTAGCTAACACGATGAAAACAAAAATGATAGATGGTCTCTAAAGGTGACCATCCATACTAAGTTTCAAAGGGAGCTGAAGTGGTAATTTTCTCTGTCTTATGCTTCTTTGCTTTTGGAATACACAGTTATAGAAATACAGAATCCCCTGTGAGTGGTAAACAGGGATCTGGACAAAGGTTTCCCTGCCAGGATGAGACAAGTATGGAGAAGAGTGAAAAGTTCAATGTATGATGGATGGGCCAGTAAGAAGGAAGGTCACAGTTTAAATGACATGCAGGAGAGGATTCTGGGAGAGAAAGGGTATCAGTTAAGTTATTAAAAGAATATTTAAAAAAGACCTTAGGAAGGTATGCTTTGTTAAGTTTTTGACAGCTGATGAAAGAGTGTCTAGTGGCTGAAATCAGAACAAAGGTCTTCATGTTTGCAGAGCCACAGGAAATGGTTTAAGCACAAAAGGTGTTTGTTAGTGTACCTCAGTAGATTTAGATAAGGAGCTATGTTACGAAAATCAAATCACAGAAACAAAACAGTGACAAATGTATTCCCACTGATCAGATTGTAGCAATTGTTCAGCAGCAGTTGGTGTTTGTGTATGTGAGTATGTCTGTATCTGTATGCGCATCTGTGTGTAAATGCACAAATATTAAAATAATCAGAGCCCACTCAAATAAATTGAAAGCCAATCATTTAAAGGTTTACTATTTAAATCAAGAATGGACAAAATATGACTCACAAGCAGGAGCCAGTCTGTGGGCCAATTTTATATGCCTTTGGGTAATAATACCTGTATACAAACAGCAATTCTGCTATATCAGTAGTTCTATTTCTGGGTTCTGTGACACTTGTATGTGCTATGGATATCCAATTATGGTGACCCTCTTTATCTTTGCTTTGACAAAAATGTGTTTGTTGAGTTTTATATGTATATATATATATAGAAATTATTATAAAGAATATGCTTATTTTTGTCATTATGATTGTGGGACCTTAGAATAAATAAATATATATATGTATATCTACTGTAATTTACATTATGTCATTTATAAATGGCATAAAATATTTTAATGGTGCCTCAAAAATTCCAGATAGAATGTTAGGGATGCCTTGTTCAAATAAAGATTGAGAATCAATGTGCTATCCTGAGGAAATATCAATTTTGACTTTCTCTGCAGAGCATAGAATGATACATTTTATCACATTGCATATGTTTTATAAAATTATCATACCAACAGTAAAGAGAGAGGCAAATGTGATACATTGTTCAGCTGTGTGATTAGACGGACAAGGAAAATAAAGACATAACCTAAGACCTTGTCCATGAGGGAAGAGGCAGGGTGAAAGGAGAGAGATTGCAGTGTCCATCCACAGATATGCAGTCTAACAACCCCAGATTTATTCCACTTGTAGTGACTGAACCACACATATGCTCCCAATATATTTTTGCCTATGTTTTCTATGACTGCAACATTTCCCACAATAATATTACTTCTTCTGAGGGCTGAAGTGGAGACATAAATAGCTGAAAGTAAAATATGTGAGTCCTACAGCACCATATGCCTTGAAAAGGTTGTTAGCAGGCTGAGTGCCTTTATTATTTGCCCACAACGTCATCCTTAAGTAACATTAGCACAACCATCCTTGAAAATTTTTCCTGAAAAGTGATATTTCCTGTTTTTTTCATCTTGCTTTTTATATTGAAATCAATGGAACACATAGCAATTTTCTCTTCTTTTCCCAATGACATATAAAAGGTTGTCAGGCTCCCCCAGAATGTTATTTTGTGTTTGTGAGAGAAGAAAGCAGCACATTTTTGAGCCACAGAAGGCAAGCTAATAAAGTTGAGTTGAAGCTCAGTTTAGGGAGTCTTGTAGGCAGGAAATCTGTTCTTTGTATTAGGGAAGTCTGGGGGACTCTTGGAGACAGGAAGAAAGAAAGGCGATTGACCCCAAGTACCACAAAATTTAGTGTGACTAACTGGGAAGACACAGGCAGCCGTGTTCCAAATTTCTTCCTGATCTGGCTTATAATTTTGTCCTGTGGGAGTCTAGGGGTTGAGAAGGGAGCAAAGGTGTTTTACTCCAAATACCCCAAAATTTGTGTGATCGAGTAGACACAGGCAGCTTTGATCCAAGTTCCTTTCTGATGTGGCTGTTATCTCTGTCAGGGGATTCTGGGGGTGTGAAAAGGTAGCAAAGAAGAATTACCCCAAATACCTCAAAATTCTATGTGACTAACTGGCAACACACAGGCAGAGTGATCCAAGTGTTTTCCTATTCTGGCTGATTTATATCTGTCCTTGGGAAATCTGCAAGTGTGAAAAGGGAGCAAAGGAGGTTTACTCCAAATGCCCCCAAATTCTGTGTGACTAAGTAAACACATGCAGCTGTGATCCAAGTTCCTTCCTCATCCTGCTGTTATCGCTGTTCTAAGGGTATCTAGGGGTGTGAGTAGGGAGCAAATGAGAATTTGCCCAAATACCCCAAAATTCAGAGTAACTGCCTGGGAAGGCACACTCAACCATGATCCATGTTTCTCACTGATCTGGCTGTTATCTCTGTCCTAGGGGAGTCTTGTGAGAGAAGCAGTTAAACAGGAAGGATATTTTTGTTGACAGTGATAGGGGTAGGGTGGATACTTAATTAAAATAAATTAAAAAAAATTATTCTTAAAAAATAATTATAGGTAACAGAGACAGGGACCCTGATGTGATCTGTGACTGAGGCAGACTCATTCTAGAGTATTTTGTTGAGATCCAAGGCAAGACATTACACACAATAGTTGAGTATTGTCCAGTAAATGCCCAAGGGGTAGGGTGAAAGGATAAGGAGCAGTGTAGGGACAAGACATTAAAGTGGTAGTCCAAAAACTGACTGCAGTCATGGTTGCTGCAACATGTGCAATAAGTAATGGTGATCTCTTTCCTCCAGAGAAGATGTAATTTGTCAAAGTCCCACCAAAAGTTTCACCACCACCAGCACCAGTATTATTAATTAACCATCTAAAAGCACTGAAGATGACAAAGAGTCACATTTCAGTGTTGATGGCATAATGTAAGAAGGTGTAGCAGCTCAACCAACTGCTGCATCTGACAGTGAGACAAAAAAGCACAAAAACACCTGTCCTGAAAGGAATAGCAGTCATTGTGAAAATTCATCCAAGGTGAAATGTACAAGTAAATTATTTGAGACCTCTAAATGCCTGGAGGAATATAAAAGTAGTGGGGAAGAAGAAGCGGGTAATGCTGAGGATGAACTATTGGCTGCTGCTGCTGATGATGTAGATCTAGAATATGTCCCTTCAGCATCCTCCTCTATTTAAGATACAAAAGAAGTTGAGAGTGAGAGATGATGATGGTGATATGGCTTGAAAGTTAGCAGAAAGGCAAAGGCTTAATCTTCTACCTCTGAAAAGTAGCACTGTGCCTGTCTGTAAGCTGTTTGACAAACAATTGCAAAGTCTGACCATGGACAGTCAAATATGGAAAAATGTATACAGTCGTGCTGTCAGTCATCATCAGCATCATCACCACTTTTAAGTCCAAGTCCCACTCAGCCACACACAATTAGTGTTGATAAATCAGAAGAATATGGAGGTGCTACTTCTCTTTAACAGACACCAGCAATGCTATAGTCTAATTTTTGTCCAAATAGACTTTTCAATTTACAGAAGAAAACCACAGAGTAAGACACACATGGAGCTTGGCAATGATGGTAAAGGGTGCAGAGTATCTAGAAATATACAAGAGATAGCTATTCAGAAAAAAGGAATAACCATATAATATGTACAGTATGTACAAAAAAACACATAGAACTGACCAGACTACCTTCTATACTTACAGAGATGGATTATGTTCCAGGCGACTGGTGGCCCTGAGTCGCACCATACCAGTGTTCTAGACCATACCCATACTGCTGTAAGAGCTGTATACTGTCAATTTCCTGTAGTATTTTTTACTCCCTACTGGAAATGGGGAAGAAGTCAGGTGATTATAACATTAAGCTTGGTAAATATGCAAGGAGACAGATAATGGTGGAGGAAATGGAAGCAGTGATGAATTTCCATCAGCTTTGGCTTCTCCTGCTCAGTCATCAATAGCAGAAAACGCTGCTGGCTTCTACTTCACTGAAATCATGTCAGCTATCACCAACTGCCAGAATGCCCTTACCTCCAAGATTTGAACAGTGCAGAAGGAGTTAAACCTGTTACATGCAGACCAACAGGCTATGCATGAAAAAGTGTTGGATACACAGCGTAGAGTCTCTGAGGTAGAAAACTCCTTGACCACTGTACATAAGTCACTGGAAATGCTGAAACAGCTGAGAGCCCTACAGAGGGAGGCTGATGACATGGAAAATAGGTCGTGAAGAAACAAACTACAGTTTATTGGGCTACCTGAGAGGTGTGAAGGCAGGAACCCTGAAAGTTTCCTAGAAGAATGGATTGTCGTTAACCTTGGATCGGAGGGGATTTCCCCCAGCTTTTTCATAGAAAGAGAGCATAGAGTTCCTTTGGGGCCTCCCCCACCCAGCTCCCCTTCCTGTCCTCTGATGGTCAAAGTCCTCAACTATAAGGACAGGGATGCAGTATTACGACTCACAAGATTTAAAGGCAGAATAAAATTTGAAAATAGCCGACTTTCCATCTACCCAGACTTCTCTCAGGAGGTACAAAAACAGCTCAAAAAATTTGTGAAAGTGAAGCGCAAGTAGTCCATGGGGTCATTGTTTCTGCCTAGAATGTAGCTATCCTGCAAGTATGCAGAAACCATCTCACATGCAGTGGGACCACTTCTAGGAGCAACATGGTGTTCCTTTGTGTCAGTTACCAACCCATACTCAGGGAGCAAGTCCCAAAAAGTTGTGCCACCACCACCACCAGTGTTAGGTTTTTCCCACCACTGCTGATACCTATGAATTGCCCTGTGTTCTGAATGGGATATTCTGGTTGATGATGTAGCTGCTGCCGCTGGTTGAAATGCTTTGATGCCTTCCTTTTCACTATATTGTCTAGATGTTTGTTGTGCCCTCATTTTCTCCCTCTCATCCTCCATAATGCAACCATCCACTTGATCAATAAGCATGTCTCGATATTCCTTGACATAATCCGATTCCTCAGAGAGTTGCTGCTGATCGTCATGACTTCTTGTTGTGACAAACTGCTGATGGCCCTTTGGCAGAAATTCAGAAATGTAGTGTTTGAAGTGAGGGTCCAGCAAAGTGGCAAGAATGTATTCATCATTGCTTTTAATGGACTCTATGCAAGGATCTTTTTCAAAGCATGCTTACATGTCCTTTACCAGCTGGTGCACGTCTGTGTTATCATTATGGTAAGAATCCTCAGCCATGCTCCTCATTTTTTCTGCAATAAAAATATCAGTGGAAGAATTTCACTAATTCCTGCCCCAGTGCAATTCACCTGCATGGTTGCCTTCGTAAAGGGTTTCAGTAGCTCACATACATCGCATATTAGTTGCCATTGGCTAGGTAACAAAGAGGCTCCCTCCAAAAAGCCTTCTCGTTTTGCATGGTGTACTCGCTAAAGGCCTTATTCTGCTCATACAAATGCTCTAGCATGTACATTGTGGAATTCCACCTGGTAGAGACCTTCATTTTCAGCTGGTGATGGAGCAGGTTGCTATGCTTTTGTATGGATTATAGATTGTTGCGTGCACTGTAAAAGCAACAAAAATGAGCACAGATTTTGTGGGCAATAGTAAGCATCTCTTTAAGAGTTTTCGGATTCTGCCAGGAATCTGGTCACAAATAAATTTAGCACATGGGCAAAGCAGGGCACATGCACATACCACCTATTCTCAAAGAAGCAATTATGTTGGAGCTGTTATCAGCAGACACAAAACCAGCTTTTAAGGAGCGGGGTACAAGCCATTCGTCTATCACCTGCTGTAGCTTACTTAGTACATCTACAGCTTTGTGGGATTGTCTCTCAAAACTCTGCATGCGCAAGGTGGCGTGATGATGGTATAGGCTATTCTGCTGCTGCTGCTGCTGCCACCGCCTTTTGATCACACTACCACAACCTGAAGCACAATTACTGGCTTTTACCTGATGCTGTAATATAGTGTTGTCCACTCTTGGTGCTGGTAGGGAAACCCAGTAAGTAGTCACAGTCATTTAGTCTGTGCTCTGCCCACTTGTCCACATTTCTGTTGTCGGGTGGATTTTCTTGCCATATGCACTTTTCAGCCCTTTGCCCACCACACTAAACAACTGCTTGTACAATTCAGGCACAGTCATCCTGGAAAAATAACTGAGGCTTGGGATATTCCAGCGTGGAGCTACACATGACATCACTTTTCTGAAACGTCAGTTTTCTACAAAAGAATATGGCAGCATGTCCATTGCCAACATCTTGGAAACCTCCCCATTCCGCAGGTGTACTCTGGGATTGTTTTTGTGAAGATTTTGACTCCTTCCCAGGAACTCAGTCAGTGTGGGTTGGTAGGAAATGGCAGAAGAAGCCCAGGGCCAGATTTATAATTAGGCAGAGTAGGCATCTGCCTACAGGCGCACCCAACAGAGGGGCGCTTGTCACTGGGATCATGTTGTGTGTGTTTGGTCACCTCCCCTGCCTGGCGCCGTGAAGACAGGTCTGTGTCTTCTTCTGCAGAGACCTGTAGCTGCTGAACTCCCCTGGCTCTTTAGTAATAAAGAGTGCTGGGAGATGACAACATCTACAGTTGGCTGCTGCCACTGGACCACCAGGAAAGAGGTAGGAAATGGACACTAGGGCAATATGAGGGTGCAGTGTGAGGGTAATATGGAGATGATGGGGGGCAATGTGAGTGCAATATGGAGCTGTTGGGGGGAAATGTGGATATGAAAGGGGCAATATGGAGCTGATGGGGGCAATGTGGAGATGATGGGGGCAATATGGAGCTGATGGGGGGCAATGTGAGGGCAATATGGTATATGGAGATGATGGGGGCAATGTGAGGGCAATATGGAGATGATGGGGGCAGTGTGGAGATTAGGAGCATTGTGGAGATGGCCCATGGGGGGGCACTTCAGATTTCTGTGCCTACAGGCTCCTGAGATGTAAATCCGGCCCTGAAGAAGCCTGAAACTTTATTGCTTTAACAACATGACTAGAGGACATGGTGGCGGTAGAGACAGCATGTGTGGGCAGTCTATGACTCTTGACATTTCCTAGAGCAAATCCAGAGTCATCATACTCTTCTGCAGCAGGAGTCATAGGTGTTATTTGGACTGAACTAACTGTTGGCACTGTCAGTAGCACACTCTCTGACACATAAATAACTTCAGTACATTTGGGTAAATTTTAAAGTGCTTCTGCTGCTGCTAGTTGTGGCACCTTTGGCCTGCTGATAGCGTGTCTCTCAGTCAGACCTGTGGTTGTGCTTCAGGTGGGATCTCATAGAGGTGGTGTCTAGGTGTGAGCTTCCTTTACCCCTGCTCATGTGCTTTTTGCACAGACAACATATAGCAACATGCTTAGATTGAGGATCCTGAGTGAAGTATCTCCATACTGTGGACTTTATGGACTTAGGGGTTCCTGAGGAGCTGCTGCTACTACTACTACTGGGGCTAGATGTTGATGAAATTCTACTGCCACTACTACTAGGTGTCAAAGGTGCAGCACTTCCAGCAGCAGCAGAGGCACTCATCATATCTAACATTGTGGATGTTAATAACCTGTGTTGCTGTTGTTGTTGCTGCTCAAAACAGGTGTGTGTGGCTGAGTGGACTTGGACTTTGAAGAGGCAATGATACTGATGATGACTGATAGGGTGACTGTGTGATTTTTGACATCTGTTCTTGTCTAGGGATGGATGAAAATGTCTGCCTCAAAGTGAAATCGGCAAAAAATGGCATTTCCGCTTGGCGAAAAATTTCCTGCGAAAAGTGACGATTATCTGTTTTTTCTTCTAGCTCATTCCGTTGAAATGAATGGGAACATAGACGTTACACAAAACACATAGTAAATATTATTTTATTTCCCAAAGGCATATTATAAAAGGGGCATGAGGGTGCCTGTGTTGGTGGGGTGTGGGGAAAGAATCAGTTGAACAGGGGATGATTTTTGGGGAGGTTGTTTACTGGGATTGGTGGAGCAGTTAATAAACAATAAATCCTAAATAAAATAAAAACCATAAGACATGGTATAAAAGGGATCTGAGGAGGGTGCCTGTGTTGGTGGATTGAATGAATCATTTGAACAGGGAATTTGTTTTGGGGGGTTTCTTGACTGCTATTGGGGGGACAGTTAATAAAAAAAAATAAATCAATAAAATAAGACATTTGCAGCCAGTATTTTGCAGAGGATGATTTGTTTGATTTGTTGTTAGAGGCCTTTGTAGGACTTAGACTTATTAGAGGCCCAAGCCATGAAGAAACATTGATTTGTAGAACTTAAGCTTGCTTGGAACAAGCCCTAAGGAAATATTGATTTGTAGGAGCAGCACATATGGCAGGAGGTAAAACACCAGTGGCTGCAGGAACAGCAATGGTGGCAGTGGCAGCAGGGGCAGCACATCTTGCAGCAGGCACAGGCAGCTGATCTGTCCTGCTCTCACTAGTACTACCCTTTTCTCCCTCCCTTTCCATTCCCTTTTCTCCCTTCATTCTCTTTCCATTTTCTTGTTTCCTTCCCTTTTCTCCCTTCCTTCCCATTCCCTTTTCTCCCTCCCTTCTCATTAAATTTCCCAAGATCCTTTGGGGTGATTTAGGGGGACTGGACAGCATTGATTGAGTATAGCTAGTCACTTCCTCCTCAGACTCAGTGGACACATAATAAGGGTCCTTCCAGTTCCTCTTTTTGCTGCTCATAGTGATAGGAGTCACTATGAGCCTCTCCTGCCTCAATTTTTGCACAAGAGCAAAAATTGAACAGCACAGCATGTCTATCTCGCTCTGAATCTGCTTCTATTGTGTCTGCCTTCAGCGAAAACATCATGTTTTTATAGCGGAAGTACAAAAACAACATAAATCAATGGGCAAAAACTTTATAGCCATTGAAAAAATGGCAAAAGATTTTGGCCAATGGGCGAAAAATGCGAAAATTTTAACCACTAGTTTTAAAGGGGATTTTCCCACTAAAAAGTAAATAACAATGGGGCTTTTGAGAAATTTCTTGTGGGAACACGGCGACAACTTTTGCCCATCCCTATTCTTGTCAGACTTTCCAGTGGCTTGCTCAAACATTTAATATACAGGCACAGTGCTCCTTAAAAGTGGTAAAAGATTCTGCCTTTGCCTTTCTGCTAACCTTATATCCATGTCATCATCCTCACTCTCAACTTCATCTGTATTTGAACAAGAGAAGGATGCTGGAGGGATATATTCTAGATCTGCATCATCATCAGTCATTATTAGGTCATCCTCAGCAGCATCGGCATCACCTGACATTTCTTGCCCACTACTACCCTTATATTCCTCTAAGCTTTTAGAAGTCTCAAATTATTTCTTTTTACTTTTACTGTAACAAAGTTCACTACTACTTTGAGGACAGGTGATTTGGTGTTTGTTTGTCTCACTATCTGATGCAGCTGCTACACCTTCCTCTATTATATTATTGACAGCATCATCAACACTTGAGTGTGACTTGTTGTTGTCTTCAGTGTTCTTCTTATATGGTTCTTTATTTCTACTAGCACTGGTGGTGCTGGAAGTTTTGGTGCGACCTTGACAAACTGCATCCTCCCTTTAGGCGAGGGATCATCATCATTGATTGTACATGCTGCATCAACCATTGCTGCAGTCAGTTTTTGAACTACTACTTTACTCTCACATCCCTGCAATGTTCCACCTTACCCCCTCCCCCCTGCCCCTTGTGCATTTGCTGGAAATTACTCAACTATTTAGTTTTTAATCTACACAACTGATGGAGTATGATCTGTTGCCTAAGTCCAATCAGCTGTCTGACACTGTCACCTAATATATTTAGATCTTTATACTTTTTTTATTTATTTATTTTATTTTTGTTTTGTATTTTTTTGTCTACCCTGTCTTATCACTGTCACAGTCTGTCCAATAAAAAAATTATAACTGAATAAAAATCAGCAACTTCTTTCCCCAGACTTCCATACCCAGCACAGAGACAATAACAACAAGATCAACTAGCAAATAGGTCCCCAGCTGCCCGTGTCTTGCCAGTCAGTCACATGTAATTTTTGGATATTTCCTTCCTCCCTGCTTCTCCCCAGAGTTCCACACTGACGGACCTAATAGTGAGAAGAAATGTCCTACCCAAAAGATTCCCTATACTTCAATTCCCCTATCTGCTCTAGCTTAAACAGTGTGCTGTTCTCTCCTCTCACAAACAGAGAATGGCAAGCTGTGAGAGCCTGACACCCTTTTTTATGGCCGTAGAAAACTTTTGTGTGGTGCAGAAAAATTTTTCTTCCCATTGATTTCAATGCACAATGAGGTAGGTGAAAAAAAGCAGGAAAAAGCAGAAAAAAGGCACTTTTTGCAGAAAATTATTTGCCGAGCGGAAAGTGCCATTATTCGTCGATTTCAGTTTGAGGAGAAAATTTTTTCCCATCCCTATTTATTTCTCCACTTCAGCCCTGAGAAGAAATAATATTGTGGTGGGAAATGTTGCAGTCAAACATAACAAAGGAAAAAACACTATTGGCAGTGGATCAAAGGAGAATAGTTTCAAGACACAATGAAAAATATTTTTTCACTAACAGTTACGGGGAAATTTTTCTGACTTTTCGCCCACCCCTACTGATAGCCTGTGTTGTTCCTGGTTACTTAACACTGTTAGTGTTGAAATTGTTAGCTTATTGGAACTTATCTCTGAGCGAATGGAGCCGCTCAGAGGTTAGCCGTAAGCTATCAGTCTGAGGAAAAAGGATAGGAACCCCAACAAGCAGGGTAACTAGGTGGAATAATACCTGAAGGCCAAAGATAAGTCCAGAATAGTCTAGAGTCAGGCAGACAAATATAGGGTAGGTAGATAGATGCAAGTCCAGTATAACAAGCCAGAGGTCAGGGCAGGCTGATAAGATGCAATTCCACTTTAAAGGGATAGTAATACTTCATTTTATCTTTATTTTATTTTGTAGGCATTAAACAAACATGAAGAATGATATAAGTTTTATCTCTCAAACCTTTATGGTTTGAGAGATATTCGCAAGCAAAGTTCCCTCCCGCCCCTTTTACCTACTGTAAACAATCTCTTCTCAGATGTGGAATGCGGTCCATACACAAGACAGATAACAGCAGGGGACCATCTTCTTCCTATGAGAACAATGAAAGCCCTGGGGTAAATCTCCTTTGCACATTTCTCACACCTCAGGCTCCCCTAGAACAAATATAACAGCCAGATGAGGACTGAATTTGGGTCACAGTTGCCTTTGTTTTCCTAGTCAGTCACATAGTATTTTGGGTATTTGCGTCAAATTTCCTTTGCTCCTTTTACACATCTCCAGACCCCCTAATGCAGAGATAACAGCAAAATCTGGAAGGAATTTGGATCATGGCTGCCTGTGTCTTCCCAGTTAGTCACACACAATTTCAGGGTATTTGTAGTAAATCTACTTTGCACCCTTCACCTCCACACTCCTCCAGACTCCCCTAAAACAGATATAACAGCCAGATCTGAAAGGAACTTGGATCACGGCTGCCTGTGTCTTCCCAGTTAGTCACACAAGATTTCAGGATATTTGTAGTAAATCTACATTACTCCCTTCAAACACCACCAGACTCCCCTAAAACAGAGATAACAGATAAAACTGTGAGAAACATGGATCACAGTTGTCTGTCTGTCTCAGGCAAGCAATATTTTGTCATATTTAGGGTCAACTTTTTTCTCCCTTCACCATCCCAAAGATTTCACTTTATTTGCCTATCCTAACTGGCTGCAAAATTGTGCTGCTTTCTCTTTGTCTAAAAAACACAGAATGGTATGCTGTGGAAATCTGACACCCCTTTCATTCTAAACATTCCGAGGACAAACACCAGCACAATGGCCTGTCCTACGGCTAGTCACCACTCAGAAGCATCACATTTTAGCTCTCTAGTGCCATTACAGAGGAGAAATTTCCGCATATATATTATACTAATCCATCCCAAAAGAGCAGTCCAGTTCCAAAATGACGGGCAAGCCCCTCCTGCACAGGAATACCAGCTAACCCCCCAACGTACATTTTAGTCTTGTTGGGCCTTGTCAGGAGGGTGCAGCTGGATTCCCTAGGCACTGAGAGCAAGGGGTCCACATCTGGATTATTCTTCATTTTTAGGGAGACCCCCTAAGAGTATTTGAAATAAACATACAAAATGTGAGTGGCTTCCGAGGACGAACAACAGCACAATGGCCACTCAGAAGCATCACATTTTAGCTCTCTAGTGCCATTACAGAGGAGAAATTTCCACATACATATTAGACTAATCCCGCCCAAAAGGGTGGTCTAGTACCAAAATTAATGGCAAGTCCCCCCCTACACAGGAACATCACTTACCCCGACGTACATTTCAGCCTTGTTAGGCCTCTTCAGGAGAGTGCAGCTGGATTTCCTAGGCACTGAGAGCAAGGGGTCCATGACTGGATTACCTTTCACTCTTAGGGAGACCCCCTAAGAGTATTCAAAATAAACATACAAAATGTGAGATGCTTCCGAGGATGAACAACAGCACAATGGTCCTAGTCACCGCTCAGAAGAATCACAATAAACATTTTGTATGTTTATTTTGAATACTCTTAATACACAGAGCAAATGTCCTATCTAAAAGACTCCCTAAACAAAGCTTCAATTCCCCTTTATTTGCCTATCTTCTCTAGCTCAAAAATTAGCTGCTTTCTCCTCTCAAGAACACAGAATAGCATGCTGTGAGAGCTTGACACCCTTGTATATGCTTTCAAGAAAAGAAGAGAAAACTTCCATGATCTGTGGAAAATTCAGTCTTCTCCTTAATTTCAATGCAATGAGCTAGGTGAAAAAAGTGGGAAAACTGCACTTTTCACTGGAAATTTTTCACCGAGTGGGAAGTGCCATTTTTAACCAGTTTTGGTTGAAGGAAAAAGTTTTTGCCCATCCCTAATTAAATTCATGCTGAACTGAAATATCCCAATGCCTGTGTATATGACTCTTACTTCAAATTATTGTACTATCAGAAGCAAAATACTGAATGTAATGTTGCATATAGATACTTAGAGTCTTCATTATAGGTCAAAAAGATGGATTACAAAGTGAATGATACAGGAACACATAAGGAGCTGAATCTGTATTTTTAAACTTCATACATTAAATCCTCAGGGTCTCATTGAAGAACTGTTTTGTGGTGTATCAGATAGGACATTACCCTCTACATGAATTCTCCTGCTTCCTAGATTGGACTTATTTTCTCTTAATAACTGTAGCCACCTCCTACTGATTCATGTTCTTATTTATTCATTTAATCTGCTACTTGTGATTTAATTCTACCTTGATTATATTTCCTTGTTATATATTTGGGGATTGGTATGACCTTGACTCTATGCCTTAAGAGGGTGTCCTTCAGGGCTGTCAATATAATAGGATACTATTATCCCTGTGCCAACATCTTATAGAGGCAAGTAGCTGAGTGTGATGATATATGTAAAACAGGTAGGGCATCTCTCCCATAGAAGGCAAGAGATCAAAAGAGTTCAAATGACAGTGGGGTGAATGTACAAATTTGCCAGTGTAGCCCCACTGGTATTTGCCTCTAATGCCAGTGTCTGAATTGAAGAGTATACAGAATTTTAATGCCAGAAAACCCCATGGCATATGCAGGGAGATGGTGTAGACTTATGCCATTTCATCTACACCATGTTTAGAGAGAAAAGGAACATCCCAAAATGACTACAGACTGTCCCATTGCCCTGTCCTTGGCTCATGCAGCATTAGGCAGGTGTAGTTTCTGACTGTTGATTCCAGGACCTGTTATTGCTTAGAATCAGTGTAGTATATTTGATCCAGTATCAACTAAAAGTAGAAAATATTAATTCCTGGGAAGCATTTTTACAAATTCTTCCTTTTGATGTCCATTTGAACCTTAACTAATGTGATATAACAGCACTTACCATTGATGTGTAGGCATCTTTGCTTGTCTATTTGATCCTTGTCTGCTTATGCCGTCTCTACAAATTGAAAAGGAGAAGACTGTAATCTCAGATCAATCATCTGTTTTAGGCTTTATGAAGGTGTAGAATAAAATCTGGTAATTTAGCCAGTCATGTCTACCTCCACATTCATCTGAAGTGCATGTCAGATTTTACTGCTCCCGTGCCTAATAAGTATTTTTTTAATTGCTGGCTAGGAATATTCTATGTTAAAAACATTTGAACCTTTTTAGAGGTGACTCTGTACATTTAAAAACGTTTCTAGCATCCAAGTGGTAAATGTAAGGCAAAATTTAGCTTGGAAAGGTCACAACATACATTGTTGGGTACTTTAGCTCCTCTACCACTGAAAAACAGATGAATGTTTGGGTTGGTGTCAGAACTCTAGTACACAAGTCTTCTACATATATATATATATGGCAGAGTTTCCCCCAGAAATTACCCTTTAAGAACCACTCACTTGAAGAATCTTGTCATTTAAGTGACCTTTATACACCAACAGACTTAGATGTGCTAGGGGTTAATAAAGGTGTCTCAGCTAGATGAATGGATTAGATAATCTGTGGATTAGGAGAAAGAGCTGATTCACTAGGGAAATGAATAATGCCCCCCTAATAGCAGACCACAAGGAGGCAGAGGACAGAGGTTTCCTCAATAGGCCTTTGTGGACTGCCAACAGCAGAAAATGTAACACCTTTATTCAGGGGAAGTCCAAGAGGAATGCAGGAAATAGGATTGATTCCTTCAGTGGGAAAGGATTTCTTGAGATTCACAGCAACAGCTCATTTCTGTAGCTTCTGGCTGCAAGATCCCATAGAATTCTAAGGGAATGGACACACATACTCATACACTGTTTGAGTATGTGTTTACTGCCAGAATGGCAGCATTTAAAAAAATGTTCATTCCTAGCATACTCAAATGAGGAAAATAGGATTGACCTTTGAAAATATCTGAAGGTATCCTCAATGATTGTGAAGAAGAACAACTTACCAGATATTTTGCTTTTACCACCGCTTGATGAATCTCAGCCTAAGGGCATTATGCATAAAAGAAAATTGAAGTAAATCTGATGCAAACTAACTGCACTGGTATTGATTTAAATGGTGTTAAAAGTCTAATAATATGGGAGTCCTAGAACTTTTTCTTTCCCTTGTATGGTACTCTTTTTTGTCCCAGAATTACTGTTCCTTTCTTCTTTTGTGCATAAAATCCTTTGTTTTCTTTAACTCCTGGCCATTCCTGTTTAAGTCATACGGGTCAGATTCATCATTTAAAAAAATATAAAGAATGTAATAAAATCTGCAAACAAGCAATTAAGCTAGCTAAAATAGAAAATGAGAGAAATATTGCAAATGAGAGCAAGGAAAACCCTAAACAATTCCACAAGTATATTAATAACAAAAAGTTAAGGTGAATTGATTAGTGAGGATAAAGCTATGGCTGACACCCTTAATACATTCTTTGCTTCAATATATACAAAGAAGGCAGCAGTGACAGGCTATGGGGAAAAGGACAAGGTCCAAAACTGACTGGAAAAGGTTATAGTGAATAAAGTGCCTGACTAGATGGTATACATCCAATGGTACTTAAGGAACTTAGTTCAGTAATAGCAAAACCATTATACTTAATGTTTATTGATTTACTTTCATCAGGCATAGTGCCCTGTGACTGGAGGAACGCTGATGTAGTTCCATTGTTTAAAAAGGGAGCAAGATCCTAACCAGGAAATTATAGACCTGTGAGCTTGACTTCCATAGTGGGTAAGATACTAGATGGGTTATTAACTGACAGTATTCAGAACTATGTGAAGACTAACAATATCATTAGTATGAATCAGCATGGTTTCATGAAGAATTGATCATGTAAGACTAATTTACTTGCATTTTATGAAAAAGTAAGTAGTAATTTGGACAGGGGAAATGCCGATGATGTAGTATACTTGGATTTTGCAAAAACCTTTGATACAGTGCCTCACAACTGGTTACTGCTTAAATTAAAAGGCTTCAGTTTGGGTGGTGTTATCTGTACATGAATTGAGAACTGGTTAAATGATAGATGGCAGAGAGTTGTTGTAAATGGAACATTTTCAAAGTGGTCTAAGGTTATAAGTGGGGTGTCGCAGGGTTCAGTCCTGGGACCAATGCTTTTTAATTAATTATCTAGAAGTAGGAATTGAAAGTAGCATCTCAATCTTTGCTGATGACACTAAGTTATGTAAAGAAATACATACAGAGCTGGATGTTCTGCAGAGGGATTTAGATAAACTAAGTGAATGGGCAGAAAAGTGGCAGATGTCATTTAATGTAGATAAGTATACGGTTACGCATTTGGGCAGTAGAAACAAATTTGCAACATATACTGTAAATGGGAAACAACTTGAGGAATCCTCATTAGAGAAATATTTAGGAGTACTGATAAACTATAGACTTCACAGCAGTGTGCAGAGTCACTCAGCTGCTGCAAGAGCAAATAGGGTACTAGCCTGCATAAAAAGAGGTGTAGAAGCAAGGGATGCTAATATTATCCTCCTATGTATAAATCCTTGCTTAGTCCTCATCTAAAAAAGACATTACTGAACTGGAAAAGGTGCAGAGATGTGCAACAAAACTGGTATTGGAGGATTTAAGGAATTGGAAACTGGAATTGGAGGAACTGAGTTATAGAGACTAGCCAAACTGGGTTTGTTTACATTAGAGAAGAGACGTCTAAGGGTCAAGGCCAATACAAAGAACTATCCAATGAATTATTTACGCAAAGAGCTGAGCTAAGAACAAGAGGTCATCCATTAAGACTAGAGGAAAGGCACTTTCAACTAAAACAAAAGCAGAGATTCTTTACAGTAAGGGCGGTATGGCTATGGAATTCTTTGCCTCAGGATATTGTGCTTGCAGATAATGCAACTGCATTCAAAAAAGCAATAGATGCCTATCTAGCACAGAACAATATTGAAAATTATGACAGACGGCTTCAAAGCAGATAGGATATTGATCCGGGGAACTATTTGACTACCAATTGGAGTCAGGAAGGAATACACCCCCCCCCCCACTTGGGGCTAGATTGGAAAGGGCTCCAGAGGGATTTTATTTGCCTTTCTCTGGATCAACAGGGGTGTTTTGGGCATGGACTGGACTTGATGGACACATGTCTTTTTTCAGCCTCATCTACTATGTTAATATGTTACTATGTTAAAGTCACTGAGACAAGTTTTCTGGGAGTGGTGATTTTGACACGAGTGGACGGGGGTAGGGGGCATAGATCCCTGGTCACTCCTGTCAAAAATAACTGAAGAGAGTGGCCAGGGGTGATGATTTTGATAGGAGTGGCTGGGGGGGTTAAAATAAATTCACAGAGATTTCTTTCCCCACTTTACCTCTCCATTTTCCCTCCCATTTTCCCTTTTGATGCTTTGCCTCACCATTTTCCCTTCCCGCCCTACCTTTCTTCAATGTTCCTCCCCCTCCCTCCCTTTTGCTACTTCCACTCTTCACCTCTCCCCTTTACCATTTTTATTTCATCCACTCCACCCTCCTTTTCACTGCTTTGTATCCCCTACCTTTGGACACTTTGCTTCTTGGTCTTTTCCACCCTCCATTTCACCACATTGCCTCTCCCCCCTTCCTTTCATCGCTTCACCTCCCCATTCCCTTCTTCTTACCACTTTTTTTTACCGTTTTACATATTTTTTCCTCCCTTTTACTGCTTTCACTATTACGCTTTAGCTGCTTGCATCTTTTTGTCACCCATATGTCTGTTCACCACTTCATCACATCCATTTATCTCTTCCTCCCACCAATATTCCCTTGTACCATGCCTCTTCAGCCCACCCACCTCCCCTTGTGCTGCACCTCTTTCTCCCTTCCACCACTTTGCCTCAGCTTGCCTCCCAACCTTAACGTTCCTTGTGTGAGTTTGTATTATTGCCCCTGCAACACTGTGCTACTATTGGCTAGTCTGTAATATATGTTCTGGATATCTTTAAATTGTGTATAATGTAAGAAACACTGCCTACAAATTTGAATGGTATGTTCATTCTCATTCTAATCTTAACATTCTGCTGTTTACCACTGCAGCTTCAGTTTAATGTTTTGTTTTGACTTTCTAACAATTTTGGCCCATACTAGACATATGAAACATGTCTGAGCTTGACAAAAACATGACAACTAATTTTAAACTTCTACATTGCCAAAGTGTACACAATTTTCCCTATTTCATGAAGTGCCAGTCTGAAGTATTTTATGTATAAGTGTAAAGCTGAAAAGTAAATCATTACTTTTCCTGCAAACTGATTGATTAAAACTGAAAAAATAAACTATACAAAATAGTTTCTTGTAACAAGTTTAGCTGTTTTGAAGCCAGTTTGATATGAATGCTAAGCTTACAGAATTATTTTTTCATCCCTAGCATATAGACACATAAAATGAATAAATAAATTAATAATAATACTTATTTCAAATACTCAAATACTTTTTGTGATTAAATGGATAGTAATACTTAATATGTAAAAATATATATTGCAGAGTTTATCCCCCTGAGTAAACGCCCACTGCTGAAAGTTGTTTTATTCAAAAGTTATTAAAACTCAAAGTTGAATTTTTTAGGTGCAGAATCACAGTGGCCTGAAATTGTATAGTGGCGCTGTTGCTACACCATCCTATGGACAGCTCTGGTCCTTATTAAAGGGATAGTAATACTTAATATGTAAAAATATATATATTGTAGAGTTTATCCCCTTGAGTAAAACAAGAGTACTCCCACTGCTGAAAGGTGTTTCAATCAAAAGTTATTACAGCTCAAAGTTGAATTTTTAGGTACACTATCACAATGGCCTGAATTTGTCCATAATTGTATCCTCTATTGTCACAGAAATTAGTAACTTTATTTACAAATGGACAAGATTTAAAACTACTACATTTCATGCTACCTTTTGGGGTCTTAGATGTCAGCCAGTTTAATTTCCTTTCTCTTTGAAAGTGGCTGTTTACCACATAATACCGAATGTTCTTATTCCTTCGGAAAGTAATTTTGGGGGAGTAAGGTAAGACTTCCCTGAGGTCACTATCCAAATGTAAAATGGGCCAAAGTTACTAATTTCTGTGATAATAGAGGAAACAATTATCCCATCAGGAGATTCATAAATTGCAGGACATCAGGAATTATATATCTCATGTATTGTGACTGTGACATACAATATGTTGGCAAAGCTCTGATAGAATTTAGGGAGCATATTCTTGAACATGTGGGACATGTTTGAAATAAACGTGATACGCCCATTGCCAGACACATATTTGAAAAACACGCAAATTATATGAGAGTAATGTTATTTTTAGGGACTGAAAAGGTAGATCCACCTCCAAGGAAAGGAAATTTTGTTCAAAAACTATTCAGACGTGAGGCTTTTTGGATTTACCAATTAAAAACATTCCTGCAGCTGGTATCTAATTACAAGTCCATGGAACAGAATATGATTGCACCCTGAAAGGGTTAAACCACGTAACTTTGAAGAAATAAATTATAGATACGCAGGGCACCTGCAGAAATATACTACAAATAAAAATACTGAGAAAATAGGCACGTCAAATAGTGTGTAGGTGAAGAGACAATCTCACGTGCAGTGCAATGCTGGGAGCCTAGGATGTATTCGGATACAGCACTCTGAGATAGGATATTGGATCAGAGATCTGCAGTATTAAATCCCATTGTACAGCAGGGTATCAGCAAGAACATATTATGTTACCATTTAAGAACAGAATACACTGATTACACTGCTGTAGACAATAAAGGATATGCAGTGCGCATTAACAGTGCTTGAAGGGTTAAACAACTAATTGGGTACTGAATTACTGATCTACAGTATTAACCCCTGAAGTGCAACAGGGAACTTGCAGGAATGTATCAGGCTATTTAAACAGTATGAACTAGTCATGCTCGCTAAGCACTGAGTGCCTCTAATATAGTACTGTAACCATAATAGAAAAGCACGGTAACTGCAGGGGTATTGTGGTATAAATTTGTAGCACGGTACTTGAGGAGTTAATCAGCTATTGGCTTATCATACAACTAATAGTTAAGCTCTTGTGTCTGTGCGAGCTTAATCTTGTATATATCACTCACTGATTTACTTTTTTGTTTTAATGATCAAGTACTCACATGTTGATTATCAGCTAATGCTGTTTTAATTTATTCTTGAATAAAGGCTGAGCTTTTACTGCCCTTATTACCTCTTGCATTACAGTACTGGACAAGCCTCTTTTTGGTTCTGAAGCCTCTTGATGCAACAGGTGAAATTTTGATGTTGCATCTTGGATTGACTCTTCGAACCAGTTTTTCTATCCTCTTTGGTTCTTTCATTTTTTGTTATATATTGGTGACTTGCAGTACCACTTATAGTTATATTATACATACACTTTTTTATTTATGGTAACCTTTAATAAGGTGACCAGACCTTCCGTTTAATTGAAGTTGCTTATGGAATTTTCATTGCGCAGTTCTACAGAGGAATAAGTACAACCATGCATCATGAGAGTCTTGTGTCCCTGCAGGAGGGTGGTCTGCTCAGATTAATTATTAACCTTACTTGTTCCAGTGGGGTGGTCAGTGCATTGTGAAGGAATGTGTTGAGCAGACCTCTAGATTGCAAAAAGTAAAAAAAAATAAAAACAATATTATGAGATGATACTTTCTTTTTCATTCTCTGCAGAAGGTCATCTGCTGAACCGATCCTTTTGTTGCAAAGGCCGTGATAGTAAAACTACAACTGTAACACCATGAATGAAAGTTATGCCTCAATTTCACAGTGGTACAATTCATTGGAGACATCTCTGACACAAGGGATTCTTCCTCTGAGTGCCAGAGAAGTGTCAATCACATTGCAAAGCAAAGTGTTGGGCACCTCTCTGGCAGTCAGAGGATTAATATAATAAATAAATATAATGATACTTAAATACATTATTTGCATTGCTGTTAATTTAAAATATTATGTTTTGGTGGGTGTACAACACAATATGAATCTATGCATCAAATATTTTAACAGTGGAGTGCCAGAGGGTGCGCAACACACTACTATGCAATGCATTGTGTATTCTCTGGCAATCAAAGGGTTAAAGAAGAAATGGAACACATGTTAAAATAAGCCAGTGCTGTTCACATAGCTGGACAGCAGGGGTCACCAGAGTGTTCTAGAAACATTTCTAACATTCATCAAGTTTCTTTATTCCACAGGTAAGAAATACTGGAAGTTTTATTAACAGCATTCATTTAGGTTCTAATGTGACACTATTTCCTATGTTGTCTACATGGAAATAATATTACAAAAGTGCTGAAATGCATTTTATTTAGTTCTTACTGTTCTCATTTTACAAACTACTATTACTGAACACTCTCCTACCATTAGCATATATTTTAAAAGGTCAAGAGAATATATGTGCTGAAATGAATAGGCATTTATTTTGCTACCTTTTAGCATTAATAGCATTAAAG
The DNA here is from genome assembly GCA_037306005.1 of Rhinophrynus dorsalis. Classification (NCBI taxonomy): domain Eukaryota; kingdom Metazoa; phylum Chordata; class Amphibia; order Anura; family Rhinophrynidae; genus Rhinophrynus; species Rhinophrynus dorsalis. The sequence goes on along the minus strand of CM074723.1, from coordinate 265,382,546 downwards.
TATCAAATTAAGGCTTAAAATATATATTTGTTAATCTATCCCCACATGTTAGTCCTAAATATCCAAACAAAATAAATTATGATCTAACCCACATTAGATCATTCATGATTTATGTAGACTGACAATGTATTTTAAACATGGGTCAGAAGAGAGCAATTTAGAAAGTCAATAGTAAACTAAACTAAACTAAACATTTAATCTATTATAGCAGAATATGACAATTTGAACTTTTTCTTTAACTTTGTTCTTCATTTTCTTTATAGGTATACATTCATGGGACATTCTGATGGAATACAGGACCCTTTATAACGTTCCACAGTGATGTGTGCATACAAGCATTTTGCGGTCATCATGGCATCTTCAGAGAAATGTCACAGGAAGGTCAGAATTGGATGCAGAAAAGCAAAAATTTAAATGGAAACATGTCAACAGGAGGTTTCACACCTTAAAGAGGTGAGTTTTGTTTGCATGTCCTCCCACTGAGAATTTCACAGAAAGGAGGAATATAGCTCCCTTTCAGATAAAATTCTCACAAGGAAGAAACGCACGGTTCTACACATCACTACTAAGAATTATGATGGGCAAAAACTTTTATCTCAAAAGAGAAAAATTAAAAAACAGCATATTTTGCCTTCAATGGAACTTGCCATGAAAAGAGCAGTTTTTCTGTTTTTTTATCCACTGCACACATACTGACCCCAAATATTGCCTCCACTGCCCTGGTAGCCACAGAACCACACATACTGACTTCCGGCCTTGTTCTGCCACACTGCTAGCTTTACAACCACATATATTGTCCCACTTCATTCGTAGCCTTAGGTCCAAACATATTTCCCAAGCAGCTTTGTCCCATGGTAGCCACAGAACCACACATAATGACGACCCCAATTTGTCCCACTGCACTGGAAGCCATAGGGATGGGAAGAGTGAGGCTCTCCAGGTGCTGCCAGACTACAACTCCCATCATTCCCCAAATGAGAGTAGTTGTACTCTGGCAATAGCTGGAAGGCCTCACCTGCCCACCCCTGCCACAGAACCACATACACTGACCTCACAATCTTGTCCCTCTATACTGGTTGCCATAGAATCATGCACTGATATCCAAAATTGTTCCATAGTAACCACAGAACCACAGCAACTGACTCCCTAGGCTTTTTCCATTGCACTGGTAGCCATATAACCACATATACTGCCCTCCTACCCCTACACCTGCATTGTCCCACTGCTTAGCTGTAGAAACACACATATTGACCTTTAGAACCAGCCCTGTCATACTGAGTCAGAACTCCAGCAAGATGTCTCAGGCATAGGTGGATATGGGAAAAGTTCTCAACAGAAATTTTTTTGGTGTTAGAAAAAAGGTGGTTGGGAAATTCAATTGCAAAAAATGTTATCCCTATCTACATACCTGGGAACTCTCCGGTTTTGCCCCGGAGACTCCGGATTTCAAACTGAATTACCGGGTCTCCGGGGCAATGTGTAGATCACCGGGTGGGCAGAGATTAAATAGAAACTCTGCCCACTTGTGCTCTGTCCCACCTGGTTCCTCCCACTCCCCGCCCTCTTAGATACATTTTGCAGTTTTTTTTGGGGGGTTTGACCCGCCCCCCTTCCATGACTAAGTCCCGCCCCTTTTATGATGCAAATCACGTCATTTTCCTCCCAGGTCGGCACTGACAGGGTTACCCTCCGGGTAGCCCTGTTTCAAAAGTTCTCAGTTATGCCTATCTATCCTTCCTAAGAAGGTAGGGAGGGAGATGCAGTAAGGCATAATAAAGAGATGATAAAGGGGAGATTACTTCTCCAGTGATGCCACATCTCCAGTTCATATGTTATTCTGTGGTGCCAATGCACTAAGATATCTCAAACTATGGAGATCTTATTGCATAGACTTTACACAGGAACTGGTGAAGTGATATCACTGGAGAAGTCATTTGCGCTTTATCACCTCTTATCACACCTTAGTGCATAACCCCCCAGGAGTCATTTGGGGCAAACCAACTGCATCATATGGGACAAAAACATTTCCCATATATTAAATGGAGTTTTATCCTCTTGAATGCTGTAGAGTGGTCTCCACTGCATTCTGAAGCAATTCAATGGAGACTTCTACAGCATTACAGAAGTTTAAATCCCCTTTTAGATTAATAAGGGGTTTGAGTTTTTTTTTTGTCCCCACTAGTACAGTTGGTTAGCCCTCAAATGGATCCAGTTCATCTTAGTAAACAGCTTCTTTGAATAGGGAAAGTGGTAAGTGACTTATGTAAGGATATAATAATAGGAACTCTAACAAGTCAAGTCTAGTGAGTCCTGGAATAGAAGCATGACACTGGAGACCTCTCTAGCATTCAAGGGGTTGATAGGAAGATTTAACTTTTGAGAATTTTTTGTCCTCTATGGTACAGTTGGATTGCACCAGAGTTACTCCACTTCCCTCTTGAAAATAGTTCTTAAACTAACCAAAGCTAACACTTTTGCAGTTCCCTGCATATACAAAAAGGTACAGTAAATGGATGCATGAATTGAGGTCTCTGGAATATTGTTAATGGGTGGAATTTCTCCTTAGCACATGTGTTCACTGATAACAGCAAGCAAGTAAAATACAGTGTTATTAATCAAGGTCTATTTTACAAGAAACTAGACCCAAATGTCTTCTCTTCTTCTCTATCTAGAAATGCAAGCTACATTTATATTTACAGTATGCACTAGCAATCCATGTAAGGCTCAGCATCGTATTTGTATAAATATTTAGAAAAGTGATTACTATTTCTTGCTTTTTATTATATTCATGGCTTTATTTAAAACAACATGTAAAGCATCTAGAGTTTTCCTGTAGAAAGCAAACTAACTACCCTATAAGGGCCAGACAAACATTCAAGAAGCCCTTAGTTGGTAAAAATCAAGGTCAAATATTACAGTTCAAGGGTAAAATGTTGCACTGGATACATAAATAATCATATTACTTTCAGTTGGATATTTTCTTTTTTACATCTGGCATAATTTATTAACCAAGAATCAAACCACATTTCCTTTAAAACTGAGACCTACATGTCAAAACCATGAGAACCAAGTTATAATTTGTAAGGCATCAAAATATGGCTACATTTAGATGTCTCTGTGGATGTTTATACTAAACCATAGTGGTATGTTGGTTATAGTTATAACTATAAAATAAACAGCTCAACAGATTTACACTTCAAGTTTAATCATCTAGTTCTGGAGATATACAACTATGTACTGGTTTTGGTTTTCAGACATTTATTATAAAGTGTTAAAAATGTAGCTGTAAATTTATTTGGATGTTATTTGCACATGTGTTTCAGACATATGCCTAGTCATTTTGTATGCATCTCTTTATTTTAAACATGTATGTAATTTGTATTAAATGCTGCTCACTAAGAAATACACACACACACATATGATATTTTGCAAGTATGATATTTATTAATCAATATATTTTTATATTACACAGTGCAATCATATTCCAATGGATTCCTCAGAAATCAACGAGCTGAGCCGAGCCGTCTCCATCATTTGTACCTGATTAACCCTTTGACAACCATAGGGGAATGAAACAAATTATTAGAGCGGGGGGTATGCAATAAATATGTGATAAAGTGGAGATACATTCTCCTGTTATATTACTTCTCTAATTTTTATATTATTCTACGGAGCCTATGCATTAAGATCACTCCCACGTGAGAAATCTTATTGTATTGGCGCCACAGAATAACATAGGAAATGGAGAAGTCATATCACTGGAGAAGTTATCTCCACTTTATCACCTCTTTGTCACACCTTAGTGCATCTCCCCTAGTGTGTTGCTCACCACTCTGGTCCTCAAGAGGATGTTTGTCATGTGTTTATAATATTCCCCACTTGTACAAGAGACCTTATCACATTGTACAAGTATATGAAAGGTCAATACAAGGATCTCTGAGGTGAGCTATTTATTCCAAGGCCTGATCAGGTGACCAGGGGAAACCCCTTGATATTAGAGGAAAGAAGGTTTAAACATCAGCAGAGGAAGGTTTTTTTTACGGTGAGGTCTGTTAAATTGTGGAATTCATTGCCCAGGGAGGTGGTTATGGCAGATACAATGGATACATTTAAGAGAAGATTAGATACATTTCTTTCAAAAGGGAACATACAGAATTATACTGTTTATCAGTAGGCTGATCAGGAAGGTCTGATAAAGATGGGTAGCAGGAAAGCTATAAAATTCTCAGTTACTGGGGTATGAGGAGAAGATTGAACTTGATGGACTTGTGTCTTTATTCAACCTAATTTACTATGTTACTATGTTACAGCTAAGCAGAAGGTGCTGGAACTTTATAAATCAATGATAATAATTAAAACCTACTACTGCTACTAATAAGAATAATATAAAATATGGTGAGGGATTATAGACCACACATGATCAACAATGAACAGCAAAAAATGGAAGCATGGATTGCATCATTTTGGTCCCATTTTGGCAGCTGTCTTAATCAATTGCAGATTTTTAAATAGCTTTAGAATGAGGCAGAAGTACGTTTTTTTAAATATATATATATATATATATATATATATATATATATATATATATAAAAGAATAAGCCTCATTGCATAATTTATGGTACCCCACACACAGAACATAATTTATGTCTCCTCAGAAAAGAAACTCGCATTGAACAGAATGTCTAATTACATAATTTATGTCTCATTAGGAGACACAACTCCTATTGGGTGATTGAATGGGGACTTTACTGCTCTCATTGGGTTATTCAATGGGGGCGTGTTTATCATACAGGGAATTGGCCCGCCCCCTCCAGCCCACCCACCAGTATCCAACTGACAAAAAAATATAACTGCCACTCGCTCCTGAGGTAAGGATATCAGTAACTTCTCCCGGTCCACTCACACTCTCACTCAGGATCATGACCCCACAAACACACTGTTTCACCTCCCACAGATAATTGTAACTTCCATACACTCTGTTTCACCTCCCACAGATAACTGTAACCCTCCATACACTCTGTTTCAGTATGAGGGTGTAATGTTTCCATAAAATACAAACTTAATAGCAACTCTTATTTAACTCATCATCGCTTCAGTCACTTCACTGTCTCAACTGTCACTCCTCCACTTCCTGCTTCCTGATTCCCACCCTTTCTCCTTAAAGGGACAGAGATGCTTTGCTGTATGTTACAGAGGGCAAGCCTCAAACACCACTTTCTATTTGATCCCTCAGCATATTGCTACATTGCCTCAACTGAAGAGCCACCGTGTGTTATATTGCTATGTTACCTCAACTTAACCCTTTGAGTGCCAGAGGGGTAAGCAACGTATTGCAAAGCACACATTCTGTCTCACACTCTCACAGTCTCTCACACAGTCTCTCACACACTGTCTCACACAGTCTCTCACACAGTCGCAGTCTCACAGTCGCAGTCTCACTGTCGCACACACTCTCAGTCTCACACAGTCTCAGTCTCACAGTCTCACACTCTCACACTCTCTCTCAGTCTCACACTCTCTCTCAGTCTCACACTCTCTCTCAGTCTCACACTCTCACAGTCTCACAGTCTAACACAGTCTCTCTCGCAGTCTCACACAGTCCCTCACACTCTCACAGTCCCTCACACTCTCACAGTCTCTTACACTCTCAGTCTCACAGTCTCACACAGTCTCTCACACTCTCACAGTCTCTCACACTCTCACAGTCTCACACTTTCACACAGTCTCACAGTCTCACACTCTCGCAGTCTCACACAGTCTCACACTCTCGCAGTCTCGCACAATCTCTTACACTCTCACAGTCTCTTATACTCTCACAGTCTCTTACACTCTCAGTCTCACAGTCTCTCACACTCTCACAGTCTCACACTTTCACACAGTCTCACACTCTCACAGTCTCTCACAGTCTCTCTCGCAGTCTCACACAGTCCCTCACACTTTCTCTCAGTCTCACACTTTCTCTCAGTCTCACACTTTCTCTCAGTCTCACAGTCTCACACTCTCACAGTCTCACACAGTCTCTCTCACAGTCCCTCACACTCTCACAGTCTCTTACACTCTCACAGTCTCTTACACTCTCACAGTCTCACACAGTCTCTCACACTCTCACAGTCTCACACTTTCACAGAGTCTCACACAGTCTCACACTCTCGCAGTCTCACACAGTCTCACACTCTCGCAGTCTCACACAGTCTCTTACACTCTCACAGTCTCTCACACTCACAGTCTCTCACACTCTCACAGTCTCTCACACTCTCACAGTCTCTCACACTCTCACAGTCTCTCACACTCTCGCAGTCTCACACAGTCTCTCTCGCAGTCTCACACAGTCCCTCACACTCTCACAGTCTCTCACAGTCTCTCTCGGAGTCTCACACAGTCCCTCACACTATTCACAGTCTCACAGTCTCTTACACTCTCAGTCTCACACAGTCTCTCACACTCTCACAGTCTCACACTTTCACACAGTCTCACACTCTTAGTCTCACACTCTCACAGTCTCTCACAGTCTCTCTCGCAGTCTCACACAGTCCCTCACACTCTCACAGTCCCTCACACTCTCACAGTCTCTTACACTCTCAGTCTCACAGTCTCACACAGTCTCTCACACTCTCACAGTCTCACACTTTCACACAGTCTCACACACTCAGTCTCACACTCTCTCACAGTCTCTCTCGCAGTCTCACACAGTCTCTCTGTCAGTCTCACGCACTCTCAGTCTCACACTCTCAGTCTCACACTCTCAGTCTCACACTCTCACAGTCTCTCTCGCAGTCTCACACAGTCCCTCACACACTCACAGTCTCACACACTCTCAGTCTCACACTCTCAGTCTCACACTCTCACAGTCTCTCTCGCAGTCTCACAGTCTCTCACGCTCTCACAGTCTCTCACAGTCTCACACTTTCACACAGTCTCACACTCTCAGTCTCACAGTCTCACACAGTCTCTCTTGCAGTCTCACACAGTCTCTCTCGCAGTCTCACACACTCTCACGGTCCCTCACACTCTCACGGTCCCTCACACTCTCACGGTCCCTCACACTCTCACAGTCTCTTACACTCTCACAGTCTCTCACACTCTCTCACACACCGTCTCACAGTCTCACACAGTCTCTCACACAGTCACAGTCTCACAGTCACAGTCTCACACAGTCTCACATTCTGTCTCACACTCTCGCAGTCTCACACAGTCTCTCTCGCAGTCTCACACACTCTCAGTCTCACAGTCTCACACAGTCTCTCTCGCAGTCTCACACAGTCCCTCACACTCTCACAGTCTCACGCACTCTCAGTCTCACACTCTCACAGTCTCTCACAGTCTCTCTCGCAGTCTCACACAGTCTCTCTTGCAGTCTCACACAGTCTCTCTCGCAGTCTCACAGTCTTTCACACTCTCACAGTCTCACAGTCTCACACTTTCACACAGTCTCACAGTCTCTCACAGTCTCTCTCGCAGTCTCACACAGTCTCTCTTGCAGTCTCACACAGTCCCTCATGCTCTCACAGTCCCTCACACTCTCACAGTCTCTTACACTCTCACAGTCTCTCACACTCTCACACACACTGTCTCACAGTCTCACACAGTCTCTCACACAGTCACAGTCTCACACTCTCAGTCTCACACTCTCAGTCTCACACTCTCCCAGTCTCACACAGTCCCTCACACTGACACAGTCTCTCACACTCTCTCACACACACAGTCTCACACACACACAGTCTCACACACACACAGTCTCACACTCACACACAGTCTCTCACTCTCACAGTCTCTCACTTTCACACTCTCACACACAGTCTCACACTCTCTCTCTCACACTCTCTCAGTCTCACTCTCACACAGTCTCACACTCTCACACAGTCTCACACAGTCTCACTCTCACAGTCTCTCTCTCACACACAGTCTCACAGTCTCTCTCACACTCTCAGTGACACAGTCTCACACAGTCTCACACACAGTCTCACACTCTTTCAGTCTCACACTCTCTCTCACACTCTCACAGTCTCACACTCTCTCACAGTCTCACACTCTCACACACTCTCACACACTCTCACACACTCTCACACACACTCTCACACACACTCTCACACACAGTCTCACACTCTCACACAGTCTCACACTCCCACAGTCTCACACTCCCACAGTCTCACACTGTCTCACAGTCTCACACTGTCTCACAGTCTCTTACTCTCACAGTCTCTCTCTCTCACTCTCACAGTCTCTCTCTCTCACTCTCACAGTCTCTCTCTCACTCTCACACTCTCACACAGTCTCACCACACACAGTCTCACTCACACACAGTCTCACTCACACAGTCTCACACTCACACAGTCTCACACTCTCAGTCTCACACTCTCACAGTCTCTCACAGTCTCTCTCGCAGTCTCACACAGTCCCTAACACTCTCACAGTCTCTCACAGTCTCTCTTGGAGTCTCACACAGTCCCTCACACTCTCACAGTCTCTTACACTCTCACAGTCTCTTACACTCTCAGTCTCACAGTCTCTCACACTCTCACAGTCTCACACTTTCACACAGTTTCACACTCTCTCAGTCTCTCACAGTCTCTCTCGCAGTCTCACACAGTCCCTCACACTTTCTCTCAGTCTCACACTTTCTCTCAGTCTCACACTTTCTCTCAGTCTCACAGTCTCACACTCTCACAGTCTCACACAGTCTCTCTCACAGTCTCACACAGTCCCTCACACTCTCACAGTCTCTTACACTCTCACAGTCTCTTACACTCTCACAGTCTCACACAGTCTCTCACACTCTCACAGTCTCACACTTTCACAGAGTCTCACACAGTCTCACACTCTCGCAGTCTCACACAGTCTCACACTCTCGCAGTCTCACACAGTCTCTTACACTCTCACAGTCTCTCACACTCACAGTCTCTCACACTCTCACAGTCTCTCACACTCTCACAGTCTCTCACACTCTCACAGTCTCTCACACTCTCGCAGTCTCACACAGTTTCTCTCGCAGTCTCACACAGTCCCTCACACTCTCACAGTCTCTCACAGTCTCTCTCGGAGTCTCACACAGTCCCTCACACTCTCACAGTCTCACAGTCTCTTACACTCTCAGTCTCACAGTCTCACACAGTCTCTCACACTCTCACAGTCTCACACTTTCACACAGTCTCACACTCTTAGTCTCACACTCTCACAGTCTCTCACAGTCTCTCTCGCAGTCTCACACAGTCCCTCACACTCTCACAGTCCCTCACACTTTCACACAGTCTCACACACTCAGTCTCACACTCTCTCACAGTCTCTCTCGCAGTCTCACACAGTCTCTCTGTCAGTCTCACGCACACTCTCAGTCTCACACTCTCAGTCTCACACTCTCACAGTCTCTCTCGCAGTCTCACACAGTCCCTCACACTCTCACAGTCTCACACACTCTCAGTCTCACACTCTCAGTCTCACACTCTCACAGTCTCTCTCGCAGTCTCACAGTCTCTCACACTCTCACAGTCTCTCACAGTCTCACACTTTCACACAGTCTCACACTCTCAGTCTCACACTCTCTCACAGTCTCTCTCGCAGTCTCACACAGTCTCTCTGTCAGTCTCACGCACTCTCAGTCTCACACTCTCAGTCTCACACTCTCAGTCTCACACTCTCACAGTCTCTCTCGCAGTCTCACACAGTCCCTCACACTCTCACAGTCTCACACACTCTCAGTCTCACACTCTCAGTCTCACACTCTCACAGTCTCTCTCGCAGTCTCACAGTCTCTCACACTCTCACAGTCTCTCACAGTCTCACACTTTCACACAGTCTCACACTCTCAGTCTCACAGTCTCACACAGTCTCTCTTGCAGTCTCACACAGTCTCTCTCGCAGTCTCACACACTCTCACGGTCCCTCACACTCTCACGGTCCCTCACACTCTCACAGTCTCTTACACTCTCACAGTCTCTCACACTCTCTCACACACCGTCTCACAGTCTCACACAGTCTCTCACACAGTCACAGTCTCACAGTCACAGTCTCACACAGTCTCACATTCTGTCTCACACTCTCGCAGTCTCACACAGTCTCTCTGTCAGTCTCACGCACTCTCAGTCTCACACTCTCAGTCTCACACTCTCACAGTCTCTCTCGCAGTCTCACACAGTCCCTCACACTCTCACAGTCTCACACACTCTCAGTCTCACACTCTCAGTCTCACACTCTCACAGTCTCTCTCGCAGTCTCACAGTCTCTCACACTCTCACAGTCTCTCACAGTCTCACACTTTCACACAGTCTCACACTCTCAGTCTCACAGTCTCACACAGTCTCTCTTGCAGTCTCACACAGTCTCTCTCGCAGTCTCACACACTCTCACGGTCCCTCACACTCTCACGGTCCCTCACACTCTCACAGTCTCTTACACTCTCACAGTCTCTCACACTCTCTCACACACCGTCTCACAGTCTCACACAGTCTCTCACACAGTCACAGTCTCACAGTCACAGTCTCACACAGTCTCACATTCTGTCTCACACTCTCGCAGTCTCACACAGTCTCTCTCGCAGTCTCACACACTCTCAGTCTCACAGTCTCACACAGTCTCTCTCGCAGTCTCACACAGTCCCTCACACTCTCACAGTCTCACGCACTCTCAGTCTCACACTCTCACAGTCTCTCACAGTCTCTCTCGCAGTCTCACACAGTCTCTCTTGCAGTCTCACACAGTCTCTCTCGCAGTCTCACAGTCTTTCACACTCTCACAGTCTCACAGTCTCACACTTTCACACAGTCTCACAGTCTCTCACAGTCTCTCTCGCAGTCTCACACAGTCTCTCTTGCAGTCTCACACAGTCCCTCATGCTCTCACAGTCCCTCACACTCTCACAGTCTCTTACACTCTCACAGTCTCTCACACTCTCACACACACTGTCTCACAGTCTCACACAGTCTCTCACACAGTCACAGTCTCACACTCTCAGTCTCACACTCTCAGTCTCACACTCTCCCAGTCTCACACAGTCCCTCACACTGACACAGTCTCTCACACTCTCACACTCTCTCACACACACAGTCTCACACACACACAGTCTCACAAACACACAGTCTCACACTCACACACAGTCTCTCACTCTCACAGTCTCTCACTCTCACACTCTCACACACAGTCTCACACTCTCTCTCTCACACTCTCTCAGTCTCACTCTCACACAGTCTCACACTCTCACACAGTCTCACACAGTCTCACTCTCACAGTCTCTCTCTCACACACAGTCTCACAGTCTCTCTCACACTCTCAGTGACACAGTCTCACACAGTCTCACACACAGTCTCACACTCTTTCAGTCTCACACTCTCTCTCACACTCTCACACTCTCACACTCTCTCTCACACTCTCACAGTCTCACACTCTCTCACAGTCTCACACTCTCACACACTCTCACACACTCTCACACACACTCTCACACACACTCTCACACACAGTCTCACACTCTCACACAGTCTCACACTCCCACAGTCTCACACTCCCACAGTCTCACACTGTCTCACAGTCTCACACTGTCTCACAGTCTCTTACTCTCACAGTCTCTCTCTCTCACTCTCACAGTCTCTCTCTCTCACTCTCACAGTCTCTCTCTCTCTCACTCTCACACTCTCACACAGTCTCACCACACACAGTCTCACTCACACACAATCTCACTCACACAGTCTCACACTCACACAGTCTCACACTCTCAGTCTCACACTCTCACAGTCTCTCACAGTCTCTCTCGCAGTCTCACACAGTCCCTAACACTCTCACAGTCTCTCACAGTCTCTCTTGGAGTCTCACACAGTCTCTCACACTCTCACAGTCTCTTACACTCTCACAGTCTCTTACACTCTCAGTCTCACAGTCTCACACAGTCTCTCACACTCTCACAGTCTCACACTTTCACACAGTCTCACACTCTCAGTCTCACACTCTCACAGTCTCTCACAGTCTCTCTCGCAGTCTCACACAGTCTCTCTCGCAGTCTCACACAGTCCCTCACACTCTCACAGTCCCTCACACTCTCACAGTCTCTTACACTCTCAGTCTCACAGTCTCACACAGTTTCTCACACTCTCACAGTCTCACACTTTCACACAATCTCACACACTCAGTCTCACACTCTCTCACAGTCTCTCTCACAGTCTCACACAGTCTCTCGCAGTCTCACACAGTCCCTCACACTCACAGTCCCTCACACTCACAGTCCCTCACACTCACAGTCTCACACACTCTCAGTCTCACACACTCTCAGTCTCACAGTCTCTCTCGCAGTCTCACACAGTCCCTCACACTCTCACAGTCTCTTACACTCTCACAGTCTCTTACACTCTCAGTCTCACAGTCTCACACAGTCTCTCACACAGTCTCACACTCTCAGTCTCACACTGTCTCTCTCGCAGTCTCACACAGTCTCTCTCGCAGTCTCACACAGTCTCTCTCGCAGTCTCACACACTCTCAGTCTCACACACTCTCAATCTCACACTCTCACAGTCTCTCACAGTCTCTCTCGCAGTCTCACACAGTCTCACACTCTCAGTCTCACACTCTCAGTCTCACACTCTCAGTCTCACACTCTCACAGTCTCTCTCGTAGTCTCACAGTCTCTCACACGCTCACGGTCCCTCACACTCTCACAGTCCCTCACACTTTCACAGTCCCTCACACTCTCACAGTCTCTTACACTCTCACAGTCTCTTACACTCTCACAGTCCCTCACACTCTCTCACACACCGTCTCACAGTCTCACACAGTCTCTCACACAGTCACAGTCTCACAGTCACAGTCTCACACTCTCGCAGTCTCACACTCTCGCAGTCTCACACACTCTCAGTCTCACACACTCTCAGTCTCACACTCTCACAGTCTCACACTCTCACAGTCTCACACTCTCACAGTCTCACACAGTCTCTCTCGCAGTCTCACACAGTCTCTCTCGCAGTCTCACACAGTCTCTCTCGCAGTCTCACACAGTCCCTCACACTCTCACAGTCTCACGCACTCTCAGTCTCACACTCACAGTCTCTCACAGTCTCTCTCGCAGTCTCACACAGTCTCTCTCGTAGTCTCACACAGTCTCTCTTGCAGTCTCACACAGTCTCTCTCGCAGTCTCACAGTCTTTCACACTCTCACAGTCTCACACTTTCACACAGTCTCACAGTCTCTCACAGTCTCTCTCGCAGTCTCACACAGTCTCTCTCGCAGTCTCACACAGTCCCTCATGCTCTCACAGTCCCTCACACTCTCACAGTCTCTTACACTCTCACAGTCTCTTACACTCTCACAGTCTCTCACACTCTCTCACACACTGTCTCACAGTCTCACACAGTCTCTCACACAGTCACAGTCTCACAGTCACAGTCTCACAGTCTCCCAGTCTCTCTCAGTCTCACACAGTCCCTTACACTGACACAGTCTCTCACAGTCTCTCACACTCTCACAGTCTCTCACACTCTCACAGTCTCTCACACACACAGTCTCACACACACACAGTCTCACACACACACACACAGTCTCACACACACAGTCTCACAGTCTCTGACTCTCACAGTCTCTCACTCTCACAGTCTCTCACTCTCACACTCTCTCACAGTCTCACACTCTCTCACAGTCTCACACTCTCTCACAGTATCACACTCTCACACACAGTCTCATACTCTCTCTCTCACACTCTCTCAGTCTCACTCTCACACAGTCTCACACAGTCTCACTCTCACACACAGTCTCTCTCACACTCTCAGTGACACAGTCTCACACAGTCTCACACACAGTCTCACACTCTCACACACAGTCTCACACTCTCTCTCACACTCTCACAGTCTCACACTCTCTCACAGTCTCACACTCGCACAGTCTCACACTCACACAGTCTCTCTCTCTCACTCTCACACAGTCTCACAGTCTCTCACACTCTCACACAGTCTCACTCTCACACAGTCTCACTCTCACACTCTCACACAGTCTCACACTCACACAGTCTCACACTCACACTCTCACACAGTCTCACACTCACACAGTCTCACACTCACACACACAGTCTCACACTCACACAGTCTCACACTCTCACACACAGTCTCACACTCTCACACACAGTCTCACACTCACACAGTCTCGCACAGTCTCACACACTCACGTCTCACACACTCTCACACACAGTCTCACACTCTCACACACAGTCTCACACTCACACAGTCTCACACTCACACAGTCTCACACTCACACACACAGTCTCACACTGTCTCACACTCGCACACACAGTCTCACACTGTCTCACACTCGCACAGTCTCACACTCGCACAGTCTCGCACAGTCTCGCACAGTCTCGCACAGTCTCGCACAGTCTCACACACAGTCTCATACACAGTCTCACACACAGTCTCACACTCACACAGTCTCACACTCACACACACAGTCTCACACTGTCTCACTGTCTCACACTCACACAGTCTCACACTCACACAGTCTCACACTCACAAGGTCTCACACAGTCTCACACACAGTCTCACACACAGTCTCACACTCACACGGTCTCACACAGTCTCACACACAGTCTCACACACAGTCTCACACACAGTCTCACACACAGTCTCACACTCACACACACAGTCTCACACTGTCTCACAGTCTCACACTGTCTCACAGTCTCACACTCACACAGTCTCACAGTCTCACAGTCACACAGTCTCACACACACAGTCTCGCACAGTCTCGCACAGTCTCGCACAGTCTCACACAGTCTCACACACAGTCTCACACTCACACAGTCCCACACTCACACAGTCTTACACTCACACACACAGTCTCACACTGTCTCACAGTCTCACACTGTCTCACAGTCTCACACTCACACAGTCTCACACTGTCTCACAGTCTCACACTCACACTGTCTCACACTGTCTCACACTGTCTCACACTGTCTCACACTCACACAGTCTCACAGACTCACACTCACACAGTCTCACACTCACACAGTCTCACACTGTCTCTCAGTCTCTCACACTCTCAGTCTCTCACACTCTCAGTCTCTCACACTCTCAGTCTCACACACTCTCAGTCTCACAGTCTCTCACTCTCACACTGTCTCACTCAGCCTCGCACTCACAGTCTCACACTCACAGTCTCGCACAGTCTCGCACTCTCACAGTCTCACACAGTCTCTCTCACAGTCTCACGCAGTCCCTCACACTCACACAGTCTCTCACACTCACACAGTCTCTCACACTCACACAGTCTCTCACACACACAGTCTCACACACACACAGTCTCACACTCACACACAGTCTCACAGTCTCACACAGTCTCACTCTCACACAGTCTCACTCTCACAGTCTCTCACTCTCACACTCTCTCACAGTCTCTCACTCTCACACTCTCTGACAGTCTCACACACAGTCTCACACACAGTCTCACACTCTCAAACACAGTCTCACACTCTCTCAGTCTCACTCTCACACACTCACAGTCTCACACACAGTCTCACACCTCACACTCACACAGTCTCACACTCACACAGTCTCACACTCTCTCACTCTCACACACAGTCTCACACACAGTCTCAGTCTCTCAGTCTCACACAATCTCACACACACAGTCTCACACACACAGTCTCATACACACAGTCTCACACTCTCTCTCACACTCTCTCTCACACTCTCTCTCACACTCTCAGTCTCACACTCTCAGTCTCACACTCTCTCACACTCTCACAGTCTCTCTCACACTCTCAGTCTCACACTCTCTCACACTCTCACAGTCTCTCTCTCACAGTCTCTCTCACTCTCTCACACTCTCAGTCTCACAGTCTCTCACACTCTCAGTCTCACAGTCTCTCACACTCTCAGTCTCTCACACTCTCAGTCTCACAGTCTCTCACACTCTCTCTCACACTCTCAAAGTCTCTCTCACACTCTCACAGTCTCTCACACTCTCACACACTCTCTCTCACACTCACATTCTCACACTCTCAGTCTCACACAGTCTCTCTCACTCTCTCAGTCTCACACCCAATCACTCACACACTCAATCACACTCACACAGTCTCACCCAATCACACTCTCAAAGTCTCACTCAATCACACTCACACACTCTCACTCTCAATCACACTCTCACAGTCTCACTCAATCACACTCACACTCTCACACAGTCTCACTCTCATGCAGTCTCATGCTCTCACAGTCTCACACTCAATCACACTCTCACACTTACAGTCTCGCAGTCGCACTCAATCACAATCACACTCTCACACTCAATCACACTCAATCACACTCACACCCTCAATCACACTCTCACCCTCAATCACTCACACCCTCAATCATTCACACCCTCTCACTATCATACACACTCTCACTCACACATTCTCACTCAATCACACACACTCACTAACACACTCACTCAATCACTCAATCTCGCACTCAAACGCAATCACTCACACGTAATCACACCCCGGGAGCCAGCACGATCCACCTTCCACCATAGTATGTGCAATTACCACACACATTTCAATTACATGAATGAATGCCAGTCACTCACATCCCGGGAGCCAGCACGATCCACCTTCCACCATAGTATGTGCAATTACCACATGCATTTAAACTATATGAATGAATGCCACAGTGGAGGCATAAGTACAAACACAAACTCATTACAATGACACATAAGTCAACCCCTTATGACTCACTTGTGTGTGTGTGTGTCTCTGTGTGTGCCTGTGTGTTTCTCACTGTGTGTTTTGCATGTCTGTATCACACTCTATGTGTCTGCATGTATGTGTGTATGACTGTCGCTCTTTAAGCATCTCAGTGCATGCGTGTGCATTTGCGTGTGTGTCTCTGTGTTTGTCTCGCATCCGTGTGTGTGCATTAATTCTCTATATATCCTGACGGGCAACGCCGTCCCACATTGCTAGTATATATATATATATATATATAATGTGTATATATAGCCAGTTCTAATCTGGTAGAGCAGATGCAGCAAGATAAGTGAATTGTATTGTATTGTATATTTTTATTTATATAGCGCCAACCGGTGTACTTGGCACTTTACAGATTACATTTAATATAGAAGGGGTACAATAAGTGCGGTGATTAAGTGCTTATATAGGCAGTCATAAGGGGAACGACAGGTGAGTATACATTAGGATAAGAGGTCCCTGCCCCATAGAGCTTACAATCTAAGTGAATGTAATCTGCTGCATGGTAGTTAAATAACTGTGTATAAAACATGATCATCTTGATCGACTGTTGTCTGGCTGCCAACATTTTAAAGGAACAGTAACATCTAAAATTGAAATTGGGTTCTATAATTGTAAATATCACTGTAAAATCTGCTATTTTATGCTAGATCTCTAAAATCTAATTCTAACTTTACTTGTAATGCATGTGTAGACTATACTGTGAAGACACAATTTGGCTAATTGTTTATGCTGAGCTAATATTGTTAATGTATTGATATTAGCATCCATTGTTCTTCTATTTTGAAATGGTGGTACCCTATGTTGGCCTGTTTACATGCAAAAACAATCTCACTTCTGGGCCACCTTAGATGGCTTTGGTAATGGGAGCCCTGAAGCCATGAAAATATAAAAAATGAACCCAACAGAACATATGTAAAACTGGATTTTAGGCCTCAGAAATCAAAAGAGAGAATTCTTATAAATGTCATCATAGAATACAGTTTATTTAAGTGTATATAACCCCATATCAATTTTAGGTGTTCTTGTTCCTTTAAAGCCCACTCTGCTATGAGGCTATATACTCATCTGTAGCAGTGGAGGAATATGCTATTATTAACCACTCAAAAACTCACTTAATAAAACTCATCCTTAAAAGTCTGTGGAGGTGTGCCACAAATTATTCCAATTAGGTATTTTTCTTGAAGCACAGTACTGTCTATGAGAGTTTAAAGGGATAGTAATACCTAAAATGTAAAAAAAATATGTTGTAGGGTTTATCCCCCTGAGTAAAACAGGAGTACTCCCACTGCTGAAAGATGTTTCATTCAAAAGTTATTAATTTTCAAAGTTGAATTTTTTAGGTGCAATATCACAGTGGCCTGAAATTTTACAGTGGCGCTGTTGCTACACCATCCTATGGAGATTTATGGTCCTGAGACCAGAGCTGTCCATAGGATCATGTAGCAACAGCGCCACTGTACAATTTCAGGTCACTGTGATATTGCACCTAAAAAATTCAACTTTGAAAATTAATAGCTTTTGAATGAAACACCTTTCAGCAGTGGGAGTACTCTTGTTTTACTCAGGGGGATAAACCCTACAACATATTTTTTTTTACATTTTAGGTATTACTATCCCTTTAAGTACTAAGTCTCATGTTTATAGCCCCAGATATTTTGCAGTTTAGGTTAAGTATAGCACAATCTCTCTCCTAGTAATGGTACAGCTGAAATTCATAATACACTAATTATACATTTGGCTGGCCCAGGCCCCAGGTCATTTGGGTAACTACCAACACCCCTGACTCTATTGCATCTAACATGGTTCCTGATTGGAGTCTCCATTGAGCATCATCAACTGAGGTCTGCGCAAACTATTCATAGCATATTAGAGTGTGGTACATCTCAATTATGTTATGTGAAACTGTGCATATGGGTACACCTTCTGCACTTCTTCTGATATTATATTTGGCTCTGGATACTCATCAAGTTGTACATATTTGGCACTGTGTTGGGAATCTCTCTAGCATTCATGGTTAAAAGTCTGATTTTAAAAATTACAATTCTGAGAATTTTCATTTGCTCTCCATTGCTATTACTCTGTTACTGCAGAATTTCACTTTTCCATACTACTTCAGCCTCAAAACCTGTGCAAACAGGCTACCACCCCAGTTTCATGTTAAAGATCCCCTTTCACAGATTAAGGTGACAAGAAACAATAGCTTAGTCAGGTGACATCACAGATTAACACATTTCTTTGAGACATGCCTTTTTTGGCCCCACCAAAATATTGTGTAAGTATGATGCCATCTGCTAAATTCCTCATTGATTGCCTTTCACCATGATCTCTGAGCACATATTTTCTTCACTATCTTCAAAATGAAACTGTTATACATATTATTATTGATATTATTTTGTCATGAAAGATTCATTCTTAAATCTTGCTCTTCAACTGTATTATAGTCAATTGCTCCCTAATGCAGGCCTGGATTATAATGAAGTTGGAAAGAACTGTAAAGAAACAGAAAGTTGACCCCTCATGTCCCTTTGATGTGTGAGGACTTCAAAATTACATAGACATGTACCTAGCTATGGAACGCTATACCTCTTTCCCTACATCTAGAACAATCCCCCTCTGTCTTTAAGTCTACTCTGAATTCCTATCTTCTGGAGCACTAGTACCATGCACTATCTTTTGGCAAACTCAGTACTTGAACTCATAGCACTTTACACCCTCATACCCTGTTGTCTATCTCCTATTACCCATTTATACTGTAAGATCATTTCGGCGAGGACCTCTCTCCTATCATTTCTATGAATGTGACACTTATTTTCTCCCCATTTATTTATTGTAACATACTACTGTTATAAGGCTCTGTGTACACTGTGTGGCACCATATAAATATACATACATAAACACATACATACATTACAGGCAGGTCATTTGCCATGGACTTTTCCAGCAAAAGACTCAATTTTTCATACAGCCTAACAGGCTCATTGTTATCCACAGATATATTGGATTATTGCAAAGTATATCATATGTTCTGTGTTGGAAGCAGGGAACCAGAGTGCCCAGTAACTAAAGGTTAAGCTCATTCCCTGCTCCCTGCTGCCATGTTCCTCTTACCCTGTGTTATGTGTCCTCTGTGTTATAATGTACCCTGAGTTATGTGTCCCCTGTGCTATAATTTGGCGTATTTTTCTATTTTCCTGTGTATGTGGAATGAGCAGATAACAGCTTTGCTGAAAAAAAAATGTATGATTATAATGTTGATTGACTCCTGTTTTGCTTTCTTCATCAGCATGGCACTCTGAATGTATATTAAATAACAGTCCCTGATCCTCCAGGGCTTACCCTGATTGGCTAACTGTGACAACATTGCTCAATTCCTTCATTTGGACTCTGATCATAATAAGAGTGCATGTAAGTGTACAAAAACAGTGTGTTTTTATTGATAAAGGCTGTTTTGTTCTACCCTCCTTAACACAAGTTTTGGCTTTTTTTATCAAGGGGGTTCCTGGAAGGGACTTGGCTAGTGATTCTCATCCCAGCCACTGCAAGGGAAAATTCCCTTGAATTGCCAGTCTACTGAAATGTTTCTCCTGAGAATCCCACCCTAGGCTATGCAGGTAAATTGACTAGTTTCACCAGTCTAACAGAGAGCAGCGGCCATCTTTTGCCATTCTGCCTGATCCAAAGTATCCAAGATGAGAACTCATGTAGTGGCTTGACTGACGACAGAAGCATTTCCTCCAATGTACCCTGAACATACTCCAATTAAAGTAGGAAGATAAGTGACTAGTGCTCACCTAATTCTGGATATGTAAATATACAATACAATATACAACAGGATATTAATGCATTCAAATATAATCCATTTGCTAAATGTGAGTACTCAAAATGGTATATGAAAAATAATCCTGTCTGATTGATTAGAGTATTCAAACCAGGCCATACTGGTGACCTGAGTAGGATATAGTCCTTAATTTGATGTCTCAGTTCAATATCCCACTTCTCCTTATGAAGGTTTTATTTAAATACATTTCTGATTATTCTATCAGTGATGTAGTGTGGATAAGTTTTTTATCAGTCTATAGTGTCTTACACATCCAACACCTCTGAACCACCTTACCAAAAATAGATCAGCTGACTACACAATACTAGGATCAATCCCAAAGAAAAAAATCTAACAAGCAGTCTTTTTTATGGGCTGGTAAACAAACACCAATCAAGACATGGATAGACTAGAATAAAACAAGGACAGAGACAAGGAACAAAGACAAGCATTACGAAGGAAAAGAGGAGACCACTCAGAAGAGGAACTCATGGAGGAAAGATCCAACAAAAAAGAAATCAGGAAAGGAAGAGTCCATAAATAATGGGATTTTCAATTTATCTCAATACAGTATCTAGGCTAATAAAATGTGTCTATTGAGAAAAGACCTAAAATTGCCAAACAAATAAACCCAAATAATTTGCACAGTTTGTTGACACACAGAAATTCATAAAAAAACTGACCCTCAAAATATTTTATGCTATGGAGGAACTTAAATGGTTGAAGGAAGGACAAATAGAATAGAAAGATCATGAACATTTTACAGATATTGAGGGGGAAAACAGTTTGTCATCATACTGACATAAAGGCTTCCAACCGAACTCTAGATGCAGCCCAGTAAAAGCATGGGGATCATTCCTTGAAACTTTCCAAGAATTGGTGATGAGAGATATACACCATATTTTCCAACATCCAACTTAGATTGAATCTAACCTATCACGGCAAGAAAAACAAATCTCCATATTTTGACAAAAAATTATATTGTAATTAGAGACGTTGGTAAATGAAGAGGTATGAAAATCTAAGACAGATCAGATTACATTAAGGAAGCTTATAGAATTCTGGGGGACAAAGAATTTTATGAGCAACTAAAAGCTAATCCTGGGCCCCGTTACCAAAAAGAATATAGAAAAATGATTTTGGAAGCATGTCAAGAAGGAATGCTCACTAAAAAAGAATATTCATTTCTAGATGTCAAACACACCACCACAGCTATTTATTATCACGTTCCAAAAATTCACAAAGACACCAAGAGTCCACTGGGCAGACCAATTATCTCAGGAATTAAATTTGTCACAGTATATAGACTTTTTTCTGCAATAATAAGTCCAACAATTGGCTTCCTACACATGTGATTTCACACATATTATTAATAAACTGAAAACAATAGAATGGAATGAACAGTATATTTTGGTAACATGTGACATCACTGCTCTCTACACAATCATAGACCATCAACAAAGCATTGAATCAATTATGCATTTTCTGAATCATGATATCACAATAAAAGAGAACTTCAAAAGAACTTCATCAAAAAGGGGATAACTTTCATATTACAACATAACTATTTCATGTTTGAAAGTAAGCATTATCGTCATATCAGGGGTATAACCATGGGAACAAGGTTCACCCCAAGCTATTTTAAACTCTTCATAGGTTTTTGGGAAGAGACTCATGTACATGAAGAGTTAGCGAGAAACTTGTTTTCTATTCTTTATATATCAATGATATCATTATTATCTGGCAAGATGGTGGGTCTGGTCTTCTATCTTTCTTTTTGGCAATAAATAATAACAACTTGCGATACACCCAAACTTAAAGCTGAGATTCAGTGGTCTTCTTAGATCTAGTGATCTCCAAGATATATGATGGAAATATTATAACCAAAACTCACTATAAACTTGTAGCTGTTAATAGCTATATTGAAAGTGGACACCATCAAAAATGGCTTAATAATGTACCGTATGGCCAATTCCAGCGAATAAACGTAACTGTACTGAACGCACGGATTTCCTGGAATTAGCATAAATGCTAACAGAAAGGTTTATAGAGAAGGGCTATGATGCAGAAATGGTTGAGAAGGCCAAAAACCAGGCAGCTAAGATACAAAGAGACACGCTTCTGATTAAAAAAATAGATCTATCAGCATGAAACATCAGCAAGAATTCAAATGCAAACACCAAGAACCCACAAATACCTTTCATTACAGAATACACAATCACAACTGGTAAAATACAGAATATTATTCGGAAACATTGGCACATTTTGGAAGGTGATAAAGTGCTGAAAAAATGTATACCACATGAACTTAAGTTTGTGTTTAGAAACGTTCTTGACTTAAAATCAAAATTAGCCCCATCCGTGATCTCCAAAGGAGACCAAACAGGACAGAGAACAATAAATGGAGAGAAGGTTATTGGCAACTTTAGATGCAGACACAGCCACTGTATATCTTGTCAATTTCTGAAACATAAAAACTAAGATTTTACTTCAAAAACATCTGGAGAAAATTCAAAGTACATTAACTGTTAATCAGAATATGTGGTATACCTACTAGAATGTGCATGTGGTAGCCAATACATTGGAAGGACAAGAAGATGTCTGAAGGAGAAATTCCTTGAACACCGGAATAATATTCTAAAAAGGAATCAAACATAGTGTTTCAAGACATTGTAACAACTGTCCAGATTTCTGTTCTATTAAATATATTTCTATTATGGGGATCGACTACATGAGAGGAGGAAATCTCTTTCAGAGACTTTGTCACTAAGAGAGTTTTTTTGATTTTCAAATTAATGACTTTAACCCCTGGTGGGTTGAAGGAAGAATTGGATCTCTGGTGTCTCTAATTTATAGCCATCCCTACGTGGGACCCTCATATCTACTTTTTCTCCTTGTCTCAATATATATATATGTGTGTGTGTGTGTGTGTGTGTGTGTGTGTTATCAGCTTTATATGACTATTCCTTTTTATCACATTTTCCATTTACCACACAATGAGAATCATAAGGTAGCCACATTTTTGGGGTTCAACATTAGCCCTTCAACAACCTCACTAAATTACATATATTAGAAGCTTCAGCTTTATATAACATATGGAAATATATCAAATTGAAGGACCCTGTGGCCTGTCTGCAAGCATAATCTAGTCTATTCAGTACATTAATAATAATGGCCATTAAGAAAGCAGTATGTATTATAAGCCATAAGTGGCCACAAAATGTATGTGGTTTTAATTAATATCATGAATAAACTTTTTGCCATGTTTTTATGTTACTAGTAATCGGATGTATCTTGTAAAATATTATAAAAGACGAGAGAGTACAAGTATTTTTAACCAAAGATGCTTGATTTTACTGATTATTAGTGTTGAGCGAGCACCCCGATGCTCGGGTGCTCGGGTGCTCTGACCGAGCACCCCCTGAGGCTCGAGTGCTCGGCCGAGCACCCGAGCCCCATTCAAATGAATGGGGCGACACGAGCATTACACCAGGCACCCCCTGCTCTGATGAGGGGAGGGTGCCTGGTCAATGCCCCCCTTCATCTCCGCTATGCCCCCTTCATCTCTGAATGCCCCCTTCATCTCCGCAATGTCCCCCTTCATCTCCGCAATGTCCCCCTTCATCTCCGCTATGCCCCTCTTCCACAATGTCCCCCTTCATCTCCGCTATGCCCCTCTTCCACAATGTCCCCCTTCATCTCCGCTATGCCCCTCTTCCACAATGTCCCCCTTCATCTCCTCTATGCCATACAGGAGATGAAGGGGGACATTGTGGAAGAGGGGCATAGCGGAGATGAAGGGGGACATTGTGGAAGAGGGGCATAGCGGAGATGAAGGGGGACATTGTGGAAGAGGGGCATAGCGGAGATGAAGGGGGACATTGTGGAAGAGGGGCATAGAGTCTATGCCCCTCTTCCACAATGTCCCCCTTCATCTCCGCTATGCCCCCTTCATCTCCGCAATGCCCCCGTACCTCCAGTCCCTGGTGGTCCAGCGGAGCGTCTTCTGATCTGTGCCTCTTCCGGCACAGATCCCCGCCACCCGAACATGGCGGGAGAGCACATGGCGGTACTCGACGAGTACCGCCATGTGCCGAGCAGAGCGATGCTCGAGCCGATCCGAGCATCGGCCGAGCACGCTCGCTCAACACTACTGATTATATTTGAAACATTATGTGATACAGACTAGCAGGTTACAAAATAGTCAGGTCAAATTAACCACTACATTGTGTTATACTCATTTACATTAGTTCCTTGGTTTATATTGAAAAATAGACCTTCCTTCAGAAAGACCAGATCCCCAATTAGTATGTATTGATCATTTAATAACTCTTATGTATATTATTATTTCAATGGCAACAGTTCCAGACCTCTCTGACATCACAAAACAAAAGACACGTTCCACCCTATTGCAGATACAGCATGGATTTTTCTGTACTAAAGATTTACCATATCGCATCATCATTTGGATTTCATCAATTGTTTAGGCCCATAAGGAGACATCCTGCATCAAATAATTAAATCAATTAAGACCTTATATTTTGAATAAGGAAAGTTAAATGTCAAAGAATGTATTAACAATTCAATAAACCGGTTGTACATTATCATCTTGATGTCAGGGGTTCCGCGTCTCTCTGACATTTCTAAGCAATGAAGAAGTATCTCTCTCTTTCAGTAGACACTATTTGATGTCACTTCATATAACAGATTTGCCATATCCCATTGCTATCTGTATTGCACTATTTAACTATATAAGTTTACATTAAACCGTCTGGCGGCTTTGCAGCACAGCCAAGATCGCGTTAATAAAAAATAAATCTTTCACTGAAATGGTCTTCTACGTGTGCTTGTGATTTTTTTTATTAACGCGATCTCGGCTCTGCTGCAGAGCCGCCTGATGATTGTAAGACCGGATTTCCCTTCAGTCAGCTACAACGCTGACTTCGGGAAGGGGGAGGGAGAGGGGAAAATTAGGAGCAATTATCTTTAAAACCATAAAGGTTTGAGAGATGACACTGGGAGCAATACATTTCTTTTTAATATGACTTTAATATAGGGATTAGTAATTATTAAGTATTACTATCCTTTTAAGTAGTAATCTAGGGATATCAATATTGAATATGGCAACTGATTAAAATCATCTAAAGTAATCTAAGAAGATTATAAATGTTGTTGCTATTAAAATATCTATAAACATTAAGTGCAAGATGATCTATATACTTTATATCTCATTATAAAATAAGGACCGTGGTATATATTTATGGTTATCACAACAGATTATCTAAGCACATTACACAGGTGGCCTTAGGTCAAAGATACGGATTGTTAATATCAATATAAAGCAGAAATCCCACCACAATGGGCCCATTTGCAGCTAATACATCAGATTTTTTCAATAAATTGCTATTATCATACTCTTCGTATCTTGGATAGTATCTATTCTTTTTTATTATTTTTAGCTCTCTATTGCCATTACAGAGGAGAAATTTCCAGATACATATTAGACTAATCCCACCCATAAGGGCGGTCCAGTACCAAAATGATGGGCAAGTCCGTTCTGCACAGAAAAAACAGCTAACTCCAGATGTACAAGACCGAAATATACGTCTGGGGTTAGCTGTTTTTTCCAAATCAGTTGGTCTCTACCAACGTGCCCTGCAGCCTTCAAGGAATGGTATATCTCCAGCAGTCTGGTATGGAGGGATTCAGGCACAAAACACTTCCCATTAGGCTTCTCCACCGGGGCGGAAGCTTGAGTAGCAAAATTTCCTCACCTAACGGAGATGTAAGACTGGTACGTATCATAGCCAAGATGTAGTTAGTGTCGGCGTCCTCGGAGGCTTCCTGTGCGCACCTCGCTTCCCCTTCAGAGCTGCCCGAATGGAGGCTCTCATCGGGCTGGCATCACTAGGCAACTGCGTCACGTGTGTTGCGTCATCATGACATCACAGGGTTTTCCTTTAAATAAGTAGCGGTCACGCTAGCTGGTGCTCAGTGTTTTGTGAGCTCCGTTCGTGTTGTTCTATATCTTCTCCTCTCAGTTATCCTTGACCTTTGTTTCAGTGCCTTACCTTCCTGTTGATCCTTGGCCTCCCGTTGCTGTGGTTACATGATCCGTCCATCCACTGGTCTTCTGGAACGGTGTCGTTCTCCTCTAGCCACTGTTTGCAGCACTGTCTACCTCCTACTCTGCCACTTCACTATGCTACGGTCTCTTCCTCCCTCTCTTCTTTGCCTCCGTCCTGTCACGACTTCCTGGACGTGTTTGATGAAAAAGGGGCGGAATCCTTACCCCCCATCGCCCTTACGATTGCCCCATAGAGCTCTTATGGGTGGATTTATCCCTTATCTGGCCTGGAACTGACACACCATCAAGCTTATCTCTCAGAGAATCTGAAAAGGGATTTTATACGACCTTCCACCTCGCCAGCCAG
The DNA here is from genome assembly GCA_037306005.1 of Rhinophrynus dorsalis. Classification (NCBI taxonomy): domain Eukaryota; kingdom Metazoa; phylum Chordata; class Amphibia; order Anura; family Rhinophrynidae; genus Rhinophrynus; species Rhinophrynus dorsalis. The sequence continues at coordinate 265,355,606 of CM074723.1, read as the reverse complement.
TGCCGAGATCTTCTTTGTGGTGAAAAAAGATGTTGGGCTGAGACTGTGTATTGACTACCGTGACCTGAATAAAATCACAGTAAAGAATCACCACCTGTTACCACTTATTCCTGAGATGTTGGAACGACTGGCCTCTGCTATGGTGTTCACCAAGATCAACCTCCGAGGGGCATACAACCTGGTGCATATCCGTCAAGGTGATGAATGGAAGACGGCCTTTCACACCATGGACCCTTTGAATATCTATCTTTGGCCCCTGCCACCTTTCAGTTCTTCATTAATGATGTCTTCTGGGACCTTCTTGACCTCTTTGTCATTATCTATCTGGATGACATCTTGGTGTTCTCTTGTACTCTTACCGAACATCGGGCCCATGTCAGATTTGTCTTTCAACGTCTACGGCATTACTCCCTCTATGCTAAGATAGAGAAGTGCAAGTTCGAGACCTCTGAGATCAACTTCCTTGATTTCATGATATCCCCGGGCAAGGTGGCCATGGACCCTCAAAAGATAACAGCTGTGCTTGATTGGCCAACTCCCACCTGTGTCAAGGAGGTCCAACGCTTTATTGGTTTCGCCAATTTCTATAGGTGGTTTATACACAGTTTCTCCAAGGTGGTCGCCCCTATAACCGCCCTTACTAGCACCAAACACCGGTTCTCCTGGACTCCGAAAGCAAAAGCCGCCTTCGAGCATCTCAAGACTCTTTTTACTTCTGCTCCTATCCTGGCTCAACCTGACCCTCTCAAAGCCTTCTACATGGAAGTGGGCGCCTCTGAAGTCGTTGCTGGAGCCATCCTCTCCCAGTGTTTGGGGCTGAAAGACCTCCTGCACCCTGTTGTTTATTACTCTCGTTGTCTCACCACAACTGAATCCAACTATGATGTGGGCGATAGGGAGCTCTTAGCCATAAAGTGTGCCTTGGAGAACTGGCGGTGTCTCCTGGAGGGGTCCCCTCTCCCGGTTACAGTCTTTACTGACCATCGCAACCTGGAATATCTCCGGTCGGCCAAGTGCCTCCGCCCACGTCAGGCAGGTTAGGTGCTGTTTTTTAGTCCATACGACCTACATATCACCTATCGACCAGGATCAAGGAATACTAAAGCTGACGCCCTATCAAGGAGGTACCCCACACCTCCGTTCTCTCCATCTGTCGTGGACACAGTCTTATGACTGGAACACTTCCTCTTACTGAACCATGACCTCCGCAAGGATATCGTTACTCAGTCCACTTCTATTGATCCTGCTTTCATAACCCGGTATGCCCTTGATAAAAGCAACGGGTTCCTCTTATACCACAACTGGATTTATGTCCCAGCACCCTTACGGGCTACTGTGATCTATCTCTGTCATGACTCACCCACTGCGGGTCACGGAGGCATATGGCAGACCACTGACCTGGTTAAGAGACATTTCTGGTGGCCAGGAATGACTCAGGATGTATATCAGTATGTATCAGCAAGTGACACCTGTGGACTACTTCGACCACTTGCCATACCTATGTCACCTTGGAAGGATATATATCAGTTGATTTCATTGTGGACCTCCCTTCCTCTAGCAAACACACCACCATAATGGTCATGGTGGATTGCCTCACCAAACTAGCCCACTTCATCCCGGCCACCAGAGTTCCTTCGGTAGAAGCCATTGCATACTTGTTCATCAAAGAGATCTTCCATCTCCATGGCGTGTCCCCGGATCGATCCTGTCTGACAGGGGTCCCCAGTTCATGTCTAGGTTTTGGAGGGCTTTCTGTCAGAACCTAGGCATCAGCCACAACTTGTCCTCGGGATACCATCCGCAGTCTAATGGGCAAACAGAAAGGACTAATCAAACCCTCGAACATTACCTCCGCTGTTACATCACCCATCTCCAGGATAACTGGTTTTCACTCCTACCCTTGGCTGAGTTAACTTATAACAATCACTACCACCGGTCCATAAAAACATCTCCCTTTTACGCCATGTATGGCTATCATCCACAGGCATATCCGAGCCTCGTAACTGACCTGTTCTTTCCTGCTGCTGCCCAAAGGGTTCTGAACCTACAATCCTCACATGCTGCCCTCAGAAATGTCTTGCGATGCTCTCAACGCTCATACAAGGCCCAGGCAGACTGGCACCATCTGCCGGTGCCTAGGTACCAGGTAGGGGACAAGGTCTGGCTTTTCTCTGCTCACTTGCATTTGTTTTGTCCTACTCGTAAACTGGGGCCATGTTACCTAGGCCCCTTTTTGGTGCTCAACACTGGTGACTGTCCGCTTGCAGCTACCTGCTGGCTGGCGGGTCCATCCTTCCTTTCACATCTCCCAGCTGAAATCCTGGAGACCCAGAGCCTCTCCTTCGCCCCCGCTTACTTGCCCAACTCCGGTGCTCATTGATGGCTCTGAGGAATATGAAGTGGAGGCTATTGTGGATTCACAGAGGCGTCGCAGTCGGCTTGAGTATCTTGTGCATTGGCGTGGTTACAGCCCTGAGGACCATACCTGGGAGCCGCTGGCCCACATCCATGCCCCGGCTCTTTTCCGCTCTTTTCATTGTTCTCACCCTGTCTCGCCGGGTCCTCGTGGTGTCCGGTGGCCACACGTTGAGGGGGTCCTGTTGGCGTCCTCCAAAGCTTCCTGTGCGCACCTCACTTCCCCTTCGGAGCGGCCTGAATGGAGGCTTGCGTCGGACTGGCGCCGCTAGGCAACCGCATCACGTGCATTGCGTCATTGTGACATCACTTTTTTTTTTTTAAATACGTAGTGGTTGCACTAGCCGGTGCTCAGTGTTTTGTGAGCTTCATTCGTGTTGTTCTATTCCTTCTCCTCTCAGTTATTCTTGACCTTTGTTTCAGTGCCTTACCTTCCTGTTGACTGACCTGTTGCCTGGACTCTGGACTTCCCTTTGGATTGCCGCCTGCCCTGATCTTCTGCCTGGACTCTGGGCTTCTCTTTGATTGCAACATTCTGATCTGTTGCATGGACTCTGGACTTCTCTTTGGATTGCCGCCTGACTTGACCTTCTGCCTGGACTCTGGACTTCTCTTATGATTACCACCTGCCCTGATCTGTTGCCTGCTCCTCAGTGGTATCAGGGGCATCAGGTACCCATGTTTATGCGTATATATATTCTCCCGTATATATATATATATATATATATATATATATATATATATGTATATTAATTCCTTGGGCCGCGCTCTGTCCTGCCACTGTATCCAGCTTCAACTACTCTTAATTTGGGGGGTGTTGCTTCTTTTATACTATCTTGTGCTGCTTGCTATTTCTCTGATCAGTTCTGGTCTGTTCCGAGCTAGGTTTCTCGCAGCGCACATTCCCAGAACCATTGGGACATTACAGTTAGGAGGAATAATAGGTACCTGAGAAGATTTCTCCAAGGACACTCCCCCAAACTGTCGAGAAAGAGCATCACCAAGTATTCATAGTGCGCTCTCCTGGTGTTAAATGCTGCCTTCCATTCTTGGCCTTCTTTATTCGTACCAGATTGTACACGGCCCTGAAGTCAAGTTTCATGAATACAGTAGAGCCTTTGATATGATCAAATAGCTCCATGATCAACAGAATCGGATGTTTGTTGTTTACCATCAGTTTATTCAGTCCCCTGAAATCAATGCATGGTCTAGGCTCTCCATCTTGTTTCTTAACAAAAAGATGCCTGCTCCCGCAAGTGTGGAGGACTTCTGGATAATGCCCCTGGATAATGCATCAGTCACATAATCCTCCATGGCCTTGTTCTCCTCCACCGATAAGGGGTATAGGATGTCTGGCCCCCGGTACCAGATCAACAGAGCAATCATAAGGCTTATGTGGTGGCAACGTACTGGCCTCTAACTTATTAAATACCTCCTTGTAGGACTGGTACTCAACAGGTAGCGGTACACAATATTCTAGTAGGCTGCTGGAGGCAAGATTTCGTACATTGGGATGACCATGACAGAATATCACAGGTCTGCCAATCAATACTTGGGTTGTGAGTCTGCAACCAAGGAAAACCCAGAATGATCGTATGATGGGGAGACTGTATGACCTGGAACTATTGTGTCTCCACATGGAGTTCTCCTACCCTTAGAGACAAGGGGTGAGTCTTATGAGTGACATGTGACGGCTGTAAGGGTCTGCCGTCAATGGCTTCGATAACCAATGGAGAGGAGCGAGGCAGCAGAGGAATAGAGTGCGTGTCCGTAAAGTCTGCATCAATAAAGAGCCCCAAAACTCCAGAGTCCAGTAGTGCAGGAGCCATCACTGATGACTCAGCCCAAGACAGCACTACCTCCAGAATAGGTTGTGAAATACCACCCAGGGTCTGTCCCCTACATGACCCTAGGTATGAGCATTTCCCAGTGGGACAGGACAGGAACGCAATATATGGCCCTGATCCCCACAGTATAAGCAAAGGCCCCTCCTCCTGCGCCAAGCCCTCTCCTCCAACTAAAGGCGCGTGAAGCCTAACTGCATCAGTTCCCCCCCGGCGGGGTCAGAACTAGGAGGTATGGGAGGTGAAGGAGGACAGGGTGGGCGTAAAAGCTAGGTGCCAACCGAGGCAATGGTTTACACACATGCTCACAGGCCTCTCACGAATTCTCGTATCTAACAAGATGGTGACTGATATTAGCTCTTCCAGATCACCAGGCAGGTCTCAGGCTGCCAATTCGTCTTTAATGGTGGCACACAAGCCCTGGGAGAATGCCTCTACAAGGGCTTCATTGTTCCATCTAACCTCCGCTGCCAGAGTATGAAACTCTATAGCATACTCTGCCACTGTGCGTGAGCCGCCAGGGCCGGACTGGCCTACCGGGATACCGGGAAATTTCCCGGTAGACCGCCTGCACTGGGCTTCCCTGGGCCTGGCCGGGGCTAAGCGCTGCTTAAACACATGTCAATTACTCGTGGCCGCAAGGTGACAAAGGACCACGACCACGAGATTTGAAGAACCACCGGGCCGCTTCTAGTGACTGGAGGCAGGCAGGGTCTCAGTGGTGTAGCCAGGGAGGGCTGCCCCCCCTGAGTGCCTGGTTCCCCAGTGCGCCCCTCCACTTACCGCACAAGTGCCTATGTGCCATTAAGCTTCACTTCATTGAGTCTATTGAGACTCAGTGAAGTGAAGCTATTTGGCAACTGCGCACGCGTATGCTACCGTCAGGTCAGCGTATATGCGTCATGACGACAGCATGGGGCATCTAAATATGCTCTGCGTGCCAGAGCACAGCAGATGGAAGGCTTTTTTTCTGTTTGCCAGCAGCTTATGAGGCCTGCATTGACGCGGCAGGCTGCAGAAGGACAATGTTTGCGGACACTGGACTGGACAGTAAATGTAATGGTGAATGAACAGTGAGGTCGGTACAGAGTGGAGGTGGGCATTGTTGAGGTAATGTTGGTAGTGTTGAGGTGGACATTTGCAGTGTGTCTGGAGGATCAAGGTTGACAGGGTGTGGAGATGGACAATGTGGAAGTGGACAGGGTGTGGAGATGGACAATGTGGAAGTGGACAGGGTGTGGAGGTGGACAATGGGAACAATGTGGAAGTGGACAGGGTGTGGAGATGGACAGAGTGCGTAGATGGACAATGTGGAAGTGGACAGGGTGTGGAGGTGGACAATGGAGATAATGTGGAGGTGGACAAGGTGTGGAGGTGGACAATGGGGACAATGTGGAAGTGGACAAGGTGTGGAGGGGGACAATATGGAAGTGGACAAGGGGTGGATGGGGACTATGTGGAAGTGGACAAGGTATGGAGGGGGACGATGTGGAAGTGGACAGGGTATGGAAGGGGACGATGTGGAAGTGGACAGGGTGTGGAGGGGGACAATGTGGAAGTGGGCAGGGTGTGGAGGGGACAATGTGGAAGTGGACAGGGTGTAGAGGTGGACAATGGAGACAATGTGGAGGTGGACAAGGTGTGGAGGTAGACAATGGGGACAATGTGGAAGCGGACAAGGTGTGGAGGGGGACAATATGGAAGTGGACAAGGGATGGAGGGGGAAGATGTGGAAGTGGACAAGGTGTGGAGGGGAACAATGTGGAAGTGGACAGGGTGTGGAGGGGGACAATGTAGAAGTGGACAGGGTGTGGAGGGGGACAATGGGAACAATGTGGAAGTGGACAGGGTGTGGAGATGGAAAGAGTGTGTAGATGGACAATGTGGAAGTGGACAGGGTGTGGAGGTGGACAATGGAGATAATGTGGAGGTGGACAAGGTGTGGAGGTGGACAATGGGGACAATGTGGAAGTGGACAAGGTGTAGAGGGGGACAATATGGAAGTGGACAAGGTGTGGAGGGGGACAATATGGAAGTGGACAAGGGTGGAGGGGGGCAATATGGAAGTGGACGGGGTATGGAGGGGGACAATGTGGAAGTGGACAGGGTGTGGAGGGGGACAATGTAGGAGTGGACAGGGTGTGGAGGGGGACAATGTAGAAGTGGACAGGGTGTGGAGGGGGACAGTGTGGAAGTGGACAGGGTATGGAGGTGGACAATGGAGACAATGTGGAGGTGGACAAGGTGTGGAGGTGGACAATGGGGACAATGTGGAAGTGGACAAGGTGTGGAGGTGGACAATATGGAAGTGGACAAGGGGTGGAGGGGGACGATGTGGACGTGGACAAGGTGTGGAGGGGGACAATGTAGAAGTGGACAGGGTGTGGAAGGGGACAATGTGGAAGTGGACAGGGTGTGGAGGGGGACAGTGTGGAAGTGGACAGAGTGTGGAGGTGGACAGTGGGGACAATGTGGAGATGGACAGGAGGCATATACCTATGTATTGATGTGCTGGTGGCATATATGTGCTGGTGGCATATATGCATTGCTCTGGTGGTGGCATAACTGTGTATTACTTTGCTGGTGGCATAACTCTATTGCTCTGGTGGTGGTATATAACGTATATGCCACCACCAAAGAAATAGAGGGTTATGTCACCAACACGCTCTGTACTGCTCTGGTGGTAGCATATAACTTTATTGCTCTGGTGGTGGCATTCAAATGTGTTTTAAGATGCATAGTTTCTCCTTTCATGAACAAGAAAAAAATGTTGCTATGGGGCTGGTATAATGACGCAGTGCTATGGGACTTGTATAATGATGCAACACTATGGGGCTGGTATAATGACGCAGCGCTATGGGGCTGGTATAATGACGCAATGCTATGGGGCTGGTATAATGACGCAGTGCTGTGGGGCTGGTAAGCAATTTTTTCCAGGGCTGGATTTTATTCCCAGTCCGGCCCTGTGAGCCGCGGAGGTTTCTAGCCTAGGAACATCAAAGACTCTCTGAAACAAGTCCACAAATTCACTAAACTTATAAATTATGGGTTTTTCAGTCTCCCATATTGGGATGGCCCAGGCCAATGCCTTGTCAGACAGGAGGGAGATCAGGAATCCCACCTAACTTTGATCATTAGGGAATGCATGTGGTACCATCTCAAAAAAAAATCCCAGCTGATTCAGGAACCCCCGGCACAGAGTAAGTTTCCCATCAAATTTTTGGGGTAATGGAGCAGAGCCCAACAAACCTCCAGTCACACCAGGTTAAAAGGTTGTGGCCACAACCGGCGCATGTAATGGAGGCGCCACTGGTTGATGGGTAAAATGATCAAGGTGAGCCGTGCAATTTAACAGTGTCTGTATAGCGAAACAAAACTGATCAATTCGCTGATCTTGAGAATCCATCCTGAATAGGATGCTTGGATTAGGTGGACTGCCTGAACCTTCAGTAGACATGGCCCTTACATACTGTCACGGTTTTCAGGCATTAAGGACAGACACGAAAATAAAATATAAATCCACCTTTATTTAATAAGTACACTAATAATAGTATAGCCCACACTACCCCAGAACCAACCCGGAGCTGCACACTGTGCTGCGCACTGCACTACTGCGAGATACCGGAGACTAGGACTGTGGTGCGGGTGGAACACCAGAGGGAACCGTAACTGAGGCACAAGTCTCCACCCTGAGTCATGCGACCAGAGGCAACAGGGAGCGAGAGCAGTGAGACTGATGGTCGGGCAGGTTCAGAAAGTATAGAGCCAGTAGTCAGCAAGAGCCACAGGTCAGACAAGCCGGGGCCTAGATGGAGGAAAGGCAGCAAGAGCCAGAGGTCAGACAAACCGGGGACTACACAGAGAGAGTAAGTCAGCCAGAGCCACAGGTCAGAACCAATGTGGGTAGTCAGACAAGCCAGGGTCATACACGGAGCGAGTTAGTCAGCTGGAGCCACAGGTCAGAACCAATGTGGGTAGTCAGACAAGCCGGGGTCATACACTGAGCGGATTCTCAGGAGAGAACAGGTCACAATGGAGTGCAAGAGACAATATATCACGGTGCCCATGCTTTGTGCAGCAGGCGGCGACATTCTGACTGCTAGTTTGCTTTACTGTTTTCTGATTGGCTAGTACCTTTTGTCGCCGCCCAGTGATGGCCTTTATATATCCTGTCATTTCTACGATATGGTGCTCTTTCGTGGTGTATTTGTTCCTGCATTCTGCTCCGTTTTTGCTGATCGTGTATGACCTGGCCTGCCTGATAATGTTCTTGAGTTGCTGTTCATCCACTACTTCGCTGCTGACCATTTCCGGCTGAGAACCCACTTTGTTGCTGATCGTATCTGGCTGAGGACCTGCTTCCGTTACCAACTGCATCTGGCTGAGAACCCACTCCGTTGCTGACCTGGCCTGGCTGAGAACCCAGTTCCGTTACCGACTGTATCTGGCTGAGAACCTGTTTCCGGTTACACTGTTCTGGGCTGAGTATCCGTTCTGTGTCTGACCATTCCTGGCTACTACTTACTCTTTTGACTGCCTTGTCTCAGAGTACCGTGCGCTTACAGCATACCAGTTTGGGTCTCCGTTTTGCTCTCGCTTACTTGGTGGTAGCTGTTACACTAGCCAGTTGCGCCGTGTGGCGCTATATCTCTGTCGACCGTTAGCTAGGCATTCGTGCTATAGCTTCTCTCCATACCGCCGTTGGCGGAGTGCAGAAGCGAAGTACCGGTGCAGTGTTCTAGCACTGACTGTGTTACTCTGATCTCTCTGTGTCCACCTCTCATACCTCGCTGGGCTCACTCCCTTTGGGAATTGCAGTATATCAGGGTGTTACCTATTGACCCTTTGCGTACCTGGACGTTCCAGGTAGAGTGTATCGCATATTTCCCTCTGCCTTGGGCTCAAGAGCCAGTTTTGTGTTGTACCATCCTCTATAGAGGGGACACTGGTTGCCTACATCTCTATACTTTCTGTGCTGCGATCAACCCCTAGCTTTCTAGGGTTTCCCTGGGAGAGTTATATCGGTCTGTTGCCATCCGGTGCCAGGATCAGTGTTGCCTCGATCCTTGGATTCTGTATCGCCCAGGCGTCTGGGTTGTTCCAGTAGTGTTGCCTCAATCCTTGGGTTCTGTGCCTCCCAGGCATCTGGGTTGTGCCAGCAGAGTTGCCTCACTCCTCTGGGTTGTGCCAGTCACCTCCGTCTGGACCATCTTCCATCAAGGTCCTGTGGTCAGCCCGCTGTCTACTTATCCTGCCACCTGTCCTGGTCCAAGCCAGGACCTCCATTGTCAGAGATTGTCATTATCCTCACATATATCTCCATCACTGGCTTGCTACTACTGTATATACCTGCCTGTATATGTACTCCTTTTGTGTGGGCCCATAGGCCTATTTATGTGTGTGAATTTTGTTCCAATAAATGTATTTTAACCTTACCAAACTGTTCTGAGTGGTCATCAAAAAACCGTGACACAATATCAGAAACACCAGGTAAGGTCAATGACTCCCAGGCCCAGGGAGGTTTATAAAGGAGTAGGAGAAGGCGGGACCCAATTAGCTCACACAGAATAGGCCCATAAACAGGAAGCACAGGATAACTAGACCTCTAAGGTAGACTGATAATTAGCACCTGTTTGGTATAATTGTTTAATCATCCACTTGACTATGTGCCTACAAAATCCCTGACTTTGTGCAAGTGTACCTAGAAGATTTGTTGCTGTTTGAAGGCAAAGGGTGGTCACTTCAAATATTGAATTGATTTAGATTTTTCTTCTGTTCTCTCACTATGTATTTTGTTAAATGATAAATATAAACTATAAACATATCTATTTTTTAATGCATTCTTACTTTACAGCATATTTTCACACCTACCTAAAACCTTTCCACATTACTGTATATATTTTTACATAGCAAGTATTACTATCCCTTTTAACTGAATCACAGACTATGCTGTATTGCATGGTCATCATGGTCCATGCTCAGAAACATTTATTACACTATGTTTTTGTGGCTGGAGCCACCATTTACCAAGAACAGGCAATGTAGAAAAAAAATCCCACAATTCCTCTTCTCCCTGGACTCTTTCTGATTGGAATGGTGGTGCCTTAGCAGCCATCTTACTCAACCCATTACTTATGCTACTGAGAGGCTGCTTTTCTTTCTCTTATGCACCATTTAACCTCTTGCAGTAAGATAAGTACATTATGGGTATTTCTGTTTGATGTCTCTGTCTTTCTCACTGTGCTGAACTACTTTGCCTAGAAATGGGGATTGTTTGTTATCTGAACATGTCTGATTCTAAGAGGCACTTGTGTAAATCCAGAACTAAGGACTATGGGGTCCCCTTAACCCCTTTAGCTCATTGATCCTATTATCAGATTGGGCTTTGAATGGAATATTCTAGGGTTCACTATTGAAATGTCTCCATGTGACCATAAAAATGGTGAGTCCAAAATGTTTCATGTATCTAAAAGCCGATATAAGAATGTTGGACAATTCAACAGAGCACCTTTACAATATTGCATGTTTAAATGTGACATTTCACTAAACATCATGCATGCTTAAAGCCCTTGACACTTGTTTTTAACTTGTCTGTCTTTCTCCGCTCTGGCACTCATATATACGGACTGTATTCTCCTGTGTGAAAAAAAGATATAGTTGACTGGTGTATAAAGGAGACTTACCTATGCAAGTTATTAAGTTAACGTTATTATGTGACTTTTATTCTAGTGGTGTAGACCCGTTTTGAGAGGACTAACAGCAGGGCTATATTGCTCCATTTCTCTGTGTGGTATCTTAAACAACTAATTATATGACTAATTTCTGCTGATATTAAGGAGAACTTGAGCCATTCCGGAGCAATCCAACTCCACTTATTCACAGTTCGCTGCACACACCCCGGTCTTTAAAGGGTTAAAGAAAGAGTAAATAATAGATAATGATTACAATTCTCCTTGAACTCCCATTAACCCCCTGAGTGCCAGAGTTGCAATGTGTTGGATACCACTCTGGCCCTCAAAGGGTTAACCAACAGTCTGCTGCTTTAATACTATGTCAGTTCCTAACTCCTCCTTGGTTTGCAATGCATTGTGGCCGCAGGTCTGCCTCTCAGTGTCTCTCGGAGAAGACTGAGAGAAGGACCAGAGAGGTGGAAGGTGAATATTGCAGCGGAGAGGATACTGAGGAAGTAACAAAGGCCAGCAAATGGACAAGAAAAGTGAAGATAAAAGGCAGAGTGGGAAGGAAGCTAATGACTTGACAAAGACCACCAGAGAGAGAGGGAGAGAGAGAGAGAGAGAGAGAGGGAGAGAGAGAAAAAGGGTGAAGGCAGAAGGTGCAGCAATGAGAAGACTTAGGACATGGCAAAGACTGCTAGAAGAGGAGGGAGAAGGAAGAGAGAATGTGGAGGTAGGGTGAGAGACTACAGGGCTCAGCTCAACGCAAGATCGTTGAAGCAGAGTCACAGGGGAGCTGAGGTTGAACCCGGGAAGGCTTGGAGCCAAGTACAAAGTTGGTATGATGGGCTGGGCATGAAGGTTAACAGTGGAGCCGCAACCCTTCCAGTCTACCAAGTACTACTGTGAGCCTCAAACCAGACAAGAATCCAGTACTTTGTCTCCCTCCTGGCTTCAGGAGGGAGGCATGGAATGAATCCAAAATCCTCACAGAGGAAGGCAGGACAATGGCAAAGGTAACGGGTGTTAGTTGAGTCTGAATTCAGAAAGGACACACATAGCAAACTTGACAGAAGGCTGGTGAAGATGAAAATTCTTAGTGGAAAGCTAGACTTCATCTCCCACAGAGTAGGTAGGAGGAGAAGATCTCCATTTGTCTGCTGCATTCTAGTACTTGGCCATGGAAGCAACAACATGAGATTTTATTGAGAGACCCAATGTTCCTCCAAATCATTGACTTGGGCGTCAACATCTGATGAGGGCAAATGAATATAGAGAGGGTGGTAGCCCAATGCCACAAAGAATGGAGAGCATTCGGCATCAGCAGAGTCATGATGGACGAGTACTGCTGAAGGCAAATTTAGCCTAGGGCAGAAGATCAGACCAATTGGACTGATTTGGATTGATGTAGAATCATCACAAGTATTGCTTCAACAATTGGTTGGTCCTCTTGGTTTGGCCATTGCTCTGACTATGATATGCTGAGAAAAAAATGCAGGTCAATACCCAATCTGCCCATGAATACCTTCCAGAACCAGGAGATGAACTGAGTTCCCCGATCTGATACGATCTGAATAGTTAAGACATGGAATCTGAAGATCTGAAGACTTTATACAAGCCCAATGAGGAGGGTGTGAAATAAGCTTGATGAGATAATCTGTCAATGACAAGAATGCTAGTGTTGGCCTTGGAAGGAGGGGGATCAGCAAATAACTCTATGGCTATGTAAGTCCATGGAAGCATGGGAATAGACAAGGTAGTAAGCCACAGGGCTTTGAATTAGGAGTCTTGTTCTTAGCATAGGCTTGACAAGCATGAACAAAATCAGTTATGTCTTGAGTCAGAGAGGGACACCAGAACAGTCTTTTAATCAAATTCAGAGTCATAGAGTGACCCAGATATCCAGAAGTCAGTACTTGGTGGACTCATTGAAGAACCTCCAATCAGAACTGAGAAGGAACAAACATAAGACTGGAGGGAACAGGGTCATCTTAATAGCAAGCAGTTCGCTATGCCGAATGTCACAGTTCTTTTCTACAGGCATTAATCGCTTGGAGAATATACACATGGATGATATCTTTGGGAGGCTGTATCTTTCACTGAGTGATAGCAGACACTTTGGTAGGGTCCATCTCTAAGCCATCCTTTGAGATTATATACTCTAAGAAGGTTTGTTTAGACTGTTCAAATTCACATTTCTCAACCTTGGCACATTGACTCGGAACCGCTGCAGGACTTGACATACATGGATTCGATGTTGAGCCATGTTCAGAGGAAAAAAATGAGTATATGTACACTACAACAGAGATCATTAGCAGGTCAGGAGAAATATCAATGACCAGGGCCTGGAAACTTGCCTGGAGTGTTAAATAACCTGAAGGGCATTACCAGGAGCTGGACAAGGTAGCATTCCTTTCTGATATCTAACTCATCCTTAGTCTCTTTCCCTTATGATGAGGGGAGACCTGTGCTGGTTGCTTCACCACCAACATCTGACATTGGGACACCCCTTTGTAATACGAGAACGGACCTTTGTCACAACAAGTGTATGTGATCAGAAAGAAACCTGTTCTTCAGAGTCACAGTGTACTCCATTAAATCTGTGAGTTGCTCCTGGGCCTAAAAAAGTCAGGCCTCTGACGAACAGCTGTGCAAGGTGGTAACATTGTCATCCTTGCACACATTCACTACCGTGTCAATGTTCTGACCTCAGCTGCAGTCAAGAATGTGCCGTTATGCAGCATTTTGCCTAGCAGTATAGTCTAGCAGCCTAAAAATATCTTAGTTGTACAGCATCTCATCTAGCCTCACTATCCAGCAGTCAAGGAGCCTCCAGTTGTACAGCATCTCATCTAACAGCAGTGTCCAGCAGCCTAATAGTTTCCAGTGGTACTGTAAATCATCTAGTAGAACTGTACAGATCTCCAGGAGTGTCCAGCTGTGCAGCATCTCATCCAGAAGCATTGTCCAGCAGTCTCAAAATACTCAGTTTTACAGCATCTCATCTAGCAGTACTGTCCACTCATCAAAGAGTGTCCAGTTGTGCAGCATTCCATCCAGGAGCACTGTTCAACAGTATAAGAATGTTTAGTTGTACAGCATCTCATCAAGCAGTACTGTCCAGTAGTGAAAGAGTGTCCAGTTGTCCCACAAGGGGCCAGCGTCCCACCTCAATTAAGCCTTAAGCTACATCCCCAATTAAGCCACACCCAGTAACATTTTTCCATCCATAACAATAAATAAATAGACTGGAGTATCAGAGAAGACAGTTGAGGGCATTTTCAGCACTCAGGGAGATAAAAACAACAAAAAATAAGCAGCACCAGAATATGAACATGGGGTCTGATATGCACTGGACGGCAAAGTGTTGCTCAGGCCACTGTCACACAAAGTCTTTCAATATTACTGAGCTACATGCCAAACTCAGAAGCACTGGTTCAGTTTACTGAGGCCTCAAATTCAATATTACACACATACACTGAAGAAACAGCAGGCGTAGCCCCTCCCACCCAGACCTTTTCCATTTCTTTAAATGTTTGAGCACCATAGCAGTCTAAGGGACTATCCAGATACAAAAATGCATATTCCACTTTTCTGTGTTAACCCTTTGAGTGCCAGAGAAGTATCTAGTGCATTGCAGCGCAATGCATTGGATGTCTTTCCAGCACTCAAAGGGTTAACTCTTGGGTGCATGGGAGGGCTGCCAACTTTTGACTGGAGGGGTAAGTAAAATCAAATGCCCCATTTTTACTATCATGCTAGCTCACGTCCCAGTCCTTCAATTTCTTTTAATTTTATAATTGTCATTAATGTTCTGAAGTAAGGCAAATATCAGTCGGTAATTTAATGCTGTTTAACCCCTTAATGACCCTTGACATGCCAGGACCATCACTGTTTTTCTACCTTAAGGACCAGTGACGGTCCCGGCATGGAGCACTGTAGCACTGTAAGTAAAAACGGGGTCTGAAATTGACTGCTCCACTACTCACTCTCAGACCCCTGCTTTGTGCGCAGGTACATACATCAAGGCAAGGTAACTTCGCCAGACCGCTAGTCGCTAAAGGGTTAATAAAATTTAAAAATATGTACATTTTGAGTTGTTCAGCCTAGCAGTTGGCCTTTTCCCATGTGGCACTTATTTCAGTGGTAATATTTCAATCTGGTTATTAACCCTGAACTACCTTTTATATTCAGCCTAATTATGTTTGATATATCATAGCTTACAAATGTCAATAAGTTACATTTGTGATACCACAGTGTTCACACATAAAATATAACTATGCTAGTTATGCCTCAGAGTATACCATTGAAACGGAGCTGTGGTAGTGATGCCACAGAGTATATCATTGAAACTGACTGATATCACACAGCTTACAATTGAAATTGAGCTATACTAGTAAAAACTCATAACTTAGAAATTAAATGATGGTACACTAGTGATACCACAAACCTTTCACTTAAAATTGAGCTACACCATGATACAAAAGAGCTTATGATTGAAATATAGCTACATTAGTGATACCACAAAGTTTACACTTATATGACGACTATTAATTAATCCTAGACTTGTAAGCTCTTTGAAAGCAAAATGTATAGCAAGGATTATGGGGGAAGAAGTACACACTACACACAACAAAGGGCAGTATACATACACTGGATAATGTATTTACTGCAGGGGAATGTGGGAGAGTTTATTTGGGGAGGAAGGTACCTAGCTTCCAGACAACTGGGGAGATGCACTAAGATGTGATAAAGTGGTGATTCTTTTTTCAAGTCCTATGTTATTCTATGGTGCCTATGCACTAAAATCTCTCAGACTTTAGGGATCTCAGTGCATAGTATCCATTGGATAACATAGCAATAGGAGAAACGATAGCACTGGAGAAGTCATCTCCACTTTATCACTGCTTATCACCCCTTAGAGCATCTTCCTTATTGTATTCTACCGGATCTTCAATGCACAGAATATCATTGTAGGATACTCAATATAGTAACCATGTCACCTTTATCCAGAGGAAGGCAAAAAAAAAAAAAAAAAATTAATCTATTTCCAATTAATACCAAAGTGGGTAGAAAAAATTCTTCCTGACTCCAAAAGTCAGTCAGAAATTTCCCTGGATCAACATCCTATCTGTTCAAAGAGAATTAATGGCAGTGTAGCAATCTTTAAGTCACGATGGATGAATTTACTTTGCCTCCTACTCTTCCCCTTAAATGCCTTACAATACAAATATAATGGCCTATGTGAAGGAGGGGCAGTGTGTAGTAGCCCCAAGGACATTATATAGTAGACTACTTAACAAGAATAATAAGTTGATGGCAAGACCTTATTTGTTTGCCCTGCTAGTAGCTCTGTCCCCGATTTTAGGGGCATATGTAGCAAACAGTGAAAACCACAATAAATTGGAGATTTAGGAGCGTATACAGCTAACAGTAAAATCCACAACAATTTTGGGTTGTACCCATGTGTTCCCAGCAGAACTGCCATCAGAAAACATGGGGCCCAGGACAAGGGCCCTCACTCCTGACCTTTTATTGCCTAGAGAGACACACACTGGAGAAATGGTCTTTGTGAGCCCAAATGCTACTGTCTGTGTGTCTTCCTGAGTATATGTGCATGTGTCTGAGGCATGTGTGTGTGTGTGTGTGTGTGTTTCTGAGGCACATGTGTGAGTATGTTTGACATGTATGTGTTTCTCTTTAGGAAGCTGATGTACTAAAGGAAAGTGGAATAATTCTGGAGCAAACCATCTTCACCAGAGAAAACAAGTAAATATTTGAAATGCTAGACAAGGCTCTAACACATTGCTTCACACTAGGGGAAGAGTCACTAAGCAGTGATAAAGAGGTGATAAAGTGGAGATGAGTTCTCCAGTTTATCACCTTCCAATTCCTATGGTATTCTATGGAGCCTATGCACTACGATTTCTTCACCTTTTCGAGATCTTAGTGCATAGGCGCCATAGAATAACATAGGAATTGGAGAAGTGATAAACTGGAGAAGTCATCTCCACTTTATCACCTCTTTATCACCGATTAGTGAATCTTCTCCCACGATTTTTATTTGTCCCCATTGTATAATTGGTTTGCTCCATTTAATTTTAGTATATAGCTGAGGGTAATAGAGGATGGACAGATAACGATGGTGGAATATAGAGGGGGAACCAAAGATGTAGATAATACATGCATTAAGTGTTCACATCTGGTGTATATGTGAGTAGATATAGTAACTAAGAAAAAGTATTTGCCAAGGGTGGGTAATCATAAAAACTAAATTTGTTTATTAATGTGTGAACACCTATATAGTGTATATTGGTATATTATAAGTTAGTATGGATATGGGATTCCTACGGCTGCCCACCCCTGGCAAAATCACAATATTTTGTTGTTGAATTTTATTAATACATTAATGTGTTTTTTAGGATTGCCCACACCTGCAATCCAATACTTTTTTTTAATATTAATAGATATGTTTTAAAAAATTATTGGCCAACAGGGGTGGGCAATCATAAATTCACAGTTATACTTTTAAAACCGCAACCCCTTCTTTGAACCAGTTTTGATAAAGTTATCCTGTTAAGGTTATGTTTTTGTTGGTAAAAAGAAAAAAACATCTTGGTCAGTGTTGGGCAATCATAAGAATCTAATTTATGCACTAGATGACATTCTTACAATAGAAAATAAATCTAATCAAAACTGATTCAATGTCAGGGTTAAAGTTTAAATATAGACACACTTAATATTTTAAAACTCTAACCCTGACTTTGAACCAGTTTTGATAAAATTAGCATGTAAGCTTATGTTATTGCTGCTAAAATGGAAAAACATCTTGGCCATGGCGGGCAATCATAAGCATCTAATTTCTGTACTAACAGCAGCTGTATCCGTGCGGTAGCTTTGTAGTTTTCTGGGCATAGTGTTACAATCCCAATGTTTCCTTTGTTTTAAGTGAACTTACCATTAAATCCTTTTATCTTAATCCATATGAAACACAGGACTCCCCTGACAGAGGAGTCCTCTCATGGTCTTTGTTCAGTAGGTTTCTATACTTTTTCCCACTTTTAGTACTTTTCCTTGCCACTTTGTTATATAAGCAAATCTGGGGTCAGGAATTAAAGCTGCAGAAAAGGAGGGGAGTTTCTGCTTCAAAGACCCTGCCATTTTTTAAGTGTCCTACCCTATGGAGAAGGGGCGCTTTAGCACATGGTCCCTGTGTTCCATATTGACTAAGAGAAAATTATTTAATGGTATGTTTTTTCTTGTTCCCACTATCCAATGGTTGCTTCCAATGATAAAATGGTTTAAGAGCAAGCAGCAGTTAGCGAAGGTCATTTTATTATTTGTTATATATATTATTATATTAGTATAAAGTCAGTTTCACTTCCATTGCCATTAGAGCTTTTCTGTGTCCATTTTCCATGGGCCTTTTTTCTGTAGAATTAATTATGTACATAGTGTGTTCATGTAAATTCAATCAGTTGGTTGCCTCTATTGTCTCTTTTTTCCAGTTCCACGTAGTCCAAATGATTTTTTGCCATTTTTCGATCTTACCAGTTCTTGCATTGAAAACTCCCATTATACATTTCTTGTTGCAATTGCCTGGTTTGTAGAGGAGTAATAAATCATCATAAAAGTAATCAGTTTCATCATCAGACTTCTTGGTGGGGCATGATTAAGGATTTGAAGACCACAGCAACTGTTTAGTAGGGCTGGGTGAAACATTTTACCCCAAAAGTGAAACAGGAAAAAATTAGAATTTCTAGTAGAGAGGGACATTTTTCACAAAAAGAGCAGATTTTCTAACTTTTTTTCCCTAGTTCATCACATTGCAATCAGTTGCAAACACATGGCAAGTTTCCCTTCTTTTCTCACAGGGATAGTATAAAAGGGGTATCAGATTCCTGCAGCATGCTATTCTGTGTTTGGGAGATGAAGAGAAAGCATCATATTTTTGATCTAGTAAGGATAGGCAAACAAATTAAAATTGGAATGTAGTCTAGGTAATCTTGAAGACAGGAAAGGAGAAAGGCCTTTGCAACCAAATATTCCAAAATTTGGTGCGACTGACAGGAAAGATACAGGCAACAATGATCTAAGTTACACAGAAACAAAGAATTTGATGGCAGATAAGAGCCATTCCACTTATCTAGTCTGACCATTTTTCATGCTGTAAAACTTCAAACTTTATTTGGTCCTTGGTCTTCTCTTATGTTCAAGATAGCCTTATTCCTATACCATGCATGTTTACATTCTGTCACTGTAATAACATCCTCTACTTCTGCTGGTAGGCTATTCCACTTATATACCACCCTCTCAGTGAAGTAAAACATTCTTAAATTACATCTAAACATCTGTCCCTCTAGTTTTAGACTATGGCCTCTCATCCTAACTTTTTCACTCCTTTGAAGAGTACTTCCCTCCTGCACTTTGTTCAATACCTTCAATCCCTATTTGAATGTTTCTATCATATTCCTCCTCTCTCTTCTCTCCTCCAAGCTATACATGTTCATATCCTTTAGTCTATCATTATATTTCTTTTATTGTAAACCATTCACCATTCAGGTTCCTCCCTGATATGTCTGTAATTGTCACTGTACTTGGAGAGTCTGAGTATGTAAGAAAGGAGCAAATACATTTTCCAAATATTCCAAAATTCTGTGTGTCTGACTGGAAAGCACAGGCAGCCATTATCAGAGTTTCTTCCCATTCTGGCTGTTTTCTCTATGTCAGGGGAGTCTGGAGTTATGAGATAGGAACAGTGCAGATTTACCACAAGTATCCCAAAATTCTATGTGACTGATTGAAAGGACACATGCAGCCATGATCCAAGTTCATTCCTGACTTGGCTGTTATCTTTGTGTTAGGGGTTTGAGAAGGGAGCAAAGGAGAAACTTCTGTGTGACTGATTTGAAAGACATAGGCCGCTGTGATTCAACTTCCTTCCTGATTTGGCTGTTATCACTAGGGGATTCTGGGGGTGTGAGGAGGGAGCAAAGGATATTCACTTGAAAAACACCCACATTTTCTGTAATTAACTGGGAATATACAGGAAGCTGTGATCCAAGTTTCTTTTTGATCTGGCTATGATCTCTGTGCTAGGGGAGTCTGGCGGTGTAAGAACAGAGCAAAGGAGAATTACCACAATACCCCAACTTTTGTGTGACCGACTGGGAAGATACAGGCAGCCATAACCCAAGCTATTTCCTGATATGGCTGTTATGTCTGCGTTTGTGGAGTCTGGGGAAAGAAGAAATTAAACAGGGAGTGTGTTTTTATATTTTTGTTTTTTGTTGACATTGATAGTGATGCGGGAACAATGAATTAAAAAAATAGATTAAAAAGAAAAAAAATTGATAGGTACCAGAGAGAGGGACCCTGACATGAGCTGCAACTGATAAAGACTAATATAAAATGAGATACTGTATTTTGTAGATGGCCAGGGCAAGACATCACACATGATCAGTTCTATTGTGCACTATGTAGTAAAAAAATGCAGTAGTTGAGAAATCTTCCACAGATGTACAAGGGGTAGGGGTAAGGTAAAAGAATTAGGAACAGTGCAGGGACACATGAGTAAAGTGGTTGTCCAAGAACAGACTACTGCCCCGGTTCCTGCAGGGTGTGCAATACATAAATTATTATGATCCCTCCCACAAGTAGGATGCACTTTGTCAAAGTCGCACCACAAATTCAAACACCATCACCACCATCAACAGCACCAGTACTATTAAAACAAAAATCTAAAATCATTGAAGATGACAACGAGTTCCATTTTAGTTTTGCCTGCATAATGACAGAAGGTGTAGCAGCTCAACCAATCCAATCAGTCACACTGAATGTGGCATATTTGGGGTAAACCTCCTTTTCTCCCTTCTCACCCCCCAAGACAGGTCTATGACAGAAATAATAACGGGCAGACCAGGAAGGGACTTGGTCCACAGCTGTCTGCATCTTTCCAATCAGTCACACAGAATATTCCCTTCTCACATATGCCAGACACATGTAACACAGAGATAATAATAGCAAGATGAGGAAGGAATTTGGACCACAACTGCCTGTGTCTTTCCAGTCTATCACACAGAATGTTGGTGTAATATAGGTAAACTACTTTGCTCCTTTTTCACACCCCCAGACTCCTCCAGCACAGAGCTAATAACAGCCAGATAAGAAAGGAGCTTGGACCATGGCTGCCTGTGTATGTGTATTTGAGGTCAACATCCTTTCTTCTGTCCTCTCCCCCAGAGTACCCACAGACTCCCCTAATACAGATAACAAATGTCCTGCCTAAAAGACTCCCTAAACTAAGCTTCAACTCCTTTGTATTAGCCTGATTTCTCTAGCTGAAAAATGCGCTGCTCTCTCTTCCTCTCACAAACACAGAATGGCATGCTGTGGAATGTGACACCCCTTTTATACTATGCCTGCAAGAAAAGAAGGCAAATCAATGAGTTCAATGAGGAAAAGCAGAAAAATTTACTTTTCACCAAAAATGTTCTTACTTGGAAAAAAGTATCATTTGTCTCTTGTTTCACTTTTGAGGTGAAATATTTTGTCCATCCCTACTTCAGATACAGATGATGTTGAGAGTGAGTGAGATGGTCAGAAGGTTTGCTGAAAGGCTCAGTCTTCCACCATGGAAAAGGAGCACTGTGCCTGTCTATAAACTGTTTGCGAAAACAATTGGAAAGTCTGACCCAAACAAGCAAGGTTGCCAAAAATACACACTCATCATCAGCATCATAACCACTTCCAAGTCCAAGACCCACTCAATTACACACACTAATATTGTTGACTAACCAGCAACAACACAGGTTATCAACATCCAAAAACCTAGATATGATGAGTGCCTCTTCTGTTATTGGATGTGCATCACTTTTGACACCAAGTAGTTGTACAATTGCAACAACATCTAGCCCTAGTAGTAGTAGCAACCTCTCAGGAACCTTGCAGTCTTGACATCCACAATGTGGAGATACTTCACTCACAATCCAAAAGCTAAGCATGTTGCTATCTGTTGTCTTTGTAAGAAGCGTGTGAACAGGAGGAAAGCAGACTCACACATAGGCACCTCCTCACTGAGATCCTACTTGAAGCACAACTACTAACAGCATAAGCTCTTCAATAAGTTGGCAGGGCTCTGGGGAACATAATAAGAGTACGGGTGTTGATGTGTCAGGGAATGTAACAAGTGTTTGTTCATCTGATATAACACCTACTGCTCCTGCTACAGAGAAGTATGACTCTGAGTTTGATGTAGGAGATAACAGGAGTCATATCCTGTTCACACATTCTGCTTCCACTTCCACCACCTTCTCTAGCCATTTTATTAAAGCAATAAAGTTGCGCTGTTCTTCTGCCATGTACTGCCAATCCACACTTAATGAGTTCTTCAGAAGGAGTCACAAATTCCCCAAAATAATCACCAAATATGCCTATGGAATGGAAAGGTATCCATTATGTTGGTAGTGGACATGCAGCCCTATTTATTTATTTTGTTTTCAATTGAGGATATAGACTGATGTCATGTGTGGTTCCACTCTGGAATATCCCAAGTCACAGTTACTTTTCCGAGATGACAGTGCCAAAATTATGCAAGCAGTTGGTTAGTGTGGTAGGCAAAGGGCTGTAAACCTCATACAGCAAAAAAATCCACATGAAAACAGATCTATGGACAAATGGGCAGAGTACAGACTAACTTGATTGTCACTGCTCACTGGGTTTCCCCCCCACCACCATTGGCAGCACTAGCTTCCAGCATCAGGCAACAGCCATTGGAAGTAATATTTGGTTCTGGTAGTATGATTGAAAGACAACAGCAGAACTGCTCATACCATCAGCACACCACCTTATACATGCAGTCAGTAAACTTGTGTC
Organism: Rhinophrynus dorsalis; assembly: GCA_037306005.1. Lineage (NCBI taxonomy): Eukaryota > Metazoa > Chordata > Amphibia > Anura > Rhinophrynidae > Rhinophrynus > Rhinophrynus dorsalis. The sequence continues at coordinate 265,332,799 of CM074723.1, read as the reverse complement.
TGGTTCTGGAAATATTATTAACCTTTTGAGTGTCAGAGAGGTATCAAAGCTTTGCAGTGCAATGGGTTGGATACCTCTCTGGCACTCAAAAGGTGAAAAGACACAGCAGGTATTGAGTTTTGAGTGACAGTCCCGCAAAGTCATTGATGTATTAAACAGGAGCAGGTGATAGAATAATGGGTTGTACCCCTCTACTTGAAAGCTGGTTTTGTGCCTGGTGATAATGACTGCAACATAATAGCTGCATTGAGAATAGGCGAAATGGTGCATGTATCCTTCTTTGCTCATGTGCTAAATTTAGTTGGGACCAGAATCTTCAAGGAATCTGAACCCTCAGAGGTGCTGAATATCTCCAGCTAAATCTGTACTCATTTTATCTGCTCATACAATGCACCAAACACATTGTATTCCATACAAGAGCTTAACAAATGGCCCCATCACCAGCCGAAACTGGGGATCTCTACCAGGTGGAATTCCATTTTTTTTTACATGCTAGCACAGAATATGGTCACCATTAGTGAGTACACAATGCAAAACTGGTAAGCTTTGGAGGGAATCTCTTTGTCACCTGGGCAAAGGCAACTAATGTGAAATGTATGCGTGCTGCTGAAAACTTCTAAGGATGCAACCATGTTGGTTATTTGCATAGGGGCAGGAATTAGTGAAATTAGAGCACTGATATATGTATTGCAGAAAAAGCAAAGGAACATGGCTGAGGAATCTTACCATATGACAACACAGACATGCACCAGCTGGTCAAGGACATGATAGCATGCTTTGAGCAAGATCTCCCCATAGTGTCCATTAAAAGGAATGTATTCTGGCCAATAAATACTGGACTCCTGCTTTAAACACAACATTTCAGAATTTCTGCCAAAATGTGATCAGTTTGTCATAACAAGGAGTCATGATCAGCAGCATCTCTCTGAGGAATCGGGGTCTGTTATAGAAAATAAAGATATGCTTATAGATTGAGTTGTGGGTTGCATGGTTGAGAACGAGAGAGAGATAGCTAGGGTTAGAACAGCTGTGGAAGCCCTTAGCAAGCATTTAATCTGAGTGGGTTTTCAGTACGGTGGGTTATAGTTTAAATGACAAGACTATCAACCAGCAGTATTGGGACTGGGAGACTAACAATTTTATCAATGAACCAACATATAGCACCATATGCATATAAGGTAGCAAAACTGGAGAAAGCCACACATGACATGGAAAGCCATGGCACATGTATTATAAACTGCAGCACAGAGGATGAGGATGGGATATTTGAAGGGTTGCTACCATCTACCACTGTTAGGTCCACTGCTATGACCACTGATGAGTGTGTGTCAATAACCTGTGAAAATGCAAGCTTACCTTAGACTAAAAGATGATAATGGGAATAATTTCTGTAGGAATCATATATTCATAAATCAGGATTTCTTTGCACATCAACCATTTACCCATTCAGCAATTGCCCATCTCTTCATCAATAAGTGATGGCCAGACAGATCTGCCAATTTCATCTGCCAGCTTCAAGCACACACTCACTGTATGCATGTGTGTGTGCTTCTCGCCTGATTGTTTGGCCCTATAGAGAGCAACTCATCAAAGGTCCTTTTGAGGTTTAGTAATAGGATTGTTATTTATATGTGTATTGCTTAGAGGCTTTTGAACTCTAATTTGTGTTAACTTCTGTGTTACCTCCGGATAATATTTGAGTTTTACAACAAATTATTTTATTTTTGAGTTCTATCCATTGACTCATTAAAGGGATAGTAATACTTAAAATGTAAAAAAAAAATATGTTGTAGGGTTTATCCCCCTGAGTAAAACTAGAGTACTCCTACTGCTCAAAGGTGTTTCATTCAATAGTTATTAATTTTCAAATTTGAATTTTTTAGGTGCAATATCACAGTGGCCTGAAATTGTACAGTGGCGCTGTTGCTACATGATCCTATGGACAGCTCTGGTCCCGGGACCATAAATCTCCATAGGATGGTGTAGCAACAATGCCACTGTACAATTTCAGGCCACTGTGATATTGCACCTAAAAAATTCAACTTTGAAAATTAATAACTTTTGAATGAAACACCTTTCAGCAGTGGGAGTACTCTTGTTTTAGTCAGGGGGATAAACCCTACAACATATTTTTTTACATTTTAAGTATTACTATCCCTTTAAGGTTTGGTTCACTACAATTGAGCGATACTTTGATTTGCTCTTCATGAAGTTACATTGTGATGGATCTCCCCTATTTAGAGGGCTGGTTCATTGTGTCCATATCTAGGAAGCTATCGTTCAATCGCTCATGCTTACAGAACCATTTCATTCTCATGAGGCCCTCACATGACATACTTTTATCTCTACATGTATGTGGCAAGACGGTTTATTTTGCCCTGGCATTGTTATTTTGTGTGCTTCTTTTGTTTTCATCATTTTTGTTTTCTTCTTTTTTAATCCACTTTATACTAATAAAGGTTAAGTATTACCCTGCTTTTTTGCTTTTCTCTTAGACATCCCATTAGAAATTAAATATTGAGTGCCAGTTTGGCATGGTTTCTGTTTTTTCCTATTTACCTGGATCCTCCCCTGTACCACTGATTATCCTCTATTGGAAATTGCCTATAACTGAGAAGTAATTTGGATTTTTGAGGAAGGAAGAGAACACTGAGGGTACCAGAACAGTGAGTACATCTTTCCTTTCCCATATCCTAGCACAAGAAGATGATGACAAGGCAGCTGTTATACTCATCATCGAACTTCCAGCCTAGTTTTCTCTAGTCTTCTGGGCTCCCCCCCCATGCTATGTGCCCTTAGGAAGGGACAAGGAATACAGTGGCAGCAATGCTTGATTTCATTTTTTTTTTTTGGGGGGGGGGTTGGCTTCCTCATGCTTAACATAAATGTGGTGTCTATGTTGCACGTGCTTTATAAGATAAGATGTGCAAAAGCTTGTCCCCTCCTTTCCCCTTTTCACTTTATTATCTCACATAATGCACAGTGCAGTTGCTAATGACTGCACTGTGCCTGCCCCGAGGGATAAGTATTCCCATTCCCACACCCATGATTTTAGTGAGGGGAGAGGTGGGGAAGAATGGCCTTCTTCTTCTTCTACAGAATCACCTTCCATGGCTAGGGCAGGTGATGCTGCTGCTGCTGCCTCAGCATCAGCACTAGAACTAGTATCAGAAGTATTGGTGGAAAGTGGAGACTTCCCTAATCCTGTATCACTACCTGAATAACCTAGTCCTATTGTTGCCACAGTGGTCTAAGGCACACTAGTCTTCTCATCTTCAGTCTGCTGCTGTGACAGATGAGCATCTGCCTCTGATAACCCAGCAGCAGGAATTACAGCAGCAGCAGCAAACTGCTGGTGGTGGTAGTGATATCAATGCCCTTATGCATCTTTTCCTTATTGCTTTCCACCAAAAACACTCCCATAGTCTCCTCCACACCAGCTTTTCCATCATCACCCTCACTCTCATCACCACCACCACCAGTCTCTTGCTTCTCTTTAGGAATGAAAATTGTGATGAGGGTTCTCTTCTTACGATCTCCTGAGAATAAGGTGCACTGGTGGCAGTAGCTACGGTCACAAGCAGCTGATATGCGCTACTGCCCATACTGTTAGCCATTTCTATCTTTATCAATACATTTCCATACAGGGACAATGCCAGTGACGTACTGGGAATCATTGTGTTACAGTTCGGTACACTCAGAAACAGTAAATGTTGGTAAAAACACACTTTATTAAGACACACAAGGAATGAAGTAACCCTCACGGGTCCAGTAACAACAGTAGAAACTGACACAGGACAGGTTACAAGCAATTTAACCCACACGGGTCCAGTATGTAATATACACGCAATACTGACACAGGTCAGGTTAATGGATTTGATACAGTGTATGATTGTCCAAAGTAACCAGACGACAATGACAGGACTGCAACCACAGGCACTGGACGCCTGTAAGCAGAGGCAATGGTGGACGCCCACCAACGATACACAGACTGGTCAGAGCTCGTGCCTAAATGGAGGCCCTACGGGAGCAGCCCAACACCATGTGCACATACTACTTAAAAGGGTTAATGTGCGATAGTATAAATGGATGGCAACCGGAAGCGCACAGCTAAACCAAATGGAGACTAATCGCACACTGAAACGTGGTAGTAGTAAAACGAGGCCCTTCCCCTGATGGGGTTAATAGCGCTATGGTCTGGATAACGGCAACCACCGGAGGTGCTCAACTGAACCACAAAGAACAAGCGAGTGCAACACGGTGTGGAGGCACAACGAGTCTCTTGGCCACTGGCAGAGTATACTGGCAACCGGAATAACGGAATAAGGAGCCCAGTAAGTTGTAATGGTGTCAGATAGGCAATCAGCAGGAACAGTTCGGAGGAGCCCAACTGGGCACAGCAGAAGCAGGAACCACCGCCAAGTCGAGTGGGCACACAGTGCAGAAACATCAGCCAGGCTGGGTCGGTACACTTAGCAGGACCCTCAGACACGCCAGGTCGGTACACAGAGCTGGGTCGTCAATCTCGCCGGATCGGTACATGGAGCAGGAACATCAGCCAGGCCGGGTCAGAACAAGAAGCAGGAATGTCAGCCAATCCGAATCGGTTCATGGTATCAGGAACAAGACAATGGCGTGGTCAGGCAGTCCGGGGTCATACACTGGATCAGAACAACAATAACTAGGGCCAGGCATCAGGTACACCACGAAAGGGCACCAGCAGAGTGACAGCCCAGGGAATAAAAAGGCTGTCACTAGGAGGAGCAGTACAGAGCAGCCAATAGGATAGCAGTATCAGAGAGATGGACAGAATGTCACCCAGATCACGGGCACATTGACATATTGGAGCAGTGGTATGTGGGATCCTTTGACCACTGCTGTTGCTGCTGCTGATGTCTTCCTCCATATCTGTATCAGCAGCAGCAGGGTCCATCCAGCTTCTCCTGCTGATATCATAGTTGTCACGACCTACTGGAACTACCGAGGCAGGCGTAGGCCTGCAAGAGAGGGAGTGTTCGGGAGCATTGGCTCCCAAGCCGTATTAGAGGTGCTGGCCGCGAAGCCAGATATCAGATCTTGGTTGAGCCGGGACCCAGATCGGTATAGTCTCCATGTAGACAGTACAGGCTCTCCTGCAGGGGGAACGAGGGCTAGAGAATGAAAGCTAGCGTTCGAGGCTTCCCCGGGAAGCCCAGACAGAACAAACGGTTGAGAATCAGAGAATAGGTACAGACCTGTATCCCCAGGTGAAGCCAAGGGTCAGAGTTGAGCGGTATGCAGGGTATCCTCAACAACAGTCAAGAGAGCAGTCAGACAGGCAGGGTTCATACACTGGTCTGCAAGGTTGATAATCGCTAGGCAAGAGAGTAGTCAGACAAGCAGGTTTCATACACTTATAGCAAGGTACAAAGAACTAGACTAGAATCCTGACACCACGGAACACTGTGTTAGTGCCCTGAGCATCTAGAACTGCCCCTGTATATAGGCGCCAACAGATGACGTCACCATCGGGTGACGCGGCTCACCTGGAAGTACGGATCACTCCGAGAAGTGGAGCGTAGCAATCAGGAGACAGCAGACGGCACGGCAGGGGGCAATAGTGACAATAGTGCTAGACAGCACGTAAAACAAATGTTATTTTAATTTTAACTTTACTTTTATTTTTCCTTTCTCTGCCTTCTTCTGCTTTCCTATTTTCCTAGACTACACCATGCAGCATAGTGGGAAATTGTGGGTTTTTATAGTAGTGTGGCAAGATGTTTTTCCAACATTGAAAAACATAGCCAGGTAAAATATGGGAAACTCTGTGGTATTAGCGGTATGGCGGAAAATCTATGGGTTGGAATTTAAACTGGAAAAGCAAAAAACCATGCTTTTTTCTGAAATATTCCTTTGGGAACAAAAGGAACCTGGATAACAGATATCAATATCCACCTTCAACTGCTATAAGAAAGAGTTTCCATTGCTATAAACTGTTATAATCAGTAGCCACAACAAGAGAGAGCAGTCACTTACCATCAGTTACCATAATGGCATAGCATATTCAATAGTATTAACTTCCAGAAAGTCCACACTGCACTATGGGATACATATACATTTTATATAAACTCTATTAATTTCTCTAGATCAGATGTTCTCAAACTAAGCTTTCAGGGCTGCCTAACAGGTCAGGTTGTGAATCAACCTGTGTCTTGATTAGAGGTTCAGTCAATGTGATTACATCAAATGCTCTCTAACAAGGAAATCCACAAATCCTGGACTGTTTTTGGGCCCTGACAGCATGGGTTGAGAACCACTGCTCTAGATTGTAAGGTATAGGGAGCAGGACTTGAATCTTAGTGGTAGTATGCTTAAATTTATACTGTAACCAATTTTATATGTCTTCATTTTATCTTTGTAAAGTGTTGCATATTCTGCTGGCACTTTATAAAGCAATAGTAGTAATAATAATTATAATAATAATGTGGCTGCTCATGGTGCTTTTTTAGTCTATCTGGCTGCGTAACTCTACACTAAATGACAACCTTAAACTTATTTATAGAATGATCTACAGTATACTGAATTCTTAAAAGCTTACATGTTATTAATGTAAGTGAAACAGTAATATAAAATGACAGTTTTGGTACCTGTTATACAAGTCATAATCTAAATTTAAAATAAAAATTGCTGAAGTCTTATGGATCCAAGTTATCTTAGACATTTTGCTGAATGTACACTGTAGAAAAACAGAGAAATAGGAGAGTTATTTTCTGACTGGAGAGTGAGAGAGTAGAAATTTAGGCCTTCGTCTTTTAAAGGGATAGTAATGTTTCATAATAAAAGCAGCTCCAATGAATCATCATAGTATTTGGACTTTGGAGAGTGTTATTTCAATTCTGTCAGAGTTGTAGTTCAAGAGTAATTCAATGCCAAAGTATTCCCCTCCCGCCCCTTTTACTGATGTAACACTGCTCAGCCAGATCAGAAGGCAGGTGCCCAGGTAGACTGCAGAGAGGGACAATCTTCAACAAAGATAAGGGAAAAACCTGAAAAACTTGTCAAGGGGGGCAGGGCCTTCATTGTTCTCTTAGGAAGAAGACTGTCCCCTTCTGTTATCTGTCTGGTCTTACAACCATATTCCACATCTGAGAAGAGATGGCTTACACTAGGTAAAATGGCGGGAGGGGAAACTTTGCTTTTAAATATCTCTCAGACCATAAAGGTTTGAGAGATAAGACTTATATAGTTTTTCATGTTTTTTTAATGCCTACAAAATAAAATAAAGATAAAACAAAGTATTACTATCCCTTTATTAAAGTGCTTGACTGAGACACAAAGCTTTCTAAATAAGATGAGTTTAGTTTCTGAACTACACAAATATAAAAATATCTAAAAGTAATATATATATTACAGAATTATATTGAGCACATAAGATCAAATGTACAGTGTAAATGCATGTGTTCTAATAGTCAAAACATCACTGTATCTGTTTGTCAGAGTTTAATGGAGGTCAGCATGTTGGATTTCTATATTGTGGGGCAGCATTTCAGATTTTACTGTGGGAGGGAGAGTGTCTGATTCCTATATTGTGGAGCAGTATGTTGGATACCTCTATTGTGGGGGATCATGTTGGATTTTTATATTGTGGGGCAACATGGAGAACGTTACCATTGTGTGTTAGCCTCACATACACTGCCTGACAACCCGAGCTTGTTTCCTTGCCTAGGCAGCACCCATAGTGAGTGATGCTGTTCATGGTGCTGAAAGTATCCTTTCCTCTCCCTATTGAGAAAGTGGTGAATCAGTGAGAATGCTGTCAGACTTCAGGGTTGTCTACTGCTTGTGATTTGTTAGGAAGACCTTCACTTCCCAATTGACAGCAGTCCAAAACCCTCCATGCTTATGACTGATTGAGGGCTGTTACTGCATAGGAATTCCAACTTCACCAGCCTCAGGTAGGCAAAGTTGAGTCTGTGAACGCTGACAGCAGAGGCTGCTATCAGAGTTTCATGCATGTAGTGAAGTGCCATATTAACATATAAACACACCCCCATGAATACAATAATGGCTCATTATCCTGCACTTCCATATGGAAATGATTCATTATGTTGCATTTCCCTATAGAAATAAGTAATTGTCGATATGATGAGTGAACATTCGAACCTGTCAAAGGCATGTTGGATTGAGGTCGATGTTGACAGATTTTTATTGGATTCATAGGGATGTGATGTATAAGACACTTTAGTGTATACTGTCAATGTGCCTTTGACACTGCTTTGGCAGGACAGCAACAATTTTAGCTCTCTTTGACCTTTAGTGCATTTCGGCCTAAGTGTTTAACCCAGTACTGCTGGCACATACTTTTGGTATAAGGAGGAAACGTCTATTTTCCTCCTCCTCTTTTCCTATGCATCACATCTTATTTGCTTGTTTTTATTGCATCAGGAGCTAAAACATGAAAGAAAATGAAATAGAGATTTGAGTAAACAATGGTAATACTAATTCAGTGCTCATCACTTTTCATTAGTGAGACAAATGTCTCAAGGTGATACCCCTAATTTGATAACAAAGTAGGTATTCACCAGTACCCCAAAATAGCTTATAGCTAATATTTTAAATAAGTAAATATATTAAAATTATCAAACAAATGGATAGTGCCAACTAGTTTCTTTGTCCTGGTAACATTTCTGCCTTTTCGTTTCTCCCCATAAATATCCAGCAAGAACTTGACTGATTTCTAGCTATGCTGGACTTCAACAACAGTATTTGTAGTTCTATGGCTACCAGTGCAGTGATGTAAGGTTGAGGATGAATCATTATACATGAGCCGATGGCTAAGAGTGCAGTGGAACAAGGCTGAATAGTCAGTATGTATGATTCTATGGCTACTTGTGCAGTGGCACAAGGCTAGGGAGTCAGTATTTGTGGTTTTGTGCTGTAGTGATAAGCAACATTATGCCACCAGCCACTGCCAGACTACAACCCCCATAATTGCCTGTCAGACACTGGGAGTTACAGCATGGCAGCAGCTGGAAGGCCTCATGTTTCAGCTTCCTTTGGCTACCAGTGCAGTGGGACAAGACTGGGAGAGTTAGTATGTGTTTCATTGGCTATTGTGGGACAAGGCTGGGGGGGATCAATATGTATAGTTCGATGGCTACTGTAGGGCAACTCTAGGGGTAAGTATGTGTGGTTTTATGACTACAGTTCAGTGGGACAAGGTTGGGGGGTAAGTATATATAAGGTATAAAAAGTATAAAGGCAGCAGCACCTACCTTCCAACACCATCCATAAGCTCACTTTACATAGAGATAAAAGACAAAAAGGAACAAGGAAAATTTACATAGAGTTCTAAGAAAAAGTGGCAATTCTGGGATAAACCAACAGCACCTTGGGGAAAAATACAAATGCCCCTTGATTTAAAAGGGAATATTAACTATAATGCTTTGAAATGCATTTGAGATCACCCTATCATTCAGAAACTTAAAAGTTCAATTTAAATCAATTAGTATTTGCAGAATTTTCATTCAGGCCATCCCAATGGTGTCACAGTGCCTTAACTCGGCCTGCGCCATATGACCAGGAGCAGGGTTCTGGACTGATGCTCAGGCATCACTAGCTGCATCCCTCTTGCCTGCAGCCTGGTCGCTTATGTTCCTTGTTACTGGCATCATGAATCAGGCACTTGCCTGGATGCCTGTTATAGGCCCAGCCTGGGGGACCTAATTGGTCCCGCCTTCACCTACTCCTTTATGAGACTCTCTGGGCCTGTGTATCATTACCCGTTGGTGTTGAGTGCAGTTCTAGTTCCTGTTGCTCCTGTATCCTGTGTATGACCCAGCTTGTCTGACTATCCATTCTGGTGTTGACCTGTGGCTCTGTATGACCATTCTACCTGTGTGCTCCTTTGGCTTTAGACATCCAGTCTGGTGCAGACCTGTGGCTCTGGCTGACTACCCACTCCATGTATGATCCTGGCTTATCTGACTATCCAACCTGGTGCTGACCTGGGGCTCTGTCCAACAATCCTCCCAGTTTTGCCTACTACTATTGGACATCCTATCTGGTGCAGACCTGTGGCTCTGGCTGACTAACCACTCTGTGTATGAACCTGGCTTGTCTGACTATCCTAGCTGGTGCTGACCTGTGGCTCTGTCTGTTCACTCCGCTGTATGGCTCAGTTCCCCACAGACATCCATCCTTGTGCAGACCTGGGACTCTGGCAGACTCTGACCTTACCGACTGCAGGCATGAGTCAGTAGTCTCCATTGTTAACATTCTTATTGGAGACGAGCTCTTCCTCACTGACCACAGGCAAAAGTCAGTAGTCTCCCTTGTTGCTATATTCGGGACACTGTAGGTTCTGTGTGCGTTCCACCTATTACTCAGAGACTACCAGTTGGCTTCTGCCTAGTCTCCAGCAGACATGGTTGACCCATCGGCAGGCTCCTATGTCTGATAGAGTTTCTAGCCTCTCCAGTCACCCTCTGCTTATGTATATTCATTTATTGCCTATTGTTTATTATCCTAATAAAGGTTATTTTAACTATACCGTCTGACTCCTTGTCTTGCTTGAGAACTGTAACAAATGGTGCAACCGGGTTGTTCCAGAATTGCTCAGCTTTAGCGAGATGAATGAAGTGCAGTTTGGTTTGGGAAAGATTACCACTGGTGTAATTCTAGGACAAACCAGAGAACTGATAAAAACTCCCATTACTTTAAATAGAGTATTTCATTAATTTGATTCTATACAGGTATCCGATGCATTGCTTAGTATTGGAAACCTCTGTAGAATTCAAGGGGCTAAACACCCTTTTTAAATCAAAGAGCATATGAGGAATTTTTATTTGTTACCTTCAGTTCACTTGGTTTGTGCTAGAATTGCACCACATGTTCTTAGAGCATCAGCCCCATTGGTATTACATAACTTAACAAGTAGATATCCACAACGCCCACATTACCCAGGGAATAAAGTGTCTAGAATTATCTGCCCTAGTACCGATAGGCACCACTTAAATACTATCTTGGAATAAAATAACAAAATCATCTGCTCTAATCTGCACCCACATGCACCTCTACACTTTCCATTCCTGTTCTCTTCAGTCTGCAGAATTATCTACACACTATGGTCACATGACTGGCAATTTCAACAAAGGACCTTTAATCCACTAAAATCCAGCCACTATAATACAGGCTGCAGATCATGCAAGAAGTCTGTAAATTATTCTATTTCAGTTTCGGGGCCAGTGAAACCAAGACAGAAGCCAAAAAAGACAGGTGGCTATGCTGAGATAATGAGGGTGGAGGAAGATATGGCTGGCATTGTATTTAAAAAGTTTTCTTTGTGACTTATTGGAAAGACACAGGCAGCTGTGGTCCAAGTTCCTTCTTGATTTTGCTGTTTTTACCTCTGTTTTAGTCATGTCTGAGGGCGTGGGAAGGAAGCAAAGGATATTTACCCCAAATACCCCAACATTCAGTGAGACTGATTGATAATAGAGGCAGCTGTGGTCCAAGTTCCTTCCACCACTAACTCAAGTATTGCTGTGAATATGAGGAGTAGGGGTAGGCGAAAAGTGAGAAAAATTTCCTGCATGACTGCAAAAAACAGACTATTTTTCTATTTTTTCGCAAAAGTTTTCTCCTTTTCATCAATGCTAAATCTTCCTTCTTTTCCCCTATTCCAGCAAATTTTTCTCCTACGCTAACACATTTTTCTCCTATTCTAACACATTTTCTCCTATGTTTCTTATGATGCAATATTTCCCAGCACACTATTACTTCTTCTGAGGGCTGTAGTGGAGAAATAAAGCTGAAAGTCAAGGCTGTGAGTCTTACAGCAACATAAATCTTGAAAAATCTGTTTGCATGCAGAGTTAATTTGTCCTTTGCCCACAACACTAACTTCGTGCTTAAATGTCACTGACACATAGTGATGATGAAGTCAAATTATAAAAAAACAAAATATGACCTGCAATGTGGCAGATGTGTATGGTAGTGGTGGTGATGGACTGGTGTGCTGTGATTAGTGGGACTTTGGTAAACTGCATCCACCCTGGGAGTAGAAGAATCATCATCATTTATTGCACATGCTGTGGCATTCATTTTTGAACTACCACTTTATTCCCATGTCCCTTCACTCCTCCACCTTTCCTTGTACATTTGCTAGACATTACTCAACTACTGTGTGTTATTACTCTCTACGGTACACAACTGATGGACTGTGATGTCTTGCCTTATCACTCAACAAAATTCTTTTGTTTGCTGTCTATTAAGTCTGCCTCAGACACAGAGCTCCCATCAGGCTCCCAGTCAGCTGCTTGTCACCTAATATATTTATTTGTTTAATTATTTCTGTATTTTTTTAAGTTGCCCACCCTATCTTATCACAGACAGTGCAAAAAAAAATAAAGATAACTAAAAAACAAAATCAACAACTTCTTTCCCCATACTTCCCCAGCACAGAGACAATAAACGGAAGATCAGCAAGCAAATTGGACCACGGCTGCCTGTGTCTTGCCAGTCAGTCACACCGAATTTTGGGGGTATTTGAGGTCAATATCCTTACTCCCTTCTTCTACCCCAGAGTGCCCCAGACTTCCCTAATACAGATAACAAATGTCCTACCTAAAACAGTCCCTAAACTAAGCTTAAATTTGCCTTTATTTGCCTATTTTCTGTAGCTCAAAAACATGCTTTCTTCTCTCACAAACACAGAGTGGCATGCTGTGAGAGCCTAACACACTTTTTTATGGCTGTAGAAAATTAAAAAAAAAAACTTTCATGTGGTGGGGAAACATTTTTCTTCACATTATGCAATGATCTAGGCAAAAAAGGCACTTTTTGCTAGAAATTATTAGCCAAGTGGGATGTGTATTTTTTCACCAATTTTGATTTGAGGCAAAAGTTTTTGCTCATCCCTAATGAAGATAAGACAGTAAGAAAAAATGTTAACTTAGGTTAAGGAGGCCTGGATATTCATTTTTGTAGGGTTTTTAAAAAAAATGTTTACAGTTGAAAGTTCTCTATGTTTTTGCAACCTGAACACTGTTTAGCATTACAAATCACAAGAGAGCATTGACCAAACAAGGGGGAATATTCACTAAGCGGTGATAAAGTGGAGATGACTTCTCCAGTTTATCACTTTCTAATTCCTTTGTTATTCTATGGAGCCTATGCACTAAGATTTCTTCAACTTTGGAGATCTTAATGAATATGCTCCATAGAATAACATGAGAAATGGATAAACTGGAGAAGTCATCTCCACTTTATCAACTCTGTATCACTGCATAGTGAATCTCCCCCCAGGTGTTTTTGTTGTGAAGTTAATAATGCAGCCACTGCTAACTGACAGTTGAGCTTGGGGAAGTATTAGAATTCTTGATCTCAAGATGATGATAAAGTTAATAGGGGTAGGCCAAAAGTGGGAACATTTTTCAGTTGTTTTGTGAAAGTATTCTCCTTTTTGTCAATACAAAATTTTCTTCCATTTTGCCTATTTTCCAAATTTTACACCTATATTTCCTATGGTTACTACATTTCCCAAAACAACATTACTTCTTCTGAGGGCTGTAGTGGAGAAATAAGTAACTGAAAGTCAAAGCTGTGAGTCCTACAAGAACATTTGCCTTTAAAAATGTGTTAGCATGCAGAGTGCATTCATCCTTTGCCCACAAAATTAACTTCCTTCTTAAGTGACACTGGCACATATTCATGATGATGTCAAGAAATAAAAAAATACATCCTACAATGTGGCAGATGTGTATTGTAGTGGTGGTGGTGGTGGGGGGGACTGACTGGCTGGTATGGTATGATTTGAGTATGTAGTTTTTACCACTGTCATGTTTGTGTCAAATCACTATCTTCCTTCTCAGGTTATTGACACACATTACTTTTTGGTCATAGCAGTGGTCTCAAGAGGGGTAGATGGTGGCAAACCTTCTTACATCCCTCTTCTACCTCCTAGCCTGTGCTGCTGTTAATATATTTGTCCTGGCTTACTCTGTCATGTGTGGTTTCTGCAACCTGTTACTCAGATGGTATGAAGTGTTGGTTCCTTTTTAAGAATGTTAGTCTCCCAAAATTGCTGCTTGATAGCTGCATCCTGCGATCATTGACAATGTAGCCAGCTGCACTGAAATCCTTCTCAGACTCAATGCTTCCTGTAGGATGACTAAGGGTTTCCACTGCAGTACGTGTCAACTTATTTGTTTACCAGTAGACTTTGGGGTCATTGTTTTTGCCTAGAATCTAGCTATCCTGCAAGGATGCAGAAACCGTCTTAGATGCAGCAGGGCCACTTCTAGGAGCTACATGGTGTTCCTGCTGAGACCCATGAATTTCCCTGTGTTCCAAATGGGATATTCTGGTTGATGATTTAGCTGATTCTGCTGGTTAAACTGCTTTGCTGCCTTCCTTTTCACTATACTGTCTAGATATTATTGTGCCCTCACTTTCTCCCTCTCATCCTCCACAATGCAACCCTTCACTTGATCAATAAGTATATGTCGATATTCCTAGACAGAATCTTAGACATATTCTTCAGAGTGTTGCTGCTGATAGTCATGACTACTTGTTGTGACAAACTGCTGATGGCCCTTTGGAAGAAACTCAGAAATTTTGTGTTTGAAGCGGGGGTCCAGCAAAGTGGCAAGAATGTATTCCTTATTGCTTTTAATTAGACACTATGCGAGGATCTTGTTCAAAGCAAGCTAAGATGTCCTTTACCAGCTGGTGCGTGTCTGTGTTGTCATTATGGTAAGAATCCTCAGCCATGCACCTCATTTTTTCTGCAATAAAAAGATAAGTGGTAGAATTTCACTAATTCCTGCCCCAATGCAACTCCCCAACATGGTTGCCTCCTCAAAAGGTTTTAGCAGCTCACATACATCGCACAGAAGTTGCCATTGGCCAGATGACAAAGATGCTCCCTCCAAAGCCTTCCAGTTTTGCATGGTGTACTTGCTAGTGGCCTTATTCTGCTCGTACAAATGCTCTAGCATGTACATTGTGGAATTCCACCTGGTAGGGACCTCCATTTTCAGCTGGTGATGGGGCAGGTTGTTACATTCCTGTAAGGAATATAGAGCATTGCGTGCACTATAGGGGCACAGATTTTGTGGGCAAAAGTAAGCAATGCATCTCTCTGAGGGCTTCAGATTATGCCTGGAATCTGGTCAAAACTAAATTTAGCTCATGGACAAAGCAGGGCACATTATCACTGTTCCCATGATCTCTCTGTCACTCTCACTTGTGCTGCTCCCTTATTAGTTGAGCCGTGTTGGCCCGCCCCTGGTGACCTTTTTATTCTGGCCATTGGCACCTGTCAGGTGCCCTTTCGTGGTGTCCCAGAGCCAGTGCTGCTGTTGCTGTGTTCCAGTGTTCCTGATCTCCTGTGTACCGATTTGGCCTGTAATGACTATGCTCCTGTGTTCCTGTCCCGTGATCCGACCCGGCCTGGCTGACGTTCCTGCTCGTTGGTGATCTGGCTTGTCTGCGAATCTCCTCCGTGATCTGACCCGGCCTGGCTGACATCCTGCTCCTGGACCTGTTCCGGATTTCTACTGCTCCAGTGTACAGCTCCTGTTGTTGCCTCGGCGACATTCTGATCACTGCAGCGTGTGGGTCTTAGCCTTTCGAGATTGCTGTATTAACTCCTGCTGAGCCGCGTCTCCTGAGCTGAGCCTTCCATTTTTCTGTGCTTTGTATCAAGTATAGCTGAGTCTCATTGGCACTTGCTGTGCTGTATCGCTATTCTACGAGCCTCCGATCACTTGTGTGCTTCCTTCTACCTCGCTGCCACTGTTAACCCTTGGTGAGTCGTTCCCGTATACACTGCTTCTGCTGAGTCGGCCGCGTTGTGGGCCTCTGTTGTCGGTGGCTCAGTTGTTATCTGCAGAGCAGTAGTTCTCCGTTAACATGCCCGTGGGAGGTGCTATTGGCTCAAGCAGTGCAGCAACCGGTGGTCTCCATTCTGCCCGTGGGGGCTATTGGCTCAAGCGATTCCAATACTGTTGGTCTCTGGTATACGCCCGTGGGGGCTATTGACTCAAGCTATCACGATACTGTTGGTCTCCATTACCCCCGTGGGGGCTATTGGCTCAAGCAATCCCAGTACTGTTGGTCTCCGTTACGCCCGTGGGGGATATTGGCTCAAGAAATCCCGATACTGTTGGTCCGTTACGCCCGTGGGGGCTATTGGCTCAAGCGATCCCAATACTGTTGGTCTCCGTTATACACCCGTGGGGGCTATCAAACAACTACCCTGCAGCTTCAGTCTCTGTCACAGCTCTTTCAGCAGCTCTACATATTTATGGACTTAAGGTGTTGTGTGATCTAGCACCTATTGCTGCCTTGTTCACCTAGGGCGTGCCTACACCACTTTTGAGACTGATTATCCTTTGTACTTAACCATTCATTGCCAGTCGCTGTTTTGCCTATTCTGTGACTGTACTAAAATATATATTATCCCTGTTCTGTATCCTGGTCTTGAGAAGGCCTATGTAGCCTATATTCTGCTATTCACAGTACGGCCTGTAGAGGGCAATCTTGTTATTGGTTTTTTTTTCTAACAAAACTGTGTTTTATTTTAATCCTCTGTCTGAGTGTCTGAAAAAACGTTATATACATGCACCATACCACCTATTCTCAAAGCGGCAATTATGTTGGAGCTGTTATCAGCAGACACAAAACTAGCTTTTAAAAAGTAGGGTACAAGCCATTCCTCTATTACCTGCTCTATCTTTGATAGACAGTCCCATAGCTTTGTGGGACTGTCTCTCAAAACTCTACATGCACAAGGTGGCGTGACAATGGTATGGGATATCCTGCTGCTGCCTCCTTTTATTCACACTTCCAGAACCAGAAACACGATTACTGGCTGTCACCTGATGCTGTAAGCTAGTGTTGTCCACTGTCAGTGTTGGGAGGGAAACCCAGTGAGCTCTGCCCACTTGTCCACTTATCGGTTGTCAGGTGGATTTTTTTGCCATATGCACTTTTTAGCCCTTTGCCCACCACACTAACCACCTGCTTGTACAATTCAGGCACAGCCGTCCTGGAAAAATAACTGCGGCTTGGGATATTTCAGCATGGATCTACACATGACTTCAGTTCTCTGAAACCTCTGTTTTCTACAAAAGAATATGGCAGCACAGGCGTACTTTGGGATTGTTTTTGTGAAATTTTTAACTCCTTCTTAATAATTCAGTCAGTGTGGGTTGGCAGGACTTGATTTTATGTTTAAGAATCTTATCCATTGTGTAATCAAGCCCCTGAGAAAGTACTTATCAGCCTGAAAAGCATTGGGTATCATTAGGTGTATTTTGATGTACTAATAATATTATTATTTTTCTTTTGTATGTTTTAATTTTAATATATGCCTTTTGGTGAATAAAATATTGTATCACTTATACTCCTGAGTCCTAAGCAGCCAGTGAAAGGGAATCCACAAAGATTTCTATGTGCAATTTTGGAACGTTGGTCCAGTGAGCATATTGGAGTGTGGGTCTTATATTCTAGTACTTTTATACAGATATACTCTTAGTGGAGGTCTGCATCTCTTTCTGTTTGTGTTTTGTTTCAGTGGTATTATATACGGCACTGGTGTAATTAGAGGGGGTGCAACCACCTAGGATCTGTGTTGAAGGGTATGACTGGAAGACCCACCACAACATATAGTGGAATTGATTATTTTCAAGTAACTTTCTGGACCTATAGAGGACTACCTGCAGCAGGGACTCTCTACTCAGAAGGACATTGGGACTCTTTTTGTAGATTTTTCAATTGATTCTATTATTGCTAGCATTATTATTTTCTATTTTTTATTTTTGTTTTCTTATTTGTGAAGGTTCTGTCTTAAAAAAAAATTGTATTTTTTATTTTGACATTAATCCAATATAGAAATGGTTGGTGTAAATCTTTTATTTGGATATCTAGTACTATTTATGATAGTGCCACAGCCTAATTGTGTATTACTCTACAGTACACAACACAACTGATGCAGTATGATGTCTTGTCTAAGCCCAGTCAGCTGTCTGTCACCGAATATATTTATTTCTTTATTTCTTTATTCTTTTTTATTTATGTATTTATTTATTTTAAGTTGTCCACCATACCTTATCACTGTTACAGTCTCTCAAAAAAATATATAACTGAAAAACAATATCAATAACTTCTTTCCCCAGACTGCCCCAGCACAGAGACAATAACAGCAAGATCAGCAAGCAAATAGGTCCCCAGCTGCCTGTGTCTTGCCAGTCAGTCACGTGGAATTTTGTGGTATTTGGGGTCAAATTCTTTCCTCTCTTCTTCAACCCAGAGTGCCCCACTGACTCTCCGAGTACAGAGGACAAATGTAGTACCTAAAAGATTCCCTAACCTACACTTCAATTCACCTATCTTCTCTAGCTCAAACAACGTGCTGCTTTCTTCTCTCACAAACACAGAATGGTATACTGTGAGAGTCTGACACCCTTATATATGGCTGCAGAAAACTAGAGAAAATGTTTATGTGGTAGAGAAACATTTTTCTTCTCATTGATTTCAATGCACAATGAGCTAGGCAAAAAAAGTGGGAGAAATTGGAAAAATTGCACTTTTCACTGGAAATTATTCACCAAGCGGGAAGTGCCATTATTTGCCGATTTCAGTTTGAGGTGAATATTTTAGTCCATGACTATCCTGGAGAAAGAAATTTTTTTTATGGATCTGTGAAAACAGAGATGAACTATTCATAATATCTAGATCTGATCCCCTAGTAACATGGGCCTGAGTTAGTGTGCAAAAGAATAGTACAAGCACCACAGATCATAATTGTGCTTTCTGACATCTAAGGGGTTCAGTCATTAATCAATACAATAGGTGCCTCCCCACTCCCTAGGAAAGAGGTATATGTGACATACTCATAACAATGGGCATGCATTTATTAGGGACCTCCCAAACTTTTGTCTGGGATGTGAGGAAAGATATTTGTAAGATTAATTAACCGGACTGAGATTGGAGGGGCCAACCATGCAATTCTCTGCAATTCAATACTGCCCCTTTCACCACTTTCCAGTTAATTTAGTATATGAGGGAAGGTCAGAGTTCTGGTGACATCCGCCATGTTCTTAGAAACATCTGGATTATCCAAATGATGTCAACTGGCAGTAATTAAAACAAATCAAGTACAAGTAATACACACTGGATACTTGGTTCTTTAAGGAAATCAGGGCCAAATTCAGCCTGAGCTGGGCATCATCTGATTCTTCAGATTTGAATTTAAATCCCTTTTTTATGTTATTTCAGATCTCTGCTTGAATTAGACTGTAGATATTTTAACAATTTCCAAAACAGAGAGAACCATAAAAACTAAAATAAGAACTGACTGAGCTAACTACCGTTTAGTTGGCAGACACTGAGACACATTTTAAATATAACTATACACCATGGGAGAAAATAAACAATTAGCTTATTCTCATATAGTTAATTGCTTTTAAAGTACTTTTTATCATTGAATCAAGAAATAACAATATCAGAATACCAAATAAAGTTTTAGATTTTTTTTCTCCATGTTGTTCACATTAAAAGATTGAGAGCGATTATTTTCATTCTCGGGAGGCAAACATCAGCATCTGTGTTAAAGTTAATATAATCTTTCTCTGATCCTAATCCCAATGCTGTATGTGCTGATTTGTTCAACTGCTCTAAGCCATGCATGTATACTCGTAAAATGCAATCAGTTGGCAATAGATTGATCCACATGCTTGATCAGGTCTGGCAATGCTAAACTAGAACACTTGGCAGACAACACATCTGGATTAAAGGAACAGGAAATTTGGTTCACGTGTGCATATTTTTTCTTGGAATGATAGAATTACAGTGGATGTTACTTATTTTATAATTTTTACTTCGAACTCCATGTTTCTCTCATACCTGTCAGAAAGAAAAGGATTCCTTTTGAGTGCTGTGGCCTTTAGCAAATCTGAAAATACCTCCCTGACATTTTCCCTGTGACTATCAAAGACTTAAAAATAAGCATGCGCAAAGGAATCATTTGTGCTGTAATACATCTGAACACATTAATATTACTTTAACACCAGAATGTACAAAGGATGGCCAAATTACAAACCTTCTTTTGATTATGTCTTCTTAAAACTACATTTGGAGTATAAAAACATAAATATATTTATATAATCATTATTTATATTACTATTTTAAAAATCTATTTGATTAGATAGTGACAATTTTAAATGTTTTAAAGTTTTTATATAATATATCATGATAAGTATTCTGTATAACCAAAGATTTGGTTAATATGTTTTTACCTCCCAAGTGTGTGATTTGTAAGCTTCAGGTCCAATAAATAAAACATTCAAATATGTTTTGTGGATAGCTTGACCTTCACTATATTGATTTGTATCAAAACAATCTGAAACTTTTAAAAGCATGACCTTTTCTCTTTTGAAGATAAAAACATTAAGGAAAACTGACAATATTAGCAGCAAGAACGTGAACAACGTACTGTGTTGTAAGTTTAGTCAGCCTGATTTTTATTATTTCATCCAAAAATGTACATGCTACAGTTAAATCAAAGGAGCAAGATTGTGTTTATCTTTTAGATATGTTTTATGCTGAATACGTTCCGAACATTACTTGGTTTTCATTATTTTACATTTTTTTATATATTAAAAGGAATCTTTGAGTAACTAATGTAGTTCCAAAACAGACATTCCTTTCCAACTCACAGCAGACTGACTTTAACCACTGTTACCTCATTGGATTCCAATGTGATTTTTTAACTCAGCAGCACACTTAACATGCAAACTCTATTCAGTAACATTGCACATTTTATTGATGATTGGGTGCCTGTGGTTTTAAGCATATTTAATGCCAGCTCATAACAAGCTTTAAGGTGCTTTTACATTTAAAATGAACATTGGGTTATGACTTGGACTTATGGTTCTGGAATTAAGTACATTTTTGTGGACTGCTTTACAAGCACAGTTAACAAACTTTTCTTAATAAATTAATATGAATCTGTACTAGTTTAATTAGATTTCAGCATTGCAATCAAGTGTATGTGTGTAATTAATTTTGTACCCAGATGACTAGTTAAGTAAAATATACAGAGAAAGCAGTAGTAGTTTTACACTACATATAATGACATCATGTCTAAGGTTAGCAGAGGGTTGTAAATTAAATGAAAGCTTAAAGCATATGAGCCTTGAGGCAAAACTCATGAAATGTTCTTTGATTTGAACAATCTATAATTTGTTTTAGCATATGAAGCTTGTTGCTACGAACCAGAAGGGTTCAAGTGAAGTTGCTATATGATATGAACATATATTGATGGTTAAATAATGGCAAATTGTATTTTGCCTTATGAAAGATAATAGTAGCTAAAGTGCCATTGTTAGGTATTAACCCCTTCAATGCTAGAAAGGTCACCAACTCATTTATTCAAGTTGTTTAAACAATTGTTTGAAAAATGAACATATAAAGTATTAAAATTCTGCATTGTTCCTTCCATAGGCTGGGACAATTCTCAAGCAAACCAACTGTGCAGTTAGAGACGAATATGCAACATGTTGTGTTATTATGTGCAATATACTGTAAAGAATTTTAGCAAAAAACTCGGGTAATCACTTAGGGTGCCCAAATTGAATTTGGAAGGGTATAGATAGGTTTAAGTGGTATTAGGGAAATATGTTACAAGGTGATAAATGGGAGCATCACTAGATGGCCCCAGTTACCCTTGAGGAAGCCGGCAGAAGTCTGGCGATACATGTGGGGATTCTATGATCGCTTTTGTGATTGCTTTGTTTTACCTGAGAGCGTTTGTGAGTGCATAAGAGGACATTCTGAGATCCATGTGTTAGCGATAGAGTGGAGGCATGCTATAGACCTGTTCTACTGGGTGGATACCTGAGATAATACCAGAGACTTTGGTGGAGGTGAAGGTACCCAGAGGCGTAACTAGAAGCCACCGGGCCCTGGTACAAGAATTGCCATGGTCCCCCCCGACCACATTGGCCCCCCTCAACTACATTGGCCACCTCCATATTGCCCCTTCCACATTGGCCCTTTCACAAAGCCCCCATTTCTACATTGCCCCTTCCACAATGCCCCCATCTCCACATTGCCCCGCAATCTCCATAATGCCCCCCCACAATGCCTCCATCACAATGCCCCTCTTTCTCCACAATGCCCCTTCCATAATGCCCCCATCACAATGCCCCTCATTCTCCACAATGCCCCTTCCACAATGCCCCATCAAAATGCCCTCTTTCTCCACATTGCCCTTCCACAATGCCCCCATCTCCACATTGCCCCTCAATCTCCATAATGCCCCTCATTTTCCACAATGCCCCCATCACAATGCCCCTTATTCTCCACAATGCCTCTTCCACAGTGCCCCTACTGACCGCCCCCCTCCTCCTACCTCGAGACCCTGGTGGTCTAGCGGTGTGAGATGACAGATCTGTTCCTCATTCGGCACAGACCTCTGTCTGAAACGCAAGCTCCCGCACGGTTCTTAGTAATGCAGTTCGCTGGGAGATCAACTGTGCTGCAGGAGCATGGTGAGGTTGTCGCAGGGGATGGCCGGGCCCCTGAGAGTGACGGGCCTGGTCGCAGGTTCGACCCCTGCGACCCCTATTGTTACACCACTGAAGGTACCAGTGAATTGATACCAGAACTGAACGGGTTAAGCGGCTTCAAGCCGATGCTGTATGGCTATACTGACAGATTGGAGAGGGAAGGTTCTATAATATGGTTGATACCACCGCTGGTGATATTATTACATGCCTATGATGTTTTTATACCTTGTGAGTGCCTTTACTTAAGTTAGTAGGGGGAGTGCAGAATAAATGCCATTAAGATTTGTTCTGTTTTGCGCCTTGTTTTTGCAGAATACTGCAGCAACCATGGCTGCCATCAATTGTTGGACTACCACTTTACTAAAACATCTCTGCACTCTACCCACTCCCCCCACCCTTTGTGAGTTTGCTGGACATTACTCAAATAAACTGTGTTACTCAACTAATGTGTGTGTATTTTTACTATAAAGTACACAATAGAACTGTTTGTTTGTGATGTCTTGCCTTGAACCGCTACAAAATAACCTATCTTATATAATATCAATCTGCCTCAGTCACAACTTATGTCAGGGTCCTTGTCTCTGTCACCTATCAATTTTATTTTAATTTTATTCACATTTTTTAATTAACTGCTCCCATATCCCTTTCATTGTTAACAAATAGTAAATCTCCTTTGCACCCATCTCACTCCCCCAAGACTTCCCTAGCACAGAGATAACAGCCAGATCAGGAAGGAACTTGGATCATGGCTGCCTGTGTCTTCCCAGTCGGCCTCATCGAATGTTGTGGTTTTTGGGGTAAGCCTTCTTTCATCATTCCTTTCCCCAGAGTCCCTCAGACTCCCCTAATATAGAGAACAAACGTTCTTCCTACAAGCTTCAACTCCAATTCAATCTTCCCATTGATTTCAATTTAATGAGTTGGGCCACAAAAGTAGAAAAACATTACTTTTTGCTTGAAATTTGCAACTAGAGCGAAATGCCATTTTTCGCCTATTTCTATTTTGAAGAGAAAACCTTTGCCCATCCCTAATCTTAGCAGTGGTCCCCAAAGAGGTATATGGTAGCAAGTTAGCAAACCTCTTTCTCCTCCTCAGGGCTGCTACTTTGAGGATTGGTGTTTTTACTCTCACAGCAATTGGTTGAACTTTTACACCTTCCTCCATCATGCCATCAACACTTGAATGGGACTCATTGTCATCTTTAGTGCTCTTTCATGTATTTTTATATTTCTGTTGGTGGGGATTAGGGATAGGTGAAAGGTCCTTTTGTGTTCTGGTGAGAAATGAGATGAAAGCCACATTGTTTTCAGTTGTTTCACTCAAAAATCCACCCACAGCAAACCCCTTAAAATATCTCATTTTTGCCTACACCAAAAAATGTTCACTATGTTTTTCAATTACTACAAACTTCCTGCCGATTTACTATTTGTACTTCACATTTTCAAGCCAAAAACGTGATGTTTCCAGGAAGTGAAAAAGAAAATTAAACAGCTAGAGAGATAGAGATGGTGAAAGGTGGTATTATAGCTATTCAGTGACCAAAATAAAGGTAGAAGAGGATCATAGTGTGAGGTAATGCAAGGAATAATCACAACATACTTAACTCCGTTATTCCCATCTCTCAAACCATTATGGTTTGAGAGATGTAAGAAAAGAAAGATCTCCGCTGCCTCCCCTTTCTGCCTGATGATCTGTAAAGCTGTCAGAGGCAGAATCCGGTCAACCGACTTACGGCGGCTCTTCAGGAGTGCTGTCACCTAGATATCTCGGTATAATTACTTCTTCAGAATGGTCTACAACATGTGCTTGCAAGCCAGGCACGCGTTTTAGACCATTCCAATGAAGTAATTATACCGACATATCTAGATGACAGTGCTCCTGAAGAGTCGCCGTCTGGTCCCGGAACCAGGATCTCATGACGTCCGCTATACAGTGGATGCATGAGAAGGGGGAGGGAGCGGAGGTCTTTCTTTTCTTACATCTCTCAAGCCATAATGGCTTGAGAGATGGGAATAACGGAGTTAAGAGAAAATGGCAAGTATGACAGCAGGGGACCCTAAGTCACACTTGTCATCTGCAAGCAGACTCACTACTACCACACATCAGCTAGAGACTAGTGGGGTTGATGGTGGGGGTGGTAGTGATTGTGAAGCAAATGCTGGGACTTATTTGATTGTTTATCCTCCAAGTCCTAACGCTGAGGTGGAGGGGGAAGTGAATATTCAGACTAGGGGTCAAGGGAGCCCACAGCATCCCCCTGATCCTGTGATTCCCCTTCCTCCGGCATTGTCCTGCTGTGGCAGCAGGGTAAAGAAGGAAGAACTGGCTAGCAGTATTAGCATCAGCACACATCAGCCGCCATTACCTGCTGCTAGTGCTTCCAGACTGTCTTCACCTGAAGTTTGATGGTAGTGGACCCTCTGTCACATTTGCCATCATCTTCAACCAGTCAAACTTTCAAAGACCAGCAGCAGCAAGGAACAGGTGGTGGTAGTGATAAGGGTGATGGTGGAACAGCTGAGACAGAGGAGAGAATGAGTGCCTTTTTAGCAAAAAGAGAAAAGGAAAGGGAGACATATACAAATGGGATGGACATCACCACCACCAACACCAACAGTGACATTGCAGAGTTTCCTGCTGCTGTAATTCCTGCTGCTGAGTCACCAGAACCAGAAGTTCATCTGATGAGCAGGCTAGTATGCCACAGACCACCTTGGCCACAGTGGGATTTGGGTCCAGTAGAAGTGATACGAGACTAGGACAGGTTGCACTTGCTAATGACAGCAGTAATCCCAAGGGACAGTAGCAACCACTGTGTGTGCCAACACTAGGGTTTCATAAAGAAAAATACTTTAAGCACGTGAATGTATATCATCAGGGGTGGCTGAGAGGATAGCTAATTTGGGAGATGGCAAGACTCACAGCATATCAAAAACCTTGGTTCAGAAGCCTTGTACATCTGGACAATTCCAAATCATAAGGAGAAAGGTGCCCTCTCCCTGTCTCCACCTTTCCCCTCCTCCATGAGGTCATTGGCGTGGGACAGTGCAGTCATCACCGAAGGCTGTGTGCACACCATGGCACAAATGACCTCAGAACACATGAAATACAGGCACCATGACATTTATGAGAAGCATGTTAAAGACAAACCCCCACAAAAGAAATTGAGCACTGCTGTTGCTGTACCCTGTCTCTGCCAAAGGTCAACAAGAATCTAGGAAAAAAACTTAGAGGAAGGAAACTAGTGAATCCCAGCCTGAACTTGAAAGTTCGATGGAGAGCGAAACACCTGTCTCCCCATCAGCTTCTTGTGCTACGGTCCAGGCGTGGGATGACATAGCAATGTCCTCTGATGAGCCACCTCTGTCATTGTTACATCCCCCCACCAGCTGATAGCAGTTCTGTAGATATGGCAAGGATGTGGCTGTTCATGTCCATCCATTGCATATTGTTTGGTGCACTGACCACACATGGCAATGTGGTGGAGTATAAAAGCAAGCATGGAATCAAGCAGCATCTGATGAGATCCCATCCCACTAAATATGCTAAGCTGTTGGCAGGGTGGATTCATCATTATTTTTGTTAAAGCATAGTATCGTGTTAGTCATAGAAAATGCAGGAGACCGGTAGAATAAAAATGATACCTTTATCCAAAGCCACTTGGCCAATAAAGATATAATTTTTTCATTATTATTAAGTCTGTTAGCTGTCACATGTCTTTAGCAGAGTGGACAACTAGCACAGTGACAGCAGAACTTGGTTTCTGTGGAGATGATTTGGCATTGTGTACCTAGGAAATTTCAAGGTGCTTGCTTGCAGTTGAGCCACTTATTTGATGTGAGTGAAGATGTGTCCATTGTTCCCAGTCCTTACCCTATTTCACAACTTTCCTACACACACACTGCACACATTTCAGTTGCTGAGCAAATGCACAGTTCCTTCCTGCTATCAAGGGAAATATATTCCAACAATACATCCATGATTTTGGAGGAGATGAAGAAGGAGAAGTATTTTTGGGAAACTTCTTTTCTCCAGATATACCTGAGTGCTGGAGGGGCATAACTGTGGTGTTGTTACTACCTCAGGTGCATCACTGGAGATCATTGCATGTGGAACTGGAACCATCATCATCTGTCTCATATCACTGCTGTTGATCCCATTTCCTTGGAGCTGCCTAATCATCCTGCTAGCTTATTAGACAACATAGCAACAGCAGCATGAACTGCAGTCACAAATTCTACAATGTCACCATGGCATTTGCCAATGGCCTTTGGCTATTGGCCACCATAAAATGACATACTGGCACTAGGCCAGTAAGGCTTTTTTTTGTCTCAGGACTTGTTCTTAGCAAACCAGAGTACTAAAAATGGGGGTGGGGGGGCTTGTTTCTAACAAGCCTATGTCCTACAAGTCACTGTTTCCTCAGGACTTGTGCCTCTGATAAGCCAAGGTTCAATAAATCCCTGTTCCCTCAGGGCTTGTGCCTCTAATAAACCTGGGTCTTACAAATTAATGTTTCCTCAGGGTTTGTGCCTCCAACAAGCCAAAGTCCATCAAATAATTGTTCTCTCATGGCTTGTGCCTCTAACATGCCTGAGTCAAAACAAATGTCTGGTTTCTCAGGGCCTGTGCCTCTACAACTACATTTTCACCTCAAACCGAAATTGGCGAATAACAATACTTCCTGATTGGTGAATAATTTCCCATGCAAAGTGCCGTTTTTCCACTTTTTTCGCCTAGCTCATTCCATTGAAATCAATGGGAACTTTGAATTTACACATAAGACATAGCAAATATTATTTTATATCCCAAAGGCATAGTGTAAAAGGGGCATGAGGGTGTCTGTGTTCTGGGGTGTGGCGAAAGAATCAGTTGAACAGGGAATGGGTTTTTTTGGGGGGGGGTTGTTTACTGGGATTGGGGGGTATACATGGAGTGAGACAGGAGCCGGATTCGGAGGATAGAAAAACCAGGGACTACATGGAGCAAGTGAGTCAGCCAGAGCCACAGGTCAGAACTGATGTGGGTAGTCAGACAAGCCGGGGTTAACAAGAAGCCAGTTAGTCAGTCAGAGCCACAGGTCATAACCGATGTGGGTAGTCAAACAAGCTGGGCTCATACACGAAGCGAGTAAGTCAGCCACAGGTCAGAATCTATGTGGGTAGTCAGACAAGCCGGGATTACCAAGGAGTGAGCTAGTCAGCCAGAGCCACAGGTCAGAACTGATGTGGGTAGTCAGACAAGCCAGGGTCATACACAGAGCAAGTCAGCCAGAGCCACAGGTCAGAATCGATGTGAGTAGTCAAACAAGCCAGGGTCATATATGGAGCGGATTCTCAGATATGCCCAAGTCACAATGGGGCACAAGAGTAACTAACAGGAACACTACGTAAGGGCAATGACTCCTAGTCCCAAGGAGGATTATAAAGGAGCAGAAGGAGGTGGGACCCAATTAGACCACCCGGAATAGGCTCATCAACAGGCGTCCGTACTAGTGCTTGTTACCTGATGCCAGAATGAGGAAGTGTCCGGAGGCCATGCTGGCCAAAGGCCATACAGAGGTAGGAAGCACAGAAGCTCTAGGCTGCTTAAGGATACTGTCTCAGAATTAGCACTGCAACTAGGACCAGGAGTATTGCTGATGCTGCCAAGTGGAACGTGTCCGAGTCCCACATCACTTGTTGACACCATTTCCACTGTGTCCATTGTGGTCTGTGGCACAGTAGACTGCTCCCTAGCATCCTGCTGCCCTTGCAATTCAGCATCAGGAATTAGAGCAGTTGCAAATGCTGCAAATTCCAAAAGCTCACTGCAGGTAGTGGTGGTGATGCCCATCCTCATACCTGTCTCCCATTCGCTCTCAGTTTGGGCTAAAAAGGCCATAAATGTCTCTTCCACTCTAGATTCTCCACCATCATCATCACTGCCACCACCACTAGACCCTACGTGCTGCTGCTGCTCTATTACAGACATCTCACTGCTGGTTGGAGAAGGTGATGAGAAATGTGACAGAGGGTCCCCTAATTTCACACTTGCTATTTTTTCTGCAGTTACAGCAGGCACAGGCAACTGATCTGTGGTGGTGGTATTATTTCTGCACCTGCTATCCACCACCAGTCCTGGCTTCTTCGGGATCATGTTCTATGTGAACACTTTTGTGAAGTGGGCCAGAGGAATGTTGTGGGCTCCCTTGACCACTAGTCTGGACACTCTCAAATGCTTCCTCCTACCACTCCATTAACACTAGTCCCAACTGGCTACTTCACCATTACTGTTACTACTACTAACACCAACCACATCAAATTCAGCTCCTGAGTCTTCCTCCTCACAGTCACTAGTAATATGATGATTACCCCTTCACTCCTAACAAGCTGCTGGACCTTCTTAGTAGTAGTACTAGCACTTGCAGGGGGATAGTAAGGGGATAGTAAGTGTGACTTAGTGTCCCCTGCTGTCACACTTGGCATAATCTTATCCTTTCCCCCTCCTGAGTATTACAGGACACACTAGCAGCAGGTTCAGCACTGGTGGCAGCAAGCATAGCACTGGCAGCAGTCACAGCACTGGTGGCAGCAGGGGCAGCACTGGTAGCAGGCACAGCACTGGTTGCAGCAGGGACAGCACATCTGACAGCAGGCACAGTACTGGTGGCAGCGGGTTCAGCACTGGCAGCAGACATTGCACTGATGGAAGCAGGGGCAGCACATCTTACATCAGCCACAGTACTGGTAGCAGCAGGTTTGTTCAGCATTGGCAGCAGTCACAGCACTGGTGGAAGCAGGTTCAGCACTGGTAGCAGGCACAAGACTGGTAGCAACAGGGGTAGCACATCTGAAAGCAGGCACACCGCTGGTGGCAGCAGGGGCAGCACGTTTGACAGCAGGTACAGAACTAGAGGCAGCATGTCTGACAGCAGGCACAGCACTAGTGGCAGCAGGGGCAGCAAGTCTGTCAGCAGGTATAGCACTGGTGGCAGCAGGTTCAGCAATGGAAGCAGTCACAGCACTGGTAGCAGCAGGGGCAACACTTCTGACAGCAGGTACAGAACTGGTGGGAGCAGGTTAAGCCCTGGCAGCAGGCATAGCACTGGTGGCTACAGGTTAAGCACTGGCAGCAGACACAGCATTGGTGGCATCAGGGGCAGCATGTCTGACAGCAGGCACAAGAATGGTGGTAGCAATATCAGGAGCAGCACAACTGACAGCAGGCACAGCACTGGTGGCAGCAAGGGAAGCACGTCCGGCAGTAGGTACTGCAATGGTGGCAGCAGGGGAAGCACTACTACCCTTTTCTTCCTTCCTAGGGGTGATTTAGTGGGACTGGACAGCATTGGTTCTGTAGTGCTCCTCCTCCTCTGACTCAGTGGACACATAAGGGTCCTTTCAGTTCCTCCTTTTATTATTTTTAAACTTTTTCAAAGCAGTCGCTATGAGCCTCTCCTGCCTCAATTTTCCAAACAAATCACAGTAGAACAATACAGCACATCTACCTTGCTCTGTAGCTGCTTCTCTTTTGTTCCACTTCCTGGAATATGTCATGCTTTTATAGTGAAAAGGTGAAAACATGTAAATCAATGGACAGAAACTTACTAGCCATTGAAAAAATGGCAAAGAATTTTGGCCAATGGGAGAAAAATTTGGAGATTTTAATTGCTTGTTTTAAATCGGATTTTCAAACGAAAAAGCGGACAACAATGTGGTTTTTTCAGAATTACTCACTGGAACACAGCAAGACCTTTCACCCACCTCTACTAATAAGCCAAATTCCAACAAATGGGGCTTGGGCCTAACAAGTCTAAGTCATATAAATCAATGTTTCTTAAGGGCTTGTGCCCAAAATTGTAAGTGCTACAAATTAATCTTTCCTCAGGGCTTGTGCCTAGAAGTGTAAGTCCTACAAATTTATGGTTGTTCAGGTCATGTCCCTAACAAGTCTAAGTTCTACAAATCAATTTCTTTTAGGGCCCGTGTTTTGCTAAGCTGAGTCCTGCACAGTGCACAGCACACACACAAATATATTTCAACTCTTTTTTAAGTCTGCTGCTATGCTGCCTACTACCCATTGTTTATAAAGAGAAAAAACAGAAATCATTAAAAAAAAGGGTTACTAAAATAAAAATTGATTGTAGCACATTGTGGTGGTGGTGGTGGTGTGGTGGAACTTTGGAGGGACTTTGACAAACTGCATCCTCTGGATTACCACCATCATTTATTACACACGCTGCAGCAACCATGGCTGCAGTCAGTTTCTAGACTACCACTTTACTCACACCTCCCTGCACTTCTCCTAAATCCTTTCCCCCTCCCCTACGCCTTTTGTGATTGCTGGACATTACTCAACAATTGTGTGTATTTTTACTATACAGTACACTATCAGACAAAAGTTTTGGGACACCTCAATTTTTGCTACTTATAATTATTGCCATATAACTTGACAAAAACATTAGAAAAACATGTCAACTTGTGTATTTCTAAAATCAAGACAAATATTAAAATCTATTAAACAGATTTTTTTTTTAGCTTTTGTAGATGTGTAAAAGATTTTTAGTGCCAAAGTTAAAACAAGTGCATACCTTTGTTTCATCATATTTTATAAATTGTTTTACAGGAAATTTGATGAAAATAATGGTATCTTTAGAAAGCCCATCTTATGGCAAGAAAAACAGTACATGATATATGTGGGTACATTAAATAAGTAAGAGGAAAATTACAGCTAAACACAAACACAGTAGAAGTGTTAAAACAGCCATTGGTCTAGAAGTGTTAAAACAACCATGGTCCAGAAGGACCATGGCTGTTTTAATACTTCTACTGTGTTTGTGTTTAGCTGTAATTTTCCTACTACTTATTTCATGTTGACACATTTTTCTAATGTTTTTGTCAAGTTATATGGCAATAACTAAAAGTAGCAAAAATTGAGGTGTTCTCAAACTTTTGACCACTAATGTACACCATAGAACTGATAGTGTGTATGGTGTCTTGCCTTGGTCCCATACAAAATACTCTATCCCTTCAAGTATCAGTCTGCTCTAGTCACAGCTTACATCAGGGAGGTCCCTGTCACATTACATGCTAATTGTATTATTTTATTTGTTTAATTATTTATTTTTCTTTTATTTATTATTAACTAACTGCCCCACATCACAGTCTGCAAAAAACAGAACAAAGATTCCTGTGGGAATTAAAGTAAATTTACTATTTGTTGGATGTAAATTAAGTCTTCCCATTTATTTCAATGCAATGAGTTAGGCATAAAATCAAGTATCTGTCTGTCCCAGTCAAAGCTAACATTCGTGTCCTTGTCTGTCACCTATTTCAAATTATTTCTTTACTTTTTTGTTCATTTTTTATTTTTTTTCATCCTATTTTTTTATCTGTTTTTTTAAGACTAATAATTTACACACATGGTAATCATATAAATCCAATAGCAATACTGAGAATTACATGTTGTATAAAAAAATGTATAAATATAAACACTGATCTGAGTAGAAATTAACAGGCACAATGTCTTTAGTTTTCCCCTACCCAAGGAGATAAAAAGAAGAGACTCCATACACACACACATTACAAGGGGGCCCTGCAATTTACTAGCCTGTGAGAGATATCCAAGGGCTCCAGACTTCTTCAAACCTAATTAGGTGACCTCTGTGTATGGAAATCAGTCAGTAATGTGGGATGTTTTTGATTCACAAGATTCAGCCAGCAAGCATGTGAGTGGCGCCTGCTAGATATCCAGGCAGTACCAACCACTTTGTGTACCATTACCAGGGTTTCATAAAGAAAATACTTTCTTATACTTAAATGTATATCATATGGGGTGGTTGAGAGGATATCTCAGCTGATGACTGCACTATGTCTGCCCAAAGAGAAAAAGAGTCCCACACCAATGACCTCAGGGGGAGGGGAAACCTTTCTTCTTATGACTTGGAATTGTTCAGATGTACAGGATTTCTGGACCAAAGCTTTTGATATGCCCTCATATATGCTGGGAAGATGAATCTTGTTATCTCCCAAATTAGCTGTTCTCTCAGTCACCACCAACGATATACATTCAAGTCCCGATAAGTATTTTCTTTATGAAACCCTACTAATGGCACACAAAGTGGTTGCTACTGTCCCTTAGGAGGCGGGAAGGGCTTCTGGAAAGATTTAATCCCTTCCTTCTTAAACTAGTTGCAAATGTCCACCATCTGACCTATTTATTTTTAGCATGTGGATGATGTTATAATGAGGGGAGCTTCTTATTTTCACACTCCCACCACCTTAATATAACTAGAACAATGAGCTACAATGAAGTCAATTTCAGATGTACATTAATTATTACATAACTGTATAGTTTCCTAAGTTTCTTAAATGACAACCCTGTACCTAGAGAAGGAAATAAATATTGAAAATATGCAGGCAGAACCCCTTAGTATATTGTCTTCACTGTGTCTGGCTATCTTACATAGACATGTAATAAATGTAAGAGTTATAAAGGGAGTTAATATAATATTAAACAGTTGAATAGCAATGGCAAAAATTTAATTGTTATTATATTATTATGAATTTAGAGGTTCCCAGTACTTATATTGGAAACTGTATTTTCTTAATGCAGATATATTACATATGGCATATTCCAGACTGCTATTTAGTGACAGTTCATCCGTAGGACATTAACCATCTTTCAAAATACCGCTTTTAATTATTGCCTACTATATCCTTGCTAAAACTTACTAGATATCATTATAATACTTTAACAGCAATTGTGATTGAGCAATAAATGTAACAGCTGTAAAACATTACAATCATAATTCATTGTTCCTTCTTCAGGAGACTGTATCTTCAGGACACATGAATGTTAAGTGTACTTACCTGCAAGGGAGGATTTAAGAGCATTACCTATGAGTTTTACACTTATCTCCCAAAACTCCGGAGACTCAAAATCTGTTTTGTGTATAGGAATGGCTTCCATGCCTATCATCCCAACTATTTAATCCACTTACATGAACATGTATCAGAGCATATACCATAGTAAATCAGGTAGGATTCTTTATGGGATCTGTTCTAGCTGCCATTGAGGGTACAGTTACAAATTAAAAACGCATCCAGAATATAAATGATCCTGAGCTCCTCCCTCAAAGTCTATTGCACCCAGACAAAATTGAACATATGACCTCAGATTATAGGACTGCCTCCTTAACAATATTATGGTCCTTGGACCACAACAGCATGTAATATTATCCAGGTCAATTGAAGGCCCAAGTATCCAAAGCACTTCTCTGCTCCCCGTCTGACTAGTGTTTGATTGCAATGTACAAAAATAACTTGTTCATAAAAATACATTTCCTAATGAGTCCTCATACTATTTTAAGGAAAATATCTCAATTACATGACAAACAGCAGCCTACAAGTTGTTGTTGTTTGTTTGTTTGTTTGTGTGGGAAGAATGAGAAATCCTAATCATGTTTGTATTAAGGAGCTTGGAAAACATTCCAGTTGGATAGATTGTGTTTGTCCCAAAGAATATGGTCTTTTCCTCTTCTTCCAAGTAGCTTATCCAACAAACTTCTGCTCAGATAAGAGTGGCAGTTGCTAAGAGCACTAAAGACAGTCACTATTAATCGTAGGACTAACATGTAAATTCTGCCTTATACTCTTCAACAGAAGGCTTAGTGGACTATATACCATAGGGTGGATAGAGTCTTAGTGATGAAGTATGAGGGCTCAAGCTCTTGGATTTACTCACATTGAAGGAAAAATAATAACTTTTTATAGTTTTAGCCACATGTATGGGTCTTTCCATGCTCATGCTAATCACCTTTCATTAGACCCAGATGACACTGGAATACCTCCCTTTTTGACAAAGACTTTCCCTTTCCTTGTTCTCAAAGCATGATACCAGTTGGAACCTCTTCAGTTCTGGTCTGATATAGATGCGTATTGGTGAAACTATATGGTCACTGCATGCTCTCACGCTAAATCTCCACATATTTAAACAGGCATTGGGGTATTTCATTTAAACACAGCATCAATGATTTATGGCACATAGAAAAGGGCAGTTTGTACAGCCACCTGCTACTAAAGCTACAGAAATTAAACTAACTTACAGCTGTTTCTCCTACAGGGTTCTTTGCTGTTAAATTGACTGTTTTACTGGTACTATAGGAATTGGAGCAGCTGAAGTCCAGTCATACAGCTATGAGCAATGAAAGGCAAACTTGATGTTAGCGAGAATTGTAATTCTGAGTGGAAAGTCAAATAACCTCTGCTTCAGGGTGGAATTTGATAAAGATCTCTGTTACAGATAATCTTAAGGTAGAAATAGATCATATGACAGCAATATCCAATGAGATAGATAAGGGAAAAATTTGGAAAGGTATGCATTTGGTCATCATAAGCACAGATGTTGTCACAGAATGGTCGCCAACCCACCCATTCTGTACTAAGAAAAAACCCTAAACATTTAATAAAAATATATTAAAATAGTTGTTGCCCCTTCAATAAACAATAGTTTATTAGCCAATTGTTTCTATTGAAGTGTGTTGTTTGCTATGATAAGGATTAACCTAGATGCAGACTTCAAGAGGGATTATTACCTACAGAAAACTGCAGATATAATGGAAAAAATATATAGAGGAAAATGCCTGCCTATCTGCAGTGTGAATGACAACTACCTAGGTAAGGAATTCTGTGAAAAAATTAGAGGCAAAACAGAATACTTATAACTCATAACTCACTAGTTCTCTTCTGGTTTGCTGTGCACATCACTGAGATCTGCACAGTTGGGTGACTTCATTGGCTTACATGGCTCTCATGGGATATTCTCCCATCTCCATAGAAGCCAGTTGATGGTGGATTCACTGACACCAGCCTTCTATTGGGCTTATATGAGTGCTGAGCAAGACATCACCCACCTGTGCAGATTTCTGTGATCTGCACAGCAAATCAAAAGACAAACTGTGAATTATGTGCTATGGTAATTCTGAGTGCAATAACAGCAGGTTAAAAGGGTATTTTATTGACATTATATTGCCCTTTTAAGAGTAATGTATTCCTAGAACATAGTTTCCTATGCTTTTGCATGCTTATTTCCACTTAAACTGGCCTACAAAAGCAATATTATAAATTATTAGGTTTTATATTTCTTGAATCAGAAACATAAATGGATTTAGATGTTTAAATTGAACTGTATATTAGGTTTACAATTACTTGTTTTTCATCCATCTAGTGCCAAAGGAGTGTCAAGTGCAAGTCAAAAGTGTAAATACACAAACTCCTCTACCTCTGACAGATTTCCTCACTGACCAGAAGAAAAGTAAATAAAAAAAGATTTCAAAATATCAAAGATATACACTGCAACATTGGATCAAATATGAAGTATTTCCAGTCATACAAAAATAGGAATGTATGATCTTAAGCAGAAACAAAGGGGGTTCAAAAAGCCCCCATTGATTTACTAGGAATTGTAGCATAGTAACATAGTAAGTTAGGTTGAATAAAGACACAAGTCCATCAAGTTCAACCTTTGCATCATACTCTAGTGACATGAGAACTATAAAGCTTTACTGCTACCAAATAAGTTAGTCTTTATCAGACCTTCCTGATTTGCCTACTAATAAACAGTATAACTCTGTATGTTCCCTTTGGAAAGAAATGTATCTAATATTCTCTTGAATGTATCCATTGTATCTGCCATAACCACCTCCTTGGGCAAAGAATTCCACAATTTAACAGACCTTACTGTAAAAAACCCTTCCTCTGCTGAAGTCTAAACTGATCAGGCCTTGGAATAAATAGCTCACCACAGAGATCCTTGTATGGACCGCTCATATATTAATGATCATCTTTTCTCTAGAGTAAATAAACCAAGTTTGTGTAGTCGTTCCTCATATGTCAAGTCCTCCATTCCCTTAATTAATGTTGTTGATTTTCTCTGTACCCTCTCTAGTTCTAGTACATCATTTTTTAGAACTGGTGCCCAAAACGGTACTGCATATTTGAGGTGAGGTCTTACCAGTGATTTGTACAATGGCAAAATTATGTTATCCACTCTTGCTTCAATACCACTTTTTATGCAAGGCAGCATTTTGTTTGCTTTTGCTTCTGCTATTTGACACTGGTCACTGTTTTCAAATTTGTAGTTTGCAAGGATACCCAGGTCTTTCTATGGCAATGAGTCCCCTTAAATTGATTCCATTAAGTTCATAAGTAGCCTTGGGATTATTTCCTCCCAAATGTATGACTTTACACTTTCCCAAATTAAACTTCATATTCCATTTGTTTTCTCAATCTGCCATTTTATGTAAATCCCTCTGTAGAGAGCAAATATCCTGTTCTGAATTAATTACCCTGCATAATTTAGTGTCATCTGCAAATACTGATATTTTGCTTTCTATATCTATTTCCAGGTCATTTATAAACATGTTAAAAAGCAGAGGACCTAATACTGAACCCTGAGGTACTCCACTCTCCACCTTAAATGTGTAGGAGAATTGACCATTTACAACCACACACTGTTCCCTATCCTTCAACCAGTTTTGTATCAAATTGCAAAGGTTATCCTCTAGCCCCAATTTCCTTATTTTATACCCAGCCTTCAATGTAGAATTGTATCAAATGCCTTTGCAAAATCTAGATATGCTACATCAACTGTCTTACCATTATCTAAGTTGCTACTTACTTCCTCATAGAAGCTGGAAAGATTAGTTTGGCATGATCTATTCCTCATAAAACCAAGTTGATTCCTGCTAATTATCTTATTTTTTGTGTTGTAATCCTGAATATAGGCCCTTATTATGCCTTCTAGCAGTTTTCCCACTACAGAGGTCAAACTCACAGGTCTATAATTCCCAGGTTCTGTTTTAGTTCCCTTCTTAAATAGAGGGACTACAGTGGCTCTTCACCAATCTTGTGGCACTGAACCTGTTGTGAGAGAATCTTTAAAGAGTAAATATAGAGGTCTTGTTATCACTGCACTGAGTTCCTAAAGAACCCTTGGATGTATACCATCAGGACCCGGTGCTTAGTCAGTCTTAAGTTTGTTCAGTCTTCCAATGACATCTTCTTGAATTAACCCAATATCTGATAACTGTATTGGTCTATATGTTACTTGATGAGGCTCTCCATATTCCCTTGTATATACTGATGCAAAGAAAGTTTTTAGAATATCAGCATTTTCCTTATCCTCTCTAATCAACTCACCTATCTCATTTTTGAAGGGTCCAATGAAATCTTAAGTTTTTTGCTATTTATATATTTGAAAAACTTTTTTGGATTAGTCTTGCTCTCCCTTGCAATTTGAGTTTCATTATCTATTTTTGCTACCCTAATTCCCTTTTTTCAATCTTTGTTGTACTCCCTGTATTTTAAGAAAGAATGTTCAGTTCCTTCAGACTTAAATAGTTTAAATGCTTTTTTTCCCTTGCCATTTCCTTCTTTACATGTGCAGTTAACCACATTGGCTGTGATTTACTTCTTTTGCATTTGTTCCCCATTGGTATATACTGTTGGGTACATTTTTGCAAGCTAAATTTGAATTCTGACCATTTTTCCTCAGTATTTTTGCCTTTAAATTATGTATCCCAGCAACATCTTGCATGCTAAACAGCTCTTCAGTTAACTGATTTGTAATGCAATGAGTATGTCTCTATCATTCAAAAGGTTAACCCCCCCCCACACACACACTTAAATTATGGGTATTTTTTAGCACCCCCCCCCCCATAATGCAGTTACTTTGCTCCCAAATTTCTGCTTTTTAACTTTCTGCATAAATGTCTCTCTGGTTCATCCTTCAACATTATGACAATAATTGTCATAATAATGTATATAATAATGTATATAACAATATTCTTTAATAAAACAATATGTAGTAATGTATTTAAATAGTTTGTTTAGTATGATATTTTTTCATAGAAGGTCCTCTTTTATTTAAAGTTTTGGTTTAAACTGCTATTTTATGTTTCAACATATTTACAACACAGCTCTCAGACCTAGCTGACAATACACAAGGCTTACATTTTCTAAAAGGTACGCTATTTTGAAAATGTCAGTCGTTTAAAAGTCAAAAATCTTTATTTACCAAAAAAAAGTCGACAGCATTTATCTTGCACTGATTAATGAGAAAAGAGGTGACCTTAGATACAATTGCAGCGATTCAGTTCTCAAACAGCCAACAAATGCATATGTAACCAAATATTCCAGTTTTAACAGTAGAGCAGCCTGTCAGATACTTCATCTTTCAGCACCTGTTCAGGCCATTAAATGAAGACAGCAGGGCATACTAACGGTATCTGTTTGCTTCAGGATATGTACCAAGGTAAAGCATGACAAGGGGATTTAGATGGAAGCCAAGGCCAATCAGTCATTCTCTGTCTTCATTGATAAGAAAACTAACATAAAAGAGATAGTTGTCTCTCCCAGAGGTAATATCAATAGCTAACTACTGCCAAATGAGAATAACTGACACTGAATGATTCTGCTAATTAAATACAAATAAGGAGAAGTTTCATGAACCAGCAATTTCAAGCTATTGCTTTCATTTCTTCATATGTTTGCTAAAAACCTTTGATTTGTATATTCTCAATAATGCAGAGTAAATGTCAAAATCCCTAAGCATGCTTTTGATGGAAAAATAACCAGTAGTTTGTTACACTAAATTATAAGCCAGAATTCAGGCTTCATTTTTATTGAGGTTGATGTAATAAGATAAAGTGGACAATTTTATAGCAATGTATGTAGTAGCTAACATTCAGTGGGATAAAAGACCTTTTTTATATGTGGTGTCGCTGGTTTGTTCTAGAACTGTTCCAATTATAAGTGCATCAGCCTCATTGGATGAATGTACTAATAGAAACTTGTGCTAAAATAGGATCTGACATTGATATTATTTTGTTTATCTCAATCATGCCACTTGTACTGAGGGAAGAGCAGTGCTTTATGGCATGCCATTCCTCTGCTCTTTGCATAACACCATGCACTAACAAGGCACAGAGGAAATTTACAAAATGTTATTGCTTATGTGATAGGGGACATATTCAGAGGTTGTTCACATAAAGTCCATAAAGTCTTGGTCCATGATAATTGCTTCCTCACTGCTATAAAATGGAATATTCTGTCATTCTGAAAGATGTAGTTGAGACAGAGAGAGATAGAGAGAGCTGTAGAAACACAGATCTGGATACAGAAAAAAAAATTTCTGGAATAGTTTTTTAATGAGAGAGATAGTAAGCATCACCAGTATACCTGTTGTTGCTGCTGCCTGCTACACTGTATGTGTGTAGGGTGAGGATGAAAAGTTGGAGGAATGATGATTATGAGAGGAATTCAGTAACAGATACAAGCAAACTCTGCTTTAGCAATGAATATTCAATGGGGCAGAGATTTAAAGCACTCCCTTGTCTATAGATGGAAATGTCAATAGGATCTGTAATAATATAACTGTTACAGGTTACCTTGGTTTTAGAGCCATCTGCATTCGCAAGGCTTCAAGCATGCAGCAGGCCTCTGTTTTACGTGTTTGCTTCCTGTAGTCTACTCCTACCTACTTTCTCCCTCTGAGCTGCTCCTCCTACCTACTTCCTGAGGAGGGGTTTAAAGGGCTGACTGAGTCCTGAATAAGGTGCCCTTGAGCTGTTGTACAATACAGTTTCCTTTTGGCTCTGTGTATGACCTGGCTTGTCTGACCATTCATTTTGGTGCTGACCTGTGGCTCTGTCTGACTACTCTTTTGCCTGCTCCCATTGTGTAAAGGACACCCAATCTGGTGCAGACCTGTGGCTCTGGATGACTACCTGAACTGTGTATGACCCGGCCTGTCTGTCCATCCATTCTGGTGTTGACCTGTGGCTCTGTCTGACCATTCTCCTTGTGCGTTCCGATTTTGGCTTAGACTTCCTTTCTTGTACAAACCTGTGGCTCTGGCTGACTACCCACTCCATGTATAACCTGGCTTGTCTGACTACCTACTTTGGTGTTGACCTGGGGCTCTGTCCACTGTGCATCCAGCATACTAACGCTTCAGTGGATATCCTATCTGATGCAAACCTGTGCCTCTGGCTGACTACCCGCTCTGTGTATGACCTGGCTTGTCTGACAATCCTTTCTGGTGCTGACTAGGGGGCTCTGTCTGTTTCCTCCATGTGTGGGTTCCCACTCCACAGACACCCATCCTATTGCAGACCTGGGGCTCTTTCAGACTCCTAGACTGACTGCAGGTTTAGTCAGTGCTAGTCCTTTGGGCATTCCCAATTACTTCAAGACTCCAGTGGGCTGAGGCCTAGTCTCAGATAGTGTGGTGGATCTATTGGCAGACTGCTATTTCTGATACAGTGCTTGCCTCTTTGATCACCCTCTGTGTGTTATCTGTTTATGTGTATTACTGTGATTATTCTAATAAAAGATTGTTTTATTTTACCCTACTGACTCCTGGTTTATTCCGGGGAACCGTGACAGTTCCTTTTTCTCCCATACTACAAACAGACAGGTCTAACTTGGTCTCCCAAAGTAACAGATCAGGCAGAGTATAATATGTCTCCCTAGAACATAAGTCTGATTGTTTGTCAGGTAAGTAATAAAATATTTTCAATGTTGACTGACCTTTAATAAGTCTGCTTAACATCTCTGTAGAATGGTAAGTTGATGTCCTCAAGCACTAGATAACTTTCAAATATCTGAGGCAAGCAGGCAGAAGTATAATTCAATATGCTGTAAGGATGCTTATAAAAAAATTATTTATCAAAAGAAAAAATAAATCCAAAACTTTCCTAAGCGCTAATTGTGTAATCGAGATCACAGATAAGAGCTGGTATAAATAATAGAACTTGTCTTTCTAGTTTCTATACTATATTCATTGTTCAAACCCTTTAATTAAAACAATACAATATTTAAAATATTGCCAAATATTTATTAAAATATTTTAATAGAGCTCCATTTTATTTAAAAATATATAGTATTGTATTTGTCATCCTCGATATAATAACCACTGTAACGGTTTGTTTGACACACAGACACAGTAGGTTTGGATAAAACACAGTTTTATTGAACAGTTGTAATAACAATAACCCTCATGGGTCCAGTAATATATCACCAATATAGTACAGACACAGGACTGGTTACAATGAAGTTTGCCCACACGGGTCCAGTATATACAAGTAATACAGCATACAATATACTGACACAGGTCAGGTAGTTTTCGTGTGATACTCAAGTTAGACAGCACTGAATGGGTTACTATTAGGCCGAGAGGACTGACAGGCCCTAATAGCGCGAGGCCCTTTAAGAAGCTCAGTCTTGAAGAGAGAGCACAATCTCGAGTAACGACCAAGCAGTAATAGGACCAGAGCAACTTGTGGACTGCCGTGGCAGTAACGGAGGCCAGAGCAACTTGTGGGCTGCCGTAGCAGTAACGGAGACTAGGGCAACTTGTGGACTGCCGTAGCAGTAACGGAAACCAGGCAACTTGTGGACTGCCGTAGCAGTAACGGGGACCAGGCAACTTGTGGACTGCCGTAGCAGTAACGGATACCAGACAACTAGTGGACTGCCTTAGCAGTAACGGAGACCAGGCAACTTGTGGAGTGCCGTAGCAGTAACTGAGACTAGAGCGACTTGCCTGGAGAGGCACCCAACCGGGGACTGCACGGATGGAAGGAACACACAGCAATGTCGCCTGGGCGACACTGATGCAACGGCGACTAGACTGTAGAGAGTGACTGTCCGGAGACAGTGAGGATCCTGTCACAACCCCAACCAGAGGCCGGATAAGGCGTAACAGGAGGGATACGCAACCACAGGGACCCAGCCGGGGCGGGTCGGTACACAGAGAAGGAAAGTCAGCCAATCCGAGTCAGTACACAGAGCAGGAACGTTAGCCAGGCTGGGTCGGTACACAGAGCAGGAACGTCAGCTGGGCCGGGTCGATACACAGAGCAGGAACAAGATGCAGAGTCCTCTGGCAGGACGGGTCGGTACACAGAGATCACACAAAATAC
This sequence comes from Rhinophrynus dorsalis, assembly GCA_037306005.1. Taxonomy (NCBI): domain Eukaryota; kingdom Metazoa; phylum Chordata; class Amphibia; order Anura; family Rhinophrynidae; genus Rhinophrynus; species Rhinophrynus dorsalis. The sequence continues at coordinate 265,290,270 of CM074723.1, read as the reverse complement.
AGGAACAAGTGCTGGTACGGAAACACCACGAAAGGGCACCGGATAAGTGACAAGGCCCAGTATTTAAGGACAAATACTGGGCGGGGACAAGTCACTTCAACCAATGAGCGAGATCAATAGAGGAAACTGACAGAATGTCGCCCGCATAGCACTGGCACCATGATACCACTATAGTTATCATCCAGTGTGAGCTTATTGCAATTATTCTTCAATAACATAACCCGTCGGCATAAGCACAATTGCTATCACTGTTGCACGTATCTGCGATGGACAGACTGAAAATCTGGTTGGATATATTATCCAGTTACCTTTGATAAACCATGATCTGTGTGTGTAAATGCCATACATACAGTCACGTGTCCCCACAGAAAGGGAAAACCCGCGTACGTCTCTGTGTCTCAGTCAAATGGAGAATAGGGGTATAAGAATATTATTTTTATAGACACAGCTCCAATGGATGGCAGCCAGTGGGTTCAGACTGTTATTGTGCCCTTCAATGGGGCTGTATATCAAAAACACAACATATGAACCTCTTAAAAACAAAAAAACAATAAAAAATAATATAAAAATAAGTAAAAATAAGATTAAAAAAATAAAAATAAGAAAATAATAATATGCATATTAACCCTGCATACAACTAAGATGGAGGAACCTATGAAGGTATTAAACCAATACGGTCGCTGCAGATAACACTATACTGGTAATTATGATCACACAGTTTTCACCTCTATTTTATACACAAAAAATAGATGTTATATCATCCAAATATTTTGATATAAACATTTGAAAGATTCTGGACTATCCCTTTAAGTCGGCATTTCAGTCCTCTGATTTTTTTGTATATAAGATGATAACTTATGGACTTTTCTTTCTTCTTTTATCTGTCAATGTTTTTATATATCGATAAATGTATGTATTAGTGTAAATGCCCATGTGCATGGACCAGCATTCTGTGCATTTGGGCAGTCTCTACTGTACATGACTGCATCTTCAGTCTCTACTGTGCATGACTGCTTCAGACAAGCATACATATGGCCTTTTATATTATACAATTAGTAGTATATACTGTCATGGTTTGGCTGATCTGCTGTAACACTCTGCTGTTGATTACTGCTGCATTTCCTTCCCTGTTTCAAGCTGAGTCAGCTGAGGATTAACGAACTGCCTTGACCCCTCTGCTTCCATGGTTACTCACCTGGTTATCAGCCAACCACTTCCAGGCTATTTAAAGCAGCTAGGCTCACTTCTCCCTTGCCCTCGTGTTTGCTTCTGGTTGCAAGTGCATTCTCCTGAGTTCCTGATTATCTGTGCATGACCTGGCTTCCTCTGATGTCCCTTCTGGCTCCTGGTTTTTTCCTGACGTTGCTGATCTCCGTATTTCTGACTGTGGCTTATCTGAGTACCTGCATTGGTTCCTGACCCTGTCTTGTCTTTTGGTTTATGCTTGTGGATCACGATTTTTACTTTGTTTGCTTTGGTTATTTTAATAAAGGTGTTTTGCATTTTACATTTTTGTGTCTGTCTCGTTCCTGATCCCTAACAGTGTGTGAGTTCAGCAAACAATCAAGAAACAATGGCAGAAACAAGCATACATCGAAAGTGAAAATACACTCAGCAATCCAAATGGCAAAACATCTGATGCTGATCAAGGGGTAGTGTTACGGTTTAGTACACTCAGAAATGGAAGGTTTTGGTAAAACACAGTTTTATTAGCACACAAAGAATAACAGTAACCCTCGCGGGTCCAGCATACAGATGAATATAAAACTGACACAGGACAGGTTACAAAGATATGATTAACCCACACAGGTCCAGTATGTAAGGACAATATACAATACTGACACAGGTCAGGTACAGTTCGTATGATGCAGTGTGAATATGTTAGAATGATACTATTAGGCCAGGAACAGCTGATTGGCCCTAATAGTGGAAGGCCCACAGTATACTCTCTACGCAGAGAGTGACAATAGCGACAGAGGAACAGGTGAAGCCAGGATATGCGACTGGTTACGGGGCACCAGAGGAAGGCGGCTACTAGCGGTATCGTAAACGCCAACCTGAGACTGCAATGTTCGTGACCCAAGTGCATAGCACCGGATGGTGCAGCATAACGCCAAACTGAGACAGCAATGGATAATGGCCCAAGTGCACGGCCCCGTAAGGAGCAACGTAACGCCAAACTGAGACTACCGTGGATATAGATCAAGTGCACTGCACCACCCCACAAGGGGTTAATGAACGCTCTGGTCTGTGGCAACTGCTAGATGTAGAGATAGCCTGAGGCGCCCAACAGTAACCCAACCTCAGGGACAGCAGTAACAGACCAAATGACCACGGTGCAACCGGTAACACTACCGGAGTGGGAGCAATAGGCACTTAGGAGAGAATGGGTCACGGATAGGACTATCTGCACAGAACCGAGGCAACCAGAGGTGTGGTACAGACCAAAGAGAGCATGTGTGTAGCTCTGGCCGCACAGCAGGAGCGGGACGTCCTCCAAGCAGGAACAGTACACTGAGCAGGAACTTCAGCCAAACTGGGTTGGTACACGGAGCAGGAACTTCAGTCAAACCGGGTCGGTACACTGAGCAGGAACGTCAGCCAATCCGAGTCGATACACAGAGCAGGAACGTCAGTCAAGCTGGGTCAGTACACGGAGCAGAAACGTCAGCCAGGCCAGGTCGGTACACAGAGCAGGAACGTCAGCCAATCCGGGTCGGTACACAGAGCAGGAACGATAAACAGGCAGAATAGTCAGACAGTCCAGGTCATACACTAATATCATACGAAGGTAATGGAACAAGCACTAGGCAACTGAAACACCACGAAAGGGCAGCGCATAAGTGACAGCCCAGAGTATTTAAAGGTTGTCACTGGGAGAAGCAAAGACACCATAGCCAATAAAATGTATCAGGAAGTAAACATGTGTCAAAATGTCGCCCGTATAGCACGGGCACCATGATAGGTAGCACCCTTTGAGAGATAAGCAACTTGAAATAATCACACTCTAAAGTCGTATTAGGAAGTATAAAATCAACTGTTTATTCTTCTTCCAACATAGAAACAGACACAGGGTGGGGAGAAACAATGTCTAATGCATTTTGCACTAGATGTGCTTAATCATAGACATAGGAGGTGTGTACCAAACCACAAGTTTAAATCCAACAGTGATGATGATGCGGTGCAGCCGAGGCCAATCAGAAAAATCCACCACCTCAATCTCGGCTACAACTTGACGTGTCAATGTTACATTGTATAGTATTGCTAATAGGGTACCGGTTGGACAGTTTCTCAGACTCAAGAGGATCTGTTCAACAGACAAACTATTTGTGGAGGCTTCGAAAGATTTGCATCTTTGATTAGTGGCAAGGGACTGTCCTCCCTGGATGATAGATAGGGCAGAACATTTATCAAAAGGAAAACCAAGAGTTGAACTAATTGAGGATAAGATTAAAAAGACAGATTCAGTTAAAGTTGGTTTTTAGTAAAGATGAGCGAGCACCCCGATGCTCGGGTGCTCGGGTGCTCTGACCGAGCACCCCCTGATGCTCGAGTGCTCGGCCGAGCACCCGAGCCCCATTCAAATGAATGGGAGCACTCGAGCATTAAACCAGGCACCCCCTGCTCTGATGAGCGGAGGGTGCCTGGTCAATGTCCCCCTTCATCTCCGCTATGCCCCTCTTCCACAATGTCCCCCTTCATCTCCTATGCCATAGCGGAGATGAAGGGGGACATTGTGGAAGAGGGGCATAGCGGAGATGAAGGGGGACATTGTGGAAGAGGGGCATAGACTCTATGCCCCTCTTCCACAATGTCCCCCTTCATCTCCGCTATGCCCCTCTTCCACAATGTCCCCCTTCATCTCCTCTATGGCATAGGAGATGAAGGGGGACATTGTGGAAGAGGGGCATAGCGGAGATGAAGGGGCACATTGTGGAAGACGGGCATAGCGGAGATGAAGGGGGACATTGTGGAAGAGGGGCATAGAGTCTATGCCCCTCTTCCATAATGTCCCCCTTCATCTCCGCAATGCCCCCTTCATCTCCGCAATGCCCCCGTACCTCCATTCCCTGGTGGTCCAGCGGAGCGTCTTCGGATCTGTGCCTCTTCCGGCACAGATCCTCTTCACCCGAGCATGTCGGGCGAGCACATGGCGGTACTCGTACGAGTACCGCCATGTGCAGAGCAGAGCGATGCTCGAGCCGATCCGAGCATCGGCCGAGCACGCTCGCTCAACACTAGTTTTTAGTACTCAATACAGCCTTGAATTTAATTCCATTAAACTTATAGTACAAAATAATTTGCCAGTATATTGATGGCTGATAGGGATTTATATCCTGTATTAAGGAACGGTTGTTTGTTTGTTTCTCCCCACCCAGTGTTTGTATCTATGTTGGAAGAAGAGTAAAAACTTGATTTTATAATGTCTGATGGGACTTTGTAGTGCAATCCTTTCAAGTTGCTCAGCTAACAATCATTCATAGATCAGTATGTGGTGACATTGTCCTAGCACATATACTAATTAGCATAAAATGGCATACTGTGCTACTTACAAATAAGGATTAATTTCTCAAAACAATATGTATATTGCATATAAATGGATTGAATAGCACATTTTTTATATTAACTGAATTTACCTTAAAGGAGCAATCCACCTTTATTGTGAGAAAAATGTATAATAGGGCTTTTCCTGCTAAGTAAAACAAAAATAATAACAGTTCAATCACATTTTGGCTTTGTCAGCATTACGAACTAGTGTCCAGTAGTTTTTTTTTATAATGCTATCTATGGGAAAACTTGGGTCACTGACTAAGTCTTTCTTTGAAAATGATAGGAGCATTGCCACCTGGTGATCAGAATAGAAAACTGCAGTTACATTTTAAAAGAGCAATTAATCTGTTTTTGGGTGTTTTTTGTTTTACTCAGCAAGAATTATTTTTTTCACTTAAAAAGTTTATTGCTCTTTTAAGAGGACAGGTCTACTTGAAGTATAGTACACATCTGTTCTTTAATAAAGCAGAAAACACAGTTGACTATAGTGTATAAAATGCATATATGTTTCCAATTATAATACAGTATATAGTACCAGTATAGTACATAGTAACAGACCCAACTTATAAAATATAATATGCTTCAATGAATGACTGTGACTGAATGATACCACAACATATTTGATATATTTCGTACAAAAATAAATGAAGCTCACAGTATAATGAACCAGGTTTAAATAATAACAAATTAAATTACATAATCATCATCTTATACGCTAAGACATACTTCACATTTCCCCCACAAAAACATAATTTAAAAATAAAAGCAACTACATCACCCCCTGATGTTTTCCTTTACTGTAATTTAATTTCCCTTCAACTCTTTGATAGTAAATGAAAACTTAACTATGAGAATAGAGATAAAATGCCAAATCCACTTGGACATTGTGTGACTAAGAACTAAGATCTTCTTTGAGTTTTTATGATCAGGCTGACAACTACCTAAGGGGGCACTATACAAGGATCAAAGATTCTCCTAATGAAAATTACTAGAGATAATCACTTTTGAACACCATAAGAGTTTCATCTGTTAACCCCAGCTGACTATTCTGGATATATGTGCTCAGTCCTTTGTGATAGTCTTTGATCATACCATGATCAAATAATTATGCTAGATTGATAAAATCACTGTCTGTTCCCCATGGCCTTCACATGCAGGTGTAAAGTTTTTTTTTTCCCCATACGGTTGTTTTCTTACCAAGTGATGTGTGAAACCTGTTCAAATTACTTTGTATCGCTAAACTAATAAAAAGATATTTGGGTCCTATTGTGCAAGATGTATGTTGTTTTTCTGTAGCTTTTTAAACAAATTTACATCAAAAGGGAACCTTCACTTTGGAATGAATGGTTCATAATTTGTTTAGCAGTATTACTTTTTATGAGGACTCCTTCATACAGCAGTATAGTGCATCTATTTACTGATTACATCAGTAGCCGGACACTGACATTTTGCTATCTTGAGAATGAATACATGATTCCAATTGGCCATGGGTGGGGCTTTCTTTGTGTTTCTAATCTAATGAGGTGTGAACTAAATTCAGATCTAAAATGAAGATAAGCACATACAGAGAATTGCATATGATATGCATATATATATATATATAGATATCTATATATCTAAATCTATCTATCTATCTATCTATCTATCTATCTATCTATCTACTTATAGAAGAACTCCTACCTAGAAAAAAATATAGGGGAGATACACTCCTATAGATTTTAATACTTCTTAACTTTTTTTTTTACTTTTGTAAGTCTGAAACAGTAAGTACTTTCTAGCAGTAAGCTCCATAGAAAACTAGAGAATTTCCCAGTCAGTTGACAATCAAAGGAGTACTATGTATCATTATCTCTGTAGCACTGAGTGCTCTGGATGCTGTGTCCTATCATGTTTCATTGAGTCTTATTTAAATTGAATCACTATGTCTACTTTCACAGTCAGAAAGCTCTCTGGAACAGATCCAGGGAGCTCAGTATCAGGGACAATATTTTGCTAATACACAATATGTAAAGCCAAATAAAAGTTTATTTTTCATGTGAATGTACACAAGTGAACACAGCACCAAGCCCCAAAGTCCACATTAACTCAGTTTTTAGGAATATCTATGATTGAGCATAGGGGTATGAGTCAGATTTACTGAACAATTGAGAAACTCACAAATACCAAGTCAGATAGTGCAAACTATTATATATCTGATTAAAATGTTTACCAATATTGTTGTCAGTGTGAACTGTTCAGCCATGGGGGCATGGGAGTCCATGGGGGTGCACTTCCCAAACACATACTTGCACTCTCCAAATAAACATAGGGGCTGACCTGGGGGTCATATCTTGGCTTTGCTCCCCCCTGGAAAATTTTTTTGGGGGGTGCTGAGAGACAAAACTTTTGGGATTTCTGCAGTTATTAGGTAATCTTCAAATATAGGTCTGGTTTCCATTTTTGCAAATAAGTTTATCAAGAAATCAGGACAGGACTCTATCCCATCAGGAAAGAAAATCTGTTGAATGGCTATTTGCCACATCAGCAGATATTTTCAGATCTGCAGACAAATGTCTATAAAAAATGATTTGGAGTCCTCTTGGAGTGCAAAACATTCCGAAATTATACCAAAGCTAGTCTCAGGAAGTCTAAGGGAAGTGTCTGGATATCATCCACTTCCCTTTTGCAGTATCAAGTAATGGAAACAAGAACATAGAGGGCTATGAATGTTAGTATTGAGATTAATATTTATTTAGTGCTTGTTGATCCTTGGAGAAATCTGATTGCCATTTGGAATCAAGAAGGAATTCCCTCCCCCATTCAAATCAGAAATTGAAATTGCTGTATTGAGGTTTTTTGCCTTCTTTTGGATCGACGATGGTAAACAGGAATAGGAAAAGCGTTGAAATTGATGGACGCAAGTCTTTTTTCAACCTAAACTACTATGTAAGTATGTAGCCATGAAACTGGGGGGTGATGGGCAACATAGTCCACCTTTTGATCAATAGTTTTCACAAACACCCTCTCCCCATCCCCAACCAACCATATTTAAATCCACCATTGCTGGATTACAGTGATCTCAATGTAATGTCAAATTTGGGGTTAATTGATATATGGATGTAAAAAAAGAAACTCCCTCCACTGTCCCATCCAAACATGTAATCAATACGTTGGTGGTGCTGCTGGTGTAGTTAGAATTAGCCTCACTGGCAAAGAAAAGGTAAATCAGTAAACCAAAAATACAAAAACATATTAAAAAAAATTAAAAGCAATTAAAAGTCAAAATTATAATTTATGTAAAAAAAGTGGGGATAATCCTATTCCATCTCTCCATCAGGATGAGATCGGGATAGAGGGTTAATAATTATTTTAAGCCCAATGACCTAATATTATTTTTACAGTGACTAAAATTAGGGATGGTGTCTGTTCTTCAATGAAGATAGTAATTTATAATCAGAGCTCCATGTTTTGTGAGCCTTAAATAATGTAACTATACTACTTATTTGTCTTAAAGAAAAAGTCAAAGAAGCCCTGGTGACCCCCTGATGTACAAAAAAACAAAAAACAAAAAAACAAAGCAGGAAGGTAAAATGACTGCCTCCCTTGCACCATGTTCCCATAAACCAACAACCACTAGTCACTCTGAACCATCTAATAAGCCACCCTGATGAGAAACTCTTCCACGTTCCCATGGACAACATTGACTATACCACGATCATCATCTCCAGATTTGAAAGGGAGTGATAGCACTAAACTAAGCCATTTAGTAATGGCCATGTATCAATACGTTACAAAGGGTGATCTGGCACATCTAACAATAAGAAATGACATAAAGGTCTTTCTTGATATTAATCTTACAGTCCAATCTGAAACCCATCCTGTTCATGGATACATCACATAGCTAAGATACTGGATTAACTTCCTTAAACATGATCAAGAGGACACAACCACTCTTGGTCAGAATCTTGAACAGCTTGTTTTACAAGAAGACACCTGCAGCATCTCTTCAATAGGGATTGGTGAAAGTCCAAACAGGAAAAAATGACACTTCCCATGTTCTGTGCTTTATATAACCCCACATTGCAACCAATGGGAGCTAGGGAACCATTTTGAACAGGAACAGGCCATATAAAAGGCAATGCTTATTCATATTTCCCTCAGTGTGGATCGGACAAAGGCCTGAAAGGTACAAGGAGGAGGGTTTTTTGGTCTTTTTTTCTGCTGCCACCTCTGACAGTGGAAACCGCGGCCTGAGGCAGTGTAACTTTAATACATTAATTAATTTTAAAAACATTATTTTTTTTCAGAGGCACAATAAGTTTAATGAAAAACAGGGATGGGTAAAAATATTTGCCTCAAACCAAAATTGTCAAATAATGACACTTCTCGATTGAGGAATAACTTCCTGCAAAAAAGGGCAGTTTTTCAATGGAAACACATGCGACCATATGGCATATTAACCTAGATCACTGGCATTAAAGGAATCTATGCTACCATGGTTGGGGCTTATCAAGGTATGCAGTCATGGCATTTTAAAATAAAGATAATTATAAGAGGCTGCTTTGGGACATTTTATGGCATATCTCAACATGTTGCTTCTAATATTACAGAGAAAAAATATGAAGAAAAAGGATATATAAACTGTGCCACAAGAAGTGTGTTTTACTTACTGATGTGCAATCTATGCAATATACAATATCTAGGTAAGACCATTAGGAGCCGTAAAGAGAGAGTCAATGAACATTTAAGTAATATTCGGAATGCTGACCCTCACTCTAATGCTGCGGCTCACTTCAAATCTGATAGTTGTTGTATACATCATTTCAGTGTTCAGGGACTTGAGAAAGTTAGTATAGGAGTCAGAGGAGGTAACTTGGACAATAAGTTGTTGAAGAGATAGATGTATTGGATTTTTGAACTGTGTACTAGGCATCCATATGGATTAAATGAAGAATATGATGTGACCTGTTTTGTTTAATTTTGACGCTGATACATGCAGTCTGTCCATATTACATCTTTCACCTCTCTCTTCATTTCCTCTGCCTCTTTCACTATTATACCATCATTATTGTTATTGTCATTGTCGTGGTCAAAATGATAGGTTATCTTTGTTCTCTCTTAATTAACATCTATTGTATGTTTTATCATTGCAGGCATCTCTTTGCCAACATAAAGAAATTGTTCTTTCAATTTTGTTTTTATTTGGGTGCAACATTTTTGAGTTGATCTTTGCATTTTTGTCTAGGCTGCCTTTTTTGATATATTACCTCGTTTGCTAGTTGTATTATCATATAATCATGGCCCATTTTGGATATAACATTGGCCTTTTTGTCTTTGAGCGATCGGTATCTGGGGCACATGCAAGCGGTGTGGGTAGTTTGGGTTGAACACCAAGTTTAAAATTCTGAACTGTGGCCTGATCTGTGACAAGGAATTTATATCACATTAACATTTGTATGCATGTATGCATGCATGCAGTGTTCTTTGTTTAGCACAGTATAAGAAGCCTGTCAGAGAGTCACTCTCCATTTAATTAGTAAATTTGTAGTTTCCTGCAATATTCGTGACCCCAGGGAGAAATATTCCCACACCCAGGACTTCAGCTCAAGAGGAATATGAGGAGGTGATGATGTTCTTACATCTGAAACATGTGCTGCAGAACCTGAGTCTGACCCAGGACATGATGATCTTTGGGCTCTGTCTCTCTGATTCTCCTCCTCATCCTCTATAGCTGATGTTACCAATCCCATCACCACATCTTCAGGAACCTGGCATCTTCCTTACCACTCATAGGATCCTGTCTTTCTTCTTGCCCACTCACAGCCAGAACCTGACCCCACACAGGAACATGCACCTCTTCTTCCATCCCTCTCACTGGATTCTCCACTATATCCTCCTGCTGCCCACTCACAAGAGGATCTCTGTCACCTAGTACACAAGCCTCCAATTCCAATCTGTCTTCCACATTCAAATCCTCACTCCACAGTTGTATTTCCTTTCTGTGCCACTCCATGCTCATCATCTTCTGTGGGAAAAGCAGAAAATGGTGTATTTTTCACCAAATTTTCCTCTGAAAAATGTGGGATCTTTTGCTCATCCTTACTCAAGATATAAACCTAACCCGCAGTTATAACATTAAAGCAATCAAGTCCATCTTCACTGCTAAAAATCACTTCCATGCATGTTCATTTATCTCTCGTCATCTGCTTTACAACTAGTAAAGATACCCACAGATAACGTTTGTTCACTACAACTTTAGTTCACTGAGATTATGTTCTGAGGAAGTGAGGAAGAGTAGGAAAGAAAGAAAAAGTCAGGTGAAAACACAGGGAGTCGGTATCAGAGAGTTATTTAAATTGGGGAAAATGAAATGATGTGGGGTAGTTAAAAAAACAATAAAATTATGAAGAAAGGAATGTCCGGAGAGAGGAATGCCAGACAATCCTGTTTACTGTGATAATATGTAGGCTTCAAAATCTAGTGGCTGCATCCATGTTTATGTAAAATACCTTTAGTACATATGAACTACACCAGTGCAAGCTTCTGTTGAGAGCAAGCAAGTACAGGAAAACAAGGAAGGATTTGTCACTTATGTTATGTTACTATGTCACTCCTATGCAGCCTGCATCTTGGTTCAAATGGTGCCAGTTTTAGCGTAATATTTGTTGTTAGGCTTTAGACAGGTTAAGTGCGCAAAAGCAGGCTTTTAGTGTGAAAGTCTATCCATACAAATCCCTTGAAATACTATATTAACATTTGGAGCACGAGGGAAGGAAAAATTAAAAAAAGAAGAGAAAGAAGTAGAAATGTAGAGAAAATAATGCTGAAAGAAAATAAAGCATTGAAGAAAGATGTTGAAGCTCAGTGTGGGATAAAGGGAGTAAAATGTAGAAAAAGAGAGAGAGAGAATAAAGTAAAAAGAGGTAGAAAAGACACTGGGAAATAAAAACACATAATAACAAAGTAAAGATAGACTGAAATGCTAATGAAGATCCAGAAGTTGGATGATTACTAGAGAAACACAACTGGGTATTGTGCTAAAGAAAACAGCTCAGTAAAGTTTGTCCTATGACCATTTTGCTATAGGTTTTGAACAGTGTAAAATGCCACAACATTTATTTTTAAAGTTCTCAAAACAAGTAAATGTTTCCATTTTTAAAATATTTCTTGTATGGTGCATTTTTGCAGCATTCATTTTGCAATATTCAGCTTGTTTATAACAAAAGTAATTAATGATTAACTTATGCTAATGAACTACTGAACCAAAGAATGACAATGTTCTATAGTCTAATACAGGGCTTTATTTACATCCTAGGCACCCTAGACAAGGAACTGTAGGTGCCCCTAGCTCCAGTATGGTCACACCCTCACAAAATCCCACTCTCAGGCCCATCCACTATTTCCTGTCTTCAGAAAATACCTTTGCCTATAACAAGCAAGCACAAAGTAAGCTTTAACCACTTGGTTGCTAGAAAAATTTCCAATATATTGCAAAGCAATGTTTTAGAGATCTCTCTAGCATCCAAAGGTTTAAATAGCAACCTGCAAAGGGTATATAAACTGGTGCAAGGACTTGCTATTGCCATACCCACAATTCAAAATGTGAGTGCGACCTGTTCATCTGATGCACCCCTTATAATTTAGCAGTTGCCTACTCTGCCTAATGTGAAATCCTGTCCCTGGTCAAATATGTCCAGTGTATTTTATGAGTAAATGCATGAATGCCTTACATAGCTTATTGTGCTTTATTTTGGTTACAGGAGTCTTTTAAAGCATTGATCTTATTAATTCCACCACCTGTTTGTTGTGTGTCAGCCTCAAGCCTTTACTATCTTGAAGTTTCAATTATATCACCAGCAATTAAATCTAAGCTTGAGGCAAAATTGTTTTGTACCTATGTTTTTCACCTTCATTGATCATTATTTGATCTCCTTTGTCTGTAAAATGATAAGGATGGAGTGGTCAGTATCCTTGCTTTTCACATGTCAACAAAGCAAACATTTTGAATTGTTAAGTTGACCCTACTAAGTGGTCACTGCAATAAGATGGAAAGGGCTATAATTCATCAACTGGTTAAATGTAATATTAAAGAATACAGCTTCTAAAGTAGTGAAGGTTATTAGAAAGACTTTTAAAATGGTATTGTGCATATATGCTATGAACAATATTTATATGTAATTGTTATTTGTAACGCAACATACATGCCTTTTATGTCTTAAAATGTTTAATCAATTATTATTTATAGACTTTGCAATCATAAGTAATAATGATTCGAACAAATACTTAAATAAAGAGAACTGCTAATCAAAAAGAGATATCAAATGGAAAGAATAATTTTAGTAAATTTAATAGACTGGCTGGATACTGAAAGATGCAAATATAGTAGCTTATTTCAAATCAGCATTATGGATTAAAGAAAAGATCCTATAATATAAAATGCCAGATGTATGTTTGTTTAATGCAGTCACGAGCAGTAGACTCTGCCCAAAATGCAGGCCGATGCAGTCATGCTCAGTAGAGACTTCACAAACAGATGTTTTTGCGATGCAGTCATGCATAGTAGACACTACCCGAATGCACAGAATGTTGGGAGGTGTAGTTCTGCGGTTTTACACACTTTGGCCCGTGTACATGGGCTTTTACACTAGTACACATATAAAACAGAATTCTGTGCTGCGTTATTACTTGATAATTAGTTATTGAAGTTGATGAACCAAGGACAAGGTGAACAATTCTGCAGCTAACCAGCAAGTAAAAAAGTGCCACAAATTTCTAGGATACCTTTCTATCATGCATTGGGCTAAAAGCTCCATTTAACATTGAATGCCCAAGGGGTAAGCATCATATTGCAAAGCAATGCTTTGCAAACACCTCTGGAACTCAAAGGGCTAAATCAAATGGAACTCTTATTTGTTTTGTATGGCAGAGTTGGTTTACATTAAAATCACTCCAGTGATACTGTTTTTCCATGTGTTATTCCATTGCACAGAACAATTGAATATGTTGGTACTCAATGAATGAATTATATTAATTTACATATGATGTTCAGCATTCCAGTGACCAAAATATTTTGTAGTATATTTTTGAGAATTAAAAATGAGCAATTTGCAAATTCTGTATAAAATATTATGATGTGAATATAAAAAGACATACAGGGGCATGTATCAAGTGATACTGTGGTGGATTTAGAGCGATTTCAGGTGTAATTAGTTATAATGCCATCTAGTACCTCATGTATTATTAATTATTGATGAAAAAGAGAGATGACTGGCTATTCCTTTGGCTGGATGGCGGTGCAGGTGCAAACTGTGACAGTTATATGAGACAAATGCTTTTTTCTAGAGTTGAGGCACAGAGGAATCCACCTTTTCAATTTTAAAGTTTTTCTGTGCTCTAACTCACATAAATCACCATAACATAAGTTTCAAGAAGAAGAAAAGAAATGAGTTGGCACTCACCTTGCATATCCTGCATAGCATTTCCAGGGTAGTTTGAATTCCCACAAGAAAAAAAGCTGACGGCTGTTTCATTCCTTACCTGCACTTTCTCAAGGCATCCATTACCGCTACAGCTACTAGTATGTTTTTGAACTCGCAACACTTTCCCCAATTCACTAGATTAAAGGGGTAGAGACTGAGAGCCGAAATGGCATTGATTGAATGGCATAGTTTAAAATCAATTAAAAAATAAATATTTATTTCAAGATTCTCATACTTATCTTCACATACATCGCACACAGCATAAAGCTGATCCTTTATGTGTGGGGAAAGCACAAGAACTTACAAACGATCACTGTAAGAATGGCAACAAATCATTCTTATCATTTAACCCTAAAAGGTCAATAACTTCTCAACATCTTCATTCAAAATAAAGAGGCTGTCATAGATTAAACAAATCCATAACTTGATAGTACACCAACTTTGTTCCTGGGTGCAAAGATATAATCTTCCCACTTACTCCCAAAAAAATTGTGTAAATGGGGGGCTACCTAAGTGAGCATTGACGTGACATTAATTGGTTTTACCATTCACCCTTGAACAGAAACAAAGTACAGTCAAGCAAAAAAAAAATCTATCTCAACCTGTGTCTTCTGGAATTCATTAAGGAAATACTTCAAAGCATCAAGCCAATCTTTATGTCTGATATCACCATAAAGATTGACCACCTCAATGGTGGCCACATGGCGATTTGCTCTGCACATGTAATTTGTACTCTATTGGAAAGACAAAGAATTATCTTCAAGATCATATGTTGGAGCACTTAAGGTCTATTCAAGGGCCACGTTAATACTATGTTAGTGTAACACTTTAGTGACAGTAATGAAAATAATAGTAAAGTATTGCTAATTTCTGGTATTGAGAGGGTTTTCTGTTAAACTAGAGGAGGCAACAGTGACAATAATCCACTAAAAGTAGATTCTAGACGGATCATTAGACTCGAGGCCAGGGGCCCTCTAGGGTTAAATGATAAAAATAATTTTTTGGCACTCTTGCAGTGAAAGTTTGTACATTCTTGTGCTCTCCCCATACATAAAGGATTGGGTTTATGCTGTATGGGATTTGTGTGGGGATAAGCATGAGTATTTTGATACAAATGTTTCTTTTTTAATTGATTTTAAATATTGCCATTCAGTCAACTCAATTTGGGGTCTCTACCTGTTTAATCTCGTGAATTTGTGGATGAGTGTTGTGAGTTAAAAAAGGTGCTAGTTTAATTGTAGCTCTAATGCATGCCTTGACAAAGTTCCGGTAAGTCATGAAACAGCAGCTGACTTTTTTCCTTTGTTGAGGGAACGCTAACTACCCATGCAAATGTTATGCAAAGTATGCAAGTAACCTAATAAAAGGTAAATTTTAACCGTGTGAGAGCCAACTCGTTTCTTTTCTTCATCTTGCAACCTATTAATTATTGACAACTAGTGTAAAAACCCTTTGAGTGCCAGAGTGCCAAGTTCTGGGTAATGTTAACCCTTTGAGTGCCAGAGTGCCCCTCTGGCACTCAAAGGGTTAAGAGGCCGCTGCCTCACTGGTCCACATGATGCATTCTTGCGTCTCCTCACTCATGTGATGCAATCATGCACAGTAGAGACTGTCCGAACACAGGCAGTCTCTACTGCGCATGATTGCGTAGTAGAGATGGTACTTGGTACTTGCACTCTGGCAAAAGACTTTTAAGTCTGGAGTTCCACCACTTCTATCTGTTTTAACTGATTATATATATATATATATATATATATATATATATATATATATATATATATATATATATAATGCTTAATATGCAAATCTACTAAACCAACCTTCCTACCTATAATTAAATATTGCTATCATATCATCATACCTCTGATGCTGCTCACAGCACTAGGCCTAGTAATGTTGCTAAACTCACCAGCAGAGTCCATACATTGAGACAAAAATAAAAGGCTTAATCTCAGTGAAAAAGCATTAGATGCAGGTTATATTCTCTTACTGAGACATCTACCAACTAGGGGTAGGCAAAAGATCGCGTTGTGTTCCCTCGAGAAAATCCATGAAAACCACATGGTTTTCAACTTTTTCACAGGAAAATCCATATTACAAATCCCTTAAAAAGTTTTCATTAAATTTTGCAATGGCCATTTACTTATGTATACTTTACGTTTTTGATTCAAAAGCATGATGTTTCCTGGAAGTGCAACAGAAAACAAAGCAGCTATAAAGAGTGGGGGCTAGGTGATTTTATAGTGATTTAGTGAGTGAAATAAGGGTAGCAGAAGCTCAGACTGTTGGTAACAGATTGAGCATCATCTAGAATATAGGAGAAGCTGGAAGGACCATGATGCATCCAGTGAGTCAGAGGAGAAGTAGAAAGGGACTAGCACCAGTATGAAAGGATCTGGGAGCCCTAATTCCCCTGGGAGAAAAGTGTATGCACAGCAGAACTGGGTAGCAGTGTGAGCTGTGCAGGTCAGCTGTCTGTGCTTACTGCTATTGCTGCCAGTGTGCCTTCTGATACTCAGGAGGAGGAGAAGATAATGCAAGTGTGACAGAAGGGGACCTTAAGTCACACTTGCCATCTTCCGTTAGTCCCACTATTACCATGCAGCAGCGAGAGAGTGTTGGGGTGAGGAAGGAGGTGATGGTGATGATAATTGTTATGAAATAGCTGGTGGTGGGACTAGCGTGACTTCTGTTGATACTCTTGCTGAGGTGGAAGTGGAAGTGAAAGCTTCCAACTTCACCCTGACCCAGTGATTCCCCTTCCCTTAGCCTTGTACCTCTGGGATATGATTGTGAAGAAGGTAGAACTGGCTAGAAGTATTAGCATCAGCACAGATCGGCTGCCTGCGCCTGCTGCTAGTGTTGCCAGTCTGCCTTCTTCCCCTCAAGTGATGACTGGTGTGACAGTAGGGGACCCTTTGTCATCATTATCAACCAGTGCGACTCTCATAGAGCAGTAACAACATCACTGGTGATGGTGGTGGTGATGGTGGATCAGCTGGGGTAGAAGAGACAATAAGGTCCTTTTTAGCTAAAACCAAGAAGGAATGGTATACAGATATGCAAATGGGGATGGGCATCACCACCATAACCAGTAGTGACATTGCAGAGTTTTCTGCTGCTATAATTCCTGCTGCTGCTGAGTTGCAAGGGCAGCAGGCTGATGATGAGCAGGCTAGTGTGCCACAGACCACCGTGGCCACAGTGGAATGGGGTCCAGCAGTAGTTATGTGGGACTAGAACATTTGCATGGGTGTGGGACTATTTTTCTCTTGGGTCAGGCACAGCTCAGTCATCAGCAATTGCACTGTGAACAATTTGTGATAAGTTAGCGAAAAGGGGAAAGGAAGAAAATCACCTTGACACAACCGCCCTGATAACACACATGAAATACAGATACTGTGACATTTAAAGTAAAACCCCAAAAAAGAAATTGGGATCTGCTGCTGCTGTACTCCTGTCTCTCCCCAAGGGCTTCAGTAGTTGAGGCAGAAATCTAAGAGGAGGAAGAATAGAGAAGCCCAACTTGGGCTTGAAAGTTTGATGATGAGCGACACACCTGGCTGGTCATCAGCTTCTTGCTCTAGGGTCCAGGCGCAGTAAGATGTAGCAATGTCTTCTGGTGATCCACCTCTGTCATCATTACCTCCCCCACCAACTGAAAGTGATTCTTTAGATTTGAGGATATGACAGTTTGTGTCCACCCATTGCTCATTGTGTGGTGAACTTAATGTGGTGAAGTATATTCGCAGGCATGGAATCAAGAAGCATCTGAGGAGATTCCATCCAGCAGAATACACTAAGCTAGTGGCAGGGAGAATTCATCATTATTATAATTCACGTGTCCTTAGCAGAGCAGGCAAGGAACATAGTGACAACAGAAGTACATGGTTTCTGGAGGTATTATTGATTTGCCATTGTGGACCTAAGCATCAAGGTGTTTGATTTCAATTGTGCCAGTTGAGTGATGGGAGTGGAGATGTGTCCATTGTTCCCAGTCTTTCCCCTATTTTCCACACACACTGTGAACATTATGGTTTCTGATGAAAGGCACAGTTCGTTCCTGCAGTAGTGTCAAGGGAAAATCAGTATTCCAACATACCCATGATTTTGGAGGACTTGCAGGAGCAGAAGCATTGACCAGAAAGAAACAAAGAAGAAAAGTGGATCATGTACAGGCACTCTACTC
The DNA here is from genome assembly GCA_037306005.1 of Rhinophrynus dorsalis. Taxonomy (NCBI): domain Eukaryota; kingdom Metazoa; phylum Chordata; class Amphibia; order Anura; family Rhinophrynidae; genus Rhinophrynus; species Rhinophrynus dorsalis. Next base: position 265,272,072 of record CM074723.1, on the reverse strand, counting down.
AAAAATAATAACCTAATATAAAAATAAATAAGCAATGATACAACTGATCTATCAAAAAAAGTATAAATATTTATTAGATACCAAATATACTTCTGTGAAGAGACTATGACAGAACACACATGAAAATCCTCTCTCGCCATTCATTTGATACTAGAATAACAACTTTGTATTTTAAAATATAGAGCTTAGAAATCTGTACCAAAGTTCATATATAGACCCCCTAAGGACATCATGAATGACAATTACCACTTAGGGAAAATATGTATTTAAGAGGGGCCAAATCAATAAAGGATGTGCCTGATAGTCGGTATGGACAAAGAAATATCATGTCAAAGTCCAGGAGCATAACAGCGGCATCTAAATAGAAATGAGATAAAATCAAATAATGCACTCCTCACTGATCCACTGGACACTATAATCAGGATTGTGATAAAGTCACACATACACAATGAACACAAAGGCAAGTAGACAGCAGTGTGCAATACTAAGGATCACAGCAGGACTAGTCAGAGAAATCAGTGGAACTGCCTTGTAACAAAGTATCATACGGAATAACAGTCATATAGCTGCATCCATTCAGACATGGAGTATATAGAGCAGCCCACACACATTAATGAATATAACAATAATCGGAATGATCCTACCACATATGCATATTTTCATGGGCTATCCGTCTTCTTCATTAGCCTTGTATATTTAACCCTTTGAGTGCCAGAGGGGTACCCCTCTGGCACTCAAAGGGATAAGCAGCATTCTTGTATTCTTAATTGCTCAAGGGACACTTGTAGTAAACTATGCTCTCTGATGTTTCCAGCATCCACAGACGCTTTTAATCAATTCAGTCATCGCTGTTCTCTGTCTTCCAGACTTACTGACATCCATTGATCCACATCAATTTGAATATACGTACAAGAAAGGCACATCACCCCTTCCATATATCTGGTAGAGATAATACATAGGCTCACACACCCAGTGTTTTGCCCTTCTATGATGGGCTTTGCCAAGGTAATTCATTATTATGTATAATATTTTGCCAGACATCCTTTTTCCCTTTTAGGTGCTAATTTATTTTTTCCTGTTCCTAGCTGCTTCACATTCCCCCTGTCTCTTCTCGACCATCATTGGTATTTACCACCACTTTCACAGATCCTGTGTGCAATGGTACACCCCCAATTCCAACCAGGTATCCCCTTGTAAAAAAATTGGAGGAACTCTATATCATACAATATCCCCCTCTCTCTTGGATATCAGGCCAGGGACACCAGATTCATCAGCTCAGATTGACACCTTTGAGAATTACTAATCATCGCAATCCCATGCCAGCCATATATTGTTGATATTGTGCAGTGCCTGTGGGCATGCTTTGTATGCATAACTTAAATTTCCAGAGAGGTTGCTTCTGATTCTGTCACACACAGAATCCTCGTGACCAGTCTCCCCACAGATGAAGACTTAACAACTTTGCATATAATACTAAGATGCCTGTAGAATCTGTATTTATAACACCCTTTTGGCAGCCCTTCATAAAACAGGACAACCTATGCCACCCAAAAATGCATTTGACATATGGAATCTGATAATGTCAACCATCTGAGAAAGGGAATGGGCAGGTGCTGGGTAAGAAATAGGACAGGGGATTTGATGAGACAAGGATTAAATCAGAGGGTTGGACAGGGCCACACAAGGTGTTTTGGTAGCACCCATGACAGGGGAAGGTGACTGAACACGTTCTACCACAGCCAAGGACATATTTACTTAGCTATCCACATCAGTCTCTAGTCCAAACTGAAGGTCAGTCTTTGGGAAAGATGTGATAATGTTTGGAACAACATAAGAGTTCTTTCCCTTGTCTTTAGCAAATCCCAAAGCATGTTGCTCCGCACATCCAACCTCTATCTGTGCCTTCTGGGAGAGAGCTGGCCAGCCATTTTCATTGAAGAGAATCACTCCTAGCTCTCCAGTATACTACAGTGTTCACTGTAAAGGGATAGTAATACTTCATTTTATCTTTATTTTATTTTGTAGGCATTAAAAAACATGAAGAATGATATGTCTTATCTCTCAAACCATTATGGTTTAAGAGATATTCACAAGCAAAGTTTCCCCCTCCCGCCTATTTTTCCTAGTGTAAGCCATCTCTTCTCAGATATGAATCTGGTTGTAAGACCAGACAGATAACAGCAGGGGACAATCTTGTTTGTATGAAAACAATGAAAGCCCTTCCCCCCTTGACAAGTTTTTCAGCTTTTTCCCTTATCTTAAATGAAGATTGTCCCTCTCTGCAGTCTACCTGGGCACCTCCCTTCTGATCTGGCTGAACGGGGGGGGGAATACTTTGCTTGTGAATATCTCTTAAACCATAAAGGTTTGAGCGATAAGGCTTATATCGTTCTTCATGTTTTTTTAATGCCTACAAAATAAAATAAAGATAAAACAAAGTATTACTATCCCTTTAAGTGATGGCAGCCAGCACGCGTGCCTGGTCCTTAAGGGGTTAAAGATACTCTTGATGTCTTGCATCCTGGGACATCTGATGCATCAGGGTCTAAGGTAGAGGATGCCTCCTTTGGGCAGTTTTTATATAGGTCTACTTCACCTTTTTATTTCACCAATCTCCATTTTACCCCAGGATCAAAATCATTTGCTTCTCCTTGCTTGCTGTTAATGACAGTGGAGGGCCACCTTGTCTGCAAGTTCCTGCTTTTGCCTCCACTGCAGTCAGGGTTTCTTGGATTCCTTATAGCTTTTCGGAGAATGACCATCTCTTCTCACTGTGGCTTGATTCTATTACCCACTCTAAAACCGGCATTACAAGAAAAACAAGTAGCGCGAATTTTGCAAACGTATTACTTCGGTATTCTATTGTAGAAACACGGTAAAACAAAATTGTCATAGACAGCACTTTTCAGAGTAGTAACAAAACTGGCGCTGTCTGCTTTTTTCTGACTACCGCCTACAAAAAACGCACAAAATGTCAAAGTCCAAGGAAATAGGCGTAGATTAGATGACAGAAAGATCAAGTTCAGTGTTAGATGTGTTCTCCATATAACAAAATCCGATAGAGTGCCCCCCTCGACATATTAACCCCCCGTTTTAAAAGTCGACTTGCAGTGCTTTCTTCCACCACATTAATCAAACATAGTCGGCAATTAACCCTATAGTCGACAATTAACCCTTCCCCTTCCAAAGTCGACTTACAGTGCTTTCTTTCACCACATTAATCCGACAAATATTGTTCATAGTCGACAATTAACCCTTCCCCTTCCAAATCCGACTTTCAGTGCTTTCTTACACCATATTAATTCGACGAATATTGTACATCTGATATTTTAACCCCCCTCCCCCTTGAAAAGTCAACTACAGTGCTCCTATGACTTTCTTTCACCATTTTTATCCCACATTTTTCTGCTCCTATTATATTCAACATGCCCTCATATTTTGTATTGCAAGATTAACCCTATGAGTACCAGAGAGGTATTGTAATGTGATTGCTACCCCTCTGGTACTCATAGGGTTAATAGGTAACCTGTATATGTAATATGTAATTTGTGTGAAAATGTAATTAAATATTTAATTTATGTGTAACAATGATTTTCTTTTTTTTTAAATTATATATGTAATTAGTATTAAAAAAGTACTTCAGACCTCAAGAGGGGTATCATGACCCCTCATGACACCCCCCTAGTATGGGGGTGACAATTGCCACCTTTATTAATTAAAGAGCGTTACGTACCCCTCTGGCACTCAAAAATTTAATTAAAAAATACGAGTGCATGTTGAATATAATAGGAGAAGAAAAATGTCGGATAAAAATGTGAAAGAAAATCGTGGGAGCACTGTAGTTGACTTTTCAAGGGGGGTTAAAATGTCGGATGTACAATATTTGTCGCATTAATATGGTGAAAAAAAGCACTGTAAGTCGACTTTGGAAGGGGAAGGGTTAATTGTCGACTATGAAAAATATTTGTCAGATTAATGTGGTGAAAGAAAGTCACATATTCCATTCAGTGTGTTTCACCGCCGTTTAGCAGCCTATTCTGTGTACTCTGCAGAGTTGCAGAATAATAAGAAATACTGTTAAGTTTTCAAACTCAAATATTAAAGTCACATATTCCATTCAGTGTGTTTCACCGCCGTTTAGCAGCCTATTCCGTGTACTCTGTACAGTTGCAGAATAATAAGAAATACTGTTAAGTTTTCAAACTCAAATATTAAAGTCACATATTCCATTCAGTGTGTTTCACCGCCGTTTAGCAGCCTATTCTGTGTACTGTGCAGAGTTGCAGAATAATAAGAAATACTGTTAAGTTTTCAAACTCAAATATTAAAGTCACATATTCCATTCAGTGTGTTTCACCGCCGTTTAGCAGCCTATTCTGTGTACTGTGCAGAGTTGCAGAATAATAAGAAATACTGTTAAGTTTTCAAACTCAAATATTAAAGTCACATATTCCATTCAGTGTGTTTCACCGCCGTTTAGCAGCCTATTCTGTGTACTGTGCAGAGTTGCAGAATAATAAGAAATACTGTTAAGTTTTCAAACTCAAATATTAAAGTCACATATTCCATTCAGTGTGTTTCACCGCCGTTTAGCAGCCTATTCTGTGTACTGTGCAGAGTTGCAGAATAATAAGAAATACTGTTAAGTTTTCAAACTCAAATATTAAAGTCACATATTCCATTCAGTGTGTTTCACCGCCGTTTAGCAGCCTATTCTGTGTACTCTGTACAGTTGCAGAATAATAAGAAATACTGTTAAGTTTTCAAACTCAAATATTAAAGTCACATATTCCATTCAGTGTGTTTCACCGCCGTTTAGCAGCCTATTCTGTGTACTGTGCAGAGTTGCAGAATAATAAGAAATACTGTTAAGTTTTCAAACTCAAATATTAAAGTCACATATTCCATTCAGTGTGTTTCACCGCCGTTTAGCAGCCTATTCTGTGTACTGTGCAGAGTTGCAGAATAATAAGAAATACTGTTAAGTTTTCAAACTCAAATATTAAAGTCACATATTCCATTCAGTGTGTTTCACCGCCGTTTAGCAGCCTATTCTGTGTACTGTGCAGAGTTGCAGAATAATAAGAAATACTGTTAAGTTTTCAAACTCAAATATTAAAGTCACATATTCCATTCAGTGTGTTTCACCGCCGTTTAGCAGCCTATTCTGTGTACTGTGCAGAGTTGCAGAATAATAAGAAATACTGTTAAGTTTTCAAACTCAAATATTAAAGTCACATATTCCATTCAGTGTGTTTCACCGCCGTTTAGCAGCCTATTCTGTGTACTCTGCAGAGTTGCAGAATAGGAAGAAATACTGTTAAGTTTTCAAACTCAAATATTAAAGTCACATATTCCATTCAGTGTGTTTCACCGCCGTTTAGTAGCCTATTCTGTGTACTCTGTACAGTTGCAGAATAATAAGAAATACTGTTAAGTTTTCAAACTCAAATATTAGTCACATATTCCATTCAGTGTGTTTCACCGCCGTTTAGCAGCCTATTCTGTGTACTGTGCAGAGTTGCAGAATAATAAGAAATACTGTTAAGTTTTCAAACTCAAATATTAAAGTCACATATTCCATTCAGTGTGTTTCACCGCCGTTTAGCAGCCTATTCTGTGTACTGTGCAGAGTTGCAGAATAATAAGAAATACTGTTAAGTTTTCAAACTCAAATATTAAAGTCACATATTCCATTCAGTGTGTTTCACCGCCGTTTAGCAGCCTATTCTGTGTACTGTGCAGAGTTGCAGAATAATAAGAAATACTGTTAAGTTTTCAAACTCAAATATTAAAGTCACATATTCCATTCAGTGTGTTTCACCGCCGTTTAGCAGCCTATTCTGTGTACTCTGCAGAGTTGCAGAATAGGAAGAAATACTGTTAAGTTTTCAAACTCAAATATTAAAGTCACATATTCCATTCAGTGTGTTTCACCGCCGTTTAGCAGCCTATTCTGTGTACTCTGTACAGTTGCAGAATAATAAGAAATACTGTTAAGTTTTCAAACTCAAATATTAAAGTCACATATTCCATTCAGTGTGTTTCACCGCCGTTTAGCAGCCTATTCTGTGTACTCTGCAGAGTTGCAGAATAATAAGAAATACTGTTAAGTTTTCAAACTCAAATATTAAAGTCACATATTCCATTCAGTGTGTTTCACCGCCGTTTAGCAGCCTATTCCGTGTACTCTGTACAGTTGCAGAATAATAAGAAATACTGTTAAGTTTTCAAACTCAAATATTAAAGTCACATATTCCATTCAGTGTGTTTCACCGCCGTTTAGCAGCCTATTCTGTGTACTCTGTACAGTTGCAGAATAATAAGAAATACTGTTAAGTTTTCAAACTCAAATATTAAAGTCACATATTCCATTCAGTGTGTTTCACCGCCGTTTAGCAGCCTATTCTGTGTACTCTGCAGAGTTGCAGAATAATAAGAAATACTGTTAAGTTTTCAAACTCAAATATTAAAGTCACATATTCCATTCAGTGTGTTTCACCGCCGTTTAGCAGCCTATTCTGTGTACTCTGCAGAGTTGCAGAATAGGAAGAAATACTGTTAAGTTTTCAAACTCAAATATTAAAGTCACATATTCCATTCAGTGTGTATCACCGCCGTTTAGCAGCCTATTCTGTGTACTCTGTACAGTTGCAGAATAATAAGAAATACTGTTAAGTTTTCAAACTCAAATATTAAAGTCACATATTCCATTCAGTGTGTATCACCGCCGTTTAGCAGCCTATTCTGTGTACTCTGCAGAGTTGCAGAATAATAAGAAATACTGTTAAGTTTTCAAACTCAAATATTAAAGTCACATATTCCATTCAGTGTGTTTCACCGCCGTTTAGCAGCCTATTCTGTGTACTCTGCACAGTTGCAGAATAGTAAGAAATAGTGTTAAGTTTTCAAACTCAAATATCAAAGTCACATATTCCATTCAGTGTGTTTCACCGCCGTTTAGCAGCCTATTCTGTGTACTCTGTACAGTTGCAGAATAATAAGAAATACTGTTAAGTTTTCAAACTCAAATATTAAAGTCACATATTCCATTCAGTGTGTTTCACCGCCGTTTAGCAGCCTATTCTGTGTACTCTGTACAGTTGCAGAATAATAAGAAATACTGTTAAGTTTTCAAACTCAAATATTAAAGTCACATATTCCATTCAGTGTGTTTCACCGCCGTTTAGCAGCCTATTCTGTGTACTCTGCAGAGTTGCAGAATAATAAGAAATACTGTTAAGTTTTCAAACTCAAATATTAAAGTCACATATTCCATTCAGTGTGTTTCACCGCCGTTTAGCAGCCTATTCTGTGTACTCTGCAGAGTTGCAGAATAGGAAGAAATACTGTTAAGTTTTCAAACTCAAATATTAAAGTCACATATTCCATTCAGTGTGTATCACCGCCGTTTAGCAGCCTATTCTGTGTACTCTGTACAGTTGCAGAATAATAAGAAATACTGTTAAGTTTTCAAACTCAAATATTAAAGTCACATATTCCATTCAGTGTGTATCACCGCCGTTTAGCAGCCTATTCTGTGTACTCTGCAGAGTTGCAGAATAATAAGAAATACTGTTAAGTTTTCAAACTCAAATATTAAAGTCACATATTCCATTCAGTGTGTTTCACCGCCGTTTAGCAGCCTATTCTGTGTACTCTGCAGAGTTGCAGAATAGGAAGAAATACTGTTAAGTTTTCAAACTCAAATATTAAAGTCACATATTCCATTCAGTGTGTATCACCGCCGTTTAGCAGCCTATTCTGTGTACTCTGTACAGTTGCAGAATAATAAGAAATACTGTTAAGTTTTCAAACTCAAATATTAAAGTCACATATTCCATTCAGTGTGTTTCACCGCCGTTTAGCAGCCTATTCTGTGTACTCTGCAGAGTTGCAGAATAGGAAGAAATACTGTTAAGTTTTCAAACTCAAATATTAAAGTCACATATTCCATTCAGTGTGTATCACCGCCGTTTAGCAGCCTATTCTGTGTACTCTGTACAGTTGCAGAATAATAAGAAATACTGTTAAGTTTTCAAACTCAAATATTAAAGTCACATATTCCATTCAGTGTGTATCACCGCCGTTTAGCAGCCTATTCTGTGTACTCTGCAGAGTTGCAGAATAATAAGAAATACTGTTAAGTTTTCAAACTCAAATATTAAAGTCACATATTCTGTGTAAGATGAAGAAGGCGGGTAAAAAGGGACGGGGAAGTGGACGTGATCCTGAAAGTTCAGGGCGCGGGTCAGGACGCGGAGAAACTGTGCCTGGTGCCAGAGCACAAGAAAGAAAGACATCCACCATACCTAGCTTCATGTGTAATTTTACAGGGCGTCGCAGGACATCACTCTCGAGGTCCGACCACTGCGAACAGGTGGTCGGTTGGATGACAGCTGATACTGCTTCCAGTCGGTTAAGCACCACCCTGTCTTCCACCAAGTCCACTCTCAGTAGCCAAGAGTCTGGTCAACATAATCCTCACTCTGATCATCCTTCCTCCCACCATACACGATCTGGTCAAAGAAGTGATCCCACACTGGGATATAGTGAGGAGCTCGTCTCATCACCAATCCTTCATTTGACCCTCTCTCCAAGCACGCTTGCAGAGGAACATGACATCTTGTGCCCTAATTCACAACCTCTAGAGGCTACCCAATCACAAGAAGATGACAGATGTGAACGGCATTTAAGGTCAAAGGAAGTAGTGGATGATGATGATGATGACGAGACACAGTTGCCATTAAATCAACCACTATTTCCGTCTCAAGACCTTGTTGAGGAGAATGTTATACAGTTGTCAATGACTGAGTATGTGGTGGGATCAAGACTTGAGGAGGATGATCAGAGTGAGGAAGTGGAGGAGGACTTGGTGGACGATGAGGTGACTGACCCCACCTGGGAAGGTGTAGAGCCGAGCGATGACAGCAGTCCTGAGGGTGAGCCATCTGCAGCACCGCAACAGGCTGGAAGAGGCAGTGGTGTGGCTACAGAAAGAAGGCGGACCGCACCAAACCGGCCCGCAAATGTTCCACGGAGCACCCCCTTGCGTAAATCTACCTTGCCAAGTGGTAGGTGTTCCGCGGTATGGCGTTTTTTTAAGGAAAGTGCGGACGACAAAAGAATTGTAGTTTGCAACCTGTGCCACACCAGAATGAGCCGAGGCATGAACACTAGAAACCTCACCACCACCAGCATGATCCGACACATGGCATCCAAGCACCGTAGTAAGTGGGAGGAACGCCTGGATCGCCCATCTGTGTCTGCAGGCCACACCACTGCCTCCTCTTCCCCTGTTTTCGGTGCCGGCCAATCGCCTGTCGAAGGCGTAGGCCCGCATACCTCCCGCCCTGCACCTGTAGCATCTGAAGCACCATCAGCGACCACATCCACTTCCCTGTCCCAGCACAGCGTCCAAATGTCGTTACCCCAGGCATTTGAGCGCAAGAGAAAGTACCCAGCCACCCACCCACAGGCCATAGCACTAACCTCACACCTTTCAAAATTACTGGCCATCGAAATGCTGCCATTTAGGCTTGTGGACACTGAGTCCTTCCGCAGCCTGATGGCAGCAGCTGTCCCTCGGTACGCGGTCCCCAGCCGCCACTACTTTTCCCGGTGTGCCATCCCCGCATTACACCACCATGTGTCCCGTAACATCACCCGTGCCCTGACCAACGCAGTTACTGGGAAGGTCCACTTAACGACTGACACATGGACAAGTGCTTGTGGCCAGGGACGCTACATTTCCCTGACGGCACACTGGGTGAATGTCGTGGAGGCTGGGAGCGACTCGGACCCTGGGATGGCACGGGTGCTACCCACGCCGAGGATTGCGGGCCCTACCTCCATCAGGGTTTCCACCAGCACCTACGTTATTGGCTCCTCCTCCTCCGTTTCCACCTCCGAATTCTCTACACACAGCGCCACTCCCCCATCAGCCAGTAGCTGGAAGCAGTGTAGCACTGCAGTGGGGAAGCGTCAACAGGCCGTGCTGAAGCTGATCTGCCTTGGGGACAAACAGCACACGGCCTCAGAGCTGTTGCAGGGGATTAGTCACCAGACCGAGCAGTGGCTCTCGCCACTCAACCTGCAAGCAGGCATGGTTGTGTGTGATAATGGGCGTAACTTGGTGGCGGCTTTGGAGCTCGGCAAGCTCACACACGTACCATGCCTAGCGCATGTATTTAATTTAGTGGTGCAGCGATTTCTAAAAACCTACCCCAATGTGCATGATCTCTTGACCAAGGTGCGCCGCGTGTGTGCACATTTCCGTAAGTCATCAACAGCTTCAGCCGGCCTGTTGAAGCTGCAGCAGCGCTTACAATTGCCAGCTCACCGGCTGCTGTGTGACGTGAGCACGCGCTGGAACTCCACCTTCCACATGTTGGCCCGGCTTTGTGAGCAGCAGAGGGCAGTAGTGGAGTACCAGCTGTTACACGGTCGTCGCCTCTCCGTTCAACTTCCTGTAATCAGAAGTGAGGAGTGGGAATGGATGTCAGACCTCTGCGAGGTTTTACGCAATTTTGAGGAATCGACACAGATGGTGAGCGGCGATAACGCTATTATCAGTGTAACCATCCCACTTCTGTGTCTACTGAAACGCTCGCTGCTCACAATTAAAACCGACGCTTTGCATGTGGAAGAGGTGGAAATGGGGGAGGAAGAGCTTACACAAGGTGATAGCCAGAGCACCCTCACTTCGTCTTCTCAGCGACAATTGGAGGAGGCGGAGGAGGAGGAGGAGGAGGAGGAGGAAGACACGGTTGCCTCCGCTACAGAGGGTAGCCATGGAACTTTAGTTCCATCTCTTCAGCGTGGGTGGGCAGAAGAGGAGGAAGAGGATGAGGATATTGAGAGTCATCCTCCTGGTGAGGACAGCGAAATCTTGACTGTTGGTACTCTGGCACACATGGCTGACTTTATGTTAGGCTGCCTTTCCCGTGACCCACGCGTTGTACGCATTTTAGACAACACGGATTACTGGGTGTTCACCCTTCTGGACCCCCGCTACAAAGAGAATTTCTCATCTCTCATTCCTCCGGTGGAGAGGACAAGCAAAATGTTGCAATACCAGAAGGTTCTTGTCGAAAAATTGCTCCAAAATTTTCCATCTGACAACGCTGGCGGCAGAGTACGTGCTACCTTGGCCAACCGAGAAGGGGAGAAAAGGGGAGCACACAGCAGTTCCGAGAAAGGCAGGGCAACACTCTCCAAGGCGTGGGACACCTTCATGACACCCCGCCAGCACCCTCACCCTGATGCGCAGCCTAGTGTCACAAGGAGGGAAAAGTTTTGGAAGATGGTGAAGGAGTACGTAGCAGACCGTGTCAGCGTCCTCAATGATCCCTCTGTGCCTTACAACTACTGGGTGTCCAAGCTGGACACGTGGTATGAACTGGCACTCTACGCCTTGGAGGTGCTGGCCTGCCCTGCCGCCAGCGTTCTGTCTGAGCGGGTATTTAGTGCTGCTGGTGGCATCATAACAGATAAGCGTATCCGCCTTTCCACCGACAATGCTGATAGGTTGACACTTATAAAAATGAACAAGGCCTGGATTTCCCCTGACTTCTCCACTCCACTGGAGGAAAGCCCCGGGGGAACATAAACTCACTTTATATATGTTATTTACAATGATGGGAATACTCTGTATTCCCATTCACCCCTTCCACCCAAAAAACGGGTATATGGTTGACTCTTAATCTTCTCCTCCTCCTCCTCCTCTTCCATATGCCCTGTGCTATAATTTTTATATAGGGCCAGCTCACCAGCGGGCCCTGTGATATAATTTTTATATAGGGTCAGCTCACCAGCGGGCCCTGTTTGCCAATTTTTATATAGGTCAGCTCACCAGCGGGCCTTCTCATATAATGTTTTATTGGGTCAGCTCTCTAGCGGGCCCTCTCATATAATGTTTTATAGCGTCAGCTCACTAGCGGGCCTTCGCATATAATGTTTAGGATGGTCAGCTCTGCAGCAGACCCTCACCCATAATGTTTTAGATGGTCAGCTCAGCGCACGTTTCCCTCTTAATCATGGCCTCAGTTCTGAAAATCAAGGAAATTTTTGGGAGAATTTGCCTCTGCGCACGTTTCCCTCTTAATCATGGCCTCAGTTCTGAAAATCAAGGAAATTTTTGGGAGAATTTGCCTCTGCGCACGTTTCCCTCTTAATCATGGCCTCACTTCCGAAAACCAAGGAAATTTTTGGGATAATTTGCAGATGATATACAAGTAAATATACAGCAAATATTGTTTGGTAACAATTTTTCGCCTAAAGTCGTTTTTATTTTCCTTTTTGTGTGTTTTATGGTCAGTCTGTAAAAATGGCGTACTACGGGCGAAAGATCGTTCCCAGCAGCGATGTTGGAGTCCAAGGTGCATCCAGACATCCTCCCTATGCTGTCCCTGAACCATTTCTGTAGTGTTTCCATCTTTTTCTGCCCTTTTCCTATGGACCAGGCACCCTCCCCTCATCAGAGCAGGGGGTGCCTGGTGTAATGCTCGAGTCCTCCCATTGACTTCAATGGGGCTCGGGTGCTCAGCCGAGCACTCGAGCCTCAGGGGGTGCTCGGTCAGAGCACCCGAACACCCGAGCATTGGGGTGCTCGCTCATCACTAATAATTACCACTGTTTTTGTTTTCACAAGTCGGGTAATAAGATAGCAAAAACTGACTTGCCTGTTTTATTTTTAGAGCTGGTAATAGAATTGAGCCCCTTGAGCCTTTTCATATGCATTCTGCAGCTTTTTAATGTGCTTTCTTGCTTTCTCAATCCTTTACCCATTGGATTTGGGGAATGATAAGAGTTGTAGTCTGACAGCAGATGAAGGATATCATGATGCCAACCATATGGCTGTCAGACTAGTACGTGAAGGCTGGGGGGGGGTCAATATCTGTGAGTTAATAGCTTCTGTACAACAAAGTTAGAGTGACCAGTACGATTAGGATGTGAGTCAGTATGTGTGGTACTATGGCTACCATTGCAGTGGGACATGGCTGTGGGATAGGTATGCGTGTTTATATGACTACCATAGTCAATATGGGAGTCAATATGTGTATTTAAATGGCTACTGTGGGGCAAGGCTTGGGGAGCAATGTGTGGTTCTAAGGCTACTGTGGGATAAGACTCTGGGACCTGGTCAGTATTTGTGGTTCTATTGCTACCAGTGCAGAAGGACATGACTGCACGTATTTATGTATGTGTGGTTTTATGTCATAGGTCAAAGCTGGGAATCAGTTACCATAGTTACCACTACAGTGGGAAAAGGTTGGTGGGTCATTATGTGTGGTTCTATGGCTACCAGTGCAGTGGGGGAATTTTGGCACAAGGTAAGTAGTGCCATTTTGAATGGAAACCTGATGAAGGGTGGGATCCACCTTGTGAGAAACCCCCTCCTCCCAAAATATTTTTTTGTACCTCACTAGGTGCTTTAATAAAAATAGTTAGCACACAATAAAATGTGTTCCTGTCCTGTGTGCTTTCTTCATATGGAAATAGATCCCGAGGATTGAGTAGAAGCAGCATAAAATCCTCTACATGCACATCTAGCTGCCTATGCTATTGCATTGCATTTTAATTTGGGTAGCCATTTGGCTTATTTAGTTAAGTTTAACCTTCACAGTTTTTAAATTATTACCTTATGGGCACTCCTATTATTTCCATTTTCCATAGTATTTTATGTGATCTGCCAACCTGACGCTGACAGATTGAATGTGTAAATCTTTCTAGCCCTTGCTTATAGTTGATGACAGTCAAGCCATTGAAGAATAGGAGAATGGGTAATGCACAAGGAAATCCTCTGATTTCCTTAAGCATTATGCCGTTTGTCCCATGATACATTCTCCCTAAGTAGGATATTCCTCTTAAGTTCCATATAAAAATTGTAAAGCAGGAAGGATTCATGTGTGAAAATATGAAAAGTTAAAGGAGGAATTATTAAAAAAACTGGAAAAGGAAGCAAAATGTAAAGCTTTCTACATTATTGCCTTTTGGCAAGGTATATTAAATCTAAATTCAGCATTAAAGTGAAATATATTTCAGTATTTTTAGCACTGGAGTGAAATGATGAATTACCAGTTACCTACATAATAGATGAATAAAGAATTATAGTCACAAAGGTATTTTTCAACTTCAGTTAATCCATGTTCTGGAGGCATATTCTCATAGATTTTAATTCAAATGGACCAATTTTACTATCATTAAATCTAAAAATGATGCCATTTAATGTTGACACGTAGCTTCAAAGATGTTATGACAATGTAAATAAAAAATCATGATATTGTATTGCTTCATACTAGAATGATAATGTTGGAATCCTTAATTTATTTTTCCTAGAAGAAATATTTATCTTAATATTGTATGCAATATAATACAGATAAAAGCCCAATAAAGCTTTATTGATACATTTCCTGAAGGATCCATAAGACAGAGTTGAAAACTTGTATAACTAAAGTGTCACATCTCATACATAATACATGACTTCAGAGCAATTAAGATTTGCATACCATTTTAAAGAAATATTAAGTTGGTAAGAAAAATATATTTCATCTTACACATTTTTCCTTTAATGTATTTGAAGAACTACATGCATGCATACATTTTTATAATGGAAATATATAAAATGAAAAAATTCACACCAATCTTTTTTTAATATTAAACAATATTTGTATTGAAAATCTGCACAAAGCATCCAAATTAAGTAACAGTTAGCAGAGTTGCAATGTACATACACGAGTACAGAATAAATTATTTACTATAGAAATACACACATATTAAACTATCATAACAGGAAATCCTGGATACATTAACCATTCCTTGTTTTCCTTTCTTGTGTTTCCATAAATTAAACCTTAAAAAATAGGGAAAAGAAAAAAACAGGAGAGAGAAAAAGAGAGAGAAAATTTCCCTGCAGGCAAAGCACCTTGCCCACCCCTCCACATGCCAGGCATCCCCATAAAAGATCACTCAAAGGCCTTTGTCTGAAGGATATGCCCTGTCATATGTCATAATCATATTACATTTTGAAGGTTAAAATGTATTATCTGAACCCAGGACTACTTATTTAGTTTCTTTTAGAGATTTTTAGATGCGTTGTTTCATTAAAGTTAAGGTTAGAGATGGGAGTCTATCTGTAGCAGGCTCTTCTCATAGTGCCATTGTTTCAGTCCCCTATACAGTTTCACCAACCATTTTTCCCATACCCTGTTGAATTTGTACGAGGTCCCTTATTTGCATATATGTTATTCAACCCCCATTACAAATCAGGTTTATTGTCAAAATTTACAGACTTTCATCTACTTGCAATGAACAAATCAAACAAAAGCAATTAACATAGCTCAACACAACAAATGCTTCAAGTGGTTTCCCCAAATTCAACTGAAAAAGCAACTTATAATGACTTCTCCAGTCTCAAAATTATTCAACCCCTTCATGGCAAGCATCTTTAGTACTTAATAGAGCACCCTTTTGCTATTATAACCTGCTGCAAACAAAATGCATTGCCAGACACCAGCATCTGGCAGCATTCATGAGAATTTTAGCCTATTCTTCATGAGCAATGCCTCTAGTTCAGTAATATTCTTGGGTTTGCATGCTGCAACCGCCTTCTTCAATTCCCACCAGAGATTTTCTATGGGGTTCAAGTCATATGACTGTGATGGTCAATGTAGATCCTTCCAGGACTTCTTCTGCAACCAAGCCTTGGTGGAATTTGTGGTATGCTTGGGATCATTGTCCTGTTGGAAGATCCAATGACGTCCAAACTTCAGCTTCCTCACAGACGGCATGCAATCTCATTGGATTTCCTGATACTTCAATGAATCCATCTTGCCTTCCACACACTGCAGGTTTCCAGTGCCAGAGGATGCAAAGCAGCCCCAGAGCATCACTGAGCCACCACCATGCTTAACTGTAGGCAGAGTGTTCTTTTCAGTGTATTCTTCATTCTTCTTCCTCCAGACATACCGCTGATGCATCGGGCCAAAAAGTTCCAGTTTTGTTTCATCGCTCCACAGAAGAGAATCCCAAAACTTCTGTGTCTTATTTATATGATTTTGAGTATATTGGAGCTGACTTTTCTTGTGCTTTTGGGTCAGTAGTGGTGTACATCTTGGAGTTCTTGCATGGAAACCTTCTGCGTTTAGTACACACCTTACTCTGCTCACTGAATCCTCAGTGCCTGTTGCCACCAAGTCTTGCTGCAGGTCTTTTGCAGTCACGCAAGGGTTTTTCTTAACCTGCCTTCTCAGAAATCTGGTTGCAGCCATTGATAGTTACTTTTTCTGTCCCATCCAGGTAGTGTAACCACTGTTCCTTTGACTTTGAACTTGCAAACTATGCTTCCAACGGGGTCTCTAGGAACATTCAGTGCCTTCACTATCTTTTTGTATCCTGTTCCATGTTTGTGAAGGGTGATGATCTCTTGTCTTAACTTTTTGGACCATTCTTTTGACTTAGCCATATTTCTAACATGCAGTGAAACGTGATACTCAATAAACCCCTAGCCAGTTCAGGTATTTCATGTGTTCCAGCTCAAGCACACCTGGTGCAACTAATGAAGCCCTTGATTAGTTGCATCAGGTGTGCTTGAGACAACATCTGATTTGCATATTTGTGCTGCTGTGAGGGATTATATTCAGGGGAATAAATAATTTTGAGACTGGAGAAGTCATTATAAGTTGCATTTTCAGTTAATTTTGGGGAAGCCACTTGAAACATTCATTGTGTTGAACTATTTCAGTTGCTTTTGTTTGATTGTTCATTGCAAACAGCTGAAAACCTGTAAATTTTGACAATAAACCTGATTTGCAGTGGGGGTTGAATACTTACGATTACTACGAAAAAAAAAAAAAATAAAAAAAATATATATATATATATATATATATACATAGATAGATATAGATAGATATGTGTGTGAATCTGTAGTGTGGGAAGTTTGTTTACTGCATTTTTTGTATGATAGAGTGGAGACAGACACCCAGGCAAGGGCCAACATCTTATTCGACTGAAAACAGTAAGGGAGTGTCCAGGTCTATGCCTTCATATCATCTAAATGGATTGTAGTTTTTTTTGTCATGACATATATATATATCGTTTCGGAGAGGACAGTGGGTGCCCTGCTGATGGAAGGTCTCATAATCAGCAAATGTCCCAGATCGTATTGCTAATGAAGTAGCTCCTTTTCATTCAGGATAAATGTATTTTCAGTGTCCAGATTACTATATGCTAAGGAGTATTGTCCCTGATCTACAAGGTAGTACATTTACATATCAGGCATGCCCAGCCCACTCTCACCTTCCAGCCTCCTCAGTGTTCCTAATCTTGAGATTTCTTTCCACCCCAAATAAACTTGGTGGTTATGTCTATTTCCTGGAAGTATCTTTCGGGGATACAGGTTGGTGAGTTAAGGAATATCATTTTCATAAGATTAACTCACCTTATGACATTCAATGGGATTTTTCTCCAAATGGCCACCTTGTTACAGAACTGTGCAATCACTGATTAAAGATTATCTTTAATAAAGTTTACAAAAGTGAGATGTAAACACTCCGTCCCTTGCCAGAGAGTGTTGTATTAACTGTTGTAGTATTAAATTTATGTCCAGAGGCATTAATGTTGATTTATTGCAATTAATAATCAATTCTGAAAAGTCCTCAATTATATCTAGGAGTTGTCAGCGAATTTGGGTTACCCCAGCCCCAGGAAAAATATAGAGATATTTTCTGTGTTCTACCTTCCACCATGAAGCCCTTGATCCCTCCATCCTCCCTAATGAGTGTGGCCAAAGGTTTCAATGCCAGGGAAAAAAAAACAGGACAAAGGGGACACTCCTGCTTCATCTCCCTATGCAAAGGGATCACCTCATACATAGTCCCTCCAGTCTGGATACTACTAAGGGGCAGGGTATAGCTGTTTTAACCGTTTGATGCATGCGCTCCAAAACCACATCTTTTTGAGAACCTAGCGTAGGTATTTCCACTCCAAAGAGAGAAGGCCTTTGCTCTATGATCTGGGGTTTGTCGAGGCTAAAAAGAGAGGAAAGAGACCCCTGAGGTTATGTGATATGGACTTTTTTAGCATAAACCCAGTCTGATTAGGATGAATAATTTTGGATATGACATCAATAACCCTTATAGCTAAAATATTTTGCTAATATTTTACATTTTAATGTCAGAAAAGAGATGGGTATATGATTCTTCCCCCATTTAGGGATAACTATTAATCAGAATGATTAATCAGGTGCTAATACTAACATGACAATATGAATACGGAAAAAATGAAATTATTTATTTAAATTGCCAAACCATGGATTTGAACATGAAAAACTCAAATAAATAAAACTCTATAAATGTATATTTCACTGTAGAATATGGTAAAATATATCTTCCTGATTCTTGAATTGGCTAAAATATATTGGACCAATTTTCACACCAATACAATAAACCTTTCTGAATCACTGCAACTTTCATGGTTTGTATATGTCAGTGCTGATTAGCATAAACTAGCATTGAAGTATAAGAGCCACTGATATTGTAGTGACTTGGAAAGGCATCATCTACATTCACCTCTAGAGGAAGGTCAAGTATAATGGTGGAGAATCAAGTGAGAATGCTGACTTCCAATTGAAAAATCAAAAGAATGGAGGTATGAATTGCAGTCATTGATTCAGGGCAAGGACAAGAGTCAATACTACTGAATAGTAAATCACTTGTGTATTTGATTGTATAATGGTGAATAACAGTCTTACAATATCAAGTTTGTGCTATGAAGATTTATATTGGTATACCACAATATATCGTTTGAAGTTTTTGGATGTAATGGAACAACATATCAGGACTCAGTGGGGCTCCACAATACACAGAAATTAAATCATACTTTCTTCCTATTTATACATTTTTGCCCAGTACCTTTTAACATTTACTATTCATCTGCAGTGAATAGGAATCAATATGTATTAGCTTTATTGTCTCTTTTTTATGTGGTGTGAATGCCATATTGTATGCACATTTATATTATTGTTTCCCACATATAACAAGTTACAGGGAGGTATATTAAATTTGAGAATAGATGGGTGAATAATTTCATGTTGATATATATACCGCAATATTATTATTGGGGCACATATACATTTCAGCAGACATATTTTATTGGATCATTTAGTGATTATACCCAATATTTTAAAATGTTATGTTTTTGATTTTGATGTGCTTATTAGTGATGAGTGAGCATGCTCGGCCGAAGCTCGGTTCGGCTCGAGCATCGCTCTGCTCGGCACATGGAGGTACTCGTACGAGTACCGCATGTGCTCGCCCACCATGTTCGGGTCTCCTCCCCGCACGTTTCGCGGCTGCTGCGCAGCCAATAAACGTGCGGGGAGGCTCTGAAATCAGTGTAATGCCAGCAGCCATGTTGGCTGCTGGCATTACACTGATTGGCTGGCCAGAACCCGTGATCGGGTGCTGTATAGCACCCGACGCGCGAGTTCGGCTCATTCTTAGCCAGGGAGAGATGCGCTTAGGCAGGGAAAGTCAGTGTAGGGAGAATAAAATTGTTGAAACTCTTTCAAGACCCAAAAGTCCTTTTTAGGACTGTTGTGTGTGGGGGCAGCATTTATATTTTGTTTGGGGGGGGCACAATTTCCTTTTTTTTGTGGGGGGGATATTTTTTAAGGTGACATATAATACTAGATGCACAGGAAATCAGTGTAGGGAGAATAAAATTGTTGAAACTCTTTCAACACCCAAAAGTCCATTTTAGGACTGTTGTGTGTGGGGGCAGCATTTATATTTTGTTTGGGGGGCACAATTTCCTTTTTTTTGTGGGGGGGATATTTTTTAAGGTGACATATAATACTAGATGCACAGGAAGTCAGTGTAGGGAGAATAAAATTGTTGAAACTCTTTCAAGACCCAAAAGTCCTTTTTAGGACTGTTGTGTGTGGGGGCAGCATTTATATTTTGTTTGGGGGGGCACAATTTCCTTTTTTTTGTGGGGGGGATATTTTTTAAGGTGACATATAATACTAGATGCACAGGAAGTCAGTGTAGGGAGAATAAAATTGTTGAAACTCTTTCAAGACCCAAAAGTCCTTTTTAGGACTGTTGTGTGTGGGGGCAGCATTTATATTTTGTTTGGGGGGGCACAATTTCCTTTTTTTTTGTGGGGGGGATATTTGAAAGGTGACATATAATACTAGATGCACAGGAAGTCAGTGTAGGGAGAATAAAATTGTTGAAACTCTTTCAAGACCCAAAAGTCCTTTTTAGGACTGTTGTGTGTGGGGGCAGCATTTAATTTTTTTTGGGGGTGGCAGAATTTCATTTTTTTGTGGGGGGGGACATGTTCTAAGGTGACATTGTACTAGGTGCACAGGGACAAATATTTCACAGTGCAGTGACAAGCTGACATATTCTGTTAGGTGCACAGGGCCAATGATTTTACAACGCAGCGACAAAAAGGGCCATTTTAAACGTGTGCCTAGCCATAGATTATTGTCACATTCTGTTTAGTGTGCAAATTCACAAATTAACGTCACATATTCCGTTCACTGTGCCTAGCCGCAGATTAGCGTCACATTCTGTTTCGTGTGCCTAGCCGCAGATTAGCGTCACATTCTGTTTCGTGTGCCTAGCCGCAGATTAGCGTCACATATTGTTTAGTGTGCCTAGCCGCAGATTAACATCACATATTGTTTAGTGTGCCTAGCCGCAGATTAGCGTCACATATTGTTTAGTGTGCCTAGCCGCAGATTAGCGTCACATTCTGTTTCGTGTGCCTAGCCGCAGATTACCGGCATATATTCCGTTTAATATGAAGAAGGCGGGTAAAAAGGGACGGGGAAGTGGACGTGATCCTGATAGTTCAGGGCGCGGGTCAGGACGCGTAGAAACTGTGCCTGGTGCCAGAGCACAAGAAAGAAAGACATCCACCATACCTAGCTTCATGTCTCAGTTTACAGGGCGTCGCAGGACATCACTCTCGAGGTCAGACCACTGCGAACAGGTGGTCGGTTGGATTTCAGCTGATACTGCTTCCAGTCGGTGAAGCACCACCCTGTCTTCCACCAAGTCCACTCTCACTAGCCAAGAGTCTGGTCAACATATTCCTCACCCTGATCATCCTTCCTCCCACCATAGAGGGTCTGGCCAAAGAAGTGATCCCACACTGGGATATAGTGAGGAGCTCGTCTCATCACCAATCCTTGATTTGAACCTCTCTCCAAGCACGCTTGCAGAGGAACATGAGATCTTGTGCCCTGATTCACAACCTCTAGAGGGTACCCAATCACAAGAAGATGACAGAGGGGAACGGCATTTAAGGTCAAAGGAAGTGGATGATGATGATGAGACACAGTTGCCATCAAATCAACCACAATTACTGTCTCAAGACCTTGATGAGGAGGATGATACACAGTTGTCAATGACTGAGGATGTGGTGGGATCAAGAAATGAGGAGGATGATCAGAGTGAGGAAGTGGAGGAGGACTTGGTGGACGATGAGGTCACTGACCCCACCTGGGAAGGTGGAAAGCCGAGCGATGACAGCAGTCCTGAGGGTGAGCCATCTGCAGCACCGCAACAGGCTGGAAGAGGCAGTGGTGTGGCTAAAGAAAGAAGGCGGACCGCACCAAACCGGCCCGCAAATGTTCCACGGAGCACCCCCTTGCGTAAATCTCCCTTGCCAAGGGCTAGGTGTTCCGCGGTATGGCGTTTTTTTAAGGAAAGTGCGGACGACAAAAGAATTGTAGTTTGCAACCTGTGCCACACCAGAATGAGCCGAGGCATGAACACTAGCAACCTCACCACCACCAGCATGATCCGACACATGGCATCCAAGCACCGTAATAAGTGTGTCACGGTTTATTATGACTCTCAGACACAAGTTTTAGGTAAAAAATCAATTTTATTGAAATAATAAATTGATAACTTAGGATGGCAATAACATACATATATATATATATATACAGAATATAGCACAGACAGAAGGCAGACTCTACCAGTCCTGTCAATATACCGGACAGGACAGTCTTTAGGCTCTACCGTCCTTGCCAATGCCGGGTAAGGCAACCTGCAGATGGAATAGCATAACGGTTCTACCGGCCTTACCAAATTACCGGGCAAGGCAGCCTCAATAGATACACAATGTAGGCTCTACCGGCCCTGCCAATACCGGGTAAGGCAACCTCAGATGGAATGTGGCAAAAGGTTCTACCGGCCTTACCAATACCGGGCAGGGCAGCCCAGAGATAGTAGCAGCAGTCAGATGAAACTGGCAAATTAGCAGAATCGTTAAGCAGCAAGGCTTTGGAGCAAACCAGCGTCCGCACGCTGGGAACAACACTGAATAGTATAGCCGTAAGGCTTAGGAGCAAACCAGCGTCCGCACGCTGGGACCAACACAGAATTGTATAGCCGATAGGCTTTGGAGCAAACCAGTGACCGCACACTGGTGTAACAAGCGAGCTTGTATAGCCGCAAGGCTAGGAGCAAACCAGCGTCCGCATGCTGGGACAAACACAGATTTGTATAGATGATAGGCTTTGGAGCAAACCAGTGACCGCACACTGGTGTAACAAGCGAGCTTGTATAGCCGCAAGGCTTAGGAGCAAACCAGCGTCCGCACGCTGGGACCAACACAGATTTGTATAGCTGATAGGCTTTGGAGCAAACCAGTGACCGCACACTGGTGTAACAAGCGAACTTGTATAGCCGCAAGGCTAGGAGCAAACCAGCGTCCGCACGCTGGGACAAACACAGATTTGTATAGATGATAGGCTTTGGAGCAAACCAGTGACCGCACACTGGTGTAACAAGCGAGCTTGTATAGCCGCAAGGCTTAGGAGCAAACCAGCGTCCGCACGCTGGGACCAACACAGATTTGTATAGCTGATAGGCTTTGGAGCAAACCAGTGACTGCACACTGGTGTAACAAGTGAGTTTGTATGGCCGCAAGGCTTAGGAGCAAACCAGCGTCCGCACGCTGGGACCAACACAGATTTGTAGAGCTGATAGGCTTTGGAGCAAACCAGTGACCGCACACTGGTGTAACAAGTGAGTTTGTATAGCCGCAAGGCTTAGGAGCAAACCAGCATCCGCACGCTGGGACCAACACAGATTTGTATAGCTGATAGGCTTTGGAGCAAACCAGTGACCGCACACTGGTGTAACAAGCTAGTTTGTATAGCCGCAAGGCTTACGAGCAAACCAGGGTCCGCACGCTGGGACCAACACGGAATTGTAGCAATGTCACCAACGCGACCAGGCAGAAGGTCGCCAGGATACTGAAGACAGGTGATGAGATGACAGGAACCAGCAACCATCAGTCAGGTCAGAAAACAGCAGAGAAGAAGTTCAGCAGTAACTGCAACACCAGAGACTAGGCCGGAACCAGGACTGGAGTAACTCAGCATCCAGGAAACACTGGAACAGTAGAGATCAGGAACTCAGGAACACTGGAACAGAGGCCCAGCTGTCACTAGTATAGTGATAGCAAGAAGGTCAGAAACAACACGAAAGGGCACTCAAAGGGTGCCCAATCCAGGTTTAAATAGGCAATAAGAGGCGGGCTATCTGCAGACAGCCAATAGCAGCCCCCTAGTGGTGACAGACAAGGAACTGCAGCAAATCACGGGCACCGTGATAGTACCCCCCTTTCAAAGACCCCCTCTCCTAGAATAGGGTTTAGGTTTCTGTGGGTAATTGGCATGAAAGACCCTAGTTAGCCTAGGTGTATGAAGGTCCATACTATCCACCCATGATCGATCCTCAGGACCGTACCCTTTCCAGTGTACCAGGTACTGTACCTTTCCTCTAAGCCTACGGGAATCAATAATGCTCTGAACCTCGTACTCCTCCTGGCCCTCGACCTCAACAGGTCCTGGCACCACAGGTGTGGTAGTATAGCGATTGCAAACCAGAGGCTTAAGAAGGGACACATGGAACACATTATGGATACGCATGGATGCAGGTAGGTCTAGTGCATAGGAGACAGGGTTAATTTTACGAATAACTCTGTACGGACCAATAAACCGGGGAGCCAACTTATTAGACGGAACCTGCAGCTTGAGATTTCTGGAGGAAAGCCATACTCTATCCCCAACCTGAAAGGAAACCGCTGGAAGCCTTCTGCGATTAGCATGGCGCTGATGACGCTGAAATGACTGACCAAGTGCCCTCTGAACTTGTGCCCATGTGGAACGGAGTTGCTCGATATGCTCATCCAGAGCTGGAATCTGTTGCGTCTGAAATGAATCTGGAAGCAAACAGGGCTGAAACCCATAATTAATCAGAAACGGAGAGCTCCCAGATGAAGAATTGACCGCACAGTTCCTGGCGAACTCTGCCCAAGGCAACAAGTCGGACCAATTATCATGATGGTCAGTAACGAAACAACGGAGAAATTGTTCCAAGCCCTGATTAGCTCGTTCAGCGGCTCCATTGGTCTGGGGATGGTAGGCAGAGGAGAAGGACAGCTGTATGCCCATCTGTTGGCAAAATGCCCTCCAAAATCTTGACACAAACTGGCTCCCCCTGTCAGACACCAGTACCCTAGGCACTCCATGCAACCGGAATACTTCTCTGGCGAACACCATTGCCAATTCCTTAGCCGAAGGAAGGCCACGGAGGGGCACGAAATGAGCCATTTTAGAAAACCTGTCCACCACCATGAATATAAAGGAATACCCCTTAGACATAGGCAATTCTCCCATAAAATCAATGGAAACATGAGACCAGGGGCGTTCGCCATTAGGCACCGGCTGAAGCAAGCCCACTGGGAGATGTCTCGGGGTCTTAGCGCGGGCGCAGGTGGCACAGGCATTCGTAAATTCGGCACAATCGTTTCTCATGGAAGGCCACCAAAATAACTGAGAAAGGGACCATAACAATTGGTCTCTACCAATATGTCCCGCAGCCTTAGAGGAATGGTAGGTTTCGAGCAGCCTAGTACGAAATGATTCAGCGACAAAACATTTGCCCACTGGGGTTTCATGGGGAGCGGACCCCTGAGAGGCCAGGATCTCCTCCCCTAGAGGAGAAGTGATACTCGTGCGTATAGTAGCCAGTATTCTATCAAGTTGGATGATAGGTGCTGGTGCTTCCACTCTGTCACTGTCGGCCTCAAATTGTTTTGACAGTGCATCAGCCCTGATATTTTTTGACCCTGGTAAATATGATACAATGAAATTAAATCGAGACAGGAACAGTGCCCACCTGGCCTGACGAGAGGACAATCTCTTGGCCTCCGAGAGATAGGTCAGATTCTTATGATCTGTTAGGATTAAGACAGGATTCTTAGTACCTTCAAGCAAATGACGCCATTCCTTAAGAGCGAGGATAATGGCCAATAATTCTCTGTCACCTATCTCATAGTGGCTTTGAGTGACAGTCAACTTTTTAGAGAAAAACCCACAAGGTCTGAGAGTTCCACCTTTCTCGTGTCGCTGCGAAAGTACTACCCCGACCCCAATATCTGAGGCATCAACCTCTAACGTAAATGGAAGTAAAGGATTGGGGTGGGATAACACAGGAGCCGCAGCAAATGCCAGCTTCAAATTCTCAAAGGCTTTCTCAGCAGATACCGGCCAACAAGAAGGATTAGCACTAGTGTTGAGCGAGCATGCTCGGCCGATGCTCGGATCGGCTCGAGCATCGCTCTGCTCGGCACATGGCGGTACTCGTACGAGTACCGCATGTGCTCGCCCGCCATGTTCGGTCTCCTCCCCGCACGTTTTGCGGCTGCTGCGCAGCCAATAAACGTGCAAGGAGTCTCTGACATCGGTGTAATGCCAGCAGCCATGTTGGCTGCTGGCATTACACTGATTGGCTGGCCAGAACCCGTGGTCGGGTGCTGTATAGCACCTGACCATCGAGTTTGGCTCAGTCTTAGCCAGGGAGAGCTGAGGATAGGAAGGGAAAGGCAGTGCAGGGAGGAAAAAAACCAAAATTGTGAAAAAAAAGAACCAAAAGTCCTTTTTAGGACTACTGTGTGTGGGGGCAGCAGGTTATTTTGTGTGGGGGGAAAAAAGCAAACAAAAAAAAAAAAATATATATTCTGTTTAGTGTGCAAAGTTGCAGATTAGAGCACATTCTGTTTAGTGTGCACAGTTGCAGATTAGAGCACATTCTGTTTAGTGTGCAAAGTTGCAGATTAGAGCACATTCTGTTTAGTGTGCAAAGTTGCAGATTAGAGCACATTCTGTTAAGTCTTCAAACTAAAATATCAAAGTCACATATTCCATTCAGTGTGCGTCGCCGCAGTTTAGCAGCACATTCTGTTTACTGTGCAGAGTTGCAGAATAGGAAGAAATACTGTTAAGTCTTCAAACTAAAATATCAAAGTCACATATTCCATTCAGTGTGCTTCGCCGCAGTTTAGCAGCACATTCTGTGTACTGTGCAGAGTTGCAGAATAGGAAGAAATACTGTTAAGTCTTCAAACTAAAATATCAAAGTCACATATTCCATTCAGTGTGCTTCGCCGCAGTTTAGCAGCACATTCTGTGTACTGTGCAGAGTTGCAGAATAGGAAGAAATACTGTTAAGTCTTCAAACTAAAATATCAAAGTCACATATTCCATTCAGTGTGCTTCGCCGCAGTTTAGCAGCACATTCTGTGTAGTGTGCAGAGTTGCAGAATAGGAAGAAATACTGTTAAGTCTTCAAACTAAAATATCAAAGTCACATATTCCATTCAGTGTGCTTCGCCGCAGTTTAGCAGCACATTCTGTGTAGTGTGCAGAGTTGCAGAATAGGAAGAAATACTGTTAAGTCTTCAAACTAAAATATTAAAGTCACATATTCCATTCAGTGTGTGTCACCGCCGTTTAGCAGCCTATTCTGTGTACTCTGCACAGTTGCAGACTAGGAAGAAATACTGTTAAGTTTTCAAACTCAAATATTAAAGTCACATATTCCATTCAGTGTGTGTCACCGCCGTTTAGCAGCCTATTCTGTGTACTCTGCACAGTTGCAGACTAGGAAGAAATACTGTTAAGTTTTCAAACTCAAATATTAAAGTCACATATTCCATTCAGTGTGTGTCACCGCCGTTTAGCAGCCTATTCTGTGTACTCTGCACAGTTGCAGACTAGGAAGAAATACTGTTAAGTTTTCAAACTCAAATATTAAAGTCACATATTCCATTCAGTGTGTGTCACCGCCGTTTAGCAGCCTATTCTGTGTACTCTGCACAGTTGCAGACTAGGAAGAAATACTGTTAAGTTTTCAAACTCAAATATTAAAGTCACATATTCCATTCAGTGTGTGTCACCGCCGTTTAGCAGCCTAATCTGTGTACTCTGCACAGTTGCAGACTAGGAAGAAATACTGTTAAGTTTTCAAACTCAAATATTAAAGTCACATATTCCATTCAGTGTGTGTCACCGCCGTTTAGCAGCCTATTCTGTGTACTCTGCACAGTTGCAGACTAGGAAGAAATACTGTTAAGTTTTCAAACTCAAATATTAAAGTCACATATTCCATTCAGTGTGTGTCACCGCCGTTTAGCAGCCTATTCTGTGTACTCTGCACAGTTGCAGACTAGGAAGAAATACTGTTAAGTTTTCAAACTCAAATATTAAAGTCACATATTCCATTCAGTGTGTGTCACCGCCGTTTAGCAGCCTATTCTGTGTACTCTGCACAGTTGCAGACTAGGAAGAAATACTGTTAAGTTTTCAAACTCAAATATTAAAGTCACATATTCCATTCAGTGTGCGTCACCGCCGTTTAGCAGCCTATTCTGTGTACTCTGCACAGTTGCAGACTAGGAAGAAATACTGTTAAGTTTTCAAACTCAAATATTAAAGTCACATATTCCATTCAGTGTGCGTCACCGCCGTTTAGCAGCCTATTCTGTGTACTCTGCACAGTTGCAGAATAGGAAGAAATACTGTTAAGTTTTCAAACTCAAATATTAAAGTCACATATTCCGTGTAAGATGAAGAAGGCGGGTAAAAAGGGACGGGGAAGTGGACGTGATCCTGATAGTTCAGGGCGCGGGTCAGGACGCGGAGAAACTGTGCCTGGTGCCAGAGCACAAGAAAGAAAGACATCCACCATACCTAGCTTCATGTCTAATTTTACAGGGCGTCGCAGGACATCACTCTCGAGGTCCGACCACTGCGAACAGGTGGTCGGTTGGATGACAGCTGATACTGCTTCCAGTCGGTTAAGCACCACCCTGTCTTCCACCAAGTCCACTCTCAGTAGCCAAGAGTCTGGTCAACATAATCCTCACTCTGATCATCCTTCCTCCCACCATACATGGTCTGGTCAAAGAAGTGATCCCACACTGGGATATAGTGAGGAGCTCGTCTCATCACCAATCCTTCATTTGACCCTCTCTCCAAGCACGCTTGCAGAGGAACATGACATCTTGTGCCCTGATTCACAACCTCTAGAGGCTACCCAATCACAAGAAGATGACAGATGTGAACGGCATTTAAGGTCAAAGGAAGTAGTGGATGATGATGATGATGATGATGATGAGACACAGTTGCCATTAAATCAACCACTATTTCCGTCTCAAGACCTTGTTGAGGAGAATGTTATACAGTTGTCAATGACTGAGTATGTGGTGGGATCAAGACTTGAGGAGGATGATCAGAGTGAGGAAGTGGAGGAGGACTTGGTGGACGATGAGGTGACTGACCCCACCTGGGAAGGTGTAGAGCCGAGCGATGACAGCAGTCCTGAGGGTGAGCCATCTGCAGCACCGCAACAGGCTGGAAGAGGCAGTGGTGTGGCTACAGAAAGAAGGCGGACCGCACCAAACCGGCCCGCAAATGTTCCACGGAGCACCCCCTTGCGTAAATCTACCTTGCCAAAGGGTAGGTGTTCCGCGGTATGACGTTTTTTTAAGGAAAGTGCGGACGACAAAAGAATTGTAGTTTGCAACCTGTGCCACACCAGAATGAGCCGAGGCATGAACACTAGAAACCTCACCACCACCAGCATGATCCGACACATGGCATCCAAGCACCGTAGTAAGTGGGAGGAACGCCTGGATCGCCCATCTGTGTCTGCAGGCCACACCACTGCCTCCTCTTCCCCTGTTTTTGGTGCCGGCCAATCGCCTGTCGAAGGCGCAGGCCCGCATACCTCCCGCCCTGCACCTGTACCATCTGAAGCACCATCAGTGACCACATCCACTTCCCTGTCCCAGCGCAGCGTCCAAATGTCGTTACCCCAGGCATTTGAGCGCAAGAGAAAGTACCCAGCCACCCACCCCCAGGCCATAGCACTAACCTCACACCTTTCCAAATTACTGGCCATCGAAATGCTGCCATTTAGGCTTGTGGACACTGAGTCCTTCCGCAGCCTGATGGCAGCAGCTGTCCCTCGGTACGCGGTCCCCAGCCGCCACTACTTTTCCCGGTTTGCCATCCCCGCATTACACCACCATGTGTCCCGTAACATCACCCGTGCCCTGACCAACGCAGTTACTGGGAAGGTCCACTTAACGACTGACACATGGACAAGTGCTTGTGGCCAGGGACGCTACATTTCCCTGACGGCACACTGGGTGAATGTCGTGGAGGCTGGGAGCGACTCGGACCCTGGGATGGCACGGGTGCTACCCACGCCGAGGATTGCGGGCCCTACCTCCATCAGGGTTTCCGCCAGCACCTACGTTATTGGCTCCTCCTCCTCCGTTTCCACCTCCGAATTCTCTACACGCAGCGCCACTCCCCCATCAGCCAGTAGCTGGAAGCAGTGTAGCACTGCAGTGGGGAAGCGTCAACAGGCCGTGCTGAAGCTGATCTGCCTTGGGGACAAACAGCACACGGCCTCAGAGCTGTTGCAGGGGATTAGTCACCAGACCGAGCAGTGGTTCTCGCCACTCAACCTGCAACCAGGCATGGTTGTGTGTGATAATGGGCGTAACTTTGTGGCGGCTTTGGAGCTCGGCAAGCTCACACACGTACCATGCCTAGCGCATGTATTTAATTTAGTGGTGCAGCGATTTCTAAAAACCTACCCCAATGTGCATGATCTCTTGACCAAGGTGCGCCGCGTGTGTGCACATTTCCGTAAGTCATCTACAGCTTCGGCCGGCCTGTTGAAGCTGCAGCAGCGCTTACAATTGCCAGCTCACCGGCTGCTGTGTGACGTGAGCACGCGCTGGAACTCCACCTTCCACATGTTGGCCCGGCTTTGTGAGCAGCAGAGGGCAGTAGTGGAGTACCAGCTGTTACACGGTCGTCGCCTCTCCGTTCAACTTCCTGTAATCAAAAGTGAGGAGTGGGAATGGATGTCAGACCTCTGCGAGGTTTTACGCAATTTTGAGGAATCGACACAGATGGTGAGCGGCGATAACGCTATTATCAGTGTAACCATCCCACTTCTGTGTCTACTGAAACGCTCGCTGCTCACAATTAAAACCGACGCTTTGCATGTGGAAGAGGTGGAAATGGGGGAGGAAGAGCTTACACAAGGTGATAGCCAGAGCACCCTCACTTCGTCTTCTCAGCGACAATTGGAGGAGGCGGAGGAGGAGGAGGAGGAGGAGGAGGAGGAGGAGGAAGACACGGTTGCCTCCGCTACAGAGGGTAGCCATGGAACTTTAGTTCCATCTCTTCAGTGTGGGTGGGCAGAAGAGGAGGAAGAGGATGAGGATATTGAGAGTCATCCTCCTGGTGAGGACAGCGAAATCTTGACTGTTGGTACTCTGGCACACATGGCTGACTTTATGTTAGGCTGCCTTTCCCGTGACCCACGCGTTATACGCATTTTAAACAACACGGATTACTGGGTGTTCACCCTTCTGGACCCCCGCTACAAAGAGAATTTCTCATCTCTCATTCCTCCGGTGGAGAGGACAAGCAAAATGGTGCAATACCAGAAGGTTCTTGTTGAAAAATTGCTCCAAAATTTTCCATCTGACAACGCTGGCGGCAGAGTACGTGCTACCTTGGCCAACAGAGAAGGGGAGAAAAGGGGAGCACACAGCAGTTCCGAGAAAGGCAGGGCAACACTCTCCAAGGCGTGGGACACCTTCATGACACCCCGCCAGCACCCTCACCCTGATGCGCAGCCTAGTGTCACAAGGAGGGAAAAGTTTTGGAAGATGGTGAAGGAGTACGTAGCAGACCGTGTCAGCGTCCTCAATGATCCCTCTGTGCCTTACAACTACTGGGTGTCCAAGCTGGACACGTGGTATGAACTGGCACTCTACGCCTTGGAGGTGCTGGCCTGCCCTGCCGCCAGCGTTCTGTCTGAGCGGGTATTTAGTGCTGCTGGTGGCATCATAACAGATAAGCGTATCCGCCTTTCCACCGACAATGCTGATAGGTTGACACTTATAAAAATGAACAAGGCCTGGATTTCCCCTGACTTCTCCACTCCACTGGAGGAAAGCCCCGGGGGAACATAAACTCACTTTATATATGTTATTTACAATGATGGGAATACTCTGTATTCCCATTCACCCCTTCCACCCAAAAAACGGGTATATGGTTGACTCTTAATCTTCTCATCCTCCTCCTCCTCTTCCATATGCCCTGGGATATAATTTTTATATAGGGCCAGCTCACCAGCGGGCCCTGTGATATAATTTTTATATAGGGCCAGCTCACCAGCGGGCCCTGTGATATAATTTTTATATAGGGCCAGCTCACCAGCGGGCCCTGTTTGACAATTTTTATATAGGTCAGCTCACCAGCGGGCCTTCTCATATAATGTTTTATTGGGTCAGCTCTCTAGCGGGCCCTCTCATATAATGTTTTATAGCGTCAGCTCACTAGCGGGCCTTCGCATATAATGTTTAGGATGGTCAGCTCTGCAGCAGACCCTCACCCATAATGTTTTAGATGGTCAGCTCAGCGCACGTTTCCCTCTTAATCATGGCCTCAGTTCAATAAAATCAAGGAAATTTTTGGGAGAATTTGCCTCTGCGCACGTTTCCCTCTTAATCATGGCCTCAGTTCTGAAAATCAAGGAAATTTTTGGGAGAATTTGCCTCTGCGCACGTTTCCCTCTTAATCATGGCCTCAATTCTGAAAATCAAGGAAATTTTTGGGAGAATTTGCCTCTGTGCACGTTTCCCTCTTAATCATGGCCTCAGTTCTGAAAATCAAGGAAATTTTTGGGAGAATTTGCCTCTGCGCACGTTTCCCTCTTAATCATGGCCTCAGTTCTGAAAATCAAGGAAATTTTTGGGAGAATTTGTCTCTGCGCACGTTTCCCTCTTAATCATGGCCTCAATTCTGAAAATCAAGGAAATTTTTGGGAGAATTTGCAGATGATATACAAGTAAATATACAGCAAATACTGTTTGGTAACAATTTTTCGCCTAAAGTCGTTTTTATTTTCCTTTTTGTGTGTTTTATGGTCAGTCTGTAAAAATGGCGTACTACGGGCGAAAGATCGTTCCCAGCAGCGATGTTGGAGTCCAAGATGCATCCAGACATCCTCCCTATGCTGTCCCTGAACCATTTCTGTGGTGTTTCCATCCTTTTCTGCCCTTTTCCTATGGACCAGGCACCCTCCCCTCATCAGAGCAGGGGGTGCCTGGTGTAGTGCTCGAGTCCTCCCATTGACTTCAATGGGGCTCGGGTGCTCGGCCGAGCACTCGAGCCTCAGGGGGTGCTCGGTCAGAGCACCCGAACACCCGAGCATTGGGGTGCTCGCTCATCACTAATTAGCACCCTTGTGCGTAAGATCGGGCAGAGGTTTGACAATGGAAGAAAAGTTCTTAATAAACCTCCTATAATAATTAGCGAAACCCAGGAAACGCTGTATGGCTTTAAGACCCTTGGGTTTTGGCCATTGTAGGACAGCTGACAACTTTTCTTTGTCCATGGCAATGCCATCATTGCCAATTATGAACCCCAAGAATGGAACACTGGTTCTATGAAACTCACATTTTTCCATTTTACAAAATAATTTGTTCTCACGGAGTCGTAGCAATACTGCGGATACATCTTTAATGTGCTGTGCCATGTTTTGGGAGTAAATCAGTATATCGTCGAGGTACACCACAACACATGTCTGTAACATATCTCTCAGAACATCGTTTATCAGTTCCTGGAAAACTGCGGGTGCATTACAGAGCCCAAAAGGCATTACTAGATACTCGTAGTGCCCAGCTCGAGTATTAAAGGCAGTTTTCCACTCATCACCTGCTCGAATGCGAACCAGATTGTAAGCGGCCCGTAGGTCCAATTTGGTAAATATCAAAGCGCCCTTAAGCCTGTCAAAAAGCTCGGTGATGAGTGGTATTGGGTATGCGTTTTTTGCCATTAGTTTATTCAAGCCCCGGTAGTCAATGCATGGTCTTAATTCGCCATTTTTCTTTTTTACGAAAAAGAACCCAGCCCCAGCTGGAGAGGTAGATTTTCGTATGATCCCTCTAGCAAGGGCATCAGAAATGTAATCCTCCATAGCCTTATTTTCATCACAAGATAATGGATAAGTGCGTCCTTTTGGAGGTACTGCACCAGGCTGCAATTCAATGCAACAATCATAAGGTCTATGCTGGGGTAGCATACTAGCCTCTCCTTTGCTAAAAACATTGCCAAACTGTTGGTACACATCCGGTATAGCAGAGGAGGTGCACATGACCTTAATAGGCTGGATGACGCACTTGTCCATACAAAACTGGGACCAAGCAGCAATTTCACACTTTTTCCAATCGAATTGTGGGTTATGTAACTGTAACCACGGAAATCCCAATATTACCGCATGGTGCGGAGAATTAATCAGTTGAAACTGCTGCTCTTCTCTGTGAAGTGCCCCAATAGTCATAGACAATGGCATAGTTTCAAATATAACCTGAGGCGGTTCTAAGGGTCTACCATCAATCGCTTCAATAGTCAAGGGGTTTTCTCTTTCAATGCGTGGAACTCCGTGCAATTCAGCAAAGGTATTATCCATAAAATACCCTGCTGCACCAGAGTCAACCAAGGCCAAAACCTCCACAGAGCGTTGTGCCCAAGACAATACCACCTGTATGGTGGGTTTCATTATGCCCGACACTGGGGACGATTGTACACCACCTAGGGCCTGTCCCCCAAGCTACCCTAGGTGTGTGCGTTTCCCGGACGTACCGGACAGGAATTTAGCAAGTGCCCTTTTTTACCGCAGTATAAACATAACCCTTGTTTTTTGCGATATAGTCTCTCTGCCTTGGTTAGTCTAGTGAAGCCTATTTTCATAGGTTCACTTGTTTCCCGTACTGGTTCACTAGACTTCAATGCCAAGGGAGGGATGGGTGGGCAAAACATGCTACTAGGCTCATTATTTTTTGACCGTAACTTACGATCTCCGGCAATTGATCTCTCACGTATTCTGGAGTCAATTATCATAACATACTCAATGTAATCATCTAGATCAATAGGTAGATCTTTAGCAGCGATTTCGTCTTTAATGTGGTCATTCAGGCTTTGAGAAAAGGCTGCCAATAATGCCTCATTATTCCAACCTACCTCTGCTGCCAATGTGCGGAATTCGATGGCATAGTCGCCCACTGTACGCCTGCCCTGTTGTATCTCCATAAGGCGTTTGGCAGCAGAGGTGGTTCTACCAGGAGGCTCAAACACTCTTCGAAAGGAACGCACAAATTCACTAAAGTTCTTAGTACAAGGTTTAGCATTCTCCCACAAGGGGTTAGCCCAAGCCAATGCTCTACAAGTGAGCAGTGATATCGTGAACCCCACTTTACTACGATCATTGGGAAATGCGTGTGCCGTCAATTCCATAAAGATTTCGAGTTGGTTGATGAACCCTCTGCAGAGACTAGGGTCACCATCATATCTTAGCGGCAAGGGTGCAGAAGCCGTTAACCCTTTAACAGTACCCTCTAGGGGCCTGGTATCACTTTCCGGTGTCTGACTTGGCGAGACCACCGGACTAGAGCTCGATTTGTCAGCGGGTACCGTGCGTTCAAGGATCGTTTGAATTGCAACTGCCAACTGATCCAAACGTTGCTCGAGCACAACCATCCTCCAATGGATATTCTGTGCGTTACCTTCACCCTTGCTGTCTGAGGTCATGGCCCTTTCGTACTGTCACGGTTTATTATGACTCTCAGACACAAGTTTTAGGTAAAAAATCAATTTTATTGAAATAATAAATTGATAACTTAGGATGGCAATAACATACATATATATATATATACAGAATATAGCACAGACAGAAGGCAGACTCTACCAGTCCTGTCAATATACCGGACAGGACAGTCTTTAGGCTCTACCGTCCTTGCCAATACCGGGTAACGCAACCTGCAGATGGAATAGCATAACGGTTCTACCGGCCTTACCAAATTACCGGGCAAGGCAGCCTCAATAGATACACAATGTAGGCTCTACCGGCCCTGCCAATACCGGGTAAGGCAACCTCAGATGGAATGTGGCAAAAGGTTCTACCGGCCTTACCAATACCGGGCAGGGCAGCCCAGAGATAGTAGCAGTCAGATGAAACTGGCAAATTAGCAGAATCGTTAAGCAGCAAGGCTTTGGAGCAAACCAGCGTCCGCACGCTGGGAACAACACTGAATAGTATAGCCGTAAGGCTTAGGAGCAAACCAGCGTCCGCACGCTGGGACCAACACAGAATTGTATAGCCGATAGGCTTTGGAGCAAACCAGTGACCGCACACTGGTGTAACAAGCGAGCTTGTATAGCCGCAAGGCTAGGAGCAAACCAGCGTCCGCATGCTGGGACAAACACAGATTTGTATAGATGATAGGCTTTGGAGCAAACCAGTGACCTCACACCGGTGTAACAAGCGAGCTTGTATAGCCGCAAGGCTTAGGAGCAAACCAGCGTCCGCACGCTGGGACCAACACAGATTTGTATAGCTGATAGGCTTTGGAGCAAACCAGTGACCGCACACTGGTGTAACAAGCGAACTTGTATAGCCGCAAGGCTAGGAGCAAACCAGCGTCCGCACGCTGGGACAAACACAGATTTGTATAGATGATAGGCTTTGGAGCAAACCAGTGACCGCACACTGGTGTAACAAGCAAGCTTGTATAGCCGCAAGGCTTAGGAGCAAACCAGCGTCCGCACGCTGGGACAAACACAGATTTGTATAGCTGATAGGCTTTGGAGCAAACCAGTGACCGCACACTAGTGTAACAAGTGAGTTTGTATGGCCGCAAGGCTTAGGAGCAAACCAGCGTCCGCACGCTGGGACCAACACAGATTTGTAGAGCTGATAGGCTTTGGAGCAAACCAGTGACCGCACACTGGTGTAACAAGTGAGTTTGTATAGCCGCAAGGCTTAGGAGCAAACCAGCATCCGCACGCTGGGACCAACACAGATTTGTATAGCTGATAGGCTTTGGAGCAAACCAGTGACCGCACACTGGTGTAACAAGCGAGTTTGTATAGCCGCAAGGCTTACGAGCAAACCAGGGTCCGCACGCTGGGACCAACACGGAATTGTAGCAATGTCACCAACGCGACCAGGCAGAAGGTCGCCAGGATACTGAAGACAGGTGATGAGATGACAGGAACCAGCAACCATCAGTCAGGTCAGGAAACAGCAGAGAAGAAGTTCAGCAGTAACTGCAACACCAGAGACTAGGCCGTAACCAGGACTGGAGTAACTCAGCATCCAGGAAACACTGGAACAGTAGAGATCAGGAACTCAGGAACACTGGAACAGAGGCCCAGCTGTCACTAGTATAGTGATAGCAAGAAGGTCAGAAACAACACGAAAGGGCACTCAAAGGGTGCCCAATCCAGGTTTAAATAGGCAATAAGAGGCGGGCTATCTGCAGACAGCCAATAGCAGCCCCCTAGTGGTGACAGACAAGGAACTGCAGCAAATCACGGGCACCGTGATAAAGTGGGAGGAACGCCCGGATCGCCAATCTGTGTCTGCAGGCCACACCATTGCCTCCTCTTCCCCTGTTTTCGGTGCCGGCCAATCGCCTGTCGAAGGCGCAGGCCCGCATACCTCCCGCCCTGCACCTGTACCATCTGAAGCACCATCAGCGACCACATCCACTTCCCTGTCCCAGCGCAGCGTCCAAATGTCGTTACCCCAGGCATTTGAGCGCAAGCGAAAATACCCAGCCACCCACCCACAGGCCATAGCACTAACCTCACACCTTTCCAAATTACTGGCCATCGAAATGCTGCCATTTAGGCTTGTGGACACTGAGTCCTTCCGCAGCCTGATGGCAGCAGCTGTCCCTCGGTACGCAGTCCCCAGCCGCCACTACTTTTCCCGGTGTGCCGTCCCCGCCTTACACCACCATGTGTCCCTTAACATCACCCGTGCCCTGACCAACGCAGTTACTGGAAAGGTCCACTTAACGACTGACACATGGACAAGTGCTTGTGGCCAGGGACGCTACATTTCCCTGACGGCACACTGGGTGAATGTCGTGGAGGCTGGGAGCGACTCGGACCCTGGGATGGCACAGGTGCTACCCACGCAGAGGATTGCGGGCCCTACCTCCATCAGGGTTTCCGCCAGCACCTACGTTATTGGCTCCTCCTCTTCCTCCTACGTTTCCACCTCCGAATTCTCTGCGCGCAGCGCCACTCACCCATCAGCCGGTAGCTGGAAGCAGTGTAGCACTGCAGTGGGGAAGCGTCAACAGGCCGTGCTGAAGCTGATCTGCCTTGGGGACAAACAGCACACGGCCTCAGAGCTGTTGCAGGGGATTAGTCACCAGACCGAGCAGTGGCTCTCGCCACTCAACCTGCAACCAGGCATGGTTGTGTGTGATAATGGGCGTAACTTGGTGGCGGCTTTGGAGCTCGGCAAGCTCACACACGTACCATGCCTAGCGCATGTATTTAATTTAGTGGTTCAGCGATTTCTAAAAACCTACCTCAATTTGCATGATCTCTTGACGAAGGTGCGCCGCGTGTGTGCACATTTCCGTAAGTCATCTACAGCTTCAGCCGGCCTGTTGACGCTGCAGCAGCGCTTACAATTGCCAGCTCACCGACTGCTGTGTGACGTGAGCACGCGCTGGAACTCCACCTTCCACATGTTGGCCCGGCTTTGTGAGCAGCAGAGGGCAGTGGTGGAGTACCATCTGTTACACGGTCGTCGCCTCTCTGTTCAACTTCCTCTAATCAGAAGTGAGGAGTGGGAATGGATGTCAGACCTCTGTGAGGTTTTACGCAATTTTGAGGAATCGACACAGATGGTGAGCGGCGATAACGCTATTATCAGTGTAACCATCTCACTTCTGTGTCTACTGAAACGCTCGCTGCTCACAATTAAAACCGACGCTTTGCATGTGGAAGAGGTGGAAATGGGGGAGGAAGAGCTTACACAAGGTGATAGCCAGAGCACCCTCACTTCGTCTTCTCAGCGACAATTGGAGGAGGCGGAGGAGGAGGAGGAGGAGGAAGACACGGTTGCCTCCGCTACAGAGGGTAGCCATGGAACTTTATTTCCATCTCTTCAGCGTGGGTGGGCAGAAGAGGAGGAAGAGGATGAGGAGATTGAGAGTCATCCTCCTGGTGAGGACAGCGAAATCTTGCCTGTTGGTACTCTGGCACACATGGCTGACTTTATGTTAGGCTGCCTTTCCCGTGACCCACGCGTTATACGCATTTTAGACAACACGGATTACTGGGTGTTCACCCTTCTGGACCCCCGCTACAAAGAGAATTTCTCATCTCTCATTCCTCCGGTGGAGAGGACAAGCAAAATGGTGCAATACCAGAAGGTTCTTGTTGAAAAATTGCTCCAAAATTTTCCATCTGACAACGCTGGCGGCAGAGTACGTGCTATCTTGGCCAACCGAGAAGGGGAGAAAAGGGGAGCACACAGCAGTTCCGACAAAGGCAGGGCAACACTCTCCAAGGCGTGGGACACCTTCATGACACCCCGCCAGCACCCTCACCCTGATGCGCGGCCTAGTGTCACAAGGAGGGAAAAGTTTTGGAAGATGGTGAAGGAGTACGTAGCAGACCGTGTCAGCGTCCTCACTGATCCCTCTGTGCCTTACAACTACTGGGTGTCCAAGCTGGACACGTGGTATGAACTGGCACTCTACGCCTTGGAGGTGCTGGCCTGCCCTGCCGCCAGCGTTCTGTCTGAGCGGGTATTTAATGCTGCTGGTGGCATCATAACAGATAAGCGTATCCTCCTTTCCACCGACAATGCTGATAGGTTGACACTTATAAAAATGAACAAGGCCTGGATTTCCCCTGACTTCTCCACTCCACTGGAGGAAAGCCCCGGGTGAACTTAAAGTCACTTTAGATATGTTATTTACATTGATGGGAATACTCTGTATTCCCATTCACCCCTTCCACCCAAAAAACGGGTATATGGTTGACTCTTAATCTTCTCATCCTCCTCTTCCATATGCCCTGTGATATTATTTTTATATAGGGCCAGCTCACCAGCGGGCCCTGTGATATAATTTTTATATAGGGCCAGCTCACCAGCGGGCCCTGTTTGACAATTTTTATATAGGTCAGCTCACCAGCGGGCCCTCTCATATAATGTTTTATAGCGTCAGCTCACTAGCGGGCCTTCGCATATAATGTTTAGGATGGTCAGCTCCGCAGCAGACCCTCACCCATAATGTTTTAGATGGTCGGCTCAGCAGCAGACCCTCATTCCTAATGTTTTAGATGGTCAGCTTAGCGGCATGCCCTCGCCCCTAATGTTTTAGAGGGTCACCAGCAGGCCATTAATCCTAATTTTTCAAGGGTGTGTATGATGCCCTCCTTTATGTGTAATAAAGGGTGTATTGGAGTGACATTTCAGTCTAATTTTTGGCAGCCCTTTCACTTAGTGCATAGGCTTTATGAGTGTTGGACCACTACCTGAACTATTGTACCACAATGTGAATGAGGCCCTCCATTTTGTGATATACAGGTTGTATCGGAGTGCCTCAGGTCCTCCCATTGAATTAAATAGGGCTGGGGTGTTCGACAGAGCAGAAGGTAGTTCTTGGCTTCATCCACTAAGTCACTTCGTCACTTTTACTCAATGGATCAGACCCCACTGTTCCGACTATAAATTTTGGACTTAACAAGGGCAAACGGACATGTTGTAAAACCTGTGGTAGCTGCGGCCTCCGTTCCTGAATGCTGTACCTTACCTGGGCCATAACCACGTTGAACACCTGCTTTACGCTGCGCACGTTTCCCTCTTAATCATGGCCCCAGTTCCGAAAAATCAATGAAATTTTTTGCAGAATTTGCAGATGATATACAAGTAAATATACAGCAAATACTGTTTGGTAACAATTTTTCGCCTAAAATCGTTTTTATCTTCCTTTTTGTGTGTTTTACGGTCAGTCTGTAAAAATGGCGTACTACGGGCGAAACATCGTTCCCAGCAGCGACGTTGGAGTCCAAGATGCATCCAGACATCCTCCCTATGCTGTCCCTGAACCATTTCTGTGGTGTTTCCATCATTTTCTGACCTTTTCCTATGAACCAGGCACCCTCCCCTCATCAGAGCAGGGGGTGCCTGGTGTAATGCTCGAGTCCTCCCATTGACTTCAATGGGGCTCGGGTGCTCGGCTGAGCACTCGAGCCTCCGGGGGCGCTCGGCCAGAGCACCCGAACACCCGAGCATCGGGGTGCTTGATCATCACTAGTGCTTATTCATTATAGAAGACTGGACTTGTGTCAAACAACGCTGGCTGATATACATTGGAAGATATAAGTTCTCTATCGTTATCATTGTATGCTAGGTGTTTACAAATATTCCCAGCCATTTTATAGTCCACCAATCCCTGGGACCTCCCCATATGATAATGTCCCAATTGCCTCAACAACTTCCCTAACAAGTATTGGGGTATCTAGCATATGGACATCTTCACTTGACAGGGTTCAATCATTATATTTTTCCAGAAATTCCCTTAACTCCTCCCTTGTCTTCAACATCCTAGAGCTATCCAGCTGCTTATAATATAAGGCAAATTTACCATTCATGTGTATGTCATCTGTCAATGTGGAGCCCTGTTCATCTGTTATAGAGGTTATGTCCAGAGTACTCCTATTATCATTTTTACCACATTATTTTATCAGCCTTATAGATATGCACAAAAATATTCTGTTGTTTAAAATACATATCAGAGTTCAGTTCAGACATTTTCAGGTTAAGATGCGAGTTAGATATTGTGAATCTATCATAGGAATTCTCATGCCTTAGCTCTATATATTCCAACTCTGCATCTTTTGCTTGTTTTTCCAATTCCGAGATTTAAGTTCAAGTACTCTACAACGTAAAGTTCCTGTTGGGTCGTTATTGATTCTATTGTTAAAAATATTGGGCTAAGCCACCAGGTAGACCTAATACTTCTACCCCCAAAATGGAGAGAGGAGTACAGGTGAATGGTCCAGAGCTATCCTGGGCAGGAAAATACAGTCCCACACTTTTGGCCGTAGATACCCTTCCCCTCGGCATGCATAGATTTTGACAAGTGGTAGTGGAACCCTACCCAGTCAAAATCTTAAACAATCTTTTCAATTACCCATATATTTTGCATTAAACTGTAATTTTTAGGCTTAGAGCTTATGAAATAATGTATATATTGTTTAAGCTATTGAAACAGTGGGATGAAGCAGC
Organism: Rhinophrynus dorsalis; assembly: GCA_037306005.1. Classification (NCBI taxonomy): domain Eukaryota; kingdom Metazoa; phylum Chordata; class Amphibia; order Anura; family Rhinophrynidae; genus Rhinophrynus; species Rhinophrynus dorsalis. The sequence goes on along the minus strand of CM074723.1, from coordinate 265,230,556 downwards.
AGTATAGCTAGTCATTGGAGGGTCTTAATGTAAACATTTCTGGGCTGTTTGTTCATCCTCAGAAGCCTTTCACATTTTTTAATGTGTATTTTGAATACTCTTAGGGGGGGGTTCCCTAAGAGTTAAGGGTAATCCAAACGTGCACCCCTTGGTCTCAGTGCCTAGGAAATCCAGCTGCACCTCACTGACGAGGCCCAACAAGGCTGAAACATATGTCTGGGGTTAGCTGGTGTTCCTGTACAGAGGGGACTTGCTGTCATTTTGGAACTAGACCACCCTTTTGGGTGTGATTAGTTTAATATGTATCTGGAAATTTCTCCTCTGTAATGTCATTAGTGAGTGAAAACATGATGCTTCTGAGTGGTGACCAGCCAAAGAAAAGGCCATTGTGCTGTTTTTTTTTCCTCATAAGTCTCTAACAATTGTATGTGTATTTTGAATACTATTAGGGGGTCTTCCTAAGAGTGAAGAGTAATCGAGATGTGGATCCCTTGCTCTCAGTACCTAGGGAATACAACTGCACCTCACTGATGAGTCCCAACAAGGCCGATAGGTATATCTGGAGTTAGCTGATGTTACCGTGCAGAGGGGATTGCCCATCATTTTGGAACTAGACTGCCCTTTTGCATGGGATGAGCCTAATGTGCACCTAGAAATGTCTCCTCTTTAATGGCAATGGCACTTGAGAGCTAAAACATGGCGCTTCTGAGAGGTGACTAGCCGTAGAAAAAGCAATTGTGTTTTCTGTTCATCTTCAGAGCCGCTCATATTTTGTATGTATTTTTAATACTCTTAGGTGGTCTCCCTAAGAGTGAAGGGTAATCCAGACATGGACCCCTTGCTCTCAGTGCCTAGGAAATCCAGTAGCATCTTATTGATGAGACCCAACAAGGTAGATGTGTAGGACTGGGATTAGCTGGTGTTCATGTACAGAGGGGACTTGCCAGTAATTTTGGAACTGGACTGCCCTTTGGGTGGGATTAGTTTAATATGTACACAGGCATTTCTTTTCTGTAATGGCACTAGGAGAGAAATGTGATGATTCTGAGTGGTGTCTAGCCATAGAACAGGCCATTGTGCTTTCTGTTTGTCCTCAGAGACTCTCACAATTTTGTATGCATTTTGAATACTCTTAGGGGGTCTCCCTAAGAGTGAAGAATAATAAAACAGAGATGGACCCTTTGCTCTCAATGCGTAGGGAGCCCTGCTATTCCTCACTGATGTAACATACATCTGGGGTTAGCTGGTGTTGCTGTGCAGGGGGGGGGACATTTTGAACAAGACTGATAACATCTCTTGGCTTTTCATTTAAAAACTCTTAAGGTGTCTCCCTAAGGGTAAAGAGTAATACAAATGTAGAGCTCTTGCTCTCGGAGCATAGGGAAACAAGGTGCATCTCACTGATGAGTCCCAAACAAGGCCAAAATGTATGTTTTGAGTTAGCTTGAATTTCTTGTGCAGAGGGGACTTGCCTGTCATTTTGGAACTAGAGTCTTTTTGGGTGAGATTAGACTAATATGTATGTGGAAATTTCTGCTCTGTAATGGCATTATCAAGCTAAAACATGATGATTCTGAGTGGTGACTAGTTGCAGAACAAGCCATTGTGCTTTCTGTTCATCCTCAGTGCCTCACACATTTCTGTATGTCATTTTTTTAGAATGTTGATCTCCTAGTATTGCTGCTTGATTGCCACATCCTATTGTCTTTTACTGGAGGGAAGCTAAGGGTTTCCACTGCAGTACATGTCTGTGCTGGCCACACACATATTGTTTTGTTTACCATTAGTTAATGGAGCAATTGTTTCTTCTAAGGATGTAGCTATCCTGCAAGTTAGCTGAAACCATCTTACATGCAGCGGGACCACTCCAAGGAACTACCCAGGTTCCTGTGTATCAGTTACCAACTCATGCTCAGGGAGCAAGTCCCACAGAGATTTGTTGTCACCAGTGCCAGCACCTCCACCACCACCAGTGTTGGATATTTGCCACCTCTGCTGAGAATCATGAACCAACCTGTGTTGAATGAGATGTTCTGGTTGATGATGTAGCTGCTGCTACTGGTGTAAATGCTTTGTTGCCTTCTTTTTCTCTGTATTGTCTAGCAGTTTTTTGGGCCCTTTCTACCTATTATTGGCCACACTGCAACCCTCCACTCGATCTATAGGCATATCTCTATATTTCTTCACAGAATCCAAATCCTCATAGAGATGCTTCTGATCATCCTGGCTCCTTGTTGTCACAAATTGCTGATGATGCTTTGGCAGAAATTCAGAAATTTTGTGTTTAAGTGGCAATAATTTATTATTTACTGCTTTTTATGGACTCTATGCTAGGATCTTGTTCAAAGAACACTAACATGACCTTGACCAGCTGGTACATATGTTGTCATTATTGTAAGATTCCTCAGTCATGTTCAGCCATGCTCCTAATTTTTTCTGCAATAAATATATCAGTGGTAGAATTTCACTAATTTCACTAATTCCTGCCCCAGTGCAACTCACCAGCATGATTGCCTCCTCAAAGGGTTTTAGAAGCTCACATACATTTCACATTAGTTGTCTTTGCCCAGATGACAAAAAGACTCCATCTAAAACCTTCCAGTTTTGCAATGTGTACTCGAAATGCTCTAGCATGTACAGTGTGGCCCCACTTGGTAGGGACCTCCAATTTAAGCTGGTGATGGGGCAGGTTGTTATACTCTTTTATATGGAATATATACAAAACCAGATTTTAAGGAGTTGGGTACAAGCCGTTCTTCAATCACCTGCTCTGGTTTACTTAATACATCTACAGCTTTGTGGGACTATGTCTCAAAACTCTGCATGCACAAGCTGGTGTGCCAGTGCTATGAGCTATCTTGCTCTTGCTGCCTTTCAATCACACTGCTTGAACCAGAGGCAGGATTTCTGGCTGTTCCTTGATGCTGTAACCTGCTAATGTTGCCCACTGGTGGTTGTTGGACAGAAACCTGAGCAGTTACAGTCATATAGTCTGCTCTCTGCACACTTGCCACATATCTGTTGTCTGGTGAATTTCCTTGACATATGAGATTTCCATCCCTTTGCTTACCATACTAAACATCTGCTTATACAATTCTGGTACAGCCATCCTGGAAAAATAACTGTGGCGTGGGATATGTCCCTGAGGAGCTACACATGACATCAGTTCTCTAAATCATTGGGTTTCAACAAAAGAATATGACATCATGTCCATTGCTAACATCTTGGTAACCTTGCTATTCCACAGGCGTACTGTAAATTGTATGAAGTATTGACTCCTTCCCAAGGACTTGAACATTATGGGTTGGCAGTTCATGGCAGAAAAACCCTGTAACTTGATAGTTTATCAACTTCACTAGAGGAGGTGGTAGAGGTGTAGGCAGAATGTTGGGCAGTCTATGACTCTTGCCATCTCCTACAGCAAACTCAGAGTCATCATACTCCTCTGCAGCAGGAGCTATTGGTGCTATTTTGAATGAATGAACTCTTGGCACATTTTATGACACATCATTAACATCACTCACTATTCTATTATGTGCCCCAGAGACTTTTAGGAGTGCTTCTGCTGCTGGTAGTTGTGAACTTGTGACACATGACTGTCATGTTGATAATGTGTCTCCCAGTCAGGCATCAGCTCGAAAGATACCAAAGGAGGGGGTCTGTTAGAATGACAAAGAATTGTTTCTTTGAGAAAACGATTGGGGTAATGTTTTTTGATTTGGGGAATATAGTGTGTTGCCTTGGAATATGTGCATTATTTAACCCTTTGACTGCCAGAGAGGTAGGCAACACATTGCTCTGCAATGCATCGCATACCCCTCTGTCAGTCAAAGGGTTAAACAATGTACATATTTCCAAGTTATGTTTTTGGCCAAAATGAAATGTTTCATATTTTTTCAATTTACAGGACAATATTTGAAGCAAGTTAGATAAAAAGACAGAAGAGTAGAAGACTGAAGATGGAGAGAAAGAGGAAGAAATAAGAAGATGGATGACAGAAAAAGATGGACAGTGGATGACAGGTAAGTGTTACACAGATCTTGGTGTTAGGCTAGTGTTAGGGCTAGGATTGTTTCACTTCACTGTTAGGGGTTGTGTAGGGTTACTGTTTGAAATAGTGACTGTGTGTTGAGCTCACAACTGGTGCTTGACAGTGCTACCTTCTCACTCTCACCCCCAGACACATCTAGCACAGAGATAACAGCAAGATCAGCATGGAACTTGGACCACAGCTGTCTGTGTCTTTTCAGTCAGTCACACAGAATGTTGAGGTATATGGGGTAAACCTCCTTTGTGCCCTTCTTCTAAGAACCCCAGACTCCTCTAACACATTGATAGCCTTGATCAGGAAGGAACTTGGATCATAGCTGCCTGTGTCTTTCCAATCAGTCACGCAAAATTTGGGGTATTTGCAGTAAACCTCCTTTCTCCTTCCCTTTCCCCCAGATTCCCCTAATGCAGAGAACAAATGAACAAATGTCCTGCCTACAAGACTCACTAAACAAAGCTTCAACTCCACATTATTATCCTGTCTTCCCTAGCTCACAAATTTACTGCTGTCTCTTCTTCTCACAAACACAGAATGTCATGCTTTGGGAACGTTATTCCCCTTTTATACTATGTCTGCAGGAAAAGAAGGGAAACTTGCCATGTGGTGGGGAGAAATTGAGTCTTCCCATAAATTTCAATGCAATGAACTAGGCAAAAAGTTGGAAAATCTTACTTTTTGCGAAAAAGTTGCCGCTTGGTGAAAAAGCCTTTGTAGGCAAAACATGTTGCCCATCCTCACAATCAAGTTACAGGATTCTTTTGCCATTTACTGCCTCCGCACATTTACTGAATTCTTGGGAAGGAGTCAGAATCTTCACAAAAATAGTCCCAAAGTACTCGAATGGAATGAAAATGTTGCCAAGATGTTGGAAGCTGACATGCTGCCTTATTCTTTTGTTGAAAATGAGATTTTAGAGAACTGATGTTATATGTAGCTCATAACAGGCATATCCCAACTTGTAATTATTTTCAAGGATAGCTGTCCCAAAATTGTATAAACAGGTGTTTAGTGTGTTGGTCAAAGGGTTGAGAACCTCATAAGAAAAGAGTATATGGCTGTCGCTGCTCACTGGGTTTCCCTTCCACCATCAGTTAGCCAAGAGATGAGAGAGACTCTGAGAATTAACAAAAGCAATGTTGATTGTTCTATGACTACTCACCACTCAGAGCACCACATTTTAGTTCTCTAGCACCATTACAGAGAAGAAGTTTCTACATACATACATACATACTACCCTAATCACACCCAAAAAATCAGGCTAGTTCTAAGAGAACAAGAAAGTCCTATCTGCCTGAGCAATTCCAGTTAACACCAAACATACTTGTCAGTCTTGCTTAATTAGGCACTAAGAGCAAGGGGTCCATGTCTGGATTACACTTTACCCTTAAGGAGACACCCTAAGATGTTTCTAAACAAAAAGCTGTGAGATGTGAGCAGCTCTGAGAATGAACAAAAGCAATGTTGCCTGTTCTGCGGTTAGTCACCCCTCAGAGCATCACATTTTACCTCTCTAGTACCTTTACAGAGCAGAAATTTCCATGTACATATTAGCCTAATCCCATCCAAAATGGCAGGCAAGTCCCCCATGCACAGTAGCTGTTTTTTTACATGTATAGGGAACTTGCCCATTATTTTGGATCTGGACTGCCCTAATGGGCTGGATTAGTCTAATATGTATGTGGAAATGTCTTCTCTGTAATGGCGCTAGACAGCTAAAGTGTGATTCTCTTGAGCGGTGACTATCCAGAGAATATGCAGCTTTGCTTTTGTTCAAACTCAGAGCCTCTCACATCTCTTGGCTTATTTCTAATAAACACTTAGGTCTCTCCCTAAGTGTAAAGGATAATCCAGATGTGGACCTCTTTCTTTCAGTACCCAAGAAAACTAGATGCACTTCTCTGATTAGGCTTGAAAATGCCAAAATGGTTGTCTGGGTTTTCCCCATGCAGCGAGGACTTGCAGATAAGTTTGGAACTGGACTGTTCTAATGGGTGGGATTAGTCAAATATGTATGTGGCCTTTCTTCTCTATATTAGTAGGAGAGAGCTAAAATATGATGCTCTTGAGCAGTGATTAGCTGATGAACAGGCAGCTTTACTTTTGTTCGTGATCAGAGCCTCTCACATCTATTGGCTTGTTTCTAATAAACACTAAGGGTCTCTCCCAAGGAGTAAAGGGTAATCCAGACATGGACCTGTTACTCATGGTGCTTAGGGAAGCTAGCTGCACCTCATTGGTGAGACCCAAACAAGGCCAAAATGAGTGTTTGGAGTTATCTGTTTTTTCAGTGTAGAGAGGAATTGCCCATCATTTTGGAACTGGACTGCCCTAATGAGCGGGATTAGTCTAATATGTACTTGGAACTTTATCATCTGTAATGGCACTAGAAAGCTAAAATGTTATGCTCTTGAGCCGGAGAACAGGCAACTTTGCTTTTGTTTGTCTTCAGAGCCTCTCACATCTTTTGGGTTGTTTCTAATAAACACTTAGGGTCTCTCCCTAAATCTAAAGAGTAATCCATATGTGAACCCCATGCTTTCAGTGGCTAGATGCACCTCACTGATGAGGCCCAAGCAAGACTGAAACATGCATCTTTGGTTAGCTGGTGCAGTGCAGTGCAGTGCAGTGCAGTGCAGTGCAGTGCAGACTTGCCTGTTATTTTGTAATTGGACTACTCTAATGGGTGGGATTAGTCTAATATGTGTGTAGAAATGTCTTCTCTATAATGGCACTAGAAAGCTAAAATGTGATGCTCTTAAGCAGTGAGTTGTCTGGCGAACAGGCAACAATGTAATGGGTAATCCGCATGTGGATCCCCTGCTCTCAGTGCTTGAGGAAGCCAGCTGATCAAGGCCAAAATGTGTGGCCAGGCTAGTTGTTTTTTTTTTTTTTTGTGTAGAGGGGATTTGCTCATAATTTTGGAACTGGAACACCCTAATGGCCAGTTTTAGTCTAATATGTATGTGGATGTTTCTTCTCTGTAATGGCACTAGAGAGCTAAAATGTGATGATCTTGAGTGGCGAGTAGCCGGAGAACAAGAATCTTTGGTTTTGTTTGTGCTCAAAGCCTTCTCACATCTTTTGACTTGTTTGTAGTAAACACTTAGGGTCTCTTCCTAAGTGTAAAGTGTAATGCAGACATGGACCCCCTTGCTCACAGTGCTTTGGGAAGCCAGCTGAACCTCACTGATAGGCTCAAAGAAGGCTGAAATGTGAGTCTGGGGTTAGTTGGTTTTTCCATGTAGATGGGACGTACCCACCTTTTTGGAAGAGGACTGCCCTAATGGCTGGGAATTTTCTAATATGTGTGGAAAAGTATCATCTGTAATGACACTAGAGAGCTAAAATGTGATTATCTTGAGTGGTGACTAGATGGAAGACAGGAAACTTTGCTTTTGTTTGTGTGCCTAGCTTCTCTCACATCTTTTGTTTTATTTCTAATAAACACAGTCTCTCCTAAGTGTAAAGGATAATCCAAATGTGGACCTCTTTCTCTCAGTGACCAGGGAAGCAAGATGCACTTCACTGACGAGGCCAAAATGTGAATCAGGGGGGCAGTAGTCTTCTTCTTCTTCTTCTTCTTCTTCTTCTTCTTCTTCTTCTTCTTCTTCTTCTTCTTCTTCTTCTTCTTCTTCTTCTTCTTCTTCTTCTTCTTCTTCTTCTTCTTCTTCTTCTTCTTCTTCTTCTTCTCTTCTTCTTCTTCTTCTTCTTCTTCTTCTTCTTCTTCTTCTTCTTCTTCTTCTTCTTCTTCTTCTTCTTCTTCTTCTTCTTCTTCTTCTTCTTCTTCTTCTTCTTCTTCTTCTTCTTCTTCTTCTTCTTCTTCTTCTTCTTCTTCTTCTTCTTCTTCTTCTTCTTCTTCTTCTTCTTCTTCTTCTCCTTCTTCTTCTCCCCTCCTTCTTCTTCTTCTCTCTCTTCTTCTTCTTCTTCTCCCCTCCTTCTTCTTCTCCCTCCTTCTTCTTCTCTCTCTTCTTCTTCTTCTTCTCCCCTCCTTCTTCTTCTCTCTCTTCTTCTTCTTCTTCTCCCCTCCTTCTTCTTCTCTCTCTTCTTCTTCTTCTTCTCCCCTCCTTCTTCTTCTCTCTCTTCTTCTTCTTCTTCTCCCCTCCTTCTTCTTCTCTCTCTTCTTCTTCTTCTCTCTCTTCTTCTTCTTCTCTCTCTTCTTCTTCTTCTCTCTCTTCTTCTTCTTCTCTCTCTTCTTCTTCTTCTCTCTCTTCTTCTTCTTCTCTCTCTTCTTCTTCCTCTTCTTTTTTAGGCTACTTTGTGTTTGTTCATGCTTAGAGCCTCTCACATCTTTTGGCTTATTTCTAAATAACACTTAGTGACTCTCCCTAAGTGTAAAGGGTAATCCAGGTGTGGACTCCTTGTGCTTGGGGTAGCCAGCTGCACCTCACTAATAAGGCCCAAAACAATGTCAAAATGTGCATCTTGGGTTATCTGTTTTTTTTCCGTGCATAGGGGACTTGTCTATCTTTTTTGGAACTGGACTGCCTTATTGGGTGTAATTAGTCTAATATGAATGTGGAAATTTCTGTAATGGCACTAGACAGCTAAAATGTGATGCTTTTAAGTGGTGAGTAGCCAGAGAACAGGCAACTTTGCATTTGTTTGTGCTCAGAACCTCTCCCATATTTTGGCTTGTTTCTGCCAGCTGCACCTCACTGATGAGGCCCAAAGGAGGCCGAAACCTGTGTCTTGGGTTAGCTGTTTTTTCCGTGCAGAGGGGACTTGCCCATCGTTTGGAACTGGACAGCCCTAATGGCGAATTAGTCTAATATGTATGTGCACATATTTTCTCTTTATTGGCACTAAAGAGCTAAAAATTGCTGATCTTGAGTGGTGACTAGCCAAAGAACAGGCAACTTTTCCTTTGTTCATGCTCAGAGCCTCTCAAATCTTTTGGCTTGTTTATAATAAATATTAAGAGTATCTTAATAATCCAGATGCCCCCCCCCTGCTTCTGAATGTTTAGGGAAGCCAGCTGCACCTCATTTGGGAAGCCTAAACAAGACCAAAATGTGCCTCTGGGGTTATCTAATTTTTTTTTTGGACATGTAGGGAGGACCTGCCCATCATTTTTAAACTGGTCTGCCATAAGTGGTGAATTAGTCTAATGCATATGTATGTATGTATGTATATATATATATATATATATATATATATATATATATATATATATATATATATATATGGACATTTATCCACTGTAATGGCAGTAGAGAGCTGAAATGTGTTGATCTTGAGCTGGAGAACAGGAAGCTTTGCTTTTGTTTGTGCTCAAAGACTCTCACATCTTTTGGCTTGTTTTTAATAAACACTTAAGGTCTCTCCCTAAGTGTCAAGGGTAATTCATATGTGAACTCCTTGCTCTCAGTGCCTAGGGAAGCTAGCTGCACCTCACTGATGAGGTTCAAACAAGGCTTAAATGTGTGTCTTGGGTTAGCTGTTTTTTTTCCCCCCCATGCAGAGGAGACTTGCCCATCATA